>AP028910.1:9667500-12167500 GCA_036186465.1 Nesidiocoris tenuis
AACTCAAACTCAAACTTGAACTCTAACGTAAAGTCAGACTCATACTTGAACCCAAACTGGAATAGGAATTGAAACCTAAAAAAAGCTCAAACTGAAACCAAACTCAAACGTAAACTCACACTGAAAATGAACTGGTGCTAAACTCAAGCTCAAACTGAAACGGAACTGAAAGTCAAACGTAAACTTCAACTGAAACTCAATGCTGAACTCAACCTTGAATCAAAACTTGAACGGAAACTGGAACACGTGCCTACTCAAACTGTAACTCGACCATAAAGCCAAAATTAAGCTAGGTACAACTGAAACTCAAACTGGTTCACCACACTCCCACCCAAACTCTAACTTGAATTCAAACTGAACCTCAAACTCAAAGTGAAACTCGAACTCAAACTGGAATTGGAATTGAAACTTGAACGTAAAATCAAACTGAAATTGAAACCAAAACTCGAACTTAAAGTCGGACATATACTCAAACTGAAACGGAACTGAAAGTCAAATGTGAACTCAAACTGAAACTCGAACATAAACTCAAAACTAAACTACAACTAAAACTCAACTCAAACTGAACCTCAAACTCAAACGTAAAGTCAAACTCAAACTGGAATTGAACTTGAAACTTAACGTAAACTCAAAATGAAATTGAAACGCAAACTCAAACTTAAACTGAAACGAAACTGAAAGTCAAATGTGAACTCAAACTTAAACTGAAACTCGAACATAAACACAAAACTTAACTACAACTGAAAACCAAACTCAACTCTAACTGAAACACAACCCTAACAACAACACGTCAACTCAAACTCAAACGTAAAGTCAAACTCAAACTGGAATTGACATTGAAGCTCAAAGTCAAAACCAAACTGTAACTAAAACTGTTCAGTTCAACTGTTCAGTTTGAGTTACAGTTCAAGTTTCAGATTGAATTTGGGTTTGCATTTCAGTTTGTTTTAATGTGAATCTCAGTTGGAGTTTCAGTTTGAGTTTAAACTGAGTTTTAGATTGATTTTAAGTTCGAATTAAAGTTCAAGTTTGAGTTTAGTTTCCAGTTTTTGTTTGAGACGGGCACATGTTTCAATTACAGTTAGAGTTTATAAACTATATAAATATTTCAGTTTGAATTTCAATTTGAATCTCAGTAGGAGTTTCAGTTTGAGTTTAAGTTTGATTTTAAGTTCAAGTTTGAGTTCGCGTTTGGGTTCGAGTAACAGTGTGAGTTTCAGTTTGAGTTTTAATTTGAATTTCAGTTGGAGTTTCAGTTTGGGTGTAAACTGAGTTTGAGTCGGGCACATGTTTGTACTACAGTTTGAGTTTAAATTTCAGCTGAGTCCCAGTTGGAGTTTGAGTTGAGGTTCAAGTTTTCGTTTGAGTCCCGCACATGTTTGAATTACAGATTGAGTTTCAGTTTGTGTTTGAGTTTCAGTTGAGCTCCAGTCCCAGTTGGAGTTTGACTTCAACTTTGAGTAAAAGTTTGAGTTTACGTTTCAGCTCCGTTTCAAGTTCGTTTGATTTCCAGTTTGAGTTCTGTTTGAATTACAGATTGAGTTTCAGTTTGAGCTTGAGATCGAGTTGGAGGAGTTTGAGTTCAAGCTTGAGTTCGAGTTCACGAATGAGTTTGTTACAGTTTGAGTTTGAACCCAAACTTGGGTGTAAGTTTGAGTACAAGTTTAGTATAAGTTTTAACCGTTTTTTGCTGATTTGAAGGGGTTCTGCTAAACCGACTTGGATAAGTCGGATCGTTGTATTTCCTGAAGGTTTCTCCTTATTTTCATTCTCAGAAAGCTAAAATTTGTTGGAATTTAGTGATCGCTTATTGGTCTGAAGGATAAATCTTGTCATTTCAAAAAACTTTTTGTTTTTTGCCTTTAAAAAAAATCTAAAATTGCAAACAAATATTTTTCAGTAGCCTTCGGATACATACATAACAGGAAAAAATGACAATTTTCTACGAACGAAAAAATTCAAAAAAACCGACTTCT
Source organism: Nesidiocoris tenuis (assembly GCA_036186465.1). Lineage (NCBI taxonomy): Eukaryota > Metazoa > Arthropoda > Insecta > Hemiptera > Miridae > Nesidiocoris > Nesidiocoris tenuis. The sequence goes on from AP028910.1 coordinate 9,669,477, forward strand.
TATGAAACATCCAAGGAAAAATTCCAAAAAAATTATGGATTAGACGCCAGGTTTTTTGGCATGATTCTTCAGGTATTGACTAAAAACATAAGATTTGACGGTTTTTCAGGACTTCTATCAACATGATCAATTTGAAAATGGCCAAAAACAATATTTTCATAGTTTTCTTGGTTTTATGACCCAAGTATGGGTTTTTGCAAAAACTTGATAGAGAAGAATACTTCCACCATAATATGATTCCCAAAAACCCTTGTTACGGACTATTCATACAAGTGAGTCCGCTTTTCGGCTCCCAACTGCAAAATTGTGTATTAGCCTTTTAGACTGTTTTGTGTAGACCATGGAATTGGGTAAACAGAAAGTCATTCCATCAAATTTTTCCTAATGATTACGATGAAAATTTCTCAATTCGTATATGAAATATGATTTCTATAATGTGATATACCTACTTCTACTATTTGAGCTTTATTTTCTTTGTACCCAGAAAAATAATGTACCCATGTCGCATAATATATAGATATTATCTATTCTGTAGATATATATCTGTCTATGTATATCTATCTACTATTTATATTATAGATAGTATAATTAGATACATACTATCTATGTTAAAATAAGGTTCAGTATTGGTAGTTATTATAATAAGATTCAGATTGGTAGATATTATCTACTTAGCAGGGTTTTTTTTCAACGGAAATGCTAGGTACTTACCTCTTATGTCTAGTTGTTCTTGCGTTTTCCCTTTTTTTTTACTTGGAAAAATAAAACTTGAGCTAGGGACTAGAAATCCCCCAGAAAGCTTAAATTGCTTGAACCTTGTATCAGGTTATCGGCGATGTTGGCTCTTCAAGGCTAGTTGGATTCCTTGAGAGTTTTTGTACACATCAATAATGCACATTATTCGTCGAACGTCAAAATCGAACGAGGTTTGGAGGCCAAAAACTTGTATGAAGAGTTGTATGAAGTTTTTAAAATTGCAGAAGAACTTTTTTGAACCACTTTTAATGAAACTTAGTTCAATGAAACTTAATTATTAAAGCTATTATTAGTTTTAGGGCCCTATTCACAACACTTCCTAGGCTTAGGAGCCGTTCACTGCGCCAGCACTTCCTTTGTACATTCTATTGGTCAATTAAAAAAAAAAAACATTCCGTTTCCATAAAACTCGCATGGTATGGAGACGATCGAAGGAGATCCAGGGGATGCTTCGCATCTTAGCAAAGTGCTTTCGGGGAACCTAACTACTTGGTGAAGGGTTTTTTTCTTCATTCTCGCAGGGTTATAGACAGCCGCTGACGATTTTCACAGATTCAAGACTAAGCATGAAAAGCGCAATGAAAAATAGAGCCTAGAACAGAATTTTTGTGGACAACAGTAACGTAACCATTGTGGATGAGAAAGGCGAAGTAGATTAATTAACGTACGTCCGCAATAATTTAAATCCACTCAAGTAATTTTCCAAGCTTGTTAACCGATGCCAATAATAAGCCTATAATTTTTGGCTGCTTGGTGCAGGGAGAACGCAGGTTATAATTAAACACCGGTTTCTGGTATCAGAGGAAATATATTATACAATACTCGAGGCCCTGCAGTTACATTCTACGACTATAAAATTATTTACAATGAAGATAGTACAACTTCTACAACGCCCAGTTGAGTGAGGCATCGCAAGCCGAACTGAATGAATCAAAATTATCACTATGTTCTATTTTCAGAACTTGTGTGATAGGGCTTCTTCGGAATATTTTTTACATATGTACGAGCGAAGCTCTTAAATAATATAAATTACAAATTTACAAATGATGTGGTCTCTAGTAACGCCTAAGATGTCTAATTTACAATCTTCAAAACGGGGTTATACAAATATTGTTAACCTATAGTGCATTAACAAAATTACGTATTTACAATTAGGAGACCTTTGAAAAAATTGTACCTTTTGTATGATGTTCAACGTAAACTTTGGTCGAACTACCTATCACAAAATAACAGGACTCAAGCAGTAAGTAAAATGTAATATCACTCACAATGTTTTTGGGCACATATTTACAAGCGTGAATCGCTATTTTTGAGTTTCTTCAGTTAAATTTATCAAACTGAAGAGTAGACATAGAAATATATAATATTTTGAGGTTTTCAATTTTAGAAATGAATGAACTCGTGTTCTAATAGTCCTACTAAGTGAAGCTTTCAACCCTAGCTTACTTATGTTATTCAGTCTGAGAAGAGTTCGAATATGGGTTTCGAATACTCAATTAGTGACATCATCTCACGCTACGTTTTCAATGAATTGGGACGTTATTTTCATGAGGTTCCTTCGCGAAATTACGCATTTGCTCATACAAAAACTGCCTTTACTCAATCATTCAAACCACGTTTCGTTTTTGAACCGTCATAATTACATAAAGCAGGGATTGAAAATAATCGCCATTCCCACACCTGCATTGCGGATTCACAAACCAGATAGTACAGAGTTGGTCAACGCCCTTTCGAGACGTACTTGGGAGAGAAAATCCTTAGAGAAACGTATTGCTACACTAGCGAGCGATGTCCTGGATAGCCAGCAAGTATCATAGTCGCATACTATATTCACGCTGACCAAAAGCGGCCATCCTCGACAGTTACAGGTGATCAAATTATGCTGTTCGCCATTCTTCCTAGCAATAATTGGAATCCTGCGAGCGACTCTGGGGATAACGATTTTCTCAAACCCTGATACAAAATATTGTTACAAAATTGTAATTGGCAATTACTTCTCAGCGGTATCTGTTCAATCCACCATGATCGATGACTCGCTATTCGCTATATGGTTCAAATACCCACAGATTTTACAGTGCCAGGCACAATGCCCAATAATATTTACACCTGGTTGGTAGGCAATGAAGAGTTTTGAATCAGCTTGTTTTAGGCAAGGTAGTAAAACATGAGCTACTAACATCAGGCCTTAACCGATGATATTGTAAAACCAAGGACATTCTCACGTACGAGGCTTCATATTCACACGGAGTCGGCTAAAAACAGCTTTGATTAAAAGGGCAAGTCTCACGACCAGCTCGGTGGGAGAAACTCAGGCTTCCGAGAAGAAATATCGTGGGTTCAATGCTATAAGTGACTAACCCGAAATTCATAGTTTTGAGATAATCGACGAAAACAGATGAGACGCCCGGTTGAATTCACTCTGGGAGCTGCATAGTGTTTGTTTGGCTATGTTGGTGACTCCATCAGTTCTCTAAAACCCTTACCAAGGGTTACCAATGGTTTTTTGTGAAAATCATATCAATTAATTAATCGAGAAAATTCGAGTTAGCCACTTTTAGCACTGAGCCCACGATATGTTTTCAATATAAGCTAATCAGTAAGCTAAGATTGTTGAAGAATTGCTCAAACCTATTTGATCCTTACCGCCAGGGCTCAATTTGCTCATCAAATGTCTCCAGCTCAAGAACAAAAAAAAAAGGATTTGGACAACAATTCTAGAGCAAAGACAAAACCTACTCATGAGAAAGGTGCTTAGACTGGAAGATAGAAAATACTCATGAGAAAGTGACATCACAATATTACTTCAAGAGATCGGCTAAAACGCTCTGTAGCAATGTGTCCGAAACTGTATTTTTGTAATACAGTCATGAATCCAAACGTTCGGTCGATATGAGGGACCAATAAATTTCATGAGATAGCCCCAGAGACAGATGTATTCACATCATGAGGGAATAAATCACAGAATGCGGTCAGACACTCGAAGGGGCGGGTAAAAAGACTGAAGGGAAACTGTAATTTCCTTCAAATTAATATCTATTTTTTGGACGATAATTAGTAAAAATAAAAGAAGAATTTAAAAAATCAAGCGCAATTAAAAACGCAATTCATGGGTTTTTGATTTTCATGAAGCGCCTTTATACTCGCAAATCCTGTCCGTCCAATTTCTCAATTAAACGCTCAACTATCCGCATATTGTGAGTTTATTCAAACATAAAAACGCCTAACTCTGGATAGGGTCGAATGACAAACACCATACGCTTTTCATACAGAAGTTTGCCAAGTTACAAATAACAGGATAGGAACAGCAACCATCCAGAGGGTTAATCCTATCTCTGAATGGTTGCATTGTGGAGTGGACTAATGATCTCCAAACAATCAGATACCCAGATTAATTTAAAAAAAAATTGAAATGAGACTGCAACCATTTTCCAAACGTGAGCAAAGCAATTATTGATTACTTGAGCAGCCAAGTACCAACTGCTTGGGGCCTTTTGCCAACAGCCTACTGTTAGGGAAAAGAAATAATTACATTAACGGGGTACCTAATTTAGTATGCCAGGAGCACCAGACCAGGCTTGAATATAAGTTAAGAACCGTTCCTATCAACCAAAGTATCTGGCGTGCCTGATAATTTTCAGAGGATTTTCACAAAAAAGTATAGCTTTAACAAAATAAATTTTTGATTTCTCAATTTGATGTCAATTTCGCAGTAAAAACAGAACGAGAAAATTAAATTGATGAATGAAATTCCAAAATTGATTCGCAACTTGTACGTTCAAAGTAAATTTGAACATTGAATATCATTTTGTGACGATTTCTCTGTGAAGCCTTCAAATTTCCTAATGCCTCACAACAGCAGCACAGAATTTTGGTTATACAAATTCAGCGAAAGTTCACCAGAGGCAACAAATAAAGGTAGCATGATACTATCAATTGATATTATCATTGATAATGTTACCTCTCTCTCCAAACTTTGACAGCCCAGAAAATTTTATTTGCTGTATTCAAGGGCATTGAAGTGCTTTTTGGTTTATAGATCAACCATATTCATTTCATGGAATATAACAACAACAACATGTTTTTGATAAAAAATTTGATAAACCGGGTTTGTGATTAATTTGAACGTACACCAGGACTAGGCAACGAGCAGGACGTTTCACCCATTTCTGGTGCTCTGGCATGAATCACGAGTATAAAAAAAAAGTTCTCCAGAAGGACTGTAACGGTATCTCCCAAATCTCTTGGAGTCAAAGCAAAATCGGGCGAAAGCTTACCAGCTTGTACTGGAAATCAAGGCCTCAGGCAATATTGCAGATCCTCTTCCATTCAGTGGACAGTTCATGTTTTCAAAAGAGATTCTACAGTTATCAGGTCAGGGTGAAAAAGTACATCAAAGGTTTTCAATTAATAATCAAGGATACCTCGATGTTTCAACTGAAGAAATTCTTGAGGGGCATTGGATGACCATATAACGGGGAAGTACGGGCAAGAATCGTTCAAAGTGTTTTAAAAGCAAGGATTGGTAAGCCCCAGAGTTGCTAAAGCCAAATTGAAGGTTTGCAAAATCTGATGGAGATCCGGTGACAGTTGGAAGAAGATGCTGCCATTAGTTGAACTGCTATTAGGCTTCTCATATCATTAGGTTTTATGATGAAATAACCTCGGTCTTTTCCACGCCAGTAGAAAAGGAAAAGTACGATGTTCCTCGGCAGGAACAGAGGAACTTTTCAAGTGGCTGATAGACATGAAAAACGTGCCTGGACTAGGTTGAATCTGATCAATAGTAAGTATGCCTATCCGTATCCTGGAGTTGAGAAATGAGCATTTCTCACTGTCTCAACAGAATACCTAGGTAGCCTGTGACGTTCACGACCAAGATATATCAGAAGAATGGATAAGAGCTAACCTTTGTTCAAGACTGACCATTCTACGTATTTGTTGGATGAGGGTAACGACGGTCATCTCTTCGATAATCTTTGTCGCGGCGCCATGGCTCATGGAAGCCTCCACCACCACTGTTGGGCGGAGGTGGGTACCTTTCTCTTGGGTACATGTTACCAGGCATCTGTTCGTACGGATAGGAGCCGCCGTAAGCGTTGCCACCACTGAAGCCCCCACTTCCACCATTGTTTCTATACCTGCGAAAGAGAGGCAAGGTTGTGAAATTTATTCTGGTTCAAGGTTCAACACAACAATTATTTCCCAACATCTCCTAAAAACTTGTTGTTTGAACTTTAAAAACGTGCTATTATAAAACCATGCAAAACTGCCGGATTCTACACCTTTTCGTAAACCATGAAATTTTCGGGGGGGGCGGGGAATAGAAATTTTTTTCTTGGGCGATTGCAATGCTTTGTTATTGGACAATACACCAAAATGAAATAAAAACGATCAATACCTTCTTTTGTCATTGAGCCGACTACGATCTCGATCTCCATCTCTGTCACGATCGCGAAACGGAGGTGTTCCTCTTGGATAATCGTATCGTTCTCTTTTGGGATCCCCTGGATTAGGATACCTGCGTTGAAAGATAATCAGCATTGAATGAATTGGCCGACCCGCGAATCAATATTGGAGGTCAAGATAACGGGGACAAGGGTAATCATAGACTTCTATCATCAACCTTTGGGTAAACAATTTCCAACAACAAAGCCTTGCATTTGTCAATGCCGTTAATGGAACATTTCAACAACCGTGTCTTGATCAATTCTTGTTTAGCTGTAAAGAAATGTTTTGTTGATGACCAGCCTTCATAAATGTTTCTCTAAAACGGCTGATGAGTTTGTGTTCTATTCTGGGAGCCCATGATGATTTTTATACTTCATCGAAGGCGTAAGATTTACCCGCCTAAAAAAAATGTTTTCATTCACCTGACAAACCTATGGCAGTTTTTACTTGATGGAACTGGGGCTGTCCCAGTACTTTTTTATTTAAAAAAAAATCATAAAAATTCACCTTGGCGTGATTGAAAATGGGCCCAAATTGACCTCTCTAAATGATAAAAACTTGAATAAGAAACGATCAGCTGTGGCATTGAGCGAATAAGTAGAAAATTAAAATTGAAATGTCTTATCAAAATTTACCCCATAAGAGCCAATAATTCTTGGAAATATATTATCAGTAGGTGTAAACCTACTTATAACAACCATATAAGAAGAATTTTGAAATCGTAGGATTTTTTTATTGTTCACTGAGTAATTGTTATTTGTGTAATGTTAAGGCAATAAATTTTTCTGAAAGTCAGACAAAGAAGAAGACGTGTTACTGTTTGACCGAAACCCTGCTCGCACGACTACAGCACCCTCATCCACACCAATACTCCTCACAAGAAATAGTTGGACACTTTCGAACGGAAATGTATGAAAAAAAATGGAAGCAATAAACCATAAACCAAAACCACTTCAATGTACCTCATGGAATTGTGCCACCTTTCAGTTGAGTTACCACCATGAGTGTTCATGGTTCCGTGATCCGGGATTCGAGGCGGGGGGTCATTGTGTCTCTGCGGGACTGACTCGGTTTTAGGCTTGATCTTATTCTCAGTCTTGCCTTCTGATTTATACCCGGAGGGTTTTGAGTCATTTCTTAGGAAAAAATCATAACGAAAAATAAATAAATAAATCAAATTTAAAGACTGGGAAATGAAAATTAATCAAAAAAACAGGAACAAAAAAGAGGGTACCAATAAAAAACATAAAGGCTCAAAAACTCAACGTTCACCAAGCCTTCTGATTTATGCACTAACCTGTTGGCTTTCTTTGCAGATTCCGCTGGTTCTTCTTCGTGACGTCTTTTTTGCACTTTTGGAGTACCGTTATTGCTTTCTGGTTTTATGACCTATTAAAACAACATCAGGTATAAGCTAAGCGAAGAAATCATTTGGCAAAATTGTTAATTTGTTGCTCATTGATACTTTAAAAAAGAACCGTTCAACTGAGGATAACTGATATTTTGGGTTTTCTTAACAACAGACCTACTTTTACCAATGTGTGTTGCACCAAATGAAAGCTTAAGAAGTTTCAAACAAAGATTTAAATTTTACCTCTCTCGTTATTGAGATGTAAAATAAAAAATTAGGTACATTCTTGTCTCAACTAAATGGTTGATTTAGAGAAAACCTATCAACTTCAATAATACCGAGGGCTCCTCTGGGATGAAGGGTTTACTAGAATGGCATAGAAAATGTTAACTAGAAACAGTGAAATTCAAAGATGCTCTTACCTCTTTCTCTTCTTTTTCAGGCTTTAGTTTCCTGATTGCGTGTTTGTACAATTTGTAAAGCTTCTTCGGGTCGTACTCAGTGAATTTTGACACAAAGTACCACAGATTACTGTGAAAGAAATAAATTCAATGATAACTCCATTTTTATTATTAGTTGAGAGACCACAAAAGTGGATGCCAACCCTTAATAAAACAATACTCTAACAAGATCACTACTGTCACTCATATTGTAACCGTAATTTTTTTCATGTTCTTCTCAACCTGGAAGGCAAGTTACTCTACCTTCTCCACTGTTTAATAATTTCGGGATCTTTATATTCCGTCAGGCATTTATTGATCTGGTCGCCGATTTGCACCAGACACTGTCTCGTATGATTGACTTGCTCTTCCGGACGAAGTGTCTGGTCCGGGTTGTCAAGGGCTTTGAGAGCTTTTTTTACGGGCCTCATCTTTTCCTTGCACTGAAACAGGAGCGATTAATCGATATGAAAGATGGTCTAAATAGCCATCCCTTGGCTGATTTCTTTTTACATTTTGGACAACATTTGGAGGGTGTACAGTGATGATCTCCAAAGCGAAGTATGATGACCATCCAGAAAATTAAATCAGATCATTTGGGGACAGACGTATTATAAGCCCCTCAGATATCTCCCTCAATGCTCAAACCTTTTCCAATATTCCTAATTTGGAGGATAGAGGCCGTTAGCCTCCGGTATTCACAGCGGGATCAGGAACCAGGAGACTCCCCATACTGCTCATCCAGATTTTAGACCGGTTCCTTGGGTTGCATCCATATGCTAATGAGGGGTATGGGGAGTCTCCTGGTTCCTGATCCCACCAACGGCCTCTATCCTTCAAATTACTAATAGATTCCACTCCGTAGAGTAGAGGTGGCCAAAAGACCAAAATTTGTACTCTACAGTTACTGTGAAGCTTTTCCAATATGTTTTCCTTAGAAAATTAGGCAAAACCCACTCCATAAGGTATAATTAGGCTTAAGCTATCTAAGTATAAGTATCTAAGTTATCTCAAAGTTACATATATTATACTCATTCAGAAGTAGGTACACCTAGAGTAGATGGTAGAATTTGAAAAAATGATCGACTATGTACAACTGAGTGTTTTGAACGCATGAATCACACGTCGAAAGAGCATACCTCGTTAAATACTGAGGGCTCGAGATCACCGATTACGTCCAGTGCCCGAGGCTCACTGTTGGCAGTGAAGTGCATTGGCCCTTCATTTTTCTTCTTTTTCTTCTCTTTCTTCTTGTTTTTTCGTTGTTTATCATATTCCGGTTCAGTCTCTTCGTCTTTTTTCTTTTCTTCCTTGATATGATTGCTTGAGGAATCTTCAGTGTGGACTATGAGGTTGGCTGAAGTTGATAGTTCGCCTCCCGAACTTTCATCCTTGTCGTCGATGAATTCTTTTGAAATTTCTTTCAAAATTTCTTTGGATACTTCTTTTTTCTTTCTGGCCCTCTTGGTCTTAGGCTGAAAGTTGACAGGCTGACGTTATTTCTCTCAAAAACGGACAATTTTAAATAGCCAATTGGACAGAGTATGGGTGGGTTCATCAATCGCTCTCCTCTCGATTAAGTTCGGTATCGATCACATAAATAAGGTACATGGCATAAGGGTAGATTGATAATCGAGCTGCAATCAGGAAACAAAAATGCGATCGTTAAATCCACCCTGTAAATACATTAATAATTCCCAACAGTATACTCACTGGAGCGCCTCGCTTCAGGTCCAGATTTTTCCTGATGATTTTGAGCAGATACTCAGCTCTCGATGTAAGATGTTTACCCTGAGGCTTTGTATCCTCACTAGCGAGGATTTTCTCACTCATGCCAAGTGAAGGATCCATTTTAATGGCCTCCCAAGAACCCATACCATACTGGTAGATTCCTTTAAGAAGAGCGCTATCATCGGAAATATCCCAGAGGCAGTCGAAGTTGGCTGGCTTGACTCTGTGAATACAGAGGCAATTAAAATTTTGAAGGAGATTTCCCTCAGCTGAAAACATCGAGGGGCAGTTTGTACTCGTAGTTATTGTTTGAACGCTCACGTCGAGTTCATGTTTACAATATTTTTGTAAATTTTTTACGATATTTGCATTATTTTTGAGAAATCTATCAAGACTGGCTACAAAACTCAAAAACCATAACCGGGACTCACAGTATCCCAATTTCAAGGCACCAAAAAATCACGCGTTTGTGAAAATTGAACGTTACTTCCCCTCGGTGGTTGCCATTGCCCCTTTACTTCACAATAGTCGCCTAGATGCCCTGGCTATATAAACGTCCAATTGCGGACATTCTACCAATGCCCAGGTCTGAATAACAATGGCCAGTAGAGCTAATCCCGAATTAAAATATTTTTCCCTAGGCACCAACCAAAAACTGTATGATTTTATGAAAACCGAGTTTTCTCCTCTTATTTTCAATAATTTCTTATCAGATGGTTAAGGGTTTTTTAGACTATTCAGGCAGAAAGTGATGCATGGGTCATCCAGACGACTAAAAAGTACAAAACCTTGTGACCTGTGGAATGAGGAAGTTCATACCGCGGTTCAGTCAGCGTCCAGTATGTACCTACTAAGCTAGGACCAGTCTCACCACAGACTATAATTATATTGGATTATAATCCAAATTATCGAAAGTATATTGGGGAGATAAAGAATATTAGAGGAAAAACAATCGAATCCTCTTCAATTTGGAAATAAAGCAATTGAAATCGGTTCTTCAATTTCAATTTTTCAAAATCAAACTAACATTCTTGCATCTGATTACTACTTTCCTACGTTTCCACTTTTCAACAAGAGAACACCAACCTCAGATCAAGAGTCCACTTCGCCCTTTCGCTTGGGTCAGCAGGTAACATTTCATCCAGAGGTTCCAGTTCTTTTTCGCAGGCCAAAATCGTCTTGGCGGTGACAGAAACGCCTCCAATTTTCAGAGATGGCCCTCGACCTCTCTTCTTGCCACTTCCCCCACCAGTGCCTGAATTGGCAAAAGTCGTACGCATGCAATGAGTTTGATAACAAGGTTCCCTTCTGGGTAGACTAAACTTTGAGTGGTACGTCACGTACCAATGGAATCTTCATTGTTGGCCTCCGTCAGGTTTTCCTTCGCCTGATCACCAAGAGAAGCCAAGCATCGCTGCCGAAGGGTTTCACCTAATTTCTTCAAATCCTGAAGAGGTTTCTCTTGAAGTTCTGCATCGCATGCAATGGCTTCTAACCTCTTCAGTGGGGCTGGGAATTTCTTATAACTTCTGATGAAACGTCGAATCTATATTCAACAAAAAGGTAATATTTTTGATATTTAGAATACCCACAGTTCTACTCTGGATAATGCTGAGTTGCAGATCTGCAACAGTTTAAGGGAAGCCCAGATAGTCAGGAAAATTCTGATGAAGGCCGGTGATTGGTCTAAATTGTGGAATTTGGGCTCCTTGAAATACCTGTCCCAGGGTTATCAATCATTTCTAAGAACGGGATCAGTTTAAGACACTTTATCCGGCACTTCCTCAGAAAACCGTACGTAAAATGGTTACAATCGTCAATAGTAGTAGCTCACCTCACTATCAGTGAAACCCTTGATCACTTCTTTATTGGCAGATCTCGGAGGACGTCCCCGTTTGCGAGGCCGCTCTTCATCGGTGCCCTCTTCAGAAGTTTCTCCCTCTTCTTTCTTACGCTTCTTCTTGGCAGCACCATCAGCTGTGCCAGAAAAGACGTATTTTCTACATAAAAGACTGCGTTTGGAATTTCTTGTAAACTGCTCGAGGGCCATGCTCACAAAACTTACCATCACTTTCAGACTGATTTAATTGTTGTAAAGTTTTTCGGCTTCTAGGAGGCAAATACAGGTCTTCCATCTCTTTGGCTTTTTCTTCCTGTTCGACTTTATTCCGCAACGATTCGGGAATGATTTCATCCTATGAAACAATAAGAATATTGTTGAAAAGTATTACCCCGAACCTTCATTCCTGCTTGAGGATGAACTATAAAAAGGAATAATAATTATTCCTATATTTGCATTAAAACATTAGGCAATTTACAAACCCAATCTTTGTCTCTGGTGTCTTCGTCTACCGGGTCATTTTCACTTTGTGTTTCCTTCTCTTCATCTATGGCAAAACTAGCAACTTTGAAGGCGGACAGGAGTTCATCACCAACTGTGCTAGGAGCTTCATCAGTAGTTTCAGCACGACGGAGGATTTCATCAATATCACACTGCAAGACCCAAAACATACGAGTCAAAATCACAGTGTAGAACATACTCAATAGCATTTGAGATATTCATGTATCAGGTTTTCGCAAATTATCAGGGAAGTAATCTGCTCTTTACCACAGGTTCCTCGTCGCCATCTTCTTCGTCTTTGAATAATTCCTCCGTACCAAACTTCAAGATGGCAGTCAGCTCTTCTTTATTGAATGGTGTAGAGGAGGAGGAAGATTTCTTGTCAAGCACTGTCCTCCCAGTGGTGTCCATTCTTTGAATGACCAAATGATCAAGCACCATTTTCTGTTTTGCCCGCTCAACAATGTTCTCCTCGACAGAACTTTTTGTGACTAGTCTGTAAATGTTAACCTGAAAAAAATCGTTGATTACTTATTCATTTTTAATTCTGGATCTTAAGTGGACATTGATGTTTCCTAATAATTAACGAAGTGAAAATAGGGTTGAAGGTTCTGAGAGAAGGTTGAACACTATAAACGGATATTCTGACTAACCCAAAAAAGATTTCTGTCTCCCTCACTGACCATCCAGATCTGAGTTCAGCAAAGTGAATTTTACTCATGATCAACCTAGGGAGTTGAAAACTCAAATTCGATCAAACTATGAAGAGTATTTTGGAAAAAAATTAGAAAAACTACCTCTAGTTAGAAGGGAAGAACATTTCAAGATGAAAACTCACCTGATTTTTCTGCCCGATTCTGTGAGCTCTCGCCTGAGCTTGAAGGTCATTTTGGGGATTCCAGTCTGAATCAAAGATTATCACAGTGTCTGCTGTGGCCAAATTGATCCCCAAGCCTCCAGCTCTTGTGGACAAGAGGAAGCAAAAATCAGGAGACCCTTCAGCGTTGAAGTGGTCCAATGCTTGTTTCCGAAGCTCCCCCTTGATGCTGCCATCCAAACGTTGGAATGGGAAATGTCGCAACTGTAGGTACTCGGATAGAATGTCTAACATTCGTACCATTTGAGAAAATATCAGTACTCGGTGGCCTGTTTCTCGTAATCGGACCAACAACTTGTCAAGCAGTAGTAGTTTACCAGAACCTCGAATCAGTTGCTGAAAGAGAGAGGAATTATCCATGATTAAATAAGTCACAGCGTTTCAACCAAATTTGAGAGGTTTTTATCAATTCATCAGTCAAGGTATTATCACACAGAAAGACTATTATAGAAGGTATTATCCAGGCAAAGGCGAATGAATACCTGTAAGTAGTCTTCCATTTTAATTTCGTTTTCTGGTGGTTTGATTAGGTAACCATGATTACAGCATTTCTTCAACTCCATGACGATGTTCAGAAAAGTGGTTGAAGAGCCTTTGACCCCTTTCCTGAGAGCTGAATAGTTCTTGGATAGGATCCACCGGTAATACTGTTTTTGTAATGTCGTCATTTCAACCCTCAGAATTTGTTCGACCTTCGCAACAGATAATTAGCGATCAATCATCGGCAGTAGAAGAAGATTAGAAAATACCCCCAAGAAGATCCACCCCTTACCTTAGCTGGCAATGACTTTTCAACGTCCTTTTTAACCCTTCGTAAAATATATGGTTCAAGCTGACGGTGGAGTTTTGCATAGCCCTTGCTAGCTGTATTCTCATGTTCCCTCTCGAACGCTTCCCAGCTGAGAAACCTGAATAGCAATACGTATGTAGGTATAATCCAGAGAATGACAGGGTTGTGGAGTGGGTAAAGCTTGATGATTTATGGAGGATTGACATGAACAGTAAATCCGGACGCCAGGACAGGGAGAACAGGCTGTGTTCAAACACCATTAATTTGAAACGTAAACCATAAATATTCCAGGGTGAGTTACAGAAGTTTCTTTCCTGAGCGATTACAATATTTGTATAATCAAACAAGAAAGTTGACCCAGTGACCTAGAGTTCCAATAGGAGGCTTGAGAGGCCCAGCAAATAAAAACGCAAAATTCATTTATGTATCTTTCAACAGCTAATCAGATTTGAGCGGTTTAGTCTCAAATTATAGGAAACTTTGAGCCCGAATCTCTCACATTTCCTCTGGAGACAATTCTTTTGCTTGGGGCACACTGCGAGGGCAGAGAGAACATTTTAGCAATCCTAAGCCCATGAACACAACAATGCATACTGGGATAACTGAACTCACTTCTGCGGCATGATGAAATGAAGAAGAGCCCAAAGCTCTTTGAGACTGTTCTGTAGAGGTGTACCAGTTATAAATAACCGATGGTTGGTATCAAATTCTTTGAGGGTTTTATACAGGAGGGAGTCATCGTTCTTCAACCTATGCGCCTCGTCGACCATGAGAACTGCCCAACTTATGCTACCAAGAAATGCCTTGTCTTTGAGTACAATTTCATACGTGGTGAGCACTGCGTTGAACTTCAACCGTTTCAGGCCAGAGTAGGTCCACTCATAGTTTCTTATCTGCAATGGAAGGAAATTTAGAGATAAGTAATCCCAGCATTTTTATGGGCCCTTATTGGGCGTAATGTTGCAGTAGTCATTGGTATAGTACAAATATGGACACCTACAATATTTCTCGAGTTAACATCACCAATGTACGTGACAACATTCATCTCTGGAGCCCAAAGCGAAAACTCCCGTTGCCACGAGGTCATGGTAGAAAGCGGAACAACCACAAGGAAGGGTCCATACATTTGGTAAGTGTGGAATAAATAGTACAGCGAACAAATAGTCTGGAAAATAAAGCATACACATGGTTAATATACAGGGCAGTAACAGGGGTCAACGAGTAGCCTACCTCCGAAATGGGCACTTATAAAATAAATACGTCTCTTTGTAGAGAGGGTTGGTAAATTAAGTTTAGATGGACTTCTAAATAAAGTTGTAATTTCTCAAACTCCAGCAAAAGCACCCCCGACATTTGACCCAATGTAGGGTAGGTGGGGGTTACTCTCCGCACGGGGTTAGTATCCGCACGTCCTTTTTTCGATTAAAATAATAGATTATTATTCCGACCTCCCCACAGTGATAACGTTTCTCAACCACCAGTTGCCTCCCGAAACTTGAGGACGAAAGTCAACAAAGGAGCCGAGAAAATGAGGTAAGTTTGTTTTTCATCAGTTTGATTTAATATTTTTGTCACTTGCCTAATAGATTGTGAGAAACTTGTGATAGTTATTCAAAATGTTTAGCTTTCTTTTGAAAGGGGTTCTCATTAGCTTGAATATTACTGCTTAACTTCAGCGAAATCTGTTGTTTACTGTACCTGTTGAGGCATTTTTCGCCATTTTGGAAAAGGGGGCTAATTTCCGCACTTTTTTTGGGCTAGAGCCAGAGCTGTGTAGATGATACGCAATACTCGAATATTTTTCTGAGTCATTTTTTTTAATTTTTTGAAGTTTAAGTTATGAGTAAGTGCGCTTTTTTTAATGAAAATATTGGAAACCTGTTTCTACTTCATAGTTTATTAACAAAATTGAATAATTACATTGTATAATTACAAGAATAAATTGTTTAAAAAATGTGTTTGAATCAGATATATTTCCCTATATTTCCTTATCTATTCCCTATATTTCCAGTTATTCTTCCCTACTTTTTACAATAGAGAAGAATAACTAGGGCTAATTTCCTCTTGCGGAAACAAGCCCAATTGGCGCGGATATTAGCCCCACAAAATGGGGCTAATGGCCGCAAAATCTTTTTTTTATTTTAACTAATTTTGTGGCTTTTAGGTTCTGTATGCACCAAAAAAAATTAAATCCCCCTATAATACGAAATCCCCCTATAATTTCTCAAATTCCTGACAGAATGCACAAAGTTAGACTGAACCAGAGATATTCAGTCTGTTCAAAATCTGACCTTTGGTTCAGTAGGATGTTTTGTACCAAAATTCCCACATTCAAAGACCAAACGATCTTAATGCGTTATTATTCCATTTTGGCTATTTCCATGATTAATGCTTTATGGTTGACGAACAACTCGAGAC
The DNA here is from genome assembly GCA_036186465.1 of Nesidiocoris tenuis. NCBI lineage: Eukaryota > Metazoa > Arthropoda > Insecta > Hemiptera > Miridae > Nesidiocoris > Nesidiocoris tenuis. The sequence goes on from AP028910.1 coordinate 9,685,629, forward strand.
GACCGGATAACCTACCTTCTCAGGAGATTCCCTCTTAGGAAGGCCAAAAGCAGTGGGTTTTCATAAAGCAATAAAATATAACTTTTTAGAAAAAAATTGAAAATTGTATCTAGGGAATAAGTTGGGATAGAAGAATGCTGTTGGGCGTTTTGTTTCGTTTCCCATCTAGCTTCACCTCCCCCCACCCCCCAAATAGGTAAAAAACCATACACGTATTTAACCATATATCTTTAATCTACATCTTAAATTGAATCATTGTTTGTAATCTAGTAGACTTACCTGAATAGTTTTACCAAGGCCCATTTCGTCAGCTAATATGACTGAATTTTCTTTGCACCAAGAATGGACCAACCAATTCAAACCGCTTATCTGGTAATCACGGAGGACTAGCACCTGAAGTAAAGAAACAGCTATAAGAAAGAATGATGCTATTAAAATGGCACTTGAACCCGTCACTACGATAACTTAACTCAACAATCAAGGTGGGAAATGACAAAATTTTACCCTCCGGCAGGACTAGAACCAGGCACTTTGGCTCACTAGGCAGACGCCTTAACCCTTCCGCAACAGAGAGCCTGGGTCCTGACAGTTCAGGAGGTGCACTCAGAGAAGACTCTCTGTTGGTGAAGAATTAGGGCGTCTGGAGAGCGAGGAGGAGGTGCCAGGTTTGAGCCCAGCCAGTGAGGGAAATTTCGACAATACCATTAGCCACTTGATCTCATCCATTCTTGCCCTAATAAAATAATGTCACGATGTATCAACATAGTGACCTCAAGGCGCACGAACCTGATCGCCACCCATGTATGCAGGCTGTTCATCAATCTTGACGAATTTGGGCCTCGTTTTCAGCGCTCTACAAGATTTACTGGGCGTTCGTTTCGAATCCTCTCTTTCACGGAAACTTCGAATCTTCTTCGCCCAGCGTTTCTCAATTAGACTAGCATCCTCCCACGTAGCTTCGGAATACGGAAGGGATTCCCATAGGATATAGTACTCGTTTTGGCCGTCAGTCTTCTTCTCGGCTGCAAAAAACCAACACATATCATAACATTTTCAAGAATACATAAAACCTAATTGAATTGTTTCTGGCAAAAAAGGAACTTAATTATAACATTTTAAGGTTCCTAAGGTCCTTTTTTGCAAGAAACAATTCAATTTAATTAAAATAAATTAAAATGTAGACTGGAATCCGGGCTATTCAATTGAACTTATAGCATAATTGATACAAGAGGTTTACCTGCTAATAGCATAATTAATACACCAGGGTACCTTCTATCCTATTACCCAAAAATAAATATTGTCCATGTTCAGCCAGACTAACCTATGATTCGATCAACTCGATTGTAGCTTTTTAAAAGCTCTTGTTGCAATTCCAGTTGACATTCATAATAATCTATATCTTCAGGTGTAGTATGCTTTTTCCAGAAACGGATCTCTTCCTCCCGTTTGACGAAATTTTCCAGTTTTTTCACTCCTTTCACCTGGAAAACGGGCTGGTAAATATCCACACTGGCCACTAATGATCTGACTCAAGTAATCCAGTAAGCACAATATCAAAGTGAATACTACTGACTACATTGGCGAAATTACCTTCTGTTCCTTCAAGGACTGTTCTGACTCCCAGGTATTGTGAATGTGAGACCAGCCTTTCCACTTAATCAAATATTGCACCTCCGTATTTTCCTTATCACTAGGATCACAGTCTGCATTTGGGTCTCCATTCTCTTCGACAGCGTAAATTGTTGTTTGGTTCCCAACAACTAACAACCATCACATTGTTGATATTAAATGCTGCCTTAAACAGTTTTGAAAAATGCATCACTCGAATAGAAATGATTTGGTAACTTGTAACTCACCTCCTTTCTTGCCGATCCTTTGGGCCAGAACTTTTTCTATGGTTTCTGCAGTATCGACAGGAGCGGGTTCAGGCTCGACGTAGTCTGGTTCCACCAGCTCATCTGAGTCTGTTTTTTCATCACTAGCTTCTTTGTAACTCACAGAGCTAACCCCTCGACGTGCCTTCGACCTGTAATGCCAAAATCTTCATAACAACCAGGAATAGGGAGCGTACTCTGGCTTGAAAGGAAAAATTCGGACCGGATGAACCCTGGAATAGCTCAATGCCCCCCTTCCCTCTTCGAAGCCCAGACCTGTAGCTACTCGATAAAGATTTTTCACTCTTAACATTCAATGATGGGAAAATCTCTAATGCAGTGGCTGAGAATTTTATTCAAAATTTGGAGATTCCAATAAGAACGTGAAAGAAAAACTGCAGAAAGCTAACTGCTGTTACCTCCGGTTACCCCTCAATGTCAAAGGAAATTAATCTTAAGTCACTGAAATGTCAGCCGCTAGAAAATAACCTTCTTTATTACATAAAAAAGAGTCAACAGCTTAGGGTGCAATCGCAGTTGGGTATACTCACCCTACCGAGAAATATCAAGCCATTTTCCTGCAATGAAAAATTTACTTTCCGAGAAATCATTTTTCAGTTTTCAGGAGGCCGAATGTGATTTTATTTTCTGGTGGCAAGAGGTTAAATCTGAAATTCATACCGTCGTGCTCGATTATCGTCGGATTCATAGCTCGACTCGGAAGAATCGGTGTAAGTACGCGGTCGGGCTCGAGAAGCTGGTTTCTTTGGAGCTGGCCTAGAAGCTGGTGCTGAAGAAGGCTTTCTCCGTCCAGGAGGTTTACTTCTAGGAGGCTTTTGACATTCTTTATCAGTCTCGCTGTCATATGAGGTATCCGAGTTCCAACTGAAATCGAAAGATTTCCTCCATCTTGATGAATGAGTTTTAATCCCCTACCAATCAATTTTAAAAAGACATAAAAGCAACTTACGTTTTAATGTTTGATTTCTTGGGACTTTTCTTTGTTTTTTCACTTGAGTCGCTGTCACCAGTATTCAAGCGGTCGGGTTCTTTCCTCGCACGGTTGGAACGTCGAACACCGTAGACATCTGGATCTTTTTCCCAGAACTAAAACAGTACATAGGAGATCAAACTTCAAACGTTATCAACCGTGAAGAATCGTGGACTACAGAGGAGCACAAAACTTATGCCTAGTCTGCTCTAGCAGAACAAGTTCTCTAGGTCAAGATAACTACTACCTGCCATGAAATCTGTCCAATGCATAAAGAATTATCATTGGCGAGTAAACGAAACATAGTCCTTCCATACAAAGGTAGTAACTAAAATGTCAACAAAATCCTTGATATTTGGACTGATTGTGGGGCTGGCTGCAAGACTGAATCAAGCGTGAAAATTTTCGTCTGACAAATAGAACCATGTATTGTGTGTATAAATTACCTGAGGAGTTATCTGAATTGAGAACAAACTCTCTTATTCTGTATGCCAGAAAATGCAAGAACAAGGTCGTATGAACAAATTCTACAAGATTTACAACTTCTGCAACAGTATAAAATCAAGCGATGTTTAAATTTGATATTTTTTTAAAACTATATTTTGTTGAGAACGACGACCCCTCTGGTTTATCTCAACGGCTACTATCCAGCCCATTTCCTCAGGTCCCCCCAGCATCCCACTGGAACCCCTTCAAGAGACCGAATACATTCAAATTTTTTTCTCACTTGTTTCGGGTCATTTTTGTGTGGGCTATCTTCTTTGTCCGGCTTTTCATTTCCAGATTCGTTGGATTCTGCGCTGGAACTTTTAGAGGACGCTGAAGAGCTTGATTCAGAATCGCTAGAATAGAGAAGAATCATTTCTTTGTTGAGTGCTTCAAAGATGAATGAACTAGTCAGATGGTTATCTAATTTTCTCAGGACAGAGTAAAATTCATCAACATTTTGGAAACTCACCTGTCTGAACCAGACCCGCTATCAGACGAACTCTCACCACTAGCCTGTTTCCCAGTTTCATTGTCGCTCTCAGACCCCGATTCCTCACCCGAGCCATCTTGTTGCTAGAATAATAATAATAATAAAATACCTCAAATATTTACATACAGTATGTATTTATTTTTCCTATTATGTGTTTATTTTTTCAAAATATAGGTTTTATTTTGCAAATAGGTAAATATGTATTTATTTTTCCATACTATAATGAAAAATTAGAAACGAAAGACAATTGTTGAAAACTCAAATAAGTATTCAAAAAAGCGTGCCACCGTACATTTTTTCCAAATTGAAGACAAGGTAGTAGGATCAAAAATCACAAAAAATACATCCTGCAAATCTTACATTAATCAGCTTAAAATCGAATGATTTACAAAGTTACCAGGATAAAAGAATATCCACTTATTTTGCAAGGAAAAAGAGAGTTTAAAACGAGATTTTAAGATCAAGAACTGGTTGGTTCATTTTTGAGAACAAAAGAAAATGAATCACAAAACTCTAAAAAGGCCATTCTCTCGGTCCGCAGACACTTGATTAGAAAATGATTTTGAGTAAAAGTGCGTGGGTGATTTTTTTCTGAACCTCCCATCCGATTTTCTGTTTTTAGACAATTATGTAACTAAATATGGAAAAAGAATTAAATAGGTATGTAATTTGGGCCAAATATCTTTGATCCTCCAATTTCGAGGCTATGGGCGAAATTGTTCATGCCACCAATGGGAATCGAACCCATAACTCCCGGGTATATCCTGCAGCTAGGCAAACTGTCAAACCACTAGAATGGGTTTTTCTCAGATTTGGAATCGATTAGAACACTCGAAGTGCTTTGAGCAGTGTTGGGTTACACTCAGGCAATCAATTTACTCATCTCAACATTATTAGGGTGATTTACCCTTTTCACAGCCCCATTCCCAAAGTAAGATAAGCATGGGTATTGGTAATTATCTAGCATCATTAGGCACTGGTAACGATTTGAAGTTTTGTATTCTGTAACTCAATCAGTCATTCAAGACATTAGGTAACCCATTCACTAAACGATGGAACCAGAGGCGCTATGACCACAGGTTACAACCGAAATTGTTCACACATGGAACATGGAGAGGGCGATCCGTTAACAAGAGGAGGGATGAAGCCAGCTAATTCTTGTAACTGTAGGGGTATTTATGTGCTGAAGCAGCAAGTGATACAAGTTTAAAATAGTAGATGATGCAAGTTACTACAGCGCACTGCCGAAAATTCAATCACCGAAACGAACAAAATTATCACGAACAGTGATGACAGCATACGGTTTGCATTGTTAGGTTAACTTCTGTTAAGATGAGGTATTGATGGTGATCTATTAGGTAGTCGGTTTAGGTGGCCTATTACAACAGTCCTAACCTCAAAGTAGATTTCTTAAGTAGGAACCCCATTCTCACAATTCAAATCTCCCATTATCAGCCAGAACCTAGACTGAATTGGTCTTCTGAACCGAACGCCAAGTCTGTTAGAGTATACTTCCTTCTTAACTTAATTTTTACCTATTTTGAATCTAGATCGTTTCTATCTTTAGTCAAAGAACTTCAACCAAAAGAAATGTTCAATTTCAGGCTCTGCAATCGTCTCAATCAATATTAATGTAATATTTTGGTGAATTGAATTAATTATCAGCTTTAATCAGGTTTTGCATTTCCATTGAAATCAAGAAGCTGTTGAAGGAACACAACAGTTTATCAATAAGGAGATACTCATAAGAATGACTCCAACAGTTGATGATATTGTTAATCAATACAAGTAGATAACAAGAAAGGTAGCTATGTGTATACATGCGCGTGCATACCACCTGAATGAAGTGCCACAAACTGAGACACATAATACCTACCAGAACGCTAAGATAGATTACATACCAATAAAGGTATCGAAGTATGATAAGCAGTTAATTTTGCTAATTGACGAGACTATTAATCAATGATTTTAATTTGAGCAGAACATTGTATGAACAACAAGAACCAGAACACACATAACTAGAATTTGCAGCACTAAGACCAATTAATAAGAACCAGCATTAATTTAAAGGACGATTCCCAATAATTATAGGTTGCTTTATGCTAAGGAGAACCGCAGCTCATGCCCAGGTGCAAAACAGGCATCCATGATTGTACTATGCTGATCAATTGAAGCAATTCAAAGTAGGTAAGTGTAGAAGGCAATAAGCAATCGTTTGAGAGAAGTTTCAAGACGATCCGGTCCAAAGTAAAAAATACGACAACACTGGAAAGTAGGCATGATTCTTCCTTGAGCTGGTGATCAAGAGTTGGTTCCAGTGACTGAAAGAGTGAGAAGATAGCAGTGGGTATACATTACCCATAGGGTAAGCACCAAAGCCAAAAGAGGTAGATAATAACAACCGTCATTGCTTTGCCAAGTTACTTTTCCCCCTCAAGTTTATGTAGCCAGCACTAAGCCGAAGTAGGCTACCCTAAAGCCTTAAAACCTGTGCACGAATCCCCTATTTTTGGATCAACAGATTTGTAGGGGGGGACTACTATGAAATAACATCAGAATATCCCAAGTTTTGTAGCTATGTTCTTGGAAAACCCTTGTTAAACCTGGATAGCCAAGGAGCTTTAATCGAAGCTATTTGTGGATCAGTTAACAGGCATTGGCAAAAACTAGGAATATCAGTTTACTTCTATACAACAAGGGTCAACCCTGGAGCCAGATGAGCAACATTTGAGTGCCGTTTTTTGAGTAGAAATAGCAAAAATGGGTACCCCATCGAATTTGGCGATTTTTGGCACACGGCTTCCTTGGATCCCTCGGCATCATGTAAAACTAGTCTTACGATGTAACACTCGATTGTTTGTGATATAAACAACAATAGAAAAATGTAAACAAAGCTTTGTCAGGCCAGCAGAAAGTCCAAGTAGCTCAAGTATATCTGGGGCGTTGGCCGTGCAGGGATGTTACAACGTCCCTAGGATTGTTCTACACAGTATGCACCATGAAATAAACCATAAACTCTCTTTGTTGAGCCATAAAATAACTGAAATTGGTCGATAAAGTGTTCGAGAACTCGTTGTAACTTCCACGCTCATTTACAGCCTTAAAAATCACTTAAATGGTTTCAAAATTTAGGGCATTCTTTGAAGAGCTAAAATTTGAACAAATTCAAGCAATACATGAAGAGTCGAATAGGAAATTTTCTTTCAATACATACCTGAGGCATAGTTCCCAAGCTACGATGAAAATCCCGGTTAACCTACATCACCGCCCACAGAGCGTTATGCAGGACAACAGATTCGAATGTTCTTTAGTTGAAAATGCTCACAAAACGGAAATTGCAGCGTTGAAAAACTATATTATTTTTAAAAAATTGAAGTTGGAGCGGTTCCCAGTTCTACTTCGGAGCCTACTCAGCGAAGTCATTCGCCTTGGCCAGAACTTGTTCTGGTTTGTAAGATCACATACAAAACAACTCAGAAGACTTGAAATATTATGAGTCGCGGTATGCAACTGCGATGAAAACACGCGATTAATGTAATTTTCTTATCAAAACTGAAACATTATGCTACATAATGCACCACGCACTCAGTTCAGCCATTTCTATCCTCAGACTCAGATCAGATCATCATTTAGGCTACCCAGCATGCACTGCGCGACAAGGTAACACTAACCTGAATAAGGTAAGTGTTGCAATAACAGAAGGGAATTCGCAACTCTTCGGAAAATTACAAAATCTAAGCAAGCAATCGTCCAATGTCATCATGACAATAAAAATTTATTCTAAATTCGCATGTTCAAAGTGCTAAATTGGGGAAACTGTAGTTTTGGAAATTCAAGGGGGTGGCAGTAGGGTTGGCAGTCTTGGCCTATACCCCATTCTCCTGTACCGCGCTCATTTGAAAACGAATCTTCATTACTCGTAGCCATCGGCGACAGCTTCAATATTTTTTGTAATAAATTATCAAATAGGATGAAAATGTAATTACTCACAAGCTAACTGGCCGTTCCTCGAAAATAAAACAAAAATTGTCGGTATTTTTCATATCGCAGGAAACATGCTTTACTCTTCAAACAGAAGAAACGTTAGCTAACTGGCTAAAAACGTTACGGAACGAAAATGCGATCCAATGTGCGTGTAAATCAGTCATAAATTTCAATCAGACCGAATCAAAGGTTCTGCAGGCTAGCAATAAACAAAGATGAAGAAAATGTAATTTCAACCTCAATTATTAATCAACTCCTTGTAATTAGCAATTGAAATCCTCCAGCGAATGTAATTGGAATTAAAGCTCAGACAACTAATTGTATAGGAGGAATTTTTAGGCAAGTAATGAAGACTTCTTATTACCTATTTTTTTTCCGTGGAAATAAATTACGAAATAAATCGCTCAGGTCCATGGATACTAAATAACTCTAAAAAACGCTGCTAAGTAGATTAGTGACATGGGTGCATTATTTTTCTGGATATCACAGAAAATAAAGTTCAAATAGTTGGAGTAGGTCGCTTTATCATCATATCATTTGAGGAGTAATGGTCAATGGTGAATTCGATGATACTTAAATGGTTCGTTTTCACAATGATGAATAAATAGGTATAAAAAGAAAACAAACACTAAGCAATTCAACAAGACAGTGATATCCGTTGACGAGGTCTCACAGGGACAATGCCTTTTTACCTGGGAGTTCCAAGAAGCAGGACCTGCTTTCTTGGAAGGGGCCCAGACACAAACCTCCATCCGCCCCGCAGGTCCCCTTATATAGAGCCTTTATACCTGAGATTTTCTAGGATGGCCTGACTCAGGATCCCATCCATCCACCTCACACCTATTTACATCCCCTTAATTAAACTGTCCACCCTATTGATATGAGCTGGCTGATCCGAAAAACGTTCACTTTCTAATAGCCGAATCGCAGTTTTGCAGTTCCGAGCCTATAAACCGACGCCCTAGTGTAAAAAGTCGGTATCGGTGGGAATGCATCTAATAAGGAATTTAACACCCGACATTCTGTTCTCCATCACGTTTTTGCCTTACACCCATACCTACTTTGGCCGTAAAACCAAAAAAACTGCGATTTTTGCCATATCACTCCCTCGAAATTGACCACGCTGACCAAAATCTCGAAAAAACGGCAAATTTCATGTTTTTCAGTTAATATCTAAAGATTCTAGCCAAAAAACCCCGAAGTCAAATCCATCATTTTTTTTTAATTTTTCCTAGGTCTCGGATTTTTCTTGATAAATCAGTTTTTTTTTCATTTTTCTCAGTTCTGGGGAGGCTTAGAAAATTGTATTTTTTTTTGTGTCATCTACCTACCCAAAACCTACTCAAAAATATTTTTTTGGAACTTCAAAATTTTTTTAAAGGATCAAAAATATATTTTTTCTAGGTCAAAAATAAGTCTTAAAACAAGTTTTTGATCACTAAAACCCAACTAATTTTGACTTAAAGGGAGTGAAAACAGTGCAAAAACCTTCAAGGAATCTAACAAGCTCAAAAAATTCAACATCGGTTCAGTAGAACTCCCTCAAATCAAAGTACAAAGCAAAGCAAGTTCAGCATCTGTACCACCACGTACTGATATGGGTACACACCTATGTTGCGAGAATGAGTGTGTTGATTTGGCTTGGATGATATCTACTGTTATACTTGCACCACACAAATAAATGCTAATTAAAATATTGGTAATAAAAAGCTTGAGTAAATAATAATTGTTTATTAATATTTTTGCTCATTTATAAATATATATGTATATATTATTAGTATGTATACATCAGTATATATACAAACAATCTTTATACATATATGTACCCGAAATACTAGGTCTTACATTAGGTATTGATGAATCAACGGAACTCAAGATTACAATTTGGAAACACCATATGGGTCGTGACAAAGTCCCAAGAAAGGATATGAAATCCAAGTATAGCTCGGATGGACACGAAATCTGGGAGAGAATGCAGGATGTGGGAAGAGAAGAATTTCTGTTAGGCCAATTGCTTATGAATTATCAGGTTAATCAATTGAAAAGGGCTCAAGCATTTTGAGGAACCATAGGTATTCAGGATAAGTCAATAGTTGAAACAATCAACCTTTGAAACAGTTCAATGACATTACCGATGAAAGTTTTCAGTTCACTTATGGCACTGAAGTACCTATTTAATCTAAACCATGATTTAGGTACAATCGTTTTGCAAAAATAAATCATTGCAGTCGTAATTTCAGTTGGAATATAAGTAGATAGCTACCGTTGTCAAAATGAAATGACGATAGGTAGGTACCTGCTAGTTCAGATGTGCTGAGTATAGAACAGATTCTGTAATACCTACGTTTTGTCTTTGATGAACGAAAAGCCGTCAAGCAAAGGAAAGAGTGGTGGTCAGATCGCCGTATTTCGGTGCGGCATAGTTAATTTCCATTTTTGCAAATTCGTCCTCGATGTATTTTCGGGCAATTACCTGGTGATCATAGACCCAAGTTCATTCAAGTACCTAATCCAATTTAGATCAAGCTGTTCTAGCTACTTGATCCAAACAGGTCATGTGCTACACAGTGAAAATCGACTCAAATGCTACATAACATAGTCCAGATATCTATCCGTGAAAATCAAGATAATGGAAGAATAACATAGATCGACAGATTTTGAGGGCTATGGGTAGTGGAGCACCTGTGGAATAGACTAGCTGGAGAGGAATTGATGCAGACTGCACATGGTAGATCTAGATATCTAGCAATCCTGAGGCATCCCACAACCAATTGGTTGAACACGCATCAACCACTTAATCCCAACAGTCGACCACAAATAATTCCCTTCGATATGCCTGTTCATGCACAAGGTACCTCACTTCCACTATGTGAGTCCTATGTGCAGACGATTAGGTTCCCCGAGGAACTGAATTGCCAAGCGTCGGTCACCAAAATCAAAGAGCAAAGCAATACAAGATCCCTGAACAATGGTTCAGCGATCAAGGGTAACTTGAACAGCATTTTTTGACTCTTTCTGCGCAGCTTCAGTCTTATTATGTGATCCTATGTCCAGGCAGCCCACATTGTTCACAAACGTATGTGCGTTTATTGGATAACCAGAAAACTGCCTAAAGTTGCAAACAAGTATCAGAGCAATCAACGACCTAAATTCGGAGAAAAAATAAAATTACCGCGATGAAAAGTGGGGATTTATTAAAGACCAACAGATGTTTACTCCAAACATAAGACCATGTAAACACACATTTTGAAAAACGAGGATTCTACTGAGTAATGGGAATCGTATTTCAAGACTTGACTGCTTGAGGGCTTCAAAGGTTCTTGGACGTCTCGAGCAGCTCGTGCAAATCTTTAAAATAATCAATAAGTGTAAAGACCAAAATTCCAAACTTCTTGGAACACACTTTTGAACATGGGCGTTTCGCATGCTTAGTCACGTACCATTCGAAATTTCCTAAGCGTTTCATCTCGGGACTTTTAAAGAAATGTGAACGTCGTGACTGATAAGGGCTTCCTTTCATGTACATAAACCGAATGAGAGCCATCATTGATCATTATATTTATCGAACTGTGGATTATGGTTTATCTGGTCAACTTCAGTCTACAAGCCAAAAAACTACAATGACTTCAATTTTAAGCAGAGTCAAGTGCTTTTCGAAATCCCTCTAGCTAAATCTCTGAGATTCGAATCTGTCTACCCCACACGAAGCAGACCCTTTTTTTATCTCAAAGTTCAAGGTAAGGTACAAACAAAAACCCCAAATTTTGGAATTGTAACCTTATTTGGGGACATAGACCGAAAGGTGATGTTATGATAATTCGAAGAAAAGATGGCAATTGACGAGAATTGTGTCGTATAGTTGCAAAACCGGCCAACTCCTTAATTTTCGGAAATGCGTTTTTTCTGCTTCCCGAGTTCTAATACACATGATCCATGGATCGGAACTAAGAAACCATGTTAAAACCAGCCAAATCCCTGTTGGACAAGCGTTTGAAAATCATGATCTGTTGCAGAAACGGCCAAATCCTCTTTTTCATGAGTTTCATAGCCGGCCATCTCAAAACCCACAAGAGTTGCAGAATTGTGACGTGTAGTTGCAAACCCAGCCATCTCCAAAATGCCAAATTTTTCAAAAGAGGTGATTTTTGGCCACGCTGAACTAGATAGACTGTAAAACCATTCATTATTTTAGTCATATTTCAATGGTAACCGTTTTTAACTTTTGATAACACCTTGAGGGCCAATTTCAGCAAACGTTTAACATCCTAATTACTGTTGGTCACAAACATCAATAAAGTCACCATAATGAGCAACGCGATTCAAGGTTATTATGAGGCTGAGAATTTGGTGGACTTGAACCAGAAGCTTGGAAAGTAGGGGGTCATAATCATCTAGGGTTAAAAATGAACAACTGAATGTCCTATTACTGACGGAAATACAACCGGATTGATGGAGTCCCATGAGAGGAAACAGGCAGCATCAAGCACACCCGAGTTCAGAGTGAAGTCTGAGAAACGAGGAATTTGCATTGGCATTGCCTACTAAGTCAAGTGTTGGTCAAACTGGTGCCTGATTTTGCAACAAAAAAAAAAAAAAAAAAATTAAAAAAAAAAAATAACTAGTTACCTACTGTTATTTAGTTGTGAATAGTTGAGCCAGTCAAAATATTACTGGTATATGATCACATAGTTTTTGTCAACAAAAAGTACAACACTCCCAAAAACGTAGTCTCCTGTCCACAACTAAAAACAAACATGGAGCAGCTGCTGCTCAGCAGAGCAGAGTGCTGCACTCCTCATGTCCGATTGTTTGTTACCCTGGATTTTTGACAACCAGGTAGTGTATTGGTGGGTGTTTGAAAAACTGCAAGTGGAAACTGCCTGAATTTTTCGATGAGCGGCTAGATGTGGAAAGGGCATAACTGGAAAATTGCCTATCATTGTCGCAGCAGCTGTTATTTATATTGCACTGAACTTTTGTGCATGGAACCGTGAATTAGCTATTCAGAGCCAAAAACTGGGGGGTATTCTATGAGCTCTCTAACTGAAGAGACTGAGAAGGCCACGATTCTAGCCAATTCTCTAACCCGGGTTGTGAGCAAGGACCGCCATTTTAGTTCTCTCAGAGATGGTTCCCTGGAGACTAATCTACCTCAGTCTCTCGACGGTGGGAGGCTTTCTCTCGTGAGGTTATTCTAGCCATCTTTCTACTCTGTTGTTTTCCTCTACCTCGTGTTCTAGTGCTCATTCGCGTTGGGTTACCATTTGGTTGCTTGTTTCGGGTGTTAGTTCAGTTTCGGGTTATTATCTTGTAAGTGGATGCTAGTATTACTGTATTTTGACTGATTCTGTAATACTTAAAGAGATCATCTATGAATGAACGTCTCTCGCAGCTGTCTCTTAAAGACTGCAGATTATCTCCAGCAGCGGAACAGTTATAGACTAGCCCCCCTGGCCACACTTCCCTGAATTTCAAATCCACGGATGAAAAGCGTGATAATTTTTTGTTGAAGTTAATTGAATTTTGCCCATTGAACATCCAGTGACTAAAATTTTGCTGACCTTCCACGCAAACTCCACCGTGACACTATTTATTCACATGTGATGAAAATTTTCACCGAACAAAAGTTAACATTTTCTAAAATTCGTGTCGGTTTGGGGTAGACTAAACAGCTAACTTAGCCCCTTTGTTGGCCATGTTCTCATGCCTGACTTCACAAATCGAGAAAAAGACAAACGACGAAGAAAGAAAAGTTTTTAATAACATTCAGAGAAACATTTTTGAACTTTACTTTCCGTACTTTAAGATACGAAGGGCCTTGGAGAAATAAAATGAAAAAGGTTAAAATCCCCGTCAAGCTTAATTTAATGAACAATCAATGCAACAGGTGTAACTTTAAACTAAATCGAAACTGTAGCCAAATAAAGGCTGGAGATGTGTTATCAACCGAAAAAATTATGCTGAAACATAATCGGAGGAGGGAGACTACAGGAGCGGTACGCTTTTATTTAAATTATTAACCCTCTGTTTAAGGGTTGATAAAACAAATAAAAAGGCTCCGTTACTATACGCTCACCCTTTCCTTAAATTTCAGAATGAAACAACTCGAATAATGTAATAAAGCAAAAACAAAAAAAATCTCAACTTTGCTTACATGCTTCTAGTTCAACGATTATTTGAATGCTTCCGTCATCGAGAGGTTGACCGAAACGAATACCGGTGCAACTGTCTTTATCCACCGCAAAAAATTTTTAACCGATAAAAGAAAAAGGGGAAAATATTATTTCACAAAAACAAAATTGGTTTTTTTTTTCAAAGAACAAATAACTTCTGTACGATTTGCCGCGTTTTTCTCTTCCCAACGTGAGCTTTGTTATGAAAACCTATCTTCGCGAACTGCGTTTATGATTTTTTTAATACTAGATTTCGTACGATTTCACCATAGCAATAAGCAAAGGATGTATCACATAAGGCATTTCCAATTATATGAGTAGAAAATGGAACATCTACTCTGGACTAGATATGAGTCTGTTAGTGTGCCGAATTGGGGGATTCAGAGTGAACTGAGCAAACGGGTTTACGCCTTTGATTGACCGGAATTTGTGGGGCCGGGGTAAGTACAGGAGCTGGAGTTGGAGCGGGGGAATTGGTGGATGGGCCGCGGGCGCCTGCACTGGCGGTAGGAGTCGGAGTCGATCTCGGGGCAGCGGCGCTAGCAGCAGATGATGGCGCAGGGGAAGGTGACAGATTCTGTACAGATGAATTTTGTTGTTCATCTTTGATGCCCTCGAGCAATAATTTGTCGGGCAGATCTCGAAGTAATGGTAATTTTGGGAGTAAAGTAATTTCCTCATCGTCCGGCTGCTCTCCAAGTGTTGAAAGCATCAGGTGCCTGGCAAAGAAGCTCTTCTCTGCACGGACCTGTTCAGCCTCTTCAAGTTCAGATTCACTCAAATGATTCTCTAAATACCTAAAATCGAGACAGAAAAAAATAGAAGAATAATAATGAACACGCTCGTAGAGGGAATACAGGTGGACTTGAATATAAAACATGAAGCAGAAAATAATTCTGCTCAAGGGCTCATTTCAACACTGTACGGCAGTGGGCATCCTAAAAAAACCCTCAATAGCCAATAATTTAGGTTTTAACCTCAAGAAGTAACCGAAGAGGCTCTCTACATAGGAAGTATAAAGGAATACTTGAGGGTAAGAACAGAAATGCTCTTGGTGTCTTTTTGCAGGTTTTTAATAATCAACCGGCCAAACCATTGATTGACAGCGCTTTCAATTGATTTGAGGCATGAGCCCAGTGAGGCCAAATAAAACCTGAATGAAGTGGTCTATGAACTTTGGTGGGGGGGGGGCAATGTGACGTCATGTGAAACCACCCATCAATTTTGTTGGCAGAGAGGACAATTTTCCACCTCCTGCTCCAATAGGAATATCAACCAATCAACCAGTTCAGGGTGCAGCCTTTGAAATTGACATTATATTAACTATAGTTACCGTGAAAGCAATAGCTGAGAAGGGCACTGGGAGGACGAATCCTGATTCGATGATCCTGACGTCAGTCCCATGGCTGGAGCACTACCCACAGGAGCAATCACTTGTTGAGCCCCAGTAGGACGGCGAGGCATTCTTTCTAACTGCTGTCTGGCAGCCTAGGCAAACAAATGACGTTGTAAAGATGCAAATTCCATTTCAACGCTACACAAGAATTCTTGGCAACAGGTCAATTTTTTTTTTTGGTTTAGGCCATTAATATACGCCACTGCGAACCTTTAGGGTGCATTGTGCACCCTACTCTACAGTCATGAAGAAAAAAATACCTTGGACATCCCTGCATCAATCAAGAAAAGCGAGGACGCCATGCGCCGTGACATTTTATTTATGAAATCATAATTTTAGTTTTGAGGACAGTTCAGTCAATTCTCACTTACTCTGACTTGTTGTCGTTCTAACTGCAGTTGCATTTGAAGGTGCTGCAATTGTGTAGGATTAGCCGCTTGGTTACGTCTCACTCCGGACAGTTGCGATAACAGCTCAGCTATAGGATCGACATTATCCCGAGAAGACGGACTGATGGAAGCCAATGTCCCAGCAGAACTAGAAAGGTCACAGAAAAATTATGGTAATACAATTGATTGATTGCTGTGAAAACTTCAGATTTTTCCACCAAGGCCCGCTCATCAGAGACCTCACACACTTTGAAAATTTTTGAAAATCTTGCATCCAGAACCATCACTTGAAGCACATCTATGACGTTGATCACACAGTCATGGCGTTAATCATGCAAAGCTGAAATGTATGTTTCCAATCAGGTAACATCTGTCCATACCTGAAATGCATATTGGACCGCCGAGCGCGAGACGATACAGACCTCGATGATGGAGCAGGTATGGTGCTACGGTGAACGCCAACACTGTGTCGATTTTGGGGTTCATCGTATGTATAATTAAGGAAGAACATTGGGCAAACAGCAGCAAAGAAAATGATCTAAATACAGCTAAGTACATACATATTCAGGGAAAAACCCAGGACTTTCAACACTTTAGAAGCAAATAAGTATCTCTAGATTAAGGTATATTAGATAAGGGGACAAGGGCGAATCGAGAGATTTTGAGAGAATTCACTGGTAACCTCATCTAGAGAAATTCTAAACTAAACCAGTAATATTTTGCTGAAGCGTATGAAAGGATATAAGAAAAGACATGAGGTCTCTCGATGGGTTCCTGTGTTCCATGGCAAGATGGCCGGCGAAATCATCAGTCACCAGATTCGGTTCGCCGATCGGGATTGCGGCGCATATCGGGCATACCTGAGAAGTAATTTGGAATCGTGAACTGGACTGACTCATTATTGGGTAACCTTAGGTACAAATGCCTCTATCTTTTTAGAACCGAAACCTATGAAACATGGGAAAATATTTTCGTTTACAGCGCCAATTGCATCTGAACCCCTCCTTGAGGAGTGGTTAACAAGAACAATATACTCACAACTTCGTAGGATAAGTCTGAATGCTCAGACGTCACATGGTCGTGTAGAGTCGCCTCAGTGAATCCCAACCTGCCGCAAAATGGACAAGTAAAAGATTGGGGCTGATCCCCAGTCATGGCCTCTCCTCCATAGTAAAGATCTGCAAGAAAACGTCGGGATGAAGATTTAACTCAATAAATGGCGAACTTTTCTTAACAGCTGCCAAGGAATTGAATAAAAAGGCTCCTGGTTGTGGACTAGACAACAGAACCAAGCAATGGGGGCTTACCATAATCCGAGCGTGTCAGAATGCACTGCATTGGGTGCTCAGTTGTGTGTCTTGTAGTTGTAGATCCAGCTTCGTAGCACACAGAGCATAGATCATAATCATAGCAGATCAGGCACTTGTAACGTTTACCTCTAAAATTGCCTTTCAGGCAGGAATCACAGCTAACACCTGGAACCAGAGTGAACAGCGCTCAGAATTTAGAGCAAACTTTAAAGAAACTTGGAATTCAGAATTGGGTCTGAAGAGCATGTTTCATAATAGTATTGTGAACAGAGTTGGAATTCCCCAGAAAAGTTGTTGGCTCCCTATAAAATATCGTAAAATGCAGTAACACTTATCATTTTTAGCCAAAAATGTTTACCTACCTAATAGTTATACAAGAGATGAAAAACGAAAAAATTACGTTACCAGGGACATAACAGTCTAGCACACATACATTTTCTCGAATTTCGGCATGGAACATGCTTTAGCCTTGAGCTAACTGGCAGAAAACGATATGGTTTCGAGGAACAGAAATGCGACCCAACTAGTTGCAGTCAGATCCGTAGTTCTGTAGCTTAGACCTTAACTTGTTAGATAATAAAATGTTAGGTACTTTGAAATCTCGTAACGGAGACGCCGAAAAAGCTGAATGGATTCTGTCGGAAAAGTTGGTTGTTCACCATGTTCAAATTTCGATTCCAATTATGCATGTTCCATGTTTTTTTTTTTTATTTCAGTCATAAACTAAGCTGGAATATTGGGGGTCCAGGGCGTTCGTGATTTAACCCTCCGATGGAATCTCTACTTCACATTGCCACCATGGAGGCCCGGATATTAAGTATCCACTGACTTCTCTCACCACGTCCTTCTTTTTAACGAACTTCAAACATGTTGACTTGTAAGGATTTTTTGCCCCTTTTTTGGGATATTTTCATCAAAATAGGCTGTAATTCATTTGAAAAACTACCTTAGAACAGATTATTATAAAGAATAGATTATATTAAGAGGGAAAATATCTCATGTATGAGATGTGTATACACGAGGCACCAGAAATCGAAGGTTGAGATGGAACGATTTGCAAAGTTTCAGGACCTGAACCCAGAATTTCTGAGTTCGCATCATGATCGGTATACGCAAATATTCTCGCCTTCATCACAGTCTGACTGATCATCACCATTTTCACAATCTTCATCGGATAATTAGTTCAAAGTGCGACCAGAACCACCCCCCCTCCTTCATTGAAAAAAGTGTTTTCGGGACATGGAAAGGAGGCGCTGGATTCTGACTACCTAAGCACACTTCAGAGCTTTCACTGCGACCACAAAAAGCCAACTAGCTTTGCACCGCCAATTGGGATTTCTTCAAGGTAAGTAGAAAGGAGGGTAAATTTAGGTGCAGAGGTAAGGAAGCTCAAACTCGCTAAGATCACGAGAGCGAACAAAAATATAGCATCGTCGGGATCTTTAGGACCCTAGTACTTCCATCGCAGGGTAAGTTTACATCAGTACTGCCAGCCGCCAGCTGTAGTTTGTATTTATTACAAGTCAATTTGCACTCCCCATTTTACCCTCACTTTTGTATCATCATGATTCATCCCAATCGGCTGAAATACTGATTCTGGTTTTGTTTGAAAAAATTAAATTTTCTCAATCACTATTTGATCGATTGGCGAAAATTCTCCCATCGTCCAGCGAGACGTACGGCCTACTCTTTCCACTCAGAACAATTACATCATATGGGGAGATGCATGCCTAAGCCTGAATTTCTAATAAGAATTCTAATTAGGCAACGGCTCTGTTAGATATTTTACGGAAAAATAAAGTGTTCTTAATAGGCACCGATCCCCAAGATTACAACTAAACTACCAATACTGGTACCTTTACTGGTGCTGCCCCACTGATTGAGAACTAAGGTGTAACTTGAAAAAATTTGGTGCGAAGATTGATAATTAAGTTTAAGGTAATTACTAGGTTGGAACTAGTGAGTGGCTGACCGAATGTCAAAATTTCTTGCTACATAATAAAGGATGACCTCAGAGGTCGAGACAGCCGATCACCACATCAGTTTTAGGGATGGGCGAAATCAGACGAGAGACCATCATTCTCGCCACGTTTATTATTTCGAAAAGGGGAAAGAATTCACTTGGTAACTGCACGTTTCATTGAGTCAAAATGAAACGATTGCAGATGAGTAACCGATAATAAGGGCATGAGCTAACCGATACCCGGACCGATCTATCAGGCCTCATCTGAAATTACCGGCCGAACTTATACGTCTCAAATGAAATCGATGAAAATTTTTCTTTCAAAATTGTGAGACGGCATAGTAGAACTGTGCCCAGCATAAATCCATTACCCCGTCATGTTTTTATTCATCTCCGATCGCAGCGATTGCAAACAAAACGTGACGAGGATCAGTCAGCGATACGACGGGTACAGCAGCAAGCTGCTCATAGTGAGGATAGCCAATTTAGATGAAATTGTAGTCAGGATCGACCAATCGTATAGTAGGCGTTCGGTATAACGCATAAATTATTGCAAGTTAGCGAGAAACGTCGCATAATAGGGCAAGTGAAAGAGAGATAGAGATGAAGGTTAGAAGAGGATTGAGACGCAAGACGAACGAGTGGCCAACAGGGGACATTGGTCGATTCACGCAACGTTTCAAGTGAAAATATTGAAACCATTAGCTGAGCCGATGACAAAGGTTTGCGCCCAGCGCAAGTAAATTGAGGGGTACATGGGCTAAAAATAATACGATCGCGTTCGCATAGGACTTCCAGACTTACCTTCGTGACGTGACATTATAGAAAGAATCGTTGGCAAGTATCAAAATTTGGCGAATTTTTTCCTCATTGACCGACAGCTCAGCACAATTTACGTACGTCTAAAAAGCATCGAAAACACTGACTCGCGATTTTAAAACGGCAAACAACTGACTACATCGTACAAAATATCAAATGGAACCATTTACCACATTCGGAAAACAACCATACCACAGACAACTTCCATTTCCTCTATCCTCGAGTGTCCCTCAGTTGAGGTGAAATCTGGGGACAGCGCTTGCTACTTCATTGCCCGTCAGCACAACATGGAGCATGAAAAATCAGCTGGAGCTGAGGTGGTGCGCTCCTGGCGGTGCGATTATGTACTGGATACCGGTCGACAAAGAGTTTCATTTTCTGCAACCACCGATGTTCATTCAACGAATTAGATGTTTCATTATAAGAAGATATCCCGTTCTCAGAAAATTAACATGCCTACTAAGTACAAACTGAGACTGTCGTCCTAAATGAGGAACGTTCTCCTCTCGTAGACACAAACGTCCCCCGCGTAGGCACCAGGGAAGTTGGTACCTACTTCGGTATGCAACGAACTATACAAAAATTGACCTTAGAGCTTTGAGATTCAGGGGGTAAACAGACAAAAATTATTTAATAATGACGTTGAGAATACCTCCTCACTGGACCTCATAAGAATGATAATAGTACCTTGTCCTTATTCCACAAGAAAGAAAGAGCTATACCATACTGGTCATATTACTTGACCAATGGCTTGTGATTGACTCCCAACTCTGAAGGAAGAGTCGGTAAATGCTATGCTGCTAAGCCCTATAAAACGCCCCCTCATGCGCGCCCATGCAGCAATGTTGTTTCATGCCTCCCATCATGCCTAAAATCTTGAGGTTTTTTGGGGAGTGCCATCCGCCCTAGTCTAGATTATGTCTATCCTATAGAAGATAAAGAACTACACTCTGATTTTGGGCTTGTCGTAAGACTGGCGAAAAGTAACTGAATTTTTCTAGAACTGAGTTATGGAATTTTGAAGGGGAAAGTTTTGGAAGAGTTCCACCTTGATGTCCTCTCGACCTCCGGTAGGTAGCGTAGAAAAAATAGGCAGCCTCACCTCAACCCATCTTGAGCAAATCGAGCACCCTGGATGCTCGCTGCTATCGCATCTCCAAACAAAAACACCCCTCATCAGTCTGATATTAGTAGCTGTGACTTCCCTGATTTCGCGCTATCCTAATTTAGGAGCTTCTTATCGGTCAAAGTTCAAAAGGCAAACCTCTCACATGCGCTCAATCGCTCGAGCGAATGTTTGTCGTGAGTACACGGAGGGGCAGTGGAGGGATGCTACTCTGTGTTACCCCAATGATCATCTTTTTTCTCTTCTCAGGGAAGGAAATTATAAGCTTTATTTTTCTCGAGCAGCCTTATAAACGACGTAGCAGTGAGAACCTGGTAATGGGCATGGAACAATAATTGCTATTACCAATTATTGGTAAAAAGGTTCCATTATTTTTCTTCTTGGATTCCACCGGTGAACCGACCGGTCCGCTTTGAGCCGCAGCGCTGAGATCGTGGCGAATCATAGGACTACTGATTTTATTGATACCCAGATGTTTCTGCAACTGTCGAAGATAAGACAAGGCAAGCGTTAACTGGCGAAAGGAGACACAGACAGATTTTTGTCGTGCCGCTACTGTATTGGCGTGTATTCATTGTTATTTGGAAATAGTAATCTAACGTCAGGAAATATCAGTACTCGTCTGGTTCGTATGAGCGCGGAACGCGACGATAGACGATGACCCGTGTTCAACCGTTTGCTTAGTCGTGTGAGCATTTACGCGCCTTCGCTCGTCATTTTACGCTCTCTGCGACACTCGCATCAATTTGACATTCAGCGTGTGAACTTCTGAGTAATTCAGGATTCCATCCGACGACAGTAAGCTAGCATTTTTCGAGCGATTAACGTATTGCTTTTTGCAATCAGTCACTACGTGAAAACTGGCCGTATGAAAATTATTGGAGTAGGTAGTAAGGCCGTAGGACCTGGTTGCCTCTCTCTTGCCAGATATGATAGCAAGCATTTTGAGGATTTCTCGATCCTTCCACCCCGAGGCAGAGCATTAATTAATTGGAGGTCGAGTTATTATGGCAGTTTCCTATCTGTTGGGCTTCGAAGACGATCGGCCCAATAACACATTTCGTGGCAACTAGTATAAATTATGACACATTTTTTTTTGGCACGTTTATTTCAACCGTTAATTTACAGAAGGCCATGGTAATTAATAATCGTGATTAAATTAAGCCTCCTTCCCAGGCTTTGCTTCATAACCGATGTTGTCCCGGGCGTACCCTGCCGTCCCTAAGGAGATGTTTGGAACTAGTCGGCACATCCCACCGTAGTATCTCAGCGCATTAATAAGTGCTGTGACCTATGAGTCACATTCAACTATTCATGCCTGATTCACCGCCTTGAGTTTGTACCTACCTATTGCGTTGGACTAGAGTTTGTCATTAGAGTTCTACATTGTCATGTCCATGTCACATGAAATGAGGCGTTGATAGCCAGAGTGGACCATTCCACAAACTGGCCGAAAATGAGTTATACAGTGCAATGGATCTGTGGTTGCTCTATCCATCGAATTATTATTAATATTTGACTCGTTCTCGAATGTGCCAAGAGAGAGCTCAATTTTCAAATGGTCCGTCTGCAAATTGGCCGCCGATTTTGATGGCCAGAGTGGACCATGTGGCATGTAGAAAAGTCCCTATGGTTCATGAGTCATCTGTTCTTGGGTGGATGCTTGTATTTTTTTCTTCAAAACACCATTACAAGGCCCTTTATCAATCACATGAAATTAGTCGAAATTTTCAAATGCGGTTTTTCTCAGTTCGATACCTGAGTGGAATGGTCCACTCTGGCTATCAACTCCTCAAATAGCATACAAATCTTATGCAATCATAAGATTGGGATATCAATGAGATTGGGATTTCTTACTTGAAACCCAACATCTGCTTACATTAAACTAATTTTGGTATCGTTTTTCCAGTAAATGGAGGAAGAGGACTTCTCCAAACTCTCTATCGAGGAACGTTGTGCACACAAAGTGAGTTGGTATATTAACGCTATCTTTCTGACTGCGACCTTTTTGGATCTTCTTTGGTACCTACGTCAAATTGGAAATTCCTCGATGATAACTTTTTTTCAAATCAATTCCACCATAATCATGAATAAATGATCCGCAACCATCACCCCCAACCCCCTTTGAGTTCAGATTTTTCTCTATTCAAAGGCTTGTGTGGGATTTGATTTCAGTCACAATCGTATTGGCATAATACGCCAATAGTATAAGAATATACATATTATGTACTATTCTAATAACTGGCTACGCATGGCTAGTAGTTAGAGAAATGGGAGTTCTGGAACGTAAAAAAGGAAGAGTGGGGAGCATTGCCCCCAGCACCCTCGGATCTAACCCTAACGTTGACGTTGGTTTGCCTATAATACTGGTAATAATTAGAGTGTTAATGTGTGCGCGTTACGTTATTTTGGGGTTTGTAGCAGGTACTATGGAAGGTATTTTATATCTTTATATCTAGTGGGCCGGGGGCAATGCCCCAACTCTTCCTACGTCCAAGAAATCTCATTTCTCCAACTCCTATGGCATGGAGAATAATCAAGAAGCTAAATGCTATCAGTTAAAACTTCTGACCTTTGAAATTACAGTCTTGGAAAGCACGTGTTAGCGGATATGAAGATGTTGCCAAAATCTTCCGTACCATTGACGATGAGAAGTCCCCGGAGTGGAACAAATATCATGGCATGGTCAAGAAGTTTGTTGTTGACAGCAACGTCCCAGCCCAAGAAAAAGGCTTGGATGCTGTCTTGTTGTTTGTGGGGAACTGCGGTACAGCTGGAAAGTGAGTAGTGTTATAGGGCCACAAAAGGTGTTCCCTATTAACCACTTTTATTAATGTTTGTTTATAAACAATAAATATTCCATTTTTCTTGTGCATTACAATCCACTCCGGATCAAACCATAACATGGCGCAGTCGGAGTAGAGAACGAATATGAGTAAAAGACAAAACGAAAGATCAACAAACAATTTATTTATTTCTATTCTAGTAAGATAGTGGCTCAAGATGGTTTTAGCGTTTCCTGTTTAGTATTAATGATCTCGCTTGGTTTTTTTCTTTTGTCTTGGGCTATTTTCTCAACTTAGATTTTTTGGCTTATTTCCCATTACATACTTGTGAGAGAATCATCGTCTTGGGTTATACTGTTTCTGAAGTGCGGTATCCAGGGGAGAAGGCCATGGTTTAATAATTCTGTAACCTAAGGACTGTTCCAAATTCTAGTTGAGGAGTATGATTCTACCGCAAAGGAGACTCCACGAAAATGATATTACCCATCCCACCTCCATCTATTAGAGATTAGAGGGTTGGGTTGAAAGAACCAAATTACAGTCCTGTCGACTGCGCCATGTTATGATCCGTTATGGATAATAATATCAACTCGGTCAGAGGATGAAAATGTTCTAAACTTTATTGGAATTGACCGCTATCAAAATAATGGAAGTGACTTGGTTCCAGTCTATGAATACCATTTAGTATTAGAAAAAATTATTGCGCTACAGCATAACATAACATTAATAATTAAAATATAGAGGTCATGCCGGCTAGTAGGATATGGAGCCCAAAACAATAGGTGCATGAGAACTGTCGAATTCGATACTTCAATTGGTTCCTGTTAATTTGGGTTGCTACAAGTTGCGTTCCATCGTCGGCACCTTATTATTTTTTCATGTATCCCTTGTAATTATTGTCTTCAACTAATTTACAGGACAGTGAACGACGTTGTGTCTGGCTTAGTTCAAAAATGTATCACTTCTCCAAAAGCCAAGATCAAGGAGCTTGCGAATCAAATTTGTCTGATGTACATCGAAATAGAAAAATATGATATTGTTCTTGAAGAACTTCTCAAAGGGACTGAGGTGAAAAATCCAAAAATTCAAGCTGCTTCAGTTCACCTCATTACTGAGGCTCTAAGGTAAAATAGTTTAACCAAACACCTTGGTTACGCTTTTTTTCATACGCTTTGCTATATCAAGGGTATCATGGCCAATCATACTTTCCTCTGTTTTAAAGGAGAAGCGATAAACTGAACAAATCATGCCATATCAAAATATTTGACATAGATTCCTGCAAAGAATGTTTCATGTTACCAACTTCTTATTTCGCATCACTCCTGAATTTAGTGGTTCCCAACAGATTTTAGTAAAGCGACGTCAGCTGACCATGGAACATTGAAGTTGCGATCCAAGTATCAAAAACCCCGGAACCCCCAAAGTCTTGATTGGTCATGATGCGGCTTAGCCCTTGGTATAGGCTTATCTCCTAGACCATTCATTTCAAGAGTCAGCACTTATCTATATTGGCTCTACAAAATGCTGCGTGTGGTGAAATCTGCATATCTTCATTCGCAATTCATTACTCCAGTCTTAATTATTTATTTTGTTTGAACAGAGAATTTGGCCCAAAAGTGATAAATCCAAACAAACTTATCAAGCGAGCAATCGCGTTGCTCGAAGACAGGGATAAAGCCGTTCGTCAAGAGGCCAAACAGCTTTTGATTGAGATTTATCGATGGCTTGGGCCAGCTTTAGCATCTCAACTTAGCTCATTGAAAACAGCTCAGGTATTAAAGCCCTCGACCACTGGAGTATGTCTGATTACTTACATACGTCCAGTTACTTACTTCTGTCAGAGTAAATGGAATTCTGATGACCCACACTACTTTCATGTTACCTATACAGCATTAGTAGTGGCTCAGTGTTTTTTTTATTACTATGAGAATGAACATTATTTGGGTCCTTGAAGGCTTCATATCTTGGTCAGCAGAATACGCTCAAATGTTTCTTGTGGAAGTCGATGCCGCTCGAGAACACTAAAAGACGTCAGATCTATCCTTTTATCTGCCTACTGACGGACACACTAACGCGAACCACTTGGGCGAGATTGATTGAATTTATTTGTAAACCATAATTTGATTTTAGGCAAGTTTTAACATTTGCATAGTGAGTTAATTAGCTAACTAGCTTCAAAATTAGTCAAAATATAACCAAATGGTGTCGAAAATTGTCGTATCAAAATATGAAGGTATTGTGTGTTATCTATCCACCACTGGTTTAGTTTTCAACACTAGCTCTGCATTTTTTTAAAGCTCCTTGAGCCAAGAATCCTATTGAAATCTTTCAGGACGTCAGAAAGATCAGGAACGAGGTCACGAGATAGGTTGAAACAGTACTTCAAGCTTTCGTTTATTTGAGCCCCCAATTGAACGTTTGGCGAATTAATAATCGCGTTCGATTCCATCTGGTTCTTGATATTTTTGACATCCTGTGAATTCGGTGGATTCTTTGACTACTGTAATGCAATGAGGTATGGAAGGACTGTGTGTCATCTCAAGACTGCTGCTTTTAAATTCAGTTTGTCCAAACATACTAACCCTTGCTTTATACTGTGACTCGTCTAGCTTACTGAAATGAACGCAGCATTCGAACAGCTAGATCAAGCTGAGGGCCGAGCTGTACCAACAAGATTGCTTCGGTCCCAGCAAGCAAAGCAGGCCCAAGTTGCGAGGAATGAAGAAGATGGAGGTGAGCTGACAGTTTTTTGACGTAACACCAAACCAACATATCGACGGTGAAGAGTTGAGATCACGTAACTCCATTTTTTGCGGAAATTGGATTTTTGTTTCTAGTAGGTACTCCCCTCGGGTTTTACCGATTTTAGCTCTCATCTGGTGGATTTTTGAACTAATACGACGCAAAAGTGAAAATATTGATATCATATATTGATAAGAGAACAGAATATTAACGAAATTATGAAGTTTTTCTGTTCTCCTGTAAACTTCGCCCAATGTGAGATACGTAGTCTCAACTCTTCAAAAAAAGATGCAATCCGCACTTGGAGATGCAGTTCATCCTGTATACAGGTCGTTGATTTTCTATTGATTCTCAATTCGATTATAGGTGACGAATTTGACGACGGCGGTGGTGCAGAAGGAGAGGAAATCAATCCCCTAGATTTGTTGGAACCTGTCGATATTTTGTCTCAGCTGCCTCAGAACTTCTACAAACAGCTCGAATCGAAAGCTTGGGTCGAAAGGAAAGAGGCGTTGGAACCGCTTGAAAAAAGCCTGAACGAAGCTCCGAAAATAGAGAATGCCGATTACAGTACCCTTATGAAAGCGTTGAAGAAGGTAGCCATTGAAAACGTTCTCAGGTCACCACTGTTAATGTTAATATTGGCAAATGAAATTATTAATTCCTCCAATTCACTTGTGTTTTTCAGATAGTCCTCAAGGATTCGAATATCGTTGTTGTGTGTTTTGCAATAAGATGCATATCAGGCATTGCTAAAGGGCTGAAAAAGAAGTTTCAGCAGTATGCTGCCGTCACCTTGCAAGCGCTGATTGAAAAATTCAAGGAGAAAAAACCAAATGTTGTGGCCGCTTTACGGGATGCTGCTGACAATGTTTACGTATCGGTAAGTACAAAAGTCAGCTTGGGTTGTTGAATTTAAGATCGGTCCGAAATTCAGATGAGAGATATGAGGAGGATCCTGGTTCCTGATACCACCGTAAATAACGGAGGCTAACGACCTCTATTTCCCAAATTCCTCTATTCCTCCCCTTAGAGTAGTTAGTACCTTCAAATTCCTGCAGGACGCGCTATCCAGCTCAAATTCAGAAAAATGAACGTTTCCTGTGCTTTTCCTCTACCCTTCAATTGCCAAAAAATTTAACTTCATGAGAACAGTAAATTTCAATTGGAAAGGCTGACTCAGACTAAATTAAATTAATAAAGCCAGCCTTAAATTGTGAATACTTGTTGCCTAATCCCTTTCAAATTAAACTATTTGTTTTTTTTTACATTTGCAGACAACCTTGGCGCAGATCTCAGAAGATGTAATCTTGAATCTTGACAACAAAAATCCCAATGTGAAAGCTGAGGTCGCTGGATTTTTGGCCAGATGTTTCTCCAAATGTACCCCTGCTATTTTGGAAAAGAATACGTTGAAACCCCTGGTCAAGGCACTTTTGAAACCTCTCGCAGATCAAGGTAATGTAGATCAGGCTCAGGCAGTTTGGAATCTGCCCCGTTTGAAGTGCTGGTCTGATTTGTATGGCCTTTAGGGGTATTGCCATCTTTCCAAAAAAAAAAAAAAAAAAATGGTTATGGTAAAAGTTACTTAGATGTATATTCTCCTAAGGGAAGCTGGCGTGGTGTTATCATGGGAGCGAATGGCTCACCATGAGTACATAGTAAACCCAACTGCCTCCCACCAACTTACTGTGGGATGCGGTGGATTTAACGTCAGACACAGTCATGGTGATCTTGGATTCGATTCCAGACTGGAACGAAATTTCTGAACCGACTAGTTTTTCCAACTTGAGCTTCTTCGTATAAAATTGGATTTAATCCTCAATCAATTTCACCAAAATTTTCAGATCGTGTGCAATTCTGTTGATTTCTGTCTAATAATTTAATTTAAAACCTGTGGTGCTCAGATAACACGGATAACACACTTCCATATTTTAAAATGTTAAAGTGTGGCACAATTTGATCATATTTTGACTGCTTTTGTGGGTGTTTAGGTAAAAAATATGAAAAACTCACTCGGCAAAATTTAAACCCACCTAAAATGAAAATACGCCAAGTTATCTGAATATGAAAAATATTCACACATTCTGCAAGGTAAAAAAAAGATTTTAAGAACAAGAACGCTCAAATCGGTTCATTTTTTTGGTCGGAAGAAAATCAAATAGAAAACACTAAAAATTTGATTATATCAGAAGAACTGTGAGCTATTCAAATTCTGATTAAACAGGGTGTTAGGTCTTGTCGGAACTATCATTTCAGTTCAAGAACTTTGAAAAAAGGTTGAGAATTGAGGGAGCTATGGCCATTTTTACTTCCATATTTACTGAGTAAATGGAAGTATTGGCATCGTCCTACAATCGAGTATCGGAATGGAGCTTCAGAAAAAAAATTTTACCTGTACACATTTACTCAGAGTTCTTCCATATTTTTATACGTAAATTTTTGAACCAAAGCAATTTGATTTTTGTAATTCTGTGACTACAATGATCAAATATATCAGAAACACACTATTCAAATTTTAAAACCCCCCTGAAATTAAAATACGTCCAGTTACCGGACTATAATGAATATCTACGTGTTCTGCTAGGTAAATCAACCATTTCTTGACCAAGAACGCTCAGACCGGTTCATTTTTGTGGCTAGAAAAAAAGAAAACACTAAAAATGCCAATATATCACAATTACTGAGAGTAATTCGGGTTCCGGTTGAACACGGTGATAGGTATTACTGAGACAAATATCTCAGATTTAGAAATTTAGAAAAAGGTTGAGAATTGAGGTAGCTATGACCATTTTTGTAAATGACCAGACGGGCACACAGACACATCACTCAGGAAGCGATTCTGAGTTGAAGTGTTCAAGTGAAACTTTTGTTTGAATCTCTGATCCAATTTCTGATTTTACAATACTTCCATTTGCTTTGTATATGGAAGTAAAAATGACTGGCAATGCTGGAATTGGAAGACTTTAAAATGGTATGAATTAATTTCTTTCAGATCCAAATGTTAGGGAGAATGTTGCTATGGCATTGGGCACGGCCATGAAAGTTGTAGGTACAAAATCGATGGCTCAGTATTTGACGGATGTGGACAACCAGAAGATGGCTAAGGTAGGCATAATTCAGTTTTCCATGAGACTGTTTAATCCAATGGTTTTGTTGTCAATGTGATGGGCATCTGTAACGATTTTGTTTTCAGATAAATGAGTATCACGATAAAGCGGTTATAACCGCCAAACCTACCAAATCGCCAAAGGTGAACAAGGAAGCAGAGAAAAGTTCTTCCCCACCCGAGAAACCTGCGCAAGGTCCAAAGGTAGTGAAACCCATAATGGGAGCTACTATAGTGAAAAAGAAAGCGCCCAAAACTGGAGGTCTGACTTTGCAAGATGCTTTGACCAAAGCTCAAGCCATTCTGCCAGAGGATGTAATCGCTAAGCTCGACAGTGGTGATTCTGCCGTTTGGGAGGAATTCTTGAAATCGATTCGATCAGCTGAGTCAGCAGATCTGGGAGAAATCGTTATCGCTATCACATGTGCGCCATCACAAGACTCTTCGGATGTACTGGCTCTCAAATTAGAAGCGTTGAAATTTGTTGCAACTTCAACGTCGATTTCCCAGTAAGCCAGCCTGTTGTAGCTCTTTATTACTTCGTAAAGTTTCGAGGTGGCGAGCGAAGTGATTAGCGGTTTATTACAGTAGGTGCCTTTAGGTAACTACTCCTTGAGAGCGGCACAGCACGCCCCGGTCAGCTTTGGTGGTCGGGCAAAAAGCAACTTTTGGTACGGCCGTTTATTTTGATTTACTTTGATTTTGAAACTTACTCTCCTTTTTTCAGTTATCGTTTCTCAGTTAGCCAACACCTAGAATGGCGGTTTAATTTACTTTTTACTGTATTTTGTAAAGTACAGATTGTGGCGTCAGCCACAAACTTGTCTCCCTCGAAACATTCGATCCTGGTTGCCACACTAGCAACGCATGTGTGCATTGCTCAAAAGGCTCAAGGAGTAGCTAGGATGTTCAAGATTTTTTAATTCATTCGCTGTTTTTCCTGAATTCGAATTCTACTAAACTGATTCAACTAAATTGGCTTGGAAACCTTCTCTATGTAGCGCTTTTGCCACATCGGAGAAGCTGCCCCACCTTTTGGTCAGCAGATCCTCAAGTGACATGCACCAGCTTAATGGTCCAAATTCGATTTTCTAAGATTTTCGGTCCTGTATTCTCTGTGTTTCAGAAAAATCGAATTGAATGTGAATCCCACTATTTTTGTCCATAATTTTGAATGTTATCATTTATCCCTTCTTTTTTATCAGCGCTTGATCATTACTGTTGCAATGTTTGTATTCAGGCAAAGCATCGAAAATGCTATTCCCATTGTGACATCAGGTATGGCAGTCAAAGATTGCTCTGAGGTGGCTAATGACATCATGTCAGCATTTTCGTCTATGCTGTCAGTGGATCTCGTAGCGCGAACAGCTTTGACCAATGATCAAGTGTTGAGCAATCCATCATCCTATGCAGCAGCGTTGAACTGGATTACTACTTCAATAATGAAACATGGTGAAGCGTAAGTCATCTATTGATTTTTCTTCCCTGATTACCCTTCGGAACAAGAAATGATTCGGGTCAGAGGCCTCTCGCAGGATTCCGGATTCAGCACTACGGCTATCTTTTCCTCTTTCCAATGTTCACCGTAGTCACCATACCACTGCTAGCTTGTATGCGAATATCCTGTTGGAAGACGTGAATTTGGTTGCAGGGTGGACCGCAACTTTCTTGAAGATTGTGGAAAAAACGCATTGAGTCAATGCGATCAGGTTAGAAATGCAGGGCTGGCGCTGATCGGTATTATGCACTTACCTGGTCGTGGTGGACCCAGCTCGGGAGAAAGCAGTTCATCAAGACCTGAAAAGCCCGTGAAAAGTAGCAGTACATCCAAAGTCAATGAGTCATTGAAGGTATAGTTCTATCTTCAAATTCCCATTCAAATATTCATGCTGATTGACTTTTTTTGCCTTAGTTACCTGTTTGTGGGCCTGTTACCCCCCACCTGTTCCATTGCTATTATCACATTTTTTCATACCCCTTTAAGTTGCATCTTGCGTTTGGTCTGGCTAAAACGCTTGGTTCATAATTGTTTATATACCTTTTATCAGGCTGCAGAGAAACTATCGGATAATACATTTGAAAAAGAGTCCAAACCAAGCAACGAACCACGTGTCGACATTGGCAATCTCATTAGCACTGAACAGATGTTGAAAGACTTGGCTGACAAGAATTGGAAGGTATAACTCATGCTATGATATAAGAATTGGTGATAATATCATATAATATATTATATATGATAATGTGATAATATCATATAATATTATAATATCATATAATAATATTATTATTACATTGCTTACTTCAGTTAAGGGAAAATACAACCATTTTCTTTTCTTTCCCCAGATTTAGGGCTGGGTTGAAACATTTTAGGAGGTCTCAATTCTGAACTTTTGTGGGATTGTTATCCCTTCATGTTGAATACTATATGGCTAAGTTTTGGCAGTCACTGAAGTAAAAAAAAAAATTATTTATATCATATGTTTCTGCCTGCTCTATTCTGACAATACTCCATTCACTCTAATCTGTTCAGGTGAAAGCTGAAGCTGTCGCTAAATTGCAAGCAATCGTTTCCGCCTCCCCGAATATAACTTCCAATCTTGGCGAAGTTCCTACTCTGATTGCCGCTCGGATCAATGACAGCAATACGAAAATTGCAGCGAGCGCGATAGTCCTTGTGGAATCTCTGGCCAAGGCCATGGGTCCTGCTGGGAAGCAACATGTCAAAGTGTTCCTACCGCCTCTGCTGAAATTTATCGGTGATCCAAAGGTACACAGTGTTAAGCATAGATTTGAAAAAAAAAAAATTCACAATAGCGAGCCTGTAGGTTTTCAATTGGATGATCACTTCAGTGGAAGAGTCAAGGGAGTCAAGGCAGTGAATGTTCTGTTTAAAAAAAATGTCAGTCAAGTGGCACTTTCCATTTTTGATTTACCGAACAAGCTGAAGATTCCCAAAAGTTGCTGCAAAATTCAAAGTTTACAAAAACAATCGCCACTACTCCGTGGATTCTTCAAAAGATTCCAGATCGCCAACACCACCCTGGCCGAACTCTGCCCTGCACTTCACTAATGTAAACTTCATCCCATTACCTAACCATATTAACCCACTGTAAAGTCCGAAGCAACAGTTACCATAAACTATATAGAAAAAAACCCTGTAACATACTGTCTGAAAAAGAAGGCTGTGTCGTATGGCAACCCGTACTTTTGGGCAGCTCGCCATTTTTTTTGTATTTAACAAAAAATAAAGGTTGTATCTCTCTGGCGTGGGTTTGGTGCACCTACCCTATGGCTTGTGATCGTTATTCTCAAGGATGTCCTGAATTTGTGCTTTTGTTCACTCTTCTCATAATACCCTTTTTCCAGGTTTGGATTCGCACACCAGCGATTTCTTGTGTGAATACTCTTGGTGACGCTTGTGGATACCGTGAGTTCTTTGAGAACGAAATTATTGCTGATGCACTGAAATCTGGATCTCCTTCTACAAGAGCAGAATTGTGGACATGGCTTGCTGAGAAGCTACCCAACAGTCAGTACCCATTGTGCAGATAGCTCAACTGTACATATGTAGTATAGTGTAGCATGTGTAGTAAAGTATACAGTATACTGTATTATAGTATAGTGAACTATATTAATACTTTTCCCTCAATATCAGTTCCAGTAAAAACTATATCGAAAGATGAGTTGCTTGCTTGTTTGCCAACGTTATACAATAATCTGGAAGACCGTGCTGCCGATGTGAGAAAAGCAGCCAATGATGCAGTCCTGGGTTTTATGATTCATCTTGGATTTAACTCCATGACTTCTGCCCGTGAAAAAATTCTGAAAGTGAGTTTGTTTTTCCATTGAAAAAAGCTCACTGCTCTCCCGCAGCAAGATGCGACTTTCATCAGTTGCTGAATCACTGATTCTCTCATGGGATGGGTACTGCCATACTCCGATGCTGCTGATGTACGACTAATGTACCTAATTCATTCATATATTACTAGGGCTCAAGCGCAACAACAATACAAACCATTCTGGATAAAACCAGAGGCTTACTACCTGAGAAGCCGTTAACCAAATCGAAAACGCAACCCAGCATGGATAAGGGTAGTGCAAAGTCAGCTACTGCAAAAATGGCACCAGGGTCATCTGCCACCATCACCAAATCCACCAACAAAGCCAAGGTATGCATAAAAATCAATTGTGCTTCTATGAAATCTGGTTCTGATTAGCTGGTGTCTGTTGAATTGTTACCTATTGATTGCTTAAAGATTGATACTTTCAACAGGTTGTTTGGTAATAGGAAAATTGTGGATTTTGCCGATGTTAGGGGTGTTAGGTTGAAATCATCAGCATCGCTAAAGCTGACCTATATTGAGCAAAGTGGGGATCGAGTGAGCAGAGTTCGCAAACTTCAGTTTGTGCTGATGTAGGTATTTCCAGATTTGTGCTGGATTCTCGCAGGGCTGCCCTCTTGTGGCTAGCAAGTATCATTGCAGAGTTGGGTTCTCAAATTTCCTCTACCGGCCCTTTGAAATATTCTGTGATTCCGAAGTAATTTGTGCTGTTGCTGCCTCAACACTGAATAATGAACAATATTGTAAGAACTTGCAGCGTTTGGTATTTCCAAGGTTTCACATATTTCTACTATTCACAACTACAAATTTTTGTGAAATACAAATTTATGGTTACAGCCTGGAAGCGCTCCTGTCGCTAGGGCTGGTGCTCGTAAGAAGGACGAGGATGTTGAAACAGGGCTGATGCTGAAAGTGAATTCTCTGAAGAACCAACGCTCCATTGACGACCAAAAATCTAAGGTAATTAACGTTTTTGGGGGTAATTTTGGACTCAATGGCATTTGAGATTTGAAGGAAGTTTTCAGGTAAATTTAATTGATTTCCTCTCCTGATATCAACATGCTTGTTCCATGCCACTCAAATCAGTGTTGAAATGGTCAAGTAGTCAAAGACGATAATGATCAAGTTTTTGTTTCTCAGGGGTTTTGTATCTGCTCATTGGTTTTAATAGGTTAGAATGTTGGTAAATCATAGGCAGTAACTACTTTTTCGTTTTTTCCACTTTTTTCCCGGGCCATACTTCTTGCACTACTGGTTTCATTGTTTATTAGAGATTCTATTACAAAATCTATCATGCAGCAAAAGTTGGCATGATACATTGATAGAGAGAGACATTCTTCTCAGCAGTTGAGACGGAAAACATACACTGTTGCTTTATACTCCAGGCTGAGTTCAAATGCGACATTTTGTTTGGGTTACTGATTGGCTGCTCAATGGTACACTCGAGAGGAAGCTCTGCAAAAATGTAAAACTAAAAAAGTATGGTATTTGCTTACAGCAATCTAGAAATTTTGAATTACTAGGCACCAGGAAACCACTAAAATTACCCGATTGCGAGAAATATCGAATTTATTTTAGATATTACCTGCAATCAGGTGATTTTAATGGTTCCCAAAAAAAAGCCATAAACGTCTCCCATTACCAGCCGTTTTGTTCCATGGAGCAGACAATAAGTAACTCGAACTCCCTTACTCTTGCGATGCAACACAAACAAATTGTAGCATGTGAATCCAGCTCATGAGGTTTTGTGAAACACCTTTTTTCACCCTCTTGTAGTTCAAAATTGGCATAATTTTCTAAGACAGTACAAGTAATAGGATTTTTGTTATGAATTGTTGAAAACTGTTGTTTGAAACTGAAGAAATGTTGATTTCTTTTTCCACATTCTTTCGAGCATCATGGTTTCAAACATGTAAGTGGTAAACGATTTATTGCGATTCCAGACCATCAAATGGAATTTCACCACTCCTCGTGCTGAATACGTTGACTTGCTCCGTGACCAGATGACCACGGCTGGCTTCAATAAAAATCTAATTGCCAACATGTTCCACGTTGACTTCAAGTACCACCTCAAAGCTATCGACTCACTGTTTGAGGTCAGTGATTCCCTCATACAAAAAATATTTTGAAATTCGCCTCCAATACAAAATATGGTCTATTTAAGGTTTGTTTTGACAGGCCAGCACTGTAATCCCAAACTACTTACAAATGATGTCAAGCCTATTCGCCCAATGACCTGGCTTGGATTTGTTTGGAGTCATGGTTATTTCTACTAGCCTGTTGAAACAACTGAACTTGGTTCACTGCATTATTACCATCATAATCACTAGGGCTGAAGGCAGGGTTGAAGGCAATTGAAAGGTCCAGCTACACAAATGCCTTTCAGGCACATAATTTCACTTATTTCATTTCTCGCATTTCACGCATTTCATTCTTTTTTCTACATATTTAGTCACGTGCTTCGAAATTTTAGGGGGAAACCTTGGCGAATTTCTGATGTACGCTAGAATTTGAACAACTTGCCCAAATTCCATGTTTTTTTTTTTTAGTTTTCTATCCTATTTTTCCTATTCACAAAAATGAACCAATTTGAGCGTTCTTAATCTAAAAACCTTTTCTTGACCTTGCAGAATAAGCGGGATTTTTTCATCCCGGTAACTATGTGAGAGATTTGACTTTTAGTCGTTTCTCAAATTTGCATTTCGCGTTTTTGACATTTTTCAATCCCTGCACCTTGCCTTCACTGTAGTCATAATAGAGTCAATTTGATGGAAACATGTACGGAGGAGTACTGTTTTGAATAATTATTTGACTTTTCAACAATGAAAGACTTTCATTTTTCATATTACTGGGAAATAAATACATACCTATTTTGCAGAATAAAAACAATATATTAGAAAAATAATTACATATTCTGAGAAAATAAACACATATTTGGAAAAAATAAGCACATATTGTGTGTACATATTTGAGGATTTTCATCATGTATGAATCCTAGCCCTAATAATCACTGTGCAATGATGCAGTGGCATGATTTTGCTATGTATTGATGTTATCCCTTGCAGGAGTTACCAATCAACTTACCCGGCTTGTTGAGCAACTTGGATTTGGTGCTACGCTGGATGACCCTTCGATTCTGCGATACAAATCCATCAGTGATTAGTCGCGGACTGGAATACTTGGCAAATGCTTTTAACGCATTGCAGAATGAAGGGTACACAATGCTTGAATTTGAAGCATCTGCCTTCATCCCGTACCTCATACAGAAGGTGAGTGAATGCCTTTTCAGTACTGTACTGTAATTAGCATTCCTACACTGCCTATGCTCGTTTTGTGACATGGGCTCAACGATCCATGTACTTGATACTTGGATATGAGTGGTAAATAAATTTGTCTTAAAGCTTCTCTTCCGACTAGCTTTTGCAACAACGATGAATAAAATATGAAGACAAACTTGATTATATTATTGCTCGATTAGTTATAGTTGATGCCTAATACATAAAAATTAAGGACCGTGACCATGGCGTTTTGGTTCATTTTTCTTTAGAAATGAACCTTTGAAATCGGTCAGGAAGAAATTTTTTTTAACACCCCCTAAAAATTTGTTGGTTTACGTTCAAGGGGTGTAGAATCCGAATCTGAAATAAAAATGTTTTGTCCGTCCGCCGTCTGGGATTTTTTTGAGGGAAGGAGTTATTGAAAATTTCTGAAATTTTTACCAAAAATCAAGTTCTGTATCTAGTTAGTCCTAACGTCTCGACAGAACCCTACCCTGATGTTAAGGCCAGTAAAACAGCTGTTGAAAGGAAAAAAAATTGTGCATCATATGCATGTGAGGCATCATTTTCTATAGATTTTTTTATGCTGAATCGAATTAGACCACCACCACGCTGGTAGCTTCAACGGTTCAGGAATTATTGAAGCTTTAGTGAGACATTTTTGAGTTTTTTAAAATTTCTGCAGTTTTTCCTTTAAAATGACTAGAGCCACAAAATTCGTTTTCTACTCGTTGGAACCCCCACAAAAACTTGTGTCCTCCCAATATCGTAAATTTGAAGAATTTGGTCGTATTACATAAATCAGCAGAACACAAATTGGAAAAAGTTGAGGATTCGGCCTTGGTTCTTAGATACGGTTGGTTGATTGATCTTCTACCTATTACACCAAAAAGTTCACACTATACCAGTTGCGCTTGGCAACATGAGAGTGAGACAATGCTTTAACAATGGTTCTGAGGCATTTTTAATTTCATTATTCAGAGAATTTAAAATTTATTCTGTCAATTATGTAGGTAATTAAGAATAGGTTAGATAGTGCATTAAACAAAATTAATTGATGTGCTGCGTTAAAAAGATAGGCGGATACCTATCAAGTTAGGTAGGTATCTATCAGGCAAAGTAGATAATGCAGCTTTTTTGCTGGGTTGAAAAAAAGTTTTTCTAAATCCCCATCTAAAATACAAATTTATACTGAAATGGATTAATAACTAAATTCCGCGTTTCATGACCGTTTCGAAACTCAAAAAATTAAAAAAAACTTGGCCTTCATATTTTTTGTCCAGAACATTAACTTGGTGTTTTGGAACTTCCGTATGTATTTCAGAGTGGGGATCCAAAGGACGTTATTCAAGCCAAGGTGAAAGAATTGTTTGAGCAGTTGAAACTGATCTATCCAGTTGGCAAATTGGTCATGTATCTAATAGACGGTGCGAAATCAAAGAATGCCAGGCAGAGAGCAGGTACGTCCTAAAGAATTCATTGACCACTAGCATGCTATCTGCAAGTGAACACTATGTGCGCAGGACTGTGCTGTGGTTATAAAATTGGTGCATTCACAAAAGTTTAATGTTGGAAAGTACTATAGTGTGGTAATCTGCGATGTAAAGAATACTTGGAAGTCTGCATTTGGCGGCTGAGTGAAACAATAAGGAGGGAAGGGGTTTCTGTTTCAATGATTTTCTTCGAGTAGTTTTCCATGCAAAAGTCAGCTCAGAATCACACAGGCACAGAAAACTTTGATCGTAAACAAAGGGTGATCCAGTTTTGCCAACAAGCCAGTAAAAGTTTCTCTTTTTTCCCAAGCACTCGACTTTAATTTGCTTCTTTGCCACCGGGCACTGACTCCTATGTATTCTTTTTAACGCCGACCGACTATAGTCGAGTATCTACGATTTTTCGATGCCCAAGTAGTTTTCGTATCCTTGGAATTGCAACTGATAGGATAACCTCTGAGCATAATATTGTGATGCGTTCACCTGTGTACGATTTTGGCTATGCGGCAAACGATGGTGCAGCCCCATAATTTTGTTTGAGGTGATTCATCCTGGGAATGTTTCTAATTTGTTTCAGCTTGTTTGGACGTTCTCAACGTCTACATGGACCAATACGGCGGTTCGGTTTGCCAGCCATCCTTGAATGCTGTAGTCAAGGATATTGTGAAACATTTTGTTGACAGAGATTCAACGGTCAGACAGAGCGTATTTAGGGTTGCCGTTTCCCTCTATTCGCATGAGGGAGAGAGATTTTTCCATATTTTAAACCAGGTATGTTAACATTAAAATTAGAAGCGAACTGAGATGAAAAAATCTCTTCTCTAGTTTGTGAGTCAATTACTCATGGCATGAAACAAAGGAACACCAGAATCTATCACAGTGACCAGACGATCCCATTTCTGGTTTACAGTTTGCCGAAAAAGATGGCCAACTTCTCGAAGAACGTATCCGCAAGTCAGCCAAAAACCGACCAGTCGCTAGTGTGAAACCAATGTCAATTAAGTCGGAGGAACCCGAAGAACCAGCCGAGCCAGAGGAAGAATACCAGGAAGAAGACCACCATGAGAGAACACCACCTTATCATTCGTCTCCCAGTGTCAACAGTACGCCGCCTCAGTCCAATGCGACTATCAATGTGAAATCACCGTCGATGATTGATCGTCATGTATCGGCTTATTCTCCCAGGTAGCTAGTCATCCTTTTCCAGGAGCAAGTATAGAATTAACAAATTTGATTCTCTCGATTTTTTTTTTTTTTTTTTTTTGAGTTGAGAACTTGTATTTTTTTTTTGTTTCAGAAACAGGAACATACAACCTATTAGCTATCTACCGACTACATCATCGCATGTTTCCACCTTCAATTTTGATGAACACGTAATGGAGGACTTGGAGAGTGAGCAGCCAGTTTTGGCCTTGAGTCCACCAAAAGTTGCTGACATAGATATGAAGTTTCTGGCCGAGGGAAGTGTGCAGTAAGTTTAATTCAATTATTATTATGATCAATATTTTTTAAGGAAATTGTTTCAAAATTGTCAGCAGAACTTTGATTGCCAAGGATCCATAAATTGTTTGGCATTTCTCCTCAGCATTGATAATTATTTATTTATATAATATAAATAAATATAACAAATAAATTTATATAATATTATTATATAGGTAATATTTTTTTATTGCAAGAATATAATATTATTATGTAAATAATTAGGTAGTTGTTGGTTTTTTTGGTATGTAATCCCCTATTTAAAAGAATGAGTTTAATTATATGAGTTGGAAATCAAGCACAAAAAAAACCTGCTGTGCGCCCTACTACTGTTGCTCACTAACCGCCCTGTGGTCTAGTAGTTAAGGCGATTGACTAGAAATCTGAAGATGCCAGGTACGATTTCGAGCTAGAGCGAATTTTTGTGCCAGGTTTTCATGCTTGATTTCCAAATCAATAAATAATAGGCACTACTAGAAAATAGTTATCAGCCCAACCGTAGTCACCAGCAAACGCCAGTTGTGAAATTTGTGAATTTTTGTCTTCCAGGGCAGCCATCAAACCTATTCAAATGCCCCGGATGACGCCTACACTGTCTAATTTCACTCAGCCAACTGCCATCAAATACGAAATAAATCAAATTGCAAGCACTGACATTGAAAAGGCTATGCAATCGATGACTCAAATTGATACGGTTTTGAATTCTGATAAGGTAACGGTGCACCCTAATGATCACTAACTGTGCCTCTGGGGCCTGTGGTGGCAACAAGGTGTTACTTTCCCAGGCATTTTCCTATGGATTCAGAATCATCTGTACAATATTTTCTATTTCTTCTGATTCCAGCGAAACACTCTCATTCCGTTTGTGAACTTGTTGGTCCCGCAGCTGGCCCATCAGCTAGTCACCTTGAATCAGAGCTATCATCCTGAGGTGGTCAACTGCTATAGAGAAAATTTCACTCTATTGACCAAGGTTAGGCTCATTCAATTTTAGTTTGAGTAGTGGTTCTCAACCTTTTTTGGCTTCTCGATTTTAGCTCACAGACCATCTCATTTATGGGGTTTGTACTCGCGTGAAGATTAGTGCATCTGTATGAAGTACCTGTGTGAGCTGATGGAGTGCGTTAATAAACCAGTGGTGCGTTAGATAACACAAAATACTCAATCAAAAAACTCAATGTGCAAATTTTAAAAATCTGCCTAAAATCGTAACACGTCCCGTTACAAAAAATACCCACCTATTTTGCAAGGTGAAACAAAGATTCTAAGACAAGGAACACTGACCTCGGTTCATTTTTGAAAAATGAAAAATACCGTGTTTGAAAAGTCCGCCATTACGCTTTTTGTTTTTTGGGCCACCTGCTTGAGTTCCACGGACCCCAGGTTGATAACTAATGACCTTGGCCAAAAACAAAGCCTGGAACGGCCGTTCAATTCACTTTTATTATTCTAATAATACGATTCAGGATATCTTTTTTGGTATTTTGATGACTGGAAATATGTCCATTCCTGAGCTCCAAATGATTGAACTTTCTTTAATTCAATTTCAATGTCGTTTCAAGTCAATCGGGATTTTGTTCTCCAGGTGTGCAGTGATCCAGGCCTGTGTTCAGCCATCGATGAGCAATTTCTGCAAAAAGTTTTAGACCAAGTTTTGTCACTTTTGGCTGAAAGCAAACAGGAGACCATTGATCGTCAAGAAATGTTCAAGCGTGTGCTCAATAATATTGTCCTTAAACTGCTGGAGAACGCCAACAAAACATCTCTGATTTGGTATGTACACAGTACTTTGTGGTCAGATGTTTGTGATCAATATCAAGAAAGACAGTTATTTTTCAACCCTCAACAAAGTGGCTGTAGCCACTCTAATAAACATGTTCAAATCATCGTTATCCCTTACCAATTTTTTAAGCAGATTTCTCTCTCTCTCTCTCTCTCTCTCTCTCTTTCTTTCTTTCTTTCTTTCTGAGAGGGAACATAGGTTTTCCAATTTGTATGGTTTTATCCTTGACCTATACGCTTTTCATATAGTAGAGGGAAGTGGGGTATATGGACAGTGTGGGTAATTTGGACACCTTGATTATCTGCCCAGTGTCAGGGCGCAGATGAGCGGGAATGTTGTGAACTACATTTGACCATACTGAGGTTTGTTCATGGCTAGTTTTTGTTCATGGAGACTGTTTTTATGATTGACCTTTTTTCAACGTAGGTTCAAATGGATCTTTGGTCTACTCGACACCGTTTTCGTTTAAATATTGCTTCATACTTTGAAATTGCTATGAATAGCCTTCACCCGAGTTGACAAAACAAAGTTCATAGTCCTAAGTTCCACTATTAGTTTGTATTTAACTCAGCAAATGAGTAATTTCTGCTGGAAAATTTGCTGTGTCCATAATACCCTCACTGGGGTGTCCATAACACCAACCAACCGGACTAATGATTTTGAGCTAGTTAGGAAAATTTCAATTTTCTCAATCACTACTTGATCCTTTGGCAAAAATTCTTTTATATTTTAGTAAACGGTAAAATGTTAGGCTAGTACAAAGAAAACAATTTACAAGCCATTAGTACGTCGATAAGATCGTAAAAATGTAAAACCATGAACAAATAGAAACACATCAGATGATAGATTCTATCATGGATGAAACCAAACTTTACAGTGGATTGGTTTTCTTTTTTTAAATATTGTAGAATCTTAGGCAATGTTATCACGTCACAAAAACCAAAAGGGGTGCCCTTATTAACCTAACCTTTTGGCAATTTTTTGATTCAGCGCGTTGATAACAATGCTCGGCGAATCTATGGGAAAACCTTCCAACGTTGGCCATTATCATGATCTATGCATTCGTTGCCTGTGGAAGCTGATTCGAGCCCAGCCGAAATGGGACAGGGAGCTCAACTACAATCGGCTTCTTCTGGTGTACCAAAAGTTC
Source organism: Nesidiocoris tenuis (assembly GCA_036186465.1). Classification (NCBI taxonomy): domain Eukaryota; kingdom Metazoa; phylum Arthropoda; class Insecta; order Hemiptera; family Miridae; genus Nesidiocoris; species Nesidiocoris tenuis. The sequence continues at coordinate 9,728,295 of AP028910.1, forward strand.
CTCAAGGTAGGTTTCAGAAGAAGATATGCTTTTTTTTTGCAAGTACGTTGTCATTATTGAGACTTGACGATATTGTCTTCGTCATTGCCTCTGCTTTTGGCAGTGGTGGGAAATAATGGGGTGTCTTGAATGGGCCGTCAGAAAGTTACCAGAAGAGGGCAAGTAGCAGAGGAAAAAAATTAGCTATGTGAAATTTTATTTGACTTGTAATTTGCTGGTAGTCTGAAAACCACCAAGAAACCTACCTGAAACCCTACCTTATTATTATTTTACATTCTTTGAAATGTGAAAAATTGATGATTGGGTTGGCTTTATTCACCTACATTTTAATGATGGAGGTGCAGAATTTATTTTTAAACTCATTCACAATTTCAGGATTACCCGTCATCGTGGTGGAGGACGCAAGAAGTGGATGTGCCACTAAGAACTGTGAAAACCATGCTTCACACAATGGTCAAACTACGAGGTACAGAAGTGCGTGACATAATCAACAATGACGACCAGCTGTCTGTTGAAACAGAGTTAAGCTTGTATGTGAAGAAGTTAGTCCGGGTGAGCAGTTTTCATTTGTTTGTATCCATCTGTGCACCATGAATTTTCATTTGGACGCATTTCTTAGCTCAAAATTTGGAAAAGCTGTAAAAATGTCATTAAATTTTTTCACATCTTGGAACTTACTATTCCTACACAAAAAGATCGTTATCATAGAGACCATTGTTCAACCATTGTTGCTTTGGAAACTGTTGTTGTACTTGAAACCAGCATTGCCATGGTACTGTTGTTCCATGACAAAATCAATTATTGAGTTTCTATATTGTTTTGAACAATTTTCTACTTTTTTGATGCACCCATTTTAATATCTGTGTTATTGTTTGTAGCACTTGAAAATGGAAGAGAACAAGGATTGTAATAAATCGCATGGGGAATCCGTGGATCGGTCAAAAACTGACAAACCTGCTTCTTCAGTTTCACATCGAATGATCAAAGAGCAGACGAGCGAGTTATCGGAAATTTTCAAACTGATTGGCGATCCCAATGAAACAGATGAGGTATGCTGCACTACCGTTTTTAATTGGGCTGCCAAAAGTGGAATGCCAGGTAGCAAGGTGCAGTATGGCAGATAGCATATAGAAGCCCCTTGGTAATCTGGCAGATATGGGGCCAGAGCCCTGCCCTATTATCACAAATCCCGCATAGCTGGACAATTATCAAGGGAAACGCAGTCATCAACTCCCGTAACCCACCCATTTTTATCCATTGGCCATAATTGAGTACCTTTTGTGAAAATGGGGAAATTCCAAAATCTGAAAAATCAAGGTTTTTATCGCATTTTGTTAAAACTCCTCGCTTGATTTCCATTGAAAAGAATCCGACCCTTTATCTGTAATTTAAAGATTTGAAAAATCACTGGCATGTAAACAGTTTCTCTAAAATTTGTAACCTTATTTTGCCCTGAACCGCGGGAACGTCCGAATCATTCGGCAAACGCTGATCAGCCATTATTTTTAATTAAATAATTTAATACAAATCAATCAATTTAAATTCAATTAATTTGATTTGAATTTAATCAGTTTTACATTAAATCTTACATTTCAAATTACCTTTTTCTCATCTTTACCGTATTAATTTTTTTGACTCAATTTCATTTAGATGTAAATTAGAGCTAAAAAGCGCTACATTCAAATTAAAGTTATCTGTTTACTAAGATGCTCCTTAATTCATAAGTGTCATGGGTAAAAAAATATGAGCATGAGCCTGCAATTATGAGCCACCAACCTTCGGGACTGGAGGCATGAGGGCCATCCATGTGCCCCCGTTCACCTGATGAATGGAGTGCCGAAAGTGGTTCATGGCAATCCTTTGGAAGCACTAGAATAATAATCGCTTCCATGGATGCGAGGAACACTAGTGAGAGGGGCTATGATTCAGACAATCCAGGCCCTCCTAACATGTTGGGTTAAATATTTTTTTGCATTGGTTCAAGAAGTCAGTTGACCAATCAGATTGGCGTGAGGGTGAAACAATAAAAAAATATTCCAAAAATGTAAGTTGGAGTGCTCATATATGACGAGGCCACCATCTTGGAGTTATCACTACTGTTTTTATGGTTTCTTCAAAATATGGAACTCTCTTCTTCATGTCTTCGTGTCATCATTTCAGGGATTAAAGAAGTTGTACGCCTTCAAGAATGCTCACCCGGAGGCTGATATTCAACCTTTCCTCGTCAAAGCTTCATCGGTCTTCCAGGACTATATAAAACGAGGATTGCAAGATCTGGAGGCGCAGAATAATCAGAATGCGAATCGCCAACTGCATAGCAACACTTTCAATTGTACGTTCTCAAGTTTTATCAAGTACAGGTTGTTGCGCTTGTTATTGTTTTATAATTTATCACAGTACATGAAATTTTGATAGCCCTCCGTGAAGTGGCTAGGTCTACATTATATAGGTTTCAGACTTTTTCCCCAGGCATATCAATACGTACTTGGATACATCGTTGCGGGGCCCCTTGAATAATTCCAAACCTTGTATGATTTTCCAGTTTCTGGCCGGGCTGACGATGTATCGAACGAATCATGCGTAAGCTCAGAAAACAAATACACGGCCGAGGCTGAGAGGCTGCGCAACCGATTGTCCTTGCTTCAAGAGAAAGCCGGTTGTAACGAATCAAAGCAAACGGAAAAGGCTGATGTTCCTAGAGACAACAAACACATTAAAGTATGTTCGGAATTATTCATGCTTCTCGGGTTTGGTTCAGTTTTATTGAAAAAGCCAACAATCTTGGTACATTTTTGTCTTACTCCTACGTTTCGATTTGGTATTAACCCTCATTAACCCATATACCATAGCCCAGTAAATGCCGTTAAGCATAAATGAAATCAATTAGGAAATGGCAACAATTTCTCCCTCTCCAGCATGAATGGAACCTGGCGCCTACCAGTAGACAGACGCCTTAACCCTTTGTCAACAGAGAGCCTGGGTCTAGACAATCAGGAAGGTGCCTTTGAAAAACAACTTTCTCCTTTCTTATTTTTTCCAATGGCCTTATTGTTCCAATGGCATTATTGTTAGTTCGGGATAGCCACCAAAGTATATCAGTTTGAATTTTAGATTCAACCCAGACAGCTTTAATCAGTGGCTCTCTTGAACCCCAATGTTAGACAGTCTTTTGGAGTTGGTTTTAGTTTTTTAAGACTCTGTGAGCCGCAGTAATTTATATCGTTTCAGTAACATCAAGGCTACTCATCCTCAAAATTGTGAAGAAGACGACTGAGAATTCTCTAGCTAAATTTTAGTTTAGCTTAGTTTTACCCAAAACACCGTCTGGATGGCCGACTGGGTCTATTTTCATGGCATAAAGTGCGAGTACACAATATCAGCAGTTGTGTTGCTCTCTGTTCCAGGTCGAAAAACCCCCGCTTAACGATGACGTCGAGTTGATTCGGGAACGACTTGAACGATGCAAAAGTCGAGCGTACAAATCTTGAAACTGAACTACACGATTGGACACCTTTGGAATAACAATCTCACATATTCTAATTTAAATTTGATTGATTGATGATCCCTTTTGTCTGTTCCCCTCGCTGTTGTAGAATTTTTACCTTTCATTTTTTCCAAGCCTTATATTATAAACCCATTCGTTGCCGATTCTCCTGCCTTGATTTACCTTCATATCAGTCAAATAATACCAACTTCTCCGTTGTCAGTAATCATACCCACGTGTCCAAAATGCGAGCAATAATTCCAGGAACGTACCAACTCATAGCACTTTTATCGGGTATTTCGATAACGCAGATTTATGGAAATTAGTCAAAATTTTATTTCAAACAATAGAAATCAATCCATACGGCTCGTTTCAACAATGATATGTGTTAAAACCCTCAGAAAATTGAGCAATATGACGAGGCGTAATTAGGCCCGTTTTTGCCAAAACGTGTTTTTGTGAGCAATTGTTGTAGAGAATTTTTTGCACCATTTCTTGTTGAAATTCTCCAGTACACCTTGAAAATCCGGATTAAAAATGCGTTTTGGCTATTGAAAACTCCACAAACCAACTTTTTTTCACGCACCTACTCACACAATACAGACGGACCTAAAAAATGTGAGGAAATGCCACATATTGGCAACACTGATCTATTGATCCAAACTATATTGTCCTTGTCATACTTTCCTAAGTCCCATCTTGTACTCCTGGTTGTACGCTTGTATAGATTTGAATCGTCCTATATTCAACAGGGGTTAGTAGTTGTAGGAATTTTCGTTAACGTTCTTCCTTTTGCTTTTGATTAACTTAACCTAATTTTTTTAAACTTTTTTTAAACGGTAATTTATGGTATATTCGTATTTTGTTTCGCAAAGCTGAGACTCACAGGCGACTTTTTATATAGGTTCATGAGTAGAGCAGTGTATATATTCTCGATTTCTCTACTTTTGCTTTTCCCTAGGGTATAGTTTCAACTCAAGCTGAGTTCCCGCCAAGTAGGCACAGGGAATCTGCTTGACCCGCTCGGTTAGCACTGGGTGCGAATGCTGACTTCCTGATTCGAAGTTAAAGTAGTTAACTAATTCTCATCAATAGTGATTTATCAGCTACCCTAACCTACTTACGCTGGCTGATGGATGTACCGATTGTTGTAATTATCCCGAATTATATCGAATGTTGATTTTGTAAATTGTAGCTGTTCGAATTTTCTCATTGGTCATGATTTCAACAGTAGTATAGAATTACTCAATTGTTGCAGGGTCCTTCCATCTCTGATTGCCCTTTCCTATGAACAGCCTAACCTTTCTCGGTGTTTCGGTCAAAATGGCAATTTGTCCTCTAGCTTTATAGACACAACAATTCTTATGCTTGTTAGAGGACTGGTCCTCAATGGAAAAAAAGTACATACCTACCTAGACTGAGATATATGTTTTACTGTTCAGTATTGTAGTCCCAAGTGAAAAACTAGAAGTTGTTGCCTATTTTGAAGTACCAAATACAGAAAGATTATTAATGAACGTTATTTATCCTGACTCTTCCTATGTTGAAAACTCATATCAATGCTGAAAGGGCTTCTTCAGACGAGTACGTCTTAGCTTAGTGTGATGGGTTGGTGGCCACCATTTACAATGCCAGCTCGAACCGGAGCTTGGTTAGCTAGACCCCACTTAACTTGGCCTCAGTCAAATAGTTTTCGATCAACGGCACCTCAGCTAACAAGTACTCAGTTACCAGGACTCAGTTACCAGGACCTCGGTTAAAGAGACCTTAGTTAACCAGTTAAAGAGACCGTAGTTAACCAGGCCTCGGTTGATGAGACTTTGGTTCACTACACCTCAGTTCACGCGACCTCAGTTACCTAGACCGTGGGTCACAAGGCCACGTCTAACTCGACCTTGCTTAGCGTGACCTCTATTAATACCTCAGTTGAGTCAGGGAACTCAGTTGGGTCATAAACTCATAATCAAACTCAGAATGAAACAGAAACTCATAATCGAAGTCAAACTAACAATGCATCAGAAAGTCAAACTCACAATGAAACAGAAACTCTAACTCAAAATAAAACTCGAGGTCAAACTCACAATGAATCAAAAACTCAAACTCACAATCGAAATCGATGTCAAACTCACAGTGAATCAAAAGCTCAAACTCATAATCAAAATCGAAGTCAAACTCACAATGAAACCGAAACTCAAACTGGTAATCAAACTTGAAGTCAAACTCACAATGAATCAGAAAGTCAAACTCACAATGAAACAGAAACTCGAACTCAGAATAAAACTCGAAGTCAAACTCACAATGAATCAAAAACTCAAACTCACAATAGAAATCGATGTCAAACTCACAGTGAAACAAAAACTCGTGCTCATAATCAAACTCGAAGTCAAACACACAATGAATCAAAAGCTCAAACTCATAATCAAAATCGAAGTCTAACTCACAATGAAACCGAAACTCAAACTGGTAATCAAACCCGGAGTCAAACTCACAATGAATCAGAAAGTCAAACTCACAATGAAACAGAAACTCGAAGTAGAACTCACAATGAATCAAAAACTCAAACTCGAAGTCAAACTCACGATTAAACAGAAACTCGAACTCATGATCAAAGTCGAAATCAAACTCACAATGGATCAAAAACTCAAACTTGATGTCAAACTCACAATGAAAAAAATCTCAAACTCACAGTCAACTCATAATCGAACTCTAAGCCAAACTCACAATGGATCAAACTCTCAAACTCATAATCGAAGTCGAACTCACAATGAAACAGAAACTCAGACCCGTCATCAAACTTGAAGTCGAACTCACAATGAAACAGAAACTCAAACTCGTAATCAAACTTGAAGTCAAACTCACAATGAATCAAAAGCTCAAACTCATAATCGAAATCGAAGTCAAACTCACAATGAAACAGAAACTCAAACTCATATCACCAGAGTGAAGTTAGCAACGGTTCAGCAACGGTCAACTGCGTGTTTCTTTTCTAAATTTTCGGGCTCTAGGGACGTCTAGGAACACATTTATGGCAATTTTTAAATTGTGCCACCAGTCATACAGTCCATACAGCTCGTTGCTAACTGTTCCTTCACACATTCCTTATACAGATCAGGTGAACTGGATGCTCGCTGCGCTCGCATCTCCAAGACAGAAAAACATCCCTCATCAGTCCAATTCGACATACTCATCAGTCAAACGCTAATCAAGCAAGATATTTTATAGCCTACCTACTTATCCGAGAAGGTATTGGATACACCAAGGTGTTTAATCCTAAGGCGTACAATGTGACTGGTGGCACAATTCTTGTACAGCCATAAATGTGTTCCAAGACGTCCCTAGAGACCAATTAGTTAGAAAAGAAACACGCAGAAGACCGTTGCTGAACCGTTGCTAACTTCACTAAGCTCTCGTAATCAAACTTGAAGTCAAACTCTCAAAGAAACCGGAACTCAAACTCATAATCAAACTCTAAGCCAAACTCAAAATGAATCAAAATCTCACACTCATACCTATTTGAAATCGAAGTCAAACTCACAATGAAACAGAAACTCAAACTCGTAATCAAACTTGAAGTCAAACTCACAATGAATCAAAAGCTCAAACTCATAATCGAAATCGAAGTCAAACTCACAATGAAACAGAAACTCAAACTCATATTCTCAGTTTGACTTCTTACTCTGAGTTCGACTTCGAGTGAGTCGAACTGTGAGTTTGGGAGTCTGTTTCATTGTGAGTTTGACTTCGATTTCGATTATGAGTTTGAGCTTTTGATTCTGTGTGAGTTTGACTTCGATTTCGATTATGAGTTTGAGCTTTTGATTCAGTCAGTTTGACTTCAAGTTTGATTACGAGTTTGAGTTTCTTTTTCATTGTGAGTTTGACATCAAGTTTGAGTTTCTGATCCATTGTGAGTTTGATTTCGACTTTGATCATGAGTTCGAGTTTCTGTATCATCATGAGTTTGACTTTGAGTTTGAGTTTTTGATTCATTGAGAGTTCTACTTCGAGTTTTTGTTTCATTGTGAGTTTGACTTTTTGATTCATTGTGAGTTTGACTTCGAGTTTGAGTTCCTGTTTCATTGTGATTTTGATTTCGATTTCGATTATGAGTTTGAGTTTTGGTTTCATTGTGAGTTTGACTTCGATTTCGATTATGAGTTTGAGCTCTTGATTCATTATGAGTTTGACTTAGAGTTTGATTATGAATTCGAGTTTCTGTTTCATCATGAGTTTGACTTCGAGTTTGAGTTTTTTATTCATTGTGAGTTCTACTCCGAGTTTTTGTTTCATTGTGAGTTTGACTTTTTGATTCATTGTTAGTTTGACTTCGAGTTTGAGTTCCTGTTTCATTGTGAGTTTGACTTCAATTTCGATTATGAGTTTGAGTTTTGGTTTCATTGTGAGTTTGACTTCGAGTTTGAGTTCTTGTTTCATTGTGAGTTTGACTTCAAGTTTGATTACGAGTTAGAGTTTCGGTGTCATTGTGAGTTTGACTTCGATTTCGATTATGAGTTTGAGCTCTTGATTAATCGTGAGTTTGACTTCGAGTTTGATTATGATTTTGAGTTTCGGTTTCATTGTGAGTTTGAGTTTCGGTTTAATTGTGAGTTTGACTTCGATTTTGATTATGAGTTCGAGTTTCTGTTTCATCATGAGTTTGACTTCGAGTTTGAGTTTTTTATTCATTGTGAGTTCTACTCCGAGTTTTTGTTTCATTGCGAGTTTGACTTCGAGTTTGATTATGATTTCGAGTTTCGGTTTCATTGTGAGTTTGACTTCGATTTCGGTTATGAGTGTGAGATTTTGATTCATTTTGAGTTTGGCCTAGAGTTTGATTATGAGTTTGAGCTTTTGATTCATTCAGTTTGACTTCAAGTTTGATTACGAGTTTGAGTTTCTGTTTCATTGTGAGTTCGACTTCGATTTTGATTATGAGTTTGAGATTTTGATCCATTGTGAGTTTGGCTTAGAGTTTGATTATGAGTTGACTGTGAGTTTGAGATTCTTTTTCATTGTGAGTTTGACATCAAGTTTGATTTTCTGATCCATTGTGAGTTTGATTTCGACTTTGATCATGAGTTCGAGTTTCTGTATCATCATGAGTTTGACTTTGAGTTTGAGTTTTTGATTCATTGAGAGTTCTACTTCGAGTTTTTGTTTCATTGTGAGTTTGACTTCTTGATTCATTGTGAGTTTGACTTCGAGTTTGATTACGAGTTTGAGTTCCTGTTTCATTGTGATTTTGATTTCGATTTCGATTATGAGTTTGAGTTTTGGTTTCATTGTGAGTTTGACTTCGATTTCGATTATGAGTTTGAGCTCTTGATTCATTATGAGTTTGACTTAGAGTTTGATTATGAATTCGAGTTTCTGTTTCATCATGAGTTTGACTTCGAGTTTGAGTTTTTTATTCATTGTGAGTTCTACTCCGAGTTTTTGTTTCATTGTGAGTTTGACTTTTTGATTCATTGTTAGTTTGACTTCGAGTTTGAGTTCCTGTTTCATTGTGAGTTTGACTTCAATTTCGATTATGAGTTTGAGTTTTGGTTTCATTGTGAGTTTGACTTCGAGTTTGAGTTCTTGTTTCATTGTGAGTTTGACTTCAAGTTTGATTACGAGTTAGAGTTTCGGTGTCATTGTGAGTTTGACTTCGATTTCGATTATGAGTTTGAGCTCTTGATTAATCGTGAGTTTGACTTCGAGTTTGATTATGATTTTGAGTTTCGGTTTCATTGTGAGTTTGAGTTTTGGTTTAATTGTGAGTTTGACTTCGATTTTGATTATGAGTTCGAGTTTCTGTTTCATCATGAGTTTGACTTCGAGTTTTAGTTTTTTATTCATTGTGAGTTCTACTCCGAGTTTTTGTTTCATTGCGAGTTTGACTTCGAGTTTGATTATGATTTCGAGTTTCGGTTTCATTGTGAGTTTGACTTCGATTTCGGTTATGAGTGTGAGATTTTGATTCATTTTGAGTTTGGCCTAGAGTTTGATTATGAGTTTGAGTTGCAGTTTCTTTGAGAGTTTGACTTCAAGTTTGATCACGAGTTTGAGTTTCTGTTTCATTGTGAGTTTGACTTCGATTTCGATTATGAGTTTGAGCTTTTGATTCATTGTGAGTTTGATTATGAGTTTGAGTTTCTGTTCCTTTGTGAGTGTGACTTCAAGTTTGATTACGAGTTAGAGTTTCGGTTGCATTGTGAGTTTGACTTCGAGTTCATCATGAGTTAGAGTTTCTGTTTCATTGTGAGTTCCACTTCGAGTTTGATTATGAGTTTATTGCCTATTTTCCCTGGCGATAAAAATTAGCTGACTTGAGCGTTATTGTTCATGAAATTTTTGTTTTACTTCGCTGAATTTCTTGGTTATTTTTTTCGTTCTGATAACTCGATGTAGGTATTTTAATTTTAGGTTTTCAAAATTTTCATCATGAGTTTTTTGACGTTTCTGATCCCCACACTCAAAATATAATAAAATTGTGTCAAATATGTACAAATCAACATGTGGAAGTGCTGTGTGTTATCTCCTAGCTGTAAGTTAGCTCTCTTAGATGCAACAACAACAACAAGCACACGTACCACTTCTGCACGGGCACGTACAACGGCACGGCTGTTGTATTTTATGTCATTTGAGATTTGGCGCAGTCGGTATCCTCACCGTCGCGAAATTAGAACCGTAGATCGGCTCGCGACGGGATTTGATTGTACATTGTATGTTTTATGTCGTGAAATGTTGACGTTCGATTGTCGACTCATCATCTACAGTGCGTAGTGCAGACAATCATTCAGAGGAGGATCCTTTCAGGCTTTGGTAAGATCTAGTTTACCTTCTTACTTCATGATCTTGTTTACAATTATATTAGTAGCCGTCGGCAATTGCGACCCTGTCAGAGCTACTCAGCTGCTATTATCACTCTCAATTTATGGCAAAATTGTTTTAAATTTTGGCCGCAACAAATTCCAACATGACTCGCTTACAATTTGAAAACGTTGAGAAATTTTCAGTAGCTAACATGAGTTGTCTCTAAGCCGCTTGTCTTACCAATTTATCCCGTTGGAGAAACGGGCTGTTTCCGATATGCTAACGAGTACTTCGAGGGTGAAACGGCAATAGTGCCCAATTCAATTTCGTCCACTTTTCAGGAGAGCCATAAAACTGATTCCTAGCGTATATAATATATATAAGTCTTATTCATCTACTATTGTATGAATCTATGGTTTGTTTGCGCAAGAAAAAAATTTCCAACCCACTCTTGAATTTTCATGGTTTACATGGGTTTTCATGGTTTAATTTCATGGATTTTCATGTTTAGTCAAAGGGCGTAGCAACCGAATCTGCAATAAAAAAAAAAAAATGTGTCCGTCCGCCGGGAACACTTTTCCTCTCAAACGGCTGAAGTTTTTTTCTGAAATTGTCTGGAAAATTCAACCTTTTCTCCGTGACAGCCCTTATTCTTTAGCCAAGCCAATCAGTCGGTTTTAAGCACTCAGAAAAAAATTCTGTAAATCTTGAGAACTACCTTGTTCCAAAATAGTTTTTTTTCGCAAGTAAAATGTGCCATTTGATAGCTTTTTTTTTAATGCAGAATCGAATGAAACCATTGCTAGATCGGTAGCTTTCTTTGTTCAAAAGTTGCAGGCCTTATAGAGAGCGCAGGCCTTATAGAGGTGCGTTGAATATAGATTTCATCATATTCAAAGGAATCTTGTGTTTCAGCGAATGTTTTTGATCAAATTTTAACCGTTCAACTATTGTTGTCTAATAAGATTTTTATTTAATGAATCTCAAAGCAACTGAATGACCAGCAGAAATATGTGTCTCCGCCATCGACCAGAGTGAAGTTAGCAACGGTTCAGCAACGGTCAACTGCGTGTTTCTTTTCTAAATTTTCGGACTCTAGGGACGTCTAGCAACACATTTATGGCAATTTTAAAATTGTGCCACCAGTCATACAGTCCATACAGCTCGTTGATAACTGTTCCTTCACACATTCCTTATACAGATCAGGTGAACTGGATGCTCGCTGCGCTCGCATCTCCAAGACAGAAAAACATCCCTCATCAGTCCAATTCGACATACTCATCAGTCAAACGCTAATCAAGCAAGATATTTTATAGCCTACCTACTTATCCGAGAAGGTATTGGATACACCAAGGTGTTTAATCCTAAGGCGTACAATGTGACTGGTGGCACAATTCTTGTACAGCCAGGAATGTGTTCCAAGACGTCCCTAGAGACCAATTAGTTAGAAAAGAAACACGCAGAAGACCGTTGCTAACTTCACTAAGCTCCGCCATCGTCTCGGCTTCTCTGTTAACATTTAACACACCTACCGTCGCAATGGCTTCTAAATTTGCCTTAAAATTATTGCTGTCAAACATTACGCAGTTCTCTTGTTGTGTGGAAGCATTATTCTAGCTCCCTTGCTTGATTGTACTCCCATGTGTTCGACTATGGATTGGGTTCCTACGGATTTCCTACGACACTTAAAAATGGTTCGATTGTTTTCGGGTGCATCTCAAGATTAGCAGCCATTTGACATCCTGAACCGTCTTGGCAATACTTGGCTGGGAACGAGTGTTCTCCCCAAGGCAAAGGTATATTTATACCCACAAAAACAGTGAACCACAAAGTTACTCACCAACACTTAGGCCTTCGAGTTTGCTTAATATTCAAGTGCAATGGATACCCTTAATTCTGGGCTTGGTACCAGCATTGAAGCAATCAAAAACACTCGAAGGAGAGGAATTAGCCATAACTTGTCAAGTGCCATTGCGTCGTCTATTTGTAAATCAGTTCAAGTCTCTTACTCTTTTTTTTTGCTGTCCACAACAATGAAGCTGTTACAGCGTCCAAAGTCTTGAAATGCTTGTTTTGATTTTTTCGCCCGGTAACTTGACTTCTATTTTAGGTGGATTTCAAAATTTGCCAGCCAATCAATTCATGATTTTTTCCTAGTTTTGCGCATCATAACAATTGATTTTTCTGGGCCAAAAAAATATTCAATATCATCACAACCTTATTCGCATTCTATACACTCACGTGGCCGCCCCTGAAAGTAGAACATCCTTGTTTTTCGAAATTTAAACTGATTTCTTAAATGAGAGTGAATTTTTTCCTCGCTCACACCGGTAGGATAATTATTAATTTTGCCACAATCTCATCTACCGAAATGTGGAAGCAGTGCATGTTTTTCAAACATTGCGCTCCACAGTTCTTATTAATAATTTCATTCAACCCTTTTCTTGAAACGTTTGCATTCGAATTGCTCAAATATTCTCAAGAATAATGTTTGAGTGAGAGTTGGTTCATGCGATTACTTCCATATTTACGGAGTAAATGGATGTATTGTAATCGTCCTAAAATCGAAAATCGGATCGGAGTTTCAGAAAAAACTTTACTCCTACAGTTTTGCTCAGAATCGCTTCCTGAACAAGTGTCTGTGTGCCCGTCTGTGGTCATTTACAAAAATGGCCATAGCTCCCTCAATTCTCAACCTTTTTTCAAATTTTTTGAACTCAAATGTTTGTCTCTTCAAGACCTAACACCCAGTTTAATCGGAATTCGAATAACTCACTGTTCTTCCGACATTTTTGTATTTTTAGTGTTTTTTATTTCATTTTTTCCCAGCCACAAAAATGAACCGATTTGTGCATTCTTGGTCTTAGAATCTTTGTTCCTCCTTGCAGAATACGTGAGTATTTTATAATTATTCCGAAAACTTGACTTATTTTGATTTTAGGTGGGTTTTAAAAATGAAATTTGCATAGTGATTTTTTTTAAGTTTTGACCTAAACACCCCCAGAAGTAGTCAAAATATAATCAAATTGCGTCAAAGATTTTTCGTATGAAAATATGGCAGTATTCTGTATTATCTAAGCACCACTGGTTTCTTTTTGGATTTTTCGTGCATATAGCATGCAATGCTGTATGCAATAACTTGGCTCCTTGTAGTTTCCCAGAATCTATTCAATCAAATAAAACTCAGGTTCACTTGAGCTGCTTCTCATAGGTCCAAGAATAATCCATAGTAGATATAGGTCCTGTAGTCCGTGATCAAATTAGTGTAGCAGGATGAAATTGATTTACTGACAAACGAACAATTCTGGTCGCTTTTCAACGCTTGAAACTGTAAGAAATCGGTTCCCTCAGCTAAGTCATTGGCAGGGATAATTGGATCCTTCGGGGAAATTATTTCCCCGTTCAGCAGCACTGGGCTTCAGTCAGAAAATGGGGTTGATCCGACTGGTGGCAATTGGGCGAGTGCGAGTGGTAGTCGAGGATCGATCGCCCCGTGCCCCGTGGCCTCATGTTTTCCGAGCCGCCCTGAAAACACCCCTCGCGTGAATAGCACCTGTAGCACCGTTCCTTATGCTGGAGCAGTTCTTTACGAGCAGTCTCTGTAGGCAGTTCTGTCACCGCTACCGCGTTTAGCTGCTCCTAGCTGATTGGTTGTAAGTAGTAGGTAGAGGGTCCGTTGAACTTCTCACTTCCCTGGCCACGACTTATTGGTTAATAATGAAAAATAAATGGACACAAAATTCAAGACAACTGTTTCAAACTTTTCCTGTCAATAAGTTGATCCATCTTCCCTCACAGTAGCACGTAGCGTATAGGTACATTAATTGAACGTATTTCCTGACTTCGATCAACATTGTCAACTTGGGGGCTACCTAAAAATGTGGCTAAAAACGCGTTTTTAGCCCAATGAGTTAGCCCCCCCCCCCCCATTCAACATGTTGAACGAAGTCAGGAAAAACTCTTCAACTGTATTATTTTGAGTCAATACCTACATTTTCATAAGAAAAAAAAAATCCACTATTTTTTAAAATGTGTTTCCTGGGGAAGGGTCTTTATGGGTCTTTTAGGAGTTCATGGGGAGTAATTTTTTTTTATCTTTCTCCTCCGTAAGAAAGTAGTTTTCGGAAATGTCTCTTTCCCTAGTTACCTAGCACATACCCGAAGGCTGCCAAAAATTTGCTGTTGATGACATTTTAGAATTTTACGTTGCAAAGGGGCAAAGAAAGTTGTTGCCGAAGATTTCTAAACTTGATCTTCAAACAAGTTTTTAACCACTTCAATCGGTAGATTTTGACGTTCAGGCGATGAAAATGTGCTAAAACATTCAAAGCACCCCGCGAGCCAAAAAATGAAAATTTCTGACCAACTACATTGGCTCATTTACTTGGAAAAAATGTTGGTACCTAAAGTAATGATGCTGTTGATGACTCATCGGTTCAAGCGCAGCTAGGCCGGCAGCTATTTTTGAAGCAATCCTGAAGCAAGTGTGTGTGTGTGTATGGGATGCATTCTTCCCTCATAATCTCAGGTTTTATTAATTTTGTAGCCCCCATATCAAAGTTATTGGCTCCGTAGAGCGATTCCGTGCCTCTGGATTTCTTCGCTCCGACGACTTGTGGATTACAATAATATCAGTGACTATTGTTGGAACAGTACCCGAGAATAGTAACTGTTGAGGTTCACGCAGCTTTAGCTTGAGCTCGCATCAGCCGACCCCTACATTTCGCGACCGCTGGGGCGGGGGCGGGCGGACGGGACAGGCCGGGGGTTGCTCAGTGCAACAGGAGGGCTCAGCCAATTCCCGTCTGCACGTCCCCTCCTGCTCGCCTGGCGCTCGCACTCACACTCGCACCGCACAAATAGCACACACGGCACACGACGTCGCAACGTCAGTCACCACCTCACGACACCATCAGTCACTCGATCATCCTGTGTCGTGACGTAGCCAAACAAATGAGTGGCTAGACTGTTTCGCTTAAGTATCAACCGCGAGGAACCGACCGAATCGTAGGTTGTCATACGACCGTTGGCTCAGGCACTGATCCCACATCTTTGAATCCGCCACCGCAGGTCAGTTCGGTAGATCCTTCTTCGACCTTTTAACCTACAGCTACAGGTCCCCAGTTACGGATTAAGCTCCTTGAACTAGTTCTGTATTTTATGTAGAAACGAACAAAATTCTAGTTGAACGCTCTTCTCTATCTACATCACGCGAGTAATTTATTAACGTTACTAATAAAAAAAAGTAGATATGCAGCGATGCAGCCTTCATTTGCTAAAATTGCTCAACTCTACTCCTAATCCTATACATATTAATACGATTTTCCAATAAAATTGCTACTACAACTGGGCTATTTTGAGGAGTCTACTAATTTTCCGGTCATCATAAGATTGCTATAACAGTGTCATTATTAAACACAAAAATATTGATAATTTAATGGTTTAATTCAGTTCCTGACATTATCACTATTTTTTGTTCATTATTTATTCTATTGGCAGTGTGTTCTTACGTGAATATTAAAATATCCTAGCGACATGGTGTAGGATGTTTTATCATCGGCGTGAAATGTTTCCGAATAAGTTTTGAGAATCAATTTAGTTTTCATCGTTGACATTACTGTCGTACTAAAGCTCGAATAAGGCCGTTCATTCGAATAAGGGTTTCCCGAATGTTTTTATTGCACCCAGTCACAACTCATCAACAATATTAGTTTGAAATTTACACGATGATAAAGTGGACTTAAGATTTTCTTGGTAGACTTAAGATTTGCTTGGTCATTGTCCTCTTCAGTTGTTTTATTGTTCACAGTTACTTCCTATGCAAGTTCATGTGGCTTTGCGCGCTTTAGGCGTCTGGTTAGATCCTGCACGTCCAGTAGCTTTTCAGCCTCTTCGTTCTCGTGATCTCTCAGTCTGGTCAAATGGGCTTAATAACTCGATGTACGCTATCCACTTTGAGTTCTCGAGCGTCGCTTCGAAAGTACCACTGCGCGTCAGTGATGCATCATACCACTGAGTTCTGGAACCTCTGTATGATCTGTCTGTTGATTGGAGCTGTGTACCCCACACTGCCAAACCTGATTGAACACTTGATTGTACAAAAGCAGGTTGTTGCCGATGGTCATGGTAGATTGCCATTCGATCAGCCAGTTCGTCTTTCTGAGCTTGAGGACTAGTTCTGTCTTCTTCTTCTTGATATTTCCTTTCCATGCGAGCTAGGCGTCTAACGTCACCCCCAGATATTTGGCTTCACTCGCATCAGGAACGGCAAATCCATTGATGAAGGTCGGGGGATGGATGCCTGTGAAGTCAACGTGGACTAGACCGACTTTGCCTAATTTAATCTGATTCCAGTCCAGCTGCTGATTTCGGAGATGACTTTATTGAGTATTTGCTTCCTTGTGGTACTCCCGCGTTAATTTTTTTCGGCTCTGAGTATGCATCCTCCTGATTGATGCGTATTTATCTCTCGTCTAGACAAATGAGATTCGGCTAACTCGACGAACTGATAGCGCAGGATCTTTTCAGCTTATGGTTGAGGCCTTCATGCCAAACTTTGTCAAATGCTTGAGCCACGTCTAGGAAGATGCCTGAACAGACCTTTCTTCTTTATAGCTTCTTCAATGATGTTGACTATCCAGTGTACCTGCTATATTGTTGAGTGGCGCTGACGAAAGCCAAACTGTAGGTTACTTATCAGCAATCTCTTGTTTATGATCTTTTCGAAGAGCTGAGGTTTCAATGGCAGCAATGCGATTGACCTGTGCGATGTCAACTGACCTGTTGGTTTATCGGGTTTTACGATCATGATCACCTCAGCAATAAAAAGTTTCAAAATTTGCATTGTGAGTTTTTATATTTTTGACCTAAACAGCCGCAAAAGTAGTCAAAAGTTTAATTTTTTTTTTAGTCTTCAAGAGGCTGCTCAAAACGGCTCGAGGCGTCTCTACTCTTCGATTGATGTTTGTAATTTTACTTATAGGTAATACCCCCGTCCAGAATTCGCATGGTTCTTGACACAGAATCGAACGGGACTGCAACCACGTCCTCCCACATCCTTATTGATTCGTTTGGCATTTTAATACGTACAGGTTGACTGCTTCGACATTTCATTTGACAATTCAATTGTATACTAGCTGAATCCAATAGAAACGGTCGGACGGTTAGTGAAAAGGCACAAGTTCAAGGAAAGGATGAACGTCAAAGGGAGTTGATCTGCAGAGAGAACATTCTGTCAAGATCAGGCCTGATAAAACTATGTCATTTCCTGTCCTCCGATGGTAGGAAAACTTCTGGCTCTATTGAAAGGATCCACCGAGCCCCAGACGTTACAAAGTTTCCTTTCATGAGTTATACCTACTTTAGTCCTGAGATAACTGTAGAGAGCTGGCACACGACTAGACGCCCTTCTGCTCTCCGCAGTTTCCGAACTGTCCTCAACTGTGCAGAAGTTGCTACAATTTTAAGTTTTCAGAACCACGACCATGACTCCAATTTTGAAAAGGTTCGCATATCACCCTCTCAACCGGCGGTGACATGACACACAATACTTCCATATTTTGATTCGTAAATTTTTGACACGAATTGATAATACTTTTACTACTTTTTAGGCTGTGCGGATTAAAAATGCCCCAAAAAATTGCTATGCAAATTTTAAAACCCGCCTGAAACCATATACGCCAAGTTTCCGGAAAATAAAGAACATTCGCGTATTCTGCGAGGTAAAGCCAAGATTTCAAGACCTGGAACGCTCAAATCGGTTTATTTTTGTAGCCAGGAAAAAATAAAACCAGTCGTACCACATTTTGATAGGTAAATCTTTGTCGACCACTTTTGAGGCTGTTTGGATAAAAAATGTCAAGAAACTTACTGTGCACATTTTAAAACTCGCCTAAAATTAGAATACGTCAAGTTATCGGAGCATAAAAAATATCCACTTTGCAGAGAGAACATTCTGTCAAGATCGGGCCTGATACACTTCTATTGAACACCTCCAAGTTACTTAACCACTTGTACTAAAAATAAGTTCAAGTGATTTCAGCATTTTAGGATTGATTTTTACAGGTAATAGGAAACGAACATTTGTGCACAATTCGTTGTGTTTTGTTGTTACAGGTGATTGGCGATCGGAGGATTCCGGCAATGGAAGGCACATGATCACTTGCCAAATGGTGGACGAAGAGCAGGAAGGAAAGCCAGGGGTGGCTCCTTCACCTCTGGTCCCAATAATCAGTGTCACTCCTCATTCTCCAGCTGGCAAACCGTATCCAATTTTAGGTAGGTAGCTAACTCATTTCAATCGTGAATTATAATTACTGGTAGCCAATCTACCATGGCACATATAACGTCGAGTGATAATCGAACAAGGTTGAATCAACTGAACGAGTTCATTAAACTTGCTCTTTAGAAAGCGTTTATCACGTGGAAAATTTATGAAAATGTATTTATCCATTATTTATGGCACGGTGATTTTCCTCAAAATAAAAATCAACCGTATAAGTTATTGGAAGTCAGGTATTAGGATAAGGGTCACACAGACAGGCATCTCTTTTGCCGTGCTTTCGATAATTTATTTCATCTTTCTCAGGGCCTGAAAAAACTCAGGGTGTGGGCATAACACCGTCATTGAATTTGAAAAAACAGTGGGAACCACAACTATTGTAGGTTGAGTGAAAACACACACATTTGAGTTCAATTTATTCGTCGAAAACCCTCTATTCTCTGAATAACATTTTCCATTGATACGTTGTCACGAAAATTCATAGGCTACATTTCCAAGCAACACTTTCTCGAAGAATAATGGATATTCGATGAATATGCCAAAAAACTTCAAAATCTGTTCATCGGTTCCAGGCTCGCGTCATTGTGGGATTAATCTCTTCTGTAAAAAAAAAAAAAACTAGATAAGAAATGAAAACTGTGGAGGAAAGGCGACTCGCGGTTCTTGGCAATATCTCATAGAAAATATGGTATTTATTACAGAGGACAATCTTCAACAACTGCACTACATCCATGACAGTGTTCAGCAGATGCGAGATCTGGCCGTTCAACCCTTCAGTTATCAAGTAATTGGCGTGAGTTAGGCCCGTAATCCAGTACATCACCGAGTCTTGGTTTTACTAAATGATTAGTTTATTGTGCAATTACTGATTACTTTCTCCCTTTATTATTGGTCCACTCAGATCACCAAGATTATAGAATATGCGCGTTTTTACGCATTCTAGTTACCAGAAGCCAGCGAGCTGGTGGCAATCAGTCGAGCTTGTATGGCGTTCTAGTTTCGAGAAAAAATTCAGTACAGTTTACAGTTAAATTCACGCGGTCCCTCACTGACTTCAGTCAACTTTACTGGCATTAGCCATCCGCTCTCAAGTTATCCCAGGACTGTTATACTATCTTGATGGCGGAAACTCATTTTACTCCACTTGAGTATTTTCCTTATCCGGTGGTCACTTTTGAATTTCTTTAACGCAGGAAGCTAGTCGATTGAGTGCGTCGTGCCCATCGCTGAATGACGCGGGATCGGATCCAGATCTGATTTCTAGTGTTAATTCTACTCCCACTCAAACCCTGACTGTTGCACCACCCACATCATCCCGTTCCATCTACCATAAACGTGAGTTATCGGTTGGTTAGCGATAATAATTTGCTTTGTTTATGAAATACCTACGCACTCGAATTCTTGAATATGCACCTTGCTGACAATTCGAATGTATGTAACAATTAGCAATGTTTGATCTTGCTAACTCAAAATAGCAGTGTTTTTTGGAAACCTACTAGGCATGTTTCCTAACGTTCATCCGGGTTTTGGTGCAACCATACCACTCTTGGTTTCAGCCGTTCTATGTAGCTATTTACGTGTATCTAACGTCAACGAGCTATTGCCATCCCATGAAATTTGAAGAATTGACAATACGTATACCCCACCTTCACAACCTAGAGGTCGTGATGGCTTTGCCTCTCTTCTGAACGCAACGCCGCGGCTATCATACATGGGTCATTCTCACAGAAAGGGGCAGTTTCGGGTTGGAGTTTTCAAAATAAAAATTTTCCTCCAATTCTGCGCAAAAAATTTGGAAACCCTCTCTTGAATGTTCTAAGTGAAATTCAAAAACTATCCAAACAGTGGCTGCCTTATTTAGGCCGGAAAAAAATAAATTTTAAGACCAAGAACGCTCAAATCGGTTCATTTTTGAGGCCGGAAAAAAAATAAAATTGAAAACTCTAAAAATGCAAATATGTCGGAAGTACTTTGAGTTATTCAAATTCCGATTAAAAATGGCGAAATTCTAGCTAAAAGAGGGAAGAATGGAACTATTTTGTCCTGCAGAGTGCTGGAACTGTCACGGTCCTGTCCTCCTCACCCCTTCCCTGTCCTCGAATTCAGAGATGTGGACAGGGCCGTGATGGACAGGGCCGTGACAAAACATAGGTTTTTTGACGCTCCTGTCCACACAGTAATTTTTTTTCCAAAAATTATTATCGTAATCGAAACTGCTCCACGCTGCGTACGAGGTACTGAGAAGTAAAAAAATTAAGTTTGAATACCTACTTTGAGAAACAGGACAGGGCCGTGACAGTTGTGTCCGACCAACAAGGTTCCGGCCGACGTTCTATCTCGTCACTGGGTTAAATCTCGACAAAAATCCAAAGCTAGCCGGTGTTCTGGACCGTTGAGACTCGTGCCAAAATGATGGAGGGAAGAAAATCCGGAAAAAACCCTGAGAGGACCGCGAAAATTCGAATTCTTTGACAGGACAGGGCCGTGACTGCAAACCTCTGGACACCCCTATTTTCATCTCAGTACCGTAATCTTTCCGTTCTAAAATTATAAAAACTGTCATTTAGGTATCTTGAGACCAATTTTGACCTATTCTAGAAGCGCCGGGTATTTGGCAGCATCGGAAAGACATAGGAAAGAAGCTTGAAGTTGGGAACCTCGTGCCTGGACAGGACAGGGCCGTGACAAATCGACGCATTTAATTTTTTTTCTTAGTGAAAGACTTAATTGATCGTAACAAAAAAAAATCGCATTTTGCGAAAAGTGAAATAGTACAATTTAAAATTTTGCCCAACTTCAAATTCATAAGAGGGCCCCCACAAACCTTCTGGACATCACTTCTGCCCTTTCTGTGAGAATGACCCACATAATAACGGCGAATGTGGACCTTGTAGCGTACATTTCACCCCCAATACCGTAGTTTCCTGAAATTTGATAGTACTTGATGTATCTCCAGAACCATAGCTAATAAAGGGTTTCTGATGGGAGGTTCGGATTCCTCATACTAAAATTAGTTATATGAAACTTTCCTCATCAAAGATACACGCCAAAAAATTTTTTTGTGGAGCAGTGTAATTGGTCTACGTGGTTATCCCACCAGACATGGATTAGCGGGTTCGAATCCCGCTTTAAAACTTTGGAATTTTTGGGACCCTTGCCGGTCCTTCCTCCCACTATAGCTTATTAGGAGAGCCCCTTAATCTTGTCCAGGCCCTCTGAGGTCATAAATCTTGACATGGAGCAAAATTTATTGGATTTACCTGCCTATTTATTTATTTTAATTATTTATTTTAAAACAATTAAAATAAATTTAAATAGATAATAATTCAAATTTAATTTTATAAATAAATACCTAAATTTAATTTAATTTATTTATTTACTTTACTATTTATTTTACTTGACTAAAAATTTAATTTCGATTTACACGCTGATTAAATGGGCGTTTTGAAATCTGTCGTTTCCATATTATATCCTACACTTTTTTATATTTTATATTTTATCCTACACGAACTTTTTCTCTTGGGGGGAATATCATCGTCATCAATCAGAACTCTGATTTTAGGAGGTTCTGGCGAATGGGAACTCTTCCGGAGGAACGTTGCTGTTGGAGATGGCGAAGTGGCAAGACGTCGTAGTTGGGCGGCCCTTGAAGATTTGTCACATGGGAAAGATTCATGTAAAGCTGGAAGGCAGAGGAGGTAATCGGAGGGTTTTTGTTTCATATAATTTTTAGTTTAAATTTGTTTGCTGTACACCACTTCGTTCAGTGTTCTAAAACCTAACTATCGTTGCCCTGGCCCCTTCAACTCTGCATCGATTGTATTTTCGGTTGAGTGCATTCGCGATGAGTGCCTTTTTAGCTGTTCATTTTGACACATCAACATTTTTGCCTTGGATCTCATAGAACATAGTGATGAATGTGTTCATTGTATGAGAAATATTTTCTTTTTAGTATCTTGTCTTGCAGAGCATATGTCGTTCGCCCTGATCCTTTTATTTCAATCAGTTGAACTGTTTCAAGTTAAGCAACTTTTATTTATTACATGCAAATTTAACTAACCAATTTTAAATTTCATGTACAAACTATTGATTTTACATAACTGCAAGATACCGGAAAATGAGCGTCATTAGTCAAGTAGGTGCATTGTAGGTAGGTACCCTGGTAATTACTTATGCCTATGTAAAACCACTTGAGAACTACACCGGACTTGAAAAACGCTGCCATTCCTTATTTCAGTGCCAATACCTATTGTTGGTTACCATTCAATTGTAGGGAGTTTTTTCAATCACATGTTTTAATCACTTAGCATAGCGAAAACCAAGCAATTTACTAAGATACTGTACTTTTCTCATATTATGTATTAAGATGAGTCTTTTTTGTTAAGTTGCGGGACCTGGAAATGAAAACTGCAAAAACTCATTAATAAACCATTGTGATCGCTGAATAATACTTCTCTGATTCAATACGTAAATTTATTTAAGAAATTTATTATTTATTTTAACCAATTTGGAGGCTACTAGGTCGGACATAAGAAAAACGCAAAATGAAAATTAATTGTTGGATTGGAGACTGGTTACAGCATGAAAAGATTCGTGTTCTACTAGGCGAATTCAATAAACTAAGGCTTGTATCAATCTTATATGGGACAGTAGGAGATGGGGGCAATGGTAGGCTTATCCATAATATTAGGTATTTAGTATGTTGTATTCTCAATGTTCTTTTGGAGCAAGTGCGACTGAAAGAGGCACAATCGAGTTTAACTACGTTGAATATCACAATCAGCCCTCTCTATTCACAATAAAATGTTATTTGTTTTAAGTGGAAATGACCTATGCAGCATTAGCTTGAGCAGTATGGAATCAGATATGGATGACCCTTTCTGTGAAAGCACCGCGAACCTCCTTGGAACCGATGATGCGATCGCTCGAGTTAGGCAACTTCGCACTAATCCCAACTCATCAACGCACTCTCTCAATGAAGCTGACCTCCAAGTATGTTACATCACCAATCAGAGACTGTTGTTCTTATGGCAAACTTGCGAACCGATGCAATATTGATAGTTGAAAAGCCACAGTTGCCCTCACTATAGAACCCCTAAAATTTGCTGGGCGAATGTTGAATTAATAAATTAATAAAACCAAATTGATATAAAAATGAATTAATTCATAATCAACCAAGATTCTTCCTAAATCTTCCCTGAGAAGTGTGGTAAAACCCGTAAAACCAATTGCTTGCTCATTCTGGTTTCTCGAGGGTCATGACATTTTTTTGGTTTGACACCAGATATTTGGGATGGCCCCTTCGACAAAATTTATCCGTGGTATCCATGGCTAGAATCTCCTATAGCTTAATAGACCGTACCAATAGGGACATTATTGCGTTCTTATTGTTTATTTTTCAGATTACTCAGAGCCCCAATTCGTACTTATTGAGAATACTAGTATTCAGAGCAGTTATTCTGCTACCCAGTGAAAAATTTGATGATGACATCATCATATATTGTGATATTTGAGTGACGAAATCCCGCGATAGAAAAGCTGGTAGGTAGATGCGATGAATGAACTACTGAAATACGATCTACTGTTCCTAACAGAAAGGTTGCCACAAATGCTTTATTGGATTAAATAACGCCAGCTTTGTGGTCAAGTGGGCTTGAAAACCGATCGTTTTTATTTCTGAGTTTTACTTATCCGCCTTAAAAACTATTAACTTAATTCTTTAACTTGCCCTTAACTTCTGCCCTACAGTTTACTTTTCCAGTACCTATTACAGACTCACAAGTTTGCCGTAAAAACAGCAACACCTTCCGAAAGAAGTACTTTTTTTGCTTTGTGGTGGTTGGTGGAAGTATTTCGTGTAACTATTGGCAGAGGATCCATGAATATTATTTGAAGGCTGACTATCATTCGATGGCTTACCTCTCATTAATATGGTCGTGGCCGCGTAATTGTTACCCATAGGATTTTATTCCATGAATCTCATTACGCTTAGTTTTATGAGCGGACACATCAGACGAGCTCAAATGGAAGATAAACTCCTGGTTTTTCCCCTTTGGAACTCACATTGGTACACCCCGCATGACATACAATCTTTTCATTTTTTTTAGGATTATTACTGGTGGCTCTATAGTCAGAAATGTAGCATAAATCTCAAAAACATCATTAGTTCCTGCCGTTCTGCCTTTTCATTATATCCTACTCAGAAAAGCCCCTTCATCATGTCAGGCCCGGTTGAAGTCATAAACCTTGACGTGAAGCAAAATTTAATTTTTTTAAATATCTTTTCAGTGTTTCTCGATGACTAACCCTGTATTTTGGTGGTGTATCGTGGCCTTTTAGTAGTCCCTTCCAGTCATGATCCAATGGGCCAGAAAAGAAGTTTCCATGCACTGTCTATGTACTATGGAAAAAGCAACAAATAAGTACTAGATAAGTGGTGGAGGTATTTTTAGGCGGCTACGTTATAGCATTTTATAATTTTAGGCTCTTGATATTGGGTATTTTCGCACATTCATTGAATACGTTCTCCTTCAAAAGATTTGTATGTTTCTTACTGTTTTATCAATTGGGGAAACATTTTTAACTCCACATTGTGACTTTTATGGTGGATTTCACCATCCCCAAAGAAAGCTTAATTGCTGTTGATACACATCTCTCCTAATCCAGTCTCTAACAACAGTCGATGTGATGAAATTCACCATTACTACTCTCGAGCCGAGCTACATGACGATTGAGACCCTTGTAGTTTGAGGCCCTTGAAGTTGAAAAATTCTGTGGAAAAGAAAATTAACAACTAAAATGGTTGAGTAACCGCAAACCCTGTCTGTCAGTCTATGATTGCTTGGGAAGGTCCCTTATACCTTTTTTTAAAATTAGGTTTCGGGGGGCGTACAATAAACTGTTGAATCTTTCAATTTACAGCTTAAACTTACCCGGAGTAGGTAAGGTAAACATTTATTTTTGTTTTTTATCTTCTTAGACCATAAGGCTGCCTGAAAAACAAATTTTCTCTACTACTAACATACCTAATAAGGCTGTGCTAACTATTGTTCTCACTTCGGGGTTGGATTTTGGTTTATTATTCAATAATAAACCCTTGTAATCGCTCCTGAAACACTTTTTCTTTCATCAAATGGCTGACGATTTTTTTTGTTGAAATTTTCAGAAAAACTCGATGTTTTAACCAGCTCAATACCCCAACTTTAAAGTTTCTGAAAAAAATATTTGAAATATAGAAAAAATTGTATTTTTTCAAATACTTCGTTACCAACTAAGTAGCATATTTCATTTGATAGATTTTTTTATGCTGAATGGAACAAGATCATCGCCGCCGGTTGTGACAACTTCAACGATTCCAAAGTTATAGCCATTTTAGTGGGGACGTGGGGCTATTTTAGGTACATTAGGCTGCAAGGACCTCATGTTTTTGCCATATTTGCTGGAATCTTGTTTTTCAGCAATGGGTTTCGAATCAAAGCTTTTACTTAGTTAAAAATAATTCTTTATCTTATGCGTGTCAAACTAAAATAATGGCAGCTAGCTACTTAAGGATGCACGAATACCCCATATAATAACATCGTACTATCCAATGTTTAGAATTTTTACCGAGCCACCCAATAAACTAAAATAAAATGAATTCGGTTAACAAGTAGAAAGATCCCGTTTTCAACGATCTGAACGAGTGAATCCCGTTTTGAACCAGTGAATAATAAATCTCAATGTAAGAATTTGCAGCGTTTTTAGTGTGAGTTCGAGGTGGGGTGTGGTGTGGCGTTAAATCTTGGAATGATTCCGTCTGTGTACAAACGTTTTCGAACACTGTGAAGGTACGCTTAGGGTCGTAATTCAGTTATGGAATTGAGAAGCAAAACTCCCCCAGAAATATTTTCTGACCAATATTCCTGGTATTCTCATGGGGGCCCCTGCTGGAAGAGTAAGTATGGTCTGTTCAAGCCTGATGTTCAGCCATTAGGGAGTTTTAGCAGTTACATGTTCGATCCTGTAACTTCGTTAAACAGTCGCAACTTACTAAGATACTGTGCTTATCTCGTATTATTCATTAAGATGCGGCATTTTTATTAAGTTGCGTGACCTGGAAATGTAACTGCTAAAACTCCCTATTATGCAGATGTTTGGTACCTACGTGTTTATCACTGTTCAACGATGCAGTTTATAATTATTTTCCAACGCTTACAGACACTTTTTCCAAATGCACAGGGAGACTTCAAAATACTTGCTTCCAAAAGGGAAGCAGAAACCAGACTTTTAAACGCAAGATTGACTTCTCCTTTACAAAAATCTGTATCGACACCTTCAATCATTGCGGTTCGTGAGCTAGCTGGCGTTGAGCGAAATGTTGCTGAACCGTCAGCAGCTACGTTACCAGTGTGAGTTCTTCTCGATGGCTCTTCAGCTACACTCACCTTCAGTATTGGACAGTATAATGGCCACTCAGTATAATACTCGCTTGTGCCAGTATATCAGCTTTGCACACCTATCCTGGTAGATGAAGTAAGCGGGGGGAAAATTGCGGTATAAATTCATAAACAACAGCTGTCCAAGACTCGAAGTTCGAAAATGGAATCCTCCTTAATATCAAAGGCGACAAACTCGAATAATGATTGTTGGCACTGTCTACGTATCATTATTTTGCATATTACGTATGCGTTTATAAACTTGGGGTATTCTTGATGGATAAAAGACGAATGAGTTTAGGATGACGCGTTAGGTATACTTTGGAAAAAATAACTTCCTGCTGATGCGGTATTTTCCTTCTTCCTTGAACTCAAACATCATGAACTCAATTTTAACAGATTGTAAAATGAGAGATTTTCAACATAAAATCATATTTATTTTTCTACAATGGTTTAGGACAGGAGAAATTCGATGGCGCATTCCTGTTTGATGTACAGGGTGTCTGCCTCTTCAATAGTCAGTGATCTAGAAATTTTTTCTAAAACGCCAAAATTATTGGTTGAGCTGTACTTCTTGAACTTGAAAAATACCATTCAAAAACAAACCTGTCGTAAAAAATTATCAAAACCGTGACTGTGGATTGAATCATCGAGCGCATTAAGCTGATTTGATTCCTGATATTGGTAGATGATACAGGTATAGAGTCGTAGGAAATTAAATTGTATGCTTCTCGCTGTGTACAACTTTTATGGAGGCTTTCATTTTCGAAATTCGATGGATATAAGTGGTCATCTAGTGTGAATCGACTGTACTGCAATGTCCTCCTACTGGCTCGCATTGAAAGTACATTTTTAGTGTTTCCGTCCATCTCTTCATGCTTTGCTTCAAACTCTTTGCTCATCGAGTGTTGTTCAACAGTGTACAATATTAAACTCAACATGGCACTTTCAAACTGTGCTGAACTCGGTGTTTACTTTTATACTTACGCCATACTGCTCTCCGCTTTTGTTGCGCTTACGTATGAAATCTATTTATAAGACCTGGCATACACCAGATTTTTCCTAGTTGCCGGCTTATGGTGCAATCTAACCGTTGCTAAAAATGTACCATTGTCCTAATTTATTTTTTATTAATCAATCTTACGTAGAATACTCAGCATAGAAAAGATGGCGTATGCTGGCCCTTACAATAAATAGGTTTTCCAGTCTATCCCCTCTCTTTCAAGTAATTTTCTTGCTGTATGTACTCCCTCACAAGCTTATCGTCAATTTTGAAACACCCTGACCACCATTGATCATGAGAACATCATTTACATGAACTTCAAATACTCCCTACTGGATGGGAGTCAGATCGCCCGAGAATCACGTGTAATCGTAATAGTTTATGGTAGTATGCTAGCTAATAATTGCTTTTTTGGCCTAATCTGTATGAACAATCGGAGGAATGAAGCTTGCTAATCATACTGCATGATGATTTTTGTAAGAGATAAGTGCTTGTGCAATGTAGTTGGCGTAAAATTTTGTACTGCATGAAACAACAGGGGCCATACATTCTCTGAAATGTTTACATGAATATGACACCTATAAAACACACCTATTTCGTGGGTCAAAAAATGTTGACTGCTGATCATTCAACCAAACCTCTCTTTCAAAACTAAGTTATTTTGTGTTTTTGACAAAACTGCTTTTCGAGAGTAACCTTTTGCATTCTGAGTTGACCTTACCAAGTCAAATTATTGATTTGGTAAGTTATTGATTATTAATATTTTTTTAATTGAATCACTGCTAACTCTCCATAGAAATGAACCCCATGGGCTCGTGAGTTATTCTTAGGTCCTCTTAGTCAACAAACGACTTCAAGACCAGTTCCTTGGATGCTCCAATTCAATAATATGTGCACCTAAAATCATCGCTGCATAGACTCCATAACTTTTATTTCCATATTTACAGAGTAAATGAAGTATTGTAATCGTCCTAAAATCGAGAATCGGAACAGAGCTTCAGAAAAAGCTTTTATTTATACAAATTTACTGTGAATCACTTCCCGAACAAGTGTCTGAGTGTCCATCTGTGGTCATTTACAAAAATAGCCATAGCTCCCTAAATTCTCAACCTTAATTCACATTTCTTGAACTGAAATGTTTGTCTCGGCAAGACCTAACATCCTGTTTAATCGGGATTTGGATACCTCACAGTACTTCCGATGTATTTGCATTTTTAGTGTTTTCTATTTTATTTTTTTCCTGCCACAAAAATGGACCGATTTGAGCGTTCTTGGTCTTAAAATCTCTGTTTTACCTCGCAGAATATGTGGATATTTTTTATATTTCGATTACTTGGGTTATTTCTATTTTAGGCGAGTTTTAAAAGTTGCGTAGTGAGTTTTTTGAAATTGTTGACCTAAGCGAGTCAAAATAGGATAAAATTGTGTCACACTTTTACGTTTATAAATGTGGAAGTATTGTGTGTTATCTACGCACCACTGGTTTGTACTTAAGTTTCAGCAACAAAAATACTTTTTTTTACACATTCAAGCCCATACTCCTGATTGTTACACTGTCTTCTTTCCTACAGGTTTACCTATTGTCCATGTCTAGTCGTCAATTTCGTTTATTATTAAACTATACACCAATGTAATCGCGCAAGAAGAAATAGAACTTTTAACCCCCCCCCCCCTGAAAAATTGATGTTTTAGATGTTTTACGTTTCACAGTACGTAGAATCCAAAAACCAAACAAAAAAATGGCAAACAACTTTTTTCAGGAAAATCAATCTTGATCCTGGGCTGGCCCAAATTTCTAGCTAAATCACAACCTCAATTCTCAAGGTTTCTTTAGTTATTAAAATTAAGTATTAAATAAAAAGTAGTACCTTTTGTGTTATTAATTTTGTTCATATCTATGGTCTTATCTATCTATGGTAAAAATCTTTTCAGCTGCTTATTTGCTTACCAACATGGTAGCTATACCTAATGGTTTAGGAGTTGCGCAGTAACCAGCACACATTTACGAAATCATGAATGAAACTCAAGACGTAAAGAATAATAAACCCTAGTGCATTACTTTTCGGCGTTCTTGTTAATGTTTACATATGTGTTGTCTGGTGGATGTCTATGTTGGCCGAGCATGCTTCTGTTAACCAGTGCTCTGTGATTTAAATAACTTCTCTGTCAGTGCTATCTAACCATCCTCAATATGTCAAAGAGATTCATGCTATATTAAATCCATAAAACATTCATGCTATGTATCAATAGGTCTGTATTGCTCATTTAGGCAAGGCCCAACAAACTTCATAACCAGTTACCCGTTGAAATAGCCGTATACCTCACTTCTTCTCGTGATGAAGAGACGTGATATTACAGGGACTAAATTAGTAGGAATTTAATCAACTTGGAACATGGAATACCACTAAAATTTCTCACAGGGAGTCAGTAAAACGATTCGTGCGTTATCATTTTTTAATGCGATTATTTTCCATTATCACGAGGGGGTCTAATATGGTATATTTATCAAGAAGATCAGGATTTAGGCCGTTGAATCTATGCGTATGATCGATTTTGTAGCACTTAGCTGATCTAGTACGTATCTTTTCATTATGAGCGTTCAATATCATAAAAAAAAGTTGTGTTCACTTACTTGATACATTTTATGTACACTGGCAGATATTTTGGCACTTATATTCTGCCCGTTTTACAATGTATGGTAGGTTACTTTGAAATTTTATATTCCCATGGCAATATTGGACACCGGTTAGTGATAGGTACCTATCTCATCTGAAGAGGATCTTTGGCTTGGGGTTACAGAGTCACAGTTTTTAGCAAGAGCAAATTTCCGATTGATGCCTCACTTATACGAATTTACCCCAATCATTAGCAAGTCCGTATTCTTTTATTCAGTGCGCTTTCCTCTGCGAGAGGATTTTGGTCGATCGGCCAGCTTTCATGCTTATATTATCAGTCAAATGTCCATGGTTTCCCCCTGCAGTTACCACCAATAATATGCTGGATTTTTTATGTTTCTGTATCCATTGACTACAGTTTCAAATTAATTTCCAGCGCTGCTTATGACGATCATTCTGAAAAACGGAGGAAACGAGGCAGCTTATTTTTCCGGAAGAAGAAGGTCAGTTGCATCGCAGTTGCCTTGACTCTCAAGTTGAGGTCGCAGGCGACATTTGCTCACACTGAACCGTGAAAACAATCCGACGAAATGTCGCGTGTGAACCTAGCTCAAGCATCAATTCAATAATCCATTTTGGATTCTTTCAATCTTTAAATCGAGCTCTCTTGCTCTATCTGTCAGTAGGGATTGTTTTCCCAGCAACTTCCGCGTAACAGAGAGCGAATGAAAATGAATAATTTCTTTAATTTAATTCATCTCATTGTAAAAAAAGAAAAAGGAGACTAGCAACGAAATCCGCCATGTTGGGTGTTTCACTCGCGTGTATCTTGATATATTCCCAACTGCTGCTCACCTACTGTATTTACTTTTGGAATGCAACTCTTTTGCCCTATGTTGAAAATGAATAAATTTCCATTTTATACTTTTACCTTTATAACAGGAACTTTTTTATTGACAGGACAAGGTGAAAAAAACACCGCATCAATGGGTCACTGTATGCTATGGAAACTCTCAAGTTTGCGATTTCTGTTCAAAGAGCCTAACCAATAAGCCTTCAGTCTACTGTGAGAGTAAGAAAATGTTTATTTTCCTGTCTTTATTCGATTCAACTGTCCCTGTCCCTTGCTTTCTGAATTTGCTTATTAAATATGCAAGTGATAACTTTTATCAGTAACTGAAAGAAAATAGAATTTAAAATAGTTGCATAGACAAGTTTTGTCTTTGATCTGATTTTCATTATTCCGGTAATATCCATAACTCCTCCCACGCTGTAAATGTAGAAATGAAAATGAAATGATTATAGTTTCTGCTTGTGAATCAAACATTCTATCAAATCAGCCACCTGGACAAGCTAATAATGATAAACTGATAATCATTGAGTTTTTCATGGCCGAAGGTGGAAAGGCCTCTGGTCACTGAGCTGGAATGATAATGCTCTGTTTTTGCTCCACAGATTGCACAAGTACTGCCCATCAGAACTCGTGCAAGGACAACCTAGCGGAATGCAAAGGGAAAGTCAACAAGGTAGATAACCCTCTCGTTGATCCTATCCTTGGACATTAGTATGGCTATATTGTTTTATATCTCTGACAAACTCGGAAAGTGAGAATCTGGGCGGGCACATAACTTGATGGTTGTAACAGCTCCAGAAAATTAGTTGATGGGGATTGATTGGTAGACGTGGTAGCCCAACCTTGTGTTGGCTGAAGTTGTCAAATCCAAAAATATTATGTTATCGTTATTCTGATCGTACAACTGAATTGCAATAATCTGTTTTGTGTTTAATTGTTTCAGAGCAGTTCCAAAACCCCTCCTATTGGCAAACCTGTTGCTAAAAGAGGCTCTAGCAGTAATCCATCGGGTTCTCCGAGCAGGTTCGTTGTGTGTTGCTACTTAGAATTTATTCTTACGAACTTTTGCTAAGCACGATATAGCAAATGTTCTCACCAAATGTAGATGAAACCCGCGGCGAACGATTTCGTTCAATGCGTTCCATCTTCAAGCCAATCTATGCACAGTATTTGCTTCATTCGTGAACAAGAAGAAATCAACCATGTTGGTACAATTCACCGCCAACCAGTAAGTATAAATGTAGGTTGGTATTGACAATGTAATCATGACAAGATATCCTCAAAATACGCTAAGGGCGAATGTTCCAGTAGACTTGCATTTTGTGTGTTGAAAGGATAGGCAACTCCGTAATTTGGGTTGAATCCGCTCAGAATAATTGATAACCTGAGGCGTATTATAGATGATATTTTGCTTCAAAGCGGCATAAACGATAACTGGTCGATTCCACTAGAACTTGAAGTTTGATCCTGTCCTATGCGACGTTTGAGTGCTGGTTATCCTTGAAAGAGCACCTACGAGAAGTCAATAAACATGTGAGGTTTTGAGAATGCGAAGCCGTCTGATTCAATTTCAACTTGGACAGTGGTTGTCAAAGAGTTTTGGGTTGTAACTATTTCTGGCCACACTTTTACTGTCCCCGATTCACAAGGCCTTGGCATTCCTCAAGAGACCTACGGTACCGACTGCCAAGTGCTTAGGGAATGTGTTCTCAGTATTTTATTTATGATTTTCCTTGTGCAAAATTTGTGATGCCCAAAACCCCGGATTTTTCGGCACTTGTCTCTTTTTTTTGTGTGACTTCACATGTGCGTTTTTCTCTGCGTCCTGCGTTCTGCGGAATGAGATCTGATTGGCTGCCAGGTAAATTCTGGTAAAGTGCGCGCGCGTAAAACTGGTAGCCAATCAGATCTCTTTACGCGGGACAGAGAGAAAAACGTACATGTGAATCCAGCTTTAGACTGACTATGATTGTAGGTAAGATAATGATTATCCCTCATAGAAAGATTTATCTCTGCAGAAAAATCTTCAATTATTATTCAACTTATAGTTTTCTCCTGGATTTTGCTTTTCATAAAATGTCAACAACCGCATTGGGTAGACGCTTGATGAAATTCGCTTCTCACAAGAGGTTCATAGAAAGTCGTATTCTTTTGGTTTGGTATTTAAGATAAATGTTGCTCTTTTGCGAGACCTAGCATCATAGCTGCTGGCACAATATTCAACAAGTCTGGTTTTTTACGCTTTAAGAAATATTCATCAGTATCCATCAAAGCTTGGACCATTGGATGAAGTTGTTAGAAATTGGGATTCCCTTCCATAATTATTTTGCTCCAAGCTCAAGATCAGCCTTGTGGTTAGAGTGATTGGTACTTGCTCCCAAGCTGCTGCGTTCTAACTGCCCAGTCTCTGGAGTTGGCGTGAAAAATAAGGCCTATGTATTTTTTATCGCCCATTATGCATAGAGTGGTCATGCCAATCTATTGTTAGTTTTGTTAATTTTCTGAGCGGGTGCAGTTGTTCCGCTGTCCTCAGGAGTTTGGTATAACCGCTGGCTGAAGACTGGGTCTAATGCCTAATCTTAGGTTTGTTAGAGAGTGCAACTGGCAGTGGGTGGGTACTTCCTTTACTGGCACAATATTCACAGTGTGGTCAACGTGCACCTGTTTTGGAGTAGTTGGTTTTCAAGCGCTGCCTCCAAACTTTCTTGCTTATTCTGTGATGCCGGGTCTGCGACGTCTCATCGTACCTTCATCCCATGAAGTAGGAATGCTAGATGTATTTTACCCTCTCATTGATTAGCAGAAAGGGAGTAAACATGAATGCTAGGGTCAAATTAGACCCATTCTCCAGCAGTTGAAATATTTAGAACTTGAAATGTTGATATTGCCGAAAGCGTTTGGTTAAAACATCTAGATAATGCCGGGTTTTCGCTCTTTCCCTCAGACGATTGAGGGACCAATTATGATATGAATGCTGGTGAATATTATTGTAGGTACGTAGATTCATCTTCAACTGGTCCAAACTTGATGGCCATTGAAAATGCTTCAAAAAACTAGACCATGATGTACAGTCAAAGGTACAGCATTCATATCTGCTTCATTTCTTTATCGTGGCTGTTTACTGCGGATAGTCGAGATGAATAATCCAAAGAACAGAAAATCGGACCTTCTTTGACCTTTGGTTATTAACCTGAGAGGTGTCAAGATTTTTGGTACGGTTACTTCCAAGCCGCCTCAAACAGTTTTCCAAAATTCATGCCCTACTCTCTCTCACTTGCTTTGACTGGACTCGTTTCCAACGATCTATTCCCTGATGCTGGTGGTTTGACACACTCGTTGAACATCAGTTAGTTTTGTCTCAATATTCGCTTCATCGTCTACAATTGCACCTGTTATGATGTAACTTTTGATGCAATATTAAATTTAGTTTTTAATTTCAATCTTTCAATCGTTACTGCATAAATAAATGTGATGTTTTTCAATCGATATTATCAACGTTGTTTTAATTTTTAAACGCTTTCTGATGCATGTTCGCAACGCACATGTTTCATTAAAGAGGCGGAACTTTACTTGTTGCTTGTCTAAAGTTGCTTCGGCCAGGTACGAAAACTTTTAGGTACAATTATGGTCATAGTTAACCCACATGCTTGCATGCTATGGACATATTTGTCAGATTTCGATCGGTAGGTATAATGATTACAAATAGGTAATTTTATTGATTATGCATTGTTAGTGGGATGGTAAGTTGAAGGACGCGTTATTTTCATAGCACCTTAAAAAGCAGTTTTTCGTAATAATACTTTTCCAATCTGCAAATAGCCACAGGTCAATTTTTTTTTATGGATGCATCGGTTTAGCTTGATATGTCCCTTGCTAATTTGTTGTGCACTCAAAAGGAGGACAACCTTGTGTTACTCACCTTGGAGACGGGTAGCGACTAAGTTGGGTGTCCAGTAAGTTATTGACTACATGTCAGCAGATTGATCTTACCCTGATTTTATATTGTATCAGTCATTTCCAATAAACTACTATTCGTATACATTCTTGCTGGCTTCTTTAACACTTCACTTCCCTACGTATCGCTAATGTTGTATTCTACTAAGCTGTATTCTCATCTTTGATCCTCGTTTTTCAAACTATAATCCTTATTTTGATTCGACATCTTGCCCCCTATCCCCGTTTGGTCGGAAGCTCCCAAAGGTGTCGGAGCCTAATACAAGTGACGACATTTCGCCGTTTCTTTTACCTCCCGTTATTTCTTTGTCGCACACTGTGTTCTGTTACTTAATCGTTTGATGTCTCTCTATTACCTGGCCATGTACTACTTTTTCAAATCTCGTAGAGTGAAGGTTGTTACTCTTGCCGTAGATTGTAACTTAATTTTTCAATTTAATTTCCCCTGAAATCATTTTAGAGTAGGTGTATGCTTCTTTTTTCATTCTCATAGTGTGTTTTATTATGTGGATGGAGTTAGGCAAATAAACACGCTACTACAGGCTACCGCAATTGGCTGGTGTTTTTGCCCAACTCCAACTTGTTGGTGAACTCAATGTAGACATCAATATTCATGTATCTATCATCAATCCTATCATCATCATCAGCCACTTGATAAACAATAATATCAGTACGCTAAGCAGTTCCTTTCCATAGGAGCCGTTGCACATTTTATTGATCAGTTTAGAAAACGAAACGAGCAACTTAGGCTCTGTCAATCGCAATCATGATTTTTGAGGCCCTAATTTCAAGTTTGCTGGCCTGGTACGATTGACAGTGCCTAAGTTGCTTTGGTCGTCTCCATACCAAGCGGGATTTATGGAAACAGATTTTTTTTTTAATTGACTGATAAAATTTGCAAAATCTATTTTGTCGCATCGAACGGCTCCTATGCAAAGAAAGTGCTGTGAATACTACCCCCTCTAGTTGAATTGAGATAGTTTGATTCCTAAACTTGGGAGTTACTTTTTGCTCCCCGCCTCTCCCGCTGCTAGTAGTAGGTGCGAATAGTAGTAGAAGGTAGTTAGAACAGTAAAATGAGAAGAAACCGAGTGATTGGTTCAAAAAATGAACTTTTGATGATGGCAGAGAAATAATTTTTCAAATATGTTTCTCGCTCCTCTCAAGTCATTTACCATAGTATTGTGAGTTGAGTAGTGGTTTTGGTTTATTATTCAATAATAAACCTTTGTAATCGCCCAACAAAATTTTTTTCTAATTTTCAGATTTATGATAAATCAGGAGGAGTATCTGATAGGAATATAGTTTTCGAATATTTTCTTCTCCCTTGAGTTTTTGCCTAAAATCGATTTTCTTGCCGTTAAGTGTTATCGTCCTCATAATTATAGTTTTTGATGAATATTTTGAGCTGACCATTGCAAGATTGATTTTGAATTCTTGAGTCCTCTCTGACTTGGTTTTTCTAAATATCACCTACTGATTGGACAAAACCTTGTTTTGTAAACGACGTGGTTATTCTCCTTATGAGTCACACTGTAAAGTTTGAGCACATTATCATAGTTGAAACATTATCAATTTGCCTTGTTGCCAATCATACGTTTATTCATGTTCGCATGCCCTCCTATTGGATTATTTATTTCTAGCTTTTTACGCTGGCGTTTCTGATAAAGTATTTTTCACTTGCATGCGCTAAATATACCGATAAATTATATTTCAACTATTTTGGAGACTTTCTGTGTGATGAGTTCAATTAGGGGTGCTCGTCTGGTGATCGTCTGGGAGGTGCTCGTTTATCTTTCATACTTGTAAATAATTTAATGTCGGATCAATGGATAGGTAACAGAACTCATCCTCTCCACTAAGCTTCTGGACAAAACCATTGGAAGAGAACTGGTTAATTTTGCTGGTTAATACTTTCGTTTACTCCAGTTTTCTGACAATCGGCCCTCATTCCACGGCCCCAATCAACGATGACCATGATATTTTCTTCCGTCCCTTTTCCGTGAGCACTTCTCCCCCCAAACCGCTGGAGATAAACATTTGAAATTTTTGGGGTGAATCCTGATCCAGCATTGCCCCAAACCGTTAGCTCAGTTTTAGGGCCTAAAAAATTGTTAAAATATTGTAAATTTTTTTAATCGGATGTACGTCAAAGTAACATATTGGCAACTAGATGTTTAGGTGAACGGATACTCGAGTAGGGGAGAACAATCCTTAGCCAAGAAGTTTTGACGAGCTAGTTGCTACTTAGTTGCTTGTTTGGTAGTGTTTAGTGGATATTGCCCAATGATCTCATTAAATCCACAATCTCATGTAAAGTTTAGCCCATAGTCTTATGACTCGTGCAATTCCTGGTCGTGGGGTTTTAGGGAATTTTGTTTCAAATTTGGAGGACAATACGCACTCTTTGTGATACCTCCTGGGCCAACACATCACACAGCATTTTCACAGCAAACAATTAAACAGTCTTTGGTCCTTTGATCTTTGTAAACTTAATAGGCCCATTGTACAGAACATCAAAGACCTCTGTTTTTATATATTTTTTAATGTAGTTTCTTCCCCAATGCAAGGAACGCCATGCTTAGTTACTTTAAAACTGTACTATTAATTATTCAGAATACACTAGTGTTATGTGTTCATGATCATCTTATAGAGTGGGCTCAAGCCGATATAATGCAAAGTTGCTTGCAGAAAACCTAGCTGTGACCTAGGGAGCAAGTCTTGGGCCCGGGTTTATCAATTAATTTTAACCGCTGGAATTCTATCGAGATATCCCGGTGAAACCGGGTATCCAGCATATTTAATAATCACCAAATAAACAAAGAGAACTCTAACTGAGAGAGTAAAAGAATGTATAATACACGAGAGTAACAGTTAACACGGGAGTAACAGATAATACGAGAGTAGCACTGATAACAAGCTACGAACGGACTCTAGTAGGCGCTAGGCCGCCGTCTCCACTATCAGTGATAAAGGCACCGCCTCCATGAGCGGCGGCGGGAAGCCACTGCCTCCTATATCGGCGATTCATGTGGAGTTATATTCCTGACACGCCCCCCTAAGTCCACATGTGTCCAAACCGACGAGGTGCCTCACAGGAACGGTATCTTGAAACAGGTGGATGACGTTCCTGCAGCAGACGGGGTGAATGACGATCGCCAAGTAGACTCAGCAGACGATGCTCGCCAAGTGGACTTGGCAGGTGAAGTCCGCCAAGTAGACTCAGCCAACGAAGCTCGCCAAGCAGACTCAGCAGACGATGCTCGCCAAGTGGACTTGGCAGGTGAAGTCCGCCAAGTAGACTCAGCCAACGAAGCTCGCCAAGCAGACTCAGCCAACGAAGCTCGCCAAGCAGACCCGGCGAAACCCTCAGGCAGAGTAGAATATCTCTGCATTGCTTCCGCGGATGAGTCTCTGTTGGGCGATGCGTTTGAAGAATAACAGCAACATGCGTGGATCCAGCACAGGCCTTGTTGGAAGACGCATCCTTGGTGGCGACGCATCACAGCAAAATGCAGTCGAGCAGAGCTGAGTGACTCTTGGCTCCAATTGGTAGGTTGACATCGCATCAGACTTCTTGGATTGCCTGAGTGATTCAGGTTCTGCATTCCTTGGAATTCCTGCAACTACAACTGACTCCGCCAAGCATTAGCAATTTATCAAGACAAGCCCAGTAATAATCCCCTGAGTTACATACAGCACCTCCACATGTAACTCGTTCATCTGAAAGGTTCTCAATAAGTAACCATTCGACAATATTAAAATCCAAATTTTGAGTCCTTGAATGTCGCAATGACCTCATCAGACTCATTGGGCTCGTAAATATTTTGAAACGCCAAGATCAACAATCGGAAACAACAAGATGAGTTCAAGGATCATGATTTAGAAAATGTTCCAAGTTACCAGTTGATGAGGGAATTACTTCAAGAATTACAGTCCTGAGTAGTGATGAAACATGAAGGAAATCTACCCTGGATAAAATCCATCGCGCTGAGTATGAAATAAACTGAAAAACGAAACAACAGCTGAGAGCAGAAGACCACAGACATGAGGTGATTGACAACACCATAACTAACGTCTTTCTTGTTGAGTCCAAGAAGAAGAGGGAATAAAACCAGTTCCATGGCAGTGATTAAGAACGCTCAACAGCAGTATCTGGAAATTTCCAATTTGATAATTCCCAGTTGAAGGTAGACCAAATAAAGATCATGATTCGAAAGTAAGAGATCATTCAAAGAACACTTCCAAAGCACGTGTCCTTTCCCAGACAGCCAATGATTCTAAAATTGCTCTTCCAAAGGAATCAGTCTTGATTTCAAGAAAGCTGATTAGTACACATATCCATGCTCTTCATTAGGGCAATCAATGATTCCCAAAATCAAGAAGACAATAAGTTCGAAGGTAAAACGACTCTAACAATGAAATTTTGAACCGATGAAAAATCGTTATTTATAACGTTTTCCCAATTACAAAACCTAAAACACCTGCTGGAGGTAACAGCTCCAGACGAATCAGGTTTGCAAGCTAAACGCATTCCAAAGACGTTCTAACAATCCCTACATTAGGCAGATGGCTTGCCAAACAGGACTGGCACAAGCCAACCAGATAAAAAATCACCAATAGCCTTTTCTAGGAATCAAACGCACAGGACTAGCAGACACGTGTGGACAACATACAGTATTCCCGGAATCAGAAGCTAGCCACACTGACACTTACGGAAGATAGCTATCCCACACTGCAGCCAAACTGAGCCATACATGTAAGCCAGGGAAAACTTCCAGGCTTCCAATCATAACCGTCAGCAAGACCACAAGGATCAGAAAACTAAGCATCGATAAAGCATACAAGCCAGCAGTTCAGGTAATGGAACAGCACCCGAGAGACGCGGCATCCATCCACAAGTATGAACGAATAGCCGACAACAAGAAACCAGTCGAAGTGGTAATCCAGCCACTTCTCTTAAGATCTGGTCGGAT
The DNA here is from genome assembly GCA_036186465.1 of Nesidiocoris tenuis. Classification (NCBI taxonomy): domain Eukaryota; kingdom Metazoa; phylum Arthropoda; class Insecta; order Hemiptera; family Miridae; genus Nesidiocoris; species Nesidiocoris tenuis. Next base: position 9,768,673 of record AP028910.1, read on the forward strand.
TGACTGAGAAGGTCTAACCCTGGTTATTATAAACATGAAGAGACTTGTGAAATGCGAGCGCAATCCAAGTCAAACAATACCAGGAAAATGTTCATTCATACTAATGAGCATTTTACAACATGTAACACAAAATTGTCGTAAGTTCCATACTAGGAATTCATCAAACTGATGCGCAATGTGTTGCTGAAACACAGATTACAAATCTTCGCCCCCCTTTCAGGAACACGGAAGCATTCAGCAACCACCGTACGCGACAAGACAAAGAACCAGTGGTGCATAGATAACACACAACACTTCCATACTTTGAAACGCAAACGCGACATAATTTGACTATGCCAGTTTTAAAATTTGCCCAAAATAAAAATACGCCTCATTATTGGAATATAAAGAAAATATCCACATATTCTGCAAATTAAAACAAAGATTCCAAGCCCAAGAATGCTCAAATCGGCTCAAAAACAAGATAGAAAAAAAAACCAAAAATGCAAACACATCAAAAGCACTGTGAACCATTCAAATTCCGACCAAACGGTTAGGAAATGCACAACTTGAAGTGAAGTGAGGAAGTTCAACAGAGGCACTTCAGCATTCGGCACCTCATTGGCAGTGGTACTATAAACAAAATCCTACTAGGACAAGGTCACACTCCCCACTACGAATTTATCATTGGCAAACAAGTATGTTACCAAAAAGTGATAGAACGCGACACGAGTCACATCCTAAATTGACATAACGTCATCCAAATACAACTTGACCAACTACAATCTCAAATCTTGAGCAACAATCCAGGACATAGAAGTCGCCAATTTCCTAGCTGACAAACAAATCGCCTTATAAAACGACAGAACATCAGAAGTGTGCCTAATATGACTGGACAGACGGGCATTGAAGTCACAACAAAACGCACAAGCATTCAACGAAGCCAAAGAACTCAAAGAAACTGAGCAAGCCCAAAATATTAGCTAAGTCAAAGGCTATTGAGGAATTGAAAATCGAATCTCTAGGAGCTCGATAAGTTCACAGAACTATTCGTGTTTAGGTTACACGTTTCAATCCTCTTAGTAAACAGTACAATACAGCATTCGCCCCCCCATCACCACGCATACTCCAACAGCGAGAGCAACGAAACTTACAATGCTGGTGGGCTCTCCTCACAAATGCGTGGGGATGTACGGAAAAGCATTATTGTTTGCTTAGTACAATTTTGTCCAGTACTAACAAAATTAATGTGAGATTTTCAAATCTAAATTACTCAACACGTCAAGACACCTTCCACAAAAAAGCGGAAAAATCTGAACTAGACTAGTTTTGAAATTTCAGCACCTTTGGAAAGGTCTGAATTAGAAAGATCCATTTTTCACAATAAATAGAAATAAACAAGGACTTCTTTTCTCCAACCTCACCAAAAATGGCAGAGCACAATTTGAAAGAAGTTCACCAATTTACAGAAAGAACTATGACCAGGCCACCAAAGATAAACGAGGCTCCTTCAGTCCCCTGATTTTCCCAAAATTTGCAGATTTGCTTTAAGCCCAAAAGTTTACAGAAAGTACAGCAATACGAAGTAAGAAGAAACAGCGAGAAGATACAACGTTGTCGCAAACAGGCGTTAACTAAAGTGAGAGCAGGGCGCTCAGCAAAGGCAAAGAGGCACAGTACCCCAAATCAACAGAACAGGATCCCATGATATTCACGTCCAGAGAAACAAAAACGTATTTACAAACAGAAATTGAATAATCAACATAATTAGCACGGAATAATCAAAATTCCAATGTAGGTTAGCCTGCGACCGAATTCAAGCACAAAGCACTAACGTAAGGCCAACGATTTATGATAACCAAAGGTGATTCTGCATACGAATATTAGACTGTAACTCCATCAAGAATCAGGACTCAAATCTTGAAAACTTCAGAAAGGAAATTCTCAGAGCTAGATTCTGGAGAAATAAATGAGTATGCAAATATACATGATCAAGTCAAGTTTGCGGAAGCCATTTTCAATTCTGCAAACTGTATCGAACCTCACAAACATCTACCACAGCAACTCCAAAAACCATCATCGAGAAAATCATTCAACAAATATCAAAGCTTTGCCCAAACATCAAATGCATGAAGGAAGCTGGAAAACATAGGAAAAGTTCATAAAGTGAGTAGTAGCCTCAACTAGTAAGTCTGAACAGTTTGTCAAACCAAATTATCAGTCAAGACAGTCAACTCAGCCAATTTTCGCTAATTATAAACGACCTACATTCCTAGTGCGATAGAAGTCACCAACATGCCATCAATTTAGTTATTAGTTATCAAGTTATTCAACTTTTAGGTCTTTCAAGTCAACTTTGAAGTTTTTGATAACATGATCGAATTAAATAATCCATCTGATGAAAGTACACCAACCGATTATTCAAATTATCCTCAACAGTACAATTTTCATTCAAGTCAATGAGAATACCAAATAGCAGCAAAAAGTTAACACCAAACAAAGAGCTGAAAGGCCATTTCCATTCAGCATACTGAAGCCTTAAATAATTTCAGTCATCATTGTACTCAATTATTCTGAAAATACGACCATGATTCAAATTTATCCTTATCAAATTGTAAGATTCATTTTTATTTAGTATCATTCTTTTTCAAAATTGAATTTGGAATTACTGAGCGTTGAGATTTTTCAATCGATTTTCAAATACGTGAGGAAATGCAAAAACGAAATCTGATATTTAAAGTTGATTACAACATCTTACTTGCACGATGTTCACTCTTGAAAGATGTATGACTGGTGGTACTGAAGTCTTACTTACACGATGTTCACTCTTGAAAGAAGTATGGCTGGTGGTACTTGAAGTCTTACTTACACGATGTTCACTCTTGAATCAAGTAGTACTTGAAGTGGCACTTGAAGTCTTACTTGAAGTGGTTCTTGACTCCACAAATTCCAAAATAAAAGTGGGTTCAAAATATGGCTCCAAAACCATATTATAACTTGACTCCAAAGTAATGAGTTGCCATCAAAGTGTGGCTCCAAATACATCCAATTTGAGATATCACCAATTTCACATCGATTCGAGATTCCTCATCGCTCTTCAGCAATACCTGAAACAGAAATTTCAAACCAGCAAACCAGGCAAATCTCCTGCACAATCTATCTCCAAAAATTCCCTCAAGTGAGGCGGTTAATCACTTGAGTTTTGACCTTTAAATTTAAATACGAAAAGTCACAGATTTAACACACTGTTCGTCCAGCTACATTTGGTAGATAAACCTTTTATCCAACCCAAATAAACTGGCCCAAGTATGCAGTTACAAAACCGGTACACAGTCTACAGCAAGTGAAACACCCGCCTAGTTGAGTCATTCCTGGCCCAAAAAGGATATACCCAGAATCGAATGAACTCAACCAAATGAAAATGTATCAATATGCTAGAGAACCATCCAAAATCGAATAAACTCAATCAAATCAAGATTTTAAATATGCGCATTGTTGTGTCATTGCTGAAACGAAAGAATCACACAGGTCCTCACTCCTTGGAATGATCAATTGACTTGATGCAATCATCCCATTGATTGACACCAACATCAGGTTGACTCCGATTCCCAACTTCACGTACAGCAACAGTCCAACGAGATGTACTCTTGCAAAAGACTTTATCACTACTTTGTGCCTTACTAAAAGCATTTTCGGATACTTGAAAAACCTTGCAGCACCAGCAAATAACAAGAGCACAATTTTCGAAAGTATACACTAGATTGTACAATGTACAATCCTATTACCATAAATAAACAATTCCGCACTTCAATTTGCGCAAGTAGCCAATCGAGCAATGCAAATTGATTTTCAAATGTAAACAAGAACAACAAGATCGAGATCAATTTGGCTAATCAAAATATTGAAATTCTTTCAATAGGAAGAATCGCTGCCTAACAATCGATCTGACAACGAAAATTCTGCTCCATGGATTCAAACAATAATCAATCGCAGAAAGGAAGGCAAACTGCTAAAATATTCCTTCTTTCATCCTTCCCTGCATTTAATTTTCAGATTTCAACAAAATTCATTAGTTACCTACGCCAAACTTTGGTAAATTGAATCAGTATTGCGTTCATAGATTTTTGGTTTCACGGATCGATCAATCTGATTAATCGATTCCTCAATGTGCCCTTCGCATTGATACGATTCCTGAATTCGGGTCAATGAAAAGTAGTCCTTAGGTTTTGAAGTATTTTGCATGATTTTTACCAACTTTCAAACTAAAGCACACTATTTCAGCTTCAAAAACTTTTGTAAATATAATTATTACCTTAATTTTGGCAATCTAACGAGTTTTACTGGATTTCATCATCCACTGGTTGATTCATGAATGTATTCCTCCGCAGTGCCTACGTTCTGGAATTCGGATCAATAAAAAAGTAGTCTCTAGTAAATGCTTGATTTTTCCTCATCATTTTACTAAACTTCAAAATTCCATATTATTCCGATCAATACAAACGTTCAACTTTGGTAACGACGCTCTAAAGTCAAAATACAACCCGATTTCAAATTTTGAGAATTTCATCATCGATCGATCAATCCGCCAATGTAACCCTACGCAATTTCAGAAATTCGAAACTTGGAATTTCCTAGCCAGTCCCTAGTTTTCGAACATTATTGGGAACTTACGAATTCGAAATCCTTCTCTTCATCCCTGGGCCGTTTGCAAGAGCAAATCGCTGACTCCTGATTTTCCTTTAATTTGGCTCTTGGCTCCACCAAACTTTGCCGAGACTTGGCTCCGCTACCCAGTCCGTCAGGGCTCCGATCCGACTCGACTCCACCCAACTTTCCCTCGGCCTTTTCACCAAAAACGGGGTTGACTCCGACCAATGCATGCTATAGTCTTACTGCTCTCAAGTTCAGAACAATCACCCCTTCGCAGTCATTTTTCCCTTGCTACCTCTCCAGGCTAGCAAGCTCCGCCTCGCGAAACGATTTTCTGAACCCCCTGACTGGACAGACTCCGCTAAATTTGACGCCGCTAAATTTGACTCCGCCCATTTGACTCCGCCAAATTCTGGTCAACCAAAGACCATCAGTGACTCGGACCTGAGTGACCCAAGCGAGACAGCAAAGGGTCTCAAACCGCCATGAGACCAACAGTGTCGACATATCGAGATATCCCGGTGAAACCGGGTATCCAGCATATTTAATAATCACCAAATAAACAAAGAGAACTCTAACTGAGAGAGTAAAAGAATGTATAATACACGAGAGTAACAGTTAACACGGGAGTAACAGATAATACGAGAGTAGCACTGATAACAAGCTACGAACGGACTCTAGTAGGCGCTAGGCCGCCGTCTCCACTATCAGTGATAAAGGCACCGCCTCCATGAGCGGCGGCGGGAAGCCACTGCCTCCTATATCGGCGATTCATGTGGAGTTATATTCCTGACAAATTCATATAATGATGCAGGCAAATTTTTCTTCATAGATTACAGCATGATGTGTCTCTTTCATGCCGATGGCTAGCTAAAGCAAAACACGTAGATACATCCATAAGTCGAATTCAATTGATGAATCCGGTCTCATTTTATAACCTATCTAAATGTTTCAAGCCATACTTTTCATCGTAGCCGCCCAGTAGTTAATTTTTTCCTGTTTCCTTTTATTCCGCTGGCATGTTTTTCTGCTATTTCTATTCACAGTGTTCGTTATGTTGATTGTCCTCTATTATCGACTATTTATAAAATTTTGAATCAGCCAACATTACGCAGCTTCAAATATATTGTCACTACCACTTCTAGTAGTTAATTAACAATAATTCACCTAACAATAATTCACTAGATAATTCAGCAGGTGATTTTCAATTATTTAGCATTCTGCTTTGTCGAGGAATTGTTATTGAAATCTAGTTCGGGGAGCTGTATTGAGATGAGATAGGGAGCCTCAAAATCATTGCAATGGTTTGATTGAGTTCACCCGGCCACTGCCCATAACTTGAGATAATGAGTCTTCCTATTTCAAATTAATTTTATCGACGAGGGAGAGTTCCACTTTGTTTTATTTATTGTAGCAAGGCATCGCCATATTTCAAGGGGAAAAAATTTTCTGACCTGATGTAATATACGGTAGATTATCTATCATTTCTGGCAATGGCCAATCTGATACAACTCCTGCGTTAGCTGAATCTATCACTGACCCTAGAGATATATTATATATTCTCTTTCAACCAACAAGCTTACAGGACATATGCATCGCCGGGATATATTTTTTCAGGCAGTTGGTCTGGAAAAACTGGCATATTTTTATTGCTCAATGAAAAACAACAAGTAACATACCTATATTAAGGATACAATTATTATTGTATAAAAATTGTAACCAAGATACCAACAAATATTGCTTGGGTAAAGTATGGTTTTGCAGTGGCATAGGTTCTTTGGTGTTTCAAATGAATTTCCGTCCACGTACTCAACAATTTTGGGCTCTTTCATGTACTTTGTCTTATCAGGGTTAGTAGTCTTCTTACCTGTACACAGCCAAAACGGTCCGCATTAAATTTTATTTTACTACCATTATGCTTCTCAAACGCTAATCATATTGTCGCTATATTGTATAGCTCCTTCATCTTCCGTATTTTCCCCTTGATCTGGTCTCTTTAAAATCAGCTATGAATTGTGCCTTGTTAGGTTATTCATATAGTAAGCATAAAATTTGAGCTTCGGAAAGGTAGATTGATCTCTTTACTTCCTTTTCCCCGGAATGGAACGTACCGGGAAGGAAATAATAGCGTTAGGGCTAAAATTCCATAATTGAGTTTTGCCACTTCTTTACGCTCCGGACATCTCTGAGTTCGAAAAACGAATTTCAGTCGTTGGTCTCTGAGACAGTGTCTGTTGGTTACGTAAGTACCGGTTGAACAGCTGGTCCAGTTTGAAAATGGAGTTTGAGTTTGGAAATGGGTTCCATGTTTCTCAGACTCCGAAGACTACAAAAAAAAAATCAGGCATGGTAGCTGTTGGGCCGGAGTGTCGGTAATAGGCAAACCCAAAAATACAGAGGCGAATGACTGAAAACAAGTTTTCCGGACTCAGGGGTTTATGAAACGTTATGATACGATGATAATACAAATTCGAATTTTTGATGCGATCGCAGTCTAAAACAGTAGACTCTGGTTTATTTATCGATCCAACAACAGCAGTTGGCCGGAGTCACAATACAAATTGACATTCTAACGCTGCTTCTGAGCCCTGATAAAAGCAGTCTCGTCGAACGAAGCGTGTTTTGCCCTGTTTGAGAATAATTCCAATCTCTGCTGGATAAGTTAATGTATGTTACGCACAATCGCTGATCAGGCTCTTGTTTATGCATTACTCTGGGCTGCTGATGAAACTTTTCGCTTAATGCCTTTATTGACTCACAAAATGATGTGTAAAGTTAAAAGTCAACTCGCCAAAATGCTATTCTAGCCAGCGTAGTTCACTTGATTAACTTTTTATATTTCTAACTTAGCGCATGTTTTTCTCAATTATTCTCGCCAGCATTGAAGCATGTGCATTTCTTTTTTACAGCCAAGTGAACGTTGATGACGACCATCATTATCATCCGAGTCATCAAGATAATTCAAGGTAAGTTAAAATGTATTGGCCTCATATTTAAATTCTGCTGCTTTTGTGAATCTGAGCTATTACAGCTTATCTGTCATACACGCTGCTTGGTAGTGACGCCTGATCTCATTATTCTAGCATGAAATCTTTGATTTCGGGTACTTGCGTCGAGAAAAATCTGGCGTTTTTATTGTGGTGCATATATAACTGATAACAGTCAGAAGTGCAAGTTCAGTTAAAATAATGGTGCTGGTTCAGTTGCGCTATGCAGGGTGATTACATGTGAAGGTGGGAAGGTTTTTCTTCTGGCTCAATTTTCAGAGGCTTCACAGCACGTATGTCCAACTTGGTCTCTCTCTCTCTCTTCACATGATTGAATTTCGAACCTAATGCCCTCATCTGATTGGAATTTTATTGTTCCTTAAGAGTGCCCATGGTAGAAACAACAACTTTTTTGAGAACTAGGTTATGATGTTTTTCAACAGAAGAAGAGGAATATCGTCATCGTATTACAAGATGGCAAGAGTTAGCATTTAGTGGTACCTATTTTGACTTGTCTTGCGTTTCTTCTTCCCCGTCTATATTCAAGACAGATCGGCCCTGTTGACAGTGTCTGATTAGTTGCTGATTTGAAACCTTAACCTAGAAAATGTAATGTGAACTTGTACCCTGAAAGTGTAATGGTACGTTCTAGGAAGGAGTACAGATCCCCTTGGAGCTTAAGATGCCAAGACCAAAGTCTCACCAAAGACGAAGAGGCCAATTCTTAACCCCTTTTAGGTAGACAAACTTGAGGACGAACCCCCTATAAGGACGGGAACCCCTAACCATATAATTTGACTCAAAATTTAGGGGTGGAGAAAGAATTGAGGTATTTGGATTAGGTTGGAATTTATTTGTAAACATGTTCTATCTATGCCATTGACTGCAAAATGATTTCTCATTCTTTAACATGTCGTATTATATTTGCCCACTTATTGAGAATGGGGACGAATAAAATAAAATTCAGTCAATTCGCTCGGCTTTCGATCTATTTGAGATCTTCGTTGGGGTTCTGAACTAACTTCTTAGGTAAGCCCTGAGGAAGATCTCAAAGAGATCAAAGCCACTTGCCTGAATTTTATTTTTTTTTAGAATCCATTCCCAAGTGTTGGACGAATTACACTCAGCCAATAGGGTCAAACATCTGTGATTGGATACTAACACAGTTCCAAAATAGCGCAGATTAAAATATTTTATTCCGCAAAATTAATTTTCTTCCCGCTTGTTTGCTTATTTGCAGTTACACTGATGAAGTATTACCAGTACAATACCAGTTCCCCGAAGAAGGTAATGATTGATTGTCCAATCTTCGTGGAAGCTATTCATTATTCATTAACCAAAACTCTACCTACCTGCTGTGGCTTCTCAAAATAAATATTGAACTCCAATTGCAGGCCAACTAATTAGATAATTTGTCTTGGATTTTCCTTGTGACATTAGCGAACGAATTAAAATGAATTATTACATTAAATTATTATTACATTATTAATAATTATAATAATGAATTATAATTTAATTATTATACTTGAACTATAATTTGCAGCTCTCGTTACGGTCAATGATTTAGAAACTGACCCGTTCCTGGGTCTCCAAGACGATGAACCCGATTCTTGGACCCCCACGGTTTCCAAAGAAGTAAGTGCCAGGAATGTGTTGGTGGTTGGGAAGTTGGAAGTTTGTATGGAAATAATGTTTTAGCCCAGTCAATAAGGATTTATAATTTTTGCGCTATCTTCGCGTTTCAGATTGTGAGAAAACTGAAAGAAAAGGAGATAAAACGGCAGGAACATCTGTATGAATTCATCCTTACTGAGAAACACCATTGTCTCACGTTGAGAGTCATGCAGAAGGTATATCTTGCAGAAACGTGTATGAATTATGTCGCTACAATTTTATTAGTGATTAACAATAATTGGTACTTACAACTGCTGAATCATGCTCTTATTCCAGGTTTTTGTCGAAGGGTTGAAAAAATATTTGAACCTTGGAGCTACAGTCGATCGAATGTTTCCACGGATCAACGATCTAGTCGAACTACATTTAGCTTTTCTGCACAAATTGCGCACAAGGCAAAAAGATAACCCAGTTATTGACAATATAGGAAATATCCTTCTGGAACAATTCGGAGGCCCCGCGGGAGCTGCTCTGAAGTCGGTTTACGGCGAATTCTGCTCCAATCATCGAAATGCTATCGATATTTATAAGTACTACATGCAAAGTGATACACGTTTTGCGGAATTCGTCAAACATTGTCAGGTATGTTCATTGGCTATGCGCATGTATCTCAATGGGAATAGAAAATAGTTTTGAGCAGTAAAAACTCATTTGATATAGGACTCATAATATAAATTGAACAGTTGTTGGCTCCAGCTCAGCCCCAGCCAATATTGCTCCTGTTCTCTTAGAAGCCTAAAAAATTTGAAATGTTTGAACTACGCCTGACCAGTCCGGTCATTTTTAAATTCAGCATACCTTTTTCATGATCATAAAAAATCAAACTTAACTCCTCAGGCATATTGTTCTTCTTTTTTCATTCAGATCATTCAATGATGTTTAAAGTTTTAACATTCTCACTATTATTACTTGATTACTTTCCTACGATCTTGATTTACAGGCCAATCCACTGCTCAAGAAAAAAGGCATCCCTGAATGTATACTGTTTGTGACTCAAAGGTTGACAAAATATCCACTGTTAATTGAACCTCTCATTAAAACGATGAAGGACAACAAGGACGAGCAAGAAAAATTAGTGAAAGCTTTAACTCTAGTCAAGGTAGTTTTCATTGCAACAAACAATAATTTTAGTCTCACTCGGGCTCTGATTTTTTCTTTTGTTGGATGCGAATAGTCGGTATTCAACCAACCGATTCGCAACAAACAATTTTTTCTCCTTTTTGGCCACGGTTCCTACCAAGTTTTGGAAAAAGTGGCCCTTGATCAGTTGTTGCTCGACAGCTTCGGCCCACAGATACCCTCGTGTCCATCGGGGCTTACTCTGGCTGAGGGAAATATCAAAAGTTATGGGTTCAATTCCCATAGATGACATGAAATATTTGGCCCATAGTATTTTAATTCATGTCATCCTTGGTAATCGGGGTTTCTGGACATTACCCAAATCAAAGAACTAAACCCTCTTCTATAGGTCAGACAATACTTAGCCTAATTTACATTCTACTCTTCTCTTTTCCTAGAATATGAAACATAGAAGGACCGACAAAAGAGAGGTTTTAGAATACAGCCCAATGTGCAGTATTATATTGTTCATTACACAGGTCAAACAGGTTAGTGACATGTTTTATATACCTGCAGTGAACGTATTACTTTTTTTCAGGAAATACTTGTTGAAGTGGATGCTCAAGTGGCTGAAAAAGAAAAAGAAGATAGAAAACTAGAAATTTACAATCGAGTGGAAGCAAAATCTTTTACTACTCACAAGGGGCTGAAATTCAAAAAATCTGACATTCTGGATGAAAAACGAAAATTGAGGCAAGCGTCTAATTATTATCATACTACTCTTCTCCAGCTGTAAACATGTAATGATGCTAATCCCAATTTTCCAACAGGTTTGAAGGAATCGCCATGTTGATGCAAGGCAGAGGAAAAATGCAAGTTGTCCTAGTCATAGTGTTTTCGGATGTCCTTTGCTTCCTGCTCGAAAATAATCATAAATACTCGTTCTTTACTCCAGAAAATAAGGTAATTAATGGGTTCTAGTTAAATCTAGTAAATCACATAGGCATTTTAGGGATATGACGATTTTAACATGCTTGGATTGAAATTCAAACAGAAAAACATGCGTTTGGCCAGAAAATGTTTCTTTTTCCTAGATGCTCGGTTCGATTATCCATACTTCATTTGCTTAGTGCTTAGTGGATATCAGATAACATTATTTTTGGAGGGTCAACTTTTTTAATATTTGTCTGCCTGTGGAATTAAATTTTCAGGCTGGAGTTGTATCCCTGCAAAAACTGTTGGTCCGTGAAAAGGCAGGCCAGGAATCCAGGGGCATATATCTAATCTCATCAAATCCTGCTGAACCGGAGATGTTCGAACTAAAAGTCCATAAGCCCAAAGACAAACAAGTCTGGATCAAAGCAATCAGGCAAGTAAAATGTGCAAGACGATTATTTAATTGCATAATAAAATTGATTATCTGGCACAGCCATAATTTAATTATCGAAGTTTTGATCCCCTAACGTAAGTGAAACCAAACTAGGATCAATGCATAAAAAAAAAAAAATAAAAAAAAATAAAATTAAAGAATTTTCAATACCAAAACCCCCATTTACGCATTTTTTGGAGCCAAAATGTTAAAAATTTAAAAAAACCCTAGAATCAAAATACTACCAGTTTCCGGACCTTACGATATATATGCATTTTTAATGTTGTATATTTTATTTTTTTCTGGCCACAAAAATGAACCGATTTGAGTGTTCTTGGTCTTAAAATCTTTTTAACATTAATCTCCTTTGACGGCTTTTTGGTCACGATTCATTTCGATGTTTCATTTACAATATTGGTTCTGCCTCCTAGGACTGCTGTGCAAGAGTGCCCCGATGATGATGATTATTCCGGAAATTTGCTCAGCAATGAAGAAAGGCAGAAGCAGTTTGACACCAAGCAGAGGCATCTCAGAGAACTCGTTGGTGAGTGCATCGTTCAAATTGTTTGACTCCACTATTTTAAAATTACCTGCCCTCCTAATCATTGCAGTGAAGTTGCTATTGGTTCAGCTACATTCCCCCGGTTAAACTTCACTGCTTGGTTTATTATCCAAACTGGTAGAAGTCAGTTAGGTGCTAGTGTCTTGCCCATCAGATTAGTGCAAACTATTGGTTGCATCTTGCCAGTTAGAGCTCACTCATAAAACAAGATTGTTAAGTATATTCTGGATGGTTCATCACCCACAAGTTCCCAAACGACTCTTCTTTGTGCCCATAGGGCATAAAGTCAATAAATTTTTTTGGGCGCTGGGTCGAAAGCAACTATTCAATGGTATTGCTATAGTGAAATTTTTTGGAATAAGTGGCAGATTGATTGTATTAATTCTTTTTCCACGGAACAGAAATAGAACTATATTGAACTATTAGCAATTAAGGATTCATGCTATCGTCGTAGTTCAAAATGAAGAAATTGGGAAAAAGATTTATTGTGTTCCGAATGTATACCTATGAATTCGCTCTAGTAAAATAAAACTATCAAGGCGCAGTGACTTCACGAAGAATTCACGGTCCACTCAATTGTGCGTTATCCGAAGAGATGCCTGATATATTGTTTACAAAAAAAAATCCAAGAAAAGTTCAGGAGTCTTTCCAGCCCTCGGCTATCTCCCAGGAGAAATCCCTAAAATTTGATGATATCAATACGAATTCGGGCTTGATTCGATGAAATTTATTGTGCTATGGAATGGGCATATCAAGACAAATTGAGGAAATTCCTGTGGATGCAGCAAATATTATCCATTGCGATAATTTGTTTACTTGTAACGTCTAAGTTGCAATATTTATGTTTATTCAATATTCCTATGTCTACCAAAGACCTAGGAGTTGAGGATCTGAAAGGTACGGTAATGTTGGGCACATTTTGACTTTCACTTTTTCATTTGTATTTCACTAACTCTCTTTTGGACTACCATTGCATGGCTGCTTAATGCATTGCTAGCTTCAAGCTTATTAGATTAGCTTTGTATTCACTATTTTTGAAGACCTCAGACTTTTTAAATTGCTCATTCGGTATTACCATTGGGGATTGTCAGATATATAGCCTTTCAGATAGTTATTATGATCTTGATATATACTAAAAAACAGTTGCATAATTACTGTCCTTCCTTGGTACCGAAGGATGCACTATCTCAAAACCAGAATCAACCATCCTGCATTCGCCTCGAGGTAGATAAGTGTGAGTTGGCTGGGGGTTCACCATCATCATCATCATTATTACGGATTGTACTGATTTCTGATTTGATTTGATTGACTAGTCTAATGAAAAACGCCGAGAGCTCCTTATTTTGCCCGGACTCTTTTCAAATTCTTGGAAAAGGTACAGAGGTAGTCAGATTTCAATTGAATTTACTGCGTTGTGATTGCTGTGCTTCTGTCACAATGCATTCTGTCTTTTATATGGTCTGCATCTACACCTACAACATAGGAAATTCTCAAACGCAGCAAAAAACTGGGGTTTATTATTCAAGCGGCTTGCGCCTCTGCACAAGGGCTCGTTCTCGCTATCATGAACTCAGGATCATTGCCTGATTAGACCTCAATAAAAATCCTTGAGGTTGATAAAGCTCCAATATTTAGGTAGTTCGAATTAGAAACTCAAATTGAGGGAATGGACGTTTAGGTAGTGGTAGTTTTGTACTCAATTACCTATAGTAGGTAGCCATTCTGTTACTTTGACATAAGCTAACCAAATCAATATTCTAACAAAACAAAATTAGGTGCTTAGAAGAATGGAATTTGGTTCAAATATCTGTGATGAAACTCAACACTTCAATGAATTTGTCGAAATCAAGAAATCCTTGCTGTCTCTCCTCCATACGGACGCTCCGTGAAATAGCCTTTCTTTTGAACAAGGAGAGCTACCAACGTGGCAATGGTCCTATTTGATTCAGAATCAAAGAATCTATCACATTAACTATGTGAATACGGCGAAGAATTAAAAAAAAAAACGCAAATTTGTCCAAGATTTCAACAATCTTTTCAAGGATGAAACTAGACCGAAAATGGAACAAAAAGTTTGGTTGGCGTTCCCTCGATGCCTAAATACATGTATAGGAGTTCAATCCAGTTCCAAGAATTTTCAACAAGTTACTTATTAAATGATAGGTAGTTTTTGACATTGGTAGGTAGTGAGTAAAAATTCAACCGCGGGCAGAATAGTGGTTTGTATCAAATATGGGAAGCAGGCCAATTGAATTATAAACCCCTCTATAAGAATTTGCAGCGTTTTTAAATATTTTCCATAGATTAGAATTGAAAGCGTAGGAATTTTTTTTTTTTTTATGACGATTAAGCATAGTAAATAATTTCACTCAATTACCGCAAGAATCTCCGATGTTGGTTTCAATCCACGAGGGGAAATGTATTCAGCAACTATCGAGGGGCGGTTTTTCCCCTTTGGTGAGAGGGCTGGCAATTGGGTACCTCTCAGTCAACAGACAGGTGGAGGTTGTCACGGGGGTTACGACGATCAACTGGCGGGGTGGCAGTGGGGCGACGCCCCTATCGTGATTGTTCATATTTATTTTTTATATATTCCTGTGTCAACGATTTCCAAGGGAATAGCCTCCCTTGTCCCTGCCAACTTCAAATTAAAATTGAGCTTCTGCAGTTGGTAATGCCAAGTGATATTTGGTTTCCGAGTGCTCTAGCAATAGATCATACGAGTATACTGAGTATACATACGGTCAGAGTTTAATGAATTTACCGTTGATGTAAATGGATCTTTGCCAGAAAAATCGGTGATTCAGAGGTTCTCGAGGTATCTGAATTCGAGAATGAGGCTAAATGCTGTAATTCTCACGCGCGTCCATTCCCCATTGTAAAATATCAGGTGTGCAAACGACACAATCATTATTCTTTCCCTGGTCGAATCTGCGAGAAACGTGCTATTCTGGCTTTAGGCTGCATACTGAGAGGTCCGGCCCTGTAAGATGAGTCGGAAGGCCCTAAGACTATAATACATTGAGGGAGACACTTAATACATTGGCGGGATCTTGCCTCAGCCATTTTCGAGGAAGGCCGTTCTCAAAAGGTTTTCTAGGTTTTGGACTTGGAAAATCCATTGAACCTATGGCTGGAAACATTTTTTTTTTGAACGCAGAGAGGTTTGAAGCTTAAAGGCAATAACTCAAACTCAAATTTTTGACCAGATTGCTATACTTTCCTTTTCACTGGTACATCCTGTACCAGGTGAGGAAAGCAAAAAATAAAGAGGAATCTAAAAAATCTCCAGTCTTGATCCAGGGGTGAGTTATAGTAGGAGATTTTGGATACAGCAGACTCGGCAACGTACATTGAATATTGCGTGCAGGCGTTGACATTTTATTGGAGATTTGGAGTTCACGTGCATGGAAAATCAATGTTAAAATAAATTGTAAGTTGTTTCAGTTGCATTAGTCAGTGGTCTGAGTTGTTTAATTCAATTCATTTGGTGGCATAATTAAAATTCGACCGGTTTCTCGTTCTTCCTTGTCAACAGAGTTACTGAGGCAAAAAGACAAGGAGGAAGCTCTGGTTTTGGAAGAGAAACTTGCTTTGCAACTCAAGCTTCTGGCTGCGGCTGGCATTGAGAACCTCCCAGAGCGACCAAATTACATGAATCTCGTATCCAGTACATTGGACAGTACGAGGATCAGGCAAGATGTCCATCTGGCAGTCAAGGTAAGCCAATCTTGGTCTCAGTAAGACCCATCACCCTGTTTTACCGGAATTTTAATTACTCGCAGTGCTTCCAATATCTTTGCACTGTCAGTATTCTCTTCGTTATTTTTTTCCAGCCACAAAAATGTATAGATTTTGGCGTTCTTGGTCTTTAATCTTGGTTTTACCTTGCAGAATATCTGGATATTTTTTGGACGTATTTTGATTTTAGGCAAGTTTTTGAAATTGGCATTGTGAGTTTCTTGGCATCTTTTATCCGAACAGCCTCCAAAGTAGCCAAAATAATATCAAATTGTTTCAGTAATTACGTATAAAAATATGGAAGTATTGAGTGTTATCTACGCACCATTGGTTTCAGAGAGTGAATCAGTTGGCTAGGTCGCTGTATGCATCAGCTGGTTGCGTCTCTCGGAGTTCCAGCTCAGTCGGTGAACACCAAAGCGAAATGTTCATCATTCCATCTTTACCCAAACGAGCAGAAACGTTTGGAGGCTTCGACAATCAAGTTCCCAATACCAGAGGTAAAAACTGTCATAAAAAAGTATCACATGAAATTACTTCATTTAGCGGGTAAAAACCACAATTTTTCTCTCAAAATTTCAAGTTTACCTAAGAGTGAACCATTTTTTTCAATGCCATGAGTTTTATTGAACTGGTGTAAACCAACTGAAATTCTACACCAGGGTCAATATTCTGCACTTGAAATAAATCTCATCAATGCACTTGTGGTTGTGTAAAACCTCTTTTGGCTAATTATTCAAAAATAATTTTTCTGTTTGTTTCAGTGTTAGTCCAAAAGAAACAACCTAGTCCTTCCACCGGTGAAAGCCCTCTGGAATCACCTGAACCCCATAACCTTCAAAGTCAGAGTTTACTCTCTGCAAATGTACGTAATAAAACTCTTGTCAACTATTCTTAATTGGTAGAAATCTTATTGTCCAGTTGTGAAGTTTTGTTGTCCATACCTATTGCAAAATAACATATTTTGTTGAAACAAGTATTGATGTCTGTTCCTCGGGTCGTGTCGAACTTCCCCTGGCGACAGTTTTGGGGAAACGACTCTATTCGCTTGAGTATGAGAAAAGAATTTTGCCTACTTTTTGATCAAACCTATGACGTCACTTTGGTGAGTCTCCCAGTTCTTTATGACGACCCACTAATCATCTTGACACCAATTTTCAGAACTCGGCTTCAATGAGAAGTTTGTTTGAGGATGAAGACGTGTGCCCTACTCTGCTGACAGAACAAGACCATCAGCTGGCTGCCACTCAACTAGCACATCACGTTTACACTCTGTCCTGCATTATATACCATCAAATAACCTCTATAGACAGGTAAGCTGTACTCTAAATTCCATCAGGTGTACTGAAAATATGCTCACAACAAGAACAAAGTACGAAAGGCCCAAATTTGCCAAAATGGCTAGAAATTACCTATCTGCATATTCTTGAAACTGTTGTTTGGCGAGGCCTGCTTTTCAAAGCCAATGATGATCGCAGTCAATGATGATTGGACTTGTACAAATTGATACCACGACTCTACTGCCAATTAGATACCTGCCTATTTTTCAGCTTTCATGTGAAAATCAATCCTAACATTCCTAGTGCCATAGTTGTTGGGCATTTTGAACGCCTCAACAATATTATTCTACCGTCTTCTTTTATCTTCCATCTCTCTGCTTCATCTCAAAGTTCTGGGCTAGATCCAAGTTAAAAAAGCTTAAAGATAATCCAAAAATATTCTACTTGTAGATCTACAAGTTGAGTATTTTCGAATTCTTTTGAAGCTTTTTTTCACTCGAAGCTAGCTCAAAACTTTGAGATGCTTGCTGCTTTATGATTTATTATGCCTCTCTACAAAATGTTTACCAATCACTCTTTAAAGGCCAGATTATTACCAGCTGGGGTTCGCTGATGAACTAAATTGGCTGTTATTAACTGCAATATTAGTCAACGGTTATTTGTTTGTTATAGCCTCGAGGCCGAAGTGGCCATCCTGAAGTCACATTCAGGCGATATTGGCAAACCTGCATACCGGCACAATCACCAGCTTGAAGAATTGAGAAACTTGCAGGACAAGCTGCAAAGTGAAAGAGAGCTGTGGCAGAGGGAGAAGGAGTCTGAGATGAAAGAGCTTCAGCAAAAAAGAGATGAAATAGCAAAGCTACAGGTCAGTTGCTATGGACAATTTTTTTTTTTGTACACGTTGGTTTCCTTGCCGTTTGAGGGAAGATTTCATTTGAAATTTTTAGAATTGAAATTTCTCATAAACTCAATAATTGAGTACAGTTATGTAATAGTAAAAGAATGAGATTTCTCGACATCAGTTTTGAGGCTATGTTGCTGGTAACCAAACTCTTTCGTCGTCAGGAACAAGTGAAGCACGACCAAGTTGATCTAGTCCAACAGCGGAGTCAGTTATTCAGGAAACTGGACGTTCTAAGCAGCCGAGGAGTCATTGTGAACTCTACATTATCCGTATCATCGTCATCTTCTTCGGACGACCCCTCTTGCTTACCGACTGCTCCGTCGACCGACCCTCCAAAGAAGAAGAATGACCCATCGAAGTGGAAACCTCCGACGAACGGAAAAGTTGCTTCCCTGCCTCTGAATCTTATCAGCGCCACTAACCAACAAAAGGTCCCGGCTCTTTTAGAATCCTCGGAATTTTCTTTTCATTTTTTATGCAAGCTGTGTTTTAAGGGCTGCTCTGTTTTCCAACTGCACCGATCTCAAACATTAGTACCATTTTATTTTGTGATATCGTAATAATAATTTGGTTCTTTTGTTCAGGTCTCGCCTGGCGTTCAAGTTCGGCAACAGCTGCCTCTAAAATTGGCCTCCAAGTTGGGAGGAAGCTGCGGTAGCTCACCGGCTTCACCATCATCATCGCTCCAACAGCTTTTACCGCTCAAATTGAGAGAAGATGCCAGTGAAGCGAAGAAACCGACTGCAGATAGCCCTACTCAACTGACGGCTCATCTTAGAACTGGCTCGAGTCCTGCAATGATGCAGAATATTCCCGTTAGTGATGAAGAATAATTTCCATCTATTTAATCTTAAACATTTTTTAGTGCTTTGTACGTCTGTCCTTGACGTTTGACCCAATGGTCCACCCAAGGCGGAATGCTTTTGTTTAGTATAACGTTCTCAGTAAAGCACCATTGTCATGTCAGTTGAAATCATAATCTTGCTGTAAAGCAAAATTTATTTTATTTTTTATTAAAATTATGGGATTCTACAATTTTCCCGAGTGATTTAGCAAGGAGGTTGATCGCTTGGATTTAGTAATAAATTGTATGAGAGCAGCAAGGGTCAAGAGCGCGTGGGAGCAGGGTAATCAAATTAGCTTGGTCTCGCCGCTTTGCTCATTCATCAAACACATTTCCACTCGGAGCATCCTGTTGGAAAAAAAATGCTGCTAAGTAGATTGTTACATGTACATGGGTACATCATTTGTCTGGGTATCACAGAGAATAAAGTTCAAATAGTTGGGGTAGGTAGGTTAATCATCATATTGTAGGGGTCAAAATTTGTGTACAAATATAAAAACACTGAACGACATAACGGGACAGTGATACCCGTTGGCAAGGTCTCATAGAGACAATGCCGTCTACCTGAGGTTTTCTTGAAAGGGCCCTGACGCAGAGCCCCGTCCACTCTATAGACCTCTCCATACACCTCTACACCTACACTCCCAAAAAACACCAAATTCCATGTTTTTTCAGTCAATAACTAAAGATTTGCGCCAAAAAACCCAGAGTCAAATCCATCATTTTTTTGAAATTTTTCATAGATGGATTTTCCAGCTGGAATCGGTTTGCAACAGAAACTTGAAACTCAAACTCAACTCGAAGTCAAACTTACAATAAATTAGAAACTCATAATCGAACTCGAAGTCAAACTCACAATAAAACAGAAACTCAAACTCATAATCGAAATCGAAGTCAAACTCACAATGAAACAGAAACTCAAACTCATAATCGAAATCGAAGTCAAAGTCTAAATGACTCCGAAACTCAAACTCATACTCTAAATCGAAGTCAAACCCTAAATGACTCCGAAACTCATACTCATAATAGAACTCACAATAAAACAGCAACTCAAACTCGTAATCAGAATTGAGTCAAACTCACAATGAAACAGTAACTCAAACTCATAATCAAACTAGAAGTCAAACTCACAATGAAACAGAAACTCAAACTCATAATCGAAATCGAAGTCAAACTCACAATGAAACAGAAACTCAAACTCATAATCGAAATCGAAGTCAAACTCACAATGAAACAGAAACTCAAACTCATAATCGAAATCAAAGTCAAACTCACAATGAAACAGAAACTCAAACTCATAATCGAAATCGAAGTCAAACTCACAATGAAACAGAAACTCAAACTCATAATCGAAATCAAAGTCAAACTCACAATGAAACAGAAACTCAAACTCATAATCGAAATCGAAGTCAAACTCACAATGAAACAGAAACTCAAACTCATAATTGAAATCGAAGTCAAACTAACAATGAAACAGAAACTCAAACGTCAAATCGAACTCGAAGTCAAACTCACAATGAAAAAGAAACTCAAACTCATAATCGAAATCGAAGTCAAACTAACAATGAAACAGAAACTCAAACGTCAAATCGAACTCGAAGTCGAACTCACAATGAAACAGAAACTCAAACTCATGATCGAAATCGAAGTCGAACTCACAATGAAACAGAAACTCAAACTCAAAATCGAAATCGAAGTCAAACTCACAATAAAACAGAAACTCAAACTCATAATCGAAATCGAAGTCAAACTCACAATGAAACAGATACTCAAACTCATAATCGAAATCGAAGTCAAACTCACAATGAAACAGAAACTCAAACTCATAATCGAAATCGAAGTCAAACTCACAATGAAACAGAAACATACTCTAACTCAAACTCATACTCTAAATCGAAGTCAAACTCTAAATGACTCCGAAACTCGAACTAATAATAGAACTCACAATAAAACAGCAACTCAAACTCGTAATCAAAATTGAGTCAAACTCACAATGAAACAGTAACTCAAACTCATAATCAAACTAGAAGTCAAACTCACAATCAAACAGAAACTCAAACTCATAATCGAAATCGAAGTCAAACTCACAATGAAACAGAAACTCAAACTCATAATCGAACTCAAACTCACAATGAAACAGAAACTCAAACTCATAATCAAACTAGAAGTCAAACTCACAATCAAACAGAAACTCAAACTCATAATCGAAATCGAAGTCAAACTCACAATGTAACAGAAACTCAAACTCATAATCGAAATCGAAGTCGAACTCACAATGAAACAGAAACTCAAACTCAAAATCGAAATTGAAGTCAAACTCACAATGAAACAGAAACTCAAACTCATGATCGAAATCGAAGTCGAACTCACAATAAAACAGAAACTCAAACTCAAAATCGAAATCGAAGTCAAACTCACAATGAAACAGAAACTCAAACGTCAAATCGAACTCGAAGTCAAACTCACAATGAAACAGAAACTCAAACTCATAATCGAAATCGAAGTCAAACTCACAATGGAACAGAAACATACTCTAAATCGAAGTCAAACTCTAAATGACTCCGAAACTCAAACTAATAATAGAACTCACAATAAAACAGCAACTCAAACTCGTAATCAAAATTGAGTCAAACTCACAATGAAACAGTAACTCAAACTCATAATCAAACTAGAAGTCAAACTCACAATCAAACAGAAACTCAAACTCATAATCGAAATCGAAGTCAAACTCACAATGAAACAGAAACTCAAACTCATAATCGAAATCGAAGTCAAACTCTCAATGAAACCTAAACTCAAACTCAAAATCAAAATCGAAGTCAAACTCACAATGAAACAGAAACTCAAACTCATAATCGAAATCGAAGTCAAATTCACAATGAAACAGAAACTCAAACTCATAATCGAATTCGAAGTCAAACTCACAATGAAACAGAAACTCAAACTCATAATCGAAATCAAAGTCAAACTCACAATGAAACAGAAACTCAAACTCATAATCGAAATCGAAGTCAAACTCACAATGAAACAGAAACTCAAACGTCAAATCGAACTCGAAGTCAAACTCACAATGAAACAGAAACTCAAACTCATAATCGGACCTCCAGATTGAGTTGTTGTGCTCCGAGTTTAAGTATGAGTAAGTAGTTTGACTTCGAGTTCGATTACGAGTTTGAGTTTCTGTTTCATTGTGAGTTTGACTTCGAGTTCGATTTGACGTTTGAGTTTCTGTTTCATTGTTAGTTTGACTTCGATTTCGATTATGAGTTGGAGTTTCTGTTTCATTGTGAGTTTGACTTCGATTTCGATCATGAGTTTGAGTTTCTGTTTCATTGCGAGTTTGACTTCGATTTCGATTTTGAGTTTGTGTTTCTGTTTCATTGTGAGTTCGACTTCGATTTCGATCATGAGTTTGAGTTTCTGTTTCATTGTGAGTTTGACTTCGAGTTCGATTTGACGTTTGAGTTTCTGTTTCATTGTTAGTTTGACTTCGATTTCAATTATGAGTTTGAGTTTCTGTTTCATTGTGAGTTTGAGTTCGATTTAGAGTATGAGTTCGAGTTACTTTTTCATTGTGAGTTGGACTTCGATTTCGATTATGAGTTTGAGTTTCTGTTTCATTGTGAGTTTGACTTCGATTTCGATTCTGAGTTTGAGTTTCTGTTTCATTGTGAGTTTGACTTCGATTTCGATTATGAGTTTGAGTTTCGGTTTCATTGTGAGTTTGAATTCGATTTCGATTATGAGTTTGAGTTTCTGTTTCATTGTGACTTTGACTTCGATTTCGATTATGAGTTTGAGTTTCTGTTTCATTGTGAGTTTGACTTCGATTTCGATCATGAGTTTGAGTTTCTGTTTCATTGTGAGTTTGACTTCGATTTCGATTTTGAGTTTGTGTTTCTGTTTCATTGTGAGTTCGACTTCGATTTCGATCATGAGTTTGAGTTTCTGTTTCATTGTGAGTTTGACTTCGAGTTCGATTTGACGTTTGAGTTTCTGTTTCATTGTTAGTTTGACTTCGATTTCAATTATGAGTTTGAGTTTCTGTTTCATTGTGAGTTTGACTTCGATTTAGAGTATGAGTTCGAGTTACTTTTTCATTGTGAGTTGGACTTCGATTTCGATTATGAGTTTGAGTTTCTCTTTCATTGTGAGTTTGACTTCGATTTCGATTCTGAGTTTGAGTTTCTGTTTC
This sequence comes from Nesidiocoris tenuis, assembly GCA_036186465.1. Taxonomy (NCBI): domain Eukaryota; kingdom Metazoa; phylum Arthropoda; class Insecta; order Hemiptera; family Miridae; genus Nesidiocoris; species Nesidiocoris tenuis. The sequence continues at coordinate 9,791,920 of AP028910.1, forward strand.
ATTGTGAGTTTGACTTCGATTTCGATTATGAGTTTGAGTTTCGGTTTCATTGTGACTTTGACTTCGATTTCGATTATGAGTTTGAGTTTCTGTTTCATTGTGAGTTTGACTTCGATTTCGATCATGAGTTTGAGTTTCTGTTTCATTGTGAGTTTGACTTCGATTTCGATTTTGAGTTTGTGTTTCTGTTTCATTGTGAGTTCGACTTCGATTTCGATCATGAGTTTGAGTTTCTGTTTCATTGTGAGTTTGACTTCGAGTTCGATTTGACGTTTGAGTTTCTGTTTCATTGTTAGTTTGACTTCGATTTCAATTATGAGTTTGAGTTTCTGTTTCATTGTGAGTTTGACTTCGATTTAGAGTATGAGTTCGAGTTACTTTTTCATTGTGAGTTGGACTTCGATTTCGATTATGAGTTTGAGTTTCTGTTTCATTGTGAGTTTGACTTCGATTTCGATTCTGAGTTTGAGTTTCTGTTTCATTGTGAGTTTGACTTCGATTTCGATTATGAGTTTGAGTTTCGGTTTCATTGTGAGTTTGAATTCGATTTCGATTATGAGTTTGAGTTTCTGTTTCATTGTGACTTTGACTTCGATTTCGATATTGAGTTTGAGTTCCTGTTCATTGTGAGTTCGATTTCGATTTCGATCATGTGTTTTAGTTTCTGTTTCATTGTGAGTTTGACTTCGAGTTCGATTTGACGTTTGAGTTTCTGTTTCATTGTTAGTTTGACTTCGATTTCAATTATGAGTTTGAGTTTCTGTTTCATTGTTAGTTTGACTTCGATTTCAATTATGAGTTTGAGTTTCTGTTTCATTGTGAGTTTGACTTCGATTTCGATCATGAGTTTGAGTTTCGGTTTCATTGTGAGTTTGAATTCGATTTCGATTATGAGTTTGAGTTTCTGTTTCATTGTGAGTTTGACTTCGATTTCGATTTTGAGTTTCTGTTTCATTGTGAGTTCGACTTCGATTTCGATCATGAGTTTTAGTTTCTATTTCATTGTGAGTTTGACTTCGATTTCGATTTGACGTTTGAGTTTCTGTTTCATTGTTAGTTTGACTTCGATTTCAATTATGCGTTTGAGTTACTGTTTTTCATTGTGAGTTTGACTCAAGTTTGATTACGAGTTTGAGTTGCTGTTTCATTGTGAGTTCTATTATGAGTTCGAGTTTCTGTGTCATTTAGAGTTTGACTTCGATTTAGAGTATGAGTTCGAATTTCTGTTTCATTGTGAGTTTTGATTCGAGTTCGATAATGTGTTTGAGTTTCTGTTTTATTGTGAGTTTGACTGGGATGGGGGAATGGTCTGATTTCTGGGCCATGGGGGAAGGAAATCGTTGATTTGAACACTCCCGATGCCCTATTTAGTGTCACCACTAATGAGCGTTCTATGATTTTTTTCCAGAATCGAAGCCTGGATTAAAACTTGGATGCTGCACAATCTCATCATTAGCAGCCAGTGTGGAGTCAGTCCAACACACAGCTCCGCAGATGACGCTATCGCTTTCAGAAGGCATAAATGATGTAGTACCATTTAGTGTACGAGTAGTAGAATACCAAATTCCTATTCCAGTTCTTCGGTTTACCAATGGGGAGTAAGACAGGACGCATGGCGTTTTAGTAATTCATTCAACTGCAAAAATCAGATAGTTGATTTGGAATCGGGCAGGAAAAAACGACAATTTTATGCTATGGTTTGGTCGATGTTGGCTCTGAGGTTTTTCTTGAGGGTCCTGGAACGATTGTTGTGAACCTTGGATTTGAGGTAGCCCCAAAGGAAAAAATCTCAGAGGGCTGACTTCCCGATCCCCTCTTTCAAACGAATCCCACCACTCGTACCTGGACCGTTCAGTCGCGTAAGGTGCTCTTTACAAATCCATCTGTCTCCCGCGCTCCACCCTGTATTTTCTTGCTTCGTTTCCTATTTTGACTATCTTTCTACATTATCACTCCTACTTGGACAGCTCTAAACTTTGTCCATATATCAGTTGAAAACTAAATGACGGTCTGTCATTGTCAAAGTCATTTTAAAAAGCTTGCTCCCCATTGTTATTCAAATTTTAGGAGGTTGTGGAAGATTATAAGCATAACCGCAATGCGTTTTTTGAAGCTGTGTTGATTTATTCCTTTCCGATAACAATAGTTAGTACCTATACCTACCTACCTAGTCGTGTATAACGTGCTATCAAACTGTAATCATAATCAGCGCTTAAATTTTGTCATTTTCCAAAATTTATTAGTGATCCGACTTGGGAGAAGAATTCTTTCGACTACAGTTTCTAAATAATTTCCGCAATGTGGCTAGTGTAATATTGCGATCTGTGATGTTATGTTCTAATTTCACTGTGGTTCTCCCTTCTTTTTAGAATGAATGTGTTCACTTGTTACTTGTGTTGTCCATTCCCTCTTTTTTAAAATTGTAAAAAAATGAAAGGCCTTGTTCGCTGGTTGATTACCATTTATGATGCGACTGCAAGACATTTTCACTGCATGTGATGATTATAGCTTGTTGTAACTGATTAGTAGTTTATTCAGTTTTCACGCAAGCTAAAATTTTCTGCCTCAATGAAACTCCGATTATGAGCATTCCGAAGTTTTTTATGACGTTGTTTACCGTGTAAGAAACATGAAAGCAGTTTGGTTTATTATTTCTATTGAAGAATCATTGTAATCGCTCGAGAATATCCTCCAAGCGCCCAACAGGAATGCGAAGGTTTACTCTGTGGGTATTTTGGGTTCTGGAAGATAGAGGAAAGGGGGGGGGGCATTCGCAGTATCCGAAAATTCAGCGTTCTCGTAGGGCTGGCGTGAGGCAGCTATAACCAAACTTGGCTTTGCAATGCTCTCATTACCCATTGGTGATACTTTTTTCCCTCAATATTATATAAACTGGAATTTCAGAAAATGTAGTATATTCCCGTCTAGAAGATGATAGATAAGTCAAAAAAGAATAATAAACCTCTGCACTATAGTTAGCAGCGATTTTTATGTGTAAAGGTTGCAGCGGACGTTGCTAAGTTGAACGGAAAAGGTTAGCTCCTTTGAGGTTCATTTCTCTTTCCTCTCCCAATATGTGTTGCAATTGGCTCGTACCTCTCCCAACTCCTGCAAAACTAGGTAACACTTGATGTCACTGAGAAAAATCGAATAAAAACTAGGTAGCTAACTTTAATTGTAATACGTCGTCTGAGGCGCAGCATGGCACATCTAACAATTTGGCAGTTTTTAGGTAAAACAGAAAATCATGTTTACTCTCTGTGCCACATCACTGCTCGGTTTCAGATTCGCTAAATTCGTCGTGGAACCCACTGAAATATCCCTTAGATACGCTTAGATACCTATGTTAATGCATTCGAAAATAATTGATTTTTCCTTTTTCCTGAAAATTTGCCAAATGTTAGATGTGCCATGCTGCGCCTCAGACGACGAATATCTGTTAAAATTAGTTTGTTTCGGATCACCTGTTCTGGTATACCCTTGAAATATTCATCCAGAAAAGGTCATAGGCTACCTTGAAATGTCAGTATTATCAACGTATGCAGCACAAATATTCCTTGATCCAATTTCCCTTGGCATTATGCGTTGGTTCATACCTTACTGAAAGTCTTATCAAAAGAACGGCCAACGAGAAATCTTTATATATTCTACTCTAAATCGTGAATTCTACTCTAAAACCATGATTTTCAGGGTTTTTTTTAAATCATCTGGTTGAACGAAAAATTTGTTTTATTTCGTTACATATGAAGTTCATGAGTATTGTGTTCTATTGGCGTCGTCCGCTGTACCTTGATTAGCTGGCACCATCGAGTGAAACAAAGAACACCGAGTGCCATCTTCTAGATAAACGTAATCGAAGACATCCCATTACTTGTTACTGTACTCACTTGTTAATCGCCCGCTAGAAAAATCTTGTTTGATTCCTTACTTTATGGAAAATGTACCTTTTGATTGCCAGCATGGAAAAAGAAAACTGACCAAAAATTTTTGAAGAATCGTGATCTATTTAAGTTTCTCGTTAGATTGGATACAACATGCTGTAGGTTGTCTGGCCGGAAATTCATTTTTCGCCTAGGAGTGCGTATCTGACTAAAGGCCTATTAAGAGTGTTTTATTACGCACATTATTTTGCGTCAATGAGTCTAGGTTTTTCAAAGTTAGTTCCTGCAGACAAGGGCGTACCAGCTGGTGATGATCAGCTTCCTTCTTGGAAAACAGGACAATCCCCTACCCCCTTGGTTCCTACACCTTGAAGGGTGTAGTGAAATTGATTCAATCGATGAGTCAGATGACAGTGAATTTCAAACGCTGATTGTTGGCTCGCGGGCCATTCGGCTCAAGACATCGAATATATTCTCGAATTTCAGCCCTCAAAATTAGCTTCAGGCCCGATTTGTAAAAATCGGCCAAGTAGTCTAAACCTGGAGATTTAGCTGCTTGATGTTCACAGCGTGATGGGTGTATTTATCCCAATTTTTCAGGGTCACATTTCCATCATATTTTCACAAACCAATTTTCTTCTCAGATCTGGCCTTGCATTGGTTGGCTTTGCTAGTGCCCCTTACGTTCTTCAACCATAAACCCAAAAATCAATTTTTTGCAGCTATTCAGCCGTTGTAATTTTTATGTATCTGTCGCAGGCGCATAGGGAAATCTGGCAGTTTAGAAAGGGAAATATTTTGAAGACTCTGATGTTTCACCATCTGTCTAGGCACTTTTGAATATGCCTAGGCTCTTTCGAAACTGCCTGACGAGGTTTAGAAAGATGAACAATAATTGAGGAATGTTTTAGTACCTATGGAATGATGCGTTTTTCTGCCATCCAGTGGACTATCGCATACTTCTGTGGTCCGCCATCCATACCCTCTGCATAACCTTAACGTGCAATGTCAACAACATAACCTCAAACTATTTTTGCGATTCGCATTCAAGTTTCCCCTCATGCCAACTGCGTAGTGGAAAGTTGTGATATTCATGCTGCGGATATTTTTTTGCAGTAGGAATAGGTCACCCCCTTCTCCCCATTGTCCTGATCCTGGGTTCGACCTTGCTTGCAGAGAGCAATTTCTGTGTTTTCGGCAAGAACAGCAACATTGTGTAACATGAATCTCCAAATTACAAATATCTGCGAACTTGAGGACTCAGCATAAAACTAGTCTCCCTACTGAGGCCAGCAGATCACATAGAAGAGAAGCTCTCGGTGTCAAAAGGTTCATTTTCGCCATTAGACTCCTAAGGACGATAATGAACTATTATTATATTTTATGGCTCTTCGCTGAATACGGAGCTATTATAATAGCTAATTGATAATTATCAAAGCGGAACGAGTTGATAAGAATGGTTAAGGGAAGGACAATATTAATGTAAGTAGTTTTTCTCGCTCCTTCGCAATAAAAAGAGAATCATCCCTTTCATAAAATATTGAATAACTTATTATTAAGCACTTGTGACTTGACTGTAAATTAAAATATGAAGTAGGGAAACTTTCATTGCCGGCGCGGGGGCATTTCCTGAGGGCGGCTAGTAATTGGTTTAAAAAGCATAAAGTCATAAACTGACTGTAATTGACTATCAGTACTGAAACGGTACTTAGACTAGTGAACTTGACTTTTTTAATTTATGTTGAAATTCAATGACTTATGAACTACTGATGAGCTTCTATTTAGTAATGTGATAACATGTTGATGAATGTTTATATAAATTCTGATCCTCGATTATCATTCACGAACATACTTGTTCCTTCGGTTTGTATTCGAATTGAATTCAATAATCGCAAGCTCTAGCGCAATGCTAACATCATTCACACGTTCGTAGTTGAACGAGCACAGGCTGAAGGAACGAGTCTCGTGAAATAAGGATGTATCTACATCTTTGCGAGAAATTCTTCTTTAGTTCTTGATTAGAGTATAATACATCTTTATTCCATCTTAACTGGATGCTGTACCCTTTTTCTAGACTGTCATTCAATATTTTTGTTCACTGAAGAAGGGTCGGCTTATCAATTGAGAAGATATTTTTATAGAATGAAACTTACATGATTCTGATACTTGAGCGGGTCTTTTGTGTTCTTAGCATATTAACATTATTAATAAATATTGTTGTTGATTATTGTTATTTTTTTAGTTGAATCATTATTATTTAGGTACCCACCCGTCTTGTCGGCTTCATCGCAAAGTACTTAAAACGATTCGGTGGGGGATTTTTGAAAACCTTTTGCCTGTATGTATGGTGACTTGCAAGTTTTAAAATTCGCCTAAAATCAAAATAAATAAAGTTACCGGAGTGTAAAAAATATCCACGTATAGGGCAAGGGATAGCAAAGACTTACAGACCAAGAACGCTCAAATCGGTTCATTTTTGGGGAAAAAAAATAAAATAACGCTGTAATGGCTATAATATGTATCGAAAGTGTCGAACTAATTCGAATTCCGAATAAACATAGTGATCGATTTTGGAAATACGAATATTCTAGATCAAGAAATTTGAAAAAAGATTTAGAATTGACGGAGATATGGATTTTTTATTAATGCTCACAGACTGATATCGTTGCTTTTACTTGAAGTGTATAAGCAACGGTTTTTTTTTCAATCTTCGATCCGATTTTTGGACGATTACAATTATACTTCCATTTACTTAGGAGAAGAATGGAAGTAAGAACACAATTGGGGCTGCCTCAGACCTACGTTGGTTTTTCCTGGAAATGTAAAAATCTCCAGCTGTTCAGGAGGAAAATTGTTCACGGCGGACCCGCTACATTGACCAAGTATATCGGATCAGTGGTACAAAAACCAATTAAATTTACAGCAATATTGTTTTTGGAAAATTCAAAACAATGAGCGTCAGTTCCTCGTCAGTCAACAACCAATTTTCAACCGAAGGAATATTAACTTATTTTGTTCATCTGAGCCAGATAAAACCCGTTAGTGGTTAAATTAATGTACTCATCCAGTTCGTAAGACTCGTTATTAATTTTTAGCATCCCAGTGGTAACAGTAAGTAATAATGTAGAAGTGTCCAAGTGTCCTCTCTCCCACAATCGGATAACCTACCGGCTAGAGTCTGCAACGGCTTGATTGTTCCATCAAGAGCAGCGATGCGACTCCATGGACGTCCGGGGACTTACGTTCTCAAAAGAGTCTTACGTCCATTCTTTTCATGGGTTCTCTAGACTTCGCTTTGTACGTGGAACTTAATTGAATAATTGCGGTCATGGCGAATTTTATGTATCTTCAACATTCACTATAGCATATATAAAAGGGTAGATACTATGATTGTGCTTCGATACTCTCGAGGGTTATTCTAATTTTCGGATATTGTAAATAATTCTGATTAAGTTAAAGAGATAGAGAAAAAAAATTTACCCAAGAAATTGAACTAGAACCGTACACTTGACTCAGAAATTGCTTCTCTTGAGTTGAAGTCAAGCTCATGAAAAATCCTACAGAATTCCAGCTTGCCGACGCTTCAGCAATTCAGTTTGTGTTAGGTTGTAAATTCCAAAAACTGAAATTCACTTATTCTACAATTCTTGCCAGGGTGATAGCACCAACTTGAGCAATATAAAAGCTACATTTTAAAAAATTCTGATATCACTGGCTGCTCAAAGTCAAAAACATTTAAATCAGCATCCATTCTATGTTTTTGAGCCCTAGACTTTAGATTAACCAAAACTTTCTCATTCTTGGGAAACAACGTATTTTCATCATGGGTTCTAGAATTTACTTTGCACGTTTTTCTGAATAACACAAAACCAGTCCGAACATTGAAGGTTTGGTTATTAAGGGAAGGTATCAAAATATGGCAGTTTTATCTGCACAACCACTGGTTTCACCAATATGTAGAATATGACTCCATTATTCAAAGAGTTAGCTGGTACACTTGCGTATGAAAATAACACATTTCGATATTATATTTCTTCAGTAAAATTACAAACCAGAAGTTAATAAAGTTTCAAACAGTAATTCCTAATATCGACCAACATGACGGTAGTTTCGAGGTTTGCATTGCACTAGGACCTCAGAGCGCGTTTAAAGTGATGCACTTGGTAATTAAAATTACATCATGACAGATTCCAAAAATGCGAAGCTCAAGGTAGGTACCTGAGAGAAAAACGAAATTATAAAACCTCGCAAAAAATTCACCATGATCGAACCAAAAGTTGATATCTCAGAAAGCGTAACTCAAAAGTGCATTATTAATACTTTAGTGTACCACATAAAGCCTTGATGAGGGCTGTGTGATAAAGATCTTGGGTGACGTCATAGTTCCTAGCGAGTGAGTGAGCGAAAGTTCATCCTGGCCGAGTTTGAGGGAAAACAACGTATGAGTGGAAACGAGTGCCAAAATAACGCAATTTTTTAGAAGCAATGTATCGTTTAAACAAATTGTTGGATTTGTCGTCATTGGTCTTTTTTGGTTAGGTTGAGGGTAAGAGAGGTGCATCTCTTATGCATTTTATTGGCTCGGGTACCTTCGGCCTCCAGTGGGAGATGACCATCACTCCTGATGATGGGATATTGGAGGCCGAAGGCACCTGAGCCAATAAGATGCATATGAGATAGTCGGTACACTTCTCTTAACCTCAACTGTTGGCCGAAAGCTAGGCAAAGGAAAAGGTTGTTATTTCATCTGAGACCCTACCCCTGATCGCTGACAATAGCTACACAGTATTACGGGTCGATCATCCACTTTATTCACTTAACCTCAACCTAAACAAAAAAAAAAAAAAAATACCAGGAGCCCATCAACACAACAATTTTTGCGTTCATGTCGAACTTCGCATTTTCACACACGCTCTTCAATGTGAACTAAGTTCAGAAAATATAATTATCAAAAGCTAGACCAGAACAGCGAAGTTTCTATTCTTACATTTCCCAAAAACTAGAAACGCAGAGAGGGTAGATCCAAGTAAATCTATTGTAGCCCAAGTAAAACTACTAACCCGAGGATAGTTCATTGATAGTTCCAATAGGCTCATTGGCCATCCAACAGCCAGAAAATTTGCATTCAAGGAAGACGGATTTATAAAACTAAGGAATGAATCGAAATCAATCATGTTTACGAAAAATTTTTAATCCAGTCAAGAAAATTTCTGCACCTAGTAAGCTATATCATTACCTCGCTTTCACATGGCTGCAAAGTCAAGTTGAACATATAATTGCTTGACACCAGCAGCCGCAAATATCATCTGCGTATGGCTGACAATATATTTGGGATCCGCCGCTTTTGACACTTCCAATTTCATAGCTCCAACATACGTATCACTGCACAGGGTCCAGAAGTGTGGCTCTTGAATACTGTAAACTCCTGCAAGCTGCATCACTTTCTGGTAGTACTGGGGGAGGACATTGTCAAGAGAGACGGGTTGTCTTTGCATGAGTACCAGTACTGAGTCTCTAATCAAAGGCATAACACTTAACGCTATCAACACAGCGATGAATATAGAGCAGATGGGATCCGCTCTCATCCAACCGAAGTACTGGACGAGAAGAGACGAGATGATAACTCCGACACTTCCCAGCGTGTCAGCGATGATGTGGAGCAGCACTCCTTTCATGATTTGCGATTGGCCCGACGATGGGCTGGAATGGGAATGGGAATGGTCGTTCGATCCATGAAAGTGGCCGTGATTGTGATTACTATGAGAATGCCCATGAGACGATCCGTGGCTGTGACTGTGAGCGTGTTGGAATGCGTAGATGCCTATCAAATTGACGATGAGGCCCATAAACGACACGGCAAACAGGCGTTCGTGTTTCACTTCGGGGGGTTCGATTGCACGTTCAACGGCTTCAGACAAAATGAAGAACGCTATGAAAATTAGGAAAAGGCCATTCACGAAACCAGCCAACACTTCAGCCCTGACGTAGCCGAATTGAAAACGATCGTTAGGTTTCCACTTGGTGATCACTGACGCGGCCAGTCCAGCTAGGAGGCCTGTGCAGTCGAAAAACATATGGAATGCATCGGATATAAGTCCCAAACTATTTGTCCATATTCCGTATGTCAACTCGACGAAAGCGAAGGACAAATTTAGAAGGAGGAAAAGGAACAGGTTCCGCGAATTCCTGTCAGAGAAGATTAGCCGCAGCAAATTCTTGAACTGGTCTTTGATGCGCTGCAGAATTGGCCTCGCCGTGTCACGGTGGCTCAGTGGTATCATTCTTTCGGGCCAGTCAACGTCTTTGCATTCAGAATCCTGGACAGAATACAGAAAAAAAGAAGAAATCAATAAAAAAAATATTGTAACCATTCACACATAGAAGTAGTGGACACAAAATACAAATTATTATTCAATATTTCTCATTCAAATTAAACAGTATTGATACAACCCATATCATAGTTATGGTTATTAAGGGGCATTGTTCCCAAGGCGGTAAATACAGAGAGGAAAATGAAGATGGGAACTGTCACGAAAATGCTCAATTGATGTTGGCACCCTATGTAGGGCCAATTGGTCCCTATGCTCCTCAGTTGAGTAATAGGGGTTCAGACAAGTCGAGACTCTTACTTATACATAGCATTTCCAAGGTGAATTGCGATTATTTCAAATCAATTTCAGAATTTTCTAAATAAATTTGAGAATGTTCTAAATTAAATTGAGAATGTTCCAAATATAATTGAGAATTTTCCAAACCGAATTGCCTTGGAAAATTCTCAATTTGGTTAGGAAAATGCTCAAATTTATTTAGAAAATCCTCAAATTGGTTTAAAGGTTTAATTCTTTGGTTTAATTCTCAATTTGTTTGGGAAGTTTTCAATTCGACTTGTGAATACTATATATAGTATTCATATTCATATATATATGTCAGTAAAATCGATAAAAAATAATATAATCGGTAAATTGGTTTTATGCTGCCCAAGAAAGTATGCAAGAGCCAACTGATTAGAGCCGACTGAGTTCCACAACGAGGCAACCGTTTTTTAAACATTATGGATTAGTTAGATGGAGATTTGCTCCGACCAAATTGGCAATCAAATACTTGCCCCAAAAAATTGGGACCTCCAATTACGAATTACTCATTGACAGGAAGTAATTGAAATCACAATGATGTACTTGTAATTGCCAAGTAATCCAATAACATTTACTTTTGGATGCATGTACTTCCCTACATTTTTGGAAGAAAAAAATGTTGAGACCTTTTTCAACAGAAATTAAAATTTAATTACTTGGCAATAACAATTACACGTGATTGTAATACGCAAATTGTAATTCAATTACCTTGAGCCAATAAGTACATGCAATCGCAATTACTTGCCTCAAGAAAGGAAATTTAATTGGCTCAAAGTAATTGAGGGGTTTCCTACAAGAACTAGACAAGTCCAAAATTTGAGAAAACTGGCTTAAGCCGCCATTTTTTCATGAATGTGTGCGAAATCTAGTGGCAAGTTTATTTCAGCAAGAAACGAAGAAGTCCGAGTCTACAGGTGGCTTCAAAATGTTTGCATTTCACAAGAGGAAAACAAGTTGTTATTAATTATTATAATATAATAATTATTTTGGACTTGTCTGGCTCTCGTAGGGAACCCCTCAATTGCAATAGTAATTATTACGATTACACGTAATTGTAATTTCTAAGGGACTGTCCGATGAGTCCAGTTCCGGATTAGTTACAAACGGGCTAAAAGTTACTAACCCAATGGCTTGAATTTGGCTTCAGTAGTTACTCGTCCGGGACTGCCCAGGACTGGTCTCATCGGACAGGCCCAAAGTTTCAGTTACAATTTAAAAGAAATTTACAAGTAATTGCAATTGAAATTACATCTACCCCGGGGTAAGGATTTGCAGCGTTTTCAATAATTCCACAATTTTTTCAAAAGCCTTAAAATCGAGCAACTGGATTAGCTAAAGAATTGAGCTGGTGTCAGAATAAGGTTGATTTCTCCTGAAAATGTCTAATTATCGTCTTCAGTCGTTTGGGAGAGAAATTGTCAACTGTGTGGGATGGACAGATGGGAATGTCTTTATTGTGGGCTTGGATCCTACAGCCTTCGATGGGTCGAAAAGAAAAACTCATCGGTGTGAAAAAATTGGGTTTCTTGCGCGATTGCAATGCTTTATTGTTGAATAATAATTAATAATATAAAGCAGAATGTTTTCCAGAATTGTCCTCTAGTTACGTGCATAATTATTAACAATGCATTTCACTGGACAAACCCAAAAATTTGGAAACCCATCAAAACGTTACCTATAGTCCATTTCCTTACAGTGATATCTGACACCTTGCAATGGGAGTGAATTTTTAAATATCCAACGAGGGGGTTTGCGAATGTTTTATGCAAGTAGCCTTCAAACCAGACCGAATAACACCAGAGTGAAGTTAGCAACGGTTCAGCAAAGGTCAACTGCGTGTTTCTTTTCTAAATTTTCGGACTCTAGGGACGTCTAGGAACACATTTATGGCAATTTTAAAATTGTGCCACCAGTCATACAGTCTGTACTGCTCATTGCTAACTGTTCCTTCACACATTCCTAATACAGATCAGGTGACCTGGATGCTCGCTGCGCTCGCATCTCCAAGACAGAAAAACATCCCTCATCAGTCCAATTCGACATACTCATCAGTCAAACGCTAATCAAGCAAGATATTTTATAGCCCCCCCCCCCCACCTACTTATCCGAGTAGGTGTTGAATACACCAAGGTGTTTAATCCTAAGGCGTACAATGTGACTGGTGGCACAATTCATGTACAGCCATAAATGTGTTCCAAGACGTCCCTAGAGACCAATTAGTTAGAAAAGAAACACGCAGTTGACCGTTGCTAAACCGTTGCCAACTTCACTAAGCTACGAATAACATCAATTTGGCCCAGAATTGTACGCCCTATAACATGGAAGTATTGTGTGTTATCTACGCACACTGGTTTTGCCATAAAAATCAGTGGGTACTTACTTTCTTTCCTTGCGGCTTTCGTGCGTTCCAACTATATAACACTTATTGTCAGTAAATTAATCATGTTTACAGCTTGGCTAGAATGATTTCTTTCAGCATGATTACGATTCAGTGCCCCCAGCAGCTGTCAAATACCGTTTAGGTGTGGAGATCACTGAAGAGAACATGCTTCAACACATTGTGCACGGAGAGAGAAATTTTTCCACAAATCCTAGGTGATCTAAACGACGGCCAGGGAAGTTAGCTCCAGTTAAGTAGATTTAAATGCAGTATTTTACAAATTCTAACTCCCTAACAGCTACAACTCAACTAAGCTGAGCTGGTTCGGCTAGCTGTTAAGATGGCACACGTCAATAACCGCACTAAGGTTTCCCTGCGCTCTGCCAACACGTGTAACCTTACATTTCCCGGTAAACATTACCGGCTGACAGAAAACAAACGAGGCGACAACAACCGGCTTATACCATGGTGTAAGAAATGAGCTATTCATGGAACCGGATTGACTGCTAACTAATCACAAAAGAAATATCACAATATTCTTGTAGAAAAATGACCACTTCAACTACTTGCTCTGACCACTGGCCAATCAAAAGCTTCCAGTCAACCGAAACCTCCAACCTCAAACATGAGATCGGAAAAACCGAAAACATGTTAATCAGCAATTAAAAACCTCTTTATAAATAATAAGGCAGATTTCGCAGAGGGTTGCCTTGGCTCATAATTTCTTTGATGGACTGGCGTCCGCTGGCTTCGATGTAAAGGGCTGTACAGCCTTCTACGTAGAACCCAATATAACCAGTGGCGCTTAGATAACACAATACTTCCATATTTTGAAACGTACACGTGTGACACAATTTGATAATTTTTTTCGTTACCCTCTGTTATGTATGGTGGGATCAGGAACCAGGAGCCACACTGCTCATCCGGAATTTGGACCGGTTCCATCCATATGCACATGGGCTCAGAGGTAAATGATCAGCCATCCCCCTAGAGCTACCTCGAGAAAGGGAGAAGCTCATTGAAGCTGATCAAAACCCGGAAGAAGCCGAAGTGCTCGGACTTCACTTTGATCATGAATTTAATGAATCCATGCGATTGCAGTCTGGCGCCTTTGTTAGGCTCCTCAGATTCCCTGCTGCGTCCTATCTTATTTTTCCAAGATTCCATCACGAATCTACAGAGTGTGCGGGAGATGGATAGATGGATAATCACTCAGTAGGTTTAAGGCTGCATGGACCAGGGGGTAGTCGCAGAGGACCGCTCCTGTCGAATCGTTCAATGGGTCGCACCAGGGAGGCAAAATTCCAACCTTACAGCGCCACAAAATAAATCTACAACAACTAAAGCAGGCCGCAATGTTATGATTCGAGATCAGTAAACAAAGTTGATCAGAAGTGAAACACTACGAACATTCTCAAGTATTTTCTTTGGCTGTCTTGCAGTTGTGAAATCAGCTTTTAAACCCTCAAAAACAATGATTAAACCCTCAAAATTTGAGGGTAATGCTTCAACTTTTGACCAAACAGAAAAGTTGACTATTCCCAAACAATATTATTACTGAAGTAAGTACTAATCTAGGTACCTTATGATTGTTTGCAAATCAACCTTTATTTAGAGCCGGTTTTTATGAACCACACTGCTTTGGGCATTACGGTTCATTTTTACCTATACACGTTTTGCATAAATATAAACATCACTTGTCAATCGTAGCACAAGGCTATCGCATTCACGATTATACAGGGTGTCTGCACTTTTTTTGGTCAAAAATGAAGGGAAATGTACCATTTACTTGGTAAATATGGATAAAAATGTTAATTTGTGGCGAAAAAACAAGTTTTTTGACATTCGAACGCGATTTTCTCAACCTAGAAGTACAGTAAACAGGAAAATGACTATACCGTTAGAAAGCTGAGTTTTCAGGGATATTTTGTTAAAGAGTGACGTTTTGCCTATTTTCTCTTTAGCCTCATTTTTACAGTAATGCTCCGAAAAAGATAAGTCGGGTATGGCACTTTTCTTATACAAAAACTCATGAGCTTTCTAACGGTATCTAAGGTTTGAGCGTACCCAAAATTGAAGGAACTGGAGCCATTTTAGTAAATAAAGTTCGAAAACACAAAAATGCCAAAAAATGTCGAAGAGAGAGATTTCTTGGAAATGACATGTATTTCATTTTCCTTCATGTTTGACCAAAAAAGTGTGGACACTTGCATTGAACCACAGATCCGATTTAGCCGAAACTAGTCTTGAAAGTAGATTGTCTGGGGAATCCGATCGGAAATGGTTAAGGGGTCCAAATCGGCATAAGTATGGTCCATTTTCGGAAAAACACAAAAACGCTATTTTGAAGGTGATGTCGTGGGTATAGAATTTTTTGAGTATTTTTCCCGGGTTTGTCGCTTAAATTACCATTGAATAGGAGTTTTTTTCCGACAAATTTTGAAAATCTTGTTTTTAAATCGGTTTGGCTCGAATTTCTTGATGCGATTTCTCCTTTTTCACGTTTTTGCCAATTTGAGGGAGTCCTACTGAACCGATTTTGAATTTTTTGAGCTTGTTGGATTCCTTGAAGGTTTCTACACCGTTTTCACTCCCTGTAAGTCAAAATTGGTTGGATTTCAGCGGTAAAAAACTGGTTTGACGACTAATTTATGACTTGAAAAAAATTTTTTTGACCCATTACATTTTTTTTTTTAATTTCAAACAAAAAGTATATTTTTGAGTAGGTTTTGGGCAGGTACGTGACACAAAAAATAGGCAATTTTCTTCGACTCACCCGGACATAGAAAAATGCAAAAAACCGATTCCTGCTGAAAAATCCAAGGTATGAGAATAGGAAAAATTTCAACAAAATCATGGATTCGACTTCTGGGTTTTTTGGCTCGAATCTTTAGATATTAACTAAGAAACATGAAATTTGGCGTTTTTCAAGACTTTAGTCAACAGGATCAATCAACAGGATATTTCTTGCTTTTATGGCCAATGTACCTATGGGTGTGGACAGTTTAATTAAGGGAGTGAGAGAGGTGCGGGGTGGATGAGGGTGTGCCTCTAGGCCCTTCCAAGAAAGCAGCGGGTCTCAGGTAGAAAGGCATTGTCCCTATGAGACCTAGTCAACAGGTCACTGTCATGTTTAATCGTTCAGTGTTTTTTTTCTCTTTATACCTAAGTAAGCATAATTGAATTCACCATTGACCATTACTCCACAAATGATTTTGCATCGGCAAATAAAAGCATCTATCTATCGATCAAAATGTCAAGAATCCGATAACATTTTTTTTGCACATTTTTCTATTTGTTTAAAAATTTTGACTCCTACAATAATATTGTATCATATTATGATGATGAAGCTGCCTACTCCAACTATTTTGAACTTTATTTTCTGTAATACTCAGACAAATAATGAACCCATGTCACTAATCTACGTAGCAGCATTAAAAATTTTGACTCCTACAATAATATTGTATCATATTATGATGATGAAGCTGCCTACTCCAACTATTTTGAACTTTATTTTCTGTGATACTCAGACAAATAATGAACCCATGTCACTAATCTACGTAGCAGCATACCACAGAACATCAAATTGGATCAAATTGTAGTTGGTTAACTACAATAATACTCTTGCAAATAGCCCTCTGAGAGGAGAGGGTTGTGCCCAGTTGGGAGGTATCACGTCGGAAAGATTGGCAGTAATTTCTTGCCCCAGTTGGGTCACAACTACCTCCGACCCCACAATAATTCCGCCCTCGCCAGGAATGGAACCTGGCATCTCCAGATTTTCTAGGATTTCAAGAAGTAAAGAGAGGCTGGCATGGGAATTTCTCCGAGTTGTATGTGTACAGCCGAGTCATCTTCCCGATGGCCGCTCACTAACCGCCCTGTGGTATCGAAGTTACGTGGTCGGACTAGAAATCTGGAGATCTCGGGTTCCCAATTTGATTTTCGCTAGCTTAGTTGGATTCTCAATGCTGAAGGCTTATGAATTAGGCTAACAATATCAATAGTTATCCATTATACATACCTCGGAGTCGGCGAAGTACTCTTCTTCGGTAGTTCGTAATCGTGAAATCCGGAACAATCTGCTTCTCAATCCGAAATAGCCAGCAATCCTTAGTAACTCGTAATCCGCATAGCTATACGATTTTTGTTTTCTTAACATACCTAATTCAAGTTGACTGATTCCTGGCACGCGCGTTCGGTTAACAAAATTCTGCAGCGCCACACAATCGTTCACGAGAAGCGGAAAATTGATGAGAGAGGCAGAGAGAGAATGAGCCGCTTTAGGTCAAAGAACAGATGACGGAGCTTGGCGTAAAGTATGGATGAAACCAGAGTCAGGAGAGCATACTGGAGTATGAGTAGCGTTCCTAATACTACCATAATTCCTGAGTAAATCTTGGAGAATTTCAAACCATAAATGGTCATGAGAGTTTCTTATTCGACTCAGCACCCAGAAACACACGCCTTACATTTGCCTACAGTCACGCTCTTGGAACAATCACAGTGTCCCTCACAAATTCTATTAACAAACCTTGTTTCTCATTGTTACGCATCATTTTATGTTTCAGCTGCAAAGCCGCCTGCTTGCAGTGCTTCAGACAGATGACTGGGACCGCACTGTTCCCTACCGATGTTCACCCTGCTGGACGATAATAATTATTGTTGGCAATTATTGCCAGGATTATTTGACTCCTTAACGATTTAGGTACTCACTACTTTTTTTTACCCAACTACTCAAAGCTCATACCTATTGGGCTTGTTCCAGGCGCGTGAGTGTAGGCTTGCGTCGGTGCCTAGCGCATGCGCAATATAAGGTTTGAAAAGTTTGTTAGTCTTGTTGCTTGGGCGTTGCTTACCGAACCTTGCACTGTGCATGCGTCAGCCACGTACAAATGCTTACACTCACGCTCCTGGAACCACCCCATTGCCTTCAACATAATATGTCAACATAATAAAGATATTATGTACATTATGATGACTCACATTTCAATCTATTATTTTCAGACCTGCTGACAAGAACAAGCCGGGTATCGCCGCAGCCAGCTGTCCCTGACTTTAGCCTAATTGATTTCCTAAATTATACTGTCACACTTTCTCGCTACTTGAGTTTTTTAAATCCATCATCCACCCCAGCTGAACGTCTTCCGACGTTACTGAGCTTCGATAGTAAAGTTGTAGGGTTAGTGAGTGCGGCAGTAAAGCAAAGCAGTTTTCGTGTTCAACACAATGAAGGTTTTTACTATTCGGCAGCTATTTGTAAAAAATTTGTTACTGTATTTCCATAAGCATCCAGATATCATAGTTGGTCATGTCTTGGTTGGTCAGTATAGGCCCAAGAGCTTCAGAATTTTTGTTAATAAGCCAATACGTTGGGTAGGGGAAACTTTTCCCAGCAATTTTTAGATAGCAATTTTTAGCGATAATGGATTGTATTGTATACGTATATGTGTAAAATTTTTCACAGAGATCGGCAACCGATATGCTTGACAACACGGGCTTTGCCTTCCGTCGAGCACCAAGTTGCCGGTCTCTGCTTGAGGGTGGGATCCCTTAGCGCGTGTGCTTTCTGCGCTGCCTGGGTGGGGGAGGCTGGTTTTAAATCGGCTCTTGCGCCCGGGTGGTGGGGGTGCTGGCGGTGGGGTCCCATCCATAAGTGTGATTTTTCGACCTATCATTGTATTGTATTGTTGTAAATAAAGCCATTCATTCAATCATTAATTCATTCATTCAAAGAGACTGAAGAGCAAAGCGACGCCAGAGACTAAGGAGCAAAGACCAAAGAGACACCAGAGAATAAGGAGAGACTTGGCTAGAGTTTAGTGGTCAAAAAATGGTTTGAAGACTAATTTTTGACATAAAATTTTTTTTATCCTTTAAAAATTTTTTCAAATTGCAAAATAAATATTATTGAGTAGGTTTTGGGTAGGTACATGGCACAAAAAATGGCAACAATTATTGTCTTCGTCTCTCCAGGACTAAGAAAAGTGCAAAAAACCGATTCCACATGGAAAATCCAAGGTCTTTAGGCCCGGAACGGCCTAATTGCGTAGACGGAAATTAATATTGGGCGTGTATTCCAGTTAAACATGGTGATGGGTCTTGCAGAGACGAGCATTCCACTTCAAGAAATTGGGAAAAAGGTTGAGAACAACTACTGGAGCCTCCTATCACAGATGTAGATGGCAATAAAAATTTCCGATGAGTCACCACAACGAAATCACCGGCCGATGCTAAGCACTTAATGCGATATCGAACTGTGCCATTGCGTTAGGTCCCATTTTCAATGTTGGCTTATATTTTTCTCATGATGAGCTGATCGTATCTTGAATCAGTCCCATGAAATTATGTCATCTAAGTGATTCTTGGATGATTATTTTCCATGCATCCACAAAATAGACGAAAACGCATTGTTTTTTCTATATTAAGCACACAGATTTAAAATTGGAAGTATTGTAATCGTCCTGATACTGAAAAACAAACAAGAAACAGAAAAAATTTAAATAACCCGCTTTTAAACTAACGCTTTAATCTGAATGTCTTTCTGAACAAGTGTTGGAGTCTGTGAACAGACTGCCTCCCTCGGTTCTCAACCCTTTTCAAATTTCTTGAACTGAAATGGTCGTCAAGGCAAGCCCCCTCAACCTGGTTAGGGGTTGAGGAAATTTTGATTAGTACTCACATTATTTCCAATATTAGGCACTTTTACGGTTTTCCATTTTACATATATCCGGCCACAAATCAACGGATTTGAGAGTACTTAGTTTTAAAATGTTGGTATTGGTTTGGAAAAACCTTTTGAGAAAACATCTTGAAGTTTATTCTTTTTAATCCGGTGATTTGGCTTAGTTTGATTTTAGGTGTGTTTCTCACATTTCTGTTTCGAACTACTCAAAATACAATTAATTCGGTTCAATATTTTGCGTACCAAAAATATGGATGTATTGTGTGTAATCTACGCACCACTGCGGTTTTAAACTGGGACGTAGGTACTGCAATAGGCGCGTTTCATTTAGGGTGCTTGAGTAAAAATGTCCTTGCCGACATTGACAATCTTTATCAACGCATGTTAATTTTTTAGGCAGAGAATTCCAGCCTACAAACAGTGCAAAAGCCGTCGTTTGTCTTAAAATATTTATCCAGCAAACATCCAGTAAAACATGACAGGGATCCCAAATCGTAGCTGAATTTTCCGTGAGATGAAGAATTTTTGCAAAACTGGAAGTCCCAAACTTGGTGCAAAAAAAAAACAAATTAGGTGGAAAAATGTATGAAACTAGACTGAAAATTCCACCCCTTTTCAAGAAAGAATTTTAACGTTTTTTTTTTCTGAATAACTTGAATACCCTTTAAGATGCCATTAATACCTTCGTGATATTTTGCATCCTAATTACTCACATTTCTTCGGTTCAAAACAACTTTTTTCAACTTTAAGGGCATTTCTGGTTTCAGCGTTAAATTTCCTAAACGCCTAATTAGTCCACTAACTTCATACATCAGAACTTGCGTCAAATTCGGTCGTTCTGATCTTTTGTTCACTTGGTCGTGGCAATGACCCAATGAATGATCCAAGTTTTCAAAACAACCTTTTCGAAGTTTGGCCTTTTCGATTTTATTTCAGTTTTTGGTCCAGAAGGACTAGTATTTTGACAATAACGACGAAATGCAAAGTAGAGTAATGAAATGCAAATGTAAAGTTGATAGATAATATTTGGGACCCGCTCTGTAGGTCCCAATTTCCCAGATGAAGCCATTCGAACTGTGTAAATTTTTAGCAATAGCTTTTGTTCTGAGTGAATTTTGATCCTGTTCCTTCTAAACAACCCCCCCCCCCCCCTTTGAAAAACTTGAAAAAAACTATTCGTGTAAATTTCAGTTTCACAGATGAAACTACTTGAACTGATAGTGGAACTCAAACCTGAAGTGAATGTAAAGCTGAAACTGAAACTCAAGCTGAAACTATAATTCAAACTCAAACTGAAAAAGGAGTTTGAACTGGAATTCGACTTGGAGTTTCAACTTCAGCTAAAGCTTCTGTTTTACTTTGATTTCCAGTAACAATCAGTTTAGGTTCGAATTTCAGTTTGGGTTTCAACTTCAGTTGGACTTTTAGTTTGAAATTCCACTTCAGTTTGAGCCAAATTATTATCTGAAATGTCGATTTCAATTAGAACTTCATCAGTTTTTCCTCGATATTTAACGGATTTTTCCGGGAATATCGTCTTGCCGGTCTCACTTCACCACGATCAAAGCTATGTAGCGCAGGTAGCAGGTAGCCTGTTATTACCGCACTGTCATGTAAGTCGAAACCCGTTCACATTGCATTAAATCGCGAAGAAATCTCTGGAATTAACTATACGAAGTCACTGAAGGTGGGTTTCGTCTGGTTTCAATTCTGAACTTCAGTAACAAGTGTCCCTGCAGTCCCACGGTCAATACGCAGCTGTCGGTCATCACCTTTCGTACCCACGATCATGTTATTCGAATCCAACGAATTTATGAGCTTCGCAGAAAACTCCAGTTAAAGCTTCCTGATAGTCATGAGAAATTGGAACGGATTTAATTGCAAAATGGCCATGTTGTGGAGGCATTAAAAAATACTGAGCAATAAGCTTGTTTACCCATCACATCAGGAAATAGGCGTTGTTCGATCGATGTTTATTCAACAACAAATCGTTAAAATCCCTCAAGGAAAATATTTGCCCCCTCCCCCCAGAATCAGGTAATTATCACCCCCACACTAGCCATACTTTCTCGTACCATTTCAGATTTTCTGCCAGAGATCGCCATACCAACGTTAAATTTTTCTTGTTTTTATCACACAGGATAAATTGGTTAAGGATAAAAAATTTCAAGGCATCGTTCAATAGAATCCGTAGTGGCAAAATTGTTGACAAGTTAAATACAACCAATTTGCTAACAATACTGCCTTGCATCGACAGTGGCTTAATATGCAGATAGACCGAAGATGACTCTATTGTCTTTTTTCATATCCAATGAGCATATAGGTACTGGTGCCTAGCAATTCTTAATTCGAAAATCAGACGATGTACCTACCGAAGAGATGGGATTGGTAGGTAGTGAGTTAGTTGGAGGAAATCAAGCGAGACGGCAACGTACCGGTAGCGAAACTGATCACATGATCACCCCGAATTTCCTGATGAACACATTGCTTTCTACTTCCATATTGAAAGAATAAATGGAAGTATTGTAATCGTCCTAAAATCGAAAATCGAATCTGAGCTTCAAAAAAAACTTTTGCTTAGGTATACACTTTTACTCAGAATTACTTCCTTAAGAACTGTCTGTCTGTCCGTTTGAGGTCATTTACAAAAATGGCCATAGCTCCCTCAATTCTGCTCCTTTTTTCAAATTTCTTTGATCATATTTTGACTACTTTTGAGAGTGTTTAGGTCAAAAATATAAAAAACTCACTAAAATATGCCATGTTATCGGAATACAAAAAATATTCACATATTCTGCAAGGTAAAACAAAGATTTTAAGACCAAGAACGCTCAAATCGGTTCATTTTTGTGGCCGGAAAAACTAAAAATGCAAATTTATCAGAAGTACTGTGAGTTATTCAAATTCCGAATAAACAAGGTAGTTCTTGCCGAGACAAACATTTCAGTTTAAGAAATATGAAAAAAGGTTGAGAATTGAGGGAGCTATGGCCGTTTTTGTGAATGACCACAGACGGACACACCCACACTTGTTGGGGAAGTGAACTTAACATTTAATGTTAAGTAAAAGTTTTTTCCGAAGCTCCGTTCCGATTCTCGATTTTAGTTTTTTTAATATTCCATTTACTCTGTAAATATGGAAGTAAAAAACGTCTATAGATACCCGTCTGTCGTGTCCAAAATAATCCCGTTAAATCAGAACATTGAGTTTTGAAGCATTTAGTTTCGAGTTGAAGCATGTGGAGCTTCTGGAATATGGACAGTTTTGTTGTTTTTTTAATTTTATTTTTTTGCAGCGTGCAAAATACCGAGTGGACATTTTTCAATTGCGGCAACCGAACATACTTTTATAGAAGGTAGACGGACATTTTTTCAGTGTAGATTTGTATTCTAGCCTCTCTAAAACTTAGAGGGTGATTCCACTAAAAGTGGCGAAATTGGGGTCAGCAAATTCCGTTTTACCAATGATAAAATTTTGCATGTTTTTCGACGAGAAATTGTTCATTTGCCTGCTATTAATGAAAACTATATACCAGCAGTGTAGTTTCATCACCCAGAGAGGGTTTACAGACATGATTAGGTAAAAATCAGTGGTCCAGGGGAATGACAAAAAAGACACGATTTCGCCACTTTTAGTGGAATCACCCTAGAAGGTTTGAGGGGTTGTAAAAAAAAATTTCTTACCGATCACATAAGTACATTATTTCTTGAAATAATGCCCAAAAAATCGTTTAGATACCTCCCTAGTTGATTATTAGGCTGTGAGCAACGAGGAATCGGCTTTTAATCGGTCGGAAAGTCAAAGGCCCCCAGGAAATTTGTTCGTCTCCTTGTTAAATATTCGCAAAAACGATCACATCTTGAAATTGTAAGCTTCAACCGGATCGGTCCTCCCACTAACCTCTCGCCAACCTGGTACCTTCAGCTCATTCACCTGTCTTCCCAAGACACGGGTACCTCATATTCGCCAAGTCTAAGCTCATTCATGGGAGAGACTTTGGACGGAGTGCGGGACCATTCGGCGATTGGGGAACAAGTTGTTACAAGCGATTGACAGCGTGCGCGATCCACCGGTCAGTTGATCGTATGGCGTCGGACAACCACGAGGTTTTCTCGAAATTTTAATTTCCCCCGGATAAACACACGATGGCCCAGCAGGAGGCGGTTTACTTCCTTTTTTGCTTGATGCAGGTTGTTAATCACGTAGCAGCCGCGCCACTAAGTCCCGTCCAAGGACCTCGTGAGTAAAAATCTTATTTCAAATCACCTGCATGCTTTCAGTTTGGCCAACCAAGTTTTTCCAGGAATCATTCATAGTTGAAAATTATATAGCATCTAGAAATCGAATCGAGAATTGTCCTATCCAAATCAAGAATTTTCCAAGGCTGTGTGGCTAGGAAAATTCTCATTTTGATTCGGGAAATTCTTGACTTGGTTTGGAGAATTCTCAAATCGAAGGTCTAAGTGCTCGGCCAAGGTTTCACATTCCGTGATCTAGAACTTGGGCTGATCATGCGATCAATTCATACCTCTTTTTTGATACTTGTTCTTTGCCTTATGCTATTGAATGTAGATCGTGGGATCCAACTCATCCTGATACAGTTTTTCCTAATTCAGTTCAATTTTTTTTTTTGGAGCGAAAAATTGATATTCAAATTTCGGATAAAAATGATGGGGAAATTATCTTCGCGCATTACGGTCGATTTTGACTTTTTTGAAACCCTATCTGAACAATATTGCGACACACAATGGGTGTATTAAATCCTAGAAAACGCCGATAAATAAATGGCCATTACTTCTAGGGCAAAATTCTTTTTGATCAGCTGAAAAGCCCATGAAATTTCTAGTCATTAAATTTTGTCATAGTGAAAAAAGTATAGAGAGATACAACCTTTATTTTTTGTTAAATACAAAAAAAATGGCGAGCTGCCCGAAAGTACGGGTTGTAATCTACTCATGGCATTCATTACTTAAAAACTCTGGCTCCAATATGAATTCCACAAGGATTCACGACGTTTTCAGATAAAATGAGTTAATTTCAGGCTGATCTCAGAAATATGACCAAGAGCGCTTTTCCTAATACCACAAATGAACGCAACTTGTGTGTTGAGTACAATCGTAGAAGTAGAAGAGTATTAAAAACAAATTACAAATTAAATACAATACAAATTTTGGATAAACTACGTCTGTTGGTGGTGGGAGTCCGGGCACCTTGTTGGTTCGTTCAAAAGAGCTGAGTTATCACGGATGATCCTGTCAGGGTACTTAAAAAATTCCAGTAAAATGTTCAGATTCGAGCAAAACATAATTGGCCTAGAGATGGACGTTTTCAAACAAGTTCGTCCGCGGAACGATCAAACTCTAAGAAGAACATCATCAACAATTACGGGTTATTAAACAAGGTCAACCAGATGATTCATTAATATTCATGGTAACATCGTCGAATTGACGTCACGCTGAGTACAAATTCTTAAACCAATTATTCAGATTCGCTATCTCTCACAAACGTGAATTTCCTAAAGATAAACCTATGTCGATGGTTAAGGGTGAAAAACAAATTTCTTTGGATTATGTTCTACAGTTTGCAGATTGCAAATCTGCTATGATGAGGATGCTAAAAATTTATTTCAAACGTTTACAAGTTTAGTAATAGTGAATCAATGTTAGGGCTAAGAGGAACTAGAGGCAGAATTCAATGAGGATTCCTTTCCATCATGGACAGCTCAATCCAAGAAAAATTCAGGATCGCTAAATTCCAATCCAGATTCTTATGTTTCGACGCCAGAATTTACCACCCAATGACCAATTTTGTGCTGCTAAAAAATGGATATCCGTATACAATCTAACAAAATCTTTCTTCCTGCTCAAAAACAGGATTAATAATGATTGTAATGTTCATTACTATTGAGATTTCCAGTTCAATGATCAAACTTAAACTAAACTTTTAATGAGATAATTTTTTGTATGGTTTTTTGTGTCAACTTGACATCTGTCAAGACATATTGTCAGGGGCGTAACTACAATAATAGAAAAAGAGAAAAGAAAAGTAGAAAAATGCTTATTTACTAAAGAAAACTTAAAGAATGGACAGACAGAGAAAAGACAAAGAAAATAATATAACGACAGTAAAATAACAACAATAATAAGATATTAAACACAGCACCATGGCTAATTTACCCGTCTGCCTGAACTGTGAGATTAGGTCTGGCTTCTGTTCTACAATATTAAAAAAAAAAAAAAAAAAAAAAAAAAAAAAAAAAACAGGATTTATTGCTGTTTTAATGACACTAATTTTTGGCATTTGTTTTTGCAAAAGTGTATAATCACCTAGCAATGATAGCCCAGAAATGATTTGGCACTACAAATCTCACCACGTGATTTAAATAAAAACGTAGATAGGCTCATTCGCATTCAATACTTACTAGGATGGAAAATTGCCCATTCATATGCGCATGATCCTTACGCATTCATCAGTCAAAGATCGGCATTGATGAGTCCTTGAACAGTTCATCCGGTTCGGTCATAATTACGAGCAACCTAAGTATGGTATCTGAGTAAGAGTTAAAGCCAATTTTTTAAGCACTCAAATTCAACATGAAACGTAAATTGACAAAAAGATAAATCGACGAACAAACGAAGCTGTTAAAAGAAATGCCTTCTCTTTTTTTCTTAATCTACTACCTATTACCTGTTAAAGGGAATTTTTATTTATTAGGTACATACCGCTCCAAATTGATACGAAAAACAAGGCTGCTATTTGTTCTGTAGCATATATAATCCCCAAGATACCTTTCAATAATAAAAAAATTAAATTTATGTTTTCAATTAAAAATTTTTAATAAATGTTATTTTTTTCGATATTTCCAGAATTACCTAGTCCGTTTCTATCTTTCTTGTTCTCAAAGAAGATGTTCACCTTGTAGGAAATTAGGGCTTTCTGTCTCTCTCCGTCCATATTTTGGCCCTGATGATGGTCTGTTGACAAATCTACCGAAACTTCGGCATAGAATGAATATTTGATAAAAAGCGCTGCAAATATCACACAGGGGTGGCTTTAAAATTTTTAGTCTACTTATTACCTACATATGTTGAAAACTGGTCAAATATCATTTAATAGACCTATTTCTACCTTCTAGACCTAATTCTACCTGTAGAATTAGTAAGAATTATTGACATTGGATTGCAATCCTATACTTATTCAACCATCATCCCAACATCAAATTGCCATGATGCTTTGACATTCATTAAATAAAAATATTTTTTAGACAATAATAGTTAAGTTAAGGATTAAAATTCGGTTGAAAACATTCGCTGAAAAATAAAATTTCTTTAAATATGATGAAATCGAAAATCCATCGCAGTCTACCCTACAGGCAGTGGTTCCAACTAGTTCTATACAATTAATAGGTGCTATTCGTAATAAAATGTTATTTTCAACTTGCATAGTGAAAGTATGACCTGCACTTGGAAGTAATTGATGATGGTCCGAGAATGGTTTTTACCTCCATTATTGTATTGGAAGTGTTGTAAGCGTCCTAAAATCGAAAATCAGATCTTAGGCTTCTCGGAATTTATTGTTTTTTGTCTTAAAATCGTTGTTTTACGATGCGGAATACTTGGATATTTTCCATATTCCGGTAACTCAATGCATTTTAATTTTAGGCGGGTTTTAAAATTTGAAGTCACTAGATCAGTCAAAATCAAAGTGCTTTGGTTCAAAAATGTACGTATCAATATATGGAATTACAGTGTGATATCTACGCACCACTGGTTTTTATTCCGGAGAAAGGTGGGTATGTGCAACTAGTCGATTAATAAACCAAAATTACTTCTACCACGTTCGCTAATCCCCCACCCCTTAGGTAGTACCGGTTTTGTGACCCTCCCAAGGTAACGATTCCTTATTACGATAATAATCTTCATTTAAACGATACTGTTTTCAGAGTTCTTATGGCCTCCTACAATAATTAACAATGCTCTTGAAACATACGTTCCTCATGGGAGTGCGAACAGCCAATGTACAGTGGATGGGAGGATCTATGAAAAGCACCTGCAGAACTCATCTTTGTGGGCCGTTGAAAGTAATTGTCTGAAAATCAGATTTATTCAAAATAAAAACTTTCAATTTGGAGGTGATTACCGATCAATTTTGTATCAGGAGTTTAATTTGATCAAAATTTTCAGTGGTGGACGCATCAAGCAAAGGGCCGAGTGGACTCCTGATGGGTAACAATTATAATTTTGGCGACTTTGACGAGTGCGCCAAAGTGCACGAGCCCTTTTTCAACATCTATGGAAAATACGTCGTTGTCAAGTTTGGTTTTCGGCTTCACAAGAAATCTATAAATATAACAGCAGCTCCATGGAAAACCTCGATCGGTGAATACAAGTACCCGCCACCCGAATCCTCGGCCTGGGAAGTTTTTGAGGTGAGATCGTTGGTGGTAGTTTGATGGAAAGACAAATTGCCCCGGCCCAAGGGTTTTTGATCTTGACCAATTTGTCGTGTTTTTACTGCATGGGCTGTCCTTGCTCACTACTCAATATTATATTCGAACCTTTCTTCTCTTAAATAAACCATCGTATCAATTGGCTGGAGAATTTTTTTACGAGCCCGGAATTAGACGGTATATTGAATCCAAATCTGCAATAAAAAATTATTCTTACCCTTCCACTCTCGGGGTTTTATTACTATTAAATTATTAGAGAATTTTTATAAATTATTTGATTTTAAATTACTATAATTATTTGTCTGACTTTCTGTTGACAGCATCGAATAATCCTAAATAATTTGCAAATATTGGGGAGGTTTGGTTCGGTTGACAATTTAGTACCAGGAGGTTTGATTCCTGCCTTTGTCTAAGAAATTGAAGGCCTGCGTCATTTGGATTCCTCATTACCAAGAAAGGTCTTCACAGACGGCTCAAAAAAGCATACCTACATGTTGGTTCAAATGTTTACAGGACACGGACGACCGCCGGGTAACAGACAGGAATGTAATTCACTGGGCCCTGTGCGTTCCCGATTCCTGCAGTGACGACGACATCGAGAAATCACTGAACGAGACTCTAGCTCCAGTTTTAGCTAAGCAGAAGTTGAATATTAGCATCAGCGTTGTAAAAAGATTCACTTACTCATCCAGACAGCATGTCAGCTCGGACAGCTACGCCCTCTACATGTTTCTGTAAGTATGACCGAATTTATTTGTTTTTTACCAATAAAATTGTATTGTGGGCTCGGACAGTGCTCTTTATCATTCAGATTGTAGATAGTTTAGGCAGGTAATTGATTGAGTTGCTATTTCCTGTACGAATTCTGAGGCTAGGGGGTAGCCTAGTGGCTAGCGCGACTGACTCAAGCTCCAGGCTAAAACGGGATTTACGGGTTCGATTCCCAAAAGTTGAATGAAAAATTTGGGCAACAGCCTTTTATTGATGGCATCACTAATAACCGGGACATTATCAAGAAATTATCGGAATCGGAGATCTGAACCCATGTAACTCTCAATTAAACCATCAGGTATCTCCCACAATTAAACCATAGCTTCCATCCCTAAAACTACAACTGCCCAACTAGGAAGACATGAATTTAATAAGACATTTACAACCGGTTTTTCAAACCAACCTACAAACCGATTTTTTGCCGGTGGCCTGCCAGAGCCCAAAAATAAAATTCAGGGTAAAATTCGCAGGGTTTTTGTAGTCGTAAGAGCAATCTGAGAAAGACTACGATCAAGCATATTTTTTTACAGAGCGGTTTCGATGTCGTTAATTGGCTTGGTTCTTGTTTCGACGTACAACGATTTTACAGCTGCCGATGATCGCTCAAACCTTCGTAAGCATTATTGCTATTATTTTATTCTGAATTATCACTGTTGCCTCAGTTAGTTGGGCGTAGATAACAAACAATACTTCCATATTTTGGTACGCGAATGTTCAAATTGTTTTGACTATTTTGTAGGCTTCTAGCATCGAAAATTGAACGATTAAATCACCCCCGTTGGATGCAATGGTCTTAAAAAGTTATTATTTCAAGTTCGGTAGTTACTATTGTATCGTTGAGTATTTTTTGAGTATTTTTTGGATATTCGTGCCAACTGATGTTTCGTTTAAAACTTGCATAGTATTTCTTCTTATAACAGTTCCTAATGAAATATGGCCCCATCAGCAAGACTTGATGGGGCTGCATAAAACAGCATCTAAGCCCTGTTTAAATAGTAACCAACAGCTCAGCGAAGGAGGCATTTTTCTCCATATGAACCCAATCCTGATATCGAATGTACAATAGAAGTTGTAGGTGATAATGGTAAAATTATGGAATGGAAATTGTCTAAATCTGCCCAACAGAAACGGTTACAATGAGCCCCTGCCACCAAATTAGCGATAAAATACTCTAATGAATAATACGATTTTTTTTCAGGGCCTTCAATAAAAAAAATGTCGCTCATATACAATTGGGAACAACTGTTCAAGTGCAAACCCCAAGAATTTCCATCAGCTACAGGCATGAAAGCGCTGTCCATGATGTTAATAATTTTCGGACACCGGATGATGATCTCTACATTTTCTCCACTGTTCAATCAACTTGAAAATGAAATGGTTTGTCAACGCTTTCAACCATGCTCTTGATATCTGCACTACTATTGCACTGCTATTGATATCTGTACTTCAACCTTTTTGATAACTTCGATTAATGAACTCAAATCAATTCCAGCTGGTTGGAAATCTGATGTACACCTTGGTCAAGAATGGAGCTCTCATTGTAAATACATTCCTGGCTATAACTGGTTTTCTAACATATTACAAAATTCTCAAGGATGTCAACGCTAACAAAAAAATTAACGTTTTCCACTATATTTACCGGAGGTGGATGAGGTGAGGAAACAATTTTAACTCGTAGATACCTGATAGTAAGCATACTGTGTAATGATGTACTGTGTATTTCGACCCAACCATCCATCCTATGAAGGCGGAACGCTCTCGTACTTACTCCTGTCCATGATTGTCATAACGGGATCATAAAACAATTTAACGCATTTTTTTAATAGGTACTTGATACTTGCTTGATGAATATTGTTCTCTGGCATCTTCCACTTTTGATGTACTGCGGATCTTCATAGAAGAAGAAATCAACTTCAATGTTTACTATGGGATAATTTTCTCTTCTTTTTTAGGTTGACACCATTATACGCCTACGTTATGGCGATTACTGCCATTGCACTCCCCTATCTGAGCCATGGCGGTCCCCTTGGGAGAGGAGTCATCTTTGATTCAAGTTGCGCCACAAGTTGGTGGACACAATTGCTTTACATCAATAATTACGTCGAGCCCACACAACAGGTGAAACTTGCCGACTTTCACAACAAAAGATGAAATAGCATTTCTTTTTGACAAGATTTAAAATCATATACCTGATTCCCACCTTAAACCAGGAAATAATGACGTACCTACAATTCCCTCATTTCTGTTACAGTGTCTCATTCCTTCCTGGTATCTGGCAGCTGACATGCAGTTATACGTGGTTTGTACTATTTGCGGATATGTGCTATGGCTTCACAGGAAGACTGGACTTACCCTCCTTTACGTAGTGACAATCGTCAGCATCCTCGTTCCTGGGGTGGTGATCTACCAGAAAAGCTACAATGGAGTGTTTTTGTTTTATTTCGAGTGAGCCACAAATTTTTTCCTAAAAATTAGTACATTTCCCCATAAATAAAGCAGTGTCATATTATGTCAATGGCTTTAATTTGAATTTTCGAACCGATCGCTATAATTTCCCTCCTTACGCAGGAAGGAACCGTCGATACCAGAAAAGAAGAAGTAAAAATCATTCGTCATTTTTACTTTCCGTGTTATTTGACTGCCCAGAACTCGAGTCATACCATAATATGATACACATAGACAATTCAAAAAGTTTTGTTTCAGAGACTTCAAAACTCTGCTAAGCAGCAATGAGTTTGTTGAGACGTACATGTATACACACAACCGAGCTTCGCCTTATATCGTTGGAATGCTAGGTGGATACCTGTATTACCGAATAGTGACGTCAAAAACCAAGCAGTGGCCAATGGTGAGTACCATAATAAGGTACATAGTATGTACCTGACATATTATGTAAGTGCGTCTTGAGTCTTCAGTCATCGGCATTAGTAAATAATTAATATTATTAGTAATTCACCTTTGTGTTAAGTCCCTATGATTTAAGTCCATGTTTTTTTTCGACTCGATAAATCTCTTCATTGGCTCATTTGGTTTACGCAGACCCTGACTTGGTCCCTGTTTATGGGGGCTTTACTGGTCCACACAATTACCTGGCTGGGAGCTTGGATTTTCTACATACCGGACAGGCCATACAAGCTATATGAGCACATTTCCTACGCCATCCTCCATCGCGCCGTTTGGGCAGTTTCAATTTGCACATATATCATTTGCGAAAATCATGGCCGATTGAGTAAGTACCAACCCGATCCTTCACCAGATAGACTGCAGAGAAGTTGTCTGAACCAAACTATTTTGCGTTGTCAGTTGCACGATAGGTAAACATTGTTTTATTGCTAATACAAGGTGTCCCAAACTTTAAAAAAATTCGCAGTGCGTGGGACTAGGTTTTGACCATGAATGAACTCAAGGCATATAGTAAATTTAACGCAGAATCCAAAATGTCCTCAAAAGTTAAATAAAAAGGTTTTGAAGCAGCGAAATGTGGTTTTTATGAAGCAAGGTGTTGTTTTTCTAAAAAAAAAAAAAAAAAAAACTTTGAAAAATCGTATCTGGAAACGGGCAGAGGTAGGTATAAAAATGCAGTTGCTGGCGTTTCGTTCCATTTTCAGTCAATTTTCACAAAAAAAAAAAAAATTTTTTTACTTCCATATTTACAGAGTACCTAAATGGAAGTATTGGAATCGTCCTAAAATCGAGAATCGGAACGGAGATTCAAAAAAAACTTTTTCTTATACACATTTACTCATAATCACTTCCTGAACAAGCGTCTGTGTGTCCGTCCGTCCGTCTGTGGTCATTTACAAAAATGACCATAGCTCCCTCAATTCTCAACCTTTTTTCAAATTTCTTGAACTGAAATGTTTGTCTCGGCATGACCTAACACCCTGTTTAATCGAAATTTGGATAACGCACAGTTCTTCCGATATATTTGAATTTTCAGTGTTCTCTATTTTATTTTTTCCGGCCACAAAAATGAACCGATTTGAGCGTTCTTGGTCTTAAAATCTTTGTTTTACCTTGCAGAATGTGTGGATATTTTTTATATTCCGAAAATGTGGTATAATTTTGGGCGAATTTTAAAATTGGCATAGTGAATTTTTTGATATTTTTGATCTAAACACCCTTAAACGCAGTCAAAATATGATTAAATTGTGTCACAATTTTACGTGTCAAAATATGGAAGTATTGTGTGTTATCTACGCACCACTGGTCATACTAAGCTATGGACACCCTGAGTGTGGAATTAAGTACTAATTGTTTGAATTTTAATGTTTACAACTTAGGCGTACTGGCCTGTACAATTGGAAACAAACTGCTCCAGCCTATCAGTGATCTGTCTTATGCAGCACTTCTGATCCACACTCCTCTCCAATTGGTGCTTGCAGGATTGCTAAGATCTCCGCCATATTACAACCTAACGATTTCAGTCAGTATTGCTTGAATTCTATGAGTAAAATATTTTGCAAATATTATGAAAGAAAAAGTAGCGTACTACCGACCCGGGGCTTTTCAACTACCTACTTCGTCCTCATGCCATTACTGCCCTGGGCGCCTCCACGTTGGACCTAGGCTCACGCTTATTCAATTATGATAACATTTCATGCTTGAGCACATTTATTACGAGTAGAAAAGAAATGCCGGGCGTTCAAGTCCTCTCTCTAATACTATTGGTAACAAACGCCATCACAAAACCCTCTCTCGAAAGAGCTGGGTTGCTGATATTACCGAGTCCAACGGGCCCATTTGAGGGCCTTCAAATTCCCTATGGAATGGGACTGACAGGTGGGTAGTCCGCGAGTTTTGGATTGCGCTATTCTTATAATAATACAATTCAATTACGACTAAAAATATATTATGTTGTCTGATGGATAGGGTACACAGGAACGTGACTAATCTTCTTAGCTGCGTTTTTTAACGATTATCCATGAATTCCTTGTTTTGGTTAGATACCTAAAGTGTTACAATTATCCTGTATCTTAACATCCACGGTAAGAGAAAACGCCTAGCTTTTTTTCATACATAACTCAGATCACCCGCTTTGTTGCAACTTGAAAATTTTCAGGTAGGTACATAGTTTTTGCTAAGAACCGCGGAGTGCAAACACGAAAGGGTAAATGTACAGTATTGAAATATTCAAAAAATCAGTTTGCTGAAACTCTGATCAAAACTGTTTCAGATTTGGATGGCGTCTGGAGACATTGTGTTGAGTTATTTCGCAGCACTGTTACTCTATCTCTTCGTTGAAGCTCCACTCACTGTTTTGAGGGATATTGATTTTTCTATTTTGTCCTTGAAATAATTGTTTCTAGTTTTTTGTTCGCTATAAGCGCCATGGTTTTAACGTTTTACATCGTAGGTAAACTAGTCATTGAAAAAAAATTATCATGACCTTGATCTATAACGTTTTTATTGCCTTACATGGTGTGTTCTTATTTCTTTGCTATTATTGAGACTTTAACACCTGATTGGTTTAATTGTTAAAAATGTTCTGTTTTGTACCTATTAGGTTAGAAAGCGATTTGGAGATGGGATTTGAAATTTCTTCGTTGAGTTGTTGATAAGAAATCCTGGTACGTGCATTCAGATGTAGAATGATGATTTCATAATAATATTGGCAAATCCTCAGTCTGTAATTCCTATGATCACCTTGACCTTCGAATCCTCGATTGTAGCACAATAGCGAGAGTGCTTGGGAGAATAATAGCCGGGAGAGTATGGATAATTGCTTTCCCCCATACCAACAGAAATTCTAAATTCAGTAATTTTTAAAATGCTTTTGAACTTCATGCTTACAAAACTGGAATCACAAGGGAGCATTTTTCAATAATTATCTTCAAACTGTTAAATTGCAGCAACCATAAAACCAGGTTGCAATTTGGTGAAATGTATGCAATGCTTGCAGACCAATTCATCCAACTTTCAAATGAGGGATCATACTTTTAGTTGTTTTCGGGTCAACCAATTCAAGAAAAAAAATCATTCAAGTTCCTCATTTAATGATCAGTCAAAAGTCAAATCCTTTCAAAAGAGGTGTATTATTTACTTTGTATGTATTTACACAATCATCTTTGAATAATGATCTAATTACAATCCGCTTGAAACAGTATTAAAATCAAATGTATCCAGTTGGGTAGCAAAAATTTATTTCCAGAGTGACTTGGAAAAACGCTGCTTTGTAATTTGATAAGTCCTTAACATCATGTAACTCTAAGAAAGAAACATAAGAATAGCCAATCAGCTCTCATTTTTCAATTCAGTGTCAAAGTTTCTACTTTTACAATTGCACACTGGTAACATACTCATGACAAATAAGCATGATAACATTACGTTAGTTGGTTGATTCCTCATCTCTCAGCAAAGTTAGATTGCTAGTATCAATCGCCAGTCTAAGATTATTGTGATATTGTACAAACCAATTTAACCTAAGCATGTTTTAACGTCATTAGGTATGAACTAAAATAAGAGATGAGTGAGGCGAATATTATCTGCCACTTTCAAGGACGATGCTATCAGTAGGGTAGTGGGGTGGATATCGTCAGTCTATAGGTGGACAACTCGTAAGTAACAGGGATAGGCTTTCAAGGCTAAGCTAACATCGGATCGGGAAAATATCAGGTGCGTAGGTACGGATCAAGACATTCCTGCCTCAGTTTTTAAATTGTTATGGTCATCCACAAAGAAACGAGAAGATCAGAGAACTGAAATTTCAGAAAATGATTTGCTACTAGGAGAAGATATTGTGAAGCTTCAAAACTATAATATCCGAAATATTTAACTTAGTGCATCGTAAGAAATCACCAGGGAAAAGGTGATAGGCAGCTGGTTAGTGGAGAGAAAAATAGGAATAAATTCAGTGTGAGCTCGAAATTGAAGATAGCAGGACGAACAGCTTCAAACTGATACCAACGCCCCATTATCTATCAGCAATCTGATTTTCATTGACAAATGCTAACAAAAATAAACAGTTATTTTCTGAAATGTTGGATTTTATCAGTTACGAGGTATTATTTTTATAGACTGACGATAACATATGGAACAGCTAGTGGACAATTAAGCGACGTTCAAAAGAAAGTGCGCACCTCCAAGTATCCACGATTTCGGATTAGTACAGGTAGGCGGCCACTGGATGCAACGCATTACATCCAGATTGGAGCGATGGACAATACTATAATACGGACATTCATGACCGATAGGTACACAACGTTTTAACCCAGCCAACTGAGCTGACGTGATATTTCGAGAATATTTTCTATGCATAGTCCAATAGTTGCCACAGTTAACACATTGGTAATGCATTTATCCTCATTATCAGGGTTGAGAGACCCCAGCCAAATGAAATCGAAGAGAAAGTGATGGTGATCAGTAGAAACCCCCAAACACTTTTTGTAGGTACATGTAATTCTCAACGATTTTCTGCCAATTTGAAATGCTGAACACTAACTGCATACGACTGTCACCGCCTCGATACCTCAATTCAAATTTCTCGATTAATGCATGACGCCACTCACGTAACAGATAAGAAAATATCAGGTGCGTACACAATTCACAACTTTCCTTCCCTCTGGTTTTACGTATATCTCACAACAACCTTCTAGTATCTTTATTCAGAACGACTGAACTGATTCTGAACTTGTCGCCTTAAAGCGTCAATTTTCCAGCCTATTTTGATTTTGTCTCATTAAGCTGAGGCTCCGCTGTTTCTCAACAGTTAACGATTCAGGTTTCTGCTCTCTCATATCAGGCCATAACCCCACAATGCAAAGGCTAAATCATAGATAGGACGTTTTATTCTAATTTTGGGGAGGATACCTAATGGGTAATGGCAAATTTTGACACAAAATTTTCACCTTGAATTTCCAACATTATTTCATTGCTGACATGTCTTACAGACTCGGGGATATTTGAAACTTATTGATAAGACAATTGCTCGACTTCAAATTTCGGACTACGTAGTCACTATACTTTCCTTTCCTTTGGTACCAGGGGAGAAAAGTAAAAATATTTCAATAATGAGTGGCGATCAATAAACCAACATTGATTCATCCATTTCGTCACTGCCATAACCCATTTGCGATTATTCTGAACAAAATCCCAATTAAGCGGCCCAGTACCCAGGGCAAAGACATCAATTGGATCTTGGAAGATTGTGATTAATATTTTGAACAGATTTGCCTGAGAGAGGTAACACGCCTCACAGCAACAGGTTTAAGCAGCAAGATCGGCACCTGTATTCAGCGATAAGTGTCCCTGTCTCACAGATAAGTTTGCGGGCTTGCAACAACATATACAGTGTCTGAGTTTGTTCGTAAGTCAGCCTTCCTTGAAGAAGTCGATTCTTTAGTTCATTTGCTACAATTTTTGTCCTATAAACTTTTTTGTGAGCCTCAGAAAAAGTTAACTTTTTTGCTTTAAAGATTTTTCTTGTTTTTGACTCAGTCTCAGTAAAATGGCCATGAGTCCCTCAAATATTAAAATAATCACAAAAACGAGAGTACCGTTGAAAAGAGCGTTAAATTTTCAATATTCTCACGGTGACCACAACTTTTTAACTTCAAGTTAAGAAAGCAAAAAATTAGGTCAAAGTCAAGAAATACTACATTTTTAAAATTTCAATTTTTTCAACGTTTGTTTAACTCTAGAAGAAATGAAAAACTCCCGCGGAAGTCCCAGGAAAAACTGGCCCAAAACGCCAGCATTCCAACAGCATAGCATTTTTTAAATTAATCCCGCTTTTTATAGTGAGAAATCGCGCTTCTCGGGTAATGCACGCATAGCTAAAGGAATCGCAAGACCTGGCCGTGTAACTTTATCTCCTGTTGTCCCTGGCTGTTCCATATGGTGCAGCTGTTACCCCTTATCTAGCCTTATAACCCGAAGCCCTGTGCATATTTAGTTTAATAAAATTATGCAAGTATCTTGATAAAAACACATCAATTTTAGTCAAGTATGATGTCCAAGATAATCGCGGAATGGGACTGGTATTTGAGAAGTGGATGACTTCTGAACAGTGTGACTAGAGCGGCTGATGAAGGGTCCGCAGGGGTTACCTACGCTGTCACAATCAACTACTTTTCAAAACCAACAACGTGACTGCAACACACAATAGTAACAAATAATTGATCGATTTATACATTTATTAACGAGGATGTTTAAAGTTTTTAACGTGTCAAATACTTAACACAGGATAAGCCTAATCCAAATTTATGAAAAGATCATGCACCTTTAGTAGCTTATGCCTTTGTTCGCAAACAACTTCATGATCGAAAGTCAAGACCTCCAATTGACTCCACTTACCAGTGCCTATGCATACCCTAAGTGTAAAATGGCTCCAGCCCTGCAAATGGGGAAGATAACAGATGTAAAACCATCTCATTTTTGGGAAGATATTGCGAAACCCCATATTAATGAATAGAAACTCAAATCGAAGGGGGAAAAATTAGCTACAGAGTTTTGTCGAAGAGACAACTTCTTTTCCTTCAATTCGAATTTTTATTCAAAGAGGGCGGGGACCAAACATTTTATTATATGCATAAAACCGGTGGTGAGTAGAGGAAAAGCTGAAGTTAGATACTACTGAATTAAGGGCTGTTCAAACATTATCGGATGGTGAAAACTCGGCAGTAAGACATTGCCACAAGTTTTTCATAAGTACCAACCTCATCTTGATGCCGAACCCTGGGTTTTGATGACCCTACGCTGCCTTTTATTCGCAGCACGGTTAAGAAAAATGATGGGAAAAACGGAAAGCGCGGGAAATGGCCACCATGACCACAATATTAGTTTGCATACACCACAATCCCTGAACACAAGTTCGAAGAAAATATTTGTTCAGGAAGTACCCTAAGAGCCAATAGTGGATGGAGAAGTGAACACGCGTCTTGGTGAACTCGACAGAGTTTTCTACTGTGGGTAGTGGCTGCCCTTTACAACTGCTTTCCATTTTTCTCCCTTCCAAAGTTTTGTAAAAAAAATGCGTTTGCGCTGAAAAGCAATGCTGACACCTAGCAATATTCTGGCCGTAATATCGACGTTTCCATTTCATTTATCCACATTAATGAACACAAATAAAATAATAAAACTAATCTAGTTTTCGGAAACGAACAAAGGGGTAGTTTCAGTGTGGTAGTAATGAAGGATTACTCAAACAATATTTAAACCATTGTCCTTTATGGTTCCTAGGCAGTTTCTGTAACGGTTTCTATCTCGTGATTCCAATAACACAACCTCAAAATCATACGTGTGGTAAATTACACCAGTTCTTCTTTCAGCTCGGACTCATAGAACTAGTTTATAGGAGTAGGCCGAGAAATAAGGAGGCCTCATGGATACATGCAGACCGAGTCTGCTTGCTGGGGGCACAGCTCCTTGTAAATCGATTCGATAAAAGAGCGCCTGCGAAAAAAATAACAATGATAACTACAAGCAGAAGATAGACTCAACTACGAAACTAGTTTTGTGCTCGTTGGAATCCTTGCAAAAACCTCTGCTCAACTGATGACTGCTAAATCAAGACAATGTTCTCATTTCACCCATCAGCAGTGATAATACTGGAATATTGAGGAATATTCTTCTTGGTTCAAAGTAAAGGGTGGACGGACAGATGGACACTTGCTTTTGAACAGTGATTCTGAGTAAAAATGTATTAGTGAAAATTTTTTCTGAAGCTCCGATCCGATTTTCCATTTTGGTTCATTTTTCTATAGAAATGAACCTTTGTAATCGGTCAGGAAAAAAAAAATTTTAACACCCCCTGAAAATTTGTTGGTTTACGTTTCAAGGGGTGTAGAATCCGAATCTGCAATAAAAATTTTTTGTCCGTCCGCCGTCCGCCGTCCGGGGTTTTTCAGGGGGAAGGAGTTATCGAAAAATTTTGAATTTTTTTTTTGACAATTACAATACCTACATCCATTTACTCTGTAAATATGGAAGTAATCATCATCAGCGGTTCAATTTGAAGTGGCTGTTCGAAATTTTGGCCAACAATTGCGTACAGTAACTTTGTACTGAACTACTGATCCGATTTTGAAAAAAATAATTTTAAAAGTTGTGGTTTGCTCCAACTTGAGGAATATTGTTCGGGGAATCAGAATTTGTAAAAACACAAAAAGTCAATTTAGACGATGATGCCGCTGGTTAGGATTTTTTTTTGAGTATTTTCCCCAAGTTTCTCACTTGATTTACCATAGGATAGGGTGTTTTCCGGAAAATTTCGGTTTTTCCCCAAGTTGGTGTGGCTCGATTTTTCTAATTGCAATTTCTTCTTTTTTTTCAAATTTCCAAATTTTTTCTACTGAACGGATTTTAAATTTATTGTTTGGATTTAGCAATAAATTATGTTGGTTTTGACTTACTTGGCATTCACTCCACCACCTGGAGGGAAATTCGGTAAAGAACTGATGGCCTTGAGTAGTTCATCAAAGTCCATATCTCTGTTTATACGTAGCACATCTGAAATTAACACATCAGTATAGATTGGAAAGCTTTTCAAACTTTAATGTGAGTAACCTACAGACTGCATGAGAAGCGACGGGGCAGATGCCCTAAGAAAATCATTTAGAGAGAATACAGGGTTACTTCAATGAGTAAAAAATTCATGAAGAGGGGGGGAGGGGAGGTTTATAGACAAAGACTAACTTAACAGATCAATTTTTCGAAAATTAGTGCACAAATCTATCAAGATGTCGGAGAAGACTCTCCAACCACTCTACACTGGTTTGTGAGGAAACCAGCAGCACCTCCCATCTCCAGTTAAACTTTACAGAATTCATAAAATTACAAGATCGAGGCTATTTCGAAGAAAACATTCTGGTTATTTACCTCGGACGACTTTGTCAAGATCGGCGTTCAATGCGTTATCTTTTCTGATGGCCTCCAATGACGGTCTGGGGGCCCCAGGAAAAGTGACCAGGACAATGCTCATGTTATCACGGCTTCCCTAGAAATGGATATAAATGTTGCCGAGTAGTGACACCTCAGGAGATCTTTTAGATACAGCATGAATAGTCTACTTAATCGAGAGAAGACCGATAATGTTTCCCTTCGAAACCATTCAGACGTCAACTATAGCAAACAGGAGGAATTCTGAGTCGGTTCAATGTGCATGGATGTTCAGCATTTTGTGATCCGAACCTTGTACAGGCAAGTATCGATAACTTGATTGGTAATGGCTTCCAAGTCTTCAGTGATTAGTAGGAGAGAGCGGATGTAATCGCAGACTTCTTCGTTCGTCATGACATCCCAAATTCCGTCGCAGGCCAGCACCATGAATTCATCGTTTTCTTCATCCCTGTCCTACAAAATAAAATCAATCAACCCTACCAGTTAGCTTAGTACACCAATCATCCCACCAGTACAAGCAAGTTATATTCAAATAACCCGTATTTTTAGTTAATAACTGGATAATTCACCTGAATGAAAACTTCCGGTTCAGGAGATACGAGCTGTTCACAAGGTCCACGGCCTTGCACATTCTTGTACTCGTAATCGCCCAGAGCTCGAGAAACAGCCAGCGACCCGTTGACTCTTTGAATCATGACAGTTCCACCTGCATTTTGAATTCGCGCTTTCTCAGCTGGTAAAATCGGTTTGTGATCTTGGGTGGAAAAATCGGCTACACCCTTGCGGCAGATAACAGCTCGGGAATCACCGCAGTTAGCAATGTAGACCTGTTTCGGTGAAACGAGAGCGCATACAGCAGTTGAACCAGCTTTGTCCTGGCCGCAGGCGAACTCTGGTTTCGAGCGCATAGTATCGTCAAGTTTGAGGAATCCAGTACGGATGGCTTCTGATATTTCCGACTGTTTGAACTCTTCGCAGTTGATTATACTTTCAAGGAGCTGCTCAGCGCAGTGAGTTGACACTGTGGCTCCGGCGTGCCCATCGAACACTGCGAAGAATGACCAATCCTCGAGACCCTTGCCAAGTCCTGTTCGAACGTGATGGGCATCCTCCATCTCGACTCGCCAGCCTTGCATGCTAGAGACGCCAAAGTGCAGGCCGTTCCCATTGCCATGCTCGTTGTACTTTTCTGTGTTTGGTTTGTCGAGGAAGTTACCCATTTCTGTGTTTTTGTTGTTGTTGTCGTCGTTGGTATTTTTAGCTCTCAAGCACGCTGTTCACCTAGTAAATCACTGAACAAAGCATTTCGGTTCGCATTAGGAATAAGAAATCCATACCAACTGATGGACCAAAATGCTCGAGATTTTACCTGATTAGCAAGGCATTCCATTAGTAGGGAAACAAAAGATTGGATTAGACCACTCGGAAACCAGTGGTGCGTAAATAACACACAATACTTCCATATTTTGAAACGTAAAATTGTGACACAATTTGATCATATTTTGACTGCTTTTGAAAGTGTTTAGGTCAAAAATATAAAAAATTCAGTATTAAAATTTTAAAATTCGCCCAAAATGAAAAAACGCCACATTTTCGGAATGTAAAAATTATCCACATATTCTGCAAGGTAAAACGAAGATTTTGAGACCAAGAACGCTCAAATCGATCCATTTTTGCGGCCGGAAAAAAATAAAATAGAAAACACTAAAAATGCAAATATCTCGGAAGTACTGTGCGTTATCCAAATTCCGATTAAACAGGGTGTTAGGTCTTGCCGAGACAAACATTTCAGTTCAAGAAATTTGAAAAAAGGTTGAGAAATGAGGGAGTTATGGCCATTTTTGTAAATGACCACAGACGGACAGACGGACACACGGACACACGGACAGACGGACAGACGGACACACGGACACACGGACACACAGACACTTGTTCGGGAAGTGATTCTGAGTAAATGTGTATAAGAAAAAGTTTTTTCTGAAGCTCCGTTCCGATTCTCGATTTTAGGACGATCACAATACTTCCATTTACTCTGTAAATATGGAAGTAAAAAGGAGGCTTCTAGACAATTTGTTAGGGAAATTCAATGGTTTGGGGCGATTGTCAACTCCTCGGAGAAATTGAAAAGACGTGTGATGCAAGATCGACTTCAAATACTTTTTTTATTTCTGACATATCAGCCTGTTAATTTTGCACCACAGAGTTATTACTACGCACACTAGCAAAATGCTGATTACGATAGGGATGAGAGTATTGGTATGTAGTTAGATAAAGACGGAGTTGCTTTCGTCCATCTGAATCTTTGAGGTCCTGAGGCCAGAGGTACCTAGGCGTATATCAATAAGGATACAATTATAGATTCATCCTTTAAAAATCCTAAATGAAAAGTGTAGAGCAGTGGATGACAAAGGCAATATAAAAAATATCCATGTAGGGTAAAGGCACCAATTGCTGACACCACCCCAATTACTGACACATGCTCATTCAACCTTAAAAAATAAGCGCTTCAGGCACCCTGGGAATTCGAAATTGGCGCAAAGTCAATGCCACAATGACTGGCTA
Organism: Nesidiocoris tenuis; assembly: GCA_036186465.1. Lineage (NCBI taxonomy): Eukaryota > Metazoa > Arthropoda > Insecta > Hemiptera > Miridae > Nesidiocoris > Nesidiocoris tenuis. Next base: position 9,835,118 of record AP028910.1, read on the forward strand.
CCAATTCCAGCCAAAATCTTGTCAGAATTGATGATAATTAGTTCAGGAACAAAGTTTTATCATCAGTCTTACATTCGCTTTCGAAATCGTTAGTGGTTTTGCTAAGGAGGTAAGTCGCTATTTCGTCCATTATAACCGTTTCATCTTTGTTTCTACATACAATTTTTTTTTTCACCGCTCCAATATTGATTTTTGATTGTAAGAATACACCATTCCGGCACAAACGACTGATAAAACATTGTTTGTTGTGGTGTTAGGAATTGGGTATCCAGAAATGTGACTTTACCCAATTACTGACACTTGTGTTAGTAATCGATAAGTAATGAAGAAGACGAGTTGGAGAAAGACAAAACGCCGTTGAACTCAAGACAAAACGCCATTGAAATCCTAACTGTAAGAGAGGGCGACTACATAACCACATTTATGCCAACTGAACACGAGAACTGATGTCAGCAGATCAGGGGTAGGGTCACCGTAAGAAAACTGCCTCTTTTGCCGAGCTTTCGATGTATTGTAACACCTTCATCAGGGCCTATAAAAACAATGCAGAACAACCAAAGTAAGGATATAACAAAACAACTAATCTCTTGAATTTTAGATAGATCGGCCCTGATGAAGGTGTTACAATACATCGAAAGCTCGGTGAAAGAGGCAGTTTTCTTACGGTGACCCTACCCCTGATCTGCTGACATCAGTAAACGTTTCACGGGTCGATCATTCATCGACAATAAACACGAGAAGATCCGCGTGGCATGCTGTGTTCGTAACAATGCCGATGGGAATATACAAGCTGAACGCATGAGGGTCAGAAATCGCATGAAAACAGATATTTCGACTACCTACTTTGTGATTTTGAACTATACTAGGTAACCTAGTATTATAGAGAGGATTACTTTTCTATTTTAAAGTTGGAAATACAATTGAATTGAACTTGATTCAGGATGTCAGTAATTGGTTCCTCACACCGTCAGTAATTGGGGCATGCATGTCAGTAATAGGTGAAAAAAGACGTATCCATATTTTGGACGAAAAAATTATTTCGCTCGTTATATTGATAATTTTAAGGGGTGAAATAGAAAAATCCAATGTTGGCCTAACGGAAAAAATTTAAATTGTGAGGATCGGTTGATAAATACGGGAGGAATGGTTGAAAAACCAAAAAAAATTCCTTAAAGTGTCAGTAATTGGTGCCTTTACCCTAAGTAAAACAAAAATTAAAAGACCACAAACAACAAAAAATTTAAAACCCGCCTAAAATCAAACAATATTAGTTACCGGAATATAAAAAATATCCATGTATTCTGCGATTTAAAACGAAAATTTTAAGACCAGAAATGCCGGTTAATTTTTACGACCAGAAAAGGATAAAAAAGCAAAATACTTACTGTCCCGATACATCGGAAATACTGTGAGTAATCCGGATTCTTGTTAAAGAGAATGACATGTCCTGCCTAGACGAACACTCCAGTTCAAAAAATGTGAGAAAATTTACATTTTTGTAAATTCTCCCAGACAGACACAGGGATATAGACAGACAAATAGACGGACACACACACTTGTTTAGGAACTAATTCTGAGTAAATGCGTAGGAGTAGAAGTTGTTTATGGAACGATCAGACTTTCAATTTTAGGACGATCAAAATACTTCCATTTACACCGTAAATAATGAGGCAATTAATGTCAATAGACTATAAGTCTATTATAAATAAGTGTACAGTTAGAAATTTTTGGGTTGTTCTGTCTGTGTCAAAGGAATGAAATAGGTAGGGCTAAAATGCTCACAACTTTCTTGTTTCAAAGACCTGCGGAGAGCACAATCCATACAGAAGAGACGCATGAAGTAGCATTTCGTGAACCTCACTGCAGTAGATTTTAGTCTGCGTGAACCGCTTCCTTATTCGTACGCCCTGGGAAGAAAAAAAAAATATTCAACTCAAAGCGGGATAGTTTCTACGAGGGTTATGGTAGATACCAGGGGTTGAAACTTGTTAGTATATTTGTGGAACGAGTAGGCAGAGATCCCGATGGCTGCTTTTGGCATTGATCTCTTTGTCTTGGTATTTTGCCTAATAAGGATCGGAATCTTCACAAAATAGATGGATTTTTGTTAACTATTTTCTACAGTTTTGTTTGGTTTGTTATTGTTAAATTCTCTGGTTTTTGTATTCACCCAACTACAAGACTTGGTAACCAGCTTTATTTTGTTACCATAGGTTGTTTTTTAACATGTTTTGACAAATTAAGTAGGTACTCCTCAGACATGTCAAGAGTATGAAAGAGCATGTCAAGAGTATGTGAATTAGGAAAAATGAGACGTCATGAAGCGTGTATTAGGAAAATTTTTTTGGCTCACTCCAGGAGGAATTGATAAAAACAAACTCCTCCTAACCAGTGTCTATAGAAACTATAGATCCCCCTCTTCTCTAAAATTGGAACCCACCAAGGCAAACAAATATCTTTCATTTTTTTTTATGTTTTTTGAATTCATGCCGATCACGATAAGTGATTTTTCTTTTGTCCGGTACGGACGTTTGAACATTGCCATTTAATTCTAGCTCAGGCTTTGTCTTCCAACGAGCAATGTCTTATTCCAGGAAGTACTCATTTATTTCAAAAGTTCCAGTACAAAATTTTTATTCCAGTACAGTGATTATCCCAGTACATAATTTATTTGCGCGTTTTGCGGACATTTTTTAAATTACAGATTCGAATTGCAACTTCAAACGTTTAAAAAATAATTCCTGCCTATCATTTGGACCAATACCAAGGTACATATTTTCATTTTAAAAAGTTGTTGTTTTCTCATTAATATTTAATGGCATTCTTCTGGAAATTGCGTTTATCCCACACAAAAAAAAAAAAAAAAAAGGCAATCTTGACAAAACCCGAACTCTCGAATGCTGAGGCACATCCGAAGAGACCCACGGTGAGAGTGACCCGAGCACATAGGTAGTACCTATTCGTAAAAATAGTCTACCTACAACCCATGCGAAATCCAATAGCCAACAGGAAAATTTTTTGACAAAAACGCTACAATTTTATAAATCCATATTGCCATAATGCCATGTTATATTATTAATGAGGAGTACAAGAAACGCAACGAAATCAGGTCAAGGTAGGTACCCAGGATTAGAAAAAGAATAATGGTTCATCGTACGTACTTACCTACTTTGGTTCGAACTTTTTTTAACTCACGAGTTGATGTTTTCAAGTACATCGAAACAATTTAAAACAATCAAAAACGCCCAAAAAAAGAAGATCGGGCGAGTGATTCAATGTTAGGAAGTTTGTTGTGATGGTAAATAATAAAGATTGGAACACTGAACGAACGGCTGTTCAACTAACCTGCTACACTGAGCGGTTGTAGGCAGCGGTTAGGCTAAACAGTCTTATGGCCAAGCCAAACAGAGCCTAATATTAGTCATCTACGGTGGTGCTAAGTCATCGTGAAATAATGTTGTGTCACTCGAGCAACTCAGACTTACTTCATTTCGACGCGATAATCGGCAGAAAACTACGTGGGAAACCACGGGAAAAAACGCGGAAGAGCGCGGAATGGGGTGAATATCGAAAACGGCCGTCTGACCACTTACAGCTGAAAACCACAACTCGAAACGTTCAGAATTGCGCTGGAATCACATCCCGAAATCGTTAGAACAATTGAGGTTTGTGCCGTGCCTAATGTTAGAAGCCAGAAAAGAAATAAAACGAAATAAAAATACAAACCAATTAGATTCACACTATCATAACTAGGCGAAAATGATGATAAACACATGAAAACAGACGGCGTTTGATGAATGAAATAGTGGGAGCTAGCGCATGCGTTTACAACCATTCTATTATTGGAACGTGCGAGTGATGTCATGGGTGACCAAGTTGAAAACCTATCTACTATTTTGTTCAGTTGGTACCGTTGGTAGGCATGGGGCCACAGTGTACAGATTTCCTAACCCACCATCTCACTTCTCACATGATTTTACGATTGGCCGTGGCCAAACGACCCTACGCTCAGGATGGATGCCACCGTCTGTGTGGGTTTTTTTCCCTCGAATTATTGCCCTTTAGTAACTCGATGGTATTTTTTGTCCAACGTTTTATGTGTGGGCGATATGGGAATCCATTTTTTGAGTTTTAAAAAAATTGACCTAGCTGGCAGCTCAATTGCTGTGCATAACTCAGATTGGTTCTCATTGAAGATGTTTTTTCCTGATGGTGTTGAACCGTGAAGACGGTGTTCCTGATTTGAGGTGTTCGAAGCCTGATTTTACAGTTTACGACAATGAGGATTTTGGTCATGGCTCTGTTTCTGGCGTGCTTCTGGCGTTGATGCCACGCCCACGCCTTCTGCTCGTCTAGCAACAACAATAACAAAATCAGTGGTCACACTTGCACTTGCTTCGGTCCAAATGTCATCAAAGCAGCAGGCACCTCGCGCACGGCCTGATGTTTCGTCTTGACTCTGACGTGTGTTATCTAGTTCCTCGCCGTTGTCGTCGGACAGTTCGCACACTTTGGTTTGACCCCTTAAGGTTGATATTAGAGGACTTCTTTTGTTTTGACCTGGGTGAAAGAATAAAGAACGTAGAAGATTGAGAAGGAGAACCGTAACGATTCAAACCCCAAACGTGCTCTTGAGTTTCTGACAAAGTGCATTTCCACCTGATCGAACGACCATCGAGGACACCCATCAGGCTCGTGCCAGAATTCAGCCTAGAGCTCACCTTTGGTCAGCAGCATAGGTTGAGGAACCCTGTTCAGTTCTAGCAGTAGCCAAAAACTGGTTGACTGTCACGAGTGATCGCTGCCAATCCAGTAACGGTGGATGCCGCCTCGTCGTCCTCCACCTGATGATGAGTTTGTCGTCACCGCGTCGGAATGGAAGAAATCTCAACGGATGAAATTAATGAGCTGCTCCTGTACTTCTCCCGCAACACTTTCAGGGCCAGAGACTCCGACGCACACGTAAATTTATTTCAGTCCCTGAATTTATCCATTGAGTAGCCTCGTTTCACGCAGCATGCCTTTGCGCTCGTGCTTAGCATATTATGCGTCTGGGTCTTGTGTGGTTAGGCAAGTGTATGGAATCGGATAGGTGTGAGTCCAACAGGAAGATCAACCCGTAAAATTAGCCAATGAAATAATTCTGGGTGTTTCTAAGTGCTATAGTATCAAGACACTTAGTGTGTGCATCCCCTGCGCTGGTGTAGTACTCGAGAGGGTGTTCATCAGGCCTACTCTGTACTCACCATCAAGGTGAGAGAGAGAGAGAGGGAGAGAGAAATTCGCTTTTATTCAGGAAAACGATCAATAAATTTTTACAAAGAACCGAGAAGGACCCGAATAAAGATTTGAAGTGATGAAGTATCAAACAAGGTGAAGTATCAAACAGGACCAACCACCTTCAAGTAATGCCAAATCAAAAGAATAGGTACAGATTTGTAGTTATGTCCAGATTAACTCTAATCTGGGGTTGGTGAAAGAACCCCTAAGAACGCTAATAAAATAAACATTGTTGGGTTAAAAAATCTGGTTCCTTAATTAGCTGTTGTTAGGAGCTGGTATCTTCTTAACTCTGGATTTACAGACTGCATGAAATATTATGAATTTTTCTTTACAGTGCCATGGAATAATGAAACGATGTGTTGATTTGGTGTCGCAAGATTACAGCTACATGGTGAGTTTTTGTCTGATATCATTGAATTTTACGTAGTTACTAGTTGTTCAGCTCATATTGAGTGATGGAAAAAATTGTTTTTTCGTTTTACTATGGATGTACCTAATATTACAGAAAAAAAGGTTATGGGTGGGTCCAACCTTCAAATTCCTGATTTGTCTGAAGTTCTAATGTTTTAACATTTCCTTATATGAGAATCAGTGTGTGTTCATTGCAAATATACACGTGAGCATTACTGGAGTAGGTAGTTAATGTAATTTCATGGCTTTCTTGTTCCAGGTTGTAAGCAATGCCGGCGGGGAAATGAGCGCTCACTATCCGAGCCAACTAATAATAATGGAATATGAGCGGAATGGAAAGATTAATCCACCTTGTGACTATCCCTCTCGGGCCAATGGCACCATTTATGAAAGCGTATATGACGTAAACAAACTTAAAGATCTATTTGGCAAAGCAAGATTTGCCAGGTGTCGGGCAAGATTCCCCTTGCCAGTCATACTGTACAAAGGCAAGAATATCTGCAGGTAACTCACATTTCTCTTTAGGTCTTTCTTTCGGAGGTTCAAAAGGGGACAGAGAAATCGCATTTATTATATACTGTTAACCCCACTGTGGCATAACTAACTTTATAATTATTGTACATTCAGAAATATAGCTGTAGTAACATTTTTCCTCAGATCGTCAACGTTGGCCGGTGGCCCCGAAATCTATGGTCGATCAGGATTCGATTATTTCTTCAGTGGTGAAGAAACGGGGCTCGACGACAAAGAAGCTGAGAAGAATGATAACCTACAACCTGGCGATTGGCAACTTTTCAACCGTGTGCGAAATCAAGATATCAGGCTGCTCAAGACACTGAATGTTGGAGCCATAATTGATTTTATGGTTGAGAAGAAAAAAGTCAAATTCGGTGTCAAGTATGTCAATTGTTCTGTGTTTCAAACTGAGTATATTTCTTGGCAACTGCCACTCGAATTTTGTGATATTGTTTTCCTATCATATCCAAAACTGTTAACAGAGTCACATCCTCAGAAAAAGTCGACAAGGAAAGCAGATATTCGGATTTCACCATCATATCGCTCCCATATCCAGGGTGTGAATTTTTCAAAGATTACCGGGATAATGACTATGAGGCTACTGGTTTAGTGTTTGACTGGTCACAAGGCCATGTTGATGCTTCCATTGACGTGCCTGAAGATAATATTGCGTCTCAATTGAAAATCGACTGGGAAAACTATAAGGTAAGAAAGCTACTCATTTATGTATATTTTGTTCCCTATGTTTCCCCATAATTGTTTCCACTTGAGCGGAGTTTATTTAACGCCTTGGTTCACAATACTGGAAATAATAAATGTAGCATTTCCAAGTCAACTTGAGAATTTTCCAAACCAATTTGCGAATTTTTCACCCTTATTTGGGAAATTTAAAATCGGCTGTAACGAAGAAAGGGTATAATATGAAATTTCCATATTAACTTCAGAACATTGAACCACAACCCTAATTCTTGATTCTGATTGAGAATACTTTTTGTTTTTATTTCCATGCTAGGTACAGATTAAATTCGCGTAGCCTCCAATTCAGTTAAATTTAATCAATTCAGGCTTAAATGTTCCATGTAAAAAACCAGTGGTGAGTAGATATCACTTGAAACTTCCATATTTTGATACGCAAATTTTTGACTCAATTTGATTGTATTTTGACTACTTTTGAGGCAGGTTAGGGCAAAAATATCAAAAAAGCTGACTATTCCAAAAAATTTATTTTAAGTTATTATTATTTATGTAGTAAAAAAAATTATCCACGTACTCTTCAGGGTAATGTATCTCTCCATCTGTTGATCAAAATGGTTAGGTATCACAAGATTGCGATGAAAATTTTCTTGGTAGATTTTTCTTATATGTACAAATTACGAGTACTACGAGTTGATACGTACTCCTATCATTTGGGGCTCACGGGTTGGTCTAGTGGCTAGCGCGTCTGACTAGCTGCTGGCTATACCTGGGAGTTGCGGGTTCGATTCCCAAAGGTGGCATGAAAAATTTGGCCCATAGCCTAATGATTCAGGTCATCCCTGGCATTCGGGGTTTTCGGAAATAAATGATATTGGAGAACTAAACCCACTCCTTGTGATGCCCTATGGGTTAAAACAATTAAACCATCATTTACATTTTACATTTTTTTTTACTCCTACTATTTTTACTTTATTTTCTGTGATACCCAGACAAATAATGTACCCATATCGCTAATCTACTTAGCAGCGTTTTTCATGTTATTCAAAATTCTCAGATTCGTTTGAAAAATTCTCAAATTGGTTTGGAAAATTCTCTAATTAGTTTGGAAAACTCTCAATTTGATTTGATAATTCTCAATTTGTTTTAGAAAATTCTCGATTTGACTTGGAATGATATATATCGCACGAATTCTTCCTTTTCCATAGCACTATTACTAAAAATTGGGTATCTCTTATTTTTTGGTAGATGTGGGACCTGGTTAAATTGACTCAGAACTACATGCAGTTGGTGCTGAGATATCTTGTTGAGCAGCCGTTGGGGCTCCTGATCCACTGCATCAGTGGATGGGATCGTACCCCACTGTTCGTGTCCCTGCTGCGGTTATCACTTTGGGCCGATGGTGCCATCCACCAGACATTAAACGCCGCACAAATTTTATATTTTACCATAGCATATGATTGGATGCTATTCGGACACAATTTGAACGATCGATTAAGCAAAGGCGAGGAAATTTTCTTCTTTTGCTTCTACTTCCTGAAGCACATGCTCGGTGAAGAGTTCAGTGTCACAAGGTCAGTCTGCTCTTCATCTCCACGTACCTAATAATTTGGTTCCCTAGTCATTTTAAATTCAATTTGAAATGATCTAAAATAAAATATTTTCCTATAAATATTCTTACGCCAGCTGATTTATTTTCAGGCACACTAGTAAGCAGCGGAATGGCTCTGTGCTTCGAACAGACTCCGACTCACAGCTGGAAGGGCTGTTACTTGACACTGATGCTCCAATGAGCTCGCAGGGTTCTAATGTCAGTTTAAATTCGTCTTGGAGCTCGATCAGCAGCAAAAGCCAGGAAACACCGCCTGTTTATTTCCAGACTGAAGATTCGGGGTAAATTTTGATTTCTCACGTTTCTGACTTGAGGGGTTCATTTTGGCATTGTCTCAAAGGCGTCCTCAAGTCAGGTGGTAATTATGGTAGATTTCCAGCATTAGTCCGTAACAATGGTTTTGCAGGCGATGTATCTGATAGGAAGTTCAACGCCGGACATTTTCTCTCCCATTAAGTTTTTTGCAAAAACCTATTGTTTGGCCGTAAAACCAAAAAACTCGAAAAACGCGATTTTGGCCACATTAGTTCCTCCCAAATTGACCTTGTTGATCTAAGTGAAAAAAAAAACCGTTAAATTTCGTGTTTTTGAATTAATATTTAAAGATTCAAGCCTGAAGTTGATCCATACGTTTTTTGAAAATTTTCCTAGGCACCTTGGATTTTTTCATGGGGAGTCGGTTTTATGAAATTTTGTTAGTCCTGGAGGGTGCTAAAAAATTGTCAAATTTTTTATGTTGTCCTTTCCAAAAGCTACCCATTTTTTTTTGAATTTTGGATTTTTTTTGCAGAGCCAAAAAAATAGCTGTTTGAAAGGTCAGAAATTAGTCTTCGAATCAGTTTTTGATTATGATGATTCGAGCCAAGCTGATTAAAAAAAAATCTTTCCCCCTTCTTTCTGGGAAAACACCCTTCATTATGGTACCCTAATCAAGTGAGAAATCTTGGAAAAATAATCTAAATATTTTAAACCTGGACGTCACCTTCAAAATTGGCTGTTTGTGCTTTTAGCAAAGTTCACCATGCAAGTGTCGATTTGGACCAAATAAGGAAATGGGAGGGGGAATCTTTCTCTCTGACAGATTATATGGGTACATTTTTTAGGGAAAAATTTCCAAAATTATCTAAATATTTTCAGCCCCACGCCAGGTGGCCTAGATAGTTCATCAACTGGCCTCGGCTCGAGAGCAGACCGTGAAAGCTCCGGCAGTATTCAACTCCCGAATTCAGTGCAATTCAACAGTCAACCTAGTTCCACAACCTGGAGCGGCAACTGCGAAACGGAAAGTCCAGTTGCTTCAAACTCAGCGGCTCACTCGTCAAATGACGTCAATTATTCCAAGTCTAGTGGACTCAACATCAAAACTCAGTGTTTGCGGACTAGTCCTGTCGCTGTACCTAGTCGTCCTCCCAACCTAAGGCAGAGAAATGAATCGACGAGTTCCCTGAGCACTGGGAGGTGTGTGCCTTTATTGATTGCAATTCATAAAATATTGATTGTAATAAATACTCTGTGAATTTTGACTCAATTGGCCCAAAATTTATCTTACAAGTTTGACACATTATTGGCCAGTTTTTCATTATTTTCTAAGAATTGAAAAAATAATGCGATAATAAATATTTATCCATCTCAAGGGTTCTGACAATTTATTGAGCTTCCAGAAAGGTTTCATTTTTTTGTTCGGGTTATAATTATTACTTCATACATTTTGCAAGTAAAATTGCGTGCATGAGTGAAAACTTTGCAAGCTTTCAATACCCGCCATTTTTCTTCCAGCTGGCAGTTCATATCTGGAACAGGCAGTCTCAGAGGATCAGGCTCAAATTCAACATGCGGCTCACACTTCAGTTCCAACAATTCAAGAACGCCTGCGTACGTAAATGAATTTTTGTATGCGAATTAGTTGCGATTTCTTAGAACCAAGAGAAAATATCAGGCGTTCATCACAACTTTCTTCCCCCAACTTCCAGCTATTTTTCAAAAAACTCCATTTTCAATGAAAAAATGTCAAACACCAACTGCAACCTTCTGGTTGATATATCATCAAATCTACCCAAATGACATAAACGTTTTCAATCTCAACGTATGAGAGTTTTTAAGGGTTAATTGGCTTAGCTAAAGAATTTTATTTTGTCTGAAAATTCAGAAAAAAACTTAATCTCAAAATCAATTTTTTATTTCTCCCAGCCGGTCTTTTTTTCATGCCGTTTAGAAAAAATAGTATAGACATCTCACCTCGTATGACGTACGGATATTTATTAAAGTTTCGAATTCTGCATCCTTTGAAACGTAACCATACAATTTTTAGATAATGTTAGATATTCTTTTTCTCAAACGATTACTATGGTTTGTTATTGAATAATAATAAACCATTTACACCGCTTAGGTACAAAGGCGCAAACAATTTTTTCGGACTCTGCCCCTTGGGAGGAAAGGAAAAAATTGGAGTAGAATATTTGAATCAAAGCTTAGACGTCTTCTCGTTTCAAATTGTTTTCATTCTTTCTAGCAGAGGTGACACTAACCATCTTCTTGGAGATTCCACTTCTACAATAATGGAAGACGACTGTTTTACAAACTCCAATAGTCCCGACTTAGGAATGTGAGTAGTAAATTTCCTTGTGTAGGTATTATAATTTTTTAGCATTCAGAAAAATTATTTTCACGTCAAAAATCCACTTTGCATCGTGTCTACTTTTTATTGTTTCAGGAGACGTGAAAGACTGCGAGCGGTTCGGAATCTTTTCTACAACTGCTATTCTACAACCGTGGGTTTCAAATTCAAAAACGGTTCTGACGGTAGCAGTTTTGGCAATCTCTTTGGGAACTTCAAGGAAAAAGTGCGGTTCATATCTGGTCAGAGGACTTCAGTTTGACACATAGCTTCGTCCAACTATCAATACTCAGTCCCATACCTTATGAGGAGTTATTTTTTCAAAACCACTTGGTGAATCTGGTTGACTAGCGCCATCGCTAAGGCCCGCTCGTTTTACCTGGGATTTGTGATCCGATTTGAGTACTGTACATTTTCAAATGTATCGTGTCGATTTGTTTGTATCATCACACTTTTCAAAAATTTTCTTCTACCCCAAATCGATAGTTTATGAACGTTCGGCTATAGTAATTTTCAAAATCACAAAAGTCCGAACGTCTTATTCTATCTCAAAAATTAATATGATACTCATCTCAACTTTTCTGCGATTTTGTTGAATTTTTTGTTGACATTTCAGAATTTGGCTACTCTGCCTTCTGAAAGTTCATTAATTTTCTTCAAAATTCATGTTTCTTTGAACGATGATGGTAGGTATGTTAGGAAAGACGTTTAACTTACTTGAAGCTTAACTTATGACGCATACAGGCCAGCTGAGATCTTCTTTTGAAAAATTGCAGCATACTGTTCAGGAATCTGAACAAAGTATTTGGGTGGTTGTTGCGCTCAAAAACCACAAATCTTTCCGATACTTGTTTAGTTATTATTTACGTGAGTCTTTTGACCTCCAAATTTTAAGTTCGTTCTTCTATAAATCATTAACTGTTTTTCTTCCCTTCCTCAATACCATTTCATCCATTTTCATTTATTATATTTATTACCCCAACATCTAGGTATTTGCTTGGTGTTACGCAAACTCAATATTTAATAAAAATAATAAACATGTAAATGTTTCAATCTTAGACATTTCTTCAGGCATGTAAGTTACAAATACTCGAATTAATTGTTCAAGATCTGCCGAACTGAGTGTATTGCCAATATTTTAACTGCTGTGGTTTCAATTGCCTGGTTAGTTATGATGTTGGCTAATCAGTGACCTGGTATTGTCCACGGAGGCGAATAACTTCAAAATTAGGCACTTACTGTTCATAGAAATTGTCTACAATATTGGCTAGTATGCATAAAATCGAGGCAAATGCTTGACGTAGAAGGTATATGGTTTGACTCTTTCTACAAGTAGGAGTATTACCTTAAAATTGAATGCAAAAAACAAAATGTTTGCTCCAAAGCAGATTCTTGGGTATCATAGTTGGAGCTTCAAGTACTGACATTGTTTCACGGCTTTGCCAATACTGTATTTCCTAAAAAGCTTCTCTTAATTCTTAATTAATAATTTTCATAATAATGCTAACCAAATTTTCATTCTTCGATGACAAGTTTTGTCAAACGTATTTTGAGGTGCATTTCAGGTGATCAGTTCCGACCCGTTTTGTTTTTTCTGATTTACTTTTTTTTGTTCTTGTTTTGTTTTGTTTAACAATTCCTATATTCAATTAAGCTTTTTCTGGATTATTTCTCAAAATGTTTTTCACAATTATGTTTAAACGTGGTCAAAATCCTTTCTGGTCAGAAGAGTGGCTTGTGACCCGGTTTGGAAATTGGTGATCCTTCTGATCATGGAGGATTTTGGCCTCACCAATCTTGGCGGTTTCCTCACCAAATTTCAGCATCGTGCAACCAATACCTAGTAGGCGAGGAAAATGAAGTTCCAGGTGTAGACTGAGGACCGAAGTCTGCCCTGGACCGTGCTACCATTTTTCGCAGCATTGGCAAATAATTTTTTTGCATTCAATTTGGAATAAGTGCTATAGCACCTGCTTCTTCTATTTCACTGCGGAGTAAAAGTAGAAGCAAGTGCAACATTATTTAGTTTTATGCATAGAAATCAGAGCATAAATATTTTACTCAAGTAAAAGTTGCTTATAGTTTATGCATACTAGCCATTGAACCAATAAGATTTTGCTTTGATGTAACTGTAGAGTACGAAATGCTTTTATTTTGACCACAAGCTATTCTACGGGAGCCTAAACGTCATGATGATTATATAAATCTATGATTGATACGAAGACCTACCACCAGTTTCGAGTCATCATCTTATCAACGTCCAGTTTTGCGCATAAATAAATTTTATAACTACCAGTACTGTGCAGAATCGGTATATACCCGTTTCGAGGCATGTGAATGCGTAAAACTTACTCCCAGTAAGTTTCCCAGTCATCCTACTAGATTTGATCGTTGTCGTTGACAACAGGTTCATTCAATTCAATGTGAAATATGATACAATCAGTGGGGTGGCACTTGTTAAGAGGCTGGTAGGGGTTCGGGTGGCAGTTGTTGGAGAACAACCCTGGGTGGCAGTTGGGCCAAAAACGGGATATATGACGTCATACAATATTAGAGTCGACTCCACATGAAGCCAGGCAAATGGTGCAGGCGTTGAAATTGAAATTGAAACCATTTTGATACAGATTGAACCTGATGTACCGCCCTAGTCACTATTCTACTTAGCCACAATGACACGTATCTTCTCTGAATGAGTTATTTTGCGTTATGTTCGTACCGGTGTTAGGCCTGGTCAATTGACGTTTAAAACCGATACATTTTTTATTTCGGCTTTTCCCGAAAAGATGCCTCAATCTTCGTTTAGCTTTTTATTTCTTGCTGTCAATGAATCGGAAGCATAATTTATATTGCAGAAGTATTGAGGGTGAACATCTCGATTTGTGAGGACTGGGTAAGTGCTTGATTGGGGTACTTAATGGGCCGTTATGCATGAAACTTCCTCAGCTCCAAGAGAGGCCTTATCCAATATTTGTATTTTTTCGCTAGGTGCTTCACTGGATGTTCCTGAGGTAGTTTTATGACTGGAGCCCGATTCGTGTAGACAACACACGACGTGAGTCTATCAAGACTGGAATTTTTACTTGTAAAAACTCAAACACTGCCACTTGTTTCATTATGCTATGAATGATATTGACTGTAATTTACGTACATACGTTAGTTAAGTGAGTAACCTTGAATTCGTGGCTTTTCAATGATGTCCGCACTATAATGTAACTATGGAAGGTTTTTAGAGGCTTAATAGCTGATCTTATAATTTCCCTATTCGATGTAATTTTCCGCAGATACATCTAGTTTCATGCTGCTCTGCTGTTTCCTCATTTCTGATTACTCAAGTTCAGATTATTACCTATCAGCTTTTGTGAGATTATAAATTTTCCAATACCGAGATATTCTGATTTTGCCTCTAATGAAAACACGATTGAATTTGTAATTTAGTAAGCAAAGAGGGCTCACTGTTACTCAGAATCACCCAAAGTTAGCCTAAAACGCCCGATGATTGTATTCTATATCTAATGAGCAATTTTTTTTTAAATGAATTCAAACCCTGTAGCATGCTACCTGAACAGCAGTAACACAGCAGTTACATCTTAATTTCGGACTTTGAAATTAGCGTCACGCAATTAAATTTGGCCTAGCTTCCAACAGAGGGGGAAAAGCATGATCAGAATTATTCAGATGGTCGCTGATCGTTCGTGTTCCCTGTTGATTAGAGGCAACTTCGGCCATCTTTCTACCAGCAGCCTAATAAATGTGAAATTTTAATGTCTCCGCCGATTCTATGCGCTGGTTCTTACTGACTGATTTTCTCTAATAACGATTGCCGCTTATCTTCAAGTGCTGCTCGCATTTGTGTTGGGCATATATGTAATCAGGACTCAGCGCCAGTCCGATTCTATCTTTCTGCAAATAATTGTGGCCCGTCATCAAACCAATGCATAAGCCGATAATACAAGGCGGGCTACTGTCGTTTGCCTGAGCTGGTTCCTGTAAATCGGCCTTTAAGGAGGACTTTCCACCCTCTGCCATCAGCTAATTTTCCAATTTGTCATGACACGACCTCTTATTGAGCTTTTACCAACTATCAGAGGGCTCTTTAGAGGGCTTCTTTATGTCTGTAGATATCGCAACGTTCAGTGATCCGCTAATTTACGAGGTTTAAGGGTTTCAAAGTCAAATTTGCTGACATCGCTGGTTGAATGTGCTCGATAAAAGTTGTCATGATTTGTCTGTCGCGAATGGCTTCTTCAAATGACCTTATTTTCCTAGTCATTCATGGCTTGGAAAATCCTTTTGACAGGAAAATGCACACGCACATGCATGGGTTCAATGTACGCTTCACAAGTGTGCATCAGGTTTCGTGTGCGCTCTCCCAAAGGTGGTCTCAATCTGGTTCCTTCTCACCTCCCTATGTTATCCCACTAGTAAGCTTAGTAGATTGATTTGTCGAGTTCATCAAGTTTGAGAAATGAGAAAACATCTCAAATTGTATCCATCAAGTTACATTGGGCCTGAGTTCTACGATTTCACCAGAGCAATAAAGATACCTTTGACAGTTATTTTATTTCATATTTACTTTACAACTCAGATTAACATGGGAATATTTCCATGGAGGTCGAGTGTATCCAATACTCCGAAAGTAGGTTAATTGGGTGGGGGAGGAACGTGGAAGGCCGTATAGAGCGCACATTGAACCAGCACCCATGCATGTACATGGAGTGTTATAGAAAATGAGAATATGGGTGCAACATTGAAATTCGGCACAGCAATTGCGTAAACGCGGTTTAGTCCTATATGCCCTTGTTGCACTGACCTTCCCGTTTACCATTGCCACTTCTGAATTTTGGTGGCCTTGTCTTCAGAAACTTCTTTGAGCAATTCCTTTATTGATTCATGATAATCGGTCGGAGTAATCGACTTCAAAACGGTAGAGGTTACTCAAATTGTCTTGCAGACCATATTGTGGCTAAGCTTGATGGAGTGGCATTTACCTCGGTAACATAAGGGAATTTTATCGCGATTTACCCGTGGATATAATTTGAGACGTTTTGTGGGCAAGAAAGTTATTGATCTCAAAATGGGAAAGTCTCTGACAGAACAGAGTCCAAAATTAAAAATTATGGTGAAGTAAATTATGTGTGTCAAGATGGTTTTGTCCTTGGAAATTAGGAAAATTAGAAACAAGATGAACAGCTCACTTTAACAAATGAAGTGCTAAAAATTTCTGCAAAAGGCTTTGAAATGTTTTCAAAATGAAAGAATTCCATTTCGATCTGATGAAAGCGCAGCCTCAAATCTGATGACTTGAATTAAATGAAAAGGCATTGATTTAGCGTTTCAGGTTGGGTACGGGTTTGCATGGTATCGTTCAGCATGCTGGTCATTTTAACCTGCAAAAAATTGCATAAATGATTAGACCGCTTAAAAATTGTCTATTTGAGTCCTGGCAACATGCATCTGAAGAGCGAGCACAAACGTTTTCCTGGCATATTTTTTGGCAGCCAAAAACCTCAAGTTTTTCCATTATTTTACAAATAACTTGCTAAGGTAGCTTCCTGCAGAAAAAATGGTTCTTCCCTCAATTATTGTTTATGAATTGGTCAGCATCGGTTTTGCCGTTACGAATTATCGAAAAATTTCCATTCTTTGCCCTTTTTGGTAAATTCCACAAGTTGAACGGCATCACTGTAACTGGAAAACACTGTAACGTGAAATCAACGGATGTAATGAAAAATGCCAAAAGTCTTATATTTTAATAAAAAAATGTCATTGACTGAACGTAGTTTGAAATTAAATTTCACTCTAAACACCTTGAACCATTGAAAAAATGGTTTACTTCCGATTAGTACTTTCCTAGCTATGATACAGGCATAAAATATTCTGAAAAAACGTGATTTTTACGCTGAGTGGAGCCATTTTTTTGTTGCATAGCAGCGTTTAAATAATTTGTGGTTCAGAGGTGTTTCTTTCTTGTACAGTTGAATTATGAACAACGGGGATCAGAGAATTCCAAACATGGACATTATTCAAAAATTATTCCTGCTAAACGATTGAACCAAATTGACAAACTAAAACCGATTCGGCGCAAAATCTACTGACCTGAATTTTTTTAAATTGAATTTTTATGTGGGAGGCTTCTATAGCGAGTTATTATCAAAAACCTGAAATGTGAAGATTTTTTTTGCTTGAAACCTTATAATTAGAACCCTCTAAACAGACCATTTAAATTATAAAATAGTTTACTCCATGTTTTACAGGAAACGCCCATTCAGACTGCACTGCATACTGAGCTATTGCTATTATGAAATTAAAGACTAACTGTTCGCTATGATGTTGCTCAGTCCTTTAATTTGCGGTTTATAGCATCATTCGCTTTGAGCCTGTTTCACAACTGTTTTGCCCCTGTTGGTATTTTATTACCGATAGTCATCCGGTGTTTTGTTGAATTTATCAGGCAACACACTTTGATAGCATCACTCTAAAAGGCGAAACTACTGTGATTTACTCAGTGAAGTCGTTGATTTCATTCCATGTTATCGAAATTAGAAAACTAAAATACCTAATTATGTAAAGCGTAGGGTTATAAGTACCTACATAAATATATGAATAATATATTACCATTGTAAATAATTCAGACAAAGCTTTTCATTAGGTTGACTATTTCTTTGAATAAGTAATAGGCTAGATACCCCGCGCAAATGTACGTCACCCCATACGCATATATTTCCTTGGTATTAGCATTAAAGTAGCAATATAGGTATTATGTATGTTATGTATACATGTTTAATATGAGGTAAAAGTTATTTTCAAATATATTTATTTTTGAAATAATGGATGGTTTATTATTTTCATGAAACTGCCCAGGTAGTAGGATTAATATAGTTGAGATTTGAAAAATTGAACGGTTAAAGCTATCGGAGTAGCAGTGATCTCATTCAGTTCAGCATAAAAAATCTGTCAAATGAAGTAGGTATACTGCTTATTGGTGCAGAACTTTCTGGGAAATTACATTTTATTCAATGTTTCAGCAAGATTTTTAGAAACTTTATTATTGAGCTATTGCTTGGCTAAGGAATTTGAGCTGTCTTGAAGCACTGCTAATTTTTCTTGCAAATTAAAAAAAATCTTCATCCATTTGGAGAAAAAACTGCGGACGGCGGTAGAAAGTATGACCTCAGTCCCGATAACTGACTACCGATAGGTGCATATTTCAGGGTAAGTTAGAAAATGTTTTTCTAAACGAAAAAAAAGAAAATATTTTTCTGAGCGATTACAACGGTTTATTATTGAATAATAAACCATATAATAATTCAATAAACCAAGTAATAATGTTTATTATCAAATAATGGACTACCTATCAACTATCAAATGAGATGACTTACATGCGTAGTTGGTAAAATTTCAACAAATTTTTCAGAAGCCTTAATATTGATTCATTGGTTTGGCTAAAAATTGGTGCTGTCCTGGTGACGTAAAACATGAAAATTTATTTTCAGAAAAATTGATTTCCTGACATAACATTGTTCAGATGAAGGATTGATAATAATAAATTATTATTTGTTGCTAACTTGCCATCCAACAAGTAGTTTCTTGAAGTTGTGGCAATTTAGCATTTTCAACTCCATTTTTGGATGTTTTATTTTTTTTTAGACATCTAGACATTTTTGTGTCTTAGGTCGATGCTCAAAGCCAGAACAATGCTTCTATTATTCTATCGTTCTATTGCTATTGTCAATCGCAACCACTATTTTCGAGGCCCCAATTCAAGATTTCTCGCCAGCTAATTTAAGCACCTCAAAACTTTGCTATCGTCTCCATACCATGCGGGTTTTATGAGAACTGAATGTTTGTTTTTTGGAATTGACGAATAAACTGTGCAAAATTTATTTTGGCGTATCAAACTACTATTCTGTTCAGGCAATTTAAATGTTATAAATGAAGCACAAAACTAGCAACCAATTTTCGGAGAACGCACTTTGCAAAATTCAAAACCCACCTTAAAGCAAATGGAATAAAAGAAATCTGCATACCTATTCTGCAGGTTAAGAGCAGGTTATCAATGCACTTGAAGCTAGTTTCGTAGTAAATTAATTTGCACCTTGCATTTTTTTATATGCGCGTCCATGCAAATGTTGTCAATAGTAGTTGCAGGTACTTTGATACTAGATTTATGGCAACTGATAAACCGGCCCTGATTGTTGTGGCCAGTGAAAATAAAACAAAAAACAGTAAAAATTCCAGCATCTCGCAAGTACTTCGAGCGATCAAATTTTCGGAGTAAGCAGTAATATTTGAATAGGTACAATTTTAGGTGTTCTCAAAAAAACATTCTACTGATGCTGTGTGTATTGTTGGAAGTAAAGGTTTTCAGGATTACAGCAATATGAATTACCAAAAGGATTCAGAGACACTTTCGATAGTTTTAATCTTCAAACAATAATTACACATTATATTACGTATGGGGCACAATACACTTTCATGTATTATTACATAAAATGTTCACAATTATAATGACGTTCTCGTGAACAGGGTAAATAGGTAGTACTATACCACTATGCTTAGTTAACGCTGGGTAGTTCACATCACATATAAAACAGTAAATTAAATTACCAAGATATTACAGTCTTATCCCTAACATTTATTTACAATTTTTCCACTCAGATATCGCTATTTAAAACGTGGAAACTTTCAAATAACAAGTTTTTTTATTTCTTCTCTTTTTTAAAATGACAAATCGAAAAATTCCATTAATGCAATCTACGCTTAAATGAATTAGAGACTAATATCGATCAAATCTATATCCAGAATAGAATAATAAATCTGTCTCATCATTTCCACCGCACCAGTCACTCTCGTATTGTCCAGTTTTAGGGGCATGGTTTCATGGCACGCGGCGCAATTTCCGGACGCGATACAATAAAAAATAGGTAACAGATTAATTCACATCTTTCGGTTGTGCTGAGATACTTAGTTGAGATTATCCCCTGCGCTGGTCTCATGTCCATAAAACGCCGGATCTGAAACAAGCAGGAGTGTCCAGAGTCAATTATCTCCGTAACTATGCAGTCTCTGTAGTACAACGACAAAATGCAGTAGGTAAGAACTTTTTTTTGGGAACCTATAAATTTAAATTTTCGTAACCATCAGGTGTGGGCAATTAGAAGCTTTACCAGTTTGTAGGTAGGTGGACTACGATAGGTACCTAGTCGTCAATAATCTCTTAGAAAAGGTCGTCAGTATTGAGATGGTCATATCCAAAGATCGTTTACTGGCCAAAAAGGAAGGCTTTAAGGGAGGAATATGGCAGTCTAAAGGGCAAAATTTTCAAATTTTCACTTCAAACATTCAAGACTACTTTTTGGATTCCAAAACAAGAAGTCCCCAACATTCTTTTGACAATTTTTATAGAAAGCAAAATACACATGGAAGATACACATTTCAAAAATGCTGATTTATCATGAATATTGGGATAACTCCGGGCCTAATTGACCTAATGAGTTCAAATTTCAACCACTCAAGCTAAAAACGCAAGGTCAAAATATTCAATCAGTTCAACTTGATAGCTCGATAATTAAAATGTACAGGGCTATTACAAGATTCCTTCCAGGTTCTTTCTTCTTCTATTTTCCCCCTTTTTCTCTTCTATTTTTACTTCCATATTTACAGAGTAAATGGAAGTATTGTGATCGTCCTAAAATCGAGAATCGGAACGGAGCTTCAGAAAAAACTTTTTCTTATACACATTTACTCAGAATCACTTCCCGAACAAGTGTCTGTGTGTCCGTGTGTCCGTGTGTCCGTGTGTCCGTCTGTCTGTCTGTCCGTCTGTCCGTCTGTCCGTCTGTGGTCATTTACAAAAATGGCCATAACTCCCTCATTTCTCAACCTTTTTTCAAATTTCTTGAACTGAAATGTTTGTCTCGGCAAGACCTAACACCCTGTTTAATCGGAATTTGGATAACGCACAGTACTTCCGAGATATTTGCATTTTTAGTGTTTTCTATTTTATTTTTTTCCGGCCGCAAAAATGAACCGATTTGAGCGTTCTTGGTCTCAAAATCTTCGTTTAACCTTGCAGAATATGTGGATATTTTTTACATTCCGAAAATGTGGCGTTTTTTCATTTTGGGCGAATTTTAAAATTTTAATACTGAATTTTTTGATATTTTTGACCTAAAAACTTTCAAAAGCAGTCAAAATATGATCAAATTGTGTCACAATTTTACGTTTCAAAATATGGAAGTATTGTGTGTTATCTACGCACCACTGGTTTCATTTTTGATGATTCTACCAAAAATTTCCGTCTACTACCCTAAAATATGTGGTAAAAATTTGAGCTCTGTTGCTAAAATAGGCTTGAAGCGATTCCAGCATTTATGCTGAAAAAAGGATGTAATTAGACTGCCGAGGAATTAGATGTCAAAGATTAGATCACACATGAGGGGCACCCTAGTTAGGCCCCTCGCGCTCTTGGCAAGTTTCCGTAAAATTGAAATTTTTACACGGGGTTCCAATCGTCTTAGGTAGTTTTTGAATTTGCCATCGCGCTCCTCACATTTCAAAACTTCCAAATTGACAATGGGATTTGGGAAATTTAGGATTTATTGCAATTTTAGTGAGTCTTTATTGAGTTTTTCAAAAATTTCACGATCCTTGATGAATAAACAACTATCAGAGCTACGAAATTGGTTTTCCACTCGTTGGAACCCCCACAAAAACTTCGGTCCATCCCAACATCTTTAATGCAAAACCAGTGGTGCGTAGATAACACACAATACTTCCATATTTCGAAACGTAAAAGTGTGACACAATTTGGTCGTATTTTGACTAATTTTGAAGGTGTTTAGGTCAAAAATATAAAAAAACTCACTATGCAAATTTAAAAATTCGCTCAAAATAAAAATAGGCCACATTATCGGAACATAAAAAATAACCACATATTCTGCAAGGGCTCACGGGTTGGTCTAGTGGCTAGCGCGTCTGCCTAGCTGCAGGCTACACCTAAGAGTTGTGGGTTCGATTCCCACAGGTGCCATGAAAAATTTGGCCCATAGCCTTATGATTCATGTCATCCCTGGCATTCGGGGTTTTCGGAATTAAATGATATTGGAGAACTAAACCCACTCCTTGTGATGCCCTATGGGTTAAAACAATTAAACCATCATTTACATTTACATTTACATTTACACATATTCTGCAAGGTAGAACAAAGATTTTAAGACCAAGAACGCTCAAATCGGTTCATTTTTGTGGCCGGAAAAAATAAAATAGAAAACACTAAAAATGCAAATGTATTGGAAGTACTGTGAGTTATTCAACTCACTTCAGATTAAAGGAAGAACTTCAGATTAAACCGGGCGAACCTTTGTGAAATCTTCGGATAAACAAAAAAAATTAAACCGGGCGTTAGGTCTTGCCGAGACAAACATTTGAAAAAAGGTTGAGGATTGAGGGAGCTATGGCCATTTTTGTAAATGACCACTGACGGACAGACGGGAACATGGACAGACTGACTCACGGACACTTGTTCAGGAAGTGATTCTGAGTAAATGTGTATAAGAAAAAGTTTTTTCTGAGGCTCCATTCCGAGTCTCGATTTTAGGACGATTCCAATACTTCCATTTACTCTGTAAATATGGAAGTAAAAATCGGTCTCACTATTCAAATCAGCAAAACCTTCATTGGAAAAAGAATAGAATTGGCATAAGAGAATTGTGTAAGAATTCGACGTGTTTTTCAAGAACGATGAACCGAAAACCACCTTACGACAAGTCAACTTGAAACTTGAGTAACGGCCGCCTTTTTGAAGTCGGTTAATAACTCACTATAATTTGGAATTGAATTAATAATAGTGTACTAATCAATACGTCTACCTAATGGGTTGAGGCCATAGTGGGCTGGGTAGACGGCTGACCCGTTGGACGCCATTGATGTTGGGATGGGTAGAGATGAGCCCAGAGATGCCTGGTGGGAGGAGAGCTGAGTGAAACCACTCATTTGCACGGCTGACTGGTTCAACTGGCTCAAACCTGCAGAAGCAAAATTAAACTGATTATAGGTACTCAAATAGTGGTGTGCATTGATGGTACGGGGTATTTAACTTTTTAGTCTGAAGTTCTTTATATTGGGTAGGGTGAAGTGGCTTGACCGCCGAAACCGGTTTACAGACTCGTAAACTTTCGTGGAACAGACAACTTCCGTTTCCTCATTTTGAGTTTCTGATTCGAATTATGGGGTTCCACAACTTCTTCCCAAATGATTTGATTCGTACTCTTCTGCACGTCGAGCAGTTGATGGGAAACTTGTTAGATTCAATAGAGGATCCTTTCTCTTTTGACCTTTCACTTGCTGCATTCGCTTCATCCCTTGTCTATATAAGGTGGTTGTGGTGTTCAGTGTTGGTTTCATACTGACGATGGCTTGACCGCCGAAACCGGGTTATAAGCTCGTTGACTTTCGTGGAACAGACAATTTCCACTCCCACAATTTGAGTTTCAATTCGAAAAACAAGGCTGACTGCCAAAGTTTGGTTTAAATTACTATTTATATTTTCTTAATTGTTGACTAGTTTTAAAAATATTTTAGCCGCCGATTTTACATTAAATATAATACATTTTATATTAAATATGAACCATTTTATATTGAATATACTAAATTTTATATCAAATATAATAAATTTTAATAATAATAATATTAAATATAATAAATGTTATTTTATTACACTGTTGAAGCCTGGGGCAAAACAATGAAAATCTTCTAACACATATCAATAGTCTATGGTTTTATTGGCTCCTCGAACGACTCCTGACGGTGTTGTTCACACCACCTAACGGTCTCTAAGCCCTGAAGAAGATTATACGTTAATCGAAAGCTCAGCGAAAGCGGCGTCTGTTTTCTGGATGACCCTAATCCCGATCAGCTGACATCAGAAAAACAAGTCTGTTCAACATACCAGGTAATAATGATGTTGGGTCGTTACTTACCAGTGGCCACTGGCCAGCGGCTTTCCGAGCTGAACATGCTCGACGGGCAAATGGAGTCAGTCATCGAGCCGAATGGCGGCAGACCGTGCGACGGCAGGAGGGATCCGGGACTCCGGAACACGTTCGTCGTCTTCTTTCTTTTTTTCCATTTGGCTCGTCGGTTCTGGAACCATACCTGAAACACGCAATGGTACAGCTATAAAACGCTCATTAGCACTGCACTTGGGTTCGTAAGAATATTGGCTAAATTGGATTATTTTAAATTCGATGGTTCAACAATGAATTAACATCGGTGGAAATCGTGGTTGCGAGATATGTAATTTCTGTAGATATAAAATTTGATACCATTCAATCAATCTTCAATGCTTAAAAACGTGCCATACGTATACTGCTAGAAGTAAAAAGTAAGGAGGCCTTGAACTCAAGGCAGGGATACGTTAAAACGAAATAAATACCTGCGGATCGTGAATTTCGACGAACATTTCTATATGCTAACCATACTATTTGAAATTTAGGAGAAATCGTTCAACTCCCCCCTTTTTGTGTGAACAGAAATTCTGCCTGTTGTCATCATCGCCGGTTACGGTTTTACCAACAGCCTTTCAAGATTCTTTGCTTTGTATTTCCAGAAACAAAGGACACAAATTTATCCATAAACTAAAAGTTTTCAGTAATTAATTGATAGTTACTATTCATTTTCAAAAGCTTTCTAAGCTAGCTAGCTTGAGAGGCTTTATGGGGACCTTCCGAACTCCTCTGTTATAGAGGCCCAGGAGCAATACACAATTTTTCGACTCGGTTAGTTATTGCCGCCGTGAATCGTTGATTCGTGGTGTGAGGTAGGGACCCCCAAGGACGTGAAGCCGCCGGTGATGAGACGGGGGCGGAGGATGAGGCAAGTCAGATAGGTCGATGGACTTGGCCTAAGAGACGGAGGGGTGAGATGCGCGTCAGGGGAGAGACTGCACGAAAGACAAAGACAGACTGAGATCATTATGTACACGATGGAGAGAGAACGATTGAGGGGATCGAGGGGGGCACGGTAGAGAAATGAAAGCGCGTAACGGAGGGGCGAGGTGGCTATGGCAATGCGGGGGTAAGTCCAGGGGGGTGTATAATTCAGAAAGCGGAGTGCTCCTGCATGTCACCTCTCCCTCGGGATATAACTCTTCCCATCTCTCTCTCTCCGGCGATCTCCCCTATCCCCCTCGCTCTCACGCCCCAGTAGATGCTCTCCCTTTCTAACATCTATCACCCCCAGGTCCCGCCCCCGCCCGACCATTCATTATGGATACACCGCGACTCAACAGATGAAAGCTTTTACTACTCCTGTCTGCTCTGCGAGGGATGAGAGATGCCTTCGACGGCGCGGCGTGGCGCGGGTCACATTCGCGGTGCGCGAGGATCGCCAAATGGTTCGACCAGGTTTCCGGTTGCCGCACTTGTGAGACAATGTTCCATCGTGAAAACACCGGAAAATTGGTTTTCTTATTCCGGATAATATCCAGCATATTACGCTGTTGAAGGAGAGGTTTTTTGTCTCGAGTTTCAGCCACGAAATATGACCAACATTAAAGCGACATTGACTTTTTGGTGGGTTAGGCCAGATCATAGATAATTTCAGACAAACTTCGCAGCTTCATTAATTTCTTTAATTTTTTGGGTCAATGATTTCGATTACAACATTGTATGCAACATCGTGTGCGAAAATCAACCCAAGCGAAGGAAAGCAAGCTGAAACATTTTTTCAAGACCATGGTAATTCAATATGTACCTAATTAGTAGACCGTTTCGTGAAATTCAAATCTTCTCCGGGCAGTTGTGGACTGGTGCATCTTGGCCTTCGTCAATCACGCTGCCTTTACTCAATTACATTAACACTTTACTCAAATTGGTGGCTTCACTTCAATTACCTTTCCTCAATCGGCTCACGGGCGTGAATCACATCCTCTCCCTTGCCCATTACCGGCTGGGCGAACATCGTTTGAACTAGGTATGCCCATTATCGATCCTCTGTTCATGACCATAATACAGATTGATAACTTGAGGGATTTTAACTTCATCATTTCAAACAGGCGATATGAATCACCGGCGAATGAGAGGGAGCCTCATGAGCGCTCAGTTTCAGCTAACGAGCTTTTTCCCGGTTTAACAGCTGTTTTACAGACCTTCGAACTAACGGAGGGATCTGTAAAGACGAGGCCTAATAACATACGGAACCATATTTTGGTGAATATTTCAAAAATCGACGAACCCCCTCCTCAAAAGCATCGGGCGGGGATTGTCAAATAGTTTTATTGCAGTCTTTTTTTGTTCTTTTTTTATTCGGGGAGGGGGGTTAAAAATTACCTCTACCAAACTAACCGTAATCAAAACTTTGATTTCTCTCAAACCTACAAAGTCTACAGCGATCGGTGATGTATTGCACCGTTTAAAGATTGGGAAGCTCAAATTGCGAGATTCGTCGAATCGTCAGCCGGTGATTTTTGAAACGATCGAATAATATCATCGTTAAAATTGAAAATAATTTACCGATGCTAAACTTAAACTGACTATTGGTTCCATGTTTTAGGGGTTAATGAAGGTATCGTCATCGCCCTAAAATTGAAAATTGGAACGGAGCTTCAGAAAAAAACTTTTACTCATACGTCTCCACTCAGAACTTGAAATGTTTGTTTTACCTTGCAGAATGCTTGGATATTTTTTCCTATACCGGCAACTTGACGTATTTTGATTTAAGGCGCGTTTAAAATTTGCATAGTGTGTTAGTTGACACTTTTGAGCCTCGTAGCCCTTAAATTAGTCAAAAAATTTGTTAAAAAATTTTACTGGCCAAAATATGAAAGTATCGAGTGTTATGCTACCACTGGTTTCAACGAAATTTGACAGAATAAAGTTTAATTTACCAGTTGTACCAACTTCGCCCTCACAATCACAACATACAATATTCGGGTAATGAGTGGAGAAAAACATCGACCCTCCAAGGAAGATATGGGTCGGAATAAGGAGGCGCACGCACAGGAAGGCTGTAAAAAGCCCCTCGCATAAGCCGTCCCTTACCCTTCGACTTCCTGTCTGAGCCTGATCAATCATGTTTGGACACCAATTATTTGATCAACTATGATGAGATGGCGAATCAATGAGAAGGCGACCAATGGCTAAACGGACCGGATCACACGAACGATTGTGATTTTCGGTACATTATTTCCAGATATTCTTTTTAGTGAAAAACAAGCTGTCCGCTGCCAGCTGCACAACGCATTAGAGTGATCCGGGTTTAAAGCATGCCTTACAGTTTAAGGTTAAACCACTTTATGATCTTGGCATGATTTTTCGTTCATTTTTCTTAAGACATTAACCTTTTAACTTAATTGGTCAGGAAAATATTTTTTTTAACACCCCCTGAAAATTTGTTGGTTTACGTTTCAAAGTGAGTAGAATCCAAATCTGCAATAAATTTTTTTTGTCCGTACATCGTCCGAGGGTTTTTAGGGGGAAGGAGTTGTCGTAAATTTTTGAAATTTTCACCAAAAATCAGGTTTTGTGTCTAGTTGGTCCTCACGTCTCGACAGAACCCTACCTCAATTTTAAGGCCGGTAAAACAACTGTTGAAGTGGGAAAAAATTCGTTTTTTTTTGTGGAGATTTGCAACATAAGCATGTGAGGTATCATTTTCTGTTAATTTTTCTATGCTGAATCGAATGAGACCATCGCCACGCCGGTAGCTTCAACCCTTTAGGATTTATTGCAGTTTTAGTGAGACATGTTTGAGTTTATTAAAATTTCTACAATTCTTAATAACTCGAAAACTACTAGAGCCACAAAATTCGTTTTCCACTCGTTGGAATCCCCACAAAAACTTCTATCCACCTAATATCTTCAACCACCAACACCAACAAGGTGACGCTTGGCAACATGAGAGCAAGACAAGCTTTTAATTTGCAGAGTTCTTTGGATACTCAGAAAAATAATGTGTACATGCCACTGATCTACTTACCAGCCTTTTTTTTTCTTTTATTGAAAAGTTTACCTATTTGACATTGTAGGGAGTTATAAGCAATACATTCGTTTTTTAAATTAATGTGAAAATCACCTGAAATTTGATAAGTTTGCGGTTCATAACAATTGAACTAGAGGAACTACTGGGAGATCATTGCAAATAGTGCGACCGATTGTTTTTTATTCTAGTCAAAAAATGTGTTCAATAATTTCAGCTCTCTTGATGGAGCCCACAAAATTAACCCTGCAAACCGGCCAATGCCCCAATTTTTTTTCGCACCAGTTTTCTCAAAGTCGGATCAGTGGTTCAGCGTTGCGTCTAAATGGTTTGTCAAATTATCGTGCACCGAACTACTGATCCGATCAGTTCATGTTACATAAAAATAATGCAAAAGAAAACTTTCCAAATTTCGTTTTCTGCACTTCCACAACAATAATATTTCCTGCAAAAGATGAATAAAATCAAGTTTCAACTCCAGAATATTGATGCCGGGTTTTCAGCAAGCATGAGCTGAATTTCAGGGTGGAAATCACGGGTGGTGCGTATTTTGGCATCCAAGAAATCAGCAGTGAAAGAGGGTGTGCAAAGCTCGGAGGCGGAGTAACGAATTAATTTGTGCTCTGTGGCTGCGTACAATGAAGGGGAGACCTGGGATAAGCTGGTTTCTTAACAACGGGTTTAGTGAAGTTATACGTTATTTGGCAACCTCTAACACAAAATGACGAGAAAGCCGAATTCAACTCGCATTTAATATTGATTTTCATCAAAGTAATAATACAATAGAAGGGCGGGACAAGGAAGTACGCGGTTTTTATGGCAGTTGAAGAGGCCATTACAAAACCAGTGGTGCGTAGATGAGAAAAAATACTTCCATATTTTAAAACGTAAAAGCGTGACACAATTTGATCATATTTTGACTACTTTTAAGGGTGATTAGGTCAAAAATATAAAAAAACTCACTACGCAAATTTTAAAACTTGCCTTACAAAAATACGCTATGTTATCGGAAGATAACCACATATTCTGCAAGGTAAAACAAGGATTTTAAGATCAAGAACGCTCAAATCGGTTAATTTTTGTGGTCGAATTTGAAAAACATAAAATAGAAAACATTAAAAATGCAAATATATCGGAAGTACTGTGAGTTATTCAAATTTCAATTAAACAGGGTGCTAGGTCTTGCCGAGACAAACATTTCAGTTCAAGAAATTTGAAAAAAGGTTGAGAATTGAGTGAGCTATGACCATTTTTGTAAATGACCACAAACGGTCAGACGGACACACTGACACTTGTTCAGGAAGTGATTCTGAGTTAATGCGTATGAATAAAAGTTTTTTCTGAGTCTGCGTTCCGATTCTCGATTTTAAGACGATTATAATACTTCCATTTAGTCTGTAAATATGGGAGTTATAATCTTCAGGACTCGGATGATGAAACCTAACGGTCTTTGAGCTCTGATGATGATTGTATGAATCATCGTAAGCTCGGCAAAAGAGGCGTCTGATTCCGTTTGACCCCTGGCTCGATCAACTGACAACCATTTACCTGGGATTAGTCATAATCAATACCCACGAGGTACCGCACCACCTCAAGACAGGACGGTCGAGACTTTTTCTGCAAGTTGGACCATCGTAGCAGTTTGGCGATGCGCATCTTGGCTAATCAGCTGCAGTTCGCACTCGGCCGCTCGATGTTGGTCTGCCTCCCATTGCTTCTGTCGGGACGGGATCTTCGGCTATAGAGCTGCCCCTAGGGACAGGACGGGAGAAACCGCGCGGCGAGGCGAGCTAATATGAACCAGTTGGTAATATACCAGTGAGCTAAGCTATTAATCCCCTAATGGTGTGGGGATGGGGGAATGATAGGCCTCCCCCTTGGCCTCGGAGGCTCGGCCTTATTCATACAACACGACACGTATTAAAACTACAAATCACTGGCTCCAGGAGCTCAGCTTCGGCCCAGGCCGCCCCCACCTAACGGTTGCCGTTGATCCCTCGCCGTCTCCAGCTCCCACCCGCCCGCACGATTCTGCTCCTCCGACTCCGTGATCCCTGCGCTTTTTTAATACGCCGTCTCTAAATTATGACTTTGGACGGCTCCTCCGTTCCCAACTGTTCGAAGAAACCAAATCCTTCCCTATCCCTATCTTCCTCGGCTTTTTCTGCAAAATTCCAAGGCGATGTAGAGGCGTTGAAACCCTGCACACGGCTGTTCAAACATTCTGGAATTCGAATTTTGCGAAGAAATCGTAGCGGGCTTGCAGCTTAAAGGAAATTCTGGGCTGCAATGAATTGATTGCGAGTTTTGACAACACAACCAAGCTAATGGTATTTTATGGTAACACTCATACGGATCATTGGACACTAACGCGCCAAAAAGGCAAAATACTGACTAAACACAGACTTGTTGGCTGCCAACGTTCTGACCAAGGGTTTGGCGAATCCTCATCACCAAGAACGCTTAAAACCTTTTCTACCACAACTTTTGGGTAAAGATCAATCGATTGAGATGCCACGAGGATTTGGCACAAAAATTGTGGGATTGAACATGTTCTGACAATCACCACTCTCGACTTGTAGACTTCTCATGCTGTTGCGATGTCTATGAGTAGAGAACGGATTTCGATGCAGCCCCTAAAATATTAGATGCCCGTGAATGCTCTGAATAAAATTACCTCCGGAAAATCATAGCCCACATTTCAAGAGCTGATTTCATAAGAAATCACCTATTCGGAGCGTTCGTGGAAACCTTATTAGTAAGGGACTGACAATCCGCCCCCGAATTATAACTTATTTCTTTCTAGGCCAGCGATTGGGAGTAGGGTCGAGAAAAAAGGTTTACTTCGTTGCCGACGTTTCGATATACCTATTTGATATCTTCATCGGGGCCTACAGCGAGCAAAAAATGGAAGCATTAATAACCTGATAATTCGGCAACATTATGATTGTAGGTATCCTAAATGTCAATAAATATCAATGATTCGTTACTTACTCAGAAGTTACGTGTAGTTAAGGAGTGTACTTCATTGCCACACCAGTCAGATATAAAATACAAAAATAATAAAATCCTAACATTTTTTCATTCAAGTGCTCGTCAACAACAATGATAATAATATAAATGTTCATACAAAATAATAAAATAAATTTATAGGAAACAAAAACTCAACAAATAAACTAACTAACAAACATAAACCGGCCTGAGAAATTGAATACAGGTGTTAGGATCACTTTTCAAATTGTTAGGATTTGTTGTTGTTATAAGAACAACAAATTAACGTGGGGACAAAGGAACGTGGCCGAATTATTAGGCCCCGAAGAAGAAATCAGTATATATTTAGATTAACAATATATATTTTGATATTATCGAAACGTCGGCAACGGAATAAATCGTTTTTCTCGACCCTACTCCCAATCGCTGGTGAAGAAGGAAAAAAATGCTACTAAACTGGGTCAATAAATAGAGGATACCTAATTATAACGATCAGCAACCACGATTCGAATAAATTTCAGAATAATTAAATGTTCCCTTTGGAAAAACCACTTCTCATATCTGCTGTTCCACGCACCAATAATTGTCATCGTCTTGAATGTATTTTCATTACACGAGCTGTTAACAGCGAATATACCCAGGAAGCGGGACGGGTTAATAGTGAAAAAAATCAGGAAGCAGGAGACGGACGGGTGAGGGTGCAAGAGGCGTAAGATTCAAAAGTTAATAATGCATACTGGGACGGGGTGAAGGCAGATTCCACCCCTAAAGCTTGGAAGGTAATACTCGCCAAGCCCTTGGTTGCCATAGATCCTCCGGATAATTACACGGTAAGCCCCTGTGTGTTCGCTCCAATAAATAATACCCAGCCTGGTATACGAACAACCTCGAGATCGCACTCCCCTTGATCTTTTACCTCTGCTCCAGTCTCACGATGTTTTTCTTCGTCGTATTACCTATAATATGTATGTGAAAATGGGAAGAGCGCCTCTGATAAGCATAAAGAATGTGAATAGGGGCGCGGGAAAAGAGTCGATTACCATTTTTTCAGCCATGCTTGCAATGAAAATATTGTTCCAGTTTAATAACCCATGAAAAGATTGCCATTGCCAACGAGGCTGTTCTCTTTCCTTCGCCTCAACCAAAATGTTATTTGTTTCGGCTGGTAATGCAATACTTAGCACCATGTGATAGCTAACTATCCCAAAAGCCAATATAGAAAAAGTAGTAGAGATTTTGATTTTATTCAGGGATATGCACTTATTTTGCTCAGTGCGCAATTAAAAGTTTATCTTGAAGATACGTTCCGATTTTGGGGCGGTTATAATACTTCTATTTGCTCCATAATAAAAAATACATTAACGGAGGTAGGTACCTGGATAACTCATATCATTTTCATAATAGCTCAGGTCCTCATAAGATCTTCTAATACTTCTTTACCAGGTCCAGCTGAAGAGGGTGACTACACTTTGGTTGGCCCCGCTTATGAACGCATGCGCAGAGAATTTAGGTACATTGCGGTTTTTCTGGAGCATCATCGCCCCATCCTACCCTCTGTGTACTGGCGTACCTATACATTCACACTCGCTTGCGGTAGGCACGCATGGGAAAACTGACTCAAGACCGTCTGATGTTTACAAGGGCTTTTAGCGTCTTCGAACGAAGAATCATATTTATTCATGAGCTTTCTGAATGACCCTCTCATTGCTAGCCTAGCTCTTCCTGGTTGGACTTGCAAACAGAAAAAAGAATCAGAAAAAAATGAAAACTGAGCGACCCGTACCGTCAGTTGATGGACGCAACGTATCGGTGTTTCACTGACTCACTGCTCAGAAATGTACCATCGTCTACTATACTGAATGAAGAACATTATACTTTGTACATTACTCACTTTACCGAAAGAAAATTTCTAGCCGCACGTCTCGTTGTTGATCCTAATTATAGCAAACACATGTCAATATAAAAATTATCAGATGATCCATAAGTTGAATAAAATTTATTCAACTGATGATGATTCAAATGATTGTTATATTTGATACTAGTTGTACCCGCCCGGCGTTGCCCGTATAAAAAAAACCGTGATTAAAGCTCTCTCTATTCCCCCCCCCCCCCCGACACACACACAACATTCCCCGTCGATAAAAAGAAACAATCTGTTAAAAAATTAGTTTAAATGAGAACAGGTCTTTTTTTTTTAATTAAAAAAAAAAAATTTTTTTTAATTTTTTTTAATTCAAAAATTGAAAATCGGGCTTCGACAGACAGACAGACACATTACACTTGCTTTTATTATTATAGATAACAATCACAATTTTACAATATGAAGAATTTACGGAGTAACATATCTCGACACGTAATATATCGAAAATCCCAAACAAACCCATCAAAATAGTTTAAATGCAAACAAAATACCTTTTTAGCCAGCATACTTAAAATCAACGCATCACACCGAAAACCCCTGAGAGCGCCTACATTTTCCCCTGGAAACAAAACTGTTTCTCAAAAATTAAAAAAGCCGAGGCCATACTGGTCACCCCACGCTCCAAAAAAAACCCAACCCGTAAAAATCGACTTCTCAACATATCCGTTTTCTTAATCAATTGTGTCATTTTCTTCTTCATCATCATCGATGTTTTATCGATTGTAACAATTGCATAGGGCTTATCGTGTATTTGATCTGCCTTGCATACGATTGGCACCGTCAACTGGGCAGAACATACGAACGGCAAATTGTATGCACGGCAGATCGTATGCAAATCAAAACCATTGATGATGAAGATCGACGCAACGTTATGCAATCGGTCAAAAGTTGAACTTGATCAGAACTTGATCCCGATATGGCATTGATTTTTTATCGATTAAAATAATTGTATAAAGGTTCTGCCGTGCGTACGGTCGCACAGAAGACAAATAACTTTTTGGGCCGTCGTATTAAATAGAATCCGGATCTGTTTTTAAAATCGTCGAATAGGGTATTCTCTTCACGTATCGGCTTCTCCTTCGATGCTGAACCTTGATATAGGGTTTGTAACGTGTGCAGTATTTGAATCTATAGGCCCACCCAATGGCTTGGAAAGCAGAGCACCTACTTGTTCCTTCGAGCTTATATCTTCTGCGTAAATAGCGTGTTCAAGATTTACATGGAGACAAAACACGTAAACACATTTTAACGGCTGACAAGGTGAACGGAAATTACCGTCTTTGAGTTGGGGGATTTTCTTATGCTCAATCCCTTTTTCTACTTGCTCCGTGTCATGAATTCACTAGGAGGTAAATCTTGACAGCTGGTGTGCACGAAAAGCGACTTTTTCTCGTTTTCCCAGCAAAGTTAGTGGATAGTTCGGAAATGGCACTTCGGGTAGAGAAAGATAGAATGCGTTCAATATTTTAGACGCTCAAAAATATGAACAAAAATTTCAGCTAACATTTTAAAATTTGAGGAGAAAGTAACAAGCAAATTAATAAGAATTCACGAATGAAAACAATTTTAACAGAAAATAAAACCGACTGCTAAAAGACGCATGAAAAACTTACAAGAAAAAACGTAAAAACTCAATTTTGAAGGTGATGCCGTGGGTTTAGAATTTTTTGAGTATTTTTCCCGGGTTTCTCACTTGATTTACCGTAAGGTAGGCGTTTTTTTCGGAAAACTTTGTTTTTTAATCGGTTTGGCTCGAATTTCTTGACGTGATTTCTCTTTTTCGCGTTTTTGCCAATTTGAGGGAGTTCTACAGAACCGATTTTGAGTTTTTTGAGCTTGTTAGATTCCTTGAAGGTTTCGACAAGTTAAAATTAGTTGGGTTTTAGTGATCGAAAACTTGTTTAAAGACTAATTTTTGACATTAAAAAAAAATTTTTTTGACGTTATAAAAAAATTTAAAATTTCAAAAGAAAATATCTTTGAGTATTTTCTGTGATACCCAGACAAATAATGTACCCATGTCACTAATCTACTTAGCAGCGTTTTCAAATCTTCTCTTCTCAAAAGGTTCGAAGACTGCGGGGACAAAAGTGTGTGGCATTCTTGTTTACACGCAGATTAAACATTACCGAGTTAAGGGAGAGGTGTGTGAAAGTGAATCAGTATAAAATCGATAGAAGGCGATAGTTTTCCGCTGTTGGGGAGCGGCTGATCTGACTTTGACAGCTACTTGGGCCTTCTTTTCCATTAGTAGCCTCCGGCATGCTCTGCTCAGATACGTAACTACTCCACCTCATCACGCCCTTCCTTCTTGTATCCCTTTTTCGGATAACCGTGCTATGATTTAATTGTGTTCGGAGGATGTTCATGGTGAGCGTTGGTTAAGACGTGATAGTGAAAAGAGGGCGCAGGTCTGGAGGGTGGAAACCAGCGGTGCTTCCCTCCAGTCAGTTCGACACCCCTTTCACATTTAGCTTTCAGCTTTCGTTTAGCAAGTCAGCCTCCAAGGCACGTGACTGACATTGGTTAAAATCACGATTCTCTTGATCGCCGATTTAGTTATAGCGCTTTATCCTCCGTTATTTGCGTACTTGTCGTATTCCCGTTTGAGCTTATTGGTAACTGTTGGACAGGTTTTCGACACTAGCTATGTTAAACGATGATAGGTACTCCAAAATTCGTGACATTGTATGGTGCCACTTGCTCAATGAGTTCTTCAAACGTCTCAGGAATCGTTTCTTTACCACGTCCATCCCTCATGACGCCATGCGCCACTGATGCTAACCCAAGTGGCTTTCCTGTTTAAGGGGGGAAACAAAAGCGCACGATCCAAGGAGAAAGAAATTTTGAAAACATTAATTAATTGAAATTGTGAAACCTACAGGAAGGGGGGTTAAACCTATTAAATAGGTTTATAAAATTTTATTTTTTATTTTTTTATTTTTTTTATAAAATTTTTATAAAACCAGTGGTGCGTAGATAACACACAATACTTCAATATTTTGAAGCGTAAAAGTGGGACACAATTCGATCAAATTTTGGCTCCTTTTAAGGGTGTTTAAGGGTAAAAAATATCAAAAAACTCACAATGCAAACGTTAAAAATCGACTACTACACAAATACGAAAGGTTATCGGTGTATAAAAAATATCCACATATTTTGCAAGGTAAAACAAAGATTTTAAGACCAAGAACGCTCAAATCGGTTCATTTTTTTGGCCAAAAAAGAAAAAAAAATAGAAAACACTAAAAATGCTAATATATCGGAAGTACAGGGAGTTATTCAAATTCCGATTAAACAGATTGTTAGGTCTCACCGAGACAAACATTTCAGTTCAAGAAATTTGAAAAAAAGGTTGAGAATTGAGGGAGCTATGGCCATTTTTACTTCCATTTTACAGAGTAAATGGAAGTATTGTGATCGTCCTAAAATCGAGAATCGGAACGGAGCTTCAGAAAAAACTTTTTCTTATACACATTTACTCAGAATCACTTCCTGTGTGTCCGTCTGTCCGTCAGTGGTCATTTACAAAAATAGCCATAACTCCCTCAATTCTCAACCTTTTTTCGAATTTCATGAACCGAAATGTTTGTCTCGGCAAGACCTAACACCCTAATTAATCGGAATTCGAATAACTCACAGTACTTCCGATATATTCGCATTTTTAGTGTTTTCTATTTTCCGGCTACAAAAATGAACCGATTTGAGCGTACTTTTGTTTTGAGCGAATTTTAAATTTTAATAGTGAATTTTTTGATATTTTTGAACTAAACACCCTTAAAAGCAGTCAAAATATGATCAAATTGTGTCACAATTTTACGTTTCAAAATATGGAAGTAGGTACTGTGTGTTATCTACGCACCACTGGTTGTAAATGACCACAAACGGACACACGGACACACAGACACTTGTTCGGGAAGTGATTCTGAATAAATGTGTATTTATACAGTTATTACTTATAATTAACTTATACTTATAGCACTTGTGGGTGACTCTGTATTCAGACTTATTACTTATAATATAAGTAACATATTATGTAACAGTTTTTTCTGAAGCTCCGTTCCAATTCTCGATCTTAGTACGATTCCAATACTCTGTAAATATGTAAGTAAAATACCAATGAATTTCACAACCAGTAAAGAGTGAAGTGAACGCTTTTGCGATCCGTAGTCTAAGCCGGTGTTCCAGCACTCGAGCTCCCCATCCGCATATTCCCCACCCAATGTTTCCTCCTATTCAACCACCCAATAAAATATTTTTCCGCTCGCCTTTATTAACTTCAGAGAAGGAGTTTCCCCATTTCATTCCCTCAACCTTATGCCTTTCCGTTGGTACCGAAATGAGAAACATTTCATTATTAAAAAAACCCAACAGAAGGAGAAACATTAAAAGACCTTTCCTTTCTACAAGTATCTGTTATTATTCGCTAGGGCACTACAAATTACAATTAAACTTCAACTTGAGCCTGAGAGGTCTATCTCGGAAATTCAATAATCTCCTGGAACGATGCTCCGGCCTTTCGTTTCAACTAATTTTATTTTCATTCTCAACTATCACCTTCATTTTGATAATTAAACGCCCTGATTATCGTTGAGCCGTTTCAATTATCGGCTCTTCACCGGTAACTGTGGTCTAAAATAAAAGTAAAAATTAAAGAAAATCGGCCTATTGACAGTGCGGGTGACTCCAAAAGTTTTCCGACGCTGGAAAACCAAATACCTAGTGACATTTCATTC
Source organism: Nesidiocoris tenuis (assembly GCA_036186465.1). Classification (NCBI taxonomy): domain Eukaryota; kingdom Metazoa; phylum Arthropoda; class Insecta; order Hemiptera; family Miridae; genus Nesidiocoris; species Nesidiocoris tenuis. The sequence continues at coordinate 9,872,872 of AP028910.1, forward strand.
GAGGAACCAGTAATAAAATTATGCTTGATGAGCTGTTGACAGACTGTTACAGTTGTGCTATCAGTCACTCGACGAATGAAATTCAATCGCTTCCCAGCCAAAAAGCCATTTTTGAAACTTGAATGGTTAATGGTTATGGTAATTTGGAAACAGTGCAATGGCGCTTGTCAACCCTTGAGGAAATTAATAAACTGGATAGGTAATGTTTTGGTACACGATTGTCAGAAATAATGCACAGATGTGATCGACCAATAACATTTTTTCACAACGCCATGTCAAACTTTCACCTTTTACGTTTCAGAGGGTCTAGAACACAAATCTGCAAATTAAAATATGTCCATCCGCCATCAGCAGCAAAACGCACAAAAGGGATGGTCCAAAAAAGGGGGCTTGTAGCAAAACTTTCCTTGATTTTGAAAAAATAAAATAGAAAACACTAAGAATACAAATATATCGGAAGTACTGTGAGTTATTCAAATTTTGACTAAACAGGGTATTAGGTCTTGCCGAGACAAACATTTCAGTTCAAGAAATTTGGAAAAAGGTTGAGAATTGAGGGAGCTACGGCCATTTTTGTAAATGACCACAAACGGGCACTTGCACTTGTTCGGGAAGTGATTCTGAGTAAATGTGTATAAGAAAAAGTTTTTTTCTGATGCTCCGTTCCGATTCTCAATTTTAGGACGATTCCAATACTTCCATTTATTCTGTAAATATGCCACTAAAAATGGCCGAACTGCGATTGTTTCAGGTTCTTTCAGTAGAAGAAGGTTGTATTTCTGAAAATGGCAGTATACTACGGTTAGCGCGAATTAGACGTGTCCCATCGCTTCCTGGATGGAGGCGATTGAGTGGCTGCGCGAAGGGGTTGCAAGAAGGCGGCGCAAGCGCCCCGCAGGATGCGCCGCCATCGTAGACGCGAGAAGACGGGAAGGGTAGGAGAGACGGGAAAAATAAGTCGAGCTGGCCTGAGGGAGAGAGTGAGAGCGGGAGGGGAAGCGCCACCTCTTCTGCCATCCCCCAGCATCAACCCGGCAAACTCGGGACGGTCAAAGCGCGCAAAAACTGGCTCAGACTCAGAAACCAATCGTTCCACGGCAGTCGATTTCACGACGGAGGTCAGGTATTCGTGCCATTTTTGCAGATCTGCCAGCCCGATCAAGCTAAGGTTTGCCAACGGATTGGGTCGTAAACTTATGGGTCATTCTCCCAGAGAGGGCCAATTCAGACCCGGCGATTTCAGAAAAAAAGAACTTAAAATTTGGTTCTGCCAAAAATCAAGGATCATTCCTACACCATATTGAACTTCAAGATCAATGTCAACTTCGATATCAAACACAACTTAGAGATCAAAGTCAACTTTGAGATCAAAGTCAACTTCGAGATCAAACTCAACTTCGAGTTCAAACACAACTTTAAGATCAAAGTCAACTTCGAGTTCAAAGTCAACTTTGAGATCAAAGTCAACTTCGAGTTCAAACACAACTTTGAGATCAAAGTCAACTTCGGGTTCGAAATCAACTTCGAGTTCGAAATCAACTTCGAGTTCAAACTCAACTTCGAGTTCAAACACAACTTTGAGATCAATGTCAACTTCGAGTTCAAAGTCAACTTCGAGATCAAACTCAACTTCGAGTTCAAACACAACTTTAAGATCAAAGTCAACTTCGAGTTCAAAGTCAACTTTGAGATCAAAGTCAACTTCGGGTTCAAACACAACTTTGAGATCAAAGTCAACTTCGGGTTCGAAATCAACTTCGAGTTCGAAATCAACTTCGAGTTCAAACTCAACTTCGGGATCGAACAAAACTTTAAGATCAAAGTCAACTTCGAGTTCAAAGTCAACTTCGAGTTCGAAATCAACATCGAGTTCAAACACAACTTCGAGTTTAAACTCAACTTCGAGATCAATGTCAACTTCGAGTTCAAAGTCAACTTCGAGATCAAACTAAACTTCGAGTTCAAACACAACTTTGAGATCAAAGTAAACTTCGAGTTCAAAGTCAACTTCGAGTTCAAATTCGACATCGAGTTCAAACACAACTTCGAGTTCAAACACAACTTCGAGATCAAACAAAACATCGAGATCGAAATCAACATCGAGTTCAAAGATAACTTCGAGATCAAAGTCAACTTCGAGATCAATATCAACTTCGAGTTCAAACACAACTTTGAGATCAAAGTCAACTTCGAGATCTAAGTCAACTTCGAGTTCAAAGTCAACTTCGAGTTCAAATTCGACATCGAGTTCAAACACAACTTCGAGTTCAAACACAACTTCGAGATCAATGTCAACTTCGAGTTCAGAGACAACTTCGAGTTCAAACAAAACATCGAGATCGAAATCAACTTCGATATCAAAGTCAACGTCGGATTCAAACTCAACTTCGAGTTCAAAGTCAACTTCGAGATCAATATCAACTTCGAGTTCAAACACAACTTTGAGATCAAAGTCAACTTCGAGTTCAAAGTCAACTTCGAGTTCAAAGTCAACTTCGAGATCAATATCAAATTCGAGTTCAAACACAACTTTGAGATCTAAGTCAACTTCGAGTTCAAAGTCAACTTCGAGTTCAAATTCGACATCGAGTTCAAACACAACTTCGAGTTCAAACACAACTTCGAGATCAATGTCAACTTCGAGTTCAAAGACAACTTCGAGTTCAAACAAAACATCGAGATCGAAGTCAACTTCGATATCAAAGTCAACGTCGGATTCAAACTCAACTTCGGATCAAACTCAACTTCGAGATCAAAGTCAACTTCGAGTTCTAACAAAACTTTGAGATCAAAGTCAACTTCGAGTTCAAAATCAACTTCGAGTTCGAAATCAACATCGAGTTCAAACACAACTTCGAGTTCAAACTCAACTTCGAGATCATAGTCAACTTCGAGTTCAAAGTCAACTTCGAGATCAAACTAAACTTCGAGTTCAAACACAACTTTGAGATCAAAGTAAACTTCGAGTTCAAAGTCAACTTCGAGTTCAAATTCGACATCGAGTTCAAACACAACTTCGAGTTCAAACACAACTTCGAGATCAAACAAAACATCGAGATCGAAATCAACATCGAGTTCAAAGATAACTTCGAGATCAAAGTCAACTTCGAGATCAATATCAACTTCGAGTTCAAACACAACTTTGAGATCAAAGTCAACTTCGAGATCTAAGTCAACTTCGAGTTCAAATTCGACATCGAGTTCAAACACAACTTCGAGTTCAAACACAACTTCGAGATCAATGTCAACTTCGGATCAAACTCAACTTCGAGATCAAAATCAACATCGAGTTCAAAGATAACTTCGAGATCAAAGTCAACTTCGAGTTCAAAGTCAACTTCGAGATCAATATCAACTTCGAGTTCAAACACAACTTTGAGATCAAAGTCAACTTCGAGTTCAAAGTCAACTTCGTGTTCAAAGTCAACTTCGAGATCAATATCAAATTCGAGTTCAAACACAACTTTGAGATCTAAGTCAACTTCGAGTTCAAAGTCAACTTCGAGATCAATATCAACTTCGAGTTCAAACACAACTTTGAGATCAAAGTCAACTTCGAGATCAAAATCAACATCGAGTTCAAAGATAACTTCGAGATCAAAGTAAACTTCGAGTTCAAAGTCAACTTCGAGATCAATATCAACTTCGAGTTCAAACACAACTTTGAGATCAAAGTCAACTTCGAGATCAAAATCAACATCGAGTTCAAAGATAACTTCGAGATCAAAGTCAACTTCGAGTTCAAAGTCAACTTCGAGATCAATATCAACTTCGAGTTCAAACACAACTTTGAGATCAAATTCGACATCGAGTTCAAACACAACTTCGAGTACAAACACAACTTCGAGATCAATGTCAACTTCGAGTTCAAAGTCAACTTCGAGATCAAACTCAACTTCGAGTTCAAACACAACTTTAAGATCAAAGTCAACTTCGAGTTCAAACACAACTTTGAGATCAAAGTCAACTTCGAGTTCAAAGTCAACTTCGAGTTCAACGTCAACTTTGAGATCAAAGTCAACTTCGGGTTCGAAATCAATTCCGAGTTCGAAATCAACTTCGAGTTCAAACTCAACTTCGGGATCAAAGTCAACTTCGAGTTCAAAGTCAACTTCGAGTTCAACGTCAACTTTGAGATCAAAGTCAACTTCGGGTTCGAAATCAATTCCGAGTTCGAAATCAACTTCGAGTTCAAACTCAACTTCGGGATCAAACAAAACTTTAAGATCAAAGTCAACTTCGAGTTCAAACACAACTTTGAGATCAAACTCAACTTCGAGATCAAGGTCGACTTCAAGTTCAAACACAACTTTGAGATCAAAGTCAACTTCGAGTTCAAAGTCAACTTCGAGTTCAACGTCAACTTTGAGATCAAAGTCAACTTCGGGTTCGAAATCAATTCCGAGTTCGAAATCAACTTCGAGTTCAAACTCAACTTCGGGATCAAACAAAACTTTAAGATCAAAGTCAACTTCGAGTTCAAACACAACTTTGAGATCAAACTCAACTTCGAGATCAAGGTCGACTTCAAGTTCAAACACAACTTTGAGATCAAAGTCAACTTCGAGTTCAAAATCAACTTCGAGTTCGAAATCAACATCGAGTTCAAACACAACTTCGAGTTCAAACTCAACTTCGAGATCAATTTCAACTTCGAGTTCAAAGTCAACTTCGAGATCAAACTAAACTTCGAGTTCAAACACAACTTTGAGATCAAAGTAAACTTCGAGTTCAAAGTCAACTTCGAGTTCAAATTCGACATCGAGTTCAAACACAACTTCGAGTTCAAACACAAATTCGAGATCAAACAAAACATCGAGATCGAAATCAACATCGAGTTCAAAGATAACTCCGAGTTCAAACTCAACGTAGAGTTCTAACTCAACTTCGAGATCAAAGTCAACTTCGAGATCAAACTCAACTTCGAGATCAAAGTCAACTTCGAGATCTAAGTCAACTTCGAGTTCAAAGTCAACTTCGAGATCAATATCAAATTCGAGTTCAAACACAACTTTGAGATCTACGTCAACTTCGAGTTCAAAGTCAACTTCGAGTTCAAATTCGACATCGAGTTCAAACACAACTTCGAGTTCAAACACAACTTCGAGATCAATGTCAACTTCGAGTTCTAACACAACTTTGAGATCAGAGTCAACTTCGAGTTCAAAATCAACTTCGAGTTCGAAATCAACATCGAGTTCAAATTCGACATCGAGTTCAAACACAACTTCGAGTTCAAACACAAATTCGAGATCAAACAAAACATCGAGATCGAAATCAACATCGAGTTCAAAGATAACTCCGAGTTCAAACTCAACGTAGAGTTCTAACTCAACTTCGAGATCAAAGTCAACTTCGAGATCAAACTCAACTTCGAGATCAAAGTCAACTTCGAGATCTAAGTCAACTTCGAGTTCAAAGTCAACTTCGAGATCAATATCAAATTCGAGTTCAAACACAACTTTGAGATCTACGTCAACTTCGAGTTCAAAGTCAACTTCGAGTTCAAATTCGACATCGAGTTCAAACACAACTTCGAGTTCAAACACAACTTCGAGATCAATGTCAACTTCGAGTTCTAACACAACTTTGAGATCAAAGTCAACTTCGAGTTCAAAATCAACTTCGAGTTCGAAATCAACATCGAGTTCAAACACAACTTCGAGTTCAAACTCAACTTCGAGATTATAGTCAACTTCGAGTTCAAACACAACTTTGAGATCAAAGTCCACTTCGAGATCAATGTCAACTTCGAGTTCAAAGTCAACTTCGAGTTCAAACAAAACATCGAGATCGAAATCAACTTCGATATCAAAGTCAACGTCGGATTCAAACTCAATTTCGGATCAAACTCAACTTCGAGATCAAAATCAACATCGAGTTCAAAGATAACTTCGAGATCAAAGTCAACTTCGAGTTCAAAGTCAACTTCGAGTTCAAAGTCAACTTCGAGATCAATATCAAATTCGAGTCCAAACACAACTTTGAGATCTAAGTCAACTTCGAGTTCAAAGTCAACTTCGAGTTCAAATTCGACATCGAGTTCAAACACAACTTCGAGTACAAACACAACTTCGAGATCAATGTCAACTTCGAGTTCAAAGACAACTTCGAGTTCAAACAAAACATCGAGATCGAAATCAACTTCGATATCAAAGTCAACGTCGGATTCAAACTCAATTTCGGATCAAACTCAACTTCGAGATCAAAATCAACATCGAGTTCAAAGATAACTTCGAGATCAAAGTCAACTTCGAGTTCTAACACAACTTTGAGATCAAAGTCAACTTCGAGTTCAAAATCAACTTCGAGTTCGAAATCAACATCGAGTTCAAACACAACTTCGAGTTCAAACTCAACTTCGAGATCATAGTCAACTTCGGATTCAAACTCAACTTCGGATCAAACTCAACTTCGTGATCAAAATCAACATCGAGTTCAAAGATAACTTCGTGATCAAAGTCAACTTCGAGTTCAAACACAACTTTAAGATCAAAGTCAACTTCGAGTTCAAAGTCAACATCGAGTTCAAACTAAACTTCGAGTTCAAACACATCTTTGAGATCAAAGTAAACTTCGAGTTCAAAGTCAACTTCGAGTTCAAATTCGACATCGAGTTCAAACACAACTTCGAGATCAAACAAAACATCGAGATCGAAATCAACATCGAGTTCAAAGATAACTTCGAGATCAATGTCAACTGAAAAATAAAGTACTTTCTTGCCCACTAGTTTTCTTAACTCGTGACATAAACTCATAAAAATTATGACACAATGATGACGATATGAACTCATGAATTATACTAGGCCCAATCTGAAAAATGATTCACCATGTGATTCAGCGTCAAAAAATACTGTTTAACACGTGCTACAGGGGTTCGAAAAATTTTAATTTTTCGCTAATGGTCGCTTTGCAATTATGTAGAACCAGTTGGGCGAAAAGGCTATAATTCGAATTTTTGAGAAGCCAAATATGGAATTGCCAGAGGGCGATCAACCACCCCGCAGACACCCTGTACCGTTGTAGAAAGCCAAATAGGACAGAATTTTTTTCCTAGCATTCTAAGTCGAGAAATAAGGAGCATTTAGGAAAACCGCCCTAATGTCCGATTGCACCTTTTGAAACGGAGGCCAACTTTCAGGGGGGTTTGAAAAAAATTTCCGAAAGGCTCCTGAGGTTCCTTCTCAAACAATGAACCAAAAGTCAGACGATTCACACATTTTTAGACGCGCCTATACCATCGCAAGAGGTATCCAACTTGGGTACCTAGTCTATAGTTCGAGGTAAGGGTTCCTGATTTCCTTAAAGGACGTAGCATTGACTATTTAGGTGCCCTGATTTTTTCCAGTTCTTTTATTTCTCTTCGATGAGGCTATTAATGGCACCACCAGTTTGTCCTCAGTATCCAGTTTGTTATTACTAGGGATCGGATCGGTATTTGTTTACATGTATATTCTTTTCTAGGCAATGTACTGATGTTTTTCAAGTAGACGTGTTCATATTGGAGTATTCTGAACCGTTTAAGCCCACTTTCATTTCATCAAATAAAAAAATCAATAAAATTTTTTCAAATTTCGCTATGAATCCACATTTAAAAATATTTAATCCAAAAAAATACATATTTTTTAATTTTGGGTAGAAAACGGTGTAGAAATCTTCAAGGAATCGAACAATCTCAAGAAATCCAAAATCGGGATACCTATGTTATTGCATTCGAAAAAAATTGATTTTTTTCTTTTTCCTGAAAAGTTGTCAAATTTTAGTTGTGCTATGATAGTTCTTAAACGACGATATTCAATAAATTATGTGACATATTTGGCATTTTTAAATAGATAAAAATCCGATCCCTAGTTATTACTCACAGTGTCGTTTTTTAAGGGAATTTTTTACTTCCATATTTACAGAGTAAATGGAAGTATTGTGATCGTCCTAAAATCGAGAATCGGAGCTTCAGAAAAAACTTTTTCTTATACACATTTACTCAGAATCACTTCCCGAACAAGTGTCTGTGTGTCCGTGTGTCCGTGTGTCCGTCTGTCCGTCTGTCCGTCTGTCCGTGTGTCCGTCTGTCCGTCTGTGGTCATTTACAAAAATGGCCATAGCTCCCTCAAATCTCAACCTTTTTTCAAATTTCTTGAACTGAAATGTTCGTCTCGGCAAGACCTAACACCCTGTTTAATCGGAATTTGGATAACGCACAGTACTTCCGAGATATTTGCATTTTTAGTGTTTTCTATTTTATTTTTTTCCGGCCGCAAAAATGAACCGATTTGAGCGTTCTTGGTCTCAAAATCTTCGTTTTACCTTGCAGAATATGTGGATATTTTTTACAATCCGAAAATGTGGCGTTGTTTCATTTTGGGCGAATTTTAAAATTTTAATACTGAATTTTTTGATATTTTTGACCTAAACACTTTCAAAAGCAGTCAAAATATGATCAAATTGTGTCTTAATTTTACGTTTCAAAATATGGAAGTATTATGTGTTATCTACGCACCACTGGTTTGGATTAGATAGCCGTGAAATAATGTTGGTTTTAGCGACCGAGGACTCGTTGTTATGTTGCGGTAATGCTCTCTGTCAATGACTCTTATATGTTGTACTGTCTCGGCGATGGGCAGCTTATGGAGGGTGTAGTGGTAATAGGCCATTGGGATTCGTATCATTGCCATCGATAAATCACTAAGCCGCCACAGCTGAAGGGTGCGAAATAGAACGTGCAGAAGAGAAGTCAGATGGTCTATATAGATCAGGGGCTGGTGGTGATGTTGTGGGAGGTCCCTCCATAAGTAATGGCCAAGGGGAACCTGTTAGTTCCTTATAAAGGGATCTCAACTCCCGCATCTGTATCAAATCGGCATTAGTTTACCCTGCGCCTCAACACCAAACCTTATGTACCCTACTTTGAATTATTTATCCCCAATTACGCGTTTATTGTCGGGGCGAGATTTGTTTGTGCAACAACCCCGCTTCTTATGCTTGCAAGCCAACACCAATGAATAGAATCTGTACCGCGTGATCAGCTTCGTCACGTTCAGCGCACGCATTGGGGTTGGGTCTCATCCTACCACCCTGTCCTGTCCATGTAGTGGCATCCCTTTATTTCTTGAACACGGAGGAAATACCTATCCTGCATATTTTCATGAAACATAATTACAGTCCCTGGATCGTATGTGTTAACCAGTGGTGCGTAGATAATGTTGTAAAACAAAATTCTCTGGCCGATTAGAGTGGTACACTATTTCTGGAAATAATGTACCAAAAAACGCCAAGTTACCGGAATATAAAAAATTCCACATATTCTGCAAGGTGAAACAAAGCTTTTAAGACCAAGAACGCTCGAATCGGTTCATTTTTGTGGCCGGTAAAGAATAAAATAGAAAACACTAAAAATGCAAATATATCTGAAGTAGGTACTGTGAGTTATTCAAATACCGATTAAAAAGGGCGTTAGGTCTTGCCGAGACAAGCATTTCAGTTCAAGAAATTTGAAAAAAGGTTGAGAATTGAGGGAGCTATGGCCATTTTTGTAAATGACAAGAGACGAACAGACGTCTAGACGGGCACACGGACACTTGTTCGGGAAGTGATTCTGAGTAAATGTGTATGAGTAAAGGTCTTTTCTGAAGCTCCGTTCCGATTCTCGATTTTAGGATGATTGCAATACTTCCATTTACTCTGTGAATATGGAAGTTAAAGTGTAACATGCTGAAGCCATCAGCCTTTTAAAGGACCTAGGACAACCTCGCGGTTCGAGTCACATACTCGCGCAATCGCACAACTCCCATATGGCTTGAGGGTTCAAATCCCGCTGAAATGAACAGCCCGGCCCACACCCTTATGATTCATGCCATGTTCAAATTCGTAACCTATTCCTGATACCCTATGGTCGACACAATTGAACATCCTCTGGATCAGGACAAGAGAAGACCCAGCATCTCACTTAAGAACTTTAATACTCGTCTTGTCCTGAGTCTTAGAAGGGCAAACTACTAAGCCAACCTCGTATTGTTTCTTAGTCACTTGATCTCTCCCAACTTAGGCCACGGATTAAAACTCCGCCCTCAATTCTCTTAGCAAGCAAGCAATTGATTGCAGATAAAGAATTTGCCGACAGCCAAGAGAAACATTCCTTCTCCTAACGCCATTCAACAGGAGTCGTGTATCATAATATCAGCAATGGAAATCAAAGTCACTATTTTGGTACATTATTTCCAGAAATAATGTACCTATGTAATCGGCCGGGAAATGTTTTTTACAACACCCCCTAAAAATTTTTCTTTTTTCACGTTTCAGAGGGTCTGGAACACAAATCTGCAATAAAATTTTTTTCCGTCCGCCGGACGCCGTCAGCAACAAAACGCAGAGTGGTCCGATTAAAAAAACCAAAGAAAATGTAGCAAATTTATCGATGATGTGCACCTCGGGTTGGAGAATCCGCTTAATTCACTTTAAAGTACTCAAAAACGTTCAAACGTCAAAAAATTCATAATTTCAAAAACAGTTTTTTCTAGGTTTTGGACACCTTACAATTTTTTGATCGGATACCCCGGTCATCAAGTTGGAGCAAAACACAACTTTTAGGACCAACCGCGTCAAAATCAGATCAGCGGTTCGGTACGAAGTCCTGACGACAAAATTTTGGCAAACGTTTAGTCTTAAAAGTTGTGGTTTGCTCCAACTTGATACATATTGTCCGGGCAATCCGATCGGAAAAGGTGAAGGGGTTAAGTTTGGCATAAATTGGGTCGATTTTTGGAGAAACGCAAATTTTTGAAAGTGATGCCTCGGGTCTAGAACTTTTTGAGTATTTACTCTCCTGGGTAAGACAGTAGTTTTTCCGGAAAATTTTGAAATTTGGTTTTTGAGTCGGTTTGGCTCGAATTTCTTGATGCAAATCCTCCTATTTCACGTTTTTGCCGATTTGAGGGAGTTCTTGGTATTTTTTGTTATCTAAGCACCTCTGGTTTTCATTATTAGACGATTAATTTTCCTGAGGCATATAGGTATTTATATTCTGCAGACCCCGTATTTTCAACTTCGAAATATATTAGCGTTGTGAAACAAGGATTTTAGTTTCTTTCTTCTTCCATATTTACAGAGTAAATGGAAGTATTGTAGTCGTCCTAAAATCGAGAATCGGAACGGAAATTTTCTTCAATACAGAGTGTGTGGTCTCATTTTATCTATAGATTAAATTGGTATGGTTAAAATAAATATTGTCTTGGCTCAGTTAAATGGTGGCCTTCGACTTTGACTGCAAACGTGACTGGTTTCATTTCTTGATTGTTGTACCCTAATAATAAATTACTAGTAAGGCCTGTTCTTCGGCATCCTGGTCATTGAAAACTCGGATGTTAATATCGGATGATGCCGTCAAACCATCCGTGAAGCGGTCTTTCGGTTATCAACATTAGTGATCCGTCGTAAGGCCCGGTAATTCTGCTGTCGAATCGAGTCAGCCTCACAAGTTGATTCGGTATGTGAAGGGGACAATATAGATGGAATCGGTGGGAAGGTAATATTGCAAATTAGAGATGAGAGGGCAATAGCGACTTATTTGTACGAGCGCTTTTGAGATTTCAGGTGCGTGTGCACTTGGGATTGCAATAGCCGCGTGGCGTCCTCCCCTCGCTAGCGTGAGATTGAGCGCCAGCGTTGGCTGTCGACGAAGGAGGGCGCAGGCTGCGACAAACGTTTCTGCTTTATTGTTAGGTAATGGCAGGTCATAACGTAGAATCCCCTTTGAGTCGGGCCGCATTTATTTGGAACTTTCCGGTGGGATGTTTCAATTGTTGCTGTCAACGCTCCTTGAAGCTGGCGTAAATCCGTGTAACTATGCACGGGCGTTCGTGTATCGCGACGGGGTGAAACTTGAATTGTTGGTAGAGGTAACAGTTTATAACATACCCAGTAGTTTGAAGTATTGTTTTCATAGTATGGTAGGTCTTTAAGACCGATGTAATACATGACTGGTATTACCTATTTTCTTCAATGATCGTGTATAGGTAATATAAATCGGTGCAAACTCGCCTAAAATGAAAATACGCGAAGTTGTAGGAATATAAAAAATATCCACATAATATAGTGGTGTTTCTGAGTTGATGTGAATGAATGAAAGTTTTTTTGAATCTCCGTTCCGATTCTCGATTTTAGGACGACTACAATACTTCCATTTACTCTGTAAATATGGAAGTGAAAAAGGAAACCAGTGGAGCGTAGATAACTCGCAAGACTTCCATATCCTCACAAGGTAATACAAAGGTTTTGGGACCACAAAGGTTTTGGGACACTCAAATTGTTTCATTTTTGTGGCCAGGAAAAAATAAAATAAAAAACACTAAATTTGCTAATGTATCGGAAGTAGGTATTGTGAGCAATTTAAATTCGTTGCTCGGAAAAAATGCTTGGCATTGGATTGTGCTCCCAAACTTATCGATAATCATTATAGGTGTCCGTGCACCCACGAGCTTCTAGTTTTAATTCAGTTACTCCGATACAAATAAAATATGAAAATAATTCAAGTCAAACGAAGTGAAAGGTTCGAAAACGTTTGCTGTAATGGAAGATTTTTGCAAATAATTTAAGTCAAACGAAGTGAAAGGTTCGAAAACGTTTGCTGTAATGGAAGATTTTTGCAAAGATTTTTGTAATGGAAGATTGCAGATTTTTGCACGAAAGCGTGAAGTCCTTGTAGCCTACTGTACCTACCTACAATACCCCCCTCGTTTGTTAAAGGTTAGTTTCTCCAGAAAAATTCAACAAATAATTCTTCAGTAATTTGGGAGAAAAAGTGTCGAAAATTAGGAAACAATCTATAACAATTTCAGGGTAGGTTATGAAATTTTCTTTCTTGGGTGACTGGAATAGTTTATTGTTCATTAAAAACCCTAAATGAACGAACTCCCTTGAGTCGAAAACATGTTAACCCCCCTCCAGAATTCAGCCTCCCCTATGCACTGAATGGGCAAACCACCCAAACTAGTAATAAGTAAGCGATTCAATCACAACAATAGCCTGTTCTCCAGGCAACCGCAACACTCAACTTTCAGTAACCGTTTGGACTAATATTATGCGTGTCTCCGAAAAGGTGTCACTTTCAGAGCCTCACTGTGAAAACGACAGATACCAAGACGTGCACCTTCGGTCTCTTGTGCCTCGGAGATGAAGTAGGTACACCTTGAATATTCCATTTCACTTGTCCTCAGTCAACCACACTTCGAACCTCAAAATATTTCTTTTCCAATGTTGAGCATGGAACTCGGAGTGGATTTATGGAGCGTTCATGAGCGTACATCCAGCTAAGTGAACACGTAAATTGAATGGACATTAAATACGAAGAAAATTTAGTTGGTTATGACCGAATTTCGTTGCCTTTTTTGCAAGTTGAAATCAATAGTGTGACAACTCAAAAAAGCGATTCCGAGTAAATCGAGTTCAAAGTTTTTCATTTTTGGTTGGCAGGGGGAATTTACCCCTAAAAACCCTTTTCCTCTTGAATTTTGGTTCATTTTTCTAAAAAAATGAACCTTTGTAATCGGTCGGGAAATTGTTTTTTTCAACACCCCCTGGAAATTTGTTGGTTTACGTTTCAAGGGGTGTAGAATCCGAATCTGCAATACAAATTTTTTGTCCGTCCGCCGTACGCCGTCCACGGGGCTAAGGTTTGTAAATACCATTGAAAATAATAGGTACACCAAAATATCTTATGAACTCATTACGCCCGAATATTGTTCCCTACCAAACTTCAAACGCTCAGACCGTCAGGTTACCCCTACATTAAGGATGTACAGAGGCGGAAAGAGTAAAATACAGTCGCAAATACGGAGCTTCGGATAAGGGAACAAAAAATACGCAACGAGCGAGATAATAGAGTACGCCATAGAAAGCACAGACTGCAGGGCGACGGTTGCTAGGCGTAATATACCCTGTGGGGATCTGCGCTGGTCGAGATGGCGAATAGAGGGAAAGGTGGCTTTTGAGGCGTTGCAGCCGACGGATAGGGAAGGGTGGGCATCTTTCCAACTAATAAGGATCTATGACACCGAGCTGACTCCCAAACTCCTCTAAATCTTCCCCCTTAAACCCTCGTAGAACCGTAATTATTTCTGATTTAGGGATCAGGTGGTATAATAGTACGAGTGTATACCCATAATACGTACCTGGATGGTCCTCTAGAATGCACCTATATTGTCTTGCCTGCGATACCCTACGGTAATTTTCCTCATAGCATGCCAATCGTAGAACGCACTCGGGCGGAATCCATTATTTCAGTTTAGAGCTGGGAGAAAACCTCCTGGCTGGAAATGAGCTCGAAAACCCGACCATTTTGTGAGAAATTGTGCAGTTCAAAATACATTTCCCGCTTCACAGAACTCTTCTAGCTCGATTTCTCCGCGAGAAATTCGATAGTTTTCCAGCGAACTCTAACAATAGTAGTGGTTTTAGAAAATTGTGAATGATTTTAGCAAACATGCACACTCGTGTAAACTCGCGCCTTGCAATTTTAACGAAAATTGGGGTGGCAGCTGTTTCTGAAAGGTTTGCGTCCGCTCTTTCAAAATCCTAGTTCAGAATTGAGAAAAATGCGCTTCATCTCCGTTCGATTTGCCTTGAAATACCTGGATGAGATCCAAAACTCGTTCCTCGCAGTCAGCTGGGAGTTCCAAAACTAGCTCGATGAGATTTTGCCCAACCGAGGAACGGGAAATGGAACATTTTGAGGAACCTGATTATTTACGAGTGTAAGAAAGTTTTTTCAACGATCAAAGTTCTTATAAAAAAGTACCTCTTATTTCTGTGCTGAAGGCTGAATGATATTACTTACGAAAGTAAGAAAGTTTTGTCAAAGTTACAAGTACCAAAAAAGAAATTACCTTTTACTCGTTTCGAAGGCTGATTAATACTACGCAACTAAGTACCTGCCAGTCTGTATTTTTTTAATTTTTAAAAAAAGTTCTACAACGCTCTTCAGCGACGTGGACGATTCGACACGAACTCTCGCTTTCGGAATTTTTAAAATATAAAATTGATACAAAATTTAGAATACCAGTTCGAATAATTTTTTTTTGAAGGGTTAGAGTCTTTAGAAAAACTGTCCCTTTCGCCGAGCTTCCAAAAATTTATATTTTCTTCATCAGGGCTTGAAGAAAGATCTTTATCAAGCCCTGATGAAGAAAATATAAATTTCCGAAAGCTCGGCGAAAAAGACAGTTTCTCTGAAGACCCTAACCCTGATATTTGACTTCGAAAATTGAATAACGGGTCGATCCTCAACAATTCACCTTAGTTCAAATAATGATATCAACTCGGTTAAAGAACAATCGAATTGAACCCAGCAACTACACTTTTCAGCGTATGGTGCATTAAAATTCATGTCGGAGACAGTTTTGCATCCCTCGAGTTTCAAGGGCACTTCTTTCAGCGGGAAGAGAAGGTAAAAAAGTTTAGGTACACAACGATCGATGATAACGGTCAGTTATCAATTGAAAGTAAATTGAGATCGTAAGGCTGTTGAGATCCCTAGAAACGAGGATATGAAACTCAAGTTTTTACGGCGCTCGCTCCCCAGTCTCTATCGCGTATCCTTATTCGTCGAGCTTTCAACTCGTGCTTGAGATTGGGTAATAAAAACTTGGCTTTTCGTCGTTGGAGGTCTTGTCTACCTCTCTCGTACACTTGCCCCGTCCTGATGGGGAAAGACGTGCAGCATTACATGGGGAAATGTAAGGGGTGCAGGAGCGGGTGAGTCGCTCGTGTGCAGACGGCGCGCGAAGAAGGAAGCGAAAAAAGGCAATTTCCTCAACCCGAGTGGGTTGTCTTTTTATTGTAGGCCCTACAAAAGTCAGCTTTATGACTTTCAACGCTCAAACCTCCTACTTTTCCGCTTTCTTGACGGATACACATTTTATTCAATCCGCTTTAAGTCCCACACGCCCATGACTAGGCCCGCATTCATAGTGCCGCTACAACGAAAGACACTTCACTTTTCATCTTGCTCTTGACTTGACTTACTCTACCTGGTATCACTGTTTTCAGAGCAAATAGCCCTGGTGCACTCCTAGTGGTGCAATTCATGGTAATTTCAAGTAAGTCGAATGAGTGATTGAAACGCAGAAATTCCAAGTTACACGGCATCACCTTTGAAACCGAACATTTTTGGAAGAATTGTGCTTAGGTACCTACAAAAAAAAAAAAAAAATGTTGCGAAAGAATTTGACAAAGAATAACAAGCTGTCAGACGCATAATTTCAATTTTTCGAAATTAATATTTTTTTATTTTTTTGAAATTTTTGTATCGTTAAATGTTACTAGATGTTAAAAATTAAAAAAAAAACGCTGCTAAGTAGATCAGTGGCATGTGCCCATCAGTTTTCGGTATATCCGAAGAACTCTGCAAATTTTGCACAGGGGTTCATTTTTCGATTGCAAAGACAAATCTTACGATATATATGTTCTCCTTAAACACGGAATTTAGTTGTTATTATTCTAGAATTTCAGTATAAATTGGTAGATATTTTAGATGGGGATTTAGAAAAACGTTGCCTCAGAATGCCTCTGAGAATGCCTCAGTACCTTTGTTAAAGCCTGTCTCGTTCTTATGTTGCCAAGCGCAACTGGTCGTAGTGTGAGTGCGTCACCTTGTTGGTGTAATAGGCTAGTAGTCGTAAGTAGATCAATCAACCGTATCTAAGAGCCGAGGCCAAATTCTCAACTTTTTCCAATTTTTGTTTTGCTGATTTGTATAATGCGACCAAATTCTTTAAATTGAAGATATCGGGAGGACAGAAGTTTTTGTGGGCATTCCAACGAGTGGAAAACGATTTTTGTGGCTCTAGTCGTTTTCGAGTTATTAAGAATTGTAGAAATTTTTAAAAACTCAAAAATGTCTCACTAAAACTGCAATAACTCCTAAACGGTTGAAGCTACCGGCGTGGCGATGGTCTCATTCGATTCAGCATAGAAAAATCTATAGAAAATGATGCGTCACATGCCTATGTTTTAAATTTCCAGAAAAACACGAATTTTTTCCCACTTCAACAGCTGTTTTACTGGCCTTAAAATTAAGGTAGGGTTCTGCCGAGACGTTAGGACCAACTAGATACGGAACTTGATTTTTGGTAAAAATTTCAACATTTTTCGATAACTCCTTCCCCCTGAAAAACCCCGGACGGCGGACGGCGTACGGCGTACGGCGTACGGCGGACGGCGGACGGACAAAAAATTTTTATTGCAGATTCGGATTCTACACCCCTTGAAACGTAAACCAACAAATTTTCAGGGGGTGTTAAAATTTTTTTTTCCTGACCGATTACAAAGGTTCATTTCTATAGAAAAATGAACCAAAATGTTGCGAAAAAATTTGACAAAGAATAACAAGCTGTCAGACGCATTATTTCAATTTTTCGAAAATAATATTTTTTTATTTTTTTGAAATTTTTGTAACATTAGGTAATTGTTAAAAATTAAAGAAAAAAAAGTTGCGAAAGAATTTTACAAAGAATAACAAGCTTTCAAAAGCATAATTTCAATTTTTCAAAAATAATATTTTTTTATTTCTTTGAAATTTTTCTAACATTAAATGTTAAAAATTGAAAAAAATGTCGCGAAAGAATTTGACAAAGAATAACAAGCTTTCAAGAGCATAATTTAAATTTTTCAAAAATGATAGGTATTTTTTTTATTTTTTTGAAATTTTTGTAACATTAAATGTTACTAAATGTTAAAAATTAAAAAAAAATGTTGCGAAAAAATTTGACAAAGAATAACAAGCTGTCAGACGCATAATTTCAATTTTTCGAAAATAATATTTTTTTATTTTTTTGAAATTTTTGTAACATTAAATGTTAAAAATTAAAAAAAAAAGTTGCGAAAGAATTTGACAAAGAATAACAAGCTTTCAAAAGCATAATTTCAATTTTTCAAAAATAATATTTTTTTATTTTTTTGAAATTTTTGTAACATTAAATGTTAAAAATTAAAAAAAAATGTTGCGAAAGAATTTGACAAAGAATAACAAGCTGTCAGACGCATACCTAATTTCAATTTTTCAAAAATAATAAATTTTTTGTTTTTTTGAAATTTTCATAACATGAAATGAAGGGTAAGGGGAAAGAACAGGAAATGTCCAGTTTTCCCAAAAACAAGCTTAATAGCGCATTTTGTAGGAATTCAATGGTACTAACCGTATAGTGAAACTCCAAGGGGAAAAAAGTATAAATGTCGCCCTGAGAAGCAACGAAAGATTCGGTGTAAGGGGAAAAAACATAGAATTTAAAATACAAAACCTGCTTTTTCTCTAAAAGTACTTTTTGTGACATTCCTCGTTCCTTACCCTTACCCTTCAAATGTTAAAAATTGTCTGGCCTTAGCGCCATCAATATTCATTCCGAAAAAGGAAAATAGTGGTACCAAATCGCAGATTTCTTTGGCATTACAGTGAAAGAATGTTTCAAATCGGATCACAATTTTCTGCGTAAGAGCGGAACAGACGTACCGGTGAAAAAATTTCTGTTTCAGACAATGTGTATGAGTTATATTACCTCGAACATAACCAAAATACCAATAACGGAAGGAAAGTCCATGTTGTGTTCTCTACATTTTACTTCACCATGTACGTTTACACTTCATTTGTTATTCGAGGAAAGAGTTAAATAATACTCTGAAACCCATGTTCCCGAATACGGTGCAACGAGGGTGAATACGTTTTGTTGATATTGCATCCAAAGAAAGGCGGTTGCTAACAGCACGATATATTCTAAAATAGAATCGAAATTTAACACAGGTCGACTGCTACAGGGGCTGGTCGAGTTGCATTTTATCGAATCAGTTCGTGGTTATGTCCTACACGAGTGTTGATCACGTCATATCGATGCAAGTAGGTACTACCCTTTCTCCCCGACATTCCCTTCTACAAGTGGTTTGGTATTGAACCGAGACTGCTGATTTACATTCGCACATTGCGATCATTTTACATTTCATTTTTGGCGCCTGCATAATGTTCAATATGGTGTCCGCGACTGTCGAAGCTGCGGTTCAACGGAAAAAGCATCCGTCGGTATTGAATAATATTAAACGAACCCATTTCACGAACCGCGCGGTTATGTAGCTTGAATTCAAATATAGGTACATTGTTTGACAATCCCGGTACAGGTGCCTGTACAGGGTTTCTGCTAAATGGTCGACAACCCTCTCGCATGTCCTTATTTGGCTTCATAGAAATACGGGAGTTACGTTTTATTATTTATCTTTTTTTTTCAGTAGAATTCAGGAAAAATAATTTCGCCGGAGTAGGCGCTTATTGGGCACTAGGTTAATTTTTTTATAGAAACTTATTGCAGAATTGGCAGAAATATCATGGGGAAATATCGTACCCGATTCGATTTTTTCCCGCCGCCTCCAACTGGTACACATGCGCACAAAGCGACCAGGGACAAAAAAGTACAATTTTTTAAACCACAAGGGTGGCGCCTGTTATACCGCTATTTTAGACTCCGAATTCCATGGTGATATCAGTTTTTAGATCCTAATTTGCACTAATTACTTGGGCTGAGGAGTTGGCCTAGTGATTACAGCGTTTACCGAGCTGCAGGCTTCTATCCGGGAGTTATGGGTTCAATTCCCATGGCATGGAAAATGGGCCCATAGCCTCCACACAATTCATGTCATCCCTGGTATTCGGGGTTCTGGAAATAATCGAAATCGGAGAACTAGTCCACTCCTTGTGATACTTTATGGGTTAACATGGATAAGTGAAGGGAAGTTGTGATCACGGCCTCAGAGGTTGCTGCTAAAACGAAGTTTAAAAAATTTGTAGCCAATAACTGGGAGGGTTGCCAATGAAATGGGGCTCTTACCCTGGTACATTGAACACAAAGGTAGCTGATGTTATATTAAAAGTCCGGGAAAGTCGTAGCAAATTGCAAATTTTTTGTGTCATGTACCTACCCAAAACCTACTCAAAAATATTTTTTTTTAATTTTAAAAATTTTTCAAGGGGTCAAAAATATATATGTTTTTAGGAAAAAAATTAGTCGTCAAACCAGTTTTTGATTACCAAAACCCAACTAATTTTGACTTATAGGTAGTGAAAAATGTGTAAAAACCTTCAATGAAGTACATCCTTTTAGGGTCACTCCCAAAGGACCATATAGGACCTTGAGCTGAAAAATAGTACCTACCTACCGTCCTTCCAGAAGAAGGACCACTCTCCACCGTAAGTAAAGATGAATAATCTCATGCTAAGTAGGTACATGCGTCGAGCTTTCACAAATTTTTTTTTTAAATTTACGCTTTGAACTGTTTTAAACTTGACTCACCTGGACTCTCGATTCGGTTAAGCCTATTCTCAGTGCGATTTCTTCCCGCATGAAGATATCCGGGTAGTGAGTTTTCGAAAAACATCGTTCGAGTTCGTTGAGTTGCGCAGGCGTGAATCGCGTCCGGTGTCGCTTTTGCTTGGAAGGCTTCGAGTTATCGTCCGAGACTTGGGACCCCTGCAGGGAGAGGCCAGCCACGGCGACAGCGGCCGCGGCCGCAAATTCGAGTCTGGCACCTTGGTGTAGGCTGGCGTGGTGGTGGTGATGGTGGTGGTGGTGAAGGTGCCCGCTCAGGTGGTCCTGGCCGCCCAGGCTTTTCACCTCCACGCCACTTCCATGGTTGACTAGAATTTGCCGTTTTACCTCGTCGCAGTCTTTTCCTGAAACACAGTTGATCCAAATTCGCTGAAATTATGATGCTGTCAGAGGGTAACGCATTGAAGATATTCGATTAGACCTTTTTTAATGCAAAAATCAAAACAAACAGCTTCTGTCGTAGTATTTATGTCTGAATTAAAATCGCAACAAAAACATACTTTTTATTTCACGGTTGGGTATAATATTTGGGACAGACGGACTAACGGACACACAGACACTTGTTCAGGAAGCGATTCTGAGTAAATGTCTACGAGAAAAAGTTTTTTCTGAAGCTCCGTTCCGATTCTCGATTTCAGGACAATTCCAATACTTCCATTTACCCTGTAAATATGGAAGTAAAAAGGTTACTGAAAACACAGTTTTTGACTCGTCACAGGGAATTTTGTTTCATTTTTCTCAAGAAATGAACTTTTGTAATCGGCCAGGAAATTTTTTCTCAACACCCCCTGAAAATTTGTTGGTTTACGTTTCAAGGGGTGTAGAATCCGAATCTGCAATAAAACATTCCTATCTAGTTATCGAAAAGTTTTGAAATTTTCACCAAAAATCAAGTTTCGTATCTAGTCGGTGATATTAGTCGTATCTAGCGAGTTTTTTGATATTTTTGACCTAAACACTATCAAAATCCGTCAAAATTTGATTAAATTGTGTCGCACTTTTACGTTTCAAAATATGGAAGTATTGTGTGTTATCTACGCACCACTGGTTTGTTTAGCATTTTTTAAAAATTAAAGCGGTCGAAGAATAAAAAGATCTGGGTGGCTGGCATCCGGCGTGTCGCATGATGACGGAATTGAAACCTGCGAGGTTTGAGAATCAACAGGAGATAAAACTATGCCTACCACATAGGGGCAAGAGGAAAACGACAAGGTGCTAATGAAACGAGATTGCCCGTCTGGTAGCTTCTTGGTCGATATTTTACAACCGCTGTAAAACCTTAGCGTAGGACTTGGCGGCACTGGCTCGGCGCTACTTCTCCAAATCGTCAATCCCAGCCCATTCAGAGAGTGGCGAGAAAATCAAGTCTAAAGTGATGTAGGTTACTTTTCCAACATTGAATCAAGGTGGTCAGCAATGAAAATAACCGCTAATCTCAGAGGTATACAGACATGTCTTTTTGTCTCCAATTTTCACGTCCATATTTACAAAGATAATCGAAGTATCCTGCTGCATAAAGTTATCGATCATTCTGGTGTTTTTGGAGATGATTCAAGCGCTTCTGATTCATGATGTACCTGTAGAGTCACATAACTCCGTCGGAAAATTTTTTTTTTTTGTTCAAGCAACCACGTAACTGTCTATCCACGTATTTTTGTCAACAATAAAAAGTTTAGTGTGTCATTTGAATTCGACTGAATTTATTATAATCTACGTCAAAGTTTGTCCCTACAAACTGGTGACCCCGACGCTTTATAATTACAATATAATAAATTATACAATATGATAACGGTTAATTTTTTTTTGGGCAGAAAAAATACATTAAAAATCACTAAAAGTGCCAATGTATCGGAAAGTATTCCGTATCCCGGTTAAACGGGGCGATCGGTTTTGCCGAGAGGAAAATTCCAATCAAAGACGTTTGAAACGAAAATTGAGGGATTGAGGAAGATATGGCCATTTTATTTCCATGTTTATGAAGTAAATACCTAGCTATATTGTAATAGTCGGGTAAGAAGAAACTTTTACTTGTACATTTTTACTCGGAATCACTTCCTCAACAAGTGTCTATGTGTCCGTGTTCGTTAACAAAAATGGCAATAGCTCCCTCAATTCTCAACCTTTTATCAAATTTCTTGAACTGAAATATTTGTCTTGGCGAAACCTAACACCCAGTTCAATTTGAATAACTCACAGTACTTCCGATATATTGCATTTTTAGTGATTTCTATTTTATTTTTTTCCGGTCACAAAAATGAACTGATTTGAGCGCTCTTGGTCTTAAAATCTACGTTTTACCTTGCAGAATATGTGGATCCGATAACTTTGCATATTTTTACTTCCATATTTACAGAGTAAATGGAAGTATTGTGATCGTCCTAAAATCGAGAATCGGAACGGAGCTTCAGAAAAAACTTTTTCTTATACACATTTACTCAGAATCACTTTCCGAACAAGTGTCTGTGTGTCCGTTACGTCCGTTACGTCCGTTACTTCCGTCTGTCCGTCTGTCCGTCTGTCCGTCTGTGGTCATTTACAAAAATGGCCATAACTCCCTCATTTCTCAACCTTTTTTCAAATTTCTTGAAATGAAATGTTTGTCTCGGTAAGACCTAACACCCTGTTCATTCGGAATTTGGATAACGCACAGTACTTCCGATATATTTGCATTTTTAGTGTTTTCTATTTTATTTTTTTCCGGCCACAAAAATGAACCGATTTGAGCGTTCTTGGTCTTAAAATCTTTGTTTTACCTTGCAGAATATGTGGATATTTTTTACATTCCGAAAATGTGGCGTTTTTCATTTTGGGCGAATTTTAAAATTTTAACAGTGAATTTTTCGATATTTTTGTCCTAAACACCCTTAGAAGCAGTCAAAATATGATCAAATTGTGTCACAATTTTACATTCAAAATATGGAAGTATTGTGTGTTATCTACGCACCACTGGTCTTATACACATTTACTCAGAATCACTTCCTGAACAAGTGTCTGTGTGTCCGTTACGTCCGTCTGTCCGTCTGTGGTCATTTACAAAAATGGCCATAGCTCCCTCAATTCTCAACCTTTTTTCAAATTTCTTGAACTGAAACGTTCGTCTCGGCAAGACCTAACACCCTGTTCAATCAGAATTTGGATAACGCACAGTACTTCCGATATATTTGCATTTTTAGTGTTTTCTATTTTATTTTTTTCCGGCCGCAAAAATGAACCGATTTGAGCGTTCTTGGTCTTAAAATCTTTGTTTTACCTTGCAGAATATGTGGATATTTTTCACATTCCGAAAATGTGGCGTTTTTTCATTTTGAGCGAATTTTGAAATTTTAATATTGAATTTTTTGATATTTTTGACCTAAACACTTTCAAAAGCAGTCAAAATATGATCAAATTGTGTCACAATTTCACGTTTCAAAATATGGAAGTATTGTGTGTTATCTACGCACCACTGGTTATTTTAGGAGAAAATTTGCACTGTGAGTTTTTTGATATTTTTGAGTTGAAAGCAGTTGAACAATCTACCAAAATCAGGGTGATACTCAAGTACACCACCAAGGTTACCAAGGTACCAAGGTCTCGTTGCTTCTATCGATCAACGCATTTGAACCAAGCTTCCCAGCTTTTCGCGGGATCTAGCCTATCTCAGGGAAAGATCGATCTGGATTCAACGCCCGTTCGCTCTCCCAATCGCTACCCCTTCACCGGAGTTGCCATCCGCTGGGTTTCTCTTGCCCCTATCAAGTCCATTAATGCGTATCTCACTTCTACTTTCCTCAGTTGACCAACTCCGACTCCAATTGGAAAACGGTAAACTTATGTACGCGGTTCGTCAGTTAAAACCATTTTTAATGTAATGTAAGTAAAGTATGTTTCTGGGTTAACGGGTAGAGTAGTGGCTTGATTCTGACTCGATTCTGCTCTGGGTTGTGGGTTCGAATCCCACGGTGGCAGGAAAAGTGTGGCCCATATCCTTATGATTCACGCCATTCCCGTTCCGGGGGTATTCTGTTGAAAATTTCTGTTCAAAGTTGAAATTCTTCTTGGCTCATTGAAACAGTTGTATGATCATCTACTATTACAAATTCATCTACTAACAGCTGAGTTTTCATCACATTTGAAGAGCAATGGAAATTCTCATGGGAGAAGAAATGAATAGGGAGATAGGTAATATTACCATCTGGCCATATAATAGGATGGTAGGTAAGTACAGGTGCCGAGCTAATTATTATTATTTTATCATCAATCAACCTATAGGTAAAATTTTGAATAATGATTAATGATGATTTAATTACAATTATGTTGGCGTGTCATGGGCTTAAGGCTGAAGAGGACAAGTGTGCATGGGAGAGGGAGAATGATTAAAAGTTTCATGAACCAATTCACCGATTTTCAAATTTCAAGAGGATTTTTTTTTTCAAATTAAAAAAATAGAATTTTATTTTTTGTCTAATAACCGAAATTTAGACCGAATTTAAATAATTTTGAACTTTCATGATTGGTTAGTTGGTACAAGAGAAAAACGTCATGCAACCTTAAAATGGCTCTCTCGAAATTCAAAAAACGCTGCTAAGTAGATCAGTGGCATGTGCAGATTAGTTTTTGCTATGTCCGAAGAACTCTGCAAATTTTGCACAGGGGTTCATTTTTCGATTGCAAAGACAAACCTTACGATATATCGGTACTCCTTAAACACAGAATTTAGCTGTTATTATTCTATAATTTCAGTATCAATTTGTATTTTAGATGGGTTATTTAGAAAAACGTTTTTTCAACCAGGCAAAAAATAATCATCCTCTTCGCTTGATAAATACTTACTTACATATCCATTTTTTCAACGCAGCTGATCGTTCAATTCCGTTAAATTTACCATTTAATCTATTCTTAATCACCTTCATAATAATTATTATTAAATTCTCTGAATAATGAAATTAAAAATGCCTCATGCCTCAGAACCGTTGTTAAAGCCTGACTCGCTCTCATGTTGCCAAGCGCAACTGGTCGAAGTGTGAGTGCGTCACCTTGTTGGTGTAAAGCTGGGTTCACATGTGCGTAAAAGTCTGCGTAATCTCCGTACTGCGTACAGTGCGTAATGAGATCTGATTGGCTGCCAGGTAAATTTACCAGGTAAATTGCGCGCGCGTAAAATTGCGAGCCAATCAGATCTCATTACGCACTTTACGCATACGCAGATTACGCAGACTTTTACGCACATGTGAACCCAGCTTAATAGGCTAGTAGTCGTAAGTAGATCAATCAACCGTATCTAAGAGCCGAGGCCAAATTCTCAAGTTTTTCCAATTTTTGTTTTGCTGATTTGTGTAATGCGACCAAATTCTTTAAATTGAAGATATCGGGAGGACAGAAGTTTTTGTGGGGATTCCAACGAGTGGAAAACGAATTTTGTGGCTCGAGTAGTTTTCGAGTTATTAAGAATTGGTGAAATTTTAAAAAACTCAAAACTGCCTCACTAAAACTGCAATAACTCCTAAACGGTTGAAGCTACCGGCGTGGCGATGGTCTCATTTGATTCAGCATAGAAAAATCTATAGAAAATGATACCTCACATGCCTATGTTGCAAATTTCCTTAAAAAGACGAATTTTTTACCACTTCAACAGCTGTTTTACTGGCCTTAAAATTAAGGTAGGGTTCTGCCGAGACGTTAGGACCAACTAGATACGGAACTTGATTTTTGGTAAAAATTTCAAAATTTTTCGATAACTCCTTCCCCCTTAAAAACCCCGGACGGCGGACGGCGTACGGCGTACGGCGGACGGACAAAAAATTTTTATTGCAGATTCGGATTCTACACCCCTTGAAACGTAAACCAACAAATTTTCAGGGGGTGTTAAAATTTTTGTTTTCCTGACCGATTACAAAGGTTCATTTCTTTAGAAAAATGAACCAAAAATTGAATTCCTATAGCAGAAATTTTCCACTTTTTGCCTGCACTTTTGGCCAATTTGAAATCCAATTTTTGCAAATTTGTCTATATTACGTCTAGAGTGCGTTTTAAAAAGTTTTTCTCAATATCGAATGTTTACATTTTTAATTTACAATTCCAAAAATTTGAAAATCCGCCATGATACCACTCTGCAGATTGCTGATATGAATACAACGCCATTTTCAAATTAGGGAAATGTCAAGTACTTTCCGAGAAAAGCTTATGAACTTTTGACCCAATCTCAGCGTCATCTCTTTCACAGAAACTCACCAGTCTTGTTTATCCTTAATGCCATTGATCTAAATTCTAGCAATGCGTCAAATACGATTGGATGAATACAAATATACATGAAATACACATCAAATATTCAATTCTAGCAATGAAATATACATGCTTCAAAAGGATAGTTAAACGTATTATTAGGTATTATTTATTGCTTGGTATACCTATGCCTACATCCCAGTAATTGTCCAATTAAATGATCTAATTGACAATCATTGTCCAATTAAATAATTTGAATAATTGCAAGAAGCTTTCAACCTCTCGTTGAGTGTATAGTCTCTTTAATAGTTTACGTCATTTATCAATGAAATTATGTACCTATATGCTACGAACTATGGTGAGTTTTTTTATTTAATATGCGACCACTCATGATTTCTTAAATTGTTGAAACGTTGAATCCGCAACAACATCAATGGAACTGAGTCATTAATAATGAATAATAAACACCCACACATATTCTGCAAGATTAAACAGAGGTTTTAAGACCAAACGCTCAAATCGGTTCATTTTTTGTGGCCGGAAAAAAAATAAAATAGAAAACCCTAAAAATGCAAATATATCGGAAGTACTGTGAGTTATTAAGGGTTCGGAGAGAGACGAGCCCTACCATCCTTGCCTTCTCGTCAACGATAGAGCCGCCCGGACCAGACCGCCCGGATCTGTACCTACCTACCCTAGCCGCCCAGACCAAGGCGCCCTCACCCGCAAAAGCGGCTCGGATAAGCCGCCCGGCCCTAGCCAGCCGAACTCCAATTTCGAGAATCGATGACTCGCGCGCATGATTGTTCATGTCAGTTCAAAGTCTTTTCCTGCGCCTGCTTTTCTGCGAATGCGAGCCCCTTGTTCACAAGTCCGTCTTCCGCCAGCTTCCCTCCGGGTAGGTCGCGCTCGGTTGTTTTAGGAAATTTTAGGGAAAAAAGCGTATCGAGAGAATTTTCCATCGAAAAACTCCGTTCCCGACATTGCTGTTATCGTTCCGCGAGTGAAAGTTTGTGATAATTTCGCGAAATCGGTCGATTTGTTTGTGATTTTCTGAATGTGGCTGACAAATGTTGGCGAAATTTTACTTTCTTCCCGTCCCGTTTCGCTCGGTTTGGTAGTCGTTCGATTTATCGTGCCGGTTGAGGGAACAACAATTTTTGAATGGTTCTGTGTCGTTTTGGTGGATTCGCCTTTTTGTGTCTGCTGCCCTGCTCGTCGGTGAAAACTCAACATACCATCAGTTCTGCTATGCACCAATGCAAAGGCTATTTTCAAGCAATTGGCATAGTTTTCGGAATTAGTGGAATTTTTGGTAGAGTCTTGAGGACAGTTTCTGGAATTGACTGGATTTTTATTTAACCGAGTTTTTACTAACAACTGTTTGGCCACTAAAATTTAATCAATTTTGACGTTAACGGGATGAGAAATGAGCCCCAAAAACTAAAATTGTTTCTCAACGTAAAGAAACCTAAACGTTGAACCACCTTGAATCTTTCAAAAATTGAAAAAAAATAAATCGCAATCAAGAGATTTGAGTTAAGATGAAACCGAAAAATCCTTTCACAAAAATATTGGAAAAAAACTCTTCATGATAAATTGAGAGAGTTTTTATGACATGTTTTCCTAAAGTCAAAATTCAGATTTCCTTTTTGACCGAAAAGAAACAAAAGTGTCGTTGTGTTGTGGAAAGATGCTGTGCCTCGAGAAGTGCAACACCATGGAGTACCCATCGTATGCAGCCGGAGGACATCGAACAACGAGGAGCGACGTGGCTAAACGTAAGTTTCCATGTATGCGTAGATATCACACGACTTCTGTTTTTTACTTCCCTGAAACGAATAGAGCTTCAATTTTTTTCTCTTTTTGTTACAGGTATGTCAGAACTTGTCTGCGTTTGGTCCAAGGTAAGACCTTTTTCATTTGAAATCGTAGAGATCCGACCCTGATTGGGATGCATCACGTATGAACGAAAAATAGGCATTCTCGCAAAAGATCCTTCATATTTTTGGGTTTTATTGTCCCGTTACATTCCCATAAACTCCAATTTCGCGTTTTTTAAAATTTATTCCGCGTCTTGACTAGTTTTTCCTGATAAGCCAATATTCTGAACGGTTTGTGCAACGTATTTCTAGAAAAGGATTGTGGCGAATAATTATTATTGTGACTCGATTTCCACTGATGCACGAGTGTTTAATCAAGACGTGGGAACAGGTAAGTACGAATTATTATGAAAAGTGATAATTATTGAATACCTACATCAACATAGGGGCTTGAATAATTTTTCGTGCTCTCATGTGCACAGTTCGTTATCGCGTTATGGGTATCAACCCAAAATTAGGCTGAAAACCAGTGGTGCGTAGATAACACACAATACTTCCATATTTTGAAACGTACATATTTGAAAAAATTGATCATATTTTGACTGTTTTTAAGGGTGTTTAGGTCAAAAATATCAAAAAATTCACTATGCAAATTTTAAAATTTGCCAAAAATAAAAATACAATACATTATTGGAATATAAAAATATCCACATATTCTGCAACGTAAAACAAAGATTTTAAGACCAAGAACGCTCAAATCGGTTCATTTTTGCGGCCGGAAAAAAATAAAATAAAAAAACGCTAAAAATGCAAATATATCGGAAGTACTGTGCGTTATCCAAATTCCGATTAAACAGGGTGTTAGGTCTTGCTGAGACAAACATTTCAGTTCAAGAAATTTGAAAAAAGGTTGAGAAATTAGGGAGTTATGGCCATTTTTACTTCCATATTTACAGAGTAAATGGAAGTATTGTGATCGTCCTAAAATCGAGAATCGGAACGGAGCTTCAGAAAAAACTTTTTCTTATACACATTTACTCAGAATCACTTCCAGAACAAGTGTCTGTGTGTCCGTGTGTCCGTGTGTCCGTCTGTCCGTCTGTGGTCATTTACAAAAATGGCCATAACTCTCTCATTTCTCAACCTTTTTTCAAATTTCTTGAACTGAAATGTTTGTCTCGGCAAGACCTAACACCCTGTTTAATCGGAATTTGGATAACGCACAGTACTTCCGAGATATTTGCATTTTTAGTGTTTTCTATTTTATTTTTTTCCGGCCGCAAAAATGAACCGATTTGAGCGTTTTTGGTCTCAAAATCTTCGTTTTACCTTGCAGAATATGTGGATATTTTTTACATTCCGAAAAAGTGGCGTTTTTTCATTTTGGGCGAATTTTAAAATTTTAATACTGAATTTTTTGATATTTTTGACCTAAACACTTTCAAAAGCAGTCAAAATATGATCAAATCGTGTCACAATTTTACGTTTCAAAATATGGAAGTATTGTGTGTTATCTACGCACCACTGGTTGTAAATGACCACACACGGACAGACGGACACACGGACACACAGGCACTTGTTCGGGAAGTGATTCTGAGTAAATGTGTATAAAAAAAGTTTTTTCTGAAGCTCCGTTCCGATTCTCGATTTTAGGACGATCACAATACTTCCATTTACTCTGTAAATATGGAAGTAAAAATGAAATTGAATTAGTCATAGCCGGGAAAAAGCGGTCGCTCAAATCTTCCCCGAATTGCTTGGAGATCCTTCCCTGGGCATCGCACGGAAACCGACTCCAGGAAAACGTTCCATTTCAAATACTACGCTTTCAATGCTCGGCAACCCTTAAAGGCCGGCCCTTCAGGAGCTCTTAGGACCGGGTCGTAAGGGCGGCCGATCGGAGGGAAGCGGATAGACGTATAACAGTAAACAAGAAGGAACGACGCATACTGGGATTGGATGTTTTTGCGATGTTAGTGACACCCCGTGTCCTGGAGGGGAAGTAGAGATTGGATCGGCCTGGATTGCATCCCAATCCAAGGAACAGTTTGCACCCTCGTTCAACTCGTTTGCAAACTCACTCGCCCTTCAAGCGCTATTCTCGCCCCATTTTCTTCCAATTCTCATTGGTTCAAGTTGAAATTAAGTCTGCCCCATCACAATATTCCATTGGTGCGCGAAATGTCAACACAGTAATTCCAATCTCGCATTATTGTAAGTCTGTTTTTTGTATAGTCGGACGTTAAGGTTGTTTAGTTGATGATATAGTCGGGGTTCGGCCACGAGTTTCACCAACGTTAAGTTCATCATTTTATTCTTAATCTTCAACGTTTTGAGAGGTTCCACTCTCATCGTCAAGTTTTAAAACAATATAAAACTAAGAGTACATCGTGATAGAGCCCTGAGGAGGGCCAAGTCGTAATTGGAAGGAAATCGTTATAACAGGTGAAGAGTTCAGGGAAAAACCAGTTAACTCGATTTTTTATAAAAAATGAATTAATATTGGATTCATATGTTTTGAAGGGTGCTGGATCTGATGAGAGAGCGAGAACAGGGGAAAACCGGGGCTGAATGCCTTAAATTATCGAGTGAAGGTTCGGTATACAGGGTATACCCATTTCCAGTATACCCGGAATACCATTTCCGGGAAAAAAACCATTTCCGGTATACCCATTTTCTCCAACCAGAAAAATTAGTTTTTCTCGAAATTTGAAAAATCTGGATAGCCGGTTTTTCCCCGGCACTCTTCATATACATGGAAAATATTCTAAAAAGAAGCTCTAAAAATTAAACTAATCAAAATTAAAAATCTGAGTTATTTAAAAAAATAACGCGCAGAGCAACAACTTCAAATGTAAAATGCGGATTGAACGTTGGTGAAATTTGTGGCCGAACCCAGACTATACCATCAACTATTGTTGGTCTGTATCCAATTTTATGATGGATTCTTTGTTTCTGGCATCAAGCAAAATACCTACGGCATGCGACCGAATAAGCCATTGAAACACTTCGAGAGAAAAATTACTTTTTCACCCCCCTAGCAAAATTAGTTGGCTTACGTTTCGAGGTAACCCCCCAGAATAGAAAATCAGTGGGGCGTAGATAACACACAATACTTCCATATTTTGAAACGTGAAAGTGTGACACAATTTATTTGATCATATTTTGACTTCTTTTGCGGGTGTTTAGGTCATAGATATAAATAAAACTCGATATGAAAATTTTAAAACTTGCCTAAAAAAATACGCCACATTACTGGAATATAAAAAATATCCACAAGGTAAAAAATCTGCAAGGTAAAACAAAGATTTTAAGACCAAGAACGCTCAAATCGGTTCATTTTTGTGGTCGGAAAAAATAAAATAGAAAACACTAAAAATGCAAATATAGCGAAAGCACTGTAAGTTATTCGAATTCCGATTCTTTTGATGCACAAATGTTTGATACGATTTGACTACTCGAGACTGTTTGAATCAAGAAGCTCAATATGCACATTCAAAAACTTGCCTCAACTCAAAATACGTCAAGTTATCTGAATGTAAAACAAAGATTTTGAGACCAAGAACGCTGAAATCGGTTCATTTTGGTGGCCAGAAAGAACCAGTCAAAAATATCAAAAAACCCACTATGCAAATTTTGAAACTCGCCTGAAATGAAAATTCGCCAAATTATACGACTAATAAATATCCACACATTCTGCAAGGTAAACAAAGATTTTTAGACCAAGAACGTTCAATTCGGTTCATTTTTGTGGCCGGAAAAAATAAAATAGGAAACACTAAAAATGCAAATATATCGTTAGTACTGTGAGTTATTCTGATTCCGATTAAACAGGGTGTTATGTCTTGCCGAGACGAACATCCTAGCTTAAGAAATTTGAAAAAAGGTTGAGAATTGAGGGAGCTATGGCCAATTTTGTGAATGACCACACACGGACGTGATTTTCTAGGAAGTGATTCTGAGTAAAAGTATTTATGTAAAAAATATTTCTGAAGCTCCTATCCGATTTTCGATTTTAGGACGATTACAATACTCCTCACTTCGTATAATGTATTCCATATATTATATGGAAGTAAACTTTAGGGTTTCAGGTTTATCAATTCATGTAAGTCCAGATTCATCCAATTACGCTTGCACTAACCTGGGACATATTCTCATTGATCGTCGTACAGATTGCTTGTAGTATTGTTGTAGTTGCAAATGCTCTTTTATAAATCTAGATTTAAATGAATTGGTTAACCGGCCCTACACCTAGTTTCTTATCAGATAGATGTTGCAACTAGTTCTAAAGAATTTAAAGTTTTCTAAAGAATTATAATGTCTCTTTTTTGAGTACCATTGTCTGGGACAGAACTCAAGGAGACGCTGTAACAACAAAGAACTGTTTCTCGTTTTTCCATTCGTTGGGCCCAATTCAATTTCAAGTATTTATCCAAGATTGTAATGTCGCAGATTTCTATTGTTGTTGTTGGTGAATTCGTGAAGAACATTTCAGTTATACTATAGTAAAAGTAAAGCAAATAGCCGTTCCAAGCGTTAGCTTTTGCCTATGGTATAGGTACTTTAATAGTGATACGTTTTTTGTATACTGTTATACTGTATACTGGTATGCTGTATATTGTGGTATTCTGTATACTGGTATACTATCTATTGGTACTAAAGTGATAAGTTTTTTGTATACTGTTATACTGTATACTGTATAATATAATAATATACTGTATAATATAATAATATACTGTATAATATAATAATATACTGTATAATATAATAATATACTGTATAAAATAATAATATACTGTATAATATAGTATATTATACTGAATACTGTTGTATTCTGCTAAGTTGTTTTTTTAAACCGCTTTTGCGAAAAGTGCGGACGGCGGACGAGCAGGATTTGCTTAATGTAGGGTTTAATGTAGCATGATGATGTGAGCAGGTGGGTACCTTCAAACATGAATCTTCAAGTTTTCAATTCAAATGACAACATCTTTTTCGAGTTCACAGTGGCTTGTCCACATTTGCCGTCGGTTGCTAGCCGATTTTCGTAGCCGGATCGTGGCTGTTTTTGTTGGTCGAGTAGCAAATTTTGGCTTAAGAATGTTACAAAATTATAAACAATTTATTTGATCATTCATCTCACTCTATCGCTCTAGTTTCTGGATTAAGCGGAGCGAGTTATAAGACCTATAATGTCGAGAGAGCGTTAAGAAATCTCACGGGTTTGAAGACGATTCCTCGATTTGGGAAAACAATGGGAGCTTCCTTAGTCAATTCTTTTTCCTTGCATCCATTTTGAAGATGGATCGAGATAGTTTAACATTTATCCAAACGTTGAAATGTATCAGGGCCGTACTCTTGACAATAGGCTACGTCCCAATACGATGAACATGGAATAACTTGGAATTAGGTGCTCTCTACACGTTCATGACAACTTCAAACTTTGTGTCCCAAAGATGAAACCCAGTTTAACGCATTTGGGGTCGAGCTCGGGGCTAAAATAGATATAGGTAAGTAGATGGATGTTTGTCACAATTCCCTGGATAAAATGTTAGAATGGTACATTTGAGCTGATACATTTCCTTAACTTTGAAGAGCATTTGGAATAATTAGTTCCGAAGAGTCGAATTCTGATCATTGCAAGTCTGAGTCTAATCGCAATTGCTTACGATTTAATAGAGGTATGATTGATCACTTGGTGATAATACTTAATTCTTCATTCGTTATAGATTCTTTGGGTCAACTATTGTGCAAGTCAGTTCAGAAGGTAAGCACTCGGTTATATGGATGCAATTGCAGCTAAGTCAAAATATTAGATCGGTGTCGATATAGGTAAAAAAAGCATCCAGACTCACCAACTGCGTTGGAGCTCATGATGCTCAGGTTGTTGAGCATGACGGCGGCTGGGAGTGATGAAAGAATTTTGAAGCCGTAATATCCACAGAAACACCGATGAACAATCCAGGATTAAACTAGCAGGGAACAAAGTATTTACTCGATCCGAGGCGATTATTTACGATTACGTGTGTCCCCTCGTAATAAAGTTGAAGTTTTCACTTGACACCGGAACTTGACACTCATCTTCGAAGCCGCGATCGACAATGCGGATTGATGGCTTCATGTGTACGAAGGAAGGTGTAGCATGGTTGATAAGCGATGGCAGAACTTTTTGATGTTGTGTGGAATCACATGCTGTGCACGACCGAGCGACTCCTACTTCGTCAAGTCGGGGTAGAAAATTGAATGGCCCGGGGGTAGCGGGCGAATGCTGGCAGTTCGTGATGAGCACAGCGCTCGCGGGGGGTTCCCAGTGGCAGGACGGGGATGAGGATCGGGAGAAGAGCTTAGGAGGCTTTGCGCATGTGCTGGATTCGTGGGTCCTGATTGGTTGGTAGGCGGGATCCGAAATATTCTCCCACCAGAGAACCGCGGCAGTACACGTCCGACACAACTACGCACCCAGCAGCCGCCGTCCTTGTACTCCTTGGCAACCGTATCCTCTCCCACTTTCTGCTCTCTCATCTTTTGACTGATTCAATATTCCTTCCATGTAAATTTCCATTGAATCTCTTCAAGAGGCGCAGAATCTGATCTGATGTCGGTAGGCAAAATGTATTAAATCAGGTGGCTGCCGTGCGTCGGTGAAAATTATTATAGGTAGGTACCTACACTCATTAAGTCATTAAATCTAATTAATATATTAATATTATAGGCAAACTTACAATGCCATCCAGACATCAAACGACATTTATTCATATTGCAGAGGCGGATTTCAAGACTCGGCCATAGAAATGTTGTGACCGAAAATAAACCCGACTCCAAAAAAAGCTAGAAAATCTTAAAAGGAAAGAATAAAAATGCTAATTGGTCCACCACTAAACTTTGAATACCAAACCCAATCAAATACCTTCGATGAGTTCCCAACAATGAGTAAAAATCGAAGTTACTTTGGTGAAGAACAAAAAACATTGTCGTGTGGTCAATTTCAACACACTTTTTTGAAAACTCAACCTCAGATTGAATTCTAATCTCTCACTCAAAATGAGAGTCAAAGTCGAACTTAATCTCAAACTAAAACTCAATCGAAAACTCAAACTCAGATTGAAATTGAATCTCTCACTCAAACTGGTAGTCAAACTCGAACTTGAAATCATACTGAAACTGAGATTGAATTTGAAACTCTCACTCAAAATGAGAGTCAAAGTCGAACTTAATCTCAAACTAAAACTCAATCGAAAACTCAAACTCAGATTGAAATCGAATCTCACCCAAACTGAATGTCAAACTCGAATTTAAACTCAAACTGAAACTCGGACTTCAACTCAAGCTGTAGCTCAAACTCAAACTGATATTTCAAATCAACCGTGAACTCGAACTCAAACTCAGATTGAAATTTGAATTGGAACTGAAACTGTTCATTTCAGTTCGAGATTATGTTTTAGTTTGACTTGAGTTTGAGTAGTTTTAGTTAAAGTTAAAGTTTGAGATTGTTCACACTTGTTGTTTGAGTTCACACTCAGTTCCAGTTTCACTTTGAGTATTATATCGAGTTCAAGTTTGAGTTTGACTTTCATTTTGAGTGAGAGTTTCGAATTCAGTCTGAGTTTGTGTTTCAGTTCGACTTTGACTTCCAGTTTGAGCGAGAGATTCGATTTCAATCTGAGTTTGATTTTTCGATTGAGTTTCAGCTTGGGTTCAAGTTCGAGTTTGACTTTCATTTTGAGTGAGAGATTCGATTTCAATTGGAGATTGAGTTTCAGTTTCAGTTCAAGTTCGAGTTTGACTTTTTTTCAGCGAGAGTGACCAATCCAATCTGAGTTTGAGTTTAAGTTCGAGTTTGACTTCCAGTTTGAGTGAGAGATTCGATTTCAATCTGGGTTTGAGTTTTCGATTGACTTTCAGTTTGTGAGATTCGACTTTGACTCTCATTTTTAAGTGAGAGTTTCAAATTCAATCTCAGTTTCAGTTTGAGTTTAAGTTCGAGTTTGACTACCAGTTTGAGTCAGAGATTCGATTTCAATCGGAGTTTGAGTTTTCGATTGAGTTTTGGTTTGAGATCAAGTTCGACTTTGACTCTCATTTTGAGTGAAGGTTTCAAGTTCAATCTGAGTTTGAGTTTTCGATTGAGTTTCAGTTGGAGTTTGACTTCCATTTTTAATGAGAGTTTCAAATTCAATTTGAGATTGAGTTTAAGTTCGAGTTTGACTTTTTTCAGTTTTCTTTTTTTCAGTTTCAATAACACGGCGTATTTTTATTTTAGGCTAGGTTTAAAATTAGCATAGTTAGTTTTTTGATATTTTTGACCTAAACACTCTCAAAAGCAGTCAAAATATGATCCAGCTGTGTCACACTTTTACGTTTCAAAATATGGAAGTATTGTGTGTTATCTACGCACCACTGGTAGTAGAAAAGAAAAACCAACAAGTAAATCAATAAAAATGCAGCCAATATTCATGTAACAATTAGGTAGGTATGCTGTTCGTTATTGCTACCAGGTTGTAATGCCCCATCCGATGTGCTCTGTCGTGGATGCACCCGTTCACTTCAGATGAACCAATCTACTCTTCGAAATTGCTCAGGGATTCCTCAGGATTAGGAATATTGCATTTTTTGAGGGTTTCTTTTTTCAGAAGGGCCGGAGGGTAAGCCAGCTGTAACAAGTAGATACCTATCAGGATGTGGAATGGCGCCCTTTATCTCATTCCGCTGCCATCTTCAGATCTGACGTTGGTGATGATGCTGGTGCTGCTGATGGTACAACAACTCAACAAGAGGAACTAACCAATATTAGAGTCATGTGCGGGGATGCGTAAAGCGGCGAAATGGAGAAAGACGGAGCTAGAGTGAACAATGTTGGAGTGTTAAGGAGGAGATGTGCGTGGAAGTTTACGAGGGGCCTGGGGTTCTCAAAGAGCGGAAGGTGAATTCGTTGATTGGAGGGGATCCGATGGGAATGAAATACATCATAGCGATGGGCCGAGAAGGAGGGGCGAGAGTCGAGAATCTAGTCTCCTTAATTGGGCCAGGTATTTCATTTTATTTTCATCGGTATTTGCGAGGAAATTCATTAAATGGAATATACCTCATGCTCGTACCTTTGGCAGCCTGCCATCTCGGCCCATCCTCCTTCCGGACCTCCACCGTTCTCAAACATCATCATCCCGAAGGAACGTCGCAATATTTGAAAACCGTGTTATTTATGGTGTCACGACAGCTCGCTCGAAATTGACGTCAACTCGCCACAAATAATTGTCGAGGAAAAGTCGGCGCGCCGTAGGCCCAAGTCATAGGTTTGAACTTGCCATAGCAAGACGGAAAAACCATGCCAACTCTCCATAGTTAAAACTGAAGGGCTTTCCTGATGGAAATGTGAAGGAACCCAGTTTGTTGGTACAATTAAAATTTCTCTAAATAATTTTACTTCCATATTTACAGAGGAAATAGAATTATTGTAATCGTCCTAAAATCGAAAATCGGAACGAAGCTTCAAAAAAATACGTTTACTTATACGTATTATTTCACAACCACTTCCCAAACAAGTGTCTGTGTGTCCGTCTGCGGTAATATACAAAAATGGCCATAGCTCCATCAATAATTGATGAGAATTATTCTCAAACTTTTTTCAAATTTCTTGAACTGAAATGTTTTTCTTGGTAAGACCTAACACCTCGTTTAATCGGAATTTGAATAAATTACAGTACTTCCGATACATTTGCATTTTTAGTGTTTTCTATTTCGTTGTTTCCGGCCATAAAAATGAACCGATTTGTGCGTTTTTGGTCCTAAAATCTCTGTTTTACCCCACAGAATATGTGGATATTTTCTATATTTCGATATCCTGGCGTATTTTTCTTTTAGGCGTATTTTAAAATTTGGATTGTCAGTTCTTGATATTTTTGACCCAAACACCCTGAAAAGCAGCCAAAATATTATCAAATTGTGTCACATTTTTACTTTTCAAAATATGGAAGTATTGTGTGTTATCTAGGCACCTGAACCAGTGTCCGTGTTACAAAAATTTACAAAAATGACCATGCGTCAATTTTCAACCCTTTTTCAAATGTCTTGAATTGGGATGTTTGCCCCAGTAAGAACTATCACCCTGTTGAACCGGAATCCGATTTACTCACAGTAATTTCGATTTATTAGCATTTTTAGTGTTTTCTATTCTCTTTTTTCTGGCCATAAAAATGAACCGATTTGGTTGTTCTTGGTCTTAAAATCTTTGTTTTACCTTGCAAAAGATGTTAATATTTTTTATATTCCGGTAACGTGACGTTTTTTGATTTTGGGCGAGTTTTAAAATTTGCATTGAGAGTTTTTTCATTTATTTTTGACCTAAACACCCTCAAAAGCAGTAAAAATATGGTTACATTTTTCTAAATTTAAGTATGGAACTATGGAAATATTGTGTGTTATCTACGTATCGTATAGGGGCTCTAGCGATGTCGCCCGTACGGCCCTCTTCAGGAGATAGGTGGTCCAACGGCGCTACATCACCAAATTTGCTTCCTTTAGGTGGCCTGCTGTTTGGTAATAGCGGCCATTTCGATCAGCAAACCTCCGCGAAAATGACCCTGCCCTATTATTATCCAAATACGCAGTTATAAAAAACTCCCTATTATTTTCTTCATCAAGCAGGGCGGCCCACGGTCCGAATTTTCTTCGAATTTTGGTGAAGTTCGATCATGTTTTTTAAACAATGAGCCATTTTGAATAACGGTATCGTTCGGTTTCGCAGGGTCAGCAGGAACGAAAAGAGGATCTGGCTGGAGCCGTTTGATGGAGTCCTTTGGATAAGATTGGTCGGGGTGCGGTTCCCAAGTCCAGAGTCCTCCGTATAAAGTGTGTTATATATCAAGGACAGCCGGGATTAGGGGCGCTTCTGGGATCATACAAATGGGTCGCTTTAAGACGCACAAATGTAGAGCTGGTGGGCGGTGGGAACAGTTTCGGAGGGGATGGCCCTTTTCGTTCCCTCCTATTTTGCTGGGACCTACCCTTGATATCCTCTTTACTATCTATAATACTTAGGTGGCCTTGATTTGTTTGCCTTTGGGTAGTTGGGTACCAACCCACCTCACTGTCTTATAGCTCAACATCTCTGCACAAACATTCATCCACCCTTTACATAGTGTATTGTAGGCTGCAGGCTACTCCACCGGGGGGGGGGGGGTAATTTTTACTTTCATATTTACAGAATAAATGGAAGTATTGGAATCGTCCTAAAATCGAGAATGGGAACGGAGCTTCAGAACAAACTTTTACTTGTATACAAGTAAATGTGTATACACATTTACACAGAACCACTTCCCGAACAACTATCTGTGTGTCCGTGCCTCCGTCTGTCTGCGGTCATTTACAAAAATGGCCATAGTTCTCTCAATTCTCAACCTTTTTTCAAATTTCTTGAGCTGAAATGTTTGTCTCGGTAAGTCATAACATCCTGTTTAATCGGGATTTAAAAAATAACTCACAGTACTTACGATATATTTGCACTTTTAGTGTTTTCTATTTTATTTTTTTCCGGCTACAAAAATGAACCGATTTGAGTGTTCTTAGTCTTAAAATCGCTGTTTTACCTTGCAGAATATGTGGATATTTTTTATGTTCCGATAACTTGGCGTATTTTTTTATTTCAGGTGGGTTTTAATTTTTTTGTAGATATTTTTGACCTAAACAACTTCAAAAGCAGTAAAAATACGATCCAATTGTATCACACTTTTACGTTTCAAAATATGGTAATTGCAGGTGTAAAATTGGCAATTTTATACGACTCTCCAGGACTGAGAAAAAGGCAAAAACCCGATTACTCATGAAATACATAGGTACATTATTTGTGGAAATGATGTACCAAAATCAAATGGGGTTCTCCTAGGAAAAATTTAAAAAAATATGGATTCGACACACAGTCCTTCCACCGGTGGAAAAGATGTCCGGTGGAGAAGGCTGCAGACCTCGCAAGGTTGATGACCGGTGGGTGTCATAGCTCGATGGGTTGAGTTGCCAATTCCCTGTCACTGCGAGTGTCGCCCTGATCTATCATCCAGTTTCAAGTTTCGATTTCTACAACTATAATTAGGTACTCGTTTGATTGCAACTGTATTTACTCATTTATGTACATAATCAATTACTGCCCAAATCCGACAGTGCCCAGCAGGAATCTCGAAATCAAAATTCCGGTCGATCATGTTACGGGCTTTGGCTATGAAAAACATCCAAGTTATAGGGTAAAGCACCAATTACTGACACTTTAAGGTTTTTTTTTTTTTTTTGGTTTTTCAACCATTTCTCCCGTATTTATCAACCGATCCTCACAAGTTAAATTTTTTCCGTTAGGCCAACATTGGATTTTTCTATTTCACCCCTTAGAATTATCAATATAACGAGCCAAATAATCTTTTCGTTCAAAATATGGATACGTCTTTTTTCACCTATTACAGACATGCATGCCCCAATTACTGACGGTGTGAGGAACCAATTACTGACATCCTGAATCAAGTTCAAATCAATTGTATTTCCAACTCTAAAATAGAAAAGTAATCCTCTCTTCAATACTAGGTACCTAGTATAGTTCAAAATCACAAAGTAGGTAATCGAAATATCTGTTTTCATGCGATTTCTGGCCCTCATGCGTTCAGCTTGTATAATCTCATCGGCATTGTTACGAACACAGCATGCCACGCGGATCTTCTCGTGTTTATTGTGGATGAATGATCGACCCGTAAAACGTTTACTCATGTCAGCAGTGTCAGCAGATCAGGGGTAGGGTCACCGTAAGAAAACTGCCTGTCTTCGAATATCAAGTATTCGAATATTCGAATACCAAGTATTCGAAAATCAAGTATTCGAACATTCGAATATCAACTATTCGAATATTCGAATATCATGTATTCGAATATTCGAAAATCAACTATTCGAATATCAAGTATTCGAATATTCGAATATCAATTATTCGAATATTCGAATATCGACTATTCGAATATCGACTATTCGAATATTCGAATATCAAGTATTCGAATATTCGAATATCAAGTAGGTATTCGAATATTCGAATATCAAGTATTCGAATATTCGAATATCAAGTAGGTATTCGAATATTCGAATATCAAGTATTCGAATATTCGAATATCAAGTATTCGAATATTCGAATATCAACTATTCGAATATTCGAATATCAAGTATTCGAATATTCGAATATCAAGTATTCGAATATTCGAATATCAACTATTCGAATATTCGAATATCAACTATTCGAATATTCGAATATCAACTATTCGAATATTCGAATATCAACTATTCGAATATTCGAATATCAACTATTCGAATATTCGAATATCAACTATTCGAATATTCGAATATCAAGTATTCGAATATTCGAATATTGACTATTCGAATATCAAGTATTCGAATATTCGAATATCAAGTATTCGAATATTCGAATATCAACTATTCGAATATTCGAATATCGAATATTCGAATATCAACTATTCGAATATTCGAATATCGAATATTCGAATATCAAGTATTCGAATATTCGAATATCAAGTATTCGAATATTCGAATATCAAGTATTCGAATATTCGAATATCAAGTATTCGAATATTCGAATATCAAGTATTCGAATATTCGAATATCAAGTATTCGAATATTCGAATATTCGAATACCAAGTATTCGAATATTCGAATACCAAGTATTCGAATATTCGAATATCAACTATTCGAATATTCGAATATTGACTATTCGAATATCAAGTATTCGAATATTCGAATATCAAGTATTCGAATATTCGAATATCAACTATTCGAATATTCGAAAATCAACTATTCGAATATCAAGTATTCGAATATTCGAATATCAATTATTCGAATATTCGAATATCGACTATTCGAATATCGACTATTCGAATATTCGAATATCAAGTATTCGAATATTCGAATATCAAGTAGGTATTCGAATATTCGAATATCAAGTATTCGAATATTCGAATATCAAGTAGGTATTCGAATATTCGAATATCAAGTATTCGAATATTCGAATATCAAGTATTCGAATATTCGAATATCAACTATTCGAATATTCGAATATCAAGTATTCGAATATTCGAATATCAAGTATTCGAATATTCGAATATCAACTATTCGAATATTCGAATATTCGAATATCGAATATTCGAATATCAAGTATTCGAATATTCGAATATCAAGTATTCGAATATTCGAATATCAAGTATTCGAATATTCGAATACCAAGTATTCGAATATTCGAATACCAAGTATTCGAATATTCGAATATCAACTATTCGAATATTCGAATATTGACTATTCGAATATCAAGTATTCGAATATTCGAATATCAAGTATTCGAATATTCGAATATCAACTATTCGAATATTCGAATATTGACTATTCGAATATCAAGTATTCGAATATTCGAATATCAAGTATTCGAATATTCGAATATCAAGTATTCGAATATTCGAATATCAACTATTCGAATATTCGAATATCGAATATTCGAATATCAACTATTCGAATATTCGAATATCGAATATTCGAATATCAAGTATTCGAATATTCGAATAGTTGATATTCGAATATTCGAATACTTGGTATTCGAATATTCGAATACCAAGTATTCGAATATTCGAATACCAAGTATTCGAATATTCGAATACCAAGTATTCGAATATTCGAATACCAAGTATTCGAATATTCGAATATCAACTATTCGAATATTCGAATATTGACTATTCGAATATCAAGTATTCGAATATTCGAATATCAAGTATTCGAATATTCGAATATCAAGTATTCGAATATTCGAATATCAACTATTCGAATATTCGAATATCAACTATTCGAATATTCGAATATCGAATATTCGAATATCAACTATTCGAATATTCGAATATCGAATATTCGAATATCAAGTATTCGAATATTCAAATATCAAGTATTCGAATATTCGAATACCAAGTATTCGAATATTCGAATACCAAGTATTCGAATATTCGAATACCAAGTATTCGAATATTCGAATATCAAGTATTCGAATATTCGAATATCCAGTATTCGAACATTCGAATATCAAGTATTCGAATATTCGAATATCAACTATTCGAATATTCGTATATCAAGCATTCGAATATTCGAATATCAACTATTC
The DNA here is from genome assembly GCA_036186465.1 of Nesidiocoris tenuis. Lineage (NCBI taxonomy): Eukaryota > Metazoa > Arthropoda > Insecta > Hemiptera > Miridae > Nesidiocoris > Nesidiocoris tenuis. The sequence goes on from AP028910.1 coordinate 9,916,416, forward strand.
GAATGTTCAAATATCAAGTATTCGAAATAACGAATACTCGAAATATCGAGTATTCGGCTTGGTTGGTAGAGAAGAATTTTTGTAGGCTAAAGCTGCTACGAACTCTACAGCGACATCGCAAAGAATATCTAAAATTCAAGAGATTTTTATAGGCCCTGATGAAGGTGTTACAATGCATCGAAAGCTCGGCAAAAGAGGCAGTTTTCTTACGGTGACCCTGCCCCTGATCTGCTGACATCAGTTCTTGTGTTCAGTTGCCAATTATGTCGTTATGTAGTCGCCCTCTCTTACAGTTTGGATTTCAATGGCGTTTTGTCTTGAGTTCAACGGCGTTTTGTCTTTCTCCAACTCGTCTTCTTCATTACTTATCGATTACTAACACAAGTGTCAGTAATTGGGTAAAGTCACATTTCTGGATACCCAATTCCTAACACCGCAACAAACAATGTTTTATCAGTCGTTTGTGCCGGAATGGTGTATTCTTACTATCAAAAATCAATATTGGAGCGGTGAAAAAAAATTCCATGTAGAAACAAAGATGAAACGGTTATAATGGACGAAATAGCGACTTACCTCCATAGCAAAACCACTAACGATTCCGCAAGCAAATGTAAGACTGATGATAAAACCTTGTTCCTGAACTAATTATCATCAATTCTGACAAGATTTTGGCTGGAATTGGTAGCCAGTCATTGTGGCATTGACTTTGCGCCAATTTCGAATTCCCAGGGTGCCTGAAGCGCTTATTTTTTAAGGTTGAATGAGCATGTGTCAGTAATTGGGGTGGTGTCAGCAATTGGTGCCTTTACCCTAGATTAATAGAACGCAAGACACAGACTTCAGAAATCGAGTAAAAATTTTCCAGTGAAAAGTTTTTTTCCTGAAATCAGATCAAATTTTCAATTTTAAGAACTATTGTGTAATAGTAATTTCATAAGTAATTTCATAATTTAATAAGTAATTTCATTCGCCTGGCGAATTGAAATAAAAATCTTTGAATTTACGTACGTACTTATAATATTTATGACCCATTCCTCGGTGAAATACGTGTATTGTTTCAATTTCTCGTCGCATCTTTACTGTCACTTCATCCGCTCGTAAACGTGAAGTCATGCAGCATCGATGTTTTTAATAAACAAAAATGAAAATAAGTAAAGACGAAATGACTGGGGCGGAAAGAAAGGCGGTTTAAAAAGCTTGAAAGAGAGCTGCCAGTTGGAGAGGGAAGGAGGTGCAGGGCATAATTATTCGATCAGCTCCCAAAGGGACCCAGCGATAGTGCTGTTCCGTGTAGAGGCATTACTCTTGATTTCCCCTCACCCTCCTCCCGTTGCCTCTTCCACTCACCCATTCCCCTCGCCCTCCCGGTAGCCACCAGTCAACCCCCTTTTGGGCCTCCCCTTTACCATCACGTGCTATCTCCTTTGCTCTCCACGGTTTACCGATCCCTCCATTTCAGCTCTTGGATATCTCTTGGAGGAGAGTGAAAAGTTTTCCAACCTGCGAATCGAAAAATATAAATTTTTCTACAATATCGAGCAGTGGCGTCATGAACGAACTGGCGATTCAACCCAACGATCTGTTGTAGCTATAACGTATAACACACAGTACTTCTTTTTACTTCCATATTTACAAAATAATTGGAAGCATTGTACCTAATCGTCCTAAAATCGAGAATCGGAACGGAGCTTCAGAACAAGCTTTTACTTATACACATTTACTCAGAATCACTTCCAGAACAAGTGTCTGTTTGTCCGTCTGTGGTCATTTACAAAAATGGCCATAACTCCCTCAATTCTCAACTTTTTTTTCAAATTTCTTGAACTGAAATGTTTGTCTCGGCAAGACCCAACACCCTGTTTAATCGGAATTTGAATAACGCACAGTACTTCCGATGTATATGCATTTTTAGTGTTTTCTATTTTATTTTTTTCCGGCCACAAAAATGAACCGATTTGAGCGTTCTTGGTCTTAAAATCTTTGTTTTATCTTGCGGAATATGTGGATATTTTGTTTATTGCGATAATGTGGCGTACCTTGATTTTGGGGGAATTTTAAAATTTGAAAACAGAATTTTTTGATATTTTTGACCTGAACACCCTTAAAAACAGTCAAAATATGATCAAATTGTGTCACACTTTCACGTTTCAAAATATGGAAGTATTGCATGTTATCTACGCACCGCTGGTTTTCAATGGAGTTGATTATTCACCCTCTACCTAATGTTAAAGGGGACATGGACCTCTGAGCATGGAGAACTGTTGGTAAAGGGACACTACCATGAGGGCCATGGCACTGACCCGAGGACTTGACCATAGTCAAGCGCTATTCTATCGCAAAATCGCGAATAGCCTTGAAGGTTAGGAACGGGTACAACCATACCTGAGACATCTTGAGTAACTGAAAAAAAAAAAGGGTAAAGCGTTGGAGGATAGGAAACAGGATCAATGACAGCAACCAAAGCTGAAAAGTTCTGTTAATCGACTGGCCTCCAACCTGCGAGAAGGCAGAAGGTCAGGGACAAAATATCCACTCGCATTGCAACACTTGGATTGTCATTTGAAAAAAAAGTCAACAACTAATATGCAGCAGAAATTTTCCTTGACGTATCTACTATTTGGCGGCTGTAAGCTGGACCCAAATTTCGGGTTTACCCAAATTGGGGTTTTTAAACTGAGTTTAATTCCCATTAATTGCCCTCCGCCTTGGGTATCACGGGTTGTTCTAGTTTCTAGCCAGTCTTCTTACTGCAGGCTATACTTGGGAGTTATGGGTTCGATTCCCGTTGGTGGCATGGAAAATTAGGCCCATAGCCTTTTGATTCATGTCATCCCTGGTATTCAGGGTTTCTGGCAATAATCGAAATTGGAGAACTAAACCCACTCCTAGTGAAACGTTATGGGTTTAATTATGTTAACCCATAAGGTATCACCAGGAGTGTAAATTTAAATTTTTTACCCTCTCCCTTGGAGTGTGAACTCGACCACCCCCCAGCTTTGGGTTAAATCGCAATCTCTTCAACTCTTCCACTGTAGACTGGCCCCCACGAACTGTGTTGAAATTCACCGTATATTCCACGAAGTTTTATTGAGAGTAGTTACACTCTATCAAATATAAATAATCTAAAGGTTTTTGCCCATTACAGTCAAAAAATCAAAATTTAAAGGTCAGTTGGGGTAAATGTAAACATGTGACATCACTGCCAACGAGTGGAAAAGGAAAACTAAATTGGCTTGGAGAACTTCTCTTTGTCACACTTGTGCCACACTGGAAAAGACTAACACTGGAAAATTGCCACAACTTTTGGTCTGCAGATCCTCGAGTGACAGACATAGGACTGTACGTACATTCGATTTTCGAAGATTTTGGGTCCTTAATTCTCTCCGTTTCAGAGACATCAACTTGAATTTAAGTGAATCCCGCCATTGATCGTCTTACTTGACCATTGATTTATTTAAGTTTCAGTTCATAGAAAAAATGTCTACAAACCAGTGAGTTATCCGTGAATTGAGTCTGCAATGGAGGATTTTCTGACCGATGAACGGTATGGGGCAGCTCCGGCTTCCCGGTTCCACCCAAACATTAAGGCCCAGCTCCTCAAATGCCGAAGAATTTCTTTAATTCGTATCAGACTCGGCCGTACTTTGGTACGTAAACCTTCGAATTTTCAATGGACAGGGGAGGAAGTGTCCAAAAAAAATTTCTTGAGCGATTACGAAGGCTTTTGTTGAACAACAAACGAAAATTGCGACTTTCAAGCAACAGTCAGCGCGGTTCGGATAACCCCTTCAAACAAAAAAATACTAAACTATCAACGCGCTGCTGCAGCGATGGCATACGCGCTTATAAAGTTTACGGCACTAACCAAAACCAACCTAAAACAGTATGGCATCTCCGGTTTAGGAAGTAGTTGCAGCATTTTATCCCATAACCAGGGGTTCCCAGGTAACACACAATACTTCCATATATCGACTTTTATTATATTTTGACTACTTTTAAGGGTGTTTAGGTCACAAATATCAAACTCACTATTCAAACTCTAAAACTCGCCTGAAATCAAAATGCGTAAAGTTATCGGTATATAAAAGATCGAAAGCTCAAACGGGTTCGTTTTTGTGGCAAGGAAACAATAAAATGGGAAACTTAAAAGTGCTAGTACATCGGATGTAGGTACAGTGATCGGGGGTGAGTGAGTGGGGGTCGGTGGTTGGGGGTTGATTCGAATTCTGGTTAAACAAAAAGAAAAACTGGAGAATTGATGGAGCAATAGCCAATTTTGTCAATAATCACAGTCCGAATAATCAGATTTTCGATTTTAGGACGATTATAATACTTCCATTTACAGCGTTAATATGGAAGTAAGAAATACCTTCTACCCTGCCGTGCTAAGCTAACAAATCCCGCCTGTCATGTTTACTTCCATGTTTACAGAGTAAATGGAAGTAATTGGAATCGTCGTATAATCGAGAATTGGAACGGAGCTTCAGAAAAACTTACTTATACACATTTACCCAGAATCACTTCCCGAACCAGTGGTGCGTAGATAACACACAATACTTCCATATTTTGAAACGTAAAATTGTGACACAATTTGATCATGTTTTGACTGCTTTTGAAAGTGTTTAGGTCAAAAATATCAAAAAATTCAGTATTAAAATTTTAAAATTCGCTCAAAATGAAAAAACGCCACATTTTCATGTCAAGTCAACTTCGAGATCAAACTCAACTTCGAGTTCAAACTCAACTTCGAGATCAAAGTCAACTTCGAGATCAACGTCAACTTCGAGATCAAACTCAACTTCGAGATCAAATTCAACTTCGAGATCAACGTCAACTTCGAGATCAAAATCAACTTCGAGATCAAACTCAACTTCGAGATCAAATTCAACTTCGAGTTCAAACTCAACTTCGAGATCAAAGTCAACTTCAAGTTCAAAGTCAACTTCGAGTTCGAACTCAACTTCGAGATCAAATTCAACTTCGAGATCAAAATCAACTTGGGTTACAAAGTCAACTTCGAGATCAAAATCAACTTCGAGATCAAAGTAAACTCCGAGATCAAAGTCAACTTCGAGATCAAACTCAACTTCGAGATCAAATTCAACTTCGAGTTCAAACTCAACTTCGAGATCAAAGTCAACTTCAAGATCGAAGTCAACTTCAAGATCGAAGTCAACTTCGAGATCAAAGTCAACTTCGAGATCAAACTCATCTTCGAGATCAAACTCAACTTCGAGATCAAACTCAACATTGAGATCAAAGTCAACTTCGAGATCAAAGTCAACTTCGAGATCAAAGTCAACGTCGAGATCAAAATCAACTTCGAGATCAAAATCAACTTCGAGATCAAAATCAACTTCGAGATCAAAACCAACTTCGAGATCAAATTCAACTTCGAGATCAAAATCAACTTCGAGATCAAACTCAACTTCGAGGTCAAGGTCAACTTCGAGATCAAAATCAACTTGGGTTTCAAAGTCAACGTCGAGATCAAAATCAACTTCGAGATCAAATTCAACTTCGAGTTCAAACTCAACTTCTAGATCAAACTGAACTTCGAGATCAAACTGAACCTCGAGATCAAACTGAACTTCGAGATCAAATTCAACTTCGAGATCAAACTCAACTTCGAGATCAAAGTCAACTTCGAGATCAAATTCAACTTCGAGATCAAAATCAACTTAGGTTTCAAAGTCAACGTCGAGATCAAATTCAACTTCGAGATCACAGTCAACTTCAAGTTCAAAGTCAACTTCGAGTTCAAACTCATCTTCGAGATCAACCTCAACTCCGAGATCAAAGTCAACTTCGAGATCAAATATTCAACTTCGAGATCAAACTCAACTTCGAGATCAAAATCAACTTCGAGATCAAAACCAACTTCGAGATCAAACTCATCTTCGAGATCAAAGTCAACTTCGAGATCGAACTCATCTTCGAGATCAAACTCAACTTTGAGATCAAAGTCAACGCCGAGATCAAATTCAACTTCGAGATCAAATTCTACTTCGAGATCAAACTCAACTTCGAGATCAATGTCAACTTCGAGATCAAAATCAACTTGGGTTTCAAAGTCAACTTCGAGATCAAAGTCAACTTCGAGATCAAAGTCAACTTCAAGATCAAAGTCAACTTCGAGATCAAAGTCAACTTCGAGATCAAACTCATCTTCGAGATCAAACTCAACTTCGAGATCAAAGTCAACGTCGAGATCAAAGTCAACTTCGAGATCAAATTCAACTTCGAAATCAAACTCATCTTCGAGATCAAACTCAAATTCGAGATCAAAGTCAACATCGAAATAAAAGTCAACTTCGAGATCAAACTCAACTTCGAGTTCAAACTCAACTTCGAGATCAAACTCAACTTCGAGATCAAAATCAACTTCGAGATCAAATTCAACTTCGAGTTCAAACTCAACTTCGAGATCAAAGTCAACTTCGAGATCAAGCTCAACTTCGAGATCAATATCAACTTCGAGTTCAAACTCAACTTCGAGATCAAATTCAACTTTTAGTTCAAACTCAACTTCGAGATCAAATTCAACTTCGAGGTCAAAACCAACTTCGAGATCAAACTCATCTTCGTGATCAAACTCAACTTCGGGATCAAATTCAACTTCGAGATCAAAGTCAACTTCGAGATCAAAGTCAACTTCAAGATCAAAGTCAACTTCGAGATCAAAGTCAACTTCGAGATCAAACTCATCTTCGAGATCAAACTCAACTTCGAGATCAAACTCAACTTCGAGATCAAACTCAACTTCGAGATCAAAGTCAACTTCAAGTTCAAACTCAACTTCGAGATCAAATTCAACTTCGAGATCAAATTCAACTTCGAGATCAAAGTCAACGTCGAGATCAAAATCAACTTCGAGATCAAAATCAACTTCGAGATCAAAATCAACTTCGAGATCAAAACCAACTTCGAGATCAAATTCAACTTCGAGATCAAAATCAACTTCGAGATCAAACTCAACTTCGAGGTCAAGGTCAACTTCGAGATCAAAATCAACTTGGGTTTCAAAGTCAACGTCGAGATCAAAATCAACTTCGAGATCAAATTCAACTTCGAGTTCAAACTCAACTTCTAGATCAAACTGAACTTCGAGATCAAACTGAACCTCGAGATCAAACTGAACTTCGAGATCAAATTCAACTTCGAGATCAAACTCAACTTCGAGATCAAAGTCAACTTCGAGATCAAATTCAACTTCGAGATCAAAATCAACTTAGGTTTCAAAGTCAACGTCGAGATCAAATTCAACTTCGAGATCACAGTCAACTTCAAGTTCAAAGTCAACTTCGAGTTCAAACTCATCTTCGAGATCAACCTCAACTCCGAGATCAAAGTCAACTTCGAGATCAAATATTCAACTTCGAGATCAAACTCAACTTCGAGATCAAAATCAACTTCGAGATCAAAACCAACTTCGAGATCAAACTCATCTTCGAGATCAAAGTCAACTTCGAGATCGAACTCATCTTCGAGATCAAACTCAACTTTGAGATCAAAGTCAACGCCGAGATCAAATTCAACTTCGAGATCAAATTCTACTTCGAGATCAAACTCAACTTCGAGATCAATGTCAACTTCGAGATCAAAATCAACTTGGGTTTCAAAGTCAACTTCGAGATCAAAGTCAACTTCGAGATCAAAGTCAACTTCAAGATCAAAGTCAACTTCGAGATCAAAGTCAACTTCGAGATCAAACTCATCTTCGAGATCAAACTCAACTTCGAGATCAAAGTCAACGTCGAGATCAAAGTCAACTTCGAGATCAAATTCAACTTCGAAATCAAACTCATCTTCGAGATCAAACTCAAATTCGAGATCAAAGTCAACATCGAAATAAAAGTCAACTTCGAGATCAAACTCAACTTCGAGTTCAAACTCAACTTCGAGATCAAACTCAACCTCGAGATCAAAATCAACTTCGAGATCAAATTCAACTTCGAGTTCAAACTCAACTTCGAGATCAAAGTCAACTTCGAGATCAAGCTCAACTTCGAGATCAATATCAACTTCGAGTTCAAACTCAACTTCGAGATCAAATTCAACTTTTAGTTCAAACTCAACTTCGAGATCAAATTCAACTTCGAGGTCAAAACCAACTTCGAGATCAAACTCATCTTCGTGATCAAACTCAACTTCGGGATCAAATTCAACTTCGAGATCAAAGTCAACTTCGAGATCAAAGTCAACTTCAAGATCAAAGTCAACTTCGAGATCAAAGTCAACTTCGAGATCAAACTCATCTTCGAGATCAAACTCAACTTCGAGATCAAACTCAACTTCGAGATCAAACTCAACTTCGAGATCAAAGTCAACTTCAAGTTCAAACTCAACTTCGAGATCAAATTCAACTTCGAGATCAAATTCAACTTCGAGATCAAACTCAACTTCGAGATCAAATTCAACTTCGAGATCAAACTCATCTTCGAGATCAAACTCAACTTCAAGTTCAAACTCAACTTCGAGATCAAACTCAACTTCGAGATCAAAGTCAACTTCGAGATCAAACTCATCTTCGAGATCAAACTCAACTTCGAGATCAAACTCAACTTCGAGATCAAACTCAACTTCGAAATCAAACTCAACTTCGAGATCAAATTCAACTTCGAGATCAAAGTCAACTTCGAGATCAAAGTCAACTTCAAGATCAAAGTCAACTTCGAGATCAAACTCAACTTCGAGATCAAACTCAACTTCGAGATCAAACTCAACTTCGAGATCAAATTCAACTTCGAGATCAAAGTCAACTTCGAGATCAAAGTCAACTTCAAGATCAAAGTCAACTTCGAGATCAAAGTCAACTTCGAGATCAAACTCAACTTCGAGATCAAACTCAACTTCGAGATCAAAGTCAACTTCAAGTTCAAACTAAACTTCGAGATCAAATTCAACTTCGAGATCAAATTCAACTTCGAGATCAAACTCAACTTCGAGATCAAACTCAACTTCGAGATCAAGGTCAACTTCGAGATCAAAATCAACTTGGGTTTCAAAGTCAACTTCGAGATCAAAATCAACTTCGAGATCAAATTCAACTTCGAGTTCAAACTCAACTTCTAGATCAAACTGAACTTCGAGATCAAACTGAACTTCGAGATCAAACTGAACTTTGAGATCAAACTGAACTTCGAGATCAAATTCAACTTCGAGATCAAACTCAACTTCGAGATCAAAGTCAACTTCGAGATCAAATTCAACTTCGAGATCAAAATCAACTTGGGTTTCAAAGTCAACGTCGAGATCAAATTCAACTTCGAGATCACAGTCAACTTCAAGTTCAAAGTCAACTTCGAGTTCAAACTCATCTTCGAGATCAAACTCAACTCCGAGATCAAACTCAACTTCGAGATCAAAGTCAACTTCGAGATCAAGCTCAACTTCGAGATCAAATATTCAACTTCGAGTTTAAACTCAACTTCGAGATCAAACTCAACTTCGAGATCAAAATCAACTTCGAGATCAAAACCAACTTCGAGATCAAACTCATCTTCGAGATCAAACTCAACTTCGAGATCGAATTCAACTTCGAGATCAAAGTCAACTTCGAGATCAAAGTCAACTTCGAGATCGAACTCATCTTCGAGATCAAACTCAATTTTGAGATCAAAGTCAACGCCGAGATCAAATTCAACTTCGAGATCAAATTCAACTTCGAGATCAAACTCAACTTCGAGATCAAAGTCAACTTCGAGATCAAAATCAACTTGGGTTTCAAAGTCAACTTCGAGATCAAAATCAACTTCGAGATCAAAATCAACTTCGAGATCAAAACCAACTTCGAGATCAAACTCATCCTCGAGATCAAAATCAACTTCGAGATCAAAGTCAACTTCGAGATCAAACTCAACTTCGAGATCAAATTCAACTTCGAGATCAAACTCAACTTCGAGATCAAATTCAACTTCGAGATCAAGCTCATCTTCGAGATCAGAGATCGAAAGTCAACAACTAATATGCAGCAGAAATTTTCCTTGACGTATCTACTATTTGGCGGCTGTAAGCTGGACCCAAATTTCGGGTTTACCCAAATTGGGGTTTTTAAACTGAGTTTAATTCCCATTAATTGCCCTCCGCCTTGGGTATCACGGGTTGTTCTAGTTTCTAGCCAGTCTTCTTACTGCAGGCTATACTTGGGAGTTATGGGTTCGATTCCCGTTGGTGGCATGGAAAATTAGGCCCATAGCCTTTTGATTCATGTCATCCCTGGTATTCAGGGTTTCTGGCAATAATCGAAATTGGAGAACTAAACCCACTCCTAGTGAAACGTTATGGGTTTAATTATGTTAACCCATAAGGTATCACCAGGAGTGTAAATTTAAATTTTTTACCCTCTCCCTTGGAGTGTGAACTCGACCACCCCCCAGCTTTGGGTTAAATCGCAATCTCTTCAACTCTTCCACTGTAGACTGGCCCCCACGAACTGTGTTGAAATTCACCGTATATTCCACGAAGTTTTATTGAGAGTAGTTACACTCTATCAAATATAAATAATCTAAAGGTTTTTGCCCATTACAGTCAAAAAATCAAAATTTAAAGGTCAGTTGGGGTAAATGTAAACATGTGACATCACTGCCAACGAGTGGAAAAGGAAAACTAAATTGGCTTGGAGAACTTCTCTTTGTCACACTTGTGCCACACTGGAAAAGACTAACACTGGAAAATTGCCACAACTTTTGGTCTGCAGATCCTCGAGTGACAGACATAGGACTGTACGTACATTCGATTTTCGAAGATTTTGGGTCCTTAATTCTCTCCGTTTCAGAGACATCAACTTGAATTTAAGTGAATCCCGCCATTGATCGTCTTACTTGACCATTGATTTATTTAAGTTTCAGTTCATAGAAAAAATGTCTACAAACCAGTGAGTTATCCGTGAATTGAGTCTGCAATGGAGGATTTTCTGACCGATGAACGGTATGGGGCAGCTCCGGCTTCCCGGTTCCACCCAAACATTAAGGCCCAGCTCCTCAAATGCCGAAGAATTTCTTTAATTCGTATCAGACTCGGCCGTACTTTGGTACGTAAACCTTCGAATTTTCAATGGACAGGGGAGGAAGTGTCCAAAAAAAATTTCTTGAGCGATTACGAAGGCTTTTGTTGAACAACAAACGAAAATTGCGACTTTCAAGCAACAGTCAGCGCGGTTCGGATAACCCCTTCAAACAAAAAAATACTAAACTATCAACGCGCTGCTGCAGCGATGGCATACGCGCTTATAAAGTTTACGGCACTAACCAAAACCAACCTAAAACAGTATGGCATCTCCGGTTTAGGAAGTAGTTGCAGCATTTTATCCCATAACCAGGGGTTCCCAGGTAACACACAATACTTCCATATATCGACTTTTATTATATTTTGACTACTTTTAAGGGTGTTTAGGTCACAAATATCAAACTCACTATTCAAACTCTAAAACTCGCCTGAAATCAAAATGCGTAAAGTTATCGGTATATAAAAGATCGAAAGCTCAAACGGGTTCGTTTTTGTGGCAAGGAAACAATAAAATGGGAAACTTAAAAGTGCTAGTACATCGGATGTAGGTACAGTGATCGGGGGTGAGTGAGTGGGGGTCGGTGGTTGGGGGTTGATTCGAATTCTGGTTAAACAAAAAGAAAAACTGGAGAATTGATGGAGCAATAGCCAATTTTGTCAATAATCACAGTCCGAATAATCAGATTTTCGATTTTAGGACGATTATAATACTTCCATTTACAGCGTTAATATGGAAGTAAGAAATACCTTCTACCCTGCCGTGCTAAGCTAACAAATCCCGCCTGTCATGTTTACTTCCATGTTTACAGAGTAAATGGAAGTAATTGGAATCGTCGTATAATCGAGAATTGGAACGGAGCTTCAGAAAAACTTACTTATACACATTTACCCAGAATCACTTCCCGAACCAGTGGTGCGTAGATAACACACAATACTTCCATATTTTGAAACGTAAAATTGTGACACAATTTGATCATGTTTTGACTGCTTTTGAAAGTGTTTAGGTCAAAAATATCAAAAAATTCAGTATTAAAATTTTAAAATTCGCTCAAAATGAAAAAACGCCACATTTTCATGTCAAGTCAACTTCGAGATCAAACTCAACTTCGAGTTCAAACTCAACTTCGAGATCAAAGTCAACTTCGAGATCAACGTCAACTTCGAGATCAAACTCAACTTCGAGATCAAATTCAACTTCGAGATCAACGTCAACTTCGAGATCAAAATCAACTTCGAGATCAAACTCAACTTCGAGATCAAATTCAACTTCGAGTTCAAACTCAACTTCGAGATCAAAGTCAACTTCAAGTTCAAAGTCAACTTCGAGTTCGAACTCAACTTCGAGATCAAATTCAACTTCGAGATCAAAATCAACTTGGGTTACAAAGTCAACTTCGAGATCAAAATCAACTTCGAGATCAAAGTAAACTCCGAGATCAAAGTCAACTTCGAGATCAAACTCAACTTCGAGATCAAATTCAACTTCGAGTTCAAACTCAACTTCGAGATCAAAGTCAACTTCAAGATCGAAGTCAACTTCAAGATCGAAGTCAACTTCGAGATCAAAGTCAACTTCGAGATCAAACTCATCTTCGAGATCAAACTCAACTTCGAGATCAAACTCAACATTGAGATCAAAGTCAACTTCGAGATCAAAGTCAACTTCGAGATCAAAGTCAACGTCGAGATCAAAATCAACTTCGAGATCAAAATCAACTTCGAGATCAAAATCAACTTCGAGATCAAAACCAACTTCGAGATCAAATTCAACTTCGAGATCAAAATCAACTTCGAGATCAAACTCAACTTCGAGGTCAAGGTCAACTTCGAGATCAAAATCAACTTGGGTTTCAAAGTCAACGTCGAGATCAAAATCAACTTCGAGATCAAATTCAACTTCGAGTTCAAACTCAACTTCTAGATCAAACTGAACTTCGAGATCAAACTGAACCTCGAGATCAAACTGAACTTCGAGATCAAATTCAACTTCGAGATCAAACTCAACTTCGAGATCAAAGTCAACTTCGAGATCAAATTCAACTTCGAGATCAAAATCAACTTAGGTTTCAAAGTCAACGTCGAGATCAAATTCAACTTCGAGATCACAGTCAACTTCAAGTTCAAAGTCAACTTCGAGTTCAAACTCATCTTCGAGATCAACCTCAACTCCGAGATCAAAGTCAACTTCGAGATCAAATATTCAACTTCGAGATCAAACTCAACTTCGAGATCAAAATCAACTTCGAGATCAAAACCAACTTCGAGATCAAACTCATCTTCGAGATCAAAGTCAACTTCGAGATCGAACTCATCTTCGAGATCAAACTCAACTTTGAGATCAAAGTCAACGCCGAGATCAAATTCAACTTCGAGATCAAATTCTACTTCGAGATCAAACTCAACTTCGAGATCAATGTCAACTTCGAGATCAAAATCAACTTGGGTTTCAAAGTCAACTTCGAGATCAAAGTCAACTTCGAGATCAAAGTCAACTTCAAGATCAAAGTCAACTTCGAGATCAAAGTCAACTTCGAGATCAAACTCATCTTCGAGATCAAACTCAACTTCGAGATCAAAGTCAACGTCGAGATCAAAGTCAACTTCGAGATCAAATTCAACTTCGAAATCAAACTCATCTTCGAGATCAAACTCAAATTCGAGATCAAAGTCAACATCGAAATAAAAGTCAACTTCGAGATCAAACTCAACTTCGAGTTCAAACTCAACTTCGAGATCAAACTCAACTTCGAGATCAAAATCAACTTCGAGATCAAATTCAACTTCGAGTTCAAACTCAACTTCGAGATCAAAGTCAACTTCGAGATCAAGCTCAACTTCGAGATCAATATCAACTTCGAGTTCAAACTCAACTTCGAGATCAAATTCAACTTTTAGTTCAAACTCAACTTCGAGATCAAATTCAACTTCGAGGTGAAAACCAACTTCGAGATCAAACTCATCTTCGTGATCAAACTCAACTTCGGGATCAAATTCAACTTCGAGATCAAAGTCAACTTCGAGATCAAAGTCAACTTCAAGATCAAAGTCAACTTCGAGATCAAAGTCAACTTCGAGATCAAACTCATCTTCGAGATCAAACTCAACTTCGAGATCAAACTCAACTTCGAGATCAAACTCAACTTCGAGATCAAAGTCAACTTCAAGTTCAAACTCAACTTCGAGATCAAATTCAACTTCGAGATCAAATTCAACTTCGAGATCAAAGTCAACGTCGAGATCAAAATCAACTTCGAGATCAAAATCAACTTCGAGATCAAAATCAACTTCGAGATCAAAACCAACTTCGAGATCAAATTCAACTTCGAGATCAAAATCAACTTCGAGATCAAACTCAACTTCGAGGTCAAGGTCAACTTCGAGATCAAAATCAACTTGGGTTTCAAAGTCAACGTCGAGATCAAAATCAACTTCGAGATCAAATTCAACTTCGAGTTCAAACTCAACTTCTAGATCAAACTGAACTTCGAGATCAAACTGAACCTCGAGATCAAACTGAACTTCGAGATCAAATTCAACTTCGAGATCAAACTCAACTTCGAGATCAAAGTCAACTTCGAGATCAAATTCAACTTCGAGATCAAAATCAACTTAGGTTTCAAAGTCAACGTCGAGATCAAATTCAACTTCGAGATCACAGTCAACTTCAAGTTCAAAGTCAACTTCGAGTTCAAACTCATCTTCGAGATCAACCTCAACTCCGAGATCAAAGTCAACTTCGAGATCAAATATTCAACTTCGAGATCAAACTCAACTTCGAGATCAAAATCAACTTCGAGATCAAAACCAACTTCGAGATCAAACTCATCTTCGAGATCAAAGTCAACTTCGAGATCGAACTCATCTTCGAGATCAAACTCAACTTTGAGATCAAAGTCAACGCCGAGATCAAATTCAACTTCGAGATCAAATTCTACTTCGAGATCAAACTCAACTTCGAGATCAATGTCAACTTCGAGATCAAAATCAACTTGGGTTTCAAAGTCAACTTCGAGATCAAAGTCAACTTCGAGATCAAAGTCAACTTCAAGATCAAAGTCAACTTCGAGATCAAAGTCAACTTCGAGATCAAACTCATCTTCGAGATCAAACTCAACTTCGAGATCAAAGTCAACGTCGAGATCAAAGTCAACTTCGAGATCAAATTCAACTTCGAAATCAAACTCATCTTCGAGATCAAACTCAAATTCGAGATCAAAGTCAACATCGAAATAAAAGTCAACTTCGAGATCAAACTCAACTTCGAGTTCAAACTCAACTTCGAGATCAAACTCAACCTCGAGATCAAAATCAACTTCGAGATCAAATTCAACTTCGAGTTCAAACTCAACTTCGAGATCAAAGTCAACTTCGAGATCAAGCTCAACTTCGAGATCAATATCAACTTCGAGTTCAAACTCAACTTCGAGATCAAATTCAACTTTTAGTTCAAACTCAACTTCGAGATCAAATTCAACTTCGAGGTCAAAACCAACTTCGAGATCAAACTCATCTTCGTGATCAAACTCAACTTCGGGATCAAATTCAACTTCGAGATCAAAGTCAACTTCGAGATCAAAGTCAACTTCAAGATCAAAGTCAACTTCGAGATCAAAGTCAACTTCGAGATCAAACTCATCTTCGAGATCAAACTCAACTTCGAGATCAAACTCAACTTCGAGATCAAACTCAACTTCGAGATCAAAGTCAACTTCAAGTTCAAACTCAACTTCGAGATCAAATTCAACTTCGAGATCAAATTCAACTTCGAGATCAAACTCAACTTCGAGATCAAATTCAACTTCGAGATCAAACTCATCTTCGAGATCAAACTCAACTTCAAGTTCAAACTCAACTTCGAGATCAAACTCAACTTCGAGATCAAAGTCAACTTCGAGATCAAACTCATCTTCGAGATCAAACTCAACTTCGAGATCAAACTCAACTTCGAGATCAAACTCAACTTCGAAATCAAACTCAACTTCGAGATCAAATTCAACTTCGAGATCAAAGTCAACTTCGAGATCAAAGTCAACTTCAAGATCAAAGTCAACTTCGAGATCAAACTCAACTTCGAGATCAAACTCAACTTCGAGATCAAACTCAACTTCGAGATCAAATTCAACTTCGAGATCAAAGTCAACTTCGAGATCAAAGTCAACTTCAAGATCAAAGTCAACTTCGAGATCAAAGTCAACTTCGAGATCAAACTCAACTTCGAGATCAAACTCAACTTCGAGATCAAAGTCAACTTCAAGTTCAAACTAAACTTCGAGATCAAATTCAACTTCGAGATCAAATTCAACTTCGAGATCAAACTCAACTTCGAGATCAAACTCAACTTCGAGATCAAGGTCAACTTCGAGATCAAAATCAACTTGGGTTTCAAAGTCAACTTCGAGATCAAAATCAACTTCGAGATCAAATTCAACTTCGAGTTCAAACTCAACTTCTAGATCAAACTGAACTTCGAGATCAAACTGAACTTCGAGATCAAACTGAACTTTGAGATCAAACTGAACTTCGAGATCAAATTCAACTTCGAGATCAAACTCAACTTCGAGATCAAAGTCAACTTCGAGATCAAATTCAACTTCGAGATCAAAATCAACTTGGGTTTCAAAGTCAACGTCGAGATCAAATTCAACTTCGAGATCACAGTCAACTTCAAGTTCAAAGTCAACTTCGAGTTCAAACTCATCTTCGAGATCAAACTCAACTCCGAGATCAAACTCAACTTCGAGATCAAAGTCAACTTCGAGATCAAGCTCAACTTCGAGATCAAATATTCAACTTCGAGTTTAAACTCAACTTCGAGATCAAACTCAACTTCGAGATCAAAATCAACTTCGAGATCAAAACCAACTTCGAGATCAAACTCATCTTCGAGATCAAACTCAACTTCGAGATCGAATTCAACTTCGAGATCAAAGTCAACTTCGAGATCAAAGTCAACTTCGAGATCGAACTCATCTTCGAGATCAAACTCAATTTTGAGATCAAAGTCAACGCCGAGATCAAATTCAACTTCGAGATCAAATTCAACTTCGAGATCAAACTCAACTTCGAGATCAAAGTCAACTTCGAGATCAAAATCAACTTGGGTTTCAAAGTCAACTTCGAGATCAAAATCAACTTCGAGATCAAAATCAACTTCGAGATCAAAACCAACTTCGAGATCAAACTCATCCTCGAGATCAAAATCAACTTCGAGATCAAAGTCAACTTCGAGATCAAACTCAACTTCGAGATCAAATTCAACTTCGAGATCAAACTCAACTTCGAGATCAAATTCAACTTCGAGATCAAGCTCATCTTCGAGATCAAACTCAACTTCAAGTTCAAACTCAACTTCGAGATCAAATTCAACTTCGAGATCAAACTCATCTTCGAGATCAAACTCAACTTCGAGATCAAAGTCAACTTCGAGATCAAAGTCAACTTCGAGATCAAACTCAACTTCGAGATCAAACTCAACTTCGAGATCAAACTCAACTTCGAGATCAAAGTCAACTTCGAGATCAAAGTCAACTTCGAGATCAGATCCAACTTCGAGATTAAACTCATCTTCGAGATCAAAGTCAACTTCGAGATCAAAGTCAACTTCGAGATCAAACTCAACTTCGAGATCAAACTCAACTTCGAGATCAAACTCAACTTCGAGATCAAAATCAACTTCGAGATCGAATTCAACTTCGAGATCAAACTCAACTTCGAGTTCAAACTCATCTTCGAGATCAAACTCAACTTCGAGATCTAAGTCAACTTCGAGATCAAAGTCAACTTCGAGATCAAAGTCAACTTCGAGATCAAAGTCAACTTCAAGATCAAAGTCAACTTCGAGATCAAACTCAACTTCGAGTTCAAAATCAACTTCGAGATCAAAATCAACTTCGAGATCGAATTCAACTTCGAGATCAAACTCAACTTCGAGTTCAAACTCATCTTCGAGATCAAACTCAACTTCGAGATCTAAGTCAACTTCGAGATCAAAGTCAACTTCGAGATCAAATTCAACTTCGAGATCAAACTCAACCTCGAGATCAGATCCAACTTCGAGATCAAACTCAACTTCGAGATCAAACTCAACTTCGAGTTCAAACTCAACTTCGAGATCAAACTCAACTTCGAGATCAAACTCATCTTCGAGATCAAACTCAATTTCGAGATCAAAGTCAACTTCGAGTGGATTTTTGGATATTTTCGACCTAAACACCCTTAAAAGCAGTCAAAATATGAACAAAATGTGTAATAATTTTACTTTCAAATAATGGAAGTATTGTGTGTTATCTACGCACCACTAGTTTTAACTTAACGTCATTTTGGTACATTATTTCTAAAAATCGGTCGTAAAAAATTTTTTTACAACACCCCGTGAAAATTTTGGTTCATTTTTCTCAAGAAATGAAGTAATGTGCACATGCCACTGATCTACTTTTGGTACATTATTTCCACAAATAATGTACCTATTTAATTTTTTTCCTCTGTTTTCATCTCAACATCTTCTAGGTATCTAATTAATATGTGATACAAATGTGGCGATTAAATGACGATGACAATGTGAAATGTGATGGGATAAATAATGGGAGATCACTAGAGGAAGGCAGTCGGTAGATCTGAGCGAAGATTCGTGGAAATCCAGTCCCCCAACAAGTAGGCTGCGCGGGCAGAAGTGAAAGGCTCGATCGCCCGTCCTTCTCCCTCGCCGAGGGTCTCCTCCTTGGGGTCCGGTTTCAGAGAACATCAGGCTCTTCGTTTTAACGCTTGAGAGCTCGACGGTTTCTCGTGATTTCGTCGATTGTTCGACGTTGCGCCTCGTGATTTCTATCGAGTGCCGATCAGATGAGTGATTAAATCTGATGAGGGATAGTTTCTTTCTGCTGTACAGACTGTTATATTTTATTCAAACTTTTGTGAAAATAATTGAAATTAGTCCATCTTCCAATCAGTGGGCAAACAAAAAATTTCATACGAAAATATCTACAAAAAATATTATATTCTTAAGTTTTGTCTCAGTAAAACCCCCCTGTTTAACCGAAATTCGGACGTATTGAAATATAAAAGTACCTATGTTATCTACGCATTTTCTTTCACGTTTCAAAGGTTCTAGAACACAAATCTGCAATAAAATTTTTTTTCTCACAACCCAATTTTTTCCTAATTATTATTTAAAAAATTTTATATACCTAGTACAAATTATCAAAATTCGATAATTCAGAAACTACGATGTAAAGTGTGGTCCCGCTTCAGAATTGTACTGAGGGAACCCTGCAAAGACCGTAACACCAAAAAAAAGTGGGGAAATCGAACTTTTTTTCGTTTTTCCGACACCTGAAATAGTCCCATAATTTTAGAATGACCCATTTAAAAAAGTTTAAATAAATGGTTCGTTTGATTAGGTACTTCAAAAAAATTTATTCCGCCCTAGCTGGGAATCGAATCCGGCATCTTATATAATTCTTATTCATTCTGCTATTACGAAATTGTTTCAATAAAGTAAATCAATTTTAATGAATTTTGGAGGTTTAAATTTTTTATTGGTACCCATTAAAAATTAAGATAAAAGATTTTCACCAAAAAAATAAAAGTTTGCTATGCCAAATCATAGCTAGAAAGGCACAGAACAAATCCTGCTATCGCAGATAAGCAGTTGCTGATGGGTGCTATCGCACCAGTTTTTCTATCTAATATATTTTTTAATATTTTTCAACCAAAAAGTGATTGAGCGAGAGGAAATTAACTGTATAAATACGTTCAATTAATCCAAGATTGGAAATTTTGGGAAATACGCAGTTTTTCGTCTCTCCTGAAAAGTTGGGAAAACTGCGATAGCACCTGTCAGTTCTTAAGCGACGATTTACGAATTAGCTTTTAGTTATTCTTTATAATCAATGGTTGGCTTGTAGATGCGTAGATACTATACCTACGGAATAAAAAATAAAACTCAGTGTAAATTTTGCGACGTACTTACTAGTTTCCTTAGCTACCTACCAATGGGTCTTAAACAATTTTGAAGTCTCATTTACAAGTAGGATGAGGGTAAGAGAGAAATGATGTGCCACACCCCCCCCCCCCTCAAGCCTTTGAGGTTCACACTAGATAGAATGGCAAATTTTCCGCCAACATTGAAATTCTTCAGCCTAGACACAGTCAAATAAACATATATTGTCAAAGTAATTTAGGTATCGCCAATTGCGGTCAGTCCTCTCGTCAGGCTGTCGGGTCGTCAGCCACAGCAACAGAAGTAGGCATACAAAGTAGAAGTGAAAAGAGAAGACGCTACTATCGGATTATCATAATTATTATCATATCACAAAATGTTGGTTTTGTTTTGTTTGACGTATTGTTGTCGGTCGAACTTGCTGCTCTACTTGGTCCTCGGTGATGCGTGGTAAACTAGAGTTAAAAATAAATTTATTCCTTGTCGTATCAGAAGAGTATTGATAGGATTATTGGTTGCCTAGTTATTCAGCTTAACCTCCGTTCCTCTGAAAAATAAACATGAAGACCTCGTTGCTCCTCAGAAGTGTTCAGGTAAGTAAGAGCGAACACCGAATTGTTAAGATGTAACTAGGTACGTACCCAACAGCCGCTCTATTCGAACGAACGTCATTGAGAAGGACCGTTTCAAGACCGGTTATGCTTATGGTTATCAATTATGTAAAAACGCTGCAAATTTTGGGTTTAATTATTCTCTGGGCTTGCGTCTCTTATTTTGATGGTTTATTTTCTCTCATTATTATTGAGACATTGTCATCCACTCGTGCTATACCTAATTATTTTTATGTTATATTTTTATAACATGTTTTAAAACCCACCAAAAATCAAAATACGCCAAGATACCGGCATATGAAAAAATTTACGTGTTCTGCGAGGTAAACAAAGATTTTTAGACCAAGAAAGCTCAAATCGGTTTATTTTTGTGGCCAGGAAAAAATAAAATACTAAACAGTGAAAATGCCAATTTTTACTGATGCGCAAGATTCCTGTGAATATGGCTGAATCGCGAAGTCCTTGCAGCCTTCAAAAGCCCTGCACGCTTACTAGAATGGCTATTACTTTGGAACCGTAGAAGCTATTGGAGTTGCGATTCATCATCAAAAAATCTATCATAATATGGGACATGTTTTTGTTTAATAGACAAGTTTTTGAAAGAAAAAAGTGAAAACAATTAAACACAATGAATCCCTACCAGTCGACTAGAGTAACCCCTCCGTTTTTTCGTGTCGGATAAAAATACAATTTTTTCAAAATTTAACAATTGTTTCAGAATTCTTACAATTGAGCTATCGGGTTAGTTTAAGAACTGAGGCTGCCTCGAAGGAAACTTGATTTTTCCTGATAATTTTACACAAAAAAAAAATCAACTGTTCAGGGGAAACAATTTTACGGGAGAACGGACGGACATTTTTTTTTTCGAACTGCAGAATCGGATTCCACATCCTTTGAAACGTAAGCCATAAATATTCGGTTTCTTGAGCGATAAATGGTTTATGATTGAATAACTAAACATAATCCAGAGCCATGACCTTAGTATTTGTTGATGCACTCCTCCTTTGCCCGGGTTTTCTGTAGCGGGAGGGAAAGAGCGAATACTGTTCAAGAACCCTCCCCATCTCATTTTTTGTGCTTGTACATAATTTCACGTTATTTGGAAAAATCTCCAAATAAATGACAGAATATAGTTGGTAGTCGTCGCATAAATAAAGCAATAAAATGACGTAGCAAGGTGCTATGGGCCAGCTAGTGTCTTCTGCATCCTCTAAATATTTATTGTTTCCAGGCTGCAAAGCGGACACCTTCGATCAAATTCCGTGGAGGAGCCAACTCCCAGGTCACGCCAGGTAATAAATAAATTTATTATCATTATTGGCATCTTCCCTTGAAAAAATGAGTGCACCTCCACGCGCTTGCACCGGATTTGATGCCTCTCTCCACCGAATTTTACAACTTTTTTGTAGTTCATAATTTTTTTGATTTTCTTGCAAGACTGACAAATAGTAGTATGCATGGTAGTACATTGAACTGAAGGGTTACTCCCGTTTTACTTGAAAACTTCGTCCGATTCCCTTCTAGAAGTTGGTACCAGTTCCAAGAGTAGTACCTTTTAGGGTCCTTTCATCACTTCCAAAGGACCTTGAGCTTAAAAGTAGTACGGTTCTCCCAAAGAAAGGATCTTCTGCTGGACTATATTGAAAATACCCAATGAAATTTCAACCAGTCCCGACCTGCATGATAATATTGGTTCATTACAAAATTCCATTGTTATCGATTATCCAGGCCGGGCTGGTGGGTCAAAGGGTGGATCTACCGCTTCATCTTCCGGTTCTGGACAAGTGTTGGAGGATTTTCAGCTTCCACTTCGATTCAGGAGGCAGCAAATTGATGATCGTGAAATCGCAGCAATTAACGTGAGTTCCTGTTCAGATTGTTGGAGAAAATTATTGTAATGGATGTCAGAAATGACCCCCTATTGCTAAATTAACAAAAAATAAATTACTATTACTTGTCAACTGTTTGTAATTGGAACCCAGAGACAATTATTACAGTGCTCAGAAATGTGATTCTGACTCAATCAAATTTTTTCCAAATTCAGCTAGATGAAGAACTAAATAAAATAAATGTCAAAATCTCATTTATTTTGAAATCCCAATGAACTTCAACCCCAAATAATTTCAGAAACCAAATGTTATTGAGCTGAGTTGTTAGCATACATGAGCAAAAGACAAGGTGTAATATTTGGTACGATTCGTGAAACATTTCCAGTGCCATCAGCAGTTGGATACTTACCTCCGGTTTACTGATAAATATTGCTGGTTCGGATTTGACGCCTCTCGAAATGCAGATCCGTTTCTGTACAAATGTTTGTATGGGTAACTAATAGAAGAAATAGATTTATCACCTATGCCATGTTATCTAGACGTATTATCACTATTGTTTCAGTCTGGAGGTGCGCTTTGAAGACGAACTCAGATCAACGATGTTTCCAACAGTCGGAAGTTGAGTTCCTCAACAAGTTATAATATTATAACAACAAGTTATAATATTCTAATTTATTCTTAGATCTATTTGTGAGATATGGTGTTCGAGGTATTTGCGCATGTTGTTGCTCCTCTGTTTGAACTGGCCACCAGCTTTCATTGTGTAGTTAGAATTGAAATATAAACATTGATTAGGGAAAAAAGTGTGGTACTCAATTTTGAAGAAAGTGGTATCGGTCACCTTATTGGGGCTTTTGAACCCAAATCCTACCTTGCTTTTCGATTTGATAATGGGAACTATATTACTTAATGCTGTATTACAAAATCGATAATTGGCACTGGATTTGTAGGCTTCCCCGAGTGCTAGTCAACTGATGGCTCGACTGAATGTGCAGTCTATAAATTATCTTAATTTGATTACAATGGCGGTATTATTTTCTTTCATTTGAACTGATTATAATTTTTGGTTGAATTGATAAAAACGATTGAAAATTCACTTCCATTTATATCCTTTCCACAGTTTATTGGGGTGAATAAGGCTGGTTTTTGAACGGGATTAAGCGGTTATCAAACTGGCCAATGGAAATGTAACTCTTGCGGACAACGAACATCTCACTAACAATCAAAAGTGAGATTTAGAATCTGCGTCCTCAGGTATCGGCCTGACAGACCGGTTCAACAAGCCGGCCCTTAGGTTATGGGTGCACATAAAATGAAAGATAACACTCTTTCTTAAAAAATAATCTATCACACATTTTTATTTTATAAAACATGAACATCTTGAAACAATTTCACGCCAAGTAAACACCACCCATTTTTTTATTTTGTACATATGTATCACTATTATCATGTTACACATTTTTACACTAAAAACAACGTACGTAAACAAGTAGTCTCAATCAAATAAAAATTCACTTTTTACCTCTAACGCATTCAACAGGGATTTTCAAATTTTTTCTGATGCAGAGAGCTTCCAACATTAAGATCACAGTCGTAATTTACACCTATCAACCCTTAACGCCGCTACAATACAATTATGGCATTGGAATACATTAATTTTTCTTTGACATTATGGCATTTTGATCATGGAATGTACACATTCGATATTAAGCGAAATATTCTTTGAAATAGATAGCCATGAGAATTCCAATCCATTCTTCTGTGAGCTAACGACTCAACGAAAAGTTGATGATTATTTACATGAAACGTGGGAGCCATAGAATACCTATATACAAATACATACAGTAAGCGCTAACATCATCTATCGAATCCAATTTATTAATATTATTTGACGTGAAACATCAATGGTCCATCTGGAACGATTCAGTTTTTCGCCAGCGTCAAGGAAGCTCAGCTTTTATCCAGACACGTAAACCATTTTGACTATTTTCAAGTTGTCTGGTACGAGGATACTAAAGCTCACTATATCAACGCAATTCAAACGATATTCCTTCTAAACGTTCATATATAAGTCTTCTTGACTTTTTGCAGCGTTTTGTTGTTATCCGACGAAGTGTTGGCGTTCTTGTCAATCGTGTTTTTTGGCGGCACGTTGACAAGCAAATTGATTGACTTATTGTTAGCACATGGAGACAGGTATGATGCTCCACCTTCACCATTTAAGGCACTGCAACAAAACAGATTCTATTGTAGAAAATTGCAGCAACATTTTTTAAATATTTGAAAGACAATAGAAAAATATTGATCTATTGGATCAGTACGAAACATGTAAGGTAAGTATCAATACATCGAATCAAAAATACCGACAATATTCAACCAGATATTTAATCGAATCAAGATTAGGGACGAATCAATGGATATTTGATCAATGCATTGAATCTGCCATGGTTTTATGGGACAATATTTGAGTTATGTGCCAAAACGGACATCCCACTGCATTTATCCTTGGAGGTTAAAAGGTACTCATTCCAATTCGTTTAGCACTTTGTAGAGGGGATGAGTATGCTTAGGGCGTTTGAATCAAATGAAAACTTTACCTGTTGTGAGGGTTATGAAGTGGCATATTTGTGTACGCGTTTTTTCGAAAGTGGCGCGAGCAAAAATAGCCAGCTACAAAGCCAATGACAAGAGTAGCCACGACTGAAGTTGTGACAACCATGCCCAGTGTGTCAGCAGAGTAGATAACTATCTTCTCTTGTCCAACTGAATTTTCACCTGCAAAACGTATTTAAAATCAACGGATTAGGACATTGCTCAAAGAAGAATAAGTGGATTCCATTTTTTGGAAAAGCCGAATTGAAAAAAAGTATACATCTCATGTTGATTGTGAAATTTACGTTCATTCAAAAGAGAGATTTTCTCCCCATGTTTGCTTGCATTGCCTGAAAACATTTTATTATGTGCATCCCCGTATCGTCCTAAAATCTTTATTCATTTTTTCTTAAAAACAAACCGAATCACAGGAACCTAAATAATTTACATTTACACTTATTTTATTTGGTTTATATTCTTACCACTGGAGCAGAGGTTGGTGTTACATTCTGAGCATTTTGGGCAGATTGTTCCTTCTTTGTTGTCCATATCTGAAAAGAGAGGGTATAGAATGAGGATGGGGAGTGAAGTTTAAAAACTCACGTTTCAGACGTCATAAGCAACGGACAATAAGGGCCCGTATTCACAGCAGTTCTTTTGCATGGACGCCAGAATAAACTTGGCACATTTTTTTGACCAATTAAACGAAAAAGCCTAATCTGGCAACAATGGTAGCCTTCCATTAGCTGTCTAGCTGGAACTAATGGATCCAGTTTGACGTTTTTGGTTTCAAAATATAAATTTTTAACAAACTATAATGGCAATAATTTGACATACCCATGTCATCTTTTTCATAAGGGTGTTGTGCAACGGCTGACACGACGTGACCTGTTGACAGAATAGTCGAGATTGTACAAATCAGCATGGTAGCATTTACAAACGTAGAATGGCACATGAAAAATTGGACTTGAAGTATCTCAATCCTTAATGCTGACAAAAGCCCCCCAAATAAGTAGTTCCTTGGAAATGTAGACTATGAATTTCAGTGTCGACGTACCCATGAAAAATTTTAATCAGAGAATAATGAATATTCGACGAATAAACTGAATTGATTGACCCTCAGTCATTCATCTCAATCATAGGATTTAAATGGGTCGCTTACCAGACGGTTGGCATGTGGTATGCACGCCTCGGAAAACATTTTGTATTAAATGCTGCTTAGACCCAATGATGTCTCCATGAGCTATACATGCATTAGTGACTGTATCCCATGCACAGTAAGGATCTTGGATCCCAACACACTCTCTGTAATGAGAAATGAGAAATTTGCGTCAGTATACTTCACTATGAGTGATATTCAAAATACATTTTTTAAATCGTGAAATACATTTAAAATCAATAAAATCAACACAATCAATTTAAAAAAAATTGTTACCTGCACGTTAGAATTTTGGAACATCGATGGAGTGGAATTGTTTGTACTTCGTCATTTGTGATTATCACAAGCTTGGTACCACTGATTCCACCCCTGGCTATAGATAAGGTTTTGATAGGAGAGTGCTTCACGTTGACTAGTAACTCTTCAGTAAAAATTGATCCGCTCTTCCCACGGTTGACCGCCTTCACTATCCTACCATCGTCTGCAAGTGACATAGGCATAACAATATATTATGAAAATTATTCTTCCATTACATGATGCGATAGTATCATAGCGATAATGAAAATTGAATCCAACAGTCATATAATGTGTGAGTGTACCTGTTCCGATAAAAAGAACGTCCATTGCTATCCCTTCTAGAGTTCTCACTTGTGGGTCAACTGTGATGGCAACGAAGCGGTTCCTGGACAAAATATATGCGATGCATTAATCAGTGCTGCTGTACAGGTTGCAGCTGACATGAATTTCTCAAGCCCACACTCATAAAAATTTAACCAGTTGGAACCTAACTGAAGTTTGAAATGAGGGACATTTTTTATCGTACCTGGGGCTTATTCTGACAAGCAGCGGTTGGTTGATTGAAGGTACAGCTTCGTCCATTAGGGTGTGCGTTTTTACAAAGTTGACAGCCTTGTCAGGAAGTGTTCGGCTGTCATTGACACACTGGCCTGGCCTTGGGTGCGGAACCTTTAACAAAAAATCTCATTATTTATCTTCTAGCTCATACTGTAAAAGGTATATATTTTTAATTCTTAATCATTTCACTACAGTCAGTGGTAATTACTTTGAAGGTGATCAACATTTGGTGTAAAAATATTGAAAAATAAAAAAGTTATGTCAAAATTCCCGTTACTTTTGGGTCCCCCCTCGTATGTATAGCTCGTCAGGTAGCTATGGCTGTATCTCAAAAAGTTGACCTGATAGAGCAAAACCAAGGTGATATTTGGAATCAGAACACCAAAATTAGTCTAAAAATGCTGAGAAACCCCGGACGATTTTTGGCTGTTACCCAGTGTAATAAACCCCTGTGTAAGAATATTGAGCGTTTTACTTAACAAACTAAAAATAAAGGAGTTTCCATTTATTACAAATGCTGTAATATTAATTAATTAAATCCTCCACCTTGTTTGGCGGTACTCTCAGCCAATTGGAGTTCATGCTTTCCTGCTCCTTGAAGGCACCATCAAACGTTTTCATGATATCGTCCATGG
The DNA here is from genome assembly GCA_036186465.1 of Nesidiocoris tenuis. Lineage (NCBI taxonomy): Eukaryota > Metazoa > Arthropoda > Insecta > Hemiptera > Miridae > Nesidiocoris > Nesidiocoris tenuis. The sequence continues at coordinate 9,944,042 of AP028910.1, forward strand.
AGAAAGCGCAGATCGCCGAACCACCTATGGCGTTGGTTGGTGTTGTGAAGATGCCATAAATCAATTTTGAAGGAGTGGAATTGTACACACTGTCAACAATATCACTTGTCGATTCTGCAAAAGAAATCGAACACACGTTGTACGAGTGCGATGGAGTTCTATTCACAAGCGGAATATTGCAAGTGTGAATTTTGACTACATTGGTACTTTGAGAAATACATCCTCAAGGCTAACCTTACATCGCTTCCTACATCTGAAATTCTTCACAAGTTGATGACGTTGATTCAACTCACGTATTTCGTCGAAATAGAAGGGATAGTCGCCAGGGACAGAGCAATTGAGGCGAGCCTTGATTAATGAAGTCCACCGATCCCAAAACTGATGTGGTCCTCCTTTGTCTCGTTTACAGACTCTTGCCACTCGAGAGTAGATTATCTGGAAGATGAACAAGAAATTAAGATAAATCCCTTCTGAATGTAATTAATAATTCCTCTAATTTGGTTAGGGGCTCAAAAGCCATGTTGTAAAACCTCCTTGTGAAAAAGTTGATCCTCAGCTAGATTCTTACATGAAAATTATTAAAACGGTTGGTGTTTTTAGATCATTGACACATGGAGGTCGATCCAAAGGAAACATGCCTTGAAGGGGCAAAATCGGTCCGATATTCAGATCAAATTCAAGGAAAACCTTCTGTTTCAACTTTTTTTTCCAACTGCGTTCAAAATAAACGTGAACCAATGTTGATCACTCGACATGGCTTTCCCCTGGGATCAACTTTCTGGCAGCATTAAAGAAAAACATTCAGAAATGAAATATCTAAATAAAAGTACAATACTTACAACTCATTCCCAATCACTGAATGAACGCATTGTCAAACCAAAATATTATTATAAATTTTTCTGGCATGGATTTATAAATATGATTCAATTAATATGTTAAAAAGTTGAAAAATTTCAAAGAAACAAATCGAATCGAACTGATTGTGATCCAAATTCAGATCATCTGACTACACTAGGTAAAGTTGACCGTCCATCTTCTACTCTCTATGTGTCAGTTAATTGTTTATATGTGTGGGAAACAAGTTTGTTGGGCAACTCCCCAGCTATGACACATAAATATCGTTTCCTACCAAACCTGTTAACCTCATGCTTACACTCACGCTCCACGAACTATAGGTATAGTCGGTGCTTACCTTTCCACAATTGATGTATTCAACTGCCGCTTCTCGAAAGAAGAAAAACACATAGTCTTCGTAAGCCATAGAGCTGATGAAATTGGCATCTGAAAAATATACGATACCAATTGGTGGAAAACGTATGATTATTCTTCTATATAGTCGTCTAAATTTACCCTACGTTTTGGTTTATTATTATTTATATCAATAATAATATGCTAGAAAACATCCTAAAACCTAGATAATATCTTCTACAACCCAGAAAAAACTTTTTACCCTCCCATGAAATGTGTATGGTACGTTTTAAAGGGTATGGAATTCGTTTGTCCGCTGCATATTATTTATTAATGGTGATGAATTAGAATTCGCAGCGTTTTTCAAAGGATCTGGGAGCTGGGAGATACAACGCTACAAGATAAATTAAATGGAAATCTTTAAATATATCGAGCTTACCGTTGAGTTGAATAAGATCAGACCGTTCAGTTCTCAATGGTTCTCTATAGATCATAGATTCGACACCTCCGAAGTCAGCAACAGTTGCCGTGTACACGTGCCCATCTGAAGAAAAAGAAAAACACATTAAATAGCAGTCTACTCCTGTAAATCGTCTTCAATGGTGGACGATAAATTCCTTACAATGTACAACTCAAGGCCCTGTATAATATTTTTGGTGATAGTATTTACCTGAGTACAACGATGTGTTGTTGTGATAGGGATCATACGGGCACCATCCTTGCCCTTCGCTCTCTTTCAGTACTTCAATTTTGTTTTCCTAAGCAAAGAAATAATATAAATTAAAAACGTGAAAATTATTTAACGCTGGTACATCTTAATAAATCGATTCAGGTGTCTTATCTCTACTAGAATCATCATAATGACGAATTTCAAAATACGAAGCAATTATAAGCAACTTACATCAAATTTGTAATGCCTGCACAAAGGTTTGTAGGCGTTCGTGCCACACAACAGGAGACGATCTTCATCAAGCTTTGCTCCGACCCGTATATAATTATGGCAATCCTCCTGTGAAGTAAAGTAACATGAGTTATGTATCTACGTACAACAATAACATGGGTATTGGTAGTTTTGTATTCTTCTTCTGATTATTTTCATTGGAACCAATTTTTTCTGCATTTCAAAATAAAGAACTAATTTTCAAAGGATACCTACTTCTTGTTGAAAACTGTTTTATTATCAACGTACCTCACTCTTGCCCTTCAAGTAGCATAGCTCCCTATGAGCAGCGGTTGGTGGCCATACGATCCTCTGTTTCACATTCTCACTCAAATCGACCAAACTGATGTTGAAAACCACGTTCCTGTAAAATAATAAAGCAAAAATGTAACTTGTCAGCAATAAAGAGAAATCTAACTTGGCTTCTGAGCCAATTCAATCAAAAGAAATGTTCTTGAACGCCTCTTCAAGACCCATCACCCTGTTTAACCGGAATTCGGATTGCTTTTAAGTGAAACACTGTACTTAGAGTACTCACTCTACTTCCGATATAGTAACACTTTTGTGTTTTCTATTTCATGTTTCCTAGGCACAAAAAATGAACCGATTTGACCGTTCTTGGTCTCAAAATCTTTGTTTTACCTAGTAAAATACGTGGATAGTTGAAAAGTAATTATTCGTGCTTAAAAATGGGTGAGTAAGGATCAAAATAAAAACAAAATGGTTAATGATTTCTTTGCACATTTGTATACCATGGTCTTACCTGGAACCGATGAGGATCGAATCGCTGTCCATCTCCAACAGTTTGAAGAAGTCAGTGAAGGATTCATTTCCGCTGAATCTTTCAATTTGATTTTCCAATTCACCTAAGGAAAAAGGGGGGATTGTATGAATTTTGGTATGTTCCTTAGGTACGTGGAGCGATGATTTTGAATAGCAGTCGAATTTTCCCTTCCTCTCAAAAAGGCTTCGATTTAGGGAGGTACGAAAAATATTTAGATTCAGAAAGGTAATTAGTTAAGATAATATCACATAATTAGTCTGATCATAATATGATGTTATATTATAACAATGGTAGAGATGAATTGATGACTTGAACATACGCGCTAAGTACCGACCATCTTTTGCAAGCTAAGACAAGGTAAGATGGAAATTCGTTTTTGGGAGGGTATTCCCAGATTATCGTCTAATTCTGTCTATAAAGAGCCGACGGTATGTTTTTAGATACATGGAAATGAATATTACGATGATCATCATGATTCTTACTGAGTTGGAAAAATCGTCTTGACTCCGGAGTTGGTAGCCACGCATAGGCACATCGAAGGAAGACATAGAGAAGAAAAAAGTTCATATTGAACGAACTTCCTCCACGACCTGAAACATTTAGGAAAAACATCAGCATAGGAAAAACATCTGCATGGCGAAGTATCGTGGGGGCAAGAAGCCTGCCTCTCTTTAAGTATCATTCACAAATTCGCTTGAAATCGATAACCTTTTGGTTTATTATTCAATAATATTACCGGTAGTCGTTCATAAGAAGAAAAATATTTCCACTTGTCCGCCGTGAACACTTTTTTTTTCTCAAACGGCTGGAATTTTTATTTTTCAGGCGAAGTCAACCTTGGTCCGAAACTGCCCCAATTTTTCAGCCAACCCGATAGCTCTTTTGAGGCTTCTGAAGTAATTTTGAAACCTTCAAAAATGGTTTTTCCCAAAATTGAGTGCGTCGAAGACATTTGACGCATTTTTCGAAATTGAATGAGACCACTGCCACTTATATAGCTTTTATCGTTTAGGATTTATAGCAGTTTCAGTGAGCACCTGTATGGAGCAGACTGCGAGGATCATGGAAATGTTGAGTTTCAGCCCGAATATTTGTACCAATTTCACCCTTTTACTGATTTTTGGTAAAAAAAAATATTTATACATTACCTACCTAATAGATATATCTATATCAATATATTGTATTGATTTGGTGTCTCTACCTATGTAGGTAGGTGTGCTTATGTCAAAGTAATAGAACGGCTATTACTGATGTTTGGTTGCACGGATACTAATACCTTAACATGGGAGATCAACGTCAAGAATTTTTACCCACGTAGGTGGCCAGATAATGTATAGAACTTGTTTTAACATAGTGAGCAAAAATGAACCCTTGTGCAGGGACGCGAGCCGTGTCAATAATAAACCTCAGTGCATGAATGTGCAGTGATTTTTGCTTAGTTTCTTTTTTCGATTTTGAAAAATACGAATGTCGTTCAAATGCTGCTCAGACATGGGAAGAAAGCGGCGTACATGTTTGATCTCATACAGTGAAGAAATATTGCACGATTTAATAGAAATGAATAAATATGGACCTAGTCAGAGTTTAAGAGCAGCTATCTCGGCTACGCAGTAAACTAAATCGTAATAATGTTCGCTGGTGCTTGAAGCATCGGATAATAAACGCCGACATGAAAAATGCGGCGTAAGGCCGATACAGACAGCGATTTTTATTATTCACTATGGAGTTCATCGAACTCCACCGATGCAATTACGTTTACTATCGAACGTGACCGAGGGTCAAAAATATTGCTCGGGTGAAAAGCTTTATTGCGAATGACGAACAACATTAAATTCATTTCCAGGGAATCATAAAAAAAAAAAAATCCGTTGGGAATCATGACTTTATTTGCTTGAACTCATTCGAACCAAAACCCAGCTTTGAGTTTCCAATGAAAAATCCTCAATTTATTAGTATTTTATTTATTACAGCTATGGAATCGCGCAGTTGAAATGGGCTAATACTTATCATAACGCGGTATGATCAGCTCCTATCGCGCACCCGAAAAAGATTTACCATGCGCATTACTTCAAGTGCTGAACAAATATTGGGGTGAATTTGTTTTGAACGGATGCGGTATTATCGTGTCAAAAAATTCCGAGGGCACGGCTTTGATTTGGCCATGCAATTTGAACAATCGATCAAGACACACACACTGAACTCAGTTTTGGCAGAATAAAACCTTGTTCTGGAAAGACAGTTGGATGGAGTGGGAATTTAGGCAGATACATCCAGAAAAAATGTACCTATAAACTAATATGAACTGAAAGCTAACAAATACATCAAGTAGAAGGTAAAGCGACGTATATAGGAGGGAATTGCCTTCAAAATGCATGCAAAACGAAGGAGCTGCAACGGAGCAAAAAATAGGTACGTATGTGCTAAGGCAGGGTAGGGTAGAAAATGTTATATTCTCACTTATAAGAGTTAATAAGAATGAATCAGTCAACTTACCGTGCTACATAACAGGGTTTGTCGCCGGCCAACGGTTCCACCCCTGGAACAAAAATAGGGAACAGTTAATTTTTCAAGTTTTCAATAGGTGATCTTATGAATCCATTGTTTCTGGATTTCAGAGTTTGTTTTAGCTTGTCGGCCTGTATATACGTTGAAGAAAAGACGCATACCAAACAATTCAAGAAGAAATCCATTCAGTACAGTTAACGGATGACCTCCCATACCGAAAATAACCACTAGAGCAGAATCAGCTGCGTTTTTTGCAATACAAAATTTAACGGTTTTGAGAGGCTTGGCCTGAACGATGTGTAAGTAGTGACAAATGAATTCTATTTCTGCGGAAATGTCAGCCGATGGCCTTGTCCCATCAGCACGATAATGTTGGCAAAGATGAGCGTTCTGCTGCGCCGGCTCAAGCAAATGACGAGTCTTTAACGCCGTATGTGCAAGTGCGTTACCTTCAATTAGTTACGGAAGGTGAGGCAATAAAATGTAGCGGAACAAAGGACAACCTCTGCGTGTGCTTACGTATTCTGACGATGAACATTGAGGAGCTTACGCGAATGCGGCGTGGTTCGGTTCACACAGAACCTCTCCCAAAAGTCGTGCATGAATTAAAAAGGCGTATCTTGTCAAGTTAAACTCAAGAACTTGATTTTTGGTCAACATTTCAATGGCTCCTTCCCCCTTGAAACGTAAACCAACAAATTTTCTGGGGGTGTTAAAAAAATTTTTTTCCTGACCGATTACAAAGGTTAATTTCTTAAGAAAAATGAACCAAAATTGCGCGCGTCAATACTTTTTCGCTAAAATATCGGATGTTTCTAAGGTGCCTGGTCCTGGACAGCCCCAAATACCTCGAGCTAGTCGCGAGTCTGAGAGTTTCCCGGCCCTTTTCTAACCAGTAATATCAGTCGGATAAGATGCTAGGCAGCTTCCGACAAGTGTGTTGCGTGTGAACGCCCCATAACGGTCGCCTCGGCTGCACAGGAACCAAGTGCAACACGCTCTAGATGTATTATGGAATTCCTAACTGCACAAGATTCACTCAGGCTGACATTAGTGGCTGTTCATTAGGGAAACGACCATTTTTGTTTTTTTTTTTTTCATTTCCGATAAGAACTAGATATCTATTTTTAACAATAAACCTAATTTCTCAGAAAAAAAAATCCGAATGCATAATGATTTTTACTTTCATATTTACAGAGTTTTATTTATTTAGTTTTATTTGTTCAATCGGGATTTGAAAAATAACTCACAGTGCTTTCGATATATTTTCATTTTTAATGTTTTCTATTTTATTTCATTCCGGCCACAAAAATGAACCGATTTGAGCGTTCTTGGTCTTGAAATCGTTGTTCCACCTATGTGGATATTTTTTATAATTCGATAACTAGGTGGATTTTTATCTTAGGCGGGTTTTAAAATTTTTCAATATTTTGTTCGAAAAATACCGCGTCCGGACGGCCTGTAAACACGGATATTTTCTCAAACAATTGAATATTCAATGAAAATAATTGGCCTAATTTGGATATAAATATGCCTGCCACAATACCAAGTTGAGTAGGTACGTCGCATTGAAATTCAACACACACGTAAGCATTATGAAACCGTCTAGAAACAAAGTACCATTCGTAAGCATGAAGTATACGTCCTCAGCCTTAGTAGGTGTACACAACAATGAAGACGCTCCTACAGTTTTTTTCCAACCTAGGAGAAGTTTTCGATTTACGCATAAAGTTGTTCATTTCTAAAGCCGAAACCAATCACATCAGCATACATGGAACGACGAATCTTCTTCAATTGTAGGCTTAGGAAGGCATGCACGAGCGACGAAGATGTTCCATTGTTTGGTTGTGCACGGTTACAGTTGACACCGGCCAATGACACCCAGGCAAGGCGCATGCTCAATGCTCGATAACTCAATTCGGAATGACAAGAACTTCAAATGGAAAACATGGAGCCTATATGTACAACACCCAGACTTGCACACATTTCATGTTATTTATAATTGATTTTATTATTTATTTATCGATGTTGGGTTGTTGATATACTACTTTCGAAATTATCGACCTATGAATTCGTGTAGTCGGTTAGATAATTTTTTTATCGTTCCAACACACCTCAAATTTTTACAATTTTCTTATCAGAAGTGTGAATCTGCAATAAAAATGCCTATACGTATCAATTTAATATGTAATTGTGATGGTGTTCTCGTTAAATTGAACGGTTCCTCCATTTTAATTGTTCAGTGCAAAAAAGGACCTTGTAGGAACCTTAGCATCCTATGACTTAAGGACCCTTTTCGAACGATACAGTTAATTTGGCTTTTTTGGAAAATCAATTGTATTCACCTACAGGACATCTCATCACAACGGAAATTTGACATCGCATAGCCGACAAAACCGATTAGTTCAATGCTATCAATCATAAAATTAGAAAACCAATAACCTATATTATTTTGCTTATAATAATAAGCATTATAAGCATAATAAGCGAATAATTAAGCCTAACGTCAACACATTTTTAAAACATTTAGGGACTTGAGTGAGATAATAATTTATGGTGGTTAAGGGAGACCTCATTTTTTCACGAGAATATGAGTAGGAAATAATGTTGTTTGATCGTTTACGACCTTAAAAGATCAATGCAGTTGGGTTGTCCACATCCTAGCCCCATTTTTATGAAAAAAATTATAACAAACGGACGTAATACCTTTAGAGATCCGTAATACGATTTCGACCCGGGAACTACGCCAAAAAAATCGTTTGGCATGCATTTGATGTGCTGTATTTGATGGTTGAAAGGTTAATTTCCCGAGGAACCACTTTTGAATCCAATCTAGGAGCTACCTAACTGAACAGTGGTGGAAGAAAGCTTTTGCGCTATAGTCATAGGTATAGTTAGGTATAAATTTAGTTTTTCATATATTTTTCATATATTATATTGTATTATACCTATCTCAGCGAAGCTCCAGAAAACAGACGTGAAATTACGGTGGCGAACAAATATTCAGCAGATCAACCTGAAAGAGTTTTGGAGGGATTTTTCAATCTCGAGTATCTATAGATGTTTATTTGGGTCAGTAGCATGAGCCAAGAGAGAGAGATGCTTTGAATGAAGGGTGAAGTCGCCATTGTATGGAAAGAGGACTGCCAATGCCAATCTCAGCACGGTCTACACTACGGTAAGAACTCACTCAAATTCCTTCGCATCTTTCGTCGAGGGTATTCGGAATGAGCTGCCACGTTGTTGTTGCTACACTTCGATAGTAGTTGTGCCTATGGTTGTGAATGGAAGGTAGAAAAAGAGCACGAGGTTAGACGAGAACGAGGAGACGGAAAGGCCACATGGACCTTCCTCTAGGGAGTCGACTGAAGGGGTAATGATGATAAAGTTGGCGTTTACCTGGATAATGGAGGACCAAAAATGGGATACGATTTCTACATGGTGGATGTTACCTGATGAATTCAGAGGCTAGGTTAGATCCATGAGTAATTTCATTAGGTACCTACCTGTCATCGTACTATAATATGCCTACACTAAGCCAACTTGGAATTTTCTGTTCAAGTCACCCCCCCCCCCCCTCCTTTAAACAATTTCGTTCCGCAGGCAGAATATCAAGGACGTCTGTCGAAAAACAATAATCGAGAAAAAATGTGATCCGGTCGATAAGAGTGCAACTGTGCAAAATGAACTTCCACGGCCAGAGCATCATAATGGGAGGTAGGTGCAAAACGTATAATTACAAATATTTTCAAAATTACTCGCGGTCTGTCAACCTAATTAGCGATCCGCTAAAAGCAGGAATAGAAAAGTGATGGAGCTGTATAGGTAATTTTAATGGGTTGATGCCAAAGGATTGACTGTTGGAAAATGTTCGGGTCGTTAAGTCGTTGATGGAAAATGGGGAAAACAGGGGTTTTCGAGGGTAAAATAAGAATATTCCGACCAGAGCCTGTTGTTCATGAGCGAACTATGGCTTGGTTGAATTTTGAGAATTTCAATCCATCAACATAGAATCCTCCTTTCATCGAGGGGTTACTGCAGCCGAGTGGAAGGTGAGTGAAGCTTCCCAGCTGTGCAAGTTACGAAATCGTCGATCCTTACATCCCTAGCGTTGACCGGACGATGGACCTGGTGAGGATTGAGGTGAGTCGAGGTGGCGCGCAGTGGAGTGTGGCGAAGAAAGAAGGGGTTCAGGGAGAGCGGGTGCGACTGCGGCCGGTTCCCTCCGACTGAGAACTGGCTGCGGCCTGTTCCGAGCCCTAGCTGCTCGAGGGACTCGGGGTTCGAGGCCTACCGCAGAGAACAGTTGAGAGCCGCGAGTCGGCGAGTCCTATAATATCAGGTGCAGGCAGAGGAGTGGCCCCGACCCCAAGAACGCGCCAAGCCGTTCGAAACTACACGCCGACCAACTACTGATCGGCAATCGCAGTTATGCCGAGGTCTTTATTTCCTAAACTAAGGCGAGCCCTGGCTGGCCTCTAAAACAGGAATGAGAAGTTTCATTCATACGGACAAAAGGACAAGACGTTCGGTAGTAGCTTGATGGTTTCCCATTTCCATCTGCGATTCCTAACCTTTGAACGGACCACATACCGTTTACTCTTGCGGCCGTCTTCACCAAAAACCAATTGTATTGATTCGGTAGTGAAAATGAAGCAATAATATCAATACAGAGACATTTTCAAATAGCTGATTTAATTAATTATTGTTATGAATTTGCAATTATCCTACGTCCATCAATGTCTATGATGCTTAGTTCGTTTATTTCAGCCGTTTTTTACTCAGAAAAAACTTTTATTTACACACATTTACTCAGAATCATTTCCTGAACAAGTGTCTGCTTGTCCGTGTGTCCGATTGCGGCCATTTACAAAAATGGCCATAGCTCCCTCAATTCGCAACCTTATTCCGAATCTCTTGAACTAAAATGTTTGTCTCGGCAATACCTAACACCTCCTTTAATCGAAATTTAAATACCTTCCAATATATTTGCATTTTTAGTGTTTTCTATTTTATTTTTTCTGTCCACAAAAATGAACCGATTTGAGCGTTCTTGACCGTAAAATCTTTGTTTTACCTTGCAGAATATGTGTATATTTTTTATAATCCGATAACATGGCGTATTTTTATTTTAGGTGAGTTTTAAAATTTGTATAGTGAGTTTTTTGACAGTTTTGACCGAAACAACCTCAAAAGCAGTCACAATATGATCAAATTGTCTCACACTTTTACGTTTCAAAATAAGGAAGTATTGTGTGTTATCTACGCACCACTGGTTGAGGTGAATTCAGGAGTGCAAAAATCTTTATTTGACACGGTTAGTTAGTTGAAAAAGTTGTGAAAAGAATTCTTCGTAGATTTATGAATACGGATTAAAAACGGTTAAATGCATGAGGCAGATAAAACTGAGAAAACTCCTCTCAAACTCCTCAATTTTCTGTTATTCAATAATAAACAACTTCAATCTCGCAAGAAAAACATTGTCTTCCCCCGGAACTTTTTGAGGTTACGTTTTAAAGGATGTAGAATCCGAATCTGAAATCAACACATTTCCGTCCGGCCACCGTGAAATTAAAGCTAGAGATTTTTATTACATTTATTTAGTTTACTCAATTTTAAGGCTTTTGAAAAAAAATTCCCCAAGCAAGTAAAACGTTTTATTTTTTGTTTTTTCGAATTATTCGAATCTCCGTTATTGCTCTATGGAATGTATGGTAGGTTAACAAATAATTTGAATTCTTCAGAATTTGAATTTAATTTTCATTTTGCAGAGAATATTTTCAAACCCTCAAGAAGTTAAGTGTTAATGGTACCCATACTAATCACGAGGGTTGGAAGAAATAAAAACGGATACACAATCGCTGTGAATATGTAATACCATCTGTACCTAAACACTAGTCTCTCAAAGATTCAGGCCGGGGTCAGTCCAACAGCCAAAGCAGTGACTTGGCCCATTTCGTATTGCCTTCTTCTGAGAATGTGTCGTATACATTTCAGGTTTCGCCGGTCCAAGGATGCTCATCAAGGAGCAGGTCGAATTTCAACTCGTACTTCGCGAAGAATACTGAGAAGATCAATAATATCACTGCCTTACAGGCCGTCAGGCTAACACCTTCCAAGGTGTCACCTTCACTCGATTTCCTGGAAGCTGTTGAATCATTCAATCGTTATATAGTTTCACGATCACATTTTTACCCCCATATTTATAATGTAGGTAAATAGAAGTATGATAATCATCAAGAAAAAAATGAACCAAAATTCCTACACAGAAACGATACTTTTGTTGATTTTGATGAGATAAGAGTGGAATCTATTTTCTAATTCGCATGAAATAGCACAATTTATTATTTAGATCTTCTAAAATATTCCAAAAACTCAATTTCTGAAGGGAGATTAATAGCCAGAACGGCCGTAAATAAATAGGTAATGGCATCTGCTCTTTCTTTTTGTTTACCTGGACCAGACCTGGAAGCGAAAACTGCAGAGCCTAAATTGCCAGTTTGCTGGCTGAAAACCGCTTCTACATATTGAGATACTGGCGTACGGCTGTACACCATCAGTAATTAACTTCGTAGTCCACATACTTAATGATGTTGTTGGTTCAAAATTTTCGTACCAAATATAGAAGTAGGCATTGCGCCTTATCTGCGCACCACTGGTTTACAATTACCTTTTAGGAACGCATTAGTTCAGTGAAACTCGGTGACTTCTAGCGGATATGCCAATTACCTAATGAAAACAAATTATGCCGCCAGCAAGGATCATGAACCATTGGCCTCAAAACGTCACAATATTCAACTTTAGTGGAATAGGTGGTAGGAGAATTCGGGTATAAAAAATCATATAAAGAGCTCGTGTAGAAGAACAACACCGAAAATAACGCTAGCAAATAGACTTTCACCTTCTCAAGAGGATCATTAATTAAAGATGTATAGACCCATGTCTATTTCCGTCGCCCCAGAATTGAATGCTACCCTAGTTACAAAGGGAAATGAGGATTAGGGTTACTTTCTAGTACATGTTTGGATTATAATGGGACAGTCTTCAGATCGCTAGCAGTAAACCACAAGAGTATCCTTAGTTGAGTTGAGGATCAATGGGTTCAGAGAAAGTGACAAGGTTCGCCGCAAGGAATACACGACATCAAATAATGAGCCATTTTAATAATTGTAGGTATCGTCAAACATGGAAATGAAATACCCAGTTTTGCTTCGTAGAGTATTTTTTTCTTTGACGGCCTTTTTCAGAAATTCCTTATATTCTACAAGGAAACGATACATAATAAATAATTTGAAGAGAAGATTATTCGTCTATAAATTTGCTTAAACAATATTGTACCAATAGCATTTCCAAATCGAATGATGAATTTGTCGAATCAAATTGACAATAATTGTAAATTAATAATTAATCGACAATTATATTGTTCAATAAATTAAATCAAAATCAATCAATCAATTAAAATGAAAAATCAGTAAACTAATAAATAGAATCAATCAATAAAATTAAATTAATTAATCAATCAATAGTTAATAATTGTCGGAAAATTATTTTCCGCGCCAAATTCAGAACTCTCTAAGCCATTCGAGAATTTTCCAAGGCAAATCTGTTAGGAGAATTTGCAACCACCATCGTAGTTTCAATAACTCAGAATTGGAATTAAATGCCTTTTAAATTATCAAGTATTTGGCCAAGGTTCTTAACTTTTGACACGGAAATTATTCCCATTAAACTTAATTTTTAATTTTTTCATTTCAAGTTCAAATAATATACATTTCATTAGTTAGGAGTTGTAAACTGAGGAATCGGATAACAAGACCGGAAGCGAAGCCATTATGAAATTTCCTACGAGCCAGCATTCCCCTAACTGTGGCCTTCTTTGTCAGATGACGTCCAAATGAGAAGAGCATCAGGTCCTAATGCTCAGCAGCTGTTTTAAAATCGTGGCTTCTGCCCGGTAATGACAATGAAACGCTGTGAATCAGAGGAAACATCAAGTTCGCCTATGGCCCAAATCTCCAGCAGCAATGAAGGTAATGGCCTCTCTCGCCCTCAGGTCCAGCCAGGTATATGAATCATTCCATCCTTTGCTCGCCGATGAACAGGGTTTCTCGGTCGATTCCTTAAGGTACATGAGTCAGAGAAATCCAGTTCTTCTCTGGATGACGCAGCTTTTGTTTCCGGAAAACGATTCAGGGCGGTACACCCATACTTGGTGGCTTTGGCATTTGGGAGGGCATTTTGCCATAGCTTTATGCATTACAAATTGCATAATTTATGCATAATTTAATTACATTGCATAACAAATTTTGTTAGCGCTTGGATGAGGGAAGGCGACCGACGCGATATTCGGAAACTCATCTCAAATGACCAAAAGTTATCAACGCTTTGAGGCAATCGCAAACATGTAACAAGACATGAGCCAACTCAATTATTATTCAATAATGATCCAATAACAATAATTCAATAATAAACCATTGCAGTCGCCCAAGAAAATTTTCTCTGACCCAGGTACTTTGACATTTCAATGATATCTGAATATCTGCCATGTACAGGATCGGCAATAAAATTTCCGTGACACGTTGGGAGAAAACTCGAATTTTTTTGAAATTTTTCTTAATTTTTAGGGAAAATCAACCTAGGTCTGGGACATTCCCAATCCTTCAGCCGATTTCGATAGAAATGGTTGAAATCTTTGAAAAATTGTGTTTTATACTTCTCAGTCAGAATACAATACATTTGGTTCGAAATTCTACATTGTACCAAAATAGCGGTATGTTATCTACGCACCTAGGTAGTACCTTCAGAGCAACCCTGCGCAATGGGTAAACCAAAAAGAGCAGTCTGAAGAACGGAAATTGAAACAACAACTGAAAAAAGGCATACCTCTAATTTTAATACGTGAAATAGAGGCTTTCCAACTATTTCTCACGAAAAAATAACCGATAATCCTTGCGCCTTTGTGCAAACTGGGTCAACCATTAACGGTCCTGGTGCTTACCAATTGATACTTTAATTCCCACGGACTTATTGCACTGTAAAATGGCAGTTCTCAGCGTGATTCATCCGCAGATCGAATGGACATAAATAAAACTCTTTTCACCAGTCCCTCCCTTCATTTTGCAATGCTTGAATGATTGCATCTTCACCCAATAAACGTCTGGCAAAATGACTAATTCGCGGCAATTTCGTTTAGCTCCAGTGATTTAATAACCTCTGTAACCAAGTCAATGAGTCATCCGCAGATCGAACGGCCATAAATAAAAATCTTTTCACCAGCCCCCCCCCCACTTCTTTTTGCAGTGGTTGAATCATCGCATCTTCAGCAAATAAAAGTCTGGAACAAATTTCTAATTCACTGCAATTTCGTTTAGCTCCAGTAATTTAATAACCTGTAACCAAGTCAATGAGCCATCACGTGGGGGACGAAGAGAGCGCTAGATAGGCGCGAATATTCGACGGCTTGGGCCATCGGCAGTTGAATATCATAATATGATATATTATATATTTATATATACCTACCACAACTAGTATATATTATATACCTACCAGAACTTCAAGAAAGTGAGTAAAGGAATAGAAAGGCCGCTTTAGGGGTTTTTAGATTAAGTATTACCAAAAAGTAGTACCAAAAATAGACGGTTATAGAAGAACAATTAGGGGAATTGAGAAGAATCTTCAGGCACCTTTGCCAAAAATTTCAACGATTTACGTAGCGCACACGTTTCGAAATTATAATCACAATTAAGAATTGATAATTTCTGAAGGAGAAAAGTCGAGAGTGAAAGTTTGAGGGGGTGTTGTAAAAAATAATTCCTGAACGATTACAAATGGTACATTATTTTTGGGAAATACTGTACCAAAATTAATCAAGTGAATATACAACAATCATCCGATGACCATTATTTGCGTCTTAAAAACCACGATTTCTTCCATTCAGAAGCGGCAAAATATCAGTTTTTAAAATTTTTTGTCTTTCACCTCATAGGCTCACAACCACTGTAAAAATATCATCAAAATCAATGATCCATATGGCAGAACAGTTCCAAGAAGAAATTTCCAACATCAATATACCTACTACCTCTAGGTCTACATCAAGGTACCTAAATGTTCCTCGGGGGCAGCCAATGGTGGTTTGTGGCCGGGTCCGGGTTTGGGGCCGGGTGCGGGGGTCGTGCATATGCGCAGAAACATCCCCGCACTACCAGTTTCTATGATGAAAACGTACCTATGAAATTGCTATGTACAGTACTGTACTAATCGCAATAAACTCTCTCTCTCTCTGAAGAAACTTTTTTTCTTAGTTTGGACGATGGAAGCAAATATTTTAGCCTATAAAATTGCCTCCGATTTGAGACATGAAACGTGACAATTAACCCCAGTAGTTCGGATGACATAGCAACCAAGTAGAAGACCTTTTCAAATTTCAGTAGCTTGTCAAGATGAAATCGTCCTTTTCCCGGATACGATCGCGGTCAGAACTGGTGAATTCTACGTATGCCCTCCAGCCCAGCCGTTATCCATCAGCAATGCTCCTTAACCACCTCCATTCACTTGTTGCCATGCCATGCCATGCACAATCATCCGTTCACGAGACCTCGTTAAGGATCCTCACTAACAGTGCATGCTAACAGCTAACCGGCGAATATAAACCGAGCCTGCAAACCGGCGTCATCCTTGGGTGCGAAATATAAGCGACCTCGGAGGCCGGATACGTGAACCGGCCGACCACTGCAGGCACAACTCTCTCGTCAAGATTAGGTATAAATGTGAGATGCTCCGGAAACCCCGCTCCACTCGGCTCACAATTGGCGTCTCGTCGCTCCCACAGTTCATTGTCGAACTGAGAACGAAGAACAACAACAACGCATTTCCGACCGAGTGAAATCGCACGCCAGCGATCGCCGAAACAATGTGTTCTGATTTTTTATTTAGGGAAACGTCAATCCGGCATTGCTTTTGGGTCGGGAACAAAGAAGGTCAAGTTTCGGGTAGAATGAGATTTCCACTTCGTCCCATTCTATTTGAGCGACGAATGCTGCTAGCTATCGTCAAATTTAGGAAATTATATATTTACTTCCATAATTTGCAGGGTAAATGGAAGTATTTTAATCGGCCTAAAATCGAGAATCGGAACGGAGCTTCAGAAAATACTCTTACTTTGACAATGTCAGTATATATGTCTATATGTCAGTAAATATGTCATATTTACTCAGAATCTCGTCTCGAACAAGTGTCCGTCTGTGGTCATTTACAAAAATGGCCATAGCTCCCTCAATTCTCAACCTTTTTTCGAATTTCTCAAACTGAAATGTTTGTCTAAGCAACCCCTAACACACTGTTAATCGGAATTTAAATAAATCAAGCTTTCGAAAAATACTTTTTCTTCCTCACAGCCAGTAAAACCGACCATCCAATAATGGCACTAGCGTAGGTACCTAGCCTTTAATCAAAATTATAAATAGCCTATAAAACCAAGCCCTTGAAGAAGCTCTGTTGTCAACGATTGTTTGGTCCCTTGTGACTATGAGAAAAGCTTGAGTTGGATAGAAAATTTAAAATTGCACCATGCTCTTAATTGTTACATTGATTTTATAGGCCCTGGGGAAGAAAATATATTTCTCGAAAGATCGGCAAAGGAGGCGGTGTGCACCTGTTGAGCCTATATCTGATTGATGACAGCAGTAGTACATTGGGCACTTTAATTCGCGTTTTCAGTACTCTCGTAAGTTCTAACTTTTGTGAGCAGTCGCGGACGAATCGAACGAACATCCACAATTTGCTCCTATCGGTTTATGTCAATCTACAATTTCCATGAGCTTTGGCAGTCAATGGTCCGACGATAGAAAAATGATAGCTGAGCCACTTTTGACGGTTTACATTGGCCTGATGGTTTTCAGACGATTATGGAAGGTGACAGGGGGGGGGGTGGCCAAATTACGTAGTAGTAGGCAGTCTGCACGTGCCGGCTGGTCCTGTTGACGAGGAGAGGAGAGAACTATATTAATAGAATCTTCTTCCCTAGTGCTTGGTTGTGTGACGAAGCTATCGACTCAGCCCTCGTCGTGAACTCGCATCTGAAGGGCACGACGAATGAATGGAGCCAACAATACTACAATGAGCAAAGCGAATGTCTGTTCGTGCCTACTTGGTCGTAACAAAAATATCAATGTTTCAACTGAATCTTTTTTTACTTCCACATTTACAGAGTGAATGAAAGTATTAGAATCGTCCTAAAATCGAGCATCGGAACTTCGGAGCTTCAGAAAAAACTTTTACTTATACACATTTACTCAGAATCACTTCCTCAACTGTGAGTCCGTCTGTGGTCATTTCATCAGGCAAGACCTAACACCCCGCATAATCGGAATTCGAATAACTCACAGTACTTCCGATATGCGATTTGCATTTTTGCTATTCGTATTTTTGATATTCGTATTTGCATTTTTAAAGTTTTCTATTTTATTTTTTTTTCGGCCACAAAAATGAACCAATTTGAGCGTTCTCGGTCTTAAAATCTTTGTTTTACCTTGCAGAATATGTGGATATTTATCATATTCCGATAACTTGGCGTATTTTTGTTTTAGGGCAGATTTAAAATTTGCATAGTCAGTTTTTTGATATTTTTGACCTTAACACCCTCAAAAGCAGTCAAAATATGATCAAATTGTGTCACACTTTTACGTTTCAAAATATGAAAGTATTGTGTGTTATCTACGCCTTTATATATAGGTATATAAAGTACAGCACTTTATATAAGTCCAAAAATACCAACGCCTTTACAGTTTTTTTTTAATTTTTTGGTTCTTTGGGGTAAGGCGCGCCGTTTGCAATAAAAAAGGCGCTTGCCCTAGTGCTCCAACACTGTGACAACTGCAGTTGTAATATCTCTGTGATCCATCAATATTGCCGAATGTGATTGCAATTGTCTTGGGAAAGTAATTATAAAACTCACCGGTATCGTCATTTCAAAGTACCTCAATCCTCAAATTCAGAGCAGCTATATTGTTTAACTCACCTGGAATAAAAACAAATGTTTGTCAACGCAAGAGAAAAAAAATCCATTAAATTTCATTGTTTTTATGTTTTGTGTGTTTTTAGCGTTTTTGTTATTATTAAAATTTGATGCATACCAACACCATTATTATCATACCAATACTATTGAGTAGTATTGAGAAAAAAAGCTGCTAAGTAGATCAGTGGCTTGCGTACGTTAATGATCTGCGTTTCCGAAGAGCTCTACAAATTCTGCACAAGGGTTCATTTTTCGAATACAATGAAAACTTGCTATGCTTCTGAGTTCGGACTTCTGTAAATATTCCGGCATGAATTCGTCTTATTTTGACTTACCTTTGTTAACGACCGTGGTATGTTAATCATCGACTTTCTTGACATATAAGTACCTAGAAGTATATTTTCAATATAGCTACCAATCCATAATGCCCACGGGAAAAATATTTATATCCATTTCCAGCTCCCTTTTATTTCCTCTTGACCTATAGGCAATGAGGCCTCACATGGCTATGTCGCAAATTTCTTGAAAAATACGAATTTTCCTCACTTCAACAGCTGATTTGCAAGCCTTAAAATTAAGGTAACGATCTCTGTCGGTTAGTAGAAACTAGATAGTGACCTTGAATTTTCACGAAAATTTCAAAATTTGTCGAAAACTCTTTTATTGCAGATTTGGGTTCTGCACCCCTTGAAATGTCAACCAACAAATTTTCGAGATGTTGAAAAAAATTTCCGACCAATAGGTACATAGGTTTGTTTTTCAAGAAAAATTAACCAGAAGCTCAGCCCTAACTCGATAACGCGAACAACTTGAAAAATTAAAAACCTTGACGTCATTTGGCATCGCCGGTTTGCCTCCTTTGTTGGCCACGTGAAGGAAGCGAGAGCATCAAGCTGCCATATGAAATAAATTTTTATTCCCCTTCTCTCTATAAGCTCACAAGCATTTCCGAACCCATGTAACGCATATGTGTTCCTTGAACAAGTTCCGGAAGTTCCTTGAACAAAGAAGGAGTAAGGAAGGGGCTCTTTTGACAATACGAGGCAACGCAATCACACAAGGTGCTTCTTGCCTACCTAATGTTCGATGTGAAATTTATATCATTTTTTTTTTCGCTGAATCGATTTTCGCATACCATCTGATGCTTTCATCAGTTCTCGTGACTCCACTTTCAAGAGAAAAAATTTCTATCGCGCAGCTTCTAGCGACACACAGACACTTGTTCGGGAATTGATTCTGAGTAAATCTGTAAAAGAAAGCTCCATTCTCCATTTTCTGAGCTCCATTCCGATTCTCGATTTTAGGACGATTCCAATACTTCCAGTTTACTCTGCAAATATGGAAGTAAAAATGCTTACGTTGCCTTCGATTTTTATATTCCTTCGCCACTTTTGATGACGAAGGTGCCACCGGATATTTCCCGTCATATTCCACGCTGACAATGCCCTCCTTCCATCCCCAGCAGTTATCACTTGTTTGGAAGATTGCCAGGCGCGCGACTCGCCACCACTGCTCGCTCATCAATTTGCACGGAGGATTGTTTTTTAATTTTTTTTTCTCCAGCCCAGAACCAACGCGAAGAACCGATGTGCCAAGGGTACCGACGGGTGCGCAAAGCTAAGCGCAATTTTATACCTACCGAAGGATCGTCTCTCGTGTCACGCACCCGATGGTCACGTAGAAGGAACGTTCGAGGTTAAGCTTAACCATGTCTTTGTTTAGTTGACGAGTTGCATCTTCCTTCTAACCTGTTTTGGTTGGGATAGTATTCTTGCTTTGCGGAAACAACTGACTTTTCTAGAATTTGATCGTCCGCTTCTTATCTACGGTATAGCGATCCGGGTCTCGATTTGGGCAGAGCAGCGTCCACCTCCGCCACCAAGATTTCCATGAGACTCCCCTACCTCTCTCTCCCCTGGAATCTTAACAACACAAGATGGTAGAGAGCAGCTACGAACACGATGTAGATGTTGACTGGCCCATTTTATTCAAGAGCGTTTTATTTTTTCGTTTTTGATTCGATATTTATGACTTTGTTAAGGAAGTATTGGAATCGTCCTAAAATCGAGAATGGGAACGGAGCTTCGGAAAAATGTTTACTTACACATTTAAACAGAATCACTTCTGGAAGTGATAATACATGGAAATAAAAAAATATGGAAGTATTGTGTGTTATCTACGCACCAAAGGTTTCGTATTGAATTACCCAAACACTTATCAACTTTTCTTTTGAATTGAGATTCGTTTCCGGTTTCTTATTATCATAATAAAAATGCATGATCATGGAAAAAAGAACCATTGGTGCGTAGATAACACACAATACTTCCATATTTTGAAACGTAAAATCGTGACACAATTTTATCATATTTTGACTGCTTTTAAGAGTGTTTAGGTGAAAAATATAAAAAAAATCACAATTCAAAATTTCAAAATTCGCCCATAACAAAAGTACGCCACATTATCGGCCACAGACGGTCACAGAAACACTTGTTCGGGAAGTGATTCTGAGTAAATGTGTACGAGTAAAAGTTGTTCCTGAAGCTCCGTTCCGATTCTCGATTTTAGAACGATTCCAATACTTCCATTTACTCTGTAAATATGGAAGTAAAAAGTGTTAGAAGTTCCGCTTCAGAACACATTTTTGTTAAGGGTTCCCACGGATAAAAAGCTTCTACGCTTCTGAGCGAGTTTACCAGCCTCCTGCGTTGGTTCCGAGTGTTAGTTATCCTTTCGAGCCATGAGGGGTAATATTTCGACCCGTAAAATGTCAATTTTAAAGAACGTTGGGGGATCTCTGAGGTGATAATAATACACGGTTGATTAGTAAACAATTATACTGTCGAGTTTTAAGAGCGTCCCATGCAGAGCTAAATAGGCTGGAAGAGAGTTGAGTTATAGTTGCTGAAACCATGAGTGCCTAACCTTTTAGCAGGTTGCACTTATTCGAGCCAAGTCGTTTTAATCGAATTCAGTCATAAAACGAGTGCAAGCAAAGGCGAACATCCCATGGACTGGTTAGATGGGCTTGAAGGTTCTTTAGAACAATAAAAACCCGATATCTCCAGCTCGGATAGGTTAAGGATTCAAGGCTCGGTTGGCAATAAAACTTCAAAGGCTGTCCTCGTATGCAGCTCAGGTGCTGGGCCGATCCTTTGTGAATTTCAACTCTTGGTCAGCAGCGCATGCGCAAAAGGTTCGGCACCGGTGCGCAGTTGACACTTCTCGTCGCGGCTGGCCGGTTGTCCTTGATCCTTCGAGCACGAGAGACTCGATCTCAAGGTGTAACTATAGTTATCGGAAGGTTTCTAACCAATGGCGAGTTGATTGGGCCGAGGAATTTACACGAAAGAATCCGATTGATTTACGAATCGCAGCTTCTGAGAAGTCCATTGAGAAAGACAACATCAACGACTAGCTCGTCAGGATGCAAAACTGTTGGCATTATTCTC
This sequence comes from Nesidiocoris tenuis, assembly GCA_036186465.1. Taxonomy (NCBI): domain Eukaryota; kingdom Metazoa; phylum Arthropoda; class Insecta; order Hemiptera; family Miridae; genus Nesidiocoris; species Nesidiocoris tenuis. The sequence goes on from AP028910.1 coordinate 9,965,920, forward strand.
ACGAGCGCGAGAAGTTTGGAATTCTGAACATTTTAATCCTGTCGATCGCGGACTAATGAAGGATTTTCCTCATAGCTTTAAGGTTTATAAACCTTAATAAATACCTTTAAATAAATACCTTAAAATACCAATAAACCTTTATAAACCAGCGTATAAATACGCTGAGCCGCTAAATGTCATAGAATTTATGTAGTGCAATGCTGGAGTTCATTTGTCGAGGGAAGAAAAAACTCTTCAGGGCCTTTGTTGGTGACGAGGGGCAACCCTGACCGGGGTTAGTTGGCTACCCTGTCGCGCGATCTCCCCGGATCCATGTTTTTTTAACGCTGTTGTCCAGTTTTCCCCTGTAAAAATTCGAACTTTTTTTGTACCATTGGTGATTTTCCAATATACCTACCTATCTGTCCTCAAGACTCGCTGATTCGCCCATTTTCCAAGAAATCTCAGCGTAACGAGTCCAAGCTACATACAGGTTTAGGCCAAAACTATAAAAAAAAACTCACTACGCCAATTTTAAAACTAGCCTAAAATAAAAATACGCCATGTTATCGAAATATAAAAAATATCCACTTATTCTGCAAGGTAAAACAAAGATTTTAAGACCAAGAACGCTCAAATCAGTTCATTTTTGTGGCCGGAAAAAAATGGAAAACACTAAAAATGCAAATATATCGGAAGTACTGTGAGTAATTCCAATCCCGATTAAACAGGGTGATGGGTCTTGCCGACACGAACTTCGCAGTCCAAGAAGTTTGAAAAAATGTTGAGGCTTGAGGGAGCTATGGCCATTTTTGTTTCTGAAGCTCCTATCCGATTTTCAATTCTAGTACGATTACGTTTCTCCCATTTACTTTTCAATTATGGAAGTAAAAATGTATCATGTAAAGTTCTTAATCTTCGCATCAATACTATTTGGACCGGAAATAGTAGATAACGGCAAAATACAGGTACACAGAGCTTCGAATACCTACATGATTTGCTCCATTATGTAATATTCAAGTAGGTACAATACCGGGCAGTAACCTACTCGAGAAGACGTTCAGGAAATAGCATTAGGTTGGCGGATTCGATTCCCACAAGAAGCGAAATCCTAATTTCCTTGTTATTCTTTCCTCAAACGTATTGTTCGCCTAATGGCAAGTTGGAGAGCTCATTACATTTAATTTGTTTATTTAGCTCAGGAAGCCTGAACAGTGGACTGATTACCAGGCTACATAACTTTCACCCGGATTTCAGCAATGTTTTCAACTATGTACTTTTTGTAAGTCGACGACTGTTGGTAAATGGCAGTTTAACTGTTTGCCACGTGAGTAAATTTCACATTTTCAAACGAGTGATCGAAAAAACAAGTTCGATCCAAAAAACGGGGCGATATTTATTTATTTACTAATTGCACGAGCAATGATGCTCACTATGCAAGGATTAAAAAAAAATAAATAAAGAGTTCCACATCAGTTCTGTTGGGTAAGCAAAGGAAAAAAGGGGGAAAATGAGAACGTTTTCCTTTTTTCCCAAAACATTTTTCCTTTTTTCGCAAAACATTTCCTAGAATATAACTTTCGCACGTTAATCCTCAAACTCATCGGAGGAAATAAACAAAATACTTCAGCAGAGATGTCTTCGTGACATGCCCAGTTTTGGAATTGTTGCGATGCTTCGAAAATGGCTGATGTTCAAAAATGTATAATAGTATAGGAAAGTTAGTAACCTTCACTTGATAGCGAACAGTACGTATGATAACGAGCAAGAAATGTGGGTGCACACTGAAATCTAATCAGAAATGGAAAATAATCGAAAGCGGATGCATCTGAGTTGGTGACTCAGGCATCATCTTCATGGACCTTAGTAGCACCAGCAAGTTTGTTAACAATGCAGTTTCTAAAACAAGATACCACAATTTTTGTGCCAATCCCCCGGATTCCCAAACCAATCACTACCAAACTTTAGTGACTTTAAAGATCAAAAATATCAGAAAACACACTATGCATTTTTAAAATCCGCTTAAGCACGTTAGTTTACCGTAATAAAAAAGATCTATCCACACATTCTACAAGTCAAGTAGAAGAGATTTTCTAATCAAGAACGCTCAAGTCGGTTCATTTTTGCCGTCAGAAAAAAATAAAATAGACAACAAGAGCCAACATACCGGAATCGGTACCCATCTTGCTTGCCAAGAAAAACATTCCAGTGCAAGACATTTGAAAAAGGTTGAGAATTGAGGGGGATAGGGCCATTTTTGTAAAAGGTTCCTGACGTACAGACAGACAGCAGGATTAACGGACAGGTAGATACTAGGATATTACTCCGAAAAAAATTCTACAAATTGTTAAAAATTAAAATATCAGCACCATAATGGAGACCAAATGCTTTACCCCGTGAGGCCCAAGCGGGCATAAAATCTGATTTTTAACAGGCTGTTTTTAGATTCTGGTATGCCTAATGCACCCTTTACAACTAGCTGTTGGGTATTGAACTGGCTCAGAAGACTCCTAGAAAAACCCTCCAGTTCACGTCATTCCTTGAGTTAATGAATAAAATTTATATCAATAAGAGTGGAAGAATGGAATTCAAAAATATAAATCCATTCAGAATTTGACATGAATGGAAACCGGGTTCTGAACACATTCAGCTAACTAGACCTGTTTGCACATAGGAGCAATGCAAACAAACACTTATACGTTAATTCGGGACCTGCACTGCTACACTTGGACGTTGTGTCAACACAGAATGTAAATATACCTTATCTCCAATGCAGGGCATGTTTTTCTCTTTTTTTGGGGTTCCGTTCTTGCAAACAGGTTCACAAAAGAACTGTAAGCGCACAAATGAGAATCGCGAACTGTGCTTGTAGCATTCTCGCCTAATTGAGCTTGGCTAAAATAATGTTCATTAAGAAGAATATCAGAAGTCGAATTGATTAGGACGATTTGTAGTCGATGGCATTGAAGCGGCCTTTGATAATGGTATAATGTCCAACAGGGAAAACTCGTCACATACACTTATTTTTGAACAACTACAACGCAACTTATTTATTTTAAAAGACCCGCAAAACACAGGAAAGCTGTTTCAGAAAACCGCACAACCGCCATTGAATAACTGCCTCACCTCGAATATTATGCATTGGCTCAGCATCTCCATCCTGAAATGCCAATAAATGTGAAATTATCTACATCCAAGTAAGCTGTCCTTGAACATGATATCGCACGAATGAATCGTTCGAGAGGAGTCCTCTCGTCTGAGACAACCTGTTGCTCAAGATCGCCAACACATCGCTTTTTATTTATCTTATTTTTCTACCTAGCAGGGAGCGATATAGGCGTAGGGGTACCTACCCCACCTAACGTTTCTACTACACCTCACGCCGTCCATGTAAACCCACACCAGCGCTGGAAGAGCAACAGGGTGCGGTGGGAGCCCAAAAAGATCAATTTCCTTCCGTCGTAACACTACGAGCAAATAAATTCATGGGATACGAGGAATTTTACGTTGGCAAAGCCAAAACGATTATCAGGGATTCTAACTGCATCCTACCTAGCGAATAAGTTGGTACATCGAAGGAACTGTTAGGAGTTAGATGTGATCCGGCCCGGTATATTTTTACTTCCATATTTACAGAGTAAATGGGAGTATTGGAATCGTCCGGAAATCGAGAATCGGAACGGGGCTTCAGAAAAAACTTATACTTATACACATTTTCTCAGAATCACTTCCCGAGTGTGTCCGTGTGGTCATTTACAAAAATGACCATAGCTCCCTCAATTCTCAACCTTTTTTCAAATTTCTTGAACTGAAATGTTTGTCTCGGCAAGACCTAACACCCTGTTAAATCGGAATTCGAATAACTCATAGTACTCACGATTTATTTGCATTTTTAGGGTTTTCTATTTTATTTTTTCCCGGCCACAAAAATGAAACGATTTGAGCGTTCCTGGTCTTAAAATCTTTTTTTTACCTTGAAGAATATGTGGATATTTTTTATATTCCGATAATGTAACGTATTTTTATTTTTAGCAAATTTTAAAATTTGCATAATGAGTTTGTTGATATTTTTGGCCTAAACACCCTCAAAAACAGTCAAAATATGATCAAATTGTGTCACACTTTTACGTTTCAAAATATGGAAGTATTGTGTGTTATCTACTGGTTTAGTAATGGTCCACTATTTCTCTAATCAATCCCACGTTTATGGAGGATGCACAAAATATTTAAATAATTTTAGCTTCAGGTGATTGAACAATTCAATAACAGCAATTATTGCTAAAGTGGTGCTAAGGTTTGTGGGGATTAAATGATAGGGGATATTTTCCATTTCGTCGTGGTAAATATCCCAGCTTCACTTCCATTCGGCGCGTATACAACGTTTGGTCTGATTTAGCGGCCAGCTCGCTTGCCGATGGCCTTGATTATGAAATGAATTAATGTCGGTCGAGTAGGAGTCCTCTTGTCTGAGAACGACTCAGATCTGGATTGCCAACGGGCATATTTATTTTATTTTCCTGCCCGCAGGAGGGGGTGCCATCTCTGCCTCCTCTCTACCACACCCTTTTCCTTGTTAACACCGCAACAGCGTCGAACAGATTTTAGGGTGCGGTAAGAAAATACATTCATTCTTCGTCCCAGGTGAGAGTACCTGCCACGATTTAAATTTGGTATATTTCTGGGAGTTTTGGAAGATTTGTCGTTGAATTTCACTCGGCGTCAAACAACAGTTTGATGCTAAAAAACAAAACAAAAATTGTTTTATGCTGTGTAACCGTTTTTGTTAAGTGGATAGCGTATGTCACGTAAGTAGAGAGAAACCTCACTAAAGAGAAACTAACTGGTCTGCTCAGCAATGAGTGTGTCCTCACAAGCATAAACGGCTTGAAGTTTGCCAAAATCCTATAAACAATGATTACTGTTACGGATCCTACGTTAGAATAAAAAACATGAATGTACCAGATGCCTTTGAGATCAAGGAAGACGAGGAAAAAAATCCTTTTTTGACACCCAAATTTGCATCTACTTGCGGAGAGGGGGTACCACTAAGGGGAAGATAAAGGGGTACCACTAAGGGGGCTACATGCGTAAGGCGGGCAAACATTATATCCAACTGCGCAATTCGATTCTCCAACTTTTGGGACGTAAAATGTGTGACTTTGAAGGTTAGATAAAATTTCAACATGCCTTAGTTTGGGCATGCCAAGGCATCTAGTTTAGGTAGGTACTAATTAAAAATAATCAATCCGGAGTTGATATGGCCATAAAGAACAAGAAAATTGTGATCAGGTCATCTACGTCTAGTGATTTAATAATTTTTTTTTCAATTTCAATTTTCTGCGGGAGCGAGACGGTGCCCCCGATGCGGGCCCCTACTCCCCCAGACCACCTTGCGCCCTTCAGCCGTCCATGGAAACCCACACTGCGGTGGGTGCGGTGGAGGGCCCATGGTATTTTTTTCCTTTTCGTCCGTCAGGTGCACAGAAATCGGCTCCGCAGTGTCTCCCGCTTTAGTCGCTCGCCTCCGTCCAAGAATCACGACCGGATTTCAAGGTCCTCAACGCTCCTGAGCCCCCCTCCTTACGGCCAAGTCCAGAACTCGAACGGAACGAGATCAGAGATCTGTACAGAGGCTGCGATCGATCCACTTAACAAACTTCTCCCCTTGGGTGTGGTAAACATCGATATTCATCGAATAGCGTGGATCGATACGTACACTTTCCTCGTCCACAATTCTGCATTGATCGTTAAAGGGCGGCTTCATCAGTTCAGTTTATTCGTCGAATATTCTCTATTCTCCGAATAACATTCTCCATTGATACGTTGACACGGAAATTCGTAGGCTACATTTTCAAGAAACCAATTATTTGAAGAATAATGGATGTTCGATGAATAAACTGAATTTGATGAACCCACCCGAAGGAAGCCAACTTTAAACATAATTCATTCTAAATCAACCATCAGCCATTTAATCGGAACCATGCTAAATGGTCCTTAGAGCCCTCAAAGTGTAAATCAAATTCGTGCACCCCACTTGATAGGCTTTAATTCTCCAACCTCAAACGAATCACTAAAATAAATGTGTGGAAAAACAATACGACATTGACAGGATAACGGTAGATATTGTTTTAATCGTAGAAGCCGACTAGGAAATTCATTTTTAGCCGTTTGCGCCATTGCCCTGAAGCCTATCAAACGATTTTGGAAGGCAACAAACCGTTAGTCCCCAATGCCACGTCGCAGCTAGGAAATATGCTTACTCAGCTCCGCTCATTTGCAGTGATCCCCAAATCTTGATCCTCAACAGTCGACTTAACAACCTAAACGACTGCATCTTTTCCAACCCCCAGACTCGATACCTGAGTGACTCGACCAGACCCTTACCTGAACAGGACTAGCCAACTTCACCTGTCTCGATGTTCCAAACCAATTTCTCGGTTCGCTCTCACTGAACGAGAAATATCGGTGAGCGATATCTGATTGCGTGTCGAAAGCTGTAGAATTTGCTATGTCAATCTCGAGAAATATTGGGTTTGTTCCAAGCAAAAAAATATTGAACCGAGAAAAACAAGGCAAAATGGGTTGTTAGCATTACTTTATAACAAAAACAGCAGGAAGCATCCCGAAGCGTTTGGTGAACAACAAGTTCAATGAAACTTTTCGAGCGTTTTTGCACCTAAGCAGTAGGTGTGAAAAAATTCAATTGCTCCCACCCAAGTTAATTTATTTTATTCCAAAGGACTTCTCTTTCGAGTTTTGTCGATATCGATTTCGTTTTTCAATTTTCGATTTCGATTCATAGCAGTTCTGGTACCTATGAGCAATCGAAAATCGAAACCAGTGGTGCGTAGATAACACACAATACTTCCATATTTTGAAACGTAAAGGTTTGACACAATTTTATAAATATTTTGACAACTTTGGAGGCTATAAGGATCGAATACTCACTAAGCAAATTGTTAACTCCGCCTAAAATCAGAATTCGTTCAGGTACCGGAGTAGGTATATGGTTTTAATTCTACGATTCAGATAATTTCTAGAAACCCCAGATATCAGAGAATTAAAAGACAACGGGCCGCAGTTTTTAGGTCACCAATGGGACTCGAACCCCTAACTCTAGGGTATGCCTCAGCGTGGGTCAGCCGTGCTAACCTCTGGGTCACCCGTGAGCCCACTTTTCGTGAGGGTCAGAATTTCGGCAATTTTGCATATAGGCCGAATCATAACTATATTGGTTGCACGAATCTACACTACGGCCGACTTCATCATTGAGTGTTATCTCGCGCCTTTTTTTTTTACATGAGGCACGACCCGAAATTGGAGTAAAGATAATATTGTTATCTTAATACCAAAGGTTTGGCACCTGGGTAAATCTACGGGAAAAAGATTTTACGGTGTACAATTATCAGCAAAATTATCAGCGAACATAACCTCGAGCCGAATCTTGAACGTTTTACTTTCCTTACCCGTTACCTGCTGATGACGGGTAGGTATTTGTCGTGCGAAACATGACGAAACGACAATAACTCAATTTCGAATTTTCGAAGAACAAATGGCTGAAATTCTTGTTTCTTTCGCTAACAACAGTACCAGGAAAGAAATGAACATAGGGATAGGAGGAACATGTTCATGATACGTGTATAGGAACATATAGTAGGATAATACGTTAAAATCTCTCCTAAACATTTTAAAGATCTACTTTGGTGATTGATTTGGGGTATTGGAAAGGCCAATTTGGGAGTCGATGCGACCAGAACCAATCGGGGGTTGATTCGAGTCGACCGTCTGAATTCAGAAACCAAAAGGTTTTACAACCAAAAACGCAAAATATACCAACCACAAAATCTGAATCCGAATGAATATTAAATACCTATTCATGCAGCAAATTTTGCTGCACTATATTCGACGAAAGTTCACCCAAGTGACGACTCTCTGCCCCCAGATCGACATTATGAGAGCGAATGCTAGAAATCCTTCGGAGCTTAGCAGCAGACCCCTCCACTGAAGAACGGCGTTTCCTCACCCGACTACAACCTCTGGCGAGGTCAGACCTGGCTCTGACGACATCTCCTACCCTCCTATAGGATACCTGACCAGGTAAGTTCTTCGAGCTGCAGGTCGACTAAGTATCCGCGCGGCTTCTGCGCATGCGTAGAGTTTCTACTGCGCAAGCGCCCGTTCCGTGAACCTTTCGAACTCGAAAAGCGTCGTCTTGGCTGCGTGGACTCGGTGGACTTCTTTGCCCTTACGTCACAAACGAACCTATCCGAGGAGACACGGCATCCAATGAGTTAGCGAAGGCGATGGGATGGGCCGATTGATTTCAAAATGCTGCCAACGAATTTACCTACTGGTCATAATGACTCGCGTTTCATTGCTGATACAGAAAATTCGACAGTTATTCAAACAGTTTGAGATTGATGGAAATCATGAAAACTATAAACTTCGATGGTGTTAATTTCGATGACATACAATCGAGCGTGTTCGAAAAGGTCCTCGAAACCGAAGCTGATTACGATTCAGAACAACTAAAGCAACAAACAGGGGAAAACCCGGGTAACTCAGATTTTTCACACTTTGAGAAAAACCAATTTTTCTGCTAGGAGGAAAAGTTTTTTTTTCCCTGTTTTCGGACCCAGCACCGTTCAAAACATATGAATCCAAGCACATATACATATGAACATATGAAACATATGAATTTTCGACAAAAAATCGAGTTACTTGGTTTTTCCCCTGGACTCTTCAAACAGGTAGATAACTAAAAATGAGCGCTACCAAAATAGTTATTATTTCCATTGAAATGGTTCTTTGAAAAGTAATTGCCAAAAAACAGGAGGAAAGCAAGGAGCATTCAATTTAACAAAAGTTGGGGAGGCATTTAATTTTCTTTGCTTCAAATGATGAAGCTGACGAGATAAGAATATGGAGGGTTCAAAATTTCCCTTCTGTGAGAGAATCTAATTAATTTAGAGGCTCAAGTAACTAATGTATTGAGAGAGATAACAAAAATGACGCATCGAGTGGAAAAGGGTGTTCGTTCAGAAATTGCCTCTAGCAGAATGAATGGATGAAAACCTCATGCCTGACCCTCGACCCTAGTTTCATTTTCCTCATTCCGACCTTTCTTTGTGGTAAAGGCAAAGAATCGTCCAAAACGCTTCCAAAATTCGAGTTTCGTGGCCTCGCCCCCATCTGAGGGGAAATTGTAGAGAATTGTCCAGCAGTCTCAAAAAATTCTGGGGTTAATCGCAATTTCCTTTCATTCGAATAGCCAGGTCACGTCACATTTGATCGCCACTTACAAACGAGGGAAGTACCTTCGTTTTCAACAATCCCATCCAATTCTAGGGCCTTCTCCTTGTTGGGTCCTACCGTCACGCCCTGATTTTCGCATTCCGCATCACTAGAAATGAACGATCATTCTCCGCAAGTGCAACGGTATACGATTTCTCTGATTTCCCAAACCTCAAACATTAACCGACCGCAAACCTCGAATCCTTTGAGTTCCCACTGCAAAACCATAGGACGTCCGGAGGAGACCAAAATAGGCCGATCAGAAAATAGAAGAGATACCTACAACTGTAAGCACTCGGGGCAAAAACCGCCCACACATAGTAGGACAACCGTATAGAACTGAAATGGGAAAGATGTTACAGTAAACTATGCGCAGGTCAATGGACTTACTGAGGATACCAGGTAAATTGCGTTTTCTCAATTTCCGTTTTATTTTTAAATTGTAAACCGCATTGCAATCACCCAAGGAACACATTTTGGTACATTATTTCCAGAAATAATGTGACTACGTAATTTTCTAATCACGACTGAACAAAAATATCGATACATATGATTCCTGCCGGAGCAAGGACATGAAAATGTCAAAAATGAAATTTATTTTTATAAAAATAAAAATAAAATTTAATGTTAGTTGTAGTTAATCAGAGGCAGGGACCGGTTCGAAATTCGGATTCGTGGTATGAGGAGGTTCCTAGTTCCTGATCCCACCGTACAATAACGGAGGCTAACGACCTCTATCATCCAAATTTGGAACATTTTATTATTGATCAGGCGAATTTCTGGGAGACAATATTTTGTGATGAAAATAAACATGATTTTCAGGGGCGCTATTGTCGTCAACGCATTTGCGTAGAGATATTTTTTTAAATACAAATCATGAAACGAGACTTCAAGTGGGAGGGGAGGGGAGGGGAGGAAGTCCGATACTTTGGAGGCGATTAAATTTTATTCAAAATTTTTATGCTCGGTCTAGTTCGGAAGATGTTTCCGAAACGTCGCTCAATAAATGGAGCAGAGTGAGAGAGGATTTCAATTGGCCGAATCCCGGCCATTTTCATTAGAAGAATAATCCACGGCCGAGAATTCATTACAAAAATGTCGATTCATCAAAAAAATCATGTCTATTCATAAAAAAAATGTCGATTCATCAAAAAAATGTCTATAAACAAGATTGAAGCATTTTACACCAAGTATCCATCAGTTAAGCAGACGATTCATCACAAAAAAATGAGAAAAAATCATCAAAATCATCAAATTTATTTGAGATCTCCCATTAAAGACCCTATTTTGTATTGTTGGTAGATTATGATATGGATCGTTGGTTGTTTCGTGTTTATTAGGACGGAACGCCGCCATTATATCGTCGATTTTACAGTCTCGAATTTTAAAGACGCTAGAGTGATTAATAGCTTCAATGTAAGAGGGTGCCGAGTAGGCATCATAAATTCCATTGGTATGTTCGATTCAATCTCTGCCTCGTTATTTATCTGATATGAACCTGCTCCAAAAGGGTGTGCAATCATTGTTCGAAGCAAGGCCCAAGACGAACAAACGAATAACAAAGGGTATTGTGTGAGACCAGCTTGTATGGCGACCATGCAGTATTATGGTATTATTACCGCATTATTATGGTATCAGCCTACAACGAGATGAGCAATGGGGAGTGGTTCACACTTGAGGCTCATTCGAGGGTTGGAATATGACCGATGTTAAAGCGTAACTCAACACAATATTTTGAACCATTGTTTGGTCTTTAAAACAAACCTGTAGCACACAATACTTTCATATTTCCATCCGCATATTTTCGACACAAACTGAATATATTTTGACTACTTTGGAGGCTCGGTGGATCAAAAGCCATGAAAATGTTAAAACCCGTCTAAAATCAAAATACTTCAAGTTAACGGAACGTAAAAAAAGTCCACGTATTCTGCACGGCAAAGGTAAGATTTCAAGGCCAATAAAGCTCACATCGGTTTATTTTCGTGGCCAGAAAAAAAAAAATAGAAAACACAAAACGCGCAAACGTATCGGAAGTACCTACTGAGGGTTATCCGAATTTCGGCTAAACAGGATGATGATGAGTCTTGCCAAGACGAGCATCCCATTTCAAGAAATTTGAAAAAATAGCTTAAGATTGCAGGGGATATGGCCATTTTTGTAAATGCTCACAGACAGAGAGACGGACACAGACACTTGTAAAGCTATTGATTCTGAGTGATACTCCGGTATTCAATTTTAGGAAGGTTAAAATACTTCCATCTACTAGGTGAATATGGAAGTAAAAAATTAATCGAAATATTTTCAATTTTAAGCTGCCTGAAAATTTTTCCCTAACCCACAAAAAAATGGGTTGTTGTTTTCTGGTTTTTAAGATACCTCTAAAGATATTCATGGGCTCGTAAATAATTTCCGCGGGAATTGGACGAATCCTGTTCGCCTTTCCGAGCGACAAAACCGTCAACGGCCCTCGAATTCTGACAATCAAGCTCGCAGGGCAAATCAGAACAATAATTTGAGAGTTGGTTGGATAAAAACTGTCCATCTGCCAGTGAGGCCCATCTTGAGCGAAGCCATCATTCTATCAACAAGATCACTGGTCTCGTGATTTAGTATGAGTACAGTTCACAACTGCTAGAGAAGGCTAGAACTAGACGGAAGCATGGCATCTCAACTAGCTCCTCGATCATAGGAGATTTACATAGGGAATAAAAATTGTGTCAACGACCACTTTACGTTCAACTCGTTCGCCGGATTGATGGTCTGTCACATCAACAAAAATGACTGAGGAGAAGATGTCTGGAACAATTATGTTTGCTAGAACGGTTCGATCAGACAAGAAACCACGGCAATATAGTGTGACCGCAGTTAACAATGATTATAATTATAGAAGTCAGTGATCGGGACAAAAAAAAATATATAATTATGGTACCTACCAGCTTATTGATAGCAATAATTATTGGACCCTACCCGCGGTGATTGACATTTGAAACAAAAGATTATTAACACACTGCGAAGTATTACACTAGGGTTAATTATTTTCAATGACCTCATGGATAAAATTATATTGTGTTTTAAAAGTTCAGCATCCATTCAACATCAAATGGAAACTGATAAATTGATGACACCCTAATGAAATTCGACCTCGTTTGGAAACATCCACAAACCACTACAATTAAACAAAGAGTTTGAAAAATAGTTCAACGAAAATGTTGCCAATCAAATAATTTCCGTAGGAGTGTTTTTGGGTTATGCTGGGTATAATAATATTATGAACATATTATGTTGAAATATTCCATTGAGCGATTCAACGTATTATTCAACATAATATTATTGTGTTGAAATATTTCGTTGAGCGATTACAATGTTGAAATTAGCAATAAGATTAAATTGGAAAAAAGGAACGGAGCTGATGTGAATAGCAGTTGCGTTTGGATTACATTAGAACATTAGAACACTTAGAACATGGCTAAAATTATACTACTTCAGAAAAGCAGATAGATAAAATGAAAAAATGATGCAGTCCCTTATCATCATGTAATATTCAATATTGTTGCAACCGCATTAGTCCCTGAAGCCGTCGAATTTTAATTTCAAAAATCGCTTATAAATTCATATGGGAAAGTCAAGGAAATCTTGAAGCATAAAAAGCCACATAAATTTAAAGTCAGCATAATGGAAAAGATTTTTACAATTTTATCAGTACTTAATATAATTCCTTTTTTATCTCGAGCCTCTACTTCAAGTGGGAGGTTTGATCAGGGAGAAAAAAAACGAACGAAGCCGATGAGAATAGCAGGTTCTTTGGTTTACATTACCTAGAACTTGGCTAAAATTATACTACTTCAGAGAAGCAAATAGGCTATTGGCCCTCTGAAGCTGAACACGGTTTATTTGTGACTTTGGGTTTAGTTTACTATGACGTTTCTGATGTTCGAAGCGAAGTAATCGCCAGTAACAATGTAAATATTTGCTTGAAACCGGTTCTTTGGAAAGGCTCGAAAAGTGGAGGATAAGTTGAACATACTAATTTACCTAACTCTGTTCGGTTAACCACGGATCGGTTAGCTACGCATCCAAAAATGCTGCGATTCCTGCATGAGGATTAATTAGGTTTTTAGCGCACAAATGATAAAAATTCTTGTTCAAGAAGCTTTACTCACTTACGGACAGGGGGATTTCACCCCCTGGACGTTGATCATGGTGACTCATAGTGGATAATGAACGCCAGTTATCCACGTTTTGTGAATGCGCAATTTTCAAGTGAAAATTTTGAAGTGATTATTTTCTGAACCAACGATCCGATTTTTGGATTCCAGACGATTACATATCTCATTTACCCTGGAAATATTGAAGTGATAAACCATAGTTGTGGGTTTTTCTAACAGCACTAGGGCACATCCCTTGGCAATATAGGCCTCACATAGTCACAATAGTTCGTGCACACCTGCAAACACCGTAGTTTCGTTAGGGCCTCATCTTATGCAGCCTCATGCACGCAGGTGCTATAAAGGGCTATTCCACCCGTGTGACTTTCGGCTCAAGGAGAACTCTAGGGTGGTAGTCCTAACTATAGTCATAACTATACTAGCCTGCCACCGTAGGGCATTCGAAGGCAGACTTACCCCAAGATCCATTCGACAGAGAAACATTCCAGATTCCTTTGGTTTTCGCACGCCCTTCCTAAATATACGTGCTCGACTCAATAGAGTTTCGAGGTCCGTTCAATCGCAGGCATTCCTTCGGCTGATAAGTGTTTCATTGGAGGAAACTCCCCAAAACTCAGGCATGCCAAAAAATGAAATTAAAGCGTCAGATTTTCTTTTGTCACTTTCAACTGGGACGCCAAACACCAATAAATAGGCGATCCTGGTTCTGAAAAATTTGCACTGAGCTCCAGTTCATTGTTTTAGCTACAACCGGTGCAAACATTGATTTCGAAACTCGAAATTCAACCCCATCCACTCCAAATGATGGACCCATGCAATCGGTCAGGAAAGTTGACATCAATACCCCACCATGCTCGCTATACCTACCTAGGAGGGGGGGGGGGGTCAGCCTATTTGATAGGTTCATTTTCTGATAAATGAAGACCGAAATGAGACCGGCAATGGTTTACACTGACCGCAGAATAGGCTAGGGAAGCCTACATTGGAAAAACCACGGTGGCGCTTCTACTGTTCTCAAATACCAGGGCGGAAATGCGTGACTGTACCTACTTCGTGTTCTTACTGACTTTACACAGGCGGAAATATCTGAGTCAAACAAATATCAAGAGCCGGCCCACCACTTCAGCCATTGCTTGAGTCAGAGGCGAGTGAAAGTTGGAGCATGGGATCAAAAGAAGTTTCGTGTCATGGAACGAGCTCGAGTTTGAGGGCTTTACCGGCTGTGCACAGAATACCGAAGGAACGGGGAATAAAAAAACTCTACCTATCGATAACACCGAAGCATAACAGCAACGGTCATCGGCGCCTGATTGGAAACGTCCACGAGATACGTGCCAATTGAATTTCACGTCAGGGGTGAAACCCTAATGTCGAATCTGTCAAATCAAGAATGGCTTTCAATTGAAGACTCCGTATTCATGGAACGATTGTAATTTTAATTTGGCAAAATAGATAGGTAACCAAAGAATAACACTGCCACAAACCTTAGGCATCCCAACCACTAATGAAGTTGATCCAGTCAGTCGCATACACAGGGATTTCTCTTTGCTTCCACATTTAAATAGAGAGCCTCACTTGAAGCTTTCAAATTTAAACCAGTGGTGCGCACGTGACACACAATACTTCCATATTTTGCAACGTAAAAGTCTGACACAATTTGATCATATTTTGACAGCTTCTAGGGGTGCATAGGTCAAAAATATAAAAAAACTCACTATGCAAATTTTAAAACTCGCCTAAAATAGAAAAACGCCAATTTATCGGAACATAAAAATATCCACTTATTTTGCAAGGTAAAACAAAGATTTTAAGACCAAGAACGCTCAAATCGGCTCATTTTTGAAGCCGGGAAAAAAAATGAAATGGAAAATACTAAAAATGCAAATATATCGTCAGTGCTGTGAGTATTTCAAATTCTGATTAAACAGACGGTTAGGTCTTGCCGAGACCAACATTTCGTTTCAAGAAATTCGAAAAAAGGTTGAGAATTGAGGGAGATATGGTCATTTTTGTAAATGACCACTGACGGACACACAGACACTTGTTCGGGAAGTGATTCTGAGTAAATGCTTATCGGTAAAAGTTGTTTCTGAAGCTCCGTTCCGGCTCTCGATTTTATGACGATTACAATACTTTCATTCACTCTGTAAATATGGAAGTAAAAATTCAGAATGTAAAAGTATTGTGAGCTACCTACACACCATTAGTTTCCTGTTATCACTCGGACATTATCCCTAGAACGCCCCGACCTTTGCAAAAACTGGGAACGCATTGAATTTTTCAGCAGTTTTCAGCGCAGTAATGATTTTGGAATAATTTCGGGCAATTTTCAATAAAAATTTTTCTTCTCTCAAAATTTCAGTTAATTGGAGGGGTTCGTGAATAGGATGCTTACAATATATAAAGCTAGATCTTTCTCTTGATTGAAGAATCCGATTGGCGAATATTTTGGGTTTCCGTATAGAATTTTCACTTATTAATTCGAACACAGTCCGAGCGTTCGGTATCATAAGACCTACTCAGACGGGGAAACGTCAGAAAAATATTCGTCATCGTACCCACCTTAAGTAGTTCGATAAGATAAATGGACATTTCATTAATAGCATCATTCTTCAAACCATCTGATCAGAACCCAGACGAACTCTTAGTAGCAGGTTGCTGATGGAGGAAATTTCGATTAGATACGGAATTACTACTTCTGGAGTACGCGTATCAGTTGAATATCCTCACATTGGAACACATTCAATCGAAGATGCTCAGTTCCGTCATTACAGGCCTCTTTTCCGCGTACTGATAAGGATCATTTGTTCCAAAAACGTCATTACGTGCCATAGCGGCAGACCGATACCAGTCGTTACCGATATCTGACACGGTCCATGGACAAGGGAAAATTCGTTGAGCTCTCTATAAGATTCGATGTTTTGTATCACCGCAACACAGGCCTGTCAAATGCTGGAAATTCGGAAAGGAACTAATACAACTTTTGACTCCGATCGGCAAAACGCGTTCAGACTCTCGTCACGTCCCGTGAGCTCACGTGACTCGGGCTCATGGAAACTGGGGGTGGCTCACGTCGGATGGAGGGCTCCGATGGACACATTTCATGAAAAACATGAGTTGTTTGCGTGATACCTATCAGTGGGCTTCTGAAGTATAAATATCAAATGATAATCGTCGGTTCAATGAACCTTTGTACCTAATCGGTCAGGAAATCTTTTTAAACACCCCCTGAAAATTTGTTGGTTTACTCTTCAAAGGGTGTAGAATCCGAATCTGCAATAAAATGTTTTTGTCCTTCCGCCGTCCGGGGTTTTTCAGAAGGAAGGAGTAGTCGTAAATTTTTGAAATTTTCACCAGAAATCAGGTTCAGCATCTGGTTGGTCCTAACGTCTCAACAGAACCCTACCTTAATTTTAAGGCCAGTAAAACAGCTGTGGAAGTGGGAAAAAATCGTCTATTTAAGGAAATTTGCAACATAGGCTTGTGAGGTATCATTTTCTATACATTCACCTCAATTATAAGGTCAGTAAAACAGCTGTTGAACTGAGAAAAAATTCGTGTTTTTTTTTAAATGTTTTAATAAAGAAAAAATTAAAAAAACATTGGCAAATTATTACTTCCATATTACACGAAGTAAATAATTGGAAGTATCGTAATCGCCCTGCACTTTAAAATCGGAACGGAGCTTCAGATAAAACTTTTACACACACGCTTCCACTCAGAATCATTTCCTAAACAGGTGTCTGTGAGCATTCACAGAAATGGTCATATCAATTATCTAATTTCTTGAACTGGAATGTTCATCTCGGAATCATCATCCTGTTCAACCGGATTTCGACTTACAGTACTTCCTAACACTATACTGTATAGTAACACTAGTGTTTTATTTTTTTCCTGGCCGCAAAATGAACAGTTTGAGCGTTCTCGCGTTAAAACCATTGCTTTACTTTGCAGAATACGTAATATTTTTTATACTCCGGCAACTTGACATATTTCGATTTCGGGTGGGTTTTAAATTTGGGTAGTGAGTTATTGACATTTTTGATCCACACAGCCTCCGAAGTAACCAAAATATAGTCAATTTAGAATTGAGAAAATTTACGTATCAAAATATGAATGTATTGTGTGTTATCTACGCACCACTGGTTTTTCTCCAGTCTAGAAGTCCGAACCAAATTGTCACTATTGAACAAACGGCTATTACGTGCACGTTATGTGCCTGATTGCGCCCACCTGAGCAAAAACGACTTCACGTTTTGCTGACCACCGCAAGATTTTTATCGCCAACTCACTGTTTCCCGTGTTGAAAAGGTCTGAAATCGTAACAGGGCGACCAATGCTATTGGATGTAAAATGGTATTGGTGTTATCAGACAATGGTGATGTTATAGGTGGATGTTCATGAAAATCCGTTTTATAGTAACTCTGAACAAAAAAGTTTTTAATTTATGTTGACGTAAGTGATAATAATATACACTGATACTTGTTCTACTTGTAGAGTAAAACTCGAATGGCTCTCGGAATCGGGATACGAAATAATGACTCTTCAAAAACGTGTAGGTACCTCGGCCTCTATTCAGCCTATCTTAGTTTTTCTGAGGCCTAATTTCTCATCGATAAATGTTTTATTTCGGGTTTTCCAATAATTCCACGTCTTCAAAGTCTCATTGTTACTGAATAAAACCTGTGCAGACACAGAGAGTAGGTCTACTCTTGTTCTCAGGTTGAAACAACCTGGTCGTATACAATTATATACAGCAAGTGGCAAGATGTCGCTCCCTAACCTGTACCAAGGCAAGTGAAGAATATTTTTTCCCAGATAACTGATAATCAAAGTGAATGAAGGCAACTATCGGAGGCTCTCATACTCATACTATAGTGAGTTCAATGCAGATTCATCCATCGTGGAGAGGAAATAACAATCGTACCTAATTCAGACAGTACTCGTAGGTTGGAGAAAGTTTCTCATTGGAGAGTTCACGGCGATTTCGGCTTCGAGTTTCTTCTGCTCGCTGTCACTCTGCTATTCTTTAAATGTCCGCCTCGTAATTCGGATAAGATTTCATTAAGTGTATGGACGATTTCAATGTAGTTACGCAACCTTATTGGAATGAGCAAATTTAATCAGCTGTGATGTATCTTGAGTAACTACCTATAATCCAAAACATAATTTTCCAACTATTACCTAGTGTAAACTGCGTGTAAAATTGGTAGAACTTTTTCGTACGAATCGGGACGTGATTCTTACCGAAGGTGAATGTACCTATCGGTTGGCGTAGCCGTGAAGCCATTCTAGCTCTGCCAGCTCGGAACGGCGATGTGATTGCACAATTATTACCATTATTGATACAATTACCGCTCGGAAAACACGGATTTGTCAGCTTTTTGGCCGTTACTCAAAAACTAAGCGGCGTACAGAAAACCCCATCTTTTACATCGTTTGACCTCCAACCCCCTCCTTCCACAATTGAAAACATTCACAGGAGTAAACAATAAAAATTGTAGATAGACGAACTGCGGTCACTTATCCGACGTCGAACGTGAAGTGGCTTCAGTCTTCATCAGCCAACGACCTCTTTTGAATGGTGTAATTTCGATTACATGAAAACCTCTCAGAGAAGAGAAACAACCCGAAGGGAAAAAGGCTTGATATCATCCAGCCGAAGTTCCAACGCACCTGGTCATTAGTTTGCTCAACTTCATTGTGTACAGTCCTACCTAACAACTAAGCGACTCAACAGAGTAAGAAGAAGCTACTGCCAATACAAAGAAAACTTTTCAACAATAAAAAAACGCAGCACCGTAGCCCAAGGTAGCATTTTTACCTGATACCTTAAAAACCTATTCTCTTGCCTGTCCTCACGCTTACAAAAGTCAACAACCATAGAACCGGGGTGAGGGGGGGGGAGAAAAACATCATGAGAATAGCGATAGTTATAAGCGCGGTTAATTATTTATTGTAAGCGCAGAAACATTTCTGCCGAGACAAACATTTCTGTTCAAGAAATCTGAAAATGGTGGAGAATTGAGGGAGCTATGGCCATTTTTGTAAATGGCCACAGACGTACACATGGGCAGACGGACACTTGTTCGGGAAGTGATTCTGAGTAAAGGTGTACCTATTAGTGAAAGTTTTTTCCGTAGCTCCGTTCCGATTCTCGGTATTAGAACGATTCCAATACTTGCATTTACTTCGTAAATATGGAAGTAAAATATTCTGCAATTCGCAAAATCTTCCACACCTCACACTTCATTTTGCAGAAGTAGGTAGAAACTTCGTACGAAGTACAAAATGAGCCAAGTTTGCTAATGTTTGCTGGCAACGTTCTCTCTTTTTCTTCAAGAAGGTAAAAAGTGTCCAAGTTGCAGCAGTCTGAGTCTCAGACGAGTTGTATATTATTCTTCCATGAATTAGCCAACTTAGTTCGCG
Source organism: Nesidiocoris tenuis (assembly GCA_036186465.1). NCBI lineage: Eukaryota > Metazoa > Arthropoda > Insecta > Hemiptera > Miridae > Nesidiocoris > Nesidiocoris tenuis. The sequence continues at coordinate 9,985,791 of AP028910.1, forward strand.
TGCTCGGTGGCAACGGTCCTCGGGGCAGCGCAGGAGCACAAGGGCATTGGCATGATCGCTGCCCTCTCCTGCCCCTCATTGAAAATCTCATGGCCACAAAGCTCCCACAGACCTCGGACCTCCCGTTCCCAAGCTTATTTCGTTATTTTTAATCTTTCGTACGAATTACGCGTTGTCACAGAATTTCAAAAGCGAGCCAATTCTAGAGTTCTCAAGAAACGCTCTCAGAAGATGACATGTGATTCTAATTTTTTTTAAATGATCACGAATAAAAATGGCGATTAGTAGAGGGATAAGAAGAAATTGATCGAGATCGATACTCCGTGTTGCCTCGAGACGTGAATTTGAAGATTTTGGTTCATTTTTCTTAAGAAATGAACCTTTGTAATCGGTCAGGAAAAAAAAATTTTTAACACCCCCTGAAAATTTGTTGGTTTACGTTTCAAGGGGTGTAGAATCCAAATCTGCAATAAAAATTGTTTGTCCGTCCGCCGTACGCCGTCCGCCGTCCGCCGTACGCCGTCCGCCGTCCGGGGTTTTTCAGGGGGAAGGAGTTATCGAAAAATTTTGAAATTTTTACCAAAAATCAAGTTCCGTTTCTAGTTGGTCCTAACGTCTCGACAGAACCCTACCTTAATTTTAAGGCCAGTAAAACAGCTGTTGAAAAGATAAAAAATTCGAGCTTTTCTGGAAATTTGTAACATAGGCATGTGACGCATCATTTTCTATAGATTTTTCTATGCAGAATCGAATGAGACCATCGCCACGGCGGTAGCTCTAACCGTTTAGGAGTTATTGCAGTTTTAGTGAGACATTTTTGAGTTTTTTACAAAAACAAAAAAAAAAAAAAAAAAATTGAAAAAAAAAATGATGAAAACAAAAAAAAACGAACCTCGTTCGTTTTTTGATGAAATTTCTACAATTCTGAATAACTCGAAAACGACTAGAGCCACAAAAATCGTTTTCCACTCGTTGGAATCCCCACAAAAACTTCTGTCCTCCCGATATCTTCAATTTAAAGAATTTGGTCGCATTACACAAATCAGCAAAACAAAAATCGAAAAAATTTGAGAATTTGGCCTCGGCTCTTAGATACGGTTGATTGATCTACTTACGACCACTAGCCTATTACACCAACAAGGTGACGCACTCACACTACGACCAGTTGCGCTTGGCAACATGAAAGCGAGTCAGGCTTTAACAATGGTTCTGAGGTATTTTTAATTTCATTCATTATTTAGAGAATTTATAATAATTATAGAATAATAACAACTAAATTCTGAGTTTAAGGAGTACCGATATATCGTGAAGTTTGTCTTAGCAATCGAAAAATGAACCCCTGTGCAAAATTTGCAGAGTTCTTCGGACATAGCGAAAACTAATCTGCACATGCCACTGATCTACTTAGCAGCGTTTTTGTAGTACCATTCGGAGGAGGAGGACTGGGGGGCGAGCGAAAGAATTTAATATTTTCAACTCCATATTCGTATCCTGTCCAGCGCCCCTCAAAACCCGCCGATCCTTACGCACAACTCGAAATCACGATTGTTCGACAGAAGCAAGTGGAGATTTCGGGTGACGTCATAGTTGACGTATCCTTTCGAGCGAGTGCGAGACCCTACATATTGCACCTTTTTGGAAAGCCCGCATCACGATCTATCAATTTGAAGCAATAAAGAAAATTGACACCGGGAGCCCGTTCGGCTTCGGCAAAGGAGCATATCCAACGATGCGGCGATATTAATTTATTTCTACCACAATTTTCGACAAGGGAAAGAACACAATAAAGTCGTCCTATTGCGTTACTTCTCAAGATTGAAAAACATTGGAGCATGAGAAAGCGAACTTCATCGACAGGGACGGCTATCTACCGCGACCGAGCTATTGATGAAATACACTTTGGCAAGATGAACAACTGTTCATTGCTGACAAAGATACGATGTCGTAACATTGAAAAACAGGCGGACCCAATTGAGCAAACGGGGTCAACAGCCCATTACAGTCGAAATTCGACAATGGCATTTTTCGAATGGTCACAACTGAGTTGATAGTAGAAAATACAGATGGAAATTTATTTGTCATCACACAGATCATTTCAATAATCTCGGACAAGGAATAAAGCAAACATTGAGAGTTTAAATAAGCTGGAAAGCAGATTAGTGGCATGGTTAAATTATTATATATTATTATTATGCAAATTACTAAAACAGTATTAACCCATTTTAAAGCTATAATAAGATTGTTGCAGGTATTCATAGGTAATGTAAGTTTATATGCGCTGTGATATACGCCAAAAAAGGTGATCTACATTAAATGTAACCAAATTTTGGTTCTTCACCGAACGTCCCGCCAGAAGTGAATTCTCGAAACGTTTTGCACTGCGAAACAGGAGTGAAGTTTCTTTCATTTCGTGAGCGAGCTCTCAATATTTCCGAACCGCTTCAGCGAACGTTTCAAACATTTCGAGGGTTTATTCCTTTCTCTTTCGAGCAAGAGGCTTTGATCTGACTATCGGATCAGTGCGTTCGCACTTCAACCTTCGCTTTGGCGTCGATTACATTCAACGCCGAAATAGCCCAGAAAAGAATCGACTTGAGTGAGATTCGCCGGAGTTTTTCTCAGGCATGTAGAAAATCTCAACCTTGGAAAAAGGTTATCAACATTTTACAGAAAAGAAATTTTCAGCCGAATAACATGAAGGATTTAAGTATAATATTTTTCAAATCGACAATAGATAGAGCGTTCAGTCCGCCAGAAGGCAAAATTCGAGGAAAATCGTATTTTTGCCAATGCAAGAAGCCTATTGGGGTTTTTATGAAGAATTGCTATTTACTCAGTAGGTAACGGGAAATCCTCACGATCCTGATTCCCCTCGGGATTGGATAGAGTTCTTCCCGAATTGGAACTAGAGCAGATTTATTGATGCACGGAGTATGCGCCACGATTCGAGTTTCTGCAGGTGCACCGAGTACTTTTATCGTCCAAGACTTCCAAGGATCAGAAACACAAAATAATTACAGCCAGTGGTGCGTGGATAACAAAAAAATACTTCCATATCTTGTAACGACAATCTTTGAAACTGATTGATTATATTAAACTAATTTGGAGGCTACAAGGGTCAAAAATGTTGAAAAACATTCAATGCGAATCTTAAAACCCGCCTTCAATCAAAACAAGTTGAGTTACTGGATTATAAAAAATATTCACGTATTCTGCAAGGTAAAACAAAAATTTTAAGACCAAGAACGCTTCACTCGGTTGATTTTTGTGCTAGAAAAAAAAAAGAAATAAAAACACTATAAGTGCCGTTACATCGGGAGTACTGCTAGCGGTACAAATACGGTTAAACAGGGTGATGGGTATCGCCAAGACGAAATTCGAAAAAAGGCTGAGAAGTGAGGGAGCTACGGCCAGTTAAGTGAAATGCACTTTTTCAGGAAATTATTCCGAGTACACGTAAATAACAATTTTTTGGAAGCTCTGTTCCAATATTCAATTTGTAGGGCAATTTTGTAACATGGAATTGAAAATCTATGCTATATCATTATATATTATCATGGATATACATTTTACATCATGTATCTCATTATATAAAACCCTATGTAGACTATCATTTTCCATGAAAAAAGGTGTGGCAAAAAGTCTACCTTTATTGAATTGATTGGGATGAAAATTGTGCGTTTTCCAAAATAATCCGCATTCTGCATACACGCGTTGCTTTTTTCAAATTAGTTCAAAATTTTAAGGAAGTACCAAAAAAGCTTTCAAGCGGATTGGGTGTCATTGATATACTTTTTTCGGTGCATCCGAAGAACTCTGAGATCAATCATTCTTCGAATACCGAGCAAAACATGGCACTTGAAAAGCGAAATTCAGTTATTGTTATTTTAGCATAGGGCCACTTTTAGTAATATTTCAGGGCCATTTTAGTATAGAACCATTTTGACTAACTTAGATTTATCCTTTGAGTGAGAGACTTGATACAATTTGAGTCACTTTTTCATACCGAAAAATGCCACGCCTTCATTATACATTTATTTAAAATTTTCAGTGTACTTGATCATGAATACTCGACACGAGTCGACAACGAACAAAATACGTAGGTAACTGAAAGGTTCATGAGACGACATGAGGTACATGAGGCATAGGACTAACGAAGGAGGATTAACATCTCAAAATTTGCTGGTAAGTTACAAAACGTGCTCCATTCAAATTTGCAATAACCATTTCATTGATATTAATTACCTATATTGCCATTTCTCATTAAAAGACCTTCAAATAATGCTCCAGGAATCGTACGTATCAAATCACCCCCTCATTTTGCCAAGCGGGTACAACCGAAAGGTGTGCGTCACCTAACCGGTATAAGAGGCTAGTTATAATCAATCGACTATGATTGAGAAGTAAGTAAGGAAAATTTTATGATATTTTCCGATTTAATTTTTGCTGATTTGAGTTGTTAGGAAAACGTACAGAGCTTTGAATGAATTCGTTTCTACTTTCCACCGTATTCCGTTTGGAGAAATGTACACTGCGTACGCCGTTCACGTGTTTAGTTAAAATGGGTAGTTCCCTAGGTACTTCAAGCGGTTAATTTTGTTATTCAAACAAACTTTGAAGGCATACCTACCAACGAGATAAACATGTACAATAGTAGACAGTGGTAGGTAGCTACAAGTACGAATTCAGGTAAAATACATTAATTCAGAAGAGCATGCATAATAGTTTTGCTGGTAGCCATGGCAATAAGGTATATTAAGCCGTTGTCATGCCCCGTCTTTCTGTTGTCATTCTTCACATGTCTTTGTTGAACAAAACGAGTTACCGAGCATTTTTACCATTAATGAGTAGCAACACCTAAAAACTATATGTACCTTTGAAACATTATTCCATAATTTTATTGGGTAGTTACCTACTGTAATCAAATATTAAATATTTCAAATTTTGTAATCACTCGAAGCTGATGCTGTCACAAAAATATTACAGATATTTTCAAATACGAAAAAAGCTATCACGGTTTTTTTAAATAACGTACGAACAAAAACTAACAAGTAGCTTACCTTCAAATCAGCAATTGTTAAGGATCATCTCGCTGGTTTGGCTTGGTCGATTTCGAATTTCAGCCGGACCATGCTCCTCCGAAGATTTCATGCGAAAAATGTTAGGTAGAGATACCGAGAATACTTTTTCAACAACAGTGCTGATGCGCCCGGTCGGTTGACAACTTCACTTTTTACGCGTGTCACCCGTCGAGTCGAAAAGTCAACCAAATGAGATGAGGTCAACTCCGTAAATGCGAGATGAAGATACTAGAAACGGGTCAGACTTGATAATCGGTCAACTTCTAGCAATACTTTTTGACATTTAGAGCCGTTCAAAACAAGTTAGAGGTATTCTCGTCATAGGTATGCATTAAACAGTTACACAGAGCATTGTAATGACACAAAACTAAACAAAAACAAACGGCCGCGCAACGTCGGTTCGAACGATACGAATCACAGTCGACAAAATTCCGTTCCTGCCTCGGCTAAGCTGACGGCTAACTGAAGGTTTGAAGTGAGCAACGCGTACACGAGTTCACGATGGGGGAAGACGCGTAGACGATGGCGTGGGGTTGTCGTCGGGATAGGCCCGACCCTGGCGCTCTCTTTCGCTGAACTCGGACTCTTCCAACAACTAAGCTTCGTCTTTCTTCGTCTGTTTCGATCAGCTCTTCGTCGTGCAGGTAGCAACGGGAGGATCGGGAGGGGAGCGAAGCTCACATTATAAGGAACCAGTTCATAAAAGAAACTTCAGAGCCTCCAAGATACGGTTAGAAGAGGAGGGAACATTTTCAGTCTTCCGTCCACAATCTACTGAAAGGAGAGCAAAGCTATTTCGAGCAATTGTTTAATGGCAAAATTACCCACAATATTTCCACGCTATACGAACCGGCGATACCGTACGAACTAAATCTTCTACGTTTTGCCTTTCCCGAAGAACTCAAACATGAACTCTAAGTAAACGCAAGCTCTAACTAAAAATCATGCTTTCACGCAATCCCCAAACTTAAACATAAACACGAACTGGATATCATACTCAAACTGAAACTCGAATTGTAACTGAAACTCTATCTCAAACGTAAACTTATACTGAAACTCAAAATCGCACTGAAATAGGAACTCAAAAAGATATTCAAATTAAACTAAAACCTAAACTCAAACTTGAACACAGACTCGAACTGTAACTGGTACTCGAACTCAAATAGTAACAAAAACTCAAAGTGAAACTGACACTCAGAAAGTTTCCAAACTGGATTTAAAAATGGAACTCACACTTAAACTCAAACCTCAATCATAGAATCAATAATAATAATTTCGAAGTCAAACTCACAGTGCAACAGAAACTCAAACTCATAGGCAAAATAGAAGTCAAACTCACAATGAAACAGAAACTCAAAGTCACAATCAAACAGATACTCAAACTCATAATCAGACTCGAAGTCAATATTCAGTCGTGTTATTTCACAATGAAATAAAAACTCAAAGTCAAACCCACAATAAAACAGAAACTCATTCTCATAATCAATTTCGAAGTCAAACTCACAAGGAACCAGAATTCAAACTCATAGTCAAACTCACAATAGATTCGAAACTCAATTACATAGTTGAACTCGAAGTCAAACTCACAGTGAAACCGAAACCAAAACTTATAATCAAAATCGAACTCAAACTCACAACAAAACTCAACCTCATACTTGAACTCGGAGTCAAACTCACAATGAAACCGAAATTCAAACTCATAGTCAAACTCACAATTGATTCGAAACTCAATCCATAGTTGAACTCGAAGTCAAACTCACAATGGAACCAAAATTCAGACTCATAGTTAAACACACAATGGTTTCGAAACTTAATCACACAGTCAAACTCACAGTGAAACAAAAACTCAAACTCATAATCAATTTCGAAGTCAAACTCACAAATGAGTTGAAACTCAATCACATAGTTAAACTCGGAGTCAAACTCACGTTGAAACCGAAATTCAAACTCATAGTCAAACTCACAAATGAGTTGAAACTCAATCACATAGTTAAACTTGAAGTCAAACTCGAAATGAAAACGAAACTCAAACTCATGATCAATCTCGAAGTCAAACTCACAACGAAACCGGAATTCAAACTCATAGTCAAACTCACAATTGATTCAAAACTCAATCACATAGTTAAACTCACACTGAAACAAAAACTCAAACTCATAATCAATCTCGAAGTCAAACTCACAAATGAGTTGAAACTCAATCCATAGTTGAACTCGAAGTCAAACTCACAATGGAACCAAAATTCAGACTCATAGTTAAACACACAATGGTTTCGAAACTTAATCACACAGTCAAACTCACAGTGAAACAAAAACTCAAACTCATAATCAATTTCGAAGTCAAACTCACAAATGAGTTGAAACTCAATCACATAGTTAAACTCGGAGTCAAACTCACGTTGAAACCGAAATTCAAACTCATAGTCAAACTCACAAATGAGTTGAAACTCAATCACATAGTTAAACTTGAAGTCAAACTCGAAATGAAAACGAAACTCAAACTCATGATCAATCTCGAAGTCAAACTCACAACGAAACCGGAATTCAAACTCATAGTCAAACTCACAATTGATTCAAAACTCAATCACATAGTTAAACTCACACTGAAACAAAAACTCAAACTCATAATCAATCTCGAAGTCAAACTCACAAATGAGTTGAAACTCAATGACATAGTTAAACTCGAAGTCAAACTCACATGATCAAACTCGAAGTCAAACTCAAACTCGAACTCACTATGTAACAGAAACTCAAAGTCATACTTGAACTCGAAGTCAAACTCACAATGGATTTGAAACTCAATAACATGGTCAATCTCGAGTCGAACTCACTATGAAACAGTATCTCAAACTCATACTTGAACTCGAAGTCAAACTCACAAATGAGTTGAAACTCAATCACATAGTTAAACTCGAAGTCAAACTCACAATGAAACAAAAATTCAAACTCATGATCAATCTCGAAGTCAAACTCACAAATGAGTTGAAACTCAATCACATAGTTAAACTCGAAGTCAAACTCACAATGAAACCGAAATTCAAACTCATAGTCCAACTCACAATGGATTCGAAACTTAATCAAATAGATTTCAAACTGAGTTTCGGTTACATTGTGAGTTTGACTTCGGATTTGAGGTTCGACTTTGACATCGAGATAGACTATGACTTTGAGTTTCTGTTTCACGGTGAGTTTGACTTCGAGTTTAACTATGTGATTAAGTTTCGAATCCATTGTGAGTTCGACTTCGATTTTGAGATTCTGTTTCATTGTGAGTTTGACTTCGAGATTGATCATGAGTTTGAGTTTCTTTTGCATTGTGAGTTTGACTTCGAGTTTAACTATATGTCTGAGTTTCAACTCATTTGTGAGTTTGACTTCGAGATTGATTATGAGTTTGAGTTTTTGTTTCACTGTGAGTTTGACTATGAGATTGAGTTTCGTATCCATTGTGAGTTTGAGTTTTGGTTTCATTGTGAGTTTGACTTTGAGTTCAAGTATGAGTTTGAGATACTGTTTCATAGTGAGTTTGACTTCGAGATTTACCATGAGTTTGAGTTTCAAATCCATTGTGAGTTTGTTTTCGAGTTTGATCATGTGAGTTTGACTTTGAGTTTAACTATGCCATTGAGTTTCGAATCAATTTTGAGTTTGACTATGAGTTTGAATTCCGGTTTCCTTGTGGGTTTGACTTCGAGTTCAACTATGGATTGAGTTTCGAATCAATTGTGAGTTTGACTATGAGTTTGAATTTCGGTTTCATTGTGAGTTTGACTCCGAGTTCAAGTATGAGGTTGAGTTTTTGATGTGTTGTGGGTTTGACTACGAGATAGATTATGAGTTTTAGTTTCGGTTTCACTGTGAGTTCGACTTCGAGATTGATTATGAGTTTGAGTTTTTGTTTCACCGTGAGTTTAACTATGTGATTGAGTTTCGAATCCATTGTGAGTTTGACTTCGAGTTTGATTATGAGTTTTAGTTTCGGTTTCACTGTGAGTTTAACTATGCGATTGAGTTCGAATCAATTGTGAATTTGACTATGAGTTTGAATTCCGGTTCCATGTTGAGTTTGGCTTCGAGATTGATCATGAGTTTGAGTTTCTTTTTCATTGTGAGTTTGACTTCAAGTTTAACTATCTGATTGAGTTTCAACTCATTTGTGAGTTTGACTTCGAGATTGATTTTGAGTTTGAGTTTTTGTTTCACTGTGAGTTTAACTATGTGATTGAGTTTCGAATCAATTGTGAGTTTGACTATGAGTTTGAATTTCGGTTTCACTGTGAGTTTAACTTTTCTTTGTGAGTTATTAGTGACTTCGAGCTCAAGTACGAGTTTGAGATACTGTTTCATAGTGAGTTTGACTTCGAGATTGACCATGAGTTTGAGTTTCAAATCCATTGTGAGTTTGACTTCGAGTTCAACTATGTGATTGAGTTTCAAATCAATTGTCAGTTTGACTTCGAGTTCAAGTATGAGTTTGAGTTTCTGTTACATCGTGAGTTCGAGTTTGAGTTTGACTTCGACTTTGATCATGAGAGTTTGTCTTCGAGTTTAACTATGCGATTGAGTTTCGAATCAATTGTGAGTTTGACTTCGAGATTGATCATGAGTTTGAGTTTCTTTTTCATTGTGAGTTTGACTTCAAGTTTAACTATCTGATTGAGTTTCAACTCATTTGTGAGTTATACTTCGAGATTGATTATGAGTTTGAGTTTTTGTTTCACTGTGAGTTTAACTATGTGATTGAGTTTCGAATCAATTGTGAGTTTGACTATGACTTTGAATTCCGGTTTCACTGTGAGTTTGACTTTTCTTTGTGATCGATTTTTTGATGCTGATTCGAATGAGACCATGCTGATAGATTTCTTCGGTGTAACTGTGCCTAATGTTCAATTGCCAAGAAATTCCATCTAGTGGCATCCGCCCGAACTAGTGGAGTTCTTATTAGCGTCAAGAGTCACTGAGAGGGGAACGCGGCACTGCGTCTACGCCATGCAATGCGAGTCAAACTTCGGGTCAATTTTCACTCTCCAGTGATTTCTGGCATGCCTAAGATTGAGAAGCAATACCAGTCAACCCTTAATTGCCGTTTTTAGGCTCAGAATTTAAAATTTTCAGTTTATTGCTCGACTGTAATTGCAATACTGACGCGGTAATTACACAAGTTGGTCCTCATAGCGCTTACATCCGCTCCTGAAGAGATGTTTACAAATCTGTTTCAAGCAAAACCACCTTAAGTTTACCATTCATACGGCCCTGTTGGTCTTATGGAGTAGCGCCAAACTGGATTAGGATAACAAGATAGCTTCCAACGGCAGCCAAAACCTGTAACGAGATTGTTCGTTCTCATTATTGTTTAAAATTGGTTTTGAATTCGTGGCCAAAATGCAATGAATTGATTTCAATTGGGCATACTAACCGAAAGCATTAAGGTGAAATCTAGTGTATAGAAACCAGCTGCCGTAAACTCAATATTCTTGAAGATCAAGTGATGTGTACGAATCGTATCTCCCTGTTTTGACAGAACAACAAATCCGAAATGATGTCGAGAGAAAATGCATACCTACATCACGCTCCTTGGATTGATGTCAGGCTGACGGCGGACGGACAGAAGTTTATTCGTTTGATTTTTGGGTTGTAGGCACCTTGAAACGTAATCAATCGAATAGCCAAAATTTCTGAGCACCAGAGGTGCTCAGAAAAATCTCTTATTGAGCGATTGCAAACCCAGGTATATGATTTAACAATCAACCTTAAACTATAAACACGTTTGGCCCATTCATCGATTTGAAACGCATAACACTTCCTAACTAAAATATTCGTTTACTGATTGCAACATTCTGCACCGACTCCAATTGTGGTTCTTGTTAGTAGAAACTCTTGCTATTTCAGAAGACGAAAACAGTGTGGTACTTTGGTATAAAATTATTGTCACACCAGCAATCACCAGTCCGTCTGCCTTCAAAGAAATTTCCAAGCATAAATGATACAACTCAAGTTGCAAGAAGCCCGCCGTAATTATAGAAGGTATTATTACGTATTTATCATGTGCAATCTACGTTGTTGAAATTACCGTGCGTACGACTTGCTCAGCTTCAGCTGCTGCTATGATCTCCCTCAGCTCTAAAGTGAAGGTTTTGGCCTGGAATTATGTATCAAGAGCATTAGTTTTGACACAGGTTAAATCATGGGAACCCCTGGTTGAATATCAGAGAAAACATATAGTATACTGCTAACTAAATTATGCTGCTAACGATACAGTGATGTTTTGTGAGACGAATGCACTTTACGTGAAGTTCCTTTAGTTGAACGTGCGATTACAAGTTTCGCATCGCAGCATCGCATTATTGCCGACCTACCCGGAATACCGGGCGTTGTACCTATTCTCAAACCTGTAATTCTCATGAATTTTCAAACGGACAAACTTAATCCGTCCGTGGACAGGCCTAGTTGAGTAGGTAATTTGACTTCTTGAGGTAAATACTACATCCATTTTTGCCAAATGGAAGATTAAGGCAAACCCCTGTTTCAACTAAAAACAGTACCTATGTTTCATTTTAACCTTTGAAATGTTCATGTGAGAAGTGGATTGGTATTATTAGTAATAATTACTATACTATAGTAATAATTCCTTTGGAGTGGGTTGGGTTTCAAAAACTCTCGTACTCAAGCATGCCGGTCTTTTGACACCATACGAGAGCATTGTTTGAGGGGCTAGTCAAATGGGCCCTCTGATATGCAATGGGACCGACAGCAAGCTAGTGACACAGTAAGGTATGTATGTGTTTTCCTAAATAAAGGCATTTTCGAAAGAACGACTGTCTCCAACCCTGGAGAAGCGTTGATTCGTTTTCGATGAAATCGAAAAAAATTAAAGTGAACAATGGGTACGCCTACTTTAAACTAGAGTTTCGGAAATCCATCTTCATAACCCGATTAACGCAATTTTGATAGTACTTACCGCAAGATGTATACTGCTGCACGCATCCAGCAGAATGAACAATTTGTAAGCCGAATAACTGAACCAAAAGATTCGTGACAGAATTCTTGCAATTGGTAATCCAACATTCTTCACGTTCGCATCCAGCGTAAGGAGAAGCACTGCATTGAAACCGTCGATAAGCATGCAATTAAATGCCAACGCGGTGACGAACAAAAGAGCGAGCGAAAAACTTGAATTCAATTTTCTGCAGTTGGCGATTATTCCGTGAACAATTTTTGTACAGTTTTCTAACCGCGTGCGTTCTTTGTCGCTGAGTACGGCTGTTTTCATAGTTCTCGTGTAACGGATTATTAGCTGCAAATGGTCAGTTGATATTTCAATTAATTGACAGAAGAATAACGAGCCCAGATGAGTTAGAGCATCGCCAACGTTGTATACCAAATATGCAGCTCTATTCAATCCAAAATAGTTATAAATCAGAATGTCAGATATTGCCAACGGTACTGGAATTATAGCCCAGAACCAAAGTTGAATCGTTCTAGTTCGCGTCGGATATTTGGGGCGAAAGTTCAAATTCACGAATTTGTTGTGCACTCGGTCGCATTCCAAAATGTACTCTTTTATGGTGGGGGCGTTCCAAGTCACAGACACCATGAATACCAGTGATGAGCCGACCATTGATATAAACTCCGCCAATGAAAGAGGCTTTGTAGCCTTGTCGACGAGGGTGATTTTGGTTTGGAAAACGATTCCCGCAACATGAAGAACGAACATGAAAGCAAAGTTTGTTGCTGCCAATTTCGTGTTGAATCTGAGTTTGGAGGAGACTGGGAAAAAACCGATGATCCTTTGAATGGTCACTACTGGTTTGATGAATTTTTCTATGGCGGAAGACATTCTCTGGCGATATACAGACTGCCTATGCTATAACGCGCAAATGACTGTTAGGATGAGTACTAGGATCAGACAAATGCAGGCACCGATCGATAGGCATTTTTCACCCGTTTGGTAGCATCAATTCTGCCCAGCGGATAATGGCTAATCAATCATAAGAAATACCCCATGGAAGAATAATTTTCTTCTTCCATGGAAATACCCATAAAGTAAGTTATTTATTTGGAAAGTTATGATTTATGAGAGGCAGCCTGGACACGAAGGTATGATTGCTCATCTTGCCAGTAATCGCTATAATAAGTAATTACGGTTGAAAATCACGATTGGAGGGGTTTCTTGTTCCAATTGTGGGAAAGCGGTTTCGAAAGGAGGGTCTATAAATGTATGAGGAGGAAGATATTGTAATATCTGAAATTTGAGATCAATAGCTACCTGGTACCAATCGATTAAATAGGTTCACCTTCTTACTTCCATATTTACGAAGTATATGATCGTATGGTAATCGTCATAAAATCAGAACGGAGCTTCAGAAATTTTTTTTACTCATACACTTTTTTACTTAGAATCTGAATAAGTGTCCGCGAGTCTGTCTGTGAGCATTTTACAAAAATAGCCGTAGCTCCCTCAATTCCCAACTTTTTTCAGATTTCTTGAACTGGAACGTTCTTCTCGGTAGACCCATCACCCTGTTTTATCAGGATTCGGGTTACTAACAGTGCGTCTCATGTATTGGCATTTTTAGTTTTTTCTATTTTATTTTTTCCGCCACAAAAATCAACCGATTTGACCGTTCTTGGTCTTAGAATCTTCGTTTTAACTTGCAGAATACGTGGATAATTTTTATATTTCGATAACTTGACGTATTCCGCTTTTAGCAGGTTTTATGATTTGCAAATTGAGTTTTTTGACACACTGTCTCTAAAGTAGGCAAAATATAATCAATTTGTGTTAAAAATTTACGTACCTATCATAATATGGAAGTACTGGCACATAAGAAAGAAGGGTAGAAATACAAACCACTGGTTCAAAATTTGTTTTCTTGAAAAAAGATTACTATTTATAAAAAAAATTATAAACTATTTATATTATGTACTACACGATCGTAGGAAAGCTCATAAAACGCCAATTTTTCCAAGTGGACACGTTCAGTTTTGAAAGACACTTCCTCAAGAATCACTTGAAGAGCGACCTCCTATCCGGTACCTCCTATCCGGATGAGAAACCCTCAGAATTTATTTCCTTCAAAGGATGCAAAAAAACATCTTATGACAAAGCACCATTGTCCTAAAAACAGTTTTTTTTTTCAATCCCTTGACATTTTCCTTTCAGCTAATTATTTTTTAAGAAACTGGGGGTAGGAGAGTTGAGATTTGAACAAATGCGAAATTTTTATGAGATACAGCTTTAAAATTTAAATTTAAAGCATTTAATGCTGCATTGGAAGTTCGGACAGCAGCAAGGAAGATGATATTGAAAAAATGAACATGAACAAAATATTCTATATATGAATGAACTATTACATATTATATAATAGAATATTTATGTAGAAAAACGAAGCCCATGCGGAGCAAGTACACCTAATGTCCATTTCGAGCAGATATTTATGATTGATCACTGCAGACAGTTGATATGCTCAGTGTCGATTCCGATCGATGAAAGTAAACTTCAACGGCCCACATGGCATAAACATTGGTTGTACTTTATATTCGAGTTCTCCATAATTGTATTCCACGCGGTATTTAGCAACAATCTGAAACGGGAAGAAATACAGATCACTAACATGGCGATAATTTCAGACACCTCGTTCATTAGAAGACATGCTGATTTAGGGCTTACAGGGTTTTCGTCCAAGTAACAAGGTAAGTCCCAACTGTATGTTTGTTTGCTAACCTTAGCTATTAGAGTTTGCATTTCCAAATCGGCGAACCGGCGTCCGAGGCACATTCTTTTCCCAAAACCGAATGGGAGCGTTGCAAATGGATGATAATGGTTGTTCTTCTGGAGCCATCTTTCGGGTTTGAACTTACCAGCATCGTCGAAAAACTTGTCTGAATTGCTGATCATATAATGTTGAAAAACTATCTGGGTCTGAAAAAGATGAGGGAAATAATGACGAAAACTTCAAAATATTCGCATTTATGCCGTTATAATACCTACCTACTTTACTTCCTCGACCTTGAAATTTTCTGGCCCCATCAAGGGGTGATTCGATGAAGTTTTCACCGTGGGTTTGCTCCAAATTGAGGCATATTATCAAGGGAATCCGACCAAAAAATTTCAAGCGTTCGAAAACGTCAAAAACTGTTTTTGAGATTATGATTTTTTAAATTTAAATTAAAATTTAAATTCTTATTAAATTATTAAAACTCAGTAAATGATTAAATTTTAAATTAAAATTAAATATTTTTGAATTTAAAGAATTCCCTTATAGGAGGTGTACATCATGGAAAATTTGCAGAATTTGCAGGTACTTTGAAATTAGATTTCTGGCATAAATAAATCTGGCATTGATAAAACGACCTCTAGACGTTAGGTTAGAATGAAGCCGGTTAAAAAGGAGCACATCAATCTGATGAAGAGGGGTCTCGGATCAGGATACAGAGGACTCGGACAGTTTCACTTTCCTCTAGCGGCATTTCTATGGTTCATAATCAAGTGGAACGCTATCGCTAAAAAAGAGAGCAAGGTTGTATTCGCTATAATTTTCCTTTCCTAGCACAGAATGAACTGAGAAATTTTAGCGATTCGTCTAGCAATCAATTTATTATTGAAAGAATCCCAATTCGAATTAATGTTACGTATTTTGAAATTTATGGCACCCGTGAGTGTGTGTGACGTCTAAAGCCGCGGTTAAGCCGTCTAAAGCCAAGTATACCCAAGTATTCCGATCGAAACATTCATGGTTAACTAGTGGGTTCTGTAGTAACATGACTACATGACCAAGTAACAGTTTGACAGAAACCTGTTTGCGTAAATAATAAAAAGTTCAGTTTGTCTTTTGCATTCAATCGAATTGTACATTCTTTAATATGAATGCATAATATCACAGGTTCGGTGTGGCCAAGCGGTTTTAAGGGTTGTCCGTTATTGGTACACAGTCGAGGTCTAAGGGGTTCGTATCCCTCTCGACGCCCTGAAAATGTTGCGCCCCTTGAAGGTCCACCCTTTGAGAATAACATTATCAGGAAAGCCCCCTCGTCATGTCAGGCCCAGTTATGGTCATAAATCTTGACTTAAAGCAAGATGTATTTTTTTTATTTTAACACTCGTTGTAAACTTTCACCACGACTTTTTTCAGCCAGCTGTGAAACATAAGATAGAAACATGGCGTACTTCCACTACAATGTGTTTCTGATCCATATAATCGCGATACCAAACTTCGAATTTAATTTTTGCCGTCAACTTGAATGTACTAGATCGGAATTTTAAAATCAGGAAGACAACGTCGCATTGATATAGGGAGAACATCTCTCCTCTCCTTCTCATCAGGTTGACACACTTCTTCGATTTGGGACCTGCCAAATAGGAAAGAAGGTCAATAGCCCGAGCTGAGGGATCGCCTCAGTAGCATCCGCCTTCCGAATGTGGGCGTGGAACATGAAGCCTGGATCGATTACAATATCTGATCATCGTACAGCATTCGAGAATGGAGTAGGAACCTAGGTAATTTTTCTAAGTCAGATATCAGGGTTAGGATCTCAGAAAACCCAGAAAAACTCTGTCTCTCTCGCCGAGCTTTCAAAAATTTGTATTTTCGAAAAATTTATTATTTTGAAAGCTCAGCGAAAGAGACAGTTTTTTCAAGACTCTAACCCTTGAAATTGAATAACCGGTCGATTCTCAACAATTCACCAGGTCGGTAGTAACCGATCCCTGGTCGACCGCGGATCCCAATTTTCAATCGCGGCTTTACAATGTTAGTATCACCTAAAGACTGTTTAAGCATAGACGCCATGCAGAATTTCCGAAACTGAAAGTACATGATTAATGCTAATTCCCCCTGGTTTATGGTGAATTTTGATGTTGCACTTTTGATGGTAGGTATTTCAAATTTTATATAATTTTTTATGCCTGATAAACACTCACTTTTAGCAAATTAGTTATCGTCTATCTGAGTAAATTCTTATTAGGTGACAAATTTCCCATTAAAAGAGCGAATCTGAATCGTGAGTTCGCCATCTTGAAATTTACGGTCCTGACAAAATGTGTAAACTGTTGAATTTGGCTGTATTTAATTTCAAATGATCATTATTTATCAAAACTTTTCCTTGATGGATTCTGACAATTTGAATGAATGACTCTATTCCTTAAAAAACGTCTACACAAATAATGGAGCTGGAAGTCAGTATCGGAATCTACTCTAGATATATATCTAAATAGAAAAATGTACAAATATATAACAGTGAGACTCTAATATGCGAAAAAATATCATAGTATAAAAATATCCACGAAATTCGGTTCTTAGTTGAATGATTCCTGAATCGTTCGAGTAATTATCTGTTGTTATTTTTAAAAATTCTTGAAATTGCACTCACCCCCTTGGGTATGTTGTAGCCGCATATTTCTGTGTCCTTGGTGAGGCTCCTGCCATTTCCTAACACAACCGGTCGCAATCTATAAGCATAAAAAATCACATTGGTTGAGCAACAGGCAATTGATGGCTGCACCTCCACCAAAAAATTACTTTCATTATTAAATAATGAAAAGTTTAAATTTTAAACTAACCGTAGAGTCTCTTTGATGCAGGCCTTGAGGAATGTAAATTCCTCAAAAGATGCTGACGTCAGAGGTCCATTCTTGAGCACCGAGTTAGCTTCCTCGGACAACCTTTCTTGTGCATCTTGGTTCTGACTTAACTGGTACAGTATCGAAGCGATTGCGCCAGTTGTCTGCGAATCAGACAAGTTTTTACAACCAAAAGTTATCATCCGCAGGTTCTCAGTAGAGGTAAACAAATAACCTCAACTATCTCTACCAAATGGAGCATGTCATTTCTAACCGAAAAAAATCTTGTTGAAAAAATTTATTTCCCCCACACTGACATGACATTACTTACATCAAAGAATTCTGAATGCTAGCAAGCCCATGAGAGTACTTGACAAGTATTGCCCAAAATTCCCTAACCAACGAAACCATACCAAGAAGAAAAAACTTGCAGTTAAATTATTTGGGTTTCGGAGCTACATTAAAATTCCCGAGCGTCAAAAGCCAGGTTTTTAAGTACCGTGTCAATCCCAACAAGGAACATGTCAAGGGCGAGAATCGTAGCGATTCTAGGATCATCTTGGTTCTGTGCGAGGACTCTTTCCAAAAGTGAAGGCTCTCGTTCTTTGTCCGGATGAGACTTTAACCGATCAAGAGCTGCTTCGGTGTGTTTCGAAGATATCCTTTAGTAACGACGATGATTAAATATTAGTTATTTCATTTTGGCTCTGAAATACCCGAACCCATTATCCTCACTGTAATTTGAGTGCCAGACATTTCTTGCCCCTTGACAAACGCATGCGGACAAACACACATTCGAATTTGAGCATAAGTTCAAAAAATACCATTTCGCATTCAACTTCCGGTTGATAAGTCCTCACCTGATGATCGAATCCAAGGATTGGATGAATGCTTGCCAAGTTGGTGTGTTAAAAACTTTCCAAAAGGGAACTTTTAGTTCAAGAATTACGACGCTCTTGAAAAAAGTATTGATTGAATCTATCAGCTCTTGAGTCTCAGGAAGTGGATCTTTCAAGCAGCCCAGTTTGATGTCCAACGCAATTTTCGCAATAGCTAAGAACAGCAAAAAAAGAGGTTGGATGCTTTGGCGGATTTGAGGCTTTAACATTTGTTCAACTCTTGCTAAATAAGAATAATATCTAATACAAGAAATCAGAATTAGTGGTGATTTGACAACAGCAGTCTTAAGCTGATAAGTTGCATCTTTAGTTCTACGGTTCCAAACTTATAATAGAAGTAAACTAAGTACTATCAACTGCTAACTACTGCTTACAGCAACGAATCATTGTTTAGCTGACTTTTCAAAGATAGACGATGCATAGGATGATATCGAAATGTTCTGCCAAAAAAATTACTCACTAATGAGTCCCATCATGATATTGAATATTCAAGGTATTATGGAATGGAGAGAAAAATCACAGAAAATAAAAATACTCGCAGAACAATCGCATAAAATATCTACTTACTCGGAAATACTTATTTTTGCCTTTGTGCCTATGTAAATTTAGGTATTGAAAGATACAAAATGATATGGTGCCCTAAGATACGTATATTAATTAATATAATGTGCTGCAAATAGGTATGAGCCTACGATAATTTGGTTCAAATTGTATTCGAGCAGCTGCGTGACAGCCCCGGTGTAAGTGTAAAATTTTGCTCTCATTGACAACTGAAAATTTATTTATTAGGTCAAATGGATAACAATTGGATGTGGGAAGGAGCTAAATTTTTTGAAACTTTTCTAAATCTATTTTTCGAGCCCTGATGAAGGCCTAAATAAATGTTGGCCGAAAGCTAGGCAAAGAAAAAGGTTGCTATTTTATCTGAGACCCTACCCCTGATCTTTGACAATAGCTACAAAAGGTGTAATGTAACTATATACATGGTAATAAAGAATTTTCATTGATTCATTCATATCGAATAATTAAATTGTTGAATTTTCCACTATGTTATCAATTCGACTCAATTTGATTATAACCCTAGTGCACCTAATACTCGGTAGCGTTTTTCACTGCCAGAGGAGCACGTCAGCTGTAATTGGTAGCTATTAGTGTTCATAATAGGTTTGTGTTGGGTTTTTGATGGATTACCCACATTTATATTAAATATAAATAAGATAACTAAATAAAGATATATTTTATATTTTGGGTCGCTTTATGGATTGGGGTGGCATGGGATGATTAAAGGGTAGGGCAAATCCCCTAATAATTCAATCCCTGAAAATTCTGAAAATAAAGGGCCATCGTCTTAACAAGGCAAATTTATTTTCTGTCGAAACCCCGAAGTCTCAGGCAAATTAGAATCGGTCTAGCAGTTCTGAATGGGTTGTCACCTTCATGTTTTCATTGAATCATAATATGATCATCTCCTTCAGAGAGAGATATTATCTCCTTCAGATCGAAGCTTTTTGAACACAAATACCTATTTGAAAAATGGAAGATGGAAAGTAGGTAACGATGCGTGTAGAAAAATAGGTTTCAGTTGGTCAATGTGAATCAATAAGTTTTGCCAGAGAACTCCAGCCCGCTTTTCAATTTCTTGACAATTAGGATTCTTCCCATCGCCGAGTCAATACTACCCGAAAGCGAAATCGTGTGTAAGATCAACAGTGTACAAATATTTGCAAGAGTCCTTTTGGGGTGCAGTCGAGGGTCATTAGCTCGGCGCGCATGTGTACGCCGCATTGACGCGTTCATTAGGCAAACAGTGCCATTGAGTCAACAAAGTTGGTACTAAAACAACAGAATGTATCGATTCGACCATCTCTCATGTTCCTTCACTTGCCTGAATAATAATGTGCATGTTGAATTGGGTCGTTTCAATTGTGTTTTCCAGAACCCCTGCACGAAATACTCGTAAACCCTGCATACAAACCATTAGATACGAAACAGGGTATGTACTCACATTCTAATGACCATTTGTGTATTTCGTTCAAAAAGTCATCGGGTACTGTATTCGAGGCATCTCTTATCATCGCAATCCTAAAACAAATGTAATATAATTTATTCACATATCTCGCCATTTGATTCTTAGCAGACATTTAACGAAAAAATTGTTCGAAAAATATTATATATTATTAAAATATGTATAATGAAAAAATTGTGGAAACGTAAATGACATAAAATTTAATGAGTTGAAAATTAAATTAAAAATCTGGAGCTAAAACTCCGCCCTTGCCGGGAATCGAACTCGGATTCTCCGGATTTCTACTTCGACGCCTAATTTTTAAGTCATTTGATGTGGGTACCTAAAGGATTATCTACCCCAAGAACCAACAACATCATGATGTAAACGGCACAGTTGAATGAACCAGCGGAAACATAACATTATGACAATAATGCCAAATTCTTCCAAACGCCCTTTTTGATGATGAGACTGGATCGGCTCTGTCGATAGAAGGGGAGAATCGAAGGTCAAGAGCGGATTTACTCTCATTTTGTTGGGGAAGGTCAACTTCACGACGCTTCACAAAAACCCACCGAGGCTCGCGAAATTCCGACCACAGTTCCTTCGCAATGTATTTTATAGATCCAGAATTATATCCGTATCCGATTACGGATGAGCTAATAAAATGACGAGCGGGTTTCATCAATAGTTGAATTCCCGTAACATTAAAACCATATTTCTCTCCTGAAAACCTGTAAGATTCCGATTCGATGATATTTCCCTCGAGTAACTAGTATAACTCGAAACTTTGAGACAGGTTTGAAACTCGGGGACCCCTGGGGATGACTGGAGAAGTGATGAAAGTGGCACCGAGTCGCTAATGCGCAGTTCGTTGTTCTTCAACCAAACCAACTGGACGTCCTTCCTACACTAAAAAAAGCCCGTAGGGCCATCTTCGGTAAAAACGACTCATTCAACTCATGGCTCCTCCTCACATTGTACTTATGTGTCTGGCATGCAGTCACCGCGAGTAATGTTTGAGAAAACTTTTCTCACAAAAAAGAAAGTAGAAAGTCTGATTTTTAATGATTTTGTCAATAAATAACCAGCGGTGCGTCGATTTCACGCAGTACTTACATAATTTGGTAATTACATTTTTGAAACAAATTAATTAAATTTTTAGGGCTTTGGGGGTTCAAGCATCAAACCATTGGTGCATAGACAACACAGAACACTTCCATAATTTGAAACGTAAAATTGTGACACAATTTCATCAAATTTTGACTGCTTTTAAGGGTGTTTAGGTCAAAAATGAATTTAAAAAACTCACAACGCAAATTTTAAAAATTCCACCAATTATTATTTGCAGCTCTTTGGATTTACCGTTCAACGAATTCATCTGCCGTCTCGCTGATCGGGGAGATGTACATTTTTGCAGTTTTCGGCTGCAACATGGATTGTTGCACTTTACTCCGAAATTTATGCCATTTTTCTCCATGCCTGAAAATGCAGATGGTGAAACATTTTTTGAATCATGAAGAAATAACCACCGTGCGTCATTGAATTACGCATTTAAAAATAATAATGAATTCACAATATTACTATATATACAAATACGTAGTACTATATATAGTAGTAAGTATAATATTTATTATATTATAATGCGAAGAGATTCGTGACAGCAGAATCGAAATTTTGATAAAAAATATTAACTACAATAATTTTGATATTGTAGAAAGCCATGAAGTTGACATGCAAGGATTTCTCGCCCTCCTCGTTGGGACAACAAGAACTTTTTTTTCAATTTTAGTTATTTGTTGATTGTTATGAAATAGAGCGCTGCCGAATCCTAATACTGCCTTTATCTACAATACTTTACCTATTTCGGAGGTCAAGAATATAAATGATTAATTTTTTCACTTATACACACACAGGGAATATTAACAGGGAATCTGGAAAAGAATTTGTTCCATAATCAAATTCAGCTATGGCGAATACGTTATTATTATTATTTTTTGGTACATTATTTCTAGAAATAATGTACCTATGCATTTCTTTCCAGGAATTTTGGGTCCTATGACACTTTCTGCATCTCAAATCAGTTGCCAATAATTTCGCGCTTTTCTATCGCCCTCACGTTCAGTAATCGAGACGTTGAATGTTACTTCAACTTTTTTTTTGTGCGCTGTCGCTCACAATATTTTGTGCAATAATCAATTTGTGACATTGATCTAAAATAGAGACTCCTGCATGATTCTTACGTTGCTATGACTCCTCCGATGCCAGCAAAGAAGTCTTTCCTCAGAACGTGTTTATAATAGTCCAGGGAAGGCATCGATGGACGGAATGGCAGTGCGTCCTCTGACCTGAATACTTTCTCAATCTCCGCAGGATCGTATAAGAAAACCATGTCAGCTCTTCCGAGTAGTTTCTCGATTTTAACGATCTCCCCATATTTCTGGTACAAGTTTTTCGATATTTCGTGAATTTCCGAGATTTTGTAATTGCCTGGGAACATTTTGGGAAACATTGAGAAAGTAAGGTAGTACTTAAGGTATCAAAATGAGTCGGACAGTCCGAAACATCATCTATAATAATAAAAGCAAGTGTAATGTGTCTGTCTGTCTGTCTGACCGAGCTCTCCAGCCAAATCTATCGCACGCAGGGACCTGGAATTTTTTAGGCCCGGTGCACACTTGCGGCAAAACGACGCAGGACGCCGCGTCATTTTCAATCGGATAACTAGAAATACACAGAGGAGGATTGTGCGGTGCACACGGGACGCCGATACCTATCTGCAGCTCGCGTCACTCCGGATAGGTATCGAGGTTGACGCAGGTACCTGTGGGACGCGCGTTGGGGCCGATAGCTATCCTGCCGCCCGATACCCCTATCAGTACTCAAGAGGCAATCGGCCGGTGCACACGTGCAGCTGCGTCAAACCTGCGTCAACCAGCCTTTCGGAAATTTTTCGGGAATTTCAGCCCACTCGTAGGTGGCGAGCGAGTGACTGACGCCTCCCTGACGCGGGTTGGCCTATCGAGAGTGTGCATTGAAACGAAGATAGGACGCAGATAGCTATTCCTAGGAAATGACGCGGCGTCCTGCGTCGTTTTGCCGCAAGTGTGCACCGAGCCTTACACGGAAGCACAGAGGGGCTGGCCACCAGACCTCGAAGCCCGATTTTTGAATTAGAAATTTTTTTTAAAAATAAAAGAAAGTGTACAATGTTTGTGCTGATAAAACTCAAGAATGACTGAAGGTACGATAAGGGGAGTTATATGATTGGGTAGCCCTGTATCTGCCATCGATGAAGAAGGTTTTTATCGACGGGGAACGTTGTGTGGGGGGGAGAGAGAGAGACAGTCTAGCGGATACAGCTAGTTCAAGATATATGCGAAGCTGCTACACCAGGAATTCGACATTGGATTACCTTTGGTTTTGAGATTTGTCTTCGTTATGAACAAGATGTAAACAGGAATCAAAGAGTTATGGGTTTGCTCCTGGTGTGTAAGTGCAGGTATGTGTACTTGCATTACGCAAGCGCAGTGCAGGGTTTGGTAGGTGACGCCCCAACAATACTTTCAATACGCATAAATAGGTAAGTATGAGGATACTGCACCCACCCCTATACCCAAATTTAAGTTCCAAATGTTCCCCTACTCACCAACAAGGGGGATAAATCTCCACGTGTTACCAAGAAATGGAAGCGGCCTTGGACCTGGGACTTGAGCGTATTCTTTTACGGTATTTTTCGTGAATGGCTCTTCGTCAAAAATAGCGTGCGCGCTCGACTTGGCCCGTTTGCAATGACTCCATAGCTTGGATCTTATCTTCTTTTCTGAAATGATTCGAATGATAGTTAAATTACCAACCTCATTTTCAAATCGGTATTCGCGTGGTAAATAAGACTGCTGTGATCGTGGAGAAAGTGAGGGTTGGAAGCATGGCAAACTATTTCTTCTGGGTAAGTAGATAAATGGCATGCATTATTTTTCTGTGAAATAAAATATTTGACCATATTCATCTTATTTTGACCTCATGAAAAATTCGTGGCAGATCTTTGCTAAGTAGATAAATGGCATGCATTATTTTTCTGTGAAATAAAATATTTGACCATATTCATCTTATTTTGACCTCATGAAAAATTCGTGGCAGGAGAAAATTAGTATGACCGGGCCTGCAACAAAATCGGTTACCTACCTATAGTGTGTTATAACGGAAGGGGGTTAATGAAGAGTCGTATTGTGATTGCTTATTGGAACTCCCAGGTTTAATATCCCATCGTCATTGTAAAGTCATTTTTACCCTTTGGAAAAACAATAAATCCTTACTTTTTTGGGTTGCTGATTCCCGATGTGTACTGTTAAAGTTAAAATTACACTTCGTAGTTTTAAACCCCAAGTATTACAGTAATACTTGGGGTCTAAAATTAGGAAGATAATCTCTGATTTTGCCACAAACGCTGAAAAACGTATATTTTCTTTGTCCATCCACAAGCCGGTCGGGAATGATTTTTCAAAGTTTTCCCTCATTTTTACCATATTATTAAAGAACATGGACTCTAGGAGTTCATCGTTAATTCACTACAATTCGAAGATGATTTTAATCACCATGAATGGAATTTGGAGTTCAAAATTAATATTGATGTTGAAAGTAGAAGATCAATCATCTGTATCTAAGGACCAATACCAAATTATCAAATTTTTCCAATTTTAGTTTTGCTGATTTGTATAACGACCAAATTCTTTAAATTGAAGATATTGGGTGTACAGAAGTTTTTGTGGGGATTCCAACGAGTGGAAAACGAATTTTGTGGCTCTAGTCGTTTTCGAGTTATTAAGAATTGTAGAAATTTTAAAAAACTCAAAAATGTCTCACTAAAACTGCAATAAATCCGAAACAATTAGAGCTACCGCCGTGGCGATGGTCTCATTCGATTCAGCATAGAAAAATCTATAGAAAATGATACCTCAAATTCCTATGCTGAAAATTCCCTTAAAAAGACGAATTTTTTCCGACTTCAACAGCTGTTTTACTCCCCTTAAAATTAAGGTAGGGTTCTGTCGAGACGTTAGGACCAACTAGATTCGGAACCTGATTTTTTAGTGAAAATTTCAAAAATTTACGACACCTCCTTCCCCCTGAAAACCCCCGGGCGGCGGAAGGCGTACGGGCGGACGAAAAAATTTGATTGCAGATCCGGATTCTACACCCTTTGAAACGTAAACCAACTAATTTTCAGGGGGTGTTGAAAAAAAAAATTCCTGACCGTTTACAAACGTTCATTCCTTGAGAAAAATGAACCAAAACCGAATTTTTTGAATGTATAATTTTTGAGAAAATAATCCGTCTACGGCAGTTACACGAAACTCCATTTTAAAGCCAAAGAATTGCTCTGAATACTTTCAAAATTTCAGCTGACGAGGCATTATTTAGCGAGATAGGGCGCCCTGAGTGTCTCATTGTGCCCCCCTATCCCCTACATGTGACCTTCATAATCTGTGTTCTATCAGAGATTTTGTTGAGATTCGGTTGAAAACATCGGAGAAATTTCGATTGTCTCTCTGCTTCAGGAAAAATCGGGTGAAGCTATAGATCGAAAATGGAGCGCAACGCCGCCCACCGCACTTTTCTATCTCAACCCGTTCCCGAGAGAACGACCCTTTCCAGAAGAAAGTGGCCAACGTTTTTTTCAGGCGCTATCCTGGATATATCCCTTGCTCATACAATATGATAGGTAGCTGACTGGAATTGAATTTTTCTGAGAGGTGTAGAATAGTTATAAATACCACGGATCGAGTTACAACAATTGCAGCAATCCTCCAAATCGAAGCAATAAAAATTCATTGTGTTCTCTGAGCGCAAAGTCAAAAGTCACATCTCAACAAGACCATGGTCATACTACAGCTTCCAGTACGTTTAATAGAAATGTAGGTTGAGTTCAACTGTTTTTACTTCCAAATTTACGAAGTAAATGGAAGTATTGTAAGCGTTCCAAAATCGAGATTCGGAACGGAGATTCAGAAAAAACGTTTACCTATTCACATTTACTCAGAATCACTTCTCGAACCAGTGTCCGTGTGTCCGTCTGTGGTCATTCACAAAAATGGCCATAGCTCCCTCAATTCTCAATCTCTTTCAAATTTTTTGAACTGAAATGTTTATCTCGACGAGACCTAACACACTGTTTAATCAGAATTTGAATAACTCACAGTACGTCCGATATATTTGCGTTTTTAGTGGTTTCTAGTTTATTTTTTCCGGCGGATTTTTTTATATTCTGATGAAATGGCGTATTTTAATTTTAGAGATGTTTTAAAATTCGAATAGTGAGTTTTTTGATATTGCTGACCTGAACACCCTCAGAAGCAGTCAAAATATGATCAAATCGTGTTACACTTTCACGTTTCAAAATATGGAAGCATTGCGAGTTATCTACGCACCACTGGTTATCTTTTTTTGTAGTAGCGCACTTTCTTTTTCTTTATTGTGTGGGCAGAAGTTATCAAGGTGGTCATTGCATGGACCGAATGGGTTCAGATTTATTTCCATTCAAATTTGGCAGTTCACGGTTTCCCATAATTGATTTTAACCGATTGAACTACGATAAAAAATGTTTTGATGCTCCATGGTGATTAAAAATTTAAAAACACTCTGTCCAATGAAAAATGGATTTATATATTAATTTTTGTTTATTATGCATTATTATTATGGTCAAAATTGAATTTCTCAAAAAATGTAGGACGTTATGTTCGTTTTAGTGAATTGAGGTAGAAATCACGACAGAAAGGTTAAACGTGAAAAAAGGCAACTAGACGCGAGTAAAAAAATGTTATAGAGTTGGTCACTTTAGTTAGGGATTAGTTATAGGATTCCTTGCCTATAAGGCAGGTTCCTCAGGTAAACACTCAGTGTATCACGAAGACGATTATCAATAGGAATAGGATTTATGTGAGATAAAAACCCTCATGTATGTATTCATACATTGCATACTTGCATGCATTCATTTTTTCCGATATGTGTAATTTTTTTCAAAATATGAGTCTATTTTTCTGAACATGGATTTTTTTTGGATTTGTATGCGCGTTATGCATTTATTTGTTCCATATAATGAATAATGAAAACCGAAAACCAATCGTCGAAAAGACAAAAGACTATTCATAACATTTTAAAGGTGGTAAAGGATAAAAAATGTCGAAACAATAATTGTTCAATGTGGAGCAGTGTTAAGTAGTTGCTTTTTCCAAAAGTCGACATCAGCCGTCATTTCCAAATAAAAAGTTCATGTCATGAACCACTCGACTTACCAACTTGAAAACGGAACGTAATCATCTTATATGCCGAGAACGAGCACTTTCCACTCTCACGGCGAACGGACCCTCGCGGCGCGCAGGACTCAACGGGCTACTGCTTGATCGAGGATTCACCAACATCAGAGAAGAAAACAGCGACCCGGTCTGCAGAAACTCGCGGCAACGGCCGAACTCCGTTCAACTCGGGCCTTTCGTCTTAGGCAGGGCTGACTCCGATTCAGTCCGATGAGGACGGCGCCAACGCGAGTCGATCGAGACAAGATCCGAGGGAGAGGAATCGAGGGAAGATGGCGAACCTAAGCTTCTAAGATTTTTTCTCGGCTCTGTGAGCAGCCAGGCGAGTTGTAAATGGAACTATTCGTTTTAGTGAGCACCCGAGTACAACATAAATTTTTTTAAAATTTTACATTCAACTGAAAGATGTTAAAAAAATAAATTTTCGGAAAAATGTAAATTTCGCCATCTTACCCCTCGTTGTGGGTAAGATGACGAGTGGCGGGTTAAGACGGCGAATTGACAAAAATTTGAGTGGAAATCATACAAACTTTATTCAAAATAGAAATTTAGACAAAGTAGAAGTATTAAATCTTCAATTCGGGGCGCAGAAGTCACATTTCCACGGCTGATGAGCGGCTTCTTCCTCGTTCCAACCATTATCGGTTTTCAATCGATCCCTGCAGGACAATTAATTATTAAGAGAAACAGTTTGTTTAGAATGGTGTAAAATTGTGATTAGATACATAATTCATAATCGAAAAGTAATGTGGGGGTAAGATGACAAGACACCAACCTTTCGTCATCTTACCCACACAGAAATTCGTAATCTTACCCCAGCCCACCATATTGTTTCGAAACTGTTTCATCAACATGCAGCTTCAAAGCAAACGACTTCATTTTCCAGTGAAATTGTAGCTTACGAATTGTAGATTCAGAATATTGAAACGTGAAATTCAAATGGCTCACCAAAAAATCGTAGTCGCTAAGGAAATGTGGAGCAAAAGTTACATCACACACCTGCGAAATAGAACTTTGTTGTAACTACCATGTTTCGGGACGGGGGTGCGAATGTCCGCCGTTGACTTACGAGTAGGACCACTAGAGGTCACTGGTGACGCTGGAACGGTGTCTCTATCTATTTGCAATCAGGAGAAAATCATGATTCGTCATCTTACCCCCCCTTCCCCTACCAAGTTCCCATTTACGATTTGGGACCGGGGAAAAAATTCTCCATATGCTATCAACTTTGCTCTACCACGGGCCATAGCTGAAATATTCAAAAAGCCGCGACAAAATATAGAAATTTTAATTCAAACAGCAACATGTCCAGTAATCTGCCCTGTCACAAGCCCAGGTTGAGAACTTTCAATGAACACTGGAGATTACCAAACTGTAGTGAGAACAAAACCAGCAAGGATTCTTCATCGCATACTTCTTGGGAAGAAGAAAAATGGGTTAACAGAATTTTTAGAGGCTCGTAAAATGAGCAGGAGGATAAAATGTGCCTGTCTCAAGGTTTTGTGTCTTTCATCTGCCTTATCGCGTTTTAGTGTTTTGGCGTCTTATTCATGTCTGTTACAGTAATGGTACCTCGTACATATACCTGGTACACCATTACAGTAATGGTATCTCGGGCATCACAACATGTTGAGCAACAATTCCCGAAGCGGAAGGTGAAGGCGGGAATCCTTCTAATGTTGTTTCGACGTGCGTACAACTTCTTTCAGTTCCAAAAACGTCGTGTCCCAGTTGTCATCATCTTTCATATGCCAACCGCCAAAGGGTAAAAAATGAAAATTATTTTTTCTCTTTGATCTCAATATGTTCATCTTGATGAGCTGATTCCGGGGATATAATTAAAATGCATAGAAAAATTACCAGAACCCCAGAGATGTTTAAAAAGCTAGCGCCACCCCTGAAGCGCGTGTCTTTAATCTGCCCACTGTTGAGGCAGATCACAGACACGATCGGCAGATTGACCCAGTTGACCAAAATCTCGAAAAAACGCCAAATTTCACGTTTTTTAGTCAATATCCAAACATTCGGGCCAAAAAACCCGAAATCGAATCCATAATTTCTTTGAAATTTTCCTAGGGGTTTTCATGCGTTACAGGTTTTTGATTTTTCTCAGTCCTGGAGAGACTTGGAAAATATCCAGAGCTTTCTTCCAGATGGGTACCTCCCATACATTTTATTTATGTTACTTACCTTGCATATTTATTTCTATTTAGTTGGTAGGTAACTAGATGCAAGGAGAAAAATTACTAGAGTAGCTGACGCCTTAAATTTACCTATAATAGGCACATCGATTAAAAAATGCTCTATTTCATACTTCTAAAAATTCTCAAAATTTGTGAATTTTGATTTATTTATCGACGATACTTTGCCCCCATAGTTTCTTGTGAGGTTGCTGCAGTTTTTGCAAATAAACATTTTAGTTTACTTAGTAAGTAAGTAGTGCATAAGTCGGAACCCGGGACGCGTAGCTAAAACAATAGTCCCATGTTTTGGAACGTAAATTAACGGGGACGGAATTTTTCACAGCATTTTTGGAATCTGCGCCCTAGAAAACGTAAGGTCACGGAAAAATATTGATTATAATATCGTAATATTATAATATAACGATCGTATAGCATACGTATATGCATATGGCATTGCGGAATATAAATAGATAATAATTTCTCAATAATGTTAATCCGCTGCTTGGTCTCACTATGAAAAATTTTCTCATTTTCTCATCATTTAATGTTCGTGAAACAGTCGAGGTGTACGGATCGCGATGGTCCACTATTCAGCAGTAATGAACGAAACTTATTAGTGACAACCTAAATTGCAACAGTCTGATGAAAGTTGTTAGATTTCTACTTCTCTCCTCACTAACGACCTCGAACAGGTGTGGACGTGAGAACAGTAGGAGGCGCTGACAAATGCGAAACATCATGCGGTCGTTTCGGTCGAAGAAGCCGCTTACGTTCCCACCGGAGAGATTCAGAATTGCGTTGCTGTCCATATGCGCGAGCAGTTGGCAATTTTCTACCGTTTCGTCATCGTTCGACCCGTAACCATTGAATGCAGAATGGCCTAGGTCGGTGCAGACGTAATGCCAGGCAGAATCCAAAAAATCGAATTAAAAACCAGTGGTGCGCAGATAACACAAAATACTTCCATGTTTTGTTACTTAAAAGTGTGGCACAATTTGATCATATTTCGACTGCTTTTGAGAGTGTTTCAGTCAAGAATAAAAACCCCCACCATGCAAATTTTAAAATTCCCCACAAAATAAAAATACGAAAATTTATTGGAACATAAAAACTATCCACATATTGTGCACGGTAAAACAAAGATTTTAAGACCAATTACGTCCAAATCGGTTCATTTTTGTGGCCGGAAAAAAGTAAAATAGAAAACACTAAAAAATGCGAATATATCGGAAATGCAGAGAGTTATTAAAATTCCTATTAAACGGGGTGTTAGGTCTTGCCTAGACAAACATTTCGGTCCAAGAAATTTAAAAAGAAGTTGAGAATTGAGGGAGCTATGGCCATTTTTGCAAATGACCACAGACTCATGGACAAACGGTCACACAGACACTTGTTCAGGAAGTGATTCTGAGTAAATGTGTATGAGTAAATATTTTTCCGGAAGCTCCGTTCCGATTCTCGATTTTAGGACGGTTCCAATACTTTCATTTACTCTGTAAATATGGAAGTATTGTGCAAGGTAAAACCAAGTGTTTAAAACCAAGAACGCTCAAATCGGTTCATTTTTGTGGCCGGAAAAAATGAAATAGAAAACAGTGAAAATGCAAATATCGAGGGTTTCATAGCCACATGTCATGTCGTATCACCAAAAATTCGAAATTTTTTGAATTTTTGCAATCTATAGATTTTTTGATTTTGCATAGTGTAAAACTGGTGGTTTATCGATATCTCATAAATCTCGAAACATCTTAAATTACGCTCAGATACAAAAAAGTACAATATTTCATCACAAATTTTATTCAATACCACTGATGATAGGTAGCAACTTGAATTATTAAAAAAAATGGAATTTACCTAATATAACTGTTGAATTGAATTAGGTAGGCAGGTAAACAAATGAACGTGTAGCTAAGCTTGTTTTTTCGAACGATCCTTTTATTTTTTCACTATCTTTTTATAGGTATGCTTCGCAGCTTGTACTGTAGTTCAATTCTGAAATTAGGTATTTGAGGAGTAATGGAGTTGAAAATTTACTATCTGAAAGGTTAGTTCAATTTAAAAAAATGTTTTCCTTCTACGCTAAAACACAAAGTTCAAAATTCCATTAAATTTCTTGTCACGTCAGTTGCTGCTGGTCCCATTCTGATCAATGGAATTGCCACGTTCATTATTTAACCAAGAGTTAACCATTAGTTTACCCAAGAGTTGATTTATTAATAGTTTGGTGAAATAGACCCTATCTCACGATGAACAATAATTGTCATTTATCAATTACTGAATTTACCGCATCATGAATGGATCTCAAGCCATAATTAGTAATTAACCCATGTTTAATAATTTGCAGCGTTATTTCTGTATATTATGGAAGTAGAAATCAGGTTAATAATTAACCTTTAAGCTTTTAATTATTAAAAGCTCAATAATGATTGAATATTATAGTGAGTTTCTTGATAATTTTTATCCAAACAGCCTCCAAAGTAGTCGAAATATAATCGTACTGTGTCGAAAATTTGCGTGTCAAAATATGGAAGTATTGTGTGTTATTTACGCACCACTGGTTTCTGTTTAAGTTGGGAGTTACCCATTCAGTACCAATGAATTACTTGGCTTCATCCAAAATATTAGGTCTCTTAGTAATTGTGCCTTTGAGGAGTAGCGTTTTTTTTTTGCGGGGGAAAAAATAAATTTGTTTTATCGGGTGAGAATATATTTTTTCTGGAAGAATATTAATGTGGCTTCGAGTTATGAATATTTTCAGTTCGCTGCTTGATGAGTGTCGTGGGATGTAAAGCACTTTACGTCGTTTACAAAAAATATTTCTTTCTACTTTCCAGGGATCAGAACGGATAGAAATTTGAATTAAACTACAATAGTAAGCTCACGATGAGTACATTTCTTGAGGGCAAACCGTTGTATAGGTCAGGTTGGCTGAAGCAAGAACCATCGAATGGGCGCTGTAGCACTGCAACAAATAATTGGCAAAAAAGGTTAACGTTCATTGCTTGCACCGCAAATGCGCCTGTTAACAAAAATGTGGACGGGGGTCGAGATGAAGATCGCTAGTCCAACTCATAAGAAATAAAATAAAACCGAAAATAAACAACTAAAATAAAAACTAATAATAAAATAAAAAAATACTAAAATACAATACTAAAAAAATAGGTACTAAAATAAAAAACTAAAATAAACTGAAATAAAACTTTTCTTACATTTTCATTCTTCCACAGAAAAATATCGATTTGACTGTCCACGTAAAGGTTGAAATCAATTCGGTTTTTTAATAGCGTTGGTACCCCTTTCTGCACGAAAGTTAATCGAATTTTAATCGAAGAAGAAAGTGCTCAACAGTTGAACAACGTAGGTAATAAAAATTTAATTAACCTGATATATTTAATAATAAATTTAATCAATAATTTTAATTATTGCTAATTATTAATCAATTTAACCGGATAATTCAATAATATTTAATATTAATCATAATAAATTAATATTAAATATCACATTATTTAACCAGACGTTCAACGAGTTAAAATAATTTTAACATTATTATTTTCAATGATTAAAACATTATTATTTACAATAATTATTATTGTAATAATCTTTTCGAAAGATTTGAACGATTGAACCATCTATCTATTGATCAATGAGGTAGAATATTGCGTACGAAAGATCTGTCGGATATGTGCGTGCCGCTGATTTATTTCTCAATATACGTAATCATCAAAAATGTTGTCTAAAAAATAAATTAATAAATTTATTATAGTCAAGTGTAAGTATTCATACCTGACTGTATTTCGCTCTGAGAGCTCCTCTTTCCTTGTCCCTCATCTTCTCACTCTGGCATATGCATAGAATCCTGGCGAAAGCCCTGGAAAACGATTATGTTTATCATGATTTTATTTCCGTGTTTATGAGGTCGGAAAAGTGAAAATCGTATCGGAGGTTCGGACACAATTACTCGGCAAATATTACATTGAACCAGTAATCACCCTCAGTATGAGTGCTCCGAGTGATACTCCCATATTTGATACTTAGTATTTCGACACAATTTGATTACATTTTAAATAATATTGAGGTACAGGTCAAAAAATATCAAAAAACTCACTGTGCAAATTTTAAAACTCGCCTAAATAAAAAATACGCCAAGTTTTCGTATTATAAAAAATATTCACATGTTCTGCAATGTAAAGCAAAGATTTTAAGACCAAGAACGCTCGAATCGGTTCTTCTTGGTGGCCGGAAAAAAATGAAATAGAAAACACTAAAAATGCAAATATATCGGAAGTACTGTAAGTTATTCAAATTCCAATTAAACAGGGTGTTTGGCCTTGCTGAGGGAAACATTGCAGTTCAAGAAATTTGAAAAAAGTTCGAGAATTGAGGGAGCTTTGGACATTTTTGTGAATTTTTCTGAAGCTCCTTGCAGTTGATAGTTGGATGTTCAACGATAACATATACATCACTATCATTCTGCAACTCATCAAGCATGATAGATCATGTAGATAGAGAGAACTATCTTGATATACGTTATCGATAGTATTTCAGCCATAGAATCAGCAGTTACTCGGACAGTTGACAATCGTCGTATAATGCGAGTGTTTTCCATTCAATCCTTACCCTTGATGCTACTGAATAGAAACCCGCACTACTCTTGGGTTATGTCTGCATAGTATCACCGGGAACGAAGAAACTAGGAATAGAAAACAGTTTTTTGTCCGTCTTATAAATCTAAAATTGCCGTTAAAAATCATTTTGCCACTAACTTGAACAATAGGTAAATTTTTATTAATTCATATTAGTATTCTTTTGGTGCATTATTTCCAGAAATACTTAATGTGCCTATGTAATCGGTCGAGCAACATTTTTTATGACACCCCCTGAAAATCTTTTCACGTTTCAGAGGTTCTAGAACACAAATCTGCGATAAAAATTTGGTCAAAATTTTGTGGCCACGACATTGTATCGAACCATTGATCCGATTTTTATGGAACTAGTCCTAAAAGTTGTGGTTTGCTCCAACTTGGTGCATATTGTCCGGGCAATCCGATCGGAAAAGGTTAAGGGGTCCAATTTGGGCCTGGCCGGGGTGACTCATGCTCTCCCCATTATCCCTTATTTCACCAGTGACCATTGCTTATGCACATGTTGTGTTTTTGGCAAATAAAAGCGTTCTTCTTCTTCTTCTTCTTCTTCTTCTTGGCATAATTAGGGTGCATTTTCGAAAAAACGAAAAAACTCAATTTTGAAGGTTATGCCGTGGGTTTCGAATTTTCCGAGTATTTTTCCCGGCTTTCCCGCTTGATTTACCATAGGACAGGGGGTTTATTCCGAGGTTCATTTTTGTGCCCGGAAAAAAAATAAAATAGAAAACACTAAAAATGCAAAGATATCGGAAGTACTGCGAGTTATTCAAAAACCGATTAAACAAAGAGTTAGGCCTTGCCGAGACAAACATTTCAGTTTAAGAAATTTGAAAAAAGGTTGAGAATTGAGGGAGTTATGGCCATTTTTGTAAATGACCACAGACGGACGGACGGACACACAGACACTTGTTCAGGAAGTGATTCTGAGTAAATGTGTATAAGAAAAAGTTTTTTCTGAAGCTCCGTTCCAATTCTCGATTTTAGGACGATCACAATACTTCCATTTACTCTGTAAATATGGAAGTAAAAATGACCATAACTCCCTCAATTCTCGACCTTTTTTCAAATTTCTTAAACTGAAATGTTTGTCTCGGAAAGGCCTAACACCCTGTTTAATCGGAATTTGGATAACGCACACTACTTCTGATATATTTGCATTTTTAGTGTTTTTTATTTCATTTTTTTCCGGCTACAAAAATTAACCGATTTGACCGTTCTTGGTCTTAAAATCTTTGTTTTACCTTGCAGAATACGTGGATATTTTTTATTTTCCGATAATGTGATGTATTTTTATTTTGGGCAAATTTGAAAATTTAAATAGTGAATTTTTCGATACACGCCCTTAAAAGCAGTCAAAATATGATAAAATTGTGTCACAATTTTACGTTTCAAAATATGGAAGTATTGTGTGTTATCTACGCACCACTGGTTTCATCATCACTTCCAGGATCATTTTTTATTTAGCGAATTTTTTTATGAAATTGAAAACTATGGGAGAAATCTTTATTTTTGTAAATTGATGATTGTAAATTGATGTCATGTTTAGTATAAAATAACGAATAAACGCAACAAAAAAAATTAAAACCCTTTTTTTTTGAGATTGATAGGGCTTTTTTCTTCCCGGATCCAACGATAGGTAAAAACCTAAAAAAAAAAAAAAAATCAAAATCGACCATTTTCGAGTTGTGTCTCAATATGTCGGATACTCACTTTCTGAAATCTTTGCTCCAGCACACGTATATGACGGGGTTCATGCCGGAATTGATCCATCCGAGCCAGGTGACGATGCCGGAGACGACGCGCTCCTTGTAGATGCAATTGGGGCAGATGCCCTGCAAGAGATTGACGACGAAGAAGGGGAGCCAGCAGAAGATGAAGACGCCCATGACGATGCCGAGCGTTTTGGCGGCTTTCTTCTCCTTGGCGAATTTCGAGAGCTTCTTGGCGAGGGAGAAATTCTTTCCGAGCTGCTTGCCCTCGCTGGAATTGCTGTGCCGGGCGATCCCGTTGAGCGGCGGTTTGTCCGAGTCCGTCACGTCGTCGGATAGCGAGGGGCTCTCGTAGACGCCGCCGGAGGAGCC
The DNA here is from genome assembly GCA_036186465.1 of Nesidiocoris tenuis. Taxonomy (NCBI): domain Eukaryota; kingdom Metazoa; phylum Arthropoda; class Insecta; order Hemiptera; family Miridae; genus Nesidiocoris; species Nesidiocoris tenuis. The sequence goes on from AP028910.1 coordinate 10,022,552, forward strand.
GCCGGTCGAGCGGCCCTTGTGTATGCGGAGCGTGAGCTCCATGCCGCCCCGGGCCACGTTCATCATCACCTGCTTGGTGCCGAGTTTGAGGGAGCGCGTCTGCTCGACGGCGGCCCTGTAGATCTTGTAGTAGGTGAAGACCATGACGAGGAGCGGGAGGTAGAAGGAGATCGTCGACGAGAAGATGAGGTAGGCGAGACTGTCCGTGAAGGGGCACTTGTCGACGGGCACCTTCTCCGGGCGGACGGCCCGCCACCAGACGATGGCGGGGAAGGAGATGGCCGACGAGCAGATCCAGATCCCGCCTATGAGGAGGCTGGCCCGCCTGCCGCTCATCCGGCACGGATAGTTGAGCGGATCCGTGATGGCCCAGTAGCGGTCCAGCGATATGACGCACAGGTTGAGGATGGAGGCGGTGCTGAAGAGGACGTCGAGCGACCGCCAGATGTCGCACCATTTCAATCCGAAGAACCATTTGTGCTGGAAGACTTCGTAGATGGCCGAGAACGGCATGACAACCAATCCGACGAGGCAGTCGGCCACGGCGAGCGACGTGACAAAATAGTTGGTCGCCGTGTGCAGGTAGCGCTCCCGGACGACGGCCGCGATGACGAGGCTGTTCCCGAACACGGTGGCCATGGAAAACAACAGCAGGACGGAGGCGATGATCGTCTTCGTCCTGTTCATGTTGACGAACGTGTCCCAGACGTCGGCCGTCGAGTTTTCCGGATCGGCGGTCCCGTTGAAAAATTCGAGGGAATAATTGGAAAAACGGCCGCCGACGCCGCTGACGACGTCCGCCTCCATTTTCCGAGCCGGCTCAACGGAATTCGCACCCGATCAACATCGTTCGACCCTCGGGAGTTCGAAACTGGCCGTTGGCGGCGGACTCCGGCCTTCCATCGCCGACGGGAAAAGGGCGAAAAAACCCGAAAAAAGAAAAAAAACAACGGGAAAAAAACGAAACAACGACGACGGCTAATAATCGGAGGAAAACTGCTTGCGGATATCGAACGTAGTCGACGCCGACAAAGAGAACGAGGAAGAGAAAGGAAGGGATCCGCTGGTGGATATCGAAAGGGGCTCCTCGGATGCTGGCCCGCTCGGCAGCTTCTCGGATCTCCGGCTCCTCGGAGGCGCATGCCCTCCCTCCCCCGGACGACCTCGCCGCCCGCCGCTCCGCCCGGCCCTCCGCCGCCGCCGCCGCCTCCGCCTCGCTAATCGGCGAAATGAACTCCTTTTCACTCGAGAGAACTTCAAACCCTCGGCCCTCGCTCGCTAATATTATTAATAACGCTTGTTTGACCCGGTGAATAGAGCGGAACGGACCTGAGCCTGAGCGCGGAGGGCGTCCGACCCTGCAAGACCCGGGCGCCCTTTGCCAGGCGGAGTCCGTTGACTTCCCCGTCCCGCCCGCCGGCCCTTATCGCGTTTGTCGTCCGTGCCGCTGGCCGAGACCCGCTTATTCACGGATAGGCGCCCGCTTGGAGGAAATCCGCGTAGAACGACCTCCGCCGAGCCTAAATACGTTACCCGCTGGGGACGAAAACGGTATCCCCCCCGGAAAACGGATCTTTTTTTGGTTCATATTAATTTAATTTTTTTTGCATTTTCAAGTTGTTTATTTTATAAAAATTACAATACACCCATTGATTAATGCGACGGTTCCCTATGAGTAGGGATCGGATTTTTATGTACTCGTATTTAAAAATGCCAAATATGTGACATAATTAATTTTCTTAAAATATGTGAAAAATATGTAAAAAGGTTTAAATATTTTCAAAAAATTTTTAACCTCAAACTGAAGTTCAAACTCGAACTGAAACTCGAAGTTTCGTTTCAGTCAAAATCGGTTGAAGGTTACGGGGTCCAAATCGGCATTAGCATGATCCATTTTCGAAAAAACACAAAAACTCAATTTTGAAGGTGATGTCGTGGGTTTAGAATTTTTCGAGTATTTCTCTCGGGTTTCTCGCTTAAATTACCTAAGGATAGTGGGTTTTGTTCAAAAATTGTACCTATTTCAATAATCAACCCAGCAGCGTTTTTGATTTTGTCGAATATCTGCTCAAATTTGTTGGAGGACGAAACCTCGAATTGTACTTTGGCATAATATGCCATATTATATTATACTTCGTACTTTTTGACTGATGTTCAGCCACTGGCAGCCACTGCGAAAAACCATAAATGAATAAATTCGAGAAAGTGACAACTTGCGAATTATTCAGGCATTGGAACATGATTGGCGTTTTGGGTTCGGGCCGTTGGTTTACTTTGCCGTTTGACAGCTCTGTCGCGTGGCTCAAATATCCCATTATAATTGATGAACGTCCGTTTCTTGAACCCAAAGCGAAGGATACCCCCAATAATGCCATGTCAGGTGCAGGCTGCAATTTCCGATTGAACAGCCACGTTCGCCCGCAATCGACCCATGCAAGAACGAAAAATTCGTTTTTTCCCCGATATTTACGAAGTAAATGGTAGTTTTGTGATCGCCCTAAAATCGAAAATCGGATCGGGGCTTGAGGAAAAAATTTCTCTTACACACTTTTACTAAAAATCACTTCCTGGACAACAAACACTCTAGACATACTTGTGTCGCATCCGTCATATACAAACCAGTGGTGCGTAGATTACTCACCAATAATTCCATATTTTGAAACGTAAAAGTACGACACAATTTGATAATATTTTGATTACTTTTGAGGGTGTTTAGGTCAAAAATATAAAAAAACTCGCTATGCAAATTCTAAAATTCGCCCAAAATGAAAATACTCCTCATTATCGGGACACAAAAAATATCCACATATTCTGCAAAGTAAAAAAAAAATTTTAGGACCAAGACTCTCAAATCGGTTCATTTTTGTGGACGGAAAAAAATAAAACACAAAAAATGCGAATATAATGGAAGTACTGTGGGTTATTCAAATTCCGATTAAACAGGGAGTTAGGTCTTGCCGAGACAAACATTTCAGTCCGAGAAATTTAAAAAAGGTTGGGAATTGAGGGAGATACGGCCATTTTAGTGAAATTTACTAAATCTGACCAAACGTAAAATTGTGACACGATTTGATCATATTTTGACTACTTTTAAGGGTGTTTAGGTCAAAAATAACGAAAATTTCATTATCCAAATTTTAAAATTCGCCCAAAATGAAAATACACCACATTATCGGGATATAAAAAAAATATCCACATATTCTGCAAGGTAAAACAAAGATTTTAAGACCAAGAACGCTCAAATCGGTTCATTTTTGTGGCCGGGAAAAAATAAAATAGAAAACACTAAAAATGCAAATATATCGGAAGTACTGTGCGTTATCCAAATTCCGATTAAACAGGGTGTTAGGTCTTGCCGAGACAAACATTTCAGTTCAAGAAATTTGAAAAAAGGTTGAGAATTGAGGGAGCTATGGCCATTTTGTAAATGACCACAGACGGGCACACCCACACACAGACACTTGTCACACAGATCACTTCAGAAGTGATTCTGAGTAAATGTGTATAAGAAAAAGTTTTTTCCGAAGCTCCGTTCCTATTCTCGATTTTAGGACGATTACAATACTTTCATTTACTCTGTAAATATGGAAGTAAAAATGGCCGTAGCTCCCTCAATTCTCAACCTTTTTCAAATTTCCTGGACGGGAATGTTCCTCCCGGCAGCTTACATTGTGTTCTACAGTTTTAAAATACTGTGCACAAGTGTTATACTATAAGGAAAATTTCTGGAAAAATAGGAAAAGATTTGGAAAGCATTTTCGGGGAAAATGTGGCTAGACATGAAATAGCAACATCTTCGTAAAATGACCCAAATGTTCCCACAAATCATTTCGTGGGCATTTTCCAATCGCATTTTTCCGGAGAGAGCAATTAACTCCATCAGAATACAAAAACTCGTGAGAACTTCCGTCAGTCGTCCTCTTCGCCAATATTACCTATTGCAGAAAGAACCAAAGAAACGAACTGAAGGATAATAAACTGTTACACTGTACACAATTAAACTTGTATTAACATTGCAAGATGCAAGTTTGAGTTTAACGCATTATCGATGTAAGAATAGGAACAGATTAGTAGAGTGATTAATAGCCCACAAATAGTAGGAATCTAGTTTTATGGTGTATTAATCGAACCATTGAATCAGCTTCGATATTTTGCTGTGCATCTACGTGTCTTCTAATTGGCCAATTGGTCGTACCAACTTCAAACTGCATCTACCGCTGAGAGCAATGCGTAAAATGAATAGCTTTGACGCACGATCTGGAACATAATGAGTAGGGTATAGATTTACATGTAATATATGTACTTCAAATATGTGCATACTATATACATTTAGTTTTTTCAAGTTCGTGCTTAATTTTTTCAAAATACATAGTTATTTTTTCAAAACATGGATTTTATTTTGCAAAATAGGTGTGTATGTATAAACTTTCTTTTTTAGTTTTTATTTGCTATACATTATATGTATTATTATTAATTATATATTTATTATTTAATTTATTTGTTTAGTTGTTTTTTATTTCATTTTATTTTTTTTACTACCTATTTAGTTATTTATTGTATATTTATTATTCAGTTTATTTATTTAGTTGTTTTATGTTTTATTTTTTAATTTTGTATCATATATTATATTTTATTTTTGCATCATAATATAATATAATATATTATTATATTATATTTTTGCATTTCATGTTATATTTTTATTATCAAGTTTATTTAATATTTTTTCAAATACGTGCTTAATTTTCTCAAAATACGTAGTTATTTTTTTTCAAAACATGGATTTTATTTTATGTATGTATGTATGCATTTATTTTTCATTTTATCGAACAATTTAGTTGAAAAATTCTAATAAATATTCGAAACAGTGCACCACCGTATTGGTACTTTACTTCACCAAATTGACTCTATTTTGACCAATTTGAAGGCTTGGTACAAGGATTAAAAATTTCAACAAAAAAATACATTAAGCAATTTTTAGAACCGGCCTAAAATTCAATCACCTACTTAGTTACCGGGATCAAAAAAAATATACAGCTAGTCTTCAGCATAAAACCAAGATTTTATGATCGAGAACACTCAAATTGGTTCATTTTTGTGACCAGGAAAAATGAAATCGAAAACTCTAAAAAACTCGTATCTTGGAATTACTGTAAGTAGTCAAAATTGTTGAGTAAATCAGAAATTCCCCTTGTTTTCCCCGAAAATTTCGAAGTATGTTACTAACAATATGGAAAAAGAACGAAATAAAATGGTACCTATGTAATTTGGGTCGAAAATGTGAAAATATCTAGCTAAAAGTATGACCTTCGAATAACTCGATATAAGTCTTAAAACGCATTATGTGTACTTGAATCTTTGCATTACCTTCAAACGTGACAAAATTAAGTAATTATAAATCCTTGCCCTAATAATGAGGCTCCTACATTAACCAAATTAGGTACCGCAAGAAGACATAGTAGGTATGTACTTACAAAAAAATAAGTTGCCATATCGAACACAACAACCTTTCTGTAACCCCACGAGATACCGTGTTTTGCAATGAGTGAAGGTAAAAGTAGGTCTTTTCTGTCGTTTGCGTCCAGTTCATACCATAGGTTCCGAAACATTGACCAATACAGTCTATCACCCTGGAAACAATGTTTGATGAGAAGTCCAAAAATATCAAAAAACTCGCTATGCAAATTTTGAAATTCGTCAAAAATAAAAATACGCTATATTTTTTGAATAAAAAAATACCCACATATTCTGCAAGGTAAAACAATGATTTTAAGAACTCGTTGGTGGGTTCCAAGTGGTTTGGAGATTTGGTCTGTGGCCAGCTTCACAAAATTTTCAGGTATGGCCCGCAGGTTACCGCTATAATCACGGTTAACTATCCAGAAACTGAAACCTAATTAAGCTTATTGAAAAACATATTTATATTTTCACCTCATTGGAAATTCTGTGCCCACTCATGCAGAAATATAGCGGGAGGCACGAGAAACTAAAAAGTACCGTCACTGACTTGTAAATGAGTTTATCGTCCCTCATTCCGTACTGAAAATATACAAAATACATGTGCCATTGTATTCATTATAGGTGTATAATACACAGATAGGCATACAGAAAGACAGAGCCCCCCCCCCCCTTCGGAACTAAACTTGTTGAATTCGTAAGAAATGAAATGTCAGCTTTTTCGAAAAAAGAACCTGTCTATGGTTAAAATGGAACATGCATAATTGAAACAACCCTCCGTCCTAGAAGGTGAACAATCAACGTATTTATTCGGTGATACAGAGCGGACGAATGAAAAATTTATTGAGCCAAAAACGAAACTAAATTTGGCACTTTAAATGTTTTCGGTAAATTTTTTTTCTTGCATGTAAAAATCAGATGATGCACTAAATTTAAGTATGAATGGTAATATGTACCTACATGATACGTGGTAGTACAGTGATCCCTTAAGTGATACATGTCCTATAGTGCATACAGTGTCCTACAGTACATGTACAGTACATGTCCCATAGTACATGTACATTTAGTATTAGTACGTCCGGTCACCGTAACTGTACCTAGTTACTTGGATACCTCAAAAAATTTTTTTTCGTTCTTACTGTAAAAGTTTATTTAGGTGTCAGCGATTGGGGGAAGCGTCAGCAATCGGTAAGCTTACCCTAATTGTATATTGTATCTCTGGTAGCCTTGACGATCCGTTAGCTTACCTTGAAAAGCATGAAAGTTGCGTTGCAGATGTAGGCCATTGAAAAAAGAGCTTCAGCTGTGAAAGCAACTCCGAGGATCATGTTCGTTTCTTTCACAATCCTAAAATCAGCCATACAATTTTGGGGAAGTGTACTTAGGTAGGTATTCAGAATTTTTAAACGTAGGACGTTCCCTTCAATGAAATACCTCATATTTCAGAATATAAATAAAGGAGAACACCTTCATTTCAATTGGAATTCTGATATTTTTTGATTCATCGAGTCAATTCTAATAATAATGCTTGATTAAAGCTTGGTATTCCTTACTGGATGGCTTCAGAATGCCATCTGATCGCCTGCCGAAGTAATTCCTTGTTATTTTTTACGGTCAGCTGCTCGAATTTCCATCTGGTTTTCTCAACGATCAAAGTTGAGCTTACCGCCAACGTCCCCATGATTACTCTTACAGTAACGGTTCCAACAATGGGGTAGAAGAAAACACAGAACTGCCAGAATGTATTGTAGTTCACGTTTTGCTTCCTGATTGTTGACAAAAAACACAGAAAATGCGATAGAGAAAACTAGCTCTGACCCAAATCGCTCAGAAATAAAAAAAAGTTAGAACTTGCTCACTAAAACCTGCATAAATCCTGAGCGGTTAGATTTATAGTTGCACATTATCTTATTAGCCCAAAAATCTATTAAAAACGATACCTTCAATTGTACTACGATTTTTGAGGGGTTTGATTCGTTTTTTTTTTAACTTAGGGGACTTGAAAGAGATCTTAGAGTTGAGGTACCGACTCGGCTAGAAAAATGTCACTGAAAAATGTCTGAAAAATAGTACGTACAGCGGACTGACAGAATTTTTTCATTCGATTCTCCGTGCCCTGAAACGGGAACCATAAATTTTCAGGGGGATGGGGGGGTTAACCTTTTTTGGGTGATTCCGAAGGTTTTGGACGATAAACCAAATTTATGGAAAGGGGTGGTGCGATTGTACGCCTGATATTTCCTGATCGAATGAAAGAGGCGTGGAAACGACGAAATGTTTTATGAATGCTAGCAATCTAGAGGTAATACCTTCCAAAGGGTATGTTTATAGTGTAGGGAGCTGCGTCGCTCACTCCATTCGCATAATAATTGTAGTAGGCAACAATGAAGGGAGGCGGTGTGCATGATACAAATAACGCCACATGGGCCCACATCACCATCCGGCATTCTCTATCCGCTGCTTTCAACGTCTCAGGACCGAATTCATTTTCGATTTCAGTAAGCAAATGGTTGATGCGATCAAACAATGCAAAAAGTCTCTGGAACATGCCAATAATATTTGTGCGAATCGGTTCTGCATCAAGGAATAAATTTATAGTTTTATATACCCGGGAGTTTTGGGTTCGATTCCTATAGATAGAATCGAAAATTTGGCCTTATGTCTGCGAATCACTTTATCCCTAGTTATTCGGGGTTCCTCGAAATTATCTGAATGGCAGAATTAAACCCATTCCTAGTGTTACTTTTGGGGTTAACACAATTAAACCATTGTTACATTTTTTAAACATAAATTTCAACTTTTAGGGAAGAAGGTGGTGAGATCCTCCTACAGAATCGGAATAAATCACGAGAATTCAGAATTACTTATCAAAACACCTAAAAGTTAGCAGAATTTTGATACAATACTGCAACTGATAAATCCGAATTTTCTAATAAACCAGTGGTGCTTAGATAACACACAATACTTCCATATTTTGAAACGTGAAAGTTTTGCACAGTTTGATCGTATTCTGACTGCTTTTGAGGGTGTTTAGGTCAAAAATATTAAAAAACTCACTATGCACATTATAGGTATGTGAGTACCTATAAGAATATTTGAATATCTGACTTTTCTAATTTGAATGCAATTGATGAATTCTCAAACGCGACTAAATTTTATTTAGCAACACATAAATTTGGAAGATTGTCCCAGGTGTTATTTTGCAACTATGGTGCAACTGTGCTGGGGTTGCCCCCACAGCTACTCCCCCTCCAGCGAGCTGCAAAAGCTGACTCGCTTTCCTGATCGGAGGATCATTTTCTTTTCTTCCACTTTAGACTTCCGTTCATCCTGAACGTCTTCTTCCTTGAAATCGTCCGGAACCGCAATGAACGCTGGTTTCAACCGGTCCACGGATATGTTGACGTCCGCTCCTTTCATTCTTAGGGTGAAAAATTTTGGAGTTCGTTCCACCACTTCGAACGGACCTTCGTAGGGATGTGTGAGCGACGGCTTCATTCGGTCGATTCGCACGAAGACATGTTTTGATTTCATCAATTCTTTATGGACGAACGGCGAGAATCTTGACTTCTGGGTTTCCGGTGTTGGCTTCAACTCTTCCATCCTTTTCTTTAGTTCTCGAACGAATTCTTGAGGGTCCTCTTCAAGAGCACTCGTCTCATTGAAGAAATCTCCTGGCAATCGCAACGGCATACCATATAGCATTTCCGCTATCGACGCGTTCGCGTCCAATTTTATGGATGCTCTAATGCCGAGAAGGATGGTAGGGAGAACTTCAGTCCATTTCTTTTGTCCATGCGCTCGAATGGCGGCTTTGAGTGTCCGGTGAAAGCGCTCGATTTTTCCTTGGGCCTGGGGATGATATGGGGTTGTCCTCTGGATTTGGCTACCGCACAGTTTGGCGAGCGACGAAAATAGCTCCGACATGAATTGTCTACCTTGATCGCAGTGAATCCTTAGAGGTGTTCCGAATCTGGCGATCCACTCCTTGAAGAAATTTTTCGCGACGGTTTCTGCGTCTATATTCTTGAGGGGAATTACTTCAACCCAGCTGGAAAATCTATCGATGCACGTCAGGCAGTATAAATAACCATCGGAAATGGGCAATGGTCCCACGATGTCAATGTGCACGACATCGAATCGTTGATCGACTTCGGGATATTTACCGAGTGGGGATTTCACGTGTCGGGTTATCTTGCTTTTTTGACAAGGTATGCACGCTTTAGCCCATTTGACTATATCCCTATTCATGCATGGCCAAACGCATTTTGAAGCTATTAATTTGACTGTTGCTTTCACTCCAGGGTGTGCTAATGAATGATAATTTTGAAAAATGGGGAATCTAAATTGTTTTGGAACGAACGGTCGAATTTTGTCTGTCGAAACATCGCACCAAACAATTTTTCCGTTGTTATTTGGAAATTTCTTGAATTTTAGTGAAGTGTCCGATTTGAGGAGATTTTCGAGCTCGGAATCGTTTTCTTGAGCTTCGCCGATTTTCTCGTAATTTATTTCATCCACAGATAATCGGGAGAGAAAATCTGAAACTTGATTTTCAGCTCCAGCTATGTGTCGGATGTCGGTCGAAAATTGAGAAATGAAATGCAAATGACGGAGTTGCCTTGGCGATGCTTTTTCGTTAGATTGTTTGAACGCGAAACTTAGGGGCTTATGATCTGAAAAGATCGTGAACTCTCTTCCTTCGATGAAAGGTTTGAAGTGTTTGACACCTAGATAAATACTAAGCAGTTCCCTATCGTAGGTGCTATACTTTTTCTGAGCATCGTTGAGTTTTTTCGAGTAGAATCCGATGGGTCTCCATCCGAGTGGTTCTTTTTGCTGTAACACAGCTCCTACTGCGTAATCCGATGCGTCTACGAATAAACCGATCGAATATTTTGAGCTAGGAACAGTGAGAGTTGCCGCGTTCATAACGTCCAATTTACATTTTTCAAATCCGTTTTTGGCTTCTTCCGTCCATTCAATTTTTCGATTGTCTTTTTTTGTTGCGCCTTTCAAATACTCGTTCAAAATTGCTTGATGATCGGCTGCGTTTTTGGTGAACCTTCTATAGAAATTCAACATACCTAAAAACCGTCTTAATTCTTGGATAGTTGTAGGTAGTTGACATTCTTTTATTGCTCGGACTTTCTCAGGGTCAGGTTTAGTCCCGTCTTTTGTAATGGAATGTCCAAGAAAAATGAGTTCACTTTTGCCGAATTCTGATTTTGCTACGTTTATTTTGATTCCAAATTTGTCTAATCTTTCGAAAATTGTTTTGACATGTTCTCTATGTTCTGTCCACGTACTGGATGCGATGATAATATCATCCAAGTATGCGAAACAGAAATCCAAACCTTGCAGAACTGAATTTATGAAACGTTGGAATGTTGCAGGTGCATTCTTTAATCCGAAAGGCATGAAATTGTATTCGAAGAGACCGAAAGGAGTGATGATTGCACTTTTGGGTTTGTCTTCTTCTGCAAGTGGGATTTGGTGGTATGCAGATAAAAGATCAATTTTGGAAAAAATTGTTTTGCCTTCTAAAATGTGGTAAACGTCGGTGATGTGAGGCAGAGGATACCTATCCGGAATCGTTCGATCGTTTAGCCTACGATAATCACCACAACATCTCCACGTACCATTTTTCTTCTTAACCATGTGTAATGGGCTTGCCCATGACGAACTCGATGGTCTAATAATGTTATTGTCGAGAAGGAATTGAAATTCTTGTTTTGCTTGTTTTTGTTTCTCTACATCCAAACGACGAGCTCTTCCAAAAACAGGAGGTCCCGCAGTAACTTGAATGTAATGTTTAACCTCATGGCGGATTTCAGATGGTACGAGAAGGGTTGGTTTGGTCAATTCAGGAAATTGTTTTAGGAGATCAGCAAATTCAGTATTGTCTAGAACCGTGATCACCTTGTCTTCCAGGGTGACTTCACTGATTTGTCCCGGAATTCGAAGTTTGGTTTTATTGTCAATCAATCGTTTATGTTTGAGATCGATGAGCAAATCAAAGTTGTGTAGGAAATCGGCTCCTAAAATTCCTTTAGCGGTTTTGGCAATAATGAAAGGCCATTCGAATTTTCGTTTGAGTCCTAAATCGAGATCCATGAGCTTCATGCCGAACGTGGGAATTTGACTACCGTTCGCTGCGAAAAGTGTGTACTTAGCTGGTTGATCTGATTTTGAGAATAATTTTGCTGGTAAGACCGAAACGTCAGCACCGCTGTCTACCAAAAATCGAATTCCTGATCTCTTGTCTTTTACGAATAATCTGAAACTGCCCCCTTGTGAAAATTCATCGACAGCTGACATGGGAGCTACTGGCGCTGTCGATTCTCGTTTTCCTTCTCCCATTGGCAAGGTGGGGAACATTTCTCGGGTTTGCAATCTGCACCAAATCTGAAGTGGTAATAACAAAACTTACCATTCCGATCAAATTTGGGCCTGTTATTTCGACGTCGGCTTTCGCTACGACTACGGCTTACTGAAGAACTCCTACTTCTTGATCGTGATCTGAGTTCGCAAAGCTGCTTCCGTATTTCGTCGATCGCTTGAGCCATAGCTTCAAGAGAATTTCCGTTCGTTGAGGCTGTTGATTGAGGAACATATTGTGAGCGTGAGGGTTGAATTTCATCTACCTCTCTTACTTCGCACACCTTATCAGCTAGAAGCGCTAATTTATTGAGGTCGCCCTCTGCTATGACCAAAATGCTTCTAACATGTTCCGGAAGTTTTTCGAGCCACAACGTTTTTAGAACTTTTTCCGAAAAATCGCTTCTTCCAGCCAACGACTGCATTTTCCTCAAGAGTTGGGAGGGTTTTAGGCTACCCAACTCCAACCCGCTAGTGATTTTCTTAATTTGAGATTCTTCACTTTCTTTGTAAATAGAGATGAGCCTATTTTTAGCTTGCGTGTACTTATCTGTGAGCGCTGAATCTACGAGATCATAGATGTTTTCGAGATAATGAGGATCTAATCCTGCAAGTAGATGATCAAACCGAGTATTCTCTCGCGTGATTCTCTTCAGCTTGAATTGCGCTTCCACTTGGCAGAACCAAATGTCTGGTTTTTGAGGCCAAAATGGAGGTAATTTCAGCGTTACCTCACAGCTTTCCGATGCTTCTTCTTGCATTGTGATTAGAGGTCACCAATTTATAGGTATGTGAGTACCTATAAGAATATTTGAATATCTGACTTTTCTAATTTGAATGCAATTGATGAATTCTCAAACGCGACTAAATTTTATTTAGCAACACATAAATTTGGAAGATTGTCCCAGGTGTTATTTTGCAACTATGGTGCAACTGTGCTGGGGTTGCCCCCACACACATTTTATAACTTTCTTAAAATGAAAATACGCCATGTTATCGTAATATATCCACGTATTCTGCATGGGGAAAAAAAGATTTCAAGACCAAGAACGTCCAAATCTATTCATTTTTGTGGCCGGAAAAGAGTAAAATAGGAAACGCTAACAATGCAAATGTATCGGAAGTACTGTAAGTTATTCAAATTCCGATTAAACAGGGAGTTAGGTCTTGCTGAGACAAACATTTCAGTTTAAAAATTTGGTTGGTACCATCTGTGTGTTCTTACTTTTTTCCTGAGTGAGCAGACAGCCGTCATTATGAAAGCAGGGGAGATGACCAATAGAAAAGTCAAACTTTCAAGGGTAACCGTAATGTTGCTAGGGTCTTGGAAGCGTATGCCCGAGAGGAGTATTGATAAAGAATATACGTTCACCAACCAAATTCCTCTTTCAAGAAATTTCATGGGTAGCCCACCAGCTTCAGGGCGAACAACACCGTGGAACTTGAGGATCGAGGTAATCGTTTGAAATATATCCGTTGAAGGTCTTCTCATCGGCTTTGCCTGCTGGTGTTCAAATCAAAAGTACTCAAAAACCGATGAAAATCATGCTTGTCAATTTGATAGAGTTGACAACTCTAAAACTGTTGCATCTCATTTTTAATTTTGTTTACCTACTTTGTTTAATTTTTGTTTACTTTAATGTTAGTTAACTTCTTCTTAAACGTGTAGGTCCACGTGCAAGCAACAGCGGCCCAAATTGACACTTCGTCCTCAAAATTAGATTTAAAAACGTGCCTCGGAAATTCCTGTTAATAATACACCTCAGCCAAACATTGGTACAACCTACGTTTTTGACTCTAACCAGAAAACCAATCTCAAATTTGGGTTGATAAATTCCTTCAGCGTCAAACAAATTTGGTTCATTTTTTTATTATTAAAGAACAAATATTTGTAGCCGATAGAAAAAAATTTGATTTACATAATTTTGACCAGTTCATTTTTCGTTTATTTGTTGTATTACGTGCTTCCGAAGGGAGGGTTTTTGATCAAGAAGTGATGTAGCGAAATTTTGATCGAATTAAAACATTTTTATGTCTAATGATTGCCCGTGAAATTCGATCGGAAAAAGGGCCGGAATCGGCATTAATATGGTCTGTTTTTGAAGAAAAAGGAATATTTGTTTTTTAAAATGATCCCTTGAGTTTAGAATTTTCCGATTATTTTTCCCAAATTTCTCCCTCGATTTACTTATTAAAATTTTAGGAACTGTTTTTGGACTCCGGATTCTATGATTGCGGTTCCCGTTTTTGCCTATTTGCCCCTATCGGTTATACAAAAACGATTTTGACACCTCGGGGCACTTTTTATTCCTTGAAGGGTTTTGCACATTTTGTTTTTTCTGAACGTCAAAATCTACCAGATTTTTCCAGTCGAAAACTTGGTTTTGAAAGCCTACTTTTGGAGATCTACTTTTGTTTTAATTAAAAAAATAATGTTCGGTTGTTAATGGCCGGATTATTATCAATCAAATCAGTCTAGAGTTGATGACGACTCACATCTGACACAATCCTGATTGATTTTTCTCCTCTTTTCTGGAGCGCAATGATAGATGTACTCGTAGTATTCATCATATGGTGGAATGTGGAGGTAACTCTTCAGAGTTTATTTTACCAAACGCGACTGGAGACTCAACCGTGAATTCGTGCAGAAGCTTTCGCCCAAGACAACTTTAAATATGCCAAATAACTGCTTACGGCTGTCTTACAGTGAATTGGCACGTTGAGGCTTCAGTAAGAAGCTCAAGATACAATTGGCAACACCCTGGAAACGTGTAATTTAATGGAGCAACGAAACGATACCTAATGAAAAATTCGTGAGAAAGTTTGTCTCTTACCTTTCTCTGCCTGTAGGTCCATGGAGGGTTTGCAGCTATAAATACAGTGACCAGAAATGCAAATAATTTTGGAATATGATGTACTGTTAACACGTATCATGACATGATACATTACATTGTACATGATACATTACATACAGTACATTGTACTGCCAAGCGAACGACTTTTTGCCTTTCTTCCCAGGAGTTTAAACAATTTGGAAAACGACAAAAAAGTTTTGTGAAGTTCAATGCATTCGAGCCGTCATTTTGGTTTATTAACTATCAAAAAGGGCGCGCAGGGCTGCTTGTAGAGAGGACTGCGATGACTTCTCAATATCCTCATATATGAGGTCATATATGAGGTATACCTATATACCTAAATGGTAATAATAATTTTTTACTGACCATTGTAATCGCCCAAGAAAAAATGTTTTCTAACCTACCCTGAAATTTGCATGCCTTAGGTACGTTTCGAAGGGCGGAGAGCCGAATCTAGTTAATCTTTTTAGTGTTTTCTATTTTACTTTTTTCCGTCCACAAAAATGGACCGATTTGATCTTTCTTGGTCTTAAAATCTTTGTTTTACCGTGCACAATATGTGGATATTTTTTATATTCTAATAAATTGGCGTATTTTTGTTTTAGGCGAATTTTAAAATTTGCATAGTGAGTTTTTGGTATTTTCGACCTAAACACTATCAAAAGCAGTCAAAATATGATCAAATTGTGTCACACTTTTACGTTCCAAAACATGGGAGTAATTTTTGTTATCTACTCACCACTGCTTTAATAGCATGTGTCAATAATATTTTGGCGTTTCCCCTGTTGTGGTGGTTACAGGTTTCTCTGTACCGCTCATCCGGACTTGGGGCCGGTTCCTTGGATTGCCCTTGGATATTATGCATAATATGCATATATTCATGCATATAATATATTATATTATATAATATGGGCATAAAGCCCATACCTATTATGGGCTTTGTGCCTTTACAACAGGGACCGAGGTTAATGATGACCCTGTACCACCGGTTTCTCTTTTCTTTCTACACCTCTGCAATAAAAATGACTCTATATTGAATTTTTCTCAATGCTTCCTTCTCCTTAGGTAGGGTGAAAAGTTGCAAGGGGGAAGAAAATTAAAAATAGACAAATGGGGCACTTTGACGTTTCATGCGGCACAGCGGAATGAAACATTGTCATAGTCTGGAGACTCATTTTCATTCCAACCGGCTCTCATCAATTGGGCCGAGATCAAAATAGGTTATTATGTAACAGTTTTTTAATGTGCGGAGAAGGAGGGAGAACGTTCTGAGATGAGTGGAACGATTCCACAATAATATATTAGTGGTTTAATCTATCGTTGGCGGTCCCCTTATCACTTATGATAAGTAATCACCTAGGGACGTACACGTACGGCTCTCCGTCTCCGCTTTCTCTCTTGTTTTATTTGTTTACAGCGTTCGTGATAAAGATAAACTTGTTCGCTGAGATTGAAGTTGCCAGCAATAATTCTCGTATCGTTTTTGAAATCACATCACTTTATTCCTTATGGCCTATTGGTCGAGAGCTAGAAATGTTTTTAGTGGTAAGCACTCGCCCGTCGAAGCGTTGAGGTAACTAGCTGCCTTATTCTTCGGCTTCCAATACCTAAAGCTTGATGACGTTGTCCAATTTTTCTTCTGTTGTCAATTTATACAGACTCAACCATCCACGCACCGTCACAAATGTAGTTTTGATCTTAATCATTACTGATGTTATTGTAGATTCTTCAACTCGACTGCTCAAAAGAATGATACCCGGGAAGGATGGCTCAGCAAACTTCTGGTTCGCAGGATCGAACCGACGAAAGAGCCGCATTCCCGAATGTTATCCGACAAAGACGTAATTTACGAACTTCAAACTCACAATATGCGTCCAGACTCAAGGCAACAATATCTTGATAACTAGTAAGTTTAATGAGTTACCAGCGGGTTTAACGAGTAACCAACTGTTGAGTAGGAAAAATTGAAATTTTCGGGAACATTGAAATGTTCGGGAACCAGGGATCGAGCTGTTATAGCTGTCCTTGAGCATGGTGCTTCAATCGTCCTAGGAACATCCGTACGTGAGAGCATGGAAGAATCAGAGGAAGGTCCACTCACTCTGAAAACTGCGGCCATTTTTTGCCGGTCAGCAGAGCAATCTAGCTTGGTAGTAACAAAAATAGTTTACTCATCGACCAACAGATAGCGTTTCACATAGTTGGGCAAAAATTATTCTGCTCTGATGGAGTATCGAATTAAATTCAGCTACAAATTTTGTAGCCTCCCGTATGAGTGGCGGGTAGGCTACACCATGAGCCACCACGATGCCCTATCTGAAGTTTGCAATTTTCAGCGCTCTCAGTCCGCTGTAGCAAGAGGTGGAAACCAACGCTAGTTGTCACACCGGATGACTGAGTACTAGGTTGATTCCTTCCTTATGTCATGTCCTAAGAAAGCTTCCTATAGAAGCTTCCTTCGATTAGTTCTTCCATAAAAGGAGAGTACTGCCTGCGCTGTTCACCATTGTGGACCATATTGGAATCCTCCGGTCACTTAAATTAACTAATTTCACAGTTGAATGTGAGTGACTTGATAGCTGAATAACTATGATATGTATGATGTACATTGACGTCTCCCGTTCGAGCCCGAGAACCTGTGATGTTAATTTTTGCCCTTCATTCTTTATTTTTAGCCATTTTTTGTAATTGCCTGCGTTGTTCGTTTCAATTTTCCCAATAAAATTAATATCGAATAAGTACCTGTAAAAACCAATAATACGAAAAAATTTTGTTAAAAAACCCATGATCAGCGCATAATATGTGCGTGTAGAATTGGACTGATGAGGGATTTAGATCATTGTTGAAAAGATTGTACATGCCGAGCGGGCCATGCTGTTTAAAACGTCTGAAAACAGTATATTGTTCAAGTCGAAGCCGTTACGAACATAAACGATTTTTCAGCGAAAAAACTGTCCAATTGATTCACTCCCGCAAGGACGAACTGCACAGCGAGTTGGTTGGCTCGTGGACCGTCCGAGTTGGCGATTTAGATCAAAGTCTTCATTTATGGAAACATACGGGTGGATTCGCTGGAATCGATTCTGCCATCAAGATACTAGCGACTGAAAAAGTAAGCTATGTATTGAAAAAAAAAGTAGGCTTTAAACTTCATTAAACTCACTCACGACTCTCTCACTCACGCTAACGATTTTACTGATTTTCCGCGATTTTACTGACTTTTTACTGATTTTCTTACTTTCACTGATTTTCCACGCATCGTGGAAGCGATTACCTACTGACCAACATTAATTGACCAACGATTTTTTGAATTGGTACCCATAGTCTCAATAGATGCCATTAATACGATTAATTCTCCATTGCTTTCCTTAGGACTACATAAAACTGGAAGCGGAGAGAGGTGCTTATTTGAGGTCAAGGCATCTTCAATACCTTTTATCCTTCAGTTATTGGCCAACGATAGAATCACGTCAAGGAAATAACATATATGAAATAAGAAGCTACAGTTTGAAACCTGGAACTATGATCGAGTGGGGTAATAATTGGGCTCGTGCAATCAACTATCGTCGAAACAACAAGGAAGCATTTGCTGGTTTCTTCTCGCAAGTCGGCCGTCTTTACAATGTTCATCATATATGGTGTAAGTATTAGGCTTGTGTAAGTATTAGGTCGTGCTTGTGGATAGCAGAGTTGGGCAGTAATTAACCAGGAAATAATTACAATTTATTGTAATTGCCTAGTAATTAAATTCCGTTTGAATGCATTTTCTTCCTTGCTTTTTATACAAGCAAAAATTGTTGACACTTTTTCAACAGAATTTTTAATTCAATTAATTAGAAATTACAATCACTTTGATTGTAAACGTAATTGCAATCCAATTAAAATCAAAGTTATAATGTAATTTTGATGAAATTGCTTGCCTCAAAAAAGGATTAATTTACTAAAACGGCCATAACATCCTGAATTTATCAAGAAAATTCAATTTTGACTATACCGTTGGAAAGAGCAATGCTTTTCCAATCACCCTACAGTACAAAAAAAAAAAAAAAAAAAAGTTTTGAGGTGGTTTAATAGGATAAAAATTGATTGGAAAAGTAAATTTGGTCAAATCTAAAAAATCTGCTTTTTATATATCCACTGTGAAACAGCAACAATTATTGTTTGAATCGAGTTAAATTTATTTTTCAGGCTACTCGAGCTTACACTCGCGAAAAGAAACTAGAGAGAGCGCATGGCGGCTACCCGGATGGGATGAGTGTGTTGCATACACAGTTCCCCTTATAAGGGAAATGCATTCCCGCATCCTCCATCCGACATCATTCTCTCCAACCAAATAGAGTGGCTGCTGGTCGTTATCATCTTCATATTACGTGCCTAATTGTACTAACTAAATGGAATTTGTACCAATTAAGTTAGGGATTTTCTTAAACAATATTATTCTCAGTTGCCCAGTCAAATTACTACCAAATAAGGCCAATAAGCGAGGGAAAACATTTTGTTGTTGGAATATCCTGAAGCCCTCCAGGGGCGCATGAAGACAATCTCTCGGGCTAGATTCCAATCCCCCCAGCTAAAGATAAATTCCTTTTTTTTTGGGCTCCTGCAATAATTAGCCAACCTCCTACGGTCAAGTAATAAGATGGTCTAGCTATTGAACTGTGATAGCAAAAAACTAATATCAATTTAGCGCATGATTTACAGGTATTGTTCATAGTTTCCTTCCGATGTTGAGTTTTCATTAAGTTATGTTATGCGTGAACTAAAATGAGATTTGGTTACAATAAAATATTGAGTTTAACCTGGTTTTTTTTTACCACCATGATCAGCCAACTTCTTTTTACTTGCAGAAAACGTTGGCATTTTATCCTAGTAAATTAGCGGACTTTGGTCTTCACTTAAGAGAGGTTCAAATTTCCCAATTTATTTTCAATAAATCCCAGAGTAAGAATTTGCAGCTTTGTTCTATCGATGGGCTCCTTCCCAATGATGAGAATGGTGAAAAAAAGCACACAAATGAACAAAATGTCTGTAATCATCCAACAACTCTTCTTGACACTCATCAACATTTTACAGATAAAAAAACGCTGCTAAGTAAATAAGTGACATGGGTACATTATTTTCCAGGGTATCACAGAAAACAAAGTTCAAATAATAGAAGTAGGCATACCAAGCGTATCATAGGGATCAAAATTTGTATATAAACTGAGAAATGTCACCGGAATCACACGATCGAAAATTTGATAAATTCTACCCTACCTGCCTCACACCCTCCATGGGCTACTGTATAAAACCTCCACTGACTAAAAGTCAAATTCGCCGTTTTGCAGTCGCGAGCCAAAGAGCGGGAACTCATGGGAATAGTCCGTAACAAGGGTTCAGAAATACATCTGATGAGCAATTAAAAGTCCGAAATTTTCTTTTCCATCAAGTATTTGCCTTAAACCCATGATTTGGCCATAAAACCAAGAAAACTAAATAAAACGCGATTTCGGCGCAACAGTACCCCTCATATTGACTATGTTGATCAAAATCCTGAGAAAACGTCAAAGTTCACCTTTTTGTTCGTCAATACCTAAAGATTCATACCAAATAAACCAATGTCTATTCCAAAGTTTTTTTGAAAATTTTCCTAGGCTCAGACCTTCAATTTTTTTATAAGAAATCAATTCTTTGCATTTTTCTCAGTCCTGGAGAGTCGTAGAAAATCACCATTTTTCCTGTTATATACGCAAAAGCTACCCAAATAAAGGTTTTAATAATTTTACCATTTTAATAAAGGGACTAAACATTAGTTTTTGAACCAAACCTATTTTGACTTACAGGGAGTGAAAAAGTTGCAAAAACCTCCAAGGCATCCAACGAGCTTAAAAATTCAAAATTGGTTCAGTAGAACTCCCTCAAATTTACAAAAACGTGAAAAAGAAGAGTACTTCTTCTTTTTCTGCGATTTAATGGCATAAAAACATTTGTCCAAACTGAAAAAAAATTGTCCTAAATTTTCCGAAAAAAACACTAAGTACTTTCAAGTTAATTAAGAGGGTCAATCTAGGGAAAATTTGATGGATTTTTTCTTTTTTAAATTTCCGGATTGCTCTTTTTATGCGTTTTGCTGCTGATGGCGGACGGACATTTTTTATTGCAGATTTGTGTTCTAGACCTTCTGAAACGTAAAAGAAAAAATTTGAGGAGGCGTCGCATAATTTCCCAACCGATTACATGGGTAGGTATATTGTTTCTGGAAATAATGTACCAAAATATAATAATAACCTTGAATTCATCACAAGAATTGGGTCTGCCAAAAGAGGAAACATTGTTTTGCATAGGTTGTTGTTTTGAGAAAAAAATCATCTTCACAGTAACCAACGGTTTGGCAATCTGTTTACAATAATTTCACGGGATTTAATGACGTACATCAGAAACACGGCACCTTTTTTGCGTGCATCTCTCCCACCAGTACATAGTTTTTCGGCTCGGTGTCCTCCTTGGTTATCAAAAATAATTCAGGATAAGAGTGCGATTAGAAACGCAAACAGGCACTGGATGTCCTCTCCAAAGAACGAGGCAGTTTATAATAAAATCACCAAAGTAGATACTTAAGGTGCATACCAATGACTCTAATGGTACCTACATAGAAAATTCTTACAATAACAGTTGCGTAATACTTCATCTCCAGGCATCAAGGGTCAGAACATTTATTTACAATTTCAATAGGATAATATACAACAAAAATTTACCTATATTACAAGACATGCTTCTTTCCCGAACACACAACCCTGTTTTTAATTAATAGTCTGCAGTACCTAAAAACAAAACATTTACAAATTCTATAGAGGGGAACAATGTATTCCATAAATATCAAGTTGTGGTGAAAAACACGCAGCAAGAATGATTATTTTGAGAACGATTTTAGTTTTTTTTCCCAGTGTTATTTCAACGGATATCACATTATTTGAATTGTTTCGGGCAAAAAAACGTCTCTAGGAACCTTAAAACCATATGAACTTTTGCAAGAAACAATTCATTTGATTCCATGATTTTTACGTAAGTAATAAGATTGGAAGTTTTGTCGTCATTGTAGGAAAATACAGAAGTCCATCAATTTTAATCTCATCAAGGCTACCGTTCACATGACGATTGTTACCATTTCAAGACAAAGTAATTTCTTCCTAATGGGTTTTTCGATAACAAAACTGCTACGTGAGGTGAAGGAAGGCTGTTCAAATCAGACAGAAAGATGTAACTTAACTCATCCTAGTAAGAAACTTGCCTAGTTCAATATTTTTAGATATTGTAGCCTTCTGACAGTTAATTGATAAGAGACAGTTGAGGAGGAAAGAAAATTCTCGCCACAACTTGCCTAAGTCGGTGAGACGTGAAGTAGAGATCATTTACAGTTCACTGGAAATCATTTACAAATTGAATATTTGCCCACCAAATTTGATAAAAATGTATTTGGTACAAACCAAGAGGAAAAATTAGGAATGCTTATTACTTAACAGAGTTTCAAAAGCTGACGAAATTTTTCACAAATTAAACCACGCATCTTGACTTTTGAAGACAACTCAGAAATAATTTCCTTTCTGCAGGTACCTTCAGTACCAGCAAGGAAAATATCCAGGTAAAACCTGTAGGCTAGTCGTTGAGAGTAGTGGCGCGTAACACTCAAAATTCAAGTTACAAGACGGAATTCTCAAAAGTCAAGTAAGTTTCAAAAACTCAGATAACATACAAACGGAAATTTTTTAGATCGAACAGCTACCACATCAAGCACAATCACATAAAACTGTAACGGCTCGTTGGCAATTTCAAGCATTTAGAAAAACGCCAAAAATAAACAATCACATTGGAAGTGAAAGACGAAATCGACACTTATATCTAAACGGTGAGACGATGACTAAGCGTAATAAACTGATCTAAGCACAGATCACTTGTCTCTCACATGCGAATGATACCTACGCAATACAAAAAAGGGAAACAAATAAGTTAACATCGCAGACATTCTTTAAAGAAAGAACAACGATAATTTCAAAATCAAAGATGCTTCGTCACTGCACCTATCTGATTTGATACAACATACTCGTACATACGAGCCTTTTGTTTTACAAGTCAACTGCAATAATACGAACAGAGATGGGATGAGTACCAACTCAGTAATTTTGACAATAAATATACACAAACTCAAGTAGATATACACAAAAACAATGAACGTTTTTTTGTAGGGGCTCAAAAGCATGGCTTGAAAATAATATATTGGAGAGGTCCAGTTTACATCCAAAAGTGAGAAAGCAACAAGGAGTCCGGGTGTGGAAGATATCCGTTAAAGGACCGCAAGTTCTTGAGGTATCAAGGATTTCATTGCCGAATAGGTAAAATCAATAGGCGTTATCAAACTGATGGGCCTATAGATTTTACAAACAGAATTAATTTATAACCCAGAAAATGGCTGACACTCGACGGTTTGAGCATGGATTGAGCCAAAGTACGTTCCAAGAGAAGACCAACCATGGTCAAATTGGACGAAATTAAAACCAAATAAAATGAAAATAACAATGATTGAGAAGTCACCTAGTACTAAAAACTATTTACAATTCAAGGGCAAGAACAAATTTGGGCCCTGGACTAGACGAGTTTGGAACTCGATCAGGGGAAAATTCTGACCACCATGCTCGAATCAACAAATTGGTACGGCTATTTGTAACTGTGCACTGACGACCGCTAACATTCCCTAATCGCACTGTTCTCACACATAGCAAAAAATTGCCACTGAGCTGAGCGACCAGAGTAAGAGCCAATCAGAATTACAAAATGGTATACTACTTTAGTTTATTAGGCCGACCTGTACTACCTACCTAATAATCTAATCAGGGTTCTCAGAAACCGGTATCAATTCTTAAGGTTTGTTCTCAGTGCGTATTCTCCCAGTTCAAGACAAAGTCCAGTTTTTGTCATGAGCTGTTTGTGGTCTGCCATTGCAAAAACTGGACAGCGAATTGGTAGAACCGTTTGATGTTGTCAGAACGCGCACCGGGAACAAACCTTTAAGGATAATATCTGCCGCCTCGGGAGAAGTCTTGTTCTGTGCTTTTCATTGGTAATTAATAAAAACTTTTCATAAGCATAGGATGCTTAATAGAAAACATCAGAAAGACTCAACAAACGATACGGCTAAAGAATTGTGGAAAAGTTGATTGTTCTAGAACATTTCGAAATGTGAGGGACGGAATTATTCAATTGCAGATTCGGGTTCAACAACCTTAAAAATGGGACCATTGAAAATTGCTATAAATGTGCCATAAATGTTTCCCCTTGGGCAGTTACAATGGTTTGTCCTCAAATAATGAACCAGAAGGCAATTTAAATAAATTCTTCACTAATACGGTTGTCAGGTGCACGTGTTCAAATAGCCTGTAATAAAAAAGACGAAACTCCTCTCAAATTATTCCAAGTTATAGAAAATAAGTTAAAGAAACCCTGTTATTCACCATCTTTATTTGAAAACTCTTAAACTGTTGAACAAATCCAACATACTCCACTCATGAATTGCTCAAGAATGGATTTTTCAGCATCCGAAAGCTTAAAAATAGGTACGACTCAGATTGCTGTACGAGTCGAGGGATAGCATCAACAGCAAAGTATACATGAACAGAATACCCAAGGCAAAAAATTCAATATCGTGGTAAAGAAAAGAAATCAATAACGCTCGTGGTAGCTACAAACATGTTACTCTACTCCGCTACTGGATCATAATAGGAACAGTATTTAAACGACTTAAAATAATAGGGAAAAATAATAAAGTACGTCCCTACTGATCCGGAACAGACTCAACAGCCGATAATTTTAGAGCCCAGATAAATAATATTGTGAAAATTGACAAAGTAAAGTTTAAAAAAATCAAGGTCCGCTGCGATTAGGAACAAAAACTTGACCGATCGACCAAAATTATAACAAAAATAAACTAAAAAAAGAAAAACACGGAGAATCGTTCACCTCGGTCCTGACTGGTTTCTTGAGAGAAAATTCAATCAGATCGATTTGATTCGAGGGAAAATAGTCAGTCAGCTTCGAAATAGGTAATTTCTTGGAGATTCGTCTTGAGCACCTCAGCAATAGACATCTGAAAACAAAAATTTGGAAAAGGAGTGAGTTTTTTGAATTTCTAAGATGTAACATAATATGTTATGGGTATTTTGTTCTTCCTCTAGTTTGGAGTTTGGATTATCATGCGATCTTACCGAGTATAATATACTCTTACTTGAGTATAAAATACCCAAAATCAAAAACAAATCAAGGAGCTTCAACATTAGATGTATGGTAACCAGAGTTGTCACCACTCCAAATTTTTCAAAATGAATTTCAAGCGAATCTAAAAGGGAAAATTATCACAAGGTACCGCCAGCATAAAGAACAAAATTTGTTTTTCCCATTCGTTAAGGAACAAGGGAAGGAAAGAAAATAACGTATGTATCCTGTTTGAGCAACTGTAGTAGGCCCCAAAAAAATTTCTCCAGCTAGGCAAACTACGTGTAATAGATACAAACTCTTCAGCCATAGTTTGTACATAGCAACCTATCCGCTCACCTAACTGAACAAGGGTAGATTGCATTGATAGATCATTACCGACAGGTATCTACCAAACTAAGTAAACAGTCACCTTGATTTCTGTACTCACCGCCGTCGATAGGATCAATCGGTTTGATCAGCACATAAAATATTATCGTCGTTTCCATCGCTAACGACCGCCGTCTCCAAGCGAAGCCGATGAACGGCCTCTTGAATCAGACGGCCTTTGTTGAGCAATTCTTGTAAAAATTCATTTGGATCATCGGCATTTATGCTGGCTGCTTCGGTCTCGCGACGTCTTTTGTAAGGGTGATTGGACGATTGTCGACACCAATAACCAATGCGCGCTTTGCTACGATAGGGCCCTACCGACGATAAGCTGAGGTTTTCTTTAATTTCACAGGCCAGCGAGTCGATTTCACAACTGTCCAAATCGCTGTCGTCGACGACCGGCATGGCTCAAGCAAAATTGACAACCTCACTGTTTGGCGACACGAGATACGAGTGACCTGTCGGTAATAAGCAGTTTCGTTTCAAAACAAGACTAACAAATGATGAGCTCAGATTCCAAAACAAAACAACAGAGCCCACATGCCAATGTTATTGTTTTGGTCCGAACCACTATCAATGAACAGCTTGTTCCCCGTGTTATGTCTTAAAAGTAGTCCCTGTTGAGAGCGTTCGATCGTAAAATAACACAGTAATTTGCACCTACCTCAACTCTTGTGGCGTTTATTGAAGTGTAACTGCATCGAAGACTGATTTAAATTCAAATTTTCGGAGCATAAAAAACGAAACACAAGTAAACACAGTCAGCGAAAAGTCAACGCGGAGGAATCTATCTCGTTAACACGTAAAGTGTTCTCTCACCTTCTAGGCCGAGGCCAGACAGTAGTTCTGCGAGTGGCCGCTAGAGTTGTCCATAAACCAAAACAAACCTCTTGTCTTGCGGGTAGTCCTGCCTGCAGCGTCCTCTAGGTAGAGCTGAAATCGCAATCATGTCGCCAGAAATGATTTTTTATTCGATCTAAAACATGCATAAGAGCAAAAACGAGCATAAAAGAAAATCCATTAACCTAGAGCTAAAACAACGCCTTTTCAAACAGAATTAGGTAGGTGGGTAGCTATCGATATCAAACATCTTATTTTTTATTTATAGTCACGTATGATCCTTTCTCAAAAAGGGCAAGGCGTCTTAAAAAATGCAAAGTTTTCTTTCATTGGCGCAAAAAAGTGGGAGTGGTCAAAGTCAACGTCAAAGTCAATGTCCAAGCCAATGTCAAAAACAAAGTCAAATTTAATCTCTAAGTAAAATTTACATTGACAATTTAAAGTTGACATTTAATGTAAACATCCAAGTCAATGTCAAAAACAAAGTAAAATTTACATGGACAATTGACATAGACGATTTAAAGTTGACATTTAATGTCAACATCCAAGTCAATGCCAAAAACAGTCAAAGTCAATGCCAATATCCAAGTCAATGTCAAATCACGGTTCAGCCACATCATAAGACGTGGTCTAATTTCACTAACTTTTTGTCATCCATAAACGAAGATGGACAGCTGTAGTCAATATTTAACTGGTTATCGTTTCTCAGAAATGACTTGGTCGTTTTGTCATGAATGCTGGGAGGATTCGGCAACCCTACTCACAGTACATCCAATATATTAGCACTTTTAGGATTTATTTTTTCCCGGCCACAAAAATGAACCGTTTTGAGCATTCTTGGTTTTAAAATCTTGCTTTACTTTACAGAATACGTGAATCTTTTTTATGCTCTAGTAACTGGTGTTGATGAAAAGTGTCTTAAATCTGAGAAATCGAAAGCAGATCCCACCCCCAAGTACAACCCAATGGTCGGGTCGGGTATTGATCGTATGAAAAAATTTGAATCAAACATCCAAACTATTGTGCAAAGAATCATGAATTAATGGTTTATAAATGTAATTACTAATACCTAATAATTTTTATCGACGGCTTTAGAGGATGGGGGGGACTACCCTACTCTGAAGAGGCCAATGTGGACAACCCGTTGAAGCGGCATACTGCTGCCTAGTGAGCTTGAAGAAAGGCTCAGTCAGAACGAATAACTCCCAACCTCATGGTCAGATAGCATGGCAGTCTTTAATGCGCCCCATCTTTCGGCTCTACTAGGTTTTCAATACTAGGGAGCCTCGATTTTTCTTTTTTTGAATGAAGCCGTCCATTTACGGCAATAATTAGGAGAAATAAAATCTAGAACAAATGCGGATTAGTTCCTAACCGACAACAAATTTTGAAAAACCATTGCTTCCTTTAGAAGTAACGGAAAGCTCGGACAAATTCATCCAGTTTAAATCCATCCAACCAAAAATCAAAATGATTTGGCGACATTGGTTATCAGGAGGGGGGGGGGTCCTGGGTCCAGGACCAGTCTGCGACTGCCTCACCGAACAGACACATTCACAACTGTGAACTACAGAATAAATTAATGAATACAATACAAACATATTGGCGCATTGGGCTAGGAGCCTCCGCTTGTCGTTAGCGAAGTTAGCCCCACGTTTCAGTGGTTCATCTACAACCTACACACATTAATATCATTAACAGCTCCAATGCGGTGGGCAATGCCAAATGTGGTTAATTCCGTAGGTAGGTACTTACTGGGATAATCCGACGTCTTCGGTACGATAGATAACGCAAGACTGCAGGAACACGACCCCAAATAGAGTTGATTCCGCACGACAGAACGATTTTGATTATCGATGCGAAAACCACGAAGAACAAGAAACGTTTGAAATGCGAGTGCAAAATGGCCGACAATGGCTGCGAAGTCACTACCGCCGAAAGCCGCTAGATTGCAGGAAGGCCTAGTGATAGATTGGAGGCCTAGCCGGTGATCCGAAACTCGCGTTCCCAGCGGGAGTTTGCTGGCCAATCGGCTGATTAAGTGCATTGATGAACGGCTCTTTTTACTTCCACGTTTACATATGGAAGTACTGCAATCGTCCTAAAATCGAAAATCGGATCGGAGCTTCAGAAACGATTTTTATTTCCCCACTTTTTCTCTGAATCACATGCTGAACATGAGTCTGCGTGTCCGTCTGTGGTCATTTATAAAAATCAATTCTCTTCTTCATCAATTCTCAACTATTTTTAAATTTCTTGAACTGGAATGTTCGTCTCGGCAAGACCTATCGCTCAGTTTAATTCGAGTTACTCGCCGTACTTCCGATACATTGGTATTTTTAGTGTTTTCTATTGAATAAAAAAAACTAAAAACACCAATGTATATAAAATTATGAATAGGTAGGTACCTAATAACATTTATAATAAATTTATAATAAAATAATGTATAATAAATAATTAAATAATGAATAAATAATGAAATAATAATTAATGTACTTATAATAAAAAAAGTATGATGAAATTTGTATTTTTTCCAGGCCTCAAAAATGAACCGATTTCAGCGTTTTTGGTCTTAAAGCCTTTGTTTTACCTTGGAAAATGCGTGGATAATTTTTTATTCAAATAACTTGACGTACTTTGATTTTAGGCGATGTTTAACATTTGCATAGTGAGTTTCTTGACATTTTGGATCTAAACAGATTCTAAAGTACGAGTGGAAATATGATCGAATTGTGTCAAGAATTTAAGTAAATACCTATACTTCCATATTTAGATTCGTAAATTTTTGAACCAAAGCAATTCGATTTTGAATATCTTGGTGGCTTAAATGATCAAAAATGTCAAAATTTACACTATGCAAATTTTAAACCCCCCTAAAATCAAATACGTCCAGTTACCGGAGTATAAAAGTTTCACGTTCCAATTCTACATCATATGGAAAACCAACTTTTTATATATTTTTGGTTATTAGTAGAGAGGTACCTACGGACAAGCGCATAGCTTAGCGATTATAACAAGGAAACAAGCACAAAGGCTCAAAGGTCACTCAGACATGTGATGAGGAAGAAACCGATCGCGTCACCATGAAAGCCGGAGAATCTAATTGATTGGAAAACAAGCGACGGCTGCTGCAGTTGAGCGAGCGTTTTGTTTCGGCGACTTATTAAAATACAATTTGCATTTGAGCAAGTGACGGAAAGCAAACTAGCAAAAGAAAAGCACGAGAACGGCGAGAGGACAACAGAACAATGCTATTGTTCCGATAATGAAAGGCAAAGATTGGTGAGGATAAACCGAGGATTTACTACATACTTAAGTGAGTAAGCAGAGTAACAAATTCCCATGTTAAGACGGACAATTCAGACCACCTTGTTACTTGGTGGCTTCTCTTGTCAACGACGATTCCTATCAGGAGTAGCTGTCACTCTTCCCGCCCTATGACCAACAACCAGGCTCATTAGTTGTCGTTCTATTCTATAGAGTGAACCAACGTCCTGCCTACGGGCCTTTTGGTTTTCTTCTGTTTCCAATCTGGAATAAAGCTGAAATATGCCTTGTCCCATCAGTCTTTGCTGCGGTCCTCTAACGACGCCTCAAGCCGTTGGTTGACAGACATCGCGGACCGTTGGCATTTCCGAGGTTTCTTCGAGAACGGACAGAGATTCATGTTCCTTGTTCCTTCCTTTCCCGAACTCAGAACAAACGGTAGCTACTGTTGAGGCACTGCTATTAATCCCCATTGCCGTGCTGGATTTAACGTTTCACCGGAATCGGTGGGATATTGATCATATTACCGCACAGTGAGAAGAAGAGTGGTGAATGTACCTTCGTACTGTTCAGGGGGTCGTTTCATTGGAAAGAGTTTGTTTAGCGAGGACTCCAGCTTCCAATTTTAGTTTAGAACTTTCAACTACTAACTAAAACTATCCAGCAACTATCAACTTTGTTCCTACCATCGGTTTTCAACCTGGGGTCCGCGAAAGAAAAGGCTTAATCGGGTGATTCCAGAAAAAAATGCAATTTGACCGTACCGGGTTCTGACACCTACAGTATACACGCGATCTTTCTATTTTTATTTTTCTGTCGTTTGGCATAAGTTCGCCCAAGTCTCCTGATACTTTTGATCAATTTGGGCTTTGGGTGGCGGAGAAAATCGGGTTAGAATGCCCAAAATCTCACGACCTTCACGCGAACTCAAGCACTATCACCTACTTCTGAACGTGTTTGCATCCAAATTTCTAGTGGTAGCCCCCTATTTTTTCTTCACTGGTTTGTCCACTGGATATTCTAGTTTATGAATTTAAGGCATTCAAGTGGTTTAGATCAACGAACGTTTTTAAAAAACCCTGTGAAGGTCGCGTCACTGGGGTCTAATCAAGACCTTCACACACAAAAAAGTATGTCTTCGCCTTGATGGTAGAGTTCAATGGCGTTGTTTATTGCGCTGCAACCAACATGTCCTCAGTCAAAAACAATCCTTGGCGTGAATCACATCTGTCGCAGGACCGTCAGGAGGCTGAGATAAATAAAACGCGACGATTCCGGAGGGAAGTCATGTTTCTGAGATACTTTTTGTCACGACCTTCACAGCAGTGACAGTAATAATAAGTTAGATTATATTCGGAAATTTTTCATCTCCATTTGGTTGCAAATCATGTGCTGATGGTGACACGAGGCCGGATTTCCCTCTACAAACAAAAGCCGCCGTCTTCATTCAACATTAGGGATACTTTCTCACGACCTTCACGGTCAAGACCGTCACGCGACCGTCACATTTCGTCGCTTAATTTCTAACATTTGCTATCCAAAACTTTGGGGAAAATGAGTTCGATACACTTATTTATATGCAAAATCTCGCGTTCCATGCGCTGAACTACTTATTTTTTCCGAAAATCCGCTAGAAGTCGCTCAAAACCTAAAAAAACGCCACATGTGCTAGCTGAAATTTGCGAGCACCACTGCTATCTTCCTAGAACTACCTGATGCCGCCTAGTTTAGATTCAGGAATTATCAATGAATGATGGCCTAATGACTTTCCACCAATTTTGGGCATTTACCAGGAATCTTGAAACGATTTGAACGATTAATGTAGAGGACATGGGGTGTGAAGGTCTCGACACCAACTGTGAAGGTCGTGATCTTAAAATTAGGATTTTCTTTTTAATCTCTAAATTGGCCTTATTGCACGAAATAAGCCATTTCTAGTAAGTAGTATTAACTAAAATTACCAGATGTATAGCAGGCTTGTCACCTCTGACTTCCACAACTTAAAAGGACTGATATGGTGAAATAGCAGTGATTTGCATGTTGTGTTTTTTTTTTTTTATTGAAGTTCAACAATATAAAACAATCTAATTTTATTTTCCCCACGTTCAACTTACAATATTAGATGTCTCGGATGATTTATTTCGTGCAATAAGGCTAATTTAGAGATTTTTAAAAAAATCCTAATTTTAAGATCACGACCTTCACACCCCTTGTCCTCTACAATAATGGTTCAAATCGTTTCAAGATTCCTGGTAAATGCCCAAAATTGGTTTTGGTATTAATCTGAAGGAATTATTCTATCAAATCACAGCGGAAATCCAGGTTTTGAACCAAATTTGTTGAAACCAGGAGCAAGTTCATCTACCGAAAATGCAATTTTTCGAAAAAGTTGCCTTTGAAGCCCGTTCTGATGCATTAGTTTTTCACTTAGGGTCCAAAACTGTATTTCACATATTGGTTCTGGTGACAGGTTATTTATTCCAAGAGGAATCAGGGGTTACAATCGTGTTCCCTTTTTCTCACAGGACTACCAAACTGTGTGACGGTCTTGACCAAATTTTGCACTTTTTTCAGTTTTTCCGTGATTTCTAATTTTGGGCTTTGTAAAGTATCTCGCCATTTATATTTTCCAAAACTAGACCTTTTTTTGGACCAGTTTCAATTAGGGGTATACGGAAAATCAAAGGTTAGTTTTTTGCCATGGCAAACCCCCAAATTGCAGTTTTTTCTGGAATCGCCCAATCGCGGACTTATTAGGATATGATATTTTTCATTTTGGTGATCGTCCTAAAATTAAGAATCCGCTAAAAGGTTAAAAAAATCACTTTTTCTTCATTATTCAATAATAAACCTTGGTAATGCTCAAGAAAAAACATTTTCTAAAAGCCCCCCCTAAAAATTTTATGACTTACGTTTCAAGGTACGCTGAATCCAAAGAATTGAATGAGAAAAATTCTGTTCCTCCGCCGTACCACGTACGCCGCGTCGTACCCCGTTCGACTTTTTATCGAAGATGGCTGGATAGGAAATTTTGAAATTTGCGGGGTGCATCAACCTTGTTTCCGGACAGGCCTGATTCTTTAGCCAAGAAGTGTAAAGGTCTCTTTTAGATCTCTAAGTTGTAATAAAATACGTAGGTATTAAATACCCCCCCCCCCCCCAAAAAAAAGAAAAATTGTAGCGCTCTTCAAGGTAACATTAACACATAACATAACCTAACATTTTTTATAGACGTTTGGGCGCTGACTCTAATAAGACCACCCCCTGCTATGGTAGCTTAAACCATTTAGGAGTTGTAGGGACCCCTCATAGCCCTGGGATTTTTGTGGCCCTCGCAGGCAACAACCTTATTAGAGGTAACAACCTTCTTAATGTAACGCAAAACTGTTAAATTATTTTTCTTAAGGTATTCTTCCATACCAAATTCTTGACTGGCCAAGAGTTGGAATGTGAAGGATTTGAGGGTTTCCACCTTCATCCTCCTCGGCTCAACTCGTGAATCGATTATTCCAAAAGTAATGTAGGAAGTTAACTGTTGAATGGGTTACGTGTACCTACTTATTCAATAATTGACGAAAATGCCTCCCGTTACGCAAACAATCAACGGAACTCTTTCCAGCTTTATTCGCTTTCAGATGAAGCGGTGGCAAGATGTACAGTCAGATGTTTTGCTAGGAGTTTATTAGATTTCTCAGAAACTCCAATGAGCGAGGGAGGGCGAGGGTGCTGTTGTTCGGGCAATCAGGAAAACCTCCCTTCTCTTTCATCCCATTACTTTTTGCTCCGCTCTTAAGAAATCGTTAACACAAACTCGGTTTCAGTCATCCATCAGCCGACTATGTTCGAACTCAAGAATTGTTCCGCCTTTTAAAGTTTCTGTTGCTCTAATTAAGGTGGCAAACATTCAGGAGGAGAGATGCCCGAAAATGTCATTAGTCTTCAACCCGGTAAACTTTTTGATACTTGAACCATTTGTTTATTTGTGAAAACCCGCCCTCCTCTGTCTGTAACTCGTTCGGTTCCTTGAGAGCTTCCTTCTGCCTAAGATGCTTGATGCGTGTTGCTTCACAATTCAATAAAGCCTTTGCTTCACTCCACGACTTTGTCGAAGGGCTTGTGATTAATGCGACGAGGAGTTAGTTAATGATTCCAAGTTTTGCTTCCTCCGTTAAAATGCCCAAATCCGGAACGACTTCTGTGCCAGTTGAGTTACTTTGGGTGGGTTTCACAATCGCATGCTAAGGTGGGATTTCCAAGGCGCGTCTGCAACGTACTGTTGCAACTTGAGTCCAGCCGCAAATCACTCCCCTGCAGGTTCGGATCCCTACACACTGCCGACTCCCGGCAGCGACACCGCAATGCGTCTCAATGGTGAACTAAACGGCCAAGTCAAGCAGCCTTTTTTGAAAATTGAATGCAAAAAAGCATACCAACCGCAACCGTTTTCGCGTTCAGCGCCCGAGATCCTGCGACTCCAGCTAGGACACACAAAAACGGGAGCCGCAGCCGCACGTCGTAAACGCGCCTCAACGGGCCGTCAGAGCGTTTTGGAGGGTGGGTTCTGCGTCTCTCTTTCCGATTGGCTTGACAGCCGAAGAGCCTCTAAATTGCGGAGACGGCTACTAGAAATGTCGAGGCGTATGTCGCTCAGTACTTCCGATATATCAGCACTTTTAGTATCTTCTAATTTTTTTTCTGGCCACGAAAATAAACCGATTTGAGAGTTCTTGGTCATTAACTCTTTGTTTTACCTTGAATACGTGGATATTTTTTATGTTCCTGCAACTGAAAGTAATTTGATTTTAGGCGGTTTTTAAAATTTGCATATTGTTTTCTGATAGTTGTACCCTCTAAATTAGTCAAAATCAAATTGCTTCTTCGGTTCAAAAATTCACCTATCAAAATATGGAATATTATGTTGAGATTCAGCCGCTCTCTCCGCGAATCGCCCCTTTCCTCAGGACCATTTTGTACCCAGGAAGAAAATGAATGGCCATTCTACTTACGTCGGTAGTAGACAAAAGCAACGGAATTAATGTTGTCAAGCACGAATTTCCGAATTTCGGACCTGTTAAATCTTGATCCACGGTAGTTCAGAACCGAAGGTTTTTCTTTCACATTAACTCGTCAAGTGAGGTAGCCCCCGTTTCAGGCGTCGGTTATTCGACCCAGTAACTGAAATTGACCCAGGAGTGCCCTGCCGCCCTCAAGGAGGGGTCGGGTGTGTACTTTGACACACTGCAACTTATCGCCTCGTCCCCTTGAATGGAGAGGGACAGGATCCAACGCCTTGATCAAGGATTTTTTTCCTCAACCATGGAGCTGGGCCGAGAAAATTGAACTGAAGACACTGACCGTCTGCGCCCTCGCGAACACAGAAAGCCACAGACTTAGGAATCTCGGCCACCCTGACTCCAATAACTTGTTTTAAAGTAGAAAAAAAATTAGATCCGGAGGACCGTGTGGGCCAAAATCAATCCGTTCCTAACTTAGGAAATATTCATCATTCTTCTCGAATGAGAATTGATAAATCAATGTATAGCAAATGTTTCTGCTATACCTATATATCACGAAATCTTTGGTTTTTAAACGCCATCTGACTCGGTAGTTTCAGGACATGGCATGGGGTCTCCGGGTAGCCTAAAATTTCAAACCTCTAGCTGCTCATCACTTGGTACTCTTTTTGATCACGGACCTTTGAGAAATCCACACCTTAGAACAAATTGGGGGAAATTTTATCGCACAGGTGTGCCCATAATCAAGCGTTGGTGCCTCGACTGTTTGGTCTTCCAAGTTCTGTAAAACCATGCGATCAAAACTAACCAATAGGGCCGTGGATGGTGGGTTGTTTATTTTTGTTTATTAATTGACTTTTACGAGGCGACGCTACAAAAAGACGGAGATCAAACTGTCTGGAGAGGAAGGCAGTTGTCACTGTTCGAATGTCCGGTTCGCTTGGAGGCTGAGTGTCTACAGGAACCGGTCCCATGAGCCTCCTATAGCTCTTATCTTCACAACAATGCAATTCAAATGGGACATCGTCCAGCACGAACGTTTCTTTCTTGCATACTATTAATACAATATGCCCTTGGAGTACTGACTAAGGTTCAACTAACTTATGCTTTGTTGCCCACAACTGTAACACAATCATTTCACCACCAACGAATGATGGGCTTGAAATTTGGTGACAGGGAGGAGGGTTTCTCCGCGGAACGGCAGCAGAAGGGGAAATCGCCGACGATGGCTCGGGGTCAATTCAAGAAGTCCGCTAGATGCACCATCGCACCACGGCTAGCACCTTGGATGGTCAGCATTGAAGGAAATTGTTAGAATTCAATACATACATCTGCGAAACTGTTGCTCGGTATGACACGCCAATGCGTTCGTTTAGGTACCTAGGTACGTAAATTTTAAACCGCAGAGCACTAAGAACATCCCCACCTATGCGATTGCACCTTCCCAGATGGTGATTGCGTATTTAGCTTGAATGGGAAATGGTCCGAGTGCTAGAATAAGAATCAATATTTATTACTTCCATATTTACAGAGTAAATGGAAGTATTGTGATCGTCCTAAAATCGAGAATCGGAACGGAGCTTCAGAAAAAACTTTTTCTTATACACATTTACTAAGAATCACTTCCTGAACAAGTGTCTGTGTGTCCGTCTGTCCGTCTGTCCGTGTGTCCGTCTGTCCGTCTGTCCGTCTGTCCGTCTGTCCGTCTGTGGTCTTTTACAAAAATGGCCATAACTCCCTCAATTCTCAACCTTTTTTCAAATTTCTTGAACTGAAATGTTTGTCTCAGCAAGACCTAACACCCTGTTTAATCGGAATTTGGATAACGCACAGTACTTCCGATATATTTGCATTTTTAGTGTTTTCTATTTTATTTTTTTCCGGCGACAAAAATGAACCGATTTGAGCGTTCTTGGTCTTAAAATCTTTGTTCTACCTTGCAGAATATGTGGATATTTTTTACATTCCAAAAATGTGGCATTTTTTCATTTTGGGCGAATTTTAAAATTTTAATAGTGAATTTTTCGATATTTTTGGCCTAAACACCCTTAAAAGCAGTCAAAATATGATCAAATTGTGTCATAATTTTACGTTTCAAAATATGGAAGTATTGTGTGTTATCTACGCACCACTGGTTTTTATTATGTACACACATTACACCTTGACGTGTATGACACACATATCACCTATTACATACGTAGGTAGGTACTCTACATGCATTAAACATGATTTGTAGTAAGGTGAGTGATAGACATGATTTACTTTGGTAAGGATTTACTATGGTTGTTAAAATGGATTATAAGGATCGATTATAAGATTTATCCCCACCTATACCAAAAATCATATATTGCATGTAGGTTTACTCTGCAAGCAATGAATAATTGATGAAAAGGTTGTTAGGGCTAAGCGGGCAAAACGGAATCAATTAAGTTGGTACGCACCGAGTAAAAACTCAAAACTGTCATCCACATAAAATGGGAGCTGCGCTGGGAAGAAGTGTTCAAAGATTCCATTCATTTGAAATCGATGGTCGGTCGAGTGATTGCCGGTTTTTCTTTTTCATTTTTTGAAACATTAATGTCCGTTGCTGCGCCGTCAATTCCAAGGGTTTTGAAAGGGGTAGAAAAGGAAAACAAAATTGGAAAGGCTGTGCAAGAGGATGAGGTGGATCGTATGAGAGTTCGTTGATTATTCAGGGCGGTCGTTAGAAGTTGTGACATACGAATGAGGGTGGTAACCCTCGAGTTGAACGGCAATATGACTGAAGTAGGGACATCGGGTAGTAAAGGAAGAAATCTATAGGCTCGGAGAGAGAATGTAAGAGGCAAAAGAGGAAACGAGAAGATGAAGCGGATATTGTGTCATTTTTCATGGAAAGAAGCGAGCACCTCCAGATTCGCTACGCAAGTAGCGAACGATTTTTTCCACTAGTCGCTGACCCTCGATTAGGTGTTTTTTTTCTACAGCTAACTCTCTGCTGAATGAAAATAGCAAGCCAAAGAATCATTATGGGCTTCATCGAACTTTTGCTATAGCGATTTAGCTTACAAACAGCGACTTGTTCAAAAAGCAGCATCAACTACATTCAGCGATTCAAACAATTTAAAAAACTTGGAGAAACTTGCATCTTATTTCCGGATAACAATCTCAATCTTGCAATCGAAAAATGAACCCTTCTGCAGAATTTGCTGAGTTCTTTGGATACACAAAAAATGATGTGCACATGTCACTGATCTACTTAGCATAGTTTTTTCATGTGAATCGGGTTGATTTAAAGGGCATAAGTCTTTCCACCTTAATTTTTGGGAAATAATAAAAACCTCTGGCAAGTCCCTCCTTTTTTCGGGTTCAAATAATTTCGGATTTTTTAATTGTTTTCCTATTCTTTACACACCTCCAAGGGGTAATAAATTGCTTTCTTAAATTGTGGACTTACGCTCTTTAGAAAAAAAGATTCATGTAGGTAATTTTTTATTATTATGTATTCTTGTCATTGACCATCTCTAATCATCAAACCCTCCTCAGTTTATAGCGTTGATAATTTATTCTTCGTTACACCTTGAACTTGAAATAACGTTTCGGTTAACCACCATGGGGGTGTCAGTTGTCTCCTAAGTTCTAAAATATACGGGTGGAAGCGACTACTCAGGGCAGGGTTTGTATAATTATTCAGCTTCCATGTACCTGGTGTCAAAACAATGCTACTTTCCATTGAAACTAATGGCACGAGAAATACAATGGATAATAAATGAGCCCAGTGAGTGATTCAAACGCCCAACGGTGGAACTATAGGGTGAAGAGGCTGGAGGCTATTTTAAATTCCACTGATTCCGCTCCCCTCAATAATAGCGCTCGTATTCAATCGACGAGCTTTTCCCCTTTATTGTTCGCACCTACATATTAAGGGATGTGGCGGTTGATTTTGTAAAGTCAGACTTTTCGTAAAGACCTGAGCACCGTTCCAACGATTGCGAATATTCCAGCCAAAAATCGAACACGTATAAGCAGCAAAATCAAGTTCCCGAAATGAAAAAAATGCTATCGAAGTCTTCAATTCAGCTTCAATCTTTGAGCTGTGGAGGAAGCTTCAATTTTGTGAGCCTCAAGAAACTCAGAGTTGTGGTGGTGAAGTGGAGGCTCCTCGTACTGCCGAAATTAATGTCGGTTACTTACAAGGGGTTACTGCGACTGCAATTAGGACAGAGGTTAATGACCCCAGCCTTTTGGAACTAGGTCGGAAAAGCTCCTACAGTCGGACTGGAGAGATGCAGATTTCACATACAGCCACCTCAAAAATTGTTTACCAAAGAAATGGTGTGTTCAGAAATGGAAGACGAATCTGAGAAATTTGATTCTGGCTGATTTGGAGGCTGCGAAGATCAAAATTGTCAAAAACACAGTGCATATTTTTAAACCCGCCTAAAATCAAAATGCATCGAGTTACCGGGGCATAAAAAATATCCACGTATGAGGTAAAAAGGTAAAAGAAAGATTTTAGGACCCAGAACGCTAAAATCGGTTCATTTTTGTGGCCAGAAAAAATAAAATAGAAAACACTAAAAATGCTAATATATCGGAAGAGATATGTTATCACCAAGTCATATGTTATACTTGGTGATAAGTCTTGCCGAGACTTATCACCATTCCAGTCCAAGGGAAATTCGAAGAAAGGTAAAGAATTGAGAGGGCTGCGGCCATTTTCGTCAATGACACAGACGGACATACCCGGACATACGTTCGTGTACCCACTTGTTGAGGAAAATTCTGAGTAAAATTGTATGAGTAAAAATTTTTTCTGAAGCTCCGATCCGATTTTCGATTTTAGGATGATTACAATACCTCGTAAATACGAAAGTAATAACAAATATTCAGTTCCCTTAAAACCCGCAATTTTCGAGGTCCCTATTTCAACTTTTCTCGCCAGCTACTTTGAAATTTGGAGCCCGAAAATTTAGATTGCGATTGATAGTGCCTTGATTGCTGGGATCGTCTCCATAACATGCGGGTTTTATGGGAACGGATGCTGGTTTTTTGAAGACGACCGATAAAATGTGCGGAATTTATTTTAGCGCCTCGAACGGCTAATAGGCAAAGGAACTGCTGGAAAACCAGCGCTAGATTTCCGTAGAGTCGTTTTGAAAGACCGGAATAGTAACTCTGTTAACCCTTATGATGAAATTTTCATCTTTGGAAGGAAATCAATCATGGGCCATTACGCATGCATATACCATACGCGCATGCTATACTGTACAGTATAGCGAGTACGTCAGTGTCGTGAAAAGGAAAGCGTTTAAATTTGTAAGCGCCATTGCAGTTTTCATGGCAGGCGTAAATTGGAATTAAGTGAAGTCGGGTTGATGGTCACATGGCAGGATAACATCAGATAGTGAGTTCGTTTGCACTAAGCTGGTAAATCAAATTCCAGCAATTGTAGTTAAAATTGAAGCTTCAATGCTTCTTAATGACCGTCTGTACTAAATCTTTATTTAAGCGCATTTTCGCTAATGAAAACAATTTTGGATAATTATTATCCATTCTCTTGCGCATGTGAATCGCGTTAGTTACTGGCAAGATTTCTCGGGAAAACTAATCAATATAGGAATTAGTTTCATTGAATTGGCAACAGCGCCAGAAACTGTTAAACAACAGTTTGAATGATTCCGAGAAAAGGAAGTTGGCGATGAATGGGGTGTTTACCTCAATCTGTAGTAAGAAGAAAGGCGAGTCGTAACAAGCGCCTCGAGAAAAGAACTCAGCTGTCGCCAAGTCGTGCAAAGCACCAAGAAGTGCGAACGAACAGGGCTGACTTTTGTGACAATGCGCCGGATAA
This sequence comes from Nesidiocoris tenuis, assembly GCA_036186465.1. Lineage (NCBI taxonomy): Eukaryota > Metazoa > Arthropoda > Insecta > Hemiptera > Miridae > Nesidiocoris > Nesidiocoris tenuis. Next base: position 10,062,805 of record AP028910.1, read on the forward strand.
AAGGGTTGATAATTATAATGCCGGGGATTGGAGTCCCATTCATTTGAAAGTTTTGATAAGTCGACCTGACTTCTTGCTTTCGCCGCCTTGCTACTTTTGCCCTACAACGGCGCAATTAGCTGGTTTAATTGCCGTTTCTTGGCACCTTTGATAGGAGAATAGGAAAAGATTGTGCTCCCTTTGCTCTCATCGCTTTCCAATTCACCTTCCAACTTATTTAGGGGGCCATTCGCCTCCTTTTATAAACGCACTTGCTTCATTGGCTTTGTTCTCCTCTGAATTTGACAACTCCGCTGGAATTTTGAGTTCCAATCTAGAATACAGAGGCATTTCTGCAGTGAGCCTACTGCTCGCCATTTCCATGAATATTTTCGTGAACTTTTCATTCAGAAGCTGTCTACGTTCGTCTTGCGTCGATTGCTGCGCAACTCGATGGTCCTCTAAAATCGAAGAGTGAAATTACTGTGAGTACGACACGAATTCGAATGATTTGATTGACAAACCCGGGTTGATATATAGTATATTAAATTTATAAATTGGTCTCCTTTTGATGACGTCAGCTTGCTCACGAACATCGAGGGGCGCAAATCATGAATTGTCCTACCAATTCGCATGTTTCTGGTCTCGATATTGCCCCGGATAGTATGCGTTCGAGGTCCCAAAATGCCGGTGTTAGCTTGCAAAATACGAGAATATTTTTTCCAACACGGTAGCTGGCGTACCTACTAACTCCTATTTTAGGAGGGTCCTAAAGTTTGCATAGTGTGCTTGTTGGCATTTTTGCTCCCTATCGCCTCCAGATCATTCAAAATAGAATCAATTTGGTCCGAAATTTTACGTAAGTACAGAAATTATGAAAGCATTGTATGTTATCTGAGGAACACTGGATTCCTCAGGACGTCTTCTGCTTAGTGGGAATCAGGATAGATATAGCTCTGATATGTAAGGATAATTCTATAATATATTTTCTATTTGGATAGTTAGGGGAGGAAAGCGTGGACGGCAAACGGACGGAAATTTTTCATTTCGGATGCTACAATATTTGAAACTTAAATCATGTACGTTCAGGGGAGTAAGTCATTTTCTCCATTTTTTCGGGATCGGGTGTTTCGATTATTGCGGGGAAAAAATATCGACAAATATTGTCTACAATTGTGTCTGTGTTGCAGTTTGGTGTTCCCGAAAGAACTCAGTTGAGATCCGATCATGATCAATCATCATTCATAGTGCCATAGCCTGTTGGAGGTGTAACAGTTTTTTTCTAAGCCATGCGTATAGGAATTCAATGGTCCATGATTCTTAGTCCGTTTCCAGGCGTCCAAGTAAGACGCCCGATCTCCATCTTCTCAGCACTCCATCTCGCGCATCATGCTCATCATGCACGAACTACGTTTTCAAATGAATGCTAAGAATAATGATGCTTAGAGTTTATAGATTTAACTTATTGCACACTTTTCGGTTACGGAAGGCTAGCGTCCTCCACAGGGTCAATATTGATACTTTTTTTTTCATGAATAAAAGGAACCGAAGGGAAAGCCGAGGGTTTGTTGTCGTTGGGCACATCGGCGGAGAGCAGCAATCCGCTGTTTACATTGCTTTGTGAGCATGTTGCCTGTTTCACAAGCAGTGATCACCCCTTTTTCCTAACCACCAATGTAAATTGAAAAGTGGCACATCAAAGGATTCTATTTCCAATTCATCAACTTGATCTAGTATTGTTTGCATTGGCTCCCCACTTTTGCATGCCTCTCGATCTGTCTCTTTTTCTCGCGTTTCGTTGTCCATCTCTTTTTCAAGCTTTTCTCCCACTCACTGCCTACTCTATTTCGCTCATACCTACTCGTCGACTTTTTCACCGGTGGAGAAGTCCCTTTATCTGAGCGCCGTTTCACCATCACCACTTTTACCATCAACTTGCTGCTAGTGCTTTCTCCTCTAACCGGAGTTTTCCTCGTCAAAAGAAAAATAGCAATCCTAACTTTTTCCATCTCTGTCCCACTCCCTCTTTCTATCGTTGAAAGGAATTGAAAAACAGTCAGGAGGAGGAAATACATTTTACCTTCTTTTATAAATGCACGCAGCCCCGTTTCAGCAAAGCTTTTCAACTTTTTCCAAGGATCTCGACTGGAATTTGATCGAAAAAATAAACACTGGTGCGTGCGAGCGCCAAGCGGCTTCTCGCGTGTATAAAAACGGTAATGTACACATTCGTTGGATTTTTCTCAACAAAAAGAATATTTTATTCCTTAAATACTTGATCGAAAATTGTACTCCCGGCACACTTGTACACATTTTTCGGCTGCCTGACAGGAAAAAAGAAAAGTCTGAAGCCCGAGAAAATGAGAAATGCGTATTTTTTGAGATTGCGAAAACCCTAGATTTTGACCCTTATTGAGGTTTGTGCCCTTTGATGAAGATAGCATGCGGCTTTTGATTTTTTTATGGCAGATGTTTCGGTTATATAGGGCGGAGCAAGAGGACTTATGATAGAATTTGATTAATAAACTATTTCCCTGACAGTCACCTGTTGGGAATCACCAGCCACTATGGTTACAATAATTGTTTATTTTAAACACAAATTATTTGTGCTTAGACTCAAATAAAATTCATTTTGTGTTGTGACTCTGATGCGTAAAGTTGTTCTTCATGAAATACCTATAACAGATTATTTGACGATAATGTAGAATTGGAGAAGAACCATGAACAGTAAACTGGGTTGGAGGATCCAAAGGAAAACGCGACAGCAGAGGAAGGGAAAATCCAGTGGAAAATGAAACTGAAATCGATCAGGCAAAAATCAAAATTGAAAAAGAACTAAAATTTGAAACAGTAGGGGGATTAGAATTTAAAATAGAAAATAAATTGGAAATCAAAGAAGAATTTTCAACAGAAATGAAGATGGAAAGTAACTTGAAATCAGACACACGTCAGACACTGTAGGGGTGAATTTTGAATCAGAAAGGTTGAATCGACTAGAAATTTGCAAACTTCTCCTGATCCAGTATGGTTTCATAGCGTTGAACTAAAAGCTCCAGGAATAAAAACTGAAATCTTTGTATGAAGTTGAGAAAGTTAAATTCCCATTCTCTACCCTTGCAATCCCGTTATTATGATGTAGGGATCGACGGACTCATTTCGTTTGATCAATCAACTCTGCCTGATGCCCAGTTGAAGGCCAGTTTTCTGATGAAATTAGGATTGATTGTCAAAATGTGGGCATTCCAGGAAAATTGATTTTCTCACATGCTACAAGAGTAGTGTGAGAGTAAACCTTTTAGGTGAAGTGGCGCAGTTCAATACAACAGCGGAGTAGACATGGAAGGGAGGGAGGGAGGGAGGGGGGAGGGCCGTTACACGTGACGCGCGTATGAAGACGTAGTCATTGTAGGTCGGGTGGTACCTGCTGAAAAGGCAACTTTAGGAGCTTGTGGTGCGGTCCTGCAAATCGCGGACGGACGCTAGCAATGGGCCTTGTGTAAACATGCCGTTCACAGAGTACAAGGGTCAGTGGACACAGCTACAACAGTCGCTCGGTTCTTTGGTCTGTGTGAACATTAAGGATGACAGGCGAGGATGAAGATGGTGATAGGGACTCATTACGAAGTCTGAGCTTGTAAGCAGCACGGTTTGAGGACAGAAGAGAGCTCTGCGGGGGAGGCGTCAAGTCCTTAACAGCTTTGCAGCGGTGGACAGAGGCATCTACATATAGTCAATAACGGTAGGATGGGGTCAGCAGCAGACTCCTTTTGTAGGAAATGGCTTGAGAAGGGAGGACCCTCCGGAATCGCCCTTGTCCGACGTGGTGGGTCGCTAGGGACTTCCCTCTGGCAAAGTGTTTGATGAAAGGGTACCACCTTCTGCATAGAACAATCAGGAGGACACCTGCCTCCCAATTCAAAGAGAAGGTACATCGGAGTGGTCGAATACTTGCTAGGTAATTCGAAGTCGATGCCAAAGCTCGAGCTCTTCGGCTGGCCACATCTTATTATTGCTCCTTGTTTCAGTCAATTATTACCCCCCGAGAAAAAATAACAATTTTCAAACACACCTGGAAGTTTTATGGCAAACGTTTCAAAAGGATACAATAGGAGAATGTCCTCCCGTCGTCCGCCGTAAACACTTTTTCTGCCAAACAGCCGAAAGAAAGTTTTTTTGTTCAAATCTTAAGGAAATTACAGTCTTGGACCAGGACAGCTCCAATTCTTTTGCCAAATTCTCAATTGGCAAATGCTTGAACATGGAAATGCTCCGACTTGGAAATGCTATCTATAGATGCCTCGTAAACCTTCATAAACTTATGTACCTAGTAAACTAGTAAACTTTCATTAGGGTAGTTTCAATTAATGAGGTGATTTTCTTGGAAATCAGGAGATTTCAGAGTTGAAGGCCTAACAGAACCAAGTCGAATCTTGCCCATGCTTTGGGAGGATTGTGCCGAAAGGTTGGTACGTTTTCAATGGATTCCGGGAGGGGCAACTTTGCATTTGTGAGACTACCAAATTCCTTTGACGGAAGTTGCTGGTAAACAACGGGAATTGCCACCGTCGCACGAGCACCATGGTGAACTAAACGAGCGGCTGGTTGGGCACACATTTGCGGCCAAAGGGAAACTAGAGGGTAAAGACAACTCCTGAGATCCTGATGGCCCTGATGAGGATGGCGCTGATAGAGATTGAACCTCTGTGACGGCGGAAAGCGCCGAGGGGGTTGTTATGTAGTGGAAATCTGTCTATCAGTAATTAGTGTTAATGTGGCTTAGGGTGAGGAGAAGAAAGGCGGGAGCGAAGGTTGTTTGGAATGAGCGAGTTGTCTGTCTGCGATGCTAGGCTGAGACATGAAGGGGAAAACCTCGTCTTCAGTCACCACTCATTGTGTTGTTGTGTGTTGTTGTTTGAATACGATGCGAGCGATAGTTTGTTTGGGAAAGACGGCTTGCGCCAAGTGGAGCGAGTAACCGGGTTGAATGGAGATCAAAGCGAGCTTCCTCAGCGTCAGCCTTCGCTCCAGCGCTCCTCACGATCCTCTTACCAGTACAATCATCAGTCTCTCGTGTTCATTGCCTGCTTCTACGAATCGAGATATATAATTACACCCCCTCTTCATCTTTTACTGCTTCCATTGCTCCATTGGGGCCATCATACCACTCTTACACGTTCTCACCCCCTTGTCTTCTCTCCCGTCCTTCCGATTTCCATCTTCTACTTTACCCCCCCCCCACACTCTTCCACAACAGCGCGCTCTTCGTTTGTAGCCCCTTATCAGCATAACTTTTGGTACGCTCATCCAAGTCTGCTACATCGCTAACATCACTCTTTAGGTCTTCCAAGTCGGCACCTGCAGCTGCAGCGCAATACAGCACAGGAATGATGAACCCCTAAAAGCCGAAAAATTCCTCTTAGATGTTAGGCTCTTTTTTCATAATGTTGAAGTAATTTATTCTTGTTGCCGATGTGAATGATGATATAAGTTGCGACGATGCACTCCATTCCCTAAACTACTCCTGGACTAGATGTAAATTCTCTGTCCCTACATTATACTCCCTCTTACGTGTTTATCGAGTGAAAAATCCGGGTCAAAAAAAAAAAAAAAAAACTAATTTTGAGGAAAGGTTTTTTCTGAAGTTCCGTTCAAAATTTAGATTTTAGAACGATTCCAATACTTCCATTTACTCTGTAATATGGAAGTAACAAACTAGTAGGTTTAATGCATTCTGAAATTGACTGCCTGGGTGACTAAAGTGTTTGGAATGACTGGATGAATAAATTTCATCGACAGGTTGTTTCCATCAGTTCATCGGTCGGTCAGCCTGCTCAAATAACATAACGTCTCCTAGATGGCAGAATGTCGAAGCGCTTGGCGATATTGGGTTAATGGTATCTTTGGATCTGTCTTGAAAATGCGCATCGGTCGAGGTAGGTAATACATCTTTGGCAACCAAGCACTCTATGGTATTAAAAATCGCTCTCAAAGTCTGGAAAACGTCTTGTCCACCGAATTTTTGTAACGTAACCACCACTTTTTGGGGAAGAATGGAAACAGCGCACTATCGTACGCGCCTCATTCATTCTGTCGCTTACCATATCGACGGCTAAGAACCAGCATGACATAACTCAATTTTCCCATTTTGAGAAGTGCACTTTACGATTCAAATTTTCGCACCCAATTTGATGGAAGTAAAAATACGGAATGATGGAAAAACTAATACGGAACGCTCACGTTCCTCGTGAGTTTTTCAAAAACTAATAGTTCCATCAAATCGGGCGCAAAAATTGGGATCAGAAAGTGCACTCCTCAAAATGGGGAAATTGAGTTATGTCATGCTGGTTCTTAGCCGTCGATATGGTGAACTGAGATTCCTATCCCCGAGATGCTCCTGTGTTTTTGGCAAGAATAGCCTAAGCGTCAATATATTGAAAAAATATAAGAATCCTACACTTTTTTCAAAGTTTCTTTATGGGAATAGATAAAACAGGTCCAATACCAATTTTAATCACTCTGAGCGTGAGAATGACCCCCTCCCAGGGGAGATTACTTCTGCTGAATGCTCAGGGCAGATCGAGGATCAACCAGTGCCAACCACTAATCATCAGTTAAAGTGAACAGATGACGGTAACAATCGTCGTAGAGTGGTCGAAGCTCAAGCGTATTCACCTGCCAGCTATACCCGATCGTCAGGTTTCTCGAGTTGCCTTCCCCGTTCAACCCTTGCCTCTTCTACGGAGTCATATGGATCAAAACCGAATTCGATTGCCAGTCAGTGAGTTGCGAAGAGATTCAAAAGTGCTGGCTGTTCTCGAGTCCTAGAGCAGACTATATACGAGCAATCTAGGATATTCAGTTTATAAGTTGCCATACTTCCGCTTATCGCCTCAAGATGGCAACGACCGCATTGACGTCAGACTGGATCTTCTGGAAGTTAAAAAATCGACGGGCGGGAATGCCAGTCTCCCCGCTCACTTTTCACCTCCGCACTTCCCCTCCATCCGAATGGATCTGCCTCCATCGAACGGCTCTCGTACTTATTACACGGACGGTTAGTCGAGTAAACTGAGATTTTGCCCACAGCGGGAGGTAAAGGAGGGAAGAGTCGGAAAGAGCGAGAGAGAGAGAATCCGAGTCTGTATTAGTCTGTAGTCTGTAGTATTGGGTACGCATCCTCTTATGCACACAGAGCCATGTGAGCGTGTTCATGAGCTGGCCGCTGAGAATTCAGGTGGGAATGAGAGATGTGTAGGATGCCCTCCACTGCCGGTTCTTCGTCGCGCTGTTAATAAAACAGCAGCAAGTGCAGCCGATTTAGCGGCCTCTAAACTAGTTGATCCTAAAATAGATTGCACGGCGGCTGGAGTGGGACGTGTATAAAATGATGTTTGTTGTCCCGGCCATGCAGATGGAGAAAGAGGACTCGTTAACGACTAGTACCGCGAAGAGCCAACCGGTTAGCTCAACGAAGACCTCGGATATACCCAATACCTTGGGTACTAGTTGGTTTTACCTTTTTTCCCCTGTTTACTGCCTCGACAAAGACCATACCTTAGTGGACGCACGAATAATAATTTTCCGACTCGGATGATAGGCGGTAGTTATGCGATATTCTAGAGTGGACCCTGGGAAAAATTAGTCATTAATCCTTTTTCATGAGAGGACCCTTGATGGGGAAAAAGAGAAAAACACTCGTCACCTATGAAAGGCGGAAGCAGTGATTAAACGTTGAAATCGGCGGTAAGATTTCCACCATTCACTAAAGTATGCAGGTAGGTACCTACACGATTAAATGCCAAGTTCAAAGACCAGCAATAGCATTACAATAATTTCTGATAGAAGTTATTCATATCAGTGGTTTACGATCGCTGAACTTTTGAGGCGCAAGGAATAATCTCAAAGGTGCGGTGGAACCAGGAAGCTGGAGTTTGCTCATTTCGCTCATCCAGAATTCAAACCGTTCCTCGCATTACACTTGTTCTTCGTACCTTGACCATAATGACAGAGGTTAATGATCCCTCAGCACTTTATAACTAAATTGAAAAAGTTCACATTCCGTAATCTCACATCACGCATGAATTTCGTGCCTTGTCCTTGCCATCTTTCGTGGGTGAGAATATTCTTTTCAGTAGGTACTGTAAGGCCTTACCATCCAACCGTCAATCCCGGAAAGGAGGGAAAATGGTTTCAAGGTTTATTGAATTTTAGTTTGCTAGTTTCTTGATCGGTGCCCACCCATGTCAGATAGAGATATAAGGAATTTCGAACTATTGACTAAAAAATATGGCCTACTATAATTGAGATCTCTAAGTGACGGATGTGAAGGAGCGTTGTGGAATAGGGTAGAGCGTGAGGAGGGGGCCTTTGGGGGCTACGAGTAGCGTAGCAGGAGATTTTGCCAATATGGTGGACTAGGTCAGAAAACGTAACTCTAGCAAATCAATAAAATACCCCGTGATGTACGAAAGACCTAGATAAAGTAGTCAACTGATCGGGATTGACAACTACATCAATTTGCGGGTGGATACTTCCATCTTCGAAAAAACCTAGATACCATGAAAAAAGTACGGTCATCGGTCACTGTAATATGGAAATTTAAGGGGCAATTTCTCCCCCATGTGGGAGAATCTTTCAATTTTCTTGTAAGGAAATTCACGCGAAGGGAAGACATCATTTCTCAGTGCGAATTAACCTAATCTCTTCATCATCTTTTTGATGACTAATATCATACCTAGTTGTTGAACAGATCATACTTGAAGGGTCATATGTAGGGTCATTAGTAGGTGATTGATATACAGGTAGAATTTTTCAGATTGGACTGCAACGCAGATTTCTTGCATCGATTGCTTCAAACTTGTTTTCTTGATGGGACTTAGTATTCGATCGAGAGGTCGGTAGTAGGCACTAAATGTCTGAGAAAATTATTCCCTCGCATCAGCAATAAACCGAATTCTTCAGTCAAGAATATAGGACGAGCTCGCCCTTATTTTTCAATGGCTCTTTTCTTCCAGCTTTACAAGCTCGCAAAATTATTAGCCGTGGAAAATAGACGGCTGCGGAAAAGGGGATGCACCGTTGAATGTAAAGAAAGAAGAAGAAAAATGAAAGACGGTTGCTAGTGGTGGGGTCCATTTGCTTCGGTTTCGATAATGCGATAAGGGACAATAGGAAGGTTTAGATTCGGAAAAAAGACGGCAAGAGAGCGAGAAAAGAAAGAGAGGCGAATGAAATGCCGATGGAGATGATAGACGGAGGAGGAACAGAAAAATGTACTAGAGCTTTCAAGGATTTCTTTTACAAAAATCGATTGAAAAAGGAGTGAATGGATGTACATAGTAGGTGCCACGAATCTATATACAACAAGTCGAAAGGAGCTGTTGGTGGAGGAGGACCGGGGTCGTAATCAATCAATTGGTCTACCTACAACCCCCTGTCTTCGGGTTTTTTCTTTTTCGCCCTCATCGTCTTCTGTATAACACAACATCAACATAGAATGCTTCCTTGGTTCAGAGTCACTCACCATCATCAATGTCAGGCTCTGACCTTCTCTTTCATTCAGAAGGGAGATTATTACGCACAATACATATTATTCACGACTTATCTTGGAAGGTTTCCCTTTGCCTTGCTTTTTTGCACGACTCGCCGCGGCAGTTATTTTTTTCCCTTTTGCTTTAATTATTTTTTCGAACTTAAAAGCACTTTTTTGTGAGTCTCATTGGCCGAGGTAATTAATTAACGTTTTCACCGGGACCCTTACTGAGTAAGCCTTTTTCATAACCGAACAGTTTTCCAGTAGGATTGGTTTCTATAACGATACAAACAAAAGCTCTATAAGCTCTTCCCCAATGATTGTTCCTCGTAGCTCGTACATAAATTCTAAACTACATTTATTTACTATTTCCGTTGACGCGATCCCATGTTCGCTAAACCTTATGTACACCTTCAACTAGAATTGATGAACAATTCTGGGGTATTCCGTATTAAATAGTTATTTAATTTTAATTAGTACTTAATAAATTTATTATAAATACTTTTCAATAACTGTAGAATACTTAATTCTGGTATTCCGACCACCGCTATTCTTCTGAGCAGAACCGTCATAAATTGTTGGATATCCAGAAAGGTTTATGGCTTCATGGGGAAAGCTTGCCGGTCTTGCGGTCGCTCGAGTGATATCATGTAAAGCAGATTGAGTCAATTTTCTTGACTCGTGGAGCTGAGCAAGGAGTTGTTTTACCAGCAAAGCTAAAAACATTATTTTCCCAAAAAACTCAACTTGCGAGGTTTCGCAGATTCACTGTCGATTACTCACTGATAATCTCACTTGTTGCGATAAATGCGTGTAGTGACGTCAAATTAAAATAAAATCCCGTGAAAGTTATTGCATCCGAAACAAAGCCGGCTTTTAGCCCATCAGTTGCATTCACTCAGCGTCGGTTTCGGACCGCAAGATCGCGCACAGCAGGATGCAACGGCTGTCAGCAAAAAGGAAGGAAAATCCGAGGAAAAGACCAAAAGTCATCAGAAGAGGAACGACGATGCTTCTTTAAAGGTCAAAAACATCAGAGCCTTGTAGCGACTTGGATCGCATATATGAAAAGAAGGAGACGATATTTACGATCAAGTGAACCTGAATATGCGCGCAGTGCTCTCTCTTCGGGTGCACGTATAACGCCGAGATTAAAATGATCCCGCTTTTATAGTTGGCCCCTTCCTTCCTCGCTTGGCCTCTCTTGCCTTCATTATTTGGATCGTTAAACTTTTCACTATTCGTCGCCGACCTTATATCCCTCCGAGTTCCAACTGTTACCACAGTAGATTTGAAGACGTGGTTATTTCAACTAGGTACACTAAGTGATTCTTTCGTGAGTATAAATTTTTTCCACAATTATTTTCAATAATGAGCTTGGAGGTCCGTTACAGCTTACTTACTCCTGAGGTCCTGATCATGACATTATTTGGATAAGTAATTTTAATTAATTATATTTTTTTCAGTTCAGTTCATAACTTTCATTTACAATTGGTTATTTAGAATTGTATTTTTTCGCCCAAGACGTAGAGTTGCGCGGGCGAAAGATCAATAGAATGTTGCAGAAATTCATAACTATCCATTGTCGGTAATGGACGTGATGGTGTGCGTTACTCAACGTTACACAACAGTCGAAACAGTACCTACAATTTCTTTTTACTCGATGTTTCTATCTTCTTTCTTGACATGTTACCGGGTGGGGTTTACCAGAAATGGTTCGCTGAAACTCGGGGCCATTAATGTATGTAAGGTACACCCGTTATTCGTCAAGATTTGCTGCCAAGGGTAAAATAGTACGGCCAAAAAACAGCATTTGAAAGTTTCTCATCTAGTATTGATTCAGGATGATTTTCGCTTTTGGGTAAGTACTCTCACTTGACTCGTTTAAGGTAACGTTACAGCGGCCCAGAACAGTCCGTCAGGGATAGCGACTCAATGACGTCGTCCGATTGGCAGTTTGTCGGCGATGTGGGCCATTCTGGAAGCAGGATCTTTGCCTGCACGGTTATTACCCATACTCAAGACCTGCTCCAATGGAGAACTAAGGCCGGAGCATCGCGGCATTAAAATCAGGACCGAGCAGCGGCTTCGGCGGCAGAATGGAGAAAACACTGCGCAAGGTGGAATACAGCGGCGCTCACTCGAACAAAAGACATCTTGATCGGATGAAAAATAGCGTACTCGCTATTCTAAGCCCCTTTGAATCACTTTGATTTATCGGCACAGCAAAGTGGCCAGTGAATCTCAATAATGGCTCTTCTATTCTCCTCGACCACTGCGAATAATAGAAGCTCCCTTTCTAGTTCCCCACTTCTATTGAAACCGTATTCAAATCCGCTGTACGCCACCTCGTAGGTACTATTGTCTCATTTTAAATTTTACCCACATTCCAGCGGCTAATATTCAAATAAACCTCTTTGTTCCGTGTGAGTCTTACATTAGAACTTTCTCTCCTTTACATCATCTATCCCTCTCAGCTATCAAGCGTTGGTCTCCATTGAAAGGTGCAAATTATTTCAAACCCTCCTCACCGTCATACGTATAAAACATTGTCCAGAATATAGCTTGCTATATGCTATAGCTTGTGTAGATCAAATATTTCATTTCTGCATGAAGGAGCTCACTGAAAACTTTTGAGCTCAGAAAGCTATCGACCTGGGGATGGTCTCATTCGATCCAGCACGAAGGAACTCATCAAATGATGCATGCTAGGAAATTGTTTTTATTGAGCGTTTACTATGGACCTTTTAATCGCACGATGAACAATTGAATGGTAAACCAAAACATTCTTTTCCTGGGTTTTGCGTATTGTTGTACACTTACTCAATAATTGATATTCCAGGAATACACCGAATTGATGAACCCACTATTGGAGAAACATTTGATAGTAGATTATAATAATATTATACTCATATATGAGTATATTATACTCATGTAGTATATTATATGACTATCATTATTATAATATATATTATAATTAATACCTATATATATTAGTACATTATTAGTACCTAATATATTATATGAGTATATTACTATAATAGTAGTATATAGTATAATATACTCATATTCATGTACCATAATATATTATATTAATATGATTATATTATACTATATATTATATCAAGATATTATCTTGATTGAAGGGTGAATAGCAAAGTAGTAGTGACTTGTAACTCGCCCACTGGCTAGTCTCCAAACTTACTGTTGTCTGTCCGTGGCTGCTGGGCAAGGAATAACATTTCATCGACGAAGTTCAGAGAGGGCGCTCAATAGTAGTATAAAGGTGGACTTTGAACATTAGCACATCAAAGACAGAAGGGAAACTTTAAGGAGCCAAAAGGAGGAAGAGGTGAGCGAGGTGATGACCGATGTGGTGTTCGGAATGGACCAAGGAACTGACGAGAAGATAACGGGAGAAGGATCACCGCAGAACTTGGAAAGGCTTGGGACTTTCGGTCGAATGTTCGTATCCAACTTTGTCATAGGCCAAGAAGGGTCCTCCTTGGTTGCAACTCTCAGAATCATCACTGACCGATAGCTTTCCTCAGCCTTTGCCTCCCTCCAGCATGAGAAGACTACACCCGATCAATACTACTTGTTGTGGAAAAATAAAAATCAATCAGAAGGACAACAAATCAATCAAAACCTGATTAATGACGAAGAATGATATATTAGATTAGGTATGAATAAATTGATCAGCCAACTCAGTCATCTCCAGCTGATGATTGTGAGTGGGGTCGAAATGAAACAATTTTTACCAGGGTAAACAGCGGCAGTATGAAAAATTTTGTGCATGAAAGTTATACCTAGTAGTTGTGTTAGGTACGATCGAAAATAATAAAATTTCCGTTCCTTCGCCGTCAAACGCTCAATCCGCTAAACGGCTAAAAACGAATTTAAAATTTTCAGGAAAAATCATCCCTGATTCGAAACAGCCTCAAGCCAATGTCAGTGTCAACTTTAAGGCTTCGTAAAAAATGTTGGAGTATTGGAAAAATCGTGTGTTTGCATTTGAAGGGTAAGGGGAAAGAACGAGGAATGTCACAAAAAGTACTTTTAGAGAAAAAGCAGGTTTTGTATTTTAAATTCTATGTTTTTTTCCCTTACACTGAATCTTTCGTTGCTTCTCAGTGCGACATTTATACTTTTTTCCCCTTGGAGTTTCACTATACGGTTAGTACCTTTGAATTCCTACAAAATGCGCTATTAAGCTGGTTTTTGGGAAAAATGGACATTTCCTGTTCTTTCCCCTTACCCTTCATTTCAAGAACTCTTCGTTACGCCAACTCTGTCACCTTAGCTGCTTAAAAGATTTTTTTTGCAGGATGGTTCTGGAGCCTTTGAATGGCAGAAACAACAACTCGTTGTAGAGGAATACGTCAATATGTTTTTTCTTTCTCGAGCAATATCACATTTAATTGGGGAAAATGCTCCACTCCAGAATCACATTCAAATGGATATTATATGGCTGCCGATTTTCTGCCTGTCGGAGCAACATGTTGTCACGCCGGATCCCCAACCGTCCAACAATTATCTGACGATAATTCAGGTTTTTCTAATTGGATATTCATAACGAAATTAAGGGACCTTCGAACTGAGAATAGGGCGTAGGAAATGGGGAGCTTGGGGGTTGGTTTGACGGAAGAGTGAGTGTGCTCGGCATGGGGTGCCAGATTGTGACAGTGCAATATCGAGATCTGCCCTCTTCCTCCATAATCAAAACAATTTCGACTTCCAATAGTCGAATTACGGATCCAATCACGAGATTTACGTTCGTGGCACTCTCACGCCCCTCAGAGTTTTTGACGCTTTACGTATCCGTCATGCTGATGGAATGGTGGCGAACAACGGTGTTTTCCACGTAGTGCAGAAATTCGCCCCTTATGAGTACCTGATCAAAGCAGCTTTTATAACAGATTTTTTTAGTCTAATAATGTAGCATAGCTGGGTAGTGATTAGCCAACCACATTTTTTAAATTTCCTCATCGCAACGGTATAGTGTACATGTAGTTGAGGTATTAAAAAGCTCGAACAACACAAGGGATGAATGCAGTTTACTAAGAATGTTTATCGATCCAATTTTTAAAAAATTAGTTCTTTGCAGTAACTTTACAATACCTAGTCACGCCAGAGAACCAGTTACACAACTTAAGCAACAATACAGCCTTGCACCTTTGGGTTTTATCGTGCAAATTTTCGCCACATTTAAAACAGTGTTTTCCTTTTATTAATATTTTTGTTTTCTTCTCGAACGAAGGTGTGTCACCTATATATCCGGGTGGAAATCTTATTCAAAGTTGTACTACGATGAGAGGTCATTTCTATCAACTTTTTTTTGTTCTTTCGCGCTCTGTTCCAACTGTAACGCTAACCTTTCAACGTCTGCAAGCGAATGTGAGTTATTCGGACATGTTTTTAAGAGTTCTCTCTGCCAGGTTTCATCGTTGATGCCTACGATTATATGATCGCGAACTCTTTCTTCCAATGAACATCCAAAATCGCAGCGGCCTGCTAATGCTCGCAACGAGTTTAGAAACGATGGAATCGACTCATCATCTTGCCTGTATCTCAACGAGAACGCCACTCTGTCCGAGGATATAGATTTCACCTGGAAGCAGTAGTTATTAGTTACCTCAACCAGCTGAACGTATGATTTGGAGGTTGCTGATGAAAGCCTGAATCTATTGAAAAGTAGTTTGAATATTTGTGGGCCTACTTTCGTCAAAAGTAGATCACGCATGTCCTCTACATCGTGAATACGAGCAAGTTTCAATTCTAATTCGAAGTAAGGTAAATAATATTCCCAGTTTTCATCCTCAGGGTTGAATTTTCTGATATCAATTTTCGAAAGAGAGAGATGGAGAGAGAGAGAGAGAGAGAGAGAGACAATCGTAAATCAATCGAAACACCACTCGGACCACGAACCCGAACTCACAATCAAACTCACAATGAGACCGAAGCTCAAACTCAAAGTTAAACTCAGCATGAAAAAAAAACTCAAACTCAAAGTTAAACTCACAATGAAACCGGAACTCCAAGTAGGTATTAATCGAAATCGAGTCAAACTCACCATGAAACGAAAACTCAAACTCGAAGTTAAACTCACAATGGAACCGAAGCTCAAACCATCAATCGAAATCGAAGTCAAACTCACCATGAAACGAAAACTCAAACTCGAAGTTAAACTCACAATGAAACCGAAGCTCAAACTATCAATCGAAATCGAAGTCAAACTCACCATGAAACGAAAACTCAAACTCGAAGTTAAACTCACAATGAAACCAAAGCTCAAACTATCAATCGAAATCGAAGTCAAACTCACCATGAAACGAAAACTCAAACTCGAAGTTAAACTCACAATGAAACCGAAGCTCAAACTATCAAACGAAATCGAAGTCAAACTCACCATGAAACGAAAACTCAAACTCGAAGTTAAACTCACAATGAAACCAAAGCTCAAACTATCAATCGAAATCGAAGTCAAACTCACCATGAAACGAAAACTCAAACTCGAAGTTAAACTCACAATGAAACCGAAGCTCAAACTATCAATCAAACTTCAAATCAAACTTACCATGAAACAAAAACTCAACACGAAGTTAAACTCACAATGGAACCGAAACTCGAACTATTGATCGAAATCGAAGTCAAACTCACCATGAAACGAAAACTCAAACTCGAAGTTAAACTCACAATGGAACCGAAGCTCGAACTATCAATCAAAATTGAAGTCAAACTCAAAATGAAACAGCAACTCGAACTCGTAATCAAACATCAAGTCAAACTCACAATCAATCCGAAGTTTACTTCACAACGAAACAGAATCGCCAACTCATAGTCAAACGCGAAGCCAAACGAACCATGTAACAGAAACTCAAACTCGAGGTCAAACTCACAATGAAACCGAAACTCGAACTATTAATCGAAATCGAAGTCAAAGTTTGAGGTTCTGTTTCTTTGTAAGTTTGACCTCGAGTTTGACTAAGAGTTTGAGTTTCTGCTTCATGGTGAGTTTGACTTGAAGTTTGATTACGAGTTCGAGTTGCTGTTTCATTTTGAGTTTGAGTTCAATTTCGATTGATAGTTTGAGCTTCGGTTCCATTGTGAGTTTAACTTCGAGTTTGAGTTTTCGTTTCATGGTGAGTTTGACTTCGATTTCGATTGATGGTTTGAGCTTCGGTTTCATTGTGAGTTTAACTTCGAGTTTGAGTTTTCGTTTCATGGTGAGTTTGATTTGAAGTTTGATTGATAGTTTGAGCTTCGGTTCCATTGTGAGTTTAACTTCGAGTTTGAGTTTTCGTTTCATGGTGAGTTTGACTTCGATTTCGATTGATGGTTTGAGCTTCGGTTTCATTGTGAGTTTAACTTCGAGTTTGAGTTTTCGTTTCATGGTGAGTTTGATTTGAAGTTTGATTAATAGTTTGAGCTTCGGTTCCATTGTGAGTTTAACTTCGAGTTTGAGTTTTCGTTTCATGGTGAGTTTGACTTCGATTTCGATTGATGGTTTGAGCTTCGGTTTCATTGTGAGTTTAACTTCGAGTTTGAGTTTTCGTTTCATGGTGAGTTTGACTTCGATTTCGATTGATGGTTTGAGCTTCGGTTTCATTGTGAGTTTAACTTCGAGTTTGAGTTGCTGTTTCATGGTGAGTTTGACTTCGATTTCGATTGATAGTTTGAGCTTCGATTTCATTGTGAGTTAAACTTCGAGTTTGAGTTTTCGTTTCATGGTGAGTTTGATTTGAAGTTTGATTGATAGTTTGAGCTTCGGTTCCATTGTGAGTTTAACTTCGAGTTTGAGTTTTCGTTTCATGGTGAGTTTGACTTCGATTTCGATTGATGGTTTGAGCTTCGGTTCCATTGTGAGTTTAACTTCGAGTTTGAGTTTTCGTTTCATGGTGAGTTTGACTTCGATTTCGATTGATGGTTTGAGCTTCGGTTCCATTGTGAGTTTAACTTCGAGTTTGAGTTTTCGTTTCATGGTGAGTTTGACTTCGATTTCGATTGATGGTTTGAGCTTCGGTTTCATTGTGAGTTTAACTTCGAGTTTGAGTTTTCGTTTCATGGTGAGTTTGACTTCGATTTCGATTGATGGTTTGAGCTTCGGTTTCATTGTGAGTTTAACTTCGAGTTTGAGTTGCTGTTTCATTTTGAGTTTGACTTCAATTTTGATTGATAGTTCGAGCTTCGGTTCCATTGTGAGTTTAACTTCGAGTTTGAGTTTTCGTTTCATGGTGAGTTTGATTTGAAGTTTGATTGATAGTTTGAGCTTCGGTTCCATTGTGAGTTTAACTTCGAGTTTGAGTTTTCGTTTCATGGTGAGTTTGACTTCGATTTCGATTGATGGTTTGAGCTTCGGTTTCATTGTGAGTTTAACTTCGAGTTTGAGTTTTCGTTTCATGGTGAGTTTGATTTGAAGTTTGATTGATAGTTTGAGCTTCGGTTCCATTGTGAGTTTAACTTCGAGTTTGAGTTTTCGTTTCATGGTGAGTTTGACTTCGATTTCGATTGATGGTTTGAGCTTCGGTTTCATTGTGAGTTTAACTTCGAGTTTGAGTTTTCGTTTCATGGTGAGTTTGACTTCGATTTCGATTGATGGTTTGAGCTTCGGTTCCATTGTGAGTTTAACTTCGAGTTAGAGTTTTCGTTTCATGGTGAGTTTGACTTCGATTTCGATTGATGGTTTGAGCTTCGGTTCCATTGTGAGGTTAACCTCGAGTTTGAGTTTTCGTTTCATGGTGAGTTTGACTTCGATTTCGATTGATGGTTTGAGCTTCGGTTTCATTGTGAGTTTAACTTCGAGTTTGAGTTTTCGTTTCATGGTGAGTTTGACTTCGATTTCGATTGATGGTTTGAGCTTCGGTTCCATTGTGAGGTTAACCTCGAGTTTGAGTTTTCGTTTCATGGTGAGTTTGACTTCGATTTCGATTGATAGTTTGAGCTTCGGTTCCATTGTGAGTTTAACTTCGAGTTTGAGTTTTCGTTTCATGGTGAGTTTGACTTCGATTTCGATTGATGGTTTGAGCTTCGGTTCCATTGTGAGGTTAACCTCGAGTTTGAGTTTTCGTTTCATGGTGAGTTTGACTTCGATTTCGATTGATAGTTTGAGCTTCGGTTCCATTGTGAGTTTAACCTCGAGTTTGAGTTTTCGTTTCATGGTGAGTTTGACTTCGATTTCGATTGATGGTTTGAGCTTCGGTTCCATTGTGAGTTTAACTTCGAGTTTGAGTTTTCGTTTCATGGTGAGTTTGACTTCGATTTCGATTGATGGTTTGAGCTTCGGTTCCATTGTGAGGTTAACCTCGAGTTTGAGTTTTCGTTTCATGGTGAGTTTGACTTCGATTTCGATTGATGGTTTGAGCTTCGGTTCCATTGTGAGTTTAACTTCGAGTTTGAGTTTTCGTTTCATGGTGAGTTTGACTTCGATTTCGATTAATGGTTTGAGCTTCGGTTCCATTGTGAGGTTAACCTCGAGTTTGAGTTTTCGTTTCATGGTGAGTTTGACTTCGATTTCGATTGATAGTTTGAGCTTCGGTTCCATTGTGAGTTTAACCTCGAGTTTGAGTTTTCGTTTCATGGTGAGTTTGACTTCGATTTCGATTGATAGTTTGAGCTTTGGTTTTATTGTGAGTTTAACTTCGAGTTTCATTAT
The DNA here is from genome assembly GCA_036186465.1 of Nesidiocoris tenuis. Lineage (NCBI taxonomy): Eukaryota > Metazoa > Arthropoda > Insecta > Hemiptera > Miridae > Nesidiocoris > Nesidiocoris tenuis. The sequence goes on from AP028910.1 coordinate 10,081,968, forward strand.
GAGTTCGGGTTCGGGTTTCTTTGTGAGTTTGACTATCAACGAACAGATTCACTGTTTGTTTCTTGTTGGATTTCTTGTTCCATTTTGATTTTGGTTACACTTATTATTTTTGTAAATCGCAACTTAACTGATGTTCGAAAAATGAAAAAACTTCACGCAGCCTTACTACCTCTGAAAAATAAGAACGTCCTTAATTAAGTATTTTCGCAAGACTTTGTGTGTACTGAGTACGTCCATGATAACAAATATGATATTTTCAAAACGTGTCTGAACTTTTTGATGTTTTTGACATGGTGCTGTGTAACAATAATGTGAGTAGGTGAGAGTTAATTTTGTTTTGTAATATTGAGCGTGTATTCTAACTGAATTTTAAATTATATTGTTCTGTTCCACATTTTTTACTTTCTACCATCGATTTCATCAAATTCTGGGTGACCATTAATAATTCTCTTCATTACAAATCATGGCTTTAAAATGTTTACATTAAGTACGTATCGAGAGGAACAAAATTTTGTTTTTTATTGAAAATAAACGTTGGCGGATAGGAAGTTTTAAGCTCCAGGTGGTACTAGGATATATCTTCGTATGTGCGGCAAAAAAACAGGGGTTACTAGGTTAAAACTTCATAGGTACAACCTCTTGCTGCTTTCGTGATTATACGACCTTATAAATGATGATAATGGTTTCGTAACAATTCATAAAGTTGCGGGGGGATTTTAGGAAGCTGTAGTGAAAAGTTCAGGTCGCTAGCTAGAAATGCGTGGAGTGCATAACAATTCTCACCTAACGGCGTATTTTCTCGAAATGGCAAAGAGGAAGATACGAAGTTTTAACTTACTGGGGCAGAATAATGGTCATAATTCTCCAATTTCTTATCCTTCTTTCGTATTTCTTAAACCGCTATGTCCTTTTTGGCTAAACTATCTCCTGTTCAAGTGGAATCCGGATAACTCGCTCCATAAATTTTCATGGAATGTTTTCAAGGGTGAAATTGGGGGGGGTCACACCCTCAGTCACCCAAGTAATTTCTCGGAAACAAGAAAAGAACTCTAAAAAGAACTCTCTGTATGGTCAACTTATAAGATTTCGAAATTGAAATTAACCATTGAAAATTATTAATCGAGCTCTATCTTGCAATAGCAACCGGAAAAACGGGGGATTATAGAAAAAATGGAGTTTAACGATAACAATCGATTCGAAGAGGGATTCGCAAAGAATGAGACATTTCGCCGAAAAAGGTAGCTACTAAAGAAGGTAACGACATTTACGGTGTTAAAGTAGGTTTGTTACGAAACGAGGTGAAGGGTCTCAGCACAAAAGCGATAATCAAGGGGAAGCATTGGCCGGAGAATACAGCTGAGATTGGTGATTGTATCTCACTCTAACGCACAAGAGGAACTATGAGAGACGTCGATTTGTTCATTCCATCCTGAAGCTAAAAAAATTCAGCAGCCAACTAACAGAAAATACCACTCGGTTAATGATACTTCTCAAAACTCTAGACTAAAAAAGGGAAGAGGAATTATTGAATAATTTTCTGAGTAATGAAATTTTCTTGATATCAATCTAAATCGGTGGCAACCTTCGATTATCAAGGACAATGCCAACATCATTGAAAGTTGACAGCGCCATGAGCAGTGGCCACTGCTGCCCTTGAACCAGGGTGCACTGGTAGTCTGGGAGCCCACGATGATATTGTTACCCCATTCTGGCATGAGGCTAAGCCGTCTATAAAGTTTCTTTTTGCCTCTGATGAAGCTTCAAAGATCGGGGTTAGGGTCAAAACTCAAAGCGCTGTCTCCTTCGCTGAGCTTTCGATAGATTACAGTATTGTCATCAGGGCATAAAACACAATCTCAAAAACGAAGGATAAGGCAACAAATAACGCAAAACTATCAAACAATTTTTCTTAAAGCTCGATTTACTTCGTATACATGAAAGAGAAAACGTGTACTGTAAAAAATGGTAATACTACCGTAATTTTTACTAATGGTACCTAATTGTTTTTAGGGTGATGCCAAAATAAATTCTAAGAAGCGGGTGATTTCCACGAATGCCCGCTAGCAAAATATGCCTTCGGGGCAATATACTTTAGGGGCAATAGCCCCTACCTATCCCGGGCAAGCCATGAACTCGTCGGATTTTAAGGGAAGCCGCACTTTGAACGTTCCGGCAAAAACGTCTTTCCCACCACCGCTGATTGACTCAACAATTATAGCAGATTTGGCCCTTTCCTCTTCCATGCTTCTTGTTGCCTTGTGGCGTTGGTAATTGATACGTGCGTGCATTAACGACTCGTTTGAAGAATCGTAAACTGCCCACTGACCATCTCGTCACGCATGCCACCTCTCCTGGCTCGCATTCCCATGCAATTTTCAAGACTTGCTACATGATCATAATCAAGGATTGCACTTATTGTTGCACTGGGGGATAATTTGATGAAGGAAAGGGCAACGGTGACGTCGTTTGTATTAGGAAGGCAGTAAAATGTTCACATCAAAGGTGTCTTGATTGCGAGGATTACGACCCAACTGTTGGCAAGCGATGAATTGTAGCGGCTCAGTAGCGCGACTGTTCTTCAGATGAAGGGGATGATGCTAGCGTACGTTAGCTGAGGGTATTTTCCGGGCGCATTATTAAATACTAGCTGTACCCGCCCGGCGTTGCCCGTGCAAAAAAATTAGAAAATGCAGATAAGTGAATAGCGCAGGAATCTCTCTCTCTTCCCCTCCGCCCGTGTCCCCGTGTGCCCGTGTTGTCACTTTTTTCACTTAATTCACTTTTTTCACGTTTAAAATTCACTTTTTTCACTTTTGCAAAACTTAATAACCCACTTTTTTAAAATTCACTTTTTTCACTTTTTTAAAATTAAAAAAAATTTTTTTTTTTTCAAACATCGAAAATCGGGCTTTGAGGTCTTGTTGCCAGCCCCTTTGTGCTTCCGTGTAAAAAATTCCAGGTCCCTGCGTGCGATAGATTTGACTGGAGACAACCAACAAACAAACACTTTCTTTTATTATTATAGACTAACAAATTTTGTTGATCAATCGAGTAAACATTGAAAGGGGGCGATATAAAATCAAATACCTACCAATCGAAAAAATAGGAATTCAAAATCTTGGTTTCATAGTCCTAGTATGTTTAAACGAAATCGATCATTTCTAGTTATAGTACCTGTATATGCATTATATCAATCGAATTTGCCTTTAAATATGTTATACTGCTTGGTATGCGACATGGTATTTTGCGATACTGTAGTTCCCAGTAGTCTCAGTAATGACGTTATTATCTGAAAATTGGCGCCGAACAATGTACCTAGTTCTGATGGTATCAAATTTTAGGTCGGGGTAAAGAATTGCGCTCTCCTAAAGACGTTTAGGACTCCTTAGAACACAGATGGAAAACGTACGGGCTGAAAAGCTTAGTTAGAGCATCACAGCCCTAGCCCATCCCTCCGTCCATTCACTGGGCAATCCGTATTTCTCACTAATGAAAAGACGTTGGCGAATTTAACAAATTGAAACAAGTTAGAACGCTTTATGGGATCTCCGTCTTAATAGGACACCCCCTTCCACTCCCCTCTCTGTTCCAGTTCGGTCCTATCTCTAACAGAGACTTCTCACGTTCATTATAATTTTCGTCCTTTCTTCGTTCAGCCTTTTTTGTCCCGTTTTTCCTTTTTCAATTTAAAAACTTTTAAAATGATTAAAGGGATATAATGGACATGAAACGGCTCTTTATTAAAAAGTATACTTAGCTTTGGGTTACATGGAGAGGAGTCATTTGGAAATCTCTATAGAAAAACATCTTAATTATATGTTAGATGAATGAGAGGGGGAAAGGTTTCTCTGCCTATAAACGAAGCATAAGTAACAAGGAAAACGCCCCGCCATTAGAGATGAGAAATCCACTGGCCTTTTCTATCCATTACCCTACCAGTCACCGTACACCCCACAACTTCCCTTACCGTCACTCCTCTCTCTATCAACGGTTCCAACCCACCTTCTTACCCTTCGCTCTGCCCCACTCACCCCGCCATCGCTCATGACCTGTACCATCTCATTTTCTCGTCTATTCCTTTCTCTCGCTGTTTCTCTTCCGTCTTTTGAAGCTGCTGCTCCTCTATAGCGATGTATAAAGTCTACCACCTCCTGTACTTACATTTATAAATTAATACCGCTCACACTCCTTGCGAATATACAAAGTTCATGTTCTTCACTGAGCACCTCGAATCCAAAGATCTTCAGCGAATTGAACGATGCTACGAATTGAGTAAAAGCGGCCGAAAAATTGCGGAAACTCATTTGCGAATTCGACATCTCCGTGTGCGGACGCCAGAACTGGACCACAGGCAATGTGTTCGGATGGATTTCATCTTTCTCCGACCTTTCGGGCGGAACATCATTTGTCTGTTAGGCATGCCTGTTTCACTGTTTCAATTCCTCACTAGAGACCAGATGCCACCCCTGTTGCACTCACCCAGTAGCCTCCCTCAGGCCTTATCGGAGGAATGGGGGGGGGGGGTAAATATCGATTAGGTACATGCTCCGGTCAACATGAAAATATCAAAAAAGCTGTGGGTATACGTGGACATTTTTCTTAATTAGGTCACCCGACGTAACTCGGTTTCAGGCGGGTATAAAAATTTGCCTAGTGAGTTTTTCGACTTTTTTTTATCCCCATAGCCTTCAAAGTCGAGGAAAATAACCAAATTGATCCTTATTTGGAGGAGAGAGGTCGTTAGCCCCGATATAGGTATTTGAATTTTTAGTGTTTTCTATGTTTTTTTTCCGGCCACCAAAAATGAACCGATTTGAGCGTTCTTGGTCTTAAAATCTTTATTTTACCTTGCAGAATATGTGGATATTTTTTATATCCAAATAGTTCTATTTCTATTTTGTTCGTATTTTATAATTTGCATATTGAGTTTTTTTGTATATTTGACCTAAACACCCTCAAAATCTGATCAAATTGTGTCAAACTTTTACGTTTTAAAATATGGAAGTATTATGTGTAGTCAACGCACCACTGGTTTTCCTTGGGAGATTTCAATGGTTCATAACTGAATAATAAACCAAAAACGCCTGATCAGCGTTGGCCTGGTGGGTATGTCTAATTGAACTGATAAGGGAATTTCGCTCATGGTTTTGGAAATTGCTTCATTTATTTAGTTTATTCATACAACATCCCATTGCCGTCCCCAGGCAACCTACGGCTGATTCTGACGGTTGCCAGCGACAAACGACAGATGTCGACATGAAAAATTGAAATTGCCATTACTTTCTAGAATTTAGCCATCGAATTTTGAATGGAATAAAATTTCGATTCCTACATAGTTTTCAAGTTTTTGTAAGTGGTGAATTTGTGGATTAAGCTATTATTATTCTCATTGGAACAGTGCCAATTTTGGTGTTTCCAATACATGGAGTGCTTGATCTTCTCGAGGTGTTATCGTATTTCGAATAGGACGGATGCAGAGCTCGAGATCGGGGGAGGACGGGCCGCACTTTATACAAAGGGGCCGTTCAATAATTACGTAAGGACATTTTTCGGATTTTTTGACCCCCCCCCCCCCCCCCTTGTAAGGATTTAGTAAGATTTTTCAAACCCCCCCCCCTCCCCCCCTAAATCTTACGTAAGATTTTGACTTTTGTTAAAGCGAAAAAAATACGAAATCGTTATGTTTGCTTTTAGTTTCGTGGAAAAATACGCAATTTATGGATATTTTTCGTGCTTTTTCTGGCCTTTTGATCAAAAGCTGCTTATTTAAGCGCTGAAAACTCACACTCAAAAATCTTACGCAAGGAAGCACTTACCCCCCTCCTCCCCTTGTAAGGGTTTTATTAAGATTTTCCAAACACCCCCTCCCACCTCGATCCTTACGTAATTATTGAACGGCCCCAAAGGGACAGGAAACGGCCGGGCCGCAGTTCGTTTGGATACGTGAACCTGGGGACGCACCCATTGAACACACCAAGTGGAACTATAACTACCTACGGGATATTGAATCGAACAGTGATATAAAATAACCGTTACTTGATTCATTCAAATTCATTACTCAACTCAGGTTGTATGAAGGAAATGGCAATAATTAATATGGGGGACAAAACCGTCCCAGATATGGCAGCGCTTGGGGGTCACATCAATGTCAATACGGAGGGTGGTCGTTAGGGTTCCAGCCGACCCTTCCAAGCCGAGAAGGAATACCATCTCATTAATGACATCCAAGTTTATCTTTAATTGGTAAACTTGGCCATAAGACCCGTCTTAAAGTAAATATTGTGCCTCGAAGAATGGGCTGATGGTCGGATAACTTTCAGCAATAGTGAGCAGTGTGGGTAGGCAAATGGAATGCTTCGGGGTAGTAAAGTTCAAAGGCAAGTCAGTTTGAGGAATGGCGAGAGAGAGATAGAACGGGAAGGAGCTCCAAGATAGAAAGGCGAGGCGAGGCGGATAAAGTCAAACATAAAGAGCGCCATCTTGATTGAGCCTTGTATCCCAAGATAGGTCGGTACCTACGAGGATGGCAGATGGAAATGTAGGGGTAGGATAGGATGACAGGAACAGCATGGCAGACAGACAAGCAAGAAGCTTTGGCCCAAGGTACTCTGCTATCCGGTTGGTTGAACTGCGAGCGATGCTACCCACTGTTCTGATATCGTAACGTGCTATACAGGTATGTACCTACTAGCTATACTGCTAGTTATTGCGAGTTTGAGACCGTCACCGTTTCATACTTAAAAAAAAAAAAAAAAAAAAAAAATCAAAGGAATTGTGATAATTCCGACAATTTGGCTCCAATATAAAAAAAACGCTGATAAGTAGATTAGTGTCATGTGTATATTATTTGCCTGGTTATCACAGAAAATGAAGTTCAAATATTTGGAGTAGGAAGGTTCATCACCATATTGTGGGAGTCAACATTTGTATGCAAACAGAAAAACACTGAACGATTAAACACGACAGTGATACCCGTTGGCGAGGTCTCATAGGGACAATCCCTTCTACCTGAGACCTTCCAGGAAGGCCAGACTCAACCCATCCACCTCGCACTTCTTTCCACTACCGTAATTGAATTGTCCGCCCTATTAACCTGGCTAATCCGAAAAACATTCACTTTCCAATAGCCGAATCGCAGTTTTGCAGTTCCAACCCTAAAAACGGACCCCCTCGAGTGAGAAGTCCGTGACGGCAAACTTCATGTTTTTTACTTATCAACTAAAGATTAGCGCCGAAAAAACCCAAAGTCAAATTCATAATTTTTTTGACATTTTTCTTATGCTCATACCTTGGATTTTCCATGTGAAATCGGTTTTTTGCTTTTTTCTCAGTCCTAGAGAGGTGTAAAATTTTTCTTATTTTCCGTATCATGTACCTACCCAAAACCTACTAAAAATTAATTTTTTTGAATTTTTTTTATTTTTTTGAACATTTATTTAAAGAGACAAAAAATATTTTTTTTAAACGTCATAAATTACTTAGTCGTTGAACCAGTTTTCGACCACTAAAATCCAACCAATTTTGACTGACAGGGAGTGAAAACGGTGTAGGAACCTTCAAGGAACCCAACAAGCTCAAAAAATTCAAAATCGGTTCAGTAGGACCCCCTCAAATCGGCAAAAACGTGGAAAAGAGGAAATCGCAGCAAGAAATTCGAGCCAAACCGATTTAAAAACAAATTTTCCAAAATGTTCCGAGAAAACTTTCTATTCTATGGTAAATCAAGCGGGAAACCCTGGAAAAATACTCAAAAAATTATGAACGGCGTACGACGGGCAAAAACATTTCATTGCAGATTTGTGTTGTAGAACCTCTGAAACGTGAATAAAAAATTTTTTAGGGGGTGTTGTAAAGAAAAATTTTCCGATCAATTACATAGGTACATTATTTCCGGGTATTATGTACCATCATTAAATTAATCCAATTAAATTGTCTCGACCCCTCGGTCAGCATTTGACGAATTAAAAGTGGCATAAGTCCATTTTCATGACTAGAGGAGATGCGTAACGAAAAAGTGAGATGGGTAAAAGTGAGTTTTATCTGAAGCTCAGATCCGATTTTAAATTTTTTGATCGATTACAATACTTCAATTTACCTCATGAATATGCAACAGTCTGAATTCTAGCCTTGTATTCTTAAAATGTCCGATCAGATCACCAATACCAGCAAATCGGACAAAATGGACGTCGCGATGCTGACCCGCAAGACGGCTTTGCTGTGCGTTTGTGTATGCTGGCGGGAAGTCAATTTGTAATTGAGCCAAGTTCGGTCGGGTGAACACAGGGAAAAAATTACAAGGCTTGCTTTGTGCTAACTGAATTTTAGTACTAAGAGGTGGTTGAAAGTGAGAGATAACTTTGGAAGACAAGATAATTGGTCTGAATTTCAGATTGACTTTCAGTTTGAGTTTGAGCTTGAGTTGGTGTTTCTGTTTTAGTTTCAGTTTGAGTTCGACTTCGAGTTCAAGTTTCAGTTTCGGTTTGAGCTTCAGATTGAGTTTCAGTTTCAGATTCAGCTTGAAGTTGAATTTCCGTTCCAGTTTCGGTCTTCTTGGAGTTTGAGTTTGAATTTCAGATGGGCTTCCATCCTCTAGATGGGATTCAGGAAAATTTTTTTTTTCAAAAAAACTTTACTATCCCGAAAGTCTACCAATCTCTTCAACGCAGCTCATCGTTAAATTTTGTTAAATTCGCCATTTAATCTATTCTTAATCACCTTCGTAATTAACAGAATAATAATTATCTCTAAATTCTCCGAATAATTACGTTAAAAATGCCTCTAGAATGCCTCAGAACCGTTGGTAAAACTAGTCTCGATCTCACGTTGCTAAGCGCAACTGGTATAGTGTGAGTGCGTCACCTTGTTGGTGTAATAGGCTAGTGGTCGTAAGTAGGGTCAAGTGGGGTAATTATGAACATGGGGTAATCAAGAACAAAGTATGTTTGCGCTCCTGTGAGCAATGGAAAAATCAAAAAGATGTAGCAATCGAATGTTCATTCTCTCATTGATAGGTTACGACTTTTTTTTCTCCAATTTGGCAACGCCGATGACGCCATTTACGTGTTTATCAAAAACCTTATTAAAAAGTTTGTGAAACAGTTTTTTAGTGTTTGAGGTTCTTCCCTCTTCTGGCTGAAAAAATTGTGTTAAGTTATTGTTTTCAATATTTTTACATGCGTTAATTGTTGCTTCAACAGGATTTCACTCAAGTTTTGCCATATCTCGTTCTCAGTGACTTACAGAAGGGGTTCATAATTACCCCATACTTTTTTGGGTATGGGGTAATTATGAACATTTTTTTCTGAGAGTTTTTTTGCACTTCTCGTCCATTTTTAGCAATGAAATGGTACAAACTTTGTGATTTTCGTTTGAATTATGATATTTTGGGAGTATGTAAGTATATTGACTTGATTTATTTGGATCTTGGGGTAATTGTGAACTATGCTATGGGGTAATTATGAACATCGTCTTTTACATCTCATACGCCTAGTGTAACACGTTCGTGCTAACTGTCACATGTAACTGTGTGAAATGAATCAAATGTAACCTTTTGAACACCTCTTTTAAACGTCAAAATCGCTGTTCATAATTACCCCATACCCTATGGGATAATTATGAACATAAGGGGTAATTATGAACAGTGGTTTTCAAAGACCATACAGCAGTCAAAAAAATTAAAAAACTGTCTCACAGTGTATTAGGGATGTAAACCGATTGTTTTAGAGAGGTTTCCAGGTTTTTACATGAACTAGGTACTTCTGAGAGCTGTCAGTTTGTAAAATTGTTGCAATTTGTTCATAATTACCCCACTTGACCCTAGAAGATCAATCACCGTATCTAAGAACCAAGGCCTAATTCTCAAATTTTTCCAATTTTCGTTTTGCTGATTTGTGTAATACGACCAAATTCTTTAAATTGAAGATATTGGGAGGACAGAAGTTTTTGTGGGGGTTCCAACGAGTGGAAAACGAATTTCGTGGCTCTAGTAGTTTTCGATTTATTAAGAATTGGGGGAATTTTGGAAAACTCAAAAATGTCTCACAAAAACTGAAATAAAACCTAAACGGTTAAAGCTACCGGCGTGGCGATGGTCTCAATCGATTCAGCATAGAAAAATCTATAGAAAATGATACCGCACATGCTTCTGTTGCAAACTTTCTTAAAAACGCAAATTTTTTCTCACTTTAACAGCTTACTGGCCTTAAAATTAAAGTAGGGCTCTGTCGAGACGTTAGGACCAACTAGATACGTAACTTGATTTTTGGTGAAAATTTCAAAATTTTTCGATAGATCCTTCCCCTTGAAAAACTCCGGATGGCGTACGGCGGACGGACAAAAAAATTTTTATTGCAGATTCGGATTCTACACCCTTTGAAACGTAAACCAACAAATTTTCAGGGGGTGTTAAAAAAAATTTTTTCCTGACCGATTACAAAATTGGGTTTCCAATGGAATTGATAGATTAAATCCCGGGGGGGGGGGGGGGAGCGAAATTCCAGGGGAGGGGTGATTTCACATTTTTCGAGTACCTATCATTTTTCGACGATAATCCGGCGGACCGGTTGCGGTGCGGCACGCCAGACCGGAGGCACCTGGCTAAACAAATCGTGCGCGCCGCTAGCTGGCGGACCGGGGGATGAGCGCGCGGACAAGAGAAGGACGGAGGTACCGTTGAGCGCGGAAAGGAGCGATAAAGAGGAGCCGATAGATCGCTAACGAAGGAGACGAGCGGAAGATGAGGTCCGGCAGAAGCGGCGGCCCGGCGGACGGAGATAGACGAAGAATAAGAAAGCCGATAGGGCGGACGGGCGGAAGGAAGGAAGAAGGCAAGGGAGCCGAGGGGTGAGGCCGAGTGAAGCTGAGGACACCGCACAACAGCGGCTAGTGAACAATCAAGCAAACCAGCTTGACTAGTAAGGCCCCCTTCCTCCGCCTCCTCCTCCAGCTTGAGGAGCCCCTGGAGGACCGCCAGGAGAGGCGCTGCTCAAATCTACCTGTTGAGCCCCGCCAGTCAGTTGAGGGGAAGAAGAGCGCGCGTCCGCGATATCTCTCCGTCCGACGTACGACTGCCCTCGGTACGTCGCGCATCGCGCTTGACCCCCACGCGCGCCCAATTGCGTACCCGATCCCTGCCGGCGGGTGTCCGAACGCCTGCTGACATCAGCAATCCGCGATACTCACAGACTCCAGTGGTTGATTCCCCCCCCCCACGATCATCCCTTTGACCGGTATCCATCAGTGTCGTCGGCGGCACTGCTGATTGCTGAGGCGGAGTTGTTATTTCCGTTCCCTCGTCTTCTCGAAATCAACAACAAAAACATCAACAAAAACAACCGCGGCGGATCGTTCATCGGCGAAAGTTCCAAACTACCTGTCATCCGGATCCGTAAGTTTCCAATGTGATTCGATAGTTTCGCTTCGGTATCCTAGCCAGCAATCTTCTTGAACATTAGTTGCACCTCCTCATTAGTAATTACTTCCCTAATTAGTAAAAACACCGCTAAACCACAAATAAACGTGAAGTGCAAATTCCCAAGAGCAACGTTCGCTGGTCGACTCCTTCTTTTCATAATCGTCCATCGAAAGAATCACGTTTTCAGAATAACGGTTCCAAAATGCAATTTTTGTTGACATCTTGCAATTTGCAGTTTTTGCGATTTTTACATTTTTTCTACTCTACTATTGTATTTATTTTTTAATTTTATACTTTTATTTTTCCTATTATTTATTTCCTTTATTTATTTACATCCTTTATTTATTTATTTCCTTTTATGTATTTTATTTTTCCTTATATTATTATTTTATTTATTTTTTCCTATTTTATTCATTTTTATTACTATTTTTCTTTTTTTTATTATTTGATTAATTTTTTCTATTCTATCAGGGGGTCATTTTTATTATTATTTTTATTCATTTCCTATTTTATTATTTTATAAATTTTTCTATTAAGTATAGCGATTATTTAATTCATTTTCTACTCTTCTTTATCTTCTCTTATTTGTTAATTAAATTGTTTGTTTTTCTATTTTATTATTGTGTTTATTTTCCTATTATATTCTTCCATTTATTTTTTGTGTTACAGCAATTATTTTATTCATTCTCCTCATTCATTATTTTATCAATTCTTTTCGTTCATTTTTCTTAAGAAATGAACCTTTGTAATCGGGCAGGAAAACATTTTTTTAACACCCCCTGACAATTTGATGGTTACGTTTCGAGGGGTGTAGAATCCGAATCCGCGATAAAAATTAGTCTGTTAATTAAGTAGGTAATTAAGGATCGGTTAAATAGTGCATTAAACAAAATTAATCGATGTACTGCGTTAAAAAGATTGGAGGATGCCTATCAAGATAATCTATCAAACAAGGTAAATAATGTAGCATTTTGCTGGGTTGAAAAAAAGTTTTTCTAAATCCCCTTCCAAAATACAAATTTGTACTGAAATGAAAGAATAATAATATCTAAATCGAAAAATGAACCCCTGTGCAGAATTTGCAGAGTTCTTCGGATTCACAAAAAATGATGTGCGCATGTCACTGATCTACTTAGCAGCGTTTTTTTTCCTGCGAGATAAGTTTTTTCCATTTTATTTTTTTATTAATTTCAATTTTATTATTTCGTTTATTTTGTTCTGTTTCATCATTTGTTCTTAATTTTATTAAATACAATTTTTAATAAATTTTATTAATCTTAAATATAATTTTTAATAAATGTTATTTGTCTTAAATATAATTTTTAATAAATTTTATTTATCCTAAATATAATTTTTAATAAATTTTACTCATCTTTAATTTTGCGGTCATTTTTTATTTTATTATTTTTTGGCTACCTGCCTACCTCGTAGCTTAGGATTCTCCTAAATTCAATTTTTCATTTAAGTTCAAATTTGATTTGCTCAGTTCGGTTTCCAAATCATCGATATTTCCTGACGACGTAAAACTTTATAAATTGCCAAAATGATAAATTAAAAATTACACTTCGCTTTCTGACTTCCATTCGTACAGTTCTTATTTCATACATCAAAATCGAACACGCTAATGTGTCCGCCACATTTTCATATCTTTTTTTTAATTTTGAAAATTGAAATGAACCAATAGTTGGCGGCTCCTTAAAGGAATTGCAATTGTTAACTATAATGGAACTTCAGCGCAACAACTTCATCGTAACAATTTTTATGCCGATAAACGAAAAGGTTAGGCCAGACGAACCATGAAAAGCGGCAATGGCCATGGTGAGGAATGAGAGAAATTGGCAGAACAAAAAACAATTGGAGTCAACTCTCGCTTGTTATTATTTTTCGGCATAACAAAACGTCCTAAGTAAACTAACCAATATTAAACATTTTGGTCTGCTCTTGTAATGGAAATCTCGTAAAAACCCAACGACATTGATATCCTATAACATATTTTTCGCGAGCTGTCTCTCATACTCTGAAACTGGACTCAAACTCGGTCGGAATGAAATCCAAATTATGGTCCAAATGGTTGTCTTTAGGGCTTTACCTGACGTATCTTTTAAAATATTTACGCCAACAAATCCCGGATATGAGCTTTTTTTGAAAATACGAACCTAGTTCTTGTTTTCGATAGATTACCTAAAAACATGGTTTGACACGCTGAACCCAATTTAAAACTTCAATCACGCTAAACTTAGATGCTTATCGATTAAGGGCGAATGGCCGGCAATGCATATTATCATTTATTTAAATTATATTATTGTTCATTATTTATTTATCATCGCAGCGAGTTGCTCTTTTGCGAATCGATTTTTGGATTCTTGGACAAACAAGACCACTCTCGTAGAAATAGTTAGTTAATCTATTACAGCAAGTCTATCACACCATCAAGGTTACACACGGACGCTTGGGACATACGAGTTTTTTATGTTTATGCGTGGGTTGCCCTTGGCGACTGGAGTGGGACTTGGTGCTAAAATTGGAGCAATTGTAAATACTAAGGGAGAGGTAGGTATTTATTAAAATAGGCATTCAATTTAAATGTTAAAATTGCATTTAACATAGCGTCAATTTTTACGTCTCGCCAGGTGTTGCACTTCACATATCGATGAAAAGAATAAATTGCCATGGTAATTATCATTCACATGATTTCTAACATAGTCAAATTGCTGAACCGCCAATTCACCTCAAAATCGCAAATAAAACACGAGTCATTGTGAATTGCAGATATTGGATAGACAGAAGTTTTTGAGGGGATTCCAACGAAGGGAAAACGAATTTTGTGGCTCTAGGGCAATTTTAAAAAACTCAAAAACGTCTCACTCAAACTGCATTAAATCCTGAACGGTTATAGTTACCGGCCTCGCAATGGTCTCATTCGATTCAGCATGGAAAATTCTATAGAAAATGATACCTCACATGCTTATGTTGCAAACTTTATTAAAAACGCAAATTTTTTCTCACTTTAACAGCTTACTGGCCTTAAAATTAAAGTAGGGCTCTGTCGAGACGTTAGGACCAACTGAATACGGAACCTGATTTTTTTTTGTTGAAAATTTCAAAAATTTACGACAACAGTTACTGCTGTTATTGCTTTTTCCTGAAAACCCCCGGACGGCGGACGAACAAAATTTTTATTGCACATCCGGAATCTACCCCCTTTGAAACGTGAACCAACAAATTTTCAGGGGGTGCCAAGAAAAATTTCCTGACCGATTACAATGGTCAATTTTTTGAGAAAAATGAACCAAAACTAAGAATACGCTCATTTTTTAAATTTCAATTTCAAAATGAATGGAATTTCGAAAAAATTGGTGCCCCAAATTAGATCATCGTGGCCAGCTGAATTCGTGTGCAGGTGCTCAAGCCGTTCATTCGGTCGGACTTGACCCAATCCGTTGCTATACTTGTAGGTAGGTACTTAAACCTTCGGGTTGCACCTGGCATCGGATCAGCGGGTTTTGTAACACGTAAAACCAAACTGACCAGTGTCATAATTCATTGCCCAACCGAAGTAGTGATTATGTAGATGTGATCAAATAACAATGCTACGGTGGCGAGGAGCTCAACTTATTCATACAGCATATCGTCGAGACGCATTATAGGAGCCACTCGCCAAGAATGAAAACGTGAAATTTCCTCTTCTACAACTCTCGGATTGACAGTTTCTAGCTGACTTTCGGCTCACCTTGTGGAACGAAACGCTGATCCAAAAGTCCCAGAAGTGAGCCGAATTCCGCGGACGAAATTTGGTCAAAATTTTCAACTCCTAAACGCTGCGGTTTGCTCCAACTTAATGCCCGAAGAATCCGATCTAAAAAGGCTAATTGGTTCATTTTTGTAAAAACGCAAAAAGTCAATTTTGAGGGTGATGCCGTGGGTTTAGATTTTTCCGAGTATTTTAACAGGGTTTCTTGCTCGATTTACCATAGAATATGGGTAATTTCCCGAATTTTCGGGGGAATGATTTTTTCGAAACAGTCCGACTCGAATTTCCCGATTGAGATTTCTACTTAAGAGTTCTACTCAACCGATTTTGAATTTTTCGGATCCTTGGAGGTTTCTGCACCTTTTGCATCCCCTGAAAGTCAAAATTGGTTGGATTTTAGTGGTCAAAAACTGGTTTGAAGACTGATTTTTGACATTTCAAAAAATATCTTTTGACCCTTTAAAAAAATATTTTTGGGTAGGTGGGTAACATAACACTAGAACTGACAATTTCCTACGACTTTTCAGGACTGAGAAAAAAAATGGAGTTTGACTGGGAAAAACGCACAGTGAGCGCAAATTGGGTTTATGTTATCACCATAAGAGTATTAAATAGTATACAAATTCTCCCTATATAATCTATATAAATCTATATAAATTTTATATCACCATCATGTTTATGATATACACCACATCTTCACCAATTTTTTTTTGGGCAAATTCACTTTTGGGGAGAAAATACATTCAGCATGATACTCGAGAATGTGAGGGACATAATTAATCCATAAAACATGATTTACATGCTGCAGGAGAACGAAAAATCATCTAAAACTGGTTTTTTTGGCTCTCCTGAAAAGAAGCCAAAATGACGATGAGGGGTATTGCGGTGTCGCCGACGATTTGTATTGATGAGAGTGAAAATTTCGGCTAATTTTCTGGCTCCTAATTTTTTCACTGTTTTCCAGTCACGGATAATCTAGTGCCGGGAATTATGGGTTGGATAGTTAACCTGAAATATCCGACCCATAGAGAGAATATTCGATAACTAGCCGAGTCGAACATTCTTCTTGTGCCTTTCCTATGCGCTATTCCTTATTCTAAGTTCGATATCTTACAACCTGATAATTCTTCATGCGTGGGGGAGATAAGGTAATGTCAATAGTAGATATAGAGCGTAGAGCCATTGTTATCTTGGGTAAGTCATTGCAAAAATGTTGCAATTTTTATGTGGCGCTAGTCGAATACTCACGAAACGCGTGTTATCGCAAGTTCTTTGCCGTTTCGACAACGATTTATCAAACGATTTACATTTCTGGATGACGATAAACTAATAAGCAATCTACTTGCCTTAATTAGTAATGAAATTTGAATTTTTGGAATGATTGAATTGAATGTAGACTCGACGAAATTTCATCGTTGACATTTTCCAGCCCGTTATTACTCTCTTTAAGTTGAGGCATTGGAGATGGTAAAAGACTTTTCAGTATGAATACTGAAAATTCTTTAATTTGGAATTCCATATTGGAAAGGGCTAATAATTATTTTGAAAGTAACGATTGACCAATTCGAAAACTATGTGAATTGTAGTAATGTATACTATAGTTAGCATTCTTCAAAATCGCTGCAAATCCTAAGAGGTTAATTTTTCTTTCACTAATTAATCCTGAAATGAGTAATTTACCCACTAATATAGGGAGATACTACCTAGTTATACCATAGCATAAATACCTAAGCGACCAATAACTGCCTCCGGAATCGTACATTTACCGATTTAATATCAACTTTACCAAGCCTCCTGTTAACCAACACAACGTAGGTACCTACGTCACTTGATTACTGTTGGAAGTCACGAGAAGATCAAACTACAGTTTTTATGAACCAGGGCTAGTTGTATTTCTTCAATTTCCCAGTTCGATTTCTGGTTGTTGTTGCTAGGATTTGGGCTAATTATACCGGCATTATTACTTCCATATTTACAGGGTAAATGAAGGTATTGGAATCGTCCTAAAATCGAGAATTGGAACGGAGCATCAGAAAAAACTTTTACTTATAAGAATTTACTCAGAATCACTTCCCGGACAAGTGTCTGTGTGTGGAAGTATTGTGCGCTATCTACTCACCACTGGACATGATTATGTGGATAGATGTTGCTACAGTCATGATCTCAAAAACAGTTTTTGGTACATTATTTCCAGAAATAATGTACCTATGTAATTGATCAAGAAAAATTTTTTTACAACACCCCCTGAAAATGTGTTCTTTCACGTTTCAGAGGTTCTAGAACAAGAATCTGCAATAAAAATTTTTTGTCCGTCCGCCGTACGCCGTCAGCAGCAAAACGCATAGAAGGAGTGGTCCGATTTCGAAAGAAAAAAACGAGCGTTTAGCAAATTTTCCTGTGACGTGCACCTCCTATAAGGGAATCCTCTGAATCAACTCTAGACTACTCAGGAGTTGAGAGCAAAACACAACTTTTAGGACCAACCGCACCAAAATCGGATCAGCGGTTCGATACGAAGTGGACGGACGAAATTTTGGCCAAAAATTTCGTCCAGCCACTTCGTATTGAAATACTGATCCGATTTTGACTAAATTAGTCTTGAAAGTTGTGGTTTGCTCCAACTTGAGGCATATTGTCCGGGCAATCCGATCGGAGAAGGTTAACGGGTCCAATTCGGCATAATTAGGGTATATTTTTGAAAAAACACAAAATCTCAATTTTGAAGGTGATGCCGTGGGTTTAGAATTTTTTGAGTATTTTTCCCGTGTTTCTCGCTTGATTTACCATAAGATAGGGTGGTTTTTCCGAAAAAATTCGAAAATTTTGTTTTTGAATCGGTTCGGCTTGAATTTCTTAATGCGATTTCTGCGTTTTCGCGTTTTTGGCAATTTGAGGGAGTCCTACTGAACCGATTTTGAATTTTTTGAGCTCGTTGGATTCCTTAAAGGTTTTTACACATTTTTCACTCCCTATAAGTCAAAATTGATTGGGGTTTAGTAATCAAAAACTGGTTTAAAGACTAACTTTTGACCTAAACAAAAAATATTTTTTTTGACCCTTTAAAAGAAATGTTAAAATTCAAAAAAAAATATTTTTGAGTAGGTTTTGGGCAGGTACATGACACAAAAAATTTGCAATTTTCTACAACTCTCCAGGACTAAGAAAAATGCAAAAAACCGATTCCGGCTGGAAGATCCAAGGCCTAGCCTAGGAAAAATTTCAAAAAAATGATGGATTTGACTTCGGGGTTTTTCGGCGGGAATCTTTAGATATTGACTATGAAACATGAAATTTGGCATTTTTTCGAGATTTTGGTCACCAGGGTCAATTTTTTCGCAATTTTCTTGGTTTTACGGCCTAAGCACCTATGGGGTTAAGCAAAAACGTGATACAGGAGAAAACGTCGGGTAATAAATTCCCTATCAGATGCATTCCCACCCTTGATAACGACTGTTTTGTCCGAGGGCGTCGGCTTGGAAGTGCAAAACTGCGATTCGGCTATTAGAAAGTGAACGTTATTGGGATTAGAGAGTCTCGCATATTAATAGGGTGGACAGATTAATTAAGGGAATTTAAAGAGCTGTGTGGTGAAAAGATGCGATCCCGAGTCAGGCCTTTTCGGAAATCTCAGGTATCAATACCGTATATGAGGGGACCTGGTTAGCGTCCAGGTATAAGGGAAGGGATTGGGGAGGGGCATTGTCTCCTCGTGATGAGACCTCGTCAACGGGTCTTGTTTAATCGCTCAGTGTTTTTTCTTCTTTTTATACCTATTTATTCATCATTGTGAAAAAGTACCATTTAAGCATCATTGAACTCACCATTGACCATTACTCCACAAATGATATGATGATAAACCTACCTACTCCAACTATTTGAACTTTATTTTCTGTGATACCCAGACAAATAATGTACCCATGTCACTAATCTACTTAGCAGCGTTTAAACGTTAGTATAGCAGAAATGAATTCTAGTTTCTAAGGTCTATTGGACAGAAGTTGACTTTACGGAACAATAATTTCCTGTAAGATACTCGTAGAAGCGATGCAGCTGTAGGCAAGTCCACTGTCGAAACGCTTTTCTAAATTCGGGTTCTGTTTTTTGTTAATTCCGCACTTTTGCTCTAGAAACTCTTAGTTGAAGGTTCAAAATAACGTTTTGGCCGATACAGCTACCAATCGTTTCTTCGAATCACGTATTTACATTAGGTAGGTATGTTCTTCAGCAAGTAGCTTACCAACTGTTGAAGAATTCTAGACAAGTCATACTTATACCTCACGTAGCCTTTCAAACGACTGATTATTTCGAAATTTTGTTCGGTTTTGAGAGCGAATCACACATTTCTGGTAAGGTCGTTGCAGTACTAAACTAGAGAATAATCCATAGTTTATCACCTGCATATGTGCACAGGCGATCAACAAATAATCTGAAGAGCTCTATCAGTAGGTGACACTGTGAAACGTCTTCTCATGTTTGACACTAACTCTTTAAATTATTGAGCCGCATCTTTATAATAGCATTATGACCTATATTACCTACTGGAAATAAACATTACCTATTTATTGTTGTACGGTTTTATAAAGATGTGATATTTTCAGTTGTTGAATGATTTTAAAACGAATACATACCTACATTTAAAAGTTACCTAACGGTAAAAAGCTGCCTTCGCCATCTTTGTTATGACACTTAACTGTAAAAACGATTATTGTGCTATATGATGTTCAATTATTACATTGTTTGAAGAAATAAATGGAGAACAAACCCTTCTGTAAATGAGAGTTTGTAGCTTGGAGGGTGGGTTTTCAATCCTGTTTGCTTCACTTATAATGAAAAGGGAGTTTTCGCAGTTACATGTTCCCATCACGTAACTTTGTTCAAAATGAGGCAAATTACTAAGATAAATCATCCAATACTAGGGCCGTGACCGTGGTATTAAATAATATCTAACAATAGCCTTCAAAGTGGTCAAAATACAATCACTTTGTTTGAAAAATGTACAAATATGGAAGCATTGTGTGTGATCCACGCACCGCTGATTTCAAGTTAGTGAATGTTCCTAAACGGATAAGACCGCCCTAGGCACTGTTGTCAAACTAGAGGGGTCGCCTAAACAAATTCGCTTTTTCTCTTTAACTAATGGGCCGATTTTTGATTTTGAAAAAGATTCCAATACACAATAGCTAGGGTGATATTGTGGCACTTTTTTGAATTCCTCATACAATCGCCATGTACATATGGATGCAGCCCAAGGAACCGGTCCTAAATCCCGATGAGCGGTATGGGGAGGAATTTAAGCTGGATTTACATGGGCTTTTTTCTCTGCGTCCTGCGTAACGAGATCTGATTGGTTGTCAGCTTTACGCGCACTCACTTTTCGCACGCAGACGCCAATCAGATCTCATTACGCAGGACACAGAGAAAAACGCACAAGTGAATCCAGCTTTAGACGAGCGTCCTCAAAAACGTTGGTCAGACTCACATGGTACGTATGAATAATTGGAGGTGGTCCTCAAAAAAGTTCAAAATTAGGTACCAGCAGGTCCTCCTCTACCTTCCTCCCCTGCCATTTTCCCCATATGACCTGCACTCATAGGAATATACAAATATCATGCGTTCATGTACATCAATCCGTCAGATTTTGAAAAAAAGTTCTTACCTTGGACCAAACGCAGACGAGTTCCGGCTTACCTGTAACAAGAAGAGAAAAATCTTTTAATAAAGCTCTCAATCAATTGACTGGAAATGAAGTATAAATGTTTGGCAAAAATATCCAGACGGCACAGATAATTTTTTTTAAATACCAATATTATTATTGTTATAATAAAGTATTGGAAGGCAAAATTAAAATTAGAAGCTTGAAGAAATCGCAGATCTCGCTTAATCCAGATGATTTTTGGCGAGTTCAAAATTTGCAACGATTTTTTATCAATTTCAGATCTAGGAATCTAGTGAACAGAGTGACTCTCTTTTATCATTGTTTGTAAAGTGAATGCATAGAGACGTTTATGATTTTCAAGTTAATTTTTGTGCTTGCTTTTATAATGATGTACCTCGCTTTTACATCTCTAGACATCACGATTTTCAGTTATTTTTATGCAATATTTATCAATTCACTTAACCAACTGATTATCCAAGGACGCACCGACTATCTATTGTCCAGGTGACTTCATGCTGAAAAATCATACGTCACGTTTCCACGGAATCAGTTAGTCGGTGCGTCCTTGGATAATCAGTTGGTTAGGTGAAGTGATAAAGCGGCCCTTAAAGTACTTTGAAGTACTTTGCTTGACGATACAACGCGCTTGCAACTGGTTAAGCACTGAAAAGCATTAAGACTTACGTTTGGCCGCGACGCTCCAGGTGGGCCGATGTCCTCCGGCTGCTTACAGGTTCTCCAAGGCGATGCACATTTTTCAGCACAGAAATCACAGCACAGAAATCACGGCACAGAAAACACTGCTTTTTTAATCGCAAAAAATTTAAACTAACTTGAGGAAGAGAAAAAAAATTGACGAAAATTTCGACGGATTTTTTCATGTACGGATTGGGACAGTCGGTTTAGCTTCTTTTTTTTTATAGACCTAGACATTTTTTAGCAAAGTTGATTGAGTTTTCAAAACTACCTAGCTGCTATCATATTGACACTATCAGCAGTTGGGAAAAAAATTCAGCAAAACGTTTCCGAACCCTTGCAGATACTAATGGTAGTAATAATTCATTAATAATTATTTGTAGTACCTAAACTATGTTGATACCTCCTAACATAATTTGTTGAGGTTGTCGTTTCCGATCTATTTTGAGGTGGTCGAGGGTGAGAGAACATATTCGGTAGGTACATATTTGAAATTTTAAAACCTAATTACCTACATCCTACTACCTACTTTTGAGAATTTGACCAAGTTTTTCTTCGACTTTGGATTTTATGTAGGTACTTACTTAGAAACGTGAAACATTACATTTTTACCGATTTGGCCCTGGCAAACAACTTTCTCAACCAGATTGTAGTAATTGGGCCATTCTAAAATTATGGGACTATTTCAGGTGTCGGAAAAACGAAAAAAAAAGTTCGATTTCCCCACTTTTTTTTTGGTGTTACGGTCTTTGTAGGGTTCCCTCAGTACAATTCTGAAGCGGGACCACACTTTACCTCGTAGTTTCTGAAATATCGAATTTTGAAAATTTGTACTAGGTATATACAATTTTTTTAATAATAATTAGGAAAAAAACGCTGCTAAGTAGATTAGCGACATGGGTACATTATTTGTCTGGGTATCACAGAAAATAAAGTTCAAATAGTTGGAGTAGGTAGGTTTATCATGCCAAATTTCATGTTCCATAGTCAATATCTAAAGATTCCCGCCAAAAAACCCCGAAGTCAAATCCATCATTTTTTTGAAATTTTTCCTAGGCTAGGACCTTGGATTTTCCAGCTGGAATCGGTTTTTTGCATTTTTCTTAGTCCTGGAGAGTTGTAGAAAATTGCAAATTTTTTGTGTCATGTACCTGCCCAAAACCTACTCAAAAATATTTTTTTTGGAATTTTAACATTTCTTTTAAAGGGTCAAAAAATATTTTTTGTTTAGGTCAAAAATTGGTCTTTGAACCAGTTTTTGATTACTAAACCCCAATCGATTTTGACGTATAGGGAGTGAAAAATGGATAAAAACCTTCAAGGAATCCAACGAGCTCAAAAAATTCAAAATCGGTTCAGTAGGACTCCCTCAAATTGCCAAAAACGCGAAAACGCAGAAATCGCATTAAGAAATTCAAGCCGTTGTGTTTTGCTCCAACTTGAGGCATATCGTCAGGGGAATCCGATCAAAAAATTTTAAGGGGTCGAAAACACAAAAAAACTGTTTTTGAGATCATGACTTTTTTTACATTTAATCGTTTTTGAGTAGTCTTCAGTAATTCAGAGGATTCCCTTATAGGAGGTGCACGTCACAGGAAAATTTGCTAAACGCTCGTTTTTTTTTTTTTTTTTGTTTTTTTTGAAATCGGACCACTCCTTCCATGCGTTTTGCTGCTGACGGCGTACGGCGTACGGACAAAAAATTGTTATTGCAGATTTGTGTTCTAGAACCTTTGAAACGTGAAAGAAAATGCGTAGATAACATACTTTTATATTTCAATGCATCCGAATTTCGGTTAAACAGGGGGGTTTTACTGAGACAAAACTTAAGAATATAATATTTTTTGTAGATATTTTCGTATGAAATTTTTTCAAAAAAAAAAAAAAAAAAATTTTGTTTGCCCACTGATTTTAAGATGATTTAATTTCAATTATTTTCACAAAAGTTTGAATAAAATATAACAGCCTGTACAGCAGAAAGAAACTATCCCTCATCAGATTTAATCACTCATCTGATCGGCACTCGATAGAAATCACGAGGCGCAACGTCGAACAATCGATGAAATCACGAGAAACAGTCGAGCTCTCAAGAGTTAAAACGAAGAGCCTGATGTTCTCTGAAACCGGACCGCCAGGAGAAGACCCTCGGCGAGGGAGAAGGACGGACGATCGAGCCTTTCACTTCTGCCCGCCCAGCCTACCTACTTGTTTGGGGACCGGTTTTCCACCGACCTCCCCACTCAGATCTACCGACTGCCTTCCTCTAGCGATCTCCCATTATTTATTTCATCACATTTCACATTGTCATTGCCATTTAATCGCAACATTTAATCATTTAATAATTTTATCACATATTAATTAGATACCTACCTAAGATGTTGAGATGAAAACAGAGGAAAAATAAGTAGATCAGTGGCATGTGCACATTAGTTTTCTGTGTATCTGAAGAACTCGGCAAATTCTGCACAGGGGTTCATTTTGGTACATTATTTCCAGAAATAATGTACCTAAGGTATGTAATTGATCAAGAAAAATTTTTTTACAACACCCCCTGAAAATTTGTTCTTTCACGTTTCAGAGGTTCTAGAACAAGAATCTGCAATGAAAATTTTTTGTCCGTACGCCGTACGCCGTCAGCAGCAAAACGCATAGAAGGAGTGGTCCGATTTCAAAAAACAAAAAAACGAGCGTTTAGCAAATTTTCCTGTGACGTGCACCTCCTATAAGGGAATCCTCTGAATCAACTCTAGACTACTCAAAAACGATCAAATGTAAAAAAAGTCATGATCTCAAAAGCAGTTTTTTTGGGTTTTCGACCCCTTAAAATTTTTTGATCGGATTCCCCTGACAATATGCCTCAAGCTGGAGCAAAACACAACTTTTAGGACCAACCGCACCAAAATCGGATCAGCGGTTCGATACGAAGTGGACGGACGAAATTTTGGCCAAAAATTTCGTCCAGCCACTTCGTATTGAAATACTGATCC
This sequence comes from Nesidiocoris tenuis, assembly GCA_036186465.1. NCBI lineage: Eukaryota > Metazoa > Arthropoda > Insecta > Hemiptera > Miridae > Nesidiocoris > Nesidiocoris tenuis. The sequence goes on from AP028910.1 coordinate 10,106,471, forward strand.
GATTTTGACTAAATTAGTCTTGAAAGTTGTGGTTTGCTCCAACTTGAGGCATATTGTCCGGGCAATCCGATCGGAGAAGGTTAACGGGTCCAATTCGGCATAATTAGGGTATATTTTTGAAAAAACACAAAATCTCAATTTTGAAGGTGATGCCGTGGGGTTAGAATTTTTCCCGGGTTTCTCGCTTGATTTACCATAAGATAGAGTGGTTTTTCCGAAAAAATTCGAAAATTCTGTTTTTGAATCGGTTTGGCTTGAATTTCTTAATGCGATTTCTGCGTTTTCGCGTTTTTGGCAATTTGAGGGAGTCCTGCTGAACCGATTTTGAATTTTTTGAGCTCGTTGGATTCCTTGAGGGTTTTTACACATTTTTCACTCCCTATAAGTCAAAATCGATTGGCCCTATAAGTCAAAAATGTTAAAATTCCAAAAAAAATATTTTTGAGTATGTTTTGGGCAGGTACATGACACAAAAAATTTGCAATTTTCTACAACTCTCCAGGACTAAGAAAAATGCAAAAAACCGATTACGGCTGGAAAATCCAAGGTCCTAGCCTAGGAAAAATTTCAAAAAAATGATGGATTTGACTTCGGGGTTTTTGAGAGTTCGGGCTTGGATGAGCTAGAGTGATGACCTCATGACGCGCGCTCTACGTTTTGTACCGGTTTTCAGTGAGTTTGAAGTGCTAAAACTTGTGAAAAAGTGGCATATGCTTCGCCCTTATGACTGATCACATGTCGGTGAAATCTTTTTGACCGGAGAGCTTTGTTTAACTGGTATAAAGACAAGTTGGATAAATACAAGCTATTGGAAGGCTAGCCGGTGACCTAGTTAATTGTCCGCAGTTTTCCTCATTACGTGGAGCCCGCGGTGACGATTGGAGTGTAGTCGGTCGCGCTGCAGTGACATATAGTCGGCCGCTAGCGTTGTGCTAAGAGTAGTGGGGTGAGCTCGGCTCCCCCTGTACGTTCGGTCTGCGGGGCGCACGCGTTGCGTCAGTCTACGGATGGATGAAATAAACCATCTCCAACTAAGAGCCTTGCTCTTAGAGAACAACATGAGATCTATGGAGAAAACAAAGAGTGACTTGATCTCTATGATTCGCAATGAAAGAGCCACCTTGGGAGAGGTGAAGATGGGCTCAATTTTGAGAGAGGTCGAGGAATTAGCAGATTTTGCATTGGCCGCAGCGAAGGGGTACAGCGAGGTGCTCGAAGCCTTTGATTTGAGGCATGAGGTCGTACCAAGGCTCAATTTATTATCTGAAGAGATTGAGAAGATAAATGAGAAGGTTGAGCAGATATCAAAAGAGAACATACTCCAGTACGTACTTGAGAGGCTGGACAACGAGGCCAAACACAGGAAGCAGGATATGGCGCAAATTTCAACTGGGATCGGCCGGATGGAAAAAGCCATTGAAAAGGCGAGGAATGACCTTAAAAAGGAAGCGGTCGGTTTCTCAAGGAGGAATGCAGCAAGAGAAGACACGACCTCGGATGGCGCGATCTCAACAGAGGAGTGGTCTGAGGTTCTAAGTAAAAAAAAAGAAGAGCTCCCCGAACATTCGCTCAAATGGTCAAGTCGGAAATCAAGAGGAACGTGTCCAACGACAGGGCGAGTACGATCTTAGTTTCGAACCCTAACCTCAGCCCACAGTCAACGAGGAGAGAGGTTATGAAAGCAATCGACCCTGCTGCTCAGGGCATAAAGATTAGGGCAATGAGAACAAAGGGCAAAGAAGGAGTTGTATTAGCGACGGCAAGCCAAGAGGACAACGTGAAGATCCAGAGCAACGTCCAGCTTCGCAATGCCGGTTTTACTGTACAAGAGTCAATGGGCGACAACCCCAGACTTAGAGTGCATGGCGTTCAAGCAGAGCTCGCTCCCGAGGAATTCGTACGTGCTGCATTTGCTCAAAATTTCCAGGGCAATTGGACCGAGTCCATGTTCAGGGCCTCTTTCAAGCCGTTGTTCAAAACAGGCAAGAGGGATTTGGACACGGTGATCTGGGTTGTCGAAACCTCACCAGAGATGAGGAGAGCAGTTCTGAACCAAGGGCGACTGTACATCAAATGGGACAGCTGCTGGGTTGCGGACTTTGTACGTGTATCTAGGTGCTTCAAGTGTCAGGCTTTTGACCACGTCGCAAAATTCTGCAGGGGTGTGGAAATATGCAAACACTGTGCAGCCGAGGGACACAAGGAGGAGGCTTGCCCTGCAAAAAATGAGCCACCCAAGTGCAGCAACTGCAGAAGAGCTAAGGAGGACGACGGCCATGCAGTGACCTCTGAGAACTGTCCTGCTTACAATTGGGCAGTTCGTAAGAGGCTCCGTAGAACCAACTACGGAAAGGAAGCGGAGCAGCAGGGAACCCAACAGCCGCCAGCACCGTGCCCCCGGAACTGTGACTCTGGGGGGAATGCCAAGAGGGACAGAGAAGAGGCCTCCCCTCAGGGCCCCTCAGAGAAACGAGTCATTTCAGACTTGGACAGGCCTGAACCTCCAGTTACGCCCAGAAGAAGGTCGGAGGGGACTGAGATTGCTTGGAAGGAGTTATGTAGGCACTGCTTTAAATATGGGCATACAACAAGTCAGTGCCGCTCGTTAGTAGCCGCTTGTGAACACTGCGGGTTGGAGGGGCACAAGGTAGAAACCTGCCCAAACAGAGGCTCATCGACGCGATGCGTTCAATGCATCAGGCTCAAGTTGAAAAAGGACGCTACCAAACACAGCGTCCTAACTCCGGAAATTTGCCCAGCATACATTATGCATATCAAGCTTGTGAACAAGGGTGAGCCCAATTTGGCAATATGCTCCCCGCCCTAGAAACAAGTCCTCAGGATGGATCCATAGCCTGAGCTACCTCTACTGCACTCAACAGCGAGAACTGATGGGGAGGAGCAAACAAGCGGGTGCGCTAGCTCAAGAATCGGCTAAAAAATAAAAAAAATAATGAGATAAATTTGACTAAATTAATACTGATGTGTCGTTCTGTGAATTTGTAGATTCTAATGATTAATATCGACTGTATACTTCAATTCGGTTCTATTTGTTACTTTGCCAGTGTGCATTGTTGGTTGCGTGAAAACTATGCTATGGATGTAAAAAAACCTTTGTGAAATCTTCGGATCAACACAAATAAAACAAAAAAAAAAAAAAAAAAAAAAAAAAAAACTTCGGGGTTTTTTGGCGGGAATCTTTAGATATTGACTATGAAACATGAAATTTGGCATTTTTTTCGAGATTTTGGTCAACAGGGTCAATTTTGGGGGCAGTGACACTGCTGAAATTGCGGTTTTGCAGTTTTCTTGGGTTCACGGCCCATGTTCCAATCGGTTTAAGGCGTGAGGAATACGAAATGGCGGCTGTAACATTCCCACCCTTGATCTTGGTACCGCCTCTTTCGTCGTTTATTGGCTCAGAACTGCAAAAATGCGATTCGGCTATTAGAAACTGAAAGTGTGAAGCTCGGATTAGACAGCTTATGTTAATGGGGCGGATCTTGATAACAGTTGTCACCTGTTAACGCGCGGTTAACAAAATGGCTGCCTTCTAGCCGCCAGGCCTCAGGAAATATTTCTTTGAAAGCAGCCGCCAGGTATTTTCTTTTTATACCTACCTATTTATTCATCATTGTGAAAACGTACCTTTTCGGCATAATTGAATTCACGATTGACCATTACTCCACAAATGATATGATGATAAACCGACCTACTCCAACTATTTGAACTTTATTTTCTGAGATACCCAGACAAATAATGTACCCATGTCACTAATCGACTTAGCAGCGTTTTTAATTTTATTTTTGGAGCCTTAAACGTTTTTGATCCCCAGACCTGCATCCTGCACCTTTTTCACCTGTCAGTCAAGATTCAACTGTATCTATATTATAGCCATTTGAATGATCGCGCAGGGCTGCCAGTAGGGCAGGCTGCAAGGACTGCAAGATTTGGTCATATTACAAGTGGAGTCTAAGTTACAGAATGGCTACTGTAGATGTTATCGTACTATATGGGAGTTTAATCAATGTCTGGAATTTTTTCCACGGTGCTCACTCAATTAGGCATGCATCATGTTTTCAAAATTGTGAGCTAAAAAGAGCTTTTGTGCTGGGACAATAACGAATAACAGTGAGAGAATTTGGAGCGTTTTTAGTTTCAGGGCGTATAAAATACTTATTACTTCCGTCTTTTTCTGCAGACAATTACCGTACCTGGCATTTTTGAACGATTCCCGATCGGCTAATTCCATAATGGATTCCCAAGGCAGCTATAAGATGGCGTTTTATTAGCGGAAATCCATCACTGAAAATGAGAAATTCCCACATTGGGCTAGACGTAGGAAGTTGTTGATATAACAAGAAGGAGAGAAACAGTTCGAAGCCTCGTTTGCGGTTGCTACAGGAATTTGAATGATTACCTTTCAAGTCGGAGGCGTTGTTCACCACTCGGCGATAGAAATGATGAGCTCTCATCTAGCAGACTCTGAAAAAGAGAAAGAGAGAAATACTGAAGAGACAGAGGGAGAAAGGAGAGAGGGAACTCAAGTTCTTCCTTAGCCAGTTTCATAGGTTTTTAATTGGGATGTCATTGGGTGCTGTAGTGAAGAGATCTTCAAACCGTTATATGGTAGTTATTCTCTCAACCTGTTTCGTTATACTCAGCTCACGCCAGCTTCGCCTTTTACGCACGAAATTTTCGTTCAAATCTATCGCCTCGTTCCGGTACATTTTTCACACGCACTTCATTTCGGAGAGGTGCGCGATCAAAATAAGCAGTCGAAAGAAGTCTCGACCTGGCAGAATTGGAATCCTTAACACGATTATTGTGTATTATTAGGTCGATCAATGTGAGCACTTGGAAGAATATTTTTTCTTGAAAAAAAAAACCTACGTGGCTAACGAGTCGTGATGTTTTTTTTTAGCTTTACACCAAGGCTCATAACTCCAGTTTGATAAAACAGAGAAGCTTTTCCGTAAAGATGAAGATGAATCGGATTCCAATGATCAAACTCTCGTCTGTGGATCGAAACCACAACACTTCCTCCCAGAAAACCGAAGTATTCAATACTTTGCAGTGTTTTCACTCCCCCACTTTAGTGTCGAATTTTGAAAGTTGCAAGAGCATTTCAGCAATTTTATCCGCAAGATACCAGTAGTTTTTCCGGTCAATGTAAATTTTCATAATATGGAACAATTGAAATTTAGCTTTTATCCTTAGGTGTTTTCAGCAAATTGATCATCTCAGTGGTCCGAATGATTTAGTCAGCCGTCCTCAAGTTTGCGAACTAATTCGGGGAGTAAAAGTGATCGGAAGTAACCAGTGCAATGTCATCGACAGTCTGCTTGCCCGCATAGCTTAGGGGACCCGGGGGTTTGTTTCCCACTCTTGGCAAGCAACTGAACTGTCCACTTAGAAAAATTGGAGTTTTATTAGCTTTCCTTCGATCGTATAGTACATAAAATAAATTATTTATTTATTATTTAGATATTTATATATTCAATAAATACAACTATTTATAAAAAAAATATAACTTATTTATTTTATGTACTATTTGATCGTAGGAAAGCTTATAAAACTCCAATTTTTCCAAGTGGACATGTTCAGTTTTGAAAGACACCTCCTCATTTGTTCATGAAGTAAAAGTGATATTCGAAGGTACTTACCTAAAGATGACCCCCCCGAAAACCAAATCATTGGAAAAATTGAATGCCAACATTTCTCAAGAACACTTATTACTGACTAATTAATTTAATTGAATATCATTAATTATAATATCATTAGTGCACATTGGCGGTAATGAAACCGTTAAACATACGCCTCTGGGTCATGTACAAATGCTCAGTGACAAATGTAGAGCCTGGGAAATTCTTAGTGGAAAAAAATTTAAAAACCCTGGGTTTGACCTTTTTTGAGAATAAACCATAAATCTAGTAAACCTTTCTTCGAATTGAGGTCGACAAAATTTTCATTGGCGGGGATTCCGATTGAACTCTGGTACAGTAATGTAAGGATCGTAGGTCTATTTCACCTGCTAATTATCTACTGGATCGCTGGTAGTCTCGCACTCCTTTTCGACCCCTCGAGTTGATTTAACAGTTTCTAAAAACTGTGCCGAACTGAAGTCTAGATTTCACTTCGTCTGACTGCTGTTCCTCAGCTGCTGTCCGATTTTTCTACTACCCATCTGAGCAGGATGGCAGTCAAGTATTGACCCAAGCTGAAGCGAGAATCTTACGGCCGTCATTTGACTTGTACACAATGAAATGCTTTCGACAAACAAACCGTCGTGACAGAGAGGCACGTCGATTTGAGGGGTCATGTACCAACCTGCACTCGCGATGATTGTCTACCCACCTTTCGTTTTCGGGGGTACCTATCAGGGGGCAAAGTGTTCAATATTGAATGACCAACGAAAAATCCTGTTCGAGCCTATCCTTAGGACGCAGATTTCCACACGATTCCATTTCTCTGGGCACGATTAATTTTTCAGGCATGCATGACAAATCGACTCAGCTGGCACTGTGATCCGATTGTCATAACCTACTTTCAAGTGTGGATCGTTTGAACCAGATTTGAAACGCACTCAGCGCAGAGGTTTCGACTTTTATAATATAAAGATATTATCTTGTGTCAAACGAAAACCGATTAAACCATTTTTGAACACTAAGAACAACTATTTTTCCAAATGTGGCACAATCAGTTACACATTTTGGTTTAACATTAAATAATTAGCCATGTTTTAATTTGTTTTAAACCCCCCTGAAAATTAAATAATATTGTTGTCAGAATTGAAATGCTGCTAAGCAGATTAGAGACATGCTTAAATTTTTTTGCGTGTACCCAATAGGAAACAAAGCTATAATAAATTAATTTTAATCCAAAGTATAGCTCTAATGCATTGTAGTCCCGGCCGTAGCAAAATAGTTGACTACCTGGTCGCTCTCATGGCCAAAGGCCTGAGATAAGATACGAACTATCTGTCATCAAACGGGCTTAGTGTGAAGACAACTGAAACACTTTCTTTCCCATAAAAGGTGGTATTTAATGTAAATTATATTCTCCAACAGTTTTGGTCTATTATAAAAATATAAACCATCGTAATCGTCCAAGAAAAAAAATTGTCCAACCTACCCTGGAAATTTCATGCTTTACGTTTCAAGGAGTGTGGAATCCGAATCTGAATTTTGAAAAAAATCCGTCCTTCCGCCTCCCCCGTCCTCCGCCCACCGTCCGCCGTGAACACTTTTCCCCCCAAATGGCTGGAGATTTTTGAAATTTTAAAGAAAAATCAACCTTGTTCCGGGACAGGCCCAATTCTTTGGCCAGCCAATCGGTCAGTTTTAATCCCTCTGGACAAATTTATGAAATCTTGAAAAAACTGCTTTCTTCAAAAATATTCTCCTACTTGAAGTAAAATGTTTCATTTGAAAGTTTTTTCATGCAGAATCGAACGGGACCATTGCCAGATCGGTAGCTTTCTTCAATCAAAAGTTACACGCTTTTCAGGCTTTAGGTGGGCACGCGGGCCTGCTTTTTGGGTAGACTGCGATGAATTTTTAATTTCCTCATGTTTAATGGAAACTATTGTTTTTGTGCCGAATTTCAACTGTTCAACTATTTTTGCCGAAAAACATTTTTATTTAATAAAAGTCAGTGTGGAACTTTGATGTTGGGATGCACGGTTTCCAGTATACTTGAATAAGTACAATCCAATGTCAAGAATTTTTACAGAGCTAACTATTAAATGATATTCGACCATTGTTTTTATCATAGTTTTATGATTTATTTAAATTGTTAGTGTTTTCTATCTTATTTTTTTCGGCCACGAAAACGAACGGATTTCAACGTTCTTGGTCTTGAAATCTTTGTTTACCTTGCAGAATATGTGGATGTTTTTTATATTCCGATAACATGACGTATTTTCATTTTAGGCGAGTTTTAAAATTTGCATTGTGGGTTTTTTGATATTTTTGACCTAAACGCCCTCAAAAGCAGCCAAAATATGATCAAATCGTGTCACACTTTCACGTTTCAAGATATGGAAGTATTGTGCGTTATCTATGCAACACTGGTTCTCACTTTCGGATCGTTAAATTGATGAAATCAAACTACAAAATTTTCCTAACTAATGATTGCAATATAGTAAATAAGGATTTGCAACGAAGTTTTCTGATTGGAGAGCCCCATGGCAAGGATCGACCGAGTCCAATGAAGAAAGGTACGGTTTAACGAACAGTTAACACTTGAGAGCCCATTGCGTCCGCCCACGGTTTTATGGCCCCAGCGGCCAGAGCTGGTGTGGTGGCGGTCCGGTCCAATGATGCGGTCCCGGATGATTGATGGTGTTACAAGTATGCGCAAAGAAGAAAGGTGTGCGCCCTCCCGCGCTGGGTTTTATTGATTCATCTTCGGTTTCGTCGTGAAGTCTTTTGACGCGTCTGTTCGCCCGACGAACGTAATGTTACACAAATAGATAAGAGTATTCATGGTTCATAATCGAAACGTTGAAGATAGCGTCTATGATAAGCATAATAATATTATGCTTCATATATGGAAAACGGTTTTTCGTAGGCTTTATCGATTCGCTTTCTACTTCTGACATATTTCCCCGTAAATAATGGACAAATACATTTTTACTTATTTACAGAGTAAATGAAAGTATTGTAATCGTCCTAAAATCGAGAATCGGAACGGAGCTTCAGAAAAAACTTTTACTTATACACATTCACTCAGAATCACTTCCGAACAAGTGACTGTGTCCGTTTGTCCGTCTGTGTGTCTGTCCGCCTGTCCTCCTCCTTCATAGTAGTAGTCATTGAAAAAATGGTCATAGCTCCCTCAATTCTCAACCTTTTTTCAAATTTCTTGAACTGAAATGTTTGTCTTGGCGAGACCTAACACCCAGTTTAATCGGAATTTGAATAACTTACAGTAATTCCGATATATTTGCATTTTTAGTGATTTCTATTTTTCCCCGGCCAAAAAAATGAACCGATTTGAACGTTCTTGGTCTGAAAATCTTTGTTTTACCTTGCAGAACACGTTGATATTTTTGTACATTATTTCCAGAAATAATGTACCTATGTAATCGGTCAAGTTTCATAATCCGATAACATGGCGTATTTTTATTTTAGGCTAGTATTAAAATTTACATAGTGAGTTCTTTGGTATTTTTGACCTAAACACCCTCAAAAGCAGTCAAAATATGGTTTAGGTCAAAATTATCAAAAAACTCACTATGCAAATTTTAAAATTCGCCCAAAATAAAAATACGCCAAACTATCGGAACATAAAATATAATCACATATTCTGCAAGGTAAAACAAAGATTGTCAGAGCAAGAACGCTCAAACCCGTTCATTTTCTTGGCCGGAAAAAAAATGAAATAGAAAACACTAAAAATGCAAATATATAGAGAGTACTGTGAGTTACTCAAATTCCGATCAAACTGGGTGTTAGGCCTTGCGTAGACAAACCGTTCAGTTCAAGAAATTTGAAAAAAGGTTGGGAATTGAGGGAGCTATGGCCATTTTTGTGAATGACCACAGACGGACACGGAGACACTTGTTTGGGAAGTGATTCCGAGTGAATGTGTATAAGTGAAAGCTTTTTAGGGTTAAGCTCCGTTCCGATTCTTGATTCGAGGACGCTTCCAATACTGCCATTTACTCTGTAAATATGGAAGTAACAAGGTATCGGGCATGGATGAGTACGATCCCTATACCTACACTAGAAAAGCAGCTCCTTCGTAAATAAATGTTGCTCGCTTCGGCCATTAGTCGCGTCACAGCAACTGCTCGTTTTTTCCCTCCTTTCTGTGGACACTGAATCGGCACATTCCTCAAGCCGTCATTCACATTTACGGCTATTTTATTTCGGCAAGCTCGCTTTTAGCTCTGGCAGGCGATTTCGATCCCATTGTCGTGTTCCTCTCGCGGAGAAGTTAAAGTGGTAAAAGCCATCATTAACTTCGCTTCTTCTACATCTTTGTGTTTCATATTCGTGCATGAACTCGCCGAACAGCCTTTAAGTCTTGTTAGAAGTGAAGTTTATCTTGGAAATTTAGTGCCCATTTGTGTTCGCTTCCCATGCTGCTCTTCGGTGTCTAAATGGGCGATTTCTGTTTTCAAGCAAGCAGCGCGGAGTTGACAATGTAAAAGATAGCTAGCGCCGGTCAGTGTAATGATTCGGAGGGGAGTGAGTTTTGCAATATTATCCTCAAAACGGATTAACTTATTTGAGGGATTTTCTCGAAACAATTGGCAAAGGATTAGCGCTCCTCAAAGGTATATTTTCATGGTCGATCCATCGTCGTTATACTTTTCCCTAATGGCTAGAGTGGGAATGATGCAATTATCGTAAATATCAAACTTGCTCCTGCTCAGGACCAATTTCCTGGCCTGATCCCCAGCCCGCCTCACCTTTTACCCTCGGTTCAATGCCAATGGAAATACCTGAGGGACCTGTGGAGATGGAAATGGAAAATAGCGATTGGCATTGGTGGCTACTAGGTATAAGGGTGCTGCTTCTGGTTCAAAAATATACGAAGTTCCTCCTAAAACATTTGATCGTTCACCTCGCCGATTGATATTTAGGGGAGCACTTGCAATTCTTTATGCCTCCTCTCGCTAAAGTAGCCACCCTTCCAAGGTAACGTCTAACAGTGGTCTAGCATTTTTTATACATGACACTCCTCTCCTTCGGTATTCTCGGGTTGGTACCGCACGAAATGCACGTCTCTATCTCACTCAACTCGATAGGGGGCCATCTAAACATCCGTTCCAACTATTAGTTTGGCTTTTTCCTTATTTGATCCCCGTTTTCACAGTAAGATGTCAAGTCCCACTGTAAAAGGGTTGACTTTATGAAATGCTGCATCTATGTACAGTACCTGAAATACACAAACCGGTGAAATTGCGTCTACTACTTCTGTCATACGATTGCAAGTATAATGCACCTAGTCGTACATATGAAACTGCTGTCAAATTGGTCATTGTTCATATTCCGTTGGTTGACCAATACATAAATGCGTCACCCTTCCGTTCACATTGACACCGAGAAGTTCCCCGAGTGACATTGATAAAACTCCAACATTTAGGTAGGTATTGATATCCGTGAGCTCAAACATCTACTTACAGTAGGTAGCCATTCTGTGACATTGACACAGGTAAACCTAATCAATGTTTTCTAACAAAAAAGTAAAATTAGGTAAAAGAGTGAAATTTGGTTTGGATATCTGTGCTGAGCCCCAACACTTCAATAAATCTGACGGAATGAAAAAAATCCTCGCAGGCTCCTCCATAGAGCGCTCATTGAAAAGCTTTTGAACGGAGAAAGCCATCAACCTGGCAATAATTGCCAAACAATTATTGTTTCATTCGATTCAGCATACAAAGTTTTTTCAAATGAAGCATGCAACTTATTTGGCAAAGAAATTTTTGAAAAAAATCGCAATTTTTTTCAATATTTCAATTATTCTCTTAGAATCCTTAAATTTGAGTTATTGGCTTTGGTAAAGAATTACGGCTGTCCCAGATCAAGGTAGTTTTTCCTGAAAAATTAAAAAAAAAATCTCCTGCCGTTGGGGAAAAAGTCTAGACGGCGGACGAACGGAAATTTTTTATTGCAGATTCGGATTCTACACCCTTGGAAGCGTATACCATAAAAATTTCCGAAGGATCACAAAAATGTTCTCTTGAGAGGTTACAACGGTTCATCATTTGATAATGAACCAATAGCTGCTCAAGTCTGACGAGATCCGATCCTTGCCAGTCACTTTGTTCATGTTGATCTGATTTTGACCCATGGAGGGTGTAGTTCGGTATCTGTTACAACTCCGCCTCCCTAACAGTAGAATTGGGGGTGTATCACTCACCATGCGCTTTCTGCAAATCGACAATGAGCAAAACTTGGGTTGAAAACCCAAAATTTTAGAAGAGGTAAAAAAACTTCCGATTGCCGGCTGCCCAAATGGAGATGACTATAGAGGCTTGGCCTAGAAACGCCAATGAAATTTGATGGTTTCAACTTAGAAGGAGCCTTGACCAATTAAGTTAATGAATTGTCTCGACAAGCTTTTCGATAGTGAATGAGTGCCTAAAAAGCAACTTGAGTCCATTTTATTGACTCAAGGAGACTGGACTCGAGGAGATGCACAGGAGTTGTTTTACCAGTAGAGCTCAAAACATCGTTTTCCCAAAAAAACTCAACTTATGAGGTTTTGCAGATTTACCGTCGAAATATCTCCTTTCCTATCGATCCGGTCCGACCGAGGTATCGACGATGCAGTGAATCGTCTAGTCAGAACTTTCACTGGGAGTTTTCGCTCGTACATTATTATATTAATTGTTGCGACTCTTGAATAAAACAGCGAGAACACTAAAATAGTAGGCAATGACTGGTCCATGGCTCTCGGCTTTAAATTGAGGGGCTTGTTGAACCGATAGTGAAATCTAGCGTTACTGACTTGACGGGTGGCCCGTCCTGATGTGCATTTTCTTGAGAAAAATAAATTTGAAATTTTCGCACGGAATCAGCATGCTCATTGTAACCTTATTCCGAAAATGTTCTACCATAATGATCTACTACTACTTCGTTGAGAGGCTTTTCAAATTTGAGCCCGACACCTCTTTTTACGTAGCTACTCAACATCGCATTACCGAACAGCACCTGGAATTAATGTTCTTGGAACTCCGTGTCAGAAGATCTGGCGTTTCCTTCCAGAGAAATAGTAAGCAAACCATGCGTTCCAAGTTGTTGAGCATTCCTTTTGTTCTCCACGATGCCACAAACAAGGCCCCCTACGCCGAAGAGCCTGATAATTTTTCATGAACATTCTCGTGATTCCGATTCAAAGCCCCAGCCTCTAAAGTAAGGTGAGTCTTCGGCTCAGCCGAAGGATAAGATAGATTATCCCTCTCCATATATCGCCCCATCCATTCGTTCGAAGAAAAGAAAAAGCCAAGTCATGGCTGCGAGGGGGGCTTCTTACAGCACCAGGTAAAGCGCGACTAATAAGAATAAGTGGATATTTGAACTAAATCAATGTGAAAGGGATGGAGGGAGAGAAACTTCTCCTCCGACGGACTCCGGCGTTTTTTTAAAAAGGATAACGGATTACCCTGACAGTGGCTCCAAGCAATCATTCTCGACCGCTATGATGTATCACTAAAACTTTACCACGGCTTGTGCATTGCCAAGGCCTCGCGCGAGTGTATACTTAATTACCAGGTATAAGGGGAGGGCTTCTCAACAAAGACGTGACCAAAGCAAACGAATCACAATTAACCGGTCCGAAGCGAGCCCTAGAGGCCGCGTTTGGCAAGAAGAAGATGAAGAAGAAGAAGGTTCATCAGGGAGGTTTCTTCATGCATGTTTTTGAATCCGTGCGCCCTGACTAGCAAAGCTACGCGAGCTCTCTCTCTCGCTCACTCTCTCTCACTCTTTCTCCGTCTTATCCTCAATCCTTTCCGATCCGGGACTCCCCCCGGTCTATCAGTGGAACCGAACAGAGCCCAGCCGGATCAGGCTGCATATCAACTGTTTCGGAATTCATCCTTCCATACGCGGAGGCCTCACGCCATCATTATCTCTTTCGAAATTAAAACTCAGGGAAGTCTCGACCTCTTATGGCGTTTTAAACTTTTTTTTTCATCCTTCTCTTCCTTTTTTCGTTATACCCGTGGAAATAGGAGGCTTTTATAACGGAATTCGGACGCCTGAAGACGTGCTGTTTGCCAATGGGAAGGTTCGACGTTGTTCTGTTCACGAACTGAAAGCTACTTTTCGAGCCCTCCGATCAAATCACGTCTACGGACCCACTTGAGCAGTTCTTGTCTCTCGCCATTTGCGATGTCGCATAAAAAACGTGATTTGATTCGTTATTCCTGCGTCTTGGTCCTCAGTATTCAGAGTATCACCATGACAAAATGGCCCGGGATGGAACAGGAACAATTTATGTTTTCCGATATCAGAGTGTGAATAGTGGAAGTGAAACGTCCATAACCCTGGAATGGAGGCGCTTGGATCCTGAGTATCGAAGAGCCGCTTTTTCGCTTTTTGAGCCACTTTTTGAGCATCATCCCCTCACTCCTCCGATCACCCTCCGCACAACATCCCTTGAAGATGATTCCGTTGGTGGGGCACCCTTAGTTACGTTACTGAGGCCACGGTGGCACGATTAAACGACCACATCGATACCTTAAAGCACAAAGAGCATATGTCTCAAAATATCAATTTTGACATTTCGGTACCGAACGAATCTACTCATCAGGACCTATCGATCGCTCCAAGAATCATGATCCTTTTAGCTATTTTTGGGGCCAAAAAACGATGTAGTAGAAAAACGACAAATATTTAAAGAGCGTTTATCTTGGAATTCCTTGGAAATCTTGGTGTTTCCAAAGTTTTGGTTAAACGAGGTCGTAGATCTTGGCCAGACAAACATTTTATGCTTAGCGAATTTTTTTCATGGAATTGAAAACTGTGGGAGAAATCTTTATTTTTGTAAATTGATCAAAACTTAGTTTGCATATTATGCCCTTTGTGCTTTAAGGTATCGACATGATATGATATCACGAATCTCGTTCATTTTCATCAAAATATGTCCGTTTTTAACTCGACCACCCACGGCATAAAAGAGGGGTATGCGGTCGAAAGCGCTTGGGCTCGAATCAACAGTACTCGAGGAAATCGTCACCACTCTGTTGCCATCGCCTCACACATTGTTTTATAAAAATTAATTTTTTTTTTAATTAAAATAAATTTTAAATATTTTTTAAAATCTAAAAAAAGATTAATATAGCACCGTTTCAGTGGATAGTTTTCCCATAATCAATCGTAAGAGAACTTTTCTAACAAATACAGCTTACTCTGATGAAAATATTCGAAAAAGAAGAAATAGGGGGAAAGAAGTCGATGGATGCTCGAGTTCCAGTGCCTCCACAGTCGTAATGAGAATAAGAGCCTCGAGGTTACTTAACTAATAAGTGTATCATTAAAAATTGATGGTGAAGGTTGAGTGTGAAGATGAGAGTGAGAGGGTGATAGCCCATCATACCCTCACAGCTTCTATTCGTTCAAATAACTCTGACTAACTTCATAATAACTTCAAATAACCTCTTTTTCTAATGATGTTTTTCCGAGTTAAGTTGAAATTTAACGTTTCGGTAATTACCATCAGAAACCAAAGGGGTGTTGAATTTAACGAGCTGGTAAGAGTTCGGTGAAAGCGATCCTGAGTTTCGCGATGCGTTCTCCTTTGACGCTTAACAATGTACCTAACACTCGGACGCTTTCGAGGATCGATATCATCAATAATGTGAGCGGAATTTCTTTGTCGTTGTTTTTTTGACATACCCGATATTCACACGCCTGCGTACACAAATTTTCACCACTTCTGCGGGTCTGCACCAGCTGTCATTCGTTTTTTGCTGCCCCGGCTCTCTAGGTCTACAAATGTTGGTTTACTAATGGTGCGTCACTTGCGGTGAATGATGTACTTGGTCTGTAGTGGCCAATTCGGGGGAACGGTTATAATAGGTCCTATTATTTCCCTACTATCTCTTCATCTGGAGACTCCGAAAAATTGTAAATTCTCTAATCCATAACCAGGCACAGGAACAGAATGAAATATTTTGTGCACTTCATAACGTATGGTGGTTCATTCGGCACTGGTTCGTCGTGTTTGAGGGCGTGACCTCTAAAATACTCTCGCCGCTTATCAAACCAAAGGCAGTTTATGGAGAAAAGAGCCTGGCAACCAGTTACAAACCGGCATCAATGGACGGAACATTCTTGAAGCTCTCGGCTGTACAAGCTGTGAAAAGGAAATCGTATACAACGGAGAACCAGGGATAAAGAAGGTGTACGAAAGAAGCAAAAATAGGTGAAAAGAGTGGATAAACGTTTTTTGTCGCTCGGCTCGGAAAGTGAGTGTAAACGATCTGACAGAACGTTACAAAGGAGAGAATGGGACTGTAGTCATTAAGGCGAGGTAGATGAATAACGTCGAAAAAAGGAAGCCCCTAGGTATAATTAGACCTCGGTGGAAATGTACGGCAAGCCCTGTTGCTCGTGGATGGAAACTCTAATGGCAAATTGAATACCTCGTTGCTTTCAGCAACAGAAGACACTGCTGGAGCATTAACCTGCTGTATACATGCTTAGTAAGGTAGCAAGGTCTAGTTCATCTCCTATCAAGTAGGTATACCTCAGTCATAAGTAGTGCACCATACTAAACGTTGGTGCACCTCAAGTTCTTTCCCTGAAGACAGCTTCCCCAAGTTTTACCGGCTAGTTAGATTTCACGCCTCGTAGGTCGCTTGATAACTTGATTTATAGATACGTGACGAGCCGTAACTAATGGGACTGTAAATTCTACGAGACGTTGTAAAAGTAATGGGAGGCTAGGAAAAATCAAAATGGAAAACACTTGAAGTGCTGATATATCGGAAGTACTGTGGGCAGTCCAAATCCCGGTTGAACAGGATGGTGGGAGAAAAGAGGAAAAAACAGTGCTGCGTAAATAACACACAACACTTCTGTATTTTGATACGGAAATTTTTGACACACTTTGATTGTATTTTGACTTTTTATGTTGAGGACGTTAAATAAAAAATAACAAATAACTCCCTATGCAAATTTAAAACACGCCTAAAATCATAATACGTCAATTTATAGGAATATAAAAAATACCCACTTATTTTGCCCGGTGAAACTAAGATTTTAAGGGCACACAGAAGTGATTCTGGGTAAAAGTGTAAAAGTGAAATTGTTTTTCAGAAGTTCCGATCTGATTTTCAACGATTAAAATATTTTCTCCATTTACTTCGTAGGTATGGAAGTAAAAACAAGCGGATTATGGCATTGTCTGATTCTCTCAAGAAGAAAAGAATAGGAACAGGGTGGCCTACAAAAGATATACCTACCCCCGTATAGTTGGGATTTTGTCCATCATGTCCCAAACAAATAAATACCGGGGGGGGGGGAATGAGAAATTGATCATTTTATCCTTCATTGCCTAACTCATATTTTTCATTGTTGTGGTGAGGGAGAGAGTGGTAGCTCATCGTACTCACATATCGACGGTGTAGAATCAATACTGCCCAATTCGTTTGCCATGCAATCTATGGACGCGTGATTTGCCAAGTTGCCACCAATCCAAGTTTTGAGAAGTAGGCAACCCAGACGCCCCCAAAAGACACGATGCTTTGAATTGGGCAGTATTGCAGTTTCATCGACGATATACTTTTATTCTCCGAGCACTTTCGCCCTACTGGGCCTCTTCAGGGAGCGACATTTTTTTTATATATAAGGGTATTCCCACACAGGGGGCACCTTTTTCTTACAAGTATCGCCCTGAGGGGGGGTCGTCAGTTGTCTAGTGCAGTAAAAAGAAAAATAGAAAAATATATGCTATATAAAAACAATGTAAAAAGGCAGGAAAATCTCCTAGTCGCCTTTTTACATACGCCTTTTTTACTCTCTCCCTTACCTCAACAATAACCTTTCACCATCAACCAATGACAGTCATATTTTTCAGTTTTCAATCTTTGTCCGAAACTGAACCAGCACCTACCTCGAGCCCAGATGTTGGCAACAGTATTAGACGAACGCCCCTCAGTGGTGGATCCACAACCCGCTCCCAGATTAATCCCTTACCCAAGTGAAGCCTGGCGGCTCCTGCTCTGCCCTGGCATCACTTTCCCCGAGGAATGCCCCCGATTCATTCGGCCCACCTGTTCACTGGTAGCATGGGGATTGAGTTCAAGTTTCCGTTCTTTGGTGATAATTGTGTGTTTGCATTGGATGGCCTCAATTATCTTAGTGCGGTGCACGCGCGCCTTGGTGCGTGTTGGTCCGTACCTTGCACATTACTTATGAAGGTTGGTCCCTTATTTCTAGCAAGGCGTTTGATGAAAAAACCAGTGGTGCGCAGTTAACACACAATACTTTCATATTTTGATACGTAGATTTTTGACTCAATTTGATTATGTTTTGATGGCTTTTGGGGGTGTTTAGGTCAATAATATTAAGTAAACTCACTTGCAAATTTAAAAACTCGCCTAAAATGAAAATACGCTACATTATCGGAGCATTAAAAAAATCCGCACTCTCTGAGGGTAAAACGACAATTTTAAGATCAAGAACGCTCAAATCGGTTCATTTTTCTGACCGGAAAAAGTAGAAAACACTAAAAATGCAAATATATCGGAAGTACTGCGAGTTATTCAAATTTCGATTAAACAGATTGTTAGGCCTTGCCGAGACAAACATTTCAGTTCAAGAAATTCAAAAAAAGGTTGAGAATTGAGGGAGCTATGACCATTTTTGTGAATGACCACAGACGGACACGGTCAGTGTTTTCTATTTTTTTTTCCTGGGCACAAAAATGAACCGATTTGAGCGTTCTTGGTCTTAAAATCTTAATTTTACTTTGCAAAATACGTGGATGTTTTTCATGTTCCGATAACTTGGCTGATGACGTATATTTGAATTTAGGCGTATTTTAAAATTGTCATCATGGCATTTTGCATCCAAACGTCTCCAATGTATTCAAAATATAATCAAATTGTGTCAAAAATTTGCACATCAGAAAATTATTCAGTGCTATCTCCGCATCGCTGGTTTTCTTGAAGAATCAAATTCGGGCACTCTTCGTTCGGGGAGAGATTCCGTTATTGTCGATAATCGACTCAGATAAATTCGTCTCGTGAAAGTCGGGCGGTCGATCGTTAACTCATTCTACAACTTGCGTCAAAATCCTCTTCGTCGAGCGAGGAGGAATCTTTCTCCGCCCTGCCCCCTCATATCCACTCTCTGCTACACTCGCCGATCCGCCAAGCCATGAAAAATAAGCCTGGAGGGTCAGAGCAGAGATGAGATGCGCGAGTGGTCGTTTCGACAGAAAAGTATGGTGTCCGGTTGAGGCTAATTCATTCACCTCCGTCATGAAGCTCCAATTGCCGACAATCGAATCGGAATTCGCGGAACCGACGTATAATTAGGGAAAACGGGAATGAAAATTACTTTCTCGTTATGGATTGAAACATATTTAGAGTTGTTGTTTTCGAGAATCGGTACGCGTTATTCCGTTTTTTGCCCGATCCCTTCCAAGAGGTACCCGAGCTAAATTTAAAGTAATTCTCAAATTAAAGTAAAATTAAAATTAAATAAAATAATAATAATTAAAAAATTAAAATTAAAGTAAATTTAATTTTGGCTTTACGTTAAGATTTAGAATTTCTGAAGAACCTGATATGACGATAGGCATTTCTGAAAGGGTGATACCGGAGAGGGAAATGTGTAGAGGCCACAAAAATCCAGGGCTAGACCGTGTTTCGAAAACTGTCCTCGTCCGCGGTTTGAGGAAACGGTTAACCTCCTCGATCGCACTCCACGAATCGAACTATGGTTTATGTAGTTTGACCATCTAGGTAATTGGGGCATGATATTGTAGGTCAATTGCAATTTCTGCACGATGATTCATTACCTTCTTCAATCGGTAATGAATTTTTAGACCTACCCATAATCATCCACACGGACAGGAGATCATCGATCTCGAAGCTAAGCGAATTGGACTCTCAATTAACTTTTGTTTAATGAGTCGATATGAGTAACTTCCAAATTAAATTATTTATTCTAGTCAATTCGATTTCCAGTTTTTTTTTCAAATTTTCCAGATTTTCTAGGTTTTTGTCTAGCTCACAATGGCATTTAACCGTTCTGTCTATTGAATGATAATATCATTCAAGATATTATCTGATTTTGCTCAAACAAAGATCTCTTACTGACGATTTTCATCGATGACATATTGTAAAAACGTTGAATTTACTGTACCATCAACAGTGAAGCTCTGGTAACGAGGAATGAAAAAACCCTGGGATTCATCCGCATGAAAGGTACCTCAAAAGAAGAAAGCAATAGCGAAAAAAAAGCAAGAAGTTGCCCGTTTCCCAGTTGAGCTCGACGCTTGTCTTTTAAGTTGTTGCTGCACGTACCTACACGAAGACGAAAGGGAGAGACACTTGCAAACATTCCACTGCCACATACTCCTCCCTTCCATCCGGCTGTTCCTTGTCCTCCAGATGTAATCTGGGCCTGGACGTGGATGGAGAATAGGGCCTGAGACGGGGAACCTTTGTTATTTATCGCTCCCTCGTCTTCGCTCATCTCTGCCAGACAAATTCCGGTCTTTGGTGGTTTGCCTGTTCAGTTGGGAGAACGAGGCCATGGCTCATCATCTGTACATGGGACGCACGTGTAGTTGTGGTATGGTGACCTACCGTGGGTACCCGGCCGACATGACGTCTAACGAACGGCCTTTTTTTTTCGATTTCCAGCTTTTGCGCTTTTTGGAGTTCTATTGCAGCCATTTCCCATGACGTGAGAGCCAAAAGATGTCATAAAACGCGTCGGATACTCAAATCAACATATTCTTTCCTATTTTTAACCAAATCCAGAGAGAAGGAGGTTACTCAAGTTGACTTGTCGCGAGGGTTTTCTATCGCTTTTTTTTGTTGAATTCCTTGAAGGTTTCTACACCTTTTTCACTCCCTATAAGTCAAAATTGGTTGGAGTTTAGCAGTCGAAAAATGGTTTGAAGATTATGTTTGACATTAAAAATAAAATATTGTTTTAAATCTTTAAAAAAAAAATTAAAATTCCAAAAAAAAAATTTCTGAGTAGGTTTTATGTAGGTTTATGGCCCAGAAAATTGGCCATTCCCTACGCCTCTCCAAGACAGAGAAACTTGCAAAAAACTGATTCGAAAATCCAAGGTCTATGACCTCTTATAGGGGATTCCGGATTCCCGGAAACTGCGATTCGGCTCTTGACAAAAAGTGAACGTCATTTGCGTAGACAGAGATTAATAAGGGGGTGGTAGACTGGCCGGGTGGGGGTGATCCTTGGCGGGTGGTAGGGGGTGGATGCAGGGCGCAGTGCAGTGGAGAGATGGATGGTGGAGTGGGGGAGAGGCACGCATATTGTCCGGGCGATCCGATCGGAAAAGGGGAATTTGTCCAAATCGGCATTAGTATGGGCCATACTGTACAGTCTGTTTCCAATAAATCTCAAAAACTCAATTTTGAAATTTTTGTTTTAGAATTTTTTTGAGTATTTTTCCCGGGTTCCTCGCTCGATTTACCATAAGATAGGCGTTTTTTCGGAAAATTTTGAAATTATATTTGGTTTGGCTCGAAATTTCTCCTTTTTCGCGTTTTTGCCAATTTGAGGGAGTTCTACGGAGCCGATTTTGAATTTTTTGAGCTTGTTGGATTCCTTGAAGGTTTCTACACCGTTTTCACTCCCTGTAAAACAAAATTAGTTGGGTTTTAGTGATCAAAAACTGGTTTGAAGATTAATTTTTGATATTTAAAAAAAACTTTGGTGGAATGAAAAAATTTGAACTGTCGCTACCAACCGTGGCTTGCGGTCCAGTTTCTCCGGTACTCCGAAGTTTTGCCCAACGGCCTTTCGTATATTTTGTTGAATTTCAATTTTCAGCTGTACTTGTAAAAAAAAAGATCCAAAGAGCCAGTAATGGGGAACCCGTTCCCGATGCCAGCGGACCAAGCGATTGATGCAGATAAGAGTTCCTTCCTCAAGTATTACGGCTGAATAGGAGTTGCGCTATAGGCAATAGCCCTGACAGAAGGTGGCTACCTGACGTATATCAGATTGTAAATTATAGTGATTTGCCTCTGTTGAACTGATCGTATTGGTTGTGGCAGGGAGGCTCCGGCTCTTATCTCCTCCCTTCAACCTTCAGGACTAAATCCCGTTACAGACCCACTACTACCTAATTACGGCAACAATACACACCTATAACCAGCTCTCTGTGGAGCTTTCATTTTCTTTCTATCCACCGACTGTAGAAGAAGGTTCATCCTACTTAAACTCTCTCTTTTCCTTCTCAGTCTGTCAGACGATCAAGTTCCGATCGATCTTTTCATCTTCTTCCATTCCTTGTTCTGTCCTGTACGGTCGGTCAACTTGTTAGTTCCTCCGGGGAAACATTGAACATTGGTTACAACAACTGCTTGATAAATACTTCCCAGTTTGTCAGTAATTTTTGCATGCCATTCGCTTATTATTGTGTAATGGTAGTGCGTGCATAAACCTACCTCCAAAATTGAAAAAAAAAACTCAACAAATGAGGGAAAAGAAATAGTCTATTCCACTATTAAGGCGCAATTGTCGTCGAATAGACTATTTCTTTTTTTTCATTTTTTCTCATTTTTTGAGTTATTATTCAATTTATGGAATTTCACAATTTCTTCAAACGTGATTTTGTATCCCTACCCCCGAAACCAATAAAACGCACAATAACGCCGAAACGTCCAAAATATCCCATTCCATTATTAAGGAGCATGAAAAATGTTCGTCATGATAAAAACGCTGCAACTCATTACACTGGGGTTTATTATAAAAATTAGATCTATCGTGTTTTTTGTTAGATCTAACGAATCTAGAATCTAACGGAACGAAGAAATCCTCGAATTCAACGTTCGGATTCTATAGGGGAGCTCATTTGAAGGGCTACAACTATCGAACAAAAAAAGCTATCGACCTGACGATGGTCCCATTCAATTCAGCATCGAAAAATCTACTCAATGGTCTTTGACAAGGAGCAAAAAACTTTTGGAAAAATTACAATTTGTCAAATATTTTATCTCCTTTTCTAGAAGCCTTGAAAGTGAAGCTGTTGCTTGGCTAAAAAATCGGGGCTGTCCTGGAACAAGGTCGATTTTTCCTGAAAGTGGGAGAAAAAATTGGTCAAAAGGACATTTTTTATTGCAGATTCGGATTCCTTTTGAAACGTAAGCCATGAAGATTTGAGGGCAGAAAAATGAATTTCTTGGTCGATTCCAACGGTTTATTGTTAAATAATAAACCAAAATCTGCCTATCCTAATGATTTGCCCATTTCCCATGAGTATTAACCGTGGTAGCATCAACACTACAAATCAATCAGAGATCCGAGAGAGACTTGGAAGTGAAAATCACAAGCATTTTCATATGCTCTTTTCACATTGAGCTCAGAAAGGTGAAAAGTCGGTTTGATATAATGCCGCTTAACTCAAGAAATACGCTATTATAAGATCTTTCAATCGAATGAAGGTGAAGAATTCCATTGATAATACATGAACGTCCTCATGTTGAACATGGAAATTTACTTTCTAAATGACGCGACGGCGATGTCTATTCCGTCCATTGATCCTTTTACCTTCCCATTCATACTGAGCAGGACCCCCTGCCCTTCGTGGTGTCCCTCCCAGAGTTAGCCGCCACTCTGAGTCAAGGAGAGAAATGAATTAGTAAAAACTCAGGTAAAGAACCAACTCGAAAAAGGGGTGAAAGGATCGATAAAGGCAAGGCAGGGGGGGGGACGAAAAAAAAGATCGTACTATACCCATCCCATTCAGGCAGGGCAAAGATAACAATCTCGGTTCTTTCTATTTCATCGGATGGCCGTAAAATATGTTGGGTCATGGACCTCGTCTTCTACAGTATACAAAAGGAAAAGTACCCAAGATAGGAATAACTTTTCTGTGGGATTACAACATGTTTGAAGTATCTGCCCAATCTTTTCCAAGTTGGGAGAAGAGTTGAACGCATTGGGTTGAGAACGCATCCTTGAAAACCATTGCTCGAGATCGGAGCCATCCTCACATCAGCTAAAATTAGTTAGGGATGTGTTATTCCTTCTATGGTGGATATTATCAGCAAAAATCCGAAAAAATACGATAAAAACAGCCGAATAAAATTGCACTTGCGGTAAAATTGTTTGAAACGGTGAACGATGCCAAATAGCTGGGAGTACAGCTCGTTACCGACACAATGACAATATGATATCTAATACTTGAATAGTGCACATCCTATTGGAATTGCGATGGAACTTCAAATTTTATTGAATCCGCAGTGGAGAGAGCTTTCCAACCATATTCATAACATTGTCATAAACATACGTCATTTCTGTATTCGGAACTTCTATACAGGTTAAGATGGCTTAAACCGCAAAAATTTCGAACTGCTGTGAACTCGGCTGATTCTGCTGAAATTGGGCGAAGCTATAGGTCAGCGTTGTTTTCCACGCTCTCGTCCAGCCGCTCCCACGGTTTTTCCCCATTTAGGACCGAAGAGGAGAGAGAGATGGGACAAAAGTGAAAGAGAGAAAAAGAGCAACAACAGGTTCCTCACTTATCTGCGAGTGGCCGACAAGTCGAAGTGGAAGAGAAGCCGACGGATGGTAGGGGTGGGCGCCGTGTGCATAGGATTACTAACGGGTTCCCGTCGTCCACTTTGGAACCTGCGACTGCGACCGCAGCTTAGCCGCTCGGCCGGGGATGCGGAGATTTAGGGCCAAAAGCCAGGAAGTCCTCTAGATTCATGAACCTAGTGCGATTCTACCCGAAATTCTGGTCAACTGTAATCGAACAACAAACAGCTCAAAAAGGGTGCCAAGTTTTTAGACTCAGCAAAAAAGTCTAATTGGCGATAAGGAAATGCGCTCTAGTGGCTGATTTTTCGATACATCGGTTTTCCGATGTACCGTTAGCAACATATCGATGGCAACAATACATCGGAGATCAAATATCGATATATCCGCTGTTAATTTTATTCTGGATCCTGCACCTGGATGGTGCTGCCCCAAAAATGAAATGCGAACGGATTTAAAGAAGTCAGCTTTTAAAGTCAACTTCGAGATCAAACTCAACTTCGAGTCCAAACTCAGCTTCGAGATCAATGTCAACTTTGAGTTCAAAGTCAACATCGAGTTCAAACTCAACTTAGAGTTCAAACTCAACTTCGATATCAAAATAAACTTCGAGTTCAAACTCAACTTCGAGTTCAAAGTCAACTTCGAGTTCAAAATCATCATCGAGTTCAAACTCAACTTCGAGATCAATGTCAACTTCGAGTTCAAAATCAACATCGAGTTTAAACTCAACTTCGAGATCAAAGTCAACTTCGAGATCAAACTCAACTTCGAGTTCAAACGCAACTTCGAGATCAAAGTCAACTTCGAGATCAATGTCAACTTCGAGTTCAAACTCAACTTCGAGATCAAAGTCAATTTCGAGATCAAAGTTACTTCGAGATCAATGTCAACTTCGAGTTCAAACTCAACTTCGAGATCAAAGTCAACTTCGAGATCAAACTCAACTTCGAGATCAATGTAAACTTCGAGATCAAAGTCGACTTCGAAATCAAAGTCAACTTCGAGATCAAAGTCAACTTCGAGTTCAAAGTCAACTTCAAGTTCGAACCCAACTTCGAGATCAATGTCAACTTCGAGATCAAAGTCGACATCGAGTTCAAAGTCAACTTCGAGATCAATGTCAACTTCGAGTTCAAAATCAACATCGAGTTTAAACTCAACTTCGAGATCAAAGTCAACTTCGAGTTCAACATCATCATCGAGTTCAAACTCAACTTCGAGTTCAAACTCAACTTCGAGTTCAAAGTCATCTTCGAGATCAATGCCAACTTCGAGTTCAAACTCAACTTCGAGATCAAAGTCAACTTCGAGATCAATGTCAACTTCGAGTTCAAACTCAACTTCGAGATCAAAGTCAATTTCGAGATCAAAGTTACTTCGAGATCAATGTCAACTTCGAGTTCAAACTCAACTTCGAGACCAAAGTCAACTTCGAGATCAAACTCAACTTCGAGATCAATGTAAACTTCGAGATCAAAGTCGACTTCGAGTTCAAAGTCAACTTCGAGTTCAAAATCATCATCGAGTTCAAACCCAACTCCGAGATCAAACTCAACTTCGAGTTCAAAGTCAACTTCGAGTTCAAAATCATCATCGAGTTCAAACTCAACTTCGAGTCCAAAGTCAACTTCGAGTTCAAAATCATCATCGAGTTCAAACTCAACTTCGAGTCCAAACTCAGCTTCGAGATCAATGTCAACTTCGAGATCAAAGTCAACTCCGAGTTCAAAGTCAACTTCAAGTTCGAACTCAACTTAGAGATCAATGTCAACTTCGAGTTCAAAGTCAACTCCGAGTTCAAAGTCAACTTCAAGTTCGAACTCAACTTCGAGATCAATGTCGACATCGAGTTCAAAGTCAACTTCGAGATCAATGTCAACTTCGAGTTCAAAATCAACATCGAGTTTAAACTCAACTTCGAGATCAACGTCAACTTCGAGTTCAACATCAACTTCGAGTTCAAACTCAACTTCGAGATCAAAGTCAATTTCGAGATCAAAGTTACTTCGAGATCAATGTCAACTTCGAGTTCAAACTCAACTTCGAGATCAAAGTCAACTTCGAGATCAATGTCAACTTCGAGTTCAAACTCAACTTCGAGATCAATGTAAACTTCGAGATCAAAGTCGACTTCGAGTTCAAAGTCAACTTCGAGTTCAAAATCATCATCGAGTTCAAACCCAACTTCGAGTTCAAACTCAACTTCGAGATCAAAGTCAACTTTGAGATCAAACTCAACTTCGAGTTCAAAGTCAACTTCGAGTTCAAAATCATCATCGAGTTCAAACTCAACTTCGTGTTCAAAGTCAACTTCGAGATCAATGTCAACTTTGAGTTCAAACTCAACTTCGAGATCAAAGTCAACTTCGAGTTCAAACTCAACTTCGAGATCAAAGTCAACTTCGAGATCAAAGTCAACTTCGAGTTCAACATCATCATCGAGTTCAAAATCAACATCGAGATCAAAGTCAACTTCGAGATCAAAGTCAATTTCGAGTTCAAACTCAACTTCGAGATCAAAGGCAACTTCGAGATCAAACTCAACTTCGAGTTCAAAGTCAACTTCGAGATCAAAGTCAACTTCGAGTTCAAACTCAACTTCGAGATCAAAGTCAACTTCGAGTTCAACATCATCATCGAGTTCAAAATCAACATCGAGATCAAAGTCAACTTCGAGATCAAAGTCAATTTCGAGTTCAAACTCAACTTCGAGATCAAAGGCAACTTCGAGATCAAACTCAACTTCGAGATCAAAGTCAACTTTGAGTTCAAACTCAACTTCGAGATCAAAGTCAACTTCGAGTTCAAACTCAACTTCGAGATCAAAGTCAACTTCGAGTTCAACATCATCATCGAGTTCAAAATCAACATCGAGATCAAAGTCAACTTCGAGATCAAAGTCAACTTCGAGATCAATGTCAACTTCGAGTTCATAGTCAAATTCATTGGGATTCATCAAAATTGCTCTGTTTCTGAGAATCATTCAAATGCAGGAAAATTGAGATCAATGGGTGGCCAATGGCAGGGGGTTGGTCAATGACTTGTGTTTTTACCCTCGTATTACGGTTGGGGAAATTCACTCACCATTGAATCGCCCGGGTGAAAGTGCTGAGATCACCAGCTCTCGGTCTCGTCTTCGACCTTCCTAAATATGTGACCAGCCGAGACACGCGGATTCTCCGTTACCGACTCCTCGTCGACCAGACGGCCGTTCTATCGAGTCAGCCAGGAACGGTCGGGTAGGAAAGTGGCCGAGCTGGTGGCGGTGGACGCATCGGCTATTGATAGTGCGTGATTAGGACGAGGCGACCGATGCGGTGCGGCTGGAGAAGTCGCGGCTGGGTTCACCTGCAGCTGCACCGGTTGACCTCCGCGTCGAACATTTTAGAGTGGGGTTCCGCGTCGAGTCGCGGCGGTCAGACGCTGGGGCAGGTTCAACACGGGCGCAGCTTCCAAATCCTCGCACTCTCGACTTTTAAACATTTTCAGTACATTATTATTAGGTAGTAGGTATTTTTTTTAATTTAGAAAACTTTATTGTTAATACCTAATTAACATTCCAGTTTAAACAACAACAATAATATAGTAGGTCGACAAGATGTCGCCTAATTAACGTGACACATCATTTGAGGTACGACCCATTGGCCGTCCTCCATCAGATCAACACTTTAACTTGTTACATAACTTAAATTGTTCTATTCAACGATGGAGTCCCGCGGGTATTTTCTTTTCAGGCGTCGACTGTTCCTTGGGGGAGGTGGATTTTCTGGTATTGCTGTTATGAGAGGATTTGCGTGCCCGGTCATACTGCGATTCATGCGCCCATACAATTCTTTGATGACGTCCGTCACGTACGGTATGTCCATGTCGCTGTGGAGAACCGAGTTGCGCACATACCAAGGGGCATTAGCTGTCATTCTTAAAACTCGGTTTTGAGTTACTTGGATCCTCCTGATGTAGCTAGCAGCTGCTGAACCCCAGAGCCCGCACGGGTGGGTCCTATTGGCCTGATCAGGGAGAGAAACAGAAGTCTTTTGGTGTCCATGGATAGTGGAGAGTTTCTGGATAGCAGTGCCTTGAGTTGATGGATTCTCTGTCGGATTTTCTTTACCAGGTTGCTAATGTGGGTGTTCCACAGCAGTTTTGAGTCGAGCTGAAGACCTAGGTACCTGACTGACGATTCTATGGGTATTGCAGAATTATAATTATTATAGTTTTTTTTTTGGTTCATTTTTCTTATGGTAATCGGTCTGGAATTTTTTTGGTACATTATTTCCAATAATGTAGTTCCAATAATTCCTACTTATGCAATGGACCCCTTAACATTTTTTGATCGGATTCCTCAGACAATGTGCACCAAGTTGGAGCAAACAACAATTTTTAGGACGCACCGCGCCAAAATCGGATCAGCGGTTCGATCGATGACGTGGCCAAAAAATTTTTTCAACATTTTGTGACCACCACATCGTATTGAACCACTGATCCGATTTTGATGAAACTGGTCCTAAAAATTGTGGTTTGCTCCAACCTGTGTGCTGTGGTGCACATTGTCCGGGCAATCCGATCGGAAATGGTGAGGGGGTCCAATTTGGCATAAGTAGGGTTTATTTTTGAAAAATCGCAAAAACTCAATTTTGAAGGTGATGCCGTGGGTTAAGAATTTTTTGAGTATTTTTCCTGGGTTTCCCGCTTGATTTACTTTACGATAGGATAGGGTTTTTTCCGAGAAATTTCGAAAATTTGAAAGAGAACGTTTCGTCTAGCTGCCAACTTAATCGCGTAGACAGAAATTAGGAAGGGGGCGTACGATAGGTGAGGTGCAGGGGGGTCCTGGGCGGGGAATGGGAGGGGCGGATGTTGTAAGGGGTGGTTGGGAGGGGTGGGGGTGCCGGGCACTGGTGAGGGTTGAATCCTGGGAGGGGTTGGGGCACGCTTATTTTCTTTTAGTACCTATTTATTCATAATTGTGGAAACGTACCATTTAAGCACCACTGAGCTCACCTTGGATCATTACTCCGCAAATGATTTGATAATAAACCTACCTACTCCAACTATTTGAACTTTATTTTCTGAGATACCCAGACAAATAATGTACCTATGTGACCAATCTACTTAGCAGCGTTTTATTTTTGCAATGTGCTACGTACCAAGAGCGATTGACGTATGTTTTAAGAAGAACCTCCTTTTGTTCCAGGTAATAGAATAATGGCGTCTTTCATCGACACAGGTGACACGATTTGAGGAAAGGTTAGTAAAGAGAACCAACCTTTTTTCTATCTAGTTATACGATAAAATGTAGATGAGCATTTTTAGACATTGTTATCAAGTGTTATCAATTGTTATCAGTGTTATCAATGTCTAAAAATGCTCATCTAGTTACAACATCGAGTTTCCTGTCAGAACACTATCCTACGTTTAGGAAAAAATGTAAACAATCATAACTTCAACAATCGAACAATCATAACCTCGAGTTTTGGAAATTTCGTAATTATCTTCTTCAATGCTTCTTCTGTACTGTATTTATGGAGAGCCATAAAGATCTTGGTTAAAGTTGCTCTATATTTTTCAAAAATTCCAGATCAGTAAACAACGATAATGATTCAATAGCCGTTGTTTTCCCACCAACGTCGCACGACTTGTGCCTTTGATAATTGTTGTGCAAATTGTACGGCCTGAGCAACAAAGTTTTTCAAATGAACAAAAGAATCATGAAATTTCTTCGAAACGCATATTTCTAGTTTGCGTATAGGGGACTTTTTTTGTATGCACGGGCAGAAGCCCAATTACAATACTTTTTTACAAGAATTGAAGAAAACAAAAAAAATGTACTAACGTTACCTAAATTTGCTTGGCTCTTAACACCATCCGCTGTCTACTTCTACATTCCATTCCATCTTCGCTATTCAGGTAGAAAAAAAAAATTTAGGAATGGTATTATTTTGATATTTAGGTATTACGCATTTTACGTACATGTATGCCATGCCATTTCTGCTACTGAACTTCATGTCTGCAAAACCTGTCCTCGCAAGTACAACTCCAATCAGCTGTTTCTGCAACTGAACCCCATGCATAAATAATAATATTTATTATATATATATTTTTTTTAAATATTTATCAACACCCTAAAAGGTAGTCATAATATAATCAAATTTTTTTTACACAACGTACCAATATATGGAAGCATTGTGTGCTATCACTGGTTCCTATCCATTTGTATTTCTACTCTTTGGTTTTTAAAACCTACATCTTTTGGAGTCGGTTTTGTTTGTTGGTGGAATGTCTTTCTCCTGAGCCATTACGAAGGTTTATTATTGAATGGTAAACCGGAAAAAAATTGGATTTACTCAGGAAACCAGACGTTGCGTTTGCCTCGTCTGAAACGTTGTTCGTCACAGATGCCAAACGATCAATGCTAGGAACAAGAAATCAGTAGGTACGGGGTAATGTTGCGTAATGAGGTAAGTGGCAGTCAGTAACTGAGAGGAATTGCGGTCGACCGCAGGGCAATCAGCTCAATCCATCCCAGCATTCAGCCATCCTCGTCTAAACTGAGAGCTGCACCGGGAACGGATATCTTTCCTGAGAGTCTCCTTCCTCTACAGGATGGTTAACTTAAGGTAACCAGTCAGGTACCAGTAGTTGGGTACCTTAAACTGAAGAACAATTCGAACGAAAATTCGCGTACAAAACACACAGAATCGACGATGATGAGGTGAAACAGCGGATGGAAAAATCTGCTACTTGCTTAAAACCAGTAGTCCCTAAAATAACGCAATACTTTCATTTTTTGATGCGTACATTATTGACGAAATTCGATTATACGGCGACAACGTGAGAAGTTGAGTCCTCAGAAAAACCAACTCTGAGCCTCCAATTCAAACCCTTGAATAAAATGAAAATACTCCAATTTATCGGATTACAAAAAAATCCACGTATTCTGCAAGGTAAAACAAAGATTTTAAGACCAAAACTGCTCTAATCGGTTGATTTTTGTGGCCGGAAAAAATAAAACAGAAATCAGTAAAAATGAAAATATAAAAAAAAATTAAAATATGAAAACAAAAATAAAAATAAAAAAAACAAATGAAAATATAAAACACTAAGAATGAGAAATCAGGAGTACTGTGAGTTATTCAAATTCCGATTAAACAGGGCAATAGATCTTACTGAGACAATCATCCCGATTTAAGAAATTTGGAAAAAGATTTAGAATTGTGGGAGCTATGGCCATTTTTTGAATGACGACAGACGACCGGACGGATGGACGGACACACACACTTGTTCAGGAAGTACCTAGTTCTGAGTAAAAGTGTATGAGTGAAAAAATTTTCTGAAGCTGCGATTCGATATTAGGGCGATTACAATACTTAAATTTAGGTACTTCGTAAATATGGAAGCAAAAATGGCCAAAGCTCCCTCAATTCTCAACCTTTTTTCAAATTCTTTGAACTGAAATGTTCGTCTCGGCAAGGCCTAACACCCTGTTTAATTGGAATTCTATATATTCTGGATTATTTGGAATTTTTAGTGTTTTCTATTTTTTCCCGGCCACAAAAATGAACCGATTTGAGCGTTCTTGGTCTTAAAATCTTCGTTTTACCTCGCAAAATATGTGGATATTTTTCAACGCTCTCATAGCTTGGCGTATTTCTATTTTGGGCGAATTTTAAAATTTGCATAGAGGGATTTTTTATATTTTCGACCTAAACAAGCTTAAAAGCAGTCAAAATAATATTTTTAGCAGTCAAAATAATATCATATTATGATGAAATCGTGTCACAATTTTACGTTTCAAAATATTTCAAGTATTGTGTGTTATTTAGGTACGCACCACTGGCTTGCTTTTCACTCCATAGTTTTCAAGCTTTTTCCTAGGTCGGTTTTGTTTTTGGTTAAACTGTTTACTATCCTCCAAAGCCCCGGACTTCATTTGCCGTCATTTCTCGATCGGCCCGGCAATTAATTCTACTTACGCCGGTCAAGTACTCGATACTCGGCGGCTCTCGACCCATTTTCTGGCGGAGGAGCCGGCGCGAAGACGAGCGGACTTCTTGCGGAGGAGGAAGCGAGGAATGCCCGCCGCGCCGCCCGACCACCGGAGCGCTAATTGTTATGCGCGTTCGAGCGGAGGAGGGAACGCGGCTAACCGCTCGGGGCGACACAAAGCCGGACATAGGGACGCGAGGTAGCGCAACTGTTAGTGAAGCAGCGGCCGGGCCCAAATGAGGAACCGGGCCCGCCCCCGTAGATTACGGCCCCGCAAGCCGACCGGGAGCTACGCATCCTCTAGCTGCCGGCCAGCTGAGATATCAGTCGGCAGCGCCGCTCGCCAGTGCCGACTTTCTCATTTTCTCGCACGCATCTCATTGGCATTGTTGATGATTTGTAAAGGCCTCGGCACCAGCAGTGTTGCCAAGTTGGGGGTTTTCCCCCCAAATTTGGGGGTTTTTTAATGCCCGAGGGGGATTTTGGGGTCGAAATTTTTTGGGGGTTTTTCTTGGAGGTTTTTACGGAAATTAGAGGGATCGGTAAAAAATTGAAAAATAACTAAATAACAGCTAAGTACAGCAGATAAATGCCTACTAAGGCTGCACAGCTGAAAGATAGGTACCTACTCAAATAAAGGTATGTAGGAGATTTAGATTGAAGTTTCGACTGGCTCTGGGAGCTACAGTTGTCAAAATGATTTGTCAAGTTTAAAGGTTCGTATATAAATGGGATAATAGGAAGTCGGAAAGAATGAGTATTAAATAATTTATAGTTCTAGGTACAATTTAAAATTGAAGGTGTTTAATATGGAATTAAGTCCTATTTTATGTGCAATAGTTCATTTTTAATTCCTCCTCAACTTTTGGGGGTTTTTTCGGGGATTTGTTTTTCTCATTTGGGGGGATTGGGGGGTTTTTTGACGTTGTCTCAGGGGTTTTTGACGTCCGCACCTTGGCAACACTGTGCACCAGGGGAGAATTCGACAATAAACCACTGTAATCGATCGGTCACAAAATTTTTCCTCAACACCCCCTCTGAGACGTGGGAGGAAAAATTTTGTGGGTATTTTGTACAAAAAAAAAAAAAAAAATTCCCGGCCGATTGCCAAAATCCATGAGAATGACTCGATGTCGCCATTCATCAGATATTCGGGCCAGTTCCGAGGAGGTGTCTTCAGCCCCCACGATCCCGTATGCGTGAGCCAATGATGATGAGAGTCCCACGGTGAACAATAGTGGGACGGATTGATTCACACGCGTGGAAGGTGCGTCCCTCGGTCGACCAATAGGCGACGACACTGGTAGCCATTTTGAGTGTGGGACAATTAGTCGACTTCGATTTTTAATGCACCATCGTACAAACTAAGTATTCACGCGGAATTTAACCGCCCGATATTTGAACCGGTCGTTTAGGAAGAAAGACATATGCCTAAAAAGGGAAAACAACACTTTCAGTGTTAGGGCGAGGGAGATAGCCCATCATACTCTCATTTTCATTATTCGTCCTAGTGACACGTCTTCCGTATTTATGTATTGAACCAGTGGTGCGTAGATAACACAAAATACTTCCATATTTTGAAAATTAAACATCTGACTCAATTTGATCATATTGTGACTGCTGTTTAGGGTGTTTAGGTCAAAAATCTCAAAAAATTCACTATTAAAATTTTAAAAGTCGCCCGAAATAAAAATTCGGTAAATTATCGGAATATAAAAAATAGCCACATATTCTGCAAGATAAAACAAAGATTTTAAGACCAAGAACGCTCAAATCGGTTTATTTTTGTGGCCCGAAAAGAATAAAATAGGAAACACTAAAAATGCGAATATATCGGAAGTACTGTGAGTCATCCAAATTTCGATTGAACAGGGTGTTAGGTCATGCCAAGACAAACATTTCAGTTCAAGAAATTTGAAAAAAGGTTGAGAATTGAGGGAGCTATGGTCATTTTTGTAAATGACCACAGACGGAAAAACGGACAGAAAAATACAGTAAAAATACCTTTGTAGTTTTGTTGAAAAAGCTTTTTACTTCCATATTTACAGAGTAAACGGAAGTATTGTAATCGTCCTAAAATCGAGAATCGGAACAGAGCTTCAGAAAATGTTTTACTTGCACACATTCACTCAGAATCACTTTCCGAACAGGTGTCTACGTGTCCGTCTGTTGTCATTTACAAGAATGGCCATAGCTCCCTCAATTCCCAACTTTTTTCAAATTTCTTGAACTGAAATGTTTGTCTCGGCAAGGCCTAACAACCTGATTAATCGGAATTTGAATAACTCACAGTACTTCCGATATATTTTCATTTTTATTATTTTCTATTTTTTTTCCGGCCACAGGAATGAACCGATTTGAGCGTTCTTGGTCTTGAAATCTTGGTTTTACCTAAACACCCTTAAATGCAGTCAAAATATGATCAAAATGTGTTACACTTCTACGTTTCAAAATATGGAAGTATTGTTGGTTATCTACGCACCACTGGTTTTAGTTTGGCAGTTCTTGGCCACATTTTTGAGACTTAAGGTGTCCAAATTGGGCCAATCCGTTTGCCATGCGATCTATAGACACGTGATAAAACGGATACATTCAAAACTAGAGCTGAAAAGAAAATCTGGTAGATCATATTTTGGATATGTTCATTTTTGAAAAACACATCCAGCATCAAGTTGAAGGAAAGGCTGGATATGTTCCCTTTTGATTGAAACAAACATTTTTCATCATTATGCATAATGCATAATCTCCCATGGGAGTGGATGCGATCCCTTTTGATCCAAACAGCTAACTTTGCCCTTCAAATACACAAAGATATGTGCCTTTTTGCCGCTAACAGATCCTACAAGTCGATTTGGGCTATCCTATATATTGAAAATCCGTCTCTTACCGAATTTTTTCGAAAATTGTGTATGACCCCTTTTGGAAGTGAGCTCCTCAATTGTTGAAGTCGGCCAAAACTAGCGATTGTTAGCGCAGTGCAATCTGAGCTGCTGTTGCTTCTTTTTCTCCTCGCCGGCTCTGATTGCGGATAAGAAATGATAAGACGCACTGCGTACCGAATGGCCTGTAATAGTCTTCGCTAAGGTCCGCAATTGCCAGGACGCAATTGCCGCAATAAATGCACAGCCGATGGAAAACGAGGAGCGGGGGAAGGCTGCAATCAGGCCACAATTGCGACAATGTGTTTCACCATGAATTGTCGGAGATGCAGAGCGAGAAGACGCGCAGGGGCGACGGAGGAGAGACGCCGGGCTGGAAGGAGGAGCTCTGGAAGCACCTGTGTTTCCGGGTCAGCCGCATTCTCTGACCACTCCTCATATTTTATAATTCTCTCTTTTAATGGTGGTAATCTTGTAAAGGGCGAAGAAGCTCGGGAAGAGAGGGATAGAGCGAGAAGGTGGGGGTTCGTTGACCTCCCTCAGTCACAGGACGAGCTGAGTAACAGCTTCCCCTCCTGACCAACCCCCCCACCTCCACTCGTGTTCCCCTCCAATTGCGTCCCGCTACCGCACCTCTTTGCGTAAACTCGGGTTCACAGGGAATACCTACTCCGGTGGGAATTTTTTTTTTCTCCCAGATATTTCGGTCAATTGAGGACACTGGTCAACCGGCAGGTTACACCGAGGACACTTTTGAACTTCCTCCTTTGGAACAACAGCTGTTTTTCACCTCCATATTTACGGAGCTAATGGATGCATTGTAATCGGCCTGAAATCAAAAATAGGATCGGAGCATCAGGAAAAACTTTTTCTTACACACATTCACTCAAAATCACTTCCCGAACAAGTGTCTGTGTGTCCGTGTGTCCGTCTGTGGTAATTTACAAGAATGGCCGAAGCTCCCTCAAATCCACAAACCTGCCAGTGGACCATTCCACAAACCGAAAATGAGTTATACAGTGCAATGGGTCTGTGGTTGCTCTATCTATCGAATTATTATTAAAATTTGACTCGTTCTCGAATGTGCCAAGAGTGAGCGCAACTTTTCAAATGGTCCGTCAGCAAATTGGCCGCCGATTTTGATGGCCAGAGTGGACCATGTGGCTTTTAGAAAAGTCCCTATGGTTCATGAGTCATCTGTTCTTAGGTGAATGCTTGTATTTTTTTCTTCAAAACACCATTACAAGGCCCTTAATCAATCACATGAAATTAGTCGAAATTTTCAAATGCCATTTTCTCAGTTCGACACCTGATTGGAATGGTCCACTCTGGCTATCAACGCCTTATATATATGTCATAAGTAGGGATCGGATCCGTATGTGTTTACATATTTTTTTCTAGGCGATTTACTGATGTTTTTCAAGTAGGCGTGTTCATATTGACATTTTCTGAACCGTTTAAGCCCACTTTCATATAATATGTTAAAATATGTGAAATGAAAGTGGGCTTAAACGGTTCAGAAAATGTCAATATGAACACGCCTACTTGAAAAACATCAGTAAATCGCCTAGAAAAAAATATGTAAATACATACGGATCCGATCCCGGAATATTATTCCATATTATGGAATATTATTCCACTGTAAATCCATATTTTACAAATATTTGGTCCACAAAAACACATATTTGCTAATTTTGGGTAGTTTTTCATACTTTTGAGGAAATCATTCCTCATCCAAAAACCTCTATCCTATGGTGAATCAAGCGAGAAACCCGGGAAAAATACTCAAAAAATTCTAAACCCACGACATCACCTTCGAAATTGAGTTTTTGTGTCTTTTCGAAAATGGACCATGCTAATGCCGATTTGGACCCCTTAACCTTCAACCGATTTTGACCGAAACGATTTTGATGGAACTAGTCCTAAAAGTTGTGGTTTGCTCCAAATTGGTGCATATTGTCCGGGGAATCCGATCGAAAAATTTGAAGGCGTCAAAAGTCCAAAAAAACTGTTTTTGAAATTGTGACTTTTGGTACATTATTTTTTTGACACTTGAATGTTTTTGTTTAATTTAAAGTGATTTTCTTACCCGAGGTTCACAACTAGGATAAATTAAGTTTACGTTTTATTGAAAATATTTAAACCTTTTTACATATTTTCCACATATTTTTTGAAAATATTTAAACCTTTTTTCATATTTTCCACATATTTTTTGCAAATATTTCAACCTTTTTACATATTTTCCACATATTTTATGAAAATAAATGCATACCTATATATGTCACATATTCGGCATTTTAAAATGCATAAAAATCCGATCCTTAGTCATAAGGTTTGTCTTTGTAATCGAAAAATGAACCCTCGTGGAGAATGTGCATAGAAATGCACATAGTTCTTCGGATGCGCGGAAAAATAATGTGCACACCTCACCGATCTACTTAGCAGCGTTTTTTTTTCCTTTTTTTTCATTCCACCCGAGGCAGGCAAAGTGCTAGTTGCCAGCACTCAGCACTCGGCAGGTTTTTTTGAAATATCAGAAAACCGAGAGATCCTTCGCCAAGGAAGGCGGAGCTGTACCTCAAGCACGCACAGTATCTCCTACTCTTTTCGGCTCCCTTTCTCCGTCTCGTGGAATCCACGTTTCCACGGTCAAGACGTTCACCTTCACAGGCCTCCATTTGACACATATTAATCGGAGGGCTCGACCCGAGTATAAATCACAATACACCGGCTCCGTTCAGCTTGATTAGGCTAATAGGCTCTCAAGACGCCCAATGAAGTGAGTACGATTCCGAGGGCCGAGAGAAATGCTGTTTCGACTTTATTCTTCTCCTATGCTATCTCGCAGTCAAGGGCGGATTGCCTCTCTCTTTTCTCCCCTCAGCTCGGGAGATCCTCGTTATTTTTTCACTCGCTGCCGTGGCGCTTTCGAAAGCGATAAATTGAGACTATTCGCTTCATTTGGAAAAATCTCTTTCATGTTAGCCAATTTTCAATAAAAACTTTGCAAAGTTTTTAATGGCTTGAGTTTCATGACGCTCAAGAGTTGAGGTCATGACATGAGTTCAGTGGCTTGAGTTTCATTGATGATGTTGAGGTAAATCCAACGGTATAACAATGATGATGAATGGTCGACCCTTGAATTTCTGTCGTCAGCAAATCAGGGATAGGGTCACACAGTGAAACACAGTCCTTCGTCGAGCTTTAGGACGATTCCAATACTTCCATTTACTCTGTAAATATGGAAGTGAAATCACAGAATATTATGTAACAAAAAGAACAACAATATTTCAACAATATACTTAAAGACGGTATTTACGTGGTCAGCCATGATGACCACCGTCTTATATTATTATTAATTATTATAATAATAATTATTATTACCTATTATTAATTATTTACTATAATGTTATATTATAGTTTTTATAAATAATATATTATATTATCTTCATCAGGGCCTCTAACACTATCGTAATGGAAAAACAGGCTCTGGCACAATTATAATTATTTTAATTATCATACAAAAATTTCAAACCGATGCAAAAACACAAATTTATAACAACCTTCTTGGAGACAGGTTTAAGCGGTCAGGTGACCACTGCCGTCCAAGATTACGGTTGAATCCATTATGTAAAAAACTAGAAAATTTTTTATTTTGATGGTGGCCCAAACAATAACCCAAAACATGGCTGTCTCATTGTACCCCAGGGGTGGGGCGCAGTGAGACAAAAGACCGAATTTTTTGAATGTTGAATTTCCTAGAAAATAACCCGTTTACGGCGGTTTCACGAAATGTCGTTTTGAAGCCAAAGAGTTGCTCTAAATACCTTCAAAATTTCAGCTTTCTTGAGGCATTATTTAGGCCCCCTCTCCTCTACACATTACATTAACTTTCCTGTCCTTAACTAGGTAGTACATTCCTCCCTTGTAAAGAAAAGTAACTTTTGGATGATAGGCGTGCGAGTGCGACGGAGGGGAACGTTTGGCGTTCGCCGTTTGCGGTAGTTATTATCCGGTAGCCGGGAGTGCGGCTCGTGGCCGGAAACAGCGGCGGTAACACGCGGCCAGCGGAAGTATTCGATTTTCACGCGGAAATTCTCAATGAGGTGTCAACATCGACCACAGCCCTTCCACCCGTTCACTCGCGCCGCCCGGCGATGGTTACATGCGCGACTTGTGTTAACCACCTCATTAGCGGCGCGGCTCCGTGCGGCGCTTCCCGCCGGCGCTCCCTTCTTTGTGTGCGTACGGCGGTTCCCCACCTCCGCCGATCGCCGCTCGATTCCTGCTCACCCTGCAACGGATAGCAAGTGCTCGCTGTCTTTCGACTTGACCGACGTTTTATTTATTTATTTACATTTTCACGAGCAGGTGCTCAATTTACAAAGAAAAATATTCTGATCAGGTGAACTTAAGAAGAATGGGAAGGTAGAAAATCAAATTAAGGTGAAACAAAGAAAAAAGCAAAGAAGAGGAGGGAGAGAAAAAAAAAAACGCTGCTTCAGGCAGAACGGAGTAGGACGGTCATCATCGGCGGTTTTCATAATTATTGAGTGGCGATGGGGTCTGAAATTACCCCACCGATCCATTTGAAGAGTACAGGGGAAAAATGGATTTGGTCCAATTTTCATGAAAAATGAGATAAGAGCGATACGTGTTGCCTATTCAGTGTAGCTAGCAAGATTTCATATCGTCACAGAGAAAAAATGGTTATACTGGGGAAGAACGGTTCCTTCTCGCGTGGCAGGGGAAGAATGGTTGTTGTCCTGCGCCTACTCCCTGAGCCGCAGCTCCCTCATCATTGACTGTGCTCAGGAAATTTTTTTTTTCAAATGGACTGATCACTTATCAGCGTTTTACCTCACGAAATTACGCCGTCCGCCGTCCGGTGGTTTTCAAGGGGAAGGAGTTGTGGTAAATTATTGTAATTTTCACTAAAAATCAGGTTCCGTATCTATTTGGTCCTAACTAGGGATGTGAATATCGGCAAAGAATATCGAATATCGATATTTTTAAAAAGTATCG
Source organism: Nesidiocoris tenuis (assembly GCA_036186465.1). Taxonomy (NCBI): domain Eukaryota; kingdom Metazoa; phylum Arthropoda; class Insecta; order Hemiptera; family Miridae; genus Nesidiocoris; species Nesidiocoris tenuis. The sequence continues at coordinate 10,146,588 of AP028910.1, forward strand.
TTTTAGTAATTCGATATATTGAAGGAAAACATCGATATTTCGATATATCGGCCGTCGATATTTTTTCCCTCCTTTATCCGAATTACCTGCTATTTCAGTTATAATAATAATACATTCATTGAATTTCATTAGCTACAACAGGTCTAGGGGTACATAGAAATGAGACCACTCAAAAATTCAATAAAACCTTTATCAAGATGAGTGAAGGATCCAGTAGGGAAGTAAATTAGAACCCTCTACTGGGTACACTTTTACGTTTCATAATATGGAAGTATTGTGTGTTATCTACGCTTCACGGGTTATTTCTTGGGAAAATGCAATGGCTTACTATTGAATAATAAACGAATAAATATTAAATTAATAATATTAAAATAAATATTTAAATGATAAAATAAATAGTGTTAAATAATTGAATCATATTATGATGATTAACGGCTGAAAAATATCGGAGCCGATAGTGTAAATTTCGTATTACCTTCAATTAAATTTAGTATTTAGTATTACTTATGGTATTTAATATTAAAATATTATTTTAATTATGGACGAGGTGGCGTTACCTGAGAGCCTGTCCTCGCATTAGTTACTGATATGATCGGGTGCTGAATATTCCATTATTTTAAGAACATATCAATCTATCGAAATAGGACAGGATAGCGCGTCCTAGCATTAATGCTGATTATGAAGCTAGTCATGTCCGTCGCTAATGGTGCGTGGATAATTCCGCATGATGAACGCTTTGTCCACGTCGATAGAGGAGATTTTCCACAATCGGCGTTTCCGCTAGATTGAAAACATTCTGACGATATATTCGTGGTGAGAGCTAATTGCATAATGACTTCGAAAGCCAGTAGGTCAGTCAAATGAAAGGCCGACCGGAGACCACGACGGCCTGGGAGATTCGGCCCTGGCCATATATATACGTCTCTTGCGGTGAGCGTGCCTAATGCGTGCGATCTCTCATCTCTACTATCATTTTTCGCTCCCATCGATTCGACCAGAATCTTTCCAAAAATTACTGTTAAACCATCGGATAGCTCACGATTTGCGCCCCCTGCGGGCCGCATCCTTTCTTTCTGGCCTCCTATTTTAGACGGGCGATTTCTTCTGGACGAATCCCTTCGTGCTGAACACTGGCAACGGCTGGTTATCTAATTGTGTCGTGTAGTTGCAAAACCGGCCAACTCCTTAATTTTCGGAAATGCGGTTTTTCTGCTTTCCGAGTCCTAATATACATGATCCATCCATCGGAACTAAGAAACCATGTTAAAACCAGCCGAATCCCTGTTGATCGAGCGTTTGAAAATCATGATGCGCTGCAAAAACGGCCAAATCCTCTTTTTCATGAGTTCATAGCCGGCCATCACCAAACCCGAGAGAGTTGCAGTGTCGTGTAGTTGCAAACCCGGCCACCTCCAATGTGCCAAATTTTCCAAAAAAAGGTAATTTTTACTCACGCTGAACTAGATAGACTGTAAAACCGTTCTTTTTGCTTTTCAAGGACACATTAAGGCTGAGCGTTTGAAAACATATTCTTGAATTATCTTGGATTTGGCCGTTTTTGAAACTCATTCTGGAGTTGGCCGTTTTTGCAGCAAAATCGAACTGAGGTTTTGCTGAATTGGATGTAAATATAGGGTTGTTGGGACTGCAAATGAACTAAAACCTTGTTTTGTGTTATATTACAATATTTATTATTACAATATTACAATAGGGAAGAACCCTATATTTACATCCAATTCAGCAAAACCTCAGTTCGATTTTGCTGCAAAAACGGCCAACTCCAGAATGAGTTTCAAAAACGGCCAAATCCAAGATAAGATTGTGATAGACTTGTAATAGTCGGCCATGGTTGCAGTAGGTTTTCTGTATATTTTGGAAAAATTTCCGTTGCTCTGCCCCGGTGTTATCATCAGTAAAAATCGAAAATGTGCGATCTCTTGTCAAGGCGTGTTTGGATTTTCAGGTAGCATGCGAGCATTGCAGGTAAAAGCTGTCCTAGGTTTTTTTTCTCTCTTTTCTCTGACAGAGAACGCTTGCCAATGTCGCTGAAGACGGTATTTCGATCAAGGAGAGGCATAGTAATTAGATTTGACACCTGATTTCCTTCGCCGGCGGGACCTTAAACTGTCAATCATTGCCCCGCTCTCGCTGTGCGCATACTGCGCTGGTATATACTGAGAAAGGTCTAACCCTTTCTGTATATATCAGAGGCAGCAGCTTTCGTTCTCATAACGATGTGCCTTGGGATCCTGTTGAGGCTCTCAAAGACCGTAATAATTGATAAGAAGAAAGCTACATGATCTCGCGACGTTAGTGGGCTCTGCTTCTGCGCCGAGACAATGGTCGACCAAGTGATTCCCCATTAGGAAACTGGCAATTGCCATATTAGTCAACTCGATCCTCGAACTAACTCTTCTCTCAAATGAAAAACTCATTCCCATCATCTCCCTTTCTGTTATAAATGTCTGCACCTGATCGTATGAAGTACCGCTTGAGATTTGATTGTTATAGCAATAATTCGAAAACATGAATCGAACATATAGGTCGTACAGCTGTACGTATCAATTGAAGACCGAAGGGGGAAAAACGGAAAAAGTCCAGTTTTGCTGTTTCTGATAATTTTTTCTACTTTCCCTTGTTCTTCCCCTGGAACTCGAAACCAGATTTGACATTATAAATGGTATTCACCTCGTTTTTCTTCTGTTTCACGGTAGGTATCCAGAAGAAACTAGGCCTCGGTTGCCAACCTACACCCATTTTCACAAAAAAATATACTTTCCCCGTTTTTCCCCTGTGGTCTGCAATTGCATATGGTGGGGGACTGGGAAAGAATGAGAAACCTTTTACCGTGGACCAAGATTACCATGCATGTTTTTCAGTTTCTCCCCAACGATACGAGTTACGTATTTGTACGTACACGCTTTTGATTTGGATAGTCCATAGACACGGTTGTTTGACCGTATACATCAACTTACCACACCAACAAGTTTGCCTCATGATAGTGCTTGGGATGGTCGATTATTATAGTAATAATTAATAATTAATTCCTTTGCCACTTCAAAATTAAATTTTCTAGGCCTTTCAAATTCTTTCCGAAGTAAGTATGGAGTTCATCAGGTCACCTAAGCAACATACAATGACAATTAGGCAGTTTGGTAACAAAAAAAAGTTCATTAATCACAGGCCCTGATGAAGGTGGCAATGTTTTCACCGAAACGCCGGCAAAGAAGTGAAGTTGTCATCTGTATGAACCTAATGCCGATAGCACTTGACTAATTAATGAAGTTAAGGGTTGATCTACACATCTACCAGGGCTCACGGGTTGGTCTAGTGGCTAGCGCGTCTGCCTAGCTGCAGGCTATACCTGAGAGTTGTGGGTTCGATTCCCACAGGTGCCATGAAAAATTTGGCCCATAGCCTTATGATTCATGTCATCCCTGGCATTCGGGGTTTTCGGAATTAAATGATATTGGAGAACTAAACCCACTCCTTGTGATGCCCTATGGGTTAAAACAATTAAACCATCATTTACATCTACATTTACACATCTACCATTGATATCCTTTTATCAATACATAACAGAAAAGCCCCTTCGTCATGCCAGGCCCTAGTGAGGACCATGCGTCTTGACCTATAGCAAAATTTATTTCATTTACTTTCGGAATATTCCCGTTCGTAAAATAGTAAGACAAACTGAATCGAGTTGATACAGTGTAGAGCTGGCGTAGCAAAGGTGGAAGATTCCTCGGCAGCTGATAGCGAACTTGGGAATCTGGAAGGAGTTTCGCGACGGCTGATTGGATGAGATGCTAATTCCCACCTTCTCCCGTCCAATTAAGCGGCTCTTGCTGAAGTGATTCTCTCAGTATTTGCTTGACGATCTAACGAGGGAATGCGTTAACTACAAATGGAGGGCCCCTCCGCTCCCTTCGGTGGAAAAGGTGAGAACTGAGGAGATACTGTGTCCTGGTTCTTCATAGAGCTGTCGAGTTTAATTGATGCGACGCACATCTCGCTTTCCACTGCAAATACATGATTATGATGGCTATAATTATTTCAATTATCTTCCCAGCCAACGAGATTAAATCATCAGTGTTCCCTTTTTCGCGTAGGTGCTCAACAAAATTCCACTTTGGTTGCGCAATTTTTTGAAAATGTTGGGCAATGAAGGAAATACGAGGTACGTCTACCAAAAGGTAGGTAGACAAATCGTCGGTCCAGTGCTCCAACTCTGAAAAACTCGTTTTTGATTTTTTTGCACGAAACATCTTCAATTTACCTATACTTTCATCCTGCAAGACCTTACTTTCCATAACTCTACGGAACACCGCTAGATCGAGTGCGCTTAAAGGGGCCATCTTTTCGTACAAAGCTAGCTCTTACGTGTTAGCTCTGTAAAGAATGGCACTTAATGTTATTTCCAAAAAGATTGTTCCGTTCAACAGCAGGTCAACCTGTGATGTCGCTCTTTTGGTCTGAAAATCCCTAAATTTGGTCCGGGAATATTGGGAGTCAACTAGCGATAGCTTTTTGAGCTGTAGCCGTAGATGATCAAACAACAGTTGAACATTTTCCTCAAATTTTTCCAATGCGTCATAGTTGAATGATGGAATAAGGCCATTGGCTTTAGCCTGTAGAAATTGGTTGGCCCGAAGCTTTCGCGAGGATTTCAACAAGTGTAAAACAAAATTTGTAGCATTTCGATCAGATCAATTCCCCCACATAATATGTAATATTATTACCTGACTGGGAAGCTCACCACTTGCAGCAAGCTGTTACAATCGTGGAGGTGGAGGTTACTGGGTCACTAAGCCAACCCCCTGACAGGGTTAGAAGTAGACCCAGTTTTCGTCATTCAATATCAACCTTGTTTACACAGCTATATCGATCAAAACTTATCAACAAATTTATCAAGGGGGTGTTTTACATGTTTTCCTCCCACCAAATGCAAAAGTTCCTTGTGGGCGATTATTGTGGCCATCCATCGAACGCGGGGCTGTTTTGGAACCGCTATCCGAACGCGCATGGTACCGGCATGGAAGCGATTAAAAATAAAAAAGTGTATTGTTTATTATCACTCTAATTAGGTTTACAATAAGAGCTCCATGCAATTACCAACAATATTAAGTTACCAAACAATGGAAAATTGTGTTATTTATTGAATTCAGAATTTTTTCAAAGCAAATAATTAGCTTCCCAATTATTGGGAATTTTCCAAATCATATTGAGAATTTTCCAAATCATATTGAGAATTTTTCAAATGAAATTGAGAATTTTCCCAACCGCATTGCTTTGGAAGATTTTCACCTCGATTCGAAGATTCTATTATTGAGGAGGCTCTCAAGAACAAATCTTACTGTAATTACTGTAGAGTAATAATTTGCAGTTTTTCTTCTTTTTTTTGGAAAAGTCCTCGAAGACTTACACTTGAGCGTAAACCTCTGGTTACCTGCGCTCGCTGCAGTCCGACTCCGCTATCCCCTCTCTCGTTTAAGTAACATGTTCTCTATGTCCAAGAAACCGACTCTGGCTACGAATGGCTAATCTCAACCGTATTATGCCTTCAGTGAAATTTTTATGAACTTGCCGACCAGGAATAATCCAGGAGGGCTCTTCTCTCCCCCACTTTGCACCAGCCTGAGGTTTCGCCGGCTGTCCTCCCTTCGAAGCATTAATTATTTACCATCATTGTTCACTCGTCTCGTCACCACCCTAAAACACCCCCAATTTATATTTAAATCCTCTCCGGGTCAACCTTTGTATCCCCGACCCAGTACATTATGCACCATATTTGCTTTCAACTTGTCTCGCGTCGTACAGGCCAAAGATTTTCAAAGCCGCTCGTGAATGCAATTACATCTCGTGAATAGTGTTGTACCCATGGCCCGCGATTGTGCCAGCTTTAATCTGCCACGCACACCACGGCTTACCCTTTGTGTTACAGATGACGTTTTAACTACGGTCCGTGTTCCGCTTTCTATTTCCCCAATCCAATTCTACAATCGAGCAATAGCAGTGTGTACGAATACGGATAGCCATGTTGACTAATGGATCCTCGTTCTAAACTACCAGGCTCAAATCACAATGATACCGGCTCCTGATACAAATGCTAACGGCTGCGGAATTCAGCTCCAGATTCAGAATTTTAGAACTTTTTTTCGAAGTATTACAATTTTTATTAGTAATCTAGCGGTAGACGGTTATCATTCATGGAATTTTTGGTAACATGAAAAAAAACTCAATTCCCCAACCGTCGGAGAGAAAACGTATCCATGCCGGGCGGACTGAATTTTCTTTCCTATTCCGCTTTTGCCGAAAATTCCTAAATGATGATTCTGAAGCTCGGGCGAATTCAGATCATTTTGAAATATGAAAATATGCCCAGTACTCAAAAAGCATGTTGGTGAATTCAAATTCTACTTTGTTTGGAAATCCCCCATGATACTATTGTGAGGATAGTAAAGAAGAATTTAAATCATTTTGTTAAAAAAAATAAGCTCACGGGTTGGTCTAGTGGCTAGCGCGTCTGCCTAGCTGCAGGCTATACCTGGGTTCGATTCCCCTAGGTGGCATGGAAAATTCGGCCCATAGCCTCATTAATGATTCATGTCATCCCTGGTATTCGGGGTTTTTGGAAATAAATGAAATTGGAGAACTAAACCCACTCCTTGTGATGCCCTATGGGTAAACATAATTAAACCATCATTTACATTTTTACATTATTAAAAATAATCTGGCAAATTGGGCCGAATTAATTCTACTCCCTCGGAAATCCACCATTTTCAGCTAAGTTACCTCTGTGAAGATAGTGCGGATAAATTTAGATCATTTCGAAATTCGAAAATCGGTTCATTGTTTCAAGAAAAACCCGTATACAACTTTGGCTTAAATATCTAAAAAAAAAAAAAAAATCAAATTCAATGTTTCTCGAAAAACGCCATGATACCTCTGTGAGGATAGCTGCCCATTCGATAGCGCCATCTCGTATCAGACAAACTCACCATCCCCCCTCCCCTTTAACCTTAAAGCCCTTAAAAGGTACCGAGTCGCTTTCCATAGGACCGTCCGCGTCATCGTTCATGAAGTTCAGGATGAAACTTTGAAATCTACAAAAACCTCATGAAAAGGACACTAGCCGCATGAAATGGCTCGGAAACATTAAAATATTCACAGAAAAAAAATCTTCAACGTTTCTTCTATTCAGAAAACGCAAAAATCCGAAGAAACTCCACTCTCGGTGCAGCATTATCAGCGAGCGATCGTCATCACCTTCCTTCGCCGAAGGATAGACGGACGAACCGACCGACGAACGGCTCATTAGAATAATGGCCGACGAAGACGTGAAGAAGCTATTGAGAAATGACCTTTCTGATAGCAAACCTGGTTCCCTAAATTATCGTCTAATTGTTTTAAAGGCAAGTCCCTAACCGCTTTTACATTCCTTCCATCCATCGCATCCCGACCCGAGACGAGCCCCGGCCAAGATGTGCCGCTATCTAGATGGTATTTCCTCCTTCCTTCGTAGCCCTAATAGCTCTTCACTAATTTTTGAGCGTAGTCTCTCCTCCGGAGCTTCTCATGTTTCTCTACCAAGTTTCTCGCTCTCTTCTTCCACTTTGGGAATAAAAATTCTTCTTCCTCACACATCTCGCCCATATCGGCGATCCCGTTTTGATTGTAGCCAAGCTCCAAGGCGGCACTTGGAGCCGTTACGCCGGGAATATTAATGGCCTTGTCGAATGCAGTGTCTCCTTCCACTCAACTGTCCAGGGTTAGTCTTTCCATGCGAAATTATAGCAATAACAAGACGTTGAACTGGTGGACCCTTCTCTACGATGGTAATTTCCCACTGTATGTTCTAATCAGCCGGCAGCGGATTCGATGGTTAGAAATTCTTTTCTCGGAACTCTTATTTCGGATTTTCGCCTATCCCCACGTCTGAGAAGAGCGTAGTTTTGCCTTGCATTGACCAACTACGTCTATTTCGCCTACCTTCTGCAAGCATAATTGTTTTTTTTTTTTGGTTCTTCTCAGAAAAAATATCTTTGTACGAGCTCAGAACCTGTTGAATACCAGAAATATTTAGAATTTACAGCTATGGTGGCCAGATTTTTCCCCCAAAAAAGTAGGACCTTCCTACATTTTCCCAGTTTGAATGCAATAATATATTTATATTCAGCAATGTTATCTAACTGATATAGGTGAGGGCTATAACATTGTACAGCCCTAAAATCTCTGGGCTATGCCTCATATCATTGGAAAAATTCAAGCTAAAATGAATGATGCTGCTTCTTATCGCACAAATCCAGTAAATTGGATGTTTGGTGGAGGAATAAAAAAAAACTAAAAAAGGTTTCTCAACGGTTTTTTTAAATGTTTTTTGGGTGCTGAATTCGAATTTTTGGTTTGCCACCAAAAATCGCGCGGCGTCACAAAAAACCGCAAAAAACCTCCAAATTTTAGTACTTTGCTCGAACTCAAAGTCAAACTCACAATGAAACAGAAACTCAAACTAATAATCGAGCTCAAAGTCAAACTCATAATCGAACCCAAAGTCAAACTCTTAATTGAAATCGAAGTCAAACTCACAATGCAACAGAAACTCAAACTCATAATCGTACTAGACGTCAAATCCACAATGAAACAAACACTCAAACTTGAAGGCAAACTCACAATGAAACCGAAACTCCAACTGGCAATGAAACAGAAACCTAAACTAATAATCAAGATCTAAGTCAAACTCATAATCGAACCCAAAGTCAAACTCACAATGAAACAGAAACTCAAACTCATAATCGAACTCGATGTCAAATCCACAATGAAACAGAAACTAAAGCTGACAATGAAACTCGAAGTCAAACTCATATGAATCAGAAACTCGAACTCATAGTCAAACTCGAAGTCAAACTGACAATGAAACAGGAACTCAAACTAGCAATCAAACTCGAAATCAAACTCAAATGAATCAGAAACTCAAACTCATAATCAAACTCGATGTCAAATCCACAATGAAACAGAAACTCAAACTCGAAGTCAAACTCACAATGAAACAGAAACTCGAACTCATAATCAACTTGAAAGCAAACTCACAATGAAACAGAAACTCCAACTGGCAATGAAACAGAAACCTAAACTAATAATCAAGATCTAAGTCAAACTAAGTCAAGTCTAAGTCATAATCGCATTCAAAGTCAAACTCATAATCGAACCCAAAGTCAAACTCACAATGAAACAGAAACTCAAACTCATAATCAAACTCGATGTCAAATCCACAATGAAACAGAAACTCAAACTCATAATCGAACTCGAAGTCAAACTCACAATGGAACAGAAACTCGAACTCATAATCAAACTCGATGTCAAACTCACAATGAAACAGAAACTCAAACTCATACTCGAAATCGAAGTCAAACTCACAATGAAACAGAAACTCAAACTCATAATCAAACTCGATGTCAAATCCACAATGAAATAGGAACTCAAACTCATAATCGAACTCGAAGTCAAACTCACAATGGAACAGAAACTCAAACTCATAATCGAACTCGAAGTCAAACTCACAATGGAACAGAAACTCGAACTCATAATCAAACTCGATGTCAAATCCACAATGAAATAGGAACTCAAACTCATAATCGAACTCGAAGTCAAACTCACAATGGAACAGAAACTCAAACTCATACTCGAAATCGAAGTCAAACTCACAATGAAACAGAAACTCGAACTCCTAGTCAAACCTTTAAGTCAAACTCACAACGAACCGAAACAAAGACTAATGACTAGTGACTGTTGACTAATGTTTGTCCAACTCAAAGTCAAACTCATAATCGAACCCATAGTCAAACTCATACTCGAAATCGATGTCAAACCCACAATGAAACAGAAACTCCAACGAAACTCAAACTCGAATGTTCAGGTCGAATGTTGTGAGTTTGACTTCGATTTCAATTAAGAGTTTGACTTTGTGTTCGATTATGGGTTTGACTTTGGGTTCGATTTGGGTTTCTGTTTCATTGTGAGTTTGACTTCGAGATTGATTATGAGTTCGAGTGTCTGATTCATTCGAGTTTGACTTCAAGTTTCATTGTCAGTTGGAGTTTCTGTTCCATTGTAGATTTGACATTGAGTTCGATTATGAGTTAGAGTTTCTGTTTCATTGTGAGTTTGACTTCGATTTCAATTAAGAGTTTGACTTTGGGTTCGATTATGAGTTTGACTTTGATCTCGATTATTAGTTTGGGTTTCTGTTTCATTGTGAGTTTGACTTCGAGTTTGATTATGAGTTCGAGTGTCTGATTCATTCGAGTTTGACTTCAAGTTTCCTTGTCGGTTGGAGTTTCTGTTCCATTGTGGATTTGACATTGAGTTCGATTATGAGTTAGAGTTTCTGTTTCATTGTGAGTTTGACTTCGATTTCAATTAAGAGTTTGACTTTGTGTTCGATTATGAGTTTGACTTTGGGTTCGATTATGAGTTTGACTTTGGGTTCGATTATGAGTTTGACTTTGATTTCGATTATTAGTTTGGGCTTCTGTTTCATTGTGAGTTTGACTTAGAGTTTGATTGTGAGTACGAGTGTCTGATTCATTCGAGTTCGACTTCAAGTTTCATTGTCAGTTGGAGTTTCTGTTTCATTGTGGATTTGACATCGAGTTCGATTATGAGTTTGAGTTTCTGTTTCATTGTGAGTTTGACTTCGATTTCAATTAAGAGTTTGACTTTGTGTTCGATTATGAGTTTGACTTCGGGTTCGATTATGAGTTTGACTTCGGGTTCGATTATGAGTTTGGCTTTGGGTTCGATTATGAGTTTGACTTTGAGTTCAATTATTAGTTTCAGTTTCGGTTTCTTTGTGAGTTTGACTTCGATTTTGATTATGAGTTTGACTTCGAGTTCGATTATGAGTTTGAGTTTCTGTTTTTCGTTCGACTTCTAGTTTGGGTTTAGGTTCCCTCGCGAGTTTGATTGTCAGTTCGATTTTCTGTTTCACTCTGAGTTCTACTTCGAGTTTCTGTTTCATTGTGAGTTTGGCTTAGAGTTTGAGTTGCTGTTGTGAGTTTGACTTCGAGTTTGATTTCCAGTTTGACTATGAGTTTGAGCTTCTTTTTCCTTGTGAGTGTGACTACGAGTTAGACTATCAGTTTGAGTTTCTGATTCATTGTGGGTTTCACTTCGAGTTTGATTATGAGTTAGAGTTTCTGTTCCATTGTGAGTTTGACTTCGAGTTAGAGTTCGAGTATGAGTTAGAGTTTCCAGAAGGAATCATGTTTACATCCGAGTTACCAACGTTTTTCTACCGTGTTATTTGAAAATGTCGTCCCATTTTTCCTCCAAAGTACTTTCGTCCAAAGTACTTCCTCCAAAGTACCACTTTCAAAAATAGTTCCTGCCTTATGGCCTATTTCATCACTCTCCAAGGGCCATTGGACTTTGAGCTGAAAATTAGTTCCATCCTTCCAAAAGAAGGACCTCTGGTCACTGTAGGTATAGCGCTAACTGTAGTTAAAAACTAGTTCTTCATGCTTTTTTCTCGATTTGGTAGGGTCTGCTTATAATTTTCTAATCTTAGTTATCTTACTATTAGTGTTCCTATTTTGAGCTTTAAGTAGAGGTGTTAAAATGTGTATTTCGGAACTTTGACCTCTGCCCGTCTATCTAGCTGGTAGAATTCCTTTTTGAATGTTACATCAGCGCGTACACAGTTGAACACTTTTTGATAAGCGCTGCAATGCAATTATCACCTTTCTAAATGGTAGTCACATCCCCTATTACCATTCCCTTTGCTTCCTGTACCTTTTTTGCTATGGTATCCATTCCCTGGCCCAGTGGGACCCCAGGTGCCAGTTCATTTAGAGTTGTTCTCATCAGTCGTAAACTCGTATACTAATTGGAAGCCTCTCTATTTTTACGCACGGCATTTCATGACAAACTCCAAAACATTGTCCACATTGACGCGAACATATTTTACGTTAAACTTTGCTACATGGTTATCCTATACGGCCGAAATAGCTACTGACAACTGTTACGCAATCGGTTCAATGTAACCCTAATGTAATACAAATTAATTCCAAATGACCCAATGGATTATTGGTGTTGGGGAGGAGAGGATGTAAGAGCTTCAGATTACGGGTTGTTAAAAGGGAGCTCGAGTTGGTCACGAACGTTCAGACCTCTAGAGGTCGTTATACTTACAAGTTTTGTTACGACCAACTTTGCATTAGGTGGCGCAATCGATAAATCGCGTCGTAGGGGCCGGTTTCGTCATCTCTTTCGTCGTTTCATTGTCATACCTCCTCAGCCGAAACTCAGCACCTCAAGGGACAAACCATATAATACCTTCACAACGCTTGCTCACATTAAGGTCCTCTATCCGCATTACCTAAATTTTTTACCTAAATTCATTACTTAAAACCGCAACTGGATGTCGAGAAATGATATACCAGGTGAATTAAATCAAATTCAAATTTTGAGACTTGACAAGCGAAAATCATGATTGCTTGTTGATGGAGCGACTCTCTGCATTATCGCGATGAATTATTAACTTGCTTGGTATTTGTTAACGAATAATCAATCACTTTTAGCCGCGGATAGCCAATCACTTTTTTCCCTAGAATGATCTTGTTCAGAAATGACGAGATTTAGGTCAGAAGCATATCCCACTTACACTTAGATAACAGCGTAAATAACACGGGCGCCTTTGTCGTTGCCTAGGATATAGAAAAGAGTTTATTTTTCCTGAAGTTAGTAGCAGTGGGGGCTTCTGCTCTTAATCCCATTGGGTACACCCTGACCATAATATTCATGGAAACCAGTGGTGCATAGATAACACAATTCCATGTTTTGAAACGTAAAAGTGTGACAGACTTTGATCATATTTTGACTGCTTTTGAGAGCGTTTAGGCCAAAAATATAAACAACTCACTAAGCAAATTTTGAAATTCGTCAAATTATCGGAATATAAAAAATATCGACATATCCTGCAAGCTAAAACAAAGGTTTTAAGACCGAGAACGCTCAAATCGGTTCATTTTTGTGGCCTGAAAAAAATAAATAAATAGAAAACACTAAAAATGCAAATACATTGAAAGTTCTGTGAGTTATTAAAATCCCGATTATATAGGATGTTAGGTGTTGCCAAGACAAAGATTTCAGTCCATGAAATTTGAAAAAAGGTTAAGAATTGAGGGAGCTATGGCCATTCATGTAAATGACCACCGACGGACAGACGGACACACAGACACTTGTTCAGGAAGTGATTCTGAGTAAATGTGTATAAGTAAAAGTTTTTTCTGAAGCTCCGTCCCGATTATCGATTTTAGGACGATTACAATACTTCCATTTACTCTGTCAGTATGGAATCAAAAAATACCCTTCGAACGAACTAATTTTATTAATCTGCTTAGTCTTACAAAATACTGCAGGCCTCGTAAAACGTGGTAACTTAAGATACTTGTACACGTTTTTACTCTTTCTTTGTCAACGCAGTTATCATGCTGGAAAGTTTTATTCAGTTCTCATGCACGGGACTATTTTTGCATTGAAATCAACAGCAAAATTTGCTGTTGGTATTTAATAATGGTTATTTAATACCCATGCACTTTCCGGGAGATTAAAAAAATCCGTGAGTTGCACCTGTGACTTTACTCAGTGGAAAATTTTTATCTACTCCTGACTCACCCTATTATTTGATAGTTTCTACATAAACTCCAGCTGCATCGATACGGTACCTAATATGTTCCGTAAAGCGATCTCGTCGATGTTTTTGTCGCACAGAAATTGCATATTTCCATGAAGTTAATATCCAGTGGTTTAGCGATAAAACCACCTATTTTGAAACTGAGTGGAGCATAGTGATGTTACGAGTGTTGGATCACGCCATTCAAACAAGTGGTTGCTTGCGTGGTTGCTTGGAAGTCTTGAGCCGACTGGGTTATCCCCCTCAAACAATGTTCGGTCTCTTTTTGAGTTCTACGGGCAAGAGATCTACAAGTGAGGGATGACAGACACCAATACAAACACTTTGGAAGGGTTGCCGCTCGTTGACAACAATCGATCAAAGCCAAGGGGTGATCGGGTTGAAGTTGAGCTGCGAAGGGAAGGTTTTCTTATGTCACAACAGTTTACTCTTTCTTACCCTAACTCATTCCCCCATGGTTATGTGGAAGGTTGCATCAGTTTAACATTAGTGTGTTTTTGCAGTTAGGTACATTTCAAAATGCCGTAACTTAGTTAAAATTACGCAACTTACTACCTATGCTTTTCTAATAAAAACTCAACAAATGAGAGAAGAGAAATAAATAGTATATTCCACTATTAAGGTACAATCGTAGACCGGTTTCGGTTATTAAACCATCATTAGTACTTAACAACGATAACTGTACCTTAATAGTGGAATAGACCATTTGTCTTCTCTCATTTTTTGAGTTTTTATTCGAATTATGGGATTCCACAATTTTTAAGATGCTTCATTTTCGCTTGCGGGACCTGGAAATGTAACTGCAAAAACTCACGATTTTTCGAGCTGAACTTTATGGGCACACAAAATCGTACTATCACTTATATGGTTTTTGTTTTATATTTAAATTTTTAGTTATCGCTGCCGGTCAGGTAGAAAATTTTTAAACACCAATCGCACTTTTGTTGGTTTGAAATTTTCCAGCACCCATGCTATATAATAATTATTGTAAACGTTCAGGTCGTAATGGATGATGATTCCTAATGAAATGGGACGGTCGATAATTCACAGCCCTGCTGCATGTATTTTCGCCGTTTTTAAAATAATTTTCAGTACTGTATATTGTTTACTGTGGAATGCCCTGTTTCAAAACCACTAATATCCATGCAAAACCAAAATCTTATCATTTCGTTCGTTTTTAGCTGCTACCCACTCCACCTCAAAATTCTCTTAAATATTAATTTTTACAGCCTGGATAAATTGAAATGATTGTCATGGATAACCAATCATTGAGACCTGAAGCAAAGGCATTGAGTCAACAGTAGGATGTTCCAACCATGTCGTACCAAGCATCAAACTCCAAGTAGGTATCGTACTTTGCTCTCACACAGAAGAGAGTGAAGCTCTACTGATGAAGGAAGTGATGGAAGTGAGTTTGGCTGACAACCTGCTGCTTTAAAGGGGTAAGGGGAGGGGCTGTTTTGAAAAGATGAGCATCACAAAAGGGGAAGCAACTTTCTGAGGCGGACAAAGACAAGAGGTTGTTCCGACTATGGCTCATCCTCACAATGCTCACACTTGAGAACCTCATCTCGGCCGCACCCCCCCCTCCCTTGTCCACGTGGTGTCTCGCAGCCGCAAACTCATATCTTCATTTCTTTCCACGCCCCTTATTCCCCAGCGCATGATCATCATTATTCTAATTCTATTCTTCATTCTGTACAAGCGATGGAGTGGGGTAGTCCTCGAGCAAGATCGTGCTGGCTCCTTTGTGCACTTGTTTTCTTTCTGCAAGAGTGCTGTTGTCGGACTCGTGCAGGCGATCAATATTGGACCAAAATGAAATCTTTTCACTGGTGTGAGGAGGGTATACGGCTGGGTCATTCTCGTAGTCACTACCAGTAGTTGGTACCTAATTTTATAATTTTCAGTTGGTCGATACTGTTATTCTGATAATGTTAAAAAAGGTAATTTGATTGAAGATTTCAATCCCATAATAAAAATTTGGGGAATTTGGGAAAAATGGGGAAAATTTCCCCATAATATGTTTGGGGGCTGCAAATCAGGTGATGTCCCTGCAGTGACAAAAGCTCATGCGCACACGATTTCCACCCTGATGCTGGATGAGCCGATAATCCTATTCGACGGGAACTAATTCAGGCCATAGTTACAAGCCCACCATCTTGCTAAGTACCTAATAAAGGATTTTCAAAAACCACTAACTCATGGGGCCAACCACCTGCCGGTATAACGTTTCAATTTTCTCACTAACACCCTGCAAAGAGTTATTTTCGCTCCATCGAGTTTTTGAGCAGGCCATTCCCCGTTTGCATCAAGATCGGCTTTTTCTTGTTTTCCGCGGTTGTGGTATCCGTAACCTACTGCTATTGTGCTTTTGTGACAACCGAACCAACGTTGGTAGGTATGTGCTTGGATGTATTGGACGCTCATCAACACCTGAGGTGGTCGAAATGTTTGCATTCTGTTAGCGCCAATAGTCCATCAGGCAATACTCGTTGTGTCCGCTTCAAAGCCTAGTCAAAGCCCAAGCAAACATCGTATTTCAGTATTGATGTTCTCTTTTAAGCCATTCTGGCTTCAACTAGTCACGTAGCTGGTTCATTCCGGCTGCCAGATTCGGTTTTTTTCTCGAATCGTTGTCACTTTCTTACACTTCAATCCTTGTTGCCTATCTAACAACCAAGCTACTTAATAAAGGAGTAGCGTCGAATTAGTTCCTGTCTATCCCAGGATTGAAAAATTGAGGGTTTGGATGATTTGGAAACTTGACAATTTGGAACGGACGTACTCGCATCGTAATTTCGGTATTTCGGCCTGATTTTGAAGGCACTTGCCCCTGCCCAGAGATAAGAAAAAGTTTTTGAACCGGTTGGAGCCAAATCCTCTTGAAGCATGTTTGGTTTGGGACCCTTCAAAATATCAAAATATATTCAAGTTATCGGAACATAAAAAAAAAATCCACGTAGTCTGCCAGGTAAAACAAAGATTTTAAGACCAAGAACGCTCAAATCGGTTAATTTTTGTGGCCAGGAAAACATAATATAGAAAACACTAAAAATGCAAATGTATCGAAAGTACTGAGAGGAATTAAAATTCCTTGTAGACAGGGTGATAGGTCTTACTGAGACAAACATCACAGTTTGAGAAATTTGAAAGAAGGTTAAGAATTGAGGGAGCTATTGAAATTTTTGTTAGTGACTACAGACGAGCACAAAAATACTTGTTCATGAAGTGATTCTGAGTGAAACTGTGTAAATAAAAAATTTTTCTGAAGCTCCGATCCGATTCTCGATTTTAGGACGACTACAATATTTCAATTTACTTCGTAAATATGGAAGTAAAAACACGGACCGCGAATAGTAGCGTACGTACTGTCGAGTCCAAGATGGATACCTATTATCCACGTTCCATGGAGGCCCCTCACGCAAGGTAGGATACGCGGCATAGTGCGAATTTTCCAATTCGCCTCTTCATCAAGTGCCTACGTTCTGCATCCATGGTACCTTCCTTTGGTTAATGCATTCATACCAACAATAGGCTAGCGAGCAAACGTGCAGCACCCTCAATAGTCAAAACAGTAGAGGTGGTGTTCATTCGTATTGCACTCCGCGAGTTCGCTCAGCCTGGTTGTCAATGAGATGTCGCGAAACCTCTTCAGGATAGCATGGAAGCATTGAATGCTCGCAGACGCTTCCATCGACGCTGCACTTTCACTCGTACGTGTCGAGAATGAGGCTGCTGTTCGAAGCTGTGAATACTCGTGCGCCCTTACCTATTCGTGCTTGTCTACGAGGGAAATTATTTCACACTAGCTCGTATAGTTAACTGAACTTTGTGACTGCCGGGGTGTTGAGGTAGGTTCTATTCGTACTCCTGTTCGCATCCTACGCTTCCTTTCTCAATTGAAGTCGCGTCGCTCGAGTGAGTAATAGCAGGAACAGGGACAAATCGTGTTGCTGGCCGCATGAGGGCACCGCCGCCGAGGGATGGGCTAATTAGAGGATTCGACACTTTTCCCCGTTCTGGTTTGTCGAAGTTAGTAGTTACACCTTCTATACCAACCCCCTCTCGATGGTGTAGAACTGTGCAGGACTTGATATATGAGTCGAGCAGGCGAATAACGAGCCTCGTGGTACTCGGTATCAAGGGTGCGCTACTCTGAGTCGGTACGGCACTCCAATGCTCATTTCGCATCCCGTACAAAGTAACTATAAAATGACCCTCTTTTGCTGTTGTGCAAGACGGTATCTTGCGAAATCATCCTTGGTATATGTAAGAACTTTGGGACAATAGCATACCTAGAGTACAAAGCATCGGCTGTCCTGTTGATCTTGTACAACAAGCCCAGACGTGACTAACTATTATTTTGAACTTTAGAACGAGAAGTTTGACCATCGAGTAATCAATTCAACTGCTTTCACCTAAAGGTTCGATCGATATTTCATGATAAGCTGGTAATTAACCAGAATTTTCAATAGGTACATAATGAATACAATATGCGCTAAAGAGTTCCAAATGTTTGATATCGTTATTCCTCGAATAGAAACTCAAAAAATGAGAGAAAAGAAATAGTCTATTCCACTATTAAGGTTTCGATTATTAAACCATCATCAGTACTTAACAACGACTGATGGTGCAGGTACAGTACTGATGATGGTTTTATAACCGAAACCAGTCTACAATCATTGTGTACAAGGTACACCTTAATATATTAAGGTACAATGATTGTAGACCACTATAGTGGGACCCACTATAGTGGGATAGACTATTTCTTTTCTCAAATTTTTTGAGTTTTTATTCGAATTATGATATTCTACAATTTCTCCGCTAGTGATTTAGTATCTATCGTTATTCGTCTTCGTTATTATTCCAAGCTACCGCCTATCATCGTTCAGCTAGATTGGGCTACCTTTTGGCTTCGACCGAGTTGATGAAAGTTGAAATTCAATGATGATGTTGATGACGAAGTGCGGTATATTGAGCGCTAGGGACTCTTGTCGGATCCGCTCATAGTTGTAATCCCTTATCAAAGGGAAAATGTAAGTCACATAAATAAGTGAAGTATGTACTTTAGTAATTCAACCGACGTAAGTTACACAGTTTTGGGGCTGCATCAATCCTCCTCCACCCCCTCGGCAGCCTTCGCCATATCATCAACAGTTAACTCGTTTAAACCAGTTCAAACTTCCCAGGGATGGAGACCGCACTCCTGCCGAATTCGTGCCCATTTTAATCTAATAACCGTCCTCAAAGTTTGAATTATGCAACCCATATCTCCTTTTGGAATTTATGTGCCAAACGTGGTTGTCGAATAGTAGTTAGGAGTTCGGCCCGACGAAAGTTTTCACCACAGTAAAAGGTGTATTACTATATACTATTATGTTGAGGCTGCGTTGGGTTCCACGAAGGGTCTTCCTATCAAGGAAAATCCCTTTCATCCCTTCAACGCCAATCAGGGTAGATTTTCGAGACGGTCCCGAAAGTGGACTGACTTTTAGGATCATTGGTTTTCAGAGTTTTCAGAGACCTCCGAGCGCTAGCGCGAATGAGCCGGTAGGGGACCTTGAGAAATTTCGGATAATTCCAGATCATCCATTACATATTTTTGCGTCTAGTTGATACGACATTCGCAGTATTTTGTGGGTCAAACTACGCTGGGAACATGAAAAAAAAATTTAAATTACATTTAAATATTTAATAATAATATTTAAAACTATATTAAATATTTAATATTGCAATATTTAAAATTTTTAAATTACATCACAATATTTAATTAAAATTAAAATATTTAAAATTATATTAAATATTTAATATTGCAATATTTAAAATTTTTAAATTACATCACAATATTTAATTAAAATTAAAATATTTAAAATTATATTAAATATTTAATAATAATATTTAAAATTATATTAAATATTTAATATTGCAATATTTAAAATTTTTAAATTACATCACAATATTTAATTAAAATTAAAATATTTAAAATTATATTAAATATTTAATAATAATATTTAAAATTATATTAAATATTTAATATTACAATATTTAAAATTATATTAAATATTTAATATTACAATAAAAATATTACATTAGATACGTTATTGGATAACCATCATGCATGTTCCTGTTACATGTGATATGTTTCTTGATTGCTGTGATTGTTTTGAATTTTGAATTGTTGTTTGGTTTGAGTTGAGTTTTTTTGTTGACAGTCGAATTATCGAGTATTTAAAAAATTAACAATTCGTCACTTAAGTTCTAACACCACCTAACTCAATTTTTCCAAGTTTTCAGGAGGAACAAAAAACTAATTATTTCAACATGGAAATACATTGAGCGGTGCTGTCTCTTCTTCATCTTCTTCTTCACTGGTTGGTTCAATCTCCTTGGCAGTTTTACCATGATATTGGCAATTGAAAAATCTATCGAGTGGTGTGTCCAACTCATTTTCGCCAAAAATTGAGTTAGGCGGTGTTAGAACTTAAGTGACGAATTATTAAATATATTTTGATTATTTGTAGCCGTGTATATTTATGATGCTTGTGAACAAATGACTTATTTTCTACCAACCTGCAATAGAACCTGTGTATGAGTTAAATTTTTTACTGAAGCTCCTTTGCGATTTTCGATTTTAGGACGATTGCAATACTTCAATTTACTCAGTATGGGAGTAAAAAAATAATAGTCGTACTCAAGTTAGGATGTGAGCAAAAGTGGTGTTTCGTCTCTTTCTTATGACAAAGATCATCACAGATTCACAGGTCGGGTACTTTCTCCTCGTTGCGGGCCATCTTCAGGAGCAATTGGTTTCATTTCTTGAAGATGATAACGGGCCTATGAACAGAGGATGTCATAAGTTGTCGAAACAACTCTTTATGGAATTTCAACAACATCAACAATCTTGAATCGATCAGCGTATTTTAATCAGGCCGAGATTCGCAGTGGTGGCAGAAATTCTGAATTACGAAGGCAGGTCCTCATCAAGAAAACCCAAAAGCCATTCAACCGCCGGGAGGACGGCACTGACTTGTGCGTGTAAGGATCTGTCAGGGTGGCACTATTTCCCAAAGAAAACATCGAACAGAGCGAAAGATCAACTGTAAAGTAGATCAGCAGAGAGTGAAATCACGTGATGAGAGAACGAAAGGACGGGAGTGTTGTTTCAAAGGGAGGGCTTCAGGAAGGGGTCTGTTCTAACAAGCGCGAGAAAACTTGTTGTTATTATTGTTCGAAATCCTTCAAAGGCTCGTCATGGGAAGGAAGGTGTGACTGCGTTGAAGTGAGGGGATGGTAGGCGGGATTTTTTCAGAGGGGTACACTAATTACAGCCCTTTGCAATCACCTTTGACTTCAAAATGTTACTGCCTCCTTCCGTCATTACCCAAACAACGTTAGTCTTCTGCATTACCAAGCTCTAACATACTTAGTTTGCATACTTTGTAAAAAGGCAACAGCTAGGGCCAGGCTGTTTCAAAGTCACCTAGGCCTTATACACAGCCACACCCGCCATTCGTACGACTTGCTATTCCGGTTGCATGGTTGCTCTTTCTGCCCTCCTACCATTACTCGGTCCATTACTAGCAAATCAAATGCTTATACGCTTCTTCAATCTATGCTACTATCTATGGAAAAGTGTGATCCACATCCGACTTCAAAAAGGAGAGTTTACTAAAGTTGACTAAAGTAAGGTTTTTTAGTCGTTTTTTTTTCGTTTCATACCTAGGTTCTATGTTGTACCTAGATGCCTGCCATTTGGTACATCTATTTTTATTTTCTACTTCCATATTTACGAAGTTCCTATTCCTATTATACTATCAGTATTATACTACTTCCTATTATTATAAGTACTGTATTCCATTTATGGAAGTATCATAATCGTCCTAAAATTGAAAAAAAAGTATTTCTCAGGACCCAGGAGTTCTCTTCAGAGTCGGTCCTTAGGCTGGGAAACCAAAATCGGTCGGGAAACGGCGAAAGTTTTTCCTTTCTGGCAGGATTCAAACCTGAGCCATTTAGAGCCTGAGTCCAGACAAATCATTAGAATATACAGGAAATGGCAAGGTGGTTCCTCAATGACACTTGAATGCACCTCCCAGACTGTCCGAGAGGTTTTTACCACTTGATCACCTGTATGCTTAGGGGGTTAATACCCGTTCAAAAGGAACGAGGATATCCAAAAGGGTAATCGAAGATTGGCATACCTAAAACCTACCGCTAATTTAATGACCTTTTGTTATTTATTCGACTACGAGCGAAAAAACGCTGCTAAGTAGATCAGTGGCATGTGCACATCAGTTTTCGGTATATCCGAAGAACTCTGCAAATTTTGCACAGGGGTTCATTTTTCGATTGCAAAGACAAATCTTACGATATATAGGTTCTCCTTAAACACGGAATTTAGTTGTTATTATTCTAGAATTTCAGTATAAATTGGTAGATATTTTAGATGGGGATTTAGAAAAACGTTGCCTCAGAATGCCTCTGAGAATGCCTCAGAACCTTTGTTAAAGCCTGTCTCGTTCTTATGTTGCCAAGCGCAACTGGTCGTAGTGTGAGTGCGTCACCTTGTTGTTGTAATAGGCTAGTGGTCGTAAGTAGATCAATCAACCGTATCTAAGAGCCGAGGCCAAATTCTCAACTTTTTCCAATTTTTGTTTTGCTGATTTGTGTTATACGACCAAATTCTTTAAATTGAAGATATCGGGAGGACAGAAGTTTTTGTGGGGATTCCAACGAGTGGAAAACGAATTTTGTGGCTCGAGTAGTTTTCGAGTTATTAAGAATTGGGGAAATTTAAAAAAACTCAAAACTGCTTCACTAAAACTGCAATAACTCCTAAACGGTTGAAGCTACCGGCGTGGCGATGGTCTCATTCGATTCAGCATAGAAAAATCTATAGAAAATGATGCGTCACATGCCTATGTTTTAAATTTCCAGAAAAACACGAATTTTTTCTCACTTCAACAGCTGTTTTACTGGCCTTAAAATTAAGGTAGGGTTCTGCCGAGACGTTAGGACCAACTAGATACGGAACTTGATTTTTGGTAAAAATTTCAAAATTTTTCGATAACTCCTTCCCCCTGAAAAACCCCGGACGGCGGACGGCGTACGGCGTACGGCGTACGGCGTACGGCGGACGGCGGACGGACAAACAATTTTTATTGCAGATTCGGATTCTACACCCCTTGAAACGTAAACCAACAAATTTTCAGGGGGTGTTAAAATTTTTTTTTTCCTGACCGATTACAAAGGTTCATTTCTATAGAAAAATGAACCAAAAGAAAGGTCCATTCCTAACGCTATTGCCCCTCACAGAAACATGATCTTAACGGCAGGATACGTTTGTGTCCAAACTGTTTCCAAGAACAAATCACTTCAAGTTCAACGAACAGTTGGGCAGTTCTAGCCATGAAATAGCAGCGAACGTAACATGGACTTCAGAATGGGAGTCACCAGGAGGAGTACCCACAACAAAACTGAGTCACATCCTAACGTAATAGGGCCAAGGCGTTTAGTCGCTCATCTTCTCCTTTGAACAAAAGAATCCCTGTCGAGATGCCACTGACGAGGAGGACGAAACAATTTCGGGCGCTTTCAAGTTGCCGACCTATTCGTTTGAAAACCCTCTTTTAACGGGGGGCTAGAAGTTTTTGCTAGTTGACCTGGCAATTCCATTTTGGAAGAAACTAAGCACAGCGTTTGCCGGATATTTATTCACCACAACCGGTTACGATTTCGAACTACAACTCACCTCTTCTCGCGGTGTTTAATTTTCCATAAGGATGTAAGAGTTTTTGAAAAACCAGTGGTGCGTAGGCAGCACACAATACTTCCGTATTTTAAAACGTAAAAGTGTGACATAATTTCATCAAAATATTATTTTGTCTGCTTTTGAGGGTGTTTAGGCCAAAAATATCAAAAAACTATCCGTGCAAATTTTAAAACTCACCTAAAATGAGAATACCTATATTTTCAATAGATAAAACAAAGATTTCAAGACCAAGAACGCTAAAATCGGTTCATTTGTGCTTCATCAGCGCTTTTAGTTTCTTCTAGCATATTTTCCTGCTTGGACAATTAAGACACTTACGTGACTATTTTACCTAATTTTAAGAGCTTCAATTTTTGTATACTCAGCCTAGCAGCCAAAAAATCAACCCTAATACCTTGTCCCAAAATACAAAAATACTGCTCCATGTTCTGTTCCTCTATAGATGAACTTCTCATTTGCTGGCTGCAGCGGTGTTTAAAATAGCCTTTTAAATTGTTGACTCGTCATTTTCGAAATTTATTTTGTTTCCGTGTGAACACTAGGGTACAGGACCATCGAAAATCAGAATTGTTCATTAAACCTTAAAAGCTCCGCAACAGAAAGTGATGATTTGTAAACTGCTGATTTCCACAGGAGAAAAAATTAGACTCCTGTTATCCAAAGTGTCAAATCTAGGAAGCCTCTCAGATTCGAGGGGTGACAATGTCGGGACCTTCAATTTCATGCAAATTGCTTGATTACACCGTCGCAGTTATTACTTTTTGCTGGACTGGCTGCCTAGCATTTGAAACATGATCGCATGCGGTCGGCTTTGCTAATTAATTCGACTTGATACTTTGTTTATAATTGGGCAGGTTCAAGTCAAACAGCATGCCGAAGATGCAAGCCAAGAATAATGAGACGGATGGATAGCGCGTAATGGAAGCACTTATCTGGAAAGTGAGCAAGAATTAGCCGTTACTCAGCAAAGTAGTCCGCGTGGGTCGGGCAAGCGGACTCCGGCTGAAGGGAAACCTTTTTCATGATG
The DNA here is from genome assembly GCA_036186465.1 of Nesidiocoris tenuis. Classification (NCBI taxonomy): domain Eukaryota; kingdom Metazoa; phylum Arthropoda; class Insecta; order Hemiptera; family Miridae; genus Nesidiocoris; species Nesidiocoris tenuis. The sequence goes on from AP028910.1 coordinate 10,171,086, forward strand.
CATCGGCCGATTTATCTTCAAGTTTTCTCCTTTTTGGCTTTGCCTTAAAACGAGGGGGATCGAGTTTTAAGTTAGAGCTCCTCTTCTAAGGAGACGAAGACGGAGATGAAGCTCGTCCCGTTGTCGCTGTGGACAGGCGAGCGCGAGAGAAGGAAACAAAAGGAGAATGACTGAGAAAAGGGTGGAAGGGTGGTGGAGAGGAGTAGCAAACTGGATCGAGGTAGGTCATTACGCCAGCCCACCGTCATTGTCTTCCGATCACTTAGATCCTAGACATTTCTCCACTGCGTACTCCAGATGACTGTATCTCGTAGTTATGACGATTATGACGAGGTTCATGTTTGCCTCCTGACCGCACTGGAGGTTAAAGTCCAGGGCTTTCAGAGGATGTGTCCAATCACCATGGGCCATAGTGTGGCGTCGATATTATCGATATTATTCCCAGAAGTCCCATAACAGAAGCAGTCTAATGCGCCAAAATAAATGTTGGACATTTTATCGGCCAATTTCAGAAGAACAAACATAACTTCGGTCTAACTTTGAAAATGCGTTTTTGAGTTTTTTGCACGAAACATCCTCAATTTACCTATACTTTCACCCTGCAAGACCTCCTTACCTTCCATAACTTAACACACCGCTAGATCGAGTGCGCCTAAAGGGGCCATCTTGGAATTGGTGGTCGTATATCGTACAAAACTAAACCATCACGTGATAGCTCTGTAAAGAACGACACGACACTTGGGGAGTTCAAACCCAACGTTTTGGTGACACCCTTGTTCGGGATTGGAGTTGATCTTGCGGCATAAACTTCGATTACCGTTACAATACAAATGTTCCAGCCGTTTCCAGAGAAAGCGAAGGCAACGCAACGAACGGGAAGAAGATTTTTTAATCAATTTTCGGATTTCCATATACCTTTCGACCCATAAAAATTTTTGGTGGCCGAACATTAGCCTTTTGGGTTATTTGTTACTGATAATACACCAACACCAAATTCCTTCGATTATTCTTAATCTACCAAATTTGCCGCAGTCCCTTAACCTAGGTTATAGGGGGGGGTGCTGATTTTGAATACTGGCTATGAGCTAACGTAATCAATTTCTTTGTCGCAGATGATCGAGCCACCCGAGCCATGGATTCCTCAGCGAGAGCAACACCATCTACCACACTGAATGATTTCTTCATTTTTGAAGGTAAGAATAAATTTGGGCAGGACTCAGATGAATAGTTTTGAATTTTGCTCTAACTGTCAGCTTTGCATCACGATTGCATCGGAATACCCTGCAGTTTGTACAAGGATAATGCAATCGAATATTTTGATAGAGGAGTAAAGGGTAGGGGCGTATCTTGCATGAAATTTGATTCCGCACAACTTCGACGGAGAGACATCTTTTAACTAGTTGGTCTTTTCTGCATTAGTGCCTCAGAAACTTGAGGTTGGCCTATTTTTTAGCCCTATGTAGCCCTGGATTTTATACCTCTGTCCATAATGGAGTTCTACTACAATTCCCCAACCCAAGAAAAAAGGGATCCGTAATGTCGAAGTCCAATTTGAGGGCGAGAGAATAAAAACTACGCTCTTTCATTGTATAAGTAATGTTAAACAATTATTTACTTAACATCGTTGGTTTGCCTCTTCACTTTCGCCCTGCATATGGTCTTCATGGGGGTTTTTTACAATAATTTCAAGAGAAATAGGAATTAATTTGAAAATTTCTTGCAAGGTCGTTGGGCTAGAATCAAAGTGATAACCGAATCACCTTACTACATACCTTCCCGCAATCCTGACCGAATCCGTCGAGTCGTCGTGGCACGGCCATAAATATGAGCTCGTGGCGCAATCCGATGACCCCTGAAGAGGCCCGTTAAAAGGGCGAAAGCGCTTGGCGGTGTACGGCTAACGGGAGAACGCCGTTCCTAAACGAGTACTTCGCACCGAGAAAGCTGCGCGAATTAAATTAATTTATTTGCAACTTTGAGTTTTAGAGCGATTCCAAGCAGAGGTACTCTCCCTTGCACAGGAATTCAGGCCAGTCTGAAATCTAGAAAACAGTTTATTTTACATTGTTTTTTAATGGGCTATTAAGCAGACAAGCGAGGAGAAGCCGTAGTGGCAATCGTCGTTGGTGCGGAGGAGCTTTTGTAAAGATATTCTCTTTGTTCAAATCGTGACGGGTGGGCGGGGGAGAGAGAAAGGCGGCTTGCGCCCCGAGGGTGAATATTCAACAAGAAGCCGACTGGACTCCCATGGAAGCAGTTTTGATTGCGCTTGATTTAGGCGAGCAAGAGGGGGACGGATTTAACGATATGATATGAATGAGTGGGCTACCTACCTACCGAATAGTCTGTGTGATGTCAGGATCCATCTGGACTCGGAGTCTCCCCAGGCTGGAGATGGAGCTTGGGCTACATTTTGAGATGCGGACGCCCTCGGGCGAGGCCCCAGCTTTGGGCCTACGTCTTGAACGGTGCCGGCACAACTTGTACGAGATGCCTTTTTCTTTCTCTATCGTCCTTTTTTTACTCCTTTGGCTCGGGTAGGTCCGTATGTACCTAACTGACTTGGTGCATTCGTCGGCCAGATCAACTTGATTCCTACCTACGGGCGTTACCAATACGTCCTTCAGCTGCTCCCGCACCATCAATCTCGAATACGTGATGCGCTACGACTGGAATTAAATTCAGCTACTGAGGATTAAACATCATCAGATGGTTGGGAAGTTCATATGGGTACCAATTTTTGGTATTTCAACAGATTTTATTAATAGATAATATTTTTAAATTTTTTCAATCTAGATTAATAGATTTCATTTTCAATAATATTTTGAATGGCTTACCCAAATTGAATAACGCTCTCGAGATCAAGAAGTTCGACGGATTTTCAACGTAAACGGTTTTCAATTTTAGGACGATCCTTAAGGAGCCTAAGGATTCTTAGGGCTTCCATCAGTTCTATTAAAATACTTCCATTTTAAATATGGCAGTAAAATCTAATTGAAGCGATCAATCCCAACGCTTAAAGCTTTTTATTTAAACATTTTATTTATTTAAAAAGATATTTTTCTCGATTTTTATGCCAGCCGCTGAAACCACATTGGTTATCGTGTACATTGAATGCGACATGTTCACGCGTCACCAAACCGCAATGTGCCGCCGCATGAGAGCTGACCTTACCCTTTCAAAGTGAACCACCCCTTTTTATAAACCCTCATAATATAACAATGTGGCCAAGCCGTATTTGTACATATTGGCCAACTGATACGCAGTGTAATCTCCCCACAACATACCCTACCCTTGTAGCCGATGCTGCCAATCCGATTGGATAGCTAGCGCGAGGTTGGATGCCACTTCAGAACTAATATCACTCTCTAATCCTCCTCAGGGTCGCCAAACTGGGAGAATTGATCTGCCTCCTTCTCCTGCCTTCTTGCGTCTTCAAAACATGTCAACGAACTTTAATCCGCCAGATGCGAGTGGAAATCTTTCTTTTCAAGTTAGACAATTATCTCGTCTGCGGGTCCCTAGCGATGAGCCGGCAAGTTGTGGGTAAATTGTGGTGGAAGGAGGACAGGGTCATTATTCAGCCTCGGAGAGGATTTGACAAGGCCATCTGACACGGGATGGGACGACCGAGGAAATGCTAGATGTGCTGAAACTGCCACCATAGCCGGGGGGTACCCAGGTGCCATGTTCTGACGACTCGAATCATCTTTTCATTACGCTTCCGGTTTCACCGCGTTCACGCATCCAAGTTGACATAACCGTCCACCCTTTGAAAACCCAATCAATTATTCCTATTGCCTTCCCCCCCGCCTCATGCATTACCGGATCGAATTTTAAAATTAACGGCGCGTTAAGTCCGAGGAAAAAGTTTTCGACCGATCAATCATTCTAATGAAAAAATATTGTAATGCTGTAAAACCTACTGATGACATTTCGGGCGATATCCCCTTAAAATCTACTGTGTTCTCCCAATCGCTTACACAGCCCTCCTCAGGGTCGATCAAATACGTTCGCATCTCGTACATTTCATTCTTAGCAAAATGCGATTACTCAATCGTCAAGTAATTGGGACATTTCCTCTCAAGCCTTCAGCCCTGAAAAAATACCTATGAATATTCAAATAGGTAACTTGGGGGTGAGACTTGTGATCGTTACCTGTAGTCAAAAATATTTTTTCGAAAATTTTCACAATTTTTGGCTGTATTGTCACCAATACAATTTTACTCATAACACATTCACTCAGAAACACTTCCCGAACAAGTGTCTGTGTGTCCGTGTGTTCGTCTGTCCGCGTGTCCGTATGTGGTCATTTAAAAAAATGGCCATATCTCCCTCAATTCTCAACCTTTTTTCAAATTTCTTCAACTGAAATGTTCGTCTTAGCCAGACCCTGTTTAATCGGAATGTGAATAACTCGCAGTACTTCCGATATATTTGCATTTTTAGTGTTTCCTATTTTATTGTTTTCCGGCCACAAAAATGAACCGATTTGAGCGTTCTTAGTCTAAAAATCTTCGTTCTACCTTGGAGAATATGAGGATATTTTTTATGTTCCGATAACTTGGCGTACTTTTATTTTAGGCGGGTTTTAAAATTTGCATCGTGAGTTTCTTTTTATTTTTTTACCTAAACACCCTCAAAAGCAGTTGAAACATAATCAAATTGAGTCAACTATGCACCACTTGTTTTCCAAATCTATTCGACACCAATGATTTGTCCGCTTACGACACTAGAGGTTCAGACTGAGTAAACATCTTCATACTATCTGAAGTGCGTTCGGAAAAGGTCGCAGTGTGAACAAGATGTGACTGACTTACGAGCCAGGCGACAAAAAATCGACCGCTCCCATAAGTTTTTTGGGGACACATGATGGCTATCGATGATCCAGAAAACTTCTCATAACTATTCGGTCCCATTACTGAAGTGCATAGGAAATATATTGGTAAAATGACTATTGGAGGGTCTGCTGTATCACTTCAGGCTGTTTAAAAACACACAAGTCGAAGTGTTGTCGTTATTTAAGACCGAAAAGTGACTCGTTTTGTCCTTCAAGTGGACCGGTGACAGGGGGTTCACTTTTCGGAGAAGTTACGGCTCGGAACCGATTGCGGTACGCCATGGGTAAATGACGACTCACCTCTAGAAGCTTTTGCCAACGCCACCATCTTGAAAACATTATTTATTTCTCGAATAGAAGAACCTTATTGACGAAAAAGTCTCCACTCAGGGCCCATTGGCTCTTATGTCAGCATCTCCAACGCCGCCTCGAATGTTTTACGATGGGGGAGACAAGATTTGATGTAGTTTATGCGTTCAGACTTCACCCTAACTACGTGACTGATAAGCGTTTTGGATTCACCTCCGAGCATTGCTGAGGCATCGTCGGTATTCTTCGTCATCGTTGTTGGTTTATTAGTTGGTCGACTAATGGAAAACTATTTCGCTGATGAATGCTCAAAATCAAAATATTGGTTACTCATATACATATGAATACATGTATTCCAATGCCTCCGATACAATTTCTAGGAACAAATCGTATCTCTTACATCGGCTCATCGAATTCCTAATCTCTGAAGTCTGTCAATCGGTCTCCTGGATGCTTGACATTCCCTCGAAATCTGTTGGCTTGCCTATCAACGAGTCCAAGGGGTGGAATTTTTATTTCACACATGCGATTTTCTTCTCCTCGAAAAATCCCGAATTTCGGACTCCTCGCCTTGACACGAACACAAACAAATTTAGACTGAATGTTAGGAAAAACGTTGCAAATTCCCTGCAAATTCAGGCTGACAATTCTTGGAAAAATTACAATTTTACAAGCTTTTAACCATTTTTTTAAGAAGCCTTAGAATTGGCCAATTGAAATAACTAAAGAATTCGGACTGTCAGTTCTAGGATCATTTTCCCTGAAAAAAATCTTCAGCAGTTTGGGAGAACAATGCGATACCGTAAAGCACAAAGGGCATATGTCCCAAAATATCGATTTTGAGTTTTCGGTACCAAAAGAATCTACCCATCAGGACCTATCGATCGCTCCAAGAATCATGATCCTTTTATCTATTTTTTGGGCAAAAAAACGATATAATAGAAAAACGACAAATATTTAAAGAGCGTTTATCTTGAAAGTGTTAAGTGCTACCAAGATTCTGGTTAAACGAGGTTGTAGATCTTGGCCAGACAAAAATAAAATAAAATATAAAATTTAGCGAATTTTTTTCATGGAATTGAAAACTATGGGAGGTATCTTTATTTTTGTAAATTGATCAAAAAATTATTTGGAATTTTTCTCATTATGCCATTTTTGGACATATGCCCTTTGTGCTTTAAGGTATCGAATTGTTCTGCTCATGCGTAAAGCACAACAAATTACCCTCCTGGAAAATCCCGCAATAATTCTAGGGATAATTAGAATCGGATTTGGTGTACGAAAACGGACTGGCCCGATTCGCGTTTACCACAATTCCTTGCGGAATGCGATAAGCACAGAAATAAGTTTCGAGAGGTAACAAGGCCGTTAGTGGGTGAAGCAATGAGACACCTCGGACGGCTAGCGGTTTATTTAAAAAAAATTTAATAATAGTTTGGCAGAATGGCGTCCCTGCAGATGCCCGGACTGCTCAGGTCTAATAAATATCGCCTTTGAGAAAAGAGATGCAGGAAATCTCGGGGAGTTATATTTGAATTTCCGGTCAGAATGAGACGACCGAGGGGAAGTTATATATACGAATCAGACGACAATTTTAAGTTTCTAATCTTATTATGTTGTCCATCGGTATAGAAGGCGGTGGATGCCGGGGAAAGAGAGAAAGTCGCCCGCCCCAACGATTGAGGGGGGTACAACAACAACTACACAGCAACTCGCGACTAGATTAGCTTCTTCCAGAAAATTGTCACTTGCCGCCTGCAGGGAGCGCGGGTGGCGCGCTCCTCTCGAACACGACGCCGCGTCAGCGGCTTGACGGACGCACACATCGGACGCGGTGCTCCGTCATTCAGCTTCCGGCCGACGGCGTCACTTGGCGTTAACTCTGGCGGCCAGCAGTTCGTCCGTCCATCGCGCCCGCGTCGTTTTGCATTACACTAATATAGTCAAGATATCGATGGCAGGTTTTTCCCGTAGTACTGTCTTCATACTGAGACTGCTGGCTTTGTTTTTTGGGATTAAATAGCGCCTTAGACTTCGGATCAAAGGTAAATCGATGGGATTTGAGGGTGTTTAGGTCAAAAATATCAAAAAACTCGCTATGGAAATTTTAAAACACGCCTGAAATGAAATTACGATAAATTATCCGAACGTAAAAAATATCCAATATTCTGCCAGGTAAAAAAAAAAAAATACTAAGACTAAGAACGCTCAAATCGGTTCATTTTTGTGGCCGGAAAAAATAAAAAATAAAATACTAAAAATATCAGGAGTTCTGTGAGTTATTCAAATTCCGATTAAACAGAGCGTTAGGTAAAAACAATTTGGTTCGAGAAATGTGAAAAAAGGTTGAGAATTGAGGGAGATATGGTCATTTTTGTAAATGACAACAGACCGACAGACAGACCGACCGACACACAGATTCGCGCTAAAAACCCCCAAAATCAAATCCATGGTTTTTTGTAATTTTTCCCAGGACCTTGAGTTTTTCATGTGGAATCGGTGTTTTGCATTTTTCTCAGTCCTGGAAAGGCTTAGAAAATTGCCAATTTTTTTGTGTCATGCACCTATCCAAAACCTAGGTACTCAAAAATATTTTTTTGGGAATTTTAAAATTTTTTTTAAAGGGTCAAAAAAATGAATTTTTTTTAGGTCAAAAAATAGTTTTTAAACCAGTTTTTGATCACTAAAACCAAACTAATTTTGACTTATAGGGACTTATAGGTGGGAAAACCTTCAAGGAATCCAACAAGCTCAATGAATCCAAAATCGGTTCAGTAGAACTCCATCAAATCGGCAAAAATGCGAAAAAGGGGAAATCGCGGTAAAGAATCTCAAGCCAAACCGCTTAAAAAACAACATTTTCAAAAAGTGTTTGAAAAAACCTTATCCTATGGTAAATTGAGCGGGAAAGCCGGGGAAAATACTTAAAAAATTCTAAACCCACGGCATCACCTTCAAAATTGAGTTTTTGCGTTTTTTTTCAAAAATGGACCATACTAATGCAAAATTGGACCCCTTGACCTTTTTCGATCGGATTCCCCGGACAATATGCATCAAGATGGTTCAAACCACAACTTTTAGGACTAGTTTCGTCAAAATCGGATCAGCTAAAAGTTGTGGTTTGCTCCAACTTGATGCATATTGTCCGGGGAATCCGATCGGAAAAGGTTAAGGGGTTCAAAACAAAAAAAAACCTGTTTTTGAAATTATGACTTTTTTGACATTCGAACGTTTTTGAGTACTTTAAAGTGAATTTAGCGGATTCTCTTACCCAAGGTGCAAAACTAGAATAAATGTGCTAAATTTTCATTTTTTTTTTTTAATCGGACAACTCTTTCTAAGCGTTTTGTTGCAGACAAAGAAATTTTATTGGTTATTTTTGTTCTAGACCCTTTGAAACGTGAAATGAAAAATTTTCAGGAGGTGTTGTAAGAAAAAAATTCTCGACCGGTTACATAGGTAGGGGAGCCGGGGCGTGTTGGCATAGTTGAGGTTTTGATTTTTCTGATTTTTTAAACAATACTTGGAGATATTTTGATTAACGCCGGTGTTAGCACAACTGCTTAGCTGCAAGATCCTACAGAACTCATTAATTAAAATCAATGTTAAGGGGGCCGTTAAGTCCATTCGTTGAAATCTGCCAACTAGCCCCACCCCTAGGGCGACTTGGCATAGGCTGGGGCGAGTTTACAAATCATGGTTTACAAAATCACTCATCAGTCTGGAGCAGCAGTTACTCACATCCTCAAAAAACATTAAAAGTTCCAATCACACCATATTAAAAGCCGGAAGACACTGAAAGTCCGTTTGGAAAGGCCACACGACGTTCTCTTCCCACCACTGCGACTACAGCGCTCTCACTTATCTACAGCGGGAACTAAAGGCTGTGTGCCAACTAGCCCCTTATGCCAACACGCCCCGGTCTCCCCTACCTTCATTATTTCTGGAAAATTTCCTCCACTACAATGGATCAAAATGGTCGCAAAATAGGCGGCTAATGGTCCGGCCATCACTTCTGCCCTTTTCCCTGAGAATGGCCCAACTGATTCGTGTAACGGGAAGGCGTGAACATCTCGAGTTCGACGATGATCCATCAGGTATTATCCGGATCGGAAGAATGAAATTAGACACGGCTTGTTTCGAGTTGAGGACGTCGTTTTGGTGAGGCAGGCCATAATGTCGGAGGCGTTCGTTTTTCCATCGGTTTAGAGAAGGTCGCCCGACGAGTAGGACCTTGACATGAAGAAGGGAGACGATATAAAAGGAACAGACGACGAATGAGGTAATCAAAAAGTAAACGTTCCGAGTAGGAGGAACGGGCCAAGTCAGTGAACATGGAGTTTCTAATGACCCCCAGAGGAGAGTAAACGTGGCAGCAACAATACGCCGCTGATGGACAAAAGAACGCTTAGCACGCATGGACAATGGATGCCCTCGTTCATTGTGATCATGGGTGAAATATGGGTACAGCTCAACAACGGGTTCACCATGGCCATGGCTATGGTTACACTCCACCTCCTTCCTTCCCACTCTTGGCACATCGTCTTCGGCCTAGTCGGAGCTGCAGCCCGAATAATAGGAGACACTTAGCCATCACCTTCCCCTTTTCAGCCGATCATTAAACCTCACGGATTTCTTTATTATCATGCAAATACAATGACGAGAAGAACGACCGAGCTGCTCCTCGGCGACGAATGGAGAATCGGAAAAGATCGGCCAACATTTTCTGCGCGATTATTATTCATCCGCCTTTGTTGGCCTCGGGCGCCTTTGTCAAGGCCTAGGATGTAGAAAAGAGGTTCTTTTTTTTTAAGTTAGTGGACTATTGGCGGCTCTTAGATCCAGGAGGTGCACCCAGAACATGATATTCATGGAAACCGGATAGGTAACACGGAATACTTCAAAATTTTGAAACGTAAAAATGTGACACAATTCGATCATATTTCGACTGATTTCGAGAGTGTTTAGGCCGAAGATATAAAAAACCTCACTGTGGAAATTTTAAAACTCGCCCTAAATAGAAATACGCCAAATCATCGGGGCATAAAAAATATCCACATTAGAAAAAAAAAAATTAAATAAAACCAGTGATGCGTAGGTAACACACAATACTTCCATATTTTGAAACGTAAAATTGTGATCATATTTTGACTGCTTTTAAGGGTGTTTAGTCCAAAAATATCGAAAAATTCACTATTAAAATTATAAAATTCGCCCAAAATAAAAATACAATGCATTATTGGGATATAAAAAATATCGACATATTCTGCAAGGTAAAACGAAGATTTTAAGACCAAGAACGCTCAAATCGGTCCATTTTTGTGGCCGGAAAAAAATAAAATAGAAAACACTAAAAAATGCAAATATATCGGAAGTACTGTGAGTAATTCAAATTCCGATTAAACAGAGTGTTGGGTCTTGCCGAGACAAACATTTCAGTTCAAGAAATTTGAAAAAAGGTTGAGAAATGAGGGAGCTATGGCCCATTTTTACTTAAATATTTATAGAGTAAATGGAAGTATTTTAATCGTCCTAAAATCGAGAATAGGAACGGAGCTTCAGAAAAAAACTTTTTCTCGTACACATTTACTCAGAAACAGTTCCTGAACAATTGTCTGTGTGTCCGTCTGTGGTCATTTACAAAAATGGCCATAGCTCCCTCATTTCTCAACCTTTTTTCAAATTTCTTGAACTGAAATGTTTGTCTCGGCAAGACCTAACACCCTGTTTAATCGGAATTTGGATACCGCACAGTACTTCCGATATATTAGCATTTTTAGTGTTTTATATTTTATTTTTTTCCGGCCACAAAAATCAACCGATTTGAGCGTTCTTGGTCTTAAAATCTTCGTTTTACCTTGCAGAATATGTAGATATTTTGTATATTCCAATAATGTATTGTATTCTTTTTTCAGGCGAATTTTAAAATTTTAATAGTGAATTTTTTGATATTTTCGGCCTATACACCCTTAAAAGCAGTCAAAATATGAACAAATTGTGTCACAATTTTACGATTCAAAATATGGAAGTATTGTGTGTTATCTACGCACCACTGGTTGTAAATGACCACAGACGGACTAACGGACACACAGACTATTAACGGACACTCACAAGTAAATGTTTTTTTTTTTTCATGCTCCGCTCCAATTTTCGATTTTATCACGCTCACTATACTTCCATTTACTCCGTAAATATGGAAGTAATAATCATTACAAGTCAACTCGAGTAACCTCCTTCTTTTTGTTGAAATCGACGAATCGATCCCTCACTTCCACCGCCGACTAATGACCATGATTATCATTCGGAATCCAAGTCGGGAGAAATATGTTACAATATATGGAATCCGACACCCCTGCTTATGGGCAGGAGCGAGATAGCGCTATCGGAGGAGGCCGAGCGAGGGAGAGAGAGGCCGAATCAATTTCAGATATTGGGGATGCGCCCGCCCGATCCGGGGGGGCGGCGGTTTTTACGGCGGCACGGCGGGCGGCGGAGGGTCGGACGTTCTTCTTCTCGGATTGGCGTCTATTGAGAAAGAAAGGGCGAACAGAGTCGGCACGGCGAACGGGCCTTCGGGAAAGGGGTGAAATAAATTCGGAAGAGGAAGCATAGATCTACTGAAAAGCAATTCCACATAAAACAGAAGAAGAGGGGCCCAATGCGGGGAGGAGAATGCGATGGAAGGTGAGTTTTTCTTCGCGTAGGAAGAGCAGTGCACTCTAAAGAGATGAGGATTGCTCCGGTGACCGGCAATATACCTTGAAAGCCTCCTCCGCTGCCGCCGTGCCGCCCGACCTTCGGCCCCTCTGTTCATCCCTCGAACAGCAGCCATCGGCCACAAACGTACGGCCCCCCCTCGCGGCCCCCCCCCCTCGAGCTCGTTTTCGGAAACTCTTTAAAACTTGCATAGCGGCATACTTTACGTCCGTGCGGTCCGAAATGTGCGAGAGGGAAGGCTCGGCCTCCTCCTAGCGGAAAGTCCTCCTGCCCCTACGCCTCTCCGATGTTAAGGCCCTTTCAAGGTATTTTATTATCCTCCCTATGGCTCGCCGTTACGTCGGCCGTAAACTACCTCTTATCCCGTCCGCTTTTATCTATACATCAGTCTGTTTGTCCACAATTGATAGGGCGAGGCCAGGGGGTGGAAACCGCCCCTAACCGATTGGCGATCCGCTGAAAACGTTTGTACCCTCCCGTATGGGTAACCGCCCGAATTTGTTCACCCTCGATCATGTGAGTAATCCTTTCAAACAAATGCAACTTCGGAATTCCACCCCCACCCCCTTGGGAGTCGTCCGAAGACGTTTTTACTTCCATATTTTCACTTTCATATTTACAGAGTAAATGGAAGTACCTATTGCAATTGTCCTAAAATCGAGAATCGGAAAAACTTCTACTTAGGGGCCGTTCGATGATTACGTAAGGATTGAGGGGGGAGGTTTTTTTTTAAATCTTACTAAATCCTTACAAGGGGGGAGGGGGGGTCACAAAATCCGAAAAATGTCCTTACATAATTATTGAACGGCTCCTTATACGCATTTACCCAGAATCACTTCATGAACAAATGTCTGTGTGTCCGTCTGTGGTAACACACAATACTTCCATATTTTGAAACGTAAAATTGTAACACAATTCGATCATATTTTGACAGCTTTTAAGGGTGTTTAGGTAAAAAATATCAAAAAATTCACTATTAAAATTTTGAAATTCGCTCAAAAAAAGCATTCGCCAAATTTTTGGAATATAAAAAATATCCACATATTCTGCTATGTAAAACGAAGATTTTAGGACCAAGAACGCTCAAATCGGTTCATTTTTGTGGGCGGAAAAAAATAAAATAGAAAACACTAAAAATGCTAATATATCGGAAGTACTGTGCGTTATCCAAAAATCGATTAAGCAGGTCGTTAGATATTGATGAGACAAACATTTCAGTTCAAGAAATTTGAAAAAAGGTTGAGAATTGAGGGAGTTATGGCCATTTTTACTTCCATATTTACAGAGTAAATGAAAGTATTGTGATTTTATATTTTTCCGGCCACAAAAATGAACCGATTTGAGCGCCTTGGTCTTAAAATCTTTGTTTTACCTTGCAGAGTATGTGGATATTTTTTTATATTGCGATAATTAGGCTTATTTTTATTTTGGGAGAATTTTAAAATTTCCATAGTGAGATTTTCGATATGTTTGACCTAAGTAAACAGAATTAAAAGCTGTCAAAACATGATCAAATTGTGCCACACTTATACGTATCAAAATATGAAAGTATTGTGTGCTATCTGCGCAACACTGGTCGCTGAATGATTTCCATGATTCTAAAACGATTAATGTTTTTCTAAATCTATGACTGTTAAGAATGGGTGAAACGATTCATGTATACAGGAACGTTGCCGGAGGAGTTGGGCCCCAGATGAAGTCGCGGCGGGGCAATTCGATCTCATCCCCAGAATTATGGGGACTTGCTCAAGTCGGAGGGCGCATGACCTGCCGATCGGAAGGGAACAGGCCAGAAGCCGGACAGGAGACAATGGTGGGTTGATTAATGGTTCGTCAGGTTCTATAGGCAGGGCGATACGCAGGGAAAAGTGGGAGCTCCTCAGCTTCAATAGGAAGACGAACTAAAAACGGGCCCCCTGGAGGAGAATCGTGATACCGTCCGTGCGAGCTGGAGCTCCACCGGATCCAGAGCCGTTCGACAAACTCGGCCTCTCTCCAATTAGCGAAGAACAATGCGAGTTAACAACAAGACAAGATGTAGCCAATCAGGCGGCAGGGGGAGGGAAATTCTGCTACGACCGACCCCGGCCGATAAATGGATTTGCAGGATGTGGCTGCGATTGTGCTAAAAACGTTCAAGTCGACTGCTGGCCCTGCAAGCGAAGTTGGTTTGCAATTACCAAACCGGTGGCGCGTAGATAACACGCAATACTTCCAAATTTTTGGACGTAAAAGCGTGACACGATTTGATCGTATTTTGACTGCTTTTAAGGGTGTTTAGGTCAAAAATATCAAAAACTCAATATGCACATTTCAAAACTTACCTAAAATAAAAACACGCAAAGTTATCGGAATATAAAAAATATCCACATATTCTGCAAGGTAAAACGAAGATTTTAAGACCAAGAACGCTCAAATCGGTTCTTTTTTGTGGCCGGAAAAAAATATAACAGAAAACGCTAAAAAATGCAAATATATCGGAAGTACTGCGAGTTATTCAAATTCCGATTAAACAGGGTGCTAGGTCTTGCCGAGACAAACATTTCAGTTCGAGAAATTCGTTAAAAAGCTGAGAATTGAGGGAGCTATGGCCATTTTCGTGAATGACCACAGACGGACTAACGCAGACCAGGGGCGGCTACTGGCAGGAGCGGAGGAGCGAGTGCACCCCCTGGCCAGAATGAGAAAGAAAAAAACAGTGACCTACCTTAATAATAACATTATTAGTGCCACACTACTCTCAACTCTTCACTATTAATCCTCTCCGAAAAACAACAACAACGTCATTGGCAAAGCGTCAGGATCACAGACGGAAAGGAGGAGGTTCGCTACACTACCGCTAAACTGTTTGGCGGCTCGTGCACGAACTAGTACTGCACGAGATAGGTTGGTGCTTACGGTAGACTACGGTCTTAGTGTTAGTGTGTTTTTTGAAGTGTTAGTGAGCCAGCCAATGCCTCACCGTCCAGTCCAGGCGCATCTCAATGCCGGTCGAATGCGGTCTAATCGAGGTAATCTTATCTTATCAGTTCGAAAACTGATATGATTTAGTAAAAATCACGGAACGAAGAACTTAGTTTTTCTTCTGTGGCATAATAAAAATGAATGACGTGAAGGTAGTTCAATCGAATTTTTCTAAGTTTACTTTGGAGGAAAAAATAGCAATACTTACCCGGCCGCTACTTACCTGCACTGGAAGGACTTTTACAGAAGTTAAAAGCTAAAAATCGCTCCACGACTCGGAAATACAACCAACTATACTTAGGTACTTCAATTTTAACTTCTACAATCCGATAATGTGGCGTATTTGTATTTTCGGCGAATTTTAAATTCGAATTGTGAATTTTTTATATTTTTGACCTAAACACCCTCAAAAGCAGCAAAATATGATCAAATTGAGTCTCAATTTTACGTTTCAAATTATGGAAGTATTGCGTGTTAAACCACCGCTGGTTTTAAATGACTGACAAATTTTTTTTGAATGTGCTATTTTGATGACTGTGACTTTTGGTTGCTGTAGGCCCTGATGAAGAAAATATACATTTTCGAAAGATCGGCGAAAGAGATTTTCTGAAGACCCTAACCCTGATAATTGAAACTGAATAACGGGTTTATCCTCAACAATTCGCTATAGTTGGTATAGGTACAGTATAGGTGAAATCGAACACTCCCGTATAGCTTGATAAAGCTATCGTCCGATAAACCCGAGTTTACAAGTGCCTGTTGAATATTCAAATAAATACATGTCTCGTGTATGGAATCTTGCGGAGGAAACCGACGAAATTTATGCCGCTGGACGTTATGTAAATTACTCGGTCAAGTATCGATAGGTTTACCAATTGCTAAATGGAATTCTCGACTGCGACATTATTGTAACAATTTGACTCGTCCGTGCTTGCCTGTATTTTATAAAAATTACTACCACTTCCCACGTAGTATGGCTCAATGTATGTTCAATAGCTAAGTTACCCAACAGTGTAGCTATCCTGCCGGAGTACATCATCTCAAAAACCCCTCTAAATAATTGAATATTGAGATATCGACCCACTAGTTTATTTTTATGTCAGACGATCAGGATTAGGGTCAACCACAGTGGCGGCTCCTGCCCTTAAACCCAGGGGTGCAGTTAGGCCATAAGATAACATAATATTATGGAACAATCAAGAAGGGAATATGTTATCATAAACGGTGTGCTTTTCTCAGCCAAATATCAATTTCAACTAGGTAAATGCAAATTAATAGGAAAGTTTTGCCAACTTTCACGTCTCATTATCATAAAATGAACACCGAAAAACATTCACGAGTGATAACAGAAGTCTTTTGAGATGATTACCATCTATCAATTTTCAGAATCCCTATTTCATAAAAGTGGAAATTCATATCTGCACAGCAAGAACCAACGAGGGGGTGAAAGCAACTCTTGCCGGGGAGGGAAAGAAAAAGGAATGGAAAGGATAGGTTCATGGTGTATAAAGAAAATGTTCAGTCGTCAATGAGGTTTATTGCGGGAGAAAACAGCACAATTAAAAGCAAAATTAACAATTGTTGCTGGTGTTTTCTTCAGGAACAAAATGGTAAATTGCAGTGAGGTGTGAATTTTTCCAAAACACTCTGTCAGACTGTCTAAATGTTCATGTACAACTTGAACGGTACGAGAATGAAAATTCCATCGAGTTGCAGAACCAACGATCTCTTCCAAAATGGCAACGCGCTGCGAAGAGTGAGAAAAAAACGCAGGAATCTCATTGAGATCAGCAAAAAAAATACGAACGAGCTTGTTTTGGCTTGCCGCTTGTTTCATAATCAGACTAAGTTGGTGGACGTAACAGTGCACATAATGTGCGAAAGGAAAATCTTCTTTAATTATGGCATGAACTCCGCCTTCTTGCCCACTCATAACATTCGCTCCATCGTAACTTTGGCAAATTAATTTATTGGCGTCGATTGATGCGTTGGACAATTCCGTTTTTACACAAGTGGAGAGAGACACGGCATCATGACCGGCAGGTTCTACGAAGGACCAAAATCTTTCAACTGGGCGTCCATCCGAAAGGATGTATCTGAATACGATGGACATTTGAAACTTAGTAGATTGTTAATAAAGGCAGTCGGGAAAAATGATTTAGACGCGGACACCGTAAAACTTTTAAACTGAATTTACTGAAAACAATAAAACTGAACAAATCGGGGTGAGTTACATCTCAATCACAAAAAATTACAATGTCGATATTCAATAATCGGGAGGTTTCCAACGCGCAGGTTGGCCCGCAGTCCTACCATCATTTTTTTGATAGACAGATAATCCCTCTATTTCCAACAGTAGATACATCTGTCGTTTCATCGGCTATCACGGATACGAATTGGGACTGCTCAAGTTCCGATCGTATTTTTGAGCGACAAACACTCAACATGCCGTCCAAAATGTCGTTTTGGATGTCTTTTGACGTACCCTTAAAAACCGTGGACTCCTGCAGATGCCGTTTCATTACCTCGTCCAGTTCGGCCGAAAAATTTACAAGCCCCCTGAAGACTCCAGGGTTTGAGGATTCTGTTGTCTCGTCATGCCCGCGTAAAGCTAGCTCAAAAGTGCCACAAAATTTTAAGCAGTCGATGATTCTAGAAAGAATGTATCTATTTTTCTTGACCGCTTCGTTTTTTACTTCCATATTTACAGAGTAAATGGAAGTATTGTGATCGTCCTAAAATCGAGAATCGGAACGGAGCTTCAGAAAAAACTTTTTCTTACACACATTTACTCAGAATCACTTCCTGAACAAGTGTCTGTGTGTCCGTGTGTCCGTGTGTCCGTGTGTCCGTTAGTCCGTTAGTCCGTCTGTCCGTCTGTCCGTCTGTCCGTCTGTGGTCATTTACAAAAATGGCCATAACTCCCTCATTTCTTAACCTTTTTTCAAATTTCTTGAACTGAAATGTTTGTCTCGGCAAGATCTAACACCCTGTTTAATCGGAATTCGGATAACGCACAGTACTTCCGATATATTTGCATTTTTAGTGTTTTCTATTTTATTTTTTTCCGGCCACAAAAATGAACCGATTTGAGCGTTCTTGGTTTTAAAATCTTTGTTTTACCTTGCAGAATATGTGGATATTTTTTACATTCCGAAAATGTAGCGTGTTTTCATTTTGGGCGAATTTTGAAATTTTAATAGTGAATTTTTCGATATTTTTGGCCTAAACACCCTTAAAAGCAGTCAAAATATGATCCAATTGTGTCACAATTTTACGTTTCAAAATATGGAAGTATTGTGTGTTATCTACGCACCACTGGTTTTGTATCTGGTTTAGGCGATACGCGCTGTCAAGCTGTTGCATTATATTTTGCCGGCCCAATAACCGAAAGTCAACCACCGCGTTTTTGTGGCTAACAGCCATCTCATGCTTTTGCACTTTCTGAAAAAGATGCGCGAGATCGTTGACACCATCCTTAACCCAAGCTTCCGATCGATTTTTGCTGCAAAGCAGGCAAGGGAAACAGAACAGTCTATTGGTCACCTTACATCCACACAACCAATCCACCTTTTCGTAGTATTTCTGATTGAATTTCCGAGTGGTGAACTGATTTTTAACTTTTACCTTCTGAAAAAGACCGCCGAGTGCAGGTAAGGGGCGGCCGGCGTCTCGAATATGCAATTTTCTGCTCCAAATTGAATTTAGAAAAATTTGATTGCATCAGCTTTACGTCATTCATTTTTATAGAGTGTGTCACAAAAGAAAAACAATCAACTCCTACCGTGATTTTTACGAATCCTAATCCAAATCATATCTGATCTTGATCTGATAAGATAAGATTGCCTCGAATAAAGTCGATTAAGTCGATCGCATGCGAGTCGCATGAGGCATTGGCTGAGGCACTAATACTTTAAAAATCACACTAACACGAACACCGTAGTCTACCGTAAGTGCCAACCTATCTCGTGCATTACTAGTTCGTGCACGAGCCACCATACAGTGTAGCGCTAGTGCGAGCCCTACGTCCTCACTACACCCTCATTCACTCTCTTCTTTCTTGAACCTCCCCCTTTCCGTTAGCAATCAGAGCTGCCGATGACGATTTTGTTGTTGTTTTTCAAGGAGGATTAATGTTGAAGAGTAGTGTGCCAGTAATAAAGTTATTATTCAGGTAGGTCGCCGTTTTTTCTCATTGACATCGATCTCGAAGTTGACTTTGATCTCGAATTTGACTTTGAACTCGAAGATGAGTTTGAATTCGAAGTTGGCATTGATCTCGAAGTAGAGTTTGAACTCGACGTTGATTCTGAACTCGTAGTTGACTTCGATCTCGAAGTTGAGTTTGAACTCGAAGTTGACTTTGATCTCGAAATTGACTTTGATCTCGAAGTTGAGTTTGAACTCGAAGTCGACTTTGAACGCGAAGTTGACTTTGATCACGAAGTTGAGTTTGAATTCGAAGTTGACTTTGATCTGGAAGTTGACATTCATCTCGAAGTTGACATTGATCTCGAAGTTGACATTGATCTCGAAGTTGAGTTTGAACTCGAAGTTAAGTTTGAATTCGAAGTTGACTTTGATCTCGAAATTGACTTTGATCTCGAAGTTGAGTTTGAACTCGAAGTTGAGCTTGAATTCGAAGTTGACTTTGATCTCGAAGTTGACATCAATCTCGAAGTTGACTTTGAACTCGAAGATGACATGGATGTCGAAGTTGACTTTGAACTCGAAGTTGACTTTGATCTCAAAGTTGTGTTTGAACTCGAAGTTGAGTTTGAATTCGAAGTTGACATTGATCTCGAAGTTGACATTGATCTCGAAGTTGACTTTGAACTCGAAGTTGAGTTTGAATACGAAGTTGACTTTGATCTCGAAGTTGAGTTTGAATACGAAGTTGACTTTGATCTCGAAGTTGAGTTTGAACTCGAAGTTGACTTTGATCTCGAAATTGACTTTGATCTCGAAGTTGAGTTTGAACTCGAAGTCGACTTTGAACGCGAAGTTGACTTTGATCACGAAGTTGAGTTTGAATTCGAAGTTGACTTTGATCTGGAAGTTGACATTCATCTCGAAGTTGACATTGATCTCGAAGTTGACATTGATCTCGAAGTTGAGTTTGAACTCGAAGTTAAGTTTGAATTCGAAGTTGACTTTGATCTCGAAATTGACTTTGATCTCGAAGTTGAGTTTGAACTCGAAGTTGAGCTTGAATTCGAAGTTGACTTTGATCTCGAAGTTGACATCAATCTCGAAGTTGACTTTGAACTCGAAGATGACATGGATGTCGAAGTTGACTTTGAACTCGAAGTTGACTTTGATCTCAAAGTTGTGTTTGAACTCGAAGTTGAGTTTGAATTCGAAGTTGACATTGATCTCGAAGTTGACATTGATCTCGAAGTTGACTTTGAACTCGAAGTTGAGTTTGAATACGAAGTTGACTTTGATCTCGAAGTTGAGTTTGAATACGAAGTTGACTTTGATCTCAAAGTTGATTCTGAACTCGAAGTTGACATCGATCTCGAAGTTGACTTTGAACTCGAAGTTGAGTTTGAATTCGAAGTTGACTTTGAACTCGAAGTTGGCATTGATCTCGAAGTAGAGTTTGAACTCGACGTTGATTCTGAACTCGAAGTTGACTTCGATCTCGAAGTTGAGTTTGAACTCGAAGTTGACATCGATCTCGAAGTTGACTTTGAACTTGAAGTTGAGTTTGAATTCGAAGTTGACTTTGATCTCGAAGTTGAGTTTGAACCTCAAAGTTGACTTTGATCTCGATGTTGAGTTCGAACTCGAAGCTGACATTGATCTCGAAGTCGAGTTTGAACTCGAAGTTGATTCTGAACCCGAAGTTGACTTCGTTCTCGAAGTTGAGTTTGAACTCGAAGTTGAGTTTGAACTCGAAGTTGACATCGATCTCGAAGTTGACTTTGATCTCGAAGTTGATTCTGAACTCGAAGCTGACTTCGATCTCGAAGTTGACTTTGAACTTGAAGTTGAGTTTGAATTCGAAGTTGACTTTGATCTCGAAGTTGACATCGATCTCGAAGTTGACTTTGAACTCGAAGTTGAGTTTGAATTCGAAGTTGACTTTGAACTCGAAGTTGGCATTGATCTCGAAGTAGAGTTTGAACTCGGCGTTGATTCTGAACTCGAAGTTGACTTCGATCTCGAAGTTGAGTTTGAACTCGAAGTTGACATCGATCTCGAAGTTGACTTTGAACTTGAAGTTGAGTTTGAACTCGAAGTTGACATCGATCTCGAAGTTGACTTTGATCTCGAGGTTGACTTTGATCTCGAAGTTGATTGTGAACTCGAAGCTGAGACTTCGATCTCGAAGTTGACATTGATCTCGAAGTTGACTGTGATCTTGAAGTTGACATTGATCTCGAAGTTGAGTTTGAATTCGAAGTTGAGTTTGAATTATTCCGTCCGAGAGCATTAGCGGATTCGTTTTCGCCGGTCAAACCGACCAGAAACATCGAGAATGGGTGGGCCTGTTTTCTTATCACTTTCAGTCCACCTAACTTGAAAAATGAGGTGCTGAAAATTGGCCCTCTAGCGTCATCCTATTGGCGACTCAGATTAACGATGAGCGCTCTAGCGGCCGAGCGGCGGAACTAGTATTGGTTGGACAACCCCGGCTCCAGTCCCTTGGAAAGCATAGCCATTGACCAGTTTTTTGATGAATTTTCTTTGATAACTCCAGAATATTCTAGCTCGAGTGATTCTGTACTTTTCCGTATGGATATTGGTATTGTCAACGCGAAAGAAAAATGAAATAGGCCCACTGACTTATACTAAAACATTGTTATAATAAGTCTAAGTAGGATATCTGGGTTTCAATAGGTCTCAGATCATGTCATCACGCTGGTTTTGTTTATTTTGGTGACGAAAATTTTCAATTTTCTCGCACGTTGCCATTCATTAGACTAATCATACATGAGTATAAAACCAGTGGTGCGTAGATAACACACAATACTTCCATATTTTGATACGTAGGTACCTACATTTCTGACGCAATTGAATTATGTTTTGACTGCTTTTGAGGCAAATAAAAGCATCTATCTATTGATCAAAATGTTAATCGCAGGTTTCCTACGAAATTTTTACTTCCATATTTACGGAGGAAATGGAAGTATTGGAATCGTCCTAAAATCGAAAATCGGAACGAAGCTTCATGAAAAACTATCACTTATACCTACACATTTACTCAGAATCACTTCCCGAATAAGTGTGTGTGTGCCCGTCTGTGGTCATTTACAACCAGTGGTGCTTAACACACAATGCTTCCATATTTTGAAACGTACATATTTGACAAAATTCGATCATATTTTGACTGTTTTCAAGGGTGTTTAGGTCAAAAATATCAAAAAGTTCACTATGCAAATTTTAAAATTCGCAACAAAAAAATCGCTCCATTTTTGGAATATAAAAAATATCCACATATTCTGCAAGGTAAAACGAAGATTTTGAGACCAAGAACGGTCAAATCGGTCCATTTTTGTGGCCGGAAAAAAATAAAATAGAAAACACTAAAAATGCAAATATGTCGGAAGTACTGTGAGTTATTCGAATTCCGATTGAACAGGGTGTTAGGTCTCGCCGAGACAAACATTTCAGTTCAAGAAATTTGAAAAAAGGTTGAGAATTGAGGGAGTTACGGTCATATTAGTAAATGGATGAGAGACTGTCCAACCAATAGCCGCCATTGTAGAGGCGACTGCAGCGCACTCATCGGTAATCTGAGTCGCCAATAACGGGAATAAGATTCTATTTTCTCCTTGAAATAAACCTTTCAAATTAAGCTTGTAATTGAGATAGGACTTTCCTCAATTTTTTATCCCACGTTTGACGATTTCATAATTCACAGCGATTTCCTCTCAATTGAATTGGATTGTACACACGGCATCCCACGGTACTAGCTGGAGAGTCCCTCTGGTGTTGCGTCAACTCGGGTCCACGTTCTCGAGAGGGGCATCCGCTCTCTTCTCATACCCTCAAGTAAAGAGCAAAGACTACAATAAGCAAAGAGCAAAGAGCAAAGAGCAAAGAGCAAAGAGCAAAGAGCAAAGAGCAAAGAGCAAAGAGCAAAGAGCAAAGAGCAAAGAGCAAAGAGCAAAGAGCAAAGAGCAAAGAGCAAAGAGCAAAGAGCAAAAAGCAAAGAGCAAAGAGCAAAGAGCAAAGAGCAAAGAGCAAAGAGCAAAGAGCAAAGAGCAAAGAGCAAAGAGCAAAGAGCAAAGAGCAAAGAGCAAAGAGCAAAGAGCAAAGAGCAAAGAGCAAAGAGCAAAGAGCAAAGAGCAAAGAGCAAAGAGCAAAGAGCAAAGAGCAAAGAGCAAAGAGCAAAGAGCAAAGAGCAAAGAGCAAAGAGCAAAGAGCAAAGAGCAAAGAGCAAAGAGCAAAGAGCAAAGAGCAAAGAGCAAAGAGCAAAGAGCAAAGAGCAAAGAGCAAAGAGCAAAGAGCAAAGAGCAAAGAGCAAAGAGCAAAGAGCAAAGAGCAAAGAGCAAAGAGCAAAGAGCAAAGAGCAAAGAGCAAAGAGCAAAGAGCAAAGAGCAAAGAGCAAAGAGCAAAGAGCAAAGAGCAAAGAGCAAAGAGCAAAGAGCAAAGAGCAAAGAGCAAAGAGCAAAGAGCAAAGAGCAAAGAGCAAAGAGCAAAGAGCAAAGAGCAAAGAGCAAAGAGCAAAGAGCAAAGAGCAAAGAGCAAAGAGCAAAGAGCAAAGAGCAAAGAGCAAAGAGCAAAGAGCAAAGAGCAAAGAGCAAAGAGCAAAGAGCAAAGAGCAAAGAGCAAAGAGCAAAGAGCAAAGAGCAAAGAGCAAAGAGCAAAGAGCAAAGAGCAAAGAGCAAAGAGCAAAGAGCAAAGAGCAAAGAGCAAAGAGCAAAGAGCAAAGAGCAAAGAGCAAAGAGCAAAGAGCAAAGAGCAAAGAGCAAAGAGCAAAGAGCAAAGAGCAAAGAGCAAAGAGCAAAGAGCAAAGAGCAAAGAGCAAAGAGCAAAGAGCAAAGAGCAAAGAGCAAAGAGCAAAGAGCAAAGAGCAAAGAGCAAAGAGCAAAGAGCAAAGAGCAAAGAGCAAAGAGCAAAGAGCAAAGAGCAAAGAGCAAAGAGCAAAGAGCAAAGAGCAAAGAGCAAAGAGCAAAGAGCAAAGAGCAAAGAGCAAAGAGCAAAGAGCAAAGAGCAAAGAGCAAAGAGCAAAGAGCAAAGAGCAAAGAGCAAAGAGCAAAGAGCAAAGAGCAAAGAGCAAAGAGCAAAGAGCAAAGAGCAAAGAGCAAAGAGCAAAGAGCAAAGAGCAAAGAGCAAAGAGCAAAGAGCAAAGAGCAAAGAGCAAAGAGCAAAGAGCAAAGAGCAAAGAGCAAAGAGCAAAGAGCAAAGAGCAAAGCTCTCCACAAAACTTTCTCTTCCTTAAAAAAAGTCTTTTCTTCATTCTTTATTTTCAAGCTTGCAATGAATGCAATATTATTAATTATTAGGTATTATGCAGTAGAGCCCGCAAAGTAATACGTCACAACTGAGATGAATCACTCTTCGGCCGACGCTAGAGGGTCCGCAGCGCTACTTGTGGGGGGGGGGGTGGTACTGGTTTATCTGCTCTCTACCGGCAAGTCTTTACACTATCCGGAACTAGTTCAAAGTAGAGCTCGACAAGACGAATCCAGTGGTAAGATATAAATGTGGTAAAATATTATTTAACTCAAAAACGCCAATTCGCCCAACGCCAACCATGTCCGGATTAACTCTGATCCGCGGTTGATGAAATCCACCATGTGTTTTATCGTAGTTTTATTTTACATTAAAGCATTTCCTTGAATGCCTTATTACATAGCACCCTGAAAATTCCGATTACCGATAAAGACAGAGAGAAGCTACTTATTGGAACAAAGCCACGACTAGTTCATGCGAAACTCAATCCATATATATGCCCGCATTTATCCCGGGGGCCTATCTTCTTATTTTTGTTAGCGGTGAATTTTTCATCCGAGGACGGCAGTGTGGGTGGGCAGGTGCACGGACAAGTCAGTAGCCATTAGATTTTATCACAGGCCCGCCGTCTTTCTACACCAATTCACCCCAGGATCTGTTGCTTTGCAATATTCATCACTTCCGTACAGAAACAGATCAACGGACGGACCGGGCATTCCAGAAGATTATCCATTCGGAACATTCAGCCCTCTCAGAGGACATCTGAGCACAATTTCGAATAGGCTTATCCGGTCCTGAGTTGAGGGGGAAGCCCAATTGCCTTCGAAGCTGGCATTTTTTATACGACCTTAACGCATATTTATCAACGGTCTGGATTCTCGCCTTTATATAAATTTTACTCCTCAATGTCTGCTGTAACATTATTATAAATCATGATCAATTAAGTTGTTGTCGAGCGTTCAAGTTTATGGGCGGGGGTGGAGGGATAGGGGTTGGTCCAGCTTTCATTTACTTCCTCATTTTCGAAGTAAATGGAAGTATTGTAATCGTCCTAAAATCAAAAATCGGATCGGAGCTTCAGGAAAAACTTTTACTAACACACTTTTGTTCAGAATCGCTTCCTGATCAAGTCTTTGTGTGTCCGTCTGAACGGCCACAGCTCCCTCAATTAACCTTTTTTAAATTTCTTAAACTGGGACGTTTGTCTCAAAAAGACCTACCATCCTGTTGAACCGGAATTCAAGTTACAGTAGGTACCTACTTCAGATATATTAGCGCTTTTAGTGTTATATTTTATTTTTTTCTGCCTAAAAAATAAACCAATTTGAGCGTTATAGGTAATCTTTTTTTTACCTAGCAGAATGCGTCGATATTTTGTATTCTCTGATAACTTGGTGTATTTTGATTTTAGGCGAGTTTTGAAATTTGAATTGTAAGTTTTTCTTTTTATATTATTCGCCTTGACACCCTCAAAAGTGGTCAAAATATGATCTAATTGTGTCTAAAGTCCACGCATCAATATAATTTGTCCGCATTATTGAAATATTTTGAGTTTTTTATATTTTGACCTGAACACCCGCAGAAGTAGTCAAAATATAGAGAAATTGAATCAAAAACCTACGCATCAACATAATACATATGTCTATATTATGGAAGTATTGTGTGTTATCTACTCGTCACTAGTTTGGTATTGTTATTGTTTCTTTTTGCAGCGATTCCCTATCAAACCGTGCTCATGGTGGTTCCCCATTAAACATAAGCAAAAGTAAATGAATTCTGAAAAAAAAAAATGTATTTTTAAATTTATTAAAAAATTTACTTAATTTAAGCATTTTACTTATTTTTATGATTTTTAATTTTTTTGATCCAATTACGAAATTATGTTGTTTTTTATCTGAAAAGTGGCGGGTGATAATAACGGCCATGGCAAACATTTCCATCGGGTTCCATAAATCGTGTGAAATTATACCCTCTTGAGAGTAACCTCGTGAAAAAATATTTTAGCAATCCCTCGGAATGCTTATGAAACAGAATATTTTTTATGGAACTCGTTGATAGCTAGAAGAAGTCAGAGGGTCGAAAAATGTTGATAACCAGATTGACACCTAATTTAAGTTACTAGTATGGCCAAAATCACGTCCTGTCAAAATCATGCATGGAATGTGAAAATTTTGGAATTCTAACCGAAAAAACGTAGAATTCTCGTAAAAATGGCTCTAGTGTGTAAGAAGAATCTAATATCGAGCTCACCTGGTTTATTTGCAGGTATCGCTCAGTGTGGACGTATGGAGATGAATGAAGACGCATTCCCGACGGAAAATCCCCTTCAATAGCAGGTGAAATAGGTGTTCATCTATAATTTTCTCAGTGCCTTTAAATAAGTAGGACCATCCTCACAGCAATGAAACAAGCGCTTTTTCTCAGATGTGAACGTATGAATATGTGAATATTATTCAGAAAAGGATATAGTTGAAAAATTATTTCGGGAGGATTATTTCGAGTCATTTGAAAGCTAAAAACCCTTTACAATAATGATATTGACACGGATGGTGGAATACGGAACGTGAGGAAGAATTCGCCTGATTGAGTGTAATTCGAATGTAAAAAGGCATGCGATTTTTTCGCTCAGAGAAAATAGGTCAAGGCTGAACGGTCCTTCAAGACATTAGGAGGACCTAACGAATAGCAGCATTCAATCGGATGAACATCCTCGTGAAATAGTTTTTTTTTTAGCCTTCTAAAACCGAAGACCAAACTAAGAGAGAAGGGCCTTTTGTTTGAAACTTATCTATTATTCACTACAAGTATCATCGAAGAAGAGTCGAGTCATCTCTTGTTGGCGGAGTATTTCGTTTTAAATCATTTCGCTGCCACATGATTATTATTACAGTTGGAGGAACAGGCTGGCATTGAGATTTCCATGTTGAAACAATGGCTGGATTAGCTCTCGACCTACCTCCGTGTATCAAGGGGTCAAAGGCTAACTGCGATTTAATTGTCTTGACCCTTGGGATAACCCTTCTGCGATCGAATAATAACTAAACCTGTTGGGATTGAGAAACCGACTTGGTTTTGAGTGAAGATGGGCTTTCAAGGACCCAGAGCGGAAACAGAATTTTTGGGCCAATCATGGTCACTATTGGTTTACCAAAGTCATTTCCCGACAAGCAGGCAATGGGTTTGCTAGGATGAAATAACAACTAAGAAAATCAGAGATTTTTATTATTTACTTACTTCGATCTTAAAATTTATTAGTAATAATTCATGTATAAAATCCTTGGGTCCGTCTGTCGGTCCGTCCGTCCGTCATCTGTGGACATTGACAAAAACGTCCATGGATCCCTCAATTCTCAACCTATTTTCAAATATCTTGAACTGAAATGTTCGTCTCGGCAAGAGCTAACACCCTGTTTAATCGGAATTAGGATGACTCACAGCACTTCCGATACATTAAATATGCAAGTTTAATATGCAAATTAAATATGAAAATTTTGAATTTTTTAATTTTATTTTTTCCGACCACAAAAATGAACCGATTTGAACGTTTTTGGTCTTAAAATCTTTGTTTTACCTTGTAAAATATCTGGATATTTTATATAATCCTAAAACTACATTTTCAAGTGTAGTTTTTGTTGTTACTACTTTCCTAGTTTTCAAAAACATTCAAAAAGACACAAACCTGTGGCTTCTGGGTTAGGCGGAACCTCAAAAACGGCCACATTCGCCCTTCTGGAGGTACGAAATCTAAATTCGCCCCATACTCTCTCATCTTTCTCTCCAAATAACTTCTTTCTGGTTGGTCAAACCGTCCCGCTCTCTTCAAATTCGAATTTCCCGCGAAAAAACCTTTAAGATTCAAACATAACCCGAAAATCGATTTTTCCACATTCGCCCTTCTGCATGGAGTGGGACGATATGGTAAAAATGAACTGAGTTTTCTCTCGGCGAAATTGGTCCCAAGGAATTCATCTCGGGCAGAGTGACACCATAATGGCCAATGTATTCATCTCCGAAAGTGGAACACCGTGCGGACTCTTGGGACAGTCCCTCCAGGAAAACGGAACCTTTTCGGAACCGGTGTCCGTCCCAGCGCACCCACTTGCGCCGAATGAAATCACCACACAATTGTGATCACACTGACCGCATATGTGGGACGGAGGGGAATCACTTGACTGAAAACAACCAAAGAAAGGGAGAGAGAGTTGGGAGGATGATGAACAAACGGCTCGAGTCCGAGAGAGATGGCGAAAAGGAAAAACAATTTACGGAATGCCACAGACAAGAGTCAAGCAGGGCGAGGGGTGAAGAAGTGGAGGTCGTTGGAGAAGGTCTGGTTTATCCCGTTAGCCTTCTCACCAGCTCAATCAGCGAACAACGTCCCCGCTACCCCCTCCGTCCTTGCGTCCATATGCCTGCAGAATCAAATCTTGGCTCGCCAAATAGTCCATTTTGACGTCAAATTAGCATCCGAATGTTTTTGCAATTAACCGTTTTAGGCGAATCCCAAAAATCGCAGGGGAGATTGCGGAGAAACTATCATGCAGCCGAACGATGGAGGCGACTGCATCTGATTAACAACGTCTGACCGAAGGGCGAAAAACTAGCGCCGAGTGGTCATGCCTTCGTTTCGTTGAAGGAGGGCATGGGAAGGTCAGGAAGGAAGGATTTTTATCAATGAGAAAATTGGTATTGCCAAAACCATACTAAAATGGCTTCGAAACGGTTGAAGCTATCGTCGAGGCAAAGGTTTTATTCGACTCAGCATCAAAAATGACATCAAATGAAACTAATGCTACTCAAGAAGTTTTTAAAAAAACACATATTTTCAATGTGTTTTTTTCTGGCAGTTTTCTTACGGTGACCCTACCCCTGATCTGCTGACGTCAGTAATCGTTTCACGGGTCGATCATTCATCCACAATATTTTCAATGTGTTAGCAAATTTTTTTCAGCTCTTTAAAATTGAGCTATTGGCTTATCTGAAGAACGGGGCTGTTCCGAAACAAGATTGATTTTTTTCCTAATTTAAAACAGGATCTTCAGTCGTTTAGGAGAAAAAGTGTACACGGAAATTTTCTACTGCAGATTCGGATTCTCCACACATTGAAACGTAAACCTTGAAAATGTCAGGGGTGTTGGACAATTTTATTCATTTTTCTCGCCGATTGCAACGGTTAATCATCGAATAACAAACCAAAATGCAAATTATACTCCACATAATAATCATACTTACTTTGAAACGTCCGCTTATAGTAAACGTACCTATTTTTGTCATTATGACTACCGTGCACCGCTGGAAATTCGCTCAACAAGAAAATACAACCAGGAGTAACGAATAGGAGGTAGCCTAACGAGTAGCTATTCTTCCAACAAATCTTTTCTGTACCTACACAATTACGCCTTCACATCTGATGATGAAAGACAATTGTTGCGGCCACGTGATTTTCCTCAGATCTCGCAATCGTCATCCATGCCGACTGGACGGAACCATAACCGCCGCCTCTTTTTGAAAATTATGCCTCCATATCACTTTGCTAAAGGCAAAATGCCGCAAAACAACCGTTGAATCTTAATTAACGCGGGCTATTACTTCTCGAGGCTTACTTCGGTCAGGTCCGTAAATTAAAATAATGGCGATTCGCTCCCAACGGGCAACAACCTACGATCGCATCGTAGAAAGGCTTGCATGACGCTCAACGTTCAAGAGACGAACAGGTTTTCTGAATTATAGGTGTTTTCGTATGGAAGATTTTTGCAGGTGAACGATCGTTGGTCGTGGAGCTTGCAATGTTCCTACTCACAAGTCGAGGTTAACCGTCTTTGAACGAGCCGATCGAACGCTTGAACGAGAGATTTTTCGGATACGAATGAGAGAAGAGTCGAGGGATGCGGATAGATTATGGTTACCAATTTTGTATTTATAAGTGTTATAGATCGAATTTCAACAAAAGTTTTTTACCGAGATTATCTATGTAACACAGACAATGGTAACTTTGATCTGAAGGTTATGGATGGGAGATGGGCGATAGACGTAGATTGTGGGGACCTGTTGAAAGATGGAACGCAAAGGCCTGTTGAGAAAGTAGGCCCATTTATGCTGTCGAGTGTGACACAATAATCTATATAATTAACAATACCTGTTACCTATAGATTTTGTGAAAATCAATGTTGTTCAAAACTCATCGAATAAGAAAGAAATTCGAAAAAGAAATTCGTCATTTCCTTGAACATAATTAATCCGACAAGGATATATTTTCAAATGGAAAATGCTGGGGTTGTTCAAGGAGACGAGTTTTTCGTATCTGGTTACGAAAATCGTCATGGTGCTATTTTTTACTAATAAGGAGAATAGAATTAATTATAAATTAATTAATTATAGAATGACCCTCAGTTCCGTGTCAATCCATCGATCATGGATTTGGGGTAAGTCGGTGTTCAGAGTACGGGCACCAAAAACTACCGAATAATGAACAATTATGTACTCTATAGAACATAATGTATAGATTGTTATAAACCGATGCAACCGAGCACTCACGTCTTTTCGGCCCAAAAATTTAGCCTCAGACTAACCTATCACAAGGTACAGTTCTGTACAGATAGTTATGTACGGTAATGTCAGGAGTAGGGTCTTCAGAAAAACTCTGTCTCTTTCGACGAGCTTTCGAAAAATTATATTTTCTTCATCAGGGCTTGGAGACAGGTCTATTCATTCACATTGTGACCGCTTTCTGATTTTTGGGGGGTGATGTCCATGCTCCTGGTTTCTATTGCAAAATTTTGAAGAGAATTATTGTGTAGCATCAGTGCACGGCAACAAAAAATATAAAAATACAACTGGCCAGCTTTTTTAAGAAAGAATTTTATGTTAGAACTTTTTAATAAGACCTAAACTCAAAGCTAAAATACCTAATAGCCACTGTATCATCTAGATGGTCACAGTTTGACTGAATAGACCTGTCTCCAAGCCCTGATGAGGAAAATATAATTTTTCGAAAGCTCGGCGAAAGAGAAAGAGTTTTTCTGAAGACCCTACCCCTGATATTTGGCTTCGAAAATTCCTACAACAGACCGCAACATGGGAGTATTCAACTTTTCGGATCGCTATTCCACAATGAAACGGTTGTCACGGGAGGCTTGATTGAACTACACCAGCAGAAAATCATCAGTTTTTGAGTTGAATCAATTGTCATGCTGGATGGAACATCATGTGCCAAAAATTCGTTTTTCATGCAAACCCTCTCGAAACTCGATTGAATCACCTTTCCAAACTGCCGGTACGGAGGTATTAATTTAGGAACTTTCAAAATGACTTATAACGTAATTTCACCCGGTACAATATACGTCTATTCTCACAAAAGCGAAAGAGAAACTCGGAGAGATGGCAGGAACGGTCGGTTCGAACCTTGAGGAATCGTGTCTCGTCCTCTCTCTGTTCCTGTGTTGAGAGGTTTAAGGCGGGTTCATGCCTCCTCACCGCAAAGGTACGTATAAGATGTGCAAAAACAAACTTATCTTACTACAATGAGGCCATTAATAAGGCGCGTATTGAGGAAACAATAGGGCGGCGATCCGAGTGAAACGGTGTACGGGCGAGGCGGACACGGGGGAAACCACCTTGCAGTTGTAAGGGAATTAGGCCATTGTTCTGTAAACGTAGAAGTGAAGCCCGGACGGTCTTCTTGTTGGGAAAAGTAGTTGGGGTCGAAGAAGGGACGATAGAATTGGAGAATATGAGGTAGAACGAGAAAGAGCGAAAGAGAAGGTACGAAGAAGCCACTCCGCCTCGCTGCATATGAGGTGGGTGAGGGCTACTGTTGTTGGTGTGTTAGTTATGCGAACAAGAAACTGTGATCATGCCGTCTGCGTCCGAGTACTAACCGAAGTTGTGTTGAAACTTGGCTCACCTCCGCGCCTCGAACCTCCTACCGAGCTTTTTTTTTTTTGTAGCAATTCAATACCCACCCAATTGTCACCTTGCCGGCTCACTTCGTCACTTAGAGTGTTCTCGTGTCGCATCTGTGGCTGAATTGAACCAGCGGTGCATAGATTTTCAAAAAATATCCGCAAAAAATTTTTATCGCAGATTCGGATTCTACACCCCTTGAAGCGTAAACCAACAAATCTTCAGGGGGTGTTAAAAAAAAATTCCTGACCGATTACAAACTTTCATTTCTTAAGAAAAATGAACAAAAATTTATTGGCAGGTAACTCATTTCTCCGTCACAAAAGTATTGAACGGTGACTGAGCGCCATCTTACCTATATCTACTCACCTATTCATCCCTACCCGAATTTTTTTCGGATCGTACAATCCTTGTCAAAGAGTCTACACAGGCTTAAGGCGGATTCACAAGTGTGCGTCTTCGTGCGTTGCGGAGAGGTCCGGAAAACACCATTTTTTACCATGATATCGATTGAATATTAGCTAGGTACCATCTCCCCCAAACACAGAACAAGAGAATTTTGAACAATTTTCGTAATCATGCGTCAATGAGAAGGCATTTTGTGTTTGGGGGAGATGGTTGCTAATATTCAATCGATATCATGGTAAAAATGGTGTTCAAATGGTGTTTTCCGGACCTTTCCGCAACGCACCAAGACGCGCACTAGTGAATCCGCCTTTACAGTCGACATTATAAATTAGCTATGAGCTCAATGCTGTATATACATGCTCGGATCTTGAAAAATAAAGAGGGCCTCCGTTTCCGTAATTGAGCAAAATTCTCGGCAAATGAATGTTGATTCCTAATAAATGAAACAAAATGCCTTTGAAGGCAACTTAACAATTCATCGTGTTGTGAGAAAAGAAGATTGAAATAGAATGGAAGGAGATTATACAAAAACCAAAAGAAAAGTGCGAAAGAGAGATAATTAGCTTGGAGGCCAAAGCAGCACTGTGCCGAGGGCGGCAATATAAAGGGTGGGAATGAGCGGAGCCCTCCCAAAGGGCCAGTATATTTTAATAGTAATGCGATCCCCATTAAAACGAATGAGGTGGGTTTTGTGAGAGGGTGGTTTGAACAAGAAGTTGGTTACACCCGCTGAGATGACACAGAAGTTCATGCAGTTGTCCGTCGTAGAATTGCACCGAAAACGTCAATATCAAACCTCTCCTCTACACACTAGTAGAAAATTAACTGGAAACCAAGCAAGGCCAAAATATCCACTGGGATTGAAATGATGAAGTAATGAAGAATTTTAATAGAAATCTCAAACTTAACAAATTTTGGTAAATTCTGGTTTAGGTTCTATTTATTGTAAACCATTTTGACGAGAAAAGTCACAACAAAGAACAAAGCCACTCAGACCGATCAGATTGTCTCATTTTTCCGTACTGGGACATGTGATGAGACGGACACACAGACACTTGTTCGGAAAGTGTTTCTGAGCAAATGGGTATAAGTCAAACATTATTTCGATTCTCCGTTCCGATTCTCGATTTTAGGACGATTACAATACTTTCTATTTACTCTGTAAATATGGAAGTAAAAATCTTCCTGACTCCGTCAATAATTTAATGCTTTCTGAGCGACCACAATACTTTAATTTACTTGATACTTATCTTTAAAAACTTCAGGTTGGGACCTGCAGACGTCGGGTTTTCCAAAAGTCAACTCATAATAGAACAATATTGTTATGCATATGTAGTTATATTTCTGCTGCTAATTCCAAGTCTCGGTATTTCCACATTGGGAAACTATTCAGACCTTCCGTGTTTTTGGTCTGAGGGCTTTCCGTATCCGATCCTCCAATCCGCTCGTATGTTCTGCGGCGTAGTGTCCGTGTCCGCCGGTTCTCGTACTACAACACGCGATGCTCACTACAATACAGGAACAACGATTTCCGCGTATTTGTCTTCGGTGAGGCCGCGTGACATTTACGAAGCCCGAAGAGCCGAGAGGAGACGCAGATTTAAACAAGCACGCAACTTATAATATAATGGACAACGGGTACACGGACTACACGGACCCAAACGAGATTTCCGACGATAAGAAGATTCTGATACTATGCGACTAGTCTTTGTCGAGGACGAAACATTTTTAAGGCGGTAAATATTCATTTCCTTTCTCGGAGCCTGTAAAAGTGCATAAGTAAAAGCAGGGAGTGATCTGCGGAGCTTTTAAGTCGCATAGAAACACGGAACCGAATTTTTGTGAGAAGCACCTTCAATCAGTGCGCAAACGCTTTCCCTCATGAGGTTTGATTTGAATTTTTTTTTTTTTTGTGAAAATTATCATCATGTGCTAACGTTGAAGCTAGTTTGGTGAGAAGGGGGAAGAAGGTGAAGAATAGGATAAGTTAACGGAGGAAGGACAGAGACGGAGGACAACCATAGTACTCGCCTTTCGAACAGCATGGTGTGAGACAAGAGGCCGACAAACTGTTTGTATCCCCGACAAAAAACGTTTTGTGTACCTTTGATTTCAAGAAAGCGAGATGACCGAATGAAAAGGAATGAACATAAAGAAAGGAAGGCAAAACGTAGCAGGCAATTAATCATATTCAAGGAGGGGCCCGAGCATTGGTAGAAGGTGAATAAGAAAGAAAGAGATGGTATATTGAGTGAAAGAGTAAGGAGTGACAATGAGTGGGGTGCCGAAGAAAGAGAAGGTCGCAGTGTTGCGCCATTCTATTGCTCTCAAATCTTATCGGATTAGATGGGGTTTCAAGCCCTCCAGCTTCTTAG
Organism: Nesidiocoris tenuis; assembly: GCA_036186465.1. Lineage (NCBI taxonomy): Eukaryota > Metazoa > Arthropoda > Insecta > Hemiptera > Miridae > Nesidiocoris > Nesidiocoris tenuis. The sequence goes on from AP028910.1 coordinate 10,206,012, forward strand.
CACATGCCCTGATTGCTAAAGTTCGCTTAACATTTTCCATTCCATTCCTTTGGTTGTAGACCTTGTAATTTTGCACGAATAATATCGAATAACTTTGAAAACGGTAACAGATTAGTGATTATACCAAATTCGGGGTACCTATGGGTGATTTTTTGAGAATCGTAGATCATTTTGCAACGTGGTGGTAGATGCTTGTGTGATATCCGTCAGAGTTGCCTGGGACTTTCATCGCCAGATTGAAAAATATCACAAGTTTACAAAGAAGAGTTCACTCTCACGCGCCCCGGAAAAAACCATCAGTCTATGCTGAAATCCAAATCCGACCGCCGTTTTTCAGGTGACGCCCGAATTTTCGAGTTAATGACAATTTTCCGTTTTTCGGGTTTTCCAATTAAGCAAATTATAGATCGTACAGAGACCCAAACTGTCACAAGAACTGTCTTCTTACAAGAAATTTCCCAGATAAGAATTTATAAATGTTTTGGGGCCTAAACAATGAATATGTGATTTAACAAAAAACGCAGATAAAACGTCGTTTTTCTGAAGAGAAGGTTTTTTGAACTTACCACTTTCTAACTGAGGGCCGGTTTATCAATTGATTTAAGCTGAATTTATCCATGGACGCTTGCACTGCATTTTATGACAAATTTTCATGGATTGTCGTACTCAAAATTTCTTGGAAATCAGTTAATGCAAGAATGCTTGGATAAATCTAAATTTAAATAAATTGATAAACCGGCCCTGAAAATAACAAAAAAAGGAATTCGGACCGAATTTCCGTTATTTTCTTGGATCATGGCTGGACGAACCATGTACGGGGAAGTCGGAAATCGATTCTAGTGGTTGATACTTTTCCTATTATTCGTGTCACCGACCAAAAGAGGAACAGAAATACTCGGGCTCGAACTTTGCTTTGGATTACTCGAACCCTATTTTACCTTGTTTCGGAATTGCAGCGGTCAGGATGGTTAGAAAATCTATTGTAGATTCGAGGAATGTAGCGTGCTGATTGCTCCACCTGATGCTGCCCTTGCACAACGCGATCTTGTCCGACTTCTTCTAGACGCAATTCACAAAAGCTTATCTGATCCATTGATCTTCACGGTACCGAACCCGAACCAACAGTGAAAATAAATTTGCATCGATTTGCCGAATACGAATAACAATACCTGAGAAATAGTTCGATCCTTCTAATCAAAATCGGTCGTCCTGGTGTTTTCCAGTTCTGGGAGATGGCAAGGTTGTCTATCAGGTTGTCCGAGGGGTTGAGGAAACGAATAATCGACGTGAAGGGTAGCCAATCCTTTTCGATTTGCAGTCAAACCAAGTCAAGTAGTTTTTAGAAAAGAGAGCAAACTTCAAGAGAGCGAAGAGGATCAAAGTTGTTATGCTGCCGACTCTGCGAATGGAAAAGAAAAGTTGGGTGTTGGGATTTTCTGACGAGCCTCTGTAGAAGGAAAAGGTTTCTTTTTTCTATCGCATCGTCTCGGAAGCTCTTTTATGGGATTGGGACCGACTGGCTTCGCCCTAACTTTTGTATCGTATACAAAAGTAGGAACTGTAAGCTCTCACACAGAGAAGAGAAAAGAAAGTAACCACAGCGAACCATTCCCTTGTATTTTGTGAGCAAGGTATCCAACTTAGCTTCTTCTTCGGGACGAACTTCTCTCACAACGAAAACTTCTGGCTAAAAGCAGCCGTGTATATAACGAACAAGTTTGTTTCAATATCCTTCATCGATTAATTTGTTTCTTCTATCCGCTTTTCATTTTCTTGCTGCGGATCGGATTCTTACAGTTCCTTAGGCAGGTACTATAATTTTATAGGCACTTTATGGATAAAGGTATTTCAGAAGCCATGACCATATGATTGGTATCGAAAGAACATGTACCAATGGCTTCAATGCGGCAACTAGCGGTGCCTACCCAGATACCCTCCATTATCGCATGTATAGTCCCGCTGAGACTTCTTCACTCAGGATCATGAAAATGTTCAGCAGATAACTTGAAATTATGGCAAGGCAAATGTTTAATGTTCATTCGTTTTTGCTACGATAAAGGTAGGAGCAATTTTATTTTGATTGCTGGTGAAGGTTTCAAGATTCTTCATGATCCGTTTATTATGCCTTGCCTCTCGACCGAAACAAATCTAGTTGCCTATCACGTTGTTACCACTCCATTATTTTTCTCCTAAGACTCCGTACCGTGTACCGTGTGTTGCTAATTTTCCCTTCTTGTCAAGTAAAGCCGCCAATAAACTCCTGACCGGAGTAATTTATTGCAACAGTTATGCGACATCGATTCGGTAATCGGAGCATTCGTGTGACTGACACTAACTCCTATTGGACAATGATTAGCTGGATAAGCGTCAGGCGGATGTTCGGATTAGCCCCGGAGAATAAGAGACGGAGGAGAAAATGTAACAAGTTGGGAAGGGCCACCTTTCCCTGATCCTTCGGTGGCGGTGAAGACCCCTCTCTTTGGGATGGGCTTCCTATCATCGACATCGACGCTAATTTCTACTAAGCTCCCCGGGCGCACCGTCATCAGCCTCCCAGCAGCTTCGAGGGTGAGTTGCTGAGCTCATGTCCTCGTGCAAAGTGTGAGACTTGGCGCTATAAAAACTTGACCCTATTACAAACTCGCCGCCCTCTTCGAGTTTCTTGCCCGACGCAGTTGTCCTCTCATCGGGTGGACGGAGGGAGGAAGGCTTCTTAAAGTGCCCCCGGCATCGAAAGACAACTTGGGCCGTTCTGCCCCCGGGTGATCCGGTCCAATTATCATCAGGCCCGACCATAATAGCTCGGAGACGAGATCGCGATTGGACTCGAGGAAGCAACTTCCGATGTTGCTGAAAAGGCAGCAACCTTGTCATCATCAACTTTGGCGATCAGCTTTGAACGATGTGAGTCTACCCTCTGCCGCGAGATATCATCCCGACAACATGTCATTCATCACTCAGCTCACGCTTATTCAACTTGCGTCGCGATGAAAGGAGAGCGTGTGCAACGGTAAAGGCGTAATGACGAGAGGGATTTTAGGGAATGCTCATCGAGGTTATTTGTAACCGACTTAAAAAAGGAGGACGTTACTCAAGCTGACTTATCGTACGGGTTTTATTTAGTTGCGTTTGTTCCGCGATCGGGCAATTTCGGTCCGATTCCCTAGTTCTTTCGCCGAAATGTCGGAAAAGTCTGAGGGTTCGTGCCTTTATTTTTTCATTTTTTTAGGAGATAGGTAAATATCGGTGGCGCTACATCCAAAAATGTAGTAAACATTTTCGATTGGTTTTTGAAAGCTTGAAATGTTGCGTATGACAGCTTAACACGCTTGAAATAGAGGAATAAAAAAAATTTCAAAAAGTAAAACCGTCTCCAAAAAGGCGCATGAAAAACTAAAAAGTAAATAAAATAAATACAACTGAGAAAAAGATCCTCGTAGCGAAACTATACTTATCGTCGAACCCTTCTTAGTAAATAGCTCAGTACCATGGACAACTCCTCATTTCCGGACGACAGTAGGTATAGGTATAGTTTCCTTATCATTTTAAAAATTGTTGCAAAAATTTTTTCTTCATTTGTATTTTTTTTTAGCTTTTCATACCTACTTCTTTTTGGAATCGGTTTTATTTATGTCGCAAATAGGGATTTAGTATTTTTTAGATTTTCTATAGCAGGAGCATATGAATTGAGCTAAAAATGAGTTCATTATTGAACCAACATCTGTTGTTTTAGGGTCGGTTTATCAATTGCCATATGTGAAGAGTTTTCCTCCAAAACTGCATTCATCCACTTTCGAGTTTTGTCGATATCGATTTCGAGTTTTGTCGATAACGATTTCGTCTTTTCGATTTTTGATTGCTTATAGGTAGCTATGAATCGAAATCGAAAACCGAAATCGATATTGACAAAACTCGAAAGTGGATGAATGCAGTTTTGGAGGAAAACTCTTCAAATCTAGTATCAAAGTATTTGCAACCACAATTAACAACATTTGCATGGACGCGAATAAAATAGGTCAATATTAGACCCCTTTGTGTCTAATTACCTATAATATATAATATATATTACCTATAATATATATAGGTAATATATATTATATAATATATAATAAATCTACAATGGAAGTAGCTTCAAGTGCATTGCTAAAGCGGCCCTAAATTTTGTACCTAATATTTCTTCTATTACCTACTAGACACTAATAGTGGCTAATTATTTTGCACCACACATAAGTACCTTGTACATTAGTGCATAGGTACCAATTAATTGTTCGAGAAAGACTGTGTTTTGTGCTACTTTGGTACTTCATTCAGGAACGTACCTCAACTGTTAACTCGTATTTAGATATCTACTCAAAAAGGTTTTTACCAGGGAGTTAAACTAATGGTCTCTCCATCATGCTTCACCCTCTCAGGAAAAAACTGAAAAGTTTTTGTCCCAGTCTTGTTTCTGGCTGGTGGTTATCGTCTTCATGGACGGTGGTAAATTCGGGACTGATCCCTTCGAATAGCAAAATAATTATTTATTATTTCTATGGTTCGTACGAATATTCTAGTAGCTTATTTTTGCTACCGTCTCGAGGGCATGAGAAGAACGAGAAGTGACAATCTTGCTCATTATCAGTCTGCATAACTATTTTGAGGAGTGTTGGTATCGAACATTGAAATAAATTGTCTTCAATCGGAATAAGCATTTAAAACTAAAATACTTACCGAGCCCTAGTCGCAGCATAATTTGATCGGAGAATTTGAAAGCTTGCGCCATTGCTGTCTCCTACCGGGGCACGCATCATTCAAAATGGTTTATCTGGATACCATTTTGATGTTCACCCGTAGTGAAATCAAAGAGACGCAGCAAGTCAGGTTAGCATGAATAAGTAAACCCGTTGGTGGCGCTGTAGTCTCCCCAGTCTCTTATGCGCGGATCCGGCTTACAATGGGTTCCCGTTAACTCATTAAACAAGTAAATGATTCAAGATTCTCATGTCGTGTCATCGTCAGTTCTGCTTAGTTCATATACCATTCTATCGGCACTCTCCATTCATCCCTTTCATTAGACGTCTCCCTTTGATTGGGACTCAATCTAATCCCATTCCTTCGGTTATGTGTCCCTTATAATATGTTCCTAAGAGTGATCTGTTTGTGAATTTGTTAGAAGTCACTTTGATTCGTAATTTAGTCATGAAGATCCTTGCGATAATTGTGTATAGGCATTCACTTTCTGCGAAACCGATCCGGCCTTTTGATGATCGATTGCTTTTGGATGGTTAAGCTAATATTACTTTTCCATTTTTTTTTTTTTTTTATGAAACCTTAAATTAAGCGTCAAAGGTCGTGTAATGATTGTTGACCATTCATGTGAGTCCAAACGGCGCTGGGCTTTTAGCCATGACTCGAAAACCTTTTGGAGCCTAATCGTTCATTTTTACCTATTTTTTAGTTCCACGCTCTATTATTTCCGTTGATTGGCAAAGAGAAATTTGAGGGATTCTGGTGGGAATCTTAATCATTATTGTAACAGAATTGATGAGAGACTTTCGGACTTTGACTTATGCGCCCCTGCATTAATGTTCGTTATTTTTACTTCCATAGTTACAGAGTAAATGGAAGTATTGGAATCGTCCTAAAATCGAGAATGGGAACGGAGCTTCAGAAAAAACTTATACTCATACACATTTACTCAGAATCACTTCCCGAACAAGTGTCCGTGTGCCGATCAGTCCGTCTGTCCGTCTGTGGTCATTTACAAAAATGGCCACAGCTCCTCAATTCTCAACCTTTTTTCAAATTTCTTGAACTGAAATATTTGTCTCGACAAGACCTTACACCTTGTTCAATCGGAATTTGAATAACTCACAGTACATCCAATATATTTGCATTTTTAGTGTTTTATTTTTTTCTGGCTGCAAAAATGAACCGATTTGAGCGTTTTTGGTCTTAAAATTTTTGTTTTACCTTGCAGAATATGTGGATATTTTTTTTATTTCGATAATTTGGCACATTTTTATTTTGGGCGAATTTTAAAATTGGCATAGTGAATTCGTAGATATTTTTGGACTAAACACCCTTAAAAGCAGTCAAAATGTGATCAAATTGTGTCACACTTAGACGTTTCAAAATATGGAAGTATTGTAGGTTATCTACGCGGTTAGCTATGGAACTTCGTTTCATGGAAAAATTATATCAGCGCATCGGCTTGTTAAAATTACCGAAGAATCGGTCAGTGCACACGGTATGACGTGTGATACTGGCTGTACAGGTCATCGTGCCACCTTTTCATGTTCATGTTGTTGACCTAGGTGTCACTATGCCTCACTTCGGTTATTTCCATCGCTGAGTGGAGCCGGTATCCGTTCTGATCCACAAGATTCGTGAAGATCGGACGATCCTGCGATTGCAAACCTAGACGGGGTCGATGAATCCATTAAGCCTCTTATCTCCTATTCTCTCTCGAGCCGCTCAGCAACAACGGAAGAAATGAGGAAAGGTACCTACCTGGGCCGAGGGTGCGTGTGTATATAAAATAAGGCAGTGTGGTTAAAAAGAGAGAAGGAGGATTTCGTGGGGAACAAGTGCGGTCTGCAAAGTCGACGGGCGGGTTGGACGTCTTGAGAAGTTGAATGTGTAAAATTAAGGATGGCTATCAAGGACACCGAGGGAACAAGATTCCTGAACAGCAACCTCATCAGGAGCTTGAGTTCATCACATTGGACTCCTCCCTTCTCTGTCATGCTTGCATCTTCCTATCTCGCGATTCTCTTGCTCTTCCTCGTCTTCCTCTCGGACTTCACGACCTCCCCATCCCATTTATACTCTTCCGAGTTAATACCATTGTCTCCGGCGGGCTAACCGGTCATTTTCTATCTCGTCTTCGCCTGTCTCGGTCTCTGTCTTTTTTTTCCTTTTGGGTTGTTCACTTTCCTTATCTATCCCACGGTTTATCTCTTTTCTGAGTCCATTTCTCTCTGTCTTTATTTTATCGTCCTCTCAGTTGAGTTTTTCCACAGTGCCTTTTGTCTTTTTCCCTGTTTAGTATGAGAGAGTGCTCATTCGCCCTTATAACGCGAAAAAATGACTATTTTCGCTGACTACGAACTTATTTTTGGACCGATGTTTTTGAGATGACAAGGTTTTTTCTCAAGGGCAATGTGCCACTTGTGTGCACCTCCCAGACTGTCTGATCCCTGGCTCTCCGTGGCCGAAAGGTTACGACGTCCGCCTTGAGAGCAGAAGGTGCTAGGTTCGAATCCTGCTGGAGAGGAAATGTTTGCCATTCCCCACATGATCTCATTTTCGTTTTTTGCGACGGGTATTGTACCACTCTTCTTATTCTTCGTATAATATGCTGAATTCAGTAATAAGCCTGATGTGACCGCTCGTATTGTGGAAATTGTATTTTTTTTGGAAGGTACTTACGTTTCAAGATTTTTAGAGTCAGAATATCGAAATAAAACCACGCTTTCTGCCTACCAAGAAAACGGTTTCCTATACTGAAATGATTAATGATATAATTAATGAAATAAGTACAATTATATCTACCTGATGAAAAACAATTATAAAAATTACTTGTATTCTTTATTTCCATAAATTCAATACCCGATAGTCTTTTCCAACTAACTCTGAACCTATAACGATTATAGCTACATCCTGTCCCTTTCCACTGAAGGGGGTGAGGCAATTTGTATAGCCGTGTATCACAGTGCATAAGTTCTGTGAGACTCGAGCGACACGTGCTGACTAGACTTCACCTTGAGGGCGGCAGGGCACACCTGGAACATCTTCGGTTATCCAACGCTTTGAACGGCGGTTTACTTTACTTTTATTTGCCTACTTTTTCAATTATATCTAATGAAAAACTATTCATGAAAATTACTCGGATTCTTTACATACATGACTTCAATACTCCATGTTTCGTTACGTGATCTGCTTTCCCATCAAATGCAGCACATAATTCGTGCAATTATTCCAATTCCACCTTAGACAGTTGGTCAACATTTTGTGACACATTTTCACCGTTCCTTGCGTAAGTGGTCGTGCGATATCGATGGCGTCATATCTCGAATTTTGGCCATTTTTTTTAAATTGCATTTTCTGAATGAATTCCTCGTATTTCATCGGCCAGTATTCGAATTTTGGCGGAAAATGCATTTCTCTGCTTTCTAGCGCCCTTTTTGAGAACCTCGTATTTCGATTTTCACGGAGGCCGTGTGTCACGATGACAGTTTTTTGTCTCTGCTGAAAAGTTTGGTTTTTCTGCCATACGAGGTTACCATATGACGCCGTCATATGACTTTTTGTTTCCAAAGGATTATGCGCTGAAAAATTAAACGTCCCTGAACTATCCGTTATTTTTCAATAGTGGTGGATCATGTACCTATCACATCGAATGACTTGGGCGTTTAGCGGCTGTCGTTTCGGGTATCTGGGAAAAATGTTCATTGCCTTAGATATAGCGCTACAGTGACGCTGCGGCAATTCTTCTTCTGCGCGCGCATGTATTCGGTGGGCGTGCGGGTGAAAATGCGGCGCCATCGAGCAACGCTCACGGTTCAATTTCGTACCTCGGCGGAAAGCAGTTTTAAATCGCCTTAAACTGATGACATTGTGGGAGCTAATCCCTGAGGCAGCAATTACGTGCCGCAGCTGTAGAACCCCTTCAGCAGAGCCTACCATCTCCTCAGCGACCCGAGCATATTGGTTGAGCTTGCCACAGAGCGATGAGGTGACACAGTGCAAGCCCGAATGAGATGGGGTTGTTTAAATTCCCCATTGAACCCCGTAAATCCTCCCATTGTGCAGGACGTTGAGGGAGGCCATATTATCTCTAAGATATTGAAAGGTGCTGACAAGACCCACTCTTCGTCGCCTCAGTTCCTCGCCTGTCGTTCCTACTTACTCTCCTTATTGCGTCATTACAAGGCAAGGCCGAACCAAGTCTACCAGCCCTATTCACTTCCAGCTTGTTTTTGTAGCCCTTCGCAAATTCTTTTTCATTTTTTCCTCATTTTACCTTTAGAGTTATGGCGCATTGTTCCTAGTACTGAATTTATCTTCTGACTGAAGCAATTTATTGCCATGCCGAAAATCATCTATAAAGTATTTTCAATTGCTGCAAATTTCTGTCCCAAGCACAAATTTAGTTGCCCAGGCCATATAATGCGTGAAAATTGAGTAGTTTCTATAATAAAGAACCAAATTGAGGGACTTAAAGTAGTCTGACCCGAGAATGTTTACGAGTTGTAAACCGGTTTCGGCGGTCGAGCCATCGTCAGTAGGTACTTTACTTACTTATTGTTGGTTTACTGTATGTAAAGTACGTACTCCTTTGGTGGCAAGATGGCAAGGTGACTACCGGATGTGGGATTTCGAGTTAGTTGCCTTCTCGAGCTAGCTCTAGGGAGATGGGTGATCCCTGTAATGCGGATAAGGCACGAGGCCCATGTGCATATAGAGGCAACCCAAGGAACCGGTCCGAAATTCGGATGAATGGCATGGGGAGGGTCCTGATTCCACCGTGAATAACCGAATTCCGCTTCGTGGTGGTCGAATGACCAGAATTACGTACTCTACAGTTACCGTGAAATAATCGCTATTGGTAACTGTGTTTATAGATACCGTACCATTAAAGCAACTATGTTCTGATTAAATTTTATCCAATACGGTTAAATCCGCCAATAACCGTTAGACTTATCACATCGCCAATGAAACTTGAGTCGTCGTTAACAGTATTGATACTAATGCGGTACTTTGCAGCGTTTTTCGCTGAGGAACAGATGATCCTGGAAAACAATTGTTGCGGTGAGCGGATCGCAAACATTGATGAAATATTTGCCCACGAACGGGGGGACCATTTTGTGGGTTGCGGGCGAGCTCATGAGAGAAGAGGCGTCGGGGTTGATTCATCAATCAAATCGTCAATTTTATCCATGTTTACCCGTGAATGACTCCGCAAGTCAGGGCAGCCATCATTGTGACATTAATAACTTTCAAAACTTATCCGCTTGCTAAGTATTACAACGACAGCTGACAAGCAGAACGCCCACACAGCGCCACCAACCTCCGCCACAAGCCCCCCGTTAGCCGATTATGTGGAATCACACTTATCCGCTGCGCTCTGCGGTTTAGTATCGACCCGTCACCTTAGACCGAGTTCAGCGATCGCAACTAACCGACCGTAAACTGTTGTGCGCATGCTTACCGTTATTGTTCACTTCGTTCATTGGAGCCCCCGTAATGGTACTATAATGATATCCGATATCTATCTGAACTGGTTCCATCTGCTATCTAGATATCTATAATGAATATCTATAATGATGAAAATTGTAATGCATTCCTTATGATTGACCCTCTTGCAACTTATATGCTGTCAATAGATTGGGATTTGGGTCATGCCGGACTGAAACGCCTCTATCGCCGAGCTTACTGCATATTTAATGCCATCTTCAGGGCAGAAAACAATACTATAAATTACAATTCGGCAACCAAATTTTTATTATCAACCTATAAGTCAACTTATCCCTGATATTTCCCCCTCAATTTCTGTCTTAATTCTAACACACTCAGAAGCAATATTTAATGTTTGGTCACTCGCATGGTTTCCACCCCGTCAATTTTCGCAGTCCTGAATATAGTAAAATTAAACAAATTAACTTATAAATGTATAATTTTAAAATGAGATCCAACCTAGACTAGACCAACAGTCAGAGACAGCATCACAGCATCAGACTTCCCAACTTTTTTATTACTATACTCAATATATCAAAAATTAACAGAAACTGAGGGGAAATATCAGGGATAAGTTGGATTACAGGTTGACATTAAGAATATGGTTGCCGAATTGTAATTCATAGTATTGTTTTAGGCCCTGAAGATGGCATTAAATATGCCACAAGCTCGGCGATAGAGGCGTTTCAATCTGGCATGATCCTAATCCCAATCTATAGACAGTATGAAAATTGTAATGTTCAATGTTGTAATTGAGATTCAACTTCAAGGATCAAATGCTAACTGAACTTTTATTAGGATGATTGTTTTATGTATGGAACGGTTATCTTCGCATTTGTCAAGCGATGTTGTTTGGGTTGTTACAAAAATCATTTTGTTATGGTTTTGGTTAATTTCGATTTATAATTAAAATTAAGTACTAGGTAAGCCTCTGTAACCGCAACGAGAAGAAAAATTGACCCCACCACTGAAAATGTGTTATTTTCTTGTCAAAATTAAGATTGAGGTCTCACGGAGAAATACGATTCCTTCAGATATAGATGTTATAAATAAATAGATATAAATAGAATAGAAAAGATATAAATGTTTTGGAATTTCCAGGAAAAATAAGCCCTGTTTATGGGCCGGCCCAAATTTCCAGCCAAGTAGCTAACTCAACTTTAAAAGCAGGAAACGTGAATACACCACTTTGGTTGGAATATGTTTCTGACTGTCATCAAACTTCCATAGGTACCTACCTGGTTAGTGAATGAGAGAAATTTAAACAAACGTGGTAGGTAAGCACCTATGCAAGACAGTGACAGCATTTTATTTGCATGAAAAAACGATGGAACGATTTTTATGATAAATGAACCGAATTCACCTCGATAGTACACGATTGAGAGCATAGTGAGGAGGGTTCTCTATCCCGAACCCCACTCTCCTCCTTCCAAGTCCGCCTCAATCCACCGCCTATTTTCTTCACTCCAATTTTCCTTTTCTTCAGGAATAGAGAGGTATCTGCTGATGGTGGGTGGCTGGAAGTCGGCAGAACCTACCTATCTTTCTCCTCCAACTTTACCTACAACTCCCTCCATTTCCGCTAACCATCCCCGGCGATGGTTATAATGCGACCTTCTTCCCGATATTATAAGCTAACAAAGAGGAGTCCCTGCCTTTGATACAGCCATCCTTTATATATATTCCATATAAAAGACCCAAAGTGTAAAAGGGAAGAAAGATCGAGTGAGAGAGAGAACTTAGCCTGAGCGCCTCAAACTGAAAATAACTGAGAGGAAAAGACCGAACGTTCGGTCGGCGAAGAAGAAGTGGGTGCCGATGAGAAGGGAAGGGAAGAAAAGTAGAGGCTCTTTCTGGCCACCTCTTCACCCATTTTCACCTAATTTCTGCTTCGCTCTTTCCCCCAAAAATAGGAATGGCCATTGATTACTTGGCCCCTGGCTAAGTACGGGGGAAATTAAAGCTCAACTTGAACATGCGTTATTGAATCGAACCCATTCTCAAGAAGAAAACTTTTGAAGGAAAATCCGGCCATTATCGATCGGCTACGAGGCCGAGAGTTTGGTTTCGATTCGTGAATAATTCGTAGACTAACGAAGAAAAGTGACCCGGTTTTTTCAAATGTTAGTATTTTTGAAACATTATGAGTTTTTGCAAACATTATAAGCGTTCAATAGTGGATTAGAGGATTGAGATATTAGCGTAGCTGGCCCAAGATTGATTTCCCCCAGGAATTTCATATTTGTCTTCTGTCGTTCAATTCGGGCAACAGAAGGTGTAGATTGAAGATTCCGATTCTAAACACTCTGAAAGAATAGCCATAACATTTTTAGGAGAATCAAGAAATTTTTTTTAGAGAGATTACAATTGTTCTCCAATAACCTACGAAAATAAGTCTTATCAAATTACTGTTCTTTCTGGTCACCGAGCAATAATCAAAGTACATTTTTACTGTCCTGTTTAACAGTATTAGATACTGATAATTATTATCTCATTTCGATTATACTGCAAATACACGACTGCTATATTATTCCGCTTGAACTTCGCTATTATGCATGATCTCGTGAGTGATCGAATGAAACGAGTGATAGCCAAGGAGGAAATAGGGATTCTTACGATAATCTTGCTTAGGGGACACCTGTGGCACAAGCTTTGAATCGAAATGTTTGGCGAAGGTAATCGAATAATGCAGCGATACCCTTCCTAGTACAGTTCTCTTTCCCAGACAGTTCTTCATTGAATATTTCATGTATTGACATCGGTTATCCTATGTGAAATGTGAAGGTACTTCTCACTGCCTACGCGTATGGATGGGCTATCTGGCGAAAAGGATCAACTCCAATAGCAAAAAGCATCCTGTTTCTAAATAAATGAAAACATTCTGAAGAAGTGCCATTGTGAAGCCACTCCTCAACAAATTTAGTATTTATTGAATGCTCTCTTCGAATACTCTGGTTTGAATGTGAAGAGTAAACGTTTTTGGCTCTTTTCTGTTGATTGATTATTCACCAATAGACCACAGCGATGGTTGGAGAAAAATTAATAGAAATAGGCATATGTTTCCCTTGGAATTTTCATGGTCAGCATACCAAAGGGAAAGAAATCCATAACTGCGATTAAAAAAACTCTGTAAACTGTTTTTCTCTCAAGCTGCTGCAGATACCTGTCAACAATTAGCGCATTACCGTTCAACAGGGTGGTAGGTCTTGCCGAAACAAACGTTACCTAAAGCCGGGTCTACACGCTCCGTTTTGAACCACGTTTTAGGTTTGCGCAGTTTTAGGACGGAATGAAAACGGAGCCACTGTGAGCGTCCACACGGCACAGTCTTTTTCGTTCAGTTTTGTAAGATATCGCCATGGAGGAGGTACTGCTGTGGGCAATTTTTGCATTTTGTGAGGTAAAAAAAAGAAGATCGGAACGTTACCGAAGAATCGGGCGTTTATGGTCACGGAAATGGCTTTTGAAAAGGCGGGAGTTTTCCCATATCCGTTTATTGCGGGAATTACGTGATGAACCTGACGATTGGCGGAACTACTTGAGGATGGATGTGGACACGTATACTCACTTATTGGAATTGTGAGGCGCAATAAAATCACTTAAAAATTCGCGGAAACAGCTGCGGAGATCCGACATCGTTGGGTAATTAGGTCGAAGTGAGGAACAAAACTGAACGGAAAACGGTGCGACCGTCTACACGCAGCGACATGTCCGTGCAGATCACGGTTTTCAAAGGTCGGGAGATCAGAAGTCGCTGCAACTGTGCAGTTTTCCTGACGGCCCCAAAACTGCGCAGTTTTCCGGTCCATACGCAACGTTTTGTCTGCAACGTCTTGAACTGCGCAAGCAAATCGTGGTACGAAACGGAGCGTGTAGACCCGGCTTAAAGTCCAAGATATTTGAAACCAGTGGTGCGTAGATAACACACAATACTTCCATATTTTGAAACTTATAAGCGTGACACAATTTGATCATATTTTGACTGCTTTTAAGGGTGTTAAGGTCAAAAATATCAAAAAACTCACCGAGCAAATTTTAAAACTCGCCTGAAATAAAAATACGCCAAGTTATCGGAACATAAAAAATATCCAGTATTCTGCAAGGTAAAACAAAGATTTTAAGACCAAGAACGCTCAAATTGGTTCATTTTTGTGGCCGGAAAAATAGAAAACACTATAAATGCAAATCTATCGAAAGTACTGTGAGTTATTCAAATTCCGATTAAACAGGGTGTTTTGTCTTGCCGAAACAAACATTTCATTCCAAGAAATTTGAAAAAAAGTTGAGAATTGAGGGAGCTATGGCCACTTTTGTAAATGACCACAGACGGACAGACCGGCACACAGACACTTGTTCGGGAAGTGATTCTGAGTAAAAGTCTATGAGTCTGTTGTCGCGAACGTGCCCTGCCGTCGGAACTAACTCATTATGACCGCAACAATCCCTATTTTAATACTTTCCAGCGTTTTTCCTAAATACCTTCTGAGTAGTTGACCTCCTCCCCTATCAACCATGAGGTTGTTTCTGGTTTGCTTCAATTTAATTTCAAAAAAAAAAAAAAAAAAAAAAAAAAACGGGCTGCGGTGGGAAAGTCAATAGTCGTTGTCAGTATTCTCGCTAGTAAATACCCTTTACCGCCTATCAGCTGTTCTGGGGTGTCTGCGAGGCCTCTGCTCTCATCTCGCTCTCGCACATTCGATAAGCTGTCACTGCCTCTGTTGCGCATTAATCATTAGCACATGACACGTACCTTATCTTCTCAATTGGTTTCCCATAAAGGAAAGCCTCTAATGCTGCTCCTGCAGTAACACTCCTCTGCTCATGTATGATAATGCCTTCAAAGGCCCGTACGCAGTGCCACTGTAGCGTTCTACCCTTTTGATGGATTAGCTTTCCCGATCAAAGCTTTGTTTCACATTGTTCACCTTCTATCTTGTATTTCTATTCTGTACGGTGTATGAACTATACAGTTGAGCCTTGCGCATTATCCTTTCAGTATTGAAGCGCGGTATTATACCGTGGTAAACCATTGATACTCCCTGTCAAACTGACAATCATTGAATGACGTGGTCGCAAGTATAGAACCACGTAACATTTTCATCGACGTCTTACCCTTTATGGTTCTATACCCTCAAATATATTATGTACCGACGTCGCGTTTAATTATTCGTACATTTTCTTATGCAATGTTCATTAATTGTAAAAAAGGCGATATTAACGTATCGATTGATAGGGTGAGCATTGAAACCATTAGGTTCTGAATTATCATCCTTCCAATGGCTAAAGATGAGGAATAAAAAATGTATAGTATTTTGAGAAGATTGCGTTGGAGTCAATTTTTCTTTGATGTTTCTATCAAATACAGCGCCCCTTTTTGCAATATTCCAACCCAGGATTTGTGACACCTCTAAGAAACGTATATCTAACGCCTTTTCTGGTTATCCAATTGCCTGGATAAGGAAGGGAAGAAAGTCACCGGTCCGAGGATCGTTGGAAGCCTGCCGTTCCTCTTATCCTTTCAAGTATAAGTGAAATCATTTGTTTATATCAACTTTTTACAAGAGCTTCACTGGCAAATCGAGGAGAAGCCTTTCTCTCCTCGCCCTAATTCTAATGCATTGGAAGTAGATGGACGGCCATTTTGAATATTGTTTAAGCTTGTATAAACAACGCCGAACGACCTTTTCACCTTAAGGCAACGACGTTGTTAATAACATGCTTATATATAAAGAGCTGGAAAAAACCAAAAGTTGAACAATCCGAATCTGCATCAATAAAAATTATTTCTCCGTCCGCCATACGCTGTTCACCGTCGGGGCGTTTTCAGGGGGAAGAAGTTTTCGTCGATTTTGGGATTTTTGTCAAAATCAAAGCTCCTTAATCTTCCCTCTGAAAAAACCCGGTCGGCAGACGGCGTACGGTGGAAAACAATTTTATCGACAAAACATTTTTATTGCAGATTCGGATTCTACACCCCTTGAAATGTAAACCAACAAATTTTCAGGGGGTTATAAACAATTTTTTTCCTGACCGATTACAAAGGTTCATTTTTTAAGAAAAATGAACCAAAACAAGAACTGAGATAATCGTAAGCGCCGAAAATAGGCCAAAACAAAACAAGAGCATCAACCACCCTACCAAAACTTATATTAAAGACAAATAATTGTGCTAGTGATTTCAAAACCTACCTACCTATTAATTTAGCCTCGGCGTCTAGAATTTTTAAACCAATGCTTGAATATGGCATCAAACGGCAGCAGAGCGAATAACAGCTTTGCAACTAGTTAGAGCATGTAACTCTCAATAAAACAGCAAACAAGCATTATCTCCTTACTATCTGACCGCTTTCACACATGCCCACATGAGCAGACCGGTAAGGACAACAGCATGTTTGACATTGAATGTTGGAAAGCAGTTACACGACCCTTGAAAACCTAGAGGCATCAAATTCACGCCTCAATCAATGTGGCTACTTCAGAGCTGCGATGCATATTTTGCGTATACCTGCATACAACAAGCTCATGCTATTGGCATCCGTTCACGTGTTGCATGCTCGGGCACTAATTATGAACGCCACTGAATTCATTGTGGTTTTATCGGATCCCATTCTAATTATCTGGACAGATCAAGTTGGTTCTAACGTCTTGGCTGAGCTCTAACTCCGTTCAAAGGCCTGCAAAACGGCTGTTAACGCGGGGGAATTTAAAAAGTGGATGACGGTATTGCGTACGAAAATTCGACCTACTGTAGAAAAACACTGGGCAGATCGAGGAACCGCGGTTAATTTTCGGTAAATTCGTCATCGACGTTTTCCCACAGTATCGTGGTCGTTTCCACCGTACACCAATGCTTTCATCGTTTTCTGGGCAATGACGAGGAAAACTTTGCCAAGGTGGCTCAAGAGGACAGAATAATCCCACACACCGCCACCTTGACGTTCCCTTCAGTTTTCCCCATTGGGATCTTCCACCTTTTTTCGTCGAGTGGCGTGAAACTCACATTGAAGCCTCTCATGGGCCGGAAGACGGGGAAGGAAATAGGAAATGGACGGTGGCATCGAGGAGGGAGTATTGCAGGGCTCAGCTTTCCTCCGCTTCGCCGGTTCTAATGTCAACAAAACCTACCCGTTGTCCTAATACTCGACTTATTGCTTTCCTCCCTCGCCACCCGATAGAGAAACATAAGAGCTTTGCCTTCGACGAATTCTCACGTCGGTTGAAAACGTGCGGACGAGCCATGTTCATAATCCCCGCAACCAATAACCTCTCAATCGATACTTCAGTCTGTAGTTAACCATTGAGGCGCAATTTAGCAAAAGGGTACAAATTTAAAAGAGTGAATTTTCAGGAAACGAAAAAAACGTTCCAATCCTTTGCATATTAACTTATGAAAAACTTTTTTTCTTTCTTATGAGTCCACTCGATTGTTAGATTATGTCTACACATCAAAATAATACCAATACCACTTCCATCCCATCAAAAAATGAACGTGAAAATGGGGCGGATTTCCAAAACGGCACTAAACACAGTTTTCACTCCGGCTCGCGAGTGTTGACGCTAGGATCTAGGGTTATTCTTTGGATTTTATGCATCCAATTCAAAATAATTTTATTACACCTTTATTTAGATTTGATTTTAGTGAAAAACTAATTCCGATTGAATTCATTGGAAGATAGGCATAAAAATATGGTCGTACAATTTTTTGGATTGTTTTTATTGAAAAATAATATTCCAAAAGTGGCTAACCACAGACAAAATTCATCACCGCATTGTTCGAGATCGGAATCAATTGAAGTGTGATCATTCAAAAAACGCTGCTAAGTAGATTAGTGACATGGGTACATTATTTGTCTGGGTACCTCAGAAAATAAAGTTCAAATAGTTGGAGTAGGTCGGTTTATCATCATATCATTTGTGGAGTAATGGTCAATCGTGAATTCAATTATGCCGAAAAGGTACGTTTTCACAATGATAATAAATAGGTAGGTATAAAAAGAAAATACCTGGCGGCTGCTTTCAAAGAAATATTTCCTGAGGCCTGGCGGCAAGAAGGCAGCCATTTTGTTAACCGCGTTAACAGGTGACAACTGTTATCAAGATCCGCCCAATTAACATAAGCTGTCCAATCCCAGCTTCACACTTTCAGTTTCTAATAAATCTGAGCCAATAGACGACGAAAGAGCCGGTAGGGGTAGGGGAAGTCCCCTACTTCCCCACCCTACCAAGATCAAGGGTGGGAATGTTACAGCCGCCATTTCGTATTCCTCACGCCTTGAACCGATTGGAACATGTGCCGTGAACCCATGAAAACTGCAAAACCGCAATTTCAGCAGTGTCACTGCCCCCAAAATTGACCCTGTTGACCAAAATCTCGAAAAAATGCCAAATTTCATGTTTCATAGTCAATATCTAAAGATTCCCGCCAAAAAACCCCGAAGTCAAATCCATCATTTTTTTGAAATTTTTCCTAGGCTAGGACCTTGGATTTTCCAGCTGAAATCGGTTTTTTTCATTTTTCTTAGTCCTGGAGAGTTGTAGAAAATTGCGAATTTTTTGTGTCATGTACCTGCCCAAAACCTACTCAAAAATATTTTTTTTGGAATTTTAACATTTTTTTTAAAGGGTCAAAAAAATATTTTTTGTTTAGGTCAAAAATTAGTCTTTAAACCAGTTTTTGATTACTAAACCCCAATCGATTTTGACTTATAGGGAGTGAAAAATGTGTAAAAACCTTCAAGGAATCCAACGAGCTCAAAAAATTCAAAATCGGTTCAGTAGGACCCCCTCAAATTGCCAAAAACGCGAAAACGCAGAAATCGCATTAAGAAATTCAAGCCAAACCGATTCAAAAACCAAATTTTCGAATTTTTTCGGAAAAACCACCCTATCTTATGGTAAATCAAGCGAGAAACACGGGAAAAATACTCAAAAAATTCTAAACCCACGGCATCACCTTCAAAATTGAGATTTTGTGTTTTTTCAAAAATATACCCTAATTATGCCGAATTGGACCCGTTAACCTTCTCCGATCGGATTGCCCGGACAATATGCCTCAAGTTGGAGCAAACCACAACTTTCAAGACTAATTTAGTCAAAATCGGATCAGTATTTCAATACGAAGTGGCTGGACGAAATTTTTGGCCAAAATTTCGTCCGTCCACTTCGTATCGAACCCCTGATCCGATTTTGGTGCGGTTGGTCCTAAAAGTTGTGTTTTGCTCCAACTTGAGGCATATTGTCAGGGGAATCCGATCAAAAAATTTTAAGGGGTCGAAAACCCAAAAAAACTGTTTTTGAGATCATGACTTTTTTTACATTTGATCGTTTTTGAGTAGTCTAGAGTTGATTCAGAGGATTCCCTTATAGGAGGTGCACGTCACAGGAAAATTTGCTAAACGCTCGTTTTTTTTTTTTTGAAATCGGACCACTCCTTCTATGCGTTTTGCTGCTGACGGCGTACGGCGTACGGCGTACGGCGTACGGCGTACGGCGTACGGCGTACGGCGGACGGACAAAAAATTTTTATTGCAGATTCTTGTTCTAGAACCTCTGAAACGTGAAAGAACAAATTTTCAGGGGGTGTTGTAAAAAAAATTTTCTTGAACAATTACATAGGTACATTATTTCTGGAAATAATGTACCAAAATGTCCTCGTCATCAGCGCTGTCAAATTCCAGGGGTTCATCTTCAGGTATAACGACGTCCTCGTCTTTCAACATAATAATATTATATCGAGGGTGCAGGATCAACACTGCCCAATTCAATTTTTGGCGGTTTTGAGTTAAGAACGTCATCTTATGGGAAATTTCGCGCTCGATCCAACGGTGGGGTCAAATTTTAAATTTGGACGGTGCAAATACGAGAAAAATCGCTTTAATTCCAAAGTGCAATCAACAGTGCCCAATCCTATGCTTTTGGCTTGGGAAGAGGAGACGCTCTCCCCCATCATCAGTTCAGGACTCGCCAGACAAGTATGATTCACAGTATGCGTGAATCAGTTTTATTCGAAGCCTTGGCCATGTACCAAACTCAAAACTTGGTAGGGTACATAACTCCACATTGGGAAAAACTAATTTCCTCCATAAATAAAATAATTTGGGTTTCAACACACCTACAAAATTTAGACGTACCTACCTAGGTATGTACCTAAAGTCGGCCATGCACTATCCGATTGCAGGTCGTGGGGCCAAGACAATTCATTGTTTTAATTGTTCAATATGAATCAATAAACAACTCAACTAAATTTCATTGGGGTACAAAACCACGTTCCCATGGTCATCCTCAACACAGCATCCGCAGTCAGATAGTGAGTGGGCACCTTCAGAAAGTAAAAAATCAAGGGCTATGTTCTTAGCAGTTCCTTTGCATAGGAGCCGTTCGATGCACCAAAATAAATTTAGCGCGATTTATTGGTCAATTTCAAAAAACCAACATGCTTACCGTTCTCATGCAACTCACATGGTATGGAGACGATCACAGCAACCGAGGCAGAGACAATCGCAACCATATTTTTGCCGTCCCAATTTCAAGATTTCTTGCTAGCTACCTTTTGAAATTGACCAATATAATGTACAAAATTTATTCTGGCGCATCGAACGGCCTCTAGGAAAGTTAAGAAAGTTCTCATTTTGCTAGGAATACTCTCAATTTGACATGCATCCAGATAGGAAATTTTTCTATCGAATTGCTATAGAAATTTCTCAATTTGGTTTGGGAAATTTCTAATTTGACATGGAAAATCCTCAAATCGGCTTGAAAACCCTATGTATGTTGCTAATTCTAGCTCAGTTTCTATTTTTACGAGGATTATTCATGACCAATAGTCTACAACAACACTCGATCAACAGTGCCCAAATTGGTGAATGTTGCATAAACACTGCATCAACACTGCCCAAATCGATGAATTTTATTATCCGAAGTGATCCAGCATAAAAAAACATTAAATTTTCATTTCAAACCAGCATAGAACCCCTATGGAGGAAAAAAGTTGAGGATAAATTGCATATAAACGCTAGGAATCAGTTTTATGGCTCTCCTGAAAAGTGGACGAAATTGAATTGGGCACTATTGCCGTTTCACCCTCGATATTATGAATATGAACTTATTATGTTGATACAGATATTATCTGTATAGAATTATTCGCATTCTTCCGGTATACCAGCCCAGCCTAAACAATTGAAACGCAAACTGAACAATGAAAATCGATAAACAAGTTGTTGAAAGACATATTCCGGTCCCTCCCCCGAAGATTTCTGTACCGTTTTGGAAAAACTCGTGGAAATAGTACCGTTTTGCAAAACTGTTCAAACTTTGCAGCTCGTTTAAGGCAGTGTCCGAACTAAGCTTCAAGAATGGAAAATTTATAGATTTTTGTTTGAGTTCAAACTAATCACCATTAAGCAACATCTGGACAATCCTAATTATTTTTGACAAGATTCAAGACAACCCCTAAATTCTAGTAACAAAATTTCTAACAAATAAAATTCATTCTTTGCTTGACATTCAGACAGAGCGGTCATTAATAATTTACCTACTTACTCAATTCGGAATAGGCAGGATTCTTCCCGTTTTGACAAACAACGATGACGCCAATCCTCGTGAAATTATCATAGAAATCAATATCTAACTCAATTATTACCCTTTTGCAAAACCGTGCCGCAATTGTCATCGACTTGTAAAGAATCAGTAAATTCCCGCTCCTATTATTAGAAATTAATGAGCGAGATAAAGGAAACAAAAAGTTGAAAGTCAAATGGGGAAAAAATTCAGTAAAACAGTTCGGTAACCGACAGAGGAGTCCTGATTATCAATCTGGATGAAATTCGAAAATTATACACTATTTTGAAATTTTTCCTATCTCAAGGATTCCGTTAGGCCAGCTGTTCAAAAATGACGAAGAGCTTATTATCCGTAGGTATGTCTGCCGAGTTCAACGAACGGTTCAACTGAAATAGGCTTTGTTGCATCGAAGATGTGATGTGAAGCGCTGAATATGTGAGGGAGGGAGATTGTTGTGACTCGGGCCGAGTTGGTTTCTCAGAAGGTAGCCCATCTGCCATGATGTACGAGGACTCCGAATGGCGATTGTTCACCGTAGAACCCTGGATAAGGTAGCCGAGAAACTGACCTGCCTTCCTCTTCAGGAACTGATAACAGATAACTCTTTACAAAACAGAATCATTATAATGTGCTGGAGTCAGCGATGCGCTCTATCAGCTGTTCACCTTAACCCTTGAGTTGACAGTGAAGATATTGTGCTGAGGCTTGTAATCTTTTTTCGCAGACGACATTGTGCAGTTTTATTATGTCTCAGGCTACGTACTCGGTGACTATACAATGAAAGGTTATTATCCTGGTGATTCAGCTTCCACCGAGCGGAGGTTAATAGCCTGTTTCACCATTTCGGATTAAAGTTAAGCCGGACTTAGTTGCCATTGTTAACTTTGTTTAAAGATACTTAACCAATAGCGATTGATTCCCGCTCAAATTTAATTCGAGATGCTGGAACCCAACATAAGAATTTTAAAAGATACCGATTCACAACCTTATCTGTTCATAATTTATAGTTCAATTTTGTGTCCTCTCTACTGGTATGCTGCCAATGGATTCGTTAGGGTCATGCCGGATTGACACGCCTCTATCGCCGACCTATCGGCATATTTAATAATAATGAATAACAGGGCCTGAAACAATGCTATGAATTACGATTCGGTAACCACATTCTTAATAGACTCAGAAACAATATTTAAGGTTAGGCCACTCGCATGGTTTCCACCCCGTCAATTTTCTTAGCCCTAAAAATAGTAAAATGAAACAAATTAACATATAAATGTATAATTTTAAAATGGGATCCAATTTTAAAATGGCATCACAGCATCAGATTTCCAAAAAAAATATCTCAATCCATACTCAACTTATCAAACAGTGCTGCAGAAAATCTAAAATGGAAAATTTTAAAACCTGTCTATAACAACACCAATTTGGCAACCCGATGACAAAATACCGACAAAACGAACAAAAACATTGGTTCTGATGTACCACTAGGAACCTAGTGGATCTCCCGACTGATTAATTCATTTCTCCACCTCTCATCATCAATAATGTCAGTACTGCAGTACTCATGAGACTTCCGATACTCATTTTATGCCAAGTATCGAGTTATGGGGGTATCAAAATGTCACGAGGTGTCGGTGTCGGTGTCGGTGTCGGTGTCGGTGTCGGTGTCGGTGTCGGTGTCGGTGTCGGTGTCGGTGTCGGTGTCGGTGTCGGTGTCGGTGTCGGTGTCGGTGTCGGTGTCGGTGTCGGTGTCGGTGTCGGTGTCGGTGTCGGTGTCGGTGTCGGTGTCGGTGTCGGTGTCGGTGTCGGTGTCGGTGTCGGTGTCGGTGTCGGTGTCGGTGTCGGTGTCGGTGTCGGTGTCGGTGTCGGTGTCGGTGTCGGTGTCTGTGTCTGTGTCTGTGTCTGTGTCTGTGTTGGTTGATGGGTATTGTTAGGACATGTTGAAACTTTGAACGTAAGGACCTCTTGAGAAAGTAGGTCCACTTATGAGGTAGAGTATGACGCCATCATAGATGCGCAACAACAATGCGCAGCAACGCTTTATGGGCAAGCCCATAAAATTTCCGGTTTGTTCAACTTGACGCATATATTTTGAGGCGTCCGATCAAAAAGTCTTAATAATGTTGAAGTCATAATAATAAAAGCGAGTGTTTGTTTGTTTGTTTGACCGAGCTTTCCAGCCAAATCTATCGCAAGCAGGGACCTGGAATTTTTTACACGGAAGCACAAAGGGGCTGGCAACAAGACCTCAAAGCCCGATTTCCGATTTTTGAAAAAAAATTTTTTTAATTTTAAAAAGTGAAAAAAGTGAATTTTAAAAAAGTGAGTTTTTAAGTTTTAAAAAAGTGTAAAAAGTGAGTTCTAAACGTGAAAAAAGTGAATTAAGTGAAAAAAGTGACAACACGGGCACACGGGGACACGGGCGGGAAGAGAGAGAGAGAGATTCCTGCGCTATTCACTTATCTGCATTTTCTAATTTTTTTTTTGCACTGGCAACGCCGGGCGGGTACAGCTAGTCATCAATAAGACAAAGAAAAAAATAAACCCCAATGCAATACACTTATTGCATCGGCCGTTCTTGTAGTTTGAGGAAACTGTTCTTCTATGTTCTTCTGCCTCTGTCGAATTAGGTAAGTACAATCTCGTCAATCGACTGAAAGGGTCTTTTGATCATGCGGCAAGATTGGAGATCAATACTTCCAGCTCAAAGGCGACAATATGGCGTGGTCATTGAAGAAGAGAGATTCTGAACCTCCTGGGGCCGCCCCGAATCATCTACTACACCTGGAAAATTGAGGCAGCGCAATTAATGCGATTAGTGCATGGGAAAAAATTATTACGAAAGCGCATTTTTTTTGCCAATATTTTTGCCGTTTTCCACTTGATCTCATTTATGCTTAACATCAATAGGGCCCTAATCCCCGATCAAAGGAAGGAGCATTTAATTTTTGGTAGTTTCCTCGAAAAGTGTTTCTCAAGTTTTCCAGAAAAAAAATTCTATATTTTCGTTGCACTTGATTAAGATTGATAAGCCAATCATGGGAAATGTTCGTACCCTTTTAAACCAATCATTTGAACCTCCTTTTCAGCTTGGCTACTGCGTAGGTACTTATTATTCAGGAATTAGAATCGAACAGTTCTTTTTAGTTCTTTTTTGTCAGTCTGTATTCATCAAATCGATTGGAATCCATCGTTTTTTTACTGCCCCCCTGTACTTTGGAACGGCGTTTTGCAACGCAAAGTACCTTTCACGCTCATCTTTTATTGCACTGCCTCTTAAATTGAGAAGAGGATAAGGCAATAGCGAGTTGGATATATAACACAGTTCTTCCATCACAGTAAACCGAGCAATAAAAAATACACTGTCTCACTGCATTCGTTTGTCGAGTAACCATTCGAGATCGGGAGATAGGGTTTTATTGCTACGGATTAGAACGAACACCCGACTAAAGGGCGAAAGATGGCATTTCAAGATGCTGGAGAGAAACTAGAGTTTCCCAAGAATACGACGAGTACGTTTTTATCAGCAGAGGCCATCTTCGCGTTTTATACAATCCTACGAGAGAGAAAAAAGGATAGAGAGAAAAAATAGTGTCTATTTTTTAGCAGGTATAGGTGCCGATTCAGGTCGAACCTGTATACTTTCGAAGCCGCTTAAAGCAAGATGGTCGCAGAAAACGGATGCAGCGGCGACTACTTTCGTAATAAATTTACAGCTGTGAAACTTTTGATGGGTTTGTTCAAAGCAAAAACCAGTGGTGCGTTGATAACGCACAATACTCCCATATTTTGGTACGCACTTTCATTGTCTTGGACAAATCGATCATATTTCGACGAGTTTGGAGGCTACAGGGATCGAAAATGCGAAAGAAACACAATTTTAAGCCCTCCTAAAATCAAAATGCATCAAGTTGTTGGAATAAAACCATTTCCACGTATTCTTCAAGGTAGAACAATGATTTTTCAAATCAAGAACGCTCAATGCAAATGTAGAATAAAACCAGTGGTGCGTAGATAACACACCACACTTTCACAGATTGATAAATAAATTGTTGACACTATAATTGAGTCATATTATTTTATTATATTTTAAATACTCCGGAGGCAGTTTAGGTTAAAAATATCAAAAAACTTACAACGCAAATTTTAAAATTTGCCTAAAATCAAAATACATGATATGTGTTTTATAGTACTATATTATAGCTCAGTTATAGGAGTATAAAAATATCCACACATTCTACAAGGTAAAACGTAGATTTTAAGACCAAGAACGCTAGAATTGGTTCATTCCTGTGGTCAGAAAAAAAAATAGAAAACACTAAACGTGCTAGTATTTATAACCAGTGGTGCGTAGATAACACACAATACTTCCATATTTTGAAACGTAAAATTGTGACACAATTTGATCATATTTTGACTGCTTTTGAAAGTGTTTAGGTCAAAAATATCAAAAAATTCAGTATTAAAATTTTAAAATTCGCCCAAAATGAAAAAACGCCACATTTTCGGAATGTAAAAAATATCCACATATTCTGCAAGGTAAAACGAAGATTTTGAGACCAAGAACGCTCAAATCGGTTCATTTTTGCGGCCGGAAAAAAATAAAATAGAAAACACTAAAAATGCAAATATCTCGGAAGTACTGTGCGGTATCCAAATTCCGATTAAACAGGGTGTTAGGTCTTGCCGAGACAAACATTTCAGTTCAAGAAATTTGAAAAAAGGTTTAGAAATGAGGGAGTTATGGCCATTTTTGTAAATGACCACAGACGGACAGACGGACACACGGACAGACGGACAGACGGACACACAGACACTTGTTCAGGAAGTGATTCTGAGTAAATGTGTATAAGAAAAAGTTTTTTCTGAAGCTCCGTTCCGATTCTCGATTTTAGGACGATCACAATACTTCCATTTACTCTGTAAATATGGAAGTAAAAATATAATTGGAATAAAAAACTCAAAAATTAGAGAAATGTAATTCCTCCTTAGCAGTAAAACCCTCTCCATTAATGATAGTCAATGGTGGAATTATAGATTAATTATTTTCTCTCATTTTTGAGTTTTTTATTCGCATTTCAAATCGGTTGAATCCCATGTTTTTGTGCATTCGATCAGGCTAGTAGAATTATACCGGGGAATAAACGTGAAAAGAACCACCTTTCCAAAATTTAACCATTCTGCCATTAAAAAAAAATCCGAAAATTTAACCTACTTGTAGTAATAATTACTAGAATTATTCTACCAACCAGTAGCAGTTTTTTAGCGTTCCTGGATTTCAGGCTGCAAAACTCCTGCTCATGGGTAATCTACAAGAGAAGGATCAACGCGAAAAAAGAAATTTGCGGAACCCCAAAAATGCGTCGCCCATTTTCACTTTCCCACACTGTAACCCGCCAAGGCATAATGGCTGCTTGTGCTCTGTAGAAGAAAACGCTCCCTCATCCAACCAACTGCTAAATAATTACGATCTTTCATTAGCGCCCAAGTCCGAAGCTATCAAGGAACTGTCTTAAGGAGTGATTGATTAGCAGCCATGGAGAAAGAGAGAAGTTCGGTAGAAACGGCTCAGTTGCTTCTGGGTCCTCGGAACAGCTTCTCATTCCAAAGGTCCCGACCTGACCAGCCAGCTTGATTCATATCTTTGCTGAATTGCTACTGGTGCTTGAGGTTTTAACGCCGTAATCTAACACCACGAGAGCTCATCTGGACTGCGGCCACTTCATGTTGCGGAAATTCCGCCATCAATTGTACGCCAGAAGAAACTAATCACTCAGGCGTAATTGGTTCCAACATTCAGAAATATATTGGACTTCAATATCCCTTTGCGGGTTCACAGGATTGAATTCTTCGGAACAAAAGCGCACTTCTGTGCCATCGATTCAACGAAGAAGTTCCAGTATTATTCAATGAGCTTTTGAAGAGCTGGCAGAGTTCATCTAGTTTGGTGTGCTGAATGATGGTATAATTGTGTTTATCACTTGAAGCGGATTTAGTTTGATATCGATACCTTAAAGCACAAAGGGCATATGTCCCAAAGTATCGATTTTTAGAGTTTTCGGTACCGAAAGAATCTACCCATCAGGACCTATCGATCGCTCCATGAATCATGATCCTTTATTCATCATGAACGTATATTGATAATGCATCAATCATCAGGAATAGAAAGTGACTCCTATAAATGTGACATGTGCAGATAAATTGGCACATAATACGTAATTCATATTATGAATTTAATACATCTATTTTGAAGAAATTAATCTATTGTCTCGACTGGGAATTACAGTGGCACAAACGGTCTTAAAATTTAAGATTATTTAATTATTTAATCGGAAATTTTATACTTGAAATTACCTATTGATAAATCTGTAGGGAACGCAAAAATGGAAGTGGCACAACACTTGGTGAGCCGACGGTATGACAGGGCATACTTGGAATTATACGGGGAATAAATCGAAGTATGGGGAAGAATGGGCGGTTCAGCCGATCTATTGTTTGGCCGAATTACACGAAATTTTCCTTTAAGATGAGGAAAAAACAATAAGATATCTAAATTCTATAAATCGGAGAAGAGATCGAGGAAACAGTAGACTAACTTCTGCGCAAGATGTTTTGGAAGAGCGCAAATGGTTAATTTAGTGACCCATCGTGGAATACCAGTGGCTAATAAATTTTCTTCGCTTCTTGCACACATTTTTTTGATAAGCAGAGACGATGCGTGACGTCCAACTCCGGACAGATATTATACCAACAATAACCGTATACAAGTTAGTAAAAAAAATGCGTGAAAGAAACAAAAACCATAGCGCCCGAGGTTCCTTGAGACAAGCAAAAACTACGATAACCACATCAATCGTCGTTTTTACGAGCAGATGCGCGGCGGTGCGTGTAACGTTATCTGTGGTCTGTTTGCTATACATTCGGCGATATAACTTCAACAGCGTAAATATACACGCGTTGCTTTATTTTGCTCGAGCCCGAAAAAAAGTCATGAAACTTCCACGGTATAAATGAGAAGGTGATCGATACTCTACAAATAATGTTGCCCGCCATATAAGATGAGAGTGCTAATCATCGGAACGCTCTATTTCAGCTCATAAAAACCGAAGAAGTTTATTTATTTTTTTTTTACGATAAAATCACCGAATAGCTGTTGCAAAATATTTTTTATCTGTCCGTAATCCGCCCGTTGTCCGTTACCAGGGGAGGGTTTTCAGAGAAAAGAAGGTTTCGTAGATACCTACTTGAAACTATTCGAGAACTCAGACCTGTCAAACTCAAAATGAAACTAAATCTGAAGCTGAAACTCAAAGTCAAACTCAGACCGAAAGAGGAACTGAAACTCAATCTGAAACTGAAACTCACACTGACAGTCAGATTGAAACTGTAACGCGAACTCAAATTGGAGCCCATACTCGGGCTGAAACTCAAAGACACACGCAAACTGAAATTCACATTTGAATTGGAACTCAAACTGAAGCAGAAACTGAATCGCAAAGTCGAACTCGAAGACATACTCAAACAGAAATTCGAACATGAACTGAAACTAAACTGAAGGCGAACCGCCATCTCAAACACAAACTCAAACTGGAATTCAACCTTGAACTGAAACTCAAATCCCGAAGTGAAAATGAAACTGAACTGTTCGCAAACTCGAACTGAAACTGAAACTCAAACCCGAACTGTAACTGAAACTTTAATCCGAACTGAACTCAAACAGCAAAGTGAAACTCAAACTGAATCGCAAACTCATACTGGAATTTAAACATGAACGGAAACTGAACTGAAGCCAAATCAGACTCAAGTGATTTTAGAAATTGACTCAAGCTCAAAGTCAAACTGAAATTCAAACTCGAATTGAAACTCACGCTGCAAAGTGAAAATCAACCTGACGCTGAAGTGAAACAAAAAACTGTGAAGTGAAAATGAAACTGATATCGAAGATGAATCGCAAACCCAAATTCAAAGTGAAACTCAAACTGCGAAGTGAAAATCCAAGTGAAGCTGAAACACAAACTGAAACTCAAACACGAACTCAAATTCAAACTGAGATTCTACCTTACACTGAAACTCAAACTGCAAAGTGAAAATCAAACAGAAACTGAAAATGAAGCTGAACTTCAAACTCGAACTTAAACTGAAATTGAAACTGCGAAGTGAAAATGAAACTGAACTGTTCTCGAGCTCGAACTTGAACTGAAACTCAAACTCGGACTGAGATTCAAACTTGGACTGAAACTCACAGCGCAAAGTGAAAAACAAACTGAAGCTGAAACGAAACACAAACTGAAATTCAAATTCAAACTGAGATTCAAACTTGAACTGAAACCCAAACTGCAAAGTGAAAATCATACTGAAGCTGAAGCGAAACACAAACTTCAACTTGAACTGAAACTAAAGCTGATTCGCAAACTCAAATTCGAACTCAAACTGGAATTCGAACTTGAACTGAAACTCCAACTGCGAAGTGAAAATTAAACTGAACTGTTTGCAAACTGGAATTCAAACTTGAACTGAAACTGAGCTGTTTCAAACTCGAACTCAAACTTAAACTTAAACTCAAGCTGCGAAGTGAAAATCAAACTAAGTTTAAAGTTTGAAGAACTGAGTTTGTTTCAGTTCAAGTTCGGATTTCAGTTTCAGTTTGATTTTCACTTTGCAGTGACTCAAACTCAAACTGAGTTCAAGTTTGAATTCCAGTTTGAGTTTGCGTATCAGCTTCAGTTTCAATTACGTCCTCACGTCCTCTAAAAACGTTAACCATCAAAATTTCTGGGGGGGGGGGGGCAAAGTTTCTTCATGTGCGATTACAATGAATTTATTATTGAACAATAAACCAAAATAATTCCATGTCCGTAATCAGCCTGAAATTCGAATTTGGATGATCATAATATTGGTTATCATGGAGAGTCGGATATACCCTACGGCACTCAGGTTCCGAGTTCTTCGTGGGGCAGAATTTCGAAATCTTAAATAGGTACCCCCAATGTTGCGGCGTGTTAAATTTGAGATGGTTTTTGAGAAAAAAACATTTATCTGGCCACCTTCCTACTGGTGATGGCAAATTGAAGACGTTCAGGTGGTCGTAGTTGTTGGTGGTCCGAGCTAAAAAAGCTAACCTACCGTCCTCCTTCTTTCAGCATTCGAAACCCGTTTCATGATACATGTGAGAGATATGCCTCGACACGATCGATAAACTCAGTTATACGTGCGCTTAGCAATTGCAATTAACCGAATCGTTATCGTGCGAAATTCGCGCATTCAGATCTATTTTCGAGGCCAATGACGTTGAGGATGTATTTTCAAATCGTAGAGCTGGTTGAGAAGCCCCAAGTCTACTCGTACGGTTGAGTTCATCTCTGAATCTGTGGATAAACGAATTAAAAACCGCCCAATGACTCCCTTCGCGAATAATTTAATTTGTATTTTTTTAACTCCAATTTATTCGATACAACTATCACGAAACTTTTTTATTTAAAGAAGTTTTTAGGTATGTATACCTAAGATACCTTCGGTATACCGAAGAAAATCAACTTTTAGATAATTAATTTTCTTAACAACCAAATTGTCCAACGGAAATCTGGAAACGTGGACCATCAAATTTTCAGGAGTGAGGGGGGTCACCCATCAACGCCCAGCGATGCCAAAGGGGAAACCTAAGGGGGTCGGTTCTTCGGACTTTGGGTTAGAATAGGTATCAATTTAATTTTAATTCGGTGCTGATACCCATCAAGACCCCCTGGGGTCTTATCGAAGCGACTCGGTGAGCTTGTCGCCCGTTCCCCCTGCAAAGTCACTTATCGGGCTTGATATCCCACCTTCCCCACGACCTACTCCACCGCGCCACCTCCGCCCCTCCATCTCGCCCTCTCGCCCCCGTCCACAGCCTTGCACGCACCGCTCGCTCACCGCCCGCCGATCTACATCTCGTCTCGTGACAAGTGTAGCTGAGGGGGGTGAAGATTTTTTCACTATTCCTCCCGTCCGAATATTTTGTGAGCCATGTTAAAAGCTGGCATCGGCCACTTCCATTCATCTCCGACGTTCATTCATATTCCCTCCCCGGCCTCGCACACAGTTCACAACTCTTCCGTTTCTACTGTTGCCTGTTCCGTTCTTGTTTCCAGATTGTACGTGCGACGCGGGCGGACACATGCGCACTACATCGTGTGTTTATATTCGGGTAAGGTCCGACTGTCCTTCCGCTGGCCCCCCTCTCCCACCCCCCCTTCCCGCCCTTCATCAACGGCCAGCTGTTCCTTCGGATCACCTGTTCCCGAAAATTCCCCATCTGACGGGATACGGGATCTCCATTTCCTCTCGCCAGTTTGGAAACCTGTTTTGTCTTTGAATAGACTCCACTTTCCTCCGTTTCATAGGCCACCTCTTTGCTCCGCTAAATGGAACTTGTATTTTTTTCTTAATTTACCCGCTTTGACTGATGAGATGGCGAATAAGTGTCGCCAGAGACGAGCAGGGGGTGGGAAGGGAAGCCGGAAAGTTTCGTTTCTTCTCCCTTTTTCATCGCTCCCATTGAGTCTCATCATGGCTATAGGAACTGTTGGTTTATTTTAGCCCACAGGAAGGACATTTGTCAACATATTCCTGCCTGATACAACTTGTGAGCATCGAGAATTTATAGAATATCTACCGAGCGATAAAATGACATTATCGTTGTCATCATGTGTGGATGGCATAATGTAAACCGAAAGAAATGTGTTACACCGATACATAAATTAGTCAAGTGCTATCGGGATTAGGGCCATACAGATGACAATGTTACTCCTTTGCCGACGTTCCGGTGGAAACTATGCCACCTTCATCGGGGCCTGTAATTAATGAACATTTTTCTGTGACAAACCTGCCTAATTGCTATTGTATGTTTCTTAGGTGACCTTTGGAACTGCACACTTACTTCGGAAAGTATTTGAAAGACATAGAAATATTTAATTTTGAAGTAGAGAGCCAGGAAAATTCGTTTGTGAAAGAACCTAAAAATAAATAAAAAAGGTCAACGAAAACAATCGACCGTGCCAGACCAGTGCATCCGTAAACCAAACCAACAATAAACAAACCTAGAAATCACCAGAAGTCAATGTCAAATTGAGATAATTTATAAAATTGTTAATTTAAACATCAGGGAACGAGCAGACTGAAACAAAACAAACTATTATCAACCTATCACATTATCTGAGTTGAGTATCATGTCCAGCAAGGAATAATGACTAGCATTAATTCTCCAAGGGAAATTAGTGCTAATTTTACTTTTCTGGTATCATTTTGTAGAAACGTCGGTAAAGGAGTGAAGTTGTCATCGGTACTACCCTAATCCTGATAACACTTGACTAATAATTAGTCAATCAATTATTGATGAAGTTAAGGGTTGATCCACAACCGACGCATAACTATAACATCATATGACTATAACATCATCCCATGACTATCTCGCATGATCCAAAACTTGATGATAATATCTTATATTATTGATATATGAAGAGTTTTCCTCCAAAACTCCATTCATCCACTTTTGATTTTTTCCATTTCGATTTCTTTTCTCGATTTTTGATTGCTTATCATGCGTACCAAAGCTGCTATGAAACGAAATCGAAAATCGAAAAAACGAAATCGAAATCAAAAAAACTCGAAAGTGGATGATTGCAGTTTTGGATGAAAACTCGTCATATATCTTATATAATATATAACATCTTATAATAATATATTATATTATAATGATTTCGCCCATATGCATGGTCTCTGAAGTTTGACAGGTTTTTTTTGTGAGAAAATTTTAGTTTTTCATTATAGAATACGTGGTTTTTTATGTTCCGGTAACTAACATTTAACTGGACATATAACTGGTTATTTAATAGTTGGCAGGTTAGCGGTTATATTTTTGTCACGTTATGAAAAATACTGCGTCATTTACACCATCACTTGAGTGCGACTCTCACCCTATAAGGTCGAAAAAACTACTATCTACTACTGACAACATTTTGCTAACCATGTTTTTGAATAAGACCAAAAAGCTGCAGTGAATCGGTAAGGGCCTACCTTTAGGTACTCAATTTTGTTGAACGCCAAAAAACTGGAGGAAAAATTAAACCAATGAGTGGTCTGTATTTTGCATGTTATTTGTATTTTTTATATTTTGTGTTTTGTATTTTTCTCTTGAATAGGTATTGTAATTTGTTCATTTTTTTGTACCTATTTTGCTTAATTTTTCGTAATTTGTATATATTTTTGAGTTTAGTCTATTTTTTTTTTATATTTCGCATGTTTTTTCGCATGTATTTTGTAAAATTTTTTTATTTTGTATTTGGTACGCTCATTTTGTGGAAGTAGGACCTGTTGACTTTTTGCTGCTTGTTTTTTCGCATTATTCAGCTCGGCAGACCCTGAATGCGTCAAAATATCTTGGATTCGGACCAAAATCCTACGTACGGGGAACAGTTTTCTTGTTCTCCTGCAACTAGCCGGTCGTTTTCGTAATGAACTTTAATATTGCCAAAACAGCCTCAGTTCAGGGAAATTCCCCCATTCTTGCATTTCCAAGGGCGGGATGAAAAAGGGATGACGACGACTCCTTGTCGCTCAATGATAACGTCATTACGTGGAAAGGCGTAGAACGTCAGTCAACTTCGGTAGGTTGCAGGCTGAGGGGATCGCTACGCATTAAACAGTCGTGCAATTTGTATGAAGTTGCCCTATACACTACTTAGTACTCGACGGAGTATAGTTAACCTCTTTTATAATTATATCGGTACCTCACTAAGCAGTCGGCCTTCCAGGACCGAGAGGGCAATGAGAAACAAGCTATACAACTTTACCCCTTTCTAACCTCCCATACCCTCTGGCTCCCTTCGATTCGGGTTACCCCGTTTCCGCTGTTAACTTCTAATGATAACTTAACCCCTTCATCGTCCTATCATCTCTTTATGGATATTTGATAAAGCGGTTTTCCTTTAATGAATCAACTAACTGTGTATAAAGTTTTTGTGATAACATCCCCTTTCCTCTAATGGATCCACTCCAATTCCCTTTGATCCGATTTAATTGGCCACTTGTTTTTTCACCGACCTTTCTCTCGTTTTAATTTTATTTTTCCCATCCTTTATTTGATATAGGGTACATCATCGCCGATATTCGGTTCTGTTGTGGAAGTCCTGAAGCCGGAGATAAAACTTTTATTTGGAAGGATGCCGATGCGTTTGGGTTGTCCATCAACGTCCGTAATTTTTTCGATTTTTTGTTTTCATTTCTCTTCGGCTCTAACTTGCCTTTTTCAGATTGGGCACCTCGTAAATTCAGGCGACAGTTGTGAACCAGCTTCTCATCATTTTACATTTTCCTACTATTGGCAACAACACTTATGTTGCGATTAGAAGAACCTGACCCGATCCCAACCGACCCTCCCAGACTCTTCAATGTCTTCCAGATGAGTTCACGCCAACTCAACTCCGAACACTTCTGGACCCAGTAAATTATCAAAAAAAGTCGATAAATCACGAAAAAGACATCGTTTCCCGACTATTGGATCTGTTGTTGGTTCACATGGCGTCAGGTCGAGGTTTTCATGTTAGTTTTGGTACATTATTTCCAGAAATAATGTGCCTATGCAATCGGACGGGTAACATTTTTTACAACACCCTCTCAAAAGTTTTTCTTTCACGTTTCAGAGGGTCTAGAACACAAATCTGCAGTAAACTTTTTTGTCCGTCCGCCGTACGCCGTCAGCAGCAAAACGCACAAAAGGAGTGGTCCGATTTCAAAAAATAAAAAAAACGAGCGTTTATCAAATTTTCCTGTGGCTTGTACGATCTGTAAGGGAACCCTCTATATTAACTCTAGAGTACTCAAAAACGTTCAAATAAGTCATGATCTCAAAAACGGTTTTTTGGATTTTCGACCCCTTAACATTTTTTGATCGTATTCCCCTGGCAATATTTTTCAAGTTGGAGCAAACCACAACTTTTAGGACTAACCGCGCCAAAATCGTGACCGAAATTTCGTCTAGCCACATCGTATTGTACTACTGATCCGATTTTGAGGCAACTAGTGTTTAAAGTTGTGGTTTGCTCCAACCTGATGCTTATTGTCCGGGCGATCCGATCGGAAAAGGAGAAGGGGTCCAATGTGGCATAAGTAGGTTTAATTTTTGAAAAAACGCAAAAACTCATTTTCGAAAGTGGTGCTGTGGATTCAGAATTTTTTGAGTATTTTTCCCGGGTTTCTCGCTTAAATTACCATAGTATAGAGGGTTTCGTTTCCGGACAATTTTGAAAATTTTGTTTTTAAATAGGTTTGGCTTGAAATTTTTAATGAGATTTCTCCTTTACTACGTTTTTGCCAATTTGAGGGAGTCTTACTGAACCGATTTTGAACATTCTGAGCTCGTTGGATTCCTTGAAGGTTTCTACACCGTTTTCAATCCCTGTAAGTCAAAATTCGTTGGATTTTAGTGGTCGAAAACTGGTTTTACAACTACTTTTTGGCATTTAAAAAATATTTTTTTACCCTTTGAAAAAAATTTCAAAATCCCAAAAAAATATATTTTTGAGTAGGTTTTGGGCAGGTACATGACACAATAAAGTGGCAATTTTTCTCGCCTCTCCATCAATCTTTGACTCCTACATTATGATGATAAACCTACCTACTCTAACCATTTAAACTTTATGTTCTGTGATACCCAGACAAATAATGTACCCATGTCACTAATCTACTTAGCAGCGTTCTAACATATGTAATAAAAAAGGTTCGTTCTCCACCTCAACCTGATTCTGGATTTTAATTCAATATCGAACGATTGTGATCGCTCAAGGAAAAAAATTCCCGCCGTAGTTTGTAACACTTATCACCCCAATTGCAGGAGATAATGATTTGATAAATAATCTAGAAAAGGCTCCAAATATCACCCTATAGGGTGATACGGACATATAATATATTATATTCCGTCCTGTCTAATAATATATTATAGTTCCTTCTGGTTGAGGTGACTTTAATGGTTTAACAAATTGAGATTGTTCAACCCATATTATTAGAAATAGTCATTGCCCCCTACAGATCTGATGGGGAAACTCTTGGTAGAACCATTTTCATTTTTCATCCTTATTTGCTTATCTTCCATTGAGCCTTTTTACTTCCACTTTTAAAAAGTAAATGGAAGTGTAGTAATCGTCCTTTCCGCAATTTGACTGAACAAAAGCAATAAGGCTGATTTTGTGTTCATTCCACTTTATAAAGATGTTTAGAAAGTTTTAGAAGAAGTTTTATAAAACGTTCATCACTTTATTACCTAGAAGGTTTATTTTTTCTACCTTAGGCTGGTCCGTACAAAAGTTTTCAACACCAGATAAGTCCCCCTCAGTATGGGATCATAACAATGTACGTCTTAAATACGTTTATAATTATGGAAGTCGTTTCTTTTGAGCACGTGAAAGTAACATAGCAAGTGGGTGGCATCATTGCTACCTCAATTCGACGAAAACTGATGGTAAACGTCATTTTTAGGTGATCGCTACGGTTTTTCCTTCCGCCTGTGAAATTTCCGAAAAAAAAACATTCACGGTTTTGCGAATTCACTGAAATGATGATTCAGTTCACTTAAGGCACGATCAAGTCGACGGGTTGCCAGGTACTTCGGCGTAAAATTAATCAAAATTGAAATCACGCTGCATAAAAAAAAATTCTGCCCAAGGTAAAATTAAATAAATACTCTCTCTCTCTCTCTCTCTTTCTGTAATAATTTTATTTCCAACTATCCTCGGTGGAGGAAATAGGGATGAAGTCACTTCTTAGGACGAGGAGCCGGAGATGCCTTGTATTGGTCGGAGTGCGGGGTCGGAGGATCCGCCCCCGCGCCCCGCTCCCCCCTAGCGCGGATCGATGAAGGTAATGTATTTTAAGGTAAAGTGGGAGTAATAGGGAACGAGCGAGCGAGAGGGGCAGACGGCAGCGGGGCCGAGAGCGAGCGAGAGGGCCGAGATTGCGAAAGGGTTGATCGCAGACAATGTAAACAGAGGAGAGCGAGGGGAGGCGCGAGGGAGACGGGAGACGGCGCGTCGCCCGCGACGGAAAGAGACGGAGCTCGGCAGGAAAGAAGGAGCGGGGAAGGAGGATGACGCGGAGGCAAAGGAATTCTCTTGCGCGCATGTCTCGCTCCGCCTACCCCGCATTGCTCTAATTGTCTTTGCCATTGTCCCAGGTGTTGCACCTCCTCCCGTTATCGCGTCTTTTCTCCTTTCATTCTCATCCCCCCATTCTTTTGGCCGAGCGGCTCTAATCGCCGTCTCTCTCCCTCCCGTTCCCCCGGGTCGGGATCCCTTTTAAATCTCTCTTTCTCCCAGGGCCGCTCTATTTTTCCGCTTTTTTAATTGCACAAGGGAAACCCGTGTTTAGCCGGGGAGGCCCGTACAAAGGGAGGAACTCACTTTAAACGGGACAAGATTGTCCGGGGGGTGGGGTTGCAGCCCCGAAGGGTATCTTGCCATTCTCTTCGCACGATGAAAGGGGACGCTACTGTTAAAATATAGAGACATTTTTAATGAGATAAAAAAAGCAAACTTTGAAACCTTTCGACGTGATAAAGGAAACGGATTGCGAAAGGGAGGAAAAGTAACAGAATAGCGGGAGGGGGTGGAGGTGTAACCCGGGCAAAACGACGACGTCACCACGTCGATGGAAATTGAAGAGAGGAAAAAAATCCCCTGCCCACCTTTCGCTCATTTGTTTATGCGCTTCTTAACAAGTGCAGCCTGCCTTTTGGGTTCAAGGCGTTGCTGGAGTGGCGTAGCAACGATGAGCAGTGTTGCCAAGTTGGGGGTTTTCTCCCCAAATTTGGGGTTTTTTAATGCCCGAGGGATATTTGGGGGTGACATTTTTTGGGGGTTTTAGCGAAGGTTGGAGGGATTGGTAAAAAATTGAAAAATAAATAAATAACAACCAAGGACAGCAGATAAATGACAGCTAAGACTGCACAGCTATTTGGTTTGAAAGATAGGTACTCAAATAAAGGCTTGAAGGAGATTTAGATTGAAGTTTCGACTGACTCTGGGAGCTGATAACACAAAATAATTTTAATATAAGTTCAATTAATAATAAAATGTTAATAATAAGTTCAAAGGTTCGTAGGTATATAAATAGGATTATAGGAAGTCGGAAAGAGGTTCTAGGTACAATTTAAAATTGTAGATGTATAATATGTAGTCAGGTCCTATTTTATGTGATATAGTTCATTTTTAATTCCTCCTCAACTTTTGGGCTTTTTTTCGGGGATTTGTTTTTCTCATTTGGGGGGATTGGGGGGTTTTTTGTCCTTGTCTCAGGGGTTTTTGACGTCTACACCTTGGCAGCACTGATGATGAGGTCGGTTATCGGTTGAAATGAACCAAAAAAAAAAACGCCTCTAAGTAGACCAGATTTTGCACGAGGGTTCATTTGTCGATTGCATAGACGATCCTTATGATATATACTGCTGAAACGCTGAATTTAGTTATTATTATTCCAGCTGCATTTTTTTTTACACAGAAGTTTTTATAGGGATTCCAACGAGTGGAAAACGAATTTTGTGGCTTTAGCAGTTTTCGATCAATTAAGAACTGGGGAAATTTTAAAAAACTCAAAACTGCCCAAAAAATGTCTCACTAAAACTGCAATAAATCCTGAACGGTTGAAGCTCTCAGTTGGTGGCGATGGTCTCATTGGATTGAGAGTAGAAAAATCTATAGAAAATAATGCCTCACATGCCTTTGTTGCAAATTTCCAGAAAAGCACGAATTTTATCTCACCTCAACAGCTGTTTCACTGGCCTTAGAATTAAGGTAGGGATCTGTCGAGACGTCAGGACCAAGTGGATACGGAACCTGATTTTGGTGAAAATTTCAAAAATTTACGATAACTCCTTCCCCCTGAAAAACCCCGGACGGACAAAATTTTTTTGCAGATTCGGATTGTTCACCCTTTGAAACGTAAACCAACAAATTTTCAGGGGGTGTTGGAAAAAAAATTTCCTGACCGATTACAAAGGTACATTTTTTAAGAAAAATGAACCAAAGCCTTACAACAAGTCAACTTTGAGTAACCTCTTCTTTTTACTTCCATGTTTACAGAGTAAATCGTCCTAAAATCGAGAATCGGAGCTTCAGAAAATTTTGTTTTATTTATACGCATACCTATACTCAGAATCACTTCCTGAGCAGGTGTCTGTGTGTGGCTGCGATATGAGTATGGTGAAATCGTCGGAATTCATTCGAGGGAAAAATCCTGGTTTTATGCTCGATCGATTGATAGTAAATTTAATAAAATTATCGCTCCAATCTGAAAATCTACCGATCCCTCGGTCCGAACTAACGTAATTAACGCCAAGTGTGAAATTTGCAGCAGAATTCATTTATAGAACAGGGCGGATGCGGTACGTTGAATCTGCATCAAGCCGCGCGGCACTTGGCCCGCGAATCGCGCGCGGCGAATTCGAGTCGCCCCTGATTGTCAACAGCTGTGTTTTTCGCGCTGGCGAACAATTCTGGCCCCGGGCCCGAAAATGCTGGCGAATAATGGCAAAAAGTGCCAAAATGGGCGGTCCTGAAACTATCGTCCAACCCCCTGGTCCCACCACTGTCCAACGGGCGCATCAAGTCCCAGTTGGCCAAGATTTTCTACATCCATTCTCGATTTTTTCATCCGACCCCCCCTCCCCCCGCGATGCCTGGTGTCCTGGTCGCATGTATTATCTATTCGTCGAAAAAACTCCTCGACGACGGACTTGCAGCTGAATCTTTCATCAAACGTGTGAGTCGATTATCTATTCGGCTTTGCGTACTTACATTACATTACTTTGCGAAGCGTACTTACATTTTCCTTTGTGCGCTACTAACCCACCAACGAGTGGAATTATAATTTTTCGGTTGATTCTAAGTTCTGTAAATCAACTCAAAGAAAACTAAACTCGAGTTGGTTGGCTTCGAAAATTAAAACTTCGGAAATGATTCAAAACACAAAAATGAATCAATGATAAATTGAAGGCAACGGTACAATATCATTTTCAGCTGGCGTCGATTACGGAAGGAATTTATTTGAGGGCGATATCACAAATAATTTAAAATTTTCTGTAAAACCAGTGGTGCGAAGATAACGCGCAATACTTCCGTATTTTGAAACGTGAAAGTGCGACACAATTTGATCATATTTTGACTGCTTTTGAGGAGGTTTAGGTCAAAAATATCAAAAACTCAATATGCACATTTTAAAACTTACCTAAAATAAAAACACGCAAAGTTATCGGAATATAAAAAATATCCACATATTCTGCAAGGTAAAACAAAGGTTTAAGACCAAGAACGCTAAAATCGGTTCATTTTTGAGGCCGGAAAAAAATAAAATGGAAAACACTAAAAATGCAAATATATCAAAGCACTGTGGGTTATTCAAATTACGATTAAACAGGGTGTTAGGTCTTACCAAAACAAACATTTTAGTTCAAGAAATTTGAAAAAAGATAGAGAAATGAGGAAGCTGTGGCCATTTTTGTAAATGACCACAGGCACATAGACGGACACGCAGATACTCGGGAAGTGATTCTCAGTAAATGTGTACGAGTAAACTTTTATTTTTGAAGCTCCGTTCCGATTCTCGATTTTAGGACGATTCCAATACTCCCATTTACTCTGTAAATATGGAAGTAAAAAACTAATTTTGAGTTGTTGGCTTCAAAAATTAAAACTTACAAAATTATTCAAATCGCAAAAATAAATAAATAATAAATTGCATTCACCGCTACAATATCATTTTTAATGTGTATCAAAATTTGATTTGGTTTCAAAAATTAGGCATTTAATACGGAAGGAATCTATTTGAGGGGGATAACAAATAATTTAAAATTTTCTGTAACAAAAGTAAAATTTTTTGTAATAAACTAATGTAAAAATCATTTAATTATAGGATAATTTTGTTAATGCATAGGGTAACACGAGGCGTGTTTTTTTTTTATTTTGATTATTTCCAGAAACCCCGAATACCAGGGGTGACTTGAATAACAAGGCTGCTGGCCAAGTTTTCCATGCCACCAGTGGGAATCGAACCCACAACTTCCGGTTTATGCAGCTTCCCAGACGAGCTAACTACTAGACCAATTCGTGAGCCGTAAAAAATGTAATGCCCTGTTTTGGGTTTGTTTTGGTTCGTTATTCAATGGTAAACCTTTGCAATCGCTCGAGAAAAAAAGCTCTAAATAAGAAATATTCGTGTTCATATTTGAAGGGGTAATAAATCCAGATCTGCAATTGAAAAAATTCCACACGTCCGCCGTCCGTTTTTCTCCCAAACGACTGAAGATTTTTTTTTAATTACCAGGAAAATACAGCCTCGATCCGGGACCGCCCCTATTCTTTAGCCTAGCCAATTTTTTAAATTATGGCCTCTAAAAAAAATAGTTGAAATATTCAAAAACCTTATGACACCATTGCCAGATCGATAGCTTATTTCGTTCAAAAGTTATAGCCAATTCAATGAACTAAGGTTTTTGAATATTTCAACTATTTTTTTTAGAGGCCATAATTCTTTAGGATTCTTTTAGATTTCTTTTAGAAGATTCTTTGAGATTAGTTCTTAGATTCTTCCTCTTAGATTCTTAGGAGTGTTGATTTTCAGCACTCCATGTTTGAGCACTTCATGTCGTCCCCTGAAATGCAACATGTCGTAAGCTCCATTTTTGCGAATTTGACGTTTTGTAACCGTTGGATTCGTCTTAAAACAGCTCATCAAAACAGCTATTTATCTTAAGGGACTCAAAAATTTTTCAGGCATAGAAAAAACTGTTCAAAGTTT
Source organism: Nesidiocoris tenuis (assembly GCA_036186465.1). Taxonomy (NCBI): domain Eukaryota; kingdom Metazoa; phylum Arthropoda; class Insecta; order Hemiptera; family Miridae; genus Nesidiocoris; species Nesidiocoris tenuis. Next base: position 10,248,605 of record AP028910.1, read on the forward strand.
TTGAATCGTAACCACCATTTTTGGTTCATTTTTCTTAAGAAATGAACCTTTGTAATCGGTCGGGAAAAAATTTTTTTTAACACCCCCTGAAAATTTGTTGGTTTACGTTTCAAGGGGTGTAGAATCCGAATCTGCAATAAAAATTTTTTGTCCGTCCGCCGTCCGCCGTCTACCGTCCGCCGTCCGCCGTCCGCCGTCCGCCGTCCGCCGTCCGCCGTCCGCCGTACGCCGTCCGCCGTCCGGGGTTTTTCAGGGGGAAGGAGTAATCGAAAAATTTTGAAATTTTTACCAAAAATCAAGTTCCGTATCTAGTTGGTCCTAACGTCTCGACAGAACCCTACCTTAATTTTAAGGCCAGTAAAACAGCTGCTGAAGTGGGAAAAAATTCGTGCTTTTCAGGAAAAAAGCAACATAGGCATGTGAGGCATCATTTTCTATAGATTTTTCTATGCCGAATCGAATGAGACCATCGCCACGCCGGTAGCTTCAACTGTTCAAGAGTTATTGCAGTTTTAGTCAGACATTTTTGAGTTTTTCTAAATTTTTACAATTCCTAATAACTCGAAAACGACTAGAGCCACAAAAATCGTTTTCCACTCGTTGGAATGCCCACAAAAACTTCTGTCCTCCCGATATCTTCAATTTAAAGAATCTAGTCGCATTACACAAATCAGCAAAATAAAAATCGGAAAAATTTGAGAATTTGGCCTCGGCTCTTAGATACGGTTGATTGATCTACTTACGACCACTAGCCTATTCCAACAACAAGGTGACGCACTCACACTACGACCAGTTGCGCTTGGCAACATGAGAGCGAGACAAGCTTTACAATGGTTCTGAGGCATTCTTGAGGCATTTTTAATTTTATTATTCAGAGAATTTAATTCTGATTATTCTGTTATTTATTATTTCTGTTAATTATTCTGTTAATTCTTATTAGCAGATTAACAGAAATAATAATTAATTATTATTATTTCTGTTAATTCTTCTCTTAATTATTCTGTTCATTATGTAGGCATTTTTAATTTCATTATTCAGAGAATTTAATTCTGATTATTCTGTTAATTATGTAGGTAGGCGAATAAGAATAGATTGAATGGTGAATTTAACAAAATTGAACTATGAGAGATTGGTAGACAGATACCTATAGGGATAGTAAAGTGAGTAGTGTAGCTTTTCTTCGCTGGGTTGAAAAAAATGTTTTTCTAAATCCCATCTAAAATACAAATTTATGCTTAAATTCTTGAATAATAACAACTAAATACCGTGTTTAAGGAGTACCTATATAAGTATCCCTAGGTTTGTCTTTGCAATCGAAAAATGAACCCCTGTGCAAAATTTGCAGAGCTCTTCGGATACACAGAAAACTAATGTGCACATGCCACTGATCTACTTAGCAGCGTTTTTTAATGTCGTATCCACCAATTCTGAATAGTCCGTATGTGGCAGATAAGCTACAAATCTGCAAAACGTCTATCAATTAAAGCCACAAAAACATCGTATGCGCCAATAATATACAAATATTATGTGTATTGTAACTACACTTGATTTAGCAGAGTCAAAAAGTAAGACAATCGTAAGCGCCTTTTTTCAGGAAAAAAAAACAATACTTCCCTTGGGTTTTATCCATTTGTTTTTTCACAAAATGGTAGAAAAGGGCCCACAGATACAAAATACACCAAGTTTCACTTGATTGATTAGAAAAAAGACCCTCTCACAGTTTTTCGTCTCTCCTGTAAAATTTGGAAGATGGCGCATACAACATTCTGCCGTTGAAGGGACAATACATGTATTGTAGGTCCCAGTGGAAGTTTGCAGAGTTTTTTCTCCGTCTATGAATAATATCTATGTACGTACACTTCTTCCTCCATAATAATGAATTAATTTATTTTGGTTTCAGGTGAGGCATTTACTTGAGTGACTCGATTGTAAGTACGTACTCGAATTATGAATGCGAATGAAATATGAATATTACGAGTGAAGTACCGATACGTAACTTCAGGTTCTGTGCATCAGTTGATGGCGTGCAAATATATTCAACTTTACCAAATGCCTGTCAAACGAGATTGATCGATACGCACGACTGAAAATCCAGTTGCGTACAGAATGCGAACCAGAATAACCAACATAATTATTTTTACTTATAGTAAATGGAAATATTGTAATCGTCCTAAAATCGAGAATCGGAACGGAGCATCCGAAAAAACATTCACTTATACAAATTTACTCAAAATCACTTCCCGAACAAATGTCTGTGTGTCCGAATGTCTGTCTGTTTGTCCGTGTGTCCTTATGTGGTCATTTACAAAAATTGCCTTAACTCCCTCAATTCGCAACCTTTTTTCAAATTTCTTGAACTGCAATGTTTGTCTCATCAATATTTAACACCCTGTTCAATCGGAATTGGAATAACTCACAGTAATTCCGATATATTTGCATTTATAGAGTTTTCTATTTTTTTTTTACTAGTTACAAAAACTATCCTATTTGAGCGTTTTTCATATTCGGTAACTCAACGTATTTTGATCTTAAGCGGATTTTAAAATTTGCATCGTGCGTTTATTTTATGTTTTTGATCTTTGTAGCCTCCAAATCAGTCGAAATCACATCGCTTTGGTTCAAAAATTTACGTATCGAAATATGGAAGTGTTACGTGTTATCGACGCACCACTGGTTTTCCAAACTTCTGTTACTGGATCGTTTCTCTCGGTACTTCAGATAAATTAATATACCTATCTGCTAATTAGCTAATTATATAAGTGCTAATTAGCACTTTTAATGTCTTCCATTTAAGCTAATTTTTTCCTAGCTACAAAAATTAACCTATTCTTGAACTGAAATGCTTGTTCCGGTAAGACCTAACACTTCATTAACTCGGAATTTGAATAAGTCACAGTACTTCCGATATATTTACTTATTTACTACTTTATTTATTTACGAAAATGACCATAGCTCCCTCAATTCTCAACCTTTTTTCAAATTTGTTGAACTGAAATGTTCGTTTCGTCAAGACCTAACATCCTGTTTAATCTAAATTTGGATAACTCCCATTGCTTTCGATATATTTGCAGTTTTAGTGTTTTCTATCTTATTTTTTCCGGCCGAAAAAATGAACCGATTTGAGCGTTCTTGGTCTTGAAATCTTTTTTTTTTAAATCCGCTTGTCTCATTGTGCCCCCCTCTCCCCTATGCCAAAGTCAAACATGTGTCAAACACTGGTGTCTTCACCCTGGTACGTAATTATTTGTCGGTCATTATTTCACGCGATTATGATTCAACCTGTTCAACGGTTAACGCTCGTACATGATAATGTTGAGGAGGAGGAAAATGAGGAGGAGGAGGAGGAGGAGGAGGAGGAGGAGGAAAATGAGGAGGAGGAGGAGGAGCGATCGGGGCGGAGAAAATTCGAGAGAAAATAGAAGGAAAATGGGAACGAGCCGGCCGTCGGACAGAGAAGGGACGACAGGTAGAGTGAAAGGGGGCCGGAGAGAATGAGCGAGAGAATCGGCACGGGGGGAAGAGGGGCGAGGGGGGGGGGGGTGGTGGTGAGGAGCAAGGTCACTCCGGGGGAGGATGTACACGTCCGCGAACGAGATGTCCACCGCTGGGAGGCGGCGAAGGATAACAAGGTGCGTAAGTGGAGGCGGGGAGGAGGAGGAGGAGGAGAACGCGAGCCGGCGGAGGAGCGCGAGCCGGCGGACGAGGAAGAGGTGGCGGGGATGCCAGCCAATGGTGGCCGAGATCCGTGCGGCGCAAGAGCGGTAGGGGATGGCGCGTGGGTGGCGGGGGAGGGGGCGCGTTTTCTGCGCTTGTTCCGCCTTCGCCTGCCCCCTCTCCGGCTTTCTTCCCCTCCGCCCCCGCTCTTCCACCTCGGCGGGACCGTCTCCGCCGCCGTCACATCTCACAGAGCCAGCCGGGCGCCGCGTCGCGAGATCGCAACTTTCGCGCTGCTCGCGTCGCCTCTCATTCTGCCGCTTTCGTCTGTCGCATTCGTGTCACGCCGCCCCCAGGCGACATAGCGCTGCGTACCCTTCGACACGCCGACCGTCCCGTACGCGCTAGCCGGCCCGCCGGTCGCGTCGCGCTAGTCCGCCGGACGTCCTCCGCCAGCTGGAGAGTAGCCGTCACGCCGATCCGCTGAGTGACCACCTCCTCCACCGGGCGATGTCTTCCTTCAATCATCAGGTGAGCCCGCACCCGCTCCCGCACGTCCCCCTCGGCCATCACCACCTTCATCACACCTTCATCCACTCACCCTATAGGTAACCACAAAGTCATTATACCTACTATTGATAATTGATAAATAAATAAATAAATGATAGTACCTACTATCTACTAAGTACCTACCTAATATTTTCCTCGAGGATTTTTCCGCCCCGAGGAAATCGCCGCTAATTACTTATTATCGTTACTATGACTTATTACGTGATTATATCGACATTTGCTGCTGTCATTTTTCCAAGGCATTTTTCAATAATTTGCTGGTACGTAGGGTAAGGTAGTCCATAGTAATCCATGGAGACGCATTTCCATTATCAAATTTATCCTCCGAAAAATGCGATTATGCGCATACACATTCTTAAGGAAACTCATTGGCCCGTCATCCATGGTGTATTTATATTCTTAAAAATACCTATACTGGATAACAGCGAAAAAATTGAATGTGTCCCTAGGTAAAATATTTGCATGAACCTAGGGACAGTAAAATTGACGAGCGTTCAGGAATGAGCGGAACTCTATTTCTTCTTGTGAAAAATATATCTTCAATACAAAATGCTCGTACGCACAAGATGTACACGATTGAGATTGTCTTAATTGAAGGGGGCGATTCTTCTGTTCATTTCTTACAATTTTCATTCCATAAATTTTTTGTGAGCCCTAGGGAAAGTTCGTTTTTATACGTTTTATTCGGATTTTCAATTAAGTCGTAAGAAATGGCCTCAAATAATGAAATGATTACGCAAATGGGGACACCTTTGGAAAGAGCGTTAAATTTCCGATAATCTTACGGTACCTATCCGCCGCTTCATAATTGTGCCAAAGTCGAGAAATGCTCCTATTTTGAAAATTAACATTTTCCAACGTTCGTTTAGCAGTAGAAAACCAGTGGTGCGCGGGTAACCCGCAATACTTCCATATTTTGAAACGTGAAAGTGTGACACAATTTGATCATAATAAGATCTGATATAATTTTGACTACTCTTGAGGGTGCTTAGGTCGAAAATATAAAAAAAACTCGCTACGCAAATTTTAAAATTCACCCAAAATAGAAAATTCGCCAAGTTATCGTATTATAAAAAATATCCGCATATTCTGCAAGGTAAAACAAAGATTTTAAGTCCGAGAACGCTCAAATCGGTTCATTTTTGTGGCCGGAAAAAAATAAAATAGAAAACACTAGAAATGCAAATATATTGGAAGTATTGGGAGTTGATCGAATTTCAATTAAATTGAGGCGTTGCCAAGGCGAACATTCCAATTCAAGAAATTCGAAATATGGTTGAAAATTGAGGGAGCCCTGGCCATTTTTGTGAACGACCACAGACGGACCGACGGACACACAGACTTTTTTGTCCGCCCGCCGTACGCCGCACAGTGTTTCGACTATGTGTATTTAGGTGGAAAAAAGTAAGATTGTAGAAATATCATTTTCTCTACGAGAGTAAAAGTCCAAGGTCTCAAATCCGCAATAATGACATAGTTTACTCGCTGCTTGTCTCAACTGGATTGTCACCACTCAGATAAAGACGACTTGGTGAGTAGGTTCAACAGAATCTTGCCCCAGTCCTCTAGTGGCATTTAAGGTTGACGCCTTACTTTTCTCAATTATTTTTGAACGTGACTGTTCTACCAGTGTTATGGATGTTCCCCTGGATGGTACGAATGATTTATCCATCGTTAATGTCTTTATTTTGTCATTTTTTTTATGCTTTCTTAGAGAATAGGAATTATTAAGTAGTTGTTTCACGTTATCGGTGGAAAAAGATTGGAGTACCGGTTTGTCAAGACTTGAAATTAGAAGCATCTTTTAGAGAAATTAATGCTCTTTGCGACCACGCAAACCGATTGTTTTGCACGACTTTGCAAGTTCTTCATTTTTTTCATTTTTTCAGATGTACTTATCGCAATTTCGCGGAACGAATTTTTTGAACAATGGAGAAAATATCCTAAAACTGTTAGAAATGAGGAAATATACAACTATGTATTGTGTAAACACAGACTCAACGTTTCTGATAGTGGAAGACTGAAGTTGAAAAATAGTATTTGATTGTTTTCATCAAAAATTTCTGATTAGTGGAATAGAGTGGGATGTCGAGTAGAGAGATTCATCTCTACGTATGAGACTTGGCTAAATGAAAACAATATTGTTTCAATAATATTTCTAACAGTTTTAGGATATTTTCTCCGTTGTTCAAAAAATTCGTTCCGCGAAATTGCGATAAGTACATCTGAAAAAATGAAAAAATGAAGAACTTGCAAAGTCGTGCAAAACAATCGGTTTGCGTGGTCGCAAAGAGCATTAATTTCTCTAAAAGATGCTTCTAATTTCAAGTCTTGACAAACCGGTACTCCCATCTTTTTCCACCGATAACGTGAAACAACTACTTAATAATTCCTATTCTCTAAGAAAGCATAAAAAAAATGACAAAATAAAGACATTAACGATGGATAAATCATTCGTACCATCCAGGGGAACATCCATAACACTGGTAGAACAGTCACGTTCAAAAATAATTGAGAAAAGTAAGGCGTCAACCTTAAATGCCACTAGAGGACTGGGGCAAGATTCTGTTGAACCTACTCACCAAGTCGTCTTTATCTGAGTGGTGACAATCCAGTTGAGACAAGCAGCGAGTAAACTATGTCATTATTGCGGATTTGAGACCTTGGACTTTTACTCTCGTAGAGAAAATGATATTTCTACAATCTTACTTTTTTCCACCTAAATACACATAGTCGAAACACTGTGCGCCGTCCGGGGTTTTTCAGGCGGAAGGAGTCGTCGAAAATTTTTGAAATTTTCACCAAAAATCAAGTTTTGTATTTAGTTGGTCCTAACGTCTCGATAGACCCCTACCTCAATTTCAAGGCCAGTAACAGCTGTTAAAGTGGGGGGAAAATCGGGATTTTTCAGGAAATTTGCAACATAGGTATGTGAGGTATCATTTTCTATAGATTTTTCGATGCTGAATCGAATGAGACCATCGCCATTGCGGTAGCTCCAACCGTTCCGAATTTATTGCAGTTTTAGTGAGACAGATTTGGACAGTTTTGATTTTTTTTAAATTTCCCCCGTTCTTAATAAATCGAAAACTGCTAAAACCACAAAATTCGTTATCCACTCGTTGGGATCCCCGCAAAAACTTCTGTCCGCCCAATATCTTCAATTTAAAGATTCTGGTCGTATTACACGAATCAGCAAAACAAAAATTGGAAAAAGTTGAGAATTCGGCCTTGGTTCCTAAATACGGTTGATAACGACCATTATCCTATTACACCAACAAGGTTTCATACTGAACCGGTTGCGCTTGGCAACATGAGGGAGAGAGAGAAGCTTTAACAATGGTTCTGAGACATTCGATGATGTAGCTTTTTTGCCAGGCGAAGAAAAAAGTTTTTCCAAATCCCCATCTAAAATACAAATTAATACTGAAATTCTAGAATAATAACTAAATTCCGTGTTGCAGGAGTACCTTTATATCATAAGGTTCGTCTTTGCAAAAAAAAATGAACCTCTGTGCAGAATTTGCCGAGTTTTTTCCTTAAGCTGTTTACTAAATTGCCCCATAGAAATGCGACAGGCACAATTTTTCAACATGGGCTGAATCGTCATCAATATCGCGATAACCCTCCAAAATGCTGAATCTTCGCGGGCAGATTTCTAAATCTGATCACGAAAAAGTCAGATTCTGAGAACTGTTAAGATTGACCGTGAGCATTATTGAGGACAGCAATGGTAATCGAGCGAGCGATCGTCCATAAATACATTGATAGGTATAATCTGTGGCCGTTGAGTTGTTTAACTCATTATGCTGAGAAGTCAATGATAAAAGGAACCTGATAACACAATTCTGGCGCTTCCATAAACCTCCCTCCGATTGAAATCGTTGGTTTATTGAAATTCATTTTTTCTTATGATATTGAATATTATGTTGATACAAATTTCGTATAAACTTGGAATTTTCAAAGATAATTTCATTTTATTCATAGAAAAATTCAAAATTTTAAATGGATTTAAAAATTCATTTCTAACATAATGCGGACGAACTGCTTATTGAGCATTGCTGAAGAAACGGAGCTTTCCCGGGCGAAAATAGATTTTCCTTTGAAGAAAAAGTTCGGAAAAAACATCATTTTTTATTGCAGTTACGGACTCTACAACTTTTGAAACGTAAACCGTAAAACAAGTTCTGAGAGGGGGTTGCTAGAAAATGTTGTTTTTTTGGCGATTACTGTTAAATTCTTTATCTTTATCTTTTACGAAGATCTTCATCTTTTAAATTTATTATTAATCAATAATAATAAACCAATCACTTTCTGCTGGTTTTTCAAATTTTTGTCTTAAAACCCGACGTCTTCATGCACAGAACTAGGGAAAAATCTCACAGACACACGGACACACAGACACTTGTTTCTGGAAGTGATTCTGAGTAAATGTGTACAAGTAAAAGTTTTTTCTGATTCTCGATTTTAGGACGATTACAATAGGTACTTCCATTTACTCAGTAAATATGGAAGTAATAAAATACAAAATACAGTGCATATTAATCGGTGGTGAGTAATAAATTCCGCACTCCGCATAAGTACGAAAATGTGCATTCTATGTCCTTCGTGATAGATAAATATTTCTAATTTCCACGAACCGTTAACATCAGTTCAATACCCTGCTACTGACGGACCAGTTTAATTTTTCTATTCTCGCAGGCTTTTTTGGAAATTCGAAACTTGAACTGCGGATATGAGAGCAAAAACGCCGAAAATCTTCCAGGTATACCCCAAAGCTGCGAGGGGCTGATGATGAATGTTGTGTGTCGAGGGCGGAGGTGTTGTCACATGTGCTTACCACGTGGTGTGACGTTAGGGCTATAGAAAAACTACTACATGAAGGAAGTCATTGTTTTCATCCTGGATCAACTCATGTTCTCGAACCGTCACCTGGAAACTTATGATCCGGTGTGAAGGATTGCCCACCAGCTGGGGCAACCATACTCAATATGCTAGTATGCATGAATTATATGAATTGTCATATTGAATAGGTAATTTTGAACGTAATATTGGATCATTACAAATACCTGAATCATCTTCGAAATTGAACGGACTCAATTCTCTTGAGACCAGGATTGAGTCATTTTTTAATAATTCATAATTAATATTTTTTAATTAATTTAATAATTAATTTTTTCCATTAATGGAAAGGTGGAAATCATGAATGAAAAGCTACCTGCTCCACGAACAAGTAACCTCCCAGTGAGTGTTCTTACAATAATCTCATTTTATAAGAGAGAATGCATGAATTGTTTCGAGCATTTTGAAATTGTAATGAACTATAAATTTTTCTTAAATTTTATTCATGGGAATTAATTTTGCATCATTATTTGTCCATTATTAGTACTGGGATTCGAATCATTATGTGCTGTAAAACCAGCGATGTCCTATGAGATAAGATTAATAAAAATTCAGCAATTTTCAACCGATTCGGAAGAAAATTTCGGATAAATTCATCAGATTAGTGAGTTCAATAAATTGAATTCATAATCCCGGAGAATTCTGAATCCAGGAGAATTCTTAATAGAGCATAACCCCCGTGAACCTCTTGAACAAACAATTGTTAAAAATGGTTGATAATTTCGAAAAGGTATCCAAGGGCTTGTCTACACCACTTCAGTTTGCTCAATCAATACATTCTTGAATTTCATTAAATATCCATAAAACCCTCCCCCCCCCCTATTTAACTTACCTATAGTTCCAAAAATCGTAGGACTTGGCTAAATAATTTTTACGCATCACTTTTGAAATTAGTTTCAATCGTGATTATCACGTAATATTGCTATATCGCCAACTGCTTGATTTTTAATAGCGAGAGTTAACCAGCATAATTATAAAATGAAAGTGCTGCTCTCCAATGCGAAGTGCGCTAAGAGATCGACCGTTGAAGTCGTGCTTCTTGATTTCTAATATCTACAATTACACAAAAACTGATCAATTAGCTCTTCATTGAGGATTAGGCTCCGTAGGGTAAAGGCACCATAGCATTAGATTTCTAACAAATGCTCCGTTTTCCTTTTTAACAATAAATAACAAATTAAACGTTTTTTCGACTAGGTAACATTATTCCCGCATTCGAGAGCTTTTTCTTCAGTTACAGTTTTGACATGGATTGCTTGGGGTCATGAGAAATTTCGGTACACAATTTTTTGACCTGTAATTTGGTTTAAGAATAATTATAATTATATTGCCTTATTCCTCTTAATCAATAAAGCGTGTTTAGGTAGGAATATATTGTTTGAAAACATTTAAGAATTCCACTCGATAAACCCAACACCAAATCGAAAGATACTTTGAAAATCGTTCAAAGTACTCGAAAACCGGGGGCAGATAGAATGGCAAATTTTCCACTAACATTAAAATTTGAACTTCTTTAGTCCAGTCCTAGTCAATAGAGAGTTGTTTGAGATTATTTTCCGGGACCTTTTTTATTTTTTTCATTCGTTCTGTTCGAGACTTTTCTGACAGAAATCGGCTTCAAGTTCACTCTCAATCCTTGTTTTTAGAATACGATTCTTTTAGGACATTTTACTCGTATCAGCGTTCTCGGTCAATAAAAAAAAAATTGTCATACTTCCCTCAATTCTTAACCTTTTTTTCTAATGTCTTAAACCTCAACGTTCGTCTCGACAAGACCTAAAACCCAGTTTAACCAGAATCATAATTACTCACTTTTAATATATTAGCACTTTTAATGTTGTCTATTTTATTTTTTCTGGCCCCAAAAATGAACCGATTTGAGCGTTCTTGGTCTTAAAATCTTTGTTTTATCTTGCAAAACACGTGGGTATTTTTTATGTTCTGGTAACTTGACGTATTTTGACTTTAGGTGAGTTTTTACATTTGCAAAGTGAGTTTTCGGACATTTTGGATCCTTACAGCCCCCAGAGTAGTCAAAATAATATTTAATATTGTATTCAATTTTCACTAATAAAATTTTTACTCAGAATCTTTTCCCGAACAAGTGTCTGTGTGCCCTTAAAATCTTTGTTTTACCGGGCAGAATACGTGGGTATTTTTTTATATTCCTATAAATTGACGTATTATGATTTTAGGCGTGTTTTCAAATTTCCATAGTGAGTTATTCGACATTTTTCATTAAACGGCCTCAACAAAAATAATCAAAATACAATCAAATTGTGTCAAAAATGTGAATATCAATATAATATATTATTGATATTGATATTATTATATTATTAGCATATTATGCTAGTATAGTGTGTAATCTATGCATCACTGGTATCCTGATTGGTAATTTACACATTCCGTACAGCTGATAGGTTGGCTAATGATGAGGGATGGTCACAGCAAAATCTTGAATTGTGCAGTAGGCTCAAGCGATCGATAATTGATTAATTTTTAACCAAAATATTGAGCCACGCGCACTGTAGATTGAAAACTGGTGCCTTTACCATATGGCTTATTAGGTAGGCACTGATTCTATTCCTAAATAACCTTCGCACACGTGCCATTGATGAACTATTTCTCGAATCAAATGAAGGAAAAAAGCCCGACAACAATTGAGTTTTCTTTCTGTCAATAGAGCAAACGAAATCGGTGAAATTTTAATTGCTTTTGCCCCGCTGTAACCAGTTGTAATAATGATGGGAAAAGCCTGCAATGGATGGGCTCTGCTTTGAAAATAAGAAAACCTCTTCTGAAATTTTTAATAGGAAGAATGTTGCGTAATTATGAACCCTCTCCAGCACCATCCCGAGAGTATATTGTGAAGTAACGAGCAGGGGGAAGGAACGAGCACAATTATTTCACTAAAAATAAATTCACGTAAAATATAAAGAGAAACGAGAAAATCTCTCTCTCGGTAGGCAACGTTTCATAAAAATGTGAAGGAAAAGAGGAAAAAAACGAGGTCGCTTCTCTGAGAAAATAATTAACCCGGTGCCCGGACCTTGATACAACAAGTGGTTCTCAACAAGAATACTCCCCAGTCTTAAATCGACTCCATGTTGAAAAAGTCCCCTCCATTTTCATGTTTTGTATGTTACGCGCATGAAAATATACAAAAGTATTCCGAGCCCCTTCTCTCATTTTAATTACGACGATGGGAATGTATGACGTATCTTGCCACGAGGCTTCAACTGCAAGTGTTGTCATTGAATTCGGACGAGATTCTTTTTCACTCGTGACGAAGGAATTGCCATGATAATGCGCCATAGTCGCTCATTAGGTAGGTACCTGGGACGACATTCAAAAGCGGACTTAATTATTCATGAGACAATACTATAAGGACAGACCATTGGATAAGTATGACTGTGGAAACATGGGAGGTGTTTCCTTAGTTGATTGCTATCGGTATAATGAACCTATGGCTGGGGATCGGATTTCAAATGTCAAAAAAGTCATAATTTCAAAAACAGTTTTTTTTTTTGGATTTTCGACCCTTCAACATTTTTTCGATCGGATTCCCCAGACAATATGCATCAAGTTGGAGCAAACCACAACTTTTAGGACCAACCGCGCCAAAATCGGATCAGCGATTCGGTACGAAGTCCTGTCCACAAAGTTTGGCCTACATTTTGTGGACAGGACATCGTATTGAACCGCTGATCCGATTTTGATGAAACCAGTCCTAAAAGTTGTGGTTAACCACAAGCAAATTTGCTCCAACTTCATGCACATCGTCCGGGGAATCCGATCGGAAGAGGTTAAAGGGTCCAAATCGGCATTAGTATTGTCCGTTTTCGAAAAAACTAAATTTTGAAGGTGATGTCGCGGGTTTCGAATTTTTTGAGTATTTTTCCCGAATTTCTCGCTTGATTTACCATAAAAAAGTGATTTTTGTGACAAATTTTCAAAATTTTGTTTTTAAATCGGTTTTGCACGAATTTCTTGATGCGATTTCTCCTTTTTGGACTTTTTGAAACGATTTGGATTTTTGAGCTTCTTCGATTCCTCGAAGGTTTCTACAACGTTTCTACCCAAAATTAAAAAATATGTGTTTTATTGGATTGAATATTCGTAAATATGGACTTATGAGCGGATTATGTCAAAATATGTGAAATGAATGTCGGCTCAAACGGTTCAGAAAATGCCAATGTGAACACGTCTACTTGAAAGAAATCAGTACCTGCATTGCCTAGAAAAGAATATGTCGTCACATAAGTTCTAACACCGCCTAACTCAATTTTTGGCGAAAATGAGTTGGATACACCACTCGATAGATTTTGCAATTGACGAAATCATGGTAAAACTGCCAAGGAGATTGGACCAACCAGGGAAGAAGGAGATGGAGAAGAGACAGCACCGCTTAATGTATTTCCAAGTTGAAATAATTAGTTTTTTGTACCTCCTGAAAACTTGGGAAAATTGAGTTAGGTGGTGTTAGAACTTAAGTGACGATGTAATCAAATACGGATCCGATCCCTACCTAGGACTGTTACGCACTTATACCTATCCGATTGGTAAAAGTGCGTTTTAATTTAAACGACCTGATATGGGAACGGCATGCATGAATTTTCAGTCAATTTTCGAACATGAATATGCGGCAACTATATTATCAATCGGTGTATTCTACGGTTTTCTTCCGATTCTTCGAAAATCCAGAATTTCCCCATTGGTCGAGTTCCAACATGACTCCAGTCCCGCTTTGGGACAACGTGCTCACGAGTGTGTGGATCAACTTCCGGGATATGCATCCTCCGACATTCTCATCCTCATCTCGACAAAGAAGCGTAGAACTAAATGAGATGAGAAGGGAGCTCTTGTTATCCAAGCAACAGCTTGATCCCCACGATCTCTTTAGAACATAGTTACTATACGAGACCAAGTTGTTCCACGACAGGAGTAGAAGGCTGACAAATCTATTCTAATGCACACCGTTATTATTATATTGGACACTGTTCACAATTAATGTTCCCAAGTGAAAGATACGTGAAAAATGTGAAGGCGGTAGGTAAGAACATCAATGATGGTTTCCTGGCAAACTCGAATTACATTGCGTTGGTAATACTGTCGCTTTAGAAAAATCGTTGACTACCGTTGGCTAAGTTCGAGAGGTTTACGAACTCATGTCCCCCGTGTTGGACCCTGTCCCTCAACAACTCAAGACGATGAGGCAATCAAATTGCGTCGTATGACAGTACCCTGATTGTGTCAAACCAGAGTGACATACGCTGAGTAGTTGCGACCCTCTCCTTAAGGGCGGCAGGGCACACCCGGGGCAAGTTCGGTTATCGGGCGAAAGGAAAACGCCTGGAACGCCCAGCCTACTTTACTCTCGCTCTTGGGGTGATCCAGCGCTTCCTACAGAAAAAAACGCTGCTAAGTAGATCAGTGGCTTGTGCAGATTAGTTTTCGGTATGTCCGAAGAATTCTGCAAATTTTGCACAGGGGTTCATTTTTCGATTGCAAAGACAAACCTCACGATATATCGGTACTCCTTAAACTCAGAATTTAGTTGTTATTATTCTATAATTTCAGTACCTATAAATTTGTATTTTAGAGGGGGATTCAGAAAAACGTTTTTTCAACCCGGCAAAAAATAATCATCCTCTTCGCTTGATAAATACTTACCTATCTATCTTTTCAGATCGTTTAATTCCGTTAAATTAACCATTTAATCTATTCTTAATCACCTTAATTATTAACTGAATAATAATAATTATTAAATTCACTGAATAATGAAATTGAAAATGCCTAAAGAATGCCTCAGAACCATTGTCAGGCTTTAGACTCGCTTTCATGTTGCCAAGCGCAACTGGTCGTAGTGTGTGTGTTACCTTTTTGGTGTAATAGGCTAGTGGTCGTAAGTAGATCAATCAACCGTATCTAAGAGCCGAGGCCAAATTCTCAAATTTTTCGAATTTTTGTTTTGCTGATTTGTGTAATGCGACCAAATTCTTTAAATTGAAGATATCGGGAGGACAGAAGTTTTTGTGGGGATTCCAACGAGTGGAAAACGATTTTTGTGGCTCTAGTCGTTTTCGATTTATTCAGAATTGGAGAAATTTTAAAAAACTCAAAAATTCCTCACTAAAACTGCAATAACTCCTAAACGGTTGAAGCTACCGGCGTGGCGATGGTCTCATTCGATTCGGCATAGAAAAATCTATAGAAAATGATGCCTCACATGCCTATGTTGCAAATTTCCATAAAATGACGAATTTTTTACCACTTCAACAGCTGTTTTACTGGCCTCAAAATTAAGGTAGGGTTCTGTCGAGATGTTAGGACCAACTAGATACGGAACTTGATTTTTGGTAAAAATTTCAAAACTTTTCGATAACTCCTTCCCCCTGAAAAACGGCGGACGGCGTACGGCGGACGGCGGACGGACAAAAAATTTTTATTGCAGATTCGGATTCTACACCCCTTGAAACGTAAACCAACAAATTTTCAGGGGGTGTTAAAAAATTTTTTTTCCCGACCGATTACAAAGGTTCATTTCTTAAGAAAAATGAACCAAAAAAGTTTCTGAAAAAAGTTGAATCTTGTTGTTATCTGAAAGTTTCAGAAAAAACAGTTGAATCTTATTAACGAAAATTCATCTTTTTTTTTATAAAATCGTTTTCAAAACAACCATAGCGTAATCCCTATAACCACGCACAGTCGTAAATCCGTCATTAACAAATACCACCTTGATTACCAAAAGCCACCAAGACTTTGTGGTATGTTGTATGTTAATTAAGGTGGTATGTTTTAATGACGGATTCACGACTGTGCGTGGTTATAGGGATTACGCTATCGTTTTTTGAAAACGATTTTGTAAAAAAAAAAGATGAATTTTCGTTAATAAGATTCAACTGTTTTTTCTGAAACTTTCAGATAACAACAAGATTCAACTTTTTTCAGAAACTTTTTTGGTTCATTTTTCTTAAGAAATGAACCTTTGTAATCGGTCGGGAGAAAAATTTTTTTAACACCCCCTGAAAATTTGTTGGTTAAAGTTGTCTGGTTATAGTTGTTATAGGGGTAACGCTATGGTAGTTTTGAAAACCATTTTGTAAAAAAAGTTGAATTTTTGTCAATAAGATTCAACTTTAGAAAACTTTTTTCTTCTAAAGGAAGCGCTGGAAAAAGTACGTGTACTTTTTATTCAAGCATATAAACTTCAATTTGTTCCCACCTTCAATTCGGCCACCAGATTGAGGACTTAGTGGCTGAACATTACTGTGAAATTTGGCTCAAAACCATAAAATCTAAAGTCATAAAATCATGATTTCATAGCATTCGTAGTGCGTCATATAAAATCGTCAATTCCCTTCTCGCTCGATATTTCCCAGGCTATTCATCGCAACTGGATGAATTCGTTCGAGTAAAACGTCAAATCGGGATTCTCCCGGTCCAAACAAACAACCGGCCGGGCAAGGACGGCCGCCGATATTGATAACCAAACGCATAATCCTTTTTGTTCACTGAAACAATAAGTGTTGGAACAATAATGCGCGCTCCTATTAGACTGGGCTCACCAATAAAATTAGAAGATAACGTTCACATTTATTATCAGCATCCTCGCAGAGACCTCATTAACATTGTCTCAATTCGTCTGTAGTCGGATCGTTATTTAACTGCCAGTGTTGTCTTGAATAACAATCGTATATAAATTATTCGATTGTCAAAATTTCAAACCGTGGTCATCGGTCAGGGTGCCCCGATGAACCTTAAACCAGTGGTGCGTAGATAACACACAATACTTCCATATTTTTATACGTGGAATTATGACACAATCGGATGATATTTTCACTGCTTTGGATGGGGTCCGGTATCGGTCCTCAAGAAAGGACTCAAATCTCCTCCCAGCCCTGGAATATTTTTGTGTCCTTTCAGTATGATCCTTCTTCTTAGAAAAGAGTTCGTCATGTCAGGCCCGGATTTTGCCATAAATCTTGACGTAAAGCAAAATTTATTTATTTAATTATTTTGACTACTTGAGAGGCTGTGAAGATCAAAAATGTCAATAAACTCACTATCACCCTCCTAAAATCAAAATGTCACCAGTTACCGGAACATAAAAAATATCAACGCATTCTGCAAGGTAACGCAACGATTTTAAGACCAAGAACGCTCAAATCGGTTCATATTTGAGGCCATGAAAAAAAAATAGAAAACACTTAAAGTTCAAGTGATAGGTCTTCTCAAGGTGAACATTCCAGTTCAAGAAAATTGAGAAAAGGTTTGAGCATTGAGGGAGATAAGCCATTTTTGTAAATGATTGTAGAAGAGGACACAGACACTTATGCAGGAAGTGATGTAAAAGTGTATGCGTAAATGTTTTTGCCAGAAGTTCAATTGGGGATAGGTATGTCCCAAAATATCGATTTTGAGATTTCGGTACAGAAAGAATCTACTCATCAGGACCTATCGATCGCTCCAAGAATCGAGATCCTTTGGGGCCAAAAACGATAAAATAGAAAAACGACTTTAAAGAGCGTTTATTTTTGAAGTGTTAAGTGCTACCAAAGTTCTGGTTAAACGAGGTTGTAGTTCTTGGCCGGAAAAACATTTTTTATTCAGCAAATATTTTTATGGAATTGAAAACTATGGGAGAAATCTTTATTTTTGTAAATTGATCAAAAACTTATTTTGCATTTTTCTCATTATGCATTATATGGAAGTAAAAATTCAAACAAAATACTCAGTTATAGACGATTTTTTTTTGAAATCATAGGAACGAACTGTGGAACAAAGAAATATAATAAAAGAAGACGGGATGTGCTAGTGGATATTAGAATGTGGAGATGTGTGCGAGGCACATGTGCACCCTATTACGGTTGGAAGATGAAGACGCTGTTGGAAAAGGGAGGCATCTGTGGCTGTCCGTCGTCGTTTTATCTGGCCCTGATTGTCTTAGGGTCCCTGTGTCTTAGGAATTGTGTCTGTGACAATTACTTGGGCATTCTCAAGAGGAAGTCTGTCGTGGGATGATCTTGAGACGAAATTTACCTCGCACCCCTTGCCCTCCATTTTTATTCTTCCCCTAGCCCTATTTTGAATTCAACGGGTAACCCAGTGAGGGACGAAAATTCAAACGAGTATCGATTGATTGATTGAGAAGTATCGAGGTCATGAACCCTCATAAATCCACTGCCATGATGATGTGGCATGACAATTTTGGCCCGTAGCCTTATGGTTCATGTCAATTCTTGAAATTATCGCTCATGGAGGACTAGCCCATTGTGATACTCTATGGGTTTGCACACAATTAAACCATATTTTTTAAATATCGCCATACTACACAATTATATCGAAAAAATTTGAGGCGTGTCGTTTCGAAACCGGCTCAATCCATGTTCGTCCAAAATTAACTTTTTCTCCAGTTCAAATTTCGATTAAACGAGGTGTTAGGTATTGCCGAGACAAACATTTCAGTTCGAAAAATTTGGAAAAAGGCACACACACACTTGTTCGGGAAGTGATTCTGAGTAAATGTGTATAAATAAAAGTTTATTCTGAAGCTCCGTTCCATTTACTCTGAAAATATGAAAGTAAAAATCGGATCCCAGGCCGGACATTTTTTTAATAGAATTTTTTCCCGAAATACGTCCGATCGTCTGTCGATAGAGCCCAATTTTCCCCGAAATGGTTGACTCCTGTCCCTGTTAAATTTGATTGCAGGTAGCCGCTATGATGATACCGTGCGTGAAAAGTAGTTATTAATAAATGGGGGGGGGGTGTAAGTAGTTGTAATTATTTCAATTTCGTACTTTAAAGTGAAACCGTGCATATTTCTTCCATTCCAATAGGAAAAAGAGGCGAAGTCGCAGTGTTACCTAGTGAACGATCGAGGAAGTTCAGTGAGTGTCCGCCCTAATACGACGGCTGCGTGTCGCATCTCGTATCCGACCCTCGCGCATCCAGAAATAGTGTCGCCCTCACAAAAACTGGGTTTAAAGGTAGCGGCCTGTTCCTTAAATAATAATCATTCATTGTAGGGCGGGATGTGATGCTGCTCCACGTTCGTAGGATGAACTGAGGAAGCTTTGGGGGAAGTGAGGAAGAGGAAATGCCTTGGAGAAAGAGAATCTCCCTTCTACTGGTTCTGGTTTTTCGGGGGTCATTCGGTAGGGCTTCCCAATGCCCTAGATTGTAGTTTTCGGAATTTCGAATTCCAGAAGTTTTCAAATTTTCGGGATTGCCTCGCTGGCCATGGGTCAAATGTCGTTAACTCGGGTAGTTTGGTTGGTCATGGTTCAGAATTCTGGTTGACCAGGACGTCCAAAGGAACATTTTCTGTAAAAAAAAGGAAAACTGTCTAAAATTGGAACGTAAAAGATAAAAATTTGGGAGGGTGTTGTAAAAAATATTTCCCGGCGGATTACATAGGTAGGTAGTTGCATTATTCCTGGAAATAATGTTCCAAATGTTCCAATAATAATGAGTCCAAAGTGCCCAACTATTAGCATTATTTATCCGCACCTAACGAGTACGTTGGATCGATCGAGCTCCCTCACCCTGAAGATTAGATTTCGAATTCTTGCAGACAACGGGCGAAAACGAACTGCCTCCGCAAGAGTCTTGTTTCACTTTTACTTACGAGAGTAATGAGCGAGTTCGCATCGCCGGCGTTGGGTCTGTCATCGGCAGGCACAAAAGTAACAAGAACAGCCGCTGATGTACTTGCCGTTTTCGACCCCTCCCCCTTTCGCCGCCTCAATCTCTCCAAGACTTCCATATAATATTTTCCTCGCTGCAACAGCGGCGCAGGCACAAAAATGCGCCTTTAAAAGAAAACCTTTCATTTTCGAGGGGCAATAATCGAGTTCTCGACCTTTGTTCGCATTGATACGAGTCGGAACCCCTTCGAAGCTCATTCCGCCCCCGACTGAGGCAATTTCCGCACGCGGCCAGCCCTACAATAGGGTAGAAAAAAACTCGGACAGGTTTTTCTCCTTCGTTCTTTATTGCTTGCATCGAAAATGAGATTGTCTGAAACTACAGTGCCGACAATAATGTTCCTCCCTCGTTCTGTCGAACTTGACTCTCTAATGAAGTTTTGAATTCGCTTCGTGTTCCTCTTTCTAACAGCCAAGCGGGCCCGATTTCAGCTTCTTAACAAGTGGCGATAATACTCAATAATTCCATATTCTTATCTAAGGTTCCCCCCAAATTTTTTACCATTTTCCCCGTTTCCCCAACCAACTGTCCGTCTGTGGTCATTTACAAAAATGGCCACAGCTCCTCAATTCTCAATCTTTTTTCGAATTTCATGAACTGAAATGTTTGTTTTCGCAAGACCTAACACCCTGTTTAATCGGAATTTCAATAACTCACAGTTCTTCCGATATATTTCCATTTTAGTGTTTATTATTTTATTTTTTCCGGCCACAAAAATGAACCGATTTGAGCGTTCTTGGTCTTAAAATCTTTGTTTCGCCTTGCAAAATATGTGGATGTTTTTTATATTCCGATAACTTGGCGTATTTTAATTTTAGGCGAGTTTTAAAATTTGCTAAGTGAGTTTTTTGCTATTATTGACCTAAAAACCCTCAAAAGCAGTCAAATTATGACCAAATTGTGAAATATTCAATGGTCACT
Organism: Nesidiocoris tenuis; assembly: GCA_036186465.1. Lineage (NCBI taxonomy): Eukaryota > Metazoa > Arthropoda > Insecta > Hemiptera > Miridae > Nesidiocoris > Nesidiocoris tenuis. The sequence continues at coordinate 10,269,365 of AP028910.1, forward strand.
GGTTTTCAGTGAAATTCGATGGCAGTTTGAATAGCAATAGTGTTATATACGACCAGAAAAGGCGTTCTAAGAATTACTATTTTTATGACTCTTCATATGAGTGCCCCATACGTTCACTTCAACTTCCATTGCCGAACGTCGACTCGAGTGTCGCCGTCTGTTCAATTATTCCTGGAAGATATATACTGGCGATTTATTTTCGGTGAATCTCGTGGGTAAAATTAGCGGTTTGCATTCCAAATCACGCAGGTTCGTTCGGTTTAAAAATCGGAAAAAATTTCCACTCAAATCGGACGGGTAGAAAACCTGGGAATGTATAGGGTAAATCAATACTGTTGAAAGTCAGACTATGTTTAATCCAATTGTTGGTAGCGGTGGGCTAGTGGTGAAACCTTCACCGTGTGCATGTAAATTACACTTTCGGATGCTTCAGTGTGACAGAACAGAAGAAACAAACGTATGTCTGTTGAATGTGAGCGTCCGAGTGGGACGGAAAAAGAACGAGGGTGTATTGGAGGTTAAGACGTAAACTTCCTTTGCCAACCAATGTCTTTGCCTATAATTTTGAAAGCTTCTGTAGAAAAAAGAACAAAAAATCCCCAGGCCCCACTACCGAACACTTCTTCATCAGCCAGTCGTGAAGCACATGTCCACTTTTTGTCATCCCCACCCAGAGTCCCCCTTTTCTGACGCCAAACCATCCGTTTTGTTTTACGTTCAACTGTCTTCCCGACTTCCTTCGTCCTCTCCATTTTCGCCGGCAAGAACGATGAGCTTATTTTACCATCCTATTTATTGTACACTTTCTGTATAACGAATATCATACCGAGGAATATTTTTTGTCTTACACACTTTCAGCTGGATTCAGAATTAGAACTAGTGGGACGGCAGGGGCATTATTTCCACTCTATTCAAGGAACGAGGTAGGAATGTTACCAAAATTAAGTAGGTCGTCCTTTTCACTATTTGAGGCTCAGACTGTAGTACAGCACTGTTCCAGTCGATCAAATATCGTCATACTCGGTTACAAAGAAAATCAGACGGTGTCGAGATTTGTCAAGAATCTAATCTTTCCTAAACTACACGAATACATCGCATGGATGGGTTTGTTCCAAGAGCGCAAGTGTAGGAATTTAAAGGTGCACTAAGCATGCGCAGTGCAAGATTTGGTATAAGCAAGTAACCAGCCTTACGCTGCGCATGCGCTAGATGCTTAAAAAAAAGATATTTCAAAATAAACACGTTTTCAAAAATTAGACGGCCTTGGGTGTTGGATAAATTGTCGTGGTTGTGGCCTTATTCGAAGCAGATTCAAAATTCTATTATCGGGTCAACGTACATTGGAACTTCAACCATCAAATTTCTGTTCTTTTGAGTGATAACAAAGGATTCAATGATTTTTTTTATTGAGAAATAAACCTAAAACGGTAGGTATATAACTACTTCATTCGCTAATCGTAGAAAATTTTCAGGAACGATTTTTCAAAATGAGTATACCTACCTAACCACAATCTATTTTAAAGCCTAAGATCCGGTCCATCAATTTATTCAAAACTAGATTTATCCAAGGACGCGAGCAATAACTAATTTACCAGAAATTTTAGGTAGGATGGTCGATAACAATAAACCCTAGGTGAAATGTAGTGCAAGCGTTGGGTAAATCTAGCTTTAAATGAATTGATAAACCGACAATGAATATTGAGGTTTGGACTCGTCGAAACGTTAGGGTCAACTGGACATCTCAAAACCGTGACTATTTCGGTAAAATTCCTTCAAAAAATGCCATAAATGCAGATGAAACATTATTATACTCAGATGTACCTACTCACCGGAGATGAAAAATCTCCAAGTTATGTTTATGTAAAAAAAAATAAAAAACTATTGTTTTGAGTATTTGAAACAATATTTTTTCATTGATAGCCGCTTTGATGGAGGGTATAAACATTCTAGAATCAAATATTGGCACAAGTTAGCGAAACGTGTTTCCCCATTGTGGTCCAAGGCGTGGAAAGCGTTCAGATTACATAGGAAGAGCTACCGATTGATGGCGACCGTCTGCAGCTGATGAAAAAGTGCCGAAAACGTTAACTTCCTACGGATATAGGATGTTGGACTCGGAATCCATCGGAGCTGAAATAAAACTGTCCTCGTTGTTTCTTGATAAAGGAACATCAACCGCGTCGTTGGATCGCACCATTCACAAAAGTCAAGTGTTATAGAAAAGTCGGATGATTTATAGTACGACTGTGGTCCAACCGTTTCCTCCGAAATTCTTCTTAGACCTCCAATGACCTATTCTTTTTTTTATAGCTTCCTCTGCGAGGGTTGTCGATCCCCTCAAGCGAACGACCTGCCCATCTGAGGGTCACCAGCTCGAGGTCCTCCGGGAAAGGCCGGAGATCTGCGGGTGGAGGGTTAATGCTTTTCCGATCACCTCTCACACGGAAGAGCACGGTCGTACACTAAAGGGCGACGATAGTCGATCGGAACGTCGTTCGTTTTTGTGCGATCTGTGTTGTAACTAATGTTCTTGAGACGCAACCGGTTCCTCCATTCGGTTGCCTCTTTTTCTTTACTGGCGGCGTTTGTGCGGCTTGCTCATAACCGCAAGCCAAAATTTCCAAAATTTGCACTTCCAGATATGTGCGCATCTTCCCATTTCTTGGATGTTTGCTGAGAAATGGCATATCTGATACACATCCGTAGCGTTCGCAGGTATCTACTTATAGTTTATCGTTTAACGTAAAAATCGACGCAGCAAAATAATAGTCCGCATACGGATAGTTTAGATCTTCAGAAAACCAGTGGTGCGTAGATAACACACAATAATCCATATTTTGAAACGTAAAGGTGTGACACAATTTGATCATATTTTGACTACTTTGAGTGTGTTTGGGTCGAAAATATCAAAAAAAGTCGCAATGCCAATTTTAAAACTTACCTACAATAAAAATACGCCATGTTATCGGATTATAGAAAATATCCACATATTTTGCAAGGTAAAACAAAGATTTTAAGACCAAGAACGCTCATTTTTGTGGCCGGAAAAAAATAAAATAGAAAACACTTAAAATGCAAATATATCAAGAGTACTGTGAGTTATTCCAATATTCAACCCATACTGACCTCTCTTTCCTGGTAGAGATCAGTATACCACTCTAGAAAATTCGAGGTCATTGAACGATTTTTGCCACCACGTGTCTATGAGAAGGCGTATGATTTTGAGTTTAGAGGAGATGGTTGCCAATATTCCATCGTAATCATGGTAAAAATTGTGTTCTAACGGTGTTTTCAAGAGCTTCCCCTTCCGCACGATGACGCGCAATCGGGAATCCGCCTTTACTGTAAATCTGTCAATAAAGTTACAAAAAGCGAATAAAGATAAGCGTTCAATTTCGACAAAACTGGCCATGAGCACTGCCACTTTTCAATCCCAGATTTTTCTCACGGCCCTCGGGAAACAGCTCTCTCCAACTGCTATAAACTGGTCACATCCGAGCCTTGCGTTTTCTAGGTACCCCTTCAAATCGCAACATTCAAACTCCGGTATTCCAGTCCGAAATGCGTACTCGGCAAAAGCCTGCAGTTACATCAATCTGTCGGGCCGTTCGCTGTTATTAGGAGTCACTTTTCTTGCGAAAAATCCGCGTCCTTTAGCGGTCGCTTGGGAAAAGGACAATGGAATGAGTCGACCGAGCTGAGCAGTCGGCTAACTAAGATTGTAAACAGCGGACTCCGGACTAGAGAACTATACGCGCCTTACTGGAACGGCCTCCCCCTCTGATCCTCTTCTGAGACAATCTCAGCTTAAGGGTTTCGTTTCTTTTTTCTTCCAGTCATGGCTTAGGATGGAACACAATACAGAAACTGAGAGACACAACACATGCACACTCACGTACACACTCTTACAGCTCAAGGGTCTTTTGTTGGAATCATCACGACACGGTTGCTGTTCGGACGCCTAGTGAGGTAATCCGGGTCGACCCGTTTGGATTGAGTGGAGCATATAGCTTTTGTTTCTTTCAAGTTTCAACTCTTGTACAATCATCTTTATTGAGGCGAAATACCATCGTGACATGCCTACCTCGTACACGTCTTGCGTACCTACACCTTGAGCTCGGATGATGTTCTATGTGTTACCTTTATTTCAAGGACGGTCCCTCCGAATTTCCATACGAGCTTAAATCACAATAATTTACGTTGGATAACACTGGGATCGGAAATTGGCTTACACTTACAGGCTTACTTCTGCTAAGAACTCCGTTCAGCCAGCGTTCAGCTCTTGCAGCCCAATTCTGACCGGCTGATGGGTTTATTGGTGTTGGAAATGATGTATTGTGCCGTGTTTTGTCATGATATTGTTTAATGGGCACTATTTTTCAGTAGAAAAGATTTTATGGGACAGGTTCACGATGTTTTGTGTTCAGCAGAATTCGTTGAGATTGCGTTAGCTTTTTCAATTATTGTTGCTGTTATTTTTAACCGACTTCAGAAAGGAGGTTGCTCAAGTTGACTTGTCGTACCTAAGGATTTTTCCGGTGGCTTTTTTCGATATGTTTGTTCTGCTCTCGGGCAAGCTATTTTGATACGATTTCGAAAATTCTTTCACTGAAATGTCGAGGAGGTCTACCATTTAGTACCATTATTTTTTCCATTTTTTAATTATTAATATTGGTGGCACTTCAGCCCAAAATAAGATACAAAATTTCGAAAAATATTTTTTTTTTGAAATTTTTCCTCTAAAAGCTGGTTTTAATTGACTACCACAACTAAAAAGTGAGAATAAAAATAAAACCGACCCCATAAAAAGCATGAAAAACTAATAAGTAATTAAAATACTAATGCTAAAAGAATAATTCTTGACATGAGAATGAAACTATACCTACAAAATACCTACAAACTATACCTACCTGAAATTATACTTCAATAATTTTAATGTATGAGCTACAGATCGATTATTGTACGTTTCATTATTTTTAAAATCTATAATTTTTTTAAACTATGGGACCATGTTAGGTATAGCGATGCCTAATACGATGCCCTGCGTATTTTACAGTTTCTAGAAATCTGGGATTTTAAATTATATGAAAACATATTTCTACTTGGATCCAAAAGGCGTGCCAGGTTACTCCACCTTCTGAATCACAATTTTTGAATTTCCCCTGTCTCAACGAGACGTTCCTTGAATTTTTGTTCGTATCGCTTCGTTTTAAATAAAACAATGGAAGATAAAGAATTGCGTTAGCGTTGATATCGATCGATTGATTTATAGGCGAACGATCCTGTCTGGGTGATAAATTTGACCAGTCTCGTGATGATTTGCCGTTCTATCGCAAACAAAAGAATGGGAGCAAACTAGACTGAGCTGAGGGAACTGAAATTGTTGAGTCAGGAGGACAATCGAAAACAAATAGAACGCCCCTGAAAATCGTAGTTAATTAACTATCCACGTTTCAGTTTTAAGATGAAGAATCGATTGCAAGAGTACAAGTCAAGAATACATTGAAGAATAGATTCATGCGCACTATGTATGGGTACCCGGGTGATTATGCGAGTGTGAAATTTCATAATAGAACTTTTCCAGATTAAGAAATTCTATATCGGGTTCGTGATGTGTGAATAAAACTGTTCGTGTCATAGCGTTTCTCTTAAGGTTGGTTATGTACGGACTGCTCTGAAATATTGAGCATTACCTCGTCATCCATGAGACCATGAGTCTTCGTTGCCATTTGAATACTTTTATTTGCCTACAAAAGACGACGTGACAAAAGTTGTCGTGGCAGCGAAAGACTATAGAGTATCGTGACCGGACGATTGCGCACTCATGCGCGGTTCACACGAGTCATTCAACGTTGTCATCATACCGCCGTTGTTTCCGATGAAATTACGGAAGTCGTATTAGGTTATATCGGACTGTAAGCAGAGACATTTTGACTAATGATCATGACATTATGTTGTTCATCAACGAGAAGTCATCGTTTCTAAAGCGACAATTTCAGTTTTAAATTAGGTAAATGTCTCAAGTTTTTTGGAACTTGATTTTCCATACCTATTCGATTTTAATTTGGAATCTATATTTACATTCATAATTAGGACTTATGTATTTCCATTTTTTTTTCAAATAAAAACTTAGAATTTGAAAAAATAACAAAAAGTCATCTTGTTGAGGAAGAAAACAATACATACGACATTTACTGAAGAAATCTGTAAAAACTCTTGTCCGTGGTTTTCAAAACGTTTGCGTTGGATTCTCGATGTATGATCAAACCTCGACAGTCCGACACCAAAAACTTTGAACAACCCGCGGTCGAAAAAAATCACTTCTATTCTAGCCACTTAGTTTTCAGGTTTTTCACCACTATTCAACTATTCTTTCATCGTACTTCATTCTCTGAATGAGATTCAATACCTGTTCTGTTTAACTAGAATGTCGGCTTTTAACTACCCCGTTGAGTTTTATCTAATTTATTTATTTTCCACGGCCGCAACTCGTCCAAAAAGCCTGAAAAAGTGGATGTTTTCATCCTGATAGGTACTTGATTTTTTTAAATTTATCGGGTGTTTGTAAGCTACGAAAACCATAACATGTGCTAATGTGGGTTTTCATGATCGAAAACTAAACAGTGTGTACCTACTATCGTCACACGAAATTTAGCAATTACACTAATGGCTATGAGGTACAAAGCGAGGGACTTCCTACGCGGGCAATGACTTCCGACGCGTGATATTTGGCTATCAAAGCGATAGTTAACCGTCCACCTATCATTTTGCTGGGATGTCTATCGAATACCAATCGAAACCGTAACCCAGGTGAGTGTGGGGAACCCTTTCGAAGTAGCAACTTCATGGCTATCGGTCAACTATCATCCTTCTATCATCGCACCCTGTGATTCTTGTGCCATAAATTCGCTATCATCCTTCTATGTAATCCTTAAGTATAGTTTTCGGTTCATTATCTTCGCTAATGTTGAATTGTCGGAGATAATGTATACTCATGCAATGGTCAGACCAACTTTACGACTGGGGTCGCGCATTCCTATCGAATATTCTCAACGGTAAAAATTTGACCCTCATCGCTTCGTATCAACGTTCAACTTCACATAGGTCGTACAGGAAAGTAAACCACACGCGTATCAATAAAAGCATATCAAATTTTTGGAAAATGCAGTAAGTAAATGAGCAGGGAGATGAAAAAAAAATGACCACGCGTCTTTGCACACGCATGTGACAAATGTGGACTTGTCATCATCAGTGTTTCTACGGGCGAGGTTCTCCTATCTAAGATCCGCCGCGTTTTCGAGATATGCCTTGAACAAACGTGGCACTGTGTTGGGATGGTTGCTATTTTTCATTTTTCTGTCCCCATTCTCAGCTTTTGAAATAAGTCAGCCCATTGTCAGCGGCAGATTCAAGCGGCGATTGGACTAATCGTTTCGTGCATCTCAGAGCGGCTGCGAATAAGAAGGACCGACTGCTCATTATTGAATTTTATTAATAGGTGAAGAATTGGGGCAAAGTTAATAGGGAGAAAAGAGAAGAATTCACTACAGAAAGGGTGTGTCTTGTTCGCCCCCTATCACTCTTTCTCTTCCGTTCCCTCGAAGCTTTCCGGGGTCCTTATCTCCAAGTTTTGTCATAACTTTCATTTGAGGCTAGAGAACAGGCAATCAGCCAGAATATGCTCGAGTTGGATGGCACTGCGGGACAACGGGATTCATTGTTTCCCAAAATGGAGGAATAACGCTATTTACTGTCCTTTCAGCTGGAGAACGTGTCATAAGCCGAATTAATTTTTAGCTATTAATTTTGGTACATTATTTCCAGAAATAATGTACCTATGTAATTGATCAAGAAAAATTTTTTTACAACACCCCCTGAAAATTTGTTCTTTCACGTTTCAGAGGTTCTAGAACAAGAATCTGCAATAAAAATTTTTTGTCCGTACGCCATACGCCGTACGCCGTACGCCGTCAGCAGCAAAACGCATGGAAGGAGTGGTCCGATTTCAAAAAAAAAACGAGCGTTTAGCAAATTTTCCTGTGACATGCACCTCCTATAAGGGAATCCTCTGAATCAAGGGGGTGGTCCTCAAAAAAGTTCAAAATTAGGTACCAGCAGGTCCTCCTCTACCTTCCTCCCCTGCCATTTTCCCCATATGACCTGCACTCATAGGAATATACAAATCGACAGTATACCTGCAAAACCTCGTATGTTCCGATTCGAAAATTTTACAGGAGGCACAAAAAACTCACCAAAACGACTTGAGGCATCATCCGTTTAAAAAAACCACATCCGTTGCATTTTTACCACATTTATACTTGACATAATAATAAGATTGAACAAAAATTAGAAGAAATGAACGTTTTGAAGCAATTTTTGGACTTACGAGGATTTATTCAAGACCTTACTCGTACTTACAAGGTTTTACACAGTTCAATCGAACTTCCAATAACGTTGTCTTTATTTCAAATACTAGAATAATTTCACTTGAGATCACAACATCTGCTCTTTCTCATCATTGTTTGGTAAATAAACAAGTTTCTTTATGCCAAAATATTCAACCAACTTTTTTGTTGGTATTTACCTGATTTTGTTTCTAAGACTGGCCGATTACCAGAGTGAAGTTAGCAACAGTTCACTGTGTGTTTCTTTTCTAAATTTTCGGACTCTAGGGATGTCTAGGAACACATTTATGGCAATTTTAAAATTGTGCCACTAGTCATACAGTCCGTACAGCTCGTTGCTAACTGCTCCTTCACACATTCCTTATACAGATCAGGTGACCTGGATGCTCGCTGCGCTCGCATCTCCAAAGCAGAAAAACATCCCCCATCAGTCCAATTCGACATACTCATCAGTCAAACGCTGATCAAGCAAGATATTTTATAGCCTACCTACTTATCCGAGAAGGTGTTGGATACACCAAGGTGTTTAATCCTAAGGCGTACAATGTGACTGGTGGCACAATTCATGTACAGCCATAAATGTGTTCCAAGACGTCCCTAGAGACCAATTAGTTAGAAAAGAAACACGCAGTTGACCGTTGCTAAATCGTTGCTAACTTCACTAAGCTGACATGATGACCAATAATTGGTCGTTACTATTGAAACGGCTGTGATTCGAATTGAGATTGTAAATTTCAAGAGCACTAAGTCAATACCCTCCCGAGATGTTAATTACTTTAAATTTTGAAGAGTACAATGTCGGTACCGTCCTAAGACATGATGTTTTAGTTTTCTTTCCATAGAAGGGTTTTAAAAAAGGTACATGACTTAAACGTGAAACGATGGCTTGAGAATGTGAATACCAACTGATAACAGTTAACCTTATTTTAAATACCTACTATGGAAAGAAAACTAAAAAATTACATCTTAGGAAGGTACCGACATTGTTCTCTTCAAAATTTAAAGTATTTTCATCTTGGGAGGGTATTGACTTAGTTCTCTTGCAATTTACAGTTTCAACTCGAAGAATCACAACCGTTTTATCGTATGGGATTGTTTATAGATTGTTTGAATTTCAGTTCGTGTTTCAACTCTCAGTTTTACAACTTACCACTTTCAAATAGGTTATTACGATTCTCAGCGTATTTATAAATTTAATTTAATAATACCTACCTTAATAAAAAAATATTTAAAAACCTTTTTTTTATAAAACTTGAAATAGGAAAAAACTGAGATTTTGGAATTTTTATCAAAAAACGTCTAAATTATTGAAAATAGCAGAAATGTTCGCTGGCTTTTATTGCTACTTTTGGAACCATTGTTTTGTTCTAGATGGATAAACACATTGTTGTTATTCCTCGTAGTTGTTCTCTTGTTATTAGTGTTCTTCAGAACAGTTGAGAATCGACTCTGCAAAAATATTACCCATATCGGAACCCAGAATTTTGATACGGGCCGAATTTTATTACCGACGATGGTTTCAAACCGAATTTAGAACCTGGTTGTTCTTCTTCACGATTTCGAGTATCATCTAATGAATCCATTTAGCCGTAAAGATCGAGAGCAACATTAAAGAAATTACCGGAAAATTGAAAAATCGGCCGGGGCGAGCCAAATGCTGGGACTTACGAGGTTTTACCACCCTCCTGGAAGGCTCTGGACTTACAAGGTTTTTCAAACGAACACAGATAAGACATTTTTTATCAGATCAATGTCAAACTTTTACAGACGATCGGTATCCTTCTCCTACGTCCACAGAGGTCAAAACCTGATTTTGGGAAAAAATCGGACTTACGAGGTTTTGCAGGTATACTGTCGAAATATCATGCGTTCATGTACATCAATCCGTCAGATTTTGAAAAAAAGTTCTTACCTTGGACCAAACGCAGACGAGTTCCGGCTTACCTGTAACAAGAAGAGAAAAATCTTTTAATAAAGCTCTCAATCAATTGACTGGAAATGAAGTATAAATGTTTGGCAAAAATATCCAGACGGCACAGATAATTTTTTTTAAATACCAATATTATTATTGTTATAATAAAGTCTTGGAAGGCAAAATTAAAATTAGAAGCTTGAAGAAATCGCAGATCTCGCTTAATCCAGATGATTTTTGGCGAGTTCGAAATTTGCAACGATTTTTTATCAATTTCAGATCTAGGAATCTAGTGAACAGAGTGACTCTCTTTTATCATTGTTTGTAAAGTGAATGCATAGAGACGTTTATGATTTTCAAGTTAATTTTTGTGCTTGCTTTTATAATGATGTACCTCGCTTTTACATCTCTAGACATCACGATTTTCTGTTATTTTTAAAGTACTTTGAAGTACTTTGCTTGACGATACAACGCGCTTGCAATTGGTTAAGCATTGAAAAGCATTAAGACTTACGTTTGGCCGCGACGCTCCAGGTGGGCCGATGTCCTCCGGCTGCTTACAGGTTCTCCAAGGCGATGCACATTTTTCAGCACAGAAATCACGGCAGAGAAAACACTGCTTTTTCAATCGCAAAAAATTTAAACTAACTTGAGGAAGAGAAAAAAAAATTGACGAAAATTTCGACGGATTTTTTCATGTACGGATTGGGACAGTCGGTTTAGCTGTTTTTTATAGACCTAGAATTTTTTTAGCAAAGTTGATTGAGTTTTCAAAACTACCTAGCTGCTATCATATTGACACTATCGGCAGCTGGGAAAAAAATTCAACAAAACGTTTCCGAACCCTTGCAGATACTAATGGTAGTAATAATTCATTAATAATTATTTGTAGTACCTAAACTATGTTGATACCTCCTAACATAATTTGTTGAGGTTGTCGTTTCCGATCTATTTTGAAGTGGTCGAGGGTGAGAGAACATATTCGGTAGGTACATATTTGAAATTTTAAAACCTAATTACCTACATCCTACTACCTACTTTTGAGAATTTGACAAAGTTTTTCTTCGACTTTGGATTTTATGTAGGTACTTACTTAGAAACGTGGAACATTACATTTTTACCGATTTGGCCCTGGCAAACAACTTTCTCAACCAGATTTTAGTAATTGGGCCATTCTAAAATTATGGGACTATTTCAGGTGTCGGAAAAACCAAAAAAAAAGTTCGATTTCCCCACTTTTTTTTGGTGTTACGGTCTTTGTAGGGTTCCCTCAGTACAATTCTGAAGCGGGACCACACTTTACCTCGTAGTTTCGGAAATATCGAATTTTGAAAATTTGTACTAGGTATATACAATTTTTTTAATAATAATTAGGAAAAAACGCTGCTAAGTAGATTAGTGACATGGGTACATTATTTGTCTGGGTATCTCAGAAAATAAAGTTCAAATAGTTGGAGAAGGTCGGTTTATCATCATATCATTTGTGGAGTAATGGTCAATCGTGAATTATTATGCCGAAAAGGTACGTTTTCACAATGATGAATAAATAGGTAGGTATAAAAAGAAAATACCTGGCGGCTGCTTTCAAAGACATATTTCCTGAGGCCTGGCGGCTAGAAGGCAGCCATTTTGTTAACCGCGTTAACAGGTGACAACTGTTATCAAGATCCGCCCCATTAACATAAGCTGTCTGATCCCAGCCTCACACTTTCAGTTTCTAATAGCCGAATCGCATTTTTGCAGTTCTGAGCCAATAAACGACGAAAGAGGCGGTACCAAGATCAAGGGTGGGAATGTTACAGCCGCCATTTCGTATTCCTCACGCCTTGAACCGATTGGAGCATGGGCCGTGAACCTAAGAAAACTGCAAAACCGCAATTTCAGCAGTGTCACTTACCCCAAAATTGACCGTGGTGACCAAAATCTCGAAAAATTGCAAAATTTCATGTTTCTTAGTCAAAATCTAAAGATTTGCGCCAAAAAACCCCGAAGTCAAATCCATCATTTTCCAGAACTTTTTCCCAGGCTCATACCTTGGATTCTCCAGCTGGAATAGGTTGTTTGCGTTTTTCTCAGTCCTGGAGAGTCGTAGAAAATTGCAAATTTTTTTTGTCATGTTCCTGCCTAAAACCTACTCAAAAATATTTTTTTTGGAATTTAAAAATTTTTTTAAAGGGTCAAAAAAATATTTTTTGTTTAGGTCAAAAATTAGTCTTTAAACCAGTTTTTGATTACTAAACCCCAATCGATTTTGACTTATAGGGAGTGAAAAATGTGTAAAAACCTTCAAGGAATCCAACGAGCTCTTTTGGCCAAAATTTCGTCCGTCCACTTCGTATCGAACCGCTGATCCGATTTTGGTGCGGTTGGTCCTAAAAGTTGTGTTTTGCTCCAACTTGAGGCATATTGTCAGGGGAATCCGATCAAAAAATTTTAAGTGGTCGAAAACCCAAAAAAACTGTTTTTGAGATCATGACTTTTTTTTACATTTGATCGTTTTTGAGTAGTCTAGAGTTGATTCAGAGGATTCCCTTATAGGAGGTGCACGTCACTGGAAAATTTGCTAAACGGTCGTTTTTTTTTTTTTTTGAAATCGGACCACTCCTTCCATGCGTTTTGCTGCTGACGGCGTACGGCGTGCGGTGTACGGACAAAAAATTTTGATTGCAGATTCTTGTTGTAGAACCTCTGAAACGTGAAAGAACAAATTTTCAGGGGGTGTTGTAAAAAAAATTTTCTTGATCAATTACATAGGTACATTACCTATTTCTGGAAATAATGTACCAAAAATGGTTGTGAGAAAAAAATTTTATTGCAGATTTGTGTTCTAGAACCTTTGAAACGTGAGAGAAAATGCGTAGATAGCATACTTTTATATTTCAATACATCCGAATTTCGGTTAAACAGGGGGGTTTTACTGAGACAAAACTTAAGAATATAATATTTTTTGTAGATATTTTCGTAGGTATAAAATTTTTTCAAAAAAAAAAAAAAAAAAAAAAAAAATTTGTTTGCCTACTGATTTTAAGATGATTTAATTTCAATTATTTTCACAAAAGTTTGAATAAAATATAACAGCCTGTACAGCAGAAAGAAACTATCCCTCATCAGATTTAATCACTCATCTGATCGGCACTCGATAGAAATCACGAGGCGCAACGTCGAACAATCGGTGAAATCACGAGAAACAGTCGAGCTCTCAAGCGTTAAAACGAAGAGCCTGATGTTCTCTGAAACCGGACCGCCAGGAGAAGACCCTCGGCGAGGGAGAAGGACGGACGATCGAGCCTTTCACTTCTGCCCGCCCAGCCTACCTACTTGTTTGGGGACCGGTTTTCCACCGACCTCCCCACTCAGATCTACCGACTGCCTTCCTCTAGCGATCTCCCATTATTTATTTCATCACATTTCACATTGTCATTGCCATTTAATCGCAACATTTAATCATTTAATAATTTTATCACATATTAATTAGATACCTACCTAAGATGTTGAGATGAAAACAGAGGAAAAATAAGTAGATCAGTGGCATGTGCACATTAGTTTTCTGTGTATCTGAAGAACTCGGCAAATTCTGCACAGGGGTTCATTTTGGTAAATTATTTCCAGAAATAATGTACCTATGTAATTGATCAAGAAAATTTTTTTTACAACACCCCCTGAAAATTTGTTCTTTCACGTTTCAGAGGTTCTACAACAAGAATCTGCAATAAAAATTTTTTGTCCGTACGCCGTACGCCGTCAGCAGCAAAACGCATGGAAGGAGTGGTCCGATTTCAAAAAACAAAAAACGAGCGTTTAGCAAATTTTCCTGTGACGTGCACCTCCTATAAGGGAATCCTCTGAATCAACTCTAGACTACTCAAAAACAATCAAAAGTAAAAAAAGTCATGATCTCAAAAACAGTTTTTTTGGGTTTTCGACCCCTCAAATTTTTTTGATCGGATTCCCCTGACAATATGCCTCAAGCTGGAGCAAAACACAACTTTTAGGACCAACCGCACCAAAATCGGATCGGCGGTTCGATACGAAGTGGACGGACGAAATTTTGGCCAAAAATTTCGTCCAGCCACTTCGTATTGAAATACTGATCCGATTTTGACTAAATTAGTCTTGAAAGTTGTGGTTTGCTCCAACTTGAGGCATATTGTCCGGGCAATCCGATCGGAAAAGGTTAACCGGTCCAATTCGGCATAATTAGGGTATATTTTTGAAAAAACACAAAATCTCAATTTTGAAGGTGATGCCGTGGGGTTAGAATTTTTTGAGTATTTTTCCCGGGTTTCTCGCTTGATTTACGCAAGATAGGGTGGTTTTTCCGAAAAATTCGAAAATTTTGTTTTTGAATCGGTTTGACTTGAATTTCTTAATGCGATTTCTGCGTTTTCGCGTTTTTGGCAATTTGAGGGGGTCCTACTGAACCGATTTTGAATTTTTTGAGCTCGTTGGATTCCTTGAAGGTTTTTACACATTTTTCACTCCCTATAAGTCAAAATCGATTGGGGTTTAGTAATCAAAAACTGGTTCAAAGACCAATTTTTGACCTAAACAAAAAATATTTTTTTGACCCTTTAAAAAAAATGTTAAAATTCAAAAAAAAATATTTTTGAGTATGTTTTGGGCAGGTACATGACACAAAAAATTGGAAATTTTCTACGTCTCTTCAGGACTGAGAAAAATGCAAAAAACCGATTCCAGCAGGAAAATTCAAGGGCCTACGAAAAATTTCAAAAAAATGATGGATTTGACTTCGGGGTTTTTTGGCGGGAATCTTTAGATATTGACTATGAAACATGAAATTTGGGATTTTTTCGAGATTTTGGTCAACAGGGTCAATTTTGGGGGCAGTGACACTGCTGAAATTGCGGTTTTGCAGTTTTCTTGGGTTCGGAATACGGAATGGCGGCTGTAACATTCCCACCCTTGATCTTGGTACTGCCTCTTTCGTCGTTTATTGGCTCAGAACTGCAACCAGTGGTGCATAGATAACACACAATACTTCCATATTTTGGAACGTAAAATTGTGACACAATTTTATCATATTTTGACTGCTTTTAAGGGTGTTTAGGTCAAAAATATCAAAAAATTCACTATTCAAAATTCAAAATTTGCCCAAAATGAAAAAACGCCAGTTTTTCGGTACATAAAAAATATCCACATATTCTGCAAGGTAAAAGAAAGATTTTAAGACCAAGAACGCTCAAATCGGTTCATTTTTGTGGCCGGAAAAAAATAAAATAGAAAACACTAAAAATGAAAATATATCGGAAGTATTGTGCGTTATCCAAATTTTGATTAAACAGGGTGTTAGGTCTTGCCGAGACAAACATTTCAGTTCAAGAAATTTGAAAAAAGGTTAAGAAATGAGGGAGTTATGGCCTTTTTTGTAAATGGCCACAGACGGACAGACGGACTAACGGACACACGGACACACAGACACTTGTTCAGGAAGTGATTCTGAGTAAATGTGTATAAGAAAAAGTTTTTTCTGAAGCTCCGTTCCGATTCTCGATTTTAGGACGATCACAATACTTCCATTTACTCTGTAAATATGGAAGTAAAAATGCGATTCGGCTATTAGAAACTGAAAGTGTGAAGCTGGGATTAGACAGCTTATGTTAATGGGGCGGTGTACAGTTTAGGATAATTACGTAACAAGTATAAAACTGGGATGCATATTTATGAATCCATTCTTCACTTGCCATCTAAACAGTCGGAAATTCGTAAAAAAATCAGTGGGCCGCTCCATGCACACGCGGAAGTATGCGTACTTACACGTTTGACCATGGAACTTTGGTTGAACATGGATTTATATAATTTATTTATTTATATATTATTATAATATATTACCGCATCGAATAAATAAAAGCAAGCTCCAATTCGAATAATCTGCTCATGTTATTGAAAAAAGGTCCTAAAGCCGTGAAAATTAGTATCCAAGCATACACAGTGTGTATGTATTACACACTTGTCTGCCCCCTGAATTTTCATCAATATCTAATACCCGACAGTGAAAATGGCAATACAATTTTGCCAACCTCCCGACGAAACTTGGAAGTTGTGATCCCACACGGGAGGAGTGATCGTTTTGAAGGGTTAGAAAAAGAATAAAAGGTTTCAACACATCCATTGTGAGAACGAGCGAGTGACGAGTGGAAATCTATTAGGTAGGAGGAGGGGCCCACAAATAGACTGACGGGAAACCGACCACCCCGTCAGAAGATGAAACAGTTTTTTAAATATCATTGTTCTCTTAGGTGCCTAAGAACCGCTTCGACCACAAAGAACCGAATGATGGATTACAGATGTCCACTTAATTGATCCGAACGTTCTCCCTCATCCCCACCATTCAGACTCCTATAGCAGTCCAAACCCTCATCGCTGCCTTTTGGGCATTTTCCAAAGGCTTCCCCCCAGTTCAACACCCGCGCACAACTACGACACCCGACGATGCACACCCGTGCCTCCCTTTTTCTACCTTCCTTCCTCTCCGCCCCGATCCTTATGTTTGGCCGTAACAAGAAGCTGTATGCACCTATTCTTAGAGTTGACTTCCCTGCTCAACGGGGACACTAGCGCGGCAACGCAACATTGTGAAGATCTGCCTCGATTTGGGTTAACAGTAGCGATGCCGTCACCAGAGGTCACGGGTGAAACTATTCGAAAAGAAGATCGTCCTGTGGGTGATATTTAGGAATCAGTAAATCATCGGGAATCGTAAAGATAAATAATTTTTCTGGCGAAAATAGTCGGGATTCGGCCAATTGAAACCACTCTTACCTTTGTCCATTTATTCCGTGACGTTTCGGAAGCAAACTGCTCCCCATCTTCAGACTGTACCTACTTGAGGCGTCAAGGATCAAAAGCGGATAACAGCAAAATTTCAGAAATTGATTTTTTTTTGCATTTTTCACAAGTTCAGATAAGTTCGGAGTTTTCACAAGATTACTTGAACAACACGACTTTTTGAAGCCAGATTTCTCGAGGTTCCTTTCCGGGTTTTATCCGGAGGTTTCTGCGGTATACAATTACCTATCTGAACTTGTGAAAAATGCGAAAACATCAATTTCTGACATTTTGGAGTTATCCGCTTTTGATCCTCAACACCTCACTTGAAATTAAATAATATTTCTCCGACATTGGAGTTTGTCAAACTCTTGGTTCCTCCAGTCAGTTGGAAAGCAAAACAAAACCAAACAAACATAATAACAAAAAAAAAAAAAAAAAAAAAACAGGAACAAAAAACAAACGAAACTAACAATGACTCAAAACTGGCAATAAACAGGAGGTTTTTCATAAAAATACATGCATTTAAAATTTAGGTCATAATAGCACTTAAAAAAATATAGCTTTGTCCTTTGGCCAAACTCCAATGTTGGAGCACTATTATTTAATATCAAGTACAGCCTGAAGATGGGAGCAGTTTGCTTCCGAAACGTCACCTAATAAATCGACTAAGTTAAGAGTGGTTTCAATTGGCCGAATCCCGACTATTTTCACTAGAAGAATAATCCACGGCTTACGATTCATCACCAAAAAATTAAATAATATTATCATTAGTATATTGAACGGATTTCCAAGTCCTGCTGTTGACATTACTTCCTGGAGTACCTTGGTATATAAGATTTCTTAATCCGTTTTGGTTGATTTCATGGATTTTGTCTCAAGTCTTCATTGGATATTTCTCTGGTTCTGTTAAATATTTTTTATTGAAATGGGTACGTAGAAAAACTCGAGTTTTCTCTCTGTATCTACTCCCGGCTTTTCTTATTTTTGAGCTTTCACTCGAATATTAAATGAGTAGTAGTGTCTGGATTTAGGTAATGTTGGTGTTCAGCAGAATGAAAGAGAAAAGAGAAGACGACAAATGCAGTTAGGCAGTTCGTTTTCACCAGTTCCAAACGAATGATGCCTGGGCGATAACCGTCAAGATTGTAGCCGACCGGGCTACATTATGCTCACGCACCTTCCGTGTTGTAGATCCGATTTTATTTCACTGACCACGGACGCCCTCTTTGTTGGCATCATCCCAACTCTAAAGTTCTACTCGGAGAGGTCGACTCAACTCGGACTGTCATCCATCGTTCCTATACGGTTTACGAATTTTTCTGGTCATTAAAATTTTTCGGTTGTGCTTCAAGCTAGAATAATTTATTTTATTGTTCCCTTGAATTTTCTCGAGCTTCAGAAAATATTTTCCCCTACGGATTGGTCTACCTGTTGATCCAAGAATTTTTGCCGCATTAAGACACAACTTTAATTATACACGATTGACAAGGCATTCTGAGTAGATTGACAATATAAACTGTTTTGCGCCACCGAGGGTCGGTTTATCAATTCAGTTTATTAATCGAATATCCATTATCCTCCGATTAAAAAGTTTCCATGGATACGTTGACGAGGGAATTCATAGTCTACATTTCCAAGAAACTGCTTATTCGGATAATAATGTTTATTTGACGAATAAACTGAATCGATGCACCCATCATGAGCCAAATTTTAAAATTCTTTCAAGAAATAAGAATTAACACCTCGATAACTCCCCTCAAAAATTATTGGTGAATTGAGTCCTCCCTCGTTGAGATAAGGTTAAAGCTGGGTTCACATGTGCGTAAAAGTCTGCGTAATCTGCGTATGCGTAAAGTGCGTAATGAGATCTGATTGGCTCGCAATTTTAGGCGCGCGCAATTTACCTGGTAAATTTACCTGGCAGCCAATCAGATCTCATTACGCACTGTACGCAGTACGGAGATTACGCAGACTTTTACGCACATGTGAACCCAGCTTAAGGCGCTCTTGGCAGTGAGTATGAATAGGTACGTAAAATAGAACATCATTTGCGTTTTTGGGATAGCCGGTGATGACTGGTTATTTGGCGTACAATTCAACAATTTTACTAGACAAAATTTTGATGAATTTACAAAATTTTATTCGCCTTGAAATTTCATTTTTGAAAGCTGGAGATACATTCTGAAAGAAAGTTCATGCTAAACTCACTTTGGGGTGGTTAATTACTATAATATAGTAATATAATATAGTCATATTATGATGCCCTCTTGGCTCTAATTTTATTTCTAGATTTCTTTTGTTTAACACGGCTCATTAGCAAGTGAAATTTATGAACGTTGTGATGGTTAGAAGTCGAATAAGGAAATTCGTTAATTAATTTTTTCATGCAATAATTGTAGTTGTTGAAACCCCAAGGACCTTACGTACAAGTACCCTTTTTGCATGAAACAATTCAAATACTAAATCACCAAATCTCGAATTTTACGATACTCAAAAAATATGAATGTATTGCTTTAAAGAATAAAATATTACGATAAAATCAATTACTTATTCGACAGCAAAAGAGGCATTTAGATAATTATAATTCCTCCTTTTCTTCGCTGATCGCGGGGCCAATAAGTAGCACTCAAACATGATCTTTTTTTAATTGCCTACCTACAGTAGGTGCAATGGCAAAAAAAAAAGCCGGGCGTTCTTTTTACGTTTACTTCGCAATTTGTAGAGTTACCATGCATACATTATAAAAAAACGGAATTGTTTATAGATTGGAATCTCTTAACGATGCTATTCGTACAGCGCTGTTTGAATTCCGTTGGTGAAATGTCCATTGAGAAACTCATTCGAAGCGAAAAGTGACATGGAAATTGATATGTGGATGATTCTGGTTCGCCCAAGTCATTTGTGGCTTTCTGTTTCAGGTACGGTTCACAATGCAAAAACACACTCGGTCACACTGACGAGCACTCACTGGCTCGTTAGGGTCCCAAGTCGACCCCAGACCTAATCAACCACTTGACAGAGAACAAAAGATTCCCTCAATCGATTAATCACATTGTTTCCCTGCGTTGTTTGGCGACGTGCCACAAATCCAAGCTCATTCGTCCCCCTGTTCGTTCTACAAACAGTATAGTACACTCCGATGCCCTGCCTCACTGACTAGAAACGTATTAATCCTTTTCGATGGCGGCGAGCCGGAGCGAGCAGTAAGACAATGAGAAATAATGGGAGCAGAAGAGCGATATAGACAAAAAGCCAACCGCCACCCTTTCCGATTTAATAAATAGCCTCCAATTCCAAAGTTAGTGATGCTTATTATGGGTGGCGAATGGGGACGCGTTAATCAAAGAGAACAAGAAGCGAGTGCTAAACTGTGAACTGAAGATGAAAACCTTGTTTCGGTACCTATCTATAATTCTTTTTGTATTGGCTGTTTGACAATATGAATTACGAAGCACCTAACCAGTATAAAAAGGAAAATAGGAAGCAGAGGCGGCCATGGTCACCCTTCTGATTTCATGAGATGAAGGTTAATTAAACGCTAATTATCGCATTTGTGCAATATTCCGGTGGGGTAGAGGATGAGTTAGCTGGCTGGAGATACTGAAGACATTTTTCGTTGTTTGAACAATTCGTTCCATGATCGGTAAAATCCTGACGAGGTTTAGCCTAGATCGGCATCAAATGGCGTAGTGTATGTGCGTAATGGGCGCTTGAAGGTTCGTTCATAAGGAACACATGGCCTAAACATCCGACCGAAGAGATACGCCAAACCAATGCTCTGTTTTCAGGTTTCTTTGTAGCATCCCTGTGCCGCTGTCGTACCGTTGTTGTTGTTTTGCTGTCTTCGGGTGTCCGTTGGCGGGAAACACACGCAGGCCGTGGCTGGTTCATAGCCAAAATGCCTGTCCGCTCGGTGTAACAGACTTACTTCATCGGTCTACGTGTTTCATCTGGATCACTTGAACTGTCAGATATGTCATAGCGATTGGGACCATTGAAGAAGTTGAATGTTTCGCAAAGTTTAGCACTGCCTCAAACTTACGTATTGTAATTTGAGTATTTTTCAAGAGCTACCTCGTATTTTTGCCCGTGATAGCCGTCTTATGGTATTTATATATCTGCCTAATTGTTTCCTACCATTAGATACTTATCCCATACTGCTGCTTGTAGAATTAATAGTTTTTACTCTGATAAGATTTATACGCAGTTTGCGCAGTTTGATTAGATGTATACATTCATATAATTCGGTATATTAATCATAAAAATTCTTCGAAGCTCATCTCGTGCACTGCATTTGAACAGTTGAGCAGTACTGCTTGTACCTAATTACCAATACTATTGACCAAAACGGTTTTGAGAGCACAAGTAATAGCCAGGCAATACCTCGGAATTTCGTAAATAGCTTCTGTAGGCGAATAATATCGATTTCTGAGGTGACATGTGTGCAGTGAAATTTCAATGTTCGATAGCGGTCTGCAAAATAGCAACCATTCGATCTACTGAGAGATGAGCCATGTATAATTGCTTGGTCCAAACCATTTTCCATGTCCATTTTCCCGTAAGACGACTGTAAACTGGTTTCTGGGAAATTTCACGGGCCCCTTGTCTTTCTCGTCTGCCCTAACCTACGGCGGTTGATTTATGACTGCGGGTCTCTTACACCCGCGAATGATACACGCTGCATGCATGACTGCCTCTGTTTGAATACAGGGGATTTGACGAGAGATCGATGATACATGCACACGTAGGAAGGTGCAGAGGGAAGTAATACTATGGCTCTTTGGCATAGAGGCTCGTCTTCGATTGATCTCTTCCCTTGTGTTGGTTTCGCCTTCCGTACCCATTTCCCTTGTAGTATTATTTGTTTGTTTGCTTTGATCCATCCCCCGTTACTGACGTTACTTCATCTCTTATCATAGGGGGCCTATTTGCACTAGTACGTTGTTGAAAACCCCCGAATGTAAATAAGCAGTTATTGCTAGTACTTATAATCCTTATGCCTTGATCAAATATGGAATTAGTAGAGGAAAGTGCCCAAAAGTGGACCCCCATTTTGTTTTTTATCAATAAAAATTATAGAACAATGAAAAACACATTTTTAAATGCATGTAACGATAGTACGGTAATGTTTTGTATCATTTCAATTTCAATTTATAAAATTATACTAAGAAATAGTAATAAAAAAATATTTTTTTCAAAACCCTGCAATTTTTCAATTCCAAAAAAAGTTGCCTAAAGTGGACCCCTACTAAATATTACAAAAATGGATGGAAAATTAAATGGAGGAATGAGATTAATTCAAATAAAACAATGCTAAGTCAATAGTAAGTATATAATAACAATAAATTACCTATCCTTTAATGCTAATGAATATATCGATTTCCGATTAGGCATCATCATTTTTTGAAGGCAAAGTCTCCATCACGGACGACCCAGACGAAACGCTGTCTTCTTCACTGATTGATTTCTCTTCGAAGTTGAGACGTTTTTCAGATTCCGCAGATGTTTGAACATGAAAAATAACGGGTTCCGCATTAGGACACTAAGGGGGGTCCACTTTAGGCGACTATAGCCTAATTATTCATTACTCTTTCAATGTTTAACAGACCGTTCAAGTGAGATAACTTGATGATAAATATTACCCTTATTCCTTACTATTTCAGAATAATACATGCTGGAAGCCTTACCTTCAAAAGTGTAGGAGAAATGTCGAATAACGTATGACTCTGTAATAATTCTAAAATACGAGAAATCACATAATGGCGAACTGAAAGCCGGCAGATGAAGTAGACGACGTGAACGCTCCAACTTGTTGTCACAGAAGTGGGAACTACTAGTTGCACTTGGTTTCAGTAAAGTTCAGCAGCGTACAGAGCCTAAAATGCCAGGGGTCCACTTTTGGGGAGGGGTCCACTTTTGGGTACTTTCCTCTATGGTCTATTCTCGTCTTTGAAGAGTTCGATTAAACTGTTTACATCCTTCTGGCTGATCTTACTTTGCAAAATTCTCTATTTCTGAGGACTCAATTAATAATACAACTTTGAATCGGTTTCGGAAGTTGCTGTATTAGTCAGTGTCACGTTACATGCATACGTATGACGTACATACCGCACTCTGGGAGGAACACTGGTATAACTGAAAAAACCTAACTTTGGCAAAAAGCGTTTGAAGTTTTTCTGAATCAAAGCTCGCTCATCCCTGACGCAAAATTTTTTCGCTCTCTAGCGGAAATTTTTCGAACTAGGTACCTAAACCACTAGTGCCTGTGTGTAGAGGGCATCAAGAGCTTTCCAACGGTATAAAGAACCCAAAAAGTCAAAAATTGGACTTATTCGGTGTTCCACCCCAGCGTATTACGATGCCATGAAAATAATACCGAAATCAGTGAATCGATTTTGAAATTTTTTTTGCCCTTACAATTTGTCGGCCCGGCATTGCTACGTACAGGATGGCTTTGCAAGACCATGATGAGACAAATTTTTCGTCGCTGGATAACGATAGATTGGGGCTGTGTGCTCACTTCTTGGGAGTGAGTATGGTGGAGTGGGACACAAGAATGGTGCGAGCAAGTCTCATTCATATTTCATCTATTTTGAGAAGTCTCGGGCAGCTGGACTCTCTAGGCTTGTCACAACAGATTCACATCATATCCTCTTCTTCCTCTTTCCTCGCAACACTTATTCTCCCTTCCAATTCGGTTCTCACTAGTCAAGGGCTCTTGTTTTTCATCTTATTCATTGGAAGATACTGTGTTGAACTGCTATGGAATCTCCTGTGCCGAAATCAACCGCCAAACCGAAGACCTTCAGATTCCCCACGATCTTATACAGAAACCTAAGCTTAGCTTCATAATGGTTGCAAGGCTGGAAGGGACGGTACATCAACTTTTATCGGAAACTCAAACTCTTAATAAACTCGAAGTCAAACTCACAATGAAACAGAAACTCAAACTCATAATCGAACTTGAAGTCAAACTCACATTGAAACAGAAACTCCAAGTCATAGTAAAAACTGGAGTCCAACTCACAATGGAACAGAAACTCGAACACATAATCGAACTCGAAGTCAAACTCGCAATGAAACAGAAACTCAAAATCATAATCGAACTTGAAGTCAAACTCACATTGAAACAGAAACTCGAAATCATAATCAAAACTAAGTCAAACTCGCAATGAAACAAGAACTCAAAATCATAATCGAACTTGAAGTCGAACTCACAATGAAACCGAAACTCGAACTCATAATCGAAATCGAAGTCAAGCTCATATTGAAACAGAAGCTCGAAATCATACCTAGTAAAACCCAAAGTCAAAGTCACAATGGAACAGAAACTCAAACTCATAATCGAACTTGAAGTCAAACTCACATTGAAACAGAAACTCAAACTCATAATCGAACTTGAAGTCGAACTCACAATGAAACCGAAACTCGAACTCATAATCGAAATCGAAGTCAAGCTCATATTGAAACAGAAGCTCGAAATCATAGTAAAACCCAAAGTCAAAGTCACAATGGAACAGAAACTCAAACTCATAATCGAACTTGAAGTCAAACTCACATTGAAACAGAAACTCAAACTCATAATCAAACGCGAAGTCAAACTCACAATGGAACAGAAACTCAAACTCATAATCGAACTTGAAGTCAAACTCACATTGAAACAGAAACTCAAAATCATAATCGAACTTGAAGTCGAACTCACAATGAAACCGAAACTCGAACTCATAATCGAAATCGAAGTCAAGCTCATATTGAAACAGAAGCTCGAAATCATAGTAAAACCCAAAGTCAAAGTCACAATGGAACAGAAACTCAAACTCATAATCGAACTTGAAGTCAAACTCACATTGAAACAGAAACTCGAAATCATAATCAAAACTAAGTCAAACTCGCAATGAAACAAGAACTCAAAATCATAATCGAACTTGAAGTCGAACTCACAATGAAATCGAAACTCGAACTCATAATCGAAATCGAAGTCAAGCTCATATTGAAACAGAAGCTCGAAATCATACCTAGTAAAACCCAAAGTCAAAGTCACAATGGAACAGAAACTCAAACTCATAATCGAACTTGAAGTCAAACTCACATTGAAACAGAAACTCAAACTCATAATCGAACTTGAAGTCGAACTCACAATGAAACCGAAACTCGAACTCATAATCGAAATCGAAGTCAAGCTCATATTGAAACAGAAGCTCGAAATCATAGTAAAACCCAAAGTCAAAGTCACAATGGAACAGAAACTCAAACTCATAATCGAACTTGAAGTCAAACTCACATTGAAACAGAAACTCAAACTCATAATCAAACGCGAAGTCAAACTCACAATGGAACAGAAACTCAAACTCATAATCGAACTTGAAGTCAAACTCACATTGAAACAGAAACTCAAAATCATAATCGAACTTGAAGTCGAACTCACAATGAAACCGAAACTCGAACTCATAATCGAAATCGAAGTCAAGCTCATATTGAAACAGAAGCTCGAAATCATAGTAAAACCCAAAGTCAAAGTCACAATGGAACAGAAACTCAAACTCATAATCGAACTTGAAGTCAAACTCACATTGAAACAGAAACTCAAAATCATATTCGAACTTGAAGTCGAACTCACAATGAAACCGAAACTCGAACTCATAATCGAAATCGAAGTCGAACTCACAATGAAACAGAAACTCA
The DNA here is from genome assembly GCA_036186465.1 of Nesidiocoris tenuis. Lineage (NCBI taxonomy): Eukaryota > Metazoa > Arthropoda > Insecta > Hemiptera > Miridae > Nesidiocoris > Nesidiocoris tenuis. The sequence continues at coordinate 10,295,153 of AP028910.1, forward strand.
AACTCATAATCGAACTTGAAGTCAAACTCACATTGAAACAGAAACTCGAACTCATAATCGAAATCGAAGTCGAACTCACAATGAAACAGAAACTCAAACTCATAATCGAACTTGAAGTCAAACTCACATTGAAACAGAAACTCCAAGTCATAGTAAAAACTGAAGTCTAACTCACAATGGAACAAAAACCTAAACCCATAATCGAACTTGAAGTCAAACTCACATTGAAACAGAAACTCAAAATCATAATCGAACTTGAAGTCGAACTCACAATGAAACCGAAACTCGAACTCATAATCGAAGTCGAACTCACAATGAAACAGAAGCTCAAACTCATAATCAAACGCGAAGTCAAACTCACAATGGAACAGAAAGTCAAACTCATAATCGAACTTGAAGTCAAACTCACATTGAAACAGAAACTCAAAATCATAATCGAACTTCAAGTCGAACTTACAATGAAACCGAAACTCGAACTCACTATCGAAATCGAAGTCGAACTCACAATGAAACAGAAGCTCTAACTCATAATCAATCTCGAAGTCAAACTCGCAATGACATAAAAACTCGAACTCATATGAACTGCATTTCTGTTCCATTGTCGACCTTAAACTTGAAGTCAAATTTCTGTTTCATTGTGTGATCGACTTCAATTTCGATTATGAGTTTGACTTTCTGTTCCATTGTGAGTTTGACTTCGAGTTCGATTATGAGTTTGAGTTTCTGTTCAATAGTGAGTTTGACTTCAAGTTCGATTATGATTTTGAGTTTCTGTTTCAATATGAGTTTGACTTCAAGTTCGATTATGAGTTAGAGTTTTCGTTTTATTATGAGTTTGACTTTTCGTTTCATTGTGAGTTTGACTTCTGGTTTTACTATGATTTCGAGTTTCTGTTTCAATGTGAGTTTGACTTCGAGTTCGATTATGAGTTTGAGTTTCTGTTCAATTGTGAGTTTGACTTCAAGTTCGATTATGAGTTTGAGTTTTTGTTCCATTGTGAGTTTGACTTCAGGTTTTACTATGATTTCGAGTTTCTGTTTCAATGTGAGTTTGACTTCAAGTTCGATTATGAGTTTGACTTTCTGTTCCATTGTGAGTTTGACTTCGGGTATACTATGATTTCGAGTTTCTGTTTTAATGTGAGTTTGACTTCAAGTTCGATTATGATTTTGAGTTTCTGTTCCATTGTGAGTTTGACTTCAAGTTCGATTATGAGTTTGAGTTTCTGTTCAATTGTGAGTTTGACTTCAAGTTAGATTATGATTTTGAGTTTCTGTTTCAATATGAGTTTGACTTCAAGTTCGATTATGAGTTAGAGTTTTCGTTTTATTATGAGTTTGACTTTTCGTTTCATTGTGAGTTTGACTTCTGGTTTTACTATGATTTCGAGTTTCTGTTTCAATGTGAGTTTGACTTCAAGTTCGATTATGATTTTGAGTTTCTGTTTCAATATGAGTTTGACTTCAAGTTCGATTATGAGTTTGAGTTTTTGTTCCATTGTGAGTTTGACTTCGTGTTTTACTATGATTTCGAGTTTCTGTTTCAATGTGAGTTTGACTTCAAGTTCGATTATGGGTTTGAGTTTTTGTTCCATTGTGAGTTTGACTTCAGGTTTTACTATGATTTGTAGTTTCTGTTTCAATATGAGTTTGACTTCGATTTCGATTATGAGTTTGACTTTTCGTTTCATTGCGAGGTTGACTTCGTGTTTGATTATGAGTTTGAGTTTTCGTTCCATTATGAGTTTGACTTCAGGTTTCACTATGATTTCGAGCTTCTGTTTCAATGTGAGTTTGACTTCAGGTTTTACTATGATTTCGAGCTTCTGTTTCAATGTGAGTTTGACTTCGAGTTCGATTTGGAGTTTGAGTTTCTGTATCATTGTGAGTTTCACTTCGAGACTGAGTATGAATTTGACTTTCTGTTTGATTGTGAGTTTGAAACTTGACAGTTTGACAATGAAAAATATATCATGCTCGTAGTACTTCGTGAAGGAATTCCAGAAAATGTTTGGGGGCCCATGGCCTCCTGTTACGGTTCCGCATTGAACCAAGTTTGAAAATACCAACTGGCCTATCAGACTTCATTTCTTCAAAATCTATTTAACTACGCTGATGAGAAAATGCAGATGTCGAAATATCACTGGTCGTCAAAATTGCGAATTGCCAAATCCATAACTGGATCAGGTTTTAGTAGGATGTCATCAATACGATCTCCGTTTGATAAGCTGACAAATCCACGAAGCCGAGGGGTAGGGGAAAAATTGAAAAAGAGACGAATCGGAGATGCAGTTTCTCGATCGTTCAATCGGCGGATCCGAATGTTCCTACTTACTAATCAAAATCGGTAAAGATCTCCCGTATTTCCGCGAGGATGTATCACTTTTTGAAAATGAGGGAAAACGATTGGAAAGATGTAATGGCTTCGGGGAAGGCGGATCGGCGGGGAAAAGGACGCGGGGCTGGCAAGATTATTAATTTGTCATCGTCCAATTAGCGTGATGTAATTGGAAGGAGGTTGAGCAATTTCCCCCGATGGAAAAGCTAAGTATCCCACAGGACGGGGTCCGGAGATGGCGCCCATTTCCTTCCTTGAGTCGTCTTTTACCCTCTTGATACCTTCTCGTTTGCCCCATCAGTCTGAAGCCAATCTTCGCTTTGGTTTTCCCCCTCTCAGATTGACGCGTTCATTCCCAATTCTTGAACAATTTCAAAATGAACCCATTCAATCGGATTGGGATATCGATATTGGGCTAAAGAGCTCAATCATTATTGTTTTCCCATCTTGTCAAGGTTTTTGTTTAGCTGATGTTTTTCTTCCGAAGCAAACTCTTCTCGAAGTTAGAGGGATGATAGGAGAAAAATGGAAAAAGTTTTTAGTTGAGTATTTTTTCAATAAATATGGGCATGGGGGCATGGTGAGGAATGCATTTGAAATTTTTATAATTATCAAACAAATTATTATTAACAACATCATTTTTTGTGTTGTTTCGTTTAAATCATTTTTATTTTTAAGAATCTTTTTTTTTTCATTTCGCTGTACTATTGTTTTGTAATTTTTTTTATTTTGTACGTCTTTTGTTTGTTTTGTGTGCATTAAAATTCAATACAAGGCTGAGCTCCAGCCACCTGGTTTGTTCATAAGGCTAACTAGCATCTCAAAAATGTGAAAAGAATAGGTAAGTCGAATTAACCAAACTTCGTCAAGAATCAAATCAATAAAAAATTTAATCAAATCAAATCACTCAAAAATCAAAATTTAATCTGTCAGTTCGATTGAAACTTATAATTACGTCCTCAGAATTATCGATCTATCAGCTGTTGCCAATTTATTATGACAGTAAATTATAATCAGTGTAAAACACTGTCATGCCACAAATTGACGTTGATTCATGGCTTTCTTCATGGTGGATAAGAAATTATGAGACCACCATTGACGATTTCATCCAAAATCATATTCTTCGTAGTCACTAATGCCGGCATTATGGGCTTAATTTTCTGGCTCTATTTTTCGAAATTTCATGCATCGACATTTTTTGTACGGAACATTCTTTAACGCTGACCTAATTGGCAAAAAACGTAACGGTATCGAGAAACAAAAGTGCGACACGAGTATAACAGTTGCAGTCAGCTCTAACTATGAGTTAGCGATTAGACCATAGATTGGCAAATCATGGTAAACCAGTGGTGCGTAGATGACACACAATACTTCCATATTTTGAAACGTAAAATTATGACATAATTGACCACGTTTAAGGGTGTTTGGGTCAAAAATATCAAAAAATTCACTATTCAAATTTTAAAATCCGCCTAAAGTAAAAGTACGCCACATTAGCGGAATATTGAAAATATCTACATATTCTGCAAGGTAAAACAAAGATTTTAAGACCCAGAACGCTCAAATCGGTTCATTTTGTGGCCGAAAAAAAATAAAATAGAAAACACTAAAAATGCAAATATATCGGAAGTACTGTGCGTTATCCAAATTCCGATTAAACAGGGTGTTAGGTCTTGCCGAGACAAACATTTCAGTTCAAGAAATTTGAAAAAAGGTTGAGAATCGAGGGGCTATGGTCATTTTTGTAAATTACCACCGACGGGCACACGGACAGTTCTAAAAGCCGGATAACTCAATGGGAAAGAGCTACGTCAAACAAGTGCAAAATGGCGGGCTTTTTCGATGATTGCGGAGGAAGCAACCCAGGTTGGGATTCAAAAATTTGGATTATTCCCCTTCCAAATTCCCCAAACAACATAGCAAAAATCTAGGACCACCATAATTCTTGTAGGGTAGGGTCAAAATTTGATCTAATCGACTGATCTTACAGACTACTTCTATTCCCTCAATTAGAGTTTCTGTTTCGAATTATGGGGTTACACAACTTCTATTCAAATTATTCAATTTATGACATTTTCGTCCTCGCAATAGAGCCGATTTTCAATATCTACGGTTAAAATAAAATGAGTAGCGATTTTTCAGGTTCGGCTCCCCTGCTGAAACAATAGTCTCAATTTTCATAGTCAATTTCAAAGTTCGGATCCAGGCAACAGGATGTGATAAAATCGGTAGTGTGCCAGCAGGAGGCGGCGGAGGTGGCGGTGCCGGCGGTCGTTCTTCTATGACACTAGAGAGGGCGGCCGAGCCTCCCAGAAATAGTTTCATTCTTAGCCCTTGGAACACGCCATTCTTCTTGCCTGCTTCTGTCATATCACTCTGTTAACCTCCTCGCCTCTTCTCCGCCTCAGCTCGCTGACATTTCGACTTTTTCGTTGCTCTTAACCTTCTTCTTTTCTCTTCTTTCATTTTAGCGAACCGTTCCCCTTCCCTGCGGGCCTCTTCCGTTCTGGCAACGTTAATAAATTACGCGCTCGCCTCCTCCTTTATTTCCACTTCGTTTCAAGAATAACGAGCCCCCGTCCCTAGGAAATATTGCGATCCTTATCGTGCGTTTTGCTATCATCGTCCCGTGCGAAATATTTCATCGTACGTTGATTACGGGTAATTTTATCGCCAGTCGCTGCGACAAAGTCGAGCTTCGAAATTTCCCCGATCCGACCGCCTGAATTGAGACCGGAAATGCGGCATAATCAGAGGTCCAGAGACGGGCCGAAGATGAATCGACCGTAGGCGGGGGTTGACCGCCAATCATCTGAATCAACTGATGATGGACAATAAATTCATAATATCCAGAACTTATTTTCAAAATTGGAATCTTTCCGGTCGAGAATCCTTTGATAGAGTCATGAATTTGGTCATGATGAAAAGGAATGGACAACAGAGCCATAGGGCCGTATTCATAAACGTCCCTAAGCATTTCAGGAGAAAAACTCACTGCACTACACTACAGGTAGATATTCATTATGATAGTACCTAGTCTCATCAATGATGCAGTTAACTCAACGGTCAATCAATAATTGATGTCAATTATTGACATCGATCGAGTAAGATCAGTACCAAACACAGATTTACAGAAGAATAGCCACCATCAATCTTTATGTTTTTTAGGGTGCTAAACCAAAATCCAGTCGCCGTTGTGGTTCATTTAAAAAAAAAATAAACCTTTGCAATCGGTCAGGAAAAAAATTCAAGACCCCCTGAAAATTCGTTGGTTTACGTTCAAGGGTCAAATTTTCGTTGTCCGTCCGCCGTCCGGGGTTTTTCAGGGGGAAGAAGTTGTCGAAAATTGTCGAAATTTTCACCAAAAATCAGGTTCCGTATCTAGTTGATCCTAACGTATCGACTGAACCCTACCTTAATTACAAGGCCCGTAAAATAGCTGTAGAAGTGGGAAAAAATTCGTCTTTTCAGGAAACGTGCAACATAGGCACCTCGATGCAAAAAAGGTAGTCCCTAAAAAGTTACTTCTTTTAGGAAAACAACAGTTGTTGCAGCTTTTTTTTCGCAAAATAGCCAGAGTTAATTACTTTTCGGAATCAGCAATAAAATTTATTGCTTTAACATTTAATGTTTTGTGAGAAGAGAGTATTTCGTCGGCGACACCGCAATACTCCACATTGTCATTTTTGGTAAAATTGAGTGTCATACTCCAAGAACTGAAGATGGTTGCGATTCTGACCATGAATATTTGGAATTTGGATATTGTCAATAGATAAAATGGAAGCACATCGAGGACCACGATCATAATAATTATTATTATGTTCTATTTAGAAAGTAAATTAAACATAGATACATCTGATGTATACTAGAGGCGTGTAGTTTCAAAATCGGCTTAATTCATGTTTTACCGAAATTAACTTTTTTTCATTTTTCCCAAGTTCATGGTCTATTTTATTACCCTGCAACGCCTTATGGGTCAAATCCGGCTCAATCCGACAGAAAAACGGTTCCAAAACAGTGGTTTTGCTTCGATAGTATGCTTCAAGGAAAAACGCACAGTGAGCGCGCAAATCGGGTTTATGTTATCACCATAAGAATATTTATATCATCATCATGTTTATTTTATAGACCACATCGTAACCAAGTTTAGGTAAATTCACTTTTGGGGAGAAAAGACATTCAGCATGATACTCGAGAATGTGAGGAACATAATCCATAAAACATGATTTACATGCTATAGGAGAACGAAAAATCTTTAAAACTGGTTTCTCGGCTCTCCTTAGAAGTAGCCAAGCTGACGATGAGGGGAATTGGGACGATTTTTGACATTTTTGGGCCTCAACACGATTAGCTATGATTTTCTGAACTGAAGAAATCCGAAAAAATGGAAAATCGCCAATAACTCGAAAATTTGGACGTCACCAGAAAAACTACACCGGATTCGGCATTGTCGCATTTTTTCCACGATAGGGAAGAGCAAAGTAACGGTATTAACCAAGTTGCCGCTTGTTCTCGAGGGGTTATGAGTTCATGAATCCGATGCCTCCTCAACCTTCTCTGTTTTGATAAGGTACCTTCAAGCAAAAACTCTCGTTGTTAAAACAGAATAAACAGAGGCCGCCTGAAAAATTAGTCACGCCATCTAGGGTTAAGACCTTCCCAAAGGTGCAGTTCAGCGTTGAGGATGCGAACGAGCTTGCGCCGAAGCCTCACAGGTTTAAGGACCCGTACTTTTCAATAAATCCCAATTCGTTCCGTTTCCCGTTCGTTTTCAATCAGTCGGCTTCGTGACCTTTACTTCTCAAGGAGTAAAATAAACTAGCAGCTCCGGTGACTAGGAGCAGAAGCGAAGTGTGATAAGCTGGTCGGAAGCTTTCCGTGTTCGTCCTGTAGGGCGAAACAGTGTTGCCAAGGTGCGGACGTCAAAAACCCCTGGGACAACTTCGAAAAACCCCCAAATGAGAGAAAAAAAATCCCCGAAAAAACCCAAAAGTTAAGGAGAAATTAAAAATTAAGTATTTCACATAAAACAGGACCTAACTCCATATTACGTTGTTACGTTCCTAATCTACGATTTTAAAATGTAACTAAGACTATGAACTATTTAATACTCATTCCTTCCGACTTCCTATCATCCAATTTATACATACAATCGAACTTGTATACGTACCTTTGAAGTTGACAAATTATTCAGACAACAGCAGCTCCCAAAGTCAGTCAAAACATCATTAAAAATTAGGTATGTACCCATAATTAGGTACATCCCAATTCCTTTATTTGAGTACTTATCTTTCAAAAAATAGCTGTGCAGTGACAGTGCTGGCATTAATCTGCTGTAGTTAGCTGTTATTTCTTCATTTTTAGTTCTCTCCCCAGTCCTCCTGCCTTCCGTGAAAACCCCCAAGAGAAACCCCCAAAATCCCCCTCGGGCATTGAAAAAACCCGAAATTTGGGGAGAAAACCCTCAACTTGGCAACACTGGGGCAAAGTCCGTATAAGGCGATTTGTTAATTCTTCAATAAAAAAAATCGTAGTTCTTCAAGAGGTTTTCTTTCTAATCCCCCTGATGAAATGTTTATGGTTTAGTGAAATGTTGAAGATCGACCCGTTATTCAATTTTTGAAGTCATCTATCAGGGGTAGGGTTTTCAGAGAAACTCTGTCTCTTTCGCCGAGCTTTCGAAAATTTATAATTTCTTCATCAGGGCTTGGGAACAGGTCTATTCAGTCATATAGTGACCACTGTCTAAATTTGATGTCCATGAACCTGGTTTCTATTGTAAAATTTTGAAGAGAATTATTAAAATACAGCATCAATGCACGGCAACAAATATATAAAAATACTATTTTTAAGACGAAATTTTATGTTAAAAACTTTTAAATAGAAAATTCAATTCTAATAACACAGCCAACTGTTTACGGTTTACGTTTCAAAGGGTGTAGAATCCGAATTTGGAATAAAAAAATACCGTCCGACCGCCGTACCCCGAAATCCGTACACCGTACGGCGCGCCGTCCGGATTTGGCGCTTTTTTCCAAAACGGCTAGAAATTGTTTTGTTTAAAATTTCAGGGGAAATCAACCTTGGTCCGGGACGGATACTTTAGCCCAGACAATAGTTCAATCTTGAGGTTTCTACAAGAATTGTTAAAACCTTGAAAAATTGTACTTTCCGATATTAAATATCCGATATTAAAGAAATTTTCTTTGTCGTATAAGCTGAACGACGGAGACCGTCGTCACTTCGATCGCTTTTACCGCGTGGGAGTTGTAGCCGTTTCAGTAAGCGCCCGTATGGGGCAGGCTTGGAGGATTCCTTGGTTTTGTCTGATTAAGCGATGTGTTGTCACTCCGCACAGATAATTGAACCAAATTTCAATTTTTTTTCTTAAAATATCGATGTTAGTTTAAACTTGTGATAGTAAAGGAATGCTTTCTATAAGTGTTTCAGTGCACGGATACCATACGGGTGCACCTAAATACATACCCACCTGGGAAATTAATTTATGGTTGTTCTGAAAAATATTTGTTTCAAATATGCAGATCAGGCGGATCACTATATCAACTCAGTTGCCCACACTGACGGCAATACTCAATGACGACTATATTCGAGTAAATATTACTAGTGCTACTGTGTATTGTTATAATCGACGAAACGCAGTATTTTTGTTAAACTTCCGGTCTATTCCAGTTTCTTTTGATGCAAAAGGAGTAAAAAGCGACTGTTTCTATTCCGTCTCTCGATATTTAATGCAGGTGGGGAAGTATCGATAACTTTTGACGCAAGTTGAAGCCACTCGTTCTTTATTTGTTGTGATTGCTGGATAAACATCACGATAAATTTCATACGGGTGCAGGCAGATTCATTCCTAGGCAATGGGCGGATCACGAGCTCATCCTTATTTCCCTTGTTTCCTGCGAACGTTTTCATTCGACTAATTAGGAAAGAAATAGAGGCCCACCGATCTCTTTGATGTTGAACTCAGTTGTTTCCTCGCCTTCTTTTCCAGCAGGGATTGATACATCTGGTGAAACTTGAATTGTTTTACTGGCCTGGCGGTAGCCCGAATTTCAAAGGCTTTTCTTCTCCCGCTCTTTCTCCTCCGTCCATTCAACTATGAAGTTAACTCCCGGACTACGCTTCTGTTGTTTGTAAACACGTTTTGAGGTAGAACAAATGTTTATGAATGTACCTACCTATGCGTTGGAAAAAGTTCAAAGAGATCCCAAAAACTACACTAACCAATATGTGAAACAAAGAGAGCGGCATCGATTGTCCAATGGTATGCGGCCGTTTATCTGCCCATTAATGAATGTTGCTCCCATTTATCTCCCGCTGTTTCATCTACTGTTCCGATCCATCGTATTTTGTACCCAGAACAATAGTCAAATGTTTTTACAGCCCACTGCTTTCGAATAAATGAATAAATCGGGGCTTTTTTAAAGTGCGCATGTCCCAAAATACACCATTTTCCTTTTTTCCCGCTTTTTCTGGTTTAAGGCGCATTGACCGCGAATTTTTTGAGTATTTTTTGCCGATTTTCTCGCTCGATGTACCAAAGGATTGGGTGTTTTTTCGGAATTTCGAGGAGAGATTTTTTTTTTATTGCTTGGCTCGAATTCATCGATTGCGATTTCTTCTTTTTCACGTTTTTGCCAATTTGAGGGGGTTCTACTGAAGCGATTTTGAATTTTTGAGCTAGTTGGGTTCCTTGAAGTTCACGTTTTTCACCGGAAATGAGGAAATAATCCTGTTCTTATGTATTAAAAACTTCATTCATATTGGCACCCCACAAAAGTGCAAGTTGGTCGTAAAAATGAAAACCTTATCAGAGGTTGACGTGTTGTTCCATCGCGGAAACGTTGACTGTATGAAAACCAGTGGTGCGTAGATAACACACAATACTTCCATATTTTGAAACGTAAAATTTTGACACAATTTGATCATATTTTGACTGATTTTAAGGGTGTTTAGGCCAAAAATATCAAAAAATTCATTATTAAAATTTTAAAATTCTCCATATGTGGTAAAATCGACATTCGATATCGTTCAACATGGAAATCTGACCAGATCCCGTCTGTTTGGTCGTTTGTTGCAGAAATATGTCTTCTAAGAGGAAGTCACCGCCATCGAAACTGCAAGAAGGGTCTGAAGACGGCGGGGAGAAAGTGAATGGTGAAGAGGAGAAAGGGGGCGGTGGCGGAGGAGGTGCAGCTGGAGGAGGAATCGCAGCTGGAAACATGTTCTACAAGCTGAACTCAGGATCGTCAAGTAGCGAGCTTGAAGACCTGATCGTGCCGACTGACGCCGACCAGGACCTCCTCAGTCCGCCAAGCAAGAAGCGGCTGATGGAGAATGGCGTCGACTCCGGCTACCTCAGAAGCGTCGCCAAGCAGGCGCCGAGCAAGGCATACGCCGGCCCCCCTTCCTCCTACGATATGGACCGGGAACGGGAACGAGAACGGGACCGTGACCGGGACCGAGAACGTGAAAGGGACCGAGATCGGGCCGAGTCTCCCGGAACGGGCGCCGACGCCGTCGTCAAGGGTCTCGCTCACCACCTCAACAACAACACCTCCGTGTACAACAACAACAACTTGACGTCGGGGAAACGGTCGATGGACGACGTTCTGAAACGATTGACGTCTAAAATGAACATTAGTACCATCAAAGAAGATCGGCACAAGAGACGATCCCCAGAGAAAAACAGGTAAGCGAACAAGAAAATTCTGAGAAGTAGGGGAAGATGGGGTAAGATGACGAGGTGGGTAAGATGACGAATTGTGATTTTCTCCTGATTGAAAATAGTTAGAGACACCGTTCCAGCGTCACCAGTGACCTATAGTGGTCCTACTCGTAAGTCAACGGCGGACATTCGCGCCCCCGTCTCGAAACATGGTATTTACAACAAAGTTCGATTTCGAAGATGTGTGATGTAACTTTTGCTCCACTTCTCCTAAGCAACTACGATTTTTTGGTAAGTCATTTGAATTTCGCGTTTCAATATTCTGAATCTTCTATTCGTAAGCTACAATTTCACTGGAAAATGAAGTCGTTTGCTTTGAAGCTGCATGTTGATGCACCAGTTTCAAAAAAATATGGTGGGCTGGGGTAAGATGACGAATTTCTGTGTGGGTAAGATGACGAAAGGTTTGGTGTATCGTCATCTTACCCCCACATTACTTTTTGATTGTGAATTATGTATCTAATCACAATTTTACACCATTCTAAACACACTGTTTCTCTTAATAATTAATTGTCTTGCAGGGATCGATTGAAAACCGATAATGGTTGGAACGAGAAAAAGCCGCTCATCAGCAGTGGAAATGTGACTTCTGCGCCCCTAATTGAAGATTTTATAGTTCTACTTCGTCTAAATTTCTGTTTTGAGTAAAGTTTGTATGATTTCCGTTCAAATTTTTGTCAATTTGCCATCTCAACCCCCCATTCGTCATCTTACCCCGGGCCACTCGTCATCTTACCCACAACGTGGGGTAAGATGGCGAAATTTACATTTTTCCGAAAATTTATTTTTTTGACATCTTTCAGTTGAATGTAAAATTTGAAAAAAATGTATGTTGTACTCGGGTAATCACTAAAACGAATAGTTCCATTTACAACTCGCCTGGCTGCTCACAGAGCCTAGAAAAAATCTTAGAAGCTTAGGTTCGCCATCTTACCCCCACTTCCCCTAGATTAGAGACATGGGTACATTATTTTCCTGGGCATCACAGAAAATAGAGTTCAAATAGTTGGAGAAGGTAGGTTCATCATCAATTTGTAGGAGTCAAAATTAGTATAAAAATATCAAAACACTGAACGATTAAACAAGACGGTGATACCCGTTAGCGAGGTCTCCTCAGAGACAATGCATTATACCCAAGATTTTCACGGACGGCCTCACACACCTCTTTACACTGCTGTAATTAAACTGCCCACCCTATTAATATAAGCTGGCTAATCCGAAAACATTTACTTTCTAATAGCCGAATCGCAGTTTTGCAGATCCGAGCCTATAAACGGAGGCCCTCGTGTAAAAAGTCAGTATCAAGGGGGGGAATGCATCTGATATGGAATTCAACACCCGACATTTTCTTCTGCATCACGCTTTTGCCTTAAACCCAGAGGTACTTAGGCCGTAAAACCAAGAAAAATGCGAAAAATCGCGGTTTCGGCTTTATCACTCCCCTGAAATTGACCACGTCGACCAAAATCTCGAAAAAACGCCAAATTTCATGTTTCTTAGTCGATATCTAAAGATTAAAGCCAAAAACCCCGAAGTCGAATCCATCTTTTTTTTTGAAAAATTTCCTAGGATTTTTCAGCTAGAATCGGTTTTTTGGAGTCGTAGAAAATTGTCAATTTTTTGTATCATATACCCGCTCAAAACCGGCTCAAAAATATTTTCAGCTTGCTTTATTTTGCTGAATCTTTTTGCTTTTTCAGCAATCTTTCTATTGCTTAAAGCTTTTTTCGCTTTTGCTTTAATTAGCTTTAATTTTTGTAGATGACCCAAAACGGAAAGGTTTTCCACACACGGACGTTGTTCACGACACGATTCTGAGCAAAAGTGTTTAAGTGAAACTTTTTTCTGAAGCTCCGATCCAATTTTCGATCTTAGGACGGTTACAATGCCTCCATTTATTTTGTAAATATGGAAGTTATACTTAGTATAAAGTCCAGCTATACAACACCTCCCAAAATTCAATCCTATGAAAATCATCAACTTCTTGGACGTGAATGCACGCAATTGTTTACTATTTGAAGACACCTCTTGGCCAATCCTAGATATCCTATCGATACTGGGAGCGAAATTCAGTTGAAAGTCCACATTTCCACATTGATATTCCCTTTTCGAACTCGGCCAAACGATGCCCCGACTTTCTGAACATCCGAAACTATTCTCACGATTCACTTGGGCACGGCTTTCGAGCCGAAACGAATCCTCGCATAAGCCCGTGGCATGTGAGGAATCGCACGTCATAGCCATCCGCAGACAACAACAATCAATTATTGAAGGTGGGGGATGTGAAATTTAATTGGCACACGCTTCAACAAGGAAACGCACTCCTTTTCTAAATCATTCACGAGAATCAATTCACAAAAATAATCGACGGCCGGCTAACAACCTGCACAGTCTGTCTAATAGGTGAAAGCCAGCCGTACATCGAGGTTCGAAATGCCGGACTTTTTCTGCATTTGCGTTATTAAGGGCCGCCTCTCCACAGGAACCGGTTCCATCACGGAGCGGCGGCCGACTTAAAAATGACTTCGGAATTTCAGAGGCCTTGGCTGGGAAGCTGAGACTGAGAGAAAGGTTGAATTAAGCTCGGCTCTTTCGTGCGAAAGCATCGTTATACACCTGAAGAGGAACTTGGGGCCCAGCCCAGACTTGCTTTCGTAATATTATATTCTATTATGTACACGAGCGACTTTTATCGCCCGAATCGAAGAAATTGCTCCACAAAAATCGCCTCCCCCCCAACACGAGGCGATTTTAATTGCCGAACCGCCCAGCGACATTTTATTGTCGTAGTTGCACAATTTATCCATTAAAATTGCTCGATTTTCACGATTCACGTTCAGAGAAGCATTTGCCAGCAGACCCTCGTTTCAACATGGAGCAAGGAGACGTTTTGATCGCTTTTTTTACCCCCTGCCATAATTTTCGGAGTGAGTAAAAAGTTATTGATGACGATGATGACTGGGATTATTTTAACCGAATATAGTGAAGTTTGGGGTACTTCAAAATGTGGAATGCGGATCGAAGGTTAGGAGAAATTTTGCGAATATAGTGAAATACAATAATAACAGGTAGTTAGTACCTAATTTATTAGTTTACCTAATTTATTAGTTACCTAATTTATTAGTACCTAATTTATTCCGATTATTTACACGAATGTGTGTATGATCGAAGGTGTTCTTTGGAAAAAATCCAAAGCACACTTCATTGGTAGGTTTTAAATTTTTTTCTAAAAGTGACTTCTTGAAAAAACGTCTCATTTCAAAAAAATAAAATAAAAAAATTGCATTATTTTAATTTGAAACATATTTTTTTATTCGTATTCAACTACTCGTTAATTTCATTTCTGCAGGTCAAGTTATTATGTTATTTATTTCTATCTATAATTTGAATTCCTTCCAAACAGCATTCAGTGGAAAAGAGTTGCCCTGCCAATTGCATTTGATTTGCAACGCCTCAAACTGAGTCGCTTTGGTGATTGGTGATTCTGAGCGGGAACTAGTGCTTTGATTTGATAAGTCTATCACATAAATGTGTAACATAAATGTAGGCTTGAAGTCTTATAAAAAATTGGAAATCGCCCCTAAATAGATTAAAGGGGTGATGAAAAAATTGAAATCAGCGCGAAAACACGAATTTGATGAACATTAAATATAGAACATTAAATTTTAATGTTCTAAATAAAGCAAGAAATTATCGGAATCATGATTGAAAGAAAAAATCAAGGAGAAATGAGCTTTTTATGTCGGGGAGTAAAATTTACTCCGGCGATTCCATCAAGCGCATTCCTCCCAGCGGTTCCAATTCAGGGATACGTGGATATTTTTGTTTTGTGCAGGTAACTAGACAAATTTTAATTTTGGGCGGGTTTTAAAATTTGAATGGTGAGTTTTTCGACATTTTTCATCCACACTGCCTCCAAAGCCGTCAAAATATAGTCAATTTGAGTCAAACATTTAAGCACCAAAATATGGAAGTATCCACTCACCACTGGTTTTTTTTGTGCATGGGACAAATAACCTTTTGTTAATGCCTACCTCTGCACATTTTATTGCGCATCTTTTGTTACGACTCAATGCCACTCGACCAAAACAAACTCTCAACTCGCGTTTCGACATAACGTCTGTAAGGGAGAACACATTACAAAAATCGGGTTTGTCCGCTATAAAACGAAATGCAATTGGATAAAACCTTTCCCCTATACTAATGGGGCCGTATTATTTATTTACCCCCGATAAAAAAAGAAAGAGCACAAAAACACGATAAGAACCCCTTTCTTCTTAGTACTCCCTCAACCCTGTTTCTCTCCAACTTCTGGACCTGCTGTTTTTATAGGAATTAGATCAAGTGACGTAAGGAGGAAGGTCGCTCCCCTTCTTCCCCGAGGACAATGAATAAATTATTCGGTTTGCGGGCAGAAATGCAGGAAAAGGGACGGGTTAGGTTTAGCTGAACTGGCATGAGCATTGTGGCGGGGGTGATGGCCTTGAGAGGGCCTGAGAAGATGGAAAGGGTACACATGTCTGTGGTGAGCCCTTGTTCTTCTCTATTGTTCCGTGTTGCTGTCGCATGTTGCATCGCCAACTAGCCCGGCCAATGAGTCATGATAATGCTTCATCTATTTAAAAGGATATCCCATATTTACTTACGACCTTACTGTACGACCTTCGATGTCCCAATATAAGTAATGCCAATTATTTTAAAATTCTAGAAACCTTGAACATCGGTATGACTTACAGCAAACATTAGTTAATAGGCTGAAATATTTATTGAAATTATTATTATTATTTTTGAGGAGTGACCACAACGTAGCTTTTGAGTTTTTCACCATGTGGACAGAGGTAGTGATCACCTTAGACCTAGCTTGATAAAGTTCATACTTCCTAGTTACTCCCATATTTACAAAGTGAATGGAAAGTATTAAAATTGTCCTAAAATTGGAAATCTAATCGGAGCTTGAAAAAAAAAACTCTTAAGTATATACTTTTACTCAGAATCGCTTCCTGAACAAGTGTCCGTCTGTGGTCGTTGACAAAAATGGCCATTGTCAACACTTCCTCAACCTTTTTTCAAATTTCTTGAACTGGGATGTTTGTCTCATTAATCCATGTCTACCTGCCTAACCGGAATTCGAATTACTCTCAGTACTTCCAGTAAGTTTGCACTTTTATTGTTTTACTTTTTACTTTTCCCTGGCCACTAAAATGATTCGATTTGAGAGTTCGTGGTCTTCAAATCTTTTACCCGTTACTTTTTTTACCATTTCTATCCATTATTATAAACTGCTGTTTGCTTTCAATAGGGATATTTTGTATCCTCGACTATTTTCATCTCATTTTTTTCCACATTGTGATTTGTCAGTGGTAGTCGAGATTGGAGGCGGTTGCCTCCACAAAGAAAAACTTATCGCTCAATGAAATACTATTATGATTGTGTCTAGTCTGGCGTATCGGATATCCTGCCCGAGCCGATTGAAACAAAGAAAGGAACAGTGATTTTGTAACAATGCGAAGAGGTCACCGATAAACGACTGACTGGTTCCACATATTTCAACATTCTTTTTCCAGTTATCTAGTGCCAGAAAATCGGAGGAGTAATTTTAAGGGGAAATATAGATCACAAGAAAACTTCGGGCTCACTCTCTTGAACTGTCCAAATGAAATTAGTTGGGTCGTAAGTTCTAGAAAAGAATTTCCTGACCGATTACGCAGGTACCTATATTTTTTTAGAAAAATAAACCAAAACGCTTGCGTATTTTGAAAAATGAAGCCAATACGTTATGACTAGGGATCGGATTTTTATGTATTTAAAAATGCCAAATATGTGACATATTTATGTATCAATTTTCATAAAATATGTGGAAAATATGTAAAAAGGTTGAAATATTTGCAAAAAATATGTGGAAAATATGTAAAAAGGTTTAAATATTTTCAAAAAATATGTGGAAAATATGTAAAAAGGTTTAAATATTTTCAAAAAAATGTTTAAGCCCAAATGAACAACAAGATTTTGTTAAATTATTTCCAGAAATAATGTACCTATGTAATCGGTCGGGTTTTTTTTTCATCGCCCCCTGAAAATTTTTCCTTTACGTTTCAGAGTGTCTAGATAAAAATCTGCAATAATTTTTCCCGTACGCCGTCTGAAGCAAAACGCATGAAAAGAGTAGTCCAGTCTAAGAAAAAAAAAAAAATTTAGCAAAATCTGCTAAATTTTTTTAAAATTTAATTCATTCTAGTTGTGAACCTCGGGAAAACTTCCCAAAATTAGCAAATATGTGTTTTTGTGGACCAAATATTTGAAAAATATGGATTTATAGTGGAATATGTCAAAATATGTGAAATGAAAGTGGGCTTAAACGGTTCAGAAAATGTCAATATGAACACGCCTACTTGAAAAACATCAGTACATTGCCTAGAAAAAAATATGTGAACACATACGGATCCGATCCCTAGTTATGACCTTCAACCCTCCAACCTTTCCACTATAATTGCCCCTGGAAAATAAAAGAGAAAGAAATTCCCAAATCTCGCGAATACTGTGTTAAACAGGGTTAAAGCCTCCATCCCTGAACCACACTCCATCTTATCAGTGTCCAAGTTATTGCGAGCAAAAATGTTCATCGCAAGACTTTCAAATCGATTGCTTACATATTTCAAAACTTTAATGCATTAAATAAATAAAATTGCATTAAATAAAGCTGCATTACAGACGAGTGTTATACCATACCAACCTACTACAATACGTAAATCAAGAAGTAATGAGGATTTTCATTCCCATCATTTGCCCCTATTTCAACCATTCGACAAATAGATTATTTATGCGGAAAAAACCTATGGCGAAGAACAAACAACAGCTGTATCGTGGCAACATAATTTGAATCTCGAGGGAGGAATAATGGGCAGCTGAGAAAACGTGGCCAATAAGACTGAAAAACACGATGGTTTTCTCTGGTCATTGTAGAGCGGCCATTGTCACTCTGCCTGTTTTTGGCATTGGTAGCGCAGAGCGTGGCAACCAAATAAATTGCCGCAGAGATGGGCCGAAGATATAACGAGGGCTCGAGTCGAACCTCCGATTTGTCTTCTCCCACAGCACAATTTACAATTCAAATTCCCTTCATAAACATTCCGCTGATAAAGACTCCCACCTTCAGCCTGTAAACGTGAATTATATCAATCAACGTGGATTGATGTGCTTGATCGGTGCACTTCAATTTTGTGGTCTATGCGATGGGTCGTATTTTGGTTCATTTTTCTTAAGAAACGAACAATTGTAATCGGTTAGGAAAATTTTTTTAACCCCCCCTAAATATTTGTTGGTTTACGTTTCAAAGGGCGTTGAATCCGAATCTGCAATAAATTTTTTTTGTCCGTCCGCCGTACGCCGTCCGGGGTTTTTGGTAAGAGTTGGAAACACTGTTACGTTGCCACGATCGATTCAAGGAAAATTATGGTCGATTCCAACAAATTGTGATCATGAAATCACTCTAATGACGGACCATACTCCCATGTTCCTAAGGTAGCAATTCCATGTTCATCAAAAACGGTACAATTCCAAAACACTGGGAGATTGCATCACGCGGCTGAGAATTCCTATCGCTCCAAACGCGCAACGCTTGAAATCGATTATTGCTCACCAACGTGGAAACAATACCTAATAATGTATTTAAAATATCTAAAATACTACCAAATTTTAAACGTTGCGGATCCCCAAAAAATTAATTATTCCATTTGTAGATCTACATTTGTAGATGTTTTGTTTTTGATCGTTTACATCTATGTAAACGATCAAAAACAAAACATGTTCCGATCTTTGAGAATTTTTCCGGATCGAAACAATGTCAGCAGCTTACAAGCCATCTAAAACGGTAAAACTCTCTCATTCTGCCTGATTGCTCTGTATCAGTGATTGATGCAGGTGAAAATGACCGTTGTCCATTGTCTATCTGCCGCGTGATAATAATCCGTTTCCGGGAGCGTCTCTCTGTAAAACTTGGCAGACACTCCTAAGTGTCCTGTTCAGATCATCAGCTCAAACAAATGTCTTCCGCTCGGTCGAGAGTTTGGGGGAGAAGAAAAAAAAATTCATATCCTACTGTCCCCATTCGAAGGAGTTATTCTTCAAACGGGCCTCTCCCCGATGGCTAAATTTAGGCGACAAAGAGTTTTAAAAACTTATTTCTGGAAAGCGTTTTGTGGAAGGGAATGCGAAGAATCGCGGTCTCTCGTGCTAGCCGTTTTTCACGTTCTGTTGTACATAATGTTACTACTTGACGACTCCATCTCCGACCAAAATAATTGGGCACGAAAATAAAATTCATGCGCCCGCGCTATGTTACGCATTCTACGTTATGCCGTAGAATTTTCCAGCGCCGAGCCCACCAATTTGTACTCTTTAAAACCCCATCTCGCATACCAGTTTTGTGTTCATGAGTTAACCATTGATCGACACAGCTCGTAACACGTCAACAAACATGATATTCGAAGTACGACTCATAAGGGTTTAGTGGTTTGGTTAAATATTAACCGACTCATCGATTCGCGCATAAAAGCAGAGAGCTAGTGTATGTACTATGTTGATTCATCAATAATCAATTATTACAATTATTGCAGCAGTTCTCATCTTTTCCGGTTCAAGGACCCCTGGTCTTCTCGATTTTAGCTCAGAGAGGTCCCCATTAATAGTGTCTACTTACACTCACGCGAAAGAAATTATTCCAAATTTAGGGCATTTAAAAATAAAACCAATTGCTGGTGTCAGAAATTCATGAAATAAAAGAAAATATTTTTAGGCAAAAATAGTTAGGCGCTATAGCCAAAAGTTAAAATTCGGTTCAAAAACATTCGCTGAAACACAAGATTTCTTCAATTATGGTGAAATCGAAAGTCATCTCAGTCTACCCTACATAGGCCCTGCACCCCAAAGCCTGTAACTTACGAACGAAGAAGACAACCGAGAAGGCTCATTCGATTCAGCATAAAAAAAGCTATAAAATAAAACATTTTACTCGCGTGACAAAAAGATTTTAGAAAAACACAATTATTTCAAGAAATGTTTCAAAAGGCACAAAACTGACCGACTTTGGCTTGGCTAAAGAATCGAGGCTTTCCCAAAACAAGGTTCATTTTCCGTGAAAATTTCAACAAAAATAATCTTGAGCCGTTTGGGGAAAAAAGTGTTTACGGTGGAGTGTGGATGGCGGACGAACGGAGTGTTTTTTATGGCAGTTTCGGATTCTAAACGTAAATCATGAACATTTCAGGGTAGGTTAGAAAAATTTTTTCTTAGGCGGTTAAGTTGAATGGTTTATTTTTTAATTATAATCGCAAAATAAAAAATACAATTTTCGAAAAAGTCCGCCATCAAGTTTTTTTTTCTTTATCTGTACGGGGTCCTACTGGAATTGTAATGAGATGGGTACTAGAAAATATGACAAATATGAGCTATGGTACGTGCCTGTACCATAGCTGAATTTGCTTTTTGAATACAAATTGCTTGCATATGGTCATAAAAAAGAAATTTAACCCGTGTGGCGAGTTGGCAGCAAAAAAATAAATGCCAGTATGTTTAGGATAACAGGAACTGAACCAGAATCTGGCTGTAGCTGTGAAGTACTGTCTAGCTGAAAAAGTCATCGATAATTAGTTCACAAGAGGTTGAGCAAAAGTCAACCGAGCTCCAGTGACAATAGCTCTGAAGTTCCCTCGCAGTTTTAACGAACCCACATCGAAACCTCTCGAACTTGGTGCTTCGGTGCTGGCTTATAGGACTACTCCAGCCTTTTTGTTTTCCTCCGGCAACTTTTTCAAAAGAAGGCAAAAAAGTTCTCCGATGGTGGGAAGCCCTTCATTTCAGTGAACAGAAGGAGAGTCTGAGAGCACAGCGAGCTTTCGGGAATGGGACCAGGTCGTAGTCTCAACAGACGGGGATTTGCAGTTAAATAATGATGAAGTGACAAAGGAGGAGGTTGCCCCTCTTCCTCACTTACCCCTTGCCTCACTTACCCTATGCCTCACTCACCCTATGCCTCACATTGCTGCCTGGCCTTGTCGTCTCTGCTTTCAACAGCCTCCACGATTGTGATAGGAAATTGTACCCTTCAATAACAAGTTGGGGCCCTTTTTACCCGAGGGAAATGAATGACGTTGCGGTGCTCAGTGTTGCACTCGGCCCCTAACACTAAGGGCTACATTGTTGCTTTCTATTCTCTGCCTCCTTCGGCTCTCTAACGCGGTACAAAGATTCTAAGCACGAGTGCATTTTCTGGGTTTCTTTCCGTGCCGAAGTGGATTGTGTTTTTCTTGTAGAATGGCGAGCCGCTAATGATTAAGTTAACGTGTTCCGCAAACGAGTAGATGATGCGAATACCACCCCCTGAATAATACTGAGTTCAGAGCCAACAATTTTAATTGTCTGGATCGAGTTTTTGACCGGTCGTATGGCGCGTAAATTACCTATCTCATAACTATTACGGACATTTTTCCTCAGTAGAAGTATGTAGACGTACTTTATTGGAGTTATCGTTTAAATAAAGATCTCAAAATCAAACACAGGCTGTAATTTGAAGACTTTATAAATTTTTAGTTATTATCTGCATTATATATGTGTTGATAAAATGTTTTTAATTATGAGTAGATTGTAGAGAGTGTTATAAAACTGTACCATAACGTTTAAAAGGTATAAAAACGGGCTTTAGACGGACGTTTATTATTCCAATTCGGACTCGACGCACTTTGAAACATAAACTGTGTATGAAAAATTGAGGGTAGGGTAGGTCAAAATTTAAATGTTGCTGTGTTTTGCCAATTTCATGAATTTTTTTATGCCGGCTAATAGTTCCTGTAATGACATAATTCGCAATAGTTCTTGTCTCCTGGTTTTTTCTCCATTCCGACGGTTGGAAGATTGCCACCATATAACTCTGCTCTGAGCCCTGATGAAGGTACATTAAAGATACCGAAAGCTCTGCAAAAGAGCTGGCGTTTTTCAAGTTTTGACCTCAGACCTGATTTGCAGACCTATACTGATTTTGAGGGTCGACCATTCTCATTCGCGCTTCAAATGAAGGGTTCTTTACCTACTCCTGGAGTAAACTTCACATTATGTACTACTAAGGACATAGTATTATCTATAATCTGCACCTCAGGAGTCAGGACCCTCCGTTCGAAACGTAAATATTAATGATCGACCCAAAAAATCAGTATTGGTCAGCAAATCAGGGCTGATGTCATAAAAGGTAAAACCCCTGCTCTTCTGCCGAGCTTTCAATACCTATATTGCATCTTTATCACGGCTTAGAGCAGATTTCTACGGTGGGTAAATCTGCCATCATAAGGTGCATCTCAAGTTGCTCATTAAATTACGGTGGACCATGCACATCGACAAGTCAAATTCGTCTGTAACTCGTACACTGTGAGATGGAGGAACACGTTCGCGCCAAACAGAATCACAGCCACGACTACCTAACAACACTAGTAACAATTAGTCCCACTGAAGATTAATCATTATTGTGCCGTACGGCAATCAATCTGGCCAAAAGAGGGTAGGCTCGTGGACAAAAGCAGTGAGAAACAGGAGAATAGAGGGCAGCAGCAGCAGGTGATACTCGAATGCTGGGGAGAATTCGTCTGTGTCGGTCTGTCGTTCTTTGTCGCCCTCGTTGGGGGTGATATTGTTCGAGCGGAGAAAGCTCGGAGGCGCCCGAATCGTAACCCTCCCCTTTCTGATGGAGATCAACCGGTAGTCGGCGTCAATGGTTAGTTAATTCAACAATCCGCATAAGCCCACGGGAACATGGGCCATTTGTTCACAGTGAGCCTGTCTGTACACACAAACAACTCCTCACCTCTTGTCTTCCTCTTCCCTTCTCTGCTCTTGCAGTTATCGCTAGTGCAGATCCAAAGCTCAATCCCGCGTCCTGCATATTCGCCCATCTCCCGTCGCCTTTCACCCCTCAACGCGCATCCCTTTCCAGCTATAGGCCGAGTTCTAGAAATCCCTTACTGCTCCGGCTCATCCCTTAATTATCGACTAATAATTGTCAACTAATAATATCTAGATACTTTACACCCAATAGTTGTATCAGCAAACGTGGGCATTGACCATAGTTACTGGTTCGAACGAGTTTGCTGATCGACCGAATAAAATTTAAATTATTACTGCGGGATAATTCAGTTGATGTTATTGGCAATCATGTTTTCCTATGTCAATGGGGAGAAATCAAGAATGAACATGCCATGGGGGAACGCTGGCGGCGTTCTGCCCATTTTCAATCTAGGTTCACCCAATTTTTTTTTTGCCTAGTTCGGGGCACTCTACATTGTACATGCTGATGCCTGTTACCAATAATATAGAAAATACGTACATGCAGGATTTATGACTCAAAAGTACAGTGTAAAACATAAAATCTCTCCTTTATTTCCAGTAATTAATCAAGTGCTATCGGGATTAGGGTCATACAAATAACAACTTCAATCCTTTGCCGACGTTTCGGCGGAAACTATGCCACCTTCATCAGGGCCTGTAATTAATAAACATTTTTTTTTACAAAACTGCCTAATTGTCATTTTATGTTGATAAGGTGACCCATGGAACTCCATACTTCTTTCGGAAAGTATTTGAAAAACCTAGAATATTCAATTTTGAAACAGAGAGCCAGGAAAACTTGTTTGTGAAAGAACCTAAAAATAAATAAAAAAGGAAAGGTCAACAAAAACAATCGACCGTGCCAAACCAGTGCATCGATTAAACAAACCAACAATAAACTAAACTATAAATCACCAGAAGTCAATGCCAAATTGAGATTTTTTCTAAAATTGTTAATTCAAACACCAGGGAAGCATCGGCCGACACGTCGGCAAAGTAGTGAAGTTGTCATCTGTATGACCCTAACCCCAATAGCACTTGACTAATTAATGAAGTCAAGGGTTGATCAACACCATCTACAATTTATTTCCAGTGGAACGGAGGTGGCCGAAGGTGACGAGGCCGGCTCGCTGATCAACCTGCAGGCCCTCACGGGCGAGTCTTTACTGGAGAAAGAACGACGCTTATCTGAGATGATTCTCCAGCTCCAAATGGTTCGCGAGCAGCTCCTATCTCAGCAGGAACAGCAGACCAAGGTAAACTACCAAGTGCCTAAATATTCGCAGGAAAATGCCTAACATGATTCGCATGATCGATAACACAGTATCTCGAGAGTGGATTGCCATCTTGACATTGGGTGCCAGTTTTTCAGTTTATTTCGGAGAGCAGACATTCTAGGACGCCGCATGAAAATTTCACCATTGACACCAATCCTGAATTTGGAATAAATTCGATGAAAATATTTGAGATATGTGCCCCTGGGTAGCCAACCGCCCTCCAAAATGAATTGCAAAAATATATGCAATATAATATATTATATATGCGATGTTTAGGGTGATCCTAAAATTCATTTCCAATCGTTTTCACACTGAAACCCACGCCAAAACATCAACCACAAAACTCAAAAAAAAATTTAAAAAATGACAAATGAGTTCGCAATTCTTTCAGTTCCCAAAATCAATACTTTGGGCTGGGAACGAGAGTTTCTTATTTTTCAAGATCAATACAAACATTTTTGTCACTAACGTGTGGCATATGTCCAAAAATGGCATAATGAGAAAAATGCAAAATAAGTTTTTGATCAATTTACAAAAATAAAGATTTCTCCCTTAGTTTTCAATTCCATAGAAAAATATGCTAAATAAAAAATGTTTGTCTGGCCAAGATCTACAACCTCGTTTAACCAGAACTTTGGTAGCACTTAACACTTCCAAGATAAACGCTCTTTAAATATTTGTCGTTTTTCTATTTTATAGTTTTTTGGTCTCAAAAATAGATAAAAGGATCATGATTCTTGGAGCGATCGATAGGTCCTGATGAGTAGATTCTTTCGGTACCGAAATCTCAAAATCGATATTTTGGGACAATTGCCCTTTGTGCTTTAAGGTATCGAAATGTTCTTACTGTGGACCGATTTTTGGATTGTTTGTTTGCAATTCAATCTCTATTTCCAAATAATAGAATAAGCTCTTGCGGTTTTTCTCCTTTGGAGCCATTGTTTGAATTTTCCGTTGAAAATCATTAAATAAACCGCATTATTCAACATCACGAACCGAACCAGCGTGCACTGTGATAACAGCACCACCACCATGGGGCAAGAGAAGGAGAACAGTTTTGAAGATGAGTCAACACAATCTGATAAGTGTCATGTCTATACTCTTTGGCATATTGTTCGACTCGAGATTTGAATATAAGAGAGCCCTTGTTTGTATGCTTACGTTTCTGCCCGCCGCACAAGAGAATCATGTTTGTGTGCGCGAGGGTGTTGTATTGTCAGCATGCTGACAGTCAGTATGTGTGTTTGCACTCGACGTGCTACCTAGTTCCCAGAGAGTCATTTCTCGCGTGATCCACGCCGGGCACTTACTCTGCGTTTTTCATTCAAAGAAGTGGGAGGGCAAACCCCTTCGAAACTCTTGTTATACACGGCCTCTTGTGTCAAAAGCGCCTCTCTGACACGTCCAGCGGTTTGTATAGCTACACGCGAATATCGCGCCTGTGTGCGCCATTCTTCGGCGTATTATGTGGCTGAGTTGTCCTGATGATGCCAGTCACCTTTCTTTCCTGCTGTGCAGTGCGCGATCGTGCTCGAATGCGCTTCAGATAGATACGAGAGGGCTTGTTATGTCAAACTTCAATGGAGGAAAATGTCTAATGTAGGCATTCTTTTCAATGTTCTTTCCGTACGGGTTTTCGATCGGCGAGCCTCCTTCGACCTAGCTTGAAATTCAGTTTGTCCAGAGAAGAATTGCTTAGTCCATAATTTTTAGCCCATTTTCAGCTACAGGAGTTCCATTACAATTTTTTGCTCATTCGCCTGACGTAAAGTGTTGTCTAGCACCCCATGCTTATTAATCATGAAAATTGAGACTCCTGGTGGAAAAATTGGCCCATGCGTGCGAGATTTGTGTTTTGAAATATCGCCCTTAAAAGTTTTAATTTCATCTCCATTTTTAGTTGTTTTATGGATTTTCAGTTGGAAAGAGAAAACAGTTTCATTCGGGTCTTTCTTTAAAGGAACTCAAAGCAAATTTAACATTCGCTGTCATAATGAACTTCAAAAATTGAGTTCGCAAGCATCAAATTGATGACTTTTTTCCACTGCTGACAAATCGTGCGGTTCGACTATTTCGATGTATCAAAAGCCGCGAAATAAAATAAACCAGTTTTTAAATCATTTGTGAACGATATATTTTATGAATAAATATGATAAAATAGAAATGGGTGGTAGCAACGAGAAGAATTGAATATCACAAACGAGTACATTATGGCAGTTAGGGGTTGCACTTTTTTATTCTAAACTCGTTGTTTCAGGGTTCATTCGCAAGAAACAGTACTATCGGTGAAATATCAATAATTCGTCGACTTTTCAAGATATCGATCTGAATTTTTTTTTAGTGTACTCTCAAAACAGATGATTCAAAACTGCGAAAACATTAAAAACTACTCTCGAACGCTGAAGGCCCTTTTTCACCTGGCGCGTTAATTTCTGGGGGTTGCGAATTTTTCCTCAACCAATTATACCATATTTTACTACGGAATAATGAATTTAAAAAACAACTTTATTAAATGAGCGAGGTCAGGGCAATTGAATCACGTTGATCTCTGAAAATGAAACTACTAAATTAGTTGGTAAAATTCAGCAAGCGAGAATTGACCATGATGGTTGTTGACCTCGGAGCATAACACTCGAGGACGTGTTACTCGAAATGGTCAAATTTGTCGTTGATCATGAATAAATTAAGCTGTATCAGTTCGTGTTGCTCGTTGGCCTTGCTGCATGACGCACCGTGGAAGAGTGTTATTCCAATTCGATTACGTTGGTCGTTGATCAGGTGACTGCTGATGAGGTGTTAGCACAATCGCTCTTCTCTGGATCGAGGATGTCAAAATGAAAGCATCAGTTATTCAAAATGTCAACTAGGCAGGTGTATAACCTGCCTTTGTTGTACCTAGCATTTGTTGTACCTATAGCATGTTGACAATTTTCGTATTTATTGTCAAACCATGCCCTAGAAAAAGATGCAGTTGAAATTTCATCTTCATCTCTTTAAAGTTCCACTGAACTGTGAATTGTTTGGCAATTTATGAAAACGGCTTGAACTGTTTTTGCTGAATGTCATAGATAATTATGTATGTTATCTAGGGTAGGAACAATGCTACTGGGGGTGGGGGGGGGACTTTAGGGTGCATGAACTTTCGAAGCAGAATCAGCTGAGATACGTGAAGTGAGTCGTCCTCTTCAATAATACGACGCTGAGAAAGGCCGCTTAATAAAGCCGCGCTCCTATAAATAGAGACCTTCCTTGGAAAGCGATTCACATATGAATTAGGCAGAAGAACGAGGAACCCGTCATCCGAGAGGGTCTAAAAATAATTCCAATAATTAATTAATATAATGGGAGGGTGTTGAGAAGAAATGAAAGAAACGTACTCGGGAAATAGAGAGAGGTTGAATCGGTAGGGATCGAGGAGGCTCGAAAAAATGAAGATTGGCGTCAAGATAGAAAGAGAGAGTGCACGGGAGGGGAATCACTCTGTATAGGAGGAGAGCCAGGGTGGACGGAGCATGAGGGCGGAAGGGGTATCACCGGAGAGGGAGGAGAATGTGGGCTATTTCGGTTGAGCGGCAGCCTGCCCGTCATATGTCATCGTACGAAAAAATGACGGGGTAGATGAAACGTGTCTTTATCTGGCCGATATCAAAACTCCGACTTCGGCAACGGAGAACCGATTTTCCGCTTTGAACTGGCAAGGAAACAAAAGCCCTCGAATCGGAGTCCAAGAGAAGAACGGCTTTTCTATGAGACTGAGAAAGGACATTCAAGAGCCAGCACAAAAGATACGTTCATCGGCGATAATTACCCGTCCTATCGTCATCTCGCCCGCTGAATGTTTGTTTGTATCTTCCGATTTTCTGGGTCGTCCAGTCAGATCAGTCAATGACCTATTCAACAGTACCCACTGACAAATGGTGGACAATATGGCTCAGTCGCTTTGAGATCACCCCGATGGTTCCAATTGATGAATGGAGTGACATTCGTCGTCCGTTTGCGTTTCATTAATTGTACACTAAGTCCGTCTCGAGTGACCATTTGTTAGTTCGAAGAGATTGAACTTCCGGGCATCAATATTCGAGCGTTCGCCTTTTTTCAATAATTGGCCGCACAAAATTTAAGGGAGACTGGCGCGATTTGGTCGAAAATAGAAATGAGCTTGTATTAAATATGCACGGAATTGTTGCATTGTCCTCGAACAATTAGATATGATTAATTTCCAGGAAACTCACTGAAACAAAGGACATACGAAACTGCTAGCCCTCAATGCAGCTCAGACACCAAACAATACTTCCAACTTATGATACGTGATTAGACGCCGATTGATCACATCTTGACCACTTTGGATGCAGTGTGGTGTAAAAGTGTCAAAAACTCACTCTGCGAAATTCAAAACCAAATATACCGGACTATAAAAAATATCCACGCATTGTGCAAGGTAAAACAATGAGTTTGAGACCAAGAACGCTCAATTTTTTTTGTGGCCAGAAAAAATAAAATTGAAAAAACTCATACTGCTATCACATGGAGGTACCTCGGACGGAATTACGGTCGGGATAAAAAGCGACCTTACTCAAAATGAAACTCTGATAGATCTAAAAATACCATACCAAGCCCTTCTTTCATAAATCCAACAGTTTTCAGCTGAACGCCATCTACAGTGACGATTTTCGGGAATCGATCAATCCCACGTTTTCTGTGGGAAGTTGTGGTGGGAAAACTAGAATATTTTTTATTTCAAACCAAGTCGTGATGAACAATGTTGTAGAGAATTTAATGTTCTTCAGGAATGACTAATTTTTATCAATAATTCTTCACGAAAATCTTTAAATCCTCGATTTTGCAACGGCTGGAGGATAAATTAGCGTATTATTACATATTCCTGAAGAAAATTGAATTTTCTAGTTAATTTTTCAATACAAAATTTACGCTGAGATCAATAGCTCAGGCAACAGAATCGAACTTTTATCCAAAGAATGTGGGGTTGAAAGTGATTTTTTCCTCCCTTCAAGAACCGTTGCATTTGAAAGCGTATACCTAATCTCTGAGACGGTTGGAGGTAAAAAATTACCTAAAGCATGGAATAAAATTTGTAGGCAATTTACCCAACTTCCATCTCCCTCAATATATCACAATAATTGGGATATAATTATTATTACCTATTATCCTCCTCAATATTCAACGTTTTGTAAAAATTGAGATGGACCGGAAAAATGTGGAAAAATTCTGAGAATTGACCATTGCATAAAAATGGCTGGGCTTATCTAGAGATTAATATTTATCCCGACATCTTTCATCCTTGGCCACCGTAATCATCGTTTGCCTGATGCCCTGAAAAGGAGTTTTGACGTCAAAACTTGATTGTTGATCCTTCAATGTTTTGCTTTGGACGGGTTATTTCTCAACAGCAAAAGACCTTAGGGGGGTTCCATGGTCCATCTCAGTCGCTTCGTACATACGTGTGCGCACTAACGTGAGTCTCTATAGAGCTTGGCGCTCCTCCCTTTCAGCCATTCAACGTGTTGAGTATCTGAAAATCATCCGAGGCCTCCCCTCGTCGATTGGCAACCAATGCAGTTTTGTTGTGCGGTGAGTACTCCCTGCATTCGAAGTGGTCGTGTATTATTAGCGCCGATCGATCAAGTCCAATGTTTGACGGATGTGAATAGCTTTTGTGTGCAGTTGAGGACAATACGGCCCGATCCATCAGTGCCGGAGAGGCTCATTGTTGACGCCCTTCGCCGACCTTTTAATTCACGTTATCCTCCTTAATGGTAAAGACGCTAGTACATTGCTAAATAATAATTTAATTCTTTCTTTGATGACTGCACTTTAGTTGGATAAAATAAAAGCCTCCCGTTTGATCTCATATAATACTAGAGAAAATTGACAATCTGAAAAGGTGTTACTTCCATATTTACAGGGTAAATGGAAGTATTGTAATCGTCCTAAAACCGAGAATCGGAACGGAGCTTCAGAAAAAAACTTTTACTTATACACATCTGCTCAGTATCATTTCCCGAACAAGACTTGTGTCTTAAAATTTGAGCGTTCTTGGTCTTAAAATCTTTGTTTTACCTTGCTGAATTGCTCACTGGACGTATTATGATTTCAGGCGGGTTTAAAAATTTGCAAAGTGAGTTTTTTGATATTGTTGATCCTTACAGCCCCTCGAGTAGTCAAAATATAATGAAATTCTGTCGAAAATTTACGCATCAAAATATGGAAGTATTGTGTGTTATCCACACACCGCTGGTTGTGGCGGAGAAAATTGACTTTGTTAATTTTGATTTGATGGAATTGAAAGTCCCGCGGTACTTTAATATTCGTATTCAAACACTCGTACTTGGCGCATCAATAATAAACCTGTATTATTTTCTTCTATTCAATGTTTATTCTTTGAAATGAGCTTTTGCTTGTTTTTAAGCCCCTACGCCTTGAAATCACGAGCTTACGAATATCTACAAACTTGAGAAAACTTGACCCAGCCCCTGATATGCTGACAACCATAATCATTCGCGGGTCGATCAACCATCTACAATCTACAAACCTGGTAGAACAAAGTTGCATGGTCCAATAGGAGTAAAAGACTTATTCCATGAAAAATTAATCCTGCTCCGAGACCATAATTAACGTTCCATAGTATCAAATGGGGTTCTGTTCAGCCTGTTTGGAAGAAATGGAAGGAGAAGAAGGGCTGCTGCGCGCTCTCTGTGTGGCGAAATAAAAAGCCGGAGAGCCAGAAGAGGAATGATGATGAAGTTGTACGGAAGACGAACAAGAGGATAGCGATGAAATGTCAACTAACTAGGGAAAAAAGGACGGCTATTGTACAAATGATAAGCTTGAACAAACACGGCCACTCGGGAGCCGTCGCCACAGTGGCCCTTTGATGGCTCGAATCCTCGTGTCTCGTCTCCTCCTCGGGCCTCTGGCCGGCTGCTGCTGTTTGCCCAACCTGATTGCAGAGACTTCGTCAGTCGACCACCCCTCACCGCCCACCCCCACCCCCCATCACTCCTGCCTAGGCATTCCCAGCATCCCTAGCTTTGCCTTTATGATCCAGCATAGTCCACCCATCTCCAGCAATTCGCTTCTGTTATCCACAGCGATGCTCCTCTTGATCGGCGGGGGTTTCTTCTTCCGAGAACCCGGGCTATGTTGACCACGCTACATTCGTAGTGAGTTGTTCACGATTCCTCTCTCAACCCTTGGTTTACCGGTCGACTTCGCAGCCCTCCAATGTTTTGCCAGTACTTATTTGAGGGTGTTTCCCCAAACATCGGTGCTTCGATGGACGTCCGCCATCGTAGGCGCAATCTTTCGTTCTGGAAATGCCTCTGGATTATTCCCCATTGAAATCCGGGGTTATAGATACTAAATTTCTCGAGGAGAAATTGTGGAATCCCATAATTCGAATGAAAACTCAAAAAATGAGAAAATAAATCGTCTATTCCAATATTAAGGGATAGTTGTAACAACGTTGTTAAGCACTGATGATGGTTTAATAACCGAAACCGGTCTACAATTGTACCTTGAAAGTGGAATAGACTATTTCTTTTCTCTCATTTTTGAGTTTTTATCCGAGGTAATCGTAATTTCCGTAATTACCGGTCGATGATCGAAGTGGTGTAGAAACTATTCCCAAGATGAGCCATACAGGTGAAACAGGTTCCATTGCTGAACATTCGTCGAACAATACCCTCATCATGGCCTATTTTTAAAAGTTTTCGGTGAAGATGCGTTAATAAATAGAACAGGGGTGAGTTTAAAACGAACAGGACTGCCATAAATTTAGGGCAGAAACAAAATAATGCGAACCAATTAATGATTCTTGAATTTTTTTACTAAAAAGGAACATAAAAAGGTTACCACCCTCATCAAAAGTGCTAGAGTAGGTACACAACATCATGGTCGGTTCCCATAAAAACCAGTGTTTCATAGTAACCCCTGTTTCACTGACGACTTTTTTTCACCTGCTCTAAAATTTTGGATTTTGAACATACGAGGTTTTGCAGGTTCACTGTCGAATTGTTTCGAATTACTAGCTGCAAAGTTCACAAGCAGGACTTCAAGTAGGAACGCACTTTTATTGGAAAACGTCGGAGGTTCTCGATTTGGTGAAGAATGTGAGCAATAGTACAGTAGTATGAACGATGTTGAAGTTACGTCGGTGATAGGTGAAGAGGTTGATTTGGAATGTATATGAGTGAAGTTGCGATGAAGAGGGTCGTTGAGGACGAGACGGACTGAACGTTGTGTACCCTACGAACTAATTCGATAAAACTGCCGGGATTGAGGATTGAATAGGCATATGTTATAGTTGTGAGAGGGAGCGATAGGACGGCCAGTGGCGGGAGCCAAGCAATAACAATATGGAGTGTAATGAGGTGTTATTGTTCCACAACAGGCTTCGCTAGGGGCGATCGACAATACCTACTAATTCTACAAGCTCGAGTATAGAGTAATCCTCGGAGTATTCCCCTCCCCTTCACTCGGCCACCCACTGCCACCCCTACGTCGTCTTCATCACTCTCAAACAACTCTCTGATTCAAACTCTCTTTCACTGCTCATCCTCATCAAACACACGGAGCCTTTCATCCGTGCTTGTCGACCTCTGAACTTTGTTGCGCCAGTGTGCGAATTGCTTTGCTACGTAATTATCTTATACGTACATTTATTGATGAGGTTCTCGGCCGCCCTCGCGATTTAACAATATCTGGCAAAGCGCATGAGGCCGTGTTTCCATTAGTTTGTCGGAAATACGCAACTCAAGTGTTCTCTTTCCGTAAAGTCGACCTTCTGGACGCAGTCTGGATCTATCGCTGTTCATATCAAACTATGAGCCAGTAAGTAGGTATTTTCCTTCAATGCGTTCCAGGTTAATAATTCCAGGAAACGGCTTGAATCAAGCATCAATGAAGGAAAATGGTCAGCAATGGTACTCTATCATGAATTTATCTGTCGATTCAATTGGTCATTGCTTTCTACTCGTTCCAAGTAGCTATTAATTAGCGTGTGGGCATTCGTTGTATTTCTAATAAAATACCGCATCAGAACTTCACCTACTGACTTATTGCTCCGAATCTGATGCCAACTGCGACCATGTGCGGGCATAATCGAAACCAGAGCACCAGGAAGGGGGAGGGGGAAATGGGGCCATGCCTCCACCTCCAAGTTTTTTTGAAATTCCTTCACATAAGTACGACACATATCTTTCACGAGCATGATATATTTCTCACTATCAACTGTCAAGTGCCAAAATCACAATGACACAGAAACTCATAATCGAAATCAAATTCAAACTCATAGTCAAATTCGAAGTCAAACCTATTGTAGGTACACACAGCTACTCAAACTCGTAATCAAACTCAAAGTCGCACACCCTATGACGCAGAAACTAAACCCAAGATCAAACTCACAATGAATCAGAAACTAGAACTCTTAATCAAACTCATAGTCAAATTTGAAATCAAACTCCAACTCATAATCGAAATCAAACTCACAATGAAACAGAAAATCAAACTCGAAGTCAAACTCACAGTGGTCGAGGTACTCAAACTCCTAATCGAAGTCAAACTCACAATGAAACAGAAATTCGAACTCATAATCGGACTAGAAGTCAAACCCATAATGAGACAGAAAATAAAAATCATAATCAAAATCGAAGTCAAACTCACATTGAAACAGAAACTCAAACTCATAATCGAAATCGAAGTCAAACTCACAATGAAACCGAAACTCAAACTCATAATCGAAATCGAAGTCAAACTCACAATAAAACTTAAACTCAAACTCATAGTTAAACTCGTAGTCAAACTCACAATGAAACCGAAACTCAAACTCAAAATTGAAATCGAAGGCAAACTCACAATGACACTGAAACACAAACTCATAATCGAACTCGTAGTGAAACTCACAATAAAACCGGAACTCAAACCCATAATCGAAATCAAAGTCAAACTCATAACGAAACAGAAACTCTAGCACATAATCGAAATCGAAGTCAAACTCATAATGAAACAGAAAAACAAACTCATTATCAAAATCGAAGTCAAACTCGCAATGAAACCGAAACTCAAACTCATAACCGAAATCAAAGTCAAACTCACATTGAAACCGAAGATCAAACTCATAATCGAAATCGAATTCAAACTCAAAATGAAATCGAAACTCTAACTCATAATCGAAATCGAAGTCAAACTCAAAATGAAACCGAAACTCAAACTCATAATCGAAATCAAAGTCAAACCCATAATGAAACAGAAACTCAAACTCATAATCGAAATCGAAGTCAAACTCACAATGAAACCGAAACTCTAGCACATAACCGACATCAAAGTCAAACTCAAAATGAAACCGAAACTCAAACTCATAATCGAAATCGAAGTCAAACTCACAATGAAACCGAAACTCAAACACATAATCAAAATCGAAGTCAAACTCACATTGAAACCGAAACTCAAACACATAATCAAAATCGAAGTCAAACTCATAATGAAACAGAAACTTAAACTCATAATCGAAATCAAAGTCAAACTCATAATGAAACAGAAACTCAAACTCATAATCGAAATCGAAGTCAAACTCATAATGAAACAGAAACTCAAACTCATAATCGAAATCGAAGTCAAACCCACAATGAAACCGGAACTCTAGCACATAACCGAAATCGAAGTCAAACTCATAACGAAACAGAAACTCTAGCACATAATCGAAATCGAAGTCAAACTCATAATGAAACAGAAAAACAAACTCATTATCAAAATCGAAGTCAAACTCGCAATGAAACCGAAACTCAAACTCATAACCGAAATCAAAGTAAACTCACATTGAAACCGAAGATCAAACTCATAATCGAAATCGAATTCAAACTCAAAATGAAATCGAAACTCTAACTCATAATCGAAATCGAAGTCAAACTCAAAATGAAACCGAAACTCAAACTCATAATCGAAATCAAAGTCAAACCCATAATGAAACAGAAACTCAAACTCATAATCGAAATCGAAGTCAAACTCACAATGAAACCGAAACTCTAGCACATAACCGACATCAAAGTCAAACTCAAAATGAAACCGAAACTCAAACTCATAATCGAAATCGAAGTCAAACTCACAATGAAACCGAAACTCAAACTCATAATCGAAATCGAAGTCAAACTCACAATGAAACCGAAACTCTAACACATAATAGAAAACGAAGTCAAACTCATAATGAAACAGAAACTTGAACTCATAATCGAAATCGAAGTCAAACTCATAATAAAACTGAAACACAAACGCATAATCGAAATCGAAGTCAAACTCATAATGAGACAGAAACGAAAAATCACAATCAAAATCGAAGTCAAACTCATAATGAAACCGAAACTCAAACTCATAATCGAAATCGAAGTCAAACTCACATTGAAACCGAAACTCAAACACATAATCAAAATCGAAGTCAAACTCATAATGAAACAGAAACTTAAACTCATAATCGAAATCGAAGTCAAACTCATAATGAAACAGAAACTTAAACTCATAATCGAAATCGAAGTCAAACTCATAACGAAACAGAAACTCTAGCACATAATCGAAATCGAAGTCAAACTCATAATGAAACACAAACTCAAACTCATAATCGAAATCGAAGTCAAACTCAAAATGAAACAGAAACTCAAACTCATAATCGAAATCGTAGTCAAACTCACAATGAAACCGAAACTCAAACTCATAAACGAAATCGAAGTCAAACTCATAATGAAACCGAAACTAACACATAATCGAACTCGTAGTGAAACTCACAATAAAACCGAAACTCAAACCCATAATCGAAATCAAAGTCAAACTCACAATGGAACTGAAACTCAAACACATAATCGAAATCGAAGTCAAACTCATAATGAAACCGAAACCCAAACTCATAATCGAAATCGAAGTCAAACTCAAAATGAAACAGAAACTTAAACTCCTTATCGAAATCGAAGTCAAACTCACAATGAAACATAAACTCAAACCAATAAGCGAAATCGAAGTCAAACTCACATTGAAACCGATGATCAAACTCATAATCGAAATCGAAGTCAAACTCAAAATGAAACCGAAACTCTAACTCATAATCGAAATCGAAGTCAAACTCAAAATGAAACCGAAACTCAAACTCATAATCGAAATCAAAGTCAAACTCACATTGAAACCGAAACTCAAACTCATAATCGAAATCGAAGTCAAACTCACAATGAAACCGAAACTCTTTCTCATAATCGAAATCGAAGTCAAACTCACAATGAAACCGAAACTCAAACTCATAATCGAAATCAAAGTCAAACTCACATTGAAACCGAAGATCAAACTCATAATCGAAATCGAAGTCAAACTCAAAATGAAACAGAAACTTAAACTCCTTATCGAAATCGAAGTCAAACTCACAATGAAACTGAAACCAAACACATAATCGAAATCGAAGTCAAACTCATAACTCATTCATTGTTGGTTTGACTTCGATTTCGAATATGAGTTAGAGTTTCGGTTTCAATGTGAGTTTGACTTCGATTTCGATTATGAGTTTGAGTTTGTGTTTCATTATGAGTTTGACTTCGATTTCGATTATGAGTTTGAGTTTCGGTTTCATTTTGAGTTTGACTTCGATTTCGATTATGTGTTTGAGTTTCAGTTTCATTGTGAGTTTGACTTCGATTTCGATTATGAGTTTGGGTTTCGGTTTCATTATGAGTTTGACTTCGATTTCGATTATGAGCTTAAGTTTCTGTTTCATTATGAGTTTGACTTCGATTTGGTTTATGAGTTTGTGTTTCATTTCATTATGAGTTTGACTTCGATTTCGATTATGAGTTTAAGTTTCTGTTTCATTATGAGTTTGACTTCGATTTCGATTATGTGTTTGAGTTTCAGTTTCATTGTGAGTTTGACTTCGATTTCGATTATGAGTTTGATCTTCGGTTTCATTTTGAGTTTGACTTCGATTTCGATTATGAGTTTGAGTTTCGGTTTCATTGTGAGTTTGACTTCGATTTCGCTTATTGGTTTGAGTTTATGTTTCATTGTGAGTTTGGCTACGAGTTCGATTATGAGTTTGGGTTTTGGTTCCATTGTGAGTTTGACTTCGATTTCGAATATGTGTTAGAGTTTCGGTTTCATTGTGAGTTTGACTTCGATTTCGATTATGTGTTAGAGTTTCGGTTTCATTGTGAGTTTGACTTCGATTTCAATTTTGAGTTTGAGTTTCGGTTTCATTGTGAGTTTGACTTCGATTTCCATTATGTGTTAGAGTTTCGGTTTCATTGTGCGTTTACTTCATGTTTTATTTTGAGTTTCTGTTTCATTGTGAGTTTTTCTTCGCAGGAGGGTTTTCCTACCCGGGGGATAGGAACGTTTCTCATTGAGAGGCAATAAATGTAGGCATAGTGTTCGAAGGATATGGTGTCATAAACCGACTATAGCGATCAAATTCCATACTTCCCCAATTCTACCGTTCCCATAGAATATGAACAATTTAAAAAAACGACGAATCAATGAATTATCATCGCGGGAGGAGCGGCTTCACCATCGTCTCCGGCATTGCCGGCCAATTATTATTACGGTATTATTATAGATCGTATTGATTCGCTTTCCGTAAAGGCGAACTTATCCGTTCTTTTGTACGGTCGGGAGTCTACGAAAAATATAAGATATAATACCCTTCTGCGGATGGTCGAGTCTCAAAGAGGAAAACGAATTATTTTGAATAAAACCCGAAATGAAATCGAGCCTCTTCTCCAGAACATACCACCACCCCTTTCATGACATGTCCTGCCATTTCTCCAGTAGGATAAATAGGTAGGAAAGGTCTTTGAAGGCATAAGGATTATAACTGGGATCCTATTTCACGGGTCTTCTCCTACACCGATACATCTCGGTCCTCTGTCATTCCATCCGTCCGCCCTTCGTGCCTGGCTCGAAACACACGCAAATTATATTTCGCTCCTCTGTGTATCGTACTATAATACAATATCGCGCTGAGTATAATATTTCATGTGCAGCTGTTACATAGAACTGTCGGGTTGGAAGGCTTCCAAATACTTGACAAACCGCAGTATACGAGGAATCGTCGCACAATAAGTACGTAGTCGGGAATTATGAAACGATTTCTCTCTCGCTGAAATCCGCTTTATGCTCCCTTCAACTCGTTACATTGCTCCGTTTTTGTTTCGTATTCGATTCTCCCGCTCCTCGACTGCTGTGTATTACCGGGCAAATGGAACTGCTAAAGATAAATTATAGTTCGCTATAGTTGAAAGAGGACCTCCATTTCTATGTAACGGAGTCGCCGTCCTATCATTTTTGAATTTGAAAAGAACCTGGATAGTGTTTTTACTTCAACTTTTTACGAACTAAATAGGTAATCGTCCTAAAACCCAAAATCGGACCGGAGCTTCGAAACAAATTTCTGAAATTTTTGAGAAATTCCTGCCAATCCGTGTGTTGGCACAATTTCAACATTTCGAGGGTGAAGTGGCAACATGACATAACTCGTTTTTCCTAGATTTTCAGGACACACCAAAACCGTTTTCTGACGGTGTTTTTGTTACGTTGGAGATAGGCAGTGTTGCCAAAACTCGATTTTTCGCACAATCCTCGTTTATTTCATCAAACCTGAGCTCAAAAATCGATTCGGAGCGAAAATTTGAATCCAAAACCACTCTTAACTCAATACGGCCGAAAAATGAGTTAAGTCATGTTGCCACTTCACCCTCGATTTACAAAAATGGCCATTGACCCCTCAATTCTCAACGATCGTAGAAAATAACCTTTGATTGTTCCCAGTTGTTAAAACACAGAAATCTTTACAAAACCAGTGGCGCGTAGATGACACACAATACTTCCATGTTTTGAAACGTGAAAGAGTGGCACAATTTAATTATATTTTGACAGCTTTTGAGGGTGTTTAGGTCGAAAATTTCAAAAAACTAACAATCACAATTTTAAATCTCGCCTAAAATAAGGATTCGCCGAATTTTCGGAACATAAAAAATATCTAGATATTGTGCAAGGTAAAAAGGTAAGGGAGCTATGGCCGTTTTTGTAAATGACCACAGACGGACACACATAACACATTCGGGAAGTGATTCTGAGTGAGTAGGTATAATTGTAAACGTTTTTTCTGAAGCTCCGTTCCGATACTCGATTTTAGAACGATTTACTCCGTAAATATGGAAGTAAAAATCAAAAATTGCGCGTAGAATAGGCGTGAAGAGCGTTCGAAAAAGCGATTTCAGATTCGCGAGGGAGCATAAAAGTAAAACGATTTATAAACAAAAACCAATCTTATTAATTTTTGATGTTTCAACTTTTTCCCCCGCAGGATTAAATCTCTATAGTTTCCGATTGGGGGGGAGAAAATCCAGTTTCCGCCTTGTGAATGTGAAGGGTCGGGAAAGAACAGAAGCAGATAGAAGCAACAGCCAGAACCGGAAGCCGGTGCGTGGCCTC
Source organism: Nesidiocoris tenuis (assembly GCA_036186465.1). NCBI lineage: Eukaryota > Metazoa > Arthropoda > Insecta > Hemiptera > Miridae > Nesidiocoris > Nesidiocoris tenuis. The sequence continues at coordinate 10,334,853 of AP028910.1, forward strand.
ACGAATGGAAGGCGCGGGAGGGATTTTCAATCGAATTGCGCTCCCCTGCGCGCCATCAGATCCGTAGCACCTGTCAGTTTTGAGCTACCCGATTTTCATTTGTCACGAACGACGACCCATTATACCCGTCACCAATAATCATGGGAATCACCATAGTTCACCTTTCATTCGAAATATCATACAGGGGTTTCACAATTTTGGTTAATGTTGTGTAGCCGCAATCGCAGAACACAGGAGTTGGGGTTTGACCATTAATGTTTATGGCTTATAGTAAATTTAATGTCGAATCCAAAAACGTCCTCAAAAGTTGAAAATAGTTCTTTTGGAGCACAGAAATGTGATTTTCATAAAGCAGAATGTGTTTTTCCAGAAAAAAAACTCAAATTTGTATTTACACCGAGTCCAGGACACCCTGTATCTTTCTATATCGTGAAGTTGGTGCTACCCAAGTGCCGGATGTATTTATCAGTTCTTAGCACATCCAAGGTACATTCACATAAGTGATACGTATAATGTATTATATGCGTAATTATGTTCATAATGCACCACAACAATGGTTGAGAATCGCATCTTCTTTAGCAACTTCATTGACTTGCGTCACTTAATTTCGACTCATTATTATCAAATAAATAGGTAGGGCTTACGGATAGCTTTATTGACCCTAAGCTGCAGGCTATACCGGGAGTTATAGACCAACATGGTATAAAAAATTTGGCACGTAGCCAGTTAATGTCATCCCTTAGTTGGGGGTTTTCTGGTAATAATCTGCATTGGAAAAAAGGTTGAGAATTGAGGGAGCTACGGCCATTTTTACTCCCACTTACAGAGTAAATGGAAGTGTTGTAATGGTCTTAAAATCGCCATGCGGTCATTTACAAAAATGGCCATAGCTCCCACGATTCTCAACCTTTTTTTCAAATTTCTTGAACCGAAATGTTTGTGCAAGACCTAACACCCTGTTTATTGGGAATCCGAATAACTCACGGTACTTCTTATATAAATGCATTTTCAGTGTTTTCAATTTTATTTTTTCCCGGCCACAAAAATGAACCGATTTGAGCGTTCTTGGTCTTGAAATCTTTATTTTACCTTGCAGAATATGTGGATATTCTTTATATTCCGTTAACTTGTCATATTCTGATTTTAGGTAAGTTTTAAAATTATTATAGTCAGATTTTGGATATTTTTGACCTAAAATGTTTCAAAAGTAATCAAAATATAATCCAATTGTATAAGCCAGTGGTGCGTAGATAACACACAATACTTCCATATTTTTAAACGTAAAAGTGCCACACAAATCAATCGTATTTTGACTGCTTTTGAAGGGGTTTTGGCCAAAAATTTCAAAAAGCTCACTATGCCTATTTTTAAACTTGTCTAAAATAAGAATACGCCAAGTTTTCGAAACATAAACAATAGCCAAATATTTTGCAAGGCAAAACAAAGATTTTAAGACCAAGAACGCTAAAATCGGTTCATTCCTGTGGCCAAAAAAAAAAATAAAATAGAAAACCCTAAAAATGCAAATATATCGAAAGTACTGTGAGCTATTCAAATTCCGATTAAACAGGGTTTTAGGTCTTCCCGAGGCAAACATTTCAGTTCAAGAAATTTGAAAAAGGTTGAGATTTGAGGGAGCTATGGACGTTTTTGTGAATGACCACATACGGACACATAGACACTTATTCGGGAAGTGATTCTGAGTAAATGTGTATAATTTGAAGGTTTTTGGTGAAGCTCCGATCCAATTTTCGATTTTAGGAAGATTATAATACTTCCGTCAGCTTTGTAAATATGGAAGTAACACCTTACACGTAAATAACATTGGCGGTGCGGAGTGCCGCAAAAGCGGTTCACTCCTGGACGTCCCGTGTCTAAGTGACCTCCGGCTTTCATTCTCTTCGTAGTTGTAGATAGAATACCTAGAGCCCTCAAGTTGCCTAGGGGCTTAAGACTTGGGAAAATTCAATTTTTCCAAAAACGCGGTGCTAATGGGTTAACCAAGTCATAGCTCTGTTAAAATTAACTTTATCAAGCATCCGTGCGTTGCATGACGTTTTTCGAAAAAACCGACTTTTTCAGTCTATCATCTCAAACGACGCTTCCACACCAACAACAATAATAATATTTTATTTATAATAATAATAAACCGGAACTGTAAGTATTGAAAAGTGTAGACGGGGGTAGCCGCCCGGGGGTTGAAGTCGGGGATGGGGGGGTGCAAGACGCCGCTCCTCGGATCTCGGCCCGCGCGGCTGAGCCAGCTAGCGGAGGGCAGAGCGATCCGCCTCGCTACAATCCGCTAGAGCAAAGGAAGACTAGCGGAGGACGGCGGGCGATCAAACACAATGGAAGTGGGTGGGCATTGTGATGCCGCCTGGAGGGGATAGGGCTGCCCCATTGGCCGCGCCTTCCCAGGTGAATCGCCATTTTCAAACGCACCTCGGCCTTCGCTCCGTGGAGCCCCTCCGCCGCGCATCGCCGCAGCCTCCGCCAGTACACCGTCGTGCCCCCTCGCCGCCCCCCGGCTCTGCGGAAGCGTACGCTGTATCCCGACGGCGGGCTTACCCTCGGCAATCTACGCGGAGGAAGAGCGGCGACGGCGGCGGCCCGCGCGGGTTCACACGCAAAATAAAAATAAAAAAATTAAAATGAAAATAAATGAATTAAAAAAACCCTGAGGTGCGTAGATAACACACAATACTTCCATATTTTAATACGAAAATTTTCGCCACGATTCGATCGGAATTCGACTACTTTGGAGGCGGTTTGAATTGAAAACGAGGAGAAACCCGCTGCGCGAATGTTATAACTCGCCTAAAATCCGCATATTCTGAAAAGTAAAACAGAGATTTTGAGACCAGGAACGTCCAAATCGGTCCATTCTTGGGACCGAAAAAAATTAAAATAGAAAACAATAAAAAATGCGAATAAATCGGAAGTACTGTGAGTTATCCGAATTTCGATTAAACAGGAAGCTAGGTTGTGCCGGCTAAACATTCCAGTTTAGGAAATTTGAAACCAGTGGTGCGTAGATAACACACAATACTTCAATATCTTGGAACGCAAAATTGTGACACAATTTGATCATATTTTGACTTCTTTCAAGGGTGTTTAGGTCAAAAATATAAACAAATTCACTATTCAAATTTCAAAATTCGCCCAAAATAAAAAAACGCCAGTTTTTCGGAACATAAAAAATATCCACATATCTGCAAGGTAAAACATGATTTTAAGACCAAGATCACTCGAATCAGTTCATATTTGTGCACAAATATGAACTGATTCGAGTGATCTTGGTCTTAAAATCATGTTTTACCTTGCAGATATGTGGATATTTTTTATGTTTATGTTTTTTTTATGTGCCATGGCCGGAAAAGAATAAAATAGAAAATACTAAAAATGCAAATATATTGGGAGTACTCTGAGTTATTCAAATTCCGATTTTCAAGTCCAAAATCCAATTATCTGTGTTCAAGCTTTTTCAAATTTCTTGAACTGAAATGTTTGTCTCGGCAGAACTTAACACACTGTTTAATCGAAATTCGGATAACGCACAGTACTTCCGATATATTTGCATTTTTAGTGTTTTCTATTTTATTTTTTTTCCGGCCACAAAAATGGACCGATTTGAGCGTTCTTGGTCTCAAAATCTTCGTTTTGCCTTGCAGAATATGTGAATATTTTTTATATTCCAAAACTGTAGCGAATTTGTTTTTGGCGAATTTTAAAATTTGCATAGTGAATTTTTTGATATTTTTGACCTTAACGCCCTTATAAACAGTCTAAATATGATCAAATTTTTTCAAATATGTACGTTTCAAAATATGGAAGTATTGTGTGTTATCTAATCACCAATGGTTCTCATAATTATCTTAAGATAACGTAAGAGTAGAGAAAGTGCTCAGTCGATTTCAATAAGTTCTATTCATTCGGTCATTGTAGGGCAGAAAAACATGGCTTTTATCGACGGCGACACGGCGAAAGTAATTGAGGCAGTTCATTATTTTCCAAAACCAAAAAAAAAAATAATGAAACGAGAATTGAATTATAGAAGGAGTGGGGGGAAGCAAAAGCACTCGCGTTTCGAGCAGGCATTGTCGGTGTGTGTAATTACGAAGTAAATTAATAATAGGGGTAGTCTCGAGTGAGAGGTCGGCACAAACGATAAGGGGGTGAGGGGGATAATTATTTATTGTAGGGCGGAAGGGGTTGATTATTATTTGTATCCGAGCCATCATATCGGGGCCGTCGTTATTATTAGTGTACGAGCGTTATGCAGTACGCAGTCATTACTACAGTACTGAGCTGACAGTGGGTACTTGGATGAGCGTTACCACTCGAGGAAGTACCGCGTGTTGTGCTCATTGTTCTCCTCGGTCCAATTAATCTGCTCCAAGCAATTGAACCTGTTAGTGTTGGCGGGATTTAATTAGAATCGCGCTTTTCTACTGCTGCGCCTATTCATTGCACCCTCATTATTTCACAAAAACATACGAAATCGAATTGGATTGTCGTCCGCAATTATTGCGCTTGACTTGCTCTTGACTCTGGTGGCGCAAAAGCATCGATTTATTCTTCGAGTTCTTTGTTCACCCCCCCCCCCACGGCAACAACAAAAACAAGTGGTCCTTAGACAACGCACAATACTTCCATATTTTGACTGCTTTTGAGGGTGTTGAGTTCAAAAAATTCAAAAAACTCCCTATCGACAGTCATAGTGTAAAAACCTGCGAGTGTATTTTCAAAAACTTTTCAGGAGGCAAAAAAAAAAACGTTTATTCCCATTTAAATGGACGTTCAGTTTATTGTTCCTTTTTTATTCCAAGCCAAAGACCATTACCGACAGTTTAAACGTATTTTGGTCAGAATTTTGTTGCAAGACAGGTTATTATACAGAAATTCATTACTTACCGGGATTTACACCGAATTCATTACGTATACGTATATATTACGAATATATTACGAATATATTACGCAATATTTTTGATTCTATGGGGGTTTGCAACGTGTATACACCTTGCAAACCCCCATAGAATCAAAAATATTTGTTGCAGCTGAGTTATGACGCCACCAGACGGTGCGCAGGGCCAATAGCTACCAGAAAAGCTGAAAACATCATTTACGCCAAAAATCGTACTTACAGGTTTTTACACTAGTGCTGTCGCTATGCAAATTTTAAGACTTGACAAAATAAAAATACACCTAGTTATGAAAATTTCCATAGGTATATTCGGCAAGGTAAAACAAAGATTTTAAGACCAAGAACGCTCAAATCGGTTCATTTCCATGGCCAGAAAAAAATAGAAAACCCTAAAAATACAAATATATCGAAAGTACTGTGATTTATTTAAATTCCGAATAAACTGGGTGTTATCTTTTGCCGAGACAAACATTTCTGTTCAAGAAATTTGAAAAAAGGTTAAGTACTCAGGGAGATATGGCCATTTTTACTTCCATATTTACAGAGTAACTGGAAATATTGGAATCGTCCTAAAATCGAAAATCGGAACGGAGCTTCAGAAAAAACTATAATTTAAACACATTTACTCAGAATCTCTTCCCGAACAAGTGCCAGTACGTCCGCGGATCTGTGTGTCCGTCTGTCCGTGCGTCCGTCCGGGGTAATTTACAAAAATGTCCATAGCTTTCTCAATTCTCAACTTTTTGTCCAATTTCTTGAACTGAAATGTTTGTCTTTGCCAGATATAACACCTTGTTTAATCGGAATTCAAATAACTCACAGTAATTCCGATATATTAGCATTTGTATTGTTTACTATTTTATTTTTTTTTTTTGTGGATTTTAATTTCGGGCGAATTTTAAAATTTGTATACTGAGTTTTTTCTATTTTTGACATAAACACCAGTAAAAGCAGTCGAAATATGATCAAATTTCGTCTCACTTTTACGTTTCGAAATATAGAAGTATTGTGTGTTATAACATATATAATATATATGTTGTTATGTCATATTATGATATATCAACGCTATTACAATGAACAAAATAATTCAAACCCGGACTTTTGGGAAAAAATCCATTTCTGACGTTTAATTGTCTAAGGCTGGCTTTATCAATTGTCGGTTATCCAATAACTAATAGCTAATCTCTTGGCTACAAATTTCTCGGAGACACAGCCTATGCGCATCCACCCAAAAATCACCATGAAATTAGTGGCCTGGTGATTAGCTATGAGTTATTGGATAACCGACAATTGATAAAGCGGCCCTTAATTTTCCAAGCATTCACAGGATTTTGCGACTACTTCGTACAAACTATTAACTAACTAAAAAGTGACAAGAAGCACGACGTTACCAAAAACTCCATTATCCGTGAAACGAGAATCAATCCATGACGTCCGCGCGTTTTCGCTGCTGCATCGATCGCTTTGTCCGGCATTTCATTCGAAATATAAGGTCTTTTTTTAGCCTCGAAGATTGGTTTGTGTTTGTGCCGATATAAATCTGGTCGTTGAACGTTCATCGCTCTACCGGCCTCAGACAGTAACAACATTGTCGGCCGGAGATCGGGCGATGGCGATGGAGAGGGCACCCCCCTGCCCCTCCAGCCGCCCCTCCCCCACCCCCCGACATAACTCGCTCCGATCAAAAGGAAAGATTTCTGGATGCTTGTTCGCCACTTAACTTTGTTTAACCGCACAACCGAACAGATTTATCAGAGTAGTCGTTAGAGCCGTCGCGTTCCGCTTGTTTGATCGAGCACTCGAATGCTTTCCATGCGCGCGCGCGGCCTCGTAGATTTTCAGCATCGAAATGATGGATGGCTCCGTTCCTGGAACAATATTGAACTTGCATCACCTCTTTACACTCAACCCGCCGATTACATGAGGTTATGGAACATTTGCGATGTTTGGTCAACAGTCGGCGGCATCTAAGTATATTTGACCGCACCTGTTACAATTATTTGATCGATTCAATTTGATAATGGCGAATACGACCCACGAGGCTCTGTCTTAACGATGAACCAGCCCCATAAGACGGGTTTCTACTTTTCGTATAGAACACTTCATTTTTTTGCATTTTGAAGTTGTTTATTTTATAAAAATTACAAAACAACCATTGATTGATGCAACGGTTCCTCATGAGCAATGCTCGTGCTAGGAACCGGCGTCTATTATATACGGTTATAAAATAATGTTAATTTTTCTCCGTTGTTCACAAATTCTTTCACTATGCTTTCACAATACTTCCATGCTTTGAAACGTGGATGTGCGACACAAAGTAACAAGTGTGACTGCTTTTGAGGGTGTTTAGGCCTAAAGTATCAAAAAACTCGCTATGCAAATTTTGAAACTTGCCTAAAATAAAAATACGCCATGTTATCGGAACATAAAAAATACCCACATATTTTACAAGGTAAAACAAAGATTTTAAGACCAGGAACGCTCCAATCGGTTCATTTTTGTGGGCGGAAAAAAATAATAGAAAACGCTAAAAATGCAAATATATCAAGAGTACTGTGAGTTATTCAAATTCCGATTAAACAGTGTGTTAGGCTCTGCCGAGACAAACATTTCAGTTCAAAAAATTTGAAAAAAGGTTGAGGATTGAGGGAGCTATGGCCATTCTTGTAAATGACCACAGACGGACGCAAAGACACTTGTTCGGGAAATGATCCCGAGTAAATGTGTATGAGTAAAAGTTTTTTCTGAACACAGAGACACTTGAATAATTGGATTTTGGACTTCATAATCGGAATTTGAATAACTCCAGTACTTCCGATGTATTTGCATTTTTAGTGTTTTCTATTTTATTTTTTCCGGCCACAAAAATGAACCGATTCAAGCGTTCTTGGTCTTAAAATCTTTTTTTCACCTTTCAAAATGTGTGGATATTTTTCATACTCGATAACTTGGCGTTTTTTAGGCGAGTAAAATTTGCATAGTGAGTTTATTGATATTTTTGACCTACACACCCTTCAAAAGCAGTCAAAATATGATAAAATTGTGTCACACTTTCTTTTTTTTTGTGTCACTTTCAGATATGGAAGTATTGTGTGTTATCTACGCACCACTGGTTGTAAATAACCACAGACACGGGCACACAGACACTCGTTCAGGAAGTGATTTTGATTAAAAGTGTACAAACAGTAAAAAGTAAGTGGTATACAGTAATAAGTAAGTGGAATACAGTAAAAGTGGTATACAAAGTGGCATACTAGTGGTATACACTAGGTTCGGAAAAAATTTTTACTCATACATACATACACAGTATATACGTACACTCATACATGAGTAAAATTTTTTCCGAACCTCCGTTCCGATATTTGGTTTTAGGATATTCACAATAATTCCTTTTACTCTGTAAATATGGAAGTTTAAGCTAACGCGGAACCGAAGTCAGTTGCCTCAAAAACATAATCGAATCAATATGAATCGAGATTGAATATAGGGCGATTCTATAGAATATATTCGTTTCCCAATCGGTTCGCATTCGGCATGCATAACGGGATGAAAAATCGACAACATCTATCGTGCGGGGAGATCAGTTACCATGATAAGTGCATCCGAGAATAAAAGCTAAACGACGAGTTTCCCTCGACCGTGCGCGCATTTGAGCCAATCCCGATTGAATACTGGTAACCCGACTGCATGCAGGCCAAATTCGGCCGGAGTCACCCGCCATCCTCGTCTCACGTCCCGATATTCCCCTGTATGGAAATGGAAATCAAAGCTGAGGTACGGACCTGAAACTGATGGCGCTGCTGAGGGGGGCGACGGTAGATTGTGCAGATTGAAACACTACTGAACTCTGTTGTCGAGGGTGAGGACATTGTTAGTGTTTATGCGATACTCGGCCCACCACAGAGTCCCTTGTATCGGTTTGGGAGTGTGCGCGTCGGGGGTTGGGGCGCCGAAGTGACGAGTAGGTGGAAGGGTGTCCGTATTGAATGCAAATTGTTTGATGATGCCAGATGTCCCAATGTATATGTTCTGTTTCATGATCACTTTGCCAGTTTGATGGGAAAGCAATGCACGGGCCGAGTGTGAGGGGGATGGAAAACCCTTTACAAAGGACACACATACCGAACGCTTCTCTCGTTGATCCCACGGACAAAAGCATTAGCGGGCTCGGCGTAGTGGATGGGCTTGCGCTCAAAATCCGAAATAAATTGGACGAACCTCATTTTAGCCGATACATCCCCCTTTTCAACATTCGCTCCCATTTTCATTTCCCTCGGCCGCTTCGGCGCTCTCTTTCCCTCCCATGATTCCGCACTCGCGATTGTCAGCCTTCACAAATACCTGTCCACCGATTGAAAAGGGTAGGTATGTACCTGGCTTTTTAGAAATTAGCCAATGAAAACCGTTCCAGTTCGATACGCCAGCTTTGTTTAGTTATGTTTTTCCCCTTATTCCGTCCTGAATCGGTTTATCATTTAATTATGACCATTCGTTTGAACGGATAACGAGAACGGATTCAATCCGCCCGGCTAAAAAAGCAACCGGCCGTTAATTCCATAAACCTTGATGAACTCAAATTTCCCGTACAAATACGAATGAAGTTCAGCGAAATGGGAGGAATCCAATATAATTTACGGAGGAATAATAATCAAAAGAGCGCCCGCTATATTATACCGCAAATTACACGTTGAACATACTGGAGATTAAATTGAGTGGGTCGATCGAAAAACTGCGGACGTTTCATCTTTTATGCGGCGAACCCCTGTAAAATCCTGTGCAACAAACTTTGTACCCATTACGAGTATAATATTATCAACGCGTAATTCATCGTTCGCGTCCCTGTTGCCTCGTTGAGTAATGCATTCAGCGAAAATGTGAATATTTAATTTCGAGCAATAACAACTAATGCGTTATGATTCCGGGCCGTATTGAATCACCTGGAGCTCATTGCTCCGTCGAGCCATCCTCCTCGATCCAGTTACGCCAACGTTACTTGTCGCCAAGAATAATGTAGGAATAAACTGTAAAATACCCGTGGTTAATGGAACTCCGAACACGAAAAAAAACTCAGCTGCGATGAGCGCAAGTTTTCCATTATAGATAGGTAGCTATTGTCAACGATCAGGGGTAGGGTCTCAGATGAAACAGCAACCTTTTTCTTTGCCTAGCTTTCGGCCAAAATTTATTTAGGCCTTCATCAGGGCCTGTAATACAAACAAAGTCAAAGATTAAAACTAAAAATTAACAATAGAAACCCAGGAATTGTTAATTTTTAGTTTTAATCTTTGACTTTGTTCGTGTTACAGGCCCTGATGAAGGCCTAAATAAATGTTGGCCGAAAGCTAGGCAAAGAAAAAGGTTGCTGTTTCATCTGAGACCCTACCCCTGATCGTTGACAATAGCTACGTAGTACTACGGGTCGATCATTAACTTAATTCATTATAGATAGGTACAGCGTACCTGTAAAAACCTAGTAAAGGCTCCTCTAGTTAGCAAACCAGCGGTGCGTAGAGAACACACAATACTTTCACATTTTGAAACGTAAAATTGTGACACAATTTGACCATATTTTGACTGCTTTTGAGGGTGTTCAAGTCGAAAATATCTAAAAACTCACTATGCTAATTTTAAAACTCGCCTAAAATAGGAATTCGCCAAATTATCGGAATTTAAAAAATATCCACATATTCTGCAAGGTAAAACAAAGATTTTAAGACCAAGAACGCTCAAATCGGTTCATTTTTGTGTCCGGAAAAAATAAAATTGAAAGCGTCCGTCTGGGGTCATTTTCAAAAATGGCCGTAGCTTCCTCAATTCTGAATCTTTTTTCAAATTTCTTGAACTGGAATGTTCGTCCCGGAAAAATCCTCTTTTTTTCCACACAGCCTCTAAAGTCGTCAAAATATAATCGAATTTTGTCAAATTTATGTATCAAATTATAGAAGTATTTTGTGTTATATACACACCAATGGTTTTTTATGACAATCATTCAATTTTAATTTTTTCGGTGTTGGTTCGTTAATTTTTAATCCAGGAATTACCTGATGCAGAATTGTAGGTAGGCATACCTATTACTGTCCAAAGTATAGGCGAATCCGGCATTCTGCGGGAGGAAATACCTAAAAAACAAATTTAATTGTACTGGGACAACTTACCCCTACGCATGAGAAAGCCTGATGAAGTCCCAAATAAATTATTAAGTACAAAAACGATTATTATTTTACCAATACACCCACATTGCTTAATCATGTGCTGCTATAGCAATGAATTGAACCAAAAAAAAAAAAAAATTCGGAAATTGTAAAACTGAAAATTGACACAACCTGTTCCGCTCTTCCCTACCTAACTCATTCCAGAAATTCAATTCAATTGAGCATACGAAAAGAGGTGCACCTCTTTACATGTAAATTGATATTCTCTGATTGCAGAGCTATATTTTTATACCTGAAGTTTTCACCAATTCGACAACAGAGAATTTTACGCATCAAATACTTCGTAGGTATTTCATAAAAATAATAAACCCATGAGTTGATTGAATTTACTGCGTTTTGTTGAACAGGGACCTCGCTTGTGCTCACCCTGAAGGCTAATATAATAACCCCCCTCCCCATGTAAATCTTCTGTTCTTTTTTAAGGCAATACTTCAGAGAATCGTGACGGGAAAAGGAAACATTCCCTTTAAAAGCCAATTAAATTGTTTATTTTTGCATTTTTCATCGAAAGGCGACAAAGACGGTTATACAAACTGTATTGCAATCGTTAATTGGCTGTACTGCTTCAAAAGAAATGCGCAAAGGACTTTTCCCGTTTTCTGATGAGTGGGAGGGGGGAGATCTGTGCCGTTTCCTGTTTGGTTATGCTGGGTTGTCACGAAGAAGAATTCTTTGCTGAAGAACAGTCGGGGCCTGAGGGAAAGCTCAAAGCAAGTGAGTGAGGGAGAAGGACGGTGAGTAAAAAGGGAATAAAAAACCGGCGATGGGGGGGAATAAAGGAAAAGAAGCAGCAAAGTTGGTTTAAGGTGGAAAAGTATAAAGGAAGGAAAGGTGAATTACAATGTTGTCACCACAAAGGACGGCATACGAGGTAGCTGCCATAGGCGGTGAGGGGTAAAGTTGAGTAGAAAAGCACATGAAAGTCTTACGAATATCAACATCTTTCCCTTTCCTCCTGTCGTCCTGTCTCGCTTTTCTTCTTTAGCTTTTCCATCCTCGCCCCGTCATTTGCTCACCACCTTTCTTCGTTCCTCCAGCTTCGTCTTCTTTCTCCTACCTCCTTTCTCCTCTCTTTTATTCTTGAGGTAACCCCTCCCCATTTGCACGCGGTATTTTAACTGTTCTCCATTTTCTGAACTTTATCCATCCATAATCCTGCAAGTATTACCTCATGGTCGATTGCCCACTGAGGGTGACCTTAAGTTTGACTGTCCGAAACTATCGATATGGATTTTTTCGATTATTGAGCAAACGACTTTTTTGCTCGGAGACTCAACATCATAAAAACGCGGCAAAGGAAATTTGAAATTATCCGTCTTGAGAATAAAAAAAAATTTAACAAAGGAACCTCACGAGTGTACAGAACCTTCTGTAGTTTGATAGTGTTTATTCGCAGTAGAAGAATTCTGGGCATTTCATTTTCGCTTTAAAACGATTCTTTCCGAAGGATTGGTAAGCTCGTATCAATTCTATCAATACGCAACTCAAATACTGATTTAATAATGCTACAACAGTTGAATGCTATGATGAAACATTGAAACTAACACTTATATCGATACCTTAAAGCACAAAGGGCATGTGCCCAAAAATGGCATAATGAGAAAAATGAGAAATAAGTTTTTGAACAATTAACAAAAATAAAGATTTCTCCCATAGTTTTCAATTCCATAAAAAAATGTGCTAAATAAAAAATGTTTGTCTGGCCAAGATCTACAACCTCGTTTAGCCAGAACTTTGGTAGCACTTAACACTTCCAAGATAAACGCTCTTTAAATATTTGTCGTTTTTCTATTTTATCGTTTTTTTGGCCTCAAAAATAGATAAAAGGATCATGATTCTTAGAGCGATAAATAGGTCCTGATGATCAGATTCTTTCGGTAACCGAAATCTCAAAATCGATAATTTGGGACAAATGCCCTTTGTGCTTTAAGGTATAAATGAAGGGTAAGGGGAAAGAACGAGGAATGTCACAAAAAGTACTTTTAGAGAAAAAGCAGGTTTTGTATTTTAAACTCAATGTTTTTTCCCCTTAGACCGAATCTTTCGTTGCTTCTCAGTACGACATTTATACTTTTTTCCCCTTGGAGTTTCACTATACGGTTAGTACCTTTGAATTCCTACAAAATGCGCTATTAAGCTTGTTTTTGGGAAAAATGGACATTTCCTGTTCTTTCCCCTTACCCTTCAAATATTGTTCCTGAAAAGAAATTGACCAGACGATTAACGAACTGCATCCGGCCATTGTCCAAACTGTGAATAAGTTGGAAATAGACCATGATAGTGAGTCTCTACCCACAGAAGAAAATCCTTATCTTATGGTCGCCTTTCTCTTATCGATCAACTATAAAAGAGAGAAAATTTTTGTTTGTGCGATAGCATGTTGCGTGGGTGATGAGTGCCTCATAAGCTGATGGCGAGTGGATTCCGAGGGTTCGGTAAGAGAGGAAAAGCATAGCAAATCCCAGAGGAGTTGTTGTCTCATGGCACACGAGCAGCGGTGGCGCCTGTCGCGACTTGATCCGACCTGACAACCTAATCATTACATCAACCTTTTCCATTCTCTGCGAGAAGATCGGCTCAGCTGGATCGGGAGGGCCTTCCAACACTAGACACCAATGTCTTATTTGACGCACTACCACGGCAGCCAAACGGCCGAAAAGGCCAATAAAAACTACCACGGATGCGATCCGACTGGATGGAAGACCTAATACTCGGGGTTGCACCGGTTGCCTTGTTCTCCTGATCGAACAGAGAGAAGGAGGTATTCCTTCAGCATCACTCTTTTACCAATCTTTCTCAACAATTATTTTGGATCTGTAAGCAAAAGTAAGCAGTAAGAGCTACAGCTAATTTTCTCATCGAGTTCTAAAAATTCGTGGTCACTAGTCTCCACTTATGTCAAAAGAACCTTGGAGGAGGCCGAATCAATGATCTTGTTAGGAGAAAACGCTTTCAAAAATTGGACATTTGGACACCTTGGTCCGAAAAGGGTTAACCTAACAGATTGGAAAATTCCCAATCTGTCTTGGAAATGCTATATTATTTTGTCGGCGGAAAAGCTTTTGATGGTGGACAAAATGAGTAAAACAACTTTTAACCAGATTTTCCTTGACTTACCGCCCTACTAAAGAAAATTCTGAATTTGGTTTGGAAAATTCTCAATTTTGTTTGAACATTTTTCACACTGGTTTAATAAATTCTCGAATTGGTTCGAAAAGTTCTCATTTCGATTTCGGAAATTCTCAATTCGACTTGGAAACGCTATATTATTTCGCCGCTTCAAGGTTTTTGATTGGTTGACGGCAAATGTAAAACAATGTTTTACCTGCTTTCCTTGACTTACCGTCCGAAAACTCAACTTGAGAATAGAACTCTACAACGTCTATAATTGGTCTTCGTCCCTGTTATTTCCGCCTGATTTCAGATTGGGCTTGGCGCATTTCTTTGAAGCGTTCCAAATTGATCTCTTGGAAGAGTCATGAATGAAGTTCGCCAATGATAAGCAGCTTCATCATTTTCGGTCCCTTTTTTCGGAAACCTCAGCTGAAAACATGAAATGTTCCATTGTCAATTTTGACTTTTATTGCATCAGGCAGTGAGGGGATAAGAAGAATTTACGTCATGGTAAACAATTTTCTTGACTTGGAAGGAATATCGAGCTATTGTATTGCTCTGTGTGAGGCTAATACGAAACCTGAATTCTCCCTCCGATTCTCATTCTTTCGCTATCAACAAGTCGAATCAGGGGTTTCTCTCCCCTGCGCTACCTCTGGTTCGCATTTTTACCTACCGCCATCTCGTCGTCCCAATCCATTTTTCCTTCACTCGACCATTATTGTGTTCTCTCTGTCTGTCTCTCTCTCTCTCTCTCTCTCTCTCTCCCTCTCTTTCTCTGGGGTTTATCGTTTTGTCACATAGTCAATTTACTGCGGAGCCTCCCTATTTCCTCCGCATCTGCCCTTCCTTCCTTAGGTACTTTCTCCGTTTAGAAGTCGAATGAGAAGAACTCGGAGCGGTACCATAGGAGAACCGTCCCAATTAACCGCCACCGGTTGGAGTGCCCACTTTTTCCACATAATTGGATCGAGGCGACCACCACAATTCCCTCTCCCTTTATTTATTCCTATTTCCCTCCTATACTAATTGCTAAGAGACGGTTGCGGGTAGAAGCTCTTTCAACTTGAGCACTTTTCGTCGTCTTTCTTCTTCAGTTCAGGTTTGTTGTTAAAGCATTGGAATTGTCCAAGATTGTTCTCAAAGCAGAAAACCCCAGCACTCATGTCTTGCCTAGCTGAGTGAGATAAGCCCTTGTATTTGATTTATCGGTATTCATTGATTTTGAAGTGCTTCTTATACCTTGTGCAATTACCGTAAATTTGTTTTCTACCCCCTTATGGCCATGGGGGAGCGAGTGGTGGAAAAAAGTAACTTTGTTGCAGAACACTATTCACTTTCGACAATATTTCTTAAAATTCAAACAATTGTCGGACCAAAGTGATCGAAATAAATTGAATTTACTTAACTTAGAAATCTTTTAAAACTATGATTGTAAAATGAGATCTTCAACTTGCTGTTCTCTCCCTCACGAGGGTCATGCCCAGAAAGCTGAGAATCCAGGTTATCTTCTCGAGCTGGTCATTGCTCGAATTTTCAAGATGATTTGGGATTGATGGAATTTAACCGGGCAATAATAGCTCATTCGCTTGCTCTAGTTTGAGGTGGTTGACCGAAATGGATTATTGAGGAAGGGCCGACCCTCGGGAGACTCAGCCCTTGAGGCGATTGCTCCCCCACCTATTGACTAGGAAGTCAGACAGCCCTTCCTGCCTTCTCCTCCGGTACTTGTCTATGCCATCTTCGTGGTGCTACCAATGTCACAATGAAGCTACTTTAGCCCGATCCTACGTGATCGACATGAACAATAATCTGATCCTCCAATCGTGCAAAAGAGACTATTCACTGTCTTGCATTACGTCGTTTTCTTTTCGTACCGACAAAAGTCGTTATACTGCCAGTGGGTCGACCGATTTTTTACAACATTCTTGTTCTTTGTAAGTGTTTTTCTTATGACCAATGCCCATCTTGCAACCAAGGATGAAATTCGTCCTCGGAGGAACAGAATTTCTCAGGAAAACATCATCCAATATCAGCTGAGGCTACAATGAGCGAACGGATTTCGGCAGTTATGCTATAGTTGGCCCAAAAGTAATGGGTGGGTTGCACCCTTTTTTATATTATCCTATGAAATATATTGTCTATCGATTGCTTTGCCCAATATCCGCCATTTTGTGACCATAACCGGTTAACTCCGGGGAGGATAAACATGAACAATCATCAACAAACGTTTTACCCTGAGCTTTGATGTTTGAATGAGTTCTCCCAGGTAATGTGGATGGAATTTGTTTTTGTTGATAAAATTTTATTCGTTTTTAGGTAAATTATTAGTCCTCTCTAGACCAATCAAATCTGTATTATTTTTTTGCAAATTCTACCATGAAAAAAGCTGACCTTGGTAGAATGATTCCTATCACTGGACAGATAAGGATCACTGGAAATAGAATAACCAATTGATACAGGAATGCCTGAAGATGATTGAAGACAACCGAAATCGCTAGTAAGAAGGAGTGAAATTGAAGGACAAACATTTTTTCTTTAATTTTACTCCTTCATACTAAAATATTTAATATTGTAGAAAAAAAGCTAGTTCCGTCCATCTTTAGCAATAAACAATCTCACTAAAATAGATAATTGGATCCCTATGTTAGTAAACGAACACCCCCCCCCCCCAGTTACAGGCAATAAAATAGCCACTATTTTGTCGATTATTTGACATCGCTATGGCAGGTGATGCCCGTAGCCAAAAATAGCCCACTTCAAATATCAATCCCCATCATAAACCGCGTCCCGTCACGGGATCAAGCCAAACCTCACTGTCCATGGACCTGAATAATATGTTAGGAGCACTGCTTTGATATCATTGGAAATAATAAATAACTAAAATCTCCAACCAGCTTAGACTCATCTCTTTCGAGCTAAGAGCGAACTAAGACGTGTGAACTCTTTCTTGATGGGTTCTCTTTCACGTGAGAGAAAAGGAAGAATCGCAGGGCGACTAAGTTGGACTAACTGGGGATGAGGGATCCTCAACAGTAGGTGGTCAGGTAATCCGGATTTGCTCCTCAAAGAGGGATAAAAGGCAAAATGAAAGAGAACGATGGGGTTGGGATTTGATGTGAAGTAGCTGTAAGAAGCTCCAAAAGATCGCAGTGTGTGTTGCGTATATATGTACAAGTCCTTCCGTCGATGTTTCAACTCCCTCTCGCACTGTTACCTCTTGCACACTTCTTATCGCTTACACTACTCATTCCTTTCATTTTCGCTTTCTTTAGAAAATCTTTATAGAAAAATCCTCTATGGGCTATTATCTGCTGCGCTCCAAAATTTTCTTCTCAGCCGCTCTCCGATATTTTTGGAGATTAGGTATTTGCAAATCTACTATTTTTGTGTTTTGGACGTCCACTCACTAAAATGGCTGTAACTTCTTAAGTTTCGGAGTAAATTTGAATCTGAAAACACCGTTGGGTAGCTCGCAAACTTTTCTATAGGAAAGGTGCTACATACGTCTTTTCCCCGCAGAGGAATACCGGAAGAAATGTGACTGAAAAGAAAACATCACTTTCAATCGGCTTTTTACAAAATATTTCCTTGCGGGTGAGAACGAACTCTTTGGGAATAACTTGCCCTAAAACTTAGCTTTCCAACGGTATATTAATTGTTGGGTTTATTCCACCCCTAGGTGGAAAAAATCGCGTTTGGATGTCGAAAAATGTAGGGTTTTTGCTAAACATCGGACTTATTATTTAGGTACTAGGTGTTATGTCTTGCGCACTTTAAGATAAGCTGCTCTTGAAGAATGTTTTATGGTGAATCGAATGTGTCACTTTTAGAGCGTTTTTTCATCATGAAATAATGTTAACATCATCGATAATAATGGGTATGAGCCTGTGTAACACTCAGTTCGCTAATTTTCTCTAACCCGGAGCGCTTCTAAAGTCGATTTGATTCAACATAAAAATGTGGTATTGAATCGGTACGACGATTTTTAGCGAATAACCCGCGTTTTTCGACATTCCAACGTAATTGGCTTCACCTAATTGGGGAAACAAAAAAATGACAGGCGTTAATTTCGAAATCGACTGAGGAGCCGCTAGGTACAGGTACTTCATTCATATATTGGCAGGTCTACTCTTTTTTGAGGTTGAACAAATCAATGATTCCATGGTTGAGGTTTTCAAACTCCGGCCTCTGCTCCTCCTAATTTTCCCTCTTTTGGTTCGCACACGGCGTTCTCTCTCTAGTCTCGTTCACTCTGCCCAACGAAATTCGGACACGCTTCTACATGCTGAGTTGCTATCCGCAGTCAAAGGTCCTCCACAAAACTTTCAAAAAGGTAACAGTTGGACCATATGGGCTTTCACATTCACTCACCCCATTCTCGTCGGCCAATCGCGAGGATCTATACTACTGCTACCGGTAGGGATGGCCTAACGCGATTTCCCTGGAATGAAACAAACACTACCAACAAACGAATGAATGAACCCTTTGTAGGGAATCTCCTTTTTTCGGGGATTTTCACTGGTCAGAATGGATTGTAGTGGATGGAGTTCATCTACCCCCCTTCATCCCATGTCTCTCTTTGTTGCCATTCCAAAAAAGGGGTCATGAAGGGGTCGAAAGTGGTTTAACTTGAACTATTCTTTATGCTCTTTGAGAGAATGGCGAAAGCTCACTTGATGAGCCCTTCCGTCCCTCTCATCTCCATCCCCCAGAATTCATCACCGTATGCTTCAATGTTCCGTACGGTTTCAAATGGGTTTTCTACTAACAGAAGCTTCAGCATCACCACCGAATCTTTCATTTCTCTCCACCACCATGGGAAGAAAAAGAGAGCAACCGACTGAGGGGTCGCGGGGGTAGGGGCGGTTTGAGTTTCGCCTCTGCGGTTTGTTATATGATGTGCCACGTGTACTTGACAAATATTAACCAGTGTATATACGTATTCTGATATATTATCTTTGTCCTGCCTTTAGCTTAGCTGCTCTCCCTCCTTCTTCCGCTTAGCCTTTACCGCAATTATAACATCGAATCTGTCCTCTGTGTGCACTATGAGTTATTTTAGAAAGGGAAATCGTGAATCTGTACGCCTATGCTAACATACGAACTGACTCACTCAGCCGCGCTCTCGCTCTCACCAAAGGCCATTCCGTCGTCATTAATCCATCCTCGGAAACAGTTTGAAATATTACTTTCCGTAATGAAATAAGATTTAACCTTCCTTCTCAAACCCGTGAGCGATACTTCTACTAGCGTTTGTCTTCTACGCTTGACGAGCAATTGATAATCCTAATGGACAATAAATTGGCAATATACTAATCAAATTTTAATTCAGGATTCACAAAATCAGTTGACAGGCGGCCATAGCAGAAAAACGAAATTCCAATCAATTTTTAAAGCGATTAATCGTTTATTGGAATTTACAGTCTTGAAACGTTGGAGATTAATAATTAAGTACAATTTGACGGTGAACCTACAAAACCTCGTAAGTTGAGTTTTTGGGAAAATGATGTTTTGAGTTCTACTGGTAAAAAAACTCGTTGCGCATCTCCTCGAATTAAGAAAATGGACTCAAGCTGCTTTTTTGGCGCTCTTTCACCATCCAAAAGCTGGTCGTGGGGTCGGGATAATTCGTTAATTTAATTAATTGGTCAAGGTTGAAACCATCAAATTTCATTTGCGTTTCAATGAAAAGTTTTCATAGTCATCTCCATTTGCGCAGCCAGCAATGGGAAATGTTTTCACCTACTCTAAAATTTTGGGTTTTGAACATACGAGGTTTTGCAGGTTCACTGTCGAATTATTGCACGTTCCAGTAAATGTCTAGTAAAAATTAACATTAACCCAACACAGCTCCAATTCGTTAGCCAAGTCAATAGATCACTTGTAAGGCTTCTGAAAAAGGGTTGAGATATAAAAAAATGTGTTTTACCAAAATCCTTTATGCCAAGCAAGTAAGTAGTTTGATGGGTTTTTTCATGCTGATTTTAATTATGAGACCACCGCCACTTCGATAGCTTTCACAGTTTGGGAGTTATAGCCGTTTCAATGAGCGCCTTTAGGGAGCATACAGCGAGGATTTCTTTATTTTGTCAGATTTATAGGAGAATTGATTTTTAGCTTGGATATTTGAATCCAATTCCACTCTTCCCCTATTTAACTTTTATTGGTATGTTTGGAAGAAAAATTGATTTGTTTACCCCAGAATGGCCATGAAGTATAGGTGTTTAAGTGTACGGAAACTGGTGCCTAAATATTGGTATTGCATCAATGACGATAATTATTACCGAATTACCTCCTAGCTCAAGGAAAGATCTCGTCTTCAACATAGAGAGAGAAAATCAGCCCTTGTGCGAAGACGTAAACCGCGTGAATAATAAGCGTATGATTTTGCAGCGTTTTTGGAATCAAGGCCCCTATTTCCTATTTCCGCAGAAACCAGTCGTAGCTTGTTCATGCCCGAACAATTTCCATGAGTAAAAAATGACTGGAAATGGGATCTGTCGTGGGGAAAGAGATGTGTTGAGGGGGAAGTGGGCACCTACCACCGTAGGGCAAGTGAGAGGGTGGGCCCGGTCTACGGCTGCCAACTTTAGAGGTCATCTGGGGACGTCTGTGGATCTTTTTAATAATTGACTCTGCTGGAGAGATGGAACCCTCCGCAACCTCATTCTCAATATATATTCTTTTCCTTCGTCGCAGTATACTCAAGTCCTCTTCCCCTATTGAGCAGGGTCCATCTACTCCATTTACGTCCAATTTGATTTATGCCGGCCCAAGCGGGAATCTGAATGTCTTTATCGCGAACATAATGACGGTTTTTGCTGTTATTTATTGTTTCGGGCTCGTTAAAGTCATATAAGGTTACAAGCTATCTTAGAGGGACTCATAGCGGTAACAAGTAAGCGATGCCTGACTGTGCCCCTTAACTTGGCGCATTCGTTTCTGCTGCTAATTCGCCGAATAGGGCAACCAGCTTTGTTAGATTAAACGGAAGTACTGCGACGAATTATTTTTCTCAGTACTACTTACTACTTGTACTACTTCTCTGTACTACTTACTATTTTTCTCTGCACTACTTAATTCGAGAAATAAGGAATCAAAAATGCCTTACAACCGATCAACAATATTAGACAATAAACTATTGTTGACTTATTTAGGTTGGTTGAGGGCGAGGGATAAAAGATGGCTTTCTCTCGTAGCATTCATTATTTCTCCTAGCTCCAATTATTATTTTGTATGGCTATATTTTGTTGATGTAAAATTTCCGATTCTCGTGACAATTTTGGTACAATATTTTTCATAACAATACTGAGCAGATAGTCAATGTCAATTACTTACGTATTGTACTATTGGGAAAAATCTCGTATCGATGAAAAGGAGAACGTTATTGATAACTCCTCATATCCGGCGTTCTGCCCCGTGGCCAGTGTAGTAATTGAGTCTTCAGCAGGCTCAGAATCCACCGAGGAGAGATACCTACCATTGATTTGTCGGGCAGGCCGATCACGTTCAGCCAATACAGCAGTCTTCACAATGCCATTACCCGTCGTTGGGCGCCAGCCTGGCCACAAATAATTCTGCACAGCAGAGCCCTTCGATATTTACGTCAGCTACAAAACCATCGGTGAACAGTTAATTACCATAATTTTTCTCCGGACCCTTCACCGGGGTGCACGGTCATTGACCAGAGGAATAAAACATTGTCGTTCATGAAAACCAGTGGCGGGCTGATGTTCAACAATATCTCGCCTTGTTCATTAGAATATGATTTTTAGCCCTAGACATTCCCAGAAATGTGACTGAAGACTTTGCCCCGATGGTATGATGTTCCAGTAAATTCTGAGCGCAAATTCTCGTGGCTACTAATACGTAAAAATTGTATACAGAAAAGCTTCGCGTGGGAATCCGAAGACCTGTCCAAAAATGAAAATGCTTGAATAATTTAGGTACACGTTAATAGGGCATGACAAAAACGGCATTGGGAAGTAAAGTCGAGGTTCTTGTTTGCTCGTACCTCAAAATTATTTGTTATAGAAACTTTGGTGGAATAGTAGGCACCTTTGCCACAAAGACTGAGGTTGATGGTGGACCAAACTGTCCACTCTTCTGTCCTCAGGGTAGAGTATGGGAGAGCTCCAGTTTCCTAGGCCCACCCTCAGTTCCTGGGAGCCTCACTCCTCTAAGGTACAGAAATATTCTTATAACGTTCAACACCTTTTCTTGAGAATTGGTAGGTGTCGTGTTACTGGGGAAAACAAGAAGCTATAAGAAAACCAGTGGTGCGTAGATAACACACAATACTTCCATATTTTGAAACGTGAAATTGAGACACAATTTGATCATATTTTGACTGTTTTTAAGGGTGTTTAGGTCAAAAATGTCAAAAATTCGCTTTGCAAATTTTAAAATTCGCCCAAAATGAAAAAACGCTACATTTTCGGAATGTAAAAAATATCCACATATTCTGCAAGGTAAAACGAAGATTTTGAGACCAAGAACGCTCAAATCGGTTCATTCTTGTGGCCGGAAAAAAATAAAATAGAAAACACTAAAAATGCAAATATATCGGAAGTACTGTGCGTTATCCAAATTCCGATTAAACAGGGTGTTAGGCCTTGCCGAGACGAACATTTCAGTTCAAGAAATTTGAAAAAAGGTTGAGAAATGAGGGAGTTATGGCCATTTTTGTAAATGACCACAGACGGACAGACGGACAGACGGACACACGGACAGACGGACAGACGGACAGACGGACAGACGGACACACGGACACACGGACACACAGACACTTGTTCGGGAAGTGATTCTGAGTAAATGTGTATAAGAAAAAGTTTTTTCTGAAGCTCCGTTCCGATTCTCGATTTTAGGACGATCACAATACTTCCATTTACTCTGTAAATATGGAAGTAAAAAATCGCTTTCATAGAAAAAATGCAATCTGACCACGAATAGCATGCAGGAAAAAGGCTTGCCTCACTGAACTACTTACGGCTATGCGGGGATTGACCATTAATGCTACCGGTGCAATACAATCTGTATAATATATGTACATAAAACAGTAGGTATCCTTACTTCATTTCCTTCCATCAGCGTCTCTTCTGCATCGTCCTTTGTGCTGAGATTCGCCTTCTGCGTACGTATACGAATAGGAGGGTCTTCTGATGCGATTTGTAAGCATTAACCCCTAAGTAGCAGGAGCAGCACATTAGCCAGCGTCACGTGTAGGCTGTGTCAAGTGGGGGTCGGAGGATGACGCTGCTCATACTGCTATCTGTGCGACGTGTTAGGGGTGGCGACTTACGCAGGGGATAAATAATTATTCTTTGATTAGCAGATGAACAGTGAAGCGTGCGTGCGGTAAAGTTGCAGTAAGGGAACGATGGGTAGCGATAGAGAAAGAAATAACTGCACTAAAGGGAAAAGACGGAGAGAGAATCGAGATTGGAAGGTGTGAGTTAGGCGTTTTGATGAGGGGTCACAACGTCAGCGAAAGAAAGGTTTGCTCCGGCTTCGGGTAGTACAGCCATCTAAAACATGAGGGACCCATGAACCTTTGTGTAAAACTTATCTCGACGAAGAATCTTCATTTTCCTCTTCCCCATTCACAACTTTGATCTCGCTCAGGGTCGCATCAAAAACCTCCAACTTTGTATTCATAGCAGTAGAGCAGACTGAGGGGTCGGCGGAGTTCCGACAGAGAAAAGCTTTACAACAAAGATGAAAATGATGGAGGAGATGTGGACAATTAGGGATACGGTCGCTTCTTCTGGTTGTGAATATTTTATGTCCCAATAGCCTAATCTGCGTAGTGTACTATAGTAAAGTGCTGCGTGAAAGGAGGGTTGCTATTGATAAAACTTATCTTCATCATCACGCAGCACTGCCCAGGGTATCATCAACTGATGTGCTCTCCTAATAGCGTCGCAAGCTGATAATCCGACGTGACGCCTCTTCTTGGTAAAAATCACGGACCGCAAGACCTCTTAAAAAATGATAACCTGAACTAAAGTGAAACTAAACGCTTCTTACCAATTCAATTCGGGTACCTAGGTACCACCTTTGCGTTGATACTGCTGTACCTTGTAGGTATGTGGACCAGAGGTCCATGTTTCTACTATTTATCAGCTCAAGGTCCTATGGTGATTTGGAAGTGACGAAACGGCGGTAAAAGGTGCTACTTTCAAATACTACCTACTTTAAGGTATCGGAATAGGTACCTAATTAGATAAACTCTTCGATCACTCCTCACTCCGAAATCACCCCACCACCAACGATTGGGTAATCGACCTTCCTCCAAAGAACATATAATTTACGTCCACATTTCAGATTTACCGAAGAATACTTTTCTATTCCGCGATCAAAAATATTGTTCAATAATATGAAATCCAGGGTTTGGAGACTCACACCTGTCACGGACGACAACTAATTTCCACCATTGAAGGTGAACTGCACTTTGATCGAAAATCGATGCACCATAGCTAATTATTGGTATTATCCATTTTTTCTAAAGGCATATTTGTCAGTATGCATCGAGAAGGCTTACATGAGGTTAACAGCGGGAGAAGAAGCCGTTATATACCTACATCTAGGTTGACATTATGAGCGCAGACAAATACGAAGTCGAAAGTTCATTCAGGTTTGCTATACTAATTAGCGGGGATGATGTATAAATACGAGCTGCTTCTAGCTATGAATGGGGCCTGTATGAATTGGATGGGTGCCCCGAATATTTTTAGAATCTGGTGCCCGAGTGGGAAAAATTATTTGGCAAACGATCGTGTTGCATGGAACTGACCGAATGAAACGCATACTGTCCTCCTCTCGCTCGCTCGTTTTCCTCTTTCTTAGATTTTAAATAATGAGCTGTACACTATTATCGCCAACTCTTCGTGCGATAATTAAGATTGCCCTGATATTTAAATTGAAGACACCAACTAATGACGACATACTATTTACTTACTGTAACTCTATCACTGTTCGGAATTGCGCACACTATTTTTTTTCTCTCTTGCGCTCTCCCAAGCTGATCTCTCACTCTCCTTGTGCATTACTCAAAGAAAGTACATCATCAAACTTTTCCATCATCTATGTCTAAGATGATAATAGGCTATTTTAAAACTCATGAAAAGGCGTAATGAAGAGATGAATCGCGATTATTTTTTAAGCGTTGTGATTGCAAACGATCTTCAAAAACCGGATATCAGTAACGTTGAGTTGAAGTTTTTTTTGGTGATACTATTTTTGCTCAACTTGTTAACGATTATACGATTGAAAAGATACCACCGTTACAATGGACCTAATTTTAGTCCTTATTTGGAAAAAATGGTACAATATTGTAAATAAGCAATAGAATCTGGCTGATAAAACACGACGAATAAAATTCCATTTCGCGCAAATGGTTTGACCATGAGTTCTGTATGTTACAAGTTTATTTTTATTTCATTGCATTTTTCCATATGAACAACTGACGTTTGTTCGGTGGGTAATGCCATTTCAAAACTGAATCTATAGTATGGCTTGTCTTTGTTGCAGATCCTCAATAATGCAGAAACTCAAAAACAGATTGAACTGCAACGATTACAGCAAGAGCACCTGCGGCAGCAAGATTCGTTACTGCAACAGCAACAGCACAAGATCTATGAACTTCAGGTAAAGGGATAATTAATAATGATGCCTAATGGCCGGTGTACCGGTTAAAATTGGCAAAATTATGCACTTATGAGCGCGGATGGGTTTTTTATTGGCTGCAACCAAAATTATGAAATTGATGATTTGTTATCCGCAGCACACAATCACCACCGATCCTTAATT
The DNA here is from genome assembly GCA_036186465.1 of Nesidiocoris tenuis. NCBI lineage: Eukaryota > Metazoa > Arthropoda > Insecta > Hemiptera > Miridae > Nesidiocoris > Nesidiocoris tenuis. Next base: position 10,360,917 of record AP028910.1, read on the forward strand.
TTTTTTGCGAAGAAAACTCGTTAGAAAGCATACTTATACATAGATCGAATTTGGTAAATCTTACATAGGTCCAAGGAGCGGAGTGCTATGCGGATTTCTGGATATGCCTTATGTACTATGAAAAATTAACCTGTTGGTGTATGTAATGGAGGCTTTCTGACTTACAAACTGTTTATGTGAGCTACCTTTTATTGTATTTCAGAGTCAAATTTCTTCCCAGTACGGGGCCAAAAGTTTGGCCATGAACAGTTCCGGATCGCTGATGTTCCTTCCTTTCATTGACCAGCTTCGAAATTTACAATCCCTGCCTCATGCGTCGAGCAGTTCACCTCCAACGAGCAATGTAGGTTTTCTAGTAAGCTTCAATTTACGAGTAGTTTGCCATACTGGGAGTGTACTGTGTTCTTTATTTATCTGGATCACGATAGTTTGCTTCTGCTATGAATTCCGTCTACTCGTGAAAGCCCAAAATGTACCAAGAATGTCGCAAATTTAACAATAGGGTTCACTATTTCGTAATATCAATTCAAAATGCCAATTCTGAAAACTAGCTAAGGAATTTCCAGTTTCTATCTTAAGCAATGAATTAGAAGAATATGCGCAAATTGAACTTCATGTTGGAGAAAACGTACCAATTCAAGTGTTCCATTCGGCAGGCGATCGTCGAGAGCTGGAGCAGTTCACAAGCATCTCAAGACTTGGACGCCCCTCTAAACTTGACGAAGCCCAAAGGAGGAAGTCCAGGGATGCAACATTCCCAGGGGCAGCCCATGGCCGAACATGAGCAGCCTGTCTCGTCACCAAAGCTCCTTCATTCGAGTTTGCTCATGCAACGAGCGTTCCTCCCTTATGCGTCTCTGCCATCTCACTTGCCCTCTCAGCAAGGTAATATCCATGTAAACCAATCCTCATAAAAAGTCATCTAGTGGGGGATCCCAGAAAAAAATGTGCGCAACTACGAAATTTCCTTCAGGGTAAATCGCGGCTCTAATGGGTAGGACATTGACTGCCAAAAGCCTCTTGTTTTGTTCCTATGCGACCAGAGTCGGGCTCATTTTTATAGGTACCAACCGAAATTTCACTCAAACATGCCGCGTTCGTTATTTCTTTTATCGCATACGAGGTATTTATTCTCACAAGTGGTGAGTACCTACTATGAAAGGTACGATATGCCCGTTGGGGTTCTAGATGGTTGGAAAAGATAGGAAGCATTACTTCGCACATAAATTCCGAAGAAAGTTCCGGAAAGAAACCCACGACTCGCAGCTCCAAAGAAGCGACTTGAATTGGGCATTAACATGGATATTGAAACGATGTGAAATGCTTGTATTAGCATTAGTAGGTATTAAGCGATTGTTCATGAAGATGAATCAGCGAGGGTGTTTTAATTTCTCAGGGAAAATGGGTCTATCACCTGGAAAAGATGGTGACAAGATTCCTGCATACACAGGGCTCCACATGTATCCGCCGTCACATCATCCGTCAATACCTCAACCTCTGCGGGACGATGCCAAAGAGGAATCAGACTATCTCACACCTTGCCATAGTGAGTATACTTTCTAATAACTGGTGTGTACCTTGTACTTTTTTGACTCTTCTGACGGTCCTGCGGCTTCACTAAAATGTATTTAGCAAGTGAAATATTTTAACAAACATGGAAAGTACCTTACCATTTTTCAAACTTGTAAAACAACCTTTTTTAATTTATACTGATTCGGCTCTTGTACATTTTTAGTGTGGGGACAGGACGGGAGCTTCAAAATGCAAGATGATTCCAGTGAGAAAGGTAAGGAATTTAGTACCTACGAGGGATTTGGAGGAAGAAATTTACATAATATCTATGTACTGAGTACCTACCTACTCATCGGGTTTTATCCCACTATTTGTTTTTTACTTTTATGTTTAACCTCTACCCAGTAAGCGAATGGAAGCATTGTATTCGTCCTGAAACTGAATTTGGGCACAGGCCTGGGACAAAATTACGTACCCATACACTTTTACTCAGAATCCCTTTTTATTTGCATTCACGAAAATGGCCATGTCCTCCTCAAATCAATGAACACAACAATCTATTCAACGTGAGTATGGAGAAACAATGCAACCGGTTAGGGCTAGGGTTTCCTTGAAATGATATGGTATAGGCATTAGGTATTTTGCTTGAAATAGTTTTCATAACCCAAGCTGAAGAGCTGCTCCCCCTCAAATCTCAGCCTTTTTTTTTTAATTTCGGAAACTGGAATAATTTCCTGTGGCGTCCTGTCCAGCCAGATTTTTGTTACTTACAGCGCTTTCGAAATATTGGAACTTTTAGTGTTTTCTATCATATTGTTTTCTAGCCAGAAAATTAACTGATTGAGCATACTTTGGTCTTGAAGTATTGGTGTTTGCTTGAGGAGGACATTGATATTTTAGATATATTAGATTTTCAAAATCTGCATGTATAAATGTTATTTTTGTTGTTATTTTTGTGTGTTATGTTATAAATGTTTTTGACATGGAATTACAACAATTTTTAACAAGACGTCTGGTTCCCACAGCAAAAATGATGAGGCAACCAAAGAGAGACGGCGAAGGGAAACCTCACATTAAGAGGCCCATGAACGCCTTTATGGTTTGGGCGAAGGACGAAAGGAGGAAAATCCTGAAAGCCTGCCCTGACATGCACAACTCCAACATATCCAAGATTCTCGGTGCGTGTCACTATAATTTTATTCATTTTTTTTTAATTTTCCGTCTTGCCACTACGTGGAATACAACCCCCTGTTTTCAAAGTAATATTAAATTTATATATGATCGAAAATCGGCTATGATTTGTTTTATATTCTACAGTATCACTTTGTTTCTTTGAAGTACCTTCTTGAAAGCACTTGTCAAGCACATTAAAATTTGACCATTTAGCATATTTTTTGAGCGTTTAAATCTATGTTTACTATTATCTATCTTTACATTCAAATAATTGATGGCTTGTTGTGACCTGTTAAGGTGCTCGTTGGAAGGCGATGACAAACGCGGAGAAACAGCCGTTCTACGAAGAGCAGTCGCGTCTCTCAAAACTGCATATGGAGAAACACCCTGACTATCGGTATCGGCCACGGCCAAAGCGCACCTGCATCGTCGACGGCAAGAAGATGCGAATATCTGAATACAAGTCTCTGATGCGACAGAGACGCAACGAAATGCGCCAGTTATGGTGTCGAAGCGAGGCCGGCCCATCAGGCATGGCAGGGCCAAGTTTTGGTTTCAACCCGGACGGTTCCATTTCACCATCTGAGATGCTGACGTTCTCTCCGGGTAGTTCACCTTCGTTTGAGACGGGCTCGCCAAACCATAATGACGAATAAGCTGTGATTTTCCTATCGCTGTAGACTGTCCTTATTACGTACTGTACCTCTAAAATATAGACCGCTGAATAAAGAACTTCACGTATAATAGGTATGTACCTCATTCAAACTTTCTATGCCCTCGACTTTTATGGGAATGATGCGAAACATTACTCCGAAGGCAGAGTCGTGATACAGCTATGGACTTGATAAGCAGCTGTTTATGTTTCATCTTTGCAAAACGTCTTTTCACTCTTTTATGATTACTTGTTATCGCCATTGTTTTTTATTGTTATTACTACAAGTAATGAAGTTCCGTGAAAAAGAAAACTCATTCGAAATTGTTATTGCTGGATACTGAGCTAAATAAAACTCCATTCATTCGTCTCAGCGAAATTCTGCCTTCGGAATAATATTTCCAAGATCTGTAAAGTTCTTACTGTCAACAATACTTACGGGCAACATAGTTTCTCGTTCTTGAAATAGATGACAACAAAGCATAATAAGGAATGATTAAATAACTGTATTAGTAATAGAGTGGTAAGAACAAAATATTTAAAAGGATAAAATATTATAGTGATGTGTAGTTTATATTTGTACGGGTTAACTAAACCAAAATACAACATTACTTTATTTGTTACACTGATTTTATCGATTTCTCTGTCGCATCTCTTGAATGTATTAATTTATCATGTATAATAATGATTGTATTATTTTTTACTGCGATATTTATAATTCTAGGTCGTAATTAATAGGAAGTGATTTTCCACTATCGTAATAATTTTTGTTCAAATTTTATGGGATTTATTACAGGCCTAGTTGCTGGCAGGAATTCGCGTAACTACTTACACTATTACTCCAAAAACACACCATACTTCTGTTTTCTTCGTTTGCCAAAACAGTATGTTTTACGATCAAGTGCGCGTGAACAATCATCACGGATTACACTGCAGTTCAACTCACTTAAAGAGATAGTGCACATCTATTGAATACAGTCATGTCTCATACTATATGACAATAACGTTTCGGTTTTTTAACATCTTTAGCATAATTGCTATAAGTGTGCTCCTTGCTAGTCAGTTGTCTTCAATTTTTCTTTGTGAAAACGTTTTCAATGTGTTTTCAACATCAAATCTTCTTCTATCTAGACATAGACGATGTTTATGTACTGATGAGTATTCTTTTGTAAATTAGAAAAATTGGCCTCCTACTTTACGTTTGGTAGTTGCCTAAAATTTTTGGGCTGCACATACTTTTGAGGGATTGATGATAATCGTTTAACCTCCCAAATACGTGCATACTCTACATCTGAAAAACCACGCCGTCAAACTCAAAATAATCAATAACGTCATAATCAGCGTCTTGCATTCCATTCATCTCCTAGGCATGAACGACTCTGCTGATTATATGTTTATTTTAAACTTTAAACTCCAGCTTAGAACGGACTGTAAATTTTCACAATCTAATCTAATTCGAACCAAGTTCCTCGGTATCAATACTCCAGTGCCATAGTACCAGTTCGATTATCATGATCCTTACCACCTTTTTTGTTTTACCGAAATCTGAAGAGGGCAGACAACGCATTAGTTGGCAAATACTGTGGGTTGGAGGTTTATTATTCTCAATAAGAAGCTCCTTTCATGGGAGAATAAGGAAGAAACACCTTAAAATGATTGATGGTCGAAAATATTCTATTGCAAATCTTCCACCCGATTCAGTATCCTGCAACCGTTTATCGTAAGAAGCAGTACCTGTCCGCCATTTATTAGGCATTTTCATTAGGTAATTTTTTCCGATTAAATTTTATTAAATGATTAATTTGACGAAATTTTAGCAATCACTCATCTTTTTTAATGTTGCCGTCAATTAAATTGTTATCAGTCATTTTAATGTTATCTACCGCTGCTCTAATTGCACTTTTTTAGCCATACTGCCAACTACAGGACACACCGTGGTTTGGTTTTTGTGTAGGAGAAGAACCAGTAACTACTTATTAACGCACAATAATTGAATTCAAAATTGAGGACTACCCTAAAAATATCAGCTATCAAAATTGTTGATTGATAGAAATTAATAGGAATTCAACAGTTAGGGAATCTCAGTTGAAGGATTCACAACAATTTTACTGATGCTTCGAGTAGTTACGGCCATTTTTGTAGTTAGGTATTGACGTTTTTTGGCCAGTGAAAACTTGAAATGAATACCGAGCACAAGCTGCAAAATCTATGTCACAGTTTTCTATGTTGATTCATTGGTTTCTAAATGATTAAATACTAGGCACGTATTTCTTGGACTACCTGTCCGCATAAACAATTACGAAAGAATGTAGTGTAAAAAATTGTAAATAAAATTGAACTATGATTAGTCCCCAAAACAATCTTTTTGCCAGCTATCACGTTTAATTTTGTACATAATGATATTGAACATTTCTTGAATTGTAACTAGTGATTTACATGTGATTTACATTACCAATGAGGTCTCATATTTTTTTATTGTCTATTTCTGCTCGTTTTATCTCCATGTGACGGAAAGTTTGTTGCTATTTTTGGAGAGCATCACGTTTGTTGCGCCAAACTAAAAATGGAGCTTCCTCTTTTCCCAAGTCTTACATTCATATGTATTGAGTTTTATTTTGCTTTAATTTTTGTGTGCCCCGAGGTTACATGAAAACTTTGATGGAGACTGGAAAAACATTATAACCCCGGCAGAAAACAAGCCTAGGAACTTCCAATAGAGTAGGATTAGCTAAAAATGCTTCTAAATGCGCTGAGCTCACTCTGGTCTAGTAATTGAGTCTTCCAATGCAAGATCCTGGCGAATTGAGAACTTTGGAGCCTGTTGCTTTTTCAACTCAAATCAAATTTTTCCTTTAGCCTAACCTGATGAAGCATCGAAAAATTTTTTGCTTTCAATCCTCGTAATAATCTCAATTTCATAATATATTATTTGTTGCTATTTTTCAGACAAATAAAAAATGTACCTCGAATTGAAATCGAACTCAGTAGCATTGAAAGCAGTTGATCGAATTCAACATCTCGTCTGCAACTTTAACGTTGATAAAAATCTGCCCAAGAATAGTTGTTATGAGTACGTGGTAAAAGAGGAGACCATTATATTTAGTATGATGACACAAATACAGGTTGAACTGAGGAAGGAAAAAAGTTATTGATCAATCTTGCCGCGTATCCAATGGAAAAATCATTTAGGACTTTCAACAAAAAAATTCGACTCGTTAAAGTTACCAACTAGGAAGTTACTGTTGATCACGTATCTGTCAAAAAATCTACCAACAGCAACCGAAGAGTCAGTAACGGTAACGAGTCGAAACAATTTGGCGAAAGTGGCTGTTAATCTACTACTGGGACGGTAACTATCATTCGGTGTTTTACCAAAATAGGATTTTTAGGGAACTTCATATGGGCATAGATGAAGGGAGCCAATTCAACTTACAAAGCTGGTACCTCGAGTTGGTGTATGAAGCATACAAAATTGAGCTAATCTTTGGGTACATTAGTATGTCACTCCTCATGAGAGAACATTTTCCATAAGAGTGCAGTATGGTAAGAGGAGTTAAGGCCGAGTAAGCCATATGATAGTTTCCTGTATCAATTCATCACATCCATGCCGTTAGCAGAAACTTTTCATTTCAATGTTATTGTTGTTTTCAAGTTTGACAATAGTGCCATTCCTATGACATGACACCGTTGTCTGAAAAGCGTATTACTCGGTATGGAATTAATTTAAGGACAATTTTGTGATTTTCTGTACATCGGAAGATAGATTAATAATTGTTTCATTACTAAAAATTATCACGTCTATCGTATTTATTTACCTATGCTTTAAATAGTGAATGTATTCATAACATGCTATAAAAAGTGTCATTTTCGTCGTTGAAACTTTTGTTCATTTTGTTAGTCAATGAGCGGTTGTTTAATTGAGTCTGTGTCAAGTAGATTTACTGTGAGGAGTTGGAACACTGAGAAGTTCGAGAGTCTGCAATAGCATCGGCCAGAATGACTCACTACCTGATGAAAAAATAACACCGTAGCTCAGCAGCATCGTAACCCTGCCCTAATGCATAATATTTAGCCTGTACAATGAGGCGATTTATCGAATAATGCAGTTCGGATACGTAATTTATCAATTTTCTAAAATGTTAAAAGCGCAGTATTAAACTGTTCGATGGAGCTGAGCTATCTGTACATTACCTGGTTACGAAACTAGTGCAATATTAAATAATATTCACTATAGTGAAAATGTTGACGAGCACTTTGTTGATGCCATACTTTGCAAACGAAAATTTTTTGCAAACCTTGAATTTAAGCTTGTTTTGGGTATTGGGTTTTTGAGAACAAAAACTTTCAAATTGATCGGTCTCTACACTGATGGGCTCCAGCAATTACAATATCACAGGCTGTTTTAAATTAGTTACCAAAGAGAACATTGGTTCATGCGCCCGTCAAACACTTTCACCAGCTTTATCGGTTGTTAAATCCGGAGGATTTTAAGTTGTTTTTCTTTTACAAAATCGCTTGAAAAAAAATTCCCTGATCGCTGGCCGGACATTTACAGGATTCCATAATTTCCGAGTTATTTATGTTTTACAACTACCTTTCAACAAATTGATTCTTGTTGAACCATTTTAGAATATCCCAAAAATTTGTTCAACTTGTGATTGGAAAACGTCTCGTGTGCCATGAATGAAAATTCAGTATGCCTACCTATTTATTGTAATTTGATCGTTTTTTCGGAGGCCTCTACACGTGTAGTAATGAAGTAAAAATGGAAGAAGTTCGGTGATCAAGTAATCGAAAAGGATAACAATGCAGAAAAGGCTATTGTAGAATGAATAAAACTAATGTTAGATTCCAGGCACCAGTCAAGACATACAAGCTGGAAGGTTATCTCGATTCATACTTCCCACAATTTCAAAGTTTGCATTTTGAACTCGAGTGGCTATTATGGAAGGGCTCCTTCAATGTAAAACTTACCTCAATGTAAAGTTTCACTGAACTGCTTCGACTATCCATGGAGAGACAGTGCAGTAGAGGAACGTTGTATGTATTTGTGTTATTTAGGTATGTAAGCGACAATAGTGAGTGTATATATTCAAACAATAACATTAGTATTTACTATTTAATATGAGATATATTTAATTCTTTTATTGTTATATAAATGCATGAGTCAGTTTAATCTTGGTTTTATTGCTCCCTTCTGGCTCCCCTATCAGGTCATCCGATCTGCCTAAATATAACTGATGGTAACAATGTAACCTATGGTTACAATCCTCAAGTTGTAATCCTGCAACTCTCTTACAACAAGTAGAACCATGAACCTCGGTACAAAGAAACCACTGTTCGACTTGAGGTAACAAGGAGTTTGCAAGTAAAATTAGTTGCGTGACAAAAACGAAAATCATGAGAAACATTGTAAAACTGAGGTCTTGGAACATAGCCTCATGAATGCAAAAGTCTATTAAGTTGTAAAACTCTAATTTATAGGAATAGTGGGTATGGTGGTGTACTAGGTAAAAGACGGCGGATTAGTGCGAGAACGTATTGGGTTCATCTTCACATTTTTATTGCAAAAAATTTTTGTCAGCCTCAATTTCTTAAATTTCTTTTGTCCTATACCTATATAATATTATTAATTCACGTCAGGTAGTTCAATATAAGTAGAATGAAGAAAAATGTAAAATGATCAGTGACTGGCCAATTCGTATCTCCAATCGGGTTGATCAAGGATTTTTTCCTTTGAATGTTGAGAGATTTTTATCGGAGTTGTCTCTGAGTAATGAAGCATAGTCACCTAACTAATAACAAGGAGTTCTTATCATCTACTTGAGCGATATAATAAGGATCTACTCCCTCAAACCAGTTAGATACAGCAAAAAAGTACCTTGAAGCCGCATCCCATCTTTGCTATGTAGGACTGTGGGCATCATACCCTCTATACTCCCAATTTATATTTCTGATTGGTAAAGCTCGCACTGGGGCATAAATGAAAGGTTCAAGGAAAAAACGGTTTGAGTCCAAAAATTATCTTTTCGGGATTTGTGCTGTTATCTTGCAGGTACAATCGAAACGAGTTAAAACAAAACCTTTACTACCTCTTGAAGAAATTAGGGAAAACGCTTGAAATGCAAGCATTGAACTGGTTTTGTCTCAGTTGAGTAAGTTCTATAGGAATCAAATGAAAAATGTTATACATGGGATGGCTGAGAACCAATCGCTTCATTTCCTCAACATACAAGTGTCTGTGACCTATAGGAGGCTGACTAAGCACTTCAAGGGTAGATATCGTTAACTTTTCCGTAGCCTTAGCCTCATTCTATCACATATTTTGCATAGTTTTGGTCCAATCTCACCAAACTGTCAAAAATCCTTAGATCTGTGGTGAATGCAAGCTCAAAGGAGGGAAAACTATCACATACGGTTAGCATTTGTCACGAAAGGTTGGAAATTAAACAAATTAATTTGTCAACAACGTTTTATATAACAACACGAAGTAAAATCTCATCAGTCATTTCCTCAACTTTTGAAATGATACAGAAGTAATTAATATATCTAACAAATGAATCAATAGTGATACGGTGACTGAAGAAATCATTTTCAGCCATTAATGAATGACTATCAGATGGCATAAGAAATTGCGATAACTGAATATACAAATATGAACAACTTGGATTATTTCATGAGGACGACGCGATTCTAGTTCGCCTAACAAGGTGGATTCGTAGAAAACTTAGAATGATTTGATAACTAAACTGCAGTAGATATTTCGTGAGCGTAGTCAACGAACTTAGGCTACAACCGAATTATGTAGGGTCCTGAACAATCGCAAAGATGTATAGGTACTTCGTCTTGAGCTACTAAGCATAGCTGTTAGAATAAAAAGGCTAAAAAGTAATTTTACAGTTTATTCTATAGTAAAGTAGCCATGACCTGTCGATTATTAAAACCACTAGGTAGTCAAATAGTGCTCATTTATTCTTTTCGATTTCAAACATACCTAGGTCCTCAACTGGCGAGAAATTTTCCATTTGCCAAAAAAATAAAACCCACTAGGAAACAGTTCCTTAGGCAATGGATAAATAAATGACAACTTTTCAACGAGTCAAAGGAAAGTAACTAATACATTTTCCAGGAGGAATGCACAGCAATAATTATTTCGTTTCCTTAACCCAAAGAAAACTAATTAAAGTTTTTCATACGGATTATGTGGAATACAAAACGTATAGGCGTCCAGGACAAAAACAATTGACCGAATGCTTTAGCTGCTTTCAAGTACAAAACGATAACTCACAAGTAGGTACAGTACTACTTATGGGGCAATTCGAACAATTAAATCGCAATGTGGTGTAATAAAAACTTCTGCCAGGCTTCTTCATTCATACTCACGAGCATTAGCCCATAACTATGGTTTCGGATAACTATTCTGAAGCAACAAAATTGTATTCTAAACCAAAGATTATATTGAGAGAGAATGTTATCCAGCTTTAACGGTTGTTACACTTGTTTGGAATAATACGCACTCGGAATAAGCCAAATTTCCATGGATTAAAAATTCACCATCCGTTATCGGTCATAAGATAAGTTGTACCTAGCTATACAAATAGATTTTGAGCCATGCGAAATTTTGAAATGCAAGATCCTGTATAAATGCAATTTACTTGAAAAACAAACGCTGCACAAGGGTTCACTTCTCTGTAACCTACGATCCAAACATTAATCAAGAAACGCGTTAATTTCCCAACAGAGAAGCAGAATCTGAATCAGCGCTAATTTTTTGTAAATCATAAGGAGCATACGAATAAGATCATTAAATGCATTTCCGGATCATGCCAAGCTCCTATGTCCCCAATGTGTCCTAAGTGACCATGTTTGAGATACCTCAACTTGCTGGTGTGAGAGACTAGTCGGTAACTGCTGGTAATTTGGACACCTTGACTATTTGCCCAGTGACAGGGAGCAGACGAGCGAGAAAGTTGTGGACCACACAATTTGGCAGCGTTAGGCCAAGGTCCGCTTCCTCAGTTTCCTACTTCATGGCATAAGTAAGTTCAAATGTACTTTGGGTCTACTTTACACTGTTTTTGTTGAAATACGGCTCCATGACACTTACTGCAAGCGAGTTGAAGTAGAACTTGCAGAGAAAATACACTTTAGACCCCTTTGTAGCGTTTTGTAACAACTGAATAGGCAGCTTCACATGGCGCCTCGGATCTTTGAAGAACATTTCAAAAATCGACTACTTCTTCACCCCTAAAAACACGGACGGTGCAGCGTACGGCTGACAGAAAAACTAGCTTATTGCAGATTCAAATTCTGCATCTCTGAAAACGTAAACCAATAAGAGGATTTATAGAGGGAGAGCAGAATATTTTTTTCCTGACCGATTACATACAGGTAAATTTTAAATAACAAACCATCAGAAATAAGGGTCAGCAGAAATTCGATAAGAATGAGCCCCTAAGCGGTAAAGTGCATAGGACAAGGTTGAGAAATCAAAGCTATACAAGGCGGCTATTCAGAACACGATTCAACTCGAATTACCTTGAAACCCTTTGGGTTAAGGAGTATGCTTCGCATTAGTACCATACGAAAACTGAAAAAAAAAGAGTAGGTACACTGATGAAAAGTTTGATTAGGCGCCGATTATTTTTTTACCGACTGGATTCAAGTCGAAATGCAGACTGGACGTGAAAATTTGACGTTTTAATTTATCTACAAAGCCCGTTGGCAATTTCAGTTTGATTTTCATTTTCAAGGTGAGCGACAATCCAAGTTGATCCAAGTTTACACTAAGTGTAAAATGTTTCCAACCTATTTAAATCAAACTCGATCATGACGAACGTTGAACCAAGTTTACATCAAGTTTCAAGCTAACGTTTAATACTGAAAGTCGATTCCATCAATTTATGCCCAACAAATTTTTGAACTAATACATTTTGGGGGGTGTTGGAAGAAAATTCCAACCGAATACAGACTAGTAGGACATTACCAAAATACAGATAGGGCATGAAGAAGAACCAAACGGCTGATCAATACAACTGGCTTTTGATTTATAAGTTGGTGGAATCGGCTTATAGATAATCAAAGTATTGTTAACATTTAGAATACAAACATAGAGAAACCGTTCGCCAAAGCCGCTCCATCAGCTGTTCAACCTTGAAGCCTAATTTACAAAACCAAATCTACATTTCCAAACCAAAGTTGTTGAAACAATTGAGAAATTAAGGAATGCCTAGGCTCAACTGTTGGTCAATTGAAGTTTTTTTGAAAATTACCCTAGCTCAAGAATCAAATGGCGGGCCCAAGCTCGTCTGGGAGCGCATTCCAAAATCACGCATTTTGGTGCTGAACAAATAATTATGTAAATAATATACCAATGCGCATAGGAATAACAGAAACCATGAATTATTGCTAAAGAAGTGGAAAATAAAAATAGCAGCAGAGCTTTTGACCCAATCAGTAGTCATACTTTATCGTAATTAGGTACTCGAAATTCGCTAAAGGAAATAACGGCCAATAATAATTTTTCTGGCTACAGGAAACAACGGGTATCCCAAATTCATCTATGATATATTCACGGTCTAATGCACGGTTTGTTTTGGAAGTCGGAATGTATTTTTCCACGCTATGAATTTCATACAAACTGTATAACTAGAAGATCACAGAGTTCGCTACAACAGAAATCGGCATACGTGGTATGCCCAAACTCCTTCCCCCAATATTTAGGGAACTAATGCAAATTGAAACGAAGGAAAATATTCGAGAACATAGTAAAAAATTATGCAAAATAAAAACATGACTTTTGCACACGCACAAAATTTAGCTACACGATTTTTTGGAATGTTGGGCTTCAATGAGAATGTAGCATATCGCGTTTATCAATCCCTGTCACCACAGTCAGTCTAAATTAACATGTTTTAATTAACAAGTGCGAGTCCATTAATTCTTCCTCCCATATGCCTCTTGTAACCAACCAGCAATAATGGTGAAGTCTTGGCAGGTACATTCCCACTTAACAAAACGCTCCAAATTCTCACACAGAAGTTTATTATTCCCACAGCTCGCGTTCCTCCGCAAGGATTGATTTTCACTCACTAGGTTGAAAACAGGATCTATGCCTTATTGGGCGAGCAGGTAGATTGGTGAAAATTTTTGGCAATAATAAAATGCCATATTTATGCAAGTTAGGAAGTTATAATTTCTGTTTTATTTGTTAATGCTAAGTAAACCAATACATGAAATCTGTTCACAAAGTGAGACCTCAACACAGCTAAGGTTGGGTCCATCAATATAATTTATCCCAAGAAACTACTTATTTGGAGAATAGTGTTTATTTGACGAATAAAATGAATTGATGAACCCACCCCAAGTGATTCAACTCAACTATTGATAGCACTGTCCCCTATGGAAATATGAAATTATGGTTATGGTACGGAGGCAGGGCTGTTGGTTCGGTTTATGCACGCGTGGACAGAATAATGATTCATTGGAAAGCGCCAGTTATCGCTATACTAATTTATTTCAGATGTGAACTTCCGAAACAGTAAGAAGAGATTGGGCAGGTTTTCTCCGAACGACCCAAATCGTCATATTGACTGGAAAAAATACATTAGAGGGTCGATCAGCTACATAGTACGAAGATAGTAAGTATAATTATTCGAGGAAACTTCTAGGCTAGGCGTGTATTTACTCATACCAGCATGATTTTGTAGGTGTGCAAAAGCCCGCAAGTCTGACGAGATCGGGAATACATAAGGTCAAGGATCACTACTAGTTAAAAAAAATAATAATAACAACAACACTATGTATAACTTACAATATTAGAATTCAAACTAATCCTTTGAAAGGAGAATAGGGGGATGGAGGCTGCCATACGTATGATTGGAGTGATTCACTACTTGGAAAAAATTCAACAAAAAGTACAGGTTATCCCACTATTTATTAATTAATAGCAAATATTTTTCGTCTGAAAATTGCAAATATCAACATGCATTGCTGTTTGCGTTCATTGAGAAATTATACCGTCAAAAGCGGATTATATTAAAAATGTTAAATATACGTTCAAGCAGTGTTTTTCGATTTTTCTAAGGAAGTTTCACCAACTAACACCTAACTATCTGGTTAGCAGCACATTTCAACGCAACAAACCCGTGATGACGTACCTTGGAACAGCAAACCACAAATGAAGCAGAGTTCACATATACTCATGGACGGCGCAGTCGAGAATGGAGGCCAGTACGTTTTTTTGGAGAATCGGTTGTTTACATCTTTCAACTTTACACCTAACAAAAAATCTGGTACTGCGAGACCTAGAATACCCGTTTTACGGGAATAACATAATATGATTTTAGGCATCGCAGTTTTTTTTTCTTTTCTTTTCTGTGGTGTTCTGAGAATCTGTAAATTAGTTTCCCCACCCCGCTACAACAATGATTCAGACTAAAGACCATCCATGTAGTTTGCTAGCATGTGAACACTGCTTACAAGCAATTTCAATGGATGCCAAAAACTTTCGCAATAGCAAAAATCATAACTGCCATCAATTTATGGTTGTTTTGAGCATCACTTTACAGTACGAGTCGTCACAAGGGGGGCTATTCTGTAACCTCAAATTACTGTCTCTTGGCTGGAGACTGTCTATGGGAGACTGAAGAGACTGCGATTTCTACTGATTCTGTAAACCCAGTTGCAAGAGAGTGACGCCATCTTGGGTCCCTCAGAGACAACGGCCTAGAGACTGATCTACATCAGTCTCTTAAAGGTGAGAGACTATCCCTTGTAAGTCTATCGGTCATATTCAAAGAGGTTCTTTTGCACAGGAGCCATTCGGTTCGCAAAAACTAATTTTGCGCATTTATTGGTCAATTTCAAAAAACAAACATGCCGTTTACATGAAACCCACATGGTATGGAGACGATCACAGCAACCAAATTAGTGTCTGAGTCTCTCAGAGACTGGAGACTGTCTGAGGCAGTGGACAAGTTACAGAACAGCCCCCCAGATGTTTGCACCAGTGATGGAGTATGTGAATGAAGACACTGCACACCACATGTTCTTAAGGAACATACACACGTGAGGCCTTCTAAAAAAAATGAAACATGGTTCGAGCGTAAAACGGGCTAAACAGGAAGAGGTGATCTCAGTCCGACCACAACGGCTCTTGCATTTTATCAACACTGGGTTCTAGTTTGCGCAATTGGAATATGCTGTGACGTATGACCCAATACAGATATCCCAAACTAATAGGATGGTTTTCTGAAAGAAACAAGTACAAAAGGGTTTTCTTCCTAAATTAAACAACGTTTAAAAGTGCAAAAAATTCTGCAGCTATTGCAAGTACCAATCTTTCAAGCAGAAAAACAAATTTTCGAATTACGACAAGGCAACAACAACAAAGTTACGAATAAGGGCCGAAATCTACAATGATGCCAGTGAAATACCGAACAGTGCGGCATTGAGCTTTGGTTTTACAATTTTGCAAGAACGAATCGGCAGGGCCGTCCAGAGCCAAGCCGGGCCCCGGGGATAAAGACTCGACCGGGCCCCCCCCCCCCGGTCAATAAAAGCATTTTTTCTAATTTGCATATTAGTACGTAAAAGGCCCACGGGCGGGCCCGGGCCCCCTTGGGCCCCGGGCCCCGGGGATTTTGCCCCCCCTGCCCCCCCCTCTGGACGGCCCTGCGAATCGGGTCATGACTTTTGCTATTGTAGAATGTTACTCTGGCTGGAGACATTTTGCAGTCAAATTTGTTTTAGTACACTGTAAAATACTTTTTGCATATTAGTCGTATTATAGGCCAACTTGGAGTTTCATTCGTCATTCGTCAAAAAAACTGTGCAAATATAAAATAACAAGTTCACTTGAAGTTAAGTTTTTGAACTATGAGTGTAACTTAAATGCAATTGATAGTGGAGGGTCGGTGGGAGGTAAGACGCAGCTATAGACCTATTCGAATCGGTATCTGAGCGAAAAATTAGCAATGCATTTGATTATTCAACGCACCAGATCAGGAAACCAACGCAATGTGCCAAATTTAGCTCCATGAACATGCTCACATGGTCTACAAGTGCAGGGCTACGGTAAATTCAAAGTTTTCGGTTGCCACAGTTTCAATAGTTTGCTACGACGCTTTTGACTGTCATGGTTTTAGCTACTGCGTATAGTTGGAAACAATACCAGGCCAACAGTTGATTACAACTACAGGTACGTGGCAACAGAAATACGAACGTTGAAAACTTGAATTCCGATGGAGCACCCGGCACGTTTTTGAATGGTAGGGGACCCTGGGTAAATTATTTTTAAAATTACTTTCCATTAACTTTGGCTTCATTTATACTCGTGTCTGCTGTGTCCCTTGACTGATAAAAAAGGATGTAGCCTGTTTCTGAGGATTTCTGAATATCTGAAGTAAGGCCATAAAAGTCTTCTATTGCAGATTGGTCGATTTTCTGCGGAGAAAAGAAAACACAGTCAAATTAAGGTCAAGTGAGGGTCTTAAAGATGAACACTGTCTCCATTGGGTTCCATAAGCCTAGTTGAGCCAAATCATATGAATCATGATCACAAGCATTTGAGATTAAGATTACGGTCATATTCATAAGGTAATATTAAGAATAGGATTGCAACTATAATCACAAGTGTGAATACCATTACGGTCACAATCGCAATATATGTTATGATTAGGTACCATCAGTTTTAACGTTTATTTTGTGACTTGAGTTTGAAAGTTGAGTTGGTGAGTTTGAGTTTTAACGTTTATTTTGTGAGTTGAGTATCAAAGTTGAGTTTGAGGGTTTAGTTAATGAGTTGATTTTAAATGTTGAGTTAGTTAGTTGACATTAAAAGTTGAGTTTGTGAGTTGAGCTTGAAACTTTATTTTGTGACTTGAGTCTGAGGGCTGAGTTTGTAAGTTAAGTTTGAAAGTTTGTGTTGTGACTTGAGTTTGTACGTTAACCTTAAAAGTTGAGTCAGTGAGTTAAGTTTTGATGTTTATTTTGTGAGTTGAGATTATAAGCTAACTTCAAAAGTTGAGTTAGTGAGTTTGAGTTTTAAAGTTCAGTTTGAGACTCAAGTTTGAAAGTTGAGTTTGAGGGTCGAGGTTGTGAGTTGATGTTAAAAGTTGAGTTAGACTTAGTTTAGTTAGTTATTTGACTTCAAATGCTTAGTTTGTGAGTTGAGTTCTATGATTTATTTTGCGACTTCAGTTTGCGAGTTGAGCTCATAAGTTGAGTTCGTAAGCTGACTTTAAAGGCTGAGTTTGTGAGTTGACTTGGAGAGTTGAGTTTAAAAGTTCAGTTTGTGAGTTAAGTTTCAATGTTTTTATTGTGAGTAGAGTTTCACAATTGAGGTTGTGAGTTGAAGTTGAAAGTTGAGTTTGTGAGTTTGAGTTTTAAAGTTTATTATATTACTCGATTTTTATAGTTGAGTTTGAGGGTTGAGGTTGTGAGTTGAGTTTCAAAATAGATTTAGTGAGTTCAGTGTGAGAGATAGTTTGTCAGTTGAGTATAAGAGTTGAGTTCTTTGGTAAAGTTTGTTAGTTGACGTTTAGAGTTGTGTTGGGGAGTTGAGTTGCTGAGTAGAGTTTGTAAGTTGAGATTCGAGTTCATTTGAGATTAAGATTCAAGACTCGTAAGTTGGGTTTGAGAGTGGAGTTTTGTAAGTTGAGTTAGTGAGTTAAGCCTGTTATTTCAGTTTGTGAGTTGAGTTTGACTTGAGTAAGAGAGGAACGAAGAGGACGAAACAAGCAATATCAGCATTCGAAATTGTAATCACTGAAAGGAATAAGAATACGATCACAATCATAATGTATATTTTCATTGGGACCAAATCGGTGATCGCATTTGTGATTAAGATTGTAATCTTCATCGTAAACTGACGGGACCATAAGAACGATTTTTTTTTCTTTTTCATTTTAATCCTCATCTTGAAAGCTTGTGATTATGGTTGTATTCATCATCATGATCATGATTCGCCCAACTGTGTCCATAAGGATACTTACATCAACCATGTCATCATCAAACAGGAGCCAGAAGTCGTGGCTCTTGACTATACTTATGTAATGGCCTCTGTTTGGGCCACTGCCACAATGAACAACAACGGCGACTAGGTTATACATGCGGTCTGGGTTGACAGCATCGTCAGACTGGAAGGAAAGTATAGATGGCTTTGAAAAAACTTTTGGTAAGTACTAAACAATTTTCTAGCCGATAACCCAAGGCTAACAAATAACAATAAAACGTGACAAATATTCCAGGAAAGAGGCAAGCGGGCGTGAGACGACTTACAGTATTAAATAATCGTAGTTCTAAGGGGAAGACGACTCTATGCGACACTTTGATGTGGCGGTTATACTGCTCCATGTACTTGAACCTCTTCAAGTGCAATGCCAAAATCATTGGCAACTTCTTTACTCTCATACACTTCTGTAATGAAAATTATAGAAATCAAATTAAATTATACGATTGGAAAATTCAGGATTAAGTA
Organism: Nesidiocoris tenuis; assembly: GCA_036186465.1. Classification (NCBI taxonomy): domain Eukaryota; kingdom Metazoa; phylum Arthropoda; class Insecta; order Hemiptera; family Miridae; genus Nesidiocoris; species Nesidiocoris tenuis. Next base: position 10,379,735 of record AP028910.1, read on the forward strand.
GAATAAACTGATGTATTTGAACGCCGATTATTTTTTTCAACTTCCCACAAACAACAGGAGTGACGCGCAAAGCCCCCACACATCCCCTACAACTTGGTTAGTTGATTTCTTCCATATTTACACAGTAAACAGAAGTATTGTAATCGTCCTAAAATCGAAAATCGGATTGAAGCATCAGAAAAAATGTTCACTCATACACATTTACTCAGAATAATTTCCTGAACAAGCGTCTGTGTGTCTGCCTGGGGTCCTAAAATCTTTGTTTTACCTTGCAAAATATGTGGCGATTCTTTATACTGCCGTAAATGAACGTATTTTGATTTTAGGGCAAAATTTAAAAATTTTGCAGTGTTTTTTTTTTACATTTTTGATCATTGTAGCCAGCAAATTAGTCAAAATCAAATTTCTTTTGTTCAAAAATTTGTGTACCAAAATATGGAAGTATTGTGTATTATCTAGTCACCGCAGTCTTTCTGTAGAGCCAATCTGAGGAGCTTGCTTAATTTGTTGTTTTCTTCCACCTGGATAGGTGCAACCTAGGTTTGCAACCCCTGAAAATGTGAGCCAGCCAAGTTACAGTCAAAAACCGCAAAATTTTGGCACTTTCTTGGTTTTCTGTTCAAAGAATGGCGTGATGCTCAAAATTGATTAGTATTATCATTTTGAAAGTAGATAAAATTTGCTACAATAAACGCTTCAACTAAGCTCTGTAGCTCCAATAGTTCAAAAGTTGCAGGGGTGGTGATCTAGTTTTTTATTTTTCTTGAAAAACGCAGTACACCCCATTGACACTCGATTATTATATTATAATAATTATTTTTATTTAATCAATTACTATGTTGGTTTACCCTTAAGTCGAAACTACGAAAACACCAAAGTCCATTCTTGGCTTGGCCATTGACACAACTAGCTCTTAATTATTTAGCATTCAACGCTCTCACCGGTTCCTCTGGAATACTCTAATATAATTGATTTAAATTACTTACTTTAATTATATTTATTTAAATTATTAAATGTACTTACTTGAGCCTCCTGGTAGCTAGAGCAGTGGTCACATTTGAATTTGTTATCACCACACAACGTTTCCATACTGCTGAAACACCTGAGGCAATGAGTGATTGACGTATTTTGATCGATGTCAACTTGTAGGTCGAAGAAATCTTCATCTTTACTGCTCATCTGAAAACAGGGAACAACCCGTGTTAATTCTAAAGAAAACAATGACAGATGAAATTTTAGTAGAGGTAAGGCGGGTATTATGGACACTGCGGGTGTTGAGGACACTTTGACAAGTTACGGGGAGATGAAAAACTCACTGTTTCGCAGTTAAGGCACCTAGTCTCACTAGTGAGGATTCCTTGAAAGATTTCATGAACCCACGTTGGTTCTGGAGGGATATTATTTTCCCCATCGGGTCCTTGAGATTTCTGGGGTCTCTCAGCTGCGCATCAAAAAATATTAATACGAGTTAGATTTAGAATTTCATGAAAATCTGCAATTTAAAAAAACGCTGCTAAGTAGATTAGTGACATGGGTACATTATTTTTCTGAAAGAAAATAAATTTCAAATAGGTAGTAGGAGTAGGGAGGATTATCATTATATTATATGAGTCAAAATTGGTATACAAATAGAAAAGTGTATCAAAAAAATGTCATCGGAACATTGATCAATAGATAGAGAGATAGATAGATGCTTTTATTTGGCAATACTAAATCATTTGTGGAGTATTGGTCAATGGTGAATTCAATGGTGGTTAGGTGGTACGTTTCACTATGATCAATAAACATGAAAGAAAAAAAAAGCTGAACGATTAAACAAGATAGTGAGAGTGGCGAGAGCTCATAGGGACAACGCCTTGCTAATCGTTTCTCAGAACTAGCTACCCCGAGGGACCGCCGGTCCCCAAACTGCAGACATCCACACCTAACCTACCGTCACCTACCACCTGTAATTAATGCCCGTCGACCCTATTAATATGCCCAACTGGCTAATCCAAAAAACATTCACTGTCTACCACAGGATTCGCAGTTTTGCAGTTGCGAGCCTATAAATGTACCCTCTCAGGTAAAAAGTCCATAACAAGGGTGGGATTGCATCTGATAGGAAATTCCTGGAAAATTTCCAGAAATTCAAGAATTTGGAAATTGTTTAATAATGTACCAAAAAATCAATGCGTAAGTAATACCACTCACAGAGTATGATTTCATTTATTCGATTGATGAGGAAATTCAAAAACTCGTGCGCATCCTGCTGCATGTAGTTGTCGAAATCCTCTGTAAAACCGGAGAAAAATCATGAGAAAAAAATATTCAAGATCAAACCATATAATTATAGTTTCAAAGGGGGAGTTTTTAGGGCAAAATTAATACGCAGATTGGCCCAGGAAATGTCTATGGGATCAGTGATTATCATCGGTTTACAACATATCATATAGCGAACCCTAAACAAACAAAACTGGGTGAATTTTGGACGATTTTTTACATACCCACGCTAAATATTGATCATCAAGTTTTTTCACTTGATTTTTGATGTAGTACTCATGCCCAATTATGAGTTATAACTTATACTTTTATTCTAGTCCACGCCTAGGAGAATATTAAATATTTTGCAAATTTTGCTTTTCTGTCTCGATTTGGCCCTGACGATTTTTATTTTTGACCGGAGTTTCGTCTAACTTGTGGGGACAAGTTAGACGAAACTCCGGTCAAAAATAAAAATCGACCAAAATTCCACCACCAATTCGACTTCAACCACCTTCGAAAAAAGCTAAAATTATTGTCATAGAGGTCATATTTTTTAATAATTGACGAGGTCATGATGATGTGGCTCACCTTTTTCTTTCCTTAACCGAGCGATAAATTTTTTAGGGGCAATAGAGCCCACTTTCTTCTTTTGTGTAGCTATGCTGTGGAATAGATCAGCTAAACAGGATAGCAACGTCTCTTTTGTCCTTTTATTTCTGGCTTTATATTCTAAAACCTTCTCTCGAAAAGGTTTGCAGAAGTAGAGCGCTTGAAGAACCGAGTTACTATAGCAGGTATTTCCAAACTGAAATTCAAACATAAACGTTCATCAGGACGGAAAAAACCCAAAATAGGTAAGTGCGATCAAGCACATTTTTTAAATTTGGCTCCAACACAAACAAAAGTTGAGTGAAAAAATTCAAGATGAAAAAATTTCTCATTCACGAAATAATGCATGAAGAATCACAAACACACACATCGCATCGATGAGTAAAATTGAACCAATGCAAGGTTTATGAAAATTGTGCAGGACTCAAACACGCAAAAATAGATTGAAAAAATAATAATCTATTCCGAAAATAAGAACCAGATGGCCAATTTCAGTATTTTCATAAACATGAATACAATTTAATATACTCACATTTACTAAACCGAAATAATGTTCATTGGGAGGAAACTGATCCGACCCTATATCTCTTTCCAGTTGTGATACATTTGCTCCCTGCAACAAGGTACAATTATAGGTAACAAGGGCAATTTTGTGCTCAGCTTTCCTCAGTAAAAGAATCACTCAAATCTGATAGAAATGGCTGCGAGAACAGACATGACAAAAAAAAAACACGCTGCAACACTGCTGGGTTTACTATTCATTATGATCTGAGTTCTTGTACATTTTTGCAGAGCAGAGTTTTAAAAGTCGAGAGTTTCACACTGGAAACGGCATTAATCCTAAACTGCCATAGCTACCGTCGAGGGAATGCTCATAATCGAATCAAAATCGATACCTCAGAAGATGTACCTAGTGCGTGATATGAACTTTTGGTTTTCTATTCAATAATCAACCATTATAATCGCGCAAGAAAACGATTCCTAAACCTTCTGAAATTTGTATGGTTTACGCTTCAAAGGTTGTAGAATCCGAATCTGCCATAAAAAATTTCGTCCATCCGCCATAAATGCTTACTGTCCCTAACGGCTAAGATTTTTTTTCAAGTTTTCAGGAAGGATTAACTTTGGTGTGGGACGGCTCTAATGCTTTAGCCAACCCAAGAGCTAAATTTCAAAAATTCCAAAAAAATTCCGTTTCCCTAAAAATTTCAGAGTTTACTGCCCAGCCATCTCTGGGAAGAGAATTATTTGATTTTTGGACTTGTACCTACTTTGAAACGTAAACCATCAAATTTTCAAGGATGGAGGCAATATTTTTTTACTGAGCTATTACAAAATGGATAATAAACCAAAAGCGACAAAAACGACCTACGGCAAGTCAGATCGCGTGAATTGCTCCTAATTTAAGTCAAAATACAAAAAACATTGTCAATAACAGAAATTGCGTAAGCGGATCAATGTTTGCATAGGAGATAGACGAATGAATGTTTGCGCAGAATTTGCAGCATTTTTACTCAGCATTTGGTAGGGCGTTATTTCAATTCTTTCGCCTGGGCTAGATTGGTTTAGTTCGTTTCTTGGTCTCATTCGATTCAGCATAGAAAAATCTATAGAAAATGATGCCTCGCATGCCTATGTTGCTTTTTTCCTGAAAAGCACAAATTTTTCCTCACTTCAACAGCTGTTTTACTGGCCTTAAAATTAAGGTAGGGTTCTGCCGAGACGTTAGGACCAACTAGATACAAAACCTGATTTTTGGTGAAAATTTCAAAAATTTACGAAAACTCCTTCCCTCTGAAAAACTCCGGACGGCGTACGGCGGACGGACAAAAAAATTTTATTGCAGATTCGGATTCTACACCCCTTGAAACGTAAACCAACAAATTTTCAGGGGGTGTTGGAAAAAAATTTTCCCGACCGATTACTAAGGTTCGTTTCTTAAGAAAAATGAACCAAAAACTGTACAACAGCTAGTGGAGCGTGAAAATTTTAGTTTTTTTTTATCAGGGAATTAACTAAGTAAGCGAGTGAGAAATAATTTTGCACGAATTTCTTAATGCTGAATCGTGAAGTTATAGAAACTCATTCATTAGCGACTATGAATATTATAGTATAGTCAACAATTGAAGATAAGATAGGTGTGTTGCAGGTGCCTGTAGTACTGTCAATTGGGCCGATCTTATGCAATCGAAATAGGCACTTAACAAACATAGTACTTAAGTAAGGTGGAGTGCGAAAGCAAATTTATCCCTGGCTCCTTGCGCGCTAGATCATTGTCGAATTATCCTCTGGCCCATTAGCAGTCAAGATGGTGTACCAAACTCGTTCGATTATCTGTGACTTTCCGACGGTATTTTAACTAGATCGGAAGGTAATAAAAACGGCAGAATTGATTGAATAATGGGCGCAAAGGAGAATTACAACGACAGCTCTTGTTTACCGAAGGCCAATTGAGCCGGCTTACAAACAGGACGTTTCAATTATTGACGGCGTGAAACGGCCATCAAATCGATACAGCTCACTCACCATTGTCTTCTTTATGTACTTCTCCATTCATTAATGAAGCACAGAACATAAAAAAACACTTATAAACGTGGTAGCCGGATCAAAACAAGAATGATATCCGCTCATGAGCTCCAATCCAAACCCACGGCCGATGTTTGAGGTTGCAGTCGACGATTCGATAACAAGGGACACCATTATTGAATTTTGACTGCCTAAACTCGAATACTGCATTTATCCAACGCGGAAATTGGAGCAATTCACCGAATAAAAATTGCACTATATACAATTAACGCGACCATCATGATAAAGCGTAATGGTCAAAACTTCGTAAATACTGCTCTGGAGTGCGAGCAATGGTCTGTTTGAGTCAACATTGCCATCGCCAGTGTCAAGAACCTCGCACGGAAATCATGACTGATTAGACAAGATGATTCGAGCACTTGGAAGTTCCTAGTTCAATATTATCCACATGAGCGCTAACATCGCCTGAGTTCAGTTCCTACGGGTTGAGAGTAGTAAGACTTACTCAAGTCAACTTCGAGTTCAAACTCAACTACGAGATGGCACAAGTCAACGCCAGGAATTCCCGGCTTCCTGGTTCCACCACAACTCCGAGGTTATGCCGAATCTTTTCAACTACTTACACTACTTAGTAGTACTTGCTGAGTAAGTAGTAAGTTGAGAGTAGTACTTGAAGTAAGTAGTTGAAAAGATTCGGCATAACCTCGGAGTTGTGGTACTACTTAGTAGTACTTGCTGAGTAAGTAGTAAGTTGAGAGTAGTACTTGAAGTAAGTAGTTGAAAAGATTCGGCATTTCCTCGGAGTTGTGGTGGAACCAGGAAGCCGGGAATTCCAGGCGTTGACTTGTGCCATCTCGTAGTTGAGTTTGAACTCGAAGTTGACTTTGAACTCAAAGTTGAGTTTGATCTCGAAGTTGAGTTTGATCTCAAAGTTGACTTTGAAATCGAAGTTGAGTTTGATCTCGAAGTTGAGTTTGATCTCAAAGTTGACTTTGAACTCGAAGTTGAGTTTGATCTCAAAGTTGACTTTGAACTCGAAGTTGAATTTGATCTCAAAGTCGACTTTTAAATCGAAGTTGAGTTTGATCTCAATGTTGAGTTTGATCTCGAAGTTGACTTTGAAATCGAAGTTGAGTTTGAAATCAAAGTTGACTTTGAACTCGAAGTTGAGTTTGATCTCAAAGTTGACTTTGATCTCGAAGTTGAGTTTGATCTCAAAGTTGACTTTGAAATCGAAGTTGAGTTTGATCTCGAAGTTGAGTTTGATCTCGAAGTTGAGTTTGATCTCAAAGGTGACTTTGAACTCGAAGTTGAGTTTGATCTCAAAGTTGAATTTGATCTCAAAGTTGACTTTGAACTCAAAGTTGAGTTTGATCTCGAAGTTGACTTTGAACTCGAAGTTGAGTTCGATCTCGAAGTTGAGTTTGATCTCAAAGTTGACTTTGAAATCGACGTTGAGTTTGATCTCGAAGTTGACTTTGAACTCGAAGTTGAGTTTGATCTCGAAGTTGACATTGAACTTGAAGTTGAATTAGATCTCAAAGTCGACTTTGAAATCGAAGTTGACTTTGAACTCGAAGTTGACTTTGAACTCGAAGTTGAATTTGATCTCAAAGTTGACTTTGAACTCGAAGTTGAGTTTGATCTCGAAGTTGAATTTGAAATCGAAGTTGAGTTTGATCTCGAAGTTGAGTTTGACCTCGAAGTTGAGTTTGATCTCAAAGTTGACTTTGAAATCGACGTTGAGTTTGATCTCGAAGTTGACTTTGAACTCGAGTTGAGTTTGAACTCGAAGTTGAGTTTGATCTCGAAGTTGAGTTTGATCTCGAAGTTGAGTTTGATCTCGAAGTTGAGTTTGATCTCAAAGGTGACTTTGAACTCGAAGTTGAGTTTGATCTCAAAGTTGTGTTTGATCTCAAAGTCGACTTTGAACACGAAGTTGAATTTGATCTCAATGTTGAGTTTGATCTCAAAGTTGACTTTAATATCAAAGTTGACTTTGAACTCGAAGTTGAGTTTGATCTCGAAGTTAAGTTTGATCTCAAAGTTGACTTCGAAATCGAAGTTAAGTTTGATTTCGAAGTTGACTTTGAACTCGAAGTTGAATTTGATCTCAAAGTTGAGTTTGATCTCGAAGTTGAGTTTGATCTCAAAGTCGAGTTTGATCTCGAAGTTGACTTTGAACTCGAAGTTGAGTTTGATCTCGAAGCTGAGTTTGATCTCGAAGTTGAGTTTGATCTCGAAGTTGAGTTTGATCTCGAAGTTGAGTTTGATCTCAAAGTTGACTTTGAAATCGACGTTGAGTTTGATCTCGAAGTTGACTTTGAACTCGAGTTGAGTTTGAACTCGAAGTTGAGTTTGATCTCGAAGTTGAGTTTGATCTCAAAGGTGACTTTGAACTCGAAGTTGAGTTTGATCTCAAAGTTGTATTTGATCTCAAAGTCGACTTTGAACACGAAGTTGAATTTGATCTCAATGTTGAGTTTGATCTCAAAGTTGACTTTAATATCGAAGTTGACTTTGAATTCGAAGTTGAGTTTGATCTCGAAGTTAAGTTTGATCTCAAAGTTGACTTTGAAATCGAAGTTAAGTTTGATTTCGAAGTTGACTTTGAACTCGAAGTTGAATTTGATCTCAAAGTTGAGTTTGATCTCGAAGTTGAGTTTGATCTCAAAGTCGAGTTTGATCTCGAAGTTGACTTTGAACTCGAAGTTGAGTTTGATCTCGAAGCTGAGTTTGATCTCGAAGTTGAGTTTGATCTCGAAGTTGACTTTGAACTCAAAGTGAGTTTGATCTCAAAGTTGACTTTGAAATCGACGTTGAGTTTGATCTCGAAGTTGACTTTGCACTCGAAGTTGAGTTTGAACTCGAAGTTGAGTTTGATCTCGAAGTTGAGTTTGATCTCAAAGGTGACTTTGAACTCGAAGTTGAGTTTGATCTCAAAGTTGAATTTGATCTCAAAGTCGACTTTGAACTCAAAGTCGACTTCGAACTTGAAGTTCAAATTGATCTCAATGTTGAGTTTGATCTCAAAGTTGACTTTAATATCGAAGTTGACTTTGAACTCGAAGTTGAGTTTGATCTCGAAGTTAAGTTTGATCTCAAAGTTGACTTTGAAATCGAAGTTGAATTTGATCTCAAAGTTGACTTTGATCTCAAAGTCGACTTTTAAATCGATGTTGAGTTTGATCTCGAAGTTGAGTTTGATCTCAAAGTCGAGTTTGATCTCGAAGTTGGCGTTGAACTCGAAGTTGAATTTGCAATCGACGTTGAGTTTGATCTCGAAGTTGACTTTGAACTCAAAGTTGAGTTTGAACTCGAGGTTGAGTTTGATCTGGAAGTTGACTTTGATCTCAAAGTTGAATTTGATCTCAAAGTCGACTTTTAAATCAAAGTTGAGTCTGATCTCGAAGTTGAGTTTGATCTCAAAGTTGAATTTGCAATCGACGTTGAGTTTGATCTCGAAGTTGACTTTGAACTCAAAGTTGAGTTTGAACTCGAGGTTGAGTTTGATCTCGAAGTTGACTTTGATCTCAAAGTTGAATTTGATCTCAAAGTCGACTTTTAAATCAAAGTTGAGTTTGATCTCGAAGTTGAGTTTGATCTCATAGTCGAGTTTGATCTCGAAGTTGACTTTGAACTCGAAGTTGAGTTTGATCTCGAAGTTTGAACTCGAAGTTGAGTTTGAAATAGAGGTTGAGCCACAACAACAACTACACCGATAACTGATAATTTTGTTTGTCTTGTGCCCACCAAAGATGTAGCCCCTAGCCCTATCGACTGAAGAGCCCTACGGAAGGCCTGACCGCGGAGGGGATTGTTGAAGTGGAACCCCCCACCAGCAGTTAGCCCCATTTCACAGCTTTTCAACATTGAGCCCGATGGGAGGCGAGCTTTCTGACTCCTCTAGTCGTCACAAAACGGAAGATTTCTGATAGAAATTTTTATGAGAGATTCGTCAGACCCCCAGTAGACCCTGACGAAAATTTGGTAGCGATTGAATGCGATGGAGCGTCGCTAACGTTCAATGAGTTCACTGGTTGAACGGTTGACTTGATCAACCTAGCTATGGTTTCATTTGATTTCGTGTTTTATAAAATATTTAAAAATATCAATTATTATAAATTGTTTACTGTTTTTTCGCTCATGCTTTTCAACTTTTTACGATCCATAAAAAGGAATAGAGACCCCCGTGTTTTCAACTTCTTTATGAATAAAGAAGATTTTATAAATAAAAGAATATATTCTTCCCGAACTTTGCAATTTTAATTTCTTCTTATAGGTAGGTACGTATAAGTTATTTCACAAGTTCTTATAATCCATATTCTCACTGATATTACTTTACCCTGTTCAGAATTTCATTCCATTCCATGATTTTTTATTTTTATTTAATATAAAGTGGGTATAAGTATTTATTTATTTTCCCCCATTCAAATCATCATTTCTTCAACGGATTGATGGGTAAAACGTTTGCTAAGTAGGTGCCTGTATATGGCACTTTCAAGTTGAATTGAGAATTGTTCAAACAAAATTAACATTTTTCCAAACAGAATTGGCATCTCTGAATAATTCAGAGATAATAATTATTATCAGTTTGGTTTTAAAACTTCTCAATTTGTATTAAATTTGCTTTATTATTTATTTTGCGGACTTTTTTCTAAAAGTGATTTTGAATAAAAATTTTTTAAAAATTTTGTAGGTATAAACATTTGTATAGAAGTAGTGTGTAAACGTTTTTTTTCTGAGGCTTCGTTCCGATTGTCCATTTTAGGACAATTACATCACTTCCATTTACTCTGTAAATATGAAAGTGGAAATAATAAGGACTGAGTCGAAGAAACCGGCTAAATCAGCCGAAAACAATAGAAAAAATAAAAACTCTGTTTCTTCCGTAAGAAGATTCCTCTGTTTCCTGAAATAAAACTGCGATATTAAGGCTAAGGAAGATGGCCGCCCAGTTTCGTCCCCTCCTCCACAACTGTCAGGAGGTGATGCCCACTTGACTTGACTTAAGTGACTAAAATGCGGCTAAAAAAAGCCGTATAGCTTGCCGTCGATTATTTCACGTACCCACTCTTGATGTAGGGTACTTACTAAAAATCCAAATCCAATAATTGAATTGGTACGAAATTAACGTGTTGCGGTCACTTATTTTTTACTGAGGCGTGGGATAGAACATGAAATAATTGAAAGAATCGTTGGGTTTTTTATGTTGAGAGGATTCACATCAAAACGCCAGTTGATCCTTGAAAATTAGCGTAATTGGTCGTCGATTTCTGCGGAAGAGTTTTTGTTCTAAGCCTTGGAGCAGTGAATTGAGTATAAAAATGGTGGTGCCGAGTCCATTCGTTTATTGGGCTCAAGACGACAGAAACATATACCTGAAAGTAGACCTGAAGGATGCCAAAGTAAGTTCCTATTACCTAATAATTGTATTAAACATAAATTTTTATTTTGAGATCAAATCAGTCGAGAAGAATTTTTTGGCAGAAAATTTTTTTCAAAACTTGGATGGGTAACAGGAATAAAAAGTAAATTCTCGTTAACGCAAAAAAAAATAATAAAAATAACTTAAACCTACTCCAAAAAGAAGCATAAAAAATTTAGGAGTAGGTACTTGAGGAAAAACCTGTAATGCGTAGATAGCACACAATTCTTCCATATTTTGGAGCGGAAAATTCTAATTTGAATGCTTTTGAGGGTGTTTAGGTAAAAAATATCTAAAAACTCACTATGCAAATTTTAAAACTTTCCTAAAATTAAAATACGCCAAGTTATCGGAATATAAGAAATATCCACATATTCTGCAAGGTAAAACAAAGATTTTAAGGCCAAGAACGCTCAAATCGGTTCATTTTTGTGGTCGGAAAAAAATAAAATAGAAAACACTAAAAATGCAAATATATCGGAAGTACTGTGCGGTATCCAAATTTCGATTAAACAGGGTGTTAGGTCTTGCCGAGACAAACATTTCATTTCAAGAAATTTGAAAAAAGGTTGAGAATTGAGGGAGTTATGGTCATTTTTGTAAATGACGACAGACGGACACACGGACTAACGGACACACAGACACGCGGACACACAGACACTTGTTCAGGAAGCGATTCTGAGTAAATTTGTCTAAGAAAAAGTTTTTTCTGAAGCTCCGTTCCGATTCTCGATTTTAGGACGATTCCAATACTTCCATTAAATGGAAACCACCAAATGGAGTACCTAAATTTTACTCTGTAAATGTGGAAGTAAAAATGGCCTTAGATACCCCAATTCTCTACCTTTTTTCAAATTTCTTGAATTGAAATGTTTGTCTTGGCAAGACCTCACACCCTGTTTGCATCGGAATTTGAAAAACTCACAGTACTTCTGGTATATTTGCATTTTTAGGGCCGTATTCAGAAAAGAACACCTCACTTTGAAGTTTGTGCCTTAACTAAGTTTTAGGTGTAATCTGCAGATGCAATAAAGGCACCGACTTCGGTCCCAATCGGATCGAAATTGGCTGTGTCGTTGAGCGGAACTAACATAACAAAAATCCTCCTTTTTGAAGTCTGTTGATGAAATAAATTAGAACGCCCAGAATTTTCTCAGCTCTCAGAAATGAAAACTAATTTGCTAAATTCACTTTGGTCACTTGGTAATTTATTGTTCTACTATCATCACCCAGCACTTTACCATCATAATGTGAATGGTTAGTTGGATACTGCTCATTATTATTGTACAGTTTCGCGGTTATGGCGTGGCGCCGACGTTATGATTTAGGCCCAACATTAAATTCAAAAAACTCTTCTCTGGTATTTTAATTTGACTCAAATGTCTCGTACGCAAGCCAGGTAGATTTGATATGTTCGTGATTTTTCATATTTTCAGGATGAAAAGGTTATTATGGGCAAACATGACTTGGAAATGAAGGCGTATGGAATTGGTGCTCATGGTCCGTCCAATTATGCGTTTGCTCTGAATTTTTATGGGGATTTGGATTCTGACGTGAGTTTTATACGATTATTATTATTTTACACATACAGTTCTATCTTTGCTGGCAGAGGTAGCAGCTGTGTTCTGACCAAAAAACACAATTTATAAAAGAGCTCATAATAAAGTTGATTTTTCCTACTGCAGCCGTTAACATTTCGATGTTTCAATGTCGTCTGCTGGTATAGGAAATTCTGATTGCCCATTGGTTGTTGGTTATTTTAGGACGAAGTACACCAAAGTAGCTCCTCGCCAAGAGCCTACATGTTCACTTTAAAGAAAGCAAGTAAATCGTTCTGGCCTCGGCTAATCAAGCACCAGCAGAAACCTGCCTGGTTAAAAGTAAGCTACCATTCCTCGTTTGAAGTGATGCTCCGAGGTACATGACCTCAACGGTGTTTTATAATATGTGGTCTATCTCAAATTGAAATTTATGGGAAAACCCTATTTTTTGTTGGAAACTTCAATAACTGGGTAGGCTGCGTATTTAGCCGTTTAAACGTAGCTCTTTCCATTTTCCAGTTTCATTTTCTTAGGCACGATTCCTCATAGGTCGGTATAATCCTTTTCGGGTTTTGTTTACAATTGAATCACCCATATCAGAGGATAAGTTCGTTTGTACGGGTACCAAGAAATGGTCGATTATGACGATTCGTCACTCAGAGGGTCCCAGGTGGTGTTGTTCAGTTGGTATTGAAATTTTCGGATAAATATTCATCATTAGATTGGCCCAGTGCAGTTGTAAAAAATTGAGATACTCCTATCACCCGGTGATATTACTCACTATCAAAAGGGACGATCCGTTTCAGGTTGATTTTGACCGATGGAACAGCGGCCATTCTGATGAAGACGAAGACTTGTCAGATTCCCCTTTGGGTTATGGGGGTGCGAGGGGAGCCAAAGACATTATTGGCGATTATCCAGAACTTCTTCAGAAGTTGAAGCTTGATGAAGTAGGGTACATAAGTGGTGAGCATTAGAACGACTACAAGAGTTGGCCATTCGTCTTTAATTAGGTAGCGAGTTCATTTCACTGAAGATTTATTGCTTCATGTTTATCGGTTCATATTTTTAATCTCTTGCAGAGGACGTGAAAAGCGTCTACCTGGTTTTCTACAATCTGATGCAGTTCGTTCTCTTCATGTACATTCTGGTTGTAATGGGTATCAGTTTCATGAAGGATGGAGGTGGTAAGTAATAATGAAGTAATGATGTTATATCAAGCCAGTAAGCTCTTGAGCTGGTGTTGCAGAAGTCAAGTAAAATTCGTTTAAAACCATTCCCCCCTTATCTCCCGTTGAATGATTTTTTTTTTTAAACCAGATTATGTGAAATCTGCCTACGAAAACGTCGGCCCAGTATTGAAATTCGCTCAAATCCTGCAATGGCTGGAAGTGATGTATCCAATATTCGGCTACACGAAGGGGAGTTTCCTTTCTCCGCTGTTACAAGTCGGCGGTCGATCTTTGGTCCTATTTGCTATGATTGAGGCTGAGCCAAGGATGCAATCCAAACCTGTTGTGTCATATTTGATTCTCGTTTGGTCCGCCGTTGAAGTTGTCAGGTAATTGAGATACACTCTTGAAAATTGTTATCGCATCAATCATCAAACAAAGATTATTCCTATTAGCCTGAAATCGTATTATACTATGCAGTCCTGAATTGTATGTTTTCCATTTCGGCCATATTGAGTAAAGGGCACACCGCCATATTTATGCAGTTTTTGTGCAGATTTCACAGTTTTAAGACCATATTTGCGTCAAAAAGTCGCCAATATTTTACTGAATTTTGATAATAGGAACTCAATACTTTTGAAACTCCAACAGTCATGGTATTTTCCATTTTATTACTTCCATTTTCACAAAGTAAATTCTACTCGAAAAATGTTCAGAAAAAATGTTCACTTATACACTTATACTTCCTGTCACGTACTGAACTAGTGTCTGTGACCATTCACAAAAATGAAATACAATTCAATTGTGCCAAAAATTTACTTATCAAAGTGTGGAAGTATTTTGTGTCATCTACGCACCACTGGTATTTCATTGGCCTAAAAAATAATCTTAAGCAACACCCGAGTACACCCTGAGAGTGTCAGTACTCCCGACTCAAATTCACCCAGTGGGCCTGGGTTTGATTATCGAGTTCTTGTTTGAGAAACTGTTTTGTAAATAGGCCCTCAATTCGAAAAACATTTGTTGATTTCAAATTATATTTACTGTATTTATTGTATTTCTTATAATTTTTTGAGTTTATTTTAATTCTTAGATATCCATACTACATTAGCCAAACGTACAAGAAGGACATAGCTGTTCTGACCTGGTTGAGGTACACTATATGGATACCATTGTATCCTCTTGGCGCTCTCTGCGAAGGCATCATTATTCTTCGGTAGGTAACCTACATTGTCCTTGGGAGTCGTGTATAAATTAATTCAATAGGTATTGATATTTTTTTTGGTGGAGTTCTATGTTTTTCCATTTTATTTTCACTAAACACAGTTTTTTAAGCTAAGAGCACCCACTGCCCAATCCTTGGAATTAGCTCTAAAAAAGTACAAAAATAAAAAATTTCCCAAATCTCCCTTGTCTCCTCTACCCTAAAATTAATGATCGCAACAACTTCAAAGTGGTATGTTTAAGTTCAAGTTAGGAATTCGCCTTGGTACTGGGCAATTCAACAGTAACGGGCCTATGATAGGTCAAGTTTCCTCATAATTTTGGAAATTGTGTTTCTATTATGACCATATTTTTTGCAAACATAGTACCTACTTTTTCCTTTTTTTGTTTTTAATGTGGTTTTATTTTTTGATTAAAAGTGTCCATCTTGAAAAAACTTTGGAAACTAAAAAGCTACCTCTGTTATTACAATACTATACTGATATACTCCTAAAATAACCTAAATTTTTCTTGTCCTTTTCTATTGATTTGAAATGTTTCTTGCCAGGTTTTCTGACTCAATTTTTTTCTCAGTTTATTATAATATAATAAAGATATTAAGATCATATAATAAATTATAATTAGACATTATAATAAAGATATATAATATAATAAAGATAATAATATAATATAAGATATAATCTTAAGATTAACAAGAAAGGCAAAATATAGTTTTTTAGCAATTCCTTGTGATTTGTAATTTAAACTCAGACATAATAATTACGTGTAATTTTAATTGTGATTACCTACTCTGAGCCAGTGAGTACCTTAATTTTAATTTTTGCAGGTCCCATACCTGTTTTGAGGAAAGTAAATTGCATTAAAATTACAATAGCTTATAATTGTAATTGTTATGCAATTACTTTTGGCAATGTTGCCATCAGCCTGTCAGTTTTCATCATTTTCGCCTTTCGTTCTCTTTCGGTTACAATTTGAGAGAAAATTACTTTTGTAATTGCTCAACTCTAGATGATTATGATACTCAAACATCTATCCATTTATCAAAAGTGTCGTACAAGCCTTGAGCTTTTTTTTCAGAATTATAGAAACACAGTAAATCTGCGTTGATGTGAACATTTTATTGAAATCAATTCTACCTTCCAGGAATATTCCCTACTTTGAAGAAACTCAACGATTCGTGGTATCCATGCCTAACTCTTGGAACTCTACGTTTCATACGACAAGCATTATGCGGATATACCTACTTGTCTTCTTTATCCCAGGTATAAAGTGACGTTTTCCTTTTGTCCAATCAGATGTGATCTTGTCACTGACTCCTTACGATTTTTGTACAGATTGTCGTCCATAAGTCTCTATGTAAACCCATTATAATGCGGATAAGTTAAAGCATGAGCTCATGTTCATTTTTGCAGGTGTGTGGAGTCTGATGGCTCACATGTATAGAGCAAGGAACAAGAAGATTAGTTCTCGTAAATGGAAATCAAAAACCCGCTAGTTCCGCCCTAACGCGTCATTTATGGATGCCGTCATAATTATCATATGTATCCCTGGTTTCTATTGACTAGATTTCGACTTTCTGTTAGCTAAGAGTGAGGGTTGGCAGGCATTGTTCTCAGGCCTGAGATTGAAAATAAAGGAAAAGGACGTTTTTATATTTGGCAAAAAATTCTGTACTGGAGTTAATTTTCCTGGACTAGCTGGTTGAAACCGAGTAATCTGTCAACCCCAAGCAGTGATTCAACAATTGTGACACACAACTATAATTCAATATGTCGGATTCAATTTTTCTCAAGCATACATTTTTTTACTTATCTTGCGAAGAATAAAACCTTTAGGTGGTTTTCGGAGTTGAGTTTCTAGCGTTAGTGTTACCGTAGCATTCCCATTACATTCTAGTCATACTGGTCCTACAAGCCATTTGGTTCGTTCATTGTACGCTGCATCACAATCATGTTTGTAAGTGATCCTAATATGTTCGGCAGTGAGTTAATGCTGATTCGATTTTCTATTGCCTTGGATAGTAATTGTGCGACCCCAAAAACGGGGATTTTGCATTTTGAGCGTCTAAACAGATTATGTCTGCATGTCAGTTTTCTACGACGCCTCAACATGGTATTAAGTGCTATTCTAAACTGTCAGACTGATCTACAAATCTGGAAGACGGCTGCGTATTTCCATGTATGCATATAAATAGATTAATTGATAAATATCAGAAATTATTCCTATTGTTAACTAGTTTAATTTCATTTAATTCATCACTCACTTCATTTGATATAGTTTGATATGGAGTTTCACATTTGTTTGCTGTGGAATGGCAAACAGTTTGAACTTCTCACTACCTAGGAATCTTGTTGTGCATCAATTTTGGTACAAGCATCATCACAATAAACTTGTTACATAAACCTTTTTGTTATTTTGTACCCTTTATGCAGCCAACCGAACTGTGAGGACAATTTATTTCCTTCCAACATAATTTTATCCATATTTTCAAAATATTCAAAATTTTTGTGGGATTTGCGGAGAAGGAGATTTATTTTAGCATGTTCTTACCATGCTATATGAGTGCATTATCTATTTCAATTGCATACGTATGAAGCTAAAAAAGGAAATAATAATAATAATAATAATTTTCTTGAACCAAGCTTTACGCCTTTGTGTACCACAAACTCTGAGGTTAAAGATCATTCCCTTCACATATAAAGCCAGAGTAAAGAACAGGTCCGTATTCCGGATAAGTTGAAGGCATGGAAGAGCTCCAGCTTCCTGGTCCCACCACAAACCTGAAGTTATGACAGCCTCGCCACTCGGATATTGTGTCTATTTACAATTCCTCGGTAGTGTAGATGTAATAGGTTAGGCTGAAAAACCAGAATAACCCTACATTACCTACCAATTTACTAACCGGCAGACTTGGATCATTGGTAGGAAACATGTTTTTCAGAATTGGGGATGTCTGAAACGTAATGATATGACGTCAAATAATATTCAAATGTTTGATCCATTAGCGATACCTACTTACTAAAAATGCTACAACCCTACTAGCAATAAATTATGCTACTATAAAAATAATAACATCCCAACTCTGACAGCCGAAATGGGGAAATTCTACTGTGAACCCTTTGGAGGTTCCCAACATTTGTGTTGATCATATACATGACGGAGGAAGTCGACTTGGCATAAAAATACTCCAAGTGGGTAAAGCGCCAGGTTTGGACGGAGTTTTGGTTCGGGCAATAAAAACTGAAGGAGTGAAAGTAGTTTTTGAGAAAATCTCCAACAGGTTGACGACACTGAGAGCAATATGACCCTGCCCGAAGAAGGCCAGTGCACGAGTGGTCTATCTCAAAAATCTCAATTTTTCAGGAGAGCCATTCAAAGTTTTCGATTTGCCCATTTTTCAATATTATCCTTCTGGGTGATCAGGTCCAAACATAGGAACATATCTAGATGATGTTTCACGGTTTCACATGACTATGGTGAAACAATGGCAAACTTTGCTGCAAAAAAGAGCTATCACAGGTTGACTCCCAATGTTCCCTGACCAAATTTAGGAATTTTTCAGACAAAAAAAAAGCGACATCACGGGTTGACCTGCTGTTGAACGGAACAATGTCTTTGAAAATAACATTAATTGTCGTTCTTTACAGAGCCAACACGTGATGGTTTAGTTTTGTACAAAAGACCACCACCAATTCCAAGATGGCCAACTTTAGGCGCACTCGATCTAGTGGTGTCCCGTCAAGTTTTGGAAAGTAAGGTCATGCAGGGTGAAAGTATAGGTTAATTGACAAAGTTTCGTGCAAAAAACTCAAAAACGCATTTTTCAGAGTTAGACCACTCTTGCACTCGGGTTAAACCCGGCACCAAGATTGTGGATAACATTTTCGTGGCTATCTCTGGCAGAGATTCTCTGCATTTGCTGACGATATCTGTTCGACATGAAGAAGCCCTGTACCAGGCTTGGTGGATTTTTGGAATTGGGGATGAACCTCAACCCCAAAAAGACTCATCCATGGCCCATGGTGGTGTTCAAGATTGGGTGGTAGGGATCAAGACATGGAAAATTTCTATTCAGGAGGACGTCGACAAATTAATTCGTGTGGCGTTATTTCAAGTACTGTAGCAAAAAGTACATGCCAAGTCAAGTACAAGTACAAGTATTCTACTTGAACTAATAAGAACTAGTACAAGTACTTGAACTCGAATGCAAACATGACAAGTGCAAGTACTTGCACTTGTAATCGCACTTCCAAGTACAAGCACTTGTACTTAGTAATTCTACTTGAGTATTTCAAGTACAGGTTCTGAGACGATCCTCAAAAGCATATTACGATGTGCCGTGGGTGGGTAAATCTACCCCCTGCCAGTGGAGGGGGGGGAGATTTCAAAAGGAGGTATGGGCTCAAATGAAAGTTGAAATATTCATCCAGCGAAGTCCATCTATTTCGCAATTTCCCAAAAGCAACAGACCACCACCAGAGTTGCGAGAAAAATAATCTCATTACCCATTACCCATGTTAACATAAATATTTTGCTTATAAGTAGGGATCGGATTCGTATTTGTTTACATGTTTTTTTCTAGGCAATGTACTGATGTTTTTCAAGTAGGCGTGTTCATATTGACATTTTCTGAACCGTTCAATCCCACTTTCATTTCACATATTCTGACATATTCCACTATAAATCCATATTTTACAAATATTTGGTCCACAAAAACACATATTTGCTAATTTCGGGTAGTTTTTCACACTTTTGAAGAAATCATTCCTCATCCAAAAACCTCTATCCTATGGTGAATCAAGCGAGAAACCCGGGAAAAATACTCGAAAAGTTCTAAACCCACGACATCACCTTCAAAATTGAGTTTTTGTGTTTTTTTTTCGAAAATGACCCATGCTAATGCCGATTTGGACCTCTTCAATCGATTTTGATCGAAACGATTTTGATGAAACTAGTCCTAAAAGTGGTTTGCTCCAACTTAGTGCATATTGTCCGGGGAATCCGATCGAAAAACTTAAAGGTGTCGTGTTTTTAGTCCAAACCAGTGGTGCGTAGATAACACACAATACTTCCATATTTTGAAACGTAAAATTGGGACACGATTTGATCATATTTTGACTGCTTTTAAGGGTGTTTAGGCCAAAAATATCGAAAAATTCACTATTAAAATTTTAAAATTCGCTCAAAATGAAAAACCGCCACATTTTTGGAATGTAAAAAATATCCACATATTCTGCACGGTAAAAGAAAGATTTTAAGACCAAGAACGCTCAAATCGGATCATTTTTGTGGCCGGAAAAAAATAAAATAGAAAACACTAAAAATGCAAATATATCGGAAGTACTGTGCGTTATCCAAATTTCGATTAAACAGGGTGTTAGGTCTTGCCGATACAAACATTTCAGTTCAAGAAATTTGAAAAAAGGTTGAGAATTGAGGGAGTTATGGTCATTTTTGTAAATGACCACAGACGGACAGACGGACTAACGGACACACGGACTAACGGACTAACGGACACACGGACACACGGACACACGGACACACGGACACACAGACACTTGTTCAGGAAGTGATTCTGAGTAAATGTGTATAAGAAAAAGTTTTTTCTGAAGCTCCGTTCCGATTCTCGATTTTAGGACGATCACAATACTTCCATTTACTCTGTAAATATGGAAGTAAAAAACTGTTTTTTAAATTGAGACTTTTGGTACATTATTTTTTTGACACTTGAACGTTTTTTTTAAGGTAATTTAAAGTGATTTTCTTACCCGAGGTTCACAACTACAATAAATTTGCCAAATTTTCGTTTTTTTTTTTGAAATCGGACAACTCCTTCTATGCGTTTTGCTGCAGACGGCGTACGGCGGCCGGGAAAAAAATTATTGCAGATTTTTATCAAGACCCTCTGAAACGTGAAAGGAAACATTTTCAGGGGGTTTTGTAAAAAAAAATCGACCGATTACATAGGCGCATTATTTCTGTAAATAATTTACCAAAATCTTGTTGAAATGTTCATTTTGAGCTAAAACATTTTTTTGAAAATATTTCAACCTTTTTACATATTTTTCCAAAAATTTTAAGAAAATATTTCAACCTTTTTACATATTTTCCACACATTTTTTGGGAAAAAATGTCAACGATAAACCAAAATTATAGGATCGGGGCACGGCGGCACCCTGTGTTTTGGAGGGTGAGAACCGCGGGGCCGCCGCGGAGGCCCTCTGGAGGCGCCAACCCCGCCGGCACAGCGGCGACTCCGCCCTGAGGGCGGCGTCGTCGGGGGCGGGACGGCTGTGTGCGTGACTGCCGCTCGTCGGGTTCCCTGTGTGCGGATGGGCGGGAGGCGCGTGGGCGGACGAGCGGCGTATCGACCGCGCGGGCGGGAAACGGCGCTCCGGCACGTTGGCAAGCCTGCCCGCCGCCGCCCCACCGCCGCCCGGCCCTTCGACAGCGCTGGCGGTGGCCGAGGTCGCAGCAGAGCCGAGTCGGATCCTCCGCCGAGTTCTTCCGGACGCGACCGCCGCCCCGAGCCGCAGTGCCGCCACCGTACGCACCTCCGAACGGGCTGACCTCCTCCTCCTCCTCCGCCTCGCCGCCCTCCTCGTGTCTCCTGTGCGCGACTGAAAGGTGCGGCTCCTCCGACAGGAGACGCGTGTTTTGCATCCTTCCACTTGCAGGACGTGGACGACTAGCGGACCCGAACGATGACGACGTCGTGTCGACTCAGGATGGACGTCCGCTGGTCGTGTTGAGCCGCCGTTTCCAGTGGCCGCCCCCGCCAGCCGCCTCCGCCGGTATCCCGGGTAACAAGTCGTGGTAACAAGTGGAAAACGCGGAAACCGCCGAGTCCGCCGTCGTCGCCGAAGCCTTCAAGCGGTCGTCCGCGACGCGGCTCGTCGTCGCGAAGAAACGAACCGTCGCCGAGCGGAAAACAAAAAACAAACGAAAAAACGAGTCGGGGAAAAAAAACGATAAAAAAAGAGAGTAAATCGCTCGATAATTTCCCACGCCCCTCCCACCCGGTGGATTTTTGACATTATTTCGCGTGTGAGTGGAATTATTCGGTGGAAAAGTGTTTTGTAAACATTTCGCCGAAATGGGTTGTGCAATGTCGGCCGAGGAGAGGGCCGCCCTCGCCAGGAGCAAACAGATCGAGAAGAATCTCAAGGAAGATGGAATTCAAGCAGCCAAGGATATCAAACTTCTCCTACTCGGTAAACAGCTTGGAAATATTTTGAAAAAAAATCTCACCCCATTAGAAAATGTTCATACGACTGAGTACATAATGTAGATACCTTAAAACGCAAAGGACATACGTCCGAAAATGGCGTAATGAGAAAAATGCGAAATGAGTTTTTGATCGATTTACAAAAGTAAAAATTTCTCCCCTAATTCCATGAAAAAATTCCCTAAATTAAAAATGTTTGTCTGGCCGAGATCTACAACCTCGTTTAACCAGAACTTTGATAGCACTTATTACTTCCAAGATAAACGCTCTTTAAATATTTATCGTTTTTCTATTATATCGTTTTTTGGCCCCAAAAATACCTAAAAGGATCATGATTCTTGGACCGATCGATAGGTCCTGATGAGTAGATTCGTTCCGTAGGTACCGAAAACTCAAAATTGATATTTTGGGACGTATGCCCTTCGTGCTTTAAGGTATCAATATGATATATTATATTATTCCTTTTCGGCCGGATTTTTTCAGGGGTTTCAACGGCCGCACATTCCAAATTTTAAGTCCGTTCGCCGAAAATTTAAGTCGGCCTTGTTCAGTAAGAAGGTTTTCATGAGAGAAAAGGAGGCAAAAACAGAAAGGAAGGAACATTTTAACAAAAGACCATACCGATTCTATGTAAATACCGACGATTATAACACACAATACTTCCATATTTTGTTGAGTAAATTCTTGAAACAGTTTGACGACGTTTTGACGACATAACAGGCAGGGTTGATCGAAAATGTCAAAAAATTCACTTTCCGAATTTTCAAACCCGCCTAAAATCAAGAGACACTATGCATATTTTGGAACACTTCCTAAAACCAAAATACGTCCAGTTAACGGAATATATACGTACGGTATATCCGAATTCTGGTTAACAGGATGATAGGTCTTGCCGAGACAAACATTTCAGTTCGAGAAAATTTCAAAAAAGGTCAAAAATTGAGGGAGACAAGGCCATTTTTGTAAATGACCTCAGACGGACACACGAACACTTGTACAGGAAGTGGTTGTGAGTAAAACTGATATCACGACGATTATTAACTATTACTGCTTGGATAAAGCCATCAGGTGTACCATAACAGATTTATGGGTCCCTTGATCATCGGCGGATCTCATGTGGGGGGGGGGGGGTTCAGTCATCCAGTAAACAAACTATAACTAGACCATAACTTTCGTTTTCTTCAGGAATGTTTCAGGGCTACTGTTGGGCACAAAATGTCCTTGAAGAATCGTATTGTGAAAACGTAGAGCAGATAGAGATAGAGGATCATAATATGATACTCTATATTACAGAGTAAACTAGGGATATAGGATAGAGGGTAAACAAAGGCCGATTTCGGTCAAAAAAGTGATATAAAAACAGTAACTGTTTATATAAGGGTTTATTTCCAAAAGGTACTAAAAACAATTTTTTACTTCCATATTTACAGAGTAACTGGAAGTATTGTGATCGTCCTAAAATCGAGAATCGGAACGGAGCTTCAAAAAAAACTTTTTCTTACACACATTTACTCAGAATCACTTCCTGAACAAGTGTCTGTGTGTCCGTCCGTCCGTCTGTCCGTCTGCGGTCATTTAAAAAAATGACCATAGCTCCCTCAATTCTCAACCTTTTTCAAATTTCTTGAACTGAAATGTTTGTCTCGGCAAGACCTAACACCCTGTTTAATCGAAATTCGGATAACTCACAGTACTTCCGATTTATTTGCATTCTTAATGTTTTCTATTTTATTTTTTTCCGGCCACAAAAATGGACCGATTTGAGCGTTCTTGGTCTCAAAATCTTTGTTTTACCTTGCAGAATATGTGGATATTTTTTATATGCCGAAAATGTGGTGGTTTTTTATTTTGGGCGAATTTTAAAATTTGAATAGTGAATTTTTTGATATTTTTGGCCTAACACCCTTAAAAGCAGTCAAAATATGATCAAATTGTGTCTCAATTTTACGTTTCAAAATATGGAAGTATTGTGTGTTATCTACGCACCACTGGTTTATTTTGGGCGAATTTCAAAATTTGAATAGTGAATTTTTTTATATTTTTGACCTAAACACCCTCAAAAGCAGTCAAAATAATATTTTGATTATGATGAAATTGGGTCAAAATTTTACGTTTCAAAATGATGATTTTGGATGATTGAAGTATTGTGTGTTATCTACGCACCACTGGTTGTAAATGACCGCAGCCGGACACATTGACATTTTAGGACGATTACAATTCTATTTACTCTGTAAATATGGAAGTAAAAATGGAAATCATCGTAATTTTACGTTCGTTTTCATACTACGGATGTGATGGGGAAGCAGCTAAAGCATTAAAGCTCGAATGGTCAGAATGTATTCAGTAATTTCATTTATACAATCCGAGAAATTCCTGGAACGTGCCGTCGACCATTCAACTCCCAGCACCATCCATTCGCATATTTTCCATAATTCCAACCTCAAATAGGTTGGGGATAGTTGCTCCATAGTTAAACGTTCCAACGAACTATGGCACAAAAGTTTGGCCAATTAGCGAATCCAATAAATAGCTCATGTTCTCATCAATCTTCAGAACGATTTGTTAAAGTTTCGTGTTGTTGCGACCAATCATGTCTGAATTGCATTTGTTCACCGGCATAATGAGACTGAATTTGCTTTATTAACTCACCCTGATGCCATTCATGCTTAACACGAAGTTAGGCAGGAGTCCAAATTTTTTCATTTCGCTTTATAATCATTTTTTGTTTGTTCGCAGGAGCGGGAGAATCCGGGAAATCCACAATCGTGAAACAAATGAAGTAAGTGGCTGTGAAATTTTACTGAGTTACTAAATAACTACAATTAAATTGTAAATTATCACAATTTTATTCGTACCCTTTTAATCGGGTACTCACTGGGAAGCAACTGACGCTGTCTCTTTCTCTTCAATGAAGTAACTGAACGTCGCGCTCCGTCTCTACCAGTTATAGCAGATTTGCTATCAGTAGGGATCGAATTTTTATGTATCTAAAAGTGCCAAATATGTAACTCACGTAATATGTATATACATATACATATTATGTATTATGTAACTCACATATGAATTCATTTTCGTAAAATATGTGAAAAATATGTGGAAAGGTTAAAATATTTTCAAAAAAATGTTTCAGCTCAAAATGAACATTACCTACAACAACAAGATTTTGGTACATTATTTCCAGAAATAATGTAATCGGTCGGGAATTTTTTCAAAACACCCGAAAAATTTTTCTTCCACGTCTCTAAAACACAAATCTGTAATAATTTTTTTCCCAAAATCTGCACTAGTATGGTTGATTTTCGAAAAAACACAAAAACTCAATTTTGAAGGTGATGTTGCGGGTTTAGAATTCTTTGAGTATTTTTCCCGGGTTTCTCGCTTGATTCACCATAGGAAAGAGATTTTTTTCGGAAAATTTTGTTTTTAAATCGGTTTGGCTCGAATTTCTTGTTGTGATTCTCTTTTTGCCGTGGCATTAAGAAGTGAGTGAAAAAAATTGATTTAGCCGTTTTTTTAGCCGGTGGCGCATTGCTCAGGTTAACACCCAGTATAGATGGTAGCACCAGAAGGAGGCCAGGACACCGTCAGTTGCACTGAAAAAGACTATAGTGGGAACACCCTACGTGTTCAGTACCTAGATAACTCTATATTTAGAGCATCGGAAAAGGGACCTTGTCCAGTTTTCGAAGAGATAAGGACTTCTATTTCGAGTGAAGTGCTCTCCATCTCTCCGAGCCGAAGTGGTAAAGCTCTCGAATTGAAAATGGTCGTAATTCACGAAAACGATTATTTTTCAAATCGTTCGAATTTTTTTTACCGAAAGGGGGAGAAGAATTTCGGATTTATAAGAGCATCTCGAAGAAAAGAGCAAATTGTTTCAGTTTGTTTCACAATGACCTCGTACCACCCAGTGACATTATTCAATTATATGACGAATTTCACAAAATGAAATTTACAGGTTGCCTACACCCATTAAAAATCAATAATCAAATTTCGATGGTCAAAAATGAAAAAAAAAGTCATTTCCAACAAATGCCTCTGTAAAAAAATTGACAATAAAAAATTGACAAATAGAAACAAAAAATTGAAAAAAAATTCTAAACATTGAAAAAAATTGACGATGAAAAAAATTTTTTTTTGTAGTGAGCTAGAAACTCTGTTAGTGTCATTTGTATGTTTTCGACCTTAATTCTTAAAAATGACTATAGTTCCTTCAATTTTTTAGTAAACTCAAATCTGAGGACACCGTTGGGAAGCTCGTAATTTTTCTTACAAGAAAAGCGACGCATACGACTTTTTTCCTGTAGAGCAATACTGAAAAATGAGGTTCAAGAGAAAACAGGTGAAACTCAATTTTGTTCAGAGTTTTACCAAAACGTTGGGGAAAACGCTGCAAATTCTTATTGGGTATGATTCAATATTGTGTTATCGACGCTCCACTGGTTAAAACTGGCCGATTGGCTTGGCTGAAGAATTGGAGCTGTCCTCGATTTCTCCTGAAAATGTCAAAAAAAAAATCTCCACCTGTTTGGGAGATTCTACGCCCTTTGAAACGAAAACCATGTGAATTTCGGGGTAGGTTAAAAAAAAGGTTTTTCTTGGATCACTGCAATGGTTGAACTCTCTATAGAGAATTTTTGGTAATTTCGTAATTCTTGTCTCTTTTTAGTAAGAAGCTTATAGGCTGTACGAAGTAGTCACCTGGCAAATCCTGGAAATGCTAAATTGAGACACTTAAGCGACAAAAATTTTTCCATAAGTCCGGGTTTGAGTTGTTTTGTTTTTTTTTCTGCTTGGCAACGTCCATGGCTAAAAATTCGTCTCCAAAGTTCTATACAAATTTCTAAACTCGTGTACGAACTTTATCTTCCTAATTTGTGCACGAATCGTGCAAATTCGTCGTTCGAAGTTGTTGGCATCAACGTAATTAATGCAAACTATTTCAAATCCAAACATTTTGAAGACTGTTGAACGGGAGCTAGGAGTTTTCTTGATTCGACAGGTGACTACATCGTACAAACTACTCATTTCGTACTGCGAAAAGGCAAAAAGTACGAAGTTTCCAAAAACTCCCTAATAAAACAAAACAAGCCCAAAAACTCACATTCAATACACAATTGCGGCCAGGTTTTATTCGCAACTTGGCGATTGGGGTTCAGTCGGCATTGGGATCGGCTGTTCCATGACAGAGTGGAGTGCAACAACACGAACTCGATGCTTCATTAGTCGCCTGTTAACGGTGGCACTGGCTCTGGTTGGCCCCGTTGGGGGCACCGCCCTAATTATTACGACGGATTCGTTGTAGTAGTTCGCTCAATTGCTCGCATTACCGGACCGTAGTGAGGAGTAGGTACGTGACCTTACAGAGAAGCATTTGAGGTTCAAATGATAATAGCTCGCGAGCTAAGAATTACACGCGCGCGAGGTAGGTACTAATAAATACAAATATTGGTCGATTGCCACTTCAGTAATGGAGTAATGAGATCTTGCCATTGAAATGCTCCTAATTTTTGGCATTTTTTTGCATTTTGTTTCAACGTTTAATAATAAATTATCGCCATTTGCGAAATTTCACCGCTTGGTTTTCAATTTCGGTCCAATCAAGGTTTTAGAATTCGATTCAACGGAAGTCGCTTATACAGTGCCTGCACGACACAACCGTCATGAAGGTCTTCGGGTCATTGGTATAGTTTGTCCCGGCCAGTCGTCCTTGAGACTGACAATTATCGAATCGACGGCAACCGATTGCGTCACTTGATGAGCCCTATTCATTTCCGAGACGACTATCTTAATTTTGTTTGAGTGGGATGATGTCCTTTCATACACTGAGGCCTTTAGTAATAAACCGGTATGCGCGAAAATGAGACATAATACTTCCACGTTTTGATGAAAAATTTTGACATTTTATTTTGACTACTTTTGAGGCTGTTCAGGCCAAAAATGTCACAAAACTCATTATGCAAATTTTAAAACTTGCCTAAAATAAAAACCGTCAAGTTACCGGAATATAAGAAATACCCACGTATTTTGCAAGATAAAACAAAAATTTTCAACAAAAAGACCAAGACTTGAATCGGTTCATTTTTGTGGCCAGGAAGAAATGAAATATAAAACACTGAAATGCAAATATATCGGAAATACTGTGAGTTATTCAAATTCCGATTAAACAGGGAGTTGGGTCTTGCCGAGACAAACATTTCAGTTCAAGAAATTTGAAAAAATTTTGAGAATTGAGGTCGCTACAGCCATTTTTGTGAATGACCACCGGCGGACACACAGACACTTGTTCGGGAAGTGATTCTGAGTAAAATTTACATTTAATGTGTATGAGTGACGTTTTTTCTGAACCTCTGTTCCAATTCTCGATTATAGGACGATTACAATACTTCCATTTATTCTGTGAATACGGAAGTAAAAATGACTGGTAGTAATTAATATTTTTGGGAAATGACTTGTTGAAAATTTCTCTTAATTTGAAGGTCTTTAAAATTGAAATTCTCTTCATTTGAAGGTCTTAAAAATTGAAGGTCATACAAAAATTACTTCTACTTAGTAAAAGTGGAAATCACTAAAATGCCGAATTAGGGTTTTCTAGCCTACTAGGAAAAAATGCCAAATAAGTGTTTCCTACCCTACTAGGAAAAAATTCCTGCTAGTAATTGATATTTTTGGGAAATGACTAGTTGAACATGTCTCTTAATTTTTGACCATCGAAGAAGTAGACACTCATATGGGCTTCACGAAGTGACGAAATCGCGTACCCGTATTTTTCCACGCACTAAATGATCGCATATGATCATAATATGACAGCAAATCATGCTGAGAAGTGTTGTTGACTAAGAGATGGAAAATGATCGCATAATATGCGATCATAATATGATAGCAACATATGCTTAGAAGTCGCCTTGATGTCTCAAAGATGGAAAATGATCGCATATGGTCATAATATGACAGCAAAATATGCTAAGAAGTCGTGTTGTTGACTGAAAGATGGAAAATGATCGTATATTATCATAATGTGATAGCAAATCATGCTGAGAAGTCGCGTTGTTGACTAAAAGATGGAAAATGATCGTATATGATCATAATATGACAGCAAAATATGCTGAGAAGTCGTGTTGTTGTCTCAAAGATGGAAAATGATCGCATATGATCATAATATGACAGCAACATATGCTTAGAAGTCGCCTTGTTGTCTCAAAGATGGAAAATGATCGCATATGGTCATAATATGACAGCATAATATGCTAAGAAGTCGTGTTGTTGACTGAAAGATGGAAAATGATCGCATATGATCATAATATGACAGCAACATATGCTTAGAAGTCGCCTTGTTGTCTCAAAGATGGAAAATGATCGCATATGGTCATAATATGACAGCAAAATATGCTAAGAAGTCGTGTTGTTGACTAAGAGATGGAAAATGATCGTATATGATCATAATATGACAGCAAAATATGCTGAGAAGTCGCGTTGTTGACTAAAAGATGGAAAATGATGGCATATGATCATAATGTGACAGCAAATTATGGTGAGAAGCCGTGTTGTCCTTAGTAGTTGGCTTAAGGTGTTGCTGATTAAGGTCAAATAAGTCAACTTATGTAAAGAACGATAGCTCAAAAAACTCAGTAAGTCCTGAAACGCATTTATGTACACAAGGCATTCAATATTATCTTCAACCCTAACAAATATGTAAATACGTACAAACCCTAGCCCTACCAATATGTCATGCCGACGTAGCGTGTACTGCGATATGAATATTCCAAATGGCCTGTCCAAGGAAATAATTACCGACTACGTTGAACTGACCGAAATAGACTCCCTCGGCATTTACTCGGTACTAACTCTGACGGTAGAACTAGGTTGGCTTAACTATTTGCCATAGATAGGTCTGCCCACGGTTCCTATGGCAACAGACCGGTGGGAAATTGGAGTTTTCCAACTTGATCGGTTGATCAACGATGACGGTCGAGAAAGGCGTCGCAGGAAAATCCGCACTCCATCAAAGCGAAAGTGCCGTCGGATTCTGTCAGCCAACTGACTCTGCTGCGCCTTCGATAATTCAGTTTCAGTTAATCAACTCAGTTTCTCCTCGGCTCTCGGCCGCCTAGTGGCGACCGCTGCAGTCCTGCACTTGATGCACTTCAAAAGCAGTCAAACTGCTAACTGCTTCTGGCATCTGCCTTTTGAACCGGTTGTATGAAGCTGAAACATTTAACGACTGTTAACCGAACCAAACGAAGTTAGCAATCTATGCAGTTGACAGGCCTGCAGTCTAAAGTTTCGAGGGCATTTCGAACTTGAATGTGAACAACAGTTAGCCGCAAGTCGAACTGCTGACCAAAGGTATTGATTTTCAATCGGTTGGGCGGTATTGAAATTACAAAACTCTCGTTGTTTCATGAATCCCTTGATATTTTAAACCAGAGGAGTCTCTGGTTTGGAATAACTTCACTCAGTTTTGGTACTTGGAATTTCCTCCATAAAAACGAATCCTTCTTGGGATCCCCGTTCCAATTCAATCGGACTTAAACCTCCATATTTCCAGAATAAATGCAAGAACAGTGATTGCTTAGTGCCGAAAATTAATTTTATTCGATAATTTAAATTATGCCGCCTCGGGATTTGAGCAACAAATGAATTGGGTCACATAAAATAAAATTTCGCATGTAGTGTTACACTGTACGCTTTGCAACACTAGGTATTCAAAAATTTCTTTCATGAGAATTTTTACTAAATTGCAGGCTTGGGCTGTGCGCCTTTTGAAACCCACCTATGCCAAGTAAAGGATTCGTTGAAAACTGCAAAAATTTTGGGTGTAACATACGACCATGGACATGAATAATCGTTATAATGCATTCGGTTCACTTTCCCAAAACGTTTATACAGCTCGTTAATCAAGTAGTACAATAATTTGCCTTTACTGCTCACTTGCCTATTGTTAACTAATTTTTTTTTCGCATGTTTTCAGAATTATTCACGAGAGCGGTTTCACACCAGAGGACTTCAAACAGTACAGGCCGGTTGTGTACAGTAATACGATACAGTCTCTAGTAGCTATCCTCCGGGCGATGCCCAACCTCGGAATTTCCTTCACCAATAACGAAAGAGAGGTGAGCGAATATGTCCATAACAATATAATGCCATGATTGTGTCCTTTAGGAGTTCGCATTGTCCACGGTTCGAATCGAATGTTCGAATAGAAGTTTTACCAAGGTACGAGAATTCCCCTATTCAATTGTTGTACCAGTTCAAGCACCAAAAGCATCGTCAAATATTGAAACATACGGTTTTCATGCTCATTTCAGGTGGCTCGAAATTTTAAAACTGTAACGTTAACTAAAATATCACTATTCAAGTTCACTGAGCGATAAACTATTGCAAAAGCATAAAATTCTATTCGAATTCAAAAGCTAACGTTTCGAGGTCGTTCGACGTTAATAGGTCCAAGATTTACTGAATAAATAATAAACCCTACAGTAACCTTATCAGTGTCGATAACAAGATATCGATTTTTGCATAGATTAATTAACTGCTTGAAGCTATAGCTGGGGAAGAATAACTTGAATATAAATTGAACTTGGGACGATAAAGATGGAGATTCAATGAGACCATCGTCGAACCAGGTATTTTTACGTCTGACACCTTGTTTTTCAATGTCTAAAACAACTAAAAAGTGAGCAAAAATAGAAAATTAACGAAATAATAAAACCGACTCCAAATAGACGCACGAAGAACAAAAAATAAAAAGACCATGACTGCAGTTTTTTTAATTATAACTATTGTCGTATTTGGTTATTGTTTAGTTGACCGTGGAGAATTATTGTTTTTCAAATAGTCGGGTTTCGGCATCCACACGGTTCCACTCCATCTTTTTATTAATTTCGAAGTTTGGAGTTATCTCTCATTAACAGAACCCACAAGATGAGCCATCATTAAAATATGTGCCAGGCGAACTATATGCATAAAATTGACTTACTAAACTAGCCAAAATCCTACTTCACAGGCTCTGTCGATCGGTGAATCTAAAATTAATTCGTATCTACGTGTCAGCATCAACAATTAAAACATATCCAGACAACTTTCCACAACAAAACTATTTGACTATGCGAAGAACCTATTTTTTTGAGAACCATATGAAAATAAATTCATGAAAAATTCATTCAGAAAACAATTACCTACTTAGTAGGCGTCATTTTACAGAATAGTTCAGTACCAAGGTCTACTCCTCACTTGAACATCCCGCTTAGCAGTTGGCCCTTTCAAGCATGTGGTATGCGCATGTGTGTTGTCCATGGTACTGAGCTATTCTGTAGATATTTATATTACATTTGCATTTTTATTTTTTTACTTCTTAGTTTTTCATGCGTCATTTTGGGGTCGGTTTTATTTTTTTAAATTTGTTTCGCTGTGAATATTCAGCGTAGGACCTAAACTATTCATGTTTACTCTCGCTCTATTAGTTGGCACCGTTTTCTTGAAACATGCTCCAAAGCGTATAATTGTATACTAGTTTGGGTACGTAACTTAACATCTTTCCCACGGTACACATGTGCCGAACCATAACTGTCATACAATGTAGAGAACAATAAACAATGCTCAACTTTCTGCAACTGCTGAAATGACGAGTCAAACTCACCCGTCGAATAGCTTCGATTCAGGAATAGATTGGCCAGTATTTCACAAAAAAGGCAAAACTGTTGAGGGTTCCAATCGAATTAGTATGAGTGAGTCAATAAGAGGGGCACTTCAGTGTTCCAAAATAGAATCGAACGATGGTTACTGAGGATGCGCCCCACATGCCGATCTGTTGTTGATGAATTAAAGAGCTGGCTCCATTCAGGTTTCTGGAGCAACAGAAGCTAACATTGCGATACCCCCTGTTCTTGGAAGGATAAACCGTGATAAACCCAGAAAAAAAGGTACATGTTAACGACGGTGGTAGTTGTAGGTGATTCACTTTTCTTGATATACCTATCATTTTTAACACAGAAATTGGCGACATTTAGAATAGTTTCAAATGACGCCAATATCTGCCAATTGATAATTATTATCGATCCGTAAAAGTGGCTTAGGATGATTCTGAATAGGCTACCTCTCCATTTTATCTTCACCGAGCACGGGAGATATGAATATTTCCATTTCCAGCTCTTCAACCTCCCTTCAGAGTTTGTAGGTAAATAGGTAGGTATCAGTAAGGAGTAGTTTCCAAATCGACTACCTTTCCTCATCGTTTAATAATTTTTAAATTCACTATCCAAGCTATTCTTAATTTACTACATAACTAACGGAATAATTATTAAATCATCTGGATAAGAAATGCATTAGAAAAATGAACCAAAAGCGTTGCCGAGTAGATTAGTGGTAGGCACGTCAGTTTTTTACGCTTCCGAAAGAATAAAGATGTAATATCGAATAGTATTTAAATATTTCTCCATTTCAAGTCGCAAAAGCGAAAACATAAAATACGATAAACAATATTTTGCAGTTCATCGCTCTCAGCCTTTAAATGCTGAAAGCATGTTATCCACGGGCCGCTGGGTTCTCTCATAAATTCAATACGGAATAAAATACGGAAATATTGTTGACATTGGCCCGATGCTTGCACTACCGAAGGAGTTCGATTCAAAAGGTAGAAGTGAGGCCATCTTTTATCGAAAGAAAAATTGTGAGCGGAAAAAACTGTGTCAATATTACGTTCCGCTCTTGATCGAAAAGGTTATTCAATCCCGCCCCCGCTCGCAAATTAAACGATGAAGTTCTTGGAGCAAAAATGGTTCGTTGGTTTCTGCAGGTCAGCGACTCCAAGGTTTGTCAAAGAGGAGACGTCTGCTTCGCCCTTTGTTCGCGCAGGTAGTCGCGATCGACCTGAACATCGTTCGTTCATTCCTTCGGTAAATATTCAGACGTTCCGGTTGGCTGTGGCTCCTTTGAGGCCGCCATTGCACGCGATCGAGGTCCCCCCCAGTCGGAACCCCATTATTTTCCCTCCAATCTATCAAACTGGTTACAATATGAATTTCAAGCTAATTTCCATGCCGGCGATAAATATATCGGAGTGAAATATTTCACCGGTTTACCCACTGTTGCTTTGTTCAACACATGTTTTTGTCGCAAAACTTTGTTCGAATAACGCAAGTTACTCGGAGAGTATGCTTCTCCCGTACAATTCATTAAGGTAATTTTTGGTAAGTTGCCGTACCTACCTGGAAATGGCAAAAACTCACTATTGAACCGAAATGACCAACTCTTCTAAAACCTACAATTTTTAATGTCTGAAGGACATATGTAGTACCTTACCATACCAAGGTTGCGCATTCCCTCGGACCTGAGGATACTGAAATTTGTTGTCAATCAGAGTCTGCATGACGCTGCATCACGAAAAATTACCCTCCAACTTCCCGGTAGAATTCAAACGCCTACTCTTTAGAGTCTGAAGGAGCGAAGTTCAGACTCGGTATTGGTAGTACTGAAAGTGTTCATATTTTTCGTTTAACATCGAAGTAGGGACGTTACGATACCACCAAAGTATCGATACTCGTTCCGATACGATATTTTTCGAAGAGTATCGATACCCGATATTATCGGCAAAAAAATATCGATACTGCCGATATTATCGATACTTTTACACTTAGGAAAAAAATTCGTTAGGCATTACAAGGGAAATGAAGTATTAACATATTATTACATTAATTAGATATAAACGATCTTTGGCGTTATTCTTGCGAAAAAATCAAGATACTTCAACCCGGAGCAAAATCCCTAGGCACTCGTAACTCGATTACTTACGTCCTTTTGAAAATAGCTGGGCGCGGAACAAGCAGCTGAATAGAACGATCGAAATGATTTCGTAAAAAAGAAAGCAACGAGGCTCAGAGATCACTAATAAATATCAACACTCAGGGCAGCCGCACCACGGGCTCAGTGCAGCCAGTACGTGGGGGAGTTTTCCTTTCACCATGGGATTTTCCCCCTCGAAATTCCGACCCAACGTCTTGAGCTAAGGGCAATTAGAGCTCTACGAACTTTCCCAGTTCTTCTTATTCCCTTCTTCTGCATCACCACGTGCCGCAAACCGGTCGGAACCGGCTGGTTTTATGGTGGATACAAAATTGTTAATTTTTCGAATTTTTCAGAGAATATCGGTGGGATCGGTCACAAAATATCGATACTTTCGATATTATCGTGAGAAAGTATCGATACCACGATAATATCGTATGTAAAATATCGATACAAATATCGGTGGTATCGGAAGAAAAGTATCGATACTCCGATATATCGGAAGTATCGTAACGTCCCTACATCGAAGGCAACACAAAGTTCGAATCGTGTTCGCCTCGCTGACAAACGTCGCATGTGTGACTCCAGGCAGAACCACGCAACACGTACAACTAGAGCCACACCACGACTAACCTTCGAAAACAACTAAGCGGTGGGGCGAGATTGTGGGGGCGCCATTGGCCCCGCCTGCTGGGCTCAGTTGTTGATTGGAACTTCGCCTTACCTTACGCCTGGTCCCGTTCATTCTGCTTCCTATAGGAAAAGAAATATCTGCCATTGAGGATGCGAATATTTAGGAAAAGGTTGTGTAATGAATCACAGTTCGAGGGAGGAAGAAGCAAAATCTCATTTAATGACATTACTATGAGAACACATTTTAACGTAGATAACTCCTGAGTTGGAACAAAATAAATATCGATCTTCCGTTATTGATCGATTCCCTCGATATATCTCAGGTTGATAAGGGGTTGGGCTTCAGCACTACCTACCAACTAGTTTTATGCTCGTAAGCTCCCCAAATCCTGAAGCTTTTACTCGAAAATTGCTTCGAGTGTTCTAGCAACGTTTCAGAGAAACCGTTTGGTGTTCCGCATCAAAAACATAATACATTTTCAATCACAGACGAAGTTATTCAACTCAAGCTTAGAAATCATTTACTTTTCTGAGGCGTCAAAGGCTGATAAGTCCTCGAAAGTGGAAATAGTTTACAAAAACCACAACTCTCATGTGGTAAATTGTTCAGGATCGACCCGTTATTCAATTTTCGTAGTCAGATATCAGGGTCTGTCTCATCGCCGAGTGAGAAATTATATTTTCTTCATCTGGGCTTGGAGACAGTTCTATTCAGTCACATCATGACCACTGTCTGATTTTTGGCGGATGATGCCCATGATTGCAATATTATGTATTGCGTGATTTTGCAATAGAACCAGGATCATGGACATAATCCCCCGAAAATCAGACAGTGGTCATAAAAAAAAGCCTGACTCTCACTTACGGTAGGTATCTGCCGAATATTCGGTGTCATTCGAGAAGGATGTTCCGAAATTTTACAAGGTTTGCTTCTCTAGTCCTCGAAGGAATCAAAATGTTCACATTCACAGAGTAAGTCAAAGTGTGGGGGGTCATCCGAAAAATTTTTGTTCGGTATTCAGTACCGAAGGAAACCTTTTGCTGAACACTTTTACCCACAATCGCTTTCTCATCCTTCTGCCTGTCAGTGTGCACTTTGTTGCTACAACAGTAGTAAGCAGCAAAAGTAATTATTTTCCTTTCTTTTTAATTTATTATACCTTATTTCCGTTGCAGCTATATTCCCTACTTGTAGGCTTATTATTCACAGTCAAAAGTCACGCTCAAAAAATGGTTTAGCCCTTTTCGGGGATGTTGAATTTTTCTGCCATCGATTACATCGGTTTGTGTTCTGAAACTGAACACAAATGCGTTCTAGTTCCATCACAACATTAGGCCCTCGGTAAACTGACAAGCGTCACTAATGATATGGGTCTTCCTCAAATTGAAATTATTGGTGCTGTTATTTCTTTTATTTCGCATGCTTCCTAAGTATAATAGGAAGCAGAATGATTCTGGTACGACCCTAGATAGTACAGGTATGCCACTTTCAAGATGTATAGGTAGGTATGTAGGTAATTTGGATGGTACATATCAATGGGGTATATCAACGTTTACAGAGATGCCATCAAAGTAACTATAATAATATTATACTATATTATTACTCTATTATGATAACAAAGTAACTATAATATATTATATTCATTTCCGAATAGTGCCAAACGGTTGAACCATTGAAATTTACCAAAACAGCGTATAAACACCGTTCATAATAATTATCGACCATCGCTCAGGTAATGCTTTGCAGATTTTTTTGGGTACCCTCGGAGTTTTGAGGACGCCAAGCATGAAATTTCGTCAGCATAAATCGATGCGTCAAAAACGTATCATTTTGTCTTTTTACCTTTAATCATGATAACAGGTCAAAACTAAGAAGAACAAAAAAAAAAAACAAAAAAAAAATTGTTTTGTTTATGGAGGCGGTTTGAAATTTCCGGGCTCAGATCTGTTTACGAGCCTCGCCCAACTTTTCCTGTAGTAAAGGCAGCGCCCTATATTTGACCTTCATGCCTTCTCCCGCTTTCTCCCTTTCGTAATCAATATTCTCTCTTCCCTGCTCCCTTCTCCGCTTGGTAGAACAAATAGTGCGGGCAAGGGGCTTCGAAAGTCTTTGCTAAAAATAGATAAAACGAGCTTAGACAAAATTGCAGCGACAAAATGGGCCATTCATCTATGGGTAAACGGATCATCCATAAATTAATGAGAAAGGTTTTTATTGAAACGAAAAAAATTGCAACTTCTGATGTATGAGATACAGGATACTGATGTATGAGATACAAATACAGAATGATGTAAAAGCCGTCACCTGGGTTTCACCTACTTAGTTAGGTAAAACAAGTGTTAATCTCAGGTCCGGTTCATCAATTTATTTAAAGCTAGATTTATCCAAGGAAGCTTGCATTAACAAATTTTCAAGAAATTTTCGTTATGACGGTCAATGAAGATAGTGCTAGATGAAATGTAGTGGAAGCCTCCTAAGATAAATCTAGCATAAAATAAATTGATAAACCGGGCCTTAATTTATGCTGTTTGTATGACTTTTCTTCATGACCACCGACACGAACCAGTGGTGTTTAGGTAACCCGCAATACTTCCGTTTTTACTTCCATATTTACAGAGTAAATGGAAGTATTGTGATCGTCCTAAAATCGAGAATCGGAACGGAGCTTCAGAAAAAACTTTTTCTTATACACATTTACTCAGAATCACTTCCTGAACAAGTGTCTGTGTGTCCGTCTGTCCGTCTGTCCGTGTGTCCGTCTGTCCGTCTGTCCGTCTGTCCGTCTGTGGTCTTTTACAAAAATGGCCATAACTCCCTCATTTCTCAACCTTTTTTCAAATTTCTTGAATTGAAATGTTTGTCTCGGCAAGACCTAACACCCTGTTTAATCGGAATTCGGATAACGCACAGTACTTCCGATATATTTGCATTTTAAGTGTTTTCTATTTTATTTTTTTCCGGCCACAAAAATGAACCGATTTGAGCGTTCTTGGTCTTAAAATCTTTGTTTTACCTTGCAGAATATGTGGATATTTTTTACATTCCAAAAATGTGGCGTTTTTTCATTTTGGGCGAATTTTAAAATTTTAATAGTGAATTTTTCGATATTTTTGGCCTAAACACCCTTAAAAGCAGTCAAAATATGATCAAATTGTGTCACAATTTTACGTTTCAAAATATGGAAGTATTGTGTGTTATCTACGCACCACTGGTTTGTTAATGGCCACAGAATCGCTTGTTCAGGAGGTGGTTCTTAGTACAACTGAATAAGTAACTGAAGCTCCGATCCGATTTTCGATTTTAGGACGATAAAATCGTCTATTTCAGTATATTAATTTTCCTGCCAACTCTATCGTCATTAAAATGGCTCTGGAAATTAAGTCCTCTCCGCACAAAACGCCTGGAGTCCTTCACGAGGTAGCTAATGGTTCTTTAATTTTATCCAGGTTGTAAAATTTCCCAGTAGTGCAGAATTTTCTTCTCACATTGGTTCACGATTTAATTATAAGCCATTGTTGTAGTCACATTGGAAACCAAAATTTTATTCCCCCTAGACAAGGCTACTGGAAAACAATTATTTTCCACTTGCAGCTCGAGAAATTTGAGCCACAGCAATAAGATTCATGCCATTTCTGCCCGAGGATTTATTGTAATAAATAGGTTCAAAATCGAAGGGCTATCCACTTTCTGCACCTGAGAACTAAATGCAGTAAGGAGATCTTCTTGGTTCGTAGAATCAAGCTCATGCCTTTTGCACCAACAAAACTCCAACAACTGGTCAATCAAGTTTGCTATTTCAAATATTCGGACGATGTGTAAAGCTGTTTACAGCTATGACGAGTCTCCAAAAAGTCGCGGTGGATATTCTCAGCATTGGTTACTTGATAATTTTATTCGTCGAGATGAGACTTTCATTTTCAAAGCGTTGTAATTTTGAGTTGTCGAAGGGCGAGGCGTCTGGGTTTTCCCCTCACGAATCATCATCAGTTGGTGTCAATTTTATGTTGGACTAGATCATCTCATTCACAGTACTTCGCTATTGCCAAGTTGGATGAAGTGAGACTATTGTAGCTGATACTTCTCTGGAAACGGCTCTCCTCTCTCTAATATTCGATGGAGTTCCCGCGCTTACGGAATTAAAATCCCCTCATTGGAGAGTCCTTCTGGTTCATTAGGTCTCATTCATAGAACGCCCTGTTCAGCGTCAAAAATTCGAAATTGAGTTCATTCTAATGAAGGGGAACTATGGAATCAGCAAAATTTGCTGGTATATTTGAGGCGTTGATAGCCAGAGTGGACCATTCCACACAGGTGTTGAACTGAGAAAATCGCATTTGAAAATTTCGACTAATTTCATATGATTGATTAAGGGCCTTGTTATGGTGTTTTGAAGAAAAAAATACAAGCATTCCTGGGTGAACAGATGACTCATGAACCATAGGGACATTTCTACAAGCCACAAGGTCCACTCTGGCCATCAAAATCGGCGGCCAATTTGCAGACGGACCATTTGAAAAGTTGCGCTCTCTCTTAGCACATTAGAGAACGAGTCAAATTTAAATAATAATTCGATAGATAGAGCAACCACAGACCCATTGCACTGTATAACTCATTTTCGGCCAGTTTGTGGAATGGTCCACTCTGGCTATCAACGCCTCATTTAATATACCCACCTTGAAATCACAAGATCGTAAGACAGCCTCCCCTTTCCGACCATGGAAGACAGGACAGAGGTAAAATAACACCAGTTACGTCCTAGGGCTGAAGGGTAGGAGTGAGAGAAAGGGGAGTGCGCGGAAGGGGGAAATGGGAAGGGGCCCGCATGTGTGGGGAGGTTGAGCTCTGGCGCATCGCAGGAGGCCAACACAGGAAAAAGGTCGTTAACGGGCCGATGACGTCCTCCTGCCTTGCTGAGCATCAAAACATTCGCTCGTTCTGCCTATCGTCATCGTCGTCGAACAAATTGATTGGACTACTTGTATTGACAGTATTCCCAATAAATAGAAGCCAATGGCGTTTTCGCGGTTATTGATCGATAAGTATGGCCAATAGAACAGAGAGAGTCAAGCGAAATAGCACGTGAGTGACTGTAATCTTCTTATGCAAAGGTGATAATTGCCTAAATCCGAAAATCAAGATTCGAGGCACCCTTGCGGTTTTTGTGGAAAAAATTACCAAGTCTCCAATACTTCGTTGTGGGAGTGTCCGAAAAAACTACGATAGGAAAGCCCACCCATCTGAACTGACGGGCAGTTGCTCAGTCCTCTACCGTACAATATTTATTTGCATGTAAATATTAAAGTTAAAACCAGTGGTGCGTAGATAACACACAATACTTCCATATTTTGAAACATAAAAGTAAGACACAATTTGATCATATTTTGACTGCTTTTGAGAGTGTTTAGGTCAAAAATATAAAAAAACTCACTGTGCAAATTTTAAAACTCGCCTAAGATAAAAATACGCCAAGTTATCGGAGTA
Source organism: Nesidiocoris tenuis (assembly GCA_036186465.1). NCBI lineage: Eukaryota > Metazoa > Arthropoda > Insecta > Hemiptera > Miridae > Nesidiocoris > Nesidiocoris tenuis. The sequence goes on from AP028910.1 coordinate 10,420,602, forward strand.
TAAAAAATATCTACATATTCTGCAAGGTAAAACAAACATTTTAAGGCCAAGAACGCTCAAATCGGTTTATTTTTGTGGCCGGAAAAAAAATAAAACAGAAAACACTAAAAATGCAAATATATCGGAAGTACTTCAAAATTAAACAGGGTGTCAGGTTTTGCCGAGACAAGCATTTCGGTTCAAGAAATTTGAAAAAAGGTTGAGAATTGAGGGAGCTATGGCCATTTTTGTAAATGACCACAGACGGACACGCAGACAATAATTGTTCGGGAAGTGATTCTGAGCAGCATTTCCGAGTAATTGTCTAAACTAAATTGAGAATTTTCCAAATCAAACTGAGAAATTTCCAAAACAAATTGAGATGTTTCAAGCCAAATCAAGAATTCGTCCAGACCAAATTGAAAATTTTCCAAACCCAATTCCCCTGGAAAATTGGGAAATTCTCAATTTCGTTGGGCAAATTTTTGATGTGATTTTGAAAACTCCCTATTTGTATTTAACACCAGTGGTGCGTAGATAACACACAATACTACCATATTTTGAAACGTAAAATTGTGACACAATTTGATCATATTTTGACTGCTTTTGAAAGTGTTTAGGTCAAAAATATCAAAAAATTCAGTATTAAAATTTTAAAATTCGCCCAAAATGAAAAACGCCACATTTTCGGAATGTAAAAAATATCCACATATTCTGCAAGGTAAAACGAAGATTTTGATACCAAGAACGCTCAAATCGGTTCATTTTTGCGGCCGGAAAAAAATAAAATAGAAAACACTAAAAATGCAAATATCTCGGAAGCACTGTGCGTTATCCAAATTCCGATTAAACAGGGTGTTAGGTCTTGCCGAGACAAACATTTCAGTTCACGAAATTTGAAAAAAAAGGTAGAGAAATGAGGGAGTTATGGCCATTTTTGTAAATGACCACAGACGGACAGACGGACAGACGGATACACGGACAGACGGACACACAGACACTTGTTCAGGAAGTGATTCTGAGTAAATGTGTATAAGAAAAAGTTTTTTCTGAAGCTCCGTTCCGATTCTCGATTTTAGGACGATCACAATACTTCAATTTACTCTGTAAATATGGAAGTAAAAATTACAAATTTGTTCTTAAAAATCCTCAATTTGTTTCGGAAATTTCTCTGTTTGATAATTATACGAGAAATCGAATTTTGATAATTATATTAGAATCGATAATTATACTCGTATCATTAGATTATTAAAGCGCGAGTCAGGTCAAGTAAGGTGTGAGGTTCGAGTAAGGTTCGTTGGACGGGGCGGATCAGCTGCGTCAGCGGAGATAGTAGTTTCGCTTTTAACAGCGGGTATCGACACGGGCTGTGACTGGGTCTGTTCACCGGAGGATAGTGTTTACCCTTCGGTAACCAAACAGTTGTAAATAGCTTCGGTCCTCCCTATCCGTCCGATCCGCTCCAACCAAACCGAACGATTTGATTCTCCCTTGGCCCCACTATCATATTGAATGCCTATGACCTCGAATGCCATTCATTCCAAATGTGTGCCATATTGACAGGACGTACGGCGGCCATCGATTTCCGTCATTCAATATTATATTACGCGTATCAACGCAAATACGGTAGATTTTCCAAAGTTTCAATGAAGTCATAGCACCATGAAGAAACTACGCGCATATTGTGATAGGATTTATGATTAAGTGTTACAACATAATTGTGATAATGGCCATAATGGACTTGGATCCTAGGCCATCGGTTCTCAACCAGGGGTCCGCGGACTTCTACAGGGTGTCAGCAAAAGGAAAGCCTTGGCTGCGTAATTGCTCGATTCCTTGATTTTTTCGTTTTTGTTATCGTCCTAAAATTAAATTCACTAATGTCTACGTGTCCGGATCAAAAATGTCAAAAAATCTCCTTTCCAAATTATAAACCATCCTAAAATGGTGAACAGTCAAGTTATCGGAAAGGAAAAATATCCACGTATTCTGCACGGCAAAACAAATACTTTCAGACTAAGAACGCTAAAATCGGTTCATTTTAGCGGCCAGAAAAAAAAAGAGAACACTTCAAATTCTGCATTCTGTGGTGGGGCTAACCGAAAAATCCCCCTCAATTCTCAACCTTTTTTTCGAATTTCTTCAACTGGAATATTTGTCTTTGCAAGACTCACTATACTTCCGATATATTTGCATTTTTAATTTTTTCTATTTTATTCTTTTCTGGCCACAGAAATGAACCGATTCGTGCGTTCTTACTCTTGATATCTTTTGTTCACTTAGCAGAATACGTGTCTTTATAATATAATAAATCTTTAAAATATATTATATTCCGCTAACTTGACGTATGTTGATTTCAGGAGCGTTTTGAAATTGGCATAGAGAATTGTTTGGCATTTTTCATCTACACAGCCTCCAAAATAGCCAATATACCTAATCAATTGGTGTCGAAAATGTGCGTTTCGAAATATGGAAACATTTTACATTATCTTCGCACCACTGGTTTAGAGTTATTGATCTTGGCGAGTGAAATGTACACATCATACAGTTTTGCGTGAACCTCCGATCAGATTTTACTCTTATGATCAACGATTCGTCATTTACCATACATCTCATGGCCCTGTAAGATATTATGGAAGTAAAAATCTAGTTCTCCAATTTCGTTACGTCGGTGCTATAAAGATTGTGACGCCTAGTCGGTCGTTCGCTCTAATCGAGTTCTTCTACGGCCGATAGCTGTCGTAATAGAGTGTATCTACGTGTATGGTGGTAAGTATAGGTGTATGGGGATCACACACAAACATTTATGCACACACCTGTCACCTGTCGCCAAGCTCTCGGACCAGGTGTTCACCTGTGATTCATTGCTGGCACCCGGCGGGCGTGCGTGAAGTTTCCTGTCCGGATGTCAAAAACCTGTACGGGCGGCGATCACGGCCCAATTTCATTTCTAGCCAATTCCTTCAGCACACGGCAGATGTACTCCCACCATGAACGGAGAGTTAAAATTCGAATGATGAAATCTGACGATGGTCTACCGCCCGTCACTAGTCGGCCGATCGAACCATACCCCCTTCCAGAAAACCATGATTGGATATAAAATCATGTATTTGTAATGTATACCTACCGTGGATGTATTTCGTTATTCATAATTTTATTTGATTTTGTTGAGAGTCCCTTAAGTAGGTGAACTACATGACAAAATGATTTTCCCGAAAATTCAACATTGCTGAAGCATGCATTTTTTTTTTAATTGACTCGTACTACAATACATTCTTCATTAATGCATACTCCCCTCTAGAAGTCAATAATAACTTGGGCTGAGAGGAGGCGTTCTTTCGAATAAATTGCTTTAATTATTTGGTTCTAGGTATCTCATCTAAATACATGGTCATTTGGTGCAACAAATTCAAATCTAAATTCAGATTTAATCCTCACTTAACTATCATCAAGCACTGCGGGAGTCCCCGTTTCAGCAAATGTCGTCCAGCAAACTGTTGGTTGTCGATATGTCAGCCCTGGGCTTTTTGCTTCTCTGCCAAGAAGAAATTGATTATCCGACAATATAGATTAGACGATGCGTAAAAATGGACCAGACAAGATTATTTTACATTATAGGCTGCCAAGCAAATCAAAAACAACCTTATTAATGGTACTTCTACTTTCTCCGATTTCCTCGAGTTTGGAAAAATTATCATTTTCTCCTACACGGTGTCCATATCCCACTTTTCCTTGTACAGGCTTGGAAGTAAAAATTCTAGCACGAACTTTGTAGCTAGCACAACGCAAAAATGCTTCTTGAGTTCGAGCGGTCGAGTGTTCTGAGGTGGAACATAATATGCAGCAGGCTGTTAATGTTGTAGGCAGTATAGTGGTTAGCGACGACGTGTGCTCGTATGCGTGTGTATTTTCGTAAGTTAAAAGGGGGTTGAGCGTGTAGCACGCCATTTAATTCGGAGACCGGAAGGTTTTCATTTCAGCGGGCCGAGTGGCCCGAGTTCTTGGAGGGTTATTTTACCTGACATTCGCACAAAATCAATAGTGACTCGATTAAGGAGATGAGAGGGAAAAAAATTTACTTTTGGCTCGATGGAATGGGAATATTCTATTTTATTGAATAATCATGCTTAGGTACTATTAATTAGGTAGTGATTTTGCAAAGTTCGCACAATTATCCATCCGTTTTGCATAGCTCTTTCGCAATAATTATATGGTTACCAATGACTTGATTTCTTAAAAATATTCAACTTTTAATGAGAGCAGGTATAACTGGCCTGGCCAAATTTGTCAGCGGGTTCGGAACCCAAAGAATTTTTTAAAGCCTTGCAGGAACCAATTTCTATTACACCAAACATGCCATGCGATCTGTGCAAATTTGCTCGAGGTATTCGGACCCTCCATGATGACCTGGCTGAACAAACTCTGAGCCAATTTCACCGCTTTGTAACCATTCAGCTTTTCTGGGGCTTTCAGACTCCGCACATTTTTCGAATGCCTCATCGGGTAGTTAATAGGGAGTTTTTGGAAACTTTTTGCCTTTTCGTAGTACGAAATTAGTAGTTTGTACGATGCAGTCACCTGGCGAATCAGGAAATGCTATCAAAACGCCTTGCTCTCGTTCAACAGACAACAAAAATGCCTACAACTTCGTAAAACAAATTTGCACGATTCGTGTACGAATTAGGTGAAGAAAGTTTAGAACTTACACGAGTTTAGAAATTCGGGGACGAATTTGTAGCCATGGACAAAAACGCAGAACAAAACAACTCAAACCCGGACTTTTGGAAAAAAATCCATTTTTGTCGCTTACGTGTCTAAATTTTCCAAGCATTTTCAGGATTTGGCCGGTGACTACTTCGTACAAACTATTAACTTCGTACTACAAGTGACGAGAAACGCGAAATTACCAAAAACTCTCTATTACCCTTGTCAGGGGTGGTTCGGTGTGGCCGAGTGGTCTAAGGCGCTCTCCGTTATTATCGGTCCACAGCTAATGACTCGGGAGGTTCGAATCCCCCGCTCAGCCCTGGAATATTTGTAACCCTTGCCAGGCACTTCCTCTCAGTATAAACTTCTCTATGCCGTGAATCTACCAAGTTGTTCGACTATGACAAGATCGGACTGAAATAGTGAAGTATGAGTAACCTAGTTGAGACGACTTTGTCTATTTTCTCGCCGCCCCTGCACGAACGCACACACACTCAGACGAAGTATCGAATTCTCAGGGAGTATCGTTGTACAACAGACCTTCCGATGACTGAGTGTGTTGTGCAGCGTGCGGGCTTCTTCGTAACCTTTCAGCCGGCAGATCGCGTTTCACGAGTTAAATAACTTGTTGACTGGTGTGAATCGGCCGCAACTAGCGAATAAGTCTTCTCAGATTACAGACTTGTTGATATGCCTTTGAAATGGTAGCCGTACATATTCTCCTTCGATTACTTGAAACTGACGTCAAACGGTCCGATCAATGTACAATGTTAGACTGACCCCTGGTCAATGGTAGGTACTTGGCATGTTTTATTATTACTTCCATATCTACGAAATAAAATGGAAGTATTGTAATCGTCCTGAAATTGGGATTCGGAACGGAGCTTCAGAAAACACTTTTTTCCTTGAACTTTTTTTACTTGAACACTTTCACTCAGAATCACTTCCTGAACAAGTGTCTGTGTGTCCGTCTGTGGTCATTTAAATCCAAAAAAAAAAAAAAATCCTTACGCAAGTCAACTTGAGTAACCTCAGTTTTTTTAAGTAGGTTAAAAATGGCCGTATCTCCGCCAATTCTCTCTTTTTTCAAATTTCTTGAGCTTTCTTGGAAGTATGAGTTGTATAATACTTTGCAGCGTTTCCCCTGAAGATTTCAAAATTTTTTGTTCAGCCATCTCTGTGAAATAGTGGGGATGGCGGACGGACAGAATTATTTTTATTCGACTACTGGTCTTTTAAAACGTAAACATCAAACTTTCAGGAGGGAAGAGGATTGTGAAATATTTTAAATGAACCGCATAGGTTCGGCATGCCCAGAAAATGCATATCAAGCCCAGAGCTCCGAATTTTGAGGTTTCTATTTCACGTGTCACCAAAAACCGAAATCTTCCCAAGGAACAAGACGTTGCTCCCCTGCTGAATAAAGCAAGACAGTTAATGGAATACCATGACGACGCCCATCCTTCGAGCCACTTGCCGTGGTCAACAGCACACAATGACGTCGTTCCCCGCCCGATAGATGCGTTAGTGTGTTGTTGCACTATAAATGTACACCGGTGCATGCTCCAGCACCTACTACTGCATTTTGCATTCACACCCAATCGGGCGAGTCTAATACTGCATGCACAAAGTAAATCAGTTTGCACGTCGACAGTAGATGGACCGCTTGGAGGCTTTTGTAGCCTGTTCAACTATGCCATCCCATCATGCCTATGAATGAGACCACTCTATTCATGCAATGGAACTGATCTCTGCCCGGTTTGACTGGACAACCTTGTCGCGTCAGATGTTCTGTCCGACGACATCGTATGCCAAACCAACTGATTGAGTGAAGTACAACTTCTACAAGTCTAGAATTCCCCCCGTTCATTTCATGATTGCGCTGCTGCGACTTCGAAAGTTTTAGAGAACTCGAGGAGACAGCCAAGAACTGGAAAGACTCAGATGATAAAACTAAGAGGCCCTCAAAAAACTACCTAGAGATGTAGCCAACTGAATTTTTTACTCCCATATTTACGAAGTAAATGGAAGCATTGGAATCGTCCTATAATCGAGAATGAAAATCGGAGCTTCAGAATAAAAATTTTACTCATATACTTTTACTGAGAATCACTTCCTGAACAAGTGTGGGTGTGCCCGTCTGTGGTCATTTAGAAAAATTACCATAGCACCCTCATTTCTTAACTTTTTTTCAAATTTCTTCTTTCTTGTCTGCCTCAGTATGACTTATCACCTTGTTTAACTGGAATAGGAATTACTCACAGTTCACTTTCGATAACATCGAATATATTATATTTGAATATAATATGTTATATATTATATGAAATTAAAATATTAAATTAAATTAATTCATTAAATTAATAGTTGAATTAAATTAATTAAAATATTAAATATAATATATTACAGTTTTAAATGTATTATATTAGCACTTTTATTGTTTTCTAATTAATTTTTTCCTGGCCACAAAAATGAATCGATTTGAGCGTTCTTGGTACAAAAATCTGTTTTTTTACCTTGGGAATTAAGAGGGTATTTTTAATAATCCGATAACTTGACGTACCTATTTCGATTTTTGGCTTGTTGTGAAATTTCATAGTGAGTTTCTTTACATTTTTTATCTAATCAGACTCCAAAGTAGTCAAAATATAATAAAATTCTGTCAACAATTTACGTATCAAAATATGAAAGTAAAGTGTTTTATCTACGCACCGCTGGTTTTCGACAAAAATAGCAGCTACGACTGGTAAACGATTACACGTCAACCGTCGGCCCTGTTTCTGGCTCTGTGTGAACGGAAACCTTAAAGCACACTCAGAAAAGGAAAAAGAAGAAAAAACTCAACTTTCCGATCGTGAATCCACCTGTGGCCCCTTTCGTTATGATAGTCGTGTCCGTTACGATGAGGCGGAGGTAAAGCGCCCTTGCCCTCGAAGCTAAGGGCAGAAAGTTCCAACTACAGCAAGACTTTCAAGAATACTGTCAGCACTGCACTCCACGGTATTCACAATCAGGACCGCTCCCTTCGGAATCATACGCACCGAATGACACGATTATCCGCTCTGAATCTTGAGTAACGGAAACGGATAAAAAAGCGCTTCACTATTATTCAGTTTTTTCCACGATGCTATACGATATATCACGATGTCAGTGTCTTACAGTTGTATCCAGTCAGTTTAATAATTCATCAGAAAAGTCCCTTCGTCATACCCCCCTCGTCGGTTTTGCCTCTTTGTCAGGCCCTTCGCGTTGAAATCTTGAAGCTGAGCAAAGTTTATCCAACACCTAACTAACTTTTACGACTTGAGTAGGTGGCATAAAACGCATCGAAGAAAATAGGTATATTCAGTGTAGACGGTATCTAGATATTGTATCTAAATTGTATCTAAAATATATATAGATACCGAAAATTTTGTATCTGTATCTGTATCTAGATAAAATTGCGTCCCACGTATCTGTATCCTATCTAGATATAAAAAATGGGTATCTGTATCTAATTTTTATCTAACTTAGATAACATTAAATGTTAGAAAATTAAATGTAGAAAATTTTTCTATACTGCGCGGCTGTAAATTGAAATAAAAGGTTCACGTTCAAGACCCGTCGAGACACGCAAAATTATCTCCAATTGATTGACATACCAAACATAATAAATGCCATATTTTAATGATAATTTAGAAAAAATATCAACAGTTATAGCATTTTTTCATTTCATTTATCGCCTACCCTAGATCACGATAAAACCGACAATTATAACCCGAAAAAACTAAATTCTGTGTAGTAGAACGCTAGAAATTTGTCAAATGTCGAAACTACAATACAGTTACTTGTAACACTTGTAAGTGTTCTTAAAATAGTCCCTACTGCAATCAGATGACACGGCACTTAAAACCTATATTATAGATTTAAACCAATGGTTTCACACAAAATACACAACACACAATACTTCCATATTTTGAAACGTAAAAGTGTGAAACACATTGATCATATTTTGACTACTTTTAGGAGTGTTTAGGTCCAAAATACGTCGGCGTTTTGACGTTGGCCCAACGTCGGCGTTACGACGTAGTAGTTGTGACACTGTGAAACGTCTTCTCATGTTTGACACTAATTCCTTAAATTATTGAGCCGCATCTTTATAATTTCATTATGACCTATATTACCAACTGGAAATAAACATTACCTTTTTATTGTTGTACGGTTTTATAAAGATGTGATATTTTCAGTTGTTGAATGATTTTAAAACGAATACATACCTACATTTAAAAGTTACCTAACGGTAAAAAGCTGCCTTCGCCATCTTTGTTATGACACTTAACTGTAAAAACGATTATTGTGCTATATGATGTTCAATTATTACATTGTTTGAAGAAATAAATGGAGAACAAACCCTTCTGTAAATGAGAGTTTATAGCTTGGAGGGTGGGTTTTCAATCCTGTTTGCTTCACTTATAATGAAAAGGGAGTTTTCGCAGTTACATGTTCCCATCACGTAACTTAGTTCAAAATGAGGCAACTTACTAAGATAAATCATCCAATACTAGGGCCGTGACCCTGGTATTAAATAATAACAATAGCCTTCAAAGTGGTCAAAATACAATCACTTTGTTTGAAAAATGTACAAATATGGAAGCATTGTGTGTGATCCACGCACCGCTGATTTCAAGTTAGTGAATGTTCCTAAACGGATAAGGATAAGGCACAAAGGCCATGTGCCTATGGATGCAGCCCAAGGAACCGGTCCTAAATCCCGATGAGCGGTATGGGCAGGAATTCAAGCTGGATTCACATGGGATTTTTTCTCTGCGTCCTGCGTAACGAGATCTGATTGGTTGCCAGCTTTACGCGCACGCACTTTTCGCACGCAGACGCCAATCTCATGACGTGGAACAGAGAAAAACGCACAAGTGAATCCAGCTTTAGACGGCGTCCTCAAAAACGTTGGTCAGACTACACATGGTACGTATGAATAACGGGGTGGTCCTCAAAAAAAGTTCAAAATTAGGTACCAGCAGGTCCTCCTCTACCTTCCTCCCCTGCCATTTTCCCCATATGACCTGCACTCATAGGAATATACAAATATCATGCGTTCATGTACATCAATCCGTCAGATTTTGAAAAAGTTCTTACCTTGGACCAAACGCAGACGAGTTCCGGCTTACCTGTAACAAGAAGAGAAAAATCTTTTAATAAAGCTCTCAATCAATTGACTGGAAATGAAGTATAAATATTTGGCAAAAATATCCAGACGGCAAAGATATTTTTTTTAAATACCTATATTATTTTTGTTATAATAAAGTAATGGAAGGCAAAATTAAAATTAGAAGCTTGAAGAAATCGCAGATCTCGCTTAATCCAGATGATTTTTGGCGGGTTCAAAATTTGCAACGATTTTTTTCAATTTCAGATCTAGGAATCTAGTGAACATTGACTCTTTTATCGTTGCTTGCAAAGTGAATGCATCGAGACGTCTATGATTTTCAAGTTAATTTTTGTGCTTGCTTTTATAATGATGTACCTCGCTTTTACATCTCTAGATATCACGATTTTCAGTTATTTTTAAAGTACTTTGCTTGACGATACAACGCGCTTGCAATTGGTTAAGCATTGAAAAAAATTAAGACTTACGTTTGGCCGCGACGCTCCAGGTGGGCCGATGTCCTCCGGCTGCTTACAGGTTCTCCAAGGCGATGCACATTTTTCAGCACAGAAATCACAGCACAGAAATCACGGCACAGAAAACACTGCTTTTTAATCGCAAAAAATTTAAACTAACTTGAGGAAGAGAAAAAAAAATTGACGAAAATTTCGACGGATTTTTTCATGTACGGATTGGGACAGTCGGTTTAGCTTTTTTTCTTTTTTTTTTTTTTTTTAATAGACCTAGACATTTTTTAGCAAAGTTGATTGAGTTTTCAAAACTACCTAGCTGCTATCATATTGACACTATCGGTAGTTGGGAAAAAAAATTCAGCAAAACGTTTCCGAACCCTTGCAGATACTAATGGTAGTAATAATTCATTAATAATTATTTGTAGTACCTAAACTATGTTGATACCTCCTAACATAATTTGTTGAGGTTGTCGTTTCCGATCTATTTTGAGGTGGTTGAGGGTGAGAGAACATATTCGGTAGGTACATATTTGAAATTTTAAAACCTAATTACCTACATCCTACTACCTACCTACTTTTGAGAATTTGACAAAGTTTTTCTTCGACTTTGGATTTTATGTAGGTACTTACTTAGAAACGTGAAACATTACATTTTTACCGATTTGGCCCTGGCAAACAACTTTCTCAACCAGATTTTAGTAATTATGGAAAAAAGTTTTCTCAAATTTCTAGATAAACCTTCTTACCCAATAATTCCAATTTTACATGAAAAATTTCCAAAGTTCTGAAAATGTCAGGTTCCGAAAAATGTAGTACAGAAGCAGTGTAGACGGTATATAGATATTGTATCTTAAATAGATATAGATACCGAAAATTTCGTATCTGTATCTGTATCTAGATAAAATTGCGTCCCAAGTATCTGTATCCTATCTAGATATAAAAAATGGGTTATCTGTATCTAATTTTTATCTAACTTAGATAACATTTTCTATACTGCGCGGCTGTAAATTGAAATAAAAGGTTCACGTTCAAGACCCGCCGAGACACGCAAAATCATCTCCAAACGAGCTTTGCTCAAGTGACGAAAGGTTTGAGCAACTTATGTTGGTAAACAAGAATTAGTGTAATTTGTTAATAACTGTGATTGACATACCAAACAAAATAAATGCGATATTTTAATGATAATTTAAAAAAATTACTACATTTACTTTTATAATTTTTATTTTAATTACCTATTTATTTTATAACCTATTTATTTTATTTTATTCGGGTCATTCTAAAATTATGGGACTATTTCAGGTGTCGGAAAAACGAAAAAAAAAGTTCGATTTCCCCACTTTTTTTTTGGTGTTACGGTCTTTGTAGGGTTCCCTCAGTACAATTCTGAAGCGGGACCACACTTTACCTCGTAGTTTCTGAAATATCGAATTTTGAAAATTTGTACTAGGTATATACAATTTTGGTTCATTTTTCTTAAGAAATGAACCTTTGTTATCGGTCAGGAAAAAAAAATTTTTAACACCCCCTGAAAATTTGTTGGTTTACGTTTCAAGGGGTGTAGAATCCATATCTGCAATAAAAATTTTTTGTCCGTCCGCCGTACGCCGTCCGCCGTACGCCGTCCGCCGTACGCCGTCCGCCGTCCGCCGTACGCCGTACGCCGTCCGCCGTCCGGGGTTTTTCAGGGGGAAGGAGTTATCGAAAAATTTTGAAATTTTTACCAAAAATCAAGTTCCGTATCTAGTTGGTCCTAACGTCTCGACAGAACCCTACCTTAATTTTAAGGCCAGTAAAACAGCTGTTGAAGAGGTAAAAAATTCGTGCTTTTCTGGAAGTTTGTAACATAGGCATGTGACGCATCATTTTCTATAGATTTTTCTATGCTGAATCGAATGAGACCATCGCCACGCCGGTAGCTTCAACCGTTTAGGAGTTATTGCAGTTTTAGTGAGACATTTTTGAGTTTTTTAAAAATTCCTACAATTCTTAATAACTCGAAAACGACTAGAGCCACAAAAATCGTTTTCCACTCGTTGGAATCCCCACAAAAACTTCTGTCCTCCCGATATCTTCAATTTAAAGAATTTGGTCGCATTACACAAATCAGCAAAACAAAAATCGAAAAAATTTGAGAATTTGGCCTCGGCTCTTAGATACGGTTGATTGATCTACTTACGACCACTAGCCTATTACACCAACAAGGTGACGCACTCACACTACGACCAGTTGCGCTTGGCAACATGAAAGCGAGTCAGGCTTTAACAATGGTTCTGAGGCATTTTTGATTTCATTCATTATTCAGAGAATTTAATAATAATTATTATTATTATTCAGTTAATAATGAAGGTGATTAAGAATAGATTAAATGGTGAATTTAACGGAATTAAACGATCTGCTGCGTTGAAAAGATAGATAGGTAAGTAATTATCAAGCAAAGAGGATGATTATTTTTTGCCGGGTTGAAAAAACGTTTCTCTAAATCCCCCTCTAGAATACAAATTTATACTGAAATTATAGAATAATAACAACTAAATTCTGAGTTTAAGGAGTACCGATATATCGTGAAGTTTGTCTTAGCAATCGAAAAATGAACCCCTGTGCAAAATTTGCAGAGTTCTTCGGACATAGCGAAAACTAATCTGCACATGCCACTGATCTACTTAGCAGCGTTTTTTTAATAATAATTAGGAAAAAAAATTGGGTTGTGAGAAAAAATTTTTATTGCAGATTTGTGTTCTAGAACCTTTGAAACGTGAAAGAAAATGCGTAGATAACATACATTTATATTTCAATACGTCCGAATTTCGGTTAAACAGGGGGGTTTTACTGAGATAAAACTTAAGAATATAATATTATTTGTAGATATTTTCGTATGAAATTTTTTGTTTGCCCACTGATTGGAAGATGGACTAAATTCAATTATTTTCACAAAAGTTTGAATAAAATATAACAGTCTGTACAGCAGAAAGAAACTATCCCTCATCAGATTTAATCACTCATCTGATCGGCACTCGATAGAAATCACGAGGCGCAACGTCGAACAATCGATGAAATCACGAGAAACCGTCGAGCTCTCGAGCGTTAAAACGAAGAGCCTGATGTTCTCTGAAACCGGACCGCAAGGAGAAGACCCTCGGCGAGGGAGAAGGACGGACGATAGAGCCTTTCACTTCTGCCCGCCCAGCCTACCTACTTGTTTGGGGACCGGTTTTCCACCGACCTCCCCACTCAGATCTACCGACTGCCTTCCTCTAGCGATCTCCCATTATTTATTCCATCACATTTCACATTTTCATTGTCATTTAATCGCAACATTTGTATCACATATTAATTAGATACCTACCTAAGATGTTGAGATGAAAACAGAGGAAAAATAAGTAGATCAGTGGCATGTGCACATTAGTTTTCTGTGTATCCGAAGAACTCTGCAAATTCTGCACAGGGGTTCATTTTTCGATTGCAAAGACAAACCTTCTATAATAATAAAAGCAAGTGTTTGTTTGTTTGACCGAGCTCTCCAGCCAAATCTATCGCACGCAGGGACCTGGAATTTTTTACACGGAAGCACAAAGGGGCTGGCAACAAGACCTCAAAACCCGATTTTCGATTTTTGAAAAAAAAAATTTTTTTTTAATTTTAAAAAAGTGAAAAAAGTGAATTTTAAAAAAGTGAGTTTTTAGTTTTAAAAAAGTGAAAAAAGCGTGTTTTAAACGTGAAAAAAGTGAATTAAGTGAAAAAAGTGACAACACGGGGACACGGGCGGGAAGAGAGAGAGATTCCTGCGCTATTCACTTATCTGCATTTTCTAATTTTTTTGCACGGGCAACGCCGGGCGGGTACAGCTAGTATGATATATAGGTACTTCTGAAACACGGAATTCAGTTGTTATTGTTCTAGAATTTCAGTATATTTTTGGGATTTTGAAAAACGTTGTTTTTCAACCCGGCAAAAAAGCTACATCATCCACTTTGCTTGATAGAAACCTACCTATCTTGATAGGTATCTATCTACCAATCATAATATGATATTATCTACTCAGCACGTCATTGATTGTTTAAAATTCACCATTTAATCTATTCTTATTTACCTACATAATTAAAAATAATAATAATTATCACTGAATTCTCCGAATAATTACATTTTTTAAAAATGTCTCGAACGGAGGGACGGGGGACGAGGGACGGCGGACGGACAAAAAATTTTTATTGCAGATTCGGATTCTACACCCTTTGAAACGTAAACTAACAAATTTTCAGTGGGTGTTAAAAAAAAAATTTCCTGGCCGATTACAAAGGTTCATTTCTTAAGAAAAAAACGCTGCTAAGTAGATCAGTGGCATGTGCAGATTAGTTTTTGCTATGTCCGAAGAACTCTGCAAATTTTGCACAGGGGTTCATTTTTCGATTGCAAAGACAAACCTTACGATATATCGGTACTCCTTAAACACAGAATTTAGCTGTTATTATTCTATAATTTCAGTATCAATTTGTATTTTAGATGGGTTATTTAGAAAAACGTTTTTTCAACCAGGCAAAAAATAATCATCCTCTTCGCTTGATAAATACTTACTTACCTATCCATTTTTTCAACGCAGCTGATCGTTCAATTCCGTTAAATTTACCATTTAATCTATTCTTAATCACCTTCATAATTAACTGAATAATAATAATTATTAAATTCTCTGAATAATGAAATTAAAAATGCCTCATGCCTCAGAACCGTTGTTAAAGCCTGACTCGCTCTCATGTTGCCAAGCGCAACTGGTCGAAGTGTGAGTGCGTCACCTTGTTGGTGTAATAGGCTAGTAGTCGTAAGTAGATCAATCAACCGTATCTAAGAGCCGAGGCCAAATTCTCAAGTTTTTCCAATTTTTGTTTTGCTGATTTGTGTAATGCGACCAAATTCTTTAAATTGAAGATATCGGGAGGACAGAAGTTTTTGTGGGGATTCCAACGAGTGGAAAACGAATTTTGTGGCTCGAGTAGTTTTCGAGTTATTAAGAATTGGGGAAATTTAAAAAAACTCAAAACTGCTTCACTAAAACTGCAATAACTCCTAAACGGTTGAAGCTACTGGCGTGGCGATGGTCTCATTCGATTCAGCATAGAAAAATCTATAGAAAATGATACCTCACATGCCTATGTTGCAAATTTCCTTAAAAAGACGAATTTTTTACCACTTCAACAGCTGTTTTACTGGCCTTAAAATTAAGGTAGGGTTCTGCCGAGACGTTAGGACCAACTAGATACGGAACTTCATTTTTGGTAAAAATTTCAAAATTTTTCGATAACTCCTTCCCCCTTAAAAACCCCGGACGGCGGACGGCGTACGGCGTACGGCGGACGGACAAAAAATTTTTATTGCAGATTCGGATTCTACACCCCTTGAAACGTAAACCAACAAATTCTCAGGGGGTGTTAAAAATTTTTTTTTCCTGACCGATTACAAAGGTTCATTTCTTTAGAAAAATGAACCAAAAACAAAATTTTCACGGGGTGTTGTAAAAAAATTTTTTGCCGGCCGATTAGGTAGCCACATAGGTACATTATTTTTAGAAATAATGTACCAAAATGACGTAAAGTTAAAACTAGTGGTGCGTAGATAACACACAATACTTCCATGATTTAAAAGTAAAATTGTGTCACAATTTTACTTATATACAGAATATTATTCTGACAGCTTTTAAGGGCGTTGAGGTCAAAAATATCAAAAAATTCACTATGGAAATTTTAAAATTCGTCCAAAAAAATTCGCTACATTTTTGGAATACAAAAAATATCACCATATTCTGCAAGGTAAAACAAAGATTTTAAGACCAAGAACGCTCAAATCGGTTCATTTTTGTGGCCGGGAAAAAATAAAATAGAAAACACTAAAAATGCAAATATATCGGAAGTACTGTGCGTTATCCGAATTCCGATTAAACAGGGTGTTAGGTCTTGCCGAGACAAACATTTCAGTTCAAGAAATTTGAGAAAAGGTTGAGAAATCAGGGAGTTATGGCCATTTTTGTAAATGACCACAGACGGACAGACAAACACACGGACACACAGAACTTGTTCAGGAAGTGATTCTGAGTGAATGTGTATAAGATAAAGTTTTTTCTGAAGCTCCGTTCCGATTTTTGATTTTAGGACGATTCCAATACTTCTATTTACTCTGTAAATATGGAAGTAATTAAGCAATTGAGGGAAAACTCATTTTTTCAGTGCTTATAAACCGAATAATACCCCTTTTTTAATAGCCACAACTCGCACAACGTAATTTAGATAGAAAATATACGTCCAAAATTTATCGGTATCTGTATCTAAATTAGATCTATTCTCAGTATCTGTATCCCAGATACAGATACTTTGTAGGTATCTGTATCCGATCTAGATATTTTTATAGCAAAATATCCTATCTATATCTAGATAAAAAAAAAAACTGGTATCTTCGTCTACACTGGGTATATTCCAACTGAAAATGTTGATAAAATCAAGAGCAGGTATACCTTCTGAGCAGCATACTACTTTTCAGTCGGTTTTTTACGTGTTTGATTTTTTGGATCGCGCATAGCTCCGACCACGAAATTTTAGATTCGGAGGGTAAAATTATGGGACAAATGTACCTGGGTTACGTTTATCTACCTATTTGCTGAGGGAAATCAATTATTCTACAACTAATATCAACAACAATTTTCATCGGCCTTACTAATTGTCGTAGTCTATGACAATTTTCTCAGTCAGAATTGAGAGTTAACTTGAAATTTTGAATTCCGACATTATGGGAAAGCTGGTAAACATGCACGTATGCATATACAGTGTATATTATACACGCAAGAAATGGGTAATATTTTGACTACTCAAACACCTCAAAACTCAAAGCACATACGCGATTGCTCCAACATAATATGCCCCATAATTCTGCTATGGCCTACGTAACGGGAAGGATTCTAAATGCCACGTCAAACCGCAAGTGAGACGCACACGTGGAAGCAACGTGTGACTAGTTTACCATTTGTTAGTTGAGATTTAGAGGAAGCAGAGAACCCACTGGAGTAAAGTGATGGATGATACCCCAACATTGACGCATATCCTATTCCACGCAATCGTTCGTACACACAGCCCGAGATGTTAGCCCCCCTAATACAAGGAGCTCGAACAACTTCGTATTCAGAACTAATAATACCTAGTAGACTAGTAAAAGTAGATAGTACGTACACATCTAGCTAAAAATTAAGTCAGCTTCGGTGATCATCTATCTGGGACTGAAATTTCGAAAAGGAGTCTGTTTTAGGGTACAGAAGAACTATGAGTACAGTACACTTACAGAACTTAAGAAAAATGGCCCTTTCGGTGATTTCAATTTTAATTTTTTCTGGCAACAAAAACTAACCGGTTAGTCTTACTTGTTGGTTTCACCTGAGTAGCAGAATAGGTGGATATTGTTTTTATTCCGGCAAATCGGCGTACATCGCTTATAGGGTTTTAAAATTTGTATAGTATTTTTTTTTGGCATTTTTGAGCCTTGTTTTGTCCAGATTGGTTAGTATACTATCAAATCTGGACGAAAATTTCACGTGGAACTAAAAAATGGCAGGGTACTACATTTTTTCTAAAAAAATTTCCGAAACTGTGGATTCGGATTCTCCGTCGTTTGAAACTTCAACCATCAAATTTTCAGGGGGATAAAAAAAATTCCTTGGGCATATAGGTACAGAGGTTTATTATTGAGTAGTATGGTGTTCGGAAAATCGACAGAATTTTAAAGTTCTTCGTATATAGGGAAAACAATGTACGCTTGTCATTGATCTGCTGAGGGTATTATTATCTTAATATTGCCTGTGAACTAGTCAAAATAATCCAATTTTCGATTAGAAAGTGAATATTTGCAAATTTTCAAATTAGGGTTGGTGAACTAGTGAATGAACACACACTACCTACCTTCTTCAAAATTATTTCAAATGTTGAACCAGGTAACCAACTTTTTTGGATAAAATTTTTAAACAATTTTTCAAGCATGATGCTAATAAAAATATTGTACTGGGTCCTAACACATTTTGAGGATAATAATATTTTCTCCGTATTTTTCTCTTTTTGTCTTTTTTGACAAATATACAACCACCGACCTTTTGAAATCTAACTTCTCAAACTATCACGTAGTTAATTTCATGAATCTCGCAAATTGAGAGTTAGAAATGAGGTTGTACATCGTTCATGGAATGGATTCTGTTCGAACGATGGAGTCCTTTAAATCCTCCTTAATAGTCCTTCTATTCGTAGGTAGGGCAGCTGCTGCAGGTGGTGAACGGGTTGAATGCGAAAAGCAGCATCGTGGCGCCACCCATTAAGCCCTCCGATAAGTTGAGTCGGCACCAAAGGTTCGAGTGGTTGCGCGTCGATAGTGGACCCTCCCGCTCACTTTCCATTGATCGAACGTGTCAACAACGCCAACGTCTCCTTGCAATTCGACTGTTTCACTGGTGCATTTTAAAGCACTGGAGAAGACGTGCAGCAAGAGCTGAGTCAGTTATGACTGATGCAATCAATATGCGAGTAGAAAATATCGTTCAGTCAAGAAAACGGCTCATAAATGTCTTCGATTGAAAGCCGAAACTCGCATGGGGCGTAATAACACAGCGTTCCTGTAACGCATGTTCTCACGGCGTTATTGGCCGGTCTCACAGAACACGTTATAACGCGGCGTTAGGTGGTGGGTAACCGGTAGGCACTTTTGGTTAAGCTGTACGATTTGGAACATTCATTTCGACAGTACGATATCCATGACATGATGTTGCCCAAGCTAGTGGTCAGGCTCTGACAGCCAAAACGTCAAACTTTTAGTTCGAACTTACACACTAACTTGCACTGTAAACAGGCCACTAGACGCTCCATCAATTTCAACAGTCTGTCGTCCGAAAAATGAGAGTGCATTGTGCACCTATTGGTATTGGTTGTTTTACATCCAAGCTTACCTACAAATACGTACGCTTAGCTTTAAAACCTTTTAGGTAGATCTTCTGCAAGCCTTGATCAACATTTCCCGACATAAAACGCTAAAACCGGTTCGTTTTCATGGCCATTGATAATGGTAATGCAGGCAAAATCCCTTCACAGACGCTAGGTTCAAAAAGTGATTCCATGTTCGAGTGTTTTATGAGGGATGATGTATTTTTGATTGTCAAGGTTATGAAAAACTACCCTTACTGTTTCTCTCAATATTCCGAAACCTTTTTTGTTTCAGACTGACGCTAAAATGGTGTTCGACGTAATACAGCGAATGGAGGACACGGAAGCGTTTTCCGAAGAACTTCTTGCGGCAATGAAGCGACTGTGGCAGGACGCTGGCGTTCTGGAATGTTTCGGCCGATCCAACGAATACCAGCTCAATGATTCTGCCAAATAGTAAGTTTTCGGAAAAATTGATTTTTTACGATTCAAGTTACTCACCTACACGTAGAATCTGAGAATGGAATAAAAATTTCTTCCATGAATCGATAATACCACGAATCTATCGATATTAGCCGTTCGTGAAAATGACATGAGTGGAGTTCCTATCCTGTAAGCAAGCAGAGTAGCAGCGTAAACTCCCAATCGTGCTGGCCTTGCTCCACAAACAGCTTCCCATTCATTGCATCGACCTGTGCGAGGTCCCAGGCCCATCTGCAATCCCATCGAACTGGCACGATAGTAGTACGCTAGATCGACGTCTTTTCAACTGTTCCAATCGACTAGTTTACATTAAATGGGCTAAACGTTCAACAGCTCTCCCTTTACGTATTAAGGTTGGTTCCCTCTGAATAAGGTGGCCATAGAAATCCCGGAAATTGGACCATTCAGAGAAAAATTTGAATAATTTTTCGGTTTTGCTTTCGGTCTGGAAATGTTATTTACAGCACCCCTCTTTTGAATATCCGGAATACAAATCTACAATAAAAACACTGTATATTTTCACTCTGGGGTTCATCATTCGCACTAACCTCCTCTTCATGCACCACTATTGAAACCACTGATCTGATACATGATAAATTTATCACAAATTATTTATAACTGTGGAACGCTGTGCCTTGGACCGGACTGATGCATACGAGGCGGGCTGTTTGTTGTGATTGTTTGGATGTGATTTAGTATCCATGTTCAAATAGAACTTTTTCTGATAAAAAAAAAACGGATTATAATACTAATGCTAGTCTGAACCGTAAAATGTTGAGGGGTCGAAAAGCCCGAAAAACCGTTTTTGAGATCATGATTTATGTTGGCAGCTGAATTTTTTGAGAAGGTAGGTACGCTCACTAAAAGTGATTTCAGCTGGTTCTCTTACCCGGGGTGCAAATTGAGGGATGTGCAGCTAAATGCTGAATGTTAATTTACAGTATCATGAAAAGGAATGAGATGACAATCTATGGCGAAGTCCAAGGGGAGAAGGGGTTTGGCAAGCCATTTTTACCTTCCATACTCTCGAAAAGCGAAGCCGACGTGACCTCAAAGTTCGGCGGGTCGAGGAGGCTGGAGCTCCAAATTACTCACTTTGGTCCAGTTGACAAGACCCCTCAACAGCTAGCTTGAGAAAGTTCCTAGTTCCTAGATAATATCTAGGATCTAAGCATATTATGCTTAACAAATCCGTTCATAACATTTGGTTTTGACGAGTTGGTGATATGATGTGTGCAGCTGTGACCATGTGTTCTACATGTGCGCAGTGAAAAAGATAGTAGGTGTCATGTTCTGACTAGTTCTGACCCTCAATTTGAAGCCGGTTTGTTTTCTGTGTCGAATAACCTACCGACTGCTTCTAATAAAATATCATGATGTTACTGTAATGTTTCCTCCGTTCTCCTAAAAAATGCCTAAAAATAGAATCGTCCAAGTCCTACGCCAAAATGCATTAAAACCTCTTGGTATCATACCCTTGAGGCATAGCATTATCGTTGCTGATTGACGAACAGATAAGTTGTAAAAGCGTAACTGCATTTGCGGAATGACCTTTGACTTGTTTAAGATTATTCTCCTGGACGCAGTGTGGTTGTCCAGCAGAGGGTGATTCCGCTTATCACACCTCTCCCTCCCACTCGGCCAAGTTGCCACACAATAAGCCACAGCCACTACCACGACATTGACGCGACATCCCGCCCCAACCCAGCCCCCTGTCCGATCTCGCAGTGAAATCAATAAGCTGAATTGCGCATGCGCTTTCTCATTCATGAAGAGTGCTGATCGGCTGCCGGTTGCTGTGATCCTATCTGGGCACTGGACGTTCCTAACTTTCTTCCAGTTCATAGTATGCTGCTGCTGTCAGCTGGTGACAGCTGCACTGATATGCCGTTCTTTCTGCAGCTGATTCCTGTGGCGATCAGTCAGGAAAAATATTCATTCTTTGCGTTCAAGAAGGAATGAAATATTAATAAATTGGTCACAGCAATCTTGTTCCATTATTTTCTTGCTGGCTCAAAAGATTATTCATTTGTTTTTTCCGTCGATTATTTCGCCTTACTATTCTTCAGAAAGCCTATTATAGTTTTTTTTTATGAAGGTGTCACTGATTATTCTCAGGAATGCGATTCCTCGAATCAATTTAGCATTACGTGCTTGTTTACCCCATCCTTCAAAGCCTATGCCAACTTACCCCAAGGGATATGCCTACTTAACGCGTTTGCGGGGCAAATTGGCATGGTGAAAGCACTTTGGAAAAATGTTTTTCATGGGTGCTAAAATCTTTTATGAATTATGTGCCCTACCACATTCCATAACCGAGGAGTTGAGCTAACAGCTTCATACAGCTAAATCCATGAAATCTGCCCTGAAAAAATTACTATTTTCAAAAACCAATCATTTTGCCGACTCTCCCCTGTGTCCCCTACACATCTACCTATATCAAATCTGCACCCTTAGTTATCCATGATCAAGATTAGATTGCTCCCTTGATTTGAAATGTTTCCTCTGAGTACTTGACTGTTTGCTGAAAGTTAGCTGTAAAGAGCAGAAATTTCTGATTGGATGCTGATTACTTGGAGAAGAAATTTTCCTGACGCTGATGAAGAAATCAAGTTGATGAAAAAACATCTTGAAACTTAATCTTCTTGACCCCATTCTCTATCGTCGAGCATATCAATTAGGCTTCCGGTTATGAAAAAAGTAAAACCTATTAATTTACTTTAGGTACCTACCTACTTCAGATTTTAAAAGTAAAGAAATCAGTGGGGTTTTTCGAAAAAAAAATTCTTGCCTGAGGTAAGTCTTCAAATTGATGGTAATATTAAAAATAAATTTACATCTGCCCTTGTCCATAATCTTTTTCGGCGTCAGCATCGTTTGCAATTTTTGGTTATTATGGTATACTGAAAAGTTATAAAAATTAAAGACGTTTCCCCACAAGTTTTTGTATAACAACCGACGTATGAGGGTGGAGAGATGTGTTTGTGCTCTTGTCTTCATTGCTCCTCCTATCGATGCCAACCTGTATTGGTCAATTCCACTCACAATTACCTTTCAATCCAACAGCTTCCTCGACGACCTGGACCGATTGGGCGCGAGAGATTACCAGCCAACGGAACAGGATATCCTTAGAACGCGAGTAAAGACCACGGGGATTGTTGAAGTCCATTTTTCGTTCAAAAACCTCAATTTCAAGTGAGTTCTAATGCATACGTAGTAATATATTAATATCATAAGTTCCAATTTACTTCTCATGGCATGATGGATAGCCAGGGCACTGTCACCATGTAACATTGTTGGAACCCCATGGTTTTCAGTCGAAAAATGAGGCAAATATGAAGTACTCGCAAAATTACGCCCTTGTAATGCCTTTCTTGGCATTAGAGTACTTCATTCAAATTCGGAATGCCTGATACATTTTTTTTGAAAATTGAAGTGTGAACCATACATATAATTGTATTTCTCGCCTTTTCTTTTGGGTTGAAACAGTATCTTTTTTTGAACATTTGAAATGGAAACCAGTGAAAATGCCCAAAAATGTGTTGGATGAAGACCAAACGTGAAAGATTGAAGAAATCATTCAGTTTTCGGGTTGGTTAGGCGATGTCGAAAATACTAAACACTTTCCAAAATTGAGAATTTAATTAAATCGCTGTATTTTACATCCATCAAGATAGCCAAGCTAACTCAAGTTGATCAATAGCCGCACCTGGTAACTCAATAACAGATGTTTAAGTACTTCACGTTTTCCACCTGGGTGATTTTTTTTTTTTTTTTTTTTTTTTTGTGAATAAGCCAAGTGTAAAGAAAACCTACTGAGCATCAATGACACTTCCACGCTAAGATAGGTACATTAATCTTCTAGATGAACTTCATGAGTCATTTATCTAAATATATTATACTTATAGGAGGGAGCTAAGGTTGAACCGTTTGTTTTCAGGCTTTTTGATGTCGGTGGACAGCGGTCTGAGAGAAAGAAATGGATTCATTGTTTTGAAGACGTGACTGCCATCATTTTTTGCGTTGCCATGTCCGAGTACGATCAGGTTCTGCACGAGGACGAAACTACGGTAAATATACTGGCTCACATCCGGAAAATTTCGAACCTCAATTTAGGGAAATGTACTCGTAATTATCCCCTTGTTCAGTATAAACTTGAATACATGGTACCTGGCTAAATAGACGTCATGTGGGTTTTTGCAGCGGTGCTACTACTACATCATTGTGTTTCGAGTAAGAATCAATCACAGAGCTCTCGTGAAAAGTGAAAATTTAGGGCGACTTCCAGAATAGTTTCGTTTATACTTACTAAGGTATCTTGGTCGAAAATTGGAGGACATAACGGCCATGTGTCAGCTGACTCCACTCGATGTTTGGCATACAATTTAAAAATACAGGCGAAACTGGTCATTCTTCAAATTCGTATACACTTTACATTTCACTCTCAACATTAGATTAGCCCCATATTTCGCCTCGACAATTTGAAACAGTTCCGCAGTGCGACAACCGCAACGTGATACGATTATTCTCGAGTGCTTGTGGACATTAGATTCCCGGTCAACATTATTATTTCATTCACCCACATAATATCCAAGTTGACTAGTAAATATTGGTTCAGTTCGTCACCTCAGTACCTCAAAATAACCCTCGACTACCGTGTGCCCTGTGTGCGTGTGCGTTTACTATCGTGAGTTGTATCAGTTCATTTGGATTTCTGTTTTAAAGCATTTCGAATCGGCACTCGATGTGGTGGTGCATATTTTGACACATTACTATTGTGTACTGCAGTTTTGTGCTTTTTTCCTACAAATGCCAACGAGTCGTGGTGTTCACAACTAAATCTAAACCGTCTCTATAGAGATTTGACTATAGTCAAATCCGGTGATTGTGATCTGGTCACTAAAAACACCAAACCCCAAGTCTGTGGGCCGAGTGTGGAATCGTACGCTCGTTGAAAGACGACTTTATCATGAAATGATCCTTTCTCATTCAACATTAGGAAAAACACGCTGTGCCAATTTTAAAATTTAAATAATATTATAATAATCAAAGCATAAAGTAGAAGCACGATGGGCGATTGGGACGGGGTGAAAACTTATTCCCATCACAAGATGTCATCTTAATTTTTACGTGAAAATCAAGGCCATTATAGATGAAGGGGCACCCATATTAAGGTCAATATCTCAAAAGGCGTACGCATTTAAATAAATAAAATTAAAAAAAAACTTGCAGAATGTCAGAACTTGATTTGAAACTACTCTAATAATCAAATACATTCAGTTTATAATAATTGTATAACTTTATAGGCTGGTTTCAGACGAAGGTCGGGATGTACCCTGGTACCGTTTCTGCACATGTACTCCCTGATCTTACTTACTATTTGCGTATAATTTCTCATTTAGGCACAATAAATTTGGGATAAGTTATGAGCCACCAATCCATGGACGAGTTTTTAGTTTCTTGGCTGTTCTGAATAATGGGAAAATAAGATAGTCGGTGTTACCACTAACGCGACTCCATTATTGGGTATAAATAATTTTAGTAAAACAAGTTTCGAACAGTTTTCCTCTTGCACTGGAATACCATTAACGTGGACGTAAATGCCCAAGTTCGTTTATCGACTTACCCGCTGTTCATGCGTCTCAAATCGTTCCTACGTTAAGGGAGGAAAAGAATTGCAGATTTCAAGGACAGAAAAGGATAAACAATTGAGGTCCTCAATAAAACTCAAGAAATAATACCAGTGATGGCTCTTCTTGCAAACAACTGATAGTTTTAATTTTTCGAAGACACCAGACTCTCGGAGTGACTTTTAGTGATTATATTTGATGAAAATACTTCAATCCCAGATAAAAACGCTGCAAATTCTTCACGAAGATAACTTTCTCTAACAAAGACACAAAAATTGACCATGGAAAGCGGAATTTAGCTAGGTACCTAAAAAAAACTTCAAACACCAGAAATCGGTACCTTTTTTAAGTTCTATCTAGGAACTTGGTAGTATAGATATGATCCCTAAGGGAGCCGTGCAAGGAACTTGATTGGCCTTCGACGACTCATGGTTCTGTAAATGCCTCAGGAACATTACCTATATTCTACTCTCCTTTCCGGCTGAGTTTTGTTCTGGGAAAATTGAAATATTTTGCTTCCTTTTGTTTTTCCTGATAATCAGCCCTTGCGAAGCTTAAAAAATGAAACTATGACTATGTTGTGCTCCTCATTATTGGTTTAAGGTGGTTATTCAATCAGAACACTCTGTACAAGCGAAATCGATGCAACGATGACCATGATAAATAATTCTATTGATTATGATTTCAGAACCGGATGCAGGAGTCGTTAAAACTTTTTGACTCAATTTGCAACAACAAATGGTTCACAGATACGTCGATAATCCTCTTTTTGAATAAAAAAGATTTGTTCGAAGAGAAGATCAAAAAGTCCCCGCTCACTATCTGCTTCCCAGAGTATGCCGGTGAGTTGATTCGAACCAACTACTTTATAAAAATTCATTGAGTAATTTGAAGCTAGGATTGAAGGGCTAAGGATTTCCAACTGTACCCTATCCATATTTTGCTGATGTGGCTGATTTTTTGGCAACTTGAACCGGTTTTCCGATCCTTCATGTTGATACTTGGTAATTTTCAACTCCTTATTTTTGATTTCAGGGGCTCAGGAATATGGAGAAGCTGCCGCGTATATTCAAGCACAGTTTGAGGCCAAAAATAAATCAACCACCAAGGAAATTTACTGCCATATGACTTGTGCCACCGATACCAACAATATCCAGTTCGTATTCGATGCTGTTACTGACGTAATAATAGCAAATAATCTCCGTGGTTGTGGACTCTACTAAGGGGTGAAAATAGTAATAGCATAAAAGAAGAAGAAAATAATAATAATGGCTTGTTGACTATAATAATGTACCTATTCCATATTCATCTCAATTGCTCTAAAGAAAAATAATAATATGACGTACGTGTATATTGGCAAACTAATCAGTGTTCTAAAGAAATTTCGACAATGGCCGTTGAAGAAAGGAATGATTAGGCTGTTAGTGCTAGTTTTATGTACCAATCAAATAGTTTCCATTTCAAAATTAATTTTCAATCACTTCCTCACAGCCTACATTCTTACCTTACCCCATTCCCTTTCCTCTGCTCCAATAACATTGTACAGTATTCATCTTCAGTGTTGTACCCAATGAGATGACAGAGTAATTGAGCTGAATCATTATATAGTCAGATGGGTATCGGTTAATGTGATGAAAATTATTCTAATGTTTATTTATATAAATATATATTCATATTAATGGATGATAATTATGTATTAGACGAATGTCTTTGATGAAACGTAAACAACAGCTTCATGCGTAAAATCTTGCACAAAGTTTTGTTCCTCATTTATTATTGCATTCCCCATTTCGTCTCGGTGCTCACTGCCCGCCATAATGCTGCTCCCTAAGTCCACTTGATTGTCGAGATTTTATGATAATGCCACAACGTCACGTTACCGCCTTTTTATACCATCATAAGATCTACTCGAAGAATGTGTTTCATAGAAATTGCTAAAGTTTTGCTGTAGGTACCTGTGTCTTTGTTCCAAGTAGCTTACTTCCACAAAATCAATCCAAAATACGAAAGACATGAATTATGATCAGTAATAATAATAAGGAAACAGATTCGTCTTAAAGAATCAGGGTTGGTTTTGGGTCGTGCCACCATTGGCTTAAAGATGAGTTGAACGAATAATTTAGAAAAATTAAAAATCCTGGAAAATAGGAAAAACTCTGGTTGTCACTTGTCTCGAATGGTTCAGCAAATCATGATCAGTAAATGATGGTTTAATTGTGTCAACCCAGCATAGGGTATCACATGGAGTCGCGCTAGCCACTAGCCGTCATGATCAGTACATCAGCGTATTAAATTATTGCTTGTCTATCGTATCTTGATACAGACGATGGAGTGACCACCTTAGCAATCGACTGCCTTTATAAAATTCGAGTAAGGGCAGACTTTTTTCTCGCTAGCCTTTACAATGCCTAAGAATATTCGTGATGAGTGTTATTGCTGTAGGGACAGAAATATTGTCGAAAGCACAGTTGCCTCATCCCTCTTAGTCAGAGGGTTGTGCCGGCAGGGGTGCAAGTCACCGTATTTCCGCACATTTCATCGGATCCTTCGGGTTGGACCCTTTTATGCAGAAATATTCGATCAAACGCAGTCCATCAAGAGCCTTACCATGCTCAAGCCCACAATTGCAGCAACCATTGCAAAGGTTACCAAACCAGCACACCAATGAGGTCATGTGTTCGTGTCAATGTGCTTGAATAGACTATTCAATTGTGTATAATGTTTCTGTCCTTATAACTGTTTTCAAAGTGCATTACAACCCCTCACAGAAATTTGTACTCCATTTTTTACATTCCCGATTTATTTGGAAGATTCACTAGTTTTATGAATTGAAAGGGAATTTAAGATGTAACAATGATGAACATTTTTGGAACATTAACTGCTAGGAAATTGAATAAAATACGTACATTGTAAGGGTGGGATGATACTACCTCTTGTACATTATGTGGCTCATGTTACCGTAACAAATAAGGGATCTTTAGTAGGTACCACTTGCGTTTTTTACGTCTGTAGCCTCATTCAGTTTGGCTATTATGAGAATTTATCTCCAAAGTTGGAATTAAGACCTACTCTATCCAAATAGCAACTTTTTACGTCGCATTATATTTGAATATGATGGACATCGACGTATTACTGGTGCAATGTGTTGTAGGTATATTATCTTTGACATGAATGCTTGGAAGGATGAAAATCTCAGCAGAGTCCGAGAACTACTGTCTAGAAACCTACAGAAAGAGAATCAGACGATAGGGCGAAGGCAACGTCAAGTTAGAGTAAGCAAGAATTATTTCTGAGTACGGCCTAAACTGTTTTTTTTTGCTCGAAGGGTGAGGATAACAGGTTTTGGGCGAAATTTTTGTAAACTCTCTGCATTTGCTCTTGCGCTTTCGGTTTTTCTTATGCAGGAATCATTGGGCTGACTTGAGGTGCTTGTGCCTCCACCCAAGAGAGAGGTCTTGATCATTAGTTCAGGTAGTTCTTGAGACAGACAAAATTTTTAAATAACATTTTCAAATCAGCTTGCGTAAAAAAGCACAACAGCGAGAGAAATTTTCATGCTGCCCGTCTACAAGCCTATTACTAATTAATAAAAGTAACGCTTTGCGTACAAAATGCAGGTAATTCAGAACTGCAGTTCATTTTCCATGGGGCGCATCAAGATCACAACTAGCACAATATTCGGTTATTTTAACATACACATATAGCAAAGCAAACATTGTGCAAAATTAAGCGTAACAATTTTTTCTGAAATATTCAACTCATATAAGGTGGATTTATGTTATGTGAGAAGGGTTTTCTAAACGTACGTTTTACGTACCTAATAATAATAGTAATAATAGTCTTGGTGTATCAAAGTATTTGAACGGTTATTGAGTGTTGTACCGGATGAAAAATATCCAATAATACCAATATACCTACCAAAAGACCTGTGGAAATTGAACCTTGTGCAATTTATTTGTCGCCAATCATCTGTACAGGCATTCACCAAATGATTCGTGTACTGTGTCTGTATCACATACTTATCTGAAGACACTCAAGCTGCAAGACATTCAGAAATATTCTGCCAGCATTACAGATTTGCATCCTACCTTGAACTGCTGCGCTGGTATACATATTTCTGCTTGAAAACTATGCTGTAACTACTGAGTTCCTCGGCAGCTGATACGGTGACCAGACGTACTACTTTGGAAGGATATGTACTACTTTTGGGTTCAATGTACTACCACTTGTCATGTACTACCAATCGTAAAACCCTTGCAAGAAATTAAAAAACAAGAAAAACTGCACAAATCGTTGTGAAATCAATTGTATCGAAGCCCTCATTTTTACAATCGAGGGAAGATCTGGAGGAAGAAAAATCTGGTCATCGTACTCATAGCCTGAAAGACTGCCTTACGAGCTTACAAAATAGCCCTCAGGTTTCATAGCCCAAAGTTCTTAAATATTGCCCAACCTTCATGGTTTAGGATACGAGCATTAGTATTGTTCTGAGTACAACATCATCGTACAAAAACAGGTTTTATATACATCCCAGAGCTAGACAGTGCTCGCGGGCTGATGCATGGACCAAGACTTGAAAAACTTCCATAAAGGTACCTAGAAGCACCTAGATGCGTCATGTTTTTTCCCAATATGAGCATAAGGATAAAAACTTAACTATATGCCATCAAATCGAGGGGATCGCTATTAATTTTTCGCTTGCCTTTTTAACATCACCTTATTACTCTTCCCTCCTCTCATCCTGAACGCTATAGTTTCTCCTAGTATTCAAGTCCGCAAGCTTATTTTTTCTATTCCACTCTAACGACTTCTTCTTTGTGATTCTGAATTTGTATTTTTGTTTTGAGACATTCCCTTGCCAGAAGGAAAAATATCTTGTACATAATATAGTGAGATAATACTACTACTTGCTGCCGCTACTGAAGCTACCACGAGGCACAAATGTTTGAATCCGTTGTCGTCTTGAGTTTGCCAAAAAGTCGGTGAACAAGTAGTGTGTCTGAGGAACCAACTTACGATTTTTCATACCTTTCAAGGTTTTTTATAATAAGTACCTAGGTGTTATATTAGAGCAGTGAAAAGCATTGGTTTCGTCGGGTTTTCGTTCGTTCGATTTTATGAGTAAATGTAAAAAAAAAATGTGTTGATTACCAACCGCTGGCTTAGTTTTTCCATACTATTCCCAATATTCCTTTAATCGCACAACTGTTATTGATGAAAAAAAAATTGATTCAACTTTGTGGACCAGTAATGAATGGAAAATGTGAGAGTCTTCGATAGCTGTCGCTTAATATTGACTCGGTAAATATATCACTCGACAAGTAGATTCAATGGCTGATGACTTTTGACGGTTTTTGAGCGATCGTGTGAATTTTGTGCGGACGTGTGTGTATATATAATGCTATCATTGAAGAAAGCAGATGAACAAATAATACGAAGCTGTATAACCGATTTTTTTTTCAAATTAGTAATTACGAATTGAAGTAGAGTAGAGATTTTATAACTCATACTATTTAATAGGAGAGACGGGTGAGTTTCCTAAATAAACTAGTTTCTTGCCTACCTGCCTGCCTAGGTACCTACTCCTCATCTTAAGAGATCTAACCATCGTCGGTAGCGATCAGTATATCAATGTTAATCACAGTGCTTAATTTTCATTGCTCGAGTCTCAAGCATAAAAAATACAGCTATGCTGAGAAATCTGTATTCTCTCATGAATATAGTTTCCATTCAAACGACTTTTCGGCTCGGTTTTTAGGATCATTCTTCATACTCACACGTTCCATACAAATCCACATTGTACATTTTACTACAGTATTTTCATATGTACGTACCTACCTATCTTTGTAATCGAAAAGAAAATGAAGAGATGAAGCTTTAATATGATGTGTACTTGTCAGATGCATGCATCTTACCATGCGTTATGGTAAAAATTCCATTTCCTTATAATGTTGAAAAACCATTGAATTTCCATGTCTAGTTATAAACATGTTCATTAGTTCAAAGAGGTTGTGGTTTGTAGCGAATTTTCAATGAAAACAAAGCTTATTATCATAAATTTAATTTCTTCTCCACAACGAAAATTTATGAGAAAGTTGTGTGATCATTGTTTCGTATGATGGCCAAATTTCAGGTGCTCATTAGAACTTATAAGAAACGTAGCTAGTTTTTATGTCATATGGTGAGAGTCAATCATGTTTCCAAGATGTACTGAGCTAATGACAATTACCCAAGTTTTTCACAAAACTTGCACAACATTGGTCACACAATCTTTTGCCTAGTCAAATCATAATTTACGTCAAGTTTCACTTTTCAATTGATTTGGTGTTGGTTTGTTTTCCTCTGCTGGTTGCCTGCCAACTATTCTCTCCTCTCTTGTTTTGAGAGCGTAAAGTCGTAAACTTTGAATTCTACGTTGATGTCAGGTAGTCACTATTTTACACCTTCTCCCCCCAAACTTGGCCATTCACGCCCATTTTTGGTAACCATGGTCCCATGGAAGATACAAATACGATCCTACTTGCGGCACCCAGGAAATAGGAATTCTTCCCTTAATTTCTTCTTTTTTTTGCTGTCATGATGAGGCAAATCATGAGACGGAGAAAGATAGTTTGCTAAACACTATTTTCGAAGCCTGATCAATCTGTGGTCTGAAGCGCTGTCAGCTGTTGATGCAGTGATGCAAACTTCATAATATACGCATGCTAGTTAATTGATCTTGATAAAAATGAAAGAAAAACTACCATCCTATTCAAATCTTCATCATCTGTACGAAACAAGTTGGTTGCTCTGAGTGCACGTTCAAAATGCTTATTTTTGATTTTCCAATACCATTTACCATATGAAAAATCTCGTAGGTATTATTTGAATCCCAAGTTACTGCTTATAGATTGATATAACGGGATATAAATTTATTCCATACCGAAACTTCAGCTCCCTTGATCTTCTTACTAGCATCACTAATTTAGGTAAATAAAATACGTAGTGTTTCTAGTCCAAATTGAATAATTTTTTACGATTGATGGAAATAAATAAATTGTCTTTAACCACCTATTTATTTTGTGGAATATTCGAGTTGTGAGATGATGACGATGTGTGAAAGCGCGTAAAACTATACTTCATAATTGATCTGTATTTGAGTGGATTGGTCTATGGTTTGGTCTATCTCCCCAGAGTTAACTAGAATATTGATGAGGATGTTCTCGTCGATGACAGCTGATTATGGGTACGTCTCGTAAGTTGTATATTATTAGCTGACGATTGTTATTTTTCACAGCGGTGGCATACCATCAATTGAGGCTTGTAACCATAGCTTAAACGTTCTGGTTTTGTTTTCTTGAGATTTCTCTATAATAAACCGTGTGTACAAACTGTTTATCGTTATACTTGATCTAAGTCAATGTTTATATGTATTAGTTTTATTGTAACTTGCTGATGGAAATGTCTTAATAAAATCTATTGACCTTGATTATAATTATATTTATTAATTAATATCACCTCTGGAGACTTCTCTTCGAGCATTTAATTTTTTCTCAAACAAATAATCAAAATTGATTGAGTTAACGCTGTTTCTGTTTGAGGTAAGTTGCTGGGCAATTTCAATTTGTATCGGTCAGAGTATTTGGACTTGGAGAGGTGAAAATAAAAGAGTGATACTTCAAGAGACACGAAATTCCCAGGGAAAGAAAACGGTTAGAAAATATGGTAAACCAACTCGTTTTTAGCTGATAACATGAGATGATAATAATAACAACAACAGTATTTCGTAACAGTTTATGCTTTATTTGACATGACACGATACAACAAGGCCAATATGATGCTCAATACCAACTATTCGCCCGAAGCTAATGATGATACCATCAAACTACCGATCCACATTATGATGCTCAACTTATTAGTTCCAAATCCTCACAGCACATTGTTTTTCCTTTCCATGGATGAAGGAAACAATGGCATACAAATTTAGCCCTTGTTTGCTGCAAGTTTATCTTCAGTTCTGCGATGAAAAAATTTCAACCCGCCTGAATTAGCAACATGATTGGCTGTTTACTGTAAAACATGCAGACAACATAAGTCTCCAATTTCATTAGAGCAACAACAGGTACAGCTCACGATCAAAGCAAAATGTGAACCTAATTCCAACAAAAACAGAATCTTAGTCATTGCGTACAATGATGTGTTTCGAGAGTTTGAGCGTGCCCGAGCACAATCTTCTACAATTTTTCGTGCATCATTCGATGATAAATTACAAGGAGATAGGTAAATAATGCTACCTTGTTTCGTTAGGTAGGTACATTATATATTCCCACATTAAAATCTAACTCCAAAACTATTCAAGTGTAGAAATAAGATGACTAGCTCTGACTAAATTTTTATATTTACAGTCAGCCTCAGTCATTTATTCATTAGCGACTTCGTCAATGGCGACTATGCAATACAATACTCTAGTTAGCTCAATTCAGTTTTGATCTACTCAATTCAGCTGATTAGCCGTATTTCATGACTGAAACGCCAATGATTCGTCAACATTATAAATTCCTGAAGGCGGTCAACCCTTAAAACAGAATATGACTGACTAAAATCTTTACAGCTCGCTCCGGATTTCCAAAAAACCGAGTAGGGCCCATAGTTATGATTTTCGAAATTTTTGAAATGTTTTTACATTGTAGTCAAAACACATATTTATGACGTACAACATAATTACCTGCTTGGAAGAGATATAACAACTGTATTTTCATGTAGTTCTGTCTGACCAAGGAGGACAAACAAGATTTTTGAATACATGTACCAGACAAAACCATTTCTAGAAAAACTTTTCAGCATATTATTACATACTTCTTCTGTCGACTTTTTTTCTCAATCTATAGCAATTTTCGTTATGATCACTGGCTTGAAAGATTACAAATCCTGCACGGCATAAATACAATCAGGATGATGAATTGTGATGAATGATAACCAAGGCAAAATGTCAACCCAACCGTCATACATGGGTTTCATTATATGAACTGGAAGGAAAAGTTTGGCAGAGGTTACTTATTTGTGTTTTTATGCTAGGGTTAAAAATTAACAGAACCACAATCTTCAACAAACGTTGGAATCAGGTTTGATGAAATTAGTTCTATTGTCCGACCTACTTAGGACCACTTTCACCAAAAAAATTTTGACTAGTCAAATTACCGGCTCATTGGTGGCCGTCGGCAGCTTATTTGATAGATACATGCGGCCAACAGTAGCTTACGAGACGGTAACTTTAACGAGTCGAGTTTTGTTTGGTAGCCCTGATTTAATTTCAATGTCTCCGTGAATCTGGCCGTAAATAATTCAAGAATTGCAAAGAAAAAGGGGGACTTAATAGATGGGTCAGAAGATCGCAATTCTACTACAGAAAACATTATTCGCAAAATTCGGCTCGTTCAGACTGGAGTTGTTCAATTATCCATAATTAAAATGGGCCGTTTTTGTATTATAAATTGTATAGTTCAAGGTTTTTTTTTTATTTTGCTGTTATTTCTCTGCCTGCAGAAAAATACCTGATTGTTTCAGACAACGGAAGTGCAACGATTTCAATATGCGTTTCGATTAAACGTTTTGGTCAATGCGCTCTCATGCGATTGGAACTGTTTGGCGCCGATAACGCCGGGCAGATAACTATGCATTAGATAATAATTACAATTATTGTAAGGGCTCTACTTCGGTTTGATGTGATCGAAAAATCGTCCATCAATCTACGATCTGCCGCTAGATACTGACAAGAGGTTCCCCAACGTCAATAGTGACGGATAGCGCTTTCACGAGTGACGATTTTGATTCGACGTCGGAATCCAGGCTAATATTGAAGGAATTTGCGGATGTTGAAGGCACCGGCTCGGGAAGAGGAGAAGTTCCAACTGAACGTCTCGGGGTGGGCGGCGATAAGGGAGGATTGGGGTAGAAGCCTCTGCCCTCTGACGGAAGAATCTCGCTTATCAATCCCTCGGGAGCTGACGAACACTGCAATGGACAGAAACTGAATGATTGAGATTGTTTCTACTAGAATGAAAATGCTTGAGAACAATAATCACTCTTATCCCTAGGTATTAGAGACATTTAATTTTTGTCTCCAAAAAGGCTGGTGTTTTTTTTTTTTTCTGGACAATCCAAGAACGAAGGGTTTAATGAAGGGTGAATTATAAATTTCGTGGCTCTGACTATTTTGTATTCACTTATTGAGAATTTAGACTTTAAAAAAACCTCGCAAGTGTACATATTCTGGATAACTTCTACACTTCTTGACACGTTAGCCTACAGATGTTCAGGAGATTCCAGGGGAAAACTATTCCGACCGATGTGGTAGCTTTGTTGTTAAGATAGTGACCAACACTAGCTATCAGAATTATAACAACTTGTCGACACTCCAATATCGATAGGTGAATTCTGTGCTCCATGACAAAAATTTATATTGAGGAATAAAAAAAACCTCTGTGCAGAATTTGAAACATTTGGTTCAAAATGAAATGAACCTTTGCAATCGGTCAGAAAATTTGTTGGTTTACGTTTCAAGGGGCATAGATTCCGAACCTGCAATAAAAATTTTTGTCCGTCCGCCCTACTGCTGAGCGGGGTTTTTCAAGGGGAAGGAGTTGTCGTAAATTTTTGAAATTTTCACCAAAAATCAGGTTCTGTATCTAGTTGTTCCTAACGTCTCGACAGAACCCTACCTTAATTTTAAGGCAAGTAGAGCAGTTGTTGAAGTGAGAAAAAATTCCTGTTTTTCAGGAAATTTGCAACTTAGGCTTGTAAGGCATAATTTTCTATAGATTTTTCTACGTTGAATCGGATGAGACTATCGCCACGGCGGTAGCTTCAACCGTTTAGGTTATATTCCAGTTTTAGTGAGACATTTTTGAGTTTTTTAAAATTTCCTCAATTCTTATAAATTGAAAACTACTAGAGCTAAAAAATTCGTTTTCCGCTCGTTGGAATCCCCATAAAAACCTCTGTCTACCCAATATTTAATATTTTCAGATTAAAAAATTTGGTCGTATTATTCAAATCAGCAAAACTAAAATAGGAAAAAGTAGAGAATTTCCGGGGGGGTTGACAGGTTTTTGGGGGAAACGAATTTTCAATGTTTAGAATGGATATTCCGGGTGAAAGCGATGAAATGTAGGTACCCTATAACTCATTTACCTGCGAGATCGGCGCTAGAATCGGAGTCGATGTGGCCGAGCCCCTTAATCGGTTCGAGCGACACAGGGATGCTCTGCGGGCAAACTGGACCGCCTGGTCGTAGGATGGAAGCCCAGTGACTACAAGATAGCTGGGCGGGAATTCTTCCTTCGAAGGTCGTCTTCCCAGGTCTGGCTGGCCGTTCTCGGAAAGTTCAGATACCACTGCAATATATGCATAATTTTCATATAGATACTAATGATAACATGTCAACTCACAATTGGCTAATCATACGTACAATTAATTTTTGAGACCTACGATCTGTAGCCATTAAAGTTTGCAAGATGGAGAGGAACGCAATCGTTCGTCTCATCCCCATCGCTTAGATGGCAATGAACTCGAGGAAAGAAAAATTCCAGATTTAGTTATCAAAGCATCCGCAAGAATGATCAGCGCTGAGATATAGTGGTTACTCAAACACAAATTCTCGACCCGACATCTTTTCAAGTTTTTCAAAATTTCCCTGCGTACCAAATGTTAAAAAAATAAAAAAAATCACGCACATAGTCCCTTTCAAAACAAAAAGGCTGTTGTCCGCCAAAACTGTTAGCATATGTTGGGAATAATTCAATTAACAGGTGATATAGCAAAAAACTTATTATTGTACATCTGGCATACATGCGAATACGTTCGGATCTCAAGTCGAATTGAGAATTTTCCAAGCCAATTTGAGAATTTTTCAAATCAAATTCAAATCAAAACTAAAAGCACACAAAAAGAGCCAATTCTTCTTTCGAAAGAAAAAATTCGTCGAAAAAATTTCGAAAGGAAAAATGTGTCACATATAGCCCCTTCCGATAGATAACGATGGTTTTGGATGCCTTTTTTTTCTCCAGGTAAGTACCGTTGATTTGACTCCTCTCAATTGCAAAGAAGAAGGCCCATGAAGAAGACCCATTAAGACCCATAAATTACAAAAAAAAAACATGAAAATATGAAAAAATGTCACATAGCCCGTTTTTTAAAAAAAATATTCGACTTAAAAATGGTTAGGTACCTTCCGCTTTCCATCTTCGGAACTTGGAGTAGATAAAGCCGGCTGTGATGCACGCAAGTATCAGTAGGATGATGAAAAGTACGGCAGGGCCAATCCACGCGTCGGACGGCCGAGAACGCACCGTCGCCGTCGCGACAGTTGCCGGAGGTTCAGTGTAATTAGTCGCCTGGAGCAAGTCATCGTCGAGCGAAACGGAAAACTGATTTTGGTTCGAATCAAGTCCCTCCATCAGACGATTGACATCTCTGTAATACAACGAGGTGTTGCTTGTATAGTATTTGTGGAGAATCTGTTTTAAAGGGCCGTATTCACGGCACTTCCTAGGCGCATGAGCCGTTCGATGCGCCAGCACTTCCTTTGCACACTTTATTGGTCAATTTCAAAAAAACAAAAATTACGTTTCCATAAAACTCTCATGGTATGGAGACGATCGCACCAGTTTAGGTACTGTCACTCGCAACCTCAATTTCTGAGGTCCCAATTTGCTCGCTTGGTAGGTACCTCAAAATTGGAACCGCAAAAATCGTGGTTGCGATTGACAGCACCCAAGTTGCTTACCGTCTCCATTACATGCGAGTTTTATGGAAACGGAATGTTGCTTTTCTTGAAACTGACCAATAAAATGTGCAAAGGAAGAGCTGGCGCGTCGAGCGGCTCCTATGCCTAGGAAGTGCTGTGAATACGGCCCTAAATGTCTAATGTGAACCAATTATAGTAGGACATACATCATTAGTTAGTAAACGATATTACACAATTTTGAGTTGTTAAATTCGAAATTTGGATTTAAATTGATGGCTAGTTTCTATGGCCAAGAATTCTTCGTGCAAGTGAATGCTCTCAGCGGTAATTTTTTCAGCAGCTGAAGTAACGACTTTTGGGGTGAGCCACGATGAAACTTATTATATCAATCCGATTTCCCTAACTAAATTCAAATTTTTCCCCATAATTCCTCTATTTGGTAATTGTTGAAAAAATCCGTTCAATCAATAGTAATATTAGAAGAAATTTCACCTACTAATTATAACGTTATTGAACGGAAGAACATAATTGAGCTATATTGACTATTAGTTGGATAATGTGAGTCTAAATTATCACGCCAACACGCGTAACAGCACCCGTTGAAACACCGAACCTCAGTGAAGCCGTTCAAGTTTGAACGTGGCTTGAGCGGGTGTCAGGCGGATTCTGTAATTTATTAGGTAATATTTGAACTTTACGCCGATACCAAGACAGCCAACTCGGTTGAATGTAACGCACAACCGGCAGGTGTCGAGGGTGCTGGAACAATGCAAATTAAAAAACTCCCAGCGAGTGTTAGTTTTGGTTTATTATCCAACAATAAACTATTGCGACCGCCCAAGAACATTTTTTTTTTTCTTAACCGATTGAGACCATCGCCGCGCCGATTGCATTCTCCTTTCAAAAAGCATAGCTTTTTTAGCGCACCGCGAGGATTTTTCGATTTTGTCAGATTCATTGAAGTGTTGAGTTTGAGGACAGATATTGACCCATTTTTTTAAAGAAAAATATAATGGAGTTGAACAGCGTCAAGAATTTTCACCGAGGTACTCATCCAATTGGTCCTGCATTCCAAGCAGCGATAATAAACCCAAAGGAAGGACCCAAGCCGCTTGAATAATAAACCTCAGCGTAAATTTGCATAGTTTTTTCACACTCCTTTTTTTCTTGTAGCGATTTTTATTCTATTAGGCATTAACTTCCATATTTACTGAGCACGTGTTGCAATCTTCCCACGATTTAATACTCCCGTTCGGGAAAAAATCAATGATACACTTGGATCCAGAGTCAAGATCTGTGAATGTGTTAGTGGGTCCGTTAGGTCCATCAGGCCTTTTTTTTAGTTCCCATTCTGGTTACTTGGCGTCATTCTTATTTAACCGAGTTTCAAAGTTTGAGAAGGTCCTTCCTGGAATTTTTTTATATTGAACTAGACTGAAAATTCATCGAAAAATTCGAAATGGTCCAACGTTAATGCATTAAAATGTGGAAGTATTGAGCGTATCTGAGCGCCTTTGGTTAATAATCACGAAGAAAGATAACACTGGAAATTTGGAACAACAGAATTCAACGAAAATATTTTCTTCCGAAGATAAAATTTTTCCCCAAGTTCATTGTTCTGAATTATAAAAGGTTGAGGTGCCCTGCACGCTTCCACTGGGCCCATACCAGCCAATTCCTCGTGAAAACTATATAATACTGAACCTACCCTCCAAAAACCACAACCATTCGCATAGTGAAATCCTAATGATTGACCGACATGCAACTTGCATGCTGTCG
Source organism: Nesidiocoris tenuis (assembly GCA_036186465.1). Taxonomy (NCBI): domain Eukaryota; kingdom Metazoa; phylum Arthropoda; class Insecta; order Hemiptera; family Miridae; genus Nesidiocoris; species Nesidiocoris tenuis. The sequence goes on from AP028910.1 coordinate 10,460,444, forward strand.
ATGGACGTGGGTACTTAACCATGCGAGTGGCCAAGCCCTATTTGTTTCTGAGTAAGTTTCAACGTGATAAAATGAATGAAACAGGGGCAATTTTATATCTGAGATAAGTTGACCTATTAAGTATGTGATAGCCGAATTGTAATTTATAGTACCTATCGTACGAACTCTTAGTTTTATATTGTTTTAAATCAACTAAACAACCTTCTCGGCCGACAAACAAAATACAAAATATTTTTCATAAAGGTTCAATTCCACGACGATGGGAATAATAATCCTCAACCATCTTCATCCTGAAGTCAAAGAGGAACAAAGACGGACCTGGGCAGGCGGTTGAAGGACGGCGGCTCAAGACGGATGCGATGGATTGCTTCTGAATCGTTTGGGTTTATGCGTGGAATACATGAGTTGGTAGGCTTGACCAGGAAGGTCGTTCACTATGAGCCGGTATCAACCAGCAACCGACCTGGAGCCGGCCGAATATCTCGAAACCGCGTATATTGCACCTACGACCTAATTGACCGAAATACTTTCCCTATCTCTATAAACTCTATAAAATCCTATTATTTTTGTTTCTTTCTACGTTTAGCGTTGATATTACAACGTTGTTTCTACTTCCATAGATTCATTAGAGGTAATGGAAGGTTTTTTACTTCCATATTTACAGAGTAAATGGAAGTATTGGAATCGCCCTAAAATCGAGAATCGGAACGTTGCTTCAGAAACAACTTTTACTTGTACACATTTACTCAGAATCACTTCCCGAACAAGTGTCTGTGTGTCCGTGTATTACTTCTGATATATTTGCATTTTCAGTGTTTTCTATTTTATTTTTTCCGGCCACAAAAATAAACCGGTTTGAGCGTTATTGGTCTTAAAATCTTTGTTTTACCTTGCAGAATATGTAGATATTTTTTATATTCCGATAATTTGGCGTATTTTTATTTTGGGCGAATTTTAAAAACTGCATAGTGAATTTTTTTATATTTTTGACCTAAACACTCTTAAAAGCAGTCAAAATATGATCAAATTGTGTTACACTTTTACGTTTAAAAATATGAAAGTATTGTGTGTTATCAACGCACCACTGGTTTTTTAAAATTTTAATTAGTATTGTTATTTTTTCCCCGTATTTACAAAGTAAATGGGAGTATTGTAATCGCGCTAAAATCGAGAATCGGAGCGGAGCTTCAGAAAAAACGTTTACTATCTATTACTACTTATACCATATTTTGTATAATCCGATAAATTGACGTACTTTGGTTTAAGGCGAGTTTTGAAATTTGCATCGTGAGTTTCTGGACATTTTTTGAACCAAACAGCCTCCAAACTAGTCAAAATATAATCAACTTGCGTCAAAAAATTATGCATCAAAAGATCGAAGTATTGTGTGTTATCTACGCACCACTGGTCTTTTTTAAGAAATTAAATAAAATACTCAATATATTTTTCACTTTCATTTATTCCGATGCGTAAGAGAAATGCATGTTTGAGACGAGACTTCAAAAATGGTGAATCGAAGCCGTTCTGGCTCAAAAACCGGAGGAAATACCGACATTTTGGGACCATTTTTGTTGCTCAAAAAAAGGGGCTGACAAAACGTCATCAAAGGTTGATGAGGCGTGTTTACATTTTGATCGCTGGATTACGATGATATTTCAAAATTTTTGACTTCCAATTTCGACTCGAATGGTTTCCTTATCGGAACTTCATTCCTTCGAACATAAAGAAACATGATGTTTCCGATCATTGGAAATTTAAATGCGATGATAATCGAACAAAGACGCTTAACGATTGGCGCCAGAACTTGACACAACGCTAAAGGTTAGAATGGCCGAACTTGGCCCCGGCAGTACGACGCGTCCCGTGTGACATTTCCTGTCCGTGGTACGTATCGTGCAAGACCCGCGATAGGAAGACTGTCGCCAATCTGGATTCGACCAAGGACTTCAAGTCTGAGCCGACTGTCACAACATGTGAATTTACGAACATCCAGCTTATACGCATCATGGATGACCGTTTGCTCAATACGTTCTTTCCTCAATGGCAAATGAAATTCCTCGATGAAAATGAAAGCATAGCTGTCGGCCCATAGTTTTGAAAAGATGCTTCCATAATAGAAACACTGTAACCATTTGAGCCAAAAATCGTTTCCGGGAATTGTACTAGTTTCGTATTCGGTTGTCTCAATACATTTTCAAAGTTCACAGCAGGTTTTCATCAATCCACGACTCACAAAAACCGGAGATACTGAAGGTTTTTATAAAAATAAACCAAAAAACTGCTTTTTACTTCCATATTTACAGAGTAAATGGAAGTATTGTGATCGTCCTAAAATCGAGAATCGGAACGGAGCTTCAGAAAAAACTTTTTCTTATACACATTTACTCAGAATCACTTCCCGAACAAGTGTCTGTGTGTCCGTGTGTCCGTCTGTCCGTCTGTCCGTCTGTCCGTCTGTCTGTCTGTCCGTCTGTCCGTCTGTCCGTCTGTGGTCATTTACAAAAATGGCCATAACTCCCTCATTTTTCAACCTTTTTTCAAATTTCTTGAACTGAAATGTTTGTCTCGGAAAGCCCTAACACCCTGTTTAATCGGAATTTGGATAACGCACAGTACTTCCGATATATTTGCATTTTTAGTGTTTTCTATTTTATTTTTTTCCGGCCACAAAAATGGACCGATTTGAGCGTTCTTGGTCTCAAAATCTTTGTTTTACCTTGCAGAATATGTGGATATTTTTTATATTCCAAAAATGTAGCGAATTTTGTTTTTTGGCGAATTTTAAAATTTGCATAGCGAATTTTTTGACATTTTTGACCTAAACACCCTCAAAAACAGTCAAAATATGATCAAATTTGTTCAAATATGTACATTTCAAAATATGGAAGTATTGTGTGTTATCTACGCACCACTGGTTTCCAGACTCGGATTCACTCACCAAGCTCCAGAAATGCGAAAAGACAACTTACTTCAGGGCTGCCACAAAAAATAAGTACGAATGTTGGAAGGAATAAGGAAGAGAGGCTGAATCTGAAGGTGAGCCGTAAACGGGACAACCGCGATAAAATGCGACCTCTGCTCCGTTCAAAACATACCCGGGTTTGCTCAAACCTGTACCTCGGCTTCAGGGCTCACGGGTTGGTCTAGTGGCTAGCGCGTCTGCCTAGCTGCAGGCTATACTTGAGAGTTGTGGGTTCGATTCCCACAGGTGCCATGAAAAATTTGGTCCATAGCCTTATGATTCATGTCATCCCTGGCATTCGGGGTTTTCGGAATTAAATGATATTGGAGAACTAAACCCACTCCTTGTGATGCCCTATGGGTTAAAACAATTAAACCATCATTTACATTTACATTTACCTCGGCATCATTATGCCCATGCAGAAAAACATGAGAAGATCCATTGAAACTAAACTCGAACGTGAACTCAAACTCACAATGAATAAGAAACTCAAACTCATAATCAAACTTGGAGTCAAACTCACAATGGAACCGAAACTCGAACTCAAAGCCAAACTAGAAGTCAAACTCACAATGGAACCGAAACTCAAAGTCATAATCAAAATCGAAGTGAAACTCACACTGAAACAGAAACTCAAAGACATAATCGAAATCGAAGTCAAACTCACAATGAAAGAGAAACTCAAACTCATAATCAAAATTGAAGTCAAACTCCCAAACAAAACAGAAACTCAAAGTCATATGTGAAATCGATGTCAAACTCACAATGAAACAAAAACTCAAACTCACGATCGAACTCGAAGTCAAACTCACAATGAAACAGAAACTCAAACCCATAGTCTAACTCGAAGTGAAACTCACAATAGAACCGAAACTCAAAGTCATAATTGAAATCAAAGTGAAACTCACAATGAAACAAAAACTCAAACTCATAGTCAAACATGAAGTCAAACTCACAATGGAACCGAAACTCAAAGTCATAATCGAAATCGAAGTCAAACTTTAAATGAAACCAAAACTCAAACTCATAATCGAAATCGAAGACAAACTTTAAATGAAACAAAAACTCAAACTCATAGTCAAACTCGAAGTGAAACTCACAATAGAACCGAAACTCAAAGACATAATCGAAATCGAAGTGAAACTCACAATGAAAAAGAAACTCAAAGTCATAATCGAAATCGAAGTCAAACTCACATTGAAACAAAAGCTCAAACTCAAAGTCAAACTCGAAGTCAAACTCACAGTGAAACCGAAACTCAAACTCATGTCTGAAATCGAAGTAAAACTCACAATGAAACCGAAACTCGAACTCATACCCAAACGCGAAGTCATACTGACAGTAAGAAAACTTCGATTTCAATTATGAGTTTGAGTTTCGGTTTCCTTGTCAGTTTGACTTCGATTTCAGTTATGAGTTTGAGTTTTGGTTTCATTGTGAGTTTGACTTCGATCTCAATTATGAGTTTGAGTTTCGGTTTCACTGTGAGTTTGACTTCGATTTCAGTTATGAGTTTGAGTTTCGGTTTCACTGTGAGTTTGACTTCGATTTCAATTATGAGTTTGAGTTTCGGTTTCACTGTGAGTTTGACTTCGATTTCAGTTATGAGTTTGAGTTTCGGTTTCATTGTGAGTTTGACTTCGATTTCAATTATGAGTTTGAGTTTCGGTTTCACTGTGAGTTTGACTTCGATTTCAATTATGAGTTTGAGTTTCGGTTTCACTGTGAGTTTGACTTCGATTTCAATTATGAGTTTGAGTTTCGGTTTCATTGTGAGTTTGACTTCGATTTCAATTATGAGTTTGAGTTTCGGTTTCACTGTGAGTTTGACTTCGATTTCAGTTATGAGTTTGAGTTTCGGTTCCATTGTGAGTTTGAGTTCGAGTTTTTGTTTCATTGTGAGTTTGACTTCGATTTCGATTGTGACTTGGGTTTCTTTTTCATTTTGAGTTTCACTTCGATTTCGATGATGACTTTGAGTTTCGGTTCCATTGTGAGTTTGAGTTTTTGTTTCATTGTGAGTTTGACTTCGATTTCGATTGTGAGTTTGAGTTTCGGTTTCATTGTGAGTTTGACTTCGATTTCAATTATGAGTTTGAGTTTCTGTTTCATTGTGAGTATGACTTCGATTTCGATGATGACTTTGAGTTTCGGTTCCATTGTGAGTTTGACTATCAGTTTGAGTTTTTGTTTCATTGTGAGTTTGACTTCGATTTCGATCGTGACTTCGAGTTACGGTTTCACTGTGAGTTTGACTTTGATTTCGATTATGACTTTGAGTTTCGGTTTCAGTGTGAGTTTGAGTTTGAGTTTTTGTTTCATTGTGAGTTTGTCTTCGATTTCGATTGTGACTTTGAGTTTCGGTTCACTGTGAGTTTGACTTCGATTTCGATTATGACTTTAAGTTTCGGTTTCAGTGTGAGTTTGAGTTTTTGTTTCATTGTGAGTTTGACTTCGATTTCGATTGTGAGTTTGAGTTTTTGTTTCATTGTGAGTTTGACTTCGATTTCGATTGTGACTTTGGGTTTCGGTTTCACTGTGAGTTTGACTTCGATTTCGATTATGACTTTAAGTTTCGGTTTCAGTGTGAGTTTGATTTTTTGTTTCATTGTGAGTTTGACTTCGATTTCGATTGTGAGTTTGAGTTTTTGTTTCATTGTGAGTTTGACTTCGATTTCGATTGTGAGTTTGAGTTTTTGTTTCATTGTGAGTTTGACTTCGATTTCGATTGTGAGTTTGAGTTTTTGTTTCATTGTGAGTTTGACTCCGAGTTTGACTATGAGGACCAATTTTACTAACTTTTTATCGTCTATGAACGAAGATAGACGTTCGTACTTTTCGATTGTTAAGTAATCGTTTCTCGGAATTATTCTGAAAGGGTTCGTCCAGCTATTTCCGAAGATGTCCTCCCAAATTTTCTATCTTGACCTACCAAAGTGTGGGTTTCAGTCTGCAACCCTATTTTCATTTTCATCATTCTGATGGTGTTTTAGAGTAAAAGCTCTGGAAAGATTTCGAACTTCTTCATCTAATTAATAAAAATCCAGGGCCGTGACCTTGTTGTTAGTTAGGTATTGAAGTCCGAGACGGTTCGGCGGATTTCTATGAAACTGTATGTGTATCTTGAGAAGGTATGAGAATAGGCTGTGAACTGTATGTCATTATGCTAGCTGACATTTTTAATTTTCACCCTTCGCCTACGGTGCCCATTATCCGTTGCTGGCTGTTATAGTTCGGTTGACCATGCGGACGTAGGATGGAAACGCCAATGAAATTTGTTGGATCCAAGGTCGAAGCTAATTCGACCAATCACATCAATGCATTGATTATTGACTGATATTGATTATGATTATTAATTGATTATTATGATTATAATAAATATTATACATTATATTATTATATAATGTATTGTCATATTTTATAATTATTATTGATTGCTATTGATTATTGATCTATTAATTATTGATTTATTCTACGGTCAGTGAATTTATTATTAATGGGCCCTATGCTGTTATTAATGATAATTAATAACTCTATTCTATTATTATTATTATCAAATCAATATCTTATCAACATTTTAATATCAATATTTAAGCAAACATATTTTTGTAGGAGGAAGTTGGCTTAATGAATAAATTGTAGATACCTAGGTGTTGATAGCGTATGGCAGCAAGGTACTTTAATGTTAGAGAAGCCAGTTGTCATATTGGTCGTTAGCCTATATTAATAGGTCAGCGAGTAAGAAGAAAACTAAAATGACAGGCGATAAAATTATTTCATCGAGTCAGCAACTGTTTTCCCCACAAAGGTGCTGTCATCCAGCCAGGTTGGTCTTGCATCATTTTGCGATAGAGCCTACGTGCTTGAAGTCATGTTCGAATGGAGTCTTGAAAATCACCGCGGCAACGCTACGGAGGACTATTTTAACCGAAGCTAAAATTGAGCTGAGTAGACAATAATCCAAATGAACAACTGGTTAGAATTACGCCGAATTCACATTGTTGGGAGCATTTATTGTTGGGGGTTGTATTGTTGTCCATATTAAGCTAAAAATTTATTATTCACCAAACTTTTCAAAATTGTTATTGTCCTATATAGGTCTATAGAACGCAATTAGCGCTGCCTAATCATCTGTTGATAATTTTTTAATTTCATTTTTTTACTTTAAAGAAAATCTTACATTTTTTCATAAGTTGACTATTCATTCGCACGCGCATGCAAATTAATCGTTTATTAATTAACGTACCTCAGATTAATAAGCAATCTGAACGCAAATGACTCCAATTCAGACGAAAGTCAAAAAGCATTATACCACGGATAAAGTTGTAGCGGTTAGCAAGCATATTTTTGGATTACACACAATACCGTTGATGGTAAAATACAAGTCTAGGGATTGGGGAAGAATCCCAGCCCAAAAAAAATTCACCAGAGTTGCACGAAATTGTACAAAACCCTACATACTTTTACAAAATCGTACAAAATCCTGCCAATGACAGAACTCTAACAATGCAAGACATATCCATGTTTTTTATTGGGATCCACAATTGGCCTTTGCTTTTGAACATACTACCTATTTATTGCCGGAGGGATGCAAATTAATTCTTGCAATCCAAAGCAAAGCTTGTAATTCAAGCAAATCAAAGTTTTGAATTTAGAAAAACGGTTCGGAAGAGTTGCAAAACTGCTCGCTCTTTTTGCAGCAGTTATAATCCAAAGCCATCAGCAACTTTAAATAAAACATGAACCTGTATGACATAATCAGTGGAATAAGGTATACCTATAGTGGATCTTTACCATTTCCCTCATTGTGGCATCATATTTCACACAAAAATCATTTACTACCAAAAAATGCACTCCTGAAATTGGAATTCTGGTTTTACACGTTTTTGGCTCTTGGACGCCGGTCCTAAATCCTTGGAAAATCGCAGAGAGTAAAATTAAATTTGGCTTACCTCAAAATATCGTTGGCAGGCGCCGTCTTGAAATTTACTGGTCCGACCTAACAACAAACACAACTTGTAATGTCTAGACACAACACTGACCGGCTCGCTTCGAGGGTGTTCGGAAATCGAGTCAATGGTCGCCTACCTCCAAAGTACGCTTGGTTTAACCAGTTAACGTTGAGGCTTGGGGGATACTCCTACCTTCCACTACCTTCAAGGTTTCACGTGGAAGTCGCAGTGAAGCCCCGCTCGTGTCCTCACTTCCAATAGGCCACTATGGCTGGAGCTTTCTACCGTGAGGGGCTTGTGACTCTGGTCAGATCGTGAATCGCTCAGTTGATTTTTACTTCCATATTTACAGAGTAAATGGAAGTATTGGAATCGTCCTAAAATCGAGAATCCGAACGGAGCTACAGAGAAAAAACTTTTACTTAGATACATTTACTCGGATTCACTTTCCGAACAAGTGTTTGTGTGTCCGTGTGTTGTCATTTACAAAAATGGCCATAAAAATGGCCACTTTTTCAAATTTCTTGAACTGAATTTTTTGTCCCGGTAAGCCCTAACACGCTGTTCAATAGGAATTAAACCCCCCACAGCTCACAGTACTTCCGATGTATTTGCATTTTTAGTGTTTCCTATTTTATTTTTTTCCGGCCACAAAAATTAACCGATTCCTCCAATTGAACCGGTTCCTGGTCTTAAAATCTTTGTTTTACCTTGCAGAATAGGTATGTGGATATTTTTTATACTCCGATAATTTGGCGTATTTTTATTTTGGGCTAATTTTAAAACTTTTTGGTATTTTTGACTTAAAACCCTTAAAACGATGTCAAAATATGTTCAAATTGTGTTACACTTTTACGTTTCAAAATATGGAAGTATTGTGAGTAATCTACGCTCCACTGGTTTCTTTGATGAATGCCTATCCAGTTTTATGGTCCTTGGAATACTTGAAGATATTTAAGGGAAGTATTCACTGCAGTTTCTTTGTATAGGGGCCTAAAGTAAATAATAAATTAAGGGCCAGGGTTTCAATTCATTTAGAGCTAGATTTATTCTAGGACGCTTGTACTGCATTTCACCTAGGACATACTTTCATTGACCGTCATACTGAAAATTTCTTGGAGATTAGTTAATGTATGCGTCCTTTGATAAATCTAGCTTATGAAAATAAACTAATTTAACAATTATGTACCTAGGTACCTCTTTTAGAAACATGGTTCAAACTCTTAAATATTTCTTCTCATCTACCTGGTGTTGATCGCATAGCTCGTTTGGGCATGTAGATTGCAGGTATCCCCAATTGACGTTTCCGCACTTTACGAGGGCATGTTTTTGGTACAAAATTTCCTCATAAAATCTACAAGAGCGACCTTCCTCCATAAACCAGTGGAGCTTTCATAACTCATAATAATTCCATATTATGGTACCTTCCTACGTAATATTTTTAAACAAATTGACTGTACTTGAACTGTGCCGTTTCTTCATATTGAGATTGAGGGTGAGAGACAATGACGATCTCTCTCTCGTTTATCGAATATTATATTGGAAATATGATTAACAAGAGAGACTCGTCATTGTCCTCTCACACTCACACACAATACACATTGATTGTATTTCGAATGATTCGTTGGCTACAAGGGTTAAAAATGTCAACATTTAGAACCTCCCTACAATAAGGAGGATAAGCCAAGTTTGCCTTAAGAAAAAATACCCACGTTTTTTGCATGCTAACATCAATATTTCAAGACGCCCTTTTATTTTTGTGACCAGTAAAAAATCAAAAATAACCACTATAAGTGGCAGTATAACAGTTACTGTGAATGATCAAAACTCTGGACAAACAAGATTGTAGAATATAGGTCTTAGCTTTACAACATTCTAAATGAAGAAATTTGAAATGAGGTTGTAAAATTATCGGTTAATAATATTAATTCAACAAAATTCCAGGGCTTGGAGGGGGATTCGAACCACGTAGTGTTCGACTGTGGACCGATAATGGATAGCGCCTTGATGGGTAGACCGCTCAGCCACACCGGATCGGACTTTGTTTATAATACTATCTATTAATGACTATTAATATTTATTATAATATTATAAATATTAATATGGTCATTTTATAAATGCCCAACGATGACTGACGGATACAGAAGCACTAAAATTTTTATTATTATTAATGCAATTATTGTTTTAATTTTGTATTTGAAATGATCATCATTGATATTTACCGGGGAAACCATATTTGACACTTCGCATGATAGAATGTAGCATTATATTATTTTTGTGCCAACCTCAGACCTATGAGATACAACCACGAAATAAGTTATTGCTGAGCAGGCGTACAAAATACATGATATAGGTAGAGTAGTAGAGACTTGGCCAACCAAAAACGTTCATTGCTACCTTGTAATCAAACATTTTGTCAAAAAAAAAAATACGGTTTGTTGTTTATTATGCTTTGGAAATAACGCCTTCGCCTTCGTAGCAAAAATTGCCTTTGTCAGTTATCAAATCCACTTTTGCCCCAACTTTGCCCAGAAGCATATCGAATACTTTAGCTCCACCTGGAACGTTGAAGATGTTATCCCCAGGGCATATGTCGGCGTTCTGTGGATCAATGCACCAATAAACAATAAATTATTATTTGATGGCCACTTAATTGACTGGTCGAATTTCCAAATAATAATAATTACAGTAATCTCAAAATAATATTTCATCTCTCAATTCTGTACTTACGGGCGGCTGCGTAGCCGTGAATAAGCAAGGGTAAATAATAGGCAAGTGTGATAAATGGTGCAAGGGTAGCAAGGGTGATAATTGGTTAGAAAATGTATTGAAAACTATAAGGTTTCAAGATATTTAGTTCATACGTCTTGGAACCAAATATTTCCAAGTTGTGGCGTACCTACCTACTAGCTTAAAAAAATACCAACCTTTGCTATCGGACATTTGATTTCAAATTTCCCGTCCTTGAACCCGCATGCTTGTTTCGTCATGCTTATCATTGGAATTCCATTTTTTGTAGCCTTCACTGATGCCTAGAACAATATTTTAATTCGATCTGACTAGTATGCACCACATTATCATTTTTCGTGGTACTTTGACGTTGACCAATGCCATTGGTTATTACTCACGTTCAACACTTTGGTGCCATCATTGAAATGCACGCAACCGTCAATTTTAATTTTGCAGTCATCAGATACAAACTTGACTGATGGAGTCTTAGGTAAAGTAGCTAGTGGATTGTTATTGTTCTTGCAGGGAGCAGCTTTGGTAATTTTCACATTATACGGCTGAAACAGAAAAGATTTCTCGGACGTGGGTGACGGAGCTTCCAAATTCTTACCAGATTGCAGTATTAGGACGTTTGGTACAGGGAAGAAAAGATAGCGCTGACGATGTCGGACCTAGATTAATTTTAATCGATTGATAATTAATTTTGAGCCAACCAAAAATTTTATGAATCAACAAGCTAATGGTATGTTTCTCCAAAAACATTAAACATTCTAACAAGCAGGACAAAGAACAAAAGGTTCACTAAGCAAGCAGGTCCTAAGCCGAATTTTCATTTCTCCCGTAAAATAGTAAAAACTGCGTTTTGCTAACCGATTTTGATGGAACGTGAAGCTATGTTGTAGGGCACTCGTTAAATCTCTCAAATATGAAGCATTTCGCTTCAGTCGTTCTCGAGCGAAGGTCAGTTCACTTGGGCAAGTTATTTCAAAGCCTCAGTAAACGAAAAAATCCACCCCATCGGGACAGCCTTTCGGCCTCATTTTTGCTAACCAACAGATTGTACAGGTTCACAAGCAAATGCCAAAAAAATGTGTTTTAGGGATGGGGTTTGGGGTTCGGTTTCACAAAGATACCTACGGAATCGATTTTTTGAACCAGGCCGATATACTTTCATTTTCTCATGTAGAATTCTGTACCGAAGAAGGAAAATGAAAATTTCAGTTCCAAACATGGTGTCAAAAGACCAGAATAACCTTATTGCGCCACAAATATATTTGTATATTCATTTGAAGTTTCACGGGTAAAGTTTTTGTCCCTGTTATAACTGTTCAATTTCCCCTATAGTCAATATAGGCAGGTAAGATAATTTCCATCATTCTCGATCGTCCAATAAATTTGAAATAATACTTACTTACTTACGGCAAAATTTTAACGGCAATGAGTCCTATAAGAAATAATTCAAGCGTATTCCCAGTCTATAGCAAGGTTTATCCGGGACAATAATATTGGTTTTTATAGGTAAAACCGTTCTCAATTGAGTTTGATAGCTTACACCTCAGTGTAATAGAAAAGCACGACAACAGGCAAATATTAGTACTTATAGGTACCTAATTATATGTTACTTTCATGAGAATGAAAATAATAGGTTGAGCGAAGAACATAATTAAAATGTCCAATTTCTCAGTATCAACTCGGCAAGCCAAAATGAGTTCGTTTGATCTCTAAGATTGGGGTTAAACGGATTGGGGTTAAATCTCTAAGATATCATATACTTACACACGCAGCAAAAGCCATGGTTAGCACACACAATAGGAGACATCCTATTGAAACGTTTTTCGTTTCCATAGTTGGATAAATGAACGTGAGATGCAGCCAGATTTGAATATATATAGTTTCCATCGTTCTTTTGTCTGTTAGTGTCAGGAAGAGGAAACCAATGAGATCGGACCGATAATGTCGCCCTCTCTCCATTTAGCGGCTTCTATGGTTAAGTATATCGATCGCGGAATCAAATTTATTCGCAATTATTAATAAAAAATATCTAACAAAAAATAAAACCTACTCCAAACCAGTGGTGCGTAGATAACACACAATACTTCCATATTTTGGAACGTAAAATTGTGACACAATTTGATCATATTTTGACTTCTTTTAAGATAGGTGTTTAGGTCAAAAATATCAAAAAATTCACTATTCAAATTTCAAAATTCGCCCAAAATATAAAAACGCCAGTTTTTCGGTACATAAAAAATATCCACATATTCTGCAAGGTAAAAGAAAGATTTTAAGACCAAGAACGCTCAAATCGGTTCATTTTTGTGGCCGGAAAAAAATAAAATAGAAAACACTAAAAATGCAAATATATCGGAAGTACTGTGCGTTATCCAAATTCCGATTAAACAGGGTATTAGAGCTTTCCGAGACAAACATTTCAGTTCAAGAAATTTGAAAAAAGGTTAAGAAATGAGGGAGTTATGGCCATTTTTGTAAATGACCACAGACGGACAGACGGACAGACGGACTAACGGACTAACGGACTAACGGACACACGGACACACAGACACTTGTTCAGGAAGTGATTCTGAGCAAATGTGTATAAGAAAAAGTTTTTTCTGAAGCTCCGTTCCGATTCTCGATTTTAGGACGATCACAATACTTCCATTTACTCTGTAAATATGGAAGTAAAAAGAGCTTGAAAAACCAAAAAGTAAAAAATAGAACTGTAAATGGGAAAATAACATTTCAACAGAACGAAGAAATGTCTCCACGCCAATACGTCCTATATTTTTGTGCTATGTTGGAAGTTTATTGACATTGATAGTGTCGATTCTTGCAATGACGTCTATATTTTTGTGCCATGCTGGAAGTTCATTGAAATCGATAGTTTCGGTTCTTGCAATGGCGTCCCCCAATCAAGCTCTGGATACAACGCCTTCCGCTTCATAGCAGAAAACTCCTTTGTCAGTTATTACGTCGACCGTACCGCCGATTCTGCCTACAAGAAACTGAATCACCGCCGATCCACCGGGAACTTTAAATCTCTCTTTGCCAGCGCACATATCGGAATCCTGCAAAACGACGAAGACGGCTTATACATCTTGACAATGAGGAACATGCATGAAAAACGAAATCCATTTTTTCCGCCAGAATGATGCTGTTTAGGATGCGAAAATGACGTAGTGATGGTCTACAACGAAAAAACAACATTTTTCCTGGTGAAAAACGCTAATGAAAAGTGCCCTTTTGAACGTGGCGGTTAACCGTATGACGTCACTGTGCGGACGCGACTGCACGTAGTTTAGGGGTTAACGTAACGGCAAAAATCCGTTATCGCCGTCCTATCACAGCATACACACATGAACTCGGATGAGGTTGCACTGGTGTTCACGGGAAGATGACATCACACTGTGTAACCTTGCGGATGGCCATTTTCCCGCTCGACTTCGAATATGCAATTTTCACTAAGCCTCCCTCCTCTTTTAATTACCTCTTTTCCGAACCGTCATCCACCATAACACCATATTCGAAGCCTAACAAGGAATATTATTGCGAAAAAACAGTTTATTTTTTTTTTCATGCATGTTCCTCATTGACAAGGAAAACGTTGAGGCGTGGAGCGATTTCAACCCAATGATCCCGGAGTCTTGTGTCCAACTTCACCAATAATTGTTACAGAGTTTAATTTAGGGTTATCTTTATTACTTCCATACTTACAGAGTAAAAGGAAGTATTGTAATCGTCCTAAAATCGAGAATCGGAACGAAGGTTCAGAAAAAACTTTTTCCTATACACATTTACTGAAAAAGTGTCCAATCTTTTTTCAAATTTCTTGAATTGAAATGTTTGTCTCGGCAAGACCCCAACACCCTGTTTAATTGGAATCTGAATAACTCATAGTACTTCCGATATATTTGCATTTTTTGAGTTTTTTCCGGCCACAAAAATGAACCAATATATTTGTTGCGTTATTTTTTTGAGATTTGAGCGTTCTTGGTCATAAAATTTTTGTTTTACCTTGCAAAATATGTGGATATTTTTCATATTCCGATAATTTGGCGTATTTTTATTTAGGGTGAATTTTAAAATCTGCATAACGAGTGTAACAACCACCAATATTTTAGCTTATTGAGTTGAGCGACTCAATCACCTTTGGTACGGGGCAGTTCACTACGAACTTTCCTGATTTAAACCCACAGGCTCTTGCCGTCGTCCTCAGAACTGGTATTCCATTCTTGAGAGCTTTGATCGAGAGCTGAAATCCAATTCATGGTACTTCTCAAGGGTCCAGGTTCAAGTACTATTCTCTTTGGCGACTGAAAATTCTAGAGGATTTTGGTTCATTTTTCTTAAAAAATAAACCTTTGCAATTTATCAGGAAAAAAATTAACACTCCCTGAAAATTTGTTGGTATACGTTTCAAGGGGTGTAGAATCCAGTAAGAATATCCGGGTTTTTCGGGGTCCGGGGTTTTTCATTGGAAAGGAGTTTTCGTAAATTTTTGAAATTTTTACCAAAAATCAGGTTCTGTATCTAGTCGGTCCAAACGTCTCGACAGAACCCTACCTTAATTTTAAGGCGAGTAAAACAGCTGTTGAAGTGAGAAAAAATTCGTGCTTTTCGAGAAAATTTCCTGAAACACATTTTCACATCAAATGTGAGGCATTATTTACTATAGATTTGATGATGCTGAATCGAATGAGACCATTGCCACGCCGGTAGCTCTAACCGTTCGGGCTTTATTGCGGTTTTAGTGAGAAATTTTTGAGTTTTTTAAAATTTCTCCATACTTAATAAATCAATAACTACGAGAGCCACAAAATTCGTTTTCCACGCGTTGGAATCCCTGCAAAAACTTCTGTTCACTTCTGTTCAAACTTCTGTTCTGTTTCTTTGATTTAAAGAAATTGGTCGAATTATACAAATCAGCAAAACTAAAATTCTAAAACGTTGAGAATTCGGCCTTGGTTCCTAAATAAAATTTAAAAATTAGAAATTTAAATTTCAGAAAACATTAGGAAAATTGGATTTAAAATTAGAATTTAAAAATTATTCCGTTAAGTAAGAAGGTAATAATTGAGAATGGATAAAATAGTAAATTTTACAAAATTAAACGATTGGCTGCGTTAAAAAGATTGGTAGACACCTATCAAGATATGTAGGTATCTATCAAGCAGAGTAGATGAAAAAGTTTTTCTCTATCGCCATCTAAAATAGAAATTTATACTGAAATGGTTGAATAATAATAATAAAAATAATAATAACTGAATTCCTCGTTTCAAAATAATACATGTAGGTATGTGAAGGTTTGCTTTACAATCGAAAAATGAACCCTTGTGCAGAATTTGCTTAGTTCTTTGGGTACTTAGAAAAATAATGTGCGCATGTCACTGATCTACTTAGCAGCGTTTTTTGTTTTCTAACCGGCAGATTCTCTACGAAGGTTTATTTCTTACTATTCATTGTAGATCTTCATAATTTTAAAACTCGAAATTAGCTAATAATTTTATAAACTGTTATAGCATAGGGGTTAATTAGGACATGTTTAGTCTCTAGTAGTGCGGTACTATCCAACAACATGATGCTATTGTTCACATATCCATTGAGATAACATGACAATGCAGTAACTGTACATATTTAGACCCTTTTTGAGTGCATAATACTATATTATAGCATAATATGCTATAATATGCATATTATGCTAATATGCATAATATAATATATTATATGCTATAGCTGTATTCCGCCTCACTTACGTTCATACTTTTGACTTCATCTTTGTAGTGCACACAACCATCGACTGTGACCTCGCACGTATCGGTAAACGCTACAATCGGATGTTCGGGAACTTCAAAAATTGAATTCACATTGCTCTTGCATCGAGCGACTCGAGTCACCTTCACTTTAAATGGCTGTAACAAAAATAGGTACATACCTAACAACCATATAACAATTACTGCGAACTTTCAAAATGATTGGGTACACCCAGAATTGCGAAGGCCTTGGCGAACGGTGACGAGAATAAATATCCACGACGATGTGCTTGAGTTAGCATGAGGTGCACTCACCTATGCTACCAAGATTAGTTTCTTATTGTTTGTCCTTATCTGCGTTTCATAATTTTACTTTCAACTCGCCGGTTACTGTTTGTAGCTTTGTTGGCAAATACGTAGCCAAAAAAAAAAAAAAAAAAAAAACGTGAAGAAAAATTTATAAACGTTCGGTGAATTTGCGACCTACCAGGTGTGCATTCCCGTGTTAGGTACCTATGATACTTACGCAAGCTGCAAATCCTAATGCCACTGCGTAAAACAGAACGCCCGTTACCAGAACCGTGTTCATTTTTATTCGAACTGGCAGACTAGGCAAAAAGTGTGGCCAGTGTATGATACCTATGTAACATTTTAAGCGTGATCCGCTCTAGTAGTTTCTTTTTCATTCGCGAAACACGATAACCTTGATGATAACATTATAAAGGTTGTTCCGAGTAATTATTCTGAATTGATATGATGATGTTTCCAATTTTTGCCGAGTTCATTCACAACGAAGGGCTTGGACTTCAATGATGTGTATGTTTTCCTCGTTTAAGGATCGCCAGAGGTAGGTGTGTACTTGAGTGTTTTTGTACTATGGTAAGTAGATGGATTTTATCGGTCGTCCCTATCTACAATCGAATAATGAGCAGCTGTATGTTTTCGTGAATTTAATGTTCGAATTATGAGCAAAAGCTAAAATAATCATAGTTTGTTTACAAACCTACAAAAAACCAACACACTTTCACCAAAAAACTTTCCACAAGTTAACGTTACAGACTCGATGGTCACTATTGGTAGCTTTGTTGATGGATACGTGACAAACAAAAACTAAGTTGGTGACTTTAACTTGTGAAAAATTTGGTCAAAGTGGCCCTTTTTTTTGTTTCGTTAACTTTGTTTAATGAAACAATTAACAATTAAGTTCCGCTTAACTTTAATTCAAGATTGTAAAATCAACTTTATGAGTTCTAGATATAAATGAGTTGAAAATTAAGTTGGAACATTTTCCAACTCAATTTTCAACAAATTTATTATACCTCGGGGATTATACCTACCAGGTTTTAACCTGAGGAATATGCCACCGTCTAGGTTTTACTACTGATTTCCAACAAAAATTGTTCTGTAACATTTTTTTTTACTCGCGTCTAAATGCTACCTTTTTAACTTATAAAATTTTGTCCGTGAATTCGATCTAAATTCACTAATACGGCCATAACATCCTGATTTTATCAAAACAACTAGCTGTACCCGCCCGGCGTTGCCCGTGCAAAAAAAAATTAGAAAATGCAGATAAGTGAATAGCGCAGGAATCTCTCTCTCTTCCCGCCCGTGTCCCCGTGTTGTCACTTTTTTCACGTTTAAAACTCACTTTTTTCACTTTTTTAAAACTTAAAAACTCACTTTTTTAAAATTCGCTTTTTTCACTTTTTTAAAATTAAAAAAAATTTTTTTTTTCAAAAATCGAAAATCGGGCTTCGAGGTCTTGTTTCCAGCCCCTTTGTGCTTCCGTGTAAAAACTTCCAGGTCCCTGCGTGCGATAGATTTGGCTGGAGAGCTCGGTCAAACAAACAAACAAACACTTGCTTTTATTATTATAGATTCAATTTTGACTGTACCGTTGAAAAGAGCGATAATTATCCAATCACCCTACAGTACCAAAAAAAGTTTTGAGGTGGTTCAATAGGTTAAAAATTGGTCGGATAAGTGAATTTGGTCAAATCTAAAAAATCTTTGCTTTTTTCAACTCCGTGAGCTTAATACAATTGTGCTTGTTAATTTTAGTATGTAGCCACAAATATTTTTTTAATTTTAAACTCTTTTAAAGGGTCAAAAAAATACTTTTTTTTAAAGATCCCCTGCTTCCTGGTCTAAAAATAGCGGTACACGGTTTTTTCGGGTACTTAAAAGCATTGTCAGCTTGATAACACAGGTTGTCCTAACGTTGTACCACCTCACGGTGGCCAGGCGGGTGTTTCTATAAGCCATAGCAACGGTTGCTAGTAGACAATGATACCCCTCGTGAAGTTGTCAGCTGCTTAGCCTAGTGCTTACTTGGTATGATCAGATCTCGACTATAGATGAGTATTTTTCCGTCTTAGTTTCTTCTTATTAGATAATTAATATACAATAACTGACAGGTGTCCTTCCACCGAGTCCTCAGTTTACGATGGCACAGTACTTCCTTAGCAAGTTAGCTCAATTGGGTAATATTCGTGGAAGGTTCATCAGAATTAACGTGGCTGTCGAAGTAAGCTAAGCTCAAATTGTAGGAGAATAACGACGGAAACGTGAACGTTCTATGCACAATGAGCATCGCTTTGGAACTGGCTCGGGTCGATTACGCCCTTCTTGGCCTGTCTGCAAACAATTGTATGAAACTATTACCTCATTCACCATTGAAAGGAGTGCAAAAGGTGAGTGCATTTCCCACGATTCTCAAAGCAAGACTTAAATGATTGTATGCACCAAATGACTAATTAAAAATGGGCCTTTTTCATGATTGGTCCCTTGCACAGGAGCCTTCCTGTGGCCAGTGGAATGGATGTGCCAAAATGAATTCTGCACATTTTATTGGTCAATCAAAAAAAGGTGCAAAACAAACATGCTGTTTTTGTTAAACCCGCATAGCATGGAGACTGGCTCCAGCAAGCACTAATTAATTTTGGTACATTATTTCTAGAAATAATTACATAGATGTAATCGGTCGGGAAATTTTTTTTACAACACTCTCTCATTTATCTTTTTAAACCTGTAGCCTACACCTTTTAATTTTCGAAAGTCAACAAATATGTTGAAAACCCTCCAATCTTCAGTTTGGCTGGACAATAACCCAAACGAATCATTGAAAAATTAACTCTGGTGTTTTTTATTCTTTCAAAAAATTCGGAACATAGGCGCCTAAATTATTATATGCGATGAGAGGGTTAAGGGGTAAGTAATTTTCACTCGCGTATGTTCAAACTAGGAGATTAATAAGAGCAGGTGGAGTTAGAATTTATGTGTTTCCCAGATTGTTTTCGGCGGATCTGATGGAGTTCTTCAAGTATTTTCCATAAAGAAAGGGGAAATGCAGGTTACGTTCAAAACGTTGCCAGGGGAGCCAATCACCTGCCTTGAACTTGGTGGCGTCACAGGTCAGTAACTGACCTTTAAACTGTTTAACTTCGTTCGAATCACATAAATAGGTGTATTAATTATTTGTACATTGTCGGAATTTCGTTAACACCTTTCATCAACAATTCCACCCTTTAGGTTGCTTGCCCGGTTGATGTGTATGATAAGCACAACTTGAATCAATTAAGCCTTGATAAATGCAAAAGCGGTGCACCATGACTTATATCGTGTTTCAAAATTACAGGAGGGGTTAAGGATAGGATATTTGTCTCATCTAAGAATGAAGTACGAGGCTATAACAAGAAGGGCAAACAATTCCTTGGCTTTGACACGAATCTGACAGAGCCGATTAAATCAATGTAAGATGGTTAAACGTTTTTTTGCAATCGTAAGACTCCCTGGTTCACTTTTATGCCTTCGGCATACCTCCTCTACGGGCAACCATCCCTTACTGTTTAAGAAGATGAATTTTTTTAGAAGGAGGGGGTTCTATGTATATTAGGTACATTTCCGTATTTTAGCTCATTTTACTATGCAAAGTATTTTTGCACCCTCTGCAAACACAACCCCAAAGAGTACCCATCCAAAGCTCTGGAAATTGTCTTTTATGCCGATTTGATAACGTCAAATATCCATACTCAACTCTTTCTACTCCGTCCGTGGACCCCCTCAACTTGTTCTCAGGCACGTCAGTGGCAGTGATCTGCTTGTTACTGGTAGCCATGTATTCAACCACTACAAAGATTGTAAGGATGTGAACTCGTACCTGAGCAGCGATGCCATCAATCATGTCATATCATTGAACTTTGAGAAGGTAGGTGAACAAAGCATGTTTTTAATGGGCCTCACGTAAAGAGGAAAACGTTCGGGAAAACCGTTCCAAACACTTCAAAACAGATTTTTCCACAATTTAATCCTGGAACGCTGAATACAGCTATCAACTCTTCAACTCAACCGGAAAATCTAGACTTGTTTCTTACTTGGAAAATTGAAGAAAAAAACTGTTGAGCTGGGGTTGGTTCATTGAGTTTGGGAAAAAAAAATTGAAAAATAAGTGCTGCACGCGCGAAGGATCAGAAAATATTCACGCTCTTAGCCTATGCAACCCAAATCGAGCTGTTAGACGTTGGCTAAATATTTCTCCCATTACAGACGCACAGGTTGACAGCAGTGCTTGCCTGCTGCGACCGAGTTCTTCGAGTTCTTGAACGAGGAACTCTTGCTCAGACGATTCCTTTACCTAGCGTTCCAGTCGCTCTGGGTTGGCTTAATAACAACGGAGGTTCGTCGGGCGACAACGTAGTCTACGCTCTACAAAATGGGCAAATCGGTTTAGTGCAAATAACTAGGTATTTTCCACTATCAGCATAATTTCAAAATGTGCTCTCAGGCCGAAGAACCGATGGCACTAGATAACTCACAATACTTCCATATTTTGATAATATCGAATATTATGTACATACATTTTTGAACCGATGCAATTTGATTTTGACTAATTTGGTGGCTACAATGATCAAAAATGTCAGACAACACACTGCTTATTTTAAAACCCCCCTAAAATCAGAATACATCCAGTAACCGTTATACAAAAATATCCACGTATTCTTCAAGGTAAAACAAAGATTTTAAGACCTAGAACGCTCAAATCGGTTCGTTTTTGTGGCCAGAAAAAATCCAATAGAAAACGCTTAAAGTGCTAATATTTCAGAAGAACTGTAAGCAATTCAAATTCCGGTTAAATAATGCCACATTCACGAAGCTAATATAGGTATTGGAATCGTACTAAAATCGAGAATCGGAACGGAAGTTTAGGAAAAACTTTTACTTAAGTATACTCTTTTGCTGAGAATCACTTCCTGAACAAGTGTCTGTGTATCCGTCTATGGTTATTTACAAAAATGGCCATAGCTCCCTAAATTCTCAACATTTCCCCAAATTTCTTGAGCTCCGATTTGATTTTCGATTTTAGGACGATCTCAATGCATCCATTTACTTCATAAATATGGAAGCACTAATGGTTGATGTATCCTGAATTTTCATGTTCACGAATCCTTTGCCACTGGAAGGACGACTTATGTTTGGAAATGGGTAATTGAAAACCCGAAGAACAGGGATGCTGTGCGTTGCATGTACTGGTATGACTTACTCAAAGATGGGAACAAAGAGTTGATAGTTGGAAGGGACGATGGATCCATACAAGTCTACAGTGAACCATTAGAACGTCTGAAAGACACCGACCCGCTAATCGAAATCTACAACTACGTAAGTGTTTGAATTGGATATTTTATGTGAACATATTTATATGTTATAACTATATTTCCAAACTATATTTTCAAACTCGCGCACACTACACCCAACACAATAATCTTTTATCCAATACTACTTGATTATCGATGGATTGGGGATCGGGGCCGAGTTGGCTAAGGCGTGTGACTATATGTGTTTGAAAGAGAGAGAGGGGGGGGGGGGTTCTCCTGTTCAATTTTCACGGTCCAGCTCCACCAGCGAGGCCAAAAATCCTCATCATGAGCTGACAATCCCTAAGCCCGACGAGCTTGTCCAACGATCTCTGAACCAATTCTTCGAGCAAGAGTCAACTCTAAATATTTTTCTTCAACGTAAAACACAAACGTTCATCTGGTGAAATGCTTCGGATATTATTTGTCACAATTGTGTACGTTGTTACAGGTTTGTAACGAAAGTGTCACGTCAATCCAAGCGGGTAACCTGGGCAACCCAGCTTTCGATGAAATTATTGCCACCACTTACACAGGTAATCCCAACAGGCAGGGGGGTGTTGAAGGTGCACTTAGGGAATATCTACTTTCCTACCCTGGTATATAATTTACTTCGTACTTTCGAAGAAGTCGAAGATTTTATTGATGGTTATGGATCAGTAAAGATAAGTGTTCAGCGTTGAAACCAATAAATTTTGTTGGCGTTTCCAAGCCACCTCCACATAGCTACCGTTCCCATCGGATCACCCACGGATTGGATTGTGAATGAGCAACTTTTAGGCTAGGTTTAATGTTCGTTCATTCTTTCGGGCCTTTGCGTTTGGGCCGGTAGGTATGGACGAGGCTTTAGAGCTTTAGGGACTGAGCTACTGCCATATCTTCAAGTTTCAATCCCTGAGTCCGAAGAACAAGTTTTCAGCCAATTTTCTTTGCGTTGGTACCTGCTTGAGTAACTAAAAATAACACCCCTGAAAATGTGTTAGCTTACGTTTCGAGAGGCGTAGGAATCGAACCTTTATTGCAGGTTTATGAATATTACATGTAAAATCTGGTTTACAGCTGGCTCATTTGGTTTTTAGGTTGGTTGTTTGGCCTGACCACAGAGGTTCTAGAGAAGCAAGTTAGTCTTGATACGATCAGGAATGTTGGAGTCAGCATAAAATTTTCACCTGAGGAGAAAATGAAGATAGATCGGTTGAGGTGAGGAGTCCTTGTCATTGAAGAGTTTGGTGGATTAAGATTGAATACCTACATAGCACATGGTACTACATAGTACATATGTGTACATACACCGTGTACACCGTGTACACACGGAATGTGGCGTTTGAACCAGTGTCAGTTTTAGTAGAAATAATTGTTATTTTGATATAAAATTATGGTATAGGCCCTGACAATCATACTTTCCTCCATCAGTATATTCTGCAAAACCACTCATCCTTAAAAAACTCATCCTTCATGTGTATATTGTTTGGTACGCGTCTCAAATAAATCCTAAACGGTCAGGGTCTCGTCTGATTCACTATCCAAAATCTAAGCAACGTTACTCTGCAGACAAAAAAGCTGTTCGCCTGGCGACTCTATGATTTTTTTTTTTTTTTTGTATAAATTATTCCTAAACTAATACCCACGAGGTGTATAAAGCTGGGCTGCGGTTTAGATGGGAATTATTTATCCAGCTGTTTAGGAAAATTGTAGAGGAAAAACACATTGGAAGCGTACCTACCATATACCCAAATTCGATTGCCGGTTCGGGGAATTTGTGGTTATTTTATCGGAAATCTTCCCTACCTAAAAGGTAAATACACGATCATATTCACGCTCTGCTAGATGGTTTCATATTTATCTGCAAAGACTCCATGTTTAATCGGCTTCATCTGAGCATGTACGCACGGTACCTACCAAGGTGTAACAATTATCACCGTAATTAAGAAGATATTTCCTACAATTTTTCGTTTGGTGGCAGTTCTCCATTTAATAGACGCTTGCCATCCCCAACCTTCGCTGTGCACCACCTCGCATCCTGGCAAACATTTAAGCACAGTTGACTTTATTGATTTCTATCAGCAATGATACAGTAGGTATTCTGTGTAAAAGTTTGGAACTTCAGTTGGTATTGTTAGCGTGGCAAAAGTGAAAACGGTTAACGTGCTATCTGATATCCGTAGATCTTGTGATGTTGTGGCCGGAAATCCTCTCAGATATTTATCGTCCAAGGTTTTTTCGAATTCATAGAATGAAATTCTCGCGGATGGCAACGTTTTATCTAATCGGCAAATGGCTTTGTCTATTTACCCTTCTATTCTAATTTTCATAGAGAAAACGGAGTAGGTATAGAAAAACCACGAAAAGTCACTTGTAGTCGTTCAATAAATTAAAAAGATTCTATAAAAAATTTGATTAAGATTACGCGTACACATCTCAAGTTCTCACTGGGCATCGTTGTAGAAAAAATTTATAATATATTTTTCATATATGACCCTTATTAAATTCAATGAACTTTTCACGCGCTTGATCCCTCTCATAAACAAAGAATAGTCAAATTTACTGAAAGGCGCAGCTTGGTTATCAATAACTCGTGGCATTTTGGGTAAAAAATATTGCCTAAAAAAGGAGCTTTATATAGAATTTTAGTATACGAATTGAGAATTTTCAAAATCTAATAGAAAATTTTCTGAACCAAATGTGAGCATTTTCCTAACCAAATTGAGAATTTTCCAAACCGATTTGAGAATTTTTCGAACCTGAAGAAAATTTAGGATGATTTGGAGATGCTATTAAATAGCATTGAGTCTCTGACTCGCACCGCAAAGCTGCTAGGGGTTGTGGGTTCGAATCCAAATGGTGACATGAAAATTTTGGCCCCTAGCCTTATAAATCATGCCATTTCTGGTCCGGGGAATATAGAAGCTTTGGTTCAAAGTTGGAGGACAAAACCCACTTTTTGTGATACACTCTTTGATCATTTTGGCACTGTTTATCTCCAGCTGCAGCGCTTTCAGCCTATCTGCCATCATCTGGACGTATTTTTGAAAGTTTATCTCTCTAAACGCACCCCCCCCCCGTAAAAGTAAAAATACTTTTGGATAAAATGTGACAATTAAGCCGATAGAAGTTATCTGTAATTTGTAGGGCGGAAATAGAAGACATCGAGAGAACAGTTGTCAAGATGAGAGAACGATATCAAATGACAACGCAGGAAGACTCCATAGGAATTTCAACCATACCTGAACTTTCCATCAGTGACAAGGTAACTTCTCAAGTTTTATTTCAACCCTTAGTTGCTGTGGTTTCAAAACTGTAGCTCATGCAGGAACTCCAAGGGCCAAGCTTAATAGTTTTTATCTAGATTGATAATTATTAGGTATTTATTGTCGAGAAAATTGTGCGAATTTTGATTCGAGCGCGTAAAAGTACAAATATGATAAGTAATTTTCCCTTGTTGTTTTCCTCCATTAGCTGACACTTCTTAAGGAAGATTCCATATTTCAATTGACGATTGAAGCTGAGACAGCCATTGACAATGTTCTCCTGCACTCCGACGTAGCTATTAAATTGATAGATGTCGAAAAGAACTCGGCAGTGGTGAGCCACAGTGCATGTGATCCCCAAGTAAGTATACCTTTTTCAAATAATTGTGAATTGGAGATGAATTGGAAGTCTCCTAGCAATGCCATATGATTTTGGCCTTATAACACATTAGCGACCTTCGAAGCCTTTGGGTACCTACCAAAGAAAGCGTTCCTCCATAGGTCCCAAGCCAAACTATCACCAAGATGCGAACAATCTCAATGCCATGATTCAATTTTGATTGAATTCCAAGCCCTCACTTTTCAATGCTTATACAATTTTACTGATCTTCTCCGTCTTTCAGTCTGACAACAAACTGCTGGCGACGTATCGTTGCCAGGTTAACACTAGCAAGTTGAACATCCTGATGCAGTACGGAAGGGAAGCGGGAACGCTAAACGTTTATACGACCCCGCATGCGCAGCCCAAGGCCACGCACCTCAGATCTTACCAAATTCGCCAGTTGGCTTTCCACACGAGAACCCATGATTTTGACGAAACAAGGTTTGGATTGAATATTTTGCAACATTAGTCCTCCAGCATAAACAGGAAAAAGCCACATACTTTGGACAAGGGATTATAAAATTTTCAGGAAAATCACATTAAGTAATCAAAGCCCCGAATAAATTAATGGACTGAACTACCTCGATTTCAAGTCACAAGCCAACAGTACCCTTTTTTTGACATTTGAGCTTCTAATTACCATATTCTTGAACTTTGGATTAGTAGCCCGTCAATGAAAATGGTGAATCTGATAAAAACTCCTCTCCTCAAAACTTCCTACCTAGCTGCATCCAAACTACATGCAGTTAGAATGTGGGTAAAAAATGTAAATTTTAAACAAACGAAAGCTCCGCGAGAAGGCAGTTTTCATCTGTCGAACCTCTTGCTCAACCTTAATATCACTACCTCCAGTATCTCTTTTCTGCAGACCTTGCAATATACTGTCGCTGAAGGGAGGTTTCAGTTTCGCTGAAATGCATTATTGGATATCGCATTGTCTACCAGAAATCCCTGAGAAAATGCCCACAACCGATGAAGCTGTATATAACTTCGAATCTACCTTTATTGGCTCGATTCTGCAATGTAAATACAGGTATGCAACATTCGTCCCTATTGGCTTTCCAAATAAGGATGCTTAAATTCAAACCAACTTGAAAACCCAGAATTTATCATCAATGACAAGGTTTTAAATGCTCACCTACCACGCTAGGCCCGCGTAAGCTTTAATGATTAATTATTACACAATAACTTGATTAAATATCTGTTATGCATTATTATGATTAGGTACTCTTACATCCAAATTCATCTGCAACAGTTTGAAAACGCTCATCTTCATTATTCATGTACAGGAAAGGAGAAGCCGAATTCAAATCCGACGACGTATCTAGCATATCAGTTCTTAAGGATTTTCTCACCAAAGAGGCGACGATGAAAAAAATTCAACTGAGCATAGCATTTGGTAAAACTATGCAGCGTAAATTTGTTCCATGAACTTACTACTTTCTAATCTTAACAACATCGTATCCTTGATTAGTGGGTAGTAACCATGATATAACAGTTGAGTATGTCTCTGGTGCAACTGAAACCCTTGGAGGGAAACATGTAAATTATGGGTATACAAAAATAATTAAAACTACGCAAAAAAATAGGAAAATTCAGAACTTTTTTCATTTTTGTCGGACAGAAGGTATCTGGGATCGGCCAGAAGAGATCCGGTATTAATTTGCGAATATCTATCCGTTTTGGAGGAATTTCTACAGAATTGCGTGCTTGAATGTTTGCCTATAAAATTGATTGAGGAACTGACCAGATCGTCTGCAAAAAATAGGATATCCTCGGACCTCCGTATTTTTTAAGCATGTATACATATTATGCATTATTAGGTAGCTAGGTGCCAAAGAAATTCACTGTATCGATACAAGCACTATACGTCTTTAATTTAACAGAGGAATTTTAACAATAAGGAGAAATGAGGATTTCTTTTCCACCGACGGAGGTCAAAATTGGAAGTACGTTTAGCACAGTTCAGAAATCAGGAATTGCTTCCAAACGTGGCTGAACGTCACGCTGGATCACCAATAGATATCGCTCCGAAAGAGACCAGCGTTGGAGTGTTGCTCTCTGAGGGTGTCCTCGCGTTGTAAGCTGGTTCACCTACATGCCCACAGAGTGCAGATGATGGTTGATACGAACCATCGCCGACCGCTTGCTCGATAAAGAACCAAAGGATGGTTGTTTTAAATTAATTGTTTCTGGAAGTTGGTCAATCGTCAAAATATGACTGTGACAGGGAACAACAGCGATCGAGTCACATAATAAAATATTGTCTTCACATTTCCGGCATCCCTTAGTCCAGAAAACACCCAGATTAGCAAGATGCACCCTTTAGAGCCGCCCCAATTGTTTTCAGGAAGGAATTTTTCTAGAGCAGAAATATAAATTTTCCCGCCAATCGAGTCATGTTATTTTAATCACAAAATCAATAAAATACTTATTAATATAATTTTGAAATTAGTTGAAAACCGGAGGAAGATTTCGTAATACCAACAAACTGATGTTATAAAGAGAAGTGATGACTGTAGTTTATGGAAGGATTGTTATATTATGATAAATTGCTTTTGAATATTGCAGTGCTGAGTGACGAAAGTATGTACAGCACCCTCGAGAGATTGTATCCGAAACTGGAAAAAGCCATGCAACTTCAAAAACAGACTAGGCTGCTTGAAGCTTTGAAAGATATCGAAATGGGGGAGAACGAGACAGGGGTGACATTCATCCCTGAGTGCCGAACAGTTGTGGAAAAGCAGAACGAAATCCAAGCCTACATGAATAAGCAGTGGCTAAACATTAGCCGGATTCAAGGTAATAAATCAATGGTAATTATACCTAATAATTCAGGATACAATATAATATTTTTGTAATAGTTATAATAATAAGAATAATGTTGCAATATTGCAATAATTGCAATATTTTGAGTAAGTAAACCATATGAAACTACAGAGAGACAAAAAACTATCATCATTCTGTCGCCAGTCTATGTAGGTAACCGTGCCACTGTTATTTTCCAATAGAACTTTTCCTTGTTCTCAGATGTTGTGACTACGCTGTTCATTGATTGGTACCGATTCAAAAATATCAACGCTCGGACAAAACTCGGCAACTTGAGAGAAGCGCTCCAACAAAATTGTTCATTCCAAGAACTTTTCGATTTTTTCGACACTTCTGCTTTGGCAGGCTCAGTTGAAGCTTGATTTTATATGAATTTGTACTATAAGGCGTTGGTCATGAGAGGTGATTGATTCAGTCAGCTTGAGAGAAGAAAATCTTTGGAAAGCTTGGTAGCATCATAAATAAGAATAAAATGCGAGCAGTCGTCTCACATAGGCATAAAATATAATTTATAATAATACTATTATTATAATAATTTAGAACAATAATAATAATAGTAATATTTTTGTAATGTAAAATAGTATAATATAATGATTTGGCAAATAAGTGAATTACAGCAGTTAGTACAGCTAATGTGAGTGAAGTTGTTATGTGAGAAATATTAGTATCGGTTTATGCCTATGTTGACGACTATTACTCGCATTTTTATTTGTTCTCCCTTAAAATGCTACCAGGCTTTTCCGTAGCATAATAATATTAGTATAGCATACCATAATATTATTATGGTCCCTCTCGCCCCACTAATTGCCCCAACACCACCAATGGCGAGCCAACGGTGAGCATTAATCTGTACTCGTGATTATTTCACTGAACGTACTCGTAATTTTTGGAACGCGAATATTTTATCAGCGTTTATTGTATTTAGATCGGTTGTTGCATACATTTGCTGAAATAAATATGATGTTCGCTTGATTTCTCGATTGTAGTAAGTAACCTGGGACTCACCTAACGTTTACCAATTTAGTTGCGAGAATGGCTTTCACCTGTAGAAAAACATAAGTAAGTATAGCATGAGACAGTACCTACTTGAGAGATGTACCTACTTGTGCGAGAGATTGTGGAGTTTTCCCCAATACATTTCCAGGCAACGCAGTTTAGTGAAAATGGCGCATCTTGATAAACAATATGGGTTAAGCATGGTAAGTTGGATAATTTTAACTAAGTTACGGGATCAAAACTTGTGTTTGCAAAAACCCCCTTATGTTAGACATGCAAGTTAAGTTCGGATGAACAGAAATTTCGTTTTTAAAAAACGTTGTTTATTAATTCCAGAAAAATTCACAAAGAATTATTACGTACGAAAGCTAGACCGACTCTGATGAGCTCTACGAGAGAAAGACTGCTGCTCGCAGGCAGCGGATCGCTAATATAGACTTCCTTAGCCTACTCAGCAGAAATGGCTCAAGGCCTCTAAATAAACAGATATAGTTCACATAACTCGTCCCCCCTGAGATTAAAATTATGGCTGACAAATTTTGTAAATGAAAATGTAACAACACTAATAATGATGACATTACAATATGATGTTACACTATGACAAAAATAGTAATGACAAAACAAAGGTTCAAGACTAATTTACAATGTTAAGGGAGACGTAAAGTATTACATAAAATCATAAGTTTGTGAGTATTTAAACAAATACTTCACTTAGCTCCTGGCAGGAGGATTGACCAAAAGAGTTGCCCTATATTTCCTATAATGAAAGATTATGTAGACAATAGTGGATATTAACAATAGGTACAATACAATCGTCCAAACATTAGGTGTGATAATTCGAACTATACGTTAGTGGAAGGTGAATTTGTATAGGCGGGTACCGACAGTTGGTTAATCGATTTTAGTTTTATTGAAGTCGATGGTTTTTGGTTGAAATTTAATTGTTTGTTAGTTTGATAAGTCACAACAGGGCTAAAGGAGGTGTTAGTTGGAGGTGCTATCAAAGTTTGGTTTTGGTATTGGACAATATTGGAATCCGGTTCAAGCAGATAAATTCCCTGGAACAGATGGGGGTTGAATTTATAGTAATTCGTTCGCTAGTATTTCTTCACACATTAATTTTCTAACCTCGGGAATTTGAGAGTGTTTGATTTGGATTTCTTCTGAGGAACCTAGTGATTTTGCGTATTGGCATACGAATACTCCACAGTCGTCGTTGTTTTGTTGAAGTGGTATGTCAGTGCGTTGTGTGAATTTCCAGTTAGTAGTGTCTAGTGGTGTACCTTTTTTGTGATTATGTTCTTCTGTCAAATAATTTTTGATGTCTTCAAGTATGTCAGTACCGTCGTTTCCTAATGAGTCTAAGTACTCAATCTTTTGCAGTTTGATATAGATCGTTATTAGTCTCCAATGGGCGGCTTTGAAGATTGGGATGAAAATTATGTCCTTTTCGAAGAGGTCAGTTTTCCTAGTGTAATTTTTGACTCTTGAATATCCTCCAGCTTTTAGGGAAACGTACAAGAAGGTGTTGAAGGAAAAGGTGGTCGGAAGTTTGTGGTTTTGCCTGCTTCTTTGATCTATAAGTTCCATGTAAAAGTTAATGATTTTATCGTTTAGCCAATTGGATTCTCTGAGGGTAAGAAGGTCTTCTCTAGTGATGTTAAGGCCGAATTTTTTTTGTAAGTACTTCGGAACGATCCAAAGTATCGTCCCAGGCGTTGATTACTGATTCCGAGAATTTTTTGGGTCGACGAATATTTGACAAATGAATCTTTTCTTTGGTGTTATGATGTCGAGGTATTATCTGAGCGGTTTTCAATTCGTGATCAATGGTTTTTATAATTTCTTTATTATACTTGGGTTTAGTTTTGGACTGTTTCTGGACTGTTTTTACGTAAACTTCCGGCGGTATTGCAGGCAGGTCTTCGCGGTCTTTATTCTTTTCTTCTATGACTTTTTCCTTTGCAACGTGAAGTTTTTCTTTAATTTGGGAGTAAAGAATTTTCATTTTTTCTTTGTGGAGAGCTAAATAGTTGTTTGCAAGTACTGTGTCAACGTCTAAGTCAAGAAGTGTGTCGTCGTTGATGTGTCCGTAAAGAAGTTCGAATGGAGTTAATTTGGAAGCGGTGTGAATTGAGTTATTATAGGCCAGAATTGCGTGAGATATTTTCTTTTTGATGCTATCCTTTTTGAATTCTTCTCTCTCTTTCAGTACTCTAATGTGTTCAATCAATGTGGAGTGGAATCTTTCGATCAAACCTTGTGAATCGGGGTGTTGTGAGGAGGTGTAGTGAATGTTGATTTTGTGGAGGGCTGCAAATTCTCTCAATAAGGAATTTTGAAATTCTGGGCCATTATCTGCTACTAAATTTTTCGGGATGCCATGATGATTAAAGAAATTCATAAGGGCTTCTACTATTTCTATTGCGTTGGCTGATTTTACTGGATAGGCTTGGGCATATCGGGAAAATGAGTCAATAATTGTTAAAACTTTGGATCCGTCAAGGGTGATAGTGTCGATGTGGATAGTTTCGAGAGGGCGTGACGCTGTAGGTGTCACATTATACTTGACTTTGAATGGTTTTCGATCGTATTTGCATTTGAGGCAAATTTCACAATTATTGATGCAACGTTGGATTGTTTCTTTCATGTTTGGCCAGTAGTGAGTTCGCCTAACATGTTCAAAGGTTTCCGCGATGCCTCTGTGGTTGGTGGTTCCTTCGTGATATTTTTTAATTAGGTTTTTTCTCTCGGTTGTATCGAATACCTCTTCTAGTTTTTTCGTATATTTAGTCATTGAGATTTCCGAAAAAGCGAAATGTTGGGTCATTATTTTGGTGAATTCTTCGTAAATGTCGGTAGTGAAAAATAATCCGTATTTAATTTTTGGTACAATGAATTCCTTGACAAATTTTACTACTTCTTGCTCTAATTTCGAGGCACAAAATTGGACGGTGATCCTGGTTTTATTGCCAAATATTTTTTCGATTTTTACAGGTTTTTCGGCAGGCATTTTGACGGTTTCAATAATAATTTGGTTGTTGCAATTGTTAATTGGTTCGTCTCGAATTGGAATGGCTACTATGGCATGGCCTATTACATTCGAATGGACAGTACCCTCTACAGTGGACATTTTTTCATTTGAATCTAGTTCTTCGTCGGGATCGAGGTTGACAATCACAGAGCTATTTTCTTCTGACTCTAATTGATCGGTAATTTTTTCAAGGGTGTTAGGAGTGCAAGTGGCAAAGAAATTGTCTAGGGCATCGTCTAATTCTTTTTCAAGGGGATCATGAACGTCGTCTTTGTTATTTAGTAGTTCGATTCTAGACAATGCGTCGGCGTTGGAATTTAATGAACCTTTTTTATATTCAATGTCGAAATCGTAGGCTGAAAGTTTGGTACGCCATTTGAAAAGTTTTGAACCGGGTTCCTTGATAGAAAATAGCCATTGGAGGGGTCTATGATCTGAGAAAATTTTGAATTTTCTTCCGAACAGGTAGGGTCTGAAATGCTCAACTCCGTAAACGACGGCTAGCAATTCCCGCTCAATTGTGGAAAGGCGTCGTTCACTGTCACAAAGTGTCCTTGACGCAAATGCGACCGGAAGGTCAGCTCCGTTGGTAATTTGACTTAAAACACATCCGATCGCGACGTTGCTAGCGTCTGTTGTTAAGTGAAATTGTTTCGAGAAATCGGGATATTGGAGGATCGGGTCGTTTGTGAGGAGGTTTTTGCACGTTTCGAAACATTCGGCATATTCCGGGTCGGAGATGTTAATTTTGCTACCTTTTTTCAAACACCTAGTCAAGGGTTTCGTTACTTTGGCGAAATCTTTTATAAATTTGCGGTAGTATCCCAGAAGTCCTAAGAAAGATTT
Organism: Nesidiocoris tenuis; assembly: GCA_036186465.1. Taxonomy (NCBI): domain Eukaryota; kingdom Metazoa; phylum Arthropoda; class Insecta; order Hemiptera; family Miridae; genus Nesidiocoris; species Nesidiocoris tenuis. The sequence continues at coordinate 10,493,806 of AP028910.1, forward strand.
TATTTCTTTAGTTGTTCTGGGAATGGGGTATTTTGTGATCGCCTGGATTTTTTCGGGGTTTGGTCGAACTCCATTTGGGGTAATTATGTGGCCAAGGTAACCTATTTCTCTCCGGAGAAATTCTGTTTTGTCTAGTTGAATTTTGAGATTGGCTTTACGTAATCGTCTGAACACCTCCTCTAGTCGGATAATGTGTTCGGCTAGAGAAGTTGAATAAACAATTACATCGTCCAGATAGACGCATGCAAATTCATTCGAAATTCCTCGCATGATGTTGTCCATCATTCGTTGGAATGTCGAGGGGGAATTTTTCAATCCGAAAGGCATCCGAGTGAACTCTAGGTGATAATTTGGGGTGCTGAAGGCGGTTTTACTAATGCTATCAGGGTGCATTTCGATTTGATGAAACCCTGATTTCAAATCGATAATACTGAAATATTGGCAACGACCTAATTTGTCTAATAGTTCCGAAATTTGAGGGAGAGGATATTTGTCTTGAATGGTTTTCTCGTTCAATTTCCTATAGTCAATCACGATCCGAAATTTGGGTTTTCCACTAGCGTCAGCTTTTTTGGGCACGATCCAAATTGGAGCGTTCCAAGGGCTTTCACTGTGTCTAACAATTCCGTGGTCAAGCATTTCTTCGATTTGGCGATCGACTTCTTTTCGATAAATTTCGGGAAAGCGGTAATTTCGAGTGAAAATTGGGATTTCATCGGTTGTTCTGATTTGATGCTTTACGTTATTGGTGAAAGAGAGAGGTTCGTTTTCCATGTGGAATACATCGGGGTATTTAGAAATTAGATCCAGGATTGCGGATTTCTCTTCCTCATTCATGTGATCTAATCTCAATTTTGATGGGTCAAATTTAAAATCAAAGTTATCGGAGCAGTAGTTATTTAAAGATTCGAAATTCTCTGCGTCAGTTAGGTCTAACGTTTCGGCAGTGACTGGTTGAATTTGAGCAAATTTTCCGACAGTATTGGCTGGGTTTAGAATTCTGACAAATGTTTCGTGGTCTTTAACTTGGATTAAGCATTCTGGAATTTCGAGTTTACCGATTCTGGTGTATGGCAAAATCGCGTTACCGTTTTCGATATTTTTAACCCTAATTTTTATTTGCTGAATGCAACGAGCATCGATCAGGTTCACATCGGCGAATTGAGAGCTCAGGTAATGGAGAGGGATGTCTACTCTTGGGGTTCTGAGAAGGTGGTTATCGAGGTCGATTGATGCTTTTAAGATTTTCAAATTGTCTAATCCGAGTAGCAGGTCAAATTTATTGTGAAATTCGAAGATATTAAATTTTAAGTTCAAGGATCTCGCTTTGAAAAGTTCACCGCAGGGTACAAGAGTGGTAAAATTTCCTCTGGATGATCCATGAGCAGTTTTGACAATAAAAGGTTCTTTACGAATTTTGTTTTGGAAGAAATTTTCGGCTATGGTTGGATTACAGTAACTTTTGGTGCTACCTGTGTCAATAAGAATTTTGAGGTTGGATTTTGGAATTAGGACGTAGGGTAACTCGCTGATGGTTCTTTTTTCAAGATTCATCAGTTCGAATCTGGGAATTCCTGGGGAAGGCCGGTATCGCCTAAAAAATGCTCCTGATCGGGTGCATAATTTTGGTCGTGTTCGATTTGGTCTTCCGTTTCATTGTCCCCGGGATTTTCTAATTCGTTTCCAGTTTCCTGTCCGGCTTCCATATTATGGAAATTCGGATTCGAGGTACGCCACGACATAGGAACTGCCTGTGTACTAGCAGGCCTAGGCGGTTGAATGGGCTTTTGGACCGAGAAGGAAGGTTTCGGATGATTTTGGAAAGAAGACGGTCCCTGGTTTTGAGGTTGTCTCGAAAATTGGTTTGTCTGATTCTTTTGCGGGTTCGGGGTCGGATTCGGTTTCCAATTGGGGTTTGGCCTAAAGTTATTATTTGGTTTAAAGTTGGAATACTGTGGGTTTTTGAAATTTTGAAGTTGAAGTGGAGGTTTTTTAAGAGGCTGTGGAGCCGTTCTAGGGTTGCTCTGGAGTTGAAATTCGTTCGTTAAAATTGACAAGGCGACACCCAAGTTAGGGGGATCCCTTGTTCTTATTGAGTTGCCCATAGGCTCTCTTAGACCTAATAGAAAGATCCTCAATCCTACTTTCTGGTATTCTGTTATTAGTATCTCCGCTTTCTCTCTGTTATGATTTTTGAGATAGGCCGACAATGTATTGAGAATTTTAACTACCCTAGTATGGAATGTGAATGGCGATTCCGATTCTAATTGCCTTTGTTTGGTTAGTTCAATCAGTAAAGTGACGTCGTCACGTCGGTCTGTATAAGTTTCTAGTAGGGCGTCCCTAATTTGTTCATAAGTGGTTAGATTTTGAGAAGAGATATCGTATCTAGCCGGTGGGAGGATTTTTGATTTAATGCCCGAGATTAGTTTGAAGTTTTGATAATTTTCCGGATCGTCAGGGATAAAGAAGATTTGGTATAGTTTCTGAGTAATTTCTAGGAATTCGTGAAGGGCTTCTGGGGTGCCGTCAAATTGGGGAATAGAATCCAAATCCCCGCGCGTTAGCGTTGGTCTTTGGTTTCCAATTGGTCCTTCCTGATGGTGGACTACTTCTCTAACAAGCAAATCCCTAACCATTGCATGGAGTTGTTGAATTTGGTTTTGTTGGCTTTCGATTATCTCCCTATTGGTCATGTCTTCTTGGGCTTGTACGTTAGCATTAGCCATCTCTAGAGAGGGGTGGTTTTCAAGTTCAGAATGAAGATTTTCTGGGATGGATTCTAAATTCGTAAACCTCCCTAGATGGGTGTGAACGTACTTTTTCAAAGATTTGGGAATTTTGAAGCCTTTAAATTTATCGGGTACCTAGTGAATTTAAAATTTGTTAGTCAGAATTTTATACAACAAAAATGCAAGATTTAAGAGATAAAATTGCTGAAAACAAAAATGTTAATCAAATTAATCGGATAAGAAATATAATATCAATAAGCTGAAAAGGAAAAGTTGAAGCTGAAATGAGTCGGTCTTAAGACTACGGTTTTACAAGAGTAAATTAGAAGATAAGGAAAGTATCGAACGACGTTCTCGACGTTCTCTGCTAAGGTCCGGTCGGACGGTGAAGGAGATAAGAAGATTCCGCTGTGTTAAGCAAAGAAAGCTCGGCTGCGAATGCGGATGGAGCGACAGAGAAGGTGATATGCTCTCACGGTGTTCTCTGGTCGACTCGAAAATAATAATTATTCTCGATTGAGAAAATAAAATGTTGGTTTCTCAGGGAACAGGTGGTCCTTCTGAGACTCGAGGAACTTCGGGTTGTTCTCTCCGAGGAAGATCGTCAAATTTGCCACGGGTTGGGCCAAATTTGAATTGAAGCGAAATTGAAGAATTTCGAAGAAGAAAAATTGTTCGTACTCACAGGGGGTAATTCATTACCGCGGTACTGTGAGGAGTCTCCGGTCAGCTTCTTGAAGTCGTACGGTCTGGGAGTAGGTTTACACGATACCGATCGCGAATGGTCGATTACTTTCTATATTCGCGGTATGTGCTCACGGGACTGCGCCAGTTAAGTTCGGATGAACAGAAATTTCGTTTTTAAAAAACGTTGTTTATTAATTCCAGAAAAATTCACAAAGAATTATTACGTACGAAAGCTAGACCGACTCTGATGAGCTCTACGAGAGAAAGACTGCTGCTCGCAGGCAGCGGATCGCTAATATAGACTTCCTTAGCCTACTCAGCAGAAATGGCTCAAGGCCTCTAAATAAACAGATATAGTTCACATAACTTGCATTTATGATGATCTGGGAGGTAAAATTTCTCTCGGTTAAGACTGTCCGAAATCCGCCAAAGGGATTTTCACCATGAAAGATACAGGACAGGAGGTCCAGGCACGGTATTTCTCAAACGCGTGTTCCAAAAACGGGCATCGCTTCAGAAAAAGGAATTCTACGTAACAAATAACGAAACTCGACGAAAACAATCACAAACTGATCGGGTAGAAATATTTGCATGTTTACACAAGGTCAATAAGGTTGTCTCATTACCGGCGTGAAGCGAAACGTCTACAAGAAACCGCACGTTTGTTGTTGGAAGCGGATCGGATCTGATTGGAGTTGAAGTCGGATCTAAATCTGAATCCTTCCGTAGTCAAATCGCTAGAACACCGATGTGCAGAAGACTGGATCACTTTGAGGAAAATTACTTTTGAAATTTACTTTTCCTTGCTTTGAAAATACGCCAAACTAAATGCTTAGCTTTTGATCTGCGTACCAACCAATTCTTAGCGCATGATAACTTCATCTAAGAACAAAATTGAAAACTGACGATGAAACAGAAAATTGAAACTCATAATCAAACTAAAAGTCAAACTCACAATGTAACAGAAACTCGAACTCATAGTCAAACTCAAAGTCAAAATCACAATGAATCAGAGACTCAAACTCTGTCTCTGTTTCAGCTCAAACTGCTGTTGTCAAGCTCTGCTTGACTCCGAGTTTGATTATGAGTTTGAGTTTCAGTCTCATTGTGAGTTTGACTTCGAGTTTGAGTTGATATATTTTTCATTATCAACACTGTAGGTACCTACATCCTACCTATAAATAGGTCGTTCCCCACCCCCCAAATTAAAATCCTGGGTAGGTACGGGCCTGCTTTGTTAAGAGACCTGTATAATTCCACCATAAATGATATGATGGAATAAAAATATAATTCCATCATAAATTCTGCAGTTCTAAGGTGAGGGACACTTAAATTTCATTATGGCTACCGCGCGTGGCCACTAAATGTACATTACAGGGTCTCCTGAAATTCTCATGCAGGAAGGGTGGCCTTTAAGACTTGAGAATTTCGAAAAATAGAAGATTTAAAAAGAAGATTCAAGATTAAGAAGATTTAAAAAGAAATTTAAAACGCTAGGCCGTTTTGTAATCGGTATTATGTAACCATTATGCGAATTATAGTACGCAGGTCTTGTCCATACTATTCGTGGTAAGCAAATTTGAAGTGGCCATGCAAGTGGCCACTTCTGCAAAACTTTCATCACGTCTGGTATACTTAATGCTCAATGTATTTCCGAGCAACGAATGACAGAAACCAAAACGGCTGTCCACTAGCTTTCATTTTGCCCGCTCTTATTATTTTTTCAACTGCCCATTTTTTTCTTTCAAATACTTGGCTCTGTTCTGAAAGGTTCTCTTATCAACTTAACGACAGTAGACGGCAACGGAGTGTGTTTGGCCTGGACTTCAAACCGCTAAGCTTCTGCCGCAGGCCGTTGTACTATAGTGGGGCGGGAAGTTTTAAAATAGATAAGAAAAAGGTTTTGTACTCGAATATTCTTAGCTCGCACGCGGGTTTGTGAGTCGGGGGATTCTCAAGTTGGCCTCGTATGCAAAGGAATGCACAAGTGTGCGTAAGCCAGTCGTAAGGCTGGTCAGCCGGTTGACGGTTGTCGGTGATACAAATTTGAATCAACATTAGGCGGCTGTAAGGGCAGCATTTCGCGTATTTTTCACCATTAGCTGTCAATTATTGTTACTAAATACTTTGCTGAATACCTACTGTGAGTAGGTACAAAATTCTTAAGAGTAAACAATTTTATTCGTCATGCGAGGCGCAATATTGTGAGTGTTTTGAAGGCGGGCAACACAACAATGCCAGGTCCCTAGGTTAGAAAACTAGTATCAACATGAACTTTCAAAAGATGGAAAAATAAGCTGGCTTATGGACGGGGACAACGATTCTGCCGGGTCAACGGCTGCGTCGTCTGACGGGCCGAACCGATGTTCCAGGATAATCTATTTTATCTGGAAACTGGTCACCTGCATCTTCACCCACGTTGCTCTCGTCACCATGGTCGTGTCGTATTGCCTGTTCGGAGCCGTTACGTTCGAATCACTTGAGAGGGAACACGAAATCGGCGTGAGTACAGTTACGATACCTACATTATCTTAAGCATTAATGAGGAAGAGAGTGGTAGCCCATCGTACTCTCATATCGATACCTCAAAGCACAAAGTCGCATAATATGTCCAAAAATATCGATTTTGAGATTTCGGTACCGAAAGAATCTACTCATCAGGACTTATCGATCGCTCCAAGAATCATGATCCTTTTATCCCTTTTTGGGGCCAAAAAACGATGAAATAGAAAAACGACATATATTTAAAGAGCGGTTATCTTGAAAGCGTTAAGTGCTACCAAAGTTCTGGTTAGATTTAATTATGATCTGATTAAATCTTAATTAATTAATAAAAAATTAATTAAACTTTAAAGTTTTAAGTTTTAAATTAATTTGTTAAAAATTTAATTAAATTAATTAAAATTTTGATCTTTAATGATTTTCAGGATCATTTAATGATAAAAAATTTAAAAAAAAAGTATTTAGCGAATTATTTATGGAATTGAAAACTACGGGAGAAATCTTTATTTTTGTAAATTGATCAAAAACTTATTTTGAATTTTTCTCATTATGCCATTTTTGGACACATGCCCTTTCCTTCCGATTTTATTCAATTTATTTATTTATTGAAAAACAGTTGTGCATTTGTTGAGAAATTGTTTTACACATTCTTTTTACTTCCATATTTACAGAGTATTACTTCCATATTTACAGAGTAAATGGAAGTATTGTGATCGTCCTAAAATCGAGAATCGGAACGGAGCTTCAGAAAAAACTTTTTCTTACACACTTACTCAGAATCACTTCCTGAACAAGTGTCTGTCTGTCCGTCTGTCCGTCTGTCCGTCTGTGGTCATTTACAAAAATGACCATAACTCCCTCAATTCTCAACCTTTTTTCAAATTTCTTGAACTGATATGTTTGTCTCGCCAAGACCTAACACCCTGTTTGATCGAAATTTGGATAACGCACAGTACTTCCGATATAATTGAGTTTTTTGTGTTTTCTATTTTATTTTTTTCCGGCTACAAAAATTGACCGATTTGAGCGGTCTTGGTCCTAAAATCTTTGTTTTACCTTGCACAATATGTGGATATTTTTTATTTTCCAATAATGTGGCGTTTTTTCATTTTTGGTGAATTTCAAATTTGAACAGTGAATTTTTTGATATTTTTGACCTGAAAACCCTTAAAAGCAGTCATAATATGATCAAATTGTGTCACAATTTTACGTTTCAAAATATGGAAGTATTGTGTGTTATCTACGCACCACTGGTTTACTTTAGCCCCGAAGGAAAACTGATGGACTCCCCCTCAGGGTGATACTGTGAGAAAAGTGGCCCCTTGCGTGTGAAAAAACCCAAAAAAATTTCTATCCCACATGAGGCTCAGCGGGGCGAAAGCGCTAGGAAGAATAAAGAATATGAGAGAACGATGGGCTACCTCCCTCTTTAAAATAAAATTACCATTTTTAAAACAATATTAAAATTATTTTCAAAAATGTACCTACATTATTTTATTTCCGTAACACCTCAATCGACCGAGTTTGGTTCCCATATCTGGCCTCCCAAAAGTCCATGTTGGCTCCGCTAATTTCAGGGTGATTTTTGGGTGGTGCGCATAGGCTGTGTCTCCGAGAAATTTGTAGCCAAGAGATTAGCTATGAGTTTTTGGATAACCGACAATTAATAAAGCGGCCCTAAGGGTCAATTTCAAAATTTCTGAGGGGGATCTAGAAATTTTAGATCTGAAATTGGCCGAGCCATTTTTGTCAGTTATTGATTCCAGCATCTAGCCACAAAATCAATCAGGATATCGTCGATAAGGATCACAATTTTACTTGGAAATAGAGGTTTTTTTTTTCATTCCAAGCATGTTTCCCATAATTTCGAGCCTCTCCAGCCTCAAAATCGAGAAAAACTATAGCCATCTCTCGTTGCAGGTCAAAAAGAATATATCGCTGATGAGAGACACGGCAATCGACGATATCTGGCGATTAACGCAAGACGTAGTCGTGCTACACCAGGGGAACTGGACTTTTGGGGCTGTATCGAGGATAAAGCTCTTCGAAAACGACTTGATCCTGGCAATGAAAAAATCCGGATGGGACGGGTCTGAAGAAACGGAAGTCCTCCAGTGGACCTTCGCTGGAGCATTATTCTATTCGATCATTGTTATAACTACAATCGGTGGGTTATCCGCGATTTTACCCATTTTGGTTTATTGTTCAATAATAAACCATCGTGATCGCCCGAGAAAAAATTTTTCTAACCTACCCTGAAATTTTCATGGTTTTACGTTTCAAAGGGTGCCAAATCCGAACCTGCAATAAAAAAATCCGTCCGTCCGCCATAAAATTCTTTCCTCTAAACGGCTGGAGATTTTATTCCGAAATTTTCACCTCGTTGAACCTCGTTCCGGAGCAGCCCCAATTCTTCAGCCATGCCAATATGCCAGTTTAGAGCCCTCTGAAAATTTTTTTGAAATCTTGAAAAAATGTTTTTTTCCAAAATCTTATCCAACTTGAAAGTAAAATGTTTCATTTGATAGCTTCTTCATGCTGAATCGAATGGGACCATTGGCAGATCGGTAGCTTTCTTCCTTGAAAAGTTACAGGCTTTATGGTATTGCCTATAGGGTAGACTGCGATGACTTTTCGATTTCCTCAGATTTAAGGAAAACTTGTGTTTCAGCGAATATTTTTGAGCCAAATTTTAAACGTTCAACTATTTTTTTGTAAAAATATTTTTATTTAGGTAATGAATTTCAAAGCAGCATTATGGCAATTCGATGTTTTGATGCACGGTTACCTGTATACTTGAATCAGTATAGGAGCGAAATCCAATGTCGAGAATTTTCACTGAGTTATCTATAAAATAATATTTGACTAGATTCAATATAGGTAGATTTTTATCATAAGTAGTTAGTATAAAAAATTGAGTGCATAAAATTGTGAATATAAAATTTTAAACCTTGGACCGAATTTGCATCGAGTAAGTGAAGAAACCCACTTGAATAATCATTCATTATAATGAGCCCCTGTTTGAGAATTATCGTTACTGCTGGCATTGGAGAACTATAATTGGTTGCTGAATACAATTTTTAACAGTGCTTGATGAACGTCATTCCTTGAATTGGGTCTTAGGGGTAGAAAGGAACCTTTGTGCAAAATTTGCGAAGCTTTTATTCTTTTTCTCGGTGTGTACAACAGGCTACGGACACATTGCACCAAAGACGCACCTTGGAAAAGTGATGACAATATTTTACGCTGTGGTTGGGATTCCGCTCATGTTGCTATGCCTATCGAACATAGGAAGCATCCTCGCTAATTCCTTCAGATTCTTGTACTGGAAAGTCTTCTGTTTTGCTTGCACTCAAAAATCGAGGAAATCCAGCGCAAGAAGGAAACGCAGAAGGCATCGAACGAGAACGTGAGTTTGAATTACATAAGTAATCTTTTTGTACCTAAATGTAAAATAATTTTTAGGGGAGGTGCAGCAAATTAGGAAATGGGATTTCTAGATTCGGATACGTTGAGACCTGACTGGATTTTATTATGAGTGGAGCGGCCCAGAGTCTCAGTTTATTTTTTAGAAAACGAAACTAGGTTGGTATAAACCAACTGTTGGTTCGAGGAAAAAATTGACTTGAGGCCTCCGCAAATTTTGTTGTTTCAAGTTCCGATTGGTTTTTATGAGGGAGGAAGATTCCAAAATTTTCATCAAAAATCTGGATACGCATACTGTTGGCCCTAGCCTCTAGACAGAATCCTACCTCAATTCTGAGGCAACATTGGCAAAAAAAGTGTTGCCTTAGCTCCTATAGATTTTCAAAATCAAATTTGAATGCAATTGTAAATGTTTTAAAGAGCCATTAAATTTATGGAAACTTCACAATTCTAAATATGTGAATAAAAAACTGAGAGAGCTACGAAATTCGTTTTCAAAAACAAATTTTTCTGGTTTTAGAGAGAATCAGACTTCAGATTGATTCCTGGGGGAACTAAGGAATAATACGAAAACTTGACTGCTTATGATAAATCATAGGTCCGTGGTACAAATCTGTTTACACACTAGCTGAATTCAGCATTTCACGGCAAATGTTTGTTAGGATGATAGACATAATGAACCCCTGCATAGACTTGATCAGCTTTTTCGTGATCAGACATAAGAAAATTTATTGGTGAGGAAATTTCCAATATTTTGGAATTTTCTATATTTATTTCCAATATTTATAGTGAAAATACCCAGAAGAAGTCTCGAAAAAGCATCGACTTGAATCCTCCCAGCTCTGGATAAAGCCGCACCGATTTATATTTCAATTATTTTGATGTAAAAATTGTAAGATATTGCAGATTACATGTTATACTACACATTATATTGTAGGGTTAAACAGAAATTTTCGCATTTCAGCCCAATGTATGATGGAGGCCCGGTCGATAGCGACTTTGTCGATGACGAATCTATGTAAGTACCTAAAAACAAGCCTAGTTCTCAGTTTTTGTTTATTATCCTCTAATTAACAATAACATTGTTTGGCGATTGTGTCGTTAGTAGTAATATTGTTATCGCTTAAGGAAAAACATTTCCCCCCCCCCCCCTTTGAATGAATTCTTTGAATGAATTGTCATTGTTTACGTTTCAAAGGGTGTAGAATCCGAATCTGCAGTCAAAAATTTCATCTGCCTGCCGTATACACACACCATCTACCGAAGAATTGAATTTGATTTCGGATGATACAAAGTAGGTATTTTATTTTATAGGTATTTTATATTTGCAGGTATTACTCGGAAGGCGACATGAGTCCAGAGCTCAGAACTGTGTCCCGGACGAGAAACACGTATCCTATGAGGGGTGAACGACGAATGCGCGAACAGGCAATCAACCGTTCGTATTCTGTCGGCCGCGCACAGTCAGCCCAACGCGCAAGGTCCGCAGGTCGGTCACCACTTCCCAACCGACCACACTCCACTGGCGGAGAACCACCACTCAAACGAGCTCAATCAGAAGCTCGAGGTGAGAAATTGGAAAAAATATATCTCTCCGGCTGTAGTATGTTCCTACTTGAGACACTACAGTGTATAAAAATACTTAAGTACTTCCAAAGATTTTTGCAAACATTATCGCTTGCTTGTTGAAGGAATCTTCTGCAATGTCGTTTTCACTTCCGTATATAGGTACAATGTAAATGGGATTACACCAATTGTAATCGTCCTGGAATTGAAAATCGGATCCACTTTTACTCAGAATCACTTCCTGAACCTTAGTGTCTGTGTGTCCGTCTGTGATCATTTACAAAAATGGCCATAGATCCCTCAATTTTCAACCTTTTTTCAAATTCTTGAGATGAAATGTTTGTCTCGGCGAGACATAACACCCCGTTTAATCGGAATTTGAATAACTCACAGTACTTTTGATATATTTGCATTTTTAGTGTCTTCCATTTTTTTCCCCGGCAAGTGAATTTTTCGGGGGAACGAAAATGTGAAAATCACTTAACTAAACATAAACTATTAGTACAATGTGATGATAAAACTCCCAGATAACTGTTATAGGGCGGTACCTACAACGGGGCGAATGTTGGTTAGCTGAACATTTCAGTGAATGAATTTTGAAAACAGTTGTGAATTGGGGAAGATGTAAAGTTTTTTGAGTGTTGTAGTGGCCAAGCTCGCATACAGGCCGACAGGCGCTGGTAGGCAGTAATTTTTTTCTTCATTTTTTATTTAAGAAAGTGATTTTGACTATCCCTATTGCAGAACCATCGTCAGCTAGGCCTTCCTCAGTCATCTTCAACAAGTACGTCGTTGATACTGAAGACCTTGATTGTAAGTGGATAGATTTTATTCAGAAATAAAAGAAGAAGCGAATTCTGCTCGAGGGATCGATTTCCTTATTATGGTGGAGAAGGAATGGATATGGGTGATTTACCAGATGATGACCTTCAGTTATGTGTTTGGCATATAATTGAATAGATACATACTAACGTTGTTGTAGATCTCGACCACAGTTTGAAATACCAATGCTTGAGGTGGTCATAAAGACAACTTCTCTTTCAAATTGAATAGATGATATGATACTGGTAATGGAAAATTAACCTCTGATCAGAATTTGCAGGGTTCCTTCGATTAAGCATACGAGAATAATAATTTATTGCCTAATGATTGTGTGACTATCATTGCAGATCAAGACGCCAGAAGGAGCAGATCAAGTATAGAAAGGAGTGAGCCTGGTAAGTCGTCTCATTCAACAGCGTTCATGAAAAAGATAAAATCAAATATCCGAGATATCCTGGTCTTGACATTTTGGAGAAAATTTTTGGTGGCTATTTTAAACTGAATTTTCTATAAATTGCTGGTGAATTCGGAAGTAGCGCATATCAAGTTTTGAATTTTTCAAGAAAATTATCAGTAAGGCACAGTTTTATTTTTACCTATTAGCAAAGTTTGTATGAGATGTGAAAGCCTGGACCCTGGGTCAAATGTCTTGATTTAATCTTGCCGCAATTAAGATCTTCCAACCATCGTGCTTACTCTAGAAACGATGATGTTTTCCCATTAAATCAGTATATAGCCCTCCCTTGGGGGGGGGGGGGGGGTCCATGAATAAGAAAGGTGCGAGTCAAAGATAACATTTCTCGTCCAATGGTTCACCATCATAAATTTGATCCTGTTTGAACTCGCTGTACTAAAAAATTATCTACCCATCGAGATTTATTTTTTAAAGACAAGCATAAGAAAAACGTAAAATTTTTTGTGAAGGGGGCTTCATCGTAGTGCAGTATCTGCTGTGAAAATTCGGTTTTTGAAACTACAAGCCTCAATTGAACTCCAGATTCATAAGTACAAATTTTCGTACAGTTTTCCCAGGAAGAAAATATCAAGATTATCCACGCAGCAAGACTGTGCGTAGTTCAGCATCTGACCAACTGTCGACCAAGGCGTCACAAGATGTGAAACCAGTTCCCATTTGGCTGTGCGTGTTCCTCGTCGTCAGCTACATCGTCGGCGGAGCTTACCTATTTTCCGACTGGGAAGATTGGACTTACAGCGACTCGGCATACTTCTGTTTCATCACTCTAACGACAATTGGCTTTGGCGATTTCGTCCCAGCTCAGAGGGTTAACCGGAAAAATGCTGAAATGAGCATAGCGCTTTGTTCGCTGTATTTACTTTTCGGGATAGCTTTGCTCGCGATGAGCTTCAATCTAGTTCAAGAAGAGGTGATTTCCAACGTAAAATCCATTGCGAGGCACTTGGGCATTCTGAAAGACAAGGAACGAAACGTGTTTGACGATGACTAGAATGGTATTTTTTAGGTACGCAACATTAGGTATGCAACATCCCAACCTTTTTCAATGGTAGGTGAACTGGTTACCGTACACTGAGACTAGAAGAGCCTGATGCTGTGAATAATGTATGGACAAATTGTATAAAAAAACCAGTGGTGCGTAGATAACACACAATACTTCCATATTTTGAAACGTAAATGTGTGACACAATTTGATCATATTTTGACTGATTTTGAGGGTGCTTAGGTAAAAAATATCAAAAATCTCACGGATGGATTTTTTCATGAAGTTTAACATCCATGGCTTGAGCAACTAGTCCTGGAGTACACTGGGACTGCCTGTCCAAACCGACCCTGTTTTGTTTGTTTTTGGTGTGTTATTCAATAAATAACCATTGCGATCGAAAAAAAAAATTTTTTCTAACTCTCCTAAAAATGTTAAGGTTCAGATGTTCAATGAAGCCATCAATACTTTTTCCAAACGGTTGGAGACATTTTATTGAAATTTAGAAAAATCAACCTTGGCCCGGACAGCCTCAATTCTTTAGAGAAACCGAAAGCTCAATTTAAAGTCATCTGAAATTTTTTTGAAAATTCTACAAAATTTTGTTTCCCCCGAAATTGATAGCTTTTATAGTCCAGAAGCGGTTTTAGTGAGCACAAGGGGCTGTTTGTGGAGGAGACTGTGAATTCTTCACGATTTCATCATATTCCCAGAAGCATTGTGTTCCAGCCAAGGTTTTTGAACCAAATTTTAACAGTTTCATTGTTTTTGTAGAAAAATGTTTCTATTTAATCGATGTTTGGACTCACAATTACCAGTTGGTATAGTATAATGTGTATACACACCTAAATACAGGAGCACAGTCCAATAAGTTAAGCATTTTTACCGAGTTACCTAACTACTATGTAATTATAATCAGACATTGTTGCCAACAAACGTATAGCGAGTAAAAATTAAACGTCGGACAGAATGTGCATCGAATAAAGGGAAACCAGCCAGGTGAATAATAAACCCTGTGTGAGAATTAGCAGGGTTTTTAAAAAATTGTTTCATTTATCTAATCGTCGTACACAGAATTATTATTGTTACCACAGATTCGTATGAAATGTAACTAACTAGTAAATAATTTTTAGAGAGTCTTGGAAAACGGAAGTGAAAACATTTGAAAACTTCGTCACAACAGGTGTAGGTATTGTCGAATAATCACAATGTTGAAATAGTATGATTTGCCTATTCATAACCTTTATATTGTGTAAGTACTAGGTACCTAATTTTCGTATTTAAACCATTATGAGTTGTTGGAACTTCAATGAGACTGATGCTATGGTATAAGATTTGTTAATATGAAAGACTCCATAATGGAGCAATATCCTCGCCCGGTACAAAACGTTCCTATTTCCTCCTGTACCCATTTAGAGATATTGTTGAAAATAAATCCTTGGTCAACCTTCAGAACCCCGAGGTCCGGTTTTTCAATTCAGTTCACATTGAAAGGCAAATATTAACGGGCACCACTTCTAAACATCACCATAGACACCACCCTGGGAAAGATTGGGGACAAATAGATGGATCAAGGACATTTACGAATATCCAGGAACCCCGAAAAATCCCTCAGCAGGAAACTAATAAAACAGAAGCTTATTTATTGCACTGAGCATGAAGGGGTTTTCCTCAGGCTCTACGTCCTTTGGAAACATTCCTGAAAAGCTAGTTTTCCCCGGGAGCATTAGGGCGGACGTTGTTCACTCAAATTGTTGCAAAACATTCATTGCCCCAACCAATGGAAAAAAGATTTGAAGAGACAACCGAGTTTTTACCATTAGGTATAGTTGAGATCAATGGACATGACCTACCTACCTCTTCAGCTAGATATAAATATTTTATGTAAATGATTAGAAAACTCATGTAAAAGTATAGCCAAAAAGTAAGTTGGTAGGTACTTTGCCGATACCTATTTGTAACCATGCGTTTTGTTAAAACAATAAACCGAATTATAAAACAATGCACGAGTCATGCCTACCTACATGAAAAATCAGTATTGTGGCACTCATATTGGCATAATAAACGCCCAACCCCTCAAAAAAAGTTATATCCAAAGCTCAACTTTGAAGCAAAGATCCCACGATAAAAAAATGAAACCTACTCCAAAAAGAAGTGTGGTGCGTAGCTAACGCATAATACTTCCATATTTTTATTCAGAATTAATGTAATTTTAGAACGAAAGCAATTTGATTTTGACTAATTTGGTGGCTAAAATAAAAAAAAATGTCAAAATACACTATGCAATTTTAAAACCCTCCTAAAATCAAAATACGCCCACTTACAAGAACATGAAAAATATCCACGTATTCCGCAAGGTATAAAAAAGATTTTAATATCAAGCTCAAATACTTTCATTTTTGTGGCCAGGAAAAAGCGCTAATATATCGGATACAGGGAGGTAAAAACTCAACAAGTGAACTTGAGTAACCTCCTCCTAATTGAAGTCTGTTAATAAAATAAATGAAGGACGATAAAAATTCCATATTCATGATAGCTCCATACATAAATTCCATATAGCCGATCAAAAAATTAATGCACGTCTGACATCTCCAAAGTTAATAGTTTTCCATCTATTTCAAAAATCGCACTCAGAATTACCAGGGATCGCACAATCTGGCACAGAGCTTACCGATGAAAATCACAATATGATTTAGCATATTATGCTCAGTGAAGCAACATTTAACAATTCCAACGTAGGGTGGGTGGACCAGTGAATGAACACCTAGTGTATTGTGCTCTGAGTTTTTAACTTTGATAACGTCGTGAGACTTCAAATTCGGATGGATTTCTAATTTCTTTGCCCCACGTTGTTCCTATGGGTGTCTAGTTTGTGGGGAAAAAAATTCTATCACCGCTATTCACATTTACGACCCCAGAAAGTAACATTATTCAGACGGAATGCTGAAAACCCCAGTGAATGAACAGTTGGACCCTAAATGTGAACACTCAAAACCCAGTGAATGAACACAAAAACAAGAAAACACAATAAATCATTTTAAATGTTTTTAATAGCGAATAAGACATTTTTAATCACGGGTAGAGCAAATACAAGTTTTTAGGAAAATATTCCACCAATTTCTGGAACAAGAGTTACATTTCAGGAACAAAAATCCTTAAATTAGTGACGAGAAAAAATCTTAATAATTATAATTGTTCAAATTTGAAGTGTAAATACAAAAGAATGGTTAGGTACTAGGTAACTGAAATTTATTTAACTAAAAAGTGAAGTAGGTAGTGAAATTGAGACTAGTTGAGTTAATTAAGACTTGTTAAGTCTTTTTGACTTGGTAGGGGCATTCTCCTTTTCTTTCTTCTTTTTTTCCCTTGCTTCCTTTCTTTCTTTAATCTGCCTTTCTTTTTCTTCTTTTTCCTTGAGCTTTTTCTCCTGAATTTCTAACCACTCGCGGGTTGTAATACATCCTGCTGTAGTTTTAGGTTTTGGTGAAGGTGACCAGTCGAAAGACGTCGAGGGAAAAGAGGAATGAAGAAGAGAAGAATGATTACAAGCGATTCTGCTACACTGAAGAGGATTTGGTACGTGCAGTGCCAGATATTAAAGAAGGGCGATTAATATCTTGCACTGCACGTACCAAATCCTCTTCAGTGTAGCAGAATCGCTTGTAATCATTCTTCTCTTCTTCATTCCTCTTTTCCCTCGACGTCTTTTGACTGGTGGACATTGAGATCAAATAATATTTCAAGGTTGTGTTCATTCACTGGGTCTAGACAACAAACCTCCAAACCCAGTGGATGAACACCCAAACTGCGCAACAAAATACCCTGTTCAATTATTGGATCGGATTATTTTTCGACGTTTTCTCAATGATCACAAGATTCCTGAATAATTTCTGAACATTTTAAGCCTTGGGTTTACTTGAAATGGTAAATAGTGCTATTTTACCAGTAAATGAACAGTGTTCATTCACTGGGTAAGGGCCAATTTGCAGACCCAGTGCATGAACATTACGCCAAAAAATAGAGAAATAGAAGTTTTCGGGCCGATCGGTCGGGTTTTCCCTTCAAATTTTACCCTAGTACACCGTGAAAACAAAAAGCAAGCGGAATACTGAAAATATACTCACCAAAAGCGACTTTCCGACGAGCTGTACAATGAACAGAGTTGTTGACAAAACAGTGTTTATGGACCGACTGGGACTTCGTACACCTTAAATGCTGTTATCTGCAGTTAAGTTCACTTCAGCGTTACCAAATCTTTTGCTGACCCATATGGATAGTTACTGGAACTAGGAAAATTCGAGTCGACCACTAGAGGGTTGTCACAGGCTCTGTATCTTCAAAAAAGGGTGTCGGTGTTCATTCACTGGGGTGTGTTCATTCACTGGTCCACCCACCCTACCTGTACGAATGACCATTAGAAGAAAGCAGCTCATACTTAAAATCACAATGAAACAGAAACTGAAACTCAACATCTAACTCAAAGTCAAACTCACAATGAAACAGAAACTCAAACTCATAATTGAAATCGAAGTCAAACTCACAGTGAAACAGAAACGCAAACTCAACATTGAAATCGAAGTCATACTCACAATGGAACCGAAACTCAAACTCATAATTGAAATCGAAGTCAAACTCACAATGAAACCGAAACTCAAACTCAAAATTGAAATCGAAGTCAAACTCACAATGAAACCGAAACTCAAACTCACAATGAAACCGAAACTCAAACTCATAATTGAAATCGAAGTCAAACTCACA
Organism: Nesidiocoris tenuis; assembly: GCA_036186465.1. NCBI lineage: Eukaryota > Metazoa > Arthropoda > Insecta > Hemiptera > Miridae > Nesidiocoris > Nesidiocoris tenuis. The sequence goes on from AP028910.1 coordinate 10,511,756, forward strand.
GTGAAACCGAAACTCAAACTCCTAATTAAAATTGAAGCCAAACTCAAAATGAAACCGAAACTCAAACTCATAATTGAAATCGAAGTCAAACTCACAATGAAACCAAAACTTAAACTCATAACTGAAATCGAAGTCAAACTCACAATGAAACCAAAACTTAAACTCATAACTGAAATCGAAGTCAAACTCACAATGAAACCGAAACTCAAACTCATAATTGAAATCGAAGTCAAACTCACAACGAAATCGAAACTCAAACTCATAATTGAAATCGAAGTCAAACTCACAACGAAATCGAAACTCAAACTCATAATTGAAATCGAAGTCAAACTCACAATGAAACCGAAACTCAGACTCATAACTGAAATCGAAGTCAAACTCACAATGAGACCGAAACTCAGACTCATAACTGAAATCGAAGTCAAACTCACAATGAAACCGAAACTCAAACTCAAAATTGAAATCGAAGTAAAACTCACAATGAAACCGAAACTCAAACTCACAATGAAACCGAAACTCAAACTCATAATTGAAATCGAAGTCAAACTCACAGTGAAACCGAAACTCAAACTCCTAATTAAAATTGAAGTCAAACTCAAAATGAAACCGAAACTCAAACTCATAATTGAAATCGAAGTCAAACTCACAATGAAACCAAAACTTAAACTCATAACTGAAATCGAAGTCAAACTCACAATGAAACCGAAACTCAAACTCATAATTGAAATCGAAGTCAAACTCTCAATGAAACCGAAACTCAAACTCATAATTGAAATCGAAGTCAAACTCACAGTGAAACCGAAACTCAAACTCATAATCAAAATTGAAGTCAGACTCACTTCAAAAATCGAGGTTGCGATTGACAGTACAATTTTCATTGCAGATTCTTGTTCTAGAACCTCTGAAACTCAAACTCATACCTAATTGAAATCGAAGTCAAACTCTCAATGAAACCGAAACTCAAACTCATAATTGAAGTCGAAGTCAAACTCACAATGAAACCGAAACTCAGACTCATAACTGAAATCGAAGTCAAACTCACAATGAAACCGAAACTCAAACTCACACCTAATTGAAATCGAAGTCAAACTCACAGTGAAACCGAAACTCAAACTCATAACTGAAATCGAAGTCAAACTCACAGTGAAACCGAAACTCAAACTCATACCTAATTGAAATCGAAGTCAAACTCACAATGAAACCGAAACTCAAACTCATAACTGAAATCGAAGTCAAACTCACAGTGAAACCGAAACTCAAACTCATAATCAAAATTGGAGTCAAACTCACAATGAAACCGAAACTCAAACTCATAATTGAAATCGAAGTCAAACTCACAATGAAACCGAAACTCAAACTCATAATTGAAATCGAAGTCAAACTCACAATGAAACCGAAACTCAAACTCATAATTGAAATCGAAGTCAAACTCACAATGAAACCGAAACTCAAACTCATAATTGAAATCGAAGTCAAACTCACAGTGAAACCGAAACTCAAACTCATAACTGAAATCGAAGTCAAACTCACAATGAAACCGAAACTCAAACTCATACCTAATTGAAATCGAAGTCAAACTCACAATGAAACCGAAACTTAAACTCATAACGGAAATCGAAGTCAAACTCACAATGAAACCGAAACTCAAACTCATAATAGAAATCGAAGTCAAACTCACAGTGAAACCGAAACTCAAACTCATAACTGAAATCGAAGTCAAACTCACAGTGAAACCGAAACTCAAACTCATAACTGAAATCGAAGTCAAACTCACAATGAAACCAAAACTTAAACTCATAACTGAAATCGAAGTCAAACTCACAATGAAACCGAAACTCAAACTCATAACTGAAATCGAAGTCAAACTCACAATGAAACCGAAACTCAAACTCATAATAGAAATCGAAGTCAAACTCACAGTGAAACCGAAACTCAAACTCATAATTGAAATCGAAGTCAAACTCACAGTGAAACCGAAACTCAAACTCATAATTGAAATCGAAGTCAAACTCACAATGAAACCAAAACTTAAACTCATAACTGAAATCGAAGTCAAACTCACAATGAAACCGAAACTCAAACTCATAACTGAAATCGAAGTCAAACTCACAATGAAACCGAAATTCAAACTCATAATTGAAATCGAAGTCAAACTCACAATGAAACCGAAACTCAAACTCATAATTGAAATCGAAGTCAAACTCACAATGAAACCGAAACTCAAACTCATAACTGAAATCGAAGTCAAACTCACAATGAAACCGAAACTCAAACTCATAATTGAAATCGAAGTCAAACTCACAATGAAACCAAAACTCATAATCATAACTGAAATCGAAGTCAAACTCACAGTGAAACCGAAACTCAAACTCATAATTGAAATCGAAGTCAAACTCACAATGAAACCAAAACTTAAACTCATAACTGAAATCGAAGTCAAACTCACAATGAAACCGACACTCAAAGTCATAACTGAAATCGAAGTCAAACTCACAGTGAAACCGAAACTCAAACTCATAACTGAAATCGAAGTCAAACTCACAATGAAACCGAAACTCAAACTCATACCTAATTGAAATCGAAGTCAAACTCACAATGAAACCGAAACTCAAACTCATAATTGAAATCGAAGTCAAACTCACAATGAAACCAAAACTTAAACTCATAACTGAAATCGAAGTCAAACTCACAATGAAACCGACACTCAAAGTCATAACTGAAATCGAAGTCAAACTCACAGTGAAACCGAAACTCAAACTCATAACTGAAATCGAAGTCAAACTCACAATGAAACCGAAACTCAAACTCATAATTGAAATCGAAGTCAAACTCACAATGAAACCGAAACTCAAACTCATACCTAATTGAAATCGAAGTCAAACTCACAATGAAACCGAAACTCAAACTCATAACTGAAATCGAAGTCAAACTCACAGTGAAACCGAAACTCAAACTCATAATTGAAATCGAAGTCAAACTCACAATGAAACCGAAACTCAAACTCATAATTGAAATCGAAGTCAAACTCACAATGAAACCGAAACTCAAACTCACACCTAATTGAAATCGAAGTCAAACTCACAATGAAACCGAAACTCAAACTCATAACTGAAATCGAAGTCAAACTCACAGTGAAACCGAAACTCAAACTCACACCTAATTGAAATCGAAGTCAAACTCACAATGAAACCGAAACTCAAACTCATAATTGAAATCGAAGTCAAACTCATAGTGAAACCGAAACTCAAACTCATAACTGAAATCGAAGTCAAACTCACAGTGAAACCGAAACTCAAACTCACACCTAATTGAAATCGAAGTCAAACTCACAATGAAACCGAAACTCAAAGTCATAACTGAAATCGAAGTCAAACTCACAGTGAAACCGAAACTCAAACTCATAATTGGAATCGAAGTCAAACTCACAATGAAACCGAAACTCAAACTCATAATTGAAATCGAAGTCAAACTCACAGTGAAACCGAAACTCAAACTCATAATCAAAATTGAAGTCAAACTCACTTCGAAAATCGAGGTTGCGATTGACAGTACAATTTTCATTGCAGATTCTTGTTCTAGAACCTCTGAAACGTGATAGAACAAATTTTCAGGGGGTGTGGTAAAAAAAATTTTCTTGATCAATTACATAGGTACATTATTTCTGGAAATATTGTACCAAAATGAACCCCTGTGCAGAGTTTGCCGAGTTCTTCAGATACACAGAAAACTAATGTGCACATGCCACTGATCTACTTATTTTTCCTCTGTTTTCATCTCAACATCTTAGGTAGGTATCTAATTAATATGTGATAAAATTATTAAATGATTAAATGTTGCGATTAAATGGCAATGACAATGCGAAATGTGATGAAATAAATAATGGGAGATCGCTAGAGGAAGGCAGTCGGTAGATCTGAGTGGGGAGGTCGGTGGAAAACCGGTCCCCAAACAAGTAGGTAGGCTGGGCGGGCAGAAGTGAAAGGCTCGATCGTCCGTCCTTCTCCCTCGCCGAGGGTCTTCTCCTGGCGGTCCGGTTTCAGAGAACATCAGGCTCTTCGTTTTAACGCTTGAGAGCTCGACTGTTTCTCGTGATTTCATCGATTGTTCGACGTTGCGCCTCGTGATTTCTATCGAGTGCCGATCAGATGAGTGATTAAATCTGATGAGGGATAGTTTCTTTCTGCTGTACAGGCTGTTATATTTTATTCAAACTTTTGTGAAAATAATTGAAATTGAATCATCTTAAAATCAGTGGGCAAACAAAAAATTTCATACGAAAATATCTACAAAAATATTATATTCTTAAGTTTTGTCTCAGTAAAACCCCCCTGTTTAACCGAAATTCGGATGTATTGAAATATGAAAGTATGCTATCTACGCATTTTCTTTCACGTTTCAAAGGTTCTAGAACACAAATCTGCAATAAAATTTTTTTCTCACAACCATTTTTGGTACATTATTTCCAGAAATAGGTAATGTACCTATGTAATTGATCAAGAAAAATTTTTTTACAACACCCCCTGAAAATTTGTTCTTTCACGTTTCAGAGGTTCTACAACAAGAATCTGCAATAAAAATTTTTTGTCCGTACGCCGTACGCCGTACGCCGTCAGCAGCAAAACGCATGGAAGGAGTGGTCCGATTTCAAAAAAAAAAAAAAAAAACGACCGTTTAGCAAATTTTCCTGTGACGTGCACCTCCTATAAGGGAATCCTCTGAATCAACTCTAGACTACTCAAAAACGATCAAATGTAAATAAGTCATGATCTCAAAAACAGTTTTTTTGTGTTTTCGACCCCTTAAAATTTTTTGATCGGATTCCCCTGACAATATGCCTCAAGTTGGAGCAAAACACAACTTTTAGGACCAACCGCACCAAAATCGGATCAGCGGTCCGATACGAAGTGGACGGACGAAATTTTGGCCAAAAATTTCGTCCAGCCACTTCGTATTGAAATACTGATCCGATTTTGACTAAATTAGTCTTGAAAGTTGTGGTTTGCTCCAACTTGAGGCATATTGTCCGGGCAATCCGATCGGAGAAGGTTCACGGGTCCAATTCGGCATAATTAGGGTATATTTTTGAAAAAACACAAAATCTCAATTTTGAAGGTGATGCCGCGGGGTTAGAATTTTTTGAGTATTATTCCCGGGTTTCTCGCTTGATTTACCATAAGATAGGGTGGTTTTTCCGAAAAAATTCGAAAATTTTGTTTTTGAATCGGTTTGGCTTGAATTTCTTAATGCGATTTCTGCGTTTTCGCGTTTTTGGCAATTTGAGGGAGTCCTACTGAACCGATTTTGAATTTTTTGAGCTCGTTGGATTCCTTGAAGGTTTTTACACATTTTTCACTCCCTATAAGTCAAAATCGATTGGGGTTTAGTAATCAAAAACTGGTTTAAAGACTAATTTTTGACCTAAACAAAAAATATTTTTTTGACCCTTTAAAAAAAATGTTAAAATTCCAAAAAAAATATTTTTGAGTAGGTTTTGGGCAGGTACATGACACGAAAAATTTGCAATTCTCTACAACTCTCCAGGACTAAGAAAAATGCAAAAAACCGATTCCAGCAGGAAAATCCAAGGCCTAGGAAAAATTTCAAAAAAATGATGGATTTGACTTCGGGGTTTTTTGGCGGGAATCTTTAGATATTGACTATGAAACATGAAATTTGGCATTTTTTCGAGATTTTGGTCACCAGGGTCAATTTTGGGGTCAGTGACACTGCTGAAATTGCGGTTTTGCAGTTTTCTTGGGTTCACGGCCCATGTTCCAATCGGTTCAAGGCGTGAGGAATACGAAATGGCGGCTGTAACATTCCCACCCTTGATCTTGGTACCGCCTCTTTCGTCGTTTATTGGCTCAGAACTGCAAAAATGCGATTCGGCTATTAGAAACTGAAAGTGTGAGGCTGGGATTAGACAGCTTAAGCGTTTTTTCCTAATTATTATTAAAAAAATTGTATATACCTAGTACAAATTTTCAAAATTCGATATTTCAGAAACTACGAGGTAAAGTGTGGTCCCGCTTCAGAATTGTACTGAGGGAACCCTACAAAGACCGTAACACCAAAAAAAAAAGTGGGGAAATCGAACTTTTCTTTTCGTTTTTCCGACACCTGAAATAGTCCCATAATTTTAGAATGGCCCAATGACTAAAATCTGGTTGAGAAAGTTGTTTGCCAGGGCCAAATCGGTAAAAATGTAATGTTTCACGTTTCTAAGTACCTACATAAAATCCAAAGTCGAAGAAAAACTTTGCCAAATTCTCAGAAGTAGGTAGTAGGATGTAGGTAATTAGGTTTTAAAATTTCAAATATGTACCTACCGAATATGTTCTCTCACCCTCGACCACCTCAAAATAGATCGGAAACGACAACCTCAACAAATTATGTTAGGAGATATCAACATAGTTTAGGTACTACAAATAATTATTAATGAATTATTACTACCATTAGTATCTGCAAGGGTTCGGAAACGTTTTGCTGAATTTTTTTCCCAACTGCCGATAGTGTCAATATGATAGCAGCTAGGTAGTTTTGAAAACTCAATCAACTTTGCTAAAAAATGTCTAGGTCTATAAAAAACCAGTGGTGCGTAGATAACACACATTACTTCCATATTTTGAAACGTAAAATTGTGACACAATTTGATCATATTTTGACTGCTTTTAAGGGTGTTTAGGCCAAAAATATCGAAAAATTCACTATTAAAATTTTAAAATTCGCCCAAAATGAAAAAACGCTACATTTTCGGAATGTAAAAAATATCCACATATTCTGCAAGGTAAAACAAAGATTTTGAGACCAAGAACGCTCAAATCGGTTCATTTTTGTGGCCGGAAAAAAAATAAAATAGAAAACACTAAAAATGCAAATATATCGGAAGTACTGTGCGTTATCCAAATTCCGATTAAACAGGGTGTTAGGTCTTGCCGAGACAAACATTTCAGTTCAAGAAATTTGAAAAAAGGTTGAGAAATGAGGGAGTTATGGCCATTTTTGTAAATGACCACAGACGGACAGACGGACAGACGGACAGACGGACAGACGGACACACGGACACACAGACACTTGTTCGGGAAGTGATTCTGAGTAAATGTGTATAAGAAAAAGTTTTTTCTGAAGCTCCGTTCCGATTCTCCATTTTAGGACGATCACAATACTTCCATTTACTCCGTAAATATGGAAGTAAAAAAGCTAAACCGACTGTCCCAATCCGTACATGAAAAAATCCGTCGAAATTTTCGTCAATTTTTTTTTTCTCTTCCTCAAGTTAGTTTAAATTTTTTGCGATTAAAAAAGCAGTGTTTTCTGTGCTGTGATTTCTGTGCTGAAAAATGTGCATCGCCTTGGAGAACCTGTAAGCAGCCGGAGGACATCGGCCCACCAGGAGCGTCGCGGCCAAACGTAAGTCTTAATGCTTTTCAATGCTTAACCAATTGCAAGCGCGTTGTATCGTCAAGCAAAGTACTTCAAAGTACTTTAAGGGCCGCTTTATCACTTCACCTAATCAACTGATTATCCAAGGACGCACCGACTAACTGATTCCGTGGAAACGTGACGTATGATTTTTCAGCATGAAGTCACCTGGACAATAGATAGTCGGTGCGTCCTTGGATAATCAGTTGGTTAAGTGAATTGATAAATATTGCATAAAAATAACTGAAAATCGTGATGTCTAGAGATGTAAAAGCGAGGTACCTACATCATTATAAAAGCAAGCACAAAAATTAACTTGAAAATCATGGACGTCTCTATGCATTCACTTTACAAACAATGATAAAAGAGAGTCACTCTGTTCACTAGATTCCTAGATCTGAAATTGATAAAAAATCGTTGCAAATTTTGAACTCGCCAAAAATCATCTGGATTAAGCGAGATCTGCGATTTCTTCAAGCTTCTAATTTTAATTTTGCCTTCCAATACTTTATTATAACAATAATAATATTGGTATTTAAAAAAAATTATCTGTGCCGTCTGGATATTTTTGCCAAACATTTATACTTCATTTCCAGTCAATTGATTGAGAGCTTTATTAAAAGATTTTTCTCTTCTTGTTACAGGTAAGCCGGAACTCGTCTGCGTTTGGTCCAAGGTAAGAACTTTTTTTCAAAATCTGACGGATTGATGTACATGAACGCATGATATTTGTATATTCCTATGAGTGCAGGTCATATGGGGAAAATGGCAGGGGAGGAAGGTAGAGGAGGACCTGCTGGTACCTAATTTTGAACTTTTTTGAGGACCACCCCCAATTATTCATACGTACCATGTGAGTCTGACCAACGTTTTTGAGGACGCTCGTCTAAAGCTGAATTCACTTGCGCGTTTTTCTCTGTGTCCTGCGTAATGAGATCTGATTGGCGTCTGCGTGCGAAAAGTGAGTGCGCGTAAAGCTGACAACCAATCAGATCTCGTTACGCAGGACGTAGAGAAAAAAGCCCATGTGAATCCAGCTTAAATTCCTCCCCATACCGCTCATCGGGATTTAGGACCGGTTCCTTGGGCTGCATCCATAGGCACATGGCGATTGTATGAGGAATTCAAAAAAGTGCCACAATATCACCCTAGCTATTGTGAATTGGAATCTTTTTCAAAATCAAAAATCGGCCCATTAGTTGAAGAGAAAAAGCGAATTTGTTTAGGCGACCCCTCTAGTTTGACAACAGTGCCTAGGGCGGTCTTATCCGTTTAGGAACATTCACTAACTTGAAATCAGCGGTGCGTGGATCACACACAATGCTTCCATATTTGTACATTTTTCAAACAAAGTGATTGTATTTTGACCACTTTGAAGGCTATTGTTAGATATTATTTAATACCACGGTCACGGCCCTAGTATTGGATGATTTATCTTAGTAATTTGCCTCATTTTGAACAAAGTTACGTGATGGGAACATGTAACTGCGAAAACTCCCTTTTCATTATAAGAGAAGCAAACAGGATTGAAAACCCACCCTCCAAGCTATAAACTCTCATTTACAGAAGGGTTTGTTCTCCATTTATTTCTTCAAACAATGTAATAATTGAACATCATATAGCACAATAATCGTTTTTACAGTTAAGTGTCATAACAAAGATGGCGAAGGCAGCTTTTTACCGTTAGGTAACTTTTAAATGTAGGTATGTATTCGTTTTAAAATCATTCAACAACTGAAAATATCACATCTTTATAAAACCGTACAACAATAAATAGGTAATGTTTATTTCCAGTAGGTAATATAGGTCATAATGCTATTATAAAGATGCGGCTCAATAATTTAAAGAGTTAGTGTCAAACATGAGAAGACGTTTCACAGTGTCACCTACTGATAGAGCTCTTCAGATTATTTGTTGATCGCCTGTACCTATATGCAGGTGATAAACTATGGATTATTCTCTAGTTTAGTACTGCAACGACCTTACCAGAAATGTGTGATTCGCTCTCAAAACCGAACAAAATTTCGAAATAATCAGTCGTTATCAAGGGTGGGAATGCATCTGATAGGGAATTTATTACCCGACGTTTTCTCCTGTATCACGTTTTTGCTTAACCCCATAGGTGCTTAGGCCGTAAAACCAAGAAAATTGCTAAAAAAATTGACCCTGGTGACCAAAATCTCGAAAAAATGCCAAATTTCATGTTTCATAGTCAATATCTAAAGATTCCCGCCAAAAAACCCCGAAGTCAAATCCATCATTTTTTTGAAATTTTTCCTAGGCTAGGACCTTGGATTTTCCAGCTGGAATCGGTTTTTTGCCTTTTTCTTAGTCCTGGAGAGTTGTAGAAAATTGCAAATTTTTTGTGTCATGTACCTGCCTAAAACCTACTCAAAAATATTTTTTTTGGAATTTCAACATTTCTTTTAAAGGGTCAAAAAAATATTTTTTGTTTAGGTCAAAAATTAGTCTTTAAACCAGTTTTTGATTACTAAACCCCAATCAATTTTGACTTATAGGGAGTGAAAAATGTGTAAAAACCTTCAAGGAATCCAACGAGCTCAAAAAATTCAAAATCGGTTCAGTAGGACTCCCTCAAATTGCCAAAAACGCGAAAACGCAGAAATCGCATTAAGAAATTCAAGCCAAACCGATTCAAAAACAAAATTTTCGAATTTTTTCGGAAAAACCACCCTATCTTATGGTAAATCAAGCGAGAAACCCGGGAAAAATACTCAAAAATTTCTAAACCCACGGCATCACCTTCAAAATAGAGATTTTGTGTTTTTTCAAAAATATACCCTAATTATGCCGAATTGGACCCGTTAACCTTCTCCGATCGGATTGCCCGGACAATATGCCTCAAGTTGGAGCAAACCACAACTTTCAAGACTAATTTAGTCAAAATCGGATCAGTATTTCAATACGAAGTGGCTGGACGAAATTTTTGGCCAAAATTTCGTCCGTCCACTTCGTATCGAACCGCTGATCCGATTTTGGTGCGGTTGGTCCTAAAAGTTGTGTTTTGCTCCAACTTGAGGCATATTGTCAGGGGAATCCGATCAAAAAATTTTAAGGGGTCGAAAACACAAAAAAACTGTTTTTGAGATCATGACTTTTTTTACATTTGATCGTTTTTGAGTAGTCTAGAGTTGATTCAGAGGATTCCCTTATAGGAGGTGCACGTCACAGGAAAATTTGCTAAACGCTCGTTTTTTTTTTTTGAAATCGGACCACTCCTTCTATGCGTTTTGCTGCTGACGGCGTACGGCGGACGGACAAAAAATTTTTATTGCAGATTCTTGTTGTAGAACCTCTGAAACGTGAAAGAACAAATTTTCAGGGGGTGTTGTAAAAAAATTTTTCTTGATCAATTACATAGGTACATTATTTCTGGAAATAATGTACCAAAACACTGAGCGATTAAACAAGACCCGTTGACGAGGTCTCATCACGAAGGGACAATGCCCCTCCCCAATCCCTTCCCTTATACCTGGACTCAAACCAGGTCCCTGCGGGTCCCTCATATACGGTATTGATACCTGAGATTTCCGAGAAGGCCTGACTCGGGATCGCATCTATTCACCGCATAGCGCTTTAAATTCCCTTAATTAATCTGTCCACCCTATTAATATGCGAGACTGACTAATCCCAATAACGTTCACTTTCTAATAGCCGAATCGCAGTTTTGCAGTTCCAAGCCTATAAACCGACGCCCTCGGATAAAGCAGTCGTTATCAAGGGTGGGAATGCATCTGATAGGGAATTTATCACCCTACGTTTTCTCCTGTATCACGTTTTTGCTTAACCCCATAGGTGCTTAGGTCGTAAAACCAAGAAAATTGCGAAAAAATTGACCCTGGTGACCAAAATCTCGAAAAAATGCCAAATTTCATGTTTCATAGTCAATATCTAAAGATTCCCGCCAAAAAACCCCGAAGTCAAATCCATCATTTTTTTGAAATTTTTCCTAGGCTAGGACCTTGGATTTTCCAGCTGGAATCGATTTTTTGCCTTTTTCTTAGTCCTGGAGAGTTGTAGAAAATTGCAAATTTTTTGTGTCATGTACCTGCCCAAAACCTACTCAAAAATATTTTTTTTGGAATTTCAACATTTCTTTTAAAGGGTCAAAAAAATATTTTTTGTTTAGGTCAAAAATTAGTCTTTAAACCAGTTTTTGATTACTAAACCCCAATCAATTTTGACTTTTAGGGAGTGAAAAATGTGTAAAAACCTTCAAGGAATCCAACGAGCTCAAAAAATTCAAAATCGGTTCAGTAGGACTCCCTCAAATTGCCAAAAACGCGAAAACGCAGAAATCGCATTAAGAAATTCAAGCCAAACCGATTCAAAAACAAAATTTTCGAATTTTTTCGGAAAAACCACCCTATCTTATGGTAAATCAAGCGAGAAACCCGGGAAAAATACTCAAAAAATTCTAAACCCACGGCATCACCTTCAAAATTGAGATTTTGTGTTTTTTCAAAAATATACCCTAATTATGCCGAATTGGACCCGTTAACCTTCTCCGATCGGATTGCCCGGACAATATGCCTCAAGTTGGAGCAAACCACAACTTTCAAGACTAATTTAGTCAAAATCGGATCAGTATTTCAATACGAAGGGGCTGGACGAAATTTTTGACATAGTTGGTTTTTCCCTGTATCCTTCAATCATCGTGATTTTATGATTCGATAAGAAAATTGAAGTGAATAAGTTGCCATCAGGTGATAGCCATAGGCTCGTACCATGTTCGAATTCATAGTATGTTCACCTCTCCGAACTGAGATGTCCAGCCGCTGGAGGAGCGAGTGGCGTCGAATTATGAGAAGGGGCTCATCTGTATTCGTCCACTGAGCCTAAATACACGACACGAAAATCAACCGAATCGCCTACCGGCCATTGGGATGCGAGAGGGGTTCCAATTCTGGAAAGTCATTGCGAAGTATCATCATAGTTGTTGGTGCTGTTCTGTTCCCATGTACTTCGGCCTCAGGCTAGTTAGTAGTGGACATGCGGGGGATCGCAAGCATGTCAACACAGGACGATGACAGTCGGTGCTCACTTCCTTCATACCGAAGTTCTCCGTAGTGGCCATCTGAGTTCCGAATGAGATCCGTCTTCCACGTAGATTGATGTCCGCACGAACACCTTGAGAATAGCAGTGTTACTAGTCAAAAACCTGCAATTTTGGGAAAACGAGTAGGGGAGCGGGGGGCACAATGAGACAAGCGGATTAAACCAGTGGTGCTTAGATAACACACAATACTTCCATATTTTGAAACGTACATATTTGAAAAAATTTGATCATATTTTGACTGATTTTGAGGGGGTTTAGGTAAAAAATATCAAAAAATTCACTATGCAAATTTTAAAATTCGCCAAAAAAGAACTCGCTACATTTTTGGAATATTAAAAATATCCACCTATTCTGCAAGGTAAAACGAAGATTTTGAGACCAAGAACGCTCAAATCGGTCCATTTTTGCGGCCGGAAAAAAATAAAATAGAAAACACTAAAAATGCAAATATATCGGAAGTACTGTGCGTTATCAAAATTTCGATTAAACAGGTCTTGCCGAGACTAACATTTCAGTTCCAGAAATTTGAAAAAAGGTTGCGAAATGAGGAAGCTATGGCCATTTTACTTCCATATTTACAGAGTAAATGGAAGTATTGGAATCGTCCTAAAATCGAGAATCGGAACGGAGCTTCAGAAAAAACTTTTTCTTATACACATTTACTCAGAATCACTTCCTGAACAAGTGTCTGTGTGTCCGTCTGTCCGTCTGTGGTCATTTACAAAAATGGCCATAACTCCCTCATTTCTCAACCTTTTTTCAAATTTCTTGAACTGAAATGTTTGTCTCGGCAAGACCTAACACCCTGTTTAATCGGAATTTGGATAACGCACAGTACATCCGAGATATTTGCATTTTTAGTGTTTTCTATTTTATTTTTTTCCGGCCGCAAAAATGGACCGATTTGAGCGTTCTTGGTCTCAAAATCTTTGTTTTACCTTGCAGAATATTTGGATATTTTTTACATTCCGAAAATGTGGCGTTTTTTCATTTTGGGCGAATTTTAAAATTTTAATACTGAATTTTTTTATATTTTTGACCTAAACACCCTTGAAAGCTGTCAAAATATGATCAAATTGTGTCACAATTTTACGTTTCAAAATATGGAAGTATTGTGTGTTATCTACGCACCACTGGTTTATTTTATTTTTTTCCGGCCACAAAAATGAACCGATTTGAGCGTTCTTGGTCTTAAAATCTTTGTTTTACCTTGCAGAATATGTGGATATTTTTTACATTCCGAAAATGTGGCATTTTTTTATTTTGGGCAAATTTTAAAATTTTAATTGTGAATTTTTTGATATTTTTGGCCTAAACACCCTAAAAAGCAGTCAAAATATGATCGAATTGTGCCACAATTTTACGTTTCAAAATATGGAAGTATTGTGTGTTATCTTCGCACCACTTTTTGAAAATGATGATGACACCTTTGTTGTACCTATTGGAAGGATAGGCCGTGTAGGCAGGTAAGGAACAGTCGGTAGGTCGGACCGGTAGAGGAGAATAAAAACAGGAAGAGACGGCGCGGAAGAGAAGAGGGATACGCGGAGTTATTCTGGAAGACGGGGAGGAGGGGCGGTGAAGAGGCGCGAGCATACGAGAAAAACGACGAGGGTCCGAAGAGGGGACAGGGGGCGGGGAAGAGGCGAAAGCGAGCATTACGAAGAGCGAAGGGAAGACGAAGAGGGAAGGGGCGAACGAGAAGAAGGAGAGGCACATCCGGCTGCAGGGTCCAAGGTTAAACCGCCCTCGCCCTTCGCCATCGCCGCCGCTACCGCTGCCTTATTGCCGCTCGCCGGCTCGCATTCCATCTATTCTTCCTCCTGCTTGAATACGCTCTCCGCACTCCGTACCACCTGATACCAGGAAAGCCGAGCTGCTATCCGCCCCCGAAGATTTGAGCGAGGATTTGTACTGAGGAATTTATACTTGAAATTGGAGTGGAAATAATTTCGTGAAACTAGACCGAAAACGGAACAGAACTCAGTAAACCGCATTTATCCATCTCAGCCCGTTTCCAAAATAGGATTTTTTGAAGGATTTCCCAGGAAAACCGCACCTTGCTCAGTGAAAACCCATATTTCTCTGCTCCAAAATCACTTTTTTCACGTTTTGAGGAGATTTTTGGATTCAGCGTTAAATTAATCCTAGTGCAATCCTAGTGCAAATTCATCGCCAAGATCCAACTTCTACGTACTAAAATTACAGTCAAACAGCAAAAATCGAAGAAAATCTTTTTTACTTCCACATTTACAGACTTCTGTGGTCATTTACAAAAATGACCATAACTCCCTCAATTCTAAACCTTTTTTCAAATTTCTTGAACTAAAATGTTTGTCTCGACAAGGCCTAACACCCTGTTAAATCGAAATTTGGATAACGCACAGTACTTCCAAAATATTTGTTTTTTGGTGTTTTCTATTTTATTTTTTTCCGGCCGCAAAAATGAACCGATTTGAGCGTTCTTGGTCTTCAAATCTTCGTTTTACCTTGCAGAATATGTGGATTTTTTTTATTTTCCGATAATGTGGCGTATTTTTATTTTGGGCGAATTATAAATTTGAATAGTGAATTTTTGACCTAAACGCCCTTAAGAGCAGTCAAAATATGATCAAATTGTGTCACAATTTTACGTTTCAAAATATGGAAGTATTGTGTGTTATCTACGCACCACTGGTTTTACTGATCACGTCTATTCGAAATCGCTTTATTCGGAGCTAAATCTTATGTCTGTTTGTGTATGCTAGCCAATACAATTCATTTCAGTCCTCGATGCCTCGAACTTTTTCAGAATTCTTCCACTGATATTATGCCTACATGAAATTTATTCACTGCAAATTCTGAATTCAGTTGTGTCGAAGAATCGATGTTCAGAAGAAGCTTTAGGAAAAATGTTTACTCATACACTTTTACTCTGAATCACTTCCTGAGCAAATTTTTGTGTGCAAGTCAGTGGCCATTTACAAAAACGGACATAGCTCCCTCAATTCTTAAGCTTTTTTCAAATTTCTTCAACTGGAATGTTTGCCTCAAGAAGACTTATCACCTTGTTTAACCGGGATTCTAGTTACTACATTCGATACATTAGCGCTTTTTGTGTTTTTACTTTCAAAACTGAACCGATTTGAGCGTTCTTGGTCCTAAAATGTTTGATTTAACTTGCAGAATACGTGGATATTTGGTGTATTCCGATAACCCGGCGTATTTCGATTTTAGACGAGTTTTAAACTTTGCATAGTGAGTTTTTTGATATTTTGACCTAAACAGCCTTAAAAACAGTCAAAATATGATCAAATTTTTTCAAATATGTACGTTTCAAAATATGGAAGTATTGTGTGTTATCTACTGTTTTGATATTCTTGACCTAAACACTCTCAAAAGTAGGCAAAGTATTATAAAATTCTGTCAAAAATTTAAACACCGAAACATGGAAGTATCGCGTGTCGTTTTTTCTTTCACTGTTTTTCTTTCAAATTCCCGTCTCGGCCGGCGTTAATCATATCTACAATGATACCTTCGTCAGTACTATAATTTCCTCCGATTCTCGGACACCGTCGACAGTTGCTAAGCAGCCCGGTCGTCTCCTCTCGCTCCGACTCGTTCCCTTCGCCCCCGGACTGTTTCCCTCTCGCTCGTCCAATCTCTCACAGCAAGACCCTCTTTCTTTTGCTGTGATCCGCGCAACAAGGACGAGACCTT
Source organism: Nesidiocoris tenuis (assembly GCA_036186465.1). Classification (NCBI taxonomy): domain Eukaryota; kingdom Metazoa; phylum Arthropoda; class Insecta; order Hemiptera; family Miridae; genus Nesidiocoris; species Nesidiocoris tenuis. The sequence goes on from AP028910.1 coordinate 10,527,957, forward strand.
GTGGAGCCCGTTATACGGCGGCCTACACGCGGAAGTCTGCGCGCGCGCACCGTCTCCGTTACATAACTAGATATTTCAGATAGTCTTCCTTCCTTCTCCAGCGTTTTGGGCCCGGTCCGAAAAATCCTCTGTCTTTCAGTTAACCTGGCGTTTTTACTGAGGTGTTAAAGTGATCTTGCAATAACCAGGGGTTTAGACAATTGACGCAGAACCGAGGAGTGCATTTTCCCGGCCGAGCAGCTGTACTTCCTTCTCTGCCTAGAATACTTAGAAATTCATAAATGGGTTTTTGATCATTTCAAACTCAAATTTGGGCTCAGAGACCTCGAATTACTTTTTACCTCCATATTTACTTTTACCTTTATTTATTTTTACCTCCATACTACTTTTTACCTTCATCGAAACGGAACCAGAAAAAACCTTCAGACCTTTGTCTGCAGAAAAAACTTTTGCTTATACACATTCACTCAGAATCACTTCCCAAACAAGTGTCTGTATGTCCGTCTGTGGTCATTCACAAAAATGCCCATAGCTCTCTCATTTCTTAATCATTTTTAAAATTTCTTAAACTGAAATGTTTTTCAAAACCTAACACCCTGTTCGATCGGAATTTGAATAACTCACAGTACTTCCGATATGTTTCCATTTTTAGTGTTTTCTATTTCACTCTTTTCCGACCCCAAAAATGAACCGATTTGAGCGTTCTTGGTCTTAAAATCTTTGTATTACCTTGCAGAATATGTGATTATCTTTTATATTCCAATAACTTATCGTATTTTCATTTTGGGCGAATTTTTAAATTTGCATAGTGAGTTTTTTGATATTTTTGAACTAAACACCCTTAAAAGCAGTCAAAATGTGAACAAATTGTGTCAATCTTTCACGTTTCAAAATATGGAAGTATTGTGTGTTATCTACGCACCACTGGTTATAAATGACGTCAGACTAACACACAGACACTTGCTCAGGAAGTGATTCTGAGTCAAAGAGTAAAGGGAAAAGTTCAGATTGTTTTCTGAAGCTTCGATACGATTTTCGGACGATTAATACGTCCGTTAAGTCCCGACCCTCTCTTCGAGGGCAGCAGGGCACGCCCGGGACAACTTCGGTTATCGGGCGAAAAGCCAACGCCTACAACGGCGGATTACTTTGCTTTTACTTTACGTCAATTTACTCTGTAGGTTCAGGTATCTTCATAAATACAGAAGATTCGAGAAAGTACAAGCCTGGTACTATACCTATCGATACCTCAAAGCACAAAGGGCACAGGTCCCAAAATATCAATTTTGAGATTTCGGTACCGGTAATCTACTCATCAGGACCTATCGATCGCTCCAAGAATCATGATCCTTTCATCTTTTTTTTTGGGCCAAAAAACGATATAATAGAAAAACGACAAATATTTAAGGAGCGTTTATCTTGGAAGTGTTAAGTGCTACCAAAGTTCTGGTTAAACAAGGTTGTAGATCTTGGCCAGACAAACAATTTTTATATAGAGAATTTTTTAATAAATGAATGATTACCTACATTTAGGGGATGGGATTTAGAGAGGACCATCTAAAAATATGTCTTCTACAACAAGAAGAATCGGCATTCAACGTGACTGCTGGGTTGTGCGGGCTGAGTAGTTTCATCAGCCAATTAGGAGCCGGATAATAATTTACTAACCCGGACATATCGACTTCACGCTTCCGTACAATGAGGAACATGCATGAAAAAAATAAAATAAACTGTTTTTTCGCCATAATATTCCTTGTTATTCTTCGAAAATGGTGTTATGGTGGATGACGGTTCGGAAAAGAGGTAATTAAAAGAGGAGGGAGGCTTAGTGAAAATCGCAGATTTGAAGTCGAGCGGGAAAATGGCCAGCCGCAAGGTTACACAGTGTGATGTCATCTTCCCGTGAACACCAGTGCAACCTCATCCGAGTTCATGTGTGTATGCTGTGACAGGACGGCGATAACGGATTTTTTACCGTTACGTTAAGAAACTGTCACGTCCACACAGTGACGTCATACGGTTAACCGCCACATTCAAAAGGGCACTTTTCATTAGCGTTTTTCACCCGGAAAAATGTTGTTTTTTCGTTGCAGACCATCACTACATCATTTTCGCATCCTAAACAGCATCATTCTGGCGGAAAAAATGGATTTCGTTTTTCATTGTAGCGGAAATGTGAGAAACCGAGGTAATCCATTCGACTACTTTGGTATAGAGGAAGTGCATAGACGCAAAATATTTTAGTGCTTCAAAATTAGAAGAAACGGGAATATTAGCACCCAAATGTCACAAGAGAACACGTTAATTGGATCTGTTTCCTTGAAAAATTAACCTATGTAATAGGGCAAGAAACCAATTTTTTTCACACAACCCGAAAATTTGTTGGTTTACGTTTCAAGACACCTAGAATCCGAATCTGCAATAAAAAATGCATGTCCGTCCGCGTTTTTCAGGAGGGAGGAGTTTTTGTTGATTTTTCTAATTTATGTGAAAAATTTGTTAACGTGTTTAGTTGGCCCAAACGTCAGATCCCTATCTTAATTTGAATCCCGGTATCAGATTTTGACTTGCTTAGGTCAAAAATTTAAGTTATCGGATTATAAAAAATATCCACATATTCTGCAGGATATAACAATGATTTTAAGACCAAGAACGCTCAAATCAGTTCATTTTTGTGGCCGGAAAAAAAATAGAAAACAATAAAAATGCAAATGTATCGGAAGTACTGTGAGTTATTCAAATTCCGATTAAACAGGGTGTTAGGTCTTGCCGAGACAAACATTTCTGTTCAAGAAATTTGAAAAAAGGTTGAGAATTGAGGGAGTTATGGCCATTTTCGTAAATGACCAAAGACGGACACTCAGACACTTGTTCAGGAAGTGATTCTGAGTAGGTAAATGTGCATAAGAAAAAGTTTTTTCTCAAGCTTCGTTCCGATTCTCAATTTCAGGACGATTCCAATACTTCCATTTACTCTGTAAATATGGAAGTAAAAATGACTTCAGTTCTGTGATCAATCCTTCATTTACTCTTTTGCCCCACGATAGAATATAGCAGATCGATTGAAACCAATAAACTTCAAAGGAGGTTTAGGGGTTGAAAATGTGAACTATTGGGAGTCATTGAGCTGTTCTATAGTACAAATCTCGAATAGGAAATATATTTATTTATATTTAAATGTCTAATAGGTGGGAGATGGTGGTAACTCATTAGAACACTGACAGACTATACCAGGGATTCTGCAAGTAATTGTTTATTCGGTTATGACATGGGCTAATGCCCAATTTTACAAAAAATAAAGAAAATATAAATTATCCACGATAGGTAAGTAATTGAATTACAAAAAAGAAAAACGAGCGATTTTGACCATCGCGAGCGAAGAGGGTTTGAATTTGGTACGTCCTCTTATCCGCTTTTGGAGGCTCCTCCCACGCATTCGAAGAATAAATTGTGCCTGGTGTAAACCGTATTCTTTGTCCGCGTGTATCCTTCCTGACAGTATATGGCCAGCTTTGACTAAAGGACAAGACAGCCGCAACTTCGACCAGGAGCCAACTGGTCCTCAGATAATTGAGGAAGGGGATAAGGGAAGTGAACCGGCGACGATTGGCGCGCCAGAACAGGCCGGTCGTCCGAGGCAACAGCTAAGCTCACGTTAGTAATACGCCTCAGGACCAACACCTCCCAACGCGTGGCCCTCAAGGCCAGAACAGCCGTTGCGTTGCGCAGTTCGCCTCTTCCTCGTACGTCTTCTTCGTCTTCGAATTTTCCTCGCTGTTTGTTCCGTCCGAGACGCCCCTCTACGGTTGAGAACACGCGAAGCGCTGTTTCTTTCTTGTTATAGGTTCAGGTTTATCGTCAAGTTCTCGTTACAGGATATGTAAGTATGTTCATTTCTCGAGTAGATACCCCCGAAGCTGTGTGGAAGAGACGCCATGTTACTTCAATCCTGTTCGTTCTTATGAGTGATTCTAAAAAAAAACCAACTTTTGGGTCGAGTCAATTTTTAAAATTTTGTTGCTCACCAAGATTTCAAACTTTTTTCTAACATTGTTACTCGTTAGTAGATCACATTTAAACACTCGGTTGAGATCAAACTCATCTTACTACTCGTAATAATATAACTGAATTTTAACTTTCATTGGGCCATGGTGCGGAAAGTGCAATTTTTCATTGAGCAATGGAAATGAAGCTGTAAGTGAACTTCATATAATAATGAAATTTCACCGTGCTACTAACGCTTTAAATCTAGTAAAATTTAAAAAATCGTTTCTGATTTAACTTTGATTGTAACTGACTCAATGTACGACGCAAAAAAACGGAAAAGGGACAATCAATACAACACCGATTCGTAATAGTATATGACTATTTTTTGCAAAAAATTACTTGACTTTTCGATTTAGCATTTTTATAATTGACTAAGTATTTATCACATTCGCAGTCTTCGCGGATTCACTTAGTGCGGACGTATCACAGTAATTCCTAGGAACATTTCCTTTTAGTAGCATAAATTAAATTTCCTTTTCAGAAATTAAATAGGAATGCCCGTGTAAAATAAAGGAATCGAAGAATTTTTAAAGTAAATTTGTGAAAATTTATCTTAAATTATTTTTCAAAAAAGTTAGATAATTCGCATCTTCAATTTTCGAGAGGCGCGAGGTCAAAAAGCGAGAAGCTGTGCTATCGGCTTCACTTGACCCTTCAATTTTCTATTCAAAAAGTGATTTTGAGCCCTCTTGCGCTTTCCCTCCGGGCTTTTTCCCGGAGCCTTCTCCGCTCCTTTATTTCTGCTGGAGTGAACAATTTTGGTGGAGACATCAACGTGGTTCCTGAATAAAACAATTTGAAAGGTTGATAGGGGTTCTCACATCACTCAACAATCAAGTACGCTATTTTCAATTCAACTTAAAACCATTAAAATCTAGAAAACTGCAATGGTACAGATTTGATTTTTCACTCCCATGTCCTTATCGTCAGTCCCATGGCCACATCACATTATCAATAAGGCCATGGTGAGGAGTTTGATAGGGACATGGAAGGGAAAACCATTCTTCAATTCATTGTATACTACTGTAAAAATAATTTAAGGTGCTAAATTGAATTTTTCTTAATGGTAACAGACGAGTTGAATGCGTTGAAAGCAAAAAAAAATTAGCATGAGCGTCGAATTAGAATTGATTCTATAGGGGCATGGGAAGGACAAGAGAAAAACACTCACGTGTTCATGTTCACCTCAGGAGCGCTGGCGGAGCAATGAGAGGTGTAAGTGCCTTGCAGCTGTAGGGCCATAGAGGCGAACAGTTTTGCCAACTACTGATGCAGTTTCCCGGCTTTTGTCCCCCATACTCGATGCGAAGGGACACTTTTTTGATGAAGCCATGGCACTGAACTCAAAATTATGAACCCAAGTTTGAGGTACCGTGGCCAACTAAATAAGAAATGTTGATATGAGCTTGCAAAACATAAAGAAGAGCTAATTCTGAACCGATTCAAGGAATTTTTTTCCTTTCTACTGAAGTCGCTAGGAATGTAATGAAAAAACAGTCAGTGGCTTCGAAACACCATGCAAACACGTTGGAGACATTCTACTGAGATATATGCAATTGAGTTTGGAATCAAAATTCACTCGCACTAATCAGCAGAGCGTAGGAACTTACCGGCAAATTGTTGATCAGCTTTGGAGATTTCATTTTTGATCAGTAGTCACAGTATTGTGAACCCGGGATTGGCAAACTGCGTCCCGTTTATAAAAAGTGCGTCCCGCCAAATAATCAACCCTTCTACAAAGTGCGTCCCGCCAAATGATCAACCCTTCTAGTGCGTCCCATGGCTATTTCCACTCACCCAAAGTTCGGAATATTAATTCGTCGTCAATTTTCATTCGTAAACTCGTCATAATTATTCATTTTCTAGGCTTCTTATTGAGCTCGGGATTTGGCAAAAATTTAAGGGAGACATTCTTCACGAATTCCACTTACTAGAAGTAACCGGTCGCACTTCGCACCTGAACCGGCAGAGCTGGAGGGGGTTATCTCCAAGAGAAATAACCGGTCGCACTTTACGCATGGTACACGAAATCTGCGGGTCGCACTTTGATCTAAGGACGGAAATTGGGCGGGTCGCACTTCGTATAGGTTCCAAGGGCTCTGGGACGCACTTTGATTACACCCTTGTGAACCTTCCTGGGAAACCTTCCTCGCCACAGTTTCTTCTTGTTCTTGAGCAATTTTTCTTCAGCTTTAGCTGCTCCCGACCTCTGTCATGGTGGCCACACAAGTGGTGTCCAATGCATCCCCGCTCTCCCCTATAATTTTTCCTAACATGCGTACATCAAATGTCGTATATTTGGGTTCCCAACAAGGGGAGCATAACGACAGTGCGATTGAATAATTGATTGCCGAGGTTCAAAGCACCTACCGTCACGGCCTACATGAACAACGCATTTTGCTTAATGCTGTAATCCATGCAAATATCATACTTCCGTATTTGTAGTTTACAAAATTTTCGCGCAAATCGAACGGCAATGCCATGATCGTCACTTCGTGAGCGGATTTCCCTCCTGACTCCCTGACATCTTGGTCCTTCTCCATTGAAGTTAAATAGTAACAAGCCTTAAGTGGATGAGTTATGGCGAGGGCACCACTGACAGGAGCGAGATGTGCTACAACACTTGTTACCACTACAATCACACAGGGACCAGGAGCCCCTAAGGATCGAGAGCTCCTTCTATCCTCTGAGTCTCTCCTTATCCTGGGAGTACACGTACACTCGTATCCTGATCGCGCACGCCGGAAACTCATCTAAGTGGAAAATTACCTTGACGACCGAGCTCCTTCATTTTGATTGAAAAATTGAGCCCTTTATAATTGGCTAATAAAAAAGATTCAGAGGAAAGGAGGCTGGAAACCCATGCACAGTAAAGGCTAATAGAAGCAGGTTTGCCAGACCGCAGGTTTGTCGCATACACGCCCAAGATCGACACGGAAATTCTTCGTTTACGTATTCAAGTTATTACTTATTCGAATAGATAATCCACTCCAAGTTCGTGATAGGGTTGCGAACAACCGTATAGGCTCTAGAGGTCATGACGCGTTTTTTTGCGATTATTTTTTACTCTGTCAACTTTGACCTCGATTTTTACCTTCAGGGAGTAAACTTCAGGATATTCACTACATTGGAATCCTATAGAAATGTCACGGCGGGAGTCTCTGGATAATAAATAATACTACAATTAATCTTACCTTCAAAAATGTCATGTAGTTGAATTACCAGAGACTAATAGGAGAAATAAGAACAAATAATATTTAGAAAGTATTATCATAAAATTTTGGAATTAGTCGGAGGGCAAAAAGGTAAAGAGCAAGTCTAGCAGCAAATTGTGTGTAAAAGAATCTCATAAAAGGCGATCGACAGGGTATCATAATAATATCATAATACGAATATGTTATACATGCTATACATAAGTACACGAACATTCATGATGTACGCACCGCAGTCAGCATTAAAGATGAAGTTGAAGCAAGGAGGTCAGTATTTAGGTAGGTAGCTGTCGGAGTACCCTTCGGATTCAGGTACATTTTTATTCCATATTAAATTTACCTCATCAAGAAAATTTTACGAGGAATAAGAATCCGTTAACCCCCATCTTTTCGATTTTTCACCATTCTGGAAGTATAATAAAGCAAAAACCACGGTGAGAATTCTCCAAAAACGCTTAGTATCTCGTAAACAAAAATGACGACAACAATTTTGAAACCAGTGGTGCGTAGATAACACACAATACTTCCATATTTTGATACTTTGACTAATTTGGTGGCTACAATGATCTAAAGTGTCAGACAACACGCTATGAAAATTTTAAAACCCTCAAAATCAAACCACGCCCAGTTACCGGAATATAAATAATATCCACGTTTCCTGCAAGGTAAATCATGACCACAGACATTGAAAGTTTTTCCTGAAGCTCCGATCCGATTATGACGATTATAATACTTCCATTTACTTCGTATATATGGAAGTAGAAAGTCAAAAAAGTGGCCGATTCAACTGCCGATGAAAATGCAATTAATGTGGTACGAACAAAAAAGCAATCCCCCTATATGGAAAACATCAAAATCAAAACTACATTTTGCATAAAATAGTGCACATCAGAAAATTCGCTTCTTTCCCCCTAAAATTTCGAGATATGTAACTAAATATGTAAAAAATAATGAAATGTGTGAAAATATGAAATATACCCATACAACACATATGTGAAAATAGTTTAACAACAAGTGCAACTATTTGCGTACTTGAATCTTTTATCTTCAACCCTGACAATGTGTAAAATAAATATACTAATATTATTTTTAGTATTATTAGTTACCTAGTAGTACGAGTTACCTCGTATAATACTACTATTAATATAATAATACTATTATTTATTAATAAATAATAACTAATAGTTAATAATTATTAGTTATTATTTATTATTATAATTATTAAATATTATTATAGTTATCAGTATTATTAGTATTATTTTTAGTGCTATCTTTCGTATTATTTTCACACATTATGTAAAAATATAAATATAAAAAATTAAAAAATATAAATATAATATGTAAAAACGTAAAAATCCTATCCCTTATACGATCTTTATCCTTAGTAGCACACCACGCTCACTTATTAATACGGGTTGGTAACTAGATTACGGCATCGGGAAAGTTGAACGGGGGCAAAATGCCCAGTTTTTTGCGGACAACGGGCAAAAAAGAATTGAAAGCGATGGAACCGGTTCAGCTCCAGATCATGTGACAAGGTTCATCGATGCGTCGGCGTTGGTTCAGATTCAGATCAGATATCAACAGGAATGACGTTCACCAAAATGTAAGCTGACCTTATTCCACCCTCTATCAGTAGGCGCAGAGCACGCACCTTTCGACATCTGCAGCCCTGTGGATCCTATTTTTTTTTTGCTACGAAATATAAACCCTCCTAGCTCCTACGCATCTGAAGCTGAATAAAGTTCCAACATCAAGGGCTTCAGATCAGGCCAGCTTCCGTTTTCTACAAGTGAGGATGTGATTAAGAATTCATCCGTACGATTGGTCCATTCGATCCATATTGGTGCACCATTTTCCAAAAATAATGTACCTACCTATGTAATCGGTCAGGAATTTTGGTTCATTTTTCTCAAGAAATGAACCTCTGTAATCGGTCAGGAAAAAATTTTTTCTTAACGCCCCCTGAAAATGCTTTGGTTTACGTTTCAAGGGGTGTAGAATCCGAATCTGCAATAAAATTTTTTGTCCATCCACCGTACGCCGTCCGCTGTCCGAGGTTTTTCAGGGAAGAAGTTATAGAAATTTGTAGAAATTTTTACCAAAAAACAAGTTCCGTATGCAGTTGGTCCTAACGTCTCGACAGAACCCTACCTTAATGTTAAGGGTAGTAAAACAGCTGTTGAAGTGGGGAAAAATTCGTGCTTTTCAGGAAAAGTGCAACATAGGCATGTGAGGCATCATATACCACAATTTTTTATGCTGATTCGAATGAGACCATCGCTACGCCGGTAGCTTCAGCTGTTTAGGATTTATTGATGATTGATGACATTTTTTTATGGTTTTATTCCCACACACCTTTCTCTACTAGTATCATCCTGAGGGGGGTTCATCAGTCTTCCTTAGGGACTAAAGTAAAAAAATACAAAAAAGATTTTCCAACAAATACGCAACTGTTTTCACTAGATGAATGCGGGACACGGGAATGATCTCTTGATGATTCAATAGATTGGTGCTTCTTCAGATACCCAGAAAAATTTTGTACCCACGTCCCCAAATAACAGAGTTTTTACAGTGTATTTGATAAGCGCAGGGACCAATTTCACACATTTCATTTACTTTGATTTCAATTTCCTATTTCTGGATCACATCTGTAATTGCTCCGCAACAATTTTGTAAGTATGTGTTTGTTCAGCAGCGAAATCTCAAAATTCCCCTCCGCTCATTTCTATTCCAGGAATCTTACACTGTTTTTCCCGGGCTGTAAAAGCATGCTGGTACCCCTGGGCACCCTGCCATCCTGGCCGAGGGTTATCCTGCCAGTTCTTTGGGATCCTGCTAGTCCTGCTGCGATTGTATCCTTCGCACATTACGTAAGGACTTGGGAACATCTCTTCGGCCAATAGGGGGCCGTAGAATGCGTCACAGTAACCTAGTCACCATGGAGGCAGCCTCTCTGCGCCGTCGTTTCGAAACATCCTCTTCATAACTCGGTTCAATCTCATAACTTCTCCATCTCCCACGAGATGGATGCCTAGCATATTTTCCCTGAAAGCTGTGGTATAACCCAGGTCGACGCAGTCACGAGTTACCAATTCGCAATCGAACTTTTCCCGAAAACGCTCGATCAACGAATTTTTCACGTGTTTCCAATTTTCTTCAAACACACCCAACTACCCCTCAGATGCGTCAACTGACCTGATACTTTTTAGGGAGTTACACTCAATGAAAACTCGGCCCTGAAAAGGTGGCTGATTCTAGTTCTGGAGAAAACTGGAAGGGAGAGGTTACAAAAAAAAAATGAACGCTTGTGCAGAATTTGCAGAGTTCTTCGGATACAAAGAAAATTATGTGCACATGCCACTGATCTACTTAGCATCGTTTTTGTGTTATGTACCTATCCGAAACCTACCCAACAATTTGTTTTAGAATTTTTTGTTTTTTTTTGGTTTTAGAATTTTTTAATCGGTCTAACATTTTTTTTTGAAATTCCAAAACCCTTCACGCCAGTTTTTGACCTCATGTATTTTGTGTTATAATTATTATGAATCGGACTTCGGGTTTTTTTCGTGAATCTTTAAGTAGGTATTGACAAAAAACATGAAATTTGACAAATAATTGCGTTTTTTCACAGTGTTTTTGGTTTTACGGCCAAAGTATGGGGTTTAGGCGAAAAGTTGATGGAGAAGAAAATATCGGGCGTTAAATTTCCTATCAGATGCATTACTTGCGGAACCCTTGTTAAGGAATATGCACACGAGTGGGTCCGTGTTTTGGCTCGCGACCGCAGAACGGCGAATTTGGACAACGGCGAATTGACAGTGGACGTTTTGTGTAATAGCAATGGAATTGGGTAGACAGAAAGTCATTAAGTGGGTACCTATATTATTTGAAATTTATTTTCTGTGATACCTAGAAACATGATGTACCCATGTAAGTAACTATTCTATTTAGCAGCGTTTTTGATTTTAAGATGATTACAATGCTTCAAATTACGCTGTAAATACTTTCACATTAAACATGAACCTATTTGAAGAATTTTTCTGCAATCTAGGGTGATCACAGCAGTTTATTTTACTTTAAAAAAAAAAACGAATTCTGGAAACGAGATACTTACTAGGTTAAATAAATAATACTAATTTCTATGTGATATTATTTTTTGCCAATGAATAATGTTAGAAATATAAATAGTTGTCCATAACGGGTCCAGTGCAGGCATCGTCCGCGACTGAAGGAGCAGCATCTATCTATGCTTTGGTTAATGCTGCAATCAATGTTGGTATGCGTTTGGTGAGGCAGGGCAGAAGTATCCTGTTGGGAGAAGTATAGTATCAGTTACCAGATCTTGAGAAGTGCTGATATTTTAAATGTGATTTGTTACTAAATCGCCGGATATAATACATGGGGATACTGCATGAACCTGCAGTAAAACACAACAACGTAGATTGAGAATAATTCCTATTCGGGAATCGATGAAAGGCTATGAAGTTTGAAAAATCGTAAGTTTCGTTATAGGTTGAATTACGAGCATACATACTCGTACATAATGTACATACTCGTACATTCTGAGCGGCCGCTCACTCAAACTTAATTTTAAACTCAAACTCAAGATCGAACAAAAACTGAAACTGAAACTCAACCTCAAACTGATACTAAAACTAAAATTGGAACTCAAGCACAAACCAAATTGGAGCGCGATTCAAACTCAAACGCAGACTCAAACTCATACTCGAACTCAGACTCACATTCAAACCCATACTCAAACGTAATTCCAGCTCAGACTCAAACTCATACCCAAACTGAAACTTTAGTTCAAACTCAATACTGAAAACTTAATGCCTGCTGAAAATCAAACTCAAAGTCATAGGCCGAAAAAAACCATTCCGTTTCCATAAAATTCGCATGGTATGGAGACGGTCACAGCAACTTAGGTACTGTCAATCGCAACCACGATTTTCAAAGTCCCAATTTCAAGGTTGCTCGCTTGCTACCTCAAAATTCCGACTCAAACTCAAACTGAAACTCAAAATCAACTGGAACCATAACTGAAACTCAAGCTCATACTCAAAATCAAATGAATCTCAAACCAAAATTCGAACTAATACTGAAACTGAAACTGGAAATGAAACTCAAACACAAACGTAAAATCAAATTCAAACTCATCTTCACAAGTAATTCCAGCACTAGGTAACTCAAGTTCAAACTTGAACACAAACTCAAACGTAATTCCATCTCAAACTCACATTTAAACTCATATGAGTTTTTACTCAAACGTAATTCTAATTCAAACGCATATGTACTCAAACTCTAGATATAACTCCAACTGAAACTCCTACTAATCCTGAAACTCAAACTCATACTCGAACGTAATTCCAACTCAAACTCACAGTCAAACTAGTACTCAACCTCGAACTCGAACACAATCCCTGAGTTTGAGGTTGAATGTGAGTTTGAGATTGGGTTCGAGTTCGAGGTTGAGTATTAGTTTGAATGTGAGTTTATGTTCGAGTGTGAACTTGAGTTTGTGTTGGAATTACGTTTGAGTATGAGTTCATGTTTGTGTTTGAGTTTCATTTCCAGTTTCAGTATTAGTTCGAGTTTCAGTCTGAGTCTCTGCTTGAGTTTCAGTTTGAGTTTCAGTTGAGTTTGAGTTCGAGGTTGGGTATTAGTTTGAATGTGAGTTGGCATTACGTTCTAGTATGAGTTTGACTGTAAGTTTGTGTTCGTTTCAGTTTCAGTTTGAGTTTCAGTTTGAGTCCCTGCTTGAGTTTCAGTTTGAGTTTCAGTTCAAGGATGGGTATTAGGTAGCTTGAATGTGAGTTTGTGTTCGAGCTTGAATGTGAGTTTGTGTTTGTGGACTTGAGTTTGTGTTCGAGTTTGAGTTTCAGTATGTGTATAAGTTTGAGTAAGAATTTGTTTGAGTTGGAATGTGAGTTTGGGTTTGTGTTCGAGTTTGAGCTCGAGGTTGAGTATTAGTTTGAATGTGAGTCTGAGTTTGGGTTTGTCAAACTCAAATTCAAACTCGAACACAAACTCAGATTCAAACTAATACTCAACCTCGAGCTTGAACACAAAATCAAACTCAATCGTTATTCATACTCAAACTTGAACAGTAAATGTACAGTACGGATTCGGCTTTTTCGGCCACTGCTACTCCACGGATCGGAATCTATTCCTAGTTTGGAGGATAGAGGTCGTTAGCCGTTTAGGCGACGAATTATTCACCTCCGGCCACCTGAACCCAGCTCATCCTCATGAGATTTTTCCTGGATAGTATCCCTGCTCCAGTGATGCCAACCCATGAGTAAGCTTTTTCCCACATAATTTCCCACACATGAGCTGAATTTTCCATTAAAAAATCCCTCGCAAGGTCTAAATTTTCCTCGCATGCTTTTACGCATTTTATAGCTATTTACAAGGAAAATATCACTTTGTAGGGGTCTTAGGCCCTCTTTCCTAAAGATTTAATGTCCAATTGTGCCATTTTGGAAACTCATACAAGGCTGCTAAAAGACTTACCTTAATTGTTACTAAAATATCTCATAATACGGTAATGTTTTTACTTTAATTTATCATTAACGTTACCGACCTTGGTTTCCTATAGTGTACTACGTGATTTCCGTCCGTGGTCATACCAATAAAAAGTGATTAAACTATTACTTTGTTGAATTATTTTTACTGGATTTATATTGTTCTAGACCCCAGGCGAAAGTAGACCTGATTTTTTACAAAGCAAGATCGTGGACGAGTTATCCAAGCGAGTTTTTAGAATATTTCCCTCACGCGGCAAAAAATTCCCTTTTTCCCTCGCCTTTCCCACGGGCCTCTAAATTTCCCTAATTATGGGATTTTTTCCCTCGGTTGGCATCACTGCCCTGCCCGCCTACCCGCTATGATTGAATCAATACCTATGGTACTTGGCTCTTAGTATGCTATGTTCCTCATTGGATTCACGATAATGACTCATGTACTTACCGCAGATGAATGTACACTGACTGTTGGTTTGAGCTGCTTGCCTCTGTTGGTTGGCATACGTGCACAATGATGGCGCAAACGTATTCGCGGCAAACGGCTGCTGATTGGTCCAGCTTGGGTACTGCTGATTCAGGCTCACATACTGTGGTTGATACAGTTGATATGGTTGATATGGAGCAGGTAGTGGTGACAAAACGTTGTTTGGTGTTTCGATGTTGTTATTAAGAGTATTCACCGGTTCAAATTGGGTTCCTGATGGTACCGTTGGATTTGTCGATGGATTTGGCGATGGATTCGCCACAAAATAAGCTGCCGGCTGAGCAGCTGCAGGTAGGAATGTTGTCAGAGCTTGAGACCGATAAGTTGCTGGTATAGCCGATAATTGTGCTGCCTGCGCTTCAATTTGGGAAGTGGGAAACATAGCGAATGCAGGAGAGGCACGAATTGAGTTGTTCAACGGATCCAGTTGCTGAGGCAGTGGAATAGGTATTGGATTCTGTAGAGGGCTTACAACAGGATTTGAAACTGTGGCAGGTGAAACCACCGTACCCCCACTTGTAGCGTCTGGAATAGCCGCTTGTCTATAATTTCTCGGATTATTTGCCCACATTGTCCTATTCCACTGAAACCGTGGAATATTCACTTGCCTGTACCGACGTATATTTTCGTCAGCAGGTGATTGCCGATCTAGCAGTGGCTTGACAGGTTTTTCAATCAGGTCAACTTCCGTCAGTGTGTCAGCAAGTGCTTTAGCGTTATTAGCCATTCCTATGCTGTCAAGATTTTCCTTTATTCTGGGTGGAACTGATTGTAAACCGAAGTTATTGATGAGCATGGTGTTCCTGATTTCGCTTTGAGCATCGCGACCCGGATTGTCGTCGCTACCAACATATAACGTTTCGGGTCGAATATTTGAGTCCAAATTGCTCCTTGGATGGTCGCCGTTCACCTGAAACAAGAAAGCGATGTTTGGGAGTTATTAATTTGCTCACCCCGCTGCCATCAGTTTTACCTGTTTTTTCCAAAATTATGATATCTGCTAACTTGAATGCATCCATCCTATTCAGAGTTTGAAACACTGACTGCTTCTCGCTTTATTTGCTCGTCCGGTCGTTCTCACGATGACTTATTTATTTATTTTTGAAGTCAAATACCAGGGGTAGGGTCTTCAGATAAACTCGGTCTTTTTCGCCGAGCTTTTGAAAAATTATATTTTCTTCATCAGGGCTTGGAAACAGGTCTATTCAGTCACATAGTGACCACTGACTGTACCTATAGACCTATTTCCAAGCCCTGATGAAGAAAATAATTTTTTATTTTATTTGAAGACCCTACCCCTGATATTTGACTTCAAAAATTGAATAACTTCAACATTATGGTGAGGAATTTAATGCGCTTCCGAACGCTATGGTAAAAATTGAAGTTTTTGAAGACACTAGACAGGAATGGCCGTTTTAGTTAATTAAGATCGAAATCGCTAAAAAATCTTAGAAATGGAAAAGTGGCATTTAGATACGATTGAAAAAACATTTTGTAAAGTAACTTTTATCGGAAATTGGAGGGTAGAATTGATTCCCAGCCAGCAAGCTCCCCACATTCCTGTTAAAGAGAAAACCTGCCATCTAACTTTGTCAATGGAGTGAGAGGTAGCGCCATACGATATTTGTATTTGCAACATTTAATGTTTCTAACATTTACCTATCAAAACATGGAAGTATTGAGTGTTATCTACCCACCACTGGTTTTTATCTGGGGAATTATGCACATTTTTTAATTCCACTTAACTAATCTTTTGCTGTTTCCGTTTTGTTTTAACAAATAGAATTATAATATTGGATAAATCAGTGATATGAAGTGGTTACTTACATGTCGAGGGTGATTCCAGACTATAAGCACGAGCACGAGAGAAACGTTGAGTACCTTCGCCATCATTCCTTCTGGTTGCAAATTAATTCAAACATTGAGTGCTCGTCGTTACCTTCAGCCTATATACTCAATTGATAAAAGAATTTATCTGAGCCACCCCAACTTTGCCAGGAAAAGTGGAACAAGTACAATGTGTCGGAATTCCGTGTTTAATCAACATTTAACGTTATGCCTTTTTTTGGGCACCATCTGTGTCCCATACTGCTTCGCTCATTGTTTGCAGTATCTCAAATTTCAGTCTCGAAATGCCAATTGTTTCAACGTGATGGATGACTCATGTAGGTATGTGAAGCGATGATAAGCCAATTTGGGTCAGAACGGGTCATTCAATGCTTCAGCTCGAAGATTACGGAGGTAAGTACATCAATCAAGATAAGTCAATCAATAAGATAGGTAAATACTTTCCCTGCAACCATCAAAGATGCAATTTTATCGGCATTACACGATGAGTCCCACCAAGAAACCGGGGGAAACCCGAGTTTTTTGGGTGAGACGCATTTCATGTTACTTTTGAAACTTTTCTTCAAATTTCGACCTTGTTTTTCTGCCTTGGATTCAAGTCGTCTGTTCCTTCAGAATTACGAATTGTGTAGTTCCCGAACATAGTTTTTCCGACCAATACTCATTATTTCGACAGTCTTCGTTTAACGACTCCAAATTTTCAACGGATGTATTTACTTTTTCTCTAGCTCTCGAACTAGTTCGACTCAGCTGAGTTGAAAACCTCCAAGTTCTTGTAGGTATTTATTATTCTGGGTCTTGCGTATTCAAATTGTATTTTTACTTGTATATTTACTGGATAAATGGAAGTTTTGTAAAAAACTGAAAACCAGAAAGCTTCAGAAATTTTTAAAAAATATACAGTTTTACTCAGAGCAACTTTTCGAAAAAGTGTCCGTCTGTGAACATTCACAAAAATTCCCATCAACTCTCAACCTTTTTCAAAGTTCTTGTACCGGAATGTTAATCGGAATACCCGTCATACTGCTTAGCAGGAATCCGGATAACTCACAATACGTTCGATACATTGACAGTTTTAGGGGTTTCTATTTTATTTTCTTACGGCAACAGAAATGGACCGATTCGGGTGTTCTCGGTCTTGAAATGTTTGTATTATCTACCTTGCAGAATGCGTGCATTTTTTAATGTATTCCGGTAACTTGGCTTGTTAGGGGGTCCGGTGTGGCAGAGCGGTCCAAGGAGCTATCCGTTAACGGTCCACTGCAGAGGACTCGGGGGTTCGAATCCCCCGCCCTGCCCTGAAATATTAAATATTCATACAAATTTTGTGACCTTTGCAGGCACATCCTTTTAGTATAAAGTTTTTCTCAGAAAATCTCACATTTAACCTTGTTAAAGGTTAACAAGGTTGAACCAAGCAGATTCACACGCCACCCGTGCCCATCAACCCAACTACTCTACCCAACTCGATCAACCCAACTAGATCTACTCATCCATTTTCAATATTTTTGTACTTTTTACCCCTCAACAGACAGACCTCAGCTTCGGTAAGGTTTCAGTGCTTGAAAGGCTTCATCGTCTCTCATGGGAACCTCGTCGAACGGCCAGTGGCTGCTTTCTTCGGACATCTTGGGTGTCCCTGACTCTGAGGTCGTCCCTGTCCACTGACTCGGAGTCTGATCTGGGGTGGAATGTGGTCGGCAAGCTTGTGTTTCTCCGGCCGCTGTCAGCGGTGTAACTTGCACCTGATAAGTTACTCTGCCGATTCCGTACCCTGCTTCGTACAGACTATACCGTTTACAAACTGATGAGTTCTTATGTGAATGCTGATGGTGATTTTCTGTACGACCATACTGCGGCGGATCCAGAAATCTCATTGGGGGAGGGGGGCATCAAGTCGACCCGTATACAAATCTAGACCGATATATTCTTCAGCAATGTGCATGGGGTCTTGCTGGAAATGAGTATAATGTTACAGGTAAGTACCAAAAGTCCCACTAGACTTAGAGTCAAAGCGAAGGGGGGGGGGCTAAAACTGTCGAAACGAAATTGAACTTTTTTTTACTGCAATCATTTAATTCTGAATTGAATTTTTTCCTTTTCCCCTGTCATAGGCTTAGGGACAACACTCGGCATCGGATGCCTCCGTGAATTGAATTATTAGGTTATTCTGAAAATATTTTTTGTATCCATCCATGATGGACGCCCATGTCCAATTTTGAAATAATTTCTTACGTGCCTGATGGCTATCATGAGTACAAAATCGCATCAACTGTTTTCGCGCCGCGTCATCTCAGTCGTTATAATATAATTCGATACCCTGGAGGGGCTTGAATTCCGCTGCGTTGAGACCTGATGTGGAAGTGATCCTGGAAGTGAGGATTCCACAATAAAACCGTTATGGGGTAGGATGAGGACTGTGTACAAAAACCCCAGGTACCCGGGGGACCTGGTGAAAAGTTAGGTGAAAAAGATGGTCCCATCCACAAAACATACTCTCATATTATGAGACACAGAACGTTATACCTGTGCAGAGCAGGTCATAGTGCATCTGTATGTGTAATGACTGTGGGAACCATTTCACTATTAAAGGACCGAGCACCCTCAAATTTGGTTTCCATACATCTACTTTCTGGTTTCATGAAACGCGTATGGTCTGCACAAAACTTTTGTCCTCCTCATGCATGAATATTATGCATCAGATCGATTACAACAGGTATCTGTATAATTCCATAATTACTCAGTAACTATGGAAGAACAAGAGTCGAGATTATTGAGAGCTATCTGCAGATAGATTACCTTGCAGAATATGTAGACATTTTTTATATTCCGATAACTTGGCGTATTTTTATTTTAGGCGTGTTTTAAAATTTGCATACGGAGTTTTTTGATATTTTTGACCAGAACACCCTCAAAAGTAGTCAAAATGTGATCGAATTGTGTCACACTTTTACGTTTCAAAATATGGAAGTATTGTGTGCCTCTCTGGTTTTTTCTAACCTTCTATCCCGACTTACCCTTTTTTGAGGGCTCTAGTTTGTTACACTTATGTTTTCGAAGAATACGGAAGCAACAAAATTTGTTCATTCATTAAAAATAATAAAAAATAATAATAATCATTTAATGATAATTATCAGCATGATACAGAGTGAGTACACGTAATAAGCTGATCAGAACTTTAAGCATCTTTGGCGCATATGTGAGGTTGGCGCCACTGCATTTTAAACCCCCAAAAGAGCGGTCTGATGAGTTGAGTTGGCCCATTTGCCAGCAAACCCAGACTGAGGGATAGAAGATGTCTTTCTAGTCCTAATTGGCTACACTGGTCGGAGCTCATTGTCAAAGGGAGCATCAGAGTCAGATTCTGACTTCCAGTTTTCTTTGCATAGGTCCAAAAAATCTTTGATGGGTAGCTGTGCGAAAAGACAATTCGTATAACAAACATTTTAAGGGCAAGAACGCTCAAACCGGTACATTTTTGTGACCGGAAAAAAAAATAAAATAGAAAACACTAAAAGTGCTAATATATCGGAAGTACCGGTGAGTAATTCGAATTCGGTGTGAGCAATTCGAATTCCGGTTAAACAGGGTGATAGGTCTTACTGAGACAAAAATGTTAGTCCAAGAAATTCGAAAAAAGTTAGGTTTTTCTGAAGCTCCGTTCAATTGTCGAATTCTCAGTAAATAGGGAAGTAAAAAGAAGTTTTTGGAACTCGCGGGTGTCTTAGCCCCCCCCCCGTCTCGACATTGAGTAGTTTACCTAGTCATGACTGTATTAGGGTGGTACCTATTCATAATGCCTAGGGTATTTCAATGACTATCTCTCGTATACCTATAACAGGCAAAGAAAATAAAAAATGAGGACGCAGCGTTACGTTATATTACGTGATGTTGGCAGTTGTGTTGCTGCATTATGTTGGCATTTTTGTATTGATGGTGGGGTCATGGGATCCAAAGGCTAAGCGGAACGCGGCTATAGAAACGAGAAGGGAGTTGATCGTCCCGTTTTTGTGAGGCCATATGGACTCAAGGGGTTCACTTTCCACCCGCATATTTACCTGCTCTTTTCTCCTCCTTGGCTCCCACTATTGCTTCAAGCTGCAATCAAAAACCACATCATTGTCAAATCTCATCTACAACTTGAGACCATAATGGCCCTACATGCCTTATTCATGTACCTTAGTAACATAGTTCGCAGATCCAGGCATGAATCTGGGAAGTATGTTCATTGTCAACTATCATAGCCTATTTTTGCAGATGTTTCCAGTGTTTCGGAAAAACGCGATTTTGAGCCATTTCGAATATTTATTGAAGCCTCAAAGGGCTCAAGACTAAGGGTTGATGCGTACATGGGTATTACCCAGAACATCTCTGAGCTTTTGGTTTATTGTCCAAAAATAAATCATTGTAAGAGCCCAAAAAACATTTTTTCTAACCCCCCTAAAATTGTCATGGTTTAGGTAAGTACTTTTCAAAGAAATTTCTGTCTATAGCCATCAACACTTTTCCTCCCTCCACACGGTGTAGAGTTACGTCTCAGGTGATCAAAGAGGAAGGCGGGAATTATTTGTATCCTTTTTGGAACTGCATGGAGGTTGTTCTGATCTGGAGAACAATAAAAAACTAAATTCATTTTTGCTTCCATATTCCAAATGTAAATGGGAGTATTGCAATCGCCCAAAAATTGAGAATCGGAACGAAGCTTTAAAAAAAACTTTTACTCGCAATCACTTCCTGAACAAGTGTCTGTGTATCCGTGTGTCCGTCTGTGGTCATTTACAAAAATGGCCATAGCTCCCTCATTTCTCAATATTTTTCCAAGTTTCTTGGACTGAAATTTTCGTCTCGGCAAGGCCTAACACCCTGTTTAATCGGAATTTGAATAACTCACCGCACTCCCAATATATAAGCACTTTTAGCGATTTCATTTTATTTTTTTCCGGCCACAAAAATGAACCGATTCGGGCGTCCTTGGTCTTAAAATCTTTGTTTTACCTTGCAGAGCATGTGGATATTTTTTATGTTCCGATAACTTGACGTATTTTGATTTTAGGCGAGTTTTAAAACTTTCATAGTGATTTTTTTATATTTTCGACCTAAACACCCTCAAAAGTAGTCAATATAAGTACAATGGAATGGTTTTTTACCCCCCCCCTTCTTTACGTATCACAATATGGAAGTATTGTGTGTTATCTACGCACCACTGGTTTTTTTTCTGGTCATAATAATGAACCTATTCGAACATTCCTTGAGCACCACTGGTTTCTGTTCGGTCTATAGATGATTCATTCGCTCCTTTTCCAATACAATCTTCCCATTTATTCGCAAATATGTGGACGTAAAATGTTGTTCATGAACTTCTAGACTATGAGTTGGAATTATTGTGCTTTATCGTCCCATTTATCCTGCTATCATTTCACTCATCATCTGTCGACCGAAAGAAAATCAAGAGTGATCTGCATTACTTAATGCTTAGTCTGCATTCGTATTCGATAACTGCTTAGCTGGGACAAAGTTAGCCGAATGGAATGTGTCATGAAAAAAATACGAATCTCAAGCGCCAACGCGATAAGCTATGAATTAAACTCATTGTGTCAGCCTGTAAATACTTCAGTTTTGAAGCACTGGTGATGAGCGATGTAACTGAATTAACGACAACTGAAATAACAGCCGGTTAAAGGGAAATATTTAGTTGCTTTTAATTATTGAAGCGTCCATAACCATGGGCGTGATTAATACCAATCTAAACTTTAAAAAAATCGCATTCGCCAATGGTACAGAATTTTACCATGAATAAGTATTTATGATAGGGCTCCATGGTCATACATGACCATATGTTATATGACCATAATATGGTCATATATATACTACTACAGTATATTATACTACTTTATGACTGCGATGCATCGGAGTTTTTGTTTTTGACTTTATATCTGGTTACAGCGTTTTTAAAAACCTTCAGAATACAATTTTTAGCACAAAATTATGTTTAATTCAGCCATGAATCGCGGATGAAAATTTAAAGGGTTGCTCGAACAAACCGGCATTTCAAGCGAGTGCGAGCGAGAAAGTTCAATAAGTAGGTACCCCATACCGATACCTTGTAATATTCCTACGAAACGGAACAAAGATTTGATAAACCATTGGTGCGTAGATAACACACAATACTTCCATATTTTGGAACGTGCCGATCGAACTAGCCCAAGTTTTGAGTTGTTTTGAGTGTAACTCTTAAACAACGCTTCTTTCAGGAAGTTTTACTCAATCCAGAAGTGGACAGCATGAAAGTGAGTGACCACCTTGAATGAGAAACCCAAATCAGCCGTTTGGCCACAATCGATCGTCAAATTTTGAAAAGTATCCTCAACCGGCTAAAAATTGAGCAACGCGTAGGTATTAAAAAGCTAAAAAAAGCGAACCAGAAGTTCAAACATTGCGAAATAATTGAGTTCCGAAACCGGCTCAATCCATGTTTTTCCGGGATTAACCTTTTTTCCGCTTTTCCCAAGTTCTTGATCAATTCTATCGCCCTGCAACGCCTTATGGACCAAATCCGCTTCCGAAACAGTGGTTTCGTTTCAATAGTGCGCTCCTCAAGAAAACGTCATTGCGTTTTGGAAAATTTTGAAGTTTGGATTGAGCCGGTTTTGAAACTGCACGCCTCAATTGTGAATACATAGTCGCGAAAATGGTAAGTGATAAATAATTCAACTATTGTCTATCGTACGGCCCGTTGTGCCATGACACCAATGACTTCAAGCCGGAGGAACACCCTTCACGAGTCGTCCGGATCCCCTTCTGCCCTTTTCAGTTGTTAGCCAGCGCCCCGACTGCCTCCCGCTATAGCCCCGACGGGCGACAGTCCCCCGAGAAGGAAATCGGTGAGTAGGAAGTTAGCTAGTGCGCCTCAACGAGGTCAGCCTCAACTCGAGCGATAACCAGCTCACAATCACAAACGCCTCGCTAATGGAAATGACATCCAACTCCCCATCAGCGTTACGCCTAACTCTCCGCACCTACTGCGAAACACCCCCGGGTCAAAAACCGATACCCGTGTCTTAAACAGTGATTGAAATGTGTTGAACAAAAAAGGCGACCCCCATAACTATTGAAACTTGCCTTAAATCAAACCAGTGGTGCGTAGATAACACACAATACTTCCATATTTTGAAACGCAAAATTGTGATACAATTTGATCATATTTTGACTGCTTTTGAGGGTGTTTAGGTCAAAAATATCAAAAAACTTACTATGCCAATTTTTAAATTCGCCCTAAACAAGAATACGCCAAGTTATCGAAGTATAAAAAATATTCTATCATTCTGCAAGGTAAAACTAAGATTTTAAGACCAAGAACGCTCAAATCGGTTCATTTTTGTGGAAAAAATACAACAGAAAACACTAAAAATTCAAATATATCGGAAGTACTGTGAGTTATTCAAATTCGGATTAAACAGGGTGTTAGGTCTTGCCGAGACAAACACACAGATACTTGTTCGGGAAGCGATTCTGAGTAAATGTGTATTTATACACATAAGTATACACATACTTATAAGTAAACGTTTTTTCTGAAGCTCATTTCCGATTCTCGATTTTAGGACGATTGCAATGCTTCCATTTACTCTGTAAATATGGAAGTAAAAATGGCTCCACCTCAGACCTTGCCTTAACCTTTTTTCGATGTTTCCCATACCGTGAATAGGTCTCGTCATGAGTTGTTTTCCCGTAGTCGTTCCTAATTTAGAAATCTTCACGAACTGAAGGAATTAAATTTTTCTTTTATATGAAATTTTTCATCACCATTTTCATCTAGAATCAAATTCATATGTAGGTTATACGAATTGATATTTCAGCATTTTCGCGCCCTTTTTCGACTCACCAAGGCGAACCTATAAGGACCGAAATCTTAGTCAGCGGGGTCAAGACCTATTCAATGTTATAGGCACTCCAAAATGAGGCTGGTTGACTACCTGTGGCTGTTATGGCCATTTTCGAACGGGCAGAAAGTGGCTTTTTGTATTGAAAATCACAATGAGCACAATAGGCCAGGTTAATGATAGCTCTCCTCCTCCATTGAGAAGCTGCCTTGCCAAATTTTACAAGTGTGAGTCTTTTTAAGTGAGCGTACACATCTGCCACCGCTGTGTATGTATGCAAGTGGCGTTGGAGGGTGAAAAGGGCCCACCCCCATCACCGAACAGCGCCTATCTTACGAGCGGTTTTCCCTGACGGAACCTCATTGCCATTATCACCTTTGGTACTATAGTTGGCTCCAAATGGCTGACAAATAGCCCGATTTTACTATTGATGTGCTTTGCTGACCCACCTATATCAAGCTAATATTAATTCATTTGTCCCTTTCAATAAATACCTAGATGAAATTAACATTCTGAAGGTCGGTTTTTCAATATTTGGTTCATTTTTCTTAAGTTGTATCTATCAAGTAAAGTAGGTGATGTAGGTTTTTGGCTGCGTTGAAAAAAAAATTCTTAGTCCCCATCTAAAACTTAAATTTGTCTTTGCAATCGAAAAATGAAATTATTAAGAATTTGCAGAGTTCTTCGGATACCCAGGAAAACGGGGGGGGGGGGGTGCGTAGATAACACACATTACTTCCATATTTTGATACGTACATTATTAACACAATAGGATTATGTTTTGACTGCTTTTGATTGTGTTTAGGTCAAAAATATAAAAAACTCACGATGCAGATTTTAAAATTCGCCCAAAATAAGAATACGCCACATTATCGGAACATAAAAAATATCTACATACTCTGCAAGGTAAAACAAAGATTTTAAGACCAAGAACGCCCAAATAGGTTCATTTTTGTGGCCTGAGAAAAATAAAATAGAAAACACTAAAAATGCAAATATATCGGAGGTACTGTGTGTTATTCAAATTCCAATTAAATAGGGGGTTAGAACTCGCGAAGACAAACATTTCAGCCATCATTCTCTAAGCCTATGTTCGAGCTCAGCTGCAGTTGATGAATTTTTGGCTAATTTGGCTTCAATTTGGTCTAAACTTTGCCACGCAGACTATGGCAAAGTGAGCTCAAGTAGAAAAAACAATTGGCAGGATTGTGAACCATTCCATCCAAACTGCTTCTACAGGCAGCACGGTCGTCTTGTTAGAAAGGTCCAACCGACAGACCGATATCGACAGACAGACCAACTGGGTTATTAATACACGTATATAGGTAACTGTATTATGTAAATTGGGTCCGAGCTGCTGCTGCGGGTTTACATAAGGTGAAAGTGTGGAAGGAACCACTTGCATAAACGTCCGAGGCGCACGTTACATTGTGGATAGCCCAGCCAGGTCAGGTCTGGTCTGGTCTGGTCTGCTGGCCTGGTCATTTACTGGAGTTGGAGCGTTGTTGCTCTGACTCTGTGCCACTGCCTCCTTGCCCTGGTCCAGTGATCTGCACTCGCGGCTGCAGGCCGATCTGAGTAGTGCGCCGCCAACACCGCATTTGCGGTTACGTCAAGCCGGCGCTATGACGCCCTCGGCCTTGTTTATGGTTATGCTAAGGACCTAGTTTGCTGAAAATATTACAACGACAGTCAATCTCGACGGGGCCAAATTTAAATTCGACGATAGTGAAAAATCAAAATTCCTCAGTTGAGGCAAATTCACAAGTGCGCGTCTTTGTGCGTTGCGGAAAGGTCCGGGAAACACCATTTGAACACCATTTTTACCATGATTACGATTGAACCATCTCCCCCAAACACAAAATCATATGCCCTCTCAAAGACACACGATTACAAAAATTGTTCAATATCCTCAAAATTCATAGGAATACGAATCTCTATGGAAAGAGTAGCATTGTTGATTTTTTCCTCATCCGGGATTGCGGGAAATATTTATCGATTTGATATTTCCCGCAACTCCGGATGCGGAAAATTAGAGAATATAAAATGAGAACAATAGAGGATATTGAACTATTCTTGTAATAAGTGTCTAAGAAAAGGGAATATGGGGGGGAGTCTATGGGGGAGGGGGGGGGGCGTTTGTGTTTGGGGGAGATGATCGAACACATAATCGAACTTGAAGTCAAACTGACAGTGAACAGAAACTCAAACTCATAATCAAACTCAAAGTCAAACACACAATGAAAAAGAAACTCAAAATCGAACTCAAAGTCAAACTCACAATGAAATAGAAACTCAAACTCATAATCAAACGAGAAGTCGAACTGACGATGAAACCGAAACTCAAACTCATGATCGAACTCGAAGTCAAACTGACAATGAACAGAAACTCAAAATCATAAATGAACTGACTATGAAACAGAAACTCAAACTCACAATCGAACTCAAAGTCAAACTGACAATGAAACAGAAACTCAAACTCATAATAGAACTCGAAGTCAAACTGAAAATGAAACCGAAACTCAAACTCATAATCGAACTCGAAGTCGAATTGCGGATGAAACAGAAACTCAAACTTACAATCGAACTCGAAGTCAAACTGACAATGAACAGAAACTCAAACTCATAATGGAAATCACAGTGAGTTTGAGTTTCTTTTTGATTGTGAGTTTGACTTCGAGTTCGATTACGAGTTTGAGTCTCGGTTTAAATTCAGTTTGACTTCGAGTTCGATTGTGAGCTTGATTTTCTGTCTCATTGTGAGTTTGACTTCGAGTTCGATTATGAGTTTGGGTTTCTGTTTCATTGTCAGTTTGACTTCGAGTTCGATTTTAACTTCAAGTTTCTGTTTCATTGTCAGTTTGAGTTCGAGTTCGGTTATGACTTTGAGTTTCTGTTTCATTGTGAGTTTGACTTCTAGTTCGATTATGAGTCTGAGTTTCTGTTTCATTGTCAGTTTGACTTCGAGTTCGATTACGAGTTTGAGTTTCTGTTTCATTGCCAGTTTGACTTCGAGTTCGATTTTGACTTCAAGTTTCTGTTCCATTGTGAGTTTCACTTCAAGTTCGATTATGAGTTTGAGTTTCTGTTTCATTGTCAGTTTGACTTCGAGTTCGATTTTAACTTCAAGTTTCTGTTTCATTGTCAGTTTGAGTTCGAGTCGGTTATGACTTTGAGTTTCTGTTTCATTGTGAGTTTGACTTCTAGTTCGATTATGAGTCTGAGTTTCTGTTTCATTGTCAGTTTGACTTTGAGTTCGATTACGAGTTTGAGTTTTTGTTCATTGTCAGTTTGAGTTCGAGTTCGATTGTGAGTTAAAGTTTCTGTTTCATTGTCAGTTTGACATCGAGTTCGATTATGAGTTTGAGTTTCTGTTTCATTGTCAGTTTGACTTCGAGTTCGATTACGAGTTTGAGTTTCTGTTTCATTGTCAGTTTGACTTCGAGTTCGATTTTGACTTCAAGTTTCTGTTTCATTGTCAGTTTGACTTCGAGTTCGATTATGACTTTGAGTTTCTGTTTCATTGTGAGTTTGACTTCGAGCTCGATTTTGACTTTGAGTTTCTGTTTCATTGTCAGTTTGACTTCGAGTTCGATTATGACTTTGAGTTTCTGTTTCATTGTGAGTTTGACTTCGAGTTCGATTATGAGTTTGAGTTTCTGTTCCATTGTGAGTTTGACTTCAAGTTCGATTATGAGTTTGAGTTTTTGTTCATTGTCAGTTTGACTTCTAGTTCGATTATGAGTTTGAGTTTTTGTTCATTGTCAGTTTGAGTTCGAGTTCGATTGTGAGTTAAAGTTTCTGTTTCATTGTCAGTTTGACGTCGAGTTCGATTATGAGTTTGAGTTTCTGTTTCATTGTCAGTTTGACGTCTAGTTCGATTATGAGTTTGAGTTTCTGTTTCATTGTGAGTTTGACTTCGAGTTCGATTTTGACTTTGAGTTTCTGTTTCATTGTCAGTTTGACTTCGAGTTCGATTTTGACTTCAAGTTTCTGTTCCATTGTGGGTTTCACTTCAAGTTCGATTATGACTTTGAGTTTCTGTTTCATTGTCAGTTTGACTTCGAGTTCGATTTTGACTTCAAGTTTCTGTTTCATTGTCAGTTTGACTTCGAGTTCGATTATGACTTTGAGTTTCTGTTTCATTGTGAGTTTGACTTCGAGTTCGATTTTGACTTCAAGTTTCTGTTTCATTGTCAGTTTGACTTCGAGTTCGATTATGACTTTGAGTTTCTGTTTCATTGTGAGTTTGACTTCGAGTTCGATTATGAGTTTGAGTTTCTGTTCCATTGTGAGTTTGACTTCAAGTTCGATTATGAGTTTGAGTTTTTGTTCATTGTCAGTTTGACTTCTAGTTCGATTATGAGTTTGAGTTTTTGTTCATTGTCAGTTTGAGTTCGAGTTCGATTGTGAGTTAAAGTTTCTGTTTCATTGTCAGTTTGACGTCGAGTTCGATTATGAGTTTGAGTTTCTGTTTCATTGTGAGTTTGACTTCGAGTTCGATTTTGACTTCAAGTGTCTGTTTCATTGTCAGTTTGACTTCGAGTTCGATTATGACTTTGAGTTTCTGTTTCATTGTGAGTTTGACTTCGAGTTCGATTATGAGTTTGAGTTTCTGTTCCATCGTGAGTTTGACTTCAAGTTCGATTATGAGTTTGAGTTTTTGTTCATTGTCAGTCTGACTTCTAGTTCGATTATTAGTTTGAGTTTTTGTTCATTGTCAGTTTGAGTTCGAGTTCGATTGTGAGTTAAAGTTTCTGTTTCATTGTCAGTTTGACGTCTAGTTCGATTATGAGTTTGATTTTCTGTTTCATTGTGAGTTTGACTTCGAGTTCGATTTTGACTTCAAGTTTCTGTTTCATTTTGAGTTTGACTTCGAGTTCGATAATGAGTTTGAGTTTCTGTTCCATTGTGAGTTTGACTTCAAGTTCGATTATGAGTTTGAGTTTTTGTTCATTGTCAGTTTGACTTCTAGTTCGATTATGAGTTTGAGTTTTTGTTCATTGTCAGTTTGAGTTCGAGTTCGATTGTGAGTTAAAGTTTCTGTTTCATTGTCAGTTTGACTTCGAGTTCGATTATGAGTTTGAGTTTCTGTTTCATTGTCAGTTTGACGTCTAGTTCGATTATGAGTTTGATTTTCTGTTTCATTGTGAGTTTGACTTCGAGTTCGATTTTGACTTCAAGTTTCTGTTTCATTTTGAGTTTGACTTCGAGTTCGATAATGAGTTTGAGTTTCTGTTCCATTGTGAGTTTGACTTCGAGTTCGATTATGACTTTGAGTTTCTGTTTCATTGTCAGTTTGACTTCGAGTTCGATTTTGACTTCAAGTTTCTGTTTCATTGTCAGTTTGACTTCGAGTTCGATTATGACTTTGAGTTTCTGTTTCATTGTGAGTTTGACTTCGAGTTCGATTTTGACTTCAAGTTTCTGTTTCATTGTCAGTTTGACTTCGAGTTCGATTATGACTTTGAGTTTCTGTTTCATTGTGAGTTTGACTTCGAGTTCGATTATGAGTTTGAGTTTTTGTTCATTGTCAGTTTGACTTCTAGTTCGATTATGAGTTTGAGTTTTTGTTCATTGTCAGTTTGAGTTCGAGTTCGATTGTGAGTTAAAGTTTCTGTTTCATTGTCAGTTTGACGTCGAGTTCGATTATGAGTTTGAGTTTCTGTTTCATTGTCAGTTTGACGTCTAGTTCGATTATGAGTTTGAGTTTCTGTTTCATTGTGAGTTTGACTTCGCTTTCGATTTTGACTTCAAGTTTCTGTTTCATTGTCAGTTTGACTTCGAGTTCGATTATGACTTTGAGTTTCTGTTTCATTGTCAGTTTGACTTCGAGTTCGATTATGACTTTGAGTTTCTGTTTCATTGTGAGTTTGACTTCAAGTTCGATTATGAGTTTGAGTTTTTGTTCATTGTCAGTCTGACTTCTAGTTCGATTATTAGTTTGAGTTTTTGTTCATTGTCAGTTTGAGTTCGAGTTCGATTGTGAGTTAAAGTTTCTGTTTCATTGTCAGTTTGACGTCTAGTTCGATTATGAGTTTGAGTTTCTGTTTCATTGTGAGTTTGACTTCGAGTTCGATTTTGACTTCAAGTTTCTGTTTCATTGTTAGTTTGACTTCGAGTTCGATTATGACTTTGAGTTTCTGTTTCATTGTGAGTTTGACTTCGAGTTCGATTATGAGTTTGAGTTTATGTTCCATTGTGAGTTTCACTTCAAGTTCGATTATGAGTTTGAGTTTCTGTTTCATTGTCAGTTTGACTCCGAGTTCGATTATGAGTTTCAGTTTCTGTTTTATTGTCAGTTCGACTTCGAGTTCGATTATGAGTTCGAGTTTCTGTTTCATTGGGAGTTTGACTTTGAGTTCGATTTTGAGTTTGAGTTTGGTTGTGAATTCGACTTAGTTTTGTTATGCTGTGTGTCTCGTTCGGATCAGCATCAAAACATCTTCCTGAAAAGCACGAACCTCAACAGTTGGTTTTCTCACCTCAACAGGTGTTTAACTTTCCATAAAATTTAGGTAGGGTTCTGTCGAGACGTTATGACCAACTAAATACAGAACCTAATTTTTGGTGAAAATGTAAAAAATTTACGGCGTACGCCTTATGGGAAAAGATTTTTGTTGCAGATTAGGATTCTACACCCCTTGAAACGTAAACCAACAAATTTTCAGGTGGTGTTGAAAAGAAACTTTTCCCGACCGATTGCAAAAATTCATTTCTTTAAAAAATGAAACAAAATGTAAGCACCGAAATAATTTTTACTTTCCGGCTTACTACTGTTTTAGAGATGTGTCGGTAGGTATCAACTAAAAAATAGGTATGTTCCTACAGTATCCTGTGTTCATTGCATTCTTCAGTTCAAATGGGTGCAGTTCGAAAAGTGAACCCTCTTCTCCGTTCCAATAGCGCATGTCGTACGAAGCATTTGCAGTTGAAGCTGTTCTCACGCGTGGCGCACACAGTACCTACGAACATGACACGGGTAAAATTACGGACGGGCCGGCCGATGTTTGGTATTGCGAGGTGAGCGGAAATCACGCATACCTCCACACGACAAACCGCCAGCGGTCACCAGCAGCGCCATCGGCATACCAACGTTTCTTCGTATTCGTGTTAGTAAAAACCACAAATCTGCTCACTCCGGTCCAAATCGGATAGAATGAAAACGAAATTTTTTCGAATGGTAGGCATGCCACAAAAAATATTCCCTCATTCTTTCCGCTTGCTCTTGAACACTCTTTCGTTCTCTTACTCCGAATCTTTCCTTGCTTTTCCGTGTGACATTTCTATTCTTTTCCTGTCGGCCTTTCACTATAATATAGTTGACGTCGGTCCAGTGCAAGAATGGTCTAACTCTGGAAGAAGCGTTTTTGAGTTTTTTGCACGAAGCATTTTCAATTTACCTATACTTTCATCCTGCAAGACCTTACTTTCTATAACTCAACGGAAAAACGCAAAATCGAGTGCACCTAAAGTGGCCATCTTGGAATTACAATTAAGTACAAAACTTGACCATCACGTATTAGCTCTGTAAAGAACGACACTTAATGTTATTTTCATAAAGATTGTTCCGTTCAACAGCAGGTCAACCTGTGATGTCGCTATTTTGGTATAAAAAATGAAAATCTATACGAGAGGTCTGTGTAAAGGTGAGTGCAGAATTTGGACCTGATGGGATAGCTCAGAAGGATAGTATTGAAAAATTGTCAAAACGAAAACTTTTAATGGCTCTCCCGAAAAATCGAGATTTTTGAGATAGACCACTCTTGCACTAGACCTGCGATATGGATTGTTCCTGTGAATCCCTACAGAATTGAACTCAAATTCGGAAAAATGCTCTTTCCCATTACCCTTGAACTATAGCGTTTTTGACTAGAAATAATTCATTATCATCAATGACAAATTCCTCTTTGTGGTGACAAATTTACTGAAAAAGTGCGTCCAGACAGTTTCATTGCCTCGACATGCATCCGCTCTCAGCAGCTCCTCGATTAATTTTAGTGCAACTCAATAAACAGTTCAGATCGCGTGCCTTCGGAGTTGTTATGAATACTTACTGTTTGATTACGCAGCGATCTTACGGTGCACTGGCGAACAATGTAGAGCTTCATACTCACAACATACTGAGGATAAGCAGATGACTAAGTAGGTAACAAGACTACACCATCATCGATGACCTCGTTTTTATGTGATTGATCCTTTTCAATCGCCTTCTATATTCTGGGAATGACTAACATCTTATGCGAGCATAAATGAATGTTGAGTAGTAAAATTAATGGTAGAGTTTTATATAAATTAATAGTTTCAATGCTATCAGCAATATTAAAATTTATCCTCCCATCGCACTTGCTATTGCAAAGGTCAAAACGCTGAAAGATGATAATCGGGCTCAGAGGGGTCCCGGAAAATAAGGGAACATCGAAAAAATGTCATCATTATAGTAATCCATAATCTTTCCCATCGATTGAAGTGGTTGGCCAGAAAAAAACCAAAATGAACCCTTGTGCAGAAATTGCAGAGTTCTTCGGAAACCCAGGAAAACCAGTGGTGCATCGATAACACTCAATACTTCCATATTTGGATACGTACATTTTCGGCACAATTTGATTATGTTTTGACTGCTATTGAGGGTGTTTAGGCCAAAAATATATAAAAAAAAACTCACTATGCCAATTTTAAAACTTGCCTAAAATAACAATACGCCAAGTTATCGAATTCAAAAAAATTTCCACATATTCTGCAAGATAAAACGAAGATTTTAAGACCAAGAACGCCCAAATCAGTTCATATTTGTGGTTAGAAAACATAAAATAGAAAACACTAAAAATGCAAATATATTGGAAGTACTGTGAGCTATTCAAATTCCGATAAAACAGGGCGTTAGGCCTTGCCGAGACAAACATTTCACTTCAAGAAATTTGAAAAAAGGTTAAGAATTGAGGGAGCTATGGCCATTTTTGTAAATGACCACAGCCGTACACACGGATAGACGGACGGAAGGACAGACGGACACACAGACACTTGATCGGGAAGTGATTCGGAGTGAATGAGTATGGGTAAAAGTTTTTTCCGAAGACAGATTCTCGATTTTAGGAAGATTCCAATACTTCCATTTACTCTGTAAATGTGGAAGTAATATGGTATTCCAACGAAGGAATTTCTGTATTGCCCTCAACAAACCTGGCATCTTCCAATAATGAATTATCGGATCGAAAATCGCCCCAACTTATATTCATATAATCTTGATGTACCCTGAAAATTCAGGTTTTCCTAAACCTAGATCGGCAATAGTAGGGAACTCGTTTGAGAAATAACATTTATTTAATGATATTATTGAATAATATCAGTAGGGTCAGCTTCAGGGTAGAATACGCATCTGAGGCGGGTAAGTAGAAGCCACTTGAAGGCAGGAAAAAGGTGATTCGCAATGGGGCGCAGCAGGACGCGACAAGACAGGACTAGAGAGGATAGCCGCTCATTTCCTCATTTTGTTGACTACATCGTTTAGAATTAAATTGGACTCATGACGCGCCCACAATTGAGCTGAGGACTACTCTCGAGTTGAAGTTTTTGAATGATTATTTTTCAGTCTCACCTACTTACTTGTTCAAGGGAGTGTCCACTATTCGACCGATAATTTCCAAGGAAAAATGTACCGAGCCTGATTGGCAGCTTATTAAAATTTTTATTGCAGATTTGTGTTCGAGAACCTTTGAAACGTGAAAGAAAATGCGTAGATAACATACTTTTATATTTCAATACGTCCGAATTTCGGTTAAACAGGGGGGTTTTACTGAGACAAAACTTAAGAATATAATATTTTTTTGTAGATATTTTCGTATGAAATTTTTTGTTTTCCCACTGATTGGAAGATGGACTAATTTCAATTATTTTCAAAAAAGTTTGAATAAAATATAACAGTCCGTACAGCAGAAAGAAACTATCCCTCATTAGATTTAATCACTCATCTGATCGGCACTCGATAGAAATCACGAGGCGCAACGTCGAACAATCGATGAAATCACGAGAAACCGTCGAGCTCTCAAGCGTTAAAACGAAGAGACTGATGTTCTCTGAAACCGGACCGCAAGGAGGAGACCCTCGGCGAGGGAGAAGGACGGACGATCGAGCCTTTCACTTCTGCCCGCGCAGCCTACCTACTTGTTTGGGGACTGGATTTCCACGAATCTTCGCTCAGATCTACCGACTGCCTTCCTCTAGTGATCTCCCATTATTTATTTCATCACATTTCACATTGTCATTGTCATTTAATCGCAACATTTGTATCACATATTAATTAGATACCTACCTAAGATGTTGAGATGAAAACAGAGGAAAAATAAGTAGATCAGTGGCATGTGCACATTAGTTCATTTCTTAAGAAAAATGAACCAAAATTTTCACGGGGTGTTGTAAAAAAAATTTTTTCCGACCGATTAGGTACCTACATAAGTTAAAACTAGCGGTGCGTAGATAACACACAATACTTCCATGATTTAAAAGTAAAATTGTGACACATTTTGATCATATTTTGACTGCTTTTAAGGGTGTGTAGGTCGAACAGTGGAAACTTCAGGTGAAACGGCAAGATGAATTGCTGAATCGCCTAGCTGAATGATTATTCCTACTCTTCATGAAAGCCACCTATATACTCGTTTCGAAATCTTGAACGCTACCAGAAAGATCTGTTATCGGAAAGATTCGACTCGGGTGGTACTGGCAAAGTCATGGCAGCGCTACCTACCGCTGAATCTGTTGTGATTGTGGTCTGTCTTCCCCTCCAGTTCCTGGGTATCGCGAGCTGTTCCTCCGCTTCCTGGTTCTATGAGCGAACGCTACTGTCAGGAGGAGGGGGGACTTCTCTAGGAGGGGGGTGGGACTGGGAAGATCCGCTAGACTGGACGACACTACGATAGGAGAATAGTATGGGACCCAGGCCTCAGTGTGTTTGACCTATCCCCTGGGTGACCACCCCCCTCCACCCACTGAAATAATCCCCCACCGACCACTAGGTGCACCGATGTACCTCCTTCCAGCCATCTGTCGAGGAATAGGAGATGCGCAGCGTTTAGCAAAAGGAAACGGTATTAAATCCGGATGATCAATATGACAGGGCACCAGCTTCCTGGTCCCACCGAGACCAGGAGGTTACGGCCAGCCTTGCTTTGGGAGCCAAGTCCGACTCCCCTGGGTGGGCGGTAGGTTCGCAAGACCATAAGCATCCCATAAGTGGGTACCAGCTTGTCCGGGAGCGAGTTTTGAAAAATACGGAAATTCAGTTTGGGGATTTTTTATTCATTTTAATTGAAAACCCAGTGGCCCATAGAAAACACACAATACTTCCATATTTTGAAACGGAAAAGTGTGACACAATTTCATCATATTTTGACTGCTTTTAAGAATTTTCAAGTCAGAAATATAAAAAAAACCGTTTAGGATTGAATGCAGTTTTAGAGAGCTATTTTACATTCTCACTTGAGCAACCACGAAAACGCTTTAATAGAAATTTTGTTCCTATAGGTGTCTATACGGTTTTTCACCGTTTTGAATAATTTGAATCGCTCCATGGACGATATCATTTGAGAGCTGATTATCAAGTACGCAAGTATTCGAAATGCAGTTAACGTAAAAGTAGTATTTTTGAAAAAATGTTTTTCCCCCACTTTTTTGACGTTCGAACTGTTAGTTCGCAACATATGAGTTATTTTTTGACCCCTAGGCGTACAGGAGATTTAACGCTGAATCCAAAAATGCCCTCAAAAGTTGTAAAAAAATGTTTTGCACCGGAGAAATGTTGCGTTTTTATTAAATGAAACAAAGCGTTTAAAAAAAAACATTTTTCTGACCTGACAATTTGATGGTTTACGTTTCAATTTGCATAGAATCCGAATCTGCAACAAAAAAAAAAAAAATCGTGATCACTTTTTTCCAAACGCCTGAAGATTTTTTTTTAATTCCAGCAAAAATCAACCTGGGTTCCGGGACAGCCCCAATTTTTTAGCCCCAAGCCAATCAGTAAGTTTTAAGCCCTCTAGAATAATAGTTGAAATCTTAAAAAAAATTGTTTTTTTCCCAAAATCTTCTCCGACTTGCTAGTAGACTTTAACATTTGATAGATTTTTCATGCTGAATTGAATGGGACCATTGCGAAATTGGTAGCTTTTTTTGTTCCGGTCGTTATGGTGGGCGCGATGGGCTGCTTGTAGGGTAGACTACGATGACTTCGATTTCCTCAAATTTGAAGAAATTTTGTGTTTCAGCGAATGTTTTTGAGCAAAATTTTAACCGTTCAACTATTTTTGTCTAAAAATATTATTATTTAATGGATGCCAAAGCAACATTATGGCAATCCGATTTTTGAACGCACGGTTGCCTGTATACTTGAATAAGTATAGGAGTGCAACCCAGTGTCAAGAATTTTTACTGAGTTACTCATAAGAAAATATTTGACTAGTTTTCAACATAGGTAGGTTATAGGTAAGGTCAGCATAGGCATGGTCACCAAAAATTTTAAACTTTGGACGGAATTTGCATCGAATAGGGGAAGCAAGTCACGTGAATAATAAAAACCCTCGGAATTTCGCAGCATTTTATTAAAATGCTGTGTTACACTCATCCCTAGAAACATCATCAATTCCAGTTTGCATAGTCTACCGGATCTTCGCAAAACTCGCTCGCATAAAACAGGCAAGTTAGTTTTTTGCTAGTCGACTCTAGCGCGGCCATTGTTCCGTTCCGTGAACTAAAGCTGTCTCATCAGTAGTCTCTGACGAGTAGTAGTCGTCTCAGCTGCTAGGACGGGCGAGTCCCCCTCACCCGACAACCGACTCATCCGACGACTCGCCCCCTCATCCGACTCGCATTCTCGACCCGAGAGCCGCGCGCCGCGTTTCTGCCATACGGACTCTCAGTCACTCGTACTCGACCGCTCAGATCGTCCACATTGGCTTTTGTCCTGCCTGTTCAGAACGATTGTCGGTCCCGAAGTACGCAGTATCAGACTCACTGTACTTAGTATCACTCGTTCTTTCAGGTTTCGCGAACCGGAAACGCGTCACCCATCCGTGTTTTTACGAGTCTCTAAAGCAAAAAAAAAAAAAATTGTACATTTCAAATCGAAGTTATTCGAACAACCGAAAGTACTGCTTTTCGAACTCGTATACTTTCAAGTGAAGTGCTGTGAGACACATACCGCCAGGTTACCTTCTATTTGGATTATTCCGTGACCTGTTTGTGCATGCGCGTCCATCCCTTCAATCCAGACACGTCGCTTTTGGTGAGTACATGATCGAAATTTTTTTTCTCATTTGTACACATAGGTACTAATTTTATTGAGGACGATAATAGTTGCAAACAATATTTCAACAAGAAAGCCTGTTCGTTTTATTTTGGTCTCTGGCTCGGGTCTGACAAATAAATTGGTGCCAACTTCCGTCTGATATCATGGCTCGATGGCTGCTTCCGGTTCCATATCAGTCATTTTCTACCGCTACATCGTCAATTCTTCATGCCATCCTCATCTTTTTTTCTCTTGTTAACCAGAATTAACTCATTTCTCATCTATTGGTATCAAGTTACAAAATAGCACTGACAAAAAGTCAAGTTGATATGTAAAAAATGAGAGTAAAAACAAATAGTATGAGCTAGGCCGGCAGATAGTCGACGAAAAACCATTCATAGTCTGTCGACTATCCGGTCCTTGGTGTAATTTTGATTTTAATCGAACGTATTTTAACTAATCAACAAGTTGAAAGACCAAATATGGTCATAAAGATTTTCCATATCTTCTCTACCATCTCCAACTAAGAGTATTATTGATAGATGAGGATTGGTCAATACTTTGTTATTGCTGGGAAAAATTCACCATACTACTCACACATGAACCTATTATTTAACTTGGGGGCTTCGAACATTCGAATATAATTTGTTTACTCGATAATCATGCTACCATCATTTACCTAGTATATAGTATCTACCTGATAAGAAGTCATACGAAAACTGACCTGAAGATAAGTCAAAGTCAATCTAGAGGTTGATGATAACGGTGATGAGTGTCCCATAATTGATAATGCTGATGTCAATACATCTTTGTCGAACATGAGTGGGTTCGATTTTGGAAATTGTATTGAGCTCCCCTCTTTGATGAAAATTCTTGACTTGCGTCTTGACCTGCGTCTCAATTGAAATGTGTTTGTCCCATGAAAAAAAGATTCTGGACGGTTTTCCGTCACACATGCTGGTTATTATCATAAGGTTTATTGTGGTACTTACTTGAGGCCCATTTTGAGTGAATTAGTCAATGTGTTGCTACAAGGTATAGGCAAATTTTGGTTTGAATAAGAAATGTCCAACCCGAAATATTTTTAATATCGTCAAGTTATTGGCCTGTTGGCCACAGAGTGGCTGTGAACTGGGCTTGAATTGTTGAGGGTAAAAATATAAAGCTAGGCACTGAATTCCTTGATAAAAAAATACCTGTTTGATTAGTGAAATTTTCCCAAATGCGCACGCTTACGAAACAAAAATAGCTTCCACATTCCATTTACTTCCTCACAAAACCTGAATCGATCTAATCTATCAAGTTTTACATGGGTGCATGCATACCTGATACTGATTGTCGAAGATTGACCCGTCACCGAATTTTGTAGTCCAATTGGGTAGGGTTCCTGACGACCGTAAACCTA
Source organism: Nesidiocoris tenuis (assembly GCA_036186465.1). Lineage (NCBI taxonomy): Eukaryota > Metazoa > Arthropoda > Insecta > Hemiptera > Miridae > Nesidiocoris > Nesidiocoris tenuis. The sequence continues at coordinate 10,566,639 of AP028910.1, forward strand.
ATACTTGACAAAAAAAAACTATATTTTTTTGTGATTGTGATTTCTCAAGTGATTCCTGCTATATGGATCTAATCGCAGCCTGTTGGTTATAGGGAGTTCATCCAATACCATCAAATCACCTAACGTTTTTGATACTCGATACCATTCCTTGAAAAATTGTGTGACAATAGCCCAAGGAGTATACTAGGATTACTAAGGGATTCATTCCTAATTTGGTAGGCTCCTATTCTGACTTACGTCTCCTCGCCAATGCTGGAACTATGAATTATCTAGTTTCTAGTAGGTACTTGAAGCTGAACACTCCATTGATGATTTTCGCACTAATGGATTGTCATAGCAAATTGGAAAAAACCAATTGATATCGACTTTTGCTTTGAAGCAATATTTATTTTGTATATAATACATTGTATGCATATTATGTATGCACCTACCACCGAAGCGAGTTCAGGGCTCAAGGGTGGCCTAGTGGCAAGCGCGGTTGACTCAAGCTGTAGGCTATAGTTACGGGTTCGATTCCCATAGGTGGCATGAAAAATTTGGCCCACGAGCCTTATTATAACTCATATCATCCCCAGTATTCGGAATCTCAGGAAATTATCTGGATTATAGAACTGAATCACTCCTTGTGATACCTTGTAGCGGGCCTACAATATCGCCACATGTTATTTACCTATAATTAACACAATGGTTGGCTCCCCATCAACAAACCCTCATTTAGTTCTAATACAACAAGGATCATGAACTCACCAACTTGAACTCATTATTATAAATTTAGCCCTCATTTATTATTATTATTATTATATTCTTTGGTTGGCACAATAATTGACACGAAAATTGTTAATGATGGTTTAATTATTAAACCATCATTAACAATTTTCAAGTTCATTTACAGAACAAGATGCTCTCAATTCCTTGTGCTCGAGATGCTAAGAAACATTTAAAACCATAAACCACTATGGTCAACCATGCACTATCCGATTGCTCGTAGAGGGGGTAAGAAAATTCATTGCCGAGATTGGTGGAGGTGGCGTCGGCGTTGAACCCAATAAATTCAATTGGGGTTTCCAAGCCACGTTCCCATGTTCATCCCCCCTCCGACAACCAGCAAACAGGTAGTGTATGGCCGACTTGGAAGGATTTGGTATAAAATCATGGGAGCTGCCGTTGTTACAGTATTGTCATCAATTACTCCAGCTGAACAGTCCTGGCACAGGGGGGAGGCGGTGGTCTCGGGTTTAGAATTTTAAAGTGAAATATCCGGGTGATGCGCACTTGTGTGAGCCCGTATTTGTTGTTGCTCAAGAGTATCAGTAGTTGTGAGCATGTGTGCGAGGCCTGAACGAGTGAGGGCGGTGAATCAGGATGTGACCCATCAGAAAGAGATGCCCGGTGGTGTTAGTATGTCAGAGTGAGCTGGTGTGAGTGATGGTACCGTGTAGCTACGTTCATCGAGCTCCGGTTAACAGGAAAATATTCTGAGCCTGTATCCATGTGTCTGTCCCGCGGGTCTGTGTGTCTGTGAGCGTACTGCCTGCCTGCCAGTGCTCTCAAGACGGAAGTCGGCCTGTGAAGGCTGAGTTGCTGAGCTGGCAGCACTACTGCTTCGCTCTTATCTTAACTTTTCCTCTATTCCTTTTCGACCTTTTTCCACTTTACAAGCGGTAGAAAATCGAGCGTAAGAAAATTCTATAGGTTATAGAACGGATGAGACTTCGGTAGAATGGAGCTAATTACAACTGCGATTTCAACGCGCAGTCAAAAAAAAAGGGGGATAGCCGTTTGGAATAAAATTGTTTCACCGAACAATTGCTGAAAGGAACGAAACGAAAATTCCTCGTTTATTCCAAGCGAAATTTAAACATTGAATTTTGCTAATCGGCTAAGCCAATGAGGAGAAAGCAAAATACCTATTTTGATGCGTCCATCCGTGGGCCTCGAGAACTTATCCTACGCTCAAATGTTCTCGTTCAACCTCAAGTATTCAATCACTGGTGCACTTGCGCGATTTGTTTAAAGTTAACTCCAAGAGAGGTACCTAAAGAGACGGATAGTGCGCTATCTATTAGGGAAAACTGATCCAGCTCCTTACACGCCTGTTCCCTTCAGATAAAAAAATCTATCACGTTTTGCAAGTGAAGCGTGATAGAACAATCATTCACGGAGGTGATCGTATTGTCAAAAATAAAACACTATTCCGTTCCTTAAATTCTAGGCCGAGCATATAACTAATACTGTCCTGCTAGAGGTTATCGGGAGTCCAGCGTAAAATTTGTCGATAAACCGTGTCAGTGAGATAGGAAGAAATGAACTCTCTCCCGATCAGATTGCAAGCGTCTAAAAAATTTCGATCTAGGATAAAAGCCAATTCCTTCCCAAAACATAACCAGTTTCACATTCTGGAAAGAAATCGAGCATTCTTTGTGTTATGATGCCAATAAGATTGTCTCTACAATATGGCATGAAAGATGATGTATTGTTCGAATTTCGCTCTAATGACGACCATGGTTTTACGACATGTTTATCCAAGATGGATCAATCAGATTCTTTTAATCTGACTTTACTAAGCACAACAACTGTATCAGCGACAAACAGCGAATATTGTGTGTGCGCGCTTTTCCAGGTACGAAATTTTATCCTGGTTCATATACAAGCATGAAAAACTCAATTCAAAAGTTCCCGTACTCCACTTTGTTGTATGGCTATTGGACTATGTGGTAGGCTGTGACCCAAATTGACGCATTCGGGTCAGGAGGAACTGGCGAAGATTAGGTATACTCTTAGTTGTTGATCCGTTGTTGAATAATAAAGATGACTTCCTTTTTCGAGAATGCAGGTCTGTCCGAAGTGGATTATCAGCGACTCAAGGTATCTGGGTCTGGTGCGTGCTCGGTTCCACGAAACGGTTTCCATTTAATCGGGTTATCTAGACGGAGCTCGCATTTCCTTGTAACTTGGAGCTGGTAAAGTGATGACTTGACCACGGATCAGCAGAATTTGCGGGCTGGAGTTATTTTTTGCTGTGGACTATCATCGGCCTGATTAACTACTTACTTGTCTTGGCGATTATCTGCTCTACATGTCTGCCGATTAGTGAAAAAGCGCTGCAAAGTATTAACGCTAGGGCGTATACGCCCTGAATGAATAATACATTATTCATTAGCTATGTCTTAGTTCCATCGATACCGATTGCTGCGGTTGATTTCTCATTTCGATTTAGTTAGAATGTTGGAAATCATGAACGACAGCCTTTTTACCCAAAGATTTCATGATACGTGGTTGGGAATTCATTGATCGATATGTGTGTCTATCGAGACTATACATATTCAGCAAGAGGTTGAACGTTTTTCACGTTTCACTGACCTGGTTTCTCTCTGAGTTTAGAGAAATGGCCTATTTTCACTTTCGAGTAATTGACTATTTATAGTACTTATTAGTATTTCACTTATAGTTGGACGATTTCATAAAAAATAACGATCATTTGGTGGAATCAGGTTAATTTTGCTCAGCAACAATAATATAGATGCATTTTTCTTTGTCTCTGGGACTTGAAGCCCTGAGGCCTATTTGTTGTTCGTAATGTGAAATTATTGACCGCAGGATTAGGATTTTCAAAAGACACAGGCAATCTAATGTGACGATAATAAATAATCTGTATGCAGTCCGTCCCTACCAATTTGAGTCTCTTGATCAAAAGTTGTTGATTTACAAGTTGCGTATTACGTTGAAATAAAGATATTAAATATGTTGGATAAGCTAAAACTCTACAATAAGATTTTATCAGGTTAATACACCATGGTGTAGGGAGCAATTTAGAATTATTGCGTTTCATCGGGAAGGTCCTCCAATATTTTGAGTTTTCTCGCTCATCGTGGATAATAAACGTGAAACAGTAGGAATCCTATGAATAGGGTATTACTGTAAATATAGAACTAACTAATCATTGAGAAGTGTAGCAGTGTTCGAACAACAAAACGGTCGTTAATGATGTCGTTTAAAAGGCTAGCTTTAAATAACGGCTATCCAGTCGAAGAGGGTTGCTGCCCCCTCGGTATTTTCAAAGTGGTTAGCCCAAATGAAGGATAACTTCCGTTCGTGCAAGGGTTCCTTGGCAGCGGGAGGTACCGAAAAGGTCCTAAGGTACTTGAGGGTACCTACCTACCTACCTAACCTGCGGGATCTTATACAACGAGTCCTGGCCTATAGTGGCGCATAAGGAGAAGATTACAAGCGGCGAACGGTCTTCGCCCTGGACATAAGAGGAAGCCAAAGAAAGGAGGGAGAGGATCTCCTCGGGAGGACATGATGGACGTTGTCGTAGGAGATGTAGGAGGACGCCGAGGTAGACCGAGGGGCGCTCGCTGCGGGTGTTTCGAAGAAGCCTCCCCGAACCTAATCACGAGTTGGGTTTCGTGGTCTGGAAAGGCATCTCCCTTTAACAAAAGATTTTTTTAACCATCCGAAAGCTCCTCATCCCCTCCTCCAGCACTACATCCATGGCCATTCCGGCTCGAAAAAGAAACGGGAAGAAAAAAAGGAAGTTGTATAGGCCCTAAAGAGATCCATCCTGTGAAGCTGAGCTAAGGTGCCCGAGGTGCTCTCGCTGGTGCCTGAGGTCTCAGGTATAGAAACGATACACAGACAGGTAAGAGAAGCCAGGTAGCCCAAACGCACCCCAGAGGTTCCCAGAGGTTTCTGAAGGATTCCCCTATCCCTGAGCTATCAGGGCCAGCCGAAGGGGCCAAACAATATACCGACCTTACACTATGTAGGTACCCATATGCGAAAGGTTTTCCAAAATTGTGAGCTCAGGGGTCGAGTCCTCATTCAGCGCCAGGAGTGCAACAGGTAAATCTCATGTGTTAACCTATGCGGCCATTGATCACTATTGTCGCTGAAAAGCAAAGGAACTGTTCCTCGGCAACAAATAGAAAAACTTTTCGACAAAAAATTGTCACTTTTCAGAACAGTATCAACAAATCAAAAACTTGGTGGCTACTCCGATTGTCCCTCTGAAATTTTTTGCGAGCTCTTCTATGAATTCAAATGGTATAAGCAGACAGTGTGCGCAGCTTTGACCGGAATATTTTTGGGCTTTCCCGGTGCTATGAGTGGATGAAAATGCACATTCATTATTTTGAGGTTGATCCTAGAGACATTTGTCACGCAAATTCCACCAGCAAACTTGGTGATTTTAATCCTGGAAATTTTTTGTTTAACATTGTCAACGGAACAACTTGCAAGCTATATTTGCAACCATGGCACATTTTTGGCACAAGTTGAATTGTTTTTCGAGCTATAATAGCGATTTCACGTATTTAAATGCGATTGTCATCATCGAGGTTAAGAATCTGTGAGTCGCTCAAATTTACAATCTCGTCTGTTTGCTGGCAGATTTGACGAAATCTCGTCACGAGCTACAGTGATTTTACAAAGAGAAGTTTATTAGTTGACTTTTCACAATGGAGTGACGAGCATACCTTTACAAAAGTAATCCATCAAGGCATCAACGCAAATTGTAGCACTGGTGGCAGTCCCAAACAGTGATAAATTTGTGGAGGAAGAAAGGCTCAAGTGAGGTATCATACTTTTTTAAATTTATTTATGGTTTGACTGAATAAACTGTTCACCAATCTTAGCCAATCAAGTAGGAAGACAAGCCAAAAAACTCTTATCTACCACTCAGAATTTTTATAAAGTGAATGATTTGCGATATCAATACATAAATGTGTAAATATATAAATGATGACTCAAAATTTTCTCTGTCGCTGTGGTAGTCTACTTGAATTGCAAAAACTATCGTTCTTTCAACAATCTACCTATGCTCCATTTTCAAATGCGTCAACAAATAAGTATTTCACCGTTTTTATCGTCCAAGAGGGAATCGTAAAAACTGTTTCTCACCAATGCGTGATTAATATTCAGTCCTTGGGAGACATGAGCTCAAAAGAGCTGTAAACCATTTTTTACTGGCCACAAAAATGAATTGCTACAAGCGTTCGAGGTTGTAACATATCGTGCATTGGCTCGTTGAAAAAGCATACGGTTCGGTCATCGAATGAGTCATGTACTTAAATTTTATATAGGTCTTAAAATTTAGTGCAACGAGCTGAATAAAAACATGAACCAAATATCATTTGATTGGGACGAAGCCTTTAGTTACGGTCACGAAGAATGCCTTTTATTGCTGAAAACATGGAATATCATTGAATAAGATGGCAGATAATGCATTGAGATATGGATGAACTACATGCATGAGTTTTTTTACTGCTCACATCTATTCGAAATCGCTTTATTCGCAGCAAAATATTATGCTTGCCTGTGCTTGAGCTGCTAGTCAATATAATTTATTGTATTCTTCGGTATTTCGAAATTTTTTCAGAATTCTTCCACCGTCATTATGCCTAGTAGAGTTTCCTTCAACTGCGCTGAATAAGGGCTAATAATTGTTTCGAGTTAATTTTTTTTTGCTGTAGAATCGAACATGCGTTTATCCAATGCTCATGTTGCTTTATCATACAGTTTAGATACTCAGGTGCCTCTTAATTCGTATTTAAAAATGACGTAGGGTCGAACATTTGACTCGACAAACCTTGACAGAAACCAAATCACGCTTATCGAACGGTTTGAAAATGGCTTCCGTCCTGATAACTGAAGGATTAGCTTTCGAGAAGATTCCATAGTTTGCTCACAAATAATCGAGTGGACCTTCGCATTTCAAGTGGCCTGTCCGTTTGTGTTCTTATCGTGTGCAACAATCATTGTCACTGGAGCGCCAACCTCATCGTATATTGTTGAATTTTTATCGCAAAAACTGCACACCCTAGAGCGTTGGGATAAGAGAGGCGAATAATACCGGTAAACTGGGCCTGGATTACAGCTTCCTGCATTTAGGGAAATAACGTTTATCTGTCGAAATTCAGAGCATTTTTCGCTGCTACATTTTCGGATTTGAGGTATTTTAATAATCGTACTCCCAGATCAATATATTTTGGTCCGGATTACGTTTGGACGAACAGAGCCACCAAAATGGCTAGCCCAGGTGGGTTTGAATTGTAGGTATGTACCGAAATACGGAGTTATTCACCGTGCGTTATCTGCACAGCATTGGTTGGTTGGTTTGACGATGCATATAATATTTATTGAGAATTATTATCGTGTTTTGAAAACTGGGCTTGAGGCGCTACGGTGCGAAACATCATTACCTCGTAATGGCTATGAAAGAATATCGATAGTATTCACTATGCCATTTGTCAGTCCAGATATCATACTGTTATGAGTTCAGGCCAACACAATAATGACCTGGAGGTATGGAATGATAATTGTTATCTTATGCCGATAAAAATAATCGATCCATTTTCTTTCTCGAAAGAAAATTCAAAACTCATTTCCTGGTTTACTGGAAGGAATTATTGGTGGTTTCCTCAATAAAATCGTTTTACGTCAAGAGCTCGCTACTTCCGGTATTAATTTACTAGAATATCTTTTTTTACATATATTTTTTAAATTTTTAAATTAAACTCAAAGGAAAACTGACGAACCCCTCAGGGTGAAACCCACAGACGAATGGCCCTTGTATGGGGAAAACCCTAAGAAAAATGCCAATCCCTGGAGAGGCCCAGCGGGACGAAAGCGCTCGGATTAATGAAATCTCTCTCCCTCACCTCCACACTCAACCTCCACCATCAAACTAATAACGAAAATAAAATTTATTCGTTCGTGAAGCTTCACTCGGATCCCAGAGGACTGTCTAAACTGTTGCCTGTTATTCCCCTAACCTCCTATAAGCCATCAGTTCTTGTCTACGCTGATCAAGCACTAATGTTTTGAAAAAATATAGATTTTGAGAGATTACTCTTGGTGTCAGGCCAGTGCTATTCAGCCGAAGAATAAGTTCAAAGGCGACAATGAACAATCTGTCGTTCGTTGACCTGGGCTCAGAGGCCAATGTTGCTTTAGCGCTGTTGTGAAATCTAAACAAATACCTTGAGGTCGAACAATGTTATTATTTAATGTTTAACGTTGCCGTTCATTGACGCACGTCGATGGAATGCTCTTGCAATAACATCGTTTTGCGGAGCAATATATCTTCGACTGGTGGCCACTAAAATTCCAACTGCTCTAAATTCTCTAAATCGCTAAATTTCGTGTTATTGAGATTTTGCGCCATTTCGTCTCCCGTGGGTTATTGGTTCTCATCAAAAAGCAAGAACAGGGGACAGGGGTTCGATACCCGCCGATGATTGTCCTTATATTGGCCTTGCGCAGTGGCAATATCGTAACCAATGAAGGTCTACTGAGGTGCGATTATTGCTAGTTGAAATGAAATCAATTCAGCAGCACTGGTTTTTCAGGCATGCCCCTTGTTGATACTCCAAATCGATGGTTATTATCAGTAAACCTATCGGGTTTTAACCGTTTTTCAACAAGTTTTATTGGATCAATTATCACACCAATAAAGATTACTAATTCGAGTTGAAAATACCTACCCAAAGAACCAACAACATCATAAAGATCACTTACTTATGATTTTCATTGGTGTCAAATTGTTAAATTATCAATCTTACCTGCATCATCAATGAGGTTAGTTTTATTATGAATTTAAATAAAACGCTAAAACCTACCTGGCAGCGTTTTTCGAAGAGAGATTTTTCTGCCACTCTAAAACACCTCCATGTGCAATTAATAATTAATTATTATTCTTTCCCCACGTTAGACAAGAGGTCCTTGCATCTCAAAAATCTCGCCATCGTCTTTCGACGCCGTTCAAATTGCCTGCGCCTTTTCGCCCTCCAAAATGAGGCCCTTGTTTGGTTAGCAACAGCTGAGTAACATCATAAGGCTCAACATTCTTGGCGGGTTTAGCTGAGCTGTGTGTCTGGAAGTGACTAACTCAGGCAAGTGCTCTCCTGTTGGGGTTCCTCAGTTTTCCGTGCTTGCTGGCTGTGGGAAGAAATTCTCTCCTCTCCCTCAGTCGCAGCAGGTGGCAGCTTCCCTCTTCTTTTTACCCTCTTCGTTTTTGCTTTTTTATGTGACCGACCGCGCCGCACCCGCGCCCCGTAACTTCCCGTATCCACCGTGTTCTCCTCTTCGCCCGCACCTCCCCCCTCATCCCCGTCAGCAGACCTCGTCTGCACAAGCCGCTTGAGGTTCGTCTGAGATTTTCAACAACAATATTTCCTGCTCGGTGTTCTAACCGCCTGAGATAAGAAATCGGAACAGGCGTTAGAAACAAAAGGTTCACCCGATACCATCGATTTGGTGTTGTTCGGAATAAAACTGATGCAGGCCAACCGATCGGTTATGGTATACTCATACTTCTATCCACATACGCATCGAATTTCCTCGAATTTTGGGCCGAGTCTGCAACAATCTTGGGTGACGTCCTCTTCTACATTAGGAAGTTCAACACCTCCTCTGAATTTTCTTCGATACCGATTTGCAATGGGAGAAGCTGGCCGGCTTTATTTCACCCTTTTTACTTCCATATTTACAGAGTAAATGGAAGTATTGTGATCGTCCTAAAATCGAGAATCGGAACGGAGCTTCAGAAAAAACTTTTTCTTATACACATTTACTCAGAATCACTTCCCGAACAAGTGTCTGTGTGTCCGTTAGTCCGTTAGTCCGTCTGTCCGTCTGTGGTCATTTACAAAAATGGTCATAGCTCCCTCAATTCTCAACCTTTTTTCAAATTTCTTGAACTAAAATGTTTGTCTCGGCAAGACCTAACACCCTATTTAATCGGAATTTGAATTACTCACAGTACTTCCGAGATATTTGCATTTTTAGTGTTTTCTATTTTATTTTTTTCCGGCCACAAAAATGGACCGATTTGAGCGCTCTTGGTCTCAAAATCTTCGTTTTACCTTGCAGAATATGTGGATATTTTTAATATTCCGAAAATGTAGCGAATTTTTATTTTGGGCGAATTTTAAAATTTGAATAGTGAATTTTTTGATATTTTTGACCTAAACACCCTTGTAAGCAGTCAAAATATGATTAAATTGTGTCTCAATTTTACGTTTCAAAATATGGAAGTATTGTGTGTTATCTACGCACCACTGGTTTCATGCCGGTTGCTATCACAATGTTGATGGCTTTTCGAGTGCAAAACAAAAAAAATTAGCCAAAACAACTTCCTACTTGGTTTTCTTCTCAGTTTCTATCTTGCTCATCTTTCTACGCAGATAATTTTATTCTCATGTACATTGGCAATGTTAGTGATTTCTATTTTACTATTTCAGCAATTCGTAGTTTGATTGGATACCATCAATTTGAGACACATCGAATTTCGAAAAATAAATCTGGAAATTCATTAAAAGGGGGATATTTTTAATAGTTTTAGAGTTATTGATAGTTGCAATTTACTATATTGAGTCATTGCCTATTTTGATTAGGCAATTTCCTTGCTGGATTTGAGTCCAGTTGTCAAAAATGCTTGGAATTTATTGGACACTAACCTACAGTGATAGTTTCTACTCGTTTTATTACTTCCATATTTACAGAGTAAATGGAAGTATGGAATCGTTCTAAAATCGAGAATCGGAACGGAGTTTCAGAAAAAACTTTACACATTTACTCAGAATCACTTCCCGGTCCGTGTGTCCGTCTATTAAAAAAAGTCTTTTAAAAAAATGGGCATAGCCCCCTCAATGCTCAACCTTTTTTCAAATTACTTGAACTGAAATGTTTGTCTTGGCAAGACCTAACACCCTGTTTAATCGGAATTGGAATGATTCACAGTACTTCCGATATATTTGCATTTTTAGTGTTTTCTATTTTATTTTTTCTGGCAACAAAAATGAACCGATTTGAGCGTTCTTGGTCTTGAAATCTTTGTTTTACCTTGCAGAATATGTGGATATTTTTCATATTCCGATAATTTTTCGTATTTTTATTTTGAGCGAATTTTTAAATTTGCATAGTGAGTTTTTTATTATATTTTTGACCTAAATACCCTTAAAGGCAACATATGATCAAATTGAGTCACATTTTTACATTTCAAAATATGGAAGTAGTGTGTGTTATGTGCGCACCACTGGTTTCTGTAAGTGGCCATTGTTATTTTTGAAAAAAGGCATCGGCAGTGTTGTCGATTATTCAACATGCAATTTTCGATCACCATGCATGAATCACCGTCGATGCAAGTTATCCCGTGTTGTCAATACTTGTTCAAATTGTCTTTATGACTAACCTTTTTAACCTCATGATCAACATGACGATTGAACTACGGCGAGAGATTTTTTTATCGGTGTGAAAATCAGTGAGACATATAATACTGATTCACAAGATTGCTTATTTTGATCTGAACCTTTTATGCCTGAATGAGCTGTTGACGTAATTTATTTTATCGATGATTCGATCGGCTAAACTGTCGTTAGGCACTAAAAACTGACATAAGTGGATGGTAAAATGCCAGTATCGAGTCATCTCATGGCAATAATTTTACGTTTACCTTATTGCGTGGTTTCGGTGAACATTTTTCAGTTCTCCCAATCAGTGGGATCGTAAAAATTCAAAAGATATTGTACATTTTTAACCAGAATGGTTTCCTGGATGTAGCCGCCAGTGTTTTAGTGGGGGTTTCTACCTGTGTCTTTCAACTCGACAATATTTTTTAAATCTGTTTCAATGGGTTATTTTTTAAATCCAATATTACGTCTTGTCGGAATTTTAATTGGTTATTCGTAGTAATTGTCCAGCATAACACCAATTTTTCCAATTCATTTCTCTATTTCAATTTTTACGGGCCCGAAAATAAATTTATATAGTTTGGAGGTATTGAATATTTATTGAAGATTGGAGTTTTCTGTGCCAAGTTCCGGTACTTGAGCATTAAATGTCTCGTAGAATGAAGGATCCATTCTGTCGAATTTTTTCGAGTCGGTTGATTAATTATTTGATTTTCAAATCAAAAACGGCTACGCGGATGATTATTTTTTCGAACATAAGGTTAATAGGTACAAAGCATCTTCACCATTAGCCGACCTGGAGCGGTTGTACCATTCGTATGAAATAATGGGTCTACTATAACGTAAACAGGCCAGCTAACAGATCAATTAACAGACCAACGGGCCAATGAGCAGGCAGAAGAAAAGTCCCATCTGGAGTCTATAATACTGTGCATCTGGATGTTTCTTTCTTTCATTTCACCCTTTGGATGCAGCCCTCAAATGAGAACCTTATGCTCTGTTTGTTTCCGAGCTTTTCGTGTTAACTGCATTGTAAATGTTCCCTGACAGCCTTGTATTTTTATTTAAAGAATTATTCCACGAGATCAGGTGGCCGACCGCTATGAATGGTTTTGGAACAAATTTACCATTCTTATTGAAAAAATGAGTTAACAAGTGAACATATTATCATGAAACGCGTAATGTTAAACCACAAACGTGGTTGAGCTAGTAGATGTTATGTACCTATGTTCTAAGGCCTCGAGAAAATTAAAGGAGTCGTCATTCCATTCTTGCCATTAAAATTGCAGTAAAAAGGAATTCGTGAGCGATGCTGGTTTTTTGTTTTCCCGAAGCTAAAATATACATTGAAATTATGAAATATTAGTTGGTAATCGATTAATTTTAAATCAGCAAAATATCTATCAATAACTAGACAATAATTGATTAATTATTTATCGCCGACGATAGTTTTAAATTATTTAGGCGATTCGATCTTGATAGGAAATACTAACATACTCGTATTTATTGCTGGGTGCTGCTTCAATTATATCCAACTTTACTCCTTTTAAATACCTTCGTATTCTTTATTTTCTATTCTAATTTTTACCTCCTATTCCAGTCGCTCGCTTGAACAAGGCGACCGAAGAGAAGAGGACGTACAGAAATAGTTCTGTTGAAATAACTCCACAGCACGGCTAGCTAAAGGTCGTTCACACCTAACATAAATACATAATATTGTACTTACCTGGAATCAGATATAACACCATCGGAAGTGGACAAGGCAATAAATCTAAATGCATGATATTTGGGAATCTACTTTGTGAGGTATATTATACGTCGTTAATTGAGTTTTTTGGGAAATGATTTTTGAGCTCTACTGGTAAAACAGCTCCTTGCGCATCTTCTCGAGTCAAGAACGACGTGGGGTCGTGGAAATCCATTAGTTCAATACTTGAACCAATTATTGGTCGAGGTACCTTCCAAGTTGAAACCAACAAATTTCATTGGCGTTTTCAAGCCAACTCCCAATGGTTATCTCCATTTGCGCGGCTAGCAATCGGAAGTTCTTCTTGTAAAATTTTGGGTTTTGAACATACGAGGTTTTGCAGGTTCACTGTCGATATTTATTGTTACACTGTGTTTCCCTATCCCCGGTTTGCTGACGACAGAAATTCAAGGGCCCATCATTCGCCATCAATACGTTCGCTTTCATCGATAGGTTTTCCAATATTTTGTCGGCGTAACCGACATTCCGATAGTTTTTTTTCCCTTTTCCGACACCGTCGATATTCCGGTGGCTGCAATCGTAACCGGCAACTCGGAGGCATTGCGACACAGGAGCCGTTCGGGTATCGAGGCCCCGCATGTAACAGGGAGCCGATCGGCCCCCGAGAAAGGACGGAAAAGGGGCCACCATCCCCTAACACCCCTCGTAGAAGGGAAGGAGGTGCCCTCGACGGAAACCGTCGGAAACTGGGACGTCGGTCGGTCGGTCGGTCGGTCGGTCGCGTCCGAAGTAGGAACTCACCGCAGCGAGTCTAGGTAACTGTGCCAGAGGAACCCTTACGTAAGGCGCCGAGCAGCTCAGCACCTTTCTCTCCCCGGCTGTAGCGCCGACGTAGTGACATAATGCGTTATAGAATCGCGGGGAAGGCTGGAGCTATCGTGTAGAACAAGGAACGGTTGAATAATGGCCTCCGGGAATCGGGGGAGTCCTCGTGGACACTAGACGGCCGAACGACTCCCCCGCGAAGGGAAAGAGGTCGACCACTGAGGGGGTTGTAAGTTGTAATGCAGCTGGGGCACACGTAACACCTCGGCTCGAATCTCACGGCGAAACTGCTATTGTCGGCCTCGGCTTCGCAGGCTGTTGGAAATTGGGTCAGCCATGCGCACCGGAGGTTCAATTTTGAAAATCCGGACTATGTTTTCTGGAAAAGTGGGAAATTTCGAACGAAAATCGAAATAGACATAACGCAGGTTGAGATCGACGGTGTGACCGCTCGAAAAAAGTGATTTTGAGTAAATCGAGTTGGAAGTTTCTAGCAATTTTCAGCAAATTTCAGGAATTTCAGCTCGAATCTCACGGCGGAACTGCTATTGTCGGCCTCGACTTAGCAGGCTGTTGGAAATTAGGTCAGCCATGCGCACCGAAGGTTCAATTTTGAAAATCCGGGCAATGTTTTCTGGAAAAGTGGGCAATTCAAAACAAAAATCGAAGTAGGCATGAGAGAAATTCGGTACTTCTCTCTTACTTTCAACCTAGCCAAAATGGATCAATTACGACACCTTCAACGAACAAACAAAAATCGAAAGTTCCGAAACGTGGTCGAATTTTAGGCTTGATCTCAAAAAGTTTTTGCCATCATAGGCCCGTCGTCTTGTCGTCAGCGGGCTTGTTAATTACAATCATCCTAAATCACTAACCATCTCGTCTTTTTAATCAATAAACCACCAACCATAACACAGTGGATAACATTACAGGGGTTTCCCTTTCTCAAATTCCCATTTATTCGAAATGCAACGCAGATTATGTTTTTTGAGCAAATGTACGTGCTTTTTTCTGGCGCATTTTACTTCATTCCCTCATACGGAGTGTGGGTAGGTAAATTAGGTAAAGACGATCGGGTCAATAATTCAAGTTTGGGTTACTGTACTTACGCCTGCCCTACCAAAACTAAATTAAGTACCTAAGTCAAATTCCACTCGAATAGACTGTAGTTGAATGGCATGTTGAACCGGCTGCGTACATTTCTTCAACTGCTAAAACCCAAAAAAAAGATCATTTCATCTATGACTCCACTCGAAAATGGCTCCCAAGTCATAAACAGTCATAAAAACTGATTTTACTACCTTCGTATAGCATGCCAGTCGTTTCAAATCCGATTCTACTACTGAAAAATATTGCAAAAATTGATAATTTAGTGTAGGTATTTAGTATGTGGTAGTTACGATCTATCGATAATAATACAAAAGCCGATTGATTATGCTACCACAACGTGGATCTTGATACAAGACGGGCCACGTCATATACCTAGGTAACCCACGAGAATTTTCAAAAATATCGATTGCTTTTTGCCGACTTATGTTTGATTACCAATATTAATTTGTCAAGAACTGCACAACATGACTTATCATTTGCTATAGGAATACGTACCTATGCATTATAGGTTTTTTGTCTCGAAAAATGAGCCCTTGTGCAGACTTGCAGAGTTCTTCAGAAACACAGAAAAATAATGTGCACATGTCACTGATCTACTTAGCAGCATTTTTTTAATTTCTTTCGGTTAATTTTCGAACAATAGGTTTTTGTTACCTCTGAAGAAAATTTCTTCTTAAAAATAAAAATAATTTATTTATTTTTTCTTGATATCGTAAACTCTGAGGTAAGAGTTGCTGTTATGCATTGCTCGTAGGTTACTCTCGGCAACCGAAATGCTGGGTACACCTTATTGTTCCGTCATTCTTCGAGTGTAGTAAGCAGTTTTTGAACTGAAAGATTCTTCAATTTTGGGTCCCAGAAAATAATAGTTTTTTGCTTCCAAGCAAACAAAAGGTTTTTCCGATTCAAGTTTTTCAAACTCAGGTATTTGTTTACCCATCGATCAAATTTATCAATTTCCAATATTCCAATATCCTTGCGTCAATATTGATCGATTTTCTGAACTCAAGGTAGATTAGGCTGATCTGAAATCTGAACTCTAAAGAGAGGCATGTGATAGGTATTATATGGAATCGAGGTCCTGGCTTGTTGGCATGTCGTGCACCGACCGGTTGGCTCTGGACTGGTCGGCGGACTCTGGGGCATCGGAGCACCCGTACCAAGGAAACACAACTAGCGAGCACTCCCTCCTCCAGATGCGCCAATAAGATTCCAGTGTTGCAGGGGACAATCATTTTCCCCGTCAACGGTAAATCGGAAACATCCTAAAAATCGTATCGAACTTGGAGCAGTATTTCCTCGAGAGATACACACGTCGTTCAGGAGTTCACGATTAAGGTCACCTTGGGGTAAAATGATGCTTTGCTCCATTCGATTTATTATAATGCATTCAGCTGAAAATTGGTCCATCTCTTATCTTCAAAGACGTAGAGCGTCCTGAAGAATCTAGCATCGTGAATTGTTATTAACCTACTTGAGATTTCAGAGAACTTGGTGCTCATATATTATATTGTTACCTATCTCTTATGCAATGAACATTCCAGCCAGAAAACTAAAGAATAGGAGTAACTAGAGCTAGAAAAGAAACTTAGTATAATATAAGCACCCCCGCGAGAAAAGTGTTACATCTCAAAAAAAGTGATTTCTGGGAAAATGAGTTTGAAAGTTTCAAGTAAAAGTATGTCCCCTCAAATTTTTATGTGCTATTCGATGGGCTCCAATTTTTTTTTATCCTTTACTTCAGTATTCTAGTATTGGCTTCTCATACAAAAAATCGATTATCTTCGATTTTGGGTACTGGAGAATTTTGGGTACTGCAGAATTTAATTAAATTTAGAGTTGTAACTTTGTTCTTCATCGTCTATTTTATTTTTTTCCGGCCACAAAAATGAACCGATTTGAGCGTTCTTGGTCTTAAAATCTTTGTTTTACCTTGCAGAATATGTGGATATTTTTTATAACCCGATAATGTGACGTATTTTCATTTTGGGTGGATTTTAAAACTTGGATAGTGAATTTTTTGATATTTTTGACCTTAACACCCTTGAAAGCAGTCAAAATATGATTAATTTGTATCACAATTTAGCGTATCAAAATATGGAAGTATTGTGTGTTATCTGGTTCCAAGTCTTTCGCGTCGCAGCTGGAGAATATCTAAGATGTAACCATGTTCTTCCAACGAACACCGCCCAAAACAGCCAAATTTCCCTCGGGGAACACCGTTTCATCTGCTCCCTAGCGGCGAATATTAAAGTTAGAGATATAACTATCATCTTGCTGTGTAGAGCTTTTCAAGCGCTATTTCGCTATTGATTTAACTCAAAAATCGCGTTTTTTCACCTAAGCGGCCGAAGGGCATCTGCATGTCTTGTGATGTCGATATTATGAAGATCGGTAATAACTCACGCACGTTAACTATGCGTAAACACTGTTAAAGATTGAATCGAATCCTGCCTGCCCACTAAAGCACATTATATTTACTTTTTATTTAACAATGTGGTCTCAAAAAATAATCATTTTCTAGTCACATTGAGAATTTTCCCGTCCGAAATGAGAATTTTCCAAAATGAGAATTTTTTGATCAAATTGAGTATCATTCTAATCAAATTGAGAAATTTCCAAACCAATTGGCTTGGAAAATGCCAATTTAGGTTCGAAAATTCTCAATTTGGTTTGGGATATTCTCAAATTGGTATAGAAAATTCTCAATTCGACTTGGAAATGCAGTAATTTCAAGGCCGAGGAACTTCGTAAGGTTTTTCCTTTTTAATGAAGATTGTTCAAGTACTGCATGCTCCTTGTACGGCGGTGTCAATACAATTCTAACTTATGTTCTCGGTGATTACTCGTCATTTCTACTTGAGTTTTCTACTTTATTTCTACTTCAATTTTAGCACATACCTAGGCCTCGGGTGTCGACAATTGAACATTGCCCACCATGGTTGGCCAATTTGTTCTAGCCATCCACCGTTTGGCCGTCTACACAGAAATTATTCCTCGTAGCTGATCAACCAGAATTGATCATGTTTACAGTCGGGACCCAAGCGGGAAGTTCCTGCGCGGAAGAGGGAGAAACATGTTCGAACTGAGGGAATTTACAATCTGAAATGGCATCACTATGAGCAGACAAAGCGTTCGTCGTATGGGCAACATAGAAAGTCCCGCAGGGGCTTCAGAAACCGGTCTGGATTCTTTTAATCGGGAGTTTCCGCGTTAACTTCCCCGACTCACCTGGACGAGAAAAAGAAGAGAACAGCCGTAACCACTCTAGTAGCCTTGCCACGACTGAACCGCTTTTGTTCCTTCTTCTCCCACTTAGCAGCACGGGAATCCCATTTACCAAAATGGATGGCAATTTTATCGAGTACCACGGATTTTCCGATTTGTGGGCGAATCACCGATTCTTACTCACTGCTTCCTCGCTCCATTCATTTAGAAAACCAATAGGGCGTTGATAACTTACAATACTACCATAAATCGGGCGGTTTGTAAAAAATTCAAAAAAGTGGGCGCATTTCGCAAATTTTTATTTAACGATCGAGGGTTCTCCCATTAGAGTGATTTTTGAGCCAACCGTCAATTCCACTTATGACTTACCTACCTACCTCTTGATTATTGACCCGCATATAATACCAGAGATTTCACCTTTCCGAAAATGGGGTCAGCGGATGAAAATTCTGTCTCCTCGCCGAGTTGAAGAAAGCGTTATGACGAAGATCGGGCGCAGTTATCACTACTGTGTTAGGTACAAATAGATAAAATACGAATAGAGCAGCCATTCTGGTTAATTTTACTGAAATTTTTAAAATCTCATTAGCTATTCGTCTTTTCTAATAAAAACGCACATTGATCGAAGAAAACAAAAGCAAACCATTCGGACGAACTGAATTTCAAAATGTAGGTAGCATATATAATGTATTCAACGATGCTCTTACGTTAGCCTGTTTCAATTTGACGATGATCTTATTTCTTCGATCGATGAATTCTGTCATACATATTCAAAATACATTTCTTTTTTTACTTATACAGTCCAGTCGGAAGTAATCTCATCCGGAAATTTTAAATGATGAAAGGCAGTTTCCTTCTGGCCAATGGAAAGAGTCAACTAAACCATTCATCACATAGGACGTCTTTGTTCCTTACCCAGCGACCGATTGGCGATGAATATGGAATTGGATATATCGGAGGACCGGGGAATATTATACAAGGACAAGGTTGCATGGATATAGTAAGGACAACGACCTCGGCCATTTGAATAGGTTGAATTCGGCAGTCAGACGGCTGAGACAGACGCGGCCGACTCAGACTGGCAGTTCGGTCGTTTCGGAAAGGTTGTGGGACTGTCGAGTTTGAATGCTCTTCCGCATCCTCGGACCGATTTCCTATCGTAAATTACTGTTAGGAAGACGGAACCGACCAGCCTCAGTCTGGTGGGAGTCCGATGATTCCAATTATTGGCGTGAGTTCATATCGTTTGAGGACGTGTTGGTCACTTTGGAATATCGTCGAAGCAGGAAACCATGGATAAGCCAATAGGTAACAGACAATACGTCTATGATTGATTTGGCAACATTTTGAACGAAATTGACTAATTTGGAGACTACGAAGATCAAACCAGTGGTGCATAGATAGTGCGACACGATTTGACCATATTTTGACAGCTTTTGAGGGTGTTTAGGTCAAAAATATTTTTAAAAAATCACTATGCAAATTTTTAAACTAGCCAAAAATAAAAATACGCCATGTTATCGGAGCATAAAAAATATCCACATATTCTGCAAGAAAAAACAAAGATTTTAAGACCAAGAACGCTCAAATCTGTTTATTTTTGTAGCCGGGAAAAAATAAAATAGAAAACACTGAAAATGCATATCCGGTCGTGAAATTTTCCATATTGACAGTTATACCATCAAATTAGTCAAATTAAATCGACTCAGAATTGTTCAAAAGTTTCATACCGAAATATGGGAAGATATGGGTGTGTTATCTGCGCACCTGTGGTTTCCAATGTGAAGCGTTTGGTCTCATTACAAATAATATTTGAGGAAGAAATTGAGAAATAAAATTGAGGAAGAAATACATTTCCTCGTATTAGGAGGAAGAAATTGAGAAATATAATTGAGCAATGATCAATAAATGGAATGAAAATCAGCAAAATGAGCTTGGAAGTGAATTGGAAAATCGATGATAGTTTTGAGTTTTACTCATTGTATACGGTATAGCATGATATAATTTTGCATCGTACTTTTGGTTTGCTCTTCAATAACAAACTATTTTATTCGCCCAAGAAGAAATATTTTTTAACCTACACAGAAATTTTTATGGTTTACATTTCGAAGGGTGAGGAATCCGAATCTCCAATAAACATTTCCCTTCTTCTGCTGTACACTTTTTCTCCCACCCAGCTGAAGATAAAATTTGAAATTTTCAGGAAAAATCAACCTTGGCCCGGCATAGGCTCAATTCATTTTCCAAACCAAAAGCTCAATTTTAATGCTTGAAAAAAAATTTTTCTCAAACTTTTCCTCTAGGCAAAAGGTTCTTTTAAAGGTTAAAAGGCCTGTTAAAGGCACTTCGTTTGGTAGGGTTTTTTTTTGCAGATGGTGTAGATCAACCCTTAAATATGCCTTTTCTATGCTGAATCGATTGAGACAATGAGGAACATGCATGAAAAACGAAATCCATATTTCCGCCAGAATGATGCTGTTTAGGATGCGAAAATGATGTAGTGATGGTCTACAACGAAAAAACAACATTTTTCCGGGTGAAAAACGCTAATGAAAAGTGCCCTTTTGAATGTGGCGGTTAACCGTATGACGTCACTGTGCGGACGCGACTGCACGTAGTTTCTTAACGTAACGGCAAAAAATCTGTTATCGCCGTCCTATCACAGCATGCACACATGAACTCGGATGAGGTTGCACTGGTGTTCACGGGAAAATGACATCACACTGTGTAACTTTGTGTAACCTTGCGGCTGGCCATTTTCCCGCTCAACTTCAAATCTGCGATTTTCACTAAGCCTCCCTCCTCTTTTAATTACCTCTTTTCCGAACCGTCATCCACCATAACACCATTTTCGAAGCCTAACAAGGAATATTATGGCGAAAGAACAGTTTATTTTTTTTCATGCATGTTCCTCATTGCCACATCGGCATCGTCTGCCGTTCAAAAGTTATATCCGTTTTCGTTAGCGTGCTGGACTGTCTATAGTGTGGACTGCGAGGACTTTACGATTCCGCCATACTCACTGCCGTTATGTGTTTCAGCAGAGATTTTTGAAATGCGAGTCGAGGTTTGGATTCACCGTGGTACCAATAAGTATGGGCGATGAACCAATGTCATGATTTTTACTGAGATTCTTAAAAAATTATTGATACATATTATTTTCAATAAATGAGAGTGAGTTAATTGAACCATCAAGGCCAATGATCAACCATGAGGCATCAAGCGAGGGGCACAAGCCATGTGGATAATTATTATCCAATTTATTATAAACACCAGTGTAATTTGATCCGAGTGGGCTCTATCTGCAAACCGGCAAATCCTACACCTAACATACAATTGGATTCTGCCCACGACTCGTCATCGATACGATTTTTCCATTGGGCCATCTGATGGTAAACCTTTCTACTTCCATATTGACGAAGGAAATAGAAGTATTTTGATCGTCCGAAAATCGGATCGGAGCTTGAGGAAAACTTTTACTCGGAATCTCTTCCTGAACAAGTGTCTGTTTGTCCGTCTGTGGTCATTCACAAAAGTGGCCATAGTTCTCTCAATTGAGGCGTTGATAGCGAGAGTGGACCATTCCACAAACTGGCCGAAAATTAGTTATACAGTGCAATGGGTCAGTGGTTACTCTATCTATCGAATTATTATTAAAATTTGACTCGTTCTCGAATGTGCCATGAGAGAGCGCAACTTTTCAAATGGCCCGTCTGGAAATTGGCCGCCGATTTTGATGGACAGAGTGGACCATGTGGCTTGTAGAAAAGTCCCTATGGTTCATGAGCCATCTGTTCACCCAAGAATGCTTGTATTTTTTTCTTCAAAACACCATAACAAGGCCCTTAATCAATCACATGAAATTAGTCGAAATTTTTAAATGCGATTTTCTCAGTTTGACACCTGGGTGGAATGGTCCACTCTGGCTATCAACGCCTCAATTCTCAACCTTTTCTCGAATGTCTTGAGCTGAAATGTTTTTCTCGGCAAGACATTACACTCTGTTTAATTGGAGTTTGAATAACTCGCAGTACTTCCGATATATTTGCATTTCTAGCGTTTTGCATTCGTCTGCGCGTCCGTCTGTGATCATTTACAAAACTGGCCATATCCCCCTCGATTCCAAACCTTTTTCCAGATTTCCTGCTTTTATTCCAAGGCTCATGTCTCGAAGCGGAAGGAAGGGACCGAAGGAGCGGATACCGGCCGGCATTAGCGGCGTTAAGTAATGAGCGCGTCTTTCAGCTAACGGTATTCAAATGAACGCGTGAGAGACAGATCTCATCTGTGGGTCATCCATGGCGACGGGGTGGTAGTCTCGTCCATCTTGGGAGGGGAAGTGAGCTTTTCTGAAGGAAGACTTCCTGGTTCCTGGTAACCTTGACGGCCGGTGACGCAGCGCGGGGGCCGATGGAGGGAGTCTGACTGTAGCAGTGGAGAGGGAGGGCCGCTGCTCTAACATCCTAGCACTCCTACCTCTTGACGTTGATACTCTTTGTTCTGGTTGTTGTCGACGAGGCGACAAATGGTCCGATCACCGTCGACCCTATCGTGGTTCAATAATTATTATCGGAAAAAATAATCATTTGTCACCCCATGAATATTTGATGCTTCGAGTTCTCGAAAATGTAGACTCCAAAAAACCGAACTTAAAAAACGCTGCTAAGTAGATCAGTGGCATGTTCACATTAGGTTTTTGTGAATCCGAAGAACTCTGCCAACTCTGCACAGGGGTTCATTTTTCGATTGCGAAGACAACCTTATGTAGTACTTAGGTACTTCTGAAAAAAGTACTTACGAAATTCAGTTGTTATTATTCATGTAATAACATGAATAATAATTCAGCTTCAGTAAAAATTATTTTAAATGGTGAGAAGCACTTTTTTCAACCCGGAAAAAAGCTACATCATCCACTTTGCTTGATTGGAACCTACCTATCTTGATAGGTATCTATCTACCAATCTTTTCAACTCAGCACATCGTTTAATTTTTTTAAATTCGCCGTTTAATCTATTCTTATTTACCTACATAATTAACAGAATGAAAATTATCATTAAATTCTCCGAATTAAATTAAAAGTGCCTGAAGAATGCCTTCAAGTTTTCGAAAATGTAGACTCCAAAACAAGGCACAAAAAAAATGTCCGCAATTCGTCTCTGAAATTTTGATATTTCCAGGGAAAATCGACATTGGGCCCCGGAAATGGCAAATTGTTTGGCCAACTCGCTACCTCAACTCTAGAGGTCTCCTCACTTTCGAAAAACACGTAACAAACTTTATCGTCGTCTAAGTTATTATTTTCCATAGATCGTTGGCTGAAGATTCGATTACAACCGCGCCGGAAACTGTTGCCATAACTGTTTAAGGTACAGGGTACCCAATTATTGATCTGACCCTCCTTGAACTGCAAATCATAGAGCTCAAAATCATAGTAAATAATTTAACCCTAGCGCTATACTTTTTTCTCAACTCCGATTGTCCCTGTCTCAAAACCAATTCAAATGTAACGGATTCTGCTCAAAATTTTACGCATTAAAATATTGAAGTAGTGTAACGCACCAACGGACGCTCTCAGGCCTCTGAGGGGCTTATGGGTAGTCCAGTGGCTAGTGGGGCTGACTCTACCTGCAAGCTATGGGCTATACCTCCTGGGTGGGAGTTATGGGTTCGATGCCCATAGGTGACACCAACAATTTGGCCCTCAGCCTTTTCATACCATCCCTGGTACTCGGTTTCTGTACAGATTGTCTAAATCGGAGTAACCCCACTCTTTGAAGGATTTCTGTCCTTCCCAACTCCCATTCTCACGATTCCAAGACTTGGCACTCAACACGTTGGTCATTTTTTAGGGTTAATTCAAGCGAAAATAAAAACGGATGCTAAAGTGAACCCTAATTTTTCAATTCAGCCGCATTTGAAATTTGAATTCACTCATTAAAGTGTGTAAAGTGCTTTTATCCTGGAGTTTACTATAACCGCTGGTTCTTATGAGCTTGGTCGGATTCTAGTTTCGAAGACCAACGCCTTTTTTCGATGATGGGCGTGCCTCAAATATTCAGCGAATAACTCATAGCGATTTCGGAACCCTTCTCATTCGTTTTCGAGACCAGCTCTGCAGTCTCATAACCTTACCAGATCCTGGTATTCTCATTTGTATTCACAGCCCGGATCACTTCCGATTCGGCTGAAGGCGTTTGTTTGTCGTAATAGCTTCAGTAAAAAACGTTTACGGATCCTTTCGCTATGGTTTATTATCCGCATTATTTGCGTTGATGCGATTTCAACTCAAATTGACAACAATAGTGCAATCAACCAATGGCAACAAGATATCGACGGCTAAGAACCAGCATGACATAACTCAATTTTCCCATTTTGAGAAGTGCACTTTACGATTCAAATTTTCGCACCCAATTTGATGGAAGTAAAAATACGGAATGATGGAAAAACTAATACGGAACGCTCACGTTCCTCGTGAGTTTTTCAAATACTAATAGTTCCATCAAATCGGGCGCAAAAATTGGGATCAGAAAGTGCACTCCTCAAAATGGGGAAATTGAGTTATGTCATGCTGGTTCTTAGCCGTCGATATGGACATCGCTCATCAGCCGGTAAACAATAAAAAACATACTTAGAGATCGTTGGGTGCGAACATCGTCAGAAGTCATTCAGGAAAACCCAGTACCTAGAGCTAGAAACAAATTTTAACAGTGAACAAACAAACCTAAATAAAAAAGACCCAAGTCAGCCACAATTTTTCTGATTTTAAGAACACATTGATTTTAAGCATACATAATCATTACCTATTGTCAAATTATGAAGAGATATTAATTCAATAAGCATCTGAAACTTACCTGGAAGATAGTGAAAACCTACGATTGGCAGCAAACTAATTGAAACTGATCAAAAATCTTAGAAGACCATGCACTCCAGAACCAAATTTGGTAGTCAGACTTTTCTTAGTTATTAGAATATTAAGACAAGCTTTGATAACCATAGATGAACAATAACGGCCCACAGGGCAACTACAAATAGTGTGCATATTATGTGTGTGTTTACGTGTATTATGTGAGTGTTTTCTGTGTGTAGCTTGGGGGTGTGCTAATTTATTAATGGTGTATTTTGTGTTTTTGTGTAATTTGCGCGTGTTTGAGTGTGTGTAGCGCACCAGGTGAACAAATCAGGAGATGGCTGCTTTAACATCAGCCAAAATTCCTGCGTGCACCGGTCTAATTACAATTACATCTGCTCTTTTATTACACGCAGTTGTCAGTCAATTATTTATGCAGTTTCTCTTTGAATTCTCGCATGTCTCTTTTCCATTCACGGTCCTCGTCACGTTTTTCGATGCCTAATAATCAGGCACGAATTATTCGTGCCCCGTCTTATGGAGGGTGAACATAGTAGCCGAACGGGATCTACGTTGACAACTATAATATCAACTTATGGGTCGATATTTCCATCTCTACGCAAGATTTTCGGAGAATTTGTTTAAAAAAACCCAAGGTTTTTAAGATTTAAAAAAATTCTCTACCTTTTGGAATTTTCTAGCTCTAGAGGGTTTAGTAGGTAATCAAGACGCAAAGCCCGTGTGCATATTCCAACCCAAGGAACCGGTTCAAACTCCGGATAAGCGGTATGAGGAAGCTCCCGATTCCTGGTTCCACCATAACTCCAGGGCCACGTCGGCCTCGGCCCTCTAAAATTCTAAAGCGTTCCGCCGCCGTAGGGTAGACGGTTTTGTCGTACCAGAATAACCCTACAGTACTGGGAACAAAATAATTTGGTTGAAAACTTCACGTACACCCGTTATAATAAAAATTTATGTTTTTGAGTTGTCATAATTGCTGTAAGTTGGTGGGTCATGATGAAAATTCCCTTTTCAAGAGATTCGGTTTTCTTTTCCATTCCGACGATTTGCGATCTTATCTTTATAAACTAGCATCTAGGATCCTATCCCTGGGTCGTCCGACCGAACATCGCTGGCAAGATTCGAGTGAATATCAAGCGACCGTTCACCGCCACCAGCTCAGTCGCGCTGCTCGTCAGATCGTCTATTTCCGTGACATGTCGGCCTCCCATTCCATTCCCGCTCATCCGATTCTCCCGATGCCCTTCCCAAACTTTCCCTTCAATCTTCCACATTTCTTGTCTCCCTCCGCGGCCGCTGCTTTCTGGTTCAATGCCAGAAAAACACACCCACACGTGTTCACGATAGGCTGGAGCCCAATTTGACAATGCTCCGGTGGGCTTGGCCATAGGTGACAGCGAATCACACCAGTGAAATGTGAAAGATTAGAATTTTGAAGAATATCGTTTACAAAACACCAGCCCAAGAGACCTGAGTCCAAGGAGCACTGTTTTTATAATACAGGGTGTCCCGCACTTGTGGAAAAAAAAAATTGGGTGAAACTATACCGCAAATAGAGCATGACGGCGCCGACCGCATTTTTTATATCATTACCCGTTCCTAAGATAATATGATTTTTGGAGGTTTTTCAAGAAAACCTCGCTTTTGCCACAAAACCTCACATGTGTACGCTAGGAACCTATTAGCACTTCCATATTTACAGAGTGAATGGAAATATTGTAATCTTTCTTCCTCAACAAGTTTCTGTATGTCTGTCTGTCCGTCTGCGAGCGATTACAGAAATTGCCTTATCTCCCTGAAACTGTAATGTTCGTCCTGTCAAGAACTATCATCCTGTATAACCGGTATTATATGATATATTTTTAGTGTTTTCTATTATATTTTTTTCTTGCCCCTCAATAAACCGATTTGAGTGTTTTTCTATCATGCAGAACAATTGTATTTTTTCTATTCCGGTAACTTGACATATTTTGATTTTAGGTAGGTTTGAAAATTTGCATAGTGAACTCACTGTAAACTTTTTTGACATTTTTGAAAAACTTTTTGACATTTTCTATCCTTGCAGCCTCTTAAGTTGTCAAAATACATGGTGTCCAACAGGGGGGTTTTTACCTTGGTGTAAAAAATAATTTGGGTGAAACTCCCTCAACCGCATTTTCCAACTCGTTTCCAGGAGACGATTTTCAAGTGGTTTCCCGAAAAACCGTACGTCTCATCATAAAAGCCCACATTCCTCTGGTCCAAAGCAACTTTTTTTGTCCTCCCTCTTCATACGCATCCAGAATTTTACCCGTTTCTTATGGGCCACTTACCATATGCATACAGGTTTTGCGCATAGGTATTTACCAAATGGACAGGGGCCATCCCTCTAGAGGTAGGTTGCGAAATCTCCCATTTCCTAACCCCACACGCTGCAGACATCTGGTGGTCCAGGATGATCGAAAAAAGAAGAAGAATATTCTTCAATTGAATTTTCACCTCCTCGACTTCGTTTTGGATAAAATGACGCAGTACTTGTATTCAGCTGTTATTTAATGCGACTGTTTTATTATACTAAAATATTCCATTTTCCGAACTAGGCACCTATATCAAAATTTCGTACGCTAACCGGTTCTGAGACGTGAATAAATACCGTCGGAAAATAGCGATTCGCCGTTGCCAAGCCGAGGAAACGGATGGTCGGAACGTAAGGCGTTGGCGGAGATGAAGACTCGAAATGACAAGAGAAGGCGGGGTGAAGGTGTGAAGAGGAAGGGGAATGACGAAGATAGATAATATGAAAATACGACGGGCGGAGAGAGATGACTGAAGCGAGGAGACACTATAGAAGTTGAGGCTGAGCCTCGCGCCTCGCCGCATTCCACGTCTCTCTTCCTTCTTGGCAGGCCTCCATGTCCGGCAGTGACGCTTGACGCCGCGCCACTCCTTGGATCTTAGCTTACCTGCTTAGCTCCCAACTTGGCTCGTTACTAAACGTAATGTACCTGTACCATCATCTCAAAAAAAAAATGTCAAAAAAACGGGTACAATAATGAACTTCACGTTTCGAAGAGGCGTTGAATCAGAATCTGGAATAACGATTCTTCGTTCGTAGGCCGTCCATGGAGGGTTTCCATAGGTTTTTGACAATAGACGATATAAAGACAATGTCAAAAGACCTATTTAATTCCGGCCGTAACGTGTCGGCTGATACCTAACGTTATGCTAGTCCTGTTTGAGTGGAAAATAATTCGTATTTCCAGTCTACATGTGCAAGTGAGGGATTGTTTTCCATAAATTTTCAATGTTAGTCAAGAGAAACTATTGCCACAGCCATTATTGGCAAACCGGTTTTTTGATCATTAGAAGGTTTTTGGCACAATATTAGTCCTATCTACTTCCGATATAAAAGCACTTTTAGTGTTTTTATTTTATTTTTTTCTCCCCACAAAAAAATGAACCGATTTGAGCGTTATTACTTCCATATTTAGAGAGTAAATGGAATTATTGGAATCGTCCTAAATCAAGAATCGGATTGGAGCTTAAAAAAAAACTTTTTGTTTGGAAAATTTTTTTTAAATGTTTAATCCCTCGTTTTGATCGCCAAGTCCTCGTATCGTCAACTCTAAAGTACTGATTTCAGCCCAAAAGCCACTATAGCAACATTTCTAGAGAATTCATTTTTCTTCAGGAATACGTATAATAATAGATACTATTAATATATATTATATAATACGTTTTTATGTATTATATCATGCATTATTATATAATACGTATTATATATAATATTATGTATTATTATATAATACGTTTTATTATATGATATTATGTATTATTATATAATACGTTTTATTATATAATGAGTTATAGATTGAATCATTTGAGGAGAAGTTATGAAACCCCATGATTCGAATAGAAACTCGAATGGTGGGAAATGAAGTCTGTTCCACAAAGTAGTCGTATGATGTGTACAAACTCGCCCAATTTGAGCTTCTATGCTAAGTTATCTCTAGGATCGTCACTTTTGATGGCTTATTTCTCTGAAATAGCTGTAGTTAGGAAGGTGGCACACGAGATTTTTTTGTCCAAATCGATTCATTTATCTATACCTATAAATATCCTACCTATATGAATAACAAGTGATTTTCTTTCTGTTCTAGGTGAGTGTGACAATGTGGGAACGACCGTAACAATGTGGCAATTCTCCGTACTGCGCAAACAATTTTAAACACGATCAGGTACCTACTGTAAAGTTTATTGGGAGTAGGCTGAAGTTTGGGAAAATCCTTCGTATCAGGAATGCTTACTGACTAAAACCCTGAAATTTTGTAGTCAGATATCAGGGGTAGGGCCCTTCAGAAATACTCTGTCCCCATCGCCGAACTTTCGGAAATTTATATTTTCTTCATCAGGGCTTGGAAACAGGTCTATTCAGTCACATTATGACCACTGTCTGATTTTGGGGAATGATGTCCATGATTCTGGTTCTAGTGCCAAATTTTGAAGATAATAGTTTAATGTTATTATTACAGCATCATTGCACTGCAGAACAAATGCTCCTGGCCAAAAAAGTCAAACTAAAAAAACTAATTTCAACAAGCAAACATAAACCGTTCGTTGAACCGATTTGAGCGTTGTTGGTCTTGAAATCTTTGTTACACAAGTGAGTTTTTTTACATTTCTTATCCTTGCAGCATCCAAAGTTGTCAAAATTTGATGAATTCGTGACAAAAATTTCTTCGGTACATGTAAAAATATGAAACTCTTGTGTGTAATCTACGCACCACTCGGTTTTTATGAGCCTCTGATCCGATTCTCAATTTTGATCCACACTACTTTCGAACAGGAACAATACTTCAATTTTCTGTGAAGAAGAACTAAAGGTATAACTGAGTTGTTAAATGATTGGTGCAATCGGTTTTCGCTTGTGATTTCCAACAATGTCAAATTTTCAAATTTTTTAATCAACAGCAATATCGCCGACACTCAAATCAAAATCAACCAGTGGGGCGTATGAAGCACACAATACTTCCATATTTTGAAACGTACAAGTGTGACGCAAGTTGATCATATTTTGACTGCTTTTGAGGGTGTTTAGGTCAAAAATATAAAAATTTACAACGCAAATTTTAAAACTTGCCTAAAATAAAAATACGCCAAGTTATCGGATTATAAAAAATATCCACATATTTTGCGAGGTAAAACAAAGATTTTAGGACCAAGAACACTCAGATAGGTTCATTTTTGTGGCCGAAAAAAATAAAATAGAAAACACTAAAAATGCAGACATATGAGTGTGAGTCTGTGAGTTATTCAAATTCCGATTAAACAGGGTATTAGGTCTTGCCGAGACAAACATTTCAGTTCAAGATATTTGGGATAAGGTTGAGAATTGAGGGAACTATTTACAAAAATGACCACAGACGGACAGGCGGACACACAGACATTTGATTCTGAGTAAATGTGTATAAGTCAAGGTTTTTCGGAAGCTCCGTTCCGATTCTCGATTTTAGGACGATTCCTCTACTTCCACTTACTCTATAAATGTGGAAGTAATAATAAATTGGTGCCAGGCTTCGCATTGTTTCCTTCCGTACTGATCTCCACAATTGCTGCCCATGCGAATTGTCAGTCCATGTGCCATTTCAGTACAAAGAAGGAAGCTAGACCAGTTGTACCCGTTGTCTCGAGGCCGATAAGTCCTGGATAACTGTTAGACGCGGACGTGGCCACGATTCACTCCATCAGTCTGCCGTCCGGGTCGGGTCTCGAAGTACTTCTATGCCGGTCACTTTCCGTTTTTTGCGATTCTTTACGTCGCAGTTTACTTCTCAATCGACTCGGATTTATTGCAGCTATCGCCCCAAAAACAGATTTGTGAGGAAATGTGTAATCTGGATCTTGTTTGGCTACAATAATTCGTCCTACAGAATTTACAGCATCCGTGTCCACGAAACTTAGACTCCTGCGTGGATCGGCGCGTGGATCGCACGTCGTGCCTGCTATTTAAGCATTTTGAAGGGAGGAAAATTCAAATGAGATTCCAAGTGTTGGTGTAACGGTTGCTTTATATCGGCAGCGGCATGCGCAGCGACGACATTATTGCACAGTCAATTGCGACCAGTGATTCTCCAGTTTTAGACTACAACGGGCACTCCTTGTTCAGAAGGTATAGGACGTCCCTCGGCCCACCGTCCTATTCTAACAGGAAAGAAACCGTGAACTTCCTTGTAGGAAGGAAGCGCCTTCCACTGCCCCCGCCTCAACTCCGCTCCATCGAGGTCACGTTTGACACCGCGGACGGCGACGGTTCAAACCCTTCCCTCTTTCCTTTGCTACGCCTGCTAACTTCTCTTCACTGCCCTTTGTTCTCCGATTGCCGGTTCAGTGATCAAATTAAATCGGTTTTTATCGCCCAGTTTGCGTTTTTACTTCCATATTTCGTCGGAGTGGAAACGATAACGCCAAAAACAACTTTTTTGTTTTGTCACCATACCCGGATTTATCCGAGTAGTTGAAAATTGACGTATAAAAAAAAAACATTAAATAATGATGGTTTATGATTTTTTTTCATTGTGTTATTCCAATGTCTGGTTCAATAGGGTATGTCCGGTTCCACAAGGAATGGGTTCAGGTTTCCAATTCAGATAATTTCCCAACTCCCCGAAGGCCGTGGAAAACCTGAATTATAGCATTTCTAAACCAAATCAAGAATTTTCCATACAAATTTGAGAATTTCCCGAACCAAATTGATAATTTTCCAAACCTAATTTATAATTTTCCAAACCAAATTAATAATTTTTCAAACCAAATTGAGATTTTCAAGACCGATTCGAGAGTTTTGAAATTTATAAGAACGAAGAAGGGCGCATAGAATTCCCGAATCAAAGTCATACTATTCCAAACCAATTTGAGAATCCGACCAAGAATATTTATATTCTTATATGTATCATGTATACTTGATATAAGCACTTCTGGTTTTAGGACCAATTCTTCCATATTTACAGAGTGAATGGAAGTATACACTTTTACTCAGGGCCATATTCACCAAACAGTTAGCAACTCGTTAAATTTACTGGCTCATTGTTCTCTGTTGGTCACGTCACTATCAACCAAGCTACCAACGTCGGTGAATGTATGGTAAAATTGGCCCTCAGAATCGCTTTCTTAACAAAATTCCACGTATATGTCAGTGAGCACCTTCAGAAATGGCCATAGGAAAGAAAAAATGAAGTCGGTTATTAAACTCATGTCGGTAACCATGTTTACCTGTCTTTTCCCTGAAACCAAGTGTTTTTTTCTCAATACATTCAGCCCGATATCCTTAAAACTTAGCAAGGCGTCGTCAGCGCAATTCTTTCCTCCATCTCTCTCGCTGGCTAAGGATTTTTTCCTAGTTCCCAGAAGAGAAACAAAATACCTTCCCAGGTTTGCTCGAATGAAGACTGGTGCATCTATTTCCTTAGTTTTTGCTTCATTCGAATCCCCCCCCCCCCGAATGCCTTGAAGTGGATTTTAATTCATCAATCTTTTCCTCATTTCCTGCTAGATGAATAGGAAACGCTTACTTTCGGAGATACCTACGCCACAGAACATCTTTTTTTGGTGTGATTGCATTTTTCCACTGAAAATGTTGTTTCTTACGTTTTGCTATGAGAGAGAGATGCGTTTCGGGATGGCTATTGTTTGAAATCGCTTCTTTTTGGCCAGCAAAAATAAATTAGATAACACTATGGTCTGATTTCTCTAGACTTTTAGCAACCTTCAACTTTGGTGTAGTCTTCTGGCCCGGGGTAATTACATTGGTTTATTTTTGTGCTGCCAATATTTTTGAATAGCTGAATTACGGTATTGAATTGATCTATTTCACGATTTGGAATGAAATTCCTTTTTATTCCATTTCATTCTACATCGTGAACAGCTTGACATGCTTATTATCCACTATCGCTGGTTCAGGAGAGTCATTGAATCAGTTAGAACTCTGCACCACGCCCAGACAGACCATTTCTTACTTTCATCACACATTGAGAGCAGGAAATGCCAGGTTCGAATTCTGTTGGAAAGGGAAATTTCTGCCATTTCCCACCTATCTGATTTATGCTTAGCAACGTTAAGGGACTGACATGCGATCAAAATATTATTCAGAAAGCGATTCTGAGTAAAAATTTATGAGTGTTTTTTTAACCTTCGATTTGATTTTAGAACTATTGAAAAGAGTAGGTACGCTTCATTTTCCTACTCTGTAAATATGGAAGTGATTATAACCCACAAATGACCCTTGATTCTCATAGTTGTTAACCCAAGATTATCGCTAGGTGCCTATCTACAGTTTCGCAGGCTCATGTACACCCAGCGATTCATTCACCGCCCATCGAGCTCTATTCTTCGTTATTTAGATGAGTAGTTAACCGTTAGGTACTAGTTTACCTTGCAGCAGGCTACTTCTTGTAGTAGGCACTAATGACAGTACCTGCCCCTTCACTTACGTCATATTCCACTGATGCCCATCGCCCATCTTGCCGTTTGATTACGGGCTGGAAACAAAGTTGCTACCTCCATTTTGATCCTTTCGTAGATTTTCTTTGCTGTTCATTATTACATCAATGCTCGAACTTTCAGGTAGTTACTTGAACACCCATGAAGGTAGCTGGATATTGAAATTGTTCGCATAGTGATTAAAAATCATTAAGCGATGGAAATAGGTTTGTCTGACTCCTGATTTTTTCGCAAATGCTATCCGTTATTTTTCCTTAATTTCATCATCATACCAATTATATTATAATTATAATTTTTTTATAATATAAAAAAATTATAATTATAATATTAATATTATTATAATTATATAGGTATATTAAAATTATATTATTGAATATTACACTATTAAATTATATTATTAAATATTATAATTATATTGGTATATTAATTAATATAATTAATTATTAATCTATTATATTGGTATTATTAAATTATATTACTAAATATTATAATTATATTGGTATATTAATTAATATAATTAATTATTAATCTATTATATTGGTATTATTAAATTATATTACTAAATATTATATTAATATTATATTAAATATTATATTAAAATATTATATCAAAATATTATATTAAAATATTATATTAAATATTATATTGGTATTTAAAATAATTGGTTTCTCTTTATGATAGTTTACTTATTTTATGAATAAGATTTGACTTATCGCTTTGTTGTCTCGAACATGAATTAATTTATTATTTGTAGTATTTACATGGGGCTTGGATGATGGTGTGTTAGTGCCTAATAATCCATGTGAGTGTTACCATCCAATGTCCGAATTGTTTAAATTCTGCTCATATTATGATTAAAATATTCTTCTCTTTTCTACATAATAATTAACTTTACCATAATTCTTTATCATTACTGCTTGTATTCTCCTATTGTCCCTATAATTCGCTGTTTTCTTCGCGTTACAGAATAATTTTGGAAATAATAATTGTTTGAAAATTACACAATTGAGATCACGATACCTAGTCACATAGCAAAATAGAATTCGGTTGTTTCCTGATTTGGTTTGAGTTAGGAATAGACTGCCCACATAGGGCATCTATAGGGGGAACGAATTTCGTGTTTCACCGCTACGTCACAATAGAAATAGTTATTGTAAACTTTATATTTTTCTGTTTTGTGGAACTAAATTGGTTCTTTACTATACCTTAAGCCTGCGTAGTCCGGATCAATTTTCAATCAGTGTTTCGTAGTTGAGTTGCTCTCCAATTCATTTAAAGTCAGCTCATGCGGAAACCAATCTAGGTGTAGGTACTTCAAGGACGGAACGGGCATCCGGTGACGGGCAGCTATCGTTCGACGCGCTGCTGCATCTTGAGCACCGCACAACTCGTTGGTAATGGGTATAAATAATATTACCATCAAGAATGAATGGCGAAGTAGGTAGTGATCCATTTTTACCTACATGGGTTTACATAATATGCAGCAGAAGCCTTTAGCATCTGTGAACCCGATTTAACATTTTTCTCCCGTCGCAAAACCTCGTTACTTGATTTTCTTAGTTCTAAAGTTCCTCATTCCGTCATCTCTTTCTAATATGCTGAAATCACGGCGCGAGTGAGAGTTAACGGATTATTCGGTAATCGTTTTCCTGTTAGAAATGATCAGATCGCTATCTTAACCACTTCGTGCTATGAGTCAGAGCTAAGGCAGCTCGCTAATTGTATCTAATTGAAGTGTCCGGGCTCACCTGGCTCATGTCTAATAATATTCTTTACCCCAAGACGATGAACGATTGACACTCATGGGTTTGGGGAATCAATCACTTATACATGCGCCTTTGGTTGGAAGAGGTACAATGGTCGAAATCCACCACCGTCCGTCCCATGGGATTACTATTCCCACTTTTACGAGAAAATCGATATTTCAACCGGCATCTATCAACAATCCCGATCACCTCGTCCAGAAAACATTTGTTGCCCAAAAAACCCCATCCGACATTTTTTTTTTTTTGGTAGTAAACCTTTTTTTCTTACATTTGACTAGTGGAGAGCCGAATCAGACAACTGACGATATTTTCTTGAATTTGGGATTACCTTGGATTTCCCGAGGTACGAGATTACATTGTTAGATTGAACTGCAGACTGATTCCTATCCTTTATAATCTCCTCTCTCTCCAAATGTAATGCTTATTGACTCTAATGCGGAAATTGGATTAGTCTAAAAAAAAATGTTCATGCTCTTTTCGAAAAATGTTGATTTTGTCTAAATCCATCAGAAATTTATAGCCCTCGTGTGTTATTTACCCTCTTGTGTCCGCCCCTGAGTGTTGTGTTCAATGATCTTTGGTACCACTAGTTCATCCATTCCTAGGAATAATATTGGTGGCTCTACAGCCAAAAATGTAGCATAAATCTCAAAAACATGGGAAAAAATATTTTTGGAAATTCGAAATTTTGTGTTCAGACAGCTTTTTTTATCATAGTATTTGCAACTTTTTTCTAATAATTTTTTCAAGAGGTACTCAGGCACATTTTATCAAAAAGGTTCGATTTTAAAGATGATGCCATGGGTTTGGAATTTTTCGGAATTCGGAGTTGTCCTTGGTACTGAGCTATTCAGTTGGGCCCTACGATAGATATAGTTTCCTTATCATTTCAAAAATGACTTGAAATATTTTTTTCCATTCACATTTTTATTTTTTACTTTTTCAAGTTTTTTTTAGATTTACCTAGTTCTAATTTTTTAAATCACATTCGTCATTTTTACCCTCATAGCCACCAAATTATTGGAAATTGAATCAATCCAGTCCAACGCTTCACGTACCAAAATATAGAATCATGTGGTGTTATCCACTGGTTGCCTTTTTTCAACTGACGGAAATACAAACTTGTCCAATTGGTGATTTTGAATGAATTGGCATGAGCGATTTTTTCTGGACCACCAATATCTGATTTTCAATTTTAGGACGATTACAACTTTACTCGGAAAATTTGGGAATTATTTGTGAGGCAGGTTTCGTTGGGATTTTCAGTTTTAGGATGATTACTAAGCTCACTTTTCTTTTTACTTTTTCACTTCACTTTCTTTTTATTTGACTGTCGAGCCAAAAAACTCCTCGACGAGAGATGACAATTCTTGGATAAGACCAGTAGGCTTAATCATTGTGAGACTAGAGTGAGACCTTTACTTTTTTATGTAGTTACATGATTTACTAACAGTTGTCAGTTTTTAGCACCTGTAATTCCTATTCTCAACAATCTAACCCGTCTGTTACAGATTAGTGGGATCTAAAGGATACCGTTGCAAACGTCGTCAAAATGAGTAGTCACGGAGCGTGACCAAGGGCTTCAGAGTAAGTAGAATTATAATTCATCAATTATTAGTATACTGTGAGAAAAACAGCTTTATGTTCGCATGCGTGTTGAAAGTATGCTCGAATTTGGGAATCGTGTTCAACTCGGTTTTATGAAACACCTCGACAAATCAATTCGTTGAAATGTCTCAAACTCATGAAAATCCATTTCCACTTTGCTTCAAACCATCGCCATCAAATAAATTCTAAAAATGTCGAAATTGCTCGAAATATGGCTTTCTATAAACCGTTCCAAACAGAGCAAACCCCTCGGAATCTATCATCAATAAGGAAATTAAAGCATATGAATGCAACCCAAGGAACCGGTCCTAATTCCTGATAAGCTGTATAGGGAGGCTCCAGATTAAGAAAATGGCTTCGTTCCGTATTGTGGCGGTGGTCGAAAGACGAGAATTTGGCACTCTACAGTTACAGTAAAGGATTTAAAAGTGTTTCAATTTTGAAAAAAACTTCGATTATTTTTGAGACGTCGGAATGGAAAATAATAAAATGCGCAGGTACCTATAATTCATTAATAAATTCCAAGATTACCATGGACCGTTACGCTCGACCGGCTTATTATTGGGAACGGGAAATTTTTGAATTAAATCATATCTTGGGAGTAAGTAATGAGCATTACCGAACTATGTTTGCTGATTCTGTCTGCGTTCGTGCCTCGTAATGTTTTTTGCAATAACTCGTTTTCTGAACTATAAGAGCCACCAGTACAGGTTCTGTAAGGATGTAGAGTCATGGGTGCAGTCTGGATTCTTGGTAGACCTCCTGTGCCCACGATTGGCTGACCTACCTCAGAACTTGTACTAGCCTACCGGACGAATTGCTCAAATCGATAGCCAGGACTTGGACCGACTGTTCTTACCAGGATGCCGGATACGGAGAGCCCCCTGTCATACCAGAAGAACAGGACTGGATGACCTAAAGACTTTCCGATCTTGAAGAACGAGATGCGAGCAAGGATCTATGGTGGAGAAGCTAAGCTGTTCTCCCAGGAAACAGATTATCGATTTTCCAAAAATACCGAAGTTCTTCCATCTGATTGCGAAATTTCTCGACCACACTGTTGATCACGAATGGTTCGGGTTTCTTAAGGATTGGTCGATAAACATTCGTTGACCAACTTATGAGAGCTAAGGGCCGTATTCATGAACAGTCAATGAATCCTTGTTGTCAATCTGCCTAAAAATCAGTACGCTTGTCGGTTCACTC
This sequence comes from Nesidiocoris tenuis, assembly GCA_036186465.1. Taxonomy (NCBI): domain Eukaryota; kingdom Metazoa; phylum Arthropoda; class Insecta; order Hemiptera; family Miridae; genus Nesidiocoris; species Nesidiocoris tenuis. The sequence continues at coordinate 10,604,625 of AP028910.1, forward strand.
CCAGATAAAAATGAGAACAACAATTATTGCACAGTTGTCAAAAACTCGCTGAGTTTTCACTGCAATCAATATTACGTCGATTGGCTGATTGGTTGTGGTTTATCCATGCCATTCTCAATGATACTAGTTACGTTTCAAGAACATGTTCGTCAACCAAAAACGTACACAATTTGATCATATTTGACTGCTTTTGAGGGTGTTCGGGTCAAAAATATCAAAAAACTCACTATGGAAATTTTAAAACTCGCCTAAAATAAAAATACGATACATTATCGGAATATAAAAAATATCCACATATTCTGCAAGATAATACAAAGATTTTAAGACCAAGAACGCTCAATTCGGTTCATTTTTGTGGCCGGAAAAAAATAAAATAGAAAAAACTAAAAATTCAAATATTTCGGAAGTACTGTAAGTTATTCAAATTCCAATTAAACAGGGTGTTAGGTCTTGCCGAGACAAACATTTCAGTTCAAGAAATTTGAAAAAAGGTTGAGAATTAAGGGAGGCATGGCTATTTTTGTAAATGACGTCAGACGGACGCACAGACACACGGACACTTGTTCGGGAAGTGATCCTGAGTACATGTGTATGAGTTAACGTTTTTTCTGAAGCTCCGTTCCGATTCTCGATTTTAGGATGATTACAACACTTCCATACACTCGGTAAACATGGAAGTAAAAATTAACCATATTGATCTTAACAGAGTTTTCTACTGTATTGGTAGATATGATATGGGCGTAGCGCATTCGAAGTGGAGTTTTTACATCCCGAGTTCTGCTATTCCTTGTGACAATTAAAAAACGTCTTCTACGTCGAACAATTTTATGGGTTTTCGGCAATTACACAATGCCTGTGGTGTTGGCGTTGGCTTTTATGTGATATGACTATTCCATACCGTTGAACATGACTAACTAGCTATCAATGTTATTCTGATTCATATGGTGCTTGAAATCTCCGCTGATTCTGCACAAAGGCTCGATTTTTTATTGCCTCGCTGTAAGTGGTGCTCTTTACAGCTTGGCGTTTCGCGCTATAAATTTTATGTGAGTCATGAGTTCATGAAAAATACTAGATGTTGTTATGTTATGGGTCATTTGCCATTTTCACTTGGTTCGGAAAACGTTGGGACTTGCAGATCGTCATCGGCTTTCTTTGGAGATTTGCCGCTCCAGCGCTTTTCTACCCGAATGGAAAATATTTTTACGATTTCCGAATAGGAACCATTCGATAGAGATTTTTTCTGATGTTTCATCGAGTGCAGACCATATTTGAATCTTTCTTCATTGTTGATGAGGATCGCTAGATTACAGATTGATTTTAGTGGTAAGTTTCAAACCAATGGAGAGCAAATAACCATACAGTTCTTCCATATTTCGATATAAAAAATTGAGGCCCTAATTCATGGTGTTCGCACCGATCTGTGTGTGTAGATCGAATGCTCAGGAAAAAATTGTATTTGAATGTTTTTAAATTCACTCAATTAGAAATGTTAAGGGCGAATTACCTTAAAATACATTAAAAATTCCAGGACGAAAAATAATTGAAATACGTTAAAACTTCCTATGCATCGTAAGTACTGTAAGTACCTAACGGTCGAATGTAGGAATATGGGTCTATCCTACGTCCACTTGAGTTTTGTTATTGACCCAATTCGTGTTACCAGCAAGTTGTTGTGGAACCGATACAACTGCGTCCTTTCTCTATCATAGGACATTGACTCAAGTGTTCACTAGAGTATTCATCCAAAATGTCAATTATCACAATTTCGATTTATTTATCGTTCAATTCATTAATGGGCCGCACACCATACAACACTCGAAAACGACACATCGTACGAAAACGCACGTAATAAAAACCCTACAGAGAAGGGTCACGATAATTCAGAATTGGAGAAGAACAATGAAAAAGAAACTGAGTTGAAGGATCAAAAAGAAAAAGAGGTAGCAGGAGAAGAGGAAATCAAAATGGCAGAAGAGAGGTAAGAAGAGACGACGGTAGAGGAAGAGAAAATCAAAATGGAAGATCAAGTTAAGGATATTAAGGGGGAGTAGAATTCGAAATAGTTAGAGAATTTGATGCAGAAATTGAAATGGAAAAAGAATCCACTGAATTTGGAAAGGACATTGTAATAGGAAGCGAAATTGAAGAAATCTACCAAGGCAACAGATTTTTGGGAAAATGTCGCTCTTTGATCACGAAAAGTCTGAAAATGGAACAGAGGACTATCAACTCGACACGAACGAAAGAACAAATGATTCCGATAAAACAAGCAACACTGAGTTCATCATCATTCGCAGCAGAAAATCATCATTCAGGCATCACAGCATTGAAATAGATCACCAGCAGCACACAATCGAAGACAGGAAAGTCACGGAATAGATTTATTAGAACAAAAACTGGAGTATACGAATTTCATCACCCATGTTACACGAATATGTACAATCAGACGAAGGAAATCGAAAAGAAAACTGGCAAACCTAAAATGGGAAGCTGATTTTTCCCCTGAGACGTCCTCTTTAAAGAGGGGGTTATTTTGAATTTGTTATAACAAGCATTGGCTGTCGAGATGGGGTGTTGGGAACCAATTATGGCGAACTTTGGGTTGTTTACAAGTAATCAAACTAATTCATTAGGTTTTCGGCCTCTGAAGAGAAGATTCGTTATTTTGAAAAACTCGCAAAGATGTCTCGTTTCCAACGGTTATACATCAGTTATGAGCCTATAACAAGAAGCATAACAACATAGTTCCGACGCGGATGCGGAAACATTTTCGCGTAGCGGTTCTTCGACGTTGTTCGGTCTCGTCTGTTCGTGGAGGCCGTTCAAGCTCACGGTCGCGGTCGCGGACTCGCTCACGGTTGCTCTGCAGCCCAGGACCCGGCAGATCAGGACCACTCTCGCTCCTCGGCCTTGAACTTGAGCGCTGAGGTGACACGCTATTCCACCCGCTGGCCGCACGAACTCTCCACAATTGTTTGGCTCACGGTGATTGTCTGCAGTTGCAATATTAGGGAGTTTTTGGAAACTTCGTACGTTTTGCCTTTTCGTAGTACGAAATTAGCAGTTTGTACGATGTAGTCGCCTGGCAAATTAAGAAATGCTATGAAAACTCCAAGCTCCCGTTCAACAGTCAACAAAAAGTTCGGATTTGATTTTGTTTGCATTAGTTACGTCGATGCCAATAACTTCGTGCTACGAATTTGCACGATTCGTGTACGAATTAGGAGGAGAAAGATCGTTCACGAGTTTGGAAATTCGATGACAAATTTGTAGCCATGGACGTTGTTACGCATAAAAAAAAACAACTCAAACCCGGACTTTTGGAAAAATCACGTGTCTAAATTTTCCTAGCATTTCCTATTAATTTCGTACTACAAGTGACAAGAAGCACGAAATTACCAAAAACTACAATAGCAATGGGGTACACACTTTTTCGTGAGCGAAATTTTGGGTTTAACTTCATTTTTAAGCCTGATGTTGAAATAATTCGTTAACCATATGTTGAAATTTCGGTATACAATGTAACTAAGCGAAAGTACCTAGCAGAGCGATCGGGTCACAATTCGAATTCGAGTTTTTGCAGTTAAATTTCCGATCACATTGATTAAATTTCCGATTAACTTGATTAAAATTACGCAACTTACTAAGATTGCCGATCTCATAGATATTGTTTATTAAGAAGCTCCGTTTTTACTGTGTGGCAGGGCCTGGAAACGCACATGCAAAAACTTAATTTATCATATCGATTAATTAAATTCAAAAAATTAATTCAAACGAATCAATTGATTTTAATTTAATTTTTAGGTGGAAATCGATTTACATTAAATTAATTTTCCTTATGCATGTATAATATTCCCATATGTTTTTCTGTCATGTGCCGATTTGAATGGTGTTTCCAAATGTTTGTATCACTCACTACGTACAGGTACGTTCATTGAAAGCGCAGAGTAATTGACCCTTCAATTCCAAAACGGCCTCACTTGAAAAATGCTCGAGCGAAATTCTCCATATTCTAGCGATTCGTTTTTACCCTCACCACCAATTTTCTCGGTTTTCATCGAAATCGGTTACACAAGTGGCTTGGATTAAAAATTTCGTGCGATCCGTAGACGAGTTTCCGCGAATTGCTCCTATGGTGGCGAATATCACCTCTTTCCTGCCATTTGCTTTATGATGCTTTGGCCTATCATCCAATTATTATGCCCTACGTGTCTGATATTAGGTAAAAAAATCTCCTCTTTATCGTTCCCGGCGATGCCCTGTTTTTTTTTTTTTTTTTAATATCATCACTATTATGCTGATAATGTATTCAAATAAAGTCCAGATAAATTTAAAAAAATCATCTAAAATCTCAAAAATCATCTCAGTCCCGCTTTGTCTCAACGTCGGTAAACTTATGCTTTCAAAATCCATTTGTAATTGTAAATTTTTCCCTCCCCGCTCCTCATATCGCGGCGCCCACTTCATAATGTTCGCAGAGGTCCCTCAAGTGGATTGAGCCTGTTGTTCGTTTACCAGTTGTTTTGAGTTAAATTGTAAGACTCAACTCGAGTAAATAATATTGACAGCGATTATCAAAACCCAGCTCGCTCCGAGTAAACAAACGAACACGGAAACAGACCACTCGAACGACGGCCGGCGGCGACGATTAGGTCATACCCCCTCCCCACATTACCATCCCCCCCCGGTGCCATTTATCGTGAAGTGACTCTCCAAACGTGGTTTCCTATTTCTTTCAAGAATCAGGAATCGCTTCCTCTCGGATATCTAACCGAATAATTTGCCTGGAGGTTAATAAAAGGGCCAAAGCGTTGTAATATTGAAAAACGTGTAAAGTTACACTGTAATAGTTCTATTGCCACTGGCATCTATTACCACCGACGCATGCATGCTCGTGCACAGATCTTACTCAGATAGGTACACAGGATTCTGTAGCTGATCTTTTAATTTAATTTAATCCCCATCCTCCGTATCGGCTTAAACGACTTCAAGCAACAAAAACATTCCTCAAAAATACTTACACGCACGATATCCCAGTACGGATTTTTTAAGCAATCGACTCAATTCGCGTTTTGATTTAGTGAAAGATTGCATCTACGTAATATTTTCACTACAAATCAGTAGATCAATTTTTGCTGTCCTCGCTTGCTGTAATGATAGCTCCATATAAATACGATGAGGAAGGGCTGAATTCTAGCTTCCTATTTGAGTGAAAATGAAATTGAAAGAAATTAAAAAGAAAAGATGTGAGGCATTTAGCGTGGAAACTGATGAGTAGGGATCGGATCCGTATGTGTTCACATATTTTGGTTCATTTTTCTTAAGAAATGAACCTTTGTAATCGGTCGGGAAAAAATTTTTTTTAACACCCCCTGAAAATTTGTTGGTTTACGTTTCAAGGGGTGTAGAATCCGAATCTGCAATAAAAATTTTTTGTCCGTCCGCCGTCCGCCGTACGCCGTCCGCCGTACGCCGTCCGCCGTACGCCGTCCGCCGTCCGCCGTCCGGGGTTTTTCAGGGGGAAGGAGTTATCGGAAAATTTTGAAATTTTTACCAAAAATCAAGTTCCGTATCTAGTCGGTCCTAACGTCTCGACAGAACCCTACCTTAATTTTAAGGCCAGTAAAACAGCTGTTGAAGTGGGAAAAAATTCGTGCTTTTCAGGAAAAAAGCAACATAGGCATGTGAGGCATCATTTTCTATAGATTTTTCTATGCCGAATCGAATGAGACCATCGCCACGCCGATAGCTTCAACCGTTTAGGAGTTATTGCAGTTTTAGTGAGACATTTTTGAGTTTTTAAAAATTTCTACAATTCTTAATAACTCGAAAACGACTAGAGCCTCAAAAATCGTTTTCCACTCGTTGGAATCCCCACAAAAACTTCTGTCCTCCCGATATCTTCAATTTAAAGAATTTGGTCGCATTATACAAATCAGCAAAACAAAAATTGGAAAAAGTTGAGAATTTGGCCTCGGCTCTTAGATACGGTTGATTGATCTACTTACGACCACTAGCCTATTACAACAACAAGGTGACGCACTCACACTACGACCAGTTGCGCTTGGCAACATAAGAACGAGACAGGCTTTAACAAAGGTTCTGAGGCATTCTCAGAGGCATTCTGAGGCTACGTTTTTCTAAATCCCCATCTAAAATATCTACCAATTTATACTGAAATTCTAGAATAATAACAACTAAATTCCGTGTTTAAGGAGAACCTATATATCGTAAGATTTGTCTTTGCAATCGAAAAATGAACCCCTGTGCAAAATTTGCAGAGTTCTTCGGATATACCGAAAACTGATGTGCACATGCCACTGATCTACTTAGCAGCGTTTTTTCTAGGCAATGTACTGATGTTTTTCAAGTAAGCGTGTTCATATTGACATTTTCTGAACCGTTTAAGCCCACTTTTATTTCACATATTTTGACATATTCCACTATAAATCCATATTTTTCAAATATTAGGTCCACAAAAACCCATATTTGCTAATTTTGGGTAGTTTTCCCGAGATTCACAACTAGAATGAATTAAATTTTTAAAAAATTTCGTCACTTAAGTTACAACACCGCCTAACTCAATTTTTGGCGAAAATGAGTTGGACACACCACTCGATAGATTTTTCAATAGCCGATATCATGGTTAAACTGCCAAGGAGATTGAACCAACCAGTAAAGAAGGAGATGGAGAAGAGACAGCACCGCTCAATGTATTTCCATGTTGAAATAATTAGTTTTTTGTACCTCCTGAAAACTTGGAAAAATTGAGTTAGGTGGTGTTAGAACTTAAGTGACGATTTAGCAAATTTTGCTATTTTTTTTTTTTGGAAAAATTATTGCAGATTTTTATCTAGACGCTCTGAAACGTAAATGAAAAATTTTCAGGGGGCGATGAATAAAAAACCCGACCGATTACATAGGTACATTATTTCTGGAAATAATTTAACAAAATCTTGTTGTTCATTTGGGCTTAAACATTTTTTTGAAAATATTTAAACCTTTTTACATATTTTTCTCATATTTTTTGAAAATATTTAAACCTTTTTACGTATTTTCCACATATTTTATGAAAATTAATACATATATATGTCACATATTTGGCATTTTTAAATACATAAAAATCCGATCCCTACTGATGAGGTTTCAGATGCTCAACCTAGGAGGGGAGCAGTCCAGTACGGAACCAAACTTGCAGTAGTGAATTGTTGAGGATCGACCCGTTATTCAATTTTCGAAAAGTACCTATCAGGGTTAGGAAACTGCCTCTTTCGCCGAGCTTTCGAAAATTTATATTTTCTTGCCCTGAAGCCCTGACGAAGAAAATATAAATTTTCGAAAGCTCGGCGAAAGAGGTTGTTTCTCTGAAGACCCTAACCCTGATATTTGACTTAAAGAAAAAAACGTGCATTACTTCGACCATATTGAATCAATATATTAATTAATTAAATCACTATCGAATATATTAAATCACTATCGAATATATTAAATTACTATCGAATATATGAAATCAATATCAAAACTGCCCTTCAAGCCAGTTGAGATTTTCCAGCCCCCCTCCAGTTTTTCCTGCCAATCATAATTCATAACCGTTCCTGAAAATCTGGGGAAATCTTTTCTTTGCCAAGGCTCAGACTGGCTTTATCAAATTGCTGATTACTTACTGCTGATTGATTACTGCTGAGTACCTATTATACAATATCTAAGGGCGCTCTATTTAACATGTTTTCCAGGTGTAAAAACACAAGCTTTCCTGAGAAGTAATCGGAGCGTTCTTTGGATAATCGGTTGATTTTGCAGATCGATGAGCTCCTTAACTCGATAACTTGCACTGAGTAGCTGCAACTGATTGCTTAGCTGGAAAAGTAAATTCTGTTGACCCCCCCCCACTCTTGCTCCGTGTACCATCGCTGTTTGTACAGCTCTACAGCCGCTTCGTGTCAGTGTTAGATGCGAGGAACAGAAAACACCGCCGCATGGGCAATCAGACAGAAACCATTTGTTGCATGCGGGTTGTGTAGGGGATCATTGTCATCATTTGGAACGATCCAATCAACCGATTCGCACCAGCTGTCTCCTATTTCCACATAACACTCAGTCTCGCCAACGATGAAGCCTCCATTCGTCTGAAACTTTATGTTCAAGTTCCCATGCTCGGCCGCTGGCGGTGGCAAATTTACAGCTCTCGACTTCAACTTTATAGTCGTTCTGATTTAATTTCCTTGAACCAGCGGTGCGTAGATAACGCACAATCATTTGTTCAGGAAGTGATTCCGAGTAGAAGCATAAAAGTAAAAGTTTTTGCTGAAGCCCCCCTTCCAATTGCCCATCTTTTGAAGATAACAATACTTCCAGTTACTCTGTAATTATGGAAGTATTACGCTATAAATATGATGCAACCTTGTGAAATGCGTGGACATTTCTTATGCTCCGGTAATTGGACGAATTTTGAATTTAAGAGGATTTTAAAATTTGCTTAGTGAGTTTTTTGACATTATTTATCCCCACAGACACCAAAAAAGCCAAAATATAGTCAAATTGGGTCAAAAATTTGCGTATAAAATATGGAAGTATGTATATAGACGAGTTAATGTTTTCATACCTAACTCCACTATGTGATCTAGTTGATCTATAAGCTAAGTATGAATTGACTAAGATCACTGTAGCGCGTGTAATTTATTGAAAACTTTGTAGCTTCGAGGTAAGTCCAGATGATGTTCTCAGACAATATTTACCGACACCAGCCCTACTACCTTTATTTTAGAATTAATGAAGTAGTTAAGTAGGTATTGCATAAAATATTGCAGACCTGAAGTCAGTGACGTCTCAAAAATCAGAAAGTAAAAACCCTTTTTATTTCCATATTTACAGAGTAAATTGAAGTGTTGGAATCGTCCTAAAATCGAAAATCGGAACGGAGTCTCGGAAAAAATGTTTTCTTTGACACATTTACTCAGAATGAGTTCCCGAACAGTGTCTGTGTGTCCGTCTGTGGTCATTTACAAAAATGGCCAAAGCTCCCTCAATTCTCAACCTTTTTTCAAATTTCTTGAACTGAAATGTTTGTCTCGGTAAGCCCTAACACCCTGAAAAATCGAAATTTGAATAACTGACAGTTTTGCATTTTTAGTGTTTTCTATTTTATTTTTTTCCGGCCACAAAAATGAACCGATTTGAGCGTTGTTGGTCTTAAAATCTTAGTTTTACCTTGCAGAATATGTGGAAAAATTTTTATGTTCCGGTAATGTGGCGTAGGTATTTTTATTTTGGGCGAATAAAATTTGCATTGTGAGTTTTTTAATATTTTTGACCCAAACACCCTTAAAAAATGTCAAAATATGATCAAATTGTGTCACAATTTCACTTTTCAAAATATGGAAGTATTGTGTGTTCTCTACGCACCTCTGGTTTTTCACTGCTTTAGGATAATTTTTTTTTACTTCCATATAGAAGAACTAAATTGAAGTAGTGTGATCGACATAAAATAGAAAATCGGAACGGAGAAAAAACGTTTACTCATACACTTTTACTCAGAATCGCTTCCTGAACAAGTGTCAACATGTTCGTTTGTGAGCATGGTCCGTAGATAGCACCAAAATTGCACGTACGTTTCGAATCGTGGAGTATCTAACGCTCCATGTTTTGAAACGTACAGTTTTGACTAAATTTGATTATAATTTGAGTAGGTACCTACCTTGGAGGTTGTGTGGATCAAAAAACAATTCTTATGCAAAGCCAGCGTTGTTGGCCTTGAATACTTTATCGTTGTTGCAAATCGGCACCGGCCGCTCATAAAAGTATTCAAGCCCAACAATACTTGCTGAGATAATATAATTATTATACCTCCATACTTTATTGGAAGATTGTGATCGAGCATAAACTCGACAATTGGCGATGCACCGAACCTGAACTGCAGATCCTCCGATGGTCATTGGGATTGGTTGAGGTTAATGGCCTAACCCCTGCCGCGCCGAGCCCATCCCGTACCCTGTCACGAATATGCAGACCTGGCAAACTCGTAGGGCCGACATCTGCACCCTGTTCACACTGGGAAAATCTTTCGTCCTTGAAGACGAACAATGAAACCGAAAACGCAAATATGAGGCCAAACGAGCGAGTTTGACTAACAAATTTTTTCATCCCGATGAATCTCAGAAAAAATGTTCAGATTATGGAGTTTTAAGGATGCTGAAATCAGTTATGAGGCAGGAAACTTCCTGAATATGTCGCTCAGTATTAACAGCACGCCGTATTATGAAATACTGTGCCAGTTTAACCTCAGCGTCAAATCAATAGGTAAATCAATAGGTAAACCGATTCGGTGTGGCAGGTTGGGCCTCAATTCGGCTTATCGAAATCATGATGTGACGAAACTTCGTACTTCTGACCTAGCAAAATTTGCTTCACATTTAATTCGGTACACATTTAATGTGTACGTCGTAACCTCTGTTTCACCGTCTGTCATCAAAACTTGCTGCGTCCTATAAGTAGCAAAAAATGAAAGTGGACAATACAAAATCTCAGCCCTCAGAAAATGGCGTCATCGCTTTAGTCCGGTTTTGTGTATCGTCAGAAAAAAAATCGTTCATATTTGGTTAGAAATATGTCCATGCGTGATAGCCCTGAGAGGAAAAATTGCCCACCGGTTCAATGATAACACACAGTACTTCTATATTTCACGTCTTCTCCATCCTTCCCAATATCACCGAATTCGATTGAAAACCGTTTATCTAGTCTACCTAACCAAGAGTTTTCGATTAGAAAGTTTATCCTAAGCTCGCTCGAAATAGTTATCTCTCCGAGCGCTTTCGATTGCGTTGCCATCCGAAGGGTGGATATTTTGTAAGCGTAGCGCAGACTTTCACTCAGTCTATCAAAGAGGAGAAAAATAATGGTCGACGTTCTGGCTTGCCGTGGGTGGCCTACCTGCGAATTCTGTTCTTTCAACCGGCTGGGCTACCATTAGCACCAGCAAATTCGCCTCGGTAATGGGCCGTAATTTTGCATTGAGAATAGAAGGGATAAAAAATTTTAGACCTGAGGGTAGGCAAATTATGGATGAATAGATAGTTATAGGAATGCCTTAGATTTAGCAACCCTTTGTACATCCACCCGGCAACTGGAATTGATAACATTTTGCTTCATCAAGGATAAAGGTCGATCTAACGAACTGTAAAGGCAAAACATGTTGACAACAATAAGAGTTCGCCCGTTGTATTCACTTGCCTCTCAACGGTTCACCTGTGTAAATCGAAATGGAGGTCGACGAACCGTTGGCAGCGTCTCTGGCAGACGTCGCTGGTCGATCTGTACCAAGGAGAATACCCAAGTATGGTAGAACGGCATGCGTGTTCCTATGTCGGTTGTGCTAGTTGGTACATGCTTGAACTACTTCGTTAAGGCGATGCAATAGCGAAAAAAACCAACCGAACGCCCCACTAGTCAACTTGAGTAACCCCTTTTTACTTCCATATTTACAAAGTAAATTGAAGTATTGGAATCGTCCTAAAATCGAGAATCGGAACAGAGCTTCAGAAAAAACGTGTACTTATACACATTTAGGTACTCATAATCACGTACCAAACAAGTGCCTGTGTGTCCGTCTGTGGTCATTTACAAAAATGGCCAAAGCTCCCTCAATTCTCAACCTTTTATCAAATTTCTTGAACTGAATTCTTGACTGAAATGTTTGTCTCGACAAGACCCTGTTTAATCGGAATTTGAATAGCTCACAGAATGAACCGATTTGAGCGTTCTTGGTCTCAAAATCTTTTTTTACCTTGCAGAATATGTGGTTATTTTTTTTTATTCCGATAGTGTGGCGTATTTTCATTTTGGGCGAATTTTAAAATTTGCATAGCGAGTTTTTTGATAATTTTTACTCAAACACCCTTAAGAGCAGTCAAAATATGATCAAATTGTGTCACACTTTTACGTTTCAAAATATGGATGTATTGTGTGTTATATACGCACCACTGGTTTTTACCTTGCAAAATAAGAGAATATTTTCATGTTCCGATAACTTGTCGTCTTTTGATTTTAGGCGAGTTTAAAAATCCGCTTAGTGAGTTTTTTATGTTTCTGACATAAACAGTCTCAAAAGAAGTCAAAATATTATTAAAATTGAGTCAAATTTTCACGTATCAAAATATGAAGGTTATCTATGCACCACTGGTTTTGATTGTGCATTAGACCCATCACTAAAATTTCTATTAAGAACCATTTCGAAGTTAGGATTTATTATGTTATACCTAAAAATAACCATAAACATTACCATACGTCGGGGTATTCAACCGATGAATTCTTTCGATTGGCCTCGGACCCCTACCGTAGGTCGTTGAACTTGCCGGCTCAAATGAACCTTTAGCTTCATTTTAGCTCACCCTGTTATATAAATGATTAATCAGCTAACCTTGATTCGCCTCGAACTAGTGACTTCACAACTCGAAGGTTGTCACTTTGTTATTGGTGACCACGATACATTTTCAGTAGGCGATTTTCTATCCTCCTGGTTTCATCATATCATTCATTTTCAGGGCATAGGTCCCTCCAAAAAAGTACAACCTGCATCTTTATTGCTTTGAATTCATGTTTTCAAGGATTTTCCGTTTTTTTTTTTTTTAATATTTTTACCTATTTTCCATGTTACAGGTGAAGCGGCTATGAAACTAGTGCAGCTGAACGGGGGAAACCGCGGTGGGCCAATTATGGAAAGAGCACCTCTGTTCAACCCATCGGACCTGTTGTGGAGATACCCTCTAGGATTTCAACCATCACCACACCCTTACCATCAACTTGATTTAAGAATGCACTTACCGGCTTCTTTAGGTTAGTATTCGCTCATTCGGATATCTTCATAAAGATTGGGTAGGTATCTGATTCTTGAATTATCATTCGATTTCAAAATGCAACAATTCTAAATCATGAATGGTATGCCTAGAGTGTATTATTTTGATGAAACAATATTGTGGCTAGTAAAGAAACGTACAGTTTTGAATTAAGGAAATCGATGAAATTGTTCTGGAATCTGAGCATTTGGGAGACGGGCAATCGTGGCAGATGAGTGCGTTCATATTTAACGGAGTTGATGCGTTTTGGGTAAACCGGATAAGATTTTCAAGCCAGAGTTAAGGTGGATTCTATCCTACTTTTCGCACACTTATTATGAACCCTACAGAGGGGACCTCCCGAAACATCCACGCGTAAAAACAATATTCCCATCTGAAAGTACCTAAGTACTTGAAAATACTTTTTAAATATTTTTGAATTAAATTTTAACAATTTGACAGCTACAGGAGAAGAAGTATGAAAGGTCAAAATATTTTTGCTCCAATTTTTTCAAACTGGAACTTCTTTTAAATAAGAAGAATGCAATAGATATTTTTTTAATTTTTCAAATTAAGATTCTCTGACTCACTGTGTGACTATTGTCAGACAGACATTTATTTTGATAACAGCTAGGTACTTGATTTGGCAGAATTGGTCAAATCTTTGGTTCGCTCACAGTCCTTTGCCCAGTACCTTTGCCCAAACTCCTCATGACGAGATTCCAATCGTCGGTTTTGGGCTGGGAGTCTTAGTGTGAATTTTACATCCGTTTTATTAAAACCTAGGGTGACTGTCAGACACAGTATACAGACACAGACACAACAGACACACAGATACACAGACACAGCGAGAAGGTCGGATTGGAGTGAGTATGGGGCCCGCAAAAAAGTAAAAATAAAGTTAACCGCCGTTCCAGGCGTTGGCTTTTTGCCTGATGATAGACTTTAAGTCCCACAATGTACCCTCACCCTGCATGACCGAGGTTCGTACCTAATCTTAATTTATGACAGTATGGGTCTCTCTGGGACAAACTACACACAAAGCAGGAAATGGGAACTATGCACTATTCTTAACATTTAAAAGAAGTTACATTCTGAAGGATTTGAAGCAAACATTTTTCGGACTTTCATTGTTCTTCTATCTTGTAGCCTTAATTAATTTTAGTCCAAACATTTTTTAAATCGAAATCCAGGGGAATTTCCGCGTCTGTGTGAACTAGAATCGAGTCTCAGACAGAATCTGAGGCCAGAGTGGCCACCTGCCCGAGTCTGTACCTTTCCCGGCCATGCCTAGCAGCTTCCTTTGTCCCTCAAACCCCTCGCCTCATCATCTGGTCAAGTTCAAGAGCTACGACTTCCACCGGTCGAGTCGGAGGACATCCTTCCTTCCTTTCTTGCCTTCGTTTCTTCCTCATATCACACGCGTGATTTCCGAGAGGCAGTTCGTTGACTTCCTCCCCGAGGCACAGGAATTATTGTTAGGTGCCTACACGAGGAAATGGAAGAGCGTTTTGATAAACTAAGATTTGAGCCTATAGAAACTCATGAATGTCATTTTGTCGAAATAATTCAGCATAAACTGCTCATTACCCGCAATATGCACCATTCGATCACATAAATCTGCTAGTTACCTCTTTGCCTGGTTATATTGTAATGGCCCTATCTTTGGAATTTGGCCCCTAAAACTCATTGCTAAACCGAGAAAAGAGTACCAGTTGGTTATCAATGTTGAATATTGATGTTGAACAGTGATGGTGCTGCCTCTTGTAACCAGCGTTCTTACTGAATTTCAAACTAGTAACTTTAAATGTGAAATTGATACCTAGTTCAAAACTTGATCATTTAGAAAATAACTCAATAACATTAGGTCATGATGTTTAATCTCGGTGGGGCTTGACATAATGAAAGCTGTTCTCCAATAACGATGAAACTAAGGGGTGAAACTTCGTGGCAAGATGCCCTCATTAATTTAGTGGAATAACTTGATGATTATTCAAATTTAAAATTGCATGAGCACGTATAATGCAAAGCGTCGTTAGCGGGCTGAACAAACACGACTATGTAACTCAAATAATTCTTTGGCTCGTCCCAGCTGATGGTACCTTTTGTAACAAATTACCTAATTTTAAACGACCTATTTTACAATTTTATCGTATTTTTTCTTGCAGCGAGCGATCCGAGGCTGTGGTCGAGAGAAGATGTTGTCGCTTTTTTACGATGGTGCGAGTACGAGTTTGACCTTCCCAGATTCGACATGGACTTCTTTCAAATGAATGGTACGCAGCCTTATATACTTTTTGCGGATCTAGATCTATAGAAAAATAAATCCCGTAGGTACTGGTTTGGATTGCTATTCTTATTTTGGGAAGAAACAACTCATGTTGAGGAGCATTCAATGAAATTTTTTAAAAAAATATCGTTTTGGTGCATCTTTTGCTTTATGGCCAGAATGTTTTGCAATTTATTGTCAAGACTCGCCTAGCACCATGCTATCGCAGGACTAGAATCTAGTGCAGCATTACCTTCTTTGAGAGAGATATCTAGAGGGAGTGCCTGAATGTGCTGTATATTTCTTTCCATGAAAGTTGGTACCAAAAACTGCCGAACAAGATTGTATTGCATGGTGAATAGGGAAATAGTCCTTAATATGTAAGTATATGACTCCTTGCAAGGGAGGAACAGTCGTTAATAGCTCCATATTACTCGTCTGTGCAGGCAAAGCGTTGTGCGTCCTAACGAAAGCCGACCTCAACGAACGGAGCCCAGGCTGTGGTGATGTCCTTCACAACGTGCTTCACATGCTGATGCGTGAACGGTTACCGTCCTCGCCAATTACCCCGCATTTTCCTCTTACCCCATCATGGACAATGCCTCCTGCCATCGAGTTTCCAGCGTCGCAAAATTCGGTGACGTTAAGCCCTGCTCCTTCAGTCGATAGCCAAGGATCGCCACGCCAACCGGAGCCGACGCATGCATCGACAACGACTAATCCAGCACCAGCTACGACGGCTACAAATCTGACTTCAACATACCCCTCAGTGATCAGTGAGTATCATCGCAAAAAATAGAACATTACATAGGTACCCTCAGATGATCACCCTATTTTTCCGAGCCGGTAAATTGTAGAGAAAACTTGTGCTTGAATGCTTTCTTGAACGCTTGAGTCCCGTTAGTAGATTCCAAAATTCGTACATCCTTGTCGAAAAATTAGACCTTCAACTTAAGAAACATGTCGACATTTAAGAAAAATGTCGCGTGAGACAGTCCACAGAAATTGTTCAACTTACATGCAACGCCAATAATGTAGCTAACAACTTTTTAAATACCTACCTACTTACGGGTTCAGATACTGCTCCTGATAAATCAATAAAAATCTATTGATTTCTCATAAGTGGGGGTGAAAACTCTTCTTCCCTACTGGCAATAACTCACAAAGCAATAATATTTTATTCATCTGTTGCATGCAGCATCTCAGTTGAGGTGAGTATGGGATTCCACAGACATTCCAAGATCATACTAAAATATAACCATTTCACTATGGAAAGCAAACCACCAATAAATGCCAATGGCGATGAGTGGCTTCAATAATGTGCCTCAACTATCCAATTAATCCAGAATTTATTTCTTTATGAAATTTCAATTTATTGCCTACTTTACAGATTACCAATCTGGTCAGAGTGGAAGTTCAGGAAGTGCTCCTTCAGATTCTGAAGGAGAAGAGCCTAACAGTCCGACAGTGCGCAACAACCTTCCCAGCCCGCAGCCACAGTCACCGCTCAATGTCAAACCCCAGATTTTCTTCCCATCGGACAGCATATCGGAGCCGAATACGAGTGAGTTCGAACCATAACTATTTTTCAAATCAACTTCTTGAAGTCAATATTTCATTCTGCATTCAAAATTCCAAAAATTATTTCAGTTTTAATTTCCCCCGGGAAAGGTCCAGAAATCCACCCAAATCTGAAACTTGGATGGAAAATGAGGATTTGAGGAGGTCGAATGAAACCTCATTTGAAGATTGGTTTTTTCTTCTACCCCATATAAACTGATATTTTTCTTATTTCGTAGATGGAAGACTGCTGTGGGATTTCTTACAACAGCTGCTCAACGACTCGTTGCAGCGTTATACATCCTACATCGCCTGGAAAAACCGCGAAGCTGGCGTTTTCAAAATTGTCGACCCTCCCGGGTTGGCTAAGTTGTGGGGCATACAGAAGAACCATTTGTCGATGAATTATGACAAAATGTCGAGAGCTCTCAGATATTACTATCGTGTAAATATTCTCCGTAAGGTTCAGGGAGAAAGGCATTGCTATCAGTAAGTATACAGCAAGGAAAACATTTTTTTTAACCGAATACTTCCAGTTGTCTATAATATAATTGAAAGGTTGGGCTCAAACGAAAAGCGTGATTATTTTAAAGAAAAAATGATGATTTTACAATAATAAGGGAGAGAGACGTAGTGGTTTCATTAGTGGCGATATCAACCACACATTGGCCCTTCAAAAATAGCCTCTACTACCTTAAAATCTTCCAAAAATACCAAATCTTTACCCTGATTGATATCTTCAAATCAGTTTGTTACACCCACGCATTCAAGATTAATGGTATTCATTACCTGATTACTTGTAGTGTCACAAGTAGGGGGCAGGGTTTCAAGACCGAAAGGATTAGCTTTCCATGAACGCTTCAAATGAAATTTCCATCGGTTGTTTATAGTTACTAGTGGATTGCTTCTAATTTAAATTATGCTCTTTGTGTTGAAATTATAGAATGCTGCAGTTGGCTCACCTATCCTATTCCCATTGTTCTAGGTTCTTGAGGAACCCCAGTGAACTGAAGAGCATCAAACACATCTCACTTCTTCGAAACCAGATGGGCAACCAGCAAAACCAGCAGCAGTTACCGTCGAACCATCAAGTGCCCATGAACCATCAGCATCCTGAGTACAAGCAAATCATCCAGCATCTGCAGACCAACAGTTCCCCTCCGAATACGACCCAGACTACACATCAAAATGGGACTGCCCCCGTACAAGGGCAACCTGCAACAAATGGTCGAGCCCAATCGCCATCGTCGTCATCATCTTCCTCATCCTCTGTCAACCCGTCGCCACCATCGTCGTTTCTAAAGATGAAATCTGAGGTTGCAGATGACGAACCGACTGACCTGAGCAGACACGCTCATTCTGCTGTCAGTGCTGAACTTCAAGTCAGCCTCTGCCGGCCTGATGAGTACCATTCAGTTCAAGCTGAAGATCTGAGCGTTTCCCACGCTCACAACATTAAGTCAGAGGCTGCATAATTATCAAAGATTCGCCGAATGAGTTGAGGAAAACCTTTAACGAGACAAAAATCAGCTGGGTTTGCTGGCGGTAACATTTCCCAACTTTTCAACATACCGTGGTTGCTTGGTCCTCGAAGATGAGAATCATGTGCATTTCAGTGGCTCAAGATCCTCATTATTTCTTTCTGGCTTTATCGCTTGGTCCCCTTTTAATTGCTGATAGCCAATCTTGTTTTTTCTTGTGGGATGAGACGATGCCATTGCTATGTGGCCTAACTTCTGGTATGGTAATGTTTGGTGGCACGCATTCTGAAGTAAACTAGCCAGTGTAGGCCTGATTTACTGCCGTTGAATCAGTGTATTGCCCATACTTTTTCATGCATTTTGATTGATAGCTGGTAGGTAATTGCATAAAACTGGCTGCTCGTTCAGCCTAAGTGTTCATCCCTACTATAGGATTCCGGCTATAAAATACCCTAGCTATTTTTAGCTCCAGCGCCGTTTCAGTTCTTTTCTTTGACTTCAAAGACCTTCAAGAATGTGCCAGGCCTTAGAGCTGGTCTTGTACCTGTTGCTATCAGCTGTTCAGAGGTATTTTGTGATCTAAATTTGAACAACTATTACACAAAAGAGAGAAAATTCTTGAACGCCTTCAAAAACTCAAGTCTGATTGTGAGCACAGTTTATGATTTCCTTCTGCGACAGCGCAATCGTTTTGATTGAACAAAAATCGAACGATTCAGGAGAAAAATCAGATTATTTTAACTTTCTCTATTCTTCGTATTATTCGAGACTGTTTTTAACCTGTTTTGGGTCTTGATTTCATCCAGTCTTTTTGCACCTTACTTAGAAATATCACAAAGATTGTGGATTTCGATTCAGGATTTTTCAAGTGTTGGTACCTACCATAATTCAACATTGTGAATTCGCACTGTTCTAAAAGCGAAATAATTGTTTTAAAAATAGGCTTTTACCTGTTGCATTATTTTTTATGGCAGCGGATTCTATTTGAAGTTCACTTTATCGAAATTCTCAACGAAGTAATACACAATATACAACGAAATACCTACGCTCTTGTTTGAGCATCGACATAGTTATAATCATACCCTTCTCGCGAAACGAATTTCCTGTCAAATTCAAACTTGTGCCTTTATAGTTACCAACTGTGGATACAAGCTTTAAAAAATATTAAAACCACCATGGACGTTGAATATGAGTTGTCTTTTTATTAGGAATAGATGTTATAAGTGCAAGATTCACTGGTGTATAGTTGATAAGCATGCTTCAATAAGCCTCTTTTTATTACGATTTAGGAATGTGGTATAGTTCCTGCATATATTCGTGTCTTACTCAACAGTATGGTAGTGCTTGTTGAGTGTCCAGGTTGACGAGAAAGTGCGCCATAACGCGAACCTCGCTGATGAATGGCTATGAACAGTATTCACTCGATTGCGTGGACTTGTGTCAGTTTTGAAATTAATCATTTAAAGTGAATTCAGTTATTGAAGCAATCAATCGAAATAACTAGATCACTACTTGTGAAAAATGTTTACCCAAAATGCGCGATTTCATTTTACCATGGTGATTTTTTACTAATATATTATACCTACATTATGTTATGTATATTGTACATATGATATCGAGTTTTTTAGCATATAGAAAAATTAGGAGCTCGTACTAGATAAAATAAAATGTAATCGATAATTCTTCAAAGTTGTACTTTGGTGCATACCTATACGTTATTGAAATGCCGAATAAATTTATAAAAGCGTTGTTATTGATTGTATTCAAGAATCTTATTCATAAAATCAGTATACTGTGCGAAGTTAAAGACCTCATTTGGGTTTGCTGCAATTTATGTCCCTTGTTTAAAAATATTTGCTACAAGGTAGGTATACAAAAACATGACAGTGTAAGGATCCATACAGAAATATTATTTGCTTCCATTTGTTTGTCTATGCTCAAAGGTCATATATTATGCTACGTTGACAAATGACAACCTGCTTGTCGACCATGAACGTATTCTATTCATGACAGGGAATCAGTGCAGTATTTTTCATTTTGGTTACTAGGTTCTCATACTTTCAAAGTGGATTCGCCAAGATGTGGACTCAACTCAATTCTCTTTACGTTAGATTATACTAGCTGGAAGATAATATCAGATTTTTCTATGTAGTTATTCAAGCTTATATATTATATTATATAAGCTTGAATAACTTCATAGAAAAATCGCACCGGTTATCACTGAATGCTACATTTAAACATAATATTGATTTGCTTCATTCGATTCCTTCATTCAAGCACCAGAATTGCGGATGATACATACAGTACGGATTGGATGTTTTTAAATAAGTTGCTTTTATTATGAAGTGTCATTAACATTTTTCGTGTTTAATTTACCTTTGGCGGATTCACTTTTGTAAATGATTGCCCAAGAATACGTTCATAGGTCACTCAGGCATCATGATGATCCAACATTCAAAATAATCTTATAATTTATTGTTCGGATTTTATTGACTGAGCAAAATTACGTATGCAATGAATAAATTAAATTATCTTACCCTTCACCTAGGTGCTGTGGCAAATTTATACAATTTAGTCTTTCAAAAATGACCATGGTAAGAAATCAATTTTTGAATGGTTCATGCAGTGGTCCTAAAATATTCATAACCCAGTGCCAATAATGTATTTATGAGTAAGCAAACAGCTTTTACTTCGTGTTCATTGTATAGTTGTAAGTAGTAGAAGGTATTGTTGCATCAATGTTCATAAGTTTAACTATTATGTTGATTTAACTATATGAGATAAGTTTATAAATGTTTTCTTTATGGCTTTTTCTATCTTTGAAGGCTAATGTACTGTAAATATGAGTTAGGTTTATTTCTACTCCCAATCCTTTTAGTGTCAAAGGATATATCGTTTGTTGAAAATGCAATAAAAACAATGAATATTTTTGTGATAGGAAGTTAAGTGTATGGAAATGAACGCTCTGCTTACACGTGTTGATTAGAGTAGAATTGGTAGATAGATATCTGAACAAAACGGACGACTCAAAAGACTTTACCAACTGTTCAATCGCCTTCATCAACGAATGATATTGGTACGTAATAATAAATAACATTCCAAGTGATAACAATGACATAATAGTACCTTATTGTCTAGCGTTCGAAAATGGAAATGCCCGATTACCCGTGTTCTAATAATCATTATTTGCATTTTTGTGATCTCTCTTAAAACAAGCGTTTGGACTAATTCGAGATAGGTATGACTGTAATGCTGGTAAATAAAAGTTCTGATTTAATCTTGTTGTTTGTTCAACCGACCTAACTTGATGGCCAGAGAAATAAGTAATAAAAAAAACTATTCAACTTGGGAAAGTGCACCGACTTTTGCACACTCAAACTGATACTCGAACGCAGATTCACACTTAAACTCAAACACATAACCAAACATAAAAACTTGAACTCGAACCGGAAATCAAACTGAAATTGAGACTTGGATGTAAACTTGAACTGAAACTCGAACACCAACGTAAACTCAAAATTTGAGTTTACATTTAATTAATGTAAAGTCAAACTCCAACTTGAACTCAGATTGAAACTGGAACTCAAACGTATACGTGAATTCAAACCTCAAACTCAAACAGCCATCTAACTCAAACTGATACTTCACATGCTACAAAAACTCGAACCCAAACTTGAACTTGAGGGTAAACCCGAACGTAAACTTAAATTCGAACTCAACTTGAACTCAAACTCGAGCCCAAACGAAAACTCAAACGTGAAGTCAAACTCAAATTGAAACTAGAACTCAGACGTAAAGGTGAATTCAAACTTCAAGCTCAGACTGCCATCCAACTCAAACTCACACTTTACCTGAAGCAAAAACTCAAACTAAAACGTCAACTCAAGTCAAAATCGAACTCAAACTTAAACTCCAACTGAAGCCCAAACTTAAACTGTAACTCAAGCTCATACTTCACCTGAAACAAAAACTCAAGCTTAAACTTACACAACAACTTGAACACCAATGTAAACTCAAACTTGAAGATAGAAAGCTTGCAAAACTTGAAAAATGTAAAGTAAAACTCAAACTTGAACTCAAATTGAAACTGGAACTCGAACGTAAACGTGAATTCAAACCTCAAACTCAAACAGCCATCCAACTCCAACTCATACTTGACCTGAAACATGAAACCAAACACTTAAACACTGAAACTAAAACGTGAACTTGGAGTCAAAAACGATCTCAAACTTAAACTCTAACCGAAGCCCAAACTTAAACTGTAACTCGAACTCGT
This sequence comes from Nesidiocoris tenuis, assembly GCA_036186465.1. Classification (NCBI taxonomy): domain Eukaryota; kingdom Metazoa; phylum Arthropoda; class Insecta; order Hemiptera; family Miridae; genus Nesidiocoris; species Nesidiocoris tenuis. Next base: position 10,627,041 of record AP028910.1, read on the forward strand.
ACTTCATCTAAACAAAAACTCAAACTTAAACTTACACAAAAGTTTAAACTCACACTTGAGCGTAAACCCAAACGTCAACTTAAAGTCAAACTCAAACTCGAACCCAAATGGAAACTCAAGCTGGAACTCAAACGTAAAGTCAAACTCAAATTGAAACTAAACTCAAACTAATTTTTTCGCCTGAGACTTCAACTCAAAATCGAACTCTAACTGAAGCCCAAACTCAAACTTAGATTGAAACTCGAACAACTTTTATTTTCAGTTTGAGTTTTAGTTTGATTTTCGGTCTGATTTTCATTTTCAGTTTGAGTTTCAGTTTGAGTTGCGTTTTCAGTTTGAGTTTCATTTTCAGTTTGAGTTTGGTTCTCAGTTTGAGTTTCATTTTCAGTTTGAGTTTTAGGGAGAGTTTTAGTTTTAGTTTCATTATCAGTTTGAGTTTTAGGTCAGTTGTGAGTTTCAGTTTGAGTTTAGTTTTCAGTTGGAGTTTCATTTTCAGTTTGAGTTTCATTTTCAGTTTGAGTTTTAGGTTTAGTTTCAGTTTGAGAATTAGCTTGAGTTTCATTTTCAGTTTGAGTTTCGTTTCCAGTTTGAGTTTCATTTTCGGTTTGAGTTTTAGTTTTAGTTTCAGTTTGAGATTTAGTTTCAGTTTGAGTTTTAGTTTCAGTTTGAGTTTTTGATTGTCAGTTTGAGTTGGATTGTCAGTTTGAGTTTCATTGACAGTTTGAGTTTCATTGTCAGTTTGAGTTTCATTGCCGGTTTGAGTTTCATTGTAGGTTTGAGTTTTACTTAGAGTTTCCGATTGAGTTCAAGACTGAGTTTTAGTTTCAGTTTGAGTTTTAGATTGAGTTTCATTTTCAGTTTGAGTTTCATTTTCAGTTTGAGTTGTAGTTTGAAATTTCGTATGACTTTTAGTTTTAATTTTAGTTTGAGTTTCGTTTTCAGTTTGAGTTTCATTTCGTGTCAGACGGATAAGCAATTTTTATTGTGTGCGGGTCCGGTGTGGCGTCTAAGTTGATTATCGGGGGGTTGAGACACGGACTCGAGGGTTCGATTCCCCCGCCCACCCTGGAATATTTTCGACCCTTCAGCCCTTCGTCCTTTCAGTACAATCCTATCTGAAAAACGCCTTCCTCATCGTTATCGCGGTCATAAATCTTGACGTAAAGCAACATTTAATGTTAAATTTTGAATTTTTTCTTCAAATCAATTTTTATTGCAGATTTGTAACTACGCCAGTTCAAACGTACCTACATCAACAAATTTTCAGGGGATGTCAAAAAACAAATTTCCTGACCGATTGCATCTTTCAGGAAAATTAACTGAAAATTAAACCCCTCAGTGCCAAACAGGCGCCCACAATGTTCAAACTTTAATATTTCGAATTCGTAGTAAGAAATCCCAATTTACTCAGTAATTCCAAGTTCCTCCACTTGTGCCCACTTGTGGAGGTTTTTTTAGGGGCCCCCTAATAGGGGGTGACAAAGCTGGGCATCTGGCGGGCATGTCTTAGTGCCCTGGCCCAGAGCCTCTGTGTGAACCAGCGTAGTTTTCCCTGTATGGGACACTCTCCTATCATAATTTGATAATATAATAGTGATATTATCACTATTTGAAACTCAAGTGAGTCGACGTGGAGCCTAGTTCCAGCTTCAGGAACTTCGATTGAAGCAACCAATTGATTGATGAAAACAATCGATTAATATCAAAAGTCCAAATATCAGGTAGGCGTATGGCAGCAGTCCATTAAATGAAAATTTTCGTCCTAGCCATTGACCATAGGGCGTGTGCACAGTGTGCTTGGAGACGAAGCGGGCAACTTTGGAGTAATCAATAGGGAAATATTCATCCACTTTGTTGAGTGGTACTTATCTATCCGAATATTCCATACTTTGTGTTTTTTATCTTCGCCCCCTTCCCCCTGGATGCCTTTGGAATACCTATATATTATATTATATTATTACCTATTTACCAAACACTATAAAAAATCAATACTCGAATTCATAGATGATTTTGGAAAGCGCGACCATCGTCGAGCGCATGAAAACAAGTAGGGTCAAGTGGGGTAATTATGAACATGGGGTAATTATGAACAGAGTATGTTTGCGCTCCTGTAAGCAATGGAAAAATCAAAAAGATGTACCAATCGAATGTTCATTCTCTCATTGATAGGTTACGATTACGGTTTTTGGGTATGGGGTAATTATGAACATTTTTTCTAAGAGTTTTTTTGCACTTCTCGTCCATTTTTAGCAATGAAATGGTACAAACTAGGTGATTTTCGTTTGAATTATGATATTTTGGGAGTATGTAAGTATATTGACTTGATTTATTTGGATCTTGGGGTAATTGTGAACTATGCAATGGGGTAATTATGAACATCGTCTTTTATATCTCATACGCCTAGTGTAACACGTTCGTGCTAACTGTCACATGCAACAGTGTGAAATGAATCAAATGTAACCTTTTGAACACCTCTTTTAAACGTCAAAATCGCTGTTCATAATTACCCCATACCCTACGGGGTAATTATGAACATAAGGGGTAATTATGAACAGTGGTTTTCAAAGACCATACAGCAGTCAAAAAAATTAAAAAACTGTCTCACAGTGTATTAGGGATGTAAACCGATTGTTTTAGAGAGGTTTCCAGGTTTTTACATGGACTAGGTACTTCTGAGAGCTGTCAGTTTGTAAAATTGTTGCAATTTGTTCATAATTACCCCACTTGACCCTAATTGCCTACTATCAACTAGGTCTGTAAGGTACTATGACCTTTTGTTCGGAAGACATCGTGGAAGGAGAGTAGTAGTTCTTCATTATTAGTTCTTCATTACTGAAGGAACTTTCAGTAATGAACCCGATGGGTGCAAACGATCGATTGTAAAATCGATCTTTCTTCAGAGAAGTTATAACCTACACATTATAACCTACACAGACTCTCAGATGGCCAGTGAGCAGATAGATCCAGCTTGTGCTTGCTGAGTTGCGGCGTTAGTATCAAATCAACAGTGAAGTAGGAAACAGACGATGTTGAAAGTTGAAGTATTGACGATGGATTGTTGTACCTCTGTTGTCATTAAGTTTTTATTATCTCGTAATTAATACTTTTTGTTCGATAGGTAACGTATTTATTACGAAGATCATCCCTCCAACAGGTATGAACGATTTTCGTTGAACTTGCGTCCCCGAAAAGTCAGAATATCGTGAGCGACATTTTTATAATTTTACATGAAAGACGAAAAACTATAGAATTATCATTCTTACGCTCAGAGCGATTAAAATTGGCATTGTTTGGGGAACAGGGCCCCGCCTACAAAAATTGGAAGTGTCAAATTCTCATATTTGTTCAATATGTTTTGGCGATTACACTATATTCGCCAAAAACAGAGGAGCAGCTGAGAGATAGGAAACTGAGTTACCATATCGTAAGCGATAGAATAAATAAGGCGCATGCAATAGAGAACTTTTCCATTTTTCCCATTAAATGGCGGCCAAGTTTTGAAAATCGAGTGGACAAGACGTTTTCCCGACTTTGAAAGTGATTTTGAATACCATAGAGTTCTTGGACGAGTACTATGCATAGTTGGATCAGTGCTCATTTTTAAGACGAATTTCAAAAAATGGCGCTTACGGCATTCTGCCTTTAAGGAGACGCATGAATTTTCTACCTTAGTTACGATGCTTCATTCTTATTCTTGTTTTATTCTTCTTACGTTGGTAGGATTTTACAGACAAGTTTAGGAATTGACGTTTTCAGGCACTGGAAAAAAACATCTATTCCGTTTATTAAGACTGTTTCCAAGCAGCGTTTTAGCTTATGTTCGTGCTAATTATACCACGATAGGCCCCAGTAGTTAAGAACAGTATGGGGCCAACTACTGTTGGCCAAGCCAATCGTGGACTAGCTACCAAGACACAAAGCGAAGTCTACCAATAATCGATTTTGTTTGATCGTCATCTAAAGTTAGTCCTAGATTAGAGAGACCGTAGGTAATCACTTTTGTCGTGCGACATGGGGTTCGTCTTATGTCAAATGTCTTATGTCTTAATGCCAAGCATATTAACGTGATATTGCTCGATTTTTGCAGATAATGTTCTCCAGGGGAAAATTGAAGCCTCGTATCAAGCCGAGGTTTGGTAATAGAGTCCCTGAAAAGCGATGCCAGGATGAATCTCCTTTGCAATCTACGACTGAAACACTTGCACCCCAACATGGGGTTGCAGCTGATAATCCGGAAAAATTAGGTTCTCTAGAACCTTCACCAAAGCTTCAACTAGAACCTTCGCCGACGCTTCAGCTTGAGAATGAAGCTCATCAAAACAGTTTGGCTGAGTCACTGAGCCAAAAGTCGAATGAGCAACCAGAAATACCTGCTGATGTAACGATAGATAATGACCGCGTCAGTTCTGAATCGCCATCCCCTGAGTCGACCGCTGTCGCCAACTGCGAAAACCCACCACCAGCTAGTGGCATGCAATCGTCAGCCTCGGGTAGGTTGTCGTCAGATGAATCCTGTAGCGTCTCAAGTGAGGATGTGGGCAAATTTGTGCCTCGTGATTTGTCCGATAAAACAACAGGTAGTGCTAACCAATCGGAAGCTACTGACAAAGTATCTACCACCTCAGTACCAAAACCAAGGGATGCTGTCAAGCATAAACCAGAACATCGGTTAATGCTGTTGAAGAAGATCGCTCCAAAAATACGTCCTACCAGTGCAAAAGTGGAACCCTCTCCTCGAGGAGATAATGCAGAGTCTAGTCAAAAGTTGAATGCCCTTGTCGGCGTAACTGAGGAATTCAAAAGCCCCAATGGACCTTCTGATGTGTATGAACCAATGTCTTCCAAAGATCCTGACAGTGCTGCCAGTGTTGGAGATGCCAGCGTTGATGGTACAGCTGTTGGTTCTCCCCAAAATATTTCATCCCAGGAACCAACGCCTGATGCTCGAGAAGCGGAAGGAACTGAATTAGCTACGAAAGACAGTGGCTTCAAGCCAGAAGAATGCAAACAAACACTCAACGAGTCTGATACCCAGTGTCAATTGACTCCTGCTTCTTGTAGCGAACAATGTACAATCGAATCTCCACAGTTGACGGTGGAAGTAACTGAGCAGATGAAACCATCTAAAAGAGATGCTGAACCAGGAGCCCAGTTCAAACATCGCCGTATGATGCTGAAGAAGATTATACCCAAAGCGCGCCCGCCTATGAGCTCACTAGCGAGGGTTATGGAAAAAAAGAATAAAATAACGCGGGCCGATAAAAATGATGAAAATCAGCCAGTACCTGATATGGTATCCATCGATTTGACTGATGATCAGGAAACTAATTTGAAAGCACCCAACGTTGACGTCCCTGCAAACCATGATAAGAAAACGCTTGCTCCATGTGATGGACAAGTAACCTCCAAAAACATTGCGAAAACCATTGTCGATAAAAGAAAAATGCCAAATCCTGCCGTGCCCAGGAATCACTACAAACCCAAGTGTGACGTCAACGACGTGCGGATAGTCCACGCTCTCAACGCTCTTGACTATCTTCGTCGTCATGATCACGCGTTGGGCGGTAACTCCATTTTGCGCATGCGCATCATTGGTACCCGCAACCAATTGGACGCATCAAGCAAGCCAACTATGTGCGCTTCGTGTAACCCGCAGATTTTACAGAAGTGTCTTCACACCATCGCTTCTTTCAGCGCTGACGACCTCGATGCCATATTGACGAGAGCCGAAGAGCGGCGAAAAACGCCTATGGCCTTCCTTGGACTCAACGGCAAGCCGACATTCAAGCCCTCACTTGGAAGGTAAGACCGATTTGAACATGAAGAGTAACCCAACATTTGGGCTTTTGGCTTGTGTAGTATTCTTTACAAGCAAAAAAGAAACCTTGAACAACGTTTGATGAGCATCAGGAACTCTCATGTATGCATTATTCCAGCAAATAAATTTTAAAAACTCTGGATCTAGACTTAGGGCCGGTATATCAATTCATTTAATGCTAGATTTATCCAAGGACGCTTGTATCAAATAATTTCCAAGGAATTTTCTAGTATGACGATAGATAAAAATAATATTTTGACATATTATGTCCCTGGTGAAATGTTGTCCAAGCGTCCTTGGATAGATCTAGCTTTAAATGAATTTATAAACCGGCCCTAACATTTTAGTGAAAGCATCTCAACTCCAGGGTTAAGTTTTTGGATCAGGTTGCAGGGAATAATGTTGAAAAGATTCGCGTTTGTGATGAAAAATTACCCTCTGATTACTCCCATCTAATTAACTAATTTTGCTGAATGGATTTAATTAAATTGGACATTATCAAAAAAATTGTGGAATTTCAGACAAAGAGCACCAACATTGTCTGCCTCAACCTATGGAAAAATGAGTTTTGAGGTTAAAGAAAATCTTGCCAAGAAATACGGTTCCAATACTCCCGAAATGTCAAAGCTCCGAATGATTGACCTCATCTTCTACAACCCTCCCGACCATTCTGAGTAAGTGTCTACTTCTGTTCGTATGAGGAACTTGTCTAATTTCTTACTACTAAGAGATGAAAAAAACTCTCACGCAGTATTAATTTTTTTATTTATTGAACATTTGCATAACAAAACATATAAAAATAATGATCTACAAAATAGGAATGTAAACCCGACTTAGTAAGCAGTATTGCCCGTGGAGAGTGGAGTTTTAAAATGGGCACACTATTTATTTACAGAGTGTCAAAATGCCACTTAAAGTGGCTTAAAGATCCACTTCTGACTTTTCTAAAGTTTCATGATTTCAGCTACGTTAGAAACCAATAAAACTATTAGCTTTATGTTCATTAGAATCCTTGTAAAAACTTTTGCCCAACTAATTCCAACCAAATCAAGTAAGGGGTTTTCACCAATCAGCTAAAGTAAAAATGAGAAGTAAAAAAGTTCTCATTGCTCTTAGGGACGGTTGGTTGATCATCATCAGATGATAAATAGATTCCTCTATCATGAGTCCATCACACCATCAAGGTTAGGCATTAACACATCTTGGACTTGAAAGGGAATCCCCTGGCAACTGAAGCTGAAACTTCTCCTAGGTTGTACGGAGAAACCAAGTTTTTACGGCTGTTGATTCTTATGCTATGCCGATCTCAAGAAGCCACAACAAAGAAAGCCACAATATTTTTGAGATCATTTGAGCATTTCTTTGTTTTGCAGATCCGAATCTTCAAATAAGAGTAAACCTGCTTCAAACAAATCTCAGCCACCCAATGAGAATAAGCCGAATGAAGCTCAGTCCAAGTTGGTCACACTTTTAATATATCAAGGGTGAACTGGCAACATAACCTGACTCAGTTTTCGGCCATATTGAGTAAAGAGTGGTTCTAGGTTCAAATTTTTTCGCCGAATTGATTGTTGAGCTCAGGTTGGACAAAATAACAGAGGATTTTGTGAAAAATTGAGTTGCGGCAATAATGCCTATCTCCTCATTATATTTAACACCGTCAGAAAACGTTTTTGGTGTGTCCTGAAAATTTAGGAAAAATGAGTTTGGTGATGTTGCCACTTCACCAATCAATATTATAAAACATCATCTTCAATATTATAAAATATCAATATTATCTTCAATATTATAAAATGAATAAATACGTTTCGCTTTACGTCAAGATGTATGACCACAACCAGGCCTGGCATGACGAAGGCACTTTTTTGGAAAGATTATACTGAAAGGATGTGCCTACAAGGGTACTTTGTTGTGGACCGATAATAACTCCCCCCCCCCCCTTTCAAATATGTTTTGCACGTTCGTCAAATCTTCCTTAACAGCTTACACTTTCATTGTATTTTGCCATCTTTCCTTTGTTTCAAGTATTGTTGATTAACTAATTTTTCTTTCATTTTAATTTTTATATGGGAAAAAATTCAAAATCCCAAAAAACCAATGGTTCATTTTTCAAGGCCCTTTAATTTTTTTTATTCCAGGGTTCGGAAATCAGCTGAATTGGATCAAATTGACCAACAGAAACTAAACGAAGAGAACGAAAAAATTCCCGAAGAACCGGCATCGTAAGATTTTTTGAATGTTTTTTAGTGCGGTTAAATATTGACAATTTCTTAACGCCCGATACAGCCTGAGTTTTGAAAAATAATTGATACTGAAAAATTGAACTTTATCTTGTGGTTCGTGGACAACCCACAGACCAAATTGATCATAATGTGTGCAGGCTGCGTGGATCATAAATTCAGATGAACACTTTTCACTTAGTTCTGCGCAGTATTTGTGGGGTAGTGGTACGGAGAAAATATTTTCTCCCATCTGTTTTTTTTTTTTTAACTTGAACAAGAGCTTCACACATTCAGGGCAGCTTCAGGAGGGCCTGAACAACAAGGCTATAACTGTGTATAGTTTTCCAAAATAAACTTTTTTTTTTTGGCTCGTTAATAAGCGTAAAACGGTTATGACAAATTCCGAAAAACGAACCTTACCAATCTTAAAACCCGCCCAGGCTCAATGTACGACATGTTTTGAAATGGAGAAATGCTCAAGTATTCAGCTTGAAAAAAATCAACATTTTAACATTGATTGCATGATTTCAGAGTCACTCAGCCAGCATCTGACATTCCTGTACCACAAGTCAAGATTGGCGATGAGGGGCAGATCATTTTGGCTCCAGAAAGTTTGGTAAGATTTATGATTCTTGTTTTCCTTGTTCCAATAAATGTTTCGAACTGTTCATTTGAAAAAGGTCAACTATGTGCGGATGTAGATAATAGGTTTGCCATCACTCCAGCAAAAAATTATTAAGTTGAGGATTTTGTCATTATTTACATATTGCCAAAAAAATCGGCAAAACACGTGTCAAGGCTGTCAAGCTCAAAAACAATGTTGAATGCCTATGTTACGGCACACGTTTGTTCACTATTATGCTCAGTTGCTGACTAAATACTACGTTGATTGATATTTTAAAATTACCTTGCCATTTTTTAGTTTTTGCCATTTTTTTCAGTTTAGTGCAACAGTTAACTTCAAGTCAGAGAGTTATTGCAAAAATCGTACTTCGTATTTAAGTTCTGATACCACCTAATCCACATTTTTGTCAAAATGGATTTATGTTTTGCGCATGGTGCGGCTGTGCCGGAGCGATAGGAACAATCAGTATCGAGCCATGATCAACAGATCGCGTGCAAACTGCAAAAATGTCAACGCAACCTAATCAGTTTTTTTGGTCAGGTGGACAATACAGATTAACCTACAAAATTTTCTCTATTTCAATAAATTGAGTATCGTCCATGGTTTCATATTGGCATGAATCCATCATAATACAGATACTAATTTTCCAGAAATAATCACGTGATAATTTCGGAAATAAACAGTTTTTTGTCTCTCCTGAAAAATGAGTCAATGTGGATTAGGTGGTATCAGAACTTAAGTGACAACTTGACAAACGGATGAGTCAAGAAGTAATCCGTTCATAGAAAACTTCTCAAACTTCTATTATCGAATTGTAACTTTACAAACCAAACCATAACATACGAGTGGTATATGCTGTTTATCAGTGAGAAGCTCATTAGTTTGTGGCTAGTATGATACTATAATATTGCAATAACTCTATTCTTCGAATAATCATCTTGTAAAATCCAGGGGAATTCAATTGAAAATTATCTATGTGCAGATGGTGAAAAAGCCCAAAGCAGAGTTGTCGAATTTACCAGTGGTGCAAGAGACTGACTTACCCAATCCATGTATGAAAAAGAACATCGCTAATCGAGTGATGTGGGATTTTGAAGGTGAGATAACTTTACAGCTTTTATTTAGAATAGAAAATTTTTTTCCTATGATGAAAAATGTTTTTTCTATGATAAAAATTTTAACTTGATTCTAGATACGTTGAAATTCTACAAAGCTTTGCATAGCCTGGGCACTGATTTTTCCTGTATGGCACCAATGTTCCCTGGAAGGACTCGAAATAACTTGAAAGCCAAGTTCAAGCGGGAAGAAAAGCGAAATCTGGCTCTTGTGGACAAAGTGCTGGCTTCTCAGGGGTCTGAGTTGAATCTTGAGGACGTTGAAAAAGATTTAGGTTTGTAGCTATCTGAAAATACTATAATATTTTCTTTTTTTTTAGTTGTAAGGGAAAAGCACCAATAGCGGACATGACAACAGTAGTGGACACTTGGGTTAAAAATCGATAAAATAAGGGTTTGAGACAACTTGGGGGGTTCTTTTTTTTGTGCCACAACTATTCAAGATTAGGCACAACAAAGAAGAACCCCCCAAGTTGTCTCAAACCCTTATTTTATCGATTTTTAACTCAAGTGTCCACTACTGTTGTCATGTCCGCTATTGGTGCTTTTCCCTTATGCAAAATAAGTTTGGGCGCGCCTTCGATGAGGCATGAAAATTCTGGACTATGCGGAGAACTTTACTTCCTCACTTCCTCTGGTTTTGAGGAAGAAGATGAGTATCAAAAAGATTTCTGGGCTCGGAGGACCCAACTGTATAACTAAGTAAAATCATTCAAATTGCTAGAATTTTTGTAGCAGACAGATACACGCGTGCATTGATCAATGGCTAAAAACAATGTCAGGAACTTGAAATAATGATACAATCTCATACAAGTTTCTTGAAATTCCTGGCAGAGAAGTGATTGCCCATTTCAAATTTTATAGAAAAAGATGATTGTACCACAGTTGCACTTATGACTGGTACGGGAATATCTCTGTTTCAGCTGCTGACAAAGCCTTGAGAAAGATTTGTCGAGAGGTGAAATACTCGATTCCAGAAATTGGTGAACCTACCCTGAGATCGTTGTATAAAAAACGAACAAAAAGACAGCAAGCGCTTTGTGAGTACATGGAAAATATTTCATAACATAAGCTATGGATGTCAATTGGTGTTACAAGATGGTGCATACTTGTTGTTAATTGACTAAAATTTATCCAGTTCTAACTCTACATTCGTGTGCAAGGAGGGTGAAAACTTTGACCTGAGAAGTTTGGTGCTTAAATAACCTCTTAAGGAAATGATTTTTGCTCCAGCTGACCGAGTTGAATGGTTGGCTACTATGGACGAAGAGTACGATCAGGAGCCTAAACAAAGTACCGATAGTGCTGGTTCCCCATCGCCTTCAGTGCTAATGAAGAAGAGAAAGTTGGATACAAAATATGGCTCTACTCCCTCAGTATCAGGTACGTACGTCATCAGTGCCTCCTGCCACTCGACATATTTTAAGGAATTTTTTGTGGGGGAAGTGAAGGTCAAGAGATACCTATTTGACGACTCTCTCTTGATATCTTTCTATCTAGTTCTATCGATTTTGGCCATACACCCTTCCTCAGTAGCTATTTCTTACATGTTGTCTCAAGTTAGGATTTCTGTAAACCGCCATATTTTCGAGAGTTGATGGTTTTCTGATTTGCAGTCATCACAACTAGGCATCAGGCTGTTATTTATTTTTACCCTACCGTTAATGTTTAATCCCTATGAAAAACATTATTTAGGTCCATCATGAACCTACAATGAATCTTCTAAAATTTCAACTTTTTTAGTTGTAACTATTTTACGATTCTATACAATAACTGGCCGATCAGCAGGGTACGCTGTTTAGAAGGCAAATCAGGGCTAGGGTCACGCAGTGAAACACAGTCTCCTTTGCCGAACTTTCAATAAATGTATTATCTTCATCAGGGCTACAAACATCCTAATGAAAATAGTCCTTGCTCTGACACAATTATTATTATACTCCTTACATTTCAAACTAACACCAAACGCATAATAATTATATTAACTTACTTGGAGCAGGTTAATATAATACCTACAGGTTTAAGCGGTCAAGTGGCCACCAACCTCCAATATTAGAGCTGAATTCATCTAGTTTTTTTTATATTTTTGACCTTGAAAGTAGTCAAAATATGATCAAATTTTGTCACAAGATGAAAGTATTGCGTGTTATCTATGCACCTCTAGTTTCACTTTGACACTTCCGTGGTTAAACCAACAATTTGCCCAATTTCTCGAACTCATGTACCAATTACCGACAATCATGCCACCATCACCTAATTGACCCATTTCCGCCACAAATGTTGGATTATTTTACAGCTGGCATAACCCCACTTTGGCACAGCCACACAAATCCAGCCAGACTACAATCTTTCAGCTCTTAGGTATCGTACCCATTTTGACTTGCCAGAATCTGATTGACGTCGGCTATACCTTAACTTTCGGTAGTTTTCATTTTTGGAAGTTATCTGCTTCCTTGAAATTGATCGCAGAGAAAAACGCACACGTGAATCCAGCTTTACCCGCACACCTCTGGTTTTTGTTCTGCCCCTCAATTGCTCCCTTATTGTAGTGACAGCCTTTGAGTCAATGTGAAGGATTTCTCGAGCCTCGTTGTAATTGTTCAAGATGAACGTATTCTCATTCGTTCTATTTTGGCTTTCATAGACCAAGAGGACGAGCAAGATTCAGGCTATTCTGGTTCCACATCGACGCCATCGCTTTCTGTGAAGAGGAGGGCACAAACTGACACCGTTCCCTCAGGTATGTCTTGAAATTGTTTGCAGTGGTCGTCAAGAAATTTATATTTATACCTTCTGCATGCAAAATGTTCTTATTGACCTGCATCATGTATTTCCTCTTGTTTTAGTATATTTACTGTAACAGACCTTCCACATTACAGAGCCTCTTTTCTCTAGATTCATGGAACATTTTGTTCTTTTTGGTTTATTATTCAGTAATAAACCACTAGAATCGCTCAGAAAAGCAGTGGTGCATAGAAAACACACAATACTGAAATGAAATTTTCAGGGGAGGTTAGAATATTTTTACTTCCATATTTACAGAGTAAATGGAAGTATTGGAATCTTCCTAAAATCAAGAATCGGAACGGAGCTTCAGAAAAAACGTTTACTTACACACATCTACTTAGAATCACTTCCCAAACAACTGTCTGTGTGTCCGTCTGTGGTCATTTACAACCAGTGGTGCGTAGATAACACACAATACTTCCATATTTTGAAATGTAAATTGTGACATAATTTGATCATATTTTGACTGCTTTTGAGGGTGTTTAGGTCAAAAATATCAAAAAATTCACTATTCAAATTTTAAAATTCAACCAAAATAAAAGTAATCGGAATATAAAAAATATCCACATATTCTGCAAGGTAAAACAAAGATTTTAAGACCAAGAACGCTCAAATCGGTTCATTTTTGTGGTCGGAAAAAAATAAAATAGAAAACACTAAAAATGGATCGGAAGTACTGTGAGTTTTTACTTCCATATTTACAGAGTAAATGGAAGTATTGTGATCGTCCTAAAATCGAGAATCGGAACGGAGCTTCAGAAAAAACTTTTTCTTATACACATTTACTCATAATCACTTCCTGAACAAGTGTCCGTGTGTCCGTCTGTCCGTCTGTCCGTCTGTGGTCATTTACAAAAATGGCCATAACTCCCTCATTTCTCAACCTTTTTTCAAATTTCTTGAACTGAAATGTTTGTCTCGGCAAGACCTAACACCCTGTTGAATCGGAATTTAGATAACGCACAGTACTTCCGAGATATTTGCATTTTTAGTGTTTTCTATTTTATTTTTTTCCGGCCGCAAAAATGAACCGATTTGAGCGTTCTTGGCCTCAAAATCTTCGTTTTACCTTGCAGAATATGTGGATATTTTTTACATTTCGAAAATGTGACGTTTTTTCATTTTGGGCAAATTTTAATACTGAATTTTTTGATATTTTTGACCTAAACCCTTTCAAAAGCAGTCAAAATATGATCAAATTGTGTCACAATTTTACGTTTCAAAATATGGAAGTATTGTGTGTTATCTACGCACCACTGGTTTGAATTCCGATTAAACAGGGTGACAGGTCTTGCCCAGACAAACATTTCAGTTCGAGAAATTCGAAAAAAGGTTGAGAATTGAGGGAGCCATGGCCATTTTTGTAAATGACCACAGACGGATGCACAAACTACCTCGGTAGTAGGTGAATTCCGAGCTCAGTTCAGAGGTAAATTATCCCTTTTTCAGGGGAAAAGGGGAAACTTCAAGCAATTGGTTTCCCTGCTCCATGTTCCCCTTCATCCCGCTCGTCTCTTCTCCTTGTCTTCTTCATGTGCGATTCTGCACCTACACGCATGTTAGTTGAGACGACTGTAATTCATGTCCTCCATAACAAAAAAAAGGGTAGACAAAGAATATTATAATGAGGCGGTGATAACAAAAAATACGGCGGTAAAATCCTGATCGGGTAAATCTTTGGTGTCTGTCAAACTGTCAAGATTGTCGTGGCTTATATCTTATATTGGTCGAGCGTTCCAAAAAATTATAGTTTCCCAATTTTATTGGTAGCGTAAACCAGCACCGAATGGTGTTGTGAGTGTGTTATTGTGAGTAATTTAACGTATTGTCGCGTACATTTTGATATCATTGATACAGTCGGTATGCGCGAAATTACTTTCCGTTAATTCGCATGTTTTTCGGCTCATGCCTGGAACAGACATTTCTGAAAGATTTATGAGAGTGTAACTCAAATTCGGATTTTTGAACAGGCTGACATTAGTTAATTCCTACCGGAGAAAGAGACAGAAGATGATTATTTGTGGAGCAAATTTCCCGTTCCAGGATTAATCTTTGTGTTGGTTTGTGAAAAATAAACCTCTGTTCAGGATAGCATCTTGGTCTTATTTTGAAAAAAATGTTCTAACTTTCCCTGAAATTTTCATGATTTACGTTTCAAAGTCGAGTCTGCAATTTAAAAAAATCAAAAAAAAATCCGCAGTGAACACTTTTTCTCTCCAAAGGCTGGAGATTTTTTATTTGAAATTTTTAGGAAAAATCAACCTTGTTCTGGAACAGCCAAAATGCTTTAGCCAAGCAAATAGCTCACTTTCAAGGCTTCTAGAAAAAATTTTAAATATTTGAAAAATTGTGATTTTTTCCAAAGTTTTCTGCCCAGTTTTTAAAGCTATTTCATTTGATCGATTTTTTGATGCTGAATCGAATGAGACTATCGCCAGGTCAATAACTTACTTCGTTCGAAAGTTTAGCCCTTTCAATGAGCGCCCGTACGGAGTAGAGAGCGAGGATTTCTTGATTTCGTCCGCTAATTGAAGTTTGGAGTTTCAGAGCAGATATTCGAACCAGATGTCACTATTTTACTTTTTTTTTGATTTGTTATAAAATATTGATTTTATTTAGGTACGTTTTCCAATGTAACAGAATGGTTACTATAGGTGTTTGAGCTCAATTTGCAACGTTTTTACTTTGTTTAGTTTAGGTATTACCCAAATTAAGTGCAATAAACTACGCTATTTGTCACACTAAAAAGTCCGTATTATCAGCGTAAGCTGGTGCAACTAAGCCATGTGGAAATCATTTTAGGCAAGTGGGCAAAGTATACACTCATGAGGCTCTAGCCTATAGTTTTCCCAACTACCAATTGCATATTTATATTCTCACCCTCAAAATTGTCCAAATCAAAAAATTAATTAATTAATTATTATGTTGTCACAGATAAAGAAGGAGAAAACAAAGAAGAAGAAATGCCGAGGGAGCTGCGGAATTCAGTCAAACGCAAACTGTCATTGCCAGGCAAGAACCGTACTGATCAATAATATTATTCAAAAATATGATAATTTTCCATTTTTTTCTGCATAATGTTTCCTAATTGTCAATTAAGTTCTAGCAAAACCTAACTCAATTAAAATTACTCGTCAGTTAGGGCAGAAAGTAGGCACCTAATTAGTGTTAGTTTAAAAAAATCAAATATGTTTTCTTTTATTGTTCAGTAATATTAACAATATTTGAACCTTTTAGCTGCAGGTGAAGATGGCCCCAGCACCAGTGAGCACAAAAAGAAAGTGCCTAAAAAGCAGCCAAAACCCAAGGCAAACAAAGAACTGGATCAGAAGCCTAAAAAACGTAAGATCTTTTCCCAAGCATTGATTTACTCAGTAAAGAACAGTGGAGAATGTCAAGAGACAGTTATATTGTCACACTACCAAAGGATAGCCTCCGCATTTCTCAATTGAACGGAACACCTCGATTGCTAGTAGATGAAGCAGCTCAGTACTGTATTCAATTTGATTTTAAAAATTATTGTCAAAATCTTTGGACAAGTCTCGGACTTTTTGTGGTTGTTTTGTCTGCGTTTTCTTGCGTCCCTCAAAAGAAGTTAACGTGGCAAGAAGAAAGCTGATGAAATTTCTTCAGAGAACCGGTTTTTTTATCTTCATCTGTTCGTCACTTATGAATTATGAGAATTGTCAGTTTCAAGAATTTTTGTCTTTGTATGTGTTGGATGTGTTGTTGATATGTAAATTTCTGGCGCAGTTCGATTACATTTTGACTACTTTGGAGGCTGTCTAGATAAAAAATGTCAAGAAACTTACAAACTGCCAATTTTAAAACTCGCCTGAAATCAAAATATGTCAAGTTATCGTATTATAAAATGTATCCACATTCTGCGAGGCTGAAATAAGATTTACAGACCAAGCCTGCCCAAATCGGTTCATTTTTGTGGGCAGAAATAATAATAATAAAAATACTAAAAATGCCAATATATTGGAAGTACTGTGAGTTAATCAAATTCTGATTAAACAGGGTGTTAGGTCTTGCCGAGATAAACCTTGGCCACAAAAATGAACCGATTTGGGCGGGCTTGGTCTGAAAATCTTTTTTTTACCTTGCAGAATATGTGGACATTTTTTATTTCCCGATAATGAGGCGTATTTTTATTTTGGGCGAATTTAAAATTTGCATACCTAGTGAGTTTTTTGATATTCTTGACTTGAACACCACTTAAGCACCACTGGTTGTAAATGACTACGAACGGACACACAGACACCTGTACAGGAAGTGATACTGGGTAAAATTGTATTGGTAAAAGTATTTTCTGTATACCACTTAAGCACTTAAACACCACTTAAGCACTACTGGTTGTAAATGACTACGGACGGACACACAGACACCTGTACAGGAAGTGATACTGGGTAAAACTGTATTGGGAAAAGTATTTTCTGAACCTCAGTTCCGATTGTCGATTGTAGGGCGATTACAATACTTCCTTTTACTCTGTAAATATGGTAGTAAAAATGTCTAGTTATGATTTTCTTTCTTCTTTTTTGTTGATGTAGGCAAGCCTAGGAAGAAGAGGCGGCCTGTTTCACCGGTCATTCACACGTTGCCGGTGGTCATCTCGGACGACGAGGAAGACCAGGATGAAACTGATCTGGATGAATCAATTGGGGATGTGGGGCCTCAATCTGAAGACTGCATCATGATTCATACGAATTACGAGAGAGATGGTTTACTCTGCAGCCGATCGATCAAGTTTGACGTCTCTAATTACGGTGTATTGGACGTGAACGAGACAATTGAACATAAGGATGCGACCCAAGATGAGGCCGTTCTTTTAGCGCCCTCCTGCGAAGCTGGAACGAGCGGGTCAGATGGCGGCGGTGAGGCGGTTGATGATGAGCTGGCAGATCATGACGAAAATGACGCCATCGTTGTTCTGCCCGACAATGATCCTGAACCGATCGCGACTCCTGAGACTGAGGATACGGCTAGCGAGGAAAATAACACAGTTGTTATTGAATCCGATGGTGGCACACAAGTGCTAAACGTCCTCAAAATTGATTCAAACGAGTTATTGGGCTTTCTAAATTCGACCGGAGGAGTTGTTATTGGGTCGAATTTGGAACATGAAGATACCAGCGAAATTCCATGATAAGGAATGGCCGGTTGAAATTCAGCAAAAACACGGACCTTTTTACTTTTTGATGAGGTCAGGTGTTTTAAGATTTTGCGTTATTTTACAAAATTTATTTTCAATGTGATATAATATTTACCTGTTACCTGCGGTAGCTAGATTATTTTACTCACGGGAAGCGCATTAACAAATCACCTTGTGGCTCTTTGCCAGTCTTGACCGGGAAAAACTCAACCCTCTTTCGTGTGCTCCCCATTTTTATAAATATTCGTTCTTCTCGAGTTCCTGTTGCTATCGCACTTACAAAAGTTACGCAGCAACAATTTTTCGTTCGAAATAACTTCGCATTTTATAATGTTCCCATATATACGGTTTTATCTATGACTGTCGTCTTTCTTGCCCAGCTCAGAGCAATGTATGGAAATTTGTTGAAATAATTGTTTAAAATGGCTGTGGTGTCTCCATGATTGTAATTGAACAGTGGGGTTATTGCTGCCCTCCGTGGGTACTTACGCACTCCTTTGCCTTTTGGTCTGTTTAGGAGAAAAAATATTGGTGCACTGTGCACAGCGTCAAACTCATATATTTTCAAAACCGGTTTAATTACAAGTTAACTGTTTTGACTAAGGCTGCGAAAAAATTGAGTTCATTTCAAGATACTAGATATGGTTAGTTTACTAGATATGGATAGTTCATTTCAAGATAGATAATGGTTTTCTGTTACTTAAAAATTGTAGGTGTTTTAAAGCTCACGTTTAATTCACTCACAGTTTCCCCTATCTGGTTTTGACACATCCTGCTAAAGATCGTCGCCTTTTACCCCATCCCTTGAACTTGCGAATCCAATTTTATCGTGGGATATGAGGAAAATTTGTGTTTTCCATTCTATTTTTTCATTTTAATATTTTGGTTAAAGCCAAGATATTATTCGATTGGTTTGTTTATATTTCTAACGGGTAAGTTTTGGCTTGCAGAAGACGTAGTCGTTATTTTCAGCATCTATTTGTAGATAAAAGGTGTTTCAAATTTTCAAATTCGAACCATGATTATTTTATTTCTCTTGTCTGGACCAGACTGGATGCATTCGATCAACTGACTTTTGGATCAGATGTTGAGCTGATTTTGCCCAATCCAACTATCGAATGCTTGCGAATCTTTTCTATGGCAGAATAGGAAAATTTAATCTCAATTCTCATCTCAAAATGGAGAACTGAGTTTTCTCGATATCCCAATTTAGTCGTCAGTTGGTTATTTGGATGCCTTCAAACTCTAATAATTTCCAATGTGGAAAAGGAGTGGCAATTGAAGATGGTTTCGTTTAATTTTAACCAGACTCTCCTTATTTTAAATTTACCAATAAAATAGATAAATTGAGAAGCCATTCTGATAAAAAGTTGTGAAGTACAGCAATAGTAGTGATTTACTATTTGCCTCATCTCAAGCGAGTGATTATGGTTGGATGACTATGAACAAAACTGGAAGAATTCTTAATATCAATGACATTTTTACATTTCTAATGAGACAATATGAGAATAATATCGAAAGATGAAACATAGGATACCTGTTTCTCCTTCTCTTCAATTATTTGAGTGCTGCTGTCACTTTTAGTGATCTTGTAGAGAAGAAATCTCACTAGTACCTAAGACACAAGACTGTGATTTTTCTACTTTGATTAAAAAAGGAACATATATTTTTCAAGCGTTTTTCGTTTTTTTTTTTCTGTGATTACCAATGCGAGTGCCGGACAACAATAAAGGTTGCAAACAAAACGTTGTTTTATTGAGTTCTTCAATCTGTCTCCTATTTTCCAAATACTGACCCTGAGGGTTAAAATGGAAACATGAAGTTGAAACGAAAAGAGAAAGTCAAAGTGAAAGTAAAGCTGAATCTGGAAATGAACCTAGAAGTAGAACTGAAACTCAAAGTGAAACGGAGGATGAAAGTCAAACTGAAGTTCATCATCTCTTCCAAGTGAAAGATCAAATGGTCTTTCAATTTCTTACGAGTGAAAGAAGTTGATATTGAAACCGAAGTTAAAGCAAGCACCCTTTCGGTCCCAGTGTCCACTATACTTAAGGTGACCAGACGTCCCGCGTTGGGCCGGACAGTCCCGATTTGGAGGGTTGTGTCCCGGTGTTCCCCGGATCTCGTAGGGTATGGAAAAATGTCCCGCTTCCAGGGAAAAGCCCCGCTTTGGGGAGGCATCCTCTAAAAATTAGGTACCTAAGTACGAGGTACCAACTCGATGACCGCTAGATCCAGTGTTGCCAACTAGTCACCTTGCTTCTAGTCCCTCTGTCAAGCACCGAAAAAACCTCTGAATTCGACTAAAAAAATTTGACTTTCAAAAAGTTGTGTTCTTAACTCCAACATTAAAAAATGCGAACATAAAACAGTCAAAGTCAACTTCGAGTTCAAACGCAACTTCGAGATCAAAGTCAACTTCAAGATCAAAGTCGACTTCGAGTTCAAACTCAACTTCGAGTTCAAACTCAACTTCAAGATCAATGTCAACTTCGAGTTCTAAATCAACTTCGAGTTCAAAGTCAACTTCGAGTTCAAACTCAACTTCGAGTTCAATGTCAACTTCGAGTTCAAAGTCAACTTCGAGTTCAAACTGAACTTCGAGTTCAAACTGAACTTCGAGTTCAAACTGAACTTCGAGTTCAAACTGAACTTCGAGTTCAAAGTCAACTTCGAGTTCAAAGTCAACTTCGAGATCAAAGTCAACTTTGAGATCAAAGTCAACTTTGAGATCAAAGTCAACTTCGAGTTCAAAGTCAACTTCGAGTTCAAACTCAACTTCGAGATCAATGTCAACTTCGAGATCAATGTCAACTTCGAGATCAATGTCAACTTCGAATTCAAAGTCAACTTCGAGTTCAAAGTCAACTTCGAGTTCAAACTGATCTTCGTGTTCAAAGTCAACTTCGAGTTCAAACTGAACTTCGAATTCAAACTGAACTTCGAGATCAATGTCAACTTCGTGATCAATGTCAACTTTGAGATCAAAGTCAACTTCGAGATCAACGTCAACTTCGAGATCAATGTCAACTTCGAATTCAAAGTCAACTTCGAGTTCAAAGTCAACTTTGAGATCAAAGTCAACTTTGAGATCAAAGTCAACTTCGAGTTCAAAGTCAACTTCGAGTTCAAACTCAACTTCGAGTTCAATGTTAACTTTGAGATCAAAGTCATCTTCGAGATCAATGTCAACTTCGAGATCAATGTCAACTTCGAGATCAATGTCAACATTGAGATCAAAGTCAACTTCGAGATCAATGTCAACTTCGAGATCAATGTCAACTTCGAATTCAAACTGATCTTCGAGTTCAAAGTCAACTTCGAGTTCAAACTGAACTTCGAATTCAAACTGAACTTCGAGATCAATGTCAACTTCGAGATCAATGTCAACTTTGATATCAAAGTCAACTTCGAGATCAATGTCAACTTCGAGTTCAAACTCAACTTCGAGTTCAAACTGAACTTCGAGTTCAAACTCAACTTCGAGATCAATGTCAACTTTGATATCAAAGTCAACTTCGAGATCAAAGTCAACTTTGAGATCAATGTCAACTTCGAGATCAAAGTCAACTTCGAGATCAATGTCAACTTTGATATCAATGTCAACTTCGAGATCAAAGTCAACTTCGAGTTCAAAGTCAAATTCGAGTTCAAACTGAACTCCGAGTTCAAAGTCATTTTTTCCGAATCGGTCTTTCCTCAATTTCTTGGTTGCAATTTCATATTTTTTCACGCCAATTTAAGGGAGCTTCTAGCAAGCCAATTTCAATTTTTTTAGTCAGTTGGATTCCTTGTATGTATTTGCACTATTCTTACTCCCTGAATGTCAAAGTCGATTGAATGTTAGTTCGGCAAATAAAAGCATCTATCTACCTCTCTATTTATAAATCAAAATGTTAATCGCAAGATTCCGATAAAAAAAAAAAATTTCTTGTAAATTTTCTTATTTGCAGGTGTACAAATTTTGACTCCTACAATATGATGATATACCCACCTTCTCCAACTATTTGAACTTTATTTTCTGTGGTACCCAGACAAATAATGTACCCATGTCACTAATCTACTTCGCTGCGTTTTTTTTCTTCTTTTTCTTAATTATAGATTTTCAATCTTTGTAACTAAAATGTCTGGGTGTGCATGATGTATGCGTTGCTCAGTTCGTTTATTTCAGTCGTTCATTGAGCTGAAATCAAAAAGTGCGAAATCGTTGGAAGGTTGGTTAAAACGAGTATTTTTTGGTGGCGAGTACTACCTATGCTCACGTTCGAATTCACAAATCGAATATTATGCGATATAATGGCAAATAAGTAAAATCTATCGCTGTCTCGTTTGAAGGTCTCACAATCACATATCGATCAACGGCATTATTAACCATCAATCATGAAAAGTTTGGTTTAATAGCCCGTTACTCACGACTTCAAACATTGTCAAGTTGTTGATACGCATGTTAAATTTACCACGACGTCAAATGAAACCCTAAGCTTCAAGGCATAGTGAATAAAAATCCTGTGGTAATTTGCAGCGAGAAGATTTTCCATGTAACATTTTATTTGGTGCATGAACTTGAACGTACGTGCATGTAATTAAATTACGGCAGATTCCACCCTCCCGCCAGCCAGCCACAATACTGGAGCTTGGCAGGCGGCGCACTGTGCGCTGCAAGCTTCGTGTGTGTATGTGCACCTACCTACCAACAACAGTCGGCTCGACTCTCAGCTGGAGAACGGACCTCCGTATAAGAGAGTCCGCACTCGATGCCGTTGGCTCAGTGTTGATACCGGCGTGGCGACAACTGTCTCCTCTGCCCTTAGCTCTCTCTAGGTGCGTCCACGGCTGCAGTGCGCGATGGAGACCGCCTGGAGCTGGAGTGGGCGCCTGCTCTACGCGTTCTTTTCGCTTGCAGGTGAGTCATCCGGCCGGGACATGATTCAACCTGTCAGCAATAGTGTAACTCATGGTCCCGTCATGACATTTGGCAACTTAAGGAGAAAGTAACCCGGGTCTCAAGATAGGGATCCGAAATTTCCGTAATCAAGTCCACCTGGAGACTTAAAATTCTTAGCTGTTCAATTGCCTAGTGATTTGTTTCAGGAGCAATAGTCCTGAGATTAATTGATGGCGTTTTCAATACATTTTTGAGGGATCCCGACATGGTATTGGGGGTTGTTTGCCTTTGCCAGGATCAACAATGCAAAAATCATCCGTTGCAAATTCCAAATCCTCAATTTTTTGAGCAGAATTCAGGAAAATACTATTGCGCCGAATACTTGTGCCAATTGACACCGATTTCTTTTTTAACCTGGACCCTCCTTGTCTGTCACAGATTCGGATTCTAAAAAAAACTGCATGAAAAACTGTTGCCCAATCCGTTTTTTTGTGTGTGGTCCCGCAAAGCGACCAGTGGCAAAAAGCTTGATTTTTCAAGCCACAAGTGAGACATATGTTTGAACGCAATTTTTTGCAGCAGAATTAATGCGTGCTAATATAAGTTTTTCTGCTTGTTATTTACTTTCAAGAAAAAATTATGATTTTCGCTAGAGAAAAAAAAACTTTCTCGGGCAATAATCCGATAATGCTAAGAAAGTATACCAAATCCAAAAACTGAGATCACCACGTACTTCAGCTTCAAAAAATGGCGCTATAATAATTGCCACATCGGGGGCTTCAAAATTATATTGAAAAATACTTATGCACATGCTGTACCAGTTAAGCACATCAGAAAAAAAAATCGTATCGGTGACGAATTTTTCATGAAATCGACATCTTAGCGGAAGAAGGGTGGTGAGGGGGGATCTAAAAACTTGAAACTTGTTTCCAGAGCTATGAGCCCTCCAGAGATTTTTCAAATTTATTTTTGAGACCAAACTGTTGCTCTGAAATTCATAAAATGGAAATATTCTGCAAGGTAAAACAAAGATTTTAAGACCAAGAACGCTCAAATCGGTTCATTTTTGTGGCCGGAAAAAAAAATAGAAAACACTAAAAATGCAAATATATCGGAATTACATCGCAATTTACCCTACGGGCAGCCCTGCCCGCTCACCAAAATGGCTATACCTTTTGAACGAAGAAGGCTACCGATGTGGCAATGGTCCCATTCGATTCAGCATGAAAGAAGCTATAAAATGAAACATTTTACAAGATAATCGGAAAATATTTTGGAAAAACACATTATTTTCAAGATTTCAACAATTTTTCCAGAGAGCTTTAAACTGACCGATTGGCTTGGCTAAAAAACCGTGGCTGTCCCTCAGCAAGGTTGGTTTTTCATGAAAATTCCAACAGAGAAATCCTCCAGCCGTTTGGGAAAAGAAGTGTTCATTTTTTAAATTGCAGATTCGGATTCTACACCCTTTGAAACATGAACCATAACAATTTCAAGATAGGTTAGACTTTTTTTGGGCAATTACAATGGTTTCTTATTGAATAATAAGCCATAAATGAATTTCGTGCCGATTGCGTTCGATTTGACGCAAGTGGTTGGCGCAAAAGTATTAATTTTGAATTTTAGCTGGCACCCTGTATGAAATAAACCATTTCATTTGGGCATTCAAGATTTATACGCATCATTTCGTATTTATCCTGAAATAACTTAGCGGACACCCTGTATGAAACACACCATTTTATCTTGATGAATTGATAATTTTATTTGTATCTTCTCATCTTATACGCGAGTCCAAAAATCTGAAAATGTTTTAAAGTTTAAAGGATGCCTTCACAATTGAGCTAGCAATCAGGCTATAACGTTGAGCCTGTGTGGAAACAAATTTGCTATTTCCTAAAAATTACAATAATTTTATCATCGCAAGTTGGAGAAAAAAAATTTGACGGCGTTTGGATGACGGCAGGATTTTTTCGTTGCAGGTTTGAATTCTTCACACAATTCTTTGAATTTCACACTTTGAAACGTACTTGAATCATAACAATATCTAGGGGAGCTAGAACAATTTTTTTAATGAGATTTGAGATCAAGGATTATCTAAAACCATATGAATTAAACCGATGGATACTAAAATTGGTAAACCTAATGGTGAGGGTTCAGATGACGTGGGTTTTAAAGCAAAATTTTAAGAACTTGTGGCTATTATTCCAAAAAAAAGAAAATGTATGTCAAGGTACCATAATATGGATTTATCCTCAGGATATTATCCTCTGCTACATAGTAAATGAAAAAATACCGGCCTAAACAACGAATTCCTTTATAAATTTACCAAATCAATTGGTCCAGGATGATTATTAATACTCCCTATGTCATCCATTGAATATCTATGACATATGATGACCTCATCTAAGCCTACGATTTTTCTGCACAAAATCGCCTAGAAAATAGGTACATAATGTATTCAGAGCGTCCTTGGATAATCTGCTAACGATAGGGCCGAACACTCAAATCGGGGCTTCTTGAGGAAAAGAAGTAGAAAATAGATAAAAACTAGTTTATTATGCTTTTTTCGAATAGTCTGAGCGCGCTATCGAAATTTTAAAGAACGTGTTGTTTCTATAAGGAAGTTTCTGTAAATAGGTTTACCTAGAAATCATTGCAGGTTAGTGGAGGGATGGGACAATTTCAACCGGAAAATTTGTTTAAATTTGAAAAAAAAATTCAGGAAGAATACTACCTTATTTTCTGTCTTATTGAGTAGAATTGAAATTCACTAGTTATAAAATTTGATGAGGTGGACCTGATGCATCGAATCATTGATCCTCAAACCAGTCACCCCGGTAGATAAATAAAGCGGGAATAGGGTTTTGGCCGAGGGATTTAATTGTTCGAAGTAATCGTAAAAACAGTTATAAAAACGTGAGAATTGTTGAAAACGTGAAAATTGTGAAGACCGTTATAAAACGTTATCTACTCATACACAATGAACAAATAATTCATGCTAAAGATCTGTTCTTCCATGCTTTTACTCGGAACCATTTTCTGCGCAACAAAGTATCTGTATGTACGTTTGCCCCTCTGCAGACGGACAAAATTGGAATGATTGAAAATAAAATACAAATAGTGCCGCACGTATGAGCTCTGATCCCAGTCTTTTTACAATTTCTTGACATTTTTTTACCCACAGTACTTCCGATTTATTGGTTCATCATGTGTTTTCTATTATTTTATTTTTCACTGGCTGCAAAAATGAACAGCTTCGAGAGTTTCTGGTCTCGAAATTGTTAGACAGCGGAATGTTAGTGGATATTCTACACTTTTCCGATGATAAAGTTCGCACATCCATGTACCTACCTTCTAAGTTTGGGATTAGATACTACCTACCTTAAAAACTCGTCGTGAGGAAACATTAAATCTTCATTGTACGTGGGTACCTAGGGTAACTGCACCGAATGCCACCTGATTGCTTTATTATCGAGTTTGGGGTGGTAACAATAAGTTCATGGCTACTAGTGTCGGAGGCCCAATCGCAGTCAAGAAATGTTTGATTCACAGCATGGTTTTTCTTGATGGTTGCCGATAGATTTTTCCTCCGCGAGTTTTCCAGCTGAAACCCCAAATAAATGTTGTTTTTAATTTTTTTTTTCTTAAGACGCATCGAAGCTTATGATGTGGAGGTTCGAGAGAGGCATCAAATTTCGCCTTACCTAGCTAGTTTTATCCTATCTATTTGATGTATGTAGTGTTCCTTGACCTATGCTGGATTTCACCAACCTCAGATTAGAGTTAACCCGAACATAGTTGCATAATATGCATTATTACATATTATTTAATGTACCATTACATAATTATGTACCAATTACATACTATGTAATGTACCATAGTTACCAAAAGCCAAAATGTACCATTGCATAATTATGTAATTATGTACAAATTACATACCTATCATGTAATGTACCATAGTTACCAAAAGCAACCATTTCCGGATCAACTTTAATCCGTGTGCGAAATCCACCATTACCCTAACTATAATTAAAGTTTTATTGATTTTTTGGGGGAGGGCAAACTTTTCGGTTTCAACTCTCCTCAACTTTTCTACCTTAGGTTCATGATTTCCTATCGGGAAGCATAATGCCTAGGTACTCCGCACGTTACCCCCGCCCGACTCTAAATTAGTTCCAAGCCAATTTCCACCGTGGAATCATACCCCACAGTGTTCATGAGAATGAAGCATCGGCAGCAACGGGTAACTGCTCGTTGAAGGGTCTCTGGCCGTGACCTCAGTGCTTCATAAACGGGCATTAATCGAGGCCCGATATTGAATGTCAAGCGTTTCCTTGTTGAGCAGGGCTGGCTCCCCTTCTTGGCGTAACACCGTGTGTATATCGCGTCGCTTTTTACGCCAATTAGCCCCCACACTTCCACGCGAGTACCTCCGCTATGGTTTACACCAATTACTGGCTGCACTCATACATGGGCACGCTCATAGAAGATCCCCCCTGGCATTCAACTTGACTCATAAAAGGCCGAAGAGAGTGCAGGGTGAAATCAAGTGATGAGATAAGATGAAATGAGTCTGCTGAGCGCCGCTGGGAACTAGGAAGCTCGACCTGATAGCTGCACGGCGTTCAATAGGCCAATTGCCTGGCCAATTTGGGCTTCCATCGTTTACGAAGAGAATCGGAGTTATGAATTAAGAACTTTGGTGAGGTTGGACCTTCTCTAGGGAGCAGGAGTAGGGCATCGAATTTTTCTCGCTTTACCACACGTAGATACCTAATCGACTGATAGCATTGAATTGTGCGCATACTTTCAATTTCTAATGCAGTCTGATAAAGAATCTAATCAATGAGTACTTAATTAGATGAATGGTTCATCTGATTTCAAGGAATTGTCCATTTTGGTTTATTATCCAATAATAAACCATTGTAATAGCTCAAGAAAAACATGTTTCTATTAAATATGTGATATGTACTTCAAAAGGTTAGTTGACGCGTATTATTAGGTATTCTTTATTATTTGGTATACCTACCTATACCCCATTAGAGCAATTGAACAATCTAAATTGCAAAAAACGTTCAAACTCTCGTTAATTTATAGCTGTCGGTCATTCATCATTAAAATCCTACTTGCAATGAATTATGACGTTTCTTTAAAAAGGCATACGATTGAACGTTCAATCCTAGTTTAATACTGAGCAGCGTTTTATTCTAGAATCCTTAAGATCTGGGACGGCTAATTTGAATTTAGCGATCACCTATTGTATAGGCCTATTTCACTACTACCAGATTGATCACCTACAGCCCCCGCTATTTTCGCAATCAATTGATTGCAAAGCTGAATTAAAATGAATGAATTTACGACCGCTTCACTCTTATTATTGCTCTCTTCCTCTTCTAGTTTGACACACGTGTAGATTATTAACCTACAATAGGTCTTCACACTCCACAGGTCCACGACCCCACTGATCATGCTGCTCCACATAGTATCATGCTTCATAGACGTTCATGGACCAAAAAGATTAGTCTGAGCTTGAATTCGAAACCTCGATACTGTATTCCGTGAATTTCCACGAATTTGTTCAAAATTAATCATTGAATTTATGACACTCCTAACAGGAGAAAAAGGAACTAAGCACGAATCGAATCAATCCGTTATAACGTTATAATCATAAATGATTGTGTAGATCGACTAGTTATGATCAGTAGGGCCCCTGGCGCTTTAGAAAACCTGTCGGCAGCATCTCGAGCGAATAGTCTACGAACTCATATCCTTTGTTCGGCAAATAGGGTCAACATCAACAAAAAAACGCTGCTAAGTAGATCAGTGGCATGTGCAGATTAGTTTTCGGTATGTCCGAAGAACTCTGCAAATTTTGCACAGGGGTTCATTTTTCGATTGCAAATACAAACCTTACGATATATCGGTACTCCTTAAACACAGAATTTAGCTGTTATTATTCTATAATTTCAGTATCAATTTGTATTTTAGATGGGTTATTTAGAAAAACATTTTTTCAACCAGACAAAAAATAATCATCCTCCTCGCTTGATAAATAGGTACCTATCCATCTTTTCAACGCAGCAGATCAATTAATTCCGTTGAATTGACCATTTAATCTATTATTAATCACCTTCATAATTAACAGAATAATAATAATGACTAAATTTTCTGAATAATGAAATTAAAAATGCCTCAAGAATGCTTCAGGACCATTGTTGAATCCTGACTCGCTCTCATGTTGCCAAGCGCAACTGGTCGTAGTGTGAGTGCGTCACCTTGTTGGTGTAATAGGCTAGTGGTCGTAAGTAGATCAATCAACCGTATCTAAGAGCCGAGGCCAAATTCTCAAGTTTTTCCAATTTTTGTTTTGCTGATTTATGTAATGCGACCAAATTCTTTAAATTGAAGATATCGGGAGGACAGAAGTTTTTGTGGGGATTCCAACGAGTGGAAAACGATTTTTGTGGCTCGAGTAGTTTTCGAGTTATTAAGAATTGGGGAAATTTTGGAAAACTCAAAAATGCCTCACTAAAACTGCAATAACTCCTAAACGGTTAGAGCTACCGGCGTGGCGATGGTCTCATTCGATTCAGCATAGAAAAATCTATAGAAAATGATGCCTCACATGCCTATGTTGCTTTTTTCCTAAAAAGCACGAATTTTTTCCCACTTCAACAGCTGTTTTACTGGCCTTAAAATTAAGGTAGGGTTCTGGCGAGACGTTAGGACCAACTAGATACGGAACTTGATTTTTGGTAAAAATTTCAAAATTTTTCGATAACTCCTTCCCCCTGAAAAACCCCGGACGGCGGACGGCGTACGGCGTACGGCGTACGGCGTACGGCGTACGGCGCACGGCGTACGGCGTACGGCGTACGGCGGACGGACAAAAAATTTTTATTGCAGATTCGGATTCTACACCCCTTGAAACGTAAACCAACAAATTTTCAGGGGGTGTTAAAAAAATTTTTTTCCCGACCGATTACAAAGGTTCATTTCTTAAGAAAAATGAACCAAAAGTATCTCCCATTGAGCTTCTGTTCCACTATATTCTCTATTAGCTGATATTGGTTTATTAACATTCAATCGCCATTGTAACCATTGTAATCGCTCAAAAAAAGTCAACCCCCCCCCCTGAAATTTGTAGGTTTTACAATCCTTAGGGTGTAGAATCCGAATCAGCAAAAGATAAAATTCTTTTCGCGCCATCCGCCTTCAACACTTTTTATCCCAAACGGTTGGAGATAAAAATTGGTAATTTCATAGAAACGGTCATCTAATACACACAAGTCCACCACATCATCAAGATGGTTATAGGTGTTCATTGGCATGGGTTGCACTTGGCTACTGAAGCTGAAATGGTCATCAAAGTTGAATCATCTAGAAATACTTTGGGGGTCCTGTGTGGCCGACCGGTCTAAGGCGCTATCCGTTATCGGGCCACATCAAAGGACTCGTTGGTTCGAATCCCTCACCTTGCCCTGGAATATTTGTGACCTTTGTAATTACATACGTTAAGCATAATCTTTTCCGAAAAGATTACTGTGCCAATTGAGCGAGGAAAGTGAAGTTAGTTGCATGACTCGGTGGTGAATTTACAGCTTAGGGGAGCGCAATTGGAAGGAACGCCAACAATTGGCTTTGGAACTTGAAAGAGTGCTAATTGCTTCAACAGGGTGAAAACATCCCCTATGTTGGGTCGGTGAAGGTGGAAGGTAGAAAAAGGGGTCCTCTCCATGCCAGGTAGATAATTTCTTGTAGGTAAATAAAATATAAAAATAGCTTTTTTGGAAAACAGCTTCACTTCAATTTCTTGGAAAACCGACTATTTAATTGGAGAATTTCTTTTATTCAACTCGAAGTACATATTCAATTCTAAAAATCCGAGAATCAGTTTTCCAGCATTTTTGGTCCTATTTGCCACAAATAATATTGTAGATTTTAGAGTTATTGACCCCGACGATTGTATCCCCATCTGACGATTGGGAGTGGGGTCAAAATGAAACAATTGTTTACTTCGTTGCCGACGTTTCAGTGGAATAGGTATGTCACCTTCTTCAGGGCTCAAAGTGCGTCCAATAAATTATAGTCATGAAGCTGCGAATTCTCCACCTGGCACTTGAAACATAGTACCTACACTAACCATTCAAAATAAATAATTTTATTATTGTTGATTATAAAATTATTTATTTTGAATGGTTAGTGTACCAGGTTTCAAGTGCCAGGTGGAGAATTCGCAGAATCATGGCTTTAATTTGATTCTCGCACTTTGAGCCCTGAAGAAGGTGGCATACCTATTCCACCGAAACGTCGGCTACGAAGTACACAATTGTTTCATTCCGACCCCACTACCGAACATCAGCTGGGCAAATAATATTATTATTAGAATATGAAAAGGTGGGTACGCCTCAATGGCGGATTCAGGGGGGTCCATTTTTCATTTATTTAGTGTCCAACAATACCCCTTACACATTGCTGAAGAAAATGTTGGTTTAGATTTATAGTTGTTTGTTTACTGGTTGACTTAATAATGTACCCAAAAATAATAATTTGAGTCACCTACCTCATAAGAGACGTGGTCGAAACTGGTCCCAAATTGTATGTGTGACCCGATAAAATTGGGGTAATGGCTGTTTTTTAACTAGGTAATTTCGGGAAACCATCATGGTTTTATCCTGTTTGCAAAAAAATCGTTGTTTGTTGTTTATAATGCATCTTTGTTTCTTTCAAGGCCACTATCACGATGCGTTCTAAAATAATGCTAATGCACTCGCCTCCATTTTGACCCCCTTATGTATAATGATAATGATACCTTTGAAGAATGACCATATTTCATGGAGTCACATTAATATGTAATGCTCCACGGCCAGACCGGGCAGAGGAGGTTTATATTCAAAAAATTGTAATCACCAAATTACTCAATTAATGGATTAAACTTTCAGATAAATGGTAATGCTACGTACGGCTCATTTTAATGTTCCTCGTAGAGAATAATATGTGTATGAGGATGTTGTAAGTAGGTATCCTTTATATTGATCTTCTTGTCACTTCACCGTACAAACACACCTAGGAAATAATTACAGGGCGCAAACCTTCCGAACAGTAATGGCCGGTACATTTCGTTACTTTGATGATAGCCGTAGTCCTGTCTTCTGTATTAATTGAAATTGGGAATTTTCTTCATTAAAACCCTCATGAATTGAAGATGGGTCTTCGAGGAGGTCACGTTTCAGTGGGTGCACTCACGAGAGGCTCAGTTAAACGTGCGGGTACAAAGGATGCGTTATTCTATGTGGACCTCGCCATCGACCATTTATTGCCTGGAATTGATAAATTAATTAGTTTCAAGACACTTCATGGTCTGTACCCCTAAGGGCTATTCCTAAGGTGGGCCCATTTCAGTGAGTTCATGCCTGGCGACAAAAAAATGTGAACTATCACCCCGGAGCCGAAAATCAAATATTTTCATCGATATCTTCACATTTCTACGTAAAGATAAAAGTTGCCGTTATAGTCTGATGGGCCAAAGAGTAGTGCCTACCCTTCAGGTCAAAAATCATTAATTGCTTCCATATTTCCGAAAATCCTGGAAACATGATGGTATGGAAAATCGAAACAATTTCGGAAATTAATTTCTGTCGTTAATTTTCGCATTGTGCCTGTTCTCTTAGGCTAGTGCGTTTGGGGCAGAATCTCATTCCACGTTTTCAAAACTTTGTTTTCAAGACTTTGTAAATTGTTTTTTGACATTTTGAATCTTTATATCCTCATAAGTAGTCAAAATATAATTAATTAGTCCCAAAGATGTACAAACCAAGATAAGGAAGTATTGTGTGCTATCTACGCAATACCTACTGGTTGCTTTACTACGTTTGGGCAACCATTTATGAGTCTTAACCATTTATAGGGTAGAAAATAAATAATCTGAATAATCCGAATTTCGGAAGGATTATTGCAGCGGTACTCTGTTAAACTCCATAACCCACAGTCCTATTTTCGTTCCCACGATTTGAAATGGTAAATGTGACTGAATCATCGAATCACTCACAATCGTTTCAAGTAGTGTTCATATCGAGCTATGATTTTGCCTTGAACTCCAATCCTGCAAAGTGAGATATGATTTTTCAAGACACTTTTGCACCTAAATGAAGAACCCCTTCCTCCCTGCATTGGAAATTAATGTTTTATAATTAAATTTAATAATTAAATGTTATTTTGACGTCGTTTGAATATATTTAAAACACTTGACTTGGATGCGTTCATTCTTCATTGGCAAGAGAATTTTGTTTTGAATTTCTTTTAATTTTTTTTTCTTTATTTCCGGATAATACTACACATTTAGGTCATTTCATGCGCGTACTTATGGTTGGAGTCCATAATACAGGCATCGAGTAGGTGGGTTGACAATTTAGCTCCTTGTGATAAAACTAACTGATATTGTCTTGTCGACAGCTATCGTCAACTTTGCTGACATCTGCGATGTTTTGTTCACTCTAGGGTACGAATTTCAGTTCTATCCTCGGTTTCGTCGAACTACTAGAGAGGGTCGGATTTCTTTTTTGGTCCGGCCAAGTTTGAATGGCTTGTTATTTTTCCTGACGAGCAAGATTTGGCTGGCTCAGGGTTTTTTATTTTAGCCCATTTTCAAGTTCCATTGTATTGCAATTTTTCTTCTCGCACCTCAACAGCGAACGTTCCAACAATTAGGTAAAAAGTACCTGTGCATTATCAAGACCACAAAAAGGCTTGTGTCACGGAAATGGGTTCAACTTTAGGAACCGTATTATTTGGCTACGATTCCGGAAATAGAAGTCTTTACCTATACTACTTATGGTATTTATCTATTCTACACTATTTATCTACTCAACTCCGTTTCGTCTACGACAGATCACCACTATCTGAGTGGTAGTTTCAGCAGGCAGAGCTAGCACTACTTAACAGCTATAGTTTTGGGAAAAATCCAAAATTAGTACGTCGCTTACCGTGACTCGCAATATTCCTGGCGGAAGATTTCTCTTTGTCATGCGTGTGTAGCTTCGTCGTTGAAGAGAAAACGGTGTGAACTCTCACTTTACAATCTTCAAACGACTGCTTCCTGTTTGATGGATTTAATAGTTTCGTAATAATATTTTCTTTGAAGTTCTGTTCTGGGGGTGTATCATAGTTTTCTATTAATTGACTATTCCTACTAAAAATGCTTGCCGCAAGGGAAAAGTTGAAGCACTACTTACCAACTTGCATAACTTGCATACTTTCCAACTTGCATATTTACGATGTAAATGGAAATATTGTAATCTTTAAAATCTAAATCGGATCTCATATAAACACTCACAGTATTTCCGATAGTATTGTGTCCGCATTTTTAGTGTTTTCGATTTTATTTTTTTCGGCCCCAAAAATGAACCGATTTGAGCGTTCTTGGTCTTAAAATCTTCGTTTTACCTCGCAAAATATGTGGATATTTTTTATATTCCAATAATGTATTGTATTTTTATTTTTGGCGAATTTTAAAATTTGCATAGTGA
Source organism: Nesidiocoris tenuis (assembly GCA_036186465.1). Lineage (NCBI taxonomy): Eukaryota > Metazoa > Arthropoda > Insecta > Hemiptera > Miridae > Nesidiocoris > Nesidiocoris tenuis. The sequence continues at coordinate 10,661,173 of AP028910.1, forward strand.
ATTTTTTGATATTTTTGACCTTAACACCCTTAAAAACAGTCAAAATATGATCAATTTTTTTCAAATATGTACGTTTCAAAATATGGAAGTATTGTGTGTTATCTACGCACCACTGGTTTTCAGCCTAATTTTGGGTTGATACCCATAACGCGATAACGAACTGTGCATATGAGAGCACGAAAAATTATTCAAGCCCCTATGTTGATGTAGGTATTCAATAATTATCACTTTTCATAATAATTCGTACTTACCTGTTCCCACGTCTTGATTAAACACTCGTGCATCAGTGGAAATCGAGTCACAATAATAATTATTCGCCACAATCCTTTTCTAGAAATACGTTGCACAAACCGTTCAGAATATTGGCTTATCAGGAAAAACTAGTCAAGACGCGGAATAAATTTTAAAAACCGCGAAATTGGAGTTAATAAACTCCCATAAATGGGAATGTAACGGGACAATAAAACCCAAAAATATGAAGGATCTTTTGCGAGAATGCCTATTTTTCGTTCATACGTGATGCATCCCAATCAGGGTCGGATCTCTACGATTTCAAATGAAAAAGGTCTTACCTTGGACCAAACGCAGACAAGTTCGGACATACCTGTAACAAAAAGAGAAAAAAATTGAAGCTCTATTCGTTTCAGGGAAGTAAAAAACAGAAGTCGTGTGATATCCACGCATACATGGAAACTTACGTTTAGCCACGTCGCTCCTCGTTGTTCGATGTCCTCCGGCTGCATACGATGGGTACTCCATGGTGTTGCACTTCTCGAGGCACAGCATCTTTCCACAACACAACGACACTTTTCTTTCTTTTTGATCAAAAAGGTAATCTGAATTTTGACTTTAGGAAAAAATGTCATGAAAACTTTCTCAATTTATCATAAAGAGTTTTTTTCCAATATTTTTGTGAAAGGATTTTTCGGTTTCATCTTAACTCAAATCTCTTGATTGCGATTTATTTTTTTTCAATTTTTGAAAGATTCAAGGTGGTTCAACGTTTAGGTTTTTTTTACGTTGAGAAACAATTTTAGTTTTTTGGGGCTCATTTCTCATCCCGTTAACGTCAAAATTGATTAAATTTTAGTGGCCAAACAGTTGTTAGTAAAAACTCGGTTAAATAAAAATCCAGTCAAAGTGAACTCTCGAGTTTTGGTCTTATATTTTTATTTCTCGATCAAGCCGACGTTTCGGGTAGGCTTCTACCCATCATCAGGGCCTAATCAGGAACAATTTGTGTGTGAAAAAAGACGGAAAATTTTTGGAATTTAATTGAAAACAAAAAAAATTTTTTTTTTTTTTTTTTTTTTTTCAATTAAATTCCAAAAATTTTCCGTCTTTTTTCACACACAAATTGTTCCTGATTAGGCCCTGATGATGGGTAGAAGCCTACCCGAAACGTCGGCTTGATCGAGAAATAAAAATATAAGACCAAAACTCGAGAGTTCACTTTGATCGTCCAGTGGTCGATAATTCCTTCAAACAATTTTAAAAATCCAGTCAATTCCAGAAACTGTCGTCAAGACTCTACCAAAAATTCCACTAATTCCGAAAACTATGCCAATTGCTTGAAAATTGCCTTTGCATAGGTGCATAGCAGAACTGATGGTATGTTGAGTTTTCACCGACGAGCAGGGCAGCAGACACACAAAGGCGAATCCACCAAAACGACACAGAACCATTCAAAAATTGTTGTTCCCTCAACCGGCACGATAAATCGAACGACTACCAAACCGAGCGAAACGGGACGGGAAGAAAGTAAAATTTCGCCAACATTTGTCAGCCACATTCAGAAAATCACAAACTAATCGACCGATTTCGCGAAATTATCACAAACTTTCACTCGCGGAACGATAACAGCAATGTCGGGAACGGAGTTTTTCGATGGAAAATTCTCTCGATACGCTTTTTTCCCTAAAATTTCCTAAAACAACCGAGCGCGATCTACCCGGAGGGAAGCTGGCGGAAGACTGAGCTTGTGAACAAGGGGCTCGCATTCGCAGAAAAGCAGGCGCAGGAAAAGACTTTGAACTGACATGAACAATCATGCGCGCGAGTCATCGATTCTCGAAATTGGAGTTCGGCTGGCAAGGGCCGGGCGGCTTATCCGAGCCGCTTTTGCGGGTGAGGGCGCCTTGGTCCGGGCGGCTAGGGTAGGTACAGATCCGGGCGGCTAGGGTAGGTACAGATCCGGGCGGTCTGGTCCGGGCGGCTCTATCGTTGACGAGAAGGCAAGGATGGTAGGGCTCGTGTCTCTCCGAAGCGATCCGAGCTAATTTTGGAGGGCGGGCGGCGGACGGACGGAAATTTTATTTTTTTGGTTTTATTTATTTATTATTATTTTTATTTATTTATTATTTAATATTTAATATTTATTTATTTTTATTGTTTCGGAATTTTATTGAGTCGGATTCTACACTCGTTTTACTCGTAAAACATGACGGGGGGGGAGAACAATTTGGTACAATTTTTACTTCCATATTTACAGAGTAAATGGAAGTATTGTGATCGTCCTAAAATCGAGAATCGGAACGGAGCTTCAGAAAAAACTTTTTCTTATACAGATTTACTCAGAATCACTTCCCGAACAAGTGTCTGTGTGTCCGTTAGTCCGTCTGTCCGTCTTTGGTCATTTACAAAAATGACCATAACTCCCTCAATTCTCAACCTTTTTTCAAATTTCTTGAACTGAAATGTTTGTCTCGGCAAGACCTAACACCCTGTTTAATCGAAATTCGGATTACGCACAGTACTTCCGATATATTTGCATTTTTAGTGTTTTCTATTTTATTTTTTTCCGGCCACAAAAATGAACCGATTTGAGCGTTCTTGGTCTTAAAATCTTTGTTTTATGCAGAATATGTGGATATTTTTTATATTCCAATAATGTATTGTATTTTTATTTTGGGTGAATTTTAAAATTTTAATAGTGAATTTTTTAATATTTTCGGCCTAAACACCCTTAAAGCAGTCAAAATATGATCAAATCGTGTCCCAATTTTACGTTTCAAAATATGGAAGTATTGTGTGTTATCTACGCACCACTGGTTGATAGTAAGAATACACCGTTCCGGCACAAACTACTGATAAGACATTGTTTGTTGTGGTGTTAGGAATTGGGTATCCAGAAATGTGACTTTACCCAATTACTGACACTTGTGTTAGAAATCGATAAGTAATGAAGAAGACGAGTTGAAGAAAGACAAAACGCCGTTGAACTCGAGACAAAACGCCATTTAAATCCAAACTGTAAGAGAGGGCGACTACATAACCATATTTATGCCAACTTAACATGAGAAGATCCGCGTGGCATGCTGTGTTCGTAACAATGCCGATGGGATGATACAACCTGAACGCATGAGGGCCAGAAATCGCATGAAAACAGTTATTTCGATTACCTACTTTGTGATTTTGAACTATACTAGGCACCTAGTGTTATAGAGAGGATTACTTTTCTATATTAAAGTTGGAAATACAATTGAAATGAACTTGATTCAGGATGTCAGTAATTGGTTCCTCACACTGTCAGTAATTGGGGCATGCATGTCAGTAATAGGTGAAAAAAGACGTACCTATCCATATTTTGGACGAAAAAATTATTTGGCTCGTTATATTGATAATTTTAAGGGGTGAAATGGAAAAATCCAATGTTGGCCTTACGGAAAAAATTTAAATTGCGAGGATCGGTTGATAAATACGGGAGAAATGGTTGAAAACCCAAAGAAAATTCCTTGAAGTGTCAGTAATTGGTGCCTTTACTACATCCATTCATAGTGCAAACGTGGCTGAAGGCGTTGACAATTTTGGTAGTGGGGACGGTTGGCGCGAAGAGGAAAATATTATATCGCGAGCGCGCGACCTTGGCAATGTTCATAGGCCAGAGAGAGTACCAGGCGAACGGCGGCAATCGAATCGAGTTGAGTCAGTAACCGCTCGACGGGAGCCGCAAACGCCGAGCGGCAGACGATCGTCCGTCTGGCGGCTACTCGACATCCGCGTTGACAGCCTGTCCGATTCGCTCGCCACGCCAGACAAGACGTCGGTCTCGGTTCTACGAGAAAAGGTCGCTCAAGCTGAAACATTCAACGAACGAATCGAATGAGGAAGCTGTCAGTGAAAACTGACCTGTAGTGGTAAAGTGCGGGAGTAGCTTGGCCGATGGTAACGCTGCCGGGATGGACTAAACGCCGCGCCTGCTGCGGTATGTGTAACTATGGATACGAAACTTTTGAGCTCTATCCTATTGAGCTACGTTCACATGAGTGTTTACTGCGTTGTTGTGGTTGTGGCTTGCGTCTGGTCTTCTTATCAGATGATACTCATGGATACATTTTTTTTAACCAGTCTGAAAGAGTACTAGTGACAGCAGTCACGCACCTATAAAGAACGCAGATGAGAACTGTGCGTTGTTTTGAAACTCTCCCGCTCTTCTGTACAGTCTGACAGCCGGTCGGTCCTTACGCTGTGACTCAGATATCCGATAATTATCTTTGTAGCACCGCCTAGGATAGGGACGGAAGATTGTTTCTGGTCGAGATGACCCCACAGCGCACTGAGCCGTACCTATAACTCTAGATACAAAGTGCTACCTTTTCTGCGCTCTGGTTTTTCACAAACAATAATAATAATTGCGCTAACCAGCCCATTGTGCTAGCGAATCCTCGAATTCTCAGGTACTGCAGCCCCTATCGATAGTTAAAACGATTCGATGTTTGGATTTTGAGTCACCTCGTGTAAATAACAGTAGTCTGTCATCCGTTTTCCCAAGTCAACACGTGTCGAGCTGAAGTTACTTTTTCGTATTTTTCTATGCAGTCCACGTGCACTTTCAGTTAAAGTTGTGCGATCATCCAACTACATTAATTTTCATACAATTGTGGTGCATTCAATCACCCGATCATCAACATATTTCGATCCGGCCCGAAGGACCAAAACCGGTACACTGAAATTGCTTGGAAGCACCGTCTACCACCGGATTCAAACACTATGCATTTGGAAGCATAATATGCCTCATATTATGAGTCTTTGCACCGGTTCGGCGTAGGCAATTTGTAGGTAGTTCAGTAGGAAAGCAATAATTAATTCTCGGTACAGAATGATCCCTCAATATTCCGATGCATAGAATGTCAGCTAGTCCAGCAGTCCTAGGCTAATGAACTAGCCGTCTAGCAACTCGCGGAATAGGAAGTTAAATTCTTTCAGTCTCGAGCTCCTCTCGCGTATTCACGATGCACGCATCGTATTTCCTAGGTGCTTTGCAATGCCATCAGGCATCGAAACTGTGCACCACATTTCAACTTCATGCCAGCCATTATCATGCATTCCAATACATTGACATTTAGCTGCGATGATGAATTGATTGGCGGATATTACAACCTATAACAATCGACCCATTTCGGCAATAATTTTAAAGTAATATTATAATCAGCAGAAACGATATTGAGGGAAACAGCTAACAGAATTCAACTCTCGTAATTGAGGCAGATGATCAGATAACAGTTGTATAAAATCAATATGTATCCATATACAATATAGATATAATGTTTTTACTTCCATATTTACAGCGTAAATGGAAGTATTGGAATCGTTCTAAAATCGAGAATCGGAACGGACCTTCAGAAAAAACTGAGCTGTGAAAAAATCTTTTACTTATACACATTTACTCAGAATCACCTGATAAATCGAAATTTGAATAATTCATAGTACTTCCGATATATTTGAATTTTTAGGTTTTTAGTGTGTTCTATTTTATTTTTTCCGGCCACAAAAATTAACCGATTTAAGCGTTCTTGGTCTTATAATCTTTATTTTACCCTGCAGAATATGTGGATATTTTTTATATTCCGATACATTGGCGTATTTTTATTTTGGGCAAATTTTAAAATTGGCATAGTGAGTTTTCTGATATTTTTGACCTAAACACCCTTAAAAGCAGTCAAAATATGATCAAATTGTGTCACACTTTAACTTTTCAAAATATGTAAGTATTGTGTGTTATATACGCACCACTGGTTATAATATATAATATTTTGCTTATATAATGATATATAAGAATCTAATTCGCAGCCTCTTCAAGGTAGCTTCTTGAGGGTAGGGGCCTATCAGTAAAACCACCAATCCAGGATAATGCGGATTAGGAAGTGCCAATAATTGTGCCATAAGCGTCACAATTAAGTGTGAGATTCAATCGAGTGCTCATTGGGTTAGGGGCTTAAGCATGAATCGCGAATTTCTCTCGTTATGAGCCTAGGAAAATCTTACGAACGCCAAAACCGATTCGGAAGTGATTGAGTAGGCTGTGTAGCTGAGAATTCTCAAACCACAGGACGGTATAACGACAGGTTTTTGGTGGATTGGTCATGCTTATGACATTTTTGGAACAAAGACATGGGAATGATAGTCGAGCGATACGACGGAATCTTAGCTTCGATTGACTTTCTGTAGGCTAGATAACGAAAAGTATTGATTCGACGTTAACATCATAGGATAGATGGTTGGTTACCATTTTCGTACCCTACAGATCGACGGCCGTCTTCCGTCTTGATAAGAGGTTATAGGCCTGCGCTCTTTCCAATCGATTTGTCCCGTCTTCTTTCTACAGTACAGAACGAGGTCATCCCTACACATTGGGCGGGGGAGGGGATAAACATATCAGTGAATGTTGAGTCATCAACACAGCGTTGTTTATATCCCTGACGACCTCAACCTCAGTTCACTTTCGCCCTCACGTATCCATCAGCGATAAGCTTCCGTCAGATCAGCTGAACGTGTATGCTGGTGTATACAGAAGCTATACAAACGCATTCACCGTTTCACAGATAAGTCCGATCATTCGTATCGTGAACTCAGGGATAGAAAAAATGGAATCGGTTAAAATCCCTTTCTTAACTGATTCTTCCTGAATTACCTGCTATGTGAGCATTGAGAGAAAAAAAGTTGAGCAAGAAAAGTTGACAAAAATATTCCAAAAACAAAAAATGATTTGATACCGAGTGAGAAACATTCTCTGCATAACGCAGTCGATTGAACATTGAACACCGTGGACGTGGCATGGATTTGAAAATTTCAAAACGCTCTCATGCGCCACACGTTTGAAATGTTGAGCTCTCCGCTATTTTTATGGATGGGCACGCCCGAGACAAAAATTTTGATAGGTAATTTCATGTGGTTTCGATCAGCTGTTCAGAAACTGTTGTACTTTGAAAATTTTACATTCGGTTTTTAGAAATGAGGAAGGGTTTTATCAAAAAATTGTACGTTAAAAAGTGGCTAAAAATTGAATTTTCCATAAGGGTACAATATCAAAAAACACAGTTTGAGTTTGACTTTACGTTTGAATTTCGATTTCAGTTCAATGCCTCTTCAAGTTTGAGTTTGACTTCACATTTGAGTTCATGTTTGCGTTTGATGTGACTTTACGTCTACTGAGTTCGAGATTAGCAACAGTTTGGTTTCGAATTTGAGTTCAAGTTGGTGTTTAACTTCACGTTTGAGTTTCGGTTTGATAGTGGGTTTACGTTTGAGTTTCAGTTAGAATTTGAATTTGAGCTCGAGTTTGATGTACAGTTTCAGTTTGAGATTGGGGTTCAGTTTTAGTTTGAGTTTGAGATTATGTCCAGTTTCAATTTCAGTTTGAGTTTACGTTTGTGTTACGTTTTCAGTTTGAGTCCCAGTTTGAATTTGAGTTTCAGTTTCAGTTTGCGTAGTATGATTAACAGAAGTTTGGAATTGAAAACTCCATTCATTGAACGTTGGAAGCATCATGTTTTTATTGCTTGGAAAATTCGTATATGGGTAGGTAACGCACTTTTGGTAACGGGCTTGGAGGTTTTGGCATCTAGCATCATAAATCTGCGTGGTCTGATTTCACCAACTTTTTGTCATCCGTAGGTAAACGAAAATAGATCATATTCAATAATATCTGTTATAATTTTCTCAGAATTTATTTTACCCGGTTTTGTCCCGTGATTTTGATGTACTGTATGGCCTGCTTTTTCCGAAGATGTCCTCCCAAATTATTCATCTAGTCGTGGGAGGAGTTGGCAACCCTAACGAACTCTTGAAGATTCTTTGTTGTAGGAGAAACACGCTTGAAATTCCAGCATCAAAATGGGGGTTTCTCAGCTCAGAAATTTTGCGACTGATGTTTTTCCCCAGAACCCTTCATGTATGATAATTTCAGCCTCCTGATGGGCCAAAATCAAATCAATTTGGTTCAAAATCCTCCATTCCTTAAATATGGTAGTACTGCTTCAGTACGCACTTGTTTGCATCGTTGGAGTCAATCTTAACTGGAGGAGACGAATCGTAAAATACGACGACGCAACGCTTCCATGGCCTTTTCGTGATCGTGATCAGAAAGGCCGTCCGCCGCCGTTCATATAACTCAACAAAACGAGGTAGGTCCTGGTCGCCTCTGCCCGAGCAAGGAAATTGGACAGGACACTATCCGCTCATATTTCATGGCCCTCTACCCCATGGGTAATCGTCTAATTACACAATAGTTCTCAAGTCGTAAACAACAAAACGACTCCTACGTCACATTTCTCAAACGCATTCGGTGCGAGCGTTGGCATGACTGCGGGAGTGTAGTCCAGACCATTGACTATACTATACGGGCCCTACGAGGTACCTTCGAGGTACATAGCTTTCTCCATTTCCTCGATTATTATCGATTCGTTATGATCGTATGAGGCTTGTACAGATTGTTAATGTTCTTCTAACGATGGGAATCCACTGGCCAAGCGTCCTACTTCGGTACTGGATGGGACACGTGTACACAATGAAATTATGGCCCCTTCAGCAGAGATTAAATTATACTGTACGATCACTGATGCCTATGGTAGGCTATAATATGAATAAGTGGGTAGTCAAAAGTAATCAACATACTATTTCAATATTGTGACATAATTAGTAACCTGGTCAGTGTTATTGTTTTGGTGATTGTAAGGTCTATCATTACTGAGCACGATTTATCAGGATTACATTTATTAGGATTATATTTATTATATTCAGGATTATTGTATTGTATTTAGGACCACATTTTTCATTTTTAGGATTATTTTTGTTTTTCTTTTTATTATATTAAGCAGGATTATATGGCAGCACCTTAATTATTTGTATTCTTTAAACAGCAGCACCATTTTATCATTTTAATTTTATATTATTTAGCAGGATTGTAATATAATATTATTTATGTTATTTATAATTGCTATAATAATTATTATTTTTATAATTACTCGTATTATATATAATTTATATTATTTAGCAGGGTTATAATATAATCCTGCCATGTGATGGCAGCACCATGGCTGGACCATTTGAAAAATCAGTGGTCCGTAGATAACACACGACTTTCATTTTGGATACGTACATTTTTGACGCAATTTGATTATAATTTGACTAGACCGACCAGATTATACTAGCCAGATCATAACAGGCTCATTATGTAAACCAGTGGTGCGTAGATAACACACAATACTTCCATATTTTGAAACGTAAAATTGTGACACAATTTGATCATATTTTGACTGCTTTTAAGGGTGTTTAGGCCAAAAATATCGAAAAATTCACTATTAAAATTTTAAAATTCACCCAAAATAAAAATACAATACAATATTGGAATATAAAAAATATCCACATATTCTGCAAGGTAAAACAAAGATTTTAAGACCAAGAACGCTCAAATCGGTTCATTTTTGTGGCCGGAAAAAAATAAAATAGAAAACACTAAAAATGCAAATATATCGGAAGTACTGTGCGTTATCCGAATTCCGATTAAACAGGTGTTAGGTCTTGCCGAGACAAACATTTCAGTTCAAGAAATTCGAAAAAAGGTTGAAAATTGAGGGACTTATGGCCATTTTTGTAAATGACCACAGACGGACAGACAGACACTTGTTCAGGAAGTGATTCTGAGTAAATGTGTATAAGAAAAAGTTTTTTCTGAAGCTCCGTTCCGATTTTCGATTTTAGGACGATCACAATACTTCCATTTACTCTGTAAATATGGAAGTAAAAATGAGGCGTTGATAGCCAGAGTGGACCATTCCACAAACTGGCCGAAAATGAGTTATACAGTGCAATGGGTCTGTGGTTGCTCTATCTATCGAATTATTATTAAAATTTGACTCGTTCTCGAATGTGCCAAGAGAGAGCGCAACTTTTCAAATGGTCCGTCTGCAAATTGGCCGCCGATTTTGATGGCCAGAGTGGACAATGTGGCTTGTAGAAAAGTCTGTATGGTTCATGAGTCATCTGTTCACCCAAGAATGCTTGTATTTTTTTCTTCAAAACACCATAACAAGGTCCTTAATCAAACACATGAAATTAGTCGAAATTTTCAAATGCGATTTTCTCAGTTCGACACCTGAGTGGAATGGTCCACTCTGGCTATCAACGCCTCAAATAATAGGTACATAGTTAAATAAAATAATAGAAATTTCCTATTAATTAAGATATAAAAAAAATTATTAAAATAATATAATATGTGTAATAGCCAGCAAGAAAGCATAATGTAGCATGCTGTATAGAAAGTTATTCTATACTTTTTCACACTTTGCGCATCCGTCGGGACGTGATGGAAATTCTTCTAAAGAAGGAACCGACGGATTTTAATTTTAATAGTGTAGGCTGGGTACTCGTCCCTTATATCTTCGTTCACCAAGTATAATATAATCTAGGGTTCGTTGAGATTCCATAATTTAGTCTTGGGATCGAAAGATTTTTTATAGCGTTTGACGGGTGCAGTCGGGCGTCAAAAGCCGTCACATCAACAGTGATAATACGATCCTTTTCATGATTCTTGAATCTCATTAATACTGAATCCCTCGGGATGGGTTCATCCACGGACACGCCCCTCCAGTGCCCCACATGGTTAATTGTGTAACTTTTCAGGAAAAGAAAAAGAAATATTCATCATTAGGCCATTTTTAACAGGTAAAGATAAAATGGTAGAATGGAGGAACTCACTGGTATAACAGTTTAAAGGGGAAATGACGCGCCAAAATCAAGGCTAGCTTGCAAATTACTATTAGACTTAGTCAATTCGAAATGATCAAATTGGTCATTATGATCGATATCAAAGTACAAACCACCTATTGCGATCTGTCAAAATAATTTAATCTTTAGCTTACCTACTAGTAGAGATGAAAAATCAACTTGTATAATATTTCGATGTTATGATCTTGAGCGTGGTAACTCGATGTTGCATAGTAGATACAGATATTACTATGTTTTGGAGTTCGCCGATCCATTCACACTCATGTTTCCTAGTAAACAAGATGGTAAATAGCCCTACAAAAAACAGCCGCAGGTGGTCTATTGGAGGGGGGGGGGATCGAAGAGTGGGGCCTATAAGAACTGTGATATAACATTACAAATGCTTATAGTGAACCGTTATTATGTCGTACAAATAAATAAACTAGATCATCTCCGATATGCCCTTTGAATCTTATTGGCGTCTAGTATCATGGCCTTCGATCTGAGTCGTGAGGAGTAAAAGTTCCTATCTTCCTTGTCAGACCAACAACGTGTAATAGAAAACTGTTTTGGTTGTTGGAGAGAAATCATGCAACAGCGTACTGTAGGACTGCTGGCTCTGATAGCTATACATTTATATCATCGTCAAAAAACAACAGTAGTTGATCAAGAAAGCATGAAAAGGCCTAGCGCCATTAGTTTTGAGACGTCTCTAGACCCTGTCCTTGTAGCTGAAGCTGCAGATGAGGCCAATCTCTGAACATGCTGCTACAGATTAGGCGCGTTGTTCTCTAGTCGTATCACGTTCTTTTAAGTATTCTATTCACATCATACGATCTCTCTTCTCTCTTTTGTTACCTAGTTCCACAAGGGCCAGCCCAATTAATGATATACAATTTCCCATCTCCAATTTCAAGTCGTCAGTCTACCTTGGGGAAACTAGTAGAATTAATAAACAAAGATCATCGTTATAATTGTCGACCACAATCGGGATCCAAGGCTTGCTGTATGCATTCCCGAGCAGAGGATACTCTTAACGACCTTCGTACGTGGTTAACTGCATTGGTTTCCGGCGTTATCGAATTGTTTTTCAAAAGTCGTAGCAAAAACATATTTTTTCCCACCCCCTTAACACATCGGTTTACCTTCTCATGTAGTTACTTACTCAAGCTGATTGACAGTCCACATTCTCCGCAATCCGTTCCTCGCAATCTCGTCAAATCTTCTTAGACGAATGCTTGTGGTATAAGTATGTCCATTCACGATCAGTAATCTTTTCATCATTATCGAATCAATTTATACGTCTTGCCATGCCGTTCGAACCTCAAAAAAACTTTTGGATCTAATCAAACCTTAATTCCCTTCATGATTGAGGAGTTGGCGCAGCTTATGTAGTCAATAAGTGACTGTTGGATGAAGTGTTTGAGTGATCTTGTGCTTCAATCGCCACTCTCATCCGTGAATCTGTTTCGAGTTATCCTTATGAGTAGAAAAGTTCATTCACGCGTACGCACGATTCATGACTATTGGTCGATTTTTGAAATCCACTCATTCCTGAGCTCTGGATTCCAGCAATATCTTAACATTCTCTTGGAAAATACGTGTCGGGTAAACAAGGTTATCTCTTGTATCGTTTTCTCATTTTTGAGACACTAATTTGGTAGTCGGTACTATTATTCCGAAGGTACAAATATTTGAGCGTGAGAATATGATAAGGTTGAACTCTTAGGCTATATAGTTCCTTGTTTTCGGTATTAATTGTGATCCAGTTTGAATCCTAGCTCTGTGCTCTCCAAACACCAGACGAAATATATTTTTCGTGCATTTATCGATGCATTTGAGTAAATAAAATCCATTCCAATTCGCTCGCAGGCAGCACCTCGTGCTCTTCCAATCATAATTTCTGGTAAGGTGAAAAATATGTGGATGCAAAAATCTCAAAACAAGTTGCAACCAACAGGGCTTAGATAACACACAATACTTCCACATTTTGCTACGTAATTTTTCCAAACAAAAGGATTGTATTTTGACCGATTTGGAGGCTATAGGGGTAAGAAATACCAAAAAAAAACTGCGAAAATCAAAAATTTTCAAAAACCAAAATGCGCCAAGTTGCCGGAATATACCCGGATATCTATTCGCCTAGTTCAAGAATTTTGAAAAAGAAAAGGAAAATGGTTGAGAATTGAGGGGCACACTTGTTCAGAAAACGGTTTAGTAAAAGTTTTTCCTAAAGCTCCGATCCGAAAATTAATTTTTGGACGATTACAGTACTTCGTTTTACTTCGTAAATATGGAAATTAAAACACACAAGAAAACACCACATTGTGGGCTGTTGGCATTTTCGGCCCTTGCTCTAAATTAGCAAAATAACATCAAATTGGCTTGAAATTTTGAGCGCCAAAACTTGAAAGTATTGTATTGTATACCAAAAATATTACCTTAGGGAAACCATGGAGGGGAGTTTAAAAACGCAATATTTAAATAACAAGCAGATACCACTGATTTTTCAATTTAACTAGAATTTTAGATTTAACTATATAGTCTTTGTACATAGTACAAAGTAAGTACAAAGTCTTTGTAGTTGTACATAGTCTTTGTACAAAAATATCCCATCCATTCTCTCCATTTCCCACCTCAGTAGTTAAAAATGTATCAGGCAATGGTTTTGACCACGAAATAACCGAAACAAACGTATTATGTATGAACGTGGTTTTCGTGATCAATCAAACCCTCATCACGCCTTCTTGTTTACACAGGTACGATACGCTAGAAAAAACGGACCATATTATCGAGGTACATTGAGGTACCTTTTTCGTTTTTAGAATTACTTTTAGAGCGTGCGTATACGACTGGTTGCCCTAAAAAGTTGACAGCTACCTGGCTCGGCTTGAATTCTCAGTTCTTTTGTACACATTTCTCCATTGTAACAAAGATGACGACGACGCCTTGACGGTTTGACCCCTGAAATCTTCGAAGAAGATTCGAACGATCATCAGGACGTACCTCCCACAGCACCCGGCCCTAATACCCCGAGTGATTTGTAAAGCCCAAACAAGAGTCAGTCCCTTCATACTTGAAGTCTTCTATTTCTAAGGATACCCCAAGACGTGAACATTCGAAAACCTTAGCTTGAATAGCTGCGTTCTCATGCAACTATAACCGTCCTCCCATCCCATTCCCACACTTGTTCATAAGCATTATTCATCTTTCCATCCACCACTAATTATTGTTGTCGAATTTATTGACGGCTTTCGGTCATGGACGAACCGCAATTCAATCTTTTTTACTTTCGAACCCGTCAATATTTTCCCCGACTAATCCTTGCAGCAGCAGTCGTCCGGTGGACGAGCATTGAATATAAATCAACTCCTCAATGAAGTCATCCACTCCCTTCTCGTTTATGTTTTAAATTACTTACGACCTAATCTCAGTCATAACATCCCTCAATTATGACTGCTTATTATACCTGGATTTAAAAAGCCATAGTGAGTAAACGACCGATAGGCGTCGCGGCCGCGTTCATCAATGAATAAGTCTGTAAAATTTTCTCAAATCTTAATACTATGGAGTACCTACTACTTACGAAAAGTAGTCAAAATATAATTATATTCGTGTATCAAATTCATGTATGAAAATATGGACTTTTGTGCGTTATTGTAGTAAAGTTATATAGTTGGTGAGTCAGCCAACTTGTAAACTTGTAGTGAACATAATGTATTATTAGGTAGGTCCGTCTTCGCTATCTGAGGTGAGTTTGGTGGCAAGCGCTTTCGATGTGAGAACATTGTGTGTCATATACGTACCACCGGTTTTATCGACTTGAAAATGAGGTTACTCAAGTTGACTCTGAGGAACTTTTTGTATCTTTTCTATGCGAGAATTCATGGTGCGAAATTTTAGTCGCATAATAGCTAATGATTTATTCGGGACACAAGAGAATCGTATCTGAGTCCATGTTTTCAAAAAAGCAAGCCAAAAGTGCTGCATGTCTATTTACTTGAATCAAGTCACGTCGGCAGCGACGAAATACCGAGAACAATCATGCTGAGGTCATCAGCACCTCTTCCGAGAGCGCCTTCTTAATCCAGTACAATAATAAGCTAGGGAACGCTTTATGAAGTTCTACTGACGCAGCTAATACCAGTGAAGACTTGTCACTGACGTGTTCCGAGGTATCAGAAGTTGGATGTAACTAAACACTGCCGCTTCCATTCAAACAGTCAGTCTCCAGTCTTCTTTATCTGGGCGTGTTATTCTTTAACACATGCAGGCTGTGCTGACGGACTGTAATTGTAGTATTAATACTTAATTATCAGCCTTGTTTTTGTCGGGAATGAATAATTTTTTTGATAATAATAATTTTTGAGCTTGTTTCTGATATAACAAGGCTTGAAATCGATAGAAATTGTTAATTTATAATTCGTCGAAAGTTTCATTTCAATTTGAGTCGTGGTTTTTCAAATCGGTTCATTTTCGTGGCCGGAAAAAAATAAAATTGAAAACACTAAAAAATTTAATGCTAATACATCGGAAGTACTGTGGGTTATTCAAAATTCCGATTAAACAGGGTGTAAGGTCTTGCCAAGACAAACATTTCGGTTTAAGAAATTTGAAAAAAGGTTGAGAATTGAGGGAGCTATGGCCATTTTTGTAAATGACCACAGACGGACACAAGGATACACTGACACTTGTTCGGGAAGCGAGTAAATTTGTACGAGTAAAAATTTTTTCTGAAGCTTCGTTCCGTTTCTCGATTTTAGGACGATTCCAATACTTCCATTTACTCCGTAAATATGGAAGTAAAAAAAAATCATCTAATGAAATAGCTTGGACGCTGGGCGAAAAACTTCTAAAAAATCACTATTTTTTAAGCCTTTTGTTTGGCTAAATAATTCAAGCTGTCCTGGACCAAAGTTGAGTTTTCCTGAAATTTTCTACAAAAAAAATTTCCAGCCATTTGGGAGGAAAAGTGTTTACGGCAGAAGGAAGGATTTTTTTAAATTGCCGATTCGGATTATACACGCTTTGAAACGTAAGCCTTGAAAGCTTCAGGTTAGGCTAGAGAAAAAAACTGTCTTGGGCGATGACAATGGTTTATAATTTAATAATAAACCAAAATTATATAGGTAGCTATTTTATTAAATTAGTACCTTTATAAAAGAATCTTTGAGTGTCTCCGGTCGAGGGAAGTTTCGTCATAGCAATAATATTGAGGGTGGAGGCGATTTTCGTAAATCCTCCAAATTAGAAACCCTAAGAAGTGTCTGTACCTATTAACTCGCTATAAATTCAAGTGTGCCCTTCAGTGTGTTGCAAGACGATGACCTTCGACGCGCCCGCTCATTCTCAGCCAGTCTGTGGGAGAGCGGCATCTGTAAGAAGCCGGCTGCACGAATGGGAGCATTTTAGGCACAGAAACTATTTGGGTTTATCAAAATATCAAAAAATAATTAATAATTAGATAAAATAATCAAAATATCAAAAAACTCACTGTGCAAAGTTTAAAACTCGCCTAAAATGAAAATACGCCAAGTTGTCGGATTATAAAAAATATCCACATATTCTGCAAGGTAAAACAAAGATTTCAAGACCAAGAACGCTCAAATCAGTCCATTTTTGTGGCGGGGAAAAATAAAATAGAAAACACTAAAAATGCAAATATATCGGAAGTACTGTGATTTATTCAATTTCCGATTAAACGTGGTGTTAGTTCTTGCCGACACGAAGATTTCAGTTCAAGAAATTTGAAAAAAGATTGAGAATTGAGGGAGATATGGCCATAAATGTAAATGACCACACACGGACAGTTTTTTCTGAAGCTCCGTTCCAATTCTCGATTTCAGGACGATTCAAATACTTCCATTTACTCTGTAAATATGGAAGTAAAAAAAAAAACATTTAAGCCCAAAGAATGTGTTTTCGGACGCCTGCTAATCGTGCCAAGGAAGGGTCGACTTTATTCTTTCCCCAGACGATTGTTTACAACTCAGTGGTGACCCTTCGCTGAGGGCAAGTGGACCTTTTGGTGCTTGAGATCGACGGAGCACTTCTTTTAACAGAGGCTTTGTTGAAGCTTTGCTATATAAGAGGTTCGACTAAACTCCTTCAGTCGAAGAATGCAGGGTTATTTTGAGTTCAAGATGCCATTATGTATTTCCGTCCTCTTCTGTGTTCCATGGTTTGAAAAGTCGGCTTCTCGAGTTGATGCTTCGTCGAAGCAGCTTGAAAATTTTTCCTACTTGGCCATTTTAAAGAAGTTCTACTTCTGAAGCATATTTATCCTCCTGAATAATTGGCTGATGTGGGTGTAATAGGCTCATTGGATGTCAAGTCTAAAACCTACAAATGCGGGGAATTAAGTATACTACCGTTCATCTGAAGAATACTCCTGAAGACAGTTCAATGAAGACGCCCAAAAACTAAAGTGAATCCTCCATCCATACTACAGTACAAAACTACTATTCTGTTTTGGCTCCAAATAGCGAGTAGGTGGGTATATGGGTATTTATATAATAGTATATATGGGTATATAATATGTGTATGGGTATATAGGTCTCGTGCAACTTTTTTCCAACGAGTGAAAAACGAATTTCATAGCTCTAGTAGTTTCCGATTAATTAAGAATTGGGGAAATTTAAAAAACTAAAAAATGTCTCAATAAAACTGCAGTTAATCCTAAACGGTTGCAGCTACCGCCGTGGTCTCATTCGATTCAGCATAGAAAAATCTATAGAACATTATGCCTCACATGCCAATGTTGCACTTTTCCTGAAAAGCACGAATTTTTTCCCAATTCAACAGCTGTTTTACTGGCCTTAAAATCAAGGTTGGGTTCTGTCGAGACGTTAGAACCAACTAGATACAAAATCTGATTTTTGGTGAAAATTTCAAAAATTTATGGCAACTCCTTCCCCCTGAAAAATCCCGGACGGCGAACGGCGGACGGACAAAAAAATTTATCGCAGATTCGGATTCTACGCCCCTCGAAACGTAAACCAACAAATTTTCGGGGGTTGCTAAAAACATTTTTTTTCCTGACCGATTACGTAGGTTCATTAAAAAAAATGAACCAAAAAATAACAGCTGATCAAAATCATAATAATATTTTACTACCAGCCATAGATGGCCAATATTCTGTCTACTGCTGAACTGACCGGCTAGTTGGTGTGAGTGATTCATCGGTCGGACTCCGTCGGCCATGGGTCAATGAAATGGCCCGTGAATCACTTGGTCACTCAGCTGATGTTGCAGGGGAAGCAAACTGCTAGTTATGAACCGGAAACTACCGGAATCCGTGATTGCTTTGGCGTATTGCTTACACTGAATTTATGCTTATTATCAGCAACCATCACTTCCATGCTCAAAATAGTTATTCAAAAATTGTCAAATATTCCTTCCGTCTGATACTGGTAAGTAAACACCACTTACCGTAAGTAGGCACTTAAGTAGGGCTTAAGTAGGCACTTGACGTTAGACGGACTATAGCACATTCGAATTCTAGTTTCCTTGAAACGCAAACCACCGAATTTTGACGGGAATCAAGGAATAAGTCCTCAGGCACAGCCTAAATTTCAAGCGTGAAACCCTTATTGGGTGATCTCGTGAATGAGGAACATGCATGAAAAAAATAAACTGTTTTTTCGCCATAATATTCCTTGTTAGGCTTCGAAAATGGTGTTATGGTGGATGACGGTTCGGAAAAGAGGTAATTAAAAGAGGAGGGAGGCTTAGTGAAAATCGCAGATTTGAAGTCGAGCGGGAAAATGGCCAGCCGCAAGGTTACGCATCTTCCCGTGAGCACCAGTGCAACCTCATCCGAGTTCATGTGTGTTGTGATAGTGATAGGACGGCGATAACGGATTTTTTGCCGTTACGTTAAGAAACTACGTCCGAAGTTAGAAGTCACGTCCGCGCAGTGACGTCATACCGCTCACCCGCCACGTTCAAAAGAGCCCTCTTTTTCACCAGGAAAAATGTTGTTTTTTCGTTGTAGCCCATCACTACATCGTTTTCGCATCCTAAACGGCACCATTCTGGCGGAAAAAATGGATTTCGTTTTTCATGCATGTTCCTCATTGTAGGTAAGGGCGAATTTCAGTACCTACACGAATAACATCCAAGAGTCTGCGGCGAATTTCAGTACCTACACGAATAACATCCAAGAGTCTGAGGCTGGTTTATTGACAGCGTCCGGCTCAACACGCTATTATCCTATTAATTTTACTCCAGAAAGTGGAATTTAGCATCGTCCGGTTTTAGCCCTAATTACAAGCGGCAGTGAATCAGGCGTATTGTCTCAATTGTTCAAACACTGTCTGCGCTACAAATGTTGACAAAAACCACGATTTATTTATTTTTTGCTAATGTTTATGGATTAGTGTAACAACCCTTGTTAGTGGCCAAGTCATTACCACTTCAGTCGATTCAGAGGAAGACTGGGGTGCGTTAAGAGGCGTGTGCTTTGCTTGATAATTCCCATGTTTGCTATCCTCAGCACAATTATAATATGATAGTAGTAGTAGTAGTAATAAATGTTTATTTTCATTTACATATTATTACAATAGATGCAAAGAAAAAAGAAATTAAAAATACATTTTTCCCCCGAAGAAAAGTAATTTTTAACATCTTGATTTGGACAATGGTCATTTTGACCGTCGGTTTAGTTCGCTTCTGGTGATTTTTTAAGAACAGACATTAAGTGTGATTATGACATTTTAAGAACAGACATGAAGAACAGTGGAAGTAACCTTTTTTGCACAAATTACCCACTAAGAACCAACAATATAGATGCGCTTGAAAATAATTGAATTCGTCCAATAAAAATTTTCTATTCCTACCCAGTGTGCATCAAATAGTCTGCCAGACCATCCCAGTTTTCGCCGTTTAAAAATTTTATCAGCCCGTTCCTTTAGAGCAACCGTTTTCTCAAGTGTTTCAGCCAAATTCGGCCAGCACTGGACATTTCGCAATGTAGTGCGTGATGTCTTCAGCGGAGTTCATATTACACATGACACTGTTGAAATTCCTATTTGCTCGGTTTGGCAATAATATGATAGCGTATAACCAATATGCATTTATGAAATTTTGTCATTGTTGCAGCGATTCTCATCGTGTCAGTCTGCGAATTCGTGCCTCTGTTTCGGCCACAAGGGTTCCACTGCAACGATCCCGACCTGTCACACAAATATATTGGCGAGACAATCACGAACGCTGCGCTTCTCATCGCTGCATTTGTACTCCCTCTATTCATTGTAAGCTTTCGTAGGATATCATTTCTCCGTCCTCCATTTCGACGGCTAAGAACCAGCATGACGCAACTCAATATCCCCACTTTTCAGGGGATCAAAAAAAAACTGACTCCCTGACAAATTCTAACGAAAAATCTAGTTTTTATGTAATTTCTCGCCTAATTGATGAACTTTGATTGCACTTTGGGGCCGTTCAATAACTACGCAAGGTCATTTTTCGTGCTTTTTCTGGCTTTTGAACAAAAGCTGCTTATTTACGCGCTGAAAACTCATACTCAAAAATCTTACGTAAGGAAGCACTCACCCCCCCCCCTCGTAAGGGTTTAGTAAGATTTTCGAAACCCCCCCCTCCCCCCCTCGATCCTTACGTAATTATTGAACGGCCCCTTTGGAACAGAAATTCTTATAGGAACAGACAGTTCCACACTCACAATGAAACAGAAACTCGAATTGACGATCAAACTCATAGTCAAACTCACAGTGACTCAAACTCATTTTCAAACTCGAATTCAAACTTACGATAAACCGAAACTCAAACTGATAATCAATCTTGAAGTAAAACTGACAATGAGACAGAAACTCAAACTCACAATTAAACTCGATGTCAATCTCAAAATAAAACAGAAACTCAAACTCGAAGTCAAACCCACAATAAAACCAAAATTAAATTCATAATCAATCTCGAAGTCAAACTTACAATGAAACCGAAACTCTAACTCATAGTCAAACTCACCATGACACAGAAACTCAGACTCGTAGTCAAACTCACAGTGAAACAGAAACTCAAACTCATTTTCAAACTCGAAGTCAAACACACGATAAACCGAAACTCAAACTCACAATGAAACCAAGACTCAAATTCATAATCAATCCCGAAGTGAAACTCACAATGAAACAGGAACTCTAACTCATAATCAAACTCGAAGTAAAACTCACAATGAAACCCAAACTCGAACTCACAATTGAACTCGAAGTCAATCTCACAATTACACAGAAACTCAAAATCATCGTCAAACTAACAATGAAACAGAAACTCATAGTCATGATTCAAGTAGTTAGTTTCAAAGTCAAACTCGCAATGAAACCGAAGTTCAAAGTCATAATCGAACTCGAAGTCAAACTCACAATGAAACAGATACTCGAACTCGAAATCGAAGTCAAACTCTCAATTAAACCTAAACTCAAACTCATAGTCAAACTTACAATGAAACAAAATTCAAACTCATAGTCAAACTCACAGTAAAACAGAAACTCGAACTCGAAGTCAAACTCACAACGAAATCAAAACTCAAATTCATAATCAATCACGGAGTTGAACTCACAATGAAAACGAAACTCAAACTCATAGTCGAACTCACAGTGAAACACAAACTCAAAATTGAAGTCACACTCACAATAAACCGAAACTCAAACTCGAAGTCAAACTCACCATTAAACCAAAACTCAAATTCATAGTTAATCTTGAAGTCAAACCCTTATGAGTTTGAGTTTCAGTTTCATTGTGAGATTGACTCCGAGTTCGATTATGAGTTTCAGTTTCGGTTTCATTGTGTGATTGACTTCGAGTTTAATTGTGAGTTTGAGTTTCGGTTTATTGTGAGTTTTACTTCGAGTTCGATTATGAGTTGAGTTTCAGTTTCATTGTGTGATTGACTTCGAGTTTAATTGTGAGTTTGAGTTTCGGTTTATTGTGAGTTTTACTTCGAGTTCGATTATGAGTTGAGTTTCGGTTTCATTGTGAGTTTGACTTCGAGTTTAATTGTGAGTTTTAGTTTCAGTTTCATTGTGAGATTGACTTCGATTATGAGTTGAGTTTCGGTTTCATTGTGAGATTGACTTCGAGTTTAATTGTGAGTTTGAGTTTCGGTTTCATTGGGAGTTTGACTTCGAGTTCAATTGTGAGTTTGAGTTTCTGTTTCATTGTGAGTTTTACTTGGAGTTCGATTATGAGTTGAGTTTGAGTTTCATTGTGAGATTGACTTCGAGTTTAATTGTGAGTTTGAGTTTCTGTTTCCAAGATTCCAAGACCAAGAACGCTCAGATCGGTTTATTTTTGTGGCGAATGCCGATTTTTTGGTTTGACCCCATCTTTCGGCGAAAATATTCAAATTGTTATTCGACGTTGAAGCATAATAAAATTAAAATTGTTTCCAGTTGGTGCCCTGCGAACATTGGGGTAGGTGCGGCTCAAACGCCAAATGGCTCAAACGCTCGTTGATTTGGTACAAAGACTTCGTGTCAGGGCTGCTCATCCTGCTAACGATAGTCGCAATAACCAAGGTGCTCGTCGGCGAGCCGAGGCCGCATTTCTTCGACTCCTGCAGACCCCGCGAGGCTCTTAACTGCTCAACCGGATCGTAAGTCACCATAAAATTTATTGCCTCCTAGGGTCTTGAGACATTTAACGGTGGAACTTTTTTTCTCTTATCCCTACTACTGCTGCCACCCAGGAAATTCGAACGGTCTTTGAGAAGGCAAAAAAAAGTTAAATCCCGTGCGTCCACAGCTTCTTTGAGCCGGTTTATAACGAAATGTATTCCAATCCATACCCGAGATATCACTGATTAACTTCTCCGAAGATTTATATTCACCTGATAACATACGTGTACAAGTCCCAACTTCTACTCCCTCACTTTTTGAAGGTTGTTCTTAAAGTGAGGTTAATCGGTGAAAGCGGCCTTCTAGCAGCTAAATCTGCAAAAACAGATTTTGACTGTTTTGGTCTCAAAATATAGATTTATTAACAAGCTAAAAATATATTCGATACGTTGAAGACCATCAAAAACATTAAAGATGCTTGGGACAAAGAATTGAGAGAATCACTTACATGAAGAGAGATCATGTATGATCAAATCCATACATTTCAAACGATTAGGAAGCACTTTGCTTCACCATGGTCCTTCACAAATCAAAAGAATAGATTTAACAACAATAGGTGAATGCAGCCAGTGGTTCGTAGATAACACAAAATTCTTTCATATTTTGAAACGTAATTTTTTTTGCACAAATTGATTGTATTTCGACTTCTTTCAAAGTCATAAGGTGTCAAAAAACACAATATGCAAACTTTAAAACCCACCAAAAATCAAAATGCGTCAAGTTACCGGAATATGAAAAATACCTACGTATACCTACTGCAAGGTAAAACAAGGATTTTCAGACCAAGAACGCTCGAACCGGTTCATTTTTGTGGCAGAAAAAATATAATAAAACACCTAGAGTGCTAATATATCGGAAGTGCTGTGAGTAATTCGTATTCAGGTTAAACAAGGAGATGGGCCTTGCCAGAATGAACATTCTAGTTCAAGAAATTTGAAAAAAGGTTGAGAATTTAGGAAGCTATGGCAATTTTTGTAAATGCTCTTAGACGGACACGGTTCAGGAGATGATTCTGAGTGTAAGTTAACGTTTTTAATGAACCTTTCAATTTTAGCACTATTACAATCCCTCCATTTACTACGTAAATATAAAAAATAATTTTAGAGGGACCATCTTAGAAGGTCTTAATTTTGGTGACAATAAGGAACTTTTTGTTTCAGATTCGTTTACAATTTTCATTGTACCACTTCAAAAGCGAGACATTTTCAAGATGCGAGCAAGTCTTTCCCTTCAGGCCACTCAGCTGTCGCTTTCTATTTTTTCCTTTTCATGTCGGTAAGTGTTCTACATCTCGAGTTAGGCAAGCTTACGTTCCTCACTCTTGGCATGCTGTTATTTTATCGTGGCATGCTGTTTCATTTGTACTATATCAGAGAATAGTTGCCATATTTTCTAGAACTAATCTATGGCGTGTAGTCGGCCAAAGAAGTCTCTACAAAACCCCTGACAATTTTGGTGGCGAGAAATGTTTGACTTTTTATCAGTGCCGCAAAAATTGTTTAGGTACCTACCTCAGGTATCATTTTATATTTTTATTTATCCTTATTTTTTACTAACTGATGCAAAACACAAATGGTTTATTATTTTGATTTTTCACAGTGGTATTTACAGAAGAATTTGAAGAGATTGCCGTCCATAGTCCTACTTTGGATGCAAACAGGTCTATTTTTGACTGCCTGCTTCGTAGCGTTATCGAGAATCACTGACCACCGTCACCATTGGTGGGACGTTCTATTTGGTACAGTCATCGGCTGCGCTATGGCCGTCTGCTCCGTAAGATTTTGTGATACCCCTCCTTCACTTATTCACGTTGACACATCATGATAATCATGATACGCCTTGGACGCGTATTAATTATTTTATTTATCAGTTGATCGTTGAAACTCGGAAGGTTCGATTGCCATCTTTGTCCATGAAGTTTGGGCCTCTTTTAATTTTATCTGGTGTGTGACATGTTTCAGGTCCTCACTTTCAGCAGAAGTTTCAAGACACTTGATCCAGATGTTAGTACGCATAGTTTCGACAACAAAGGTGGCGGAAGACCATTGACATTCCTTGGAAATGAAAACAACACGATGCAATGGTTCCTAAACAAGACAAGTGCATTTGCGGATACCAACGATGGATCTCACATTATAACACCGTGAGGATACAAG
Source organism: Nesidiocoris tenuis (assembly GCA_036186465.1). NCBI lineage: Eukaryota > Metazoa > Arthropoda > Insecta > Hemiptera > Miridae > Nesidiocoris > Nesidiocoris tenuis. The sequence continues at coordinate 10,685,942 of AP028910.1, forward strand.
TACACTTAAATTTATTGGCAGCTTATATTATTGACGCTCAAACGAGTTAGGGCGTTGACGTATCGTATTCCCTTAAACTCATAGTCGCGAAACAAGATTTTGGACCTTTCCGGAAAGCCCTGGCTCTATTAGAGGGATCAGAATCATCACTGATCTTTTTGAAAAATTAATCAGTCAATCAAAATACGTGCAACGTCGATACATAAATATGCAACTTCCAAGTATGGTATTTCCTTAACATTCAAGCGGGCGCAGTGAGTTGCGGCCTAATTCTACTTAATGACATGGTGAGATGCGGCCCAACGGAATATTTGACGAATAAACATAAAAAAAACTTACAAAACGAAAAATAAACTCGCCCTGAAATTGAGTTTTAAACTGGAAGTGAATGTAAAACTGAAACAAAAATTCAGACTGAAACTGACAGTGAGTTATTGAAAGTGGTAGTCAAACTGGGGGTAAAACTCTAACTGAAACTGAAACTAAATTATGAACTTGAACTGAAAGTAAAAATACAACTGCAACAGTAAATCTAGCTGGAACTGGGAGTGGAACTTGAACTGAACGTGAATCTCAAACTCAAAGTGAAAGCAAAACTGAAAGTGAACTTACGAGAGTTACTCGTACAATGTAACTCAAATTGAAACTAAAAGGAAAACTCAAACTCGAAGTGAAACTAAAGCCGGAACTGTAATTTTAACTGGAACAGAAATTAGAACTCAAGCTGAAAGTGAACTTCAAACTCAAGGTAAAATGAAAACAGAAAACGAAACTCATACTGAATCTAAAATTCAAACTGAAATTAGAGCGGAAAATGAAATCTTAATTTAAGATGAAATGTAAACTGTATTTCAATCTGAAACTGAAAGTGAACCAAAACAGAAACTAAAATTCAAACTGAAAATAAAAGTTTGATTGATGAAATTAAATCTGGAACTAAAACTCAAACTCAAAGAGAGACGTGAACTGAAACGTAAACGTGAAACTAAAATTGAACCTGTAAATCAAGCAGAAACTGAGAGCCGTAATTGACTCACAAGAACGTCACTTTTAAATTGAGATCTAATTCCATTGTTCAACTTTGATTTACTGTTCAAGTTTTAGTTTCTCTTGCTGTTTTACTTTCACCCTGAATTGGAGTTTCACTTTCAGCTTCATTTTGAGTTACAGGTCAAGTCTTAGTTTCACTTTGAGTTTTGCATCCACTTTCAGTTTGCATTTTGCTTTTAGTTTTGCACTTTCGGTTCAATTCGATTGTTACTTTCAGTTTGAGTTTGAATTCAAGTTTCAGCTTCAGTTTTACTTTCACTTTTACTCTCACTGTTTGAGACTGTTTAGTCTGTTTCAGTTTAAGGTTGATTTATAGTTTAAGTTTTAGTTTCACTTCCACTTCAAATTTGAGTTTCACGTTTTGATACGGTTTTAGTTACAGTCCAAGTGTTAGTTCAACTTTCAGTTTTATACTTTCAGTTTCAGATTTAAACCGTTTCAATTTGATGTTTAGTTTTACTAACACTTTCAATTTTAGTTAAACTTATTTTTATTGAAATTCTGTTTCAGTTCGAGTTTGAATTATGGTTTGAGCTTGAGTCTCACACTAGTTTTAAATTCACTTCGAATTTGAGATTCACATTAAATGTAACTTGAACAGAAAGTGGACCTCAAACTAAAAAGACCACTTTCTGTTCAAGTTTGATTTACAGCCCAAGTTCAAGTTTCACCTTCAGTTTTACTTCCACTTTCAGATTGCGTTCCACTTTTAGTGTTGTACTAACCAGCCCAAATGTGTGGTGAAGAAATGATGCTTTTTTGGCTAATACGTGAACTTTCACAGCCGCATCTCACCATTCCTATCCAGCCACACCTCACCATCATTAAAAAATTCAATTCGCTCAGTCAGCCACAAATCACCGTCGTCCCATTAGAGATAAATTCTATTCATTTTGAGGCCAAAATGTCAGTTTCAGATGGCATTCATGACATATGTTATTGCTTTGTTTCAGGTGAAAGCAGTACAGTTCACCGGCGTTGTCGCAGGACAAAATAAGACTGATTTCACCTTCTACGGTTGCAACGAAACGCTCCAAGCTTCATGGGGGAAAACGAGTTCAGTTGGATATGAATAATGATAAATAACGTTATGAGTCTTCATAATGAATATGAAGATTGTATTAGTTGAAACCTATCAATACCGACTGGTTAGCTGTACGTCTGTGAATGTATCATTTCCCTCGATCTACAAGCAAGCCTTCGGAACTAATTCGTGATTTCGAGCCAGCTGTGTCCATCATGATTGTGATCGATGGGGAGCGAATTGTTCGAAATTTCGATTCGAATGTGGGTATTCGATGACCCATCATTATCGGTTACTGTGAGCTAATAGTTTCTCATCGACAGTTATCAGTATTTTATATTGCATCGAACACGACTTCACCCCATCTCCACTTCACACGATTTGTGATAATGTTGATTGAAAAAAAATTCACGGGTGATGACTCGCCATCAACATGTATCCTTATTTGAAGTGATTTCTTCACAACCAAGGAGTTACTTAATATTCTGTGAAAAAAGAGAGGCATGAATTTGATGGAGTTATCAGGTTTCTTAGGTATTTACCAAGGTGGAAAACCCTTTAATTAGATCAAAGATATTTCTAGGGCTAGGAAAGTCTCCGCTGGTTTCAAGTAAAACTACGTTGGTGACGTCGACTTTGAGAAGAATTTAGAAATATGGTCGTCATCGCCTGTAGAGTAGGTTGCTTCAAGAATATACACATATATTTAAGAGGAGTTGATCGAGTTTAACTGTTTTTAATCCTTATTGGATTGTAGAGGCCCAATACCAAATCGCCAAGTTTCCACATTCTGAATGCGCATAGCTGCTACTATTAAGGATCGTGGTTAAAATGTTTTTATCAAAGTCCTCGAGATTAAAAAAATGATTTCTGTATAAAAATTGTTGTTTTTTGAATAAATTGAACTGTTAAGAACGAAAGTGCATAATTCGGTTCCTGACAGCAAGCAGCTATTGCTAAGCAGAGCATTGGCCAGCAATTTTTCATCCTGAGAACTCGACGTCAGAGTGCAACATTTTACATGCTTTGAATGTTTCTTTTGGCTTTCAGGAAGATCGGTGATTTATAGTTAGGTACTAGTTCAATATTTAATATCAAACAGAAAAGATCATTGGCAGAAATTGTAATCCAGCTAGCGTTCTAGGTGTAGCAAATTTTTGAATTCCCAAGGTAATTCTTTTAATCCCACGTTTGAACCAAGATAGCAAAAACACCTCATTCCCCATTATTTAGAATAACGTTTCATTAAACTTTGGTATGAGTAGAACAAAGAAGACATGCGATAAAAATTTTACCGCCGATTCGTTGCCTGCCTACGCCTCTGGGAAATTGAACCGATATACCGTGGAATTAATTTTCCTAATCGAATGCATGCGTTGATTTTACAAAAACGAACCATAAAAGATCATTCCACTAGCGATTTTCAACACCGTGCGTAACACGATTCATGCGCTGCACAGACAGAACAAATGGGAAACCCTTTGATCAATCGTTTAATTCTACAATACAAGCGGATGAAATAAATTCGTTCGCTTTTGAGTGGAAGGAATAATAGGCTAGTTTGAAAAACCTACGAATTGCGATAACTAGGCGATGTTGAACGAACTGGATAGGATAAACATGAGAGAAGGGGACCACCAGGGAGATGAAATGATACAAAATGTTTACAAGATACAATGCGATTTATTTGTTAACTGAGTTGGAACCAATAAATTAATAACGACAACAGAGTTACATTAATTTTATAATAAAAACATCTCATAATAAACAACGCATATGAAATCTGAGATATATATGTATGTACAGCTATGTCCTTAGTAATCTAAGAGATAAATTATCTTACAGACCAGGAATTACACTCAATTACATCAGATGCTCCGATGGAATAAACATAACGCTTTCTTTACTATTTGGAGAAAAAAGGTATCAGTTTGCAATATTACATACAAAATTTACAATTTCAGTCCCGACAAAATAAATAACTGGATCGTATGGAAATATACACGCAAGATATGTTTTAAATAGCCTTATAGAACTTAATATTATGATTTCCACGTTTTTGGCAACAAATAAAATAGGAGACTTCAATATTGATCATAGAAGAAAACGACTAGTAACAACGCGCACCGCTAGCGAAACTGCAGCCAACAGGTACATATAACATGGAATGGAGTTTCTATAAACAAGGTGGATAACTATATAAGTTTTAGATTACCATCATTTTATGTATATAAATAAACAGCAGCGGCAAGTGAAACTATACAATATTTTACCTTCCTTATCTACACACATATACATTTACTTTATATACATCTCCAATAGAAAATATGGCAAACCATGGCAGCGCAATCATAGCGCTTGAAATGAGTAAGGACAACTCAATGACAATTTTCTGTTTTTCCATTAATTCTTACCTTATTTATTGCACGTTGCAAAATTATCCTATTGTCAGTAGTACTACCAAAGAAGCGCCATCTCGTTATTTTAATTTATATTTTCCCAAGATGATAATTTTTTTGAGGCTTTCACTGAGTTTACACAACGTAGTATTGGCAAAAGCTCTGATCGTTGTGATAAGTGTGTGATTAACAAATCACGAATGAGGTTTCTCCTTCCATTCTCAATAATATTATCCATTAGGAGTGAACAATAGACTAAATTCACGTTTTCTCATCTAAAATATATATAATATATACCTATGCATTATAGACTTCCTAACAAACGTAGACAGGATACTCAGTTTTACGTGGATGCTGTGGATTTCGGAGGAAAAACAATCATTAATTTCATTATAGTATCACGTTCACAAGTGGCTAAATAGCGCTAAGCAAGGAGTATACCGTTGTTCCCTGTTATATTATAAATTTTTTTTATAGAAGTTATTTTTAATTAATAATTGGAATTTAATTTAGTTGGAAAAGGCATGGAATAACATCATTCTATTCAAGTCAAACTTGATTCCTCTCGATCGTTTTCAACTCGGCCATTTTTAAACCCTACCATTAGAAGATAAATATTGAAGGAGATTTTACACGTTTGAACAAATGACAGACATCAATCAGGCACCATTTCATAATCACTCCCGATTGAAAATGATAATGAAGTTAGCGAAAACTGGTCCAATACCCATTATTTCTTGCAATAACATTAGAGTACATTAGGAATAACTTCTATGAGCAGTATACAATACTAGATGACTTGAAGTTTGACGTTGGTATTAGAAAACGAATATTACCGACCGTATTTGTCCGAGTTCATCTTCTTTCCATATGATACAATAACATCTTTGTGCTGCATTCCATCAGAGGCCAAGAAAGTTACAGTGACTTTACAGTGGAATACACAGATCGCACCTACTTATTAATTTTGACACCGACTACCTAAAATCTTTCTTTGCTCGCTATATTTTTGCCTAGTCCCTAGCTCGATTTGGTGCGCATGTAGAAAAAAATTTCAGCCCACAGCTGAGTCACAACGCATGAAGCTCCTCCCATTTATATATAAAAAAAATTTAATTTAATTAAAAAAAGGTTCATTTCTTTAGAAAAATGAACCAAAAAACACTGCACAACAGAATCCGGCACTTTGTCCTACTTCTTTGCTGCAACTCGCTCTGATTCTGGGTTTTATCTTTGAAACTGGTAAGTTCCTCATTGATGGGGTAGGCCTCCATAGCTCCGAGTCAAGCTCTTGGTATCCCATCCGCGCAATATTTACATCACCTACCTTTTCTTCTAGTAAAATCGTCCGACCTACGGTTACAGAATCATTCAATGTTTTCCAAAAATTTAGCCAACGATCTACCATTTCTAGGCAGATGTGTTCCCCCTGTTTGACCTACAAAATGTAAAACTTCCAACCCACCAGTCTACTCAGTGCTCCATACATCCTTACTTGTGAGCTATTCATTGGTGTTTGGCAAGGGAAAAACGAACTCCCCCCCCCCCAGCATGCTGTGCAGTAGATAACGATAATAATAAATTGGTTATCACATTTGCATTCAAGTCTGTCACGAAGTAAGGAAAAAATGGTTTAGTATCAGTCATAATCTAAACCAGGAGTTCTCCTTACACCCTAGCTCAAAAAGCATAGCATCATGTCCACTGTCAGGCCACTTCGGAACAATTGAATTCCAATGCCAGTATGTCAGCCAGTATTATTTCAATCTGTAAATTTTTACCAAAGATATGTGTTCATCACCTTTCATAGCATGCCTACCTAAGTAGAAACTGTCTGGCCAACAAAAGGCGGGCTAGCTCTCAAGAGAATAAAGGTTAATTCTAACAAATTTTTTGATTTTCGTGTAGCAACCAAGAATGAAAAAACTTGGTTCTTTGAACAGATTCTAGAATTACCATCATACGTATAAAGTGAAATCGTTACACAGCCGGCACACAGAAAACTCGGCGAAGCCTACGGATCATCAAAGAACTGTTGGCGAAAATCAACCAATTCTTGGCGGAGACTAGCCGCATTCGCACCAAACCAACTCTCGCCAGAGCAACCCTAATCTGGCCGAATGAATCCATACATATATGCTCAAAATATATGTCTTCAATTCTAGTCAAAAGACACGAGATCGGATTAACCGACAAGCCCTCATATTGCTTGCTTTTCCCTGATTTTATGGCCGGGGTAATCGGTCAGAATAGTGACCTAATTAAATGCATGGTATTGCATTGTTTGTCGAAATTCGTCTTCTCAAAGACATTGTTGTCCATGAAGAAAAAGGATGACAAGCCATCCAAGGATATACTGGAAAGCTCATTCGAATATGCCTCAATCTCAGCGTCAATGACGTCAACACAGGCAGATGCATGTATCTCATTTCTGCACAAGGCTGATTTAGTGCCTTCCAAAGATGAAATACAGAAATCCATAGCTTTCTGTAAGAACAAATATTTGTTCAGTGAATTGCACACTGGCAAAACATATGATGAGTTTTTCAACTGAAGCTGTATGATCCAATCGGATCAAAGAAATTTGTAAATAGATAATAAATAGCATTAACTTAGTTTGAGACCGTACTTCAACATGATCATTTCTGTAGTGTATTTTCTTCCAAATCCAGTCCAACTGTTAAAAAAAATAGTCAATTTCTTGGCTTCTGGCTGCATTACACATAGACGGTGCAGTTTGAATAGGCAGAAGTACCTATTCGTAAAACGATACTCTTACCCAAGCAGGAAAAAACTGTCCAAGAAATCAAGTAACCTCACATTTTTGGTAGAGCGTACACAAGGCATGAGCACTCGTATTGCGACCAGGCTTTAGAAAATTAAGGCACAAAACAGTTTTTTTTACAACGGGGAGAAACACTTTTTAAGGGGTCAAATGCACAAAATATATCGTATCTCAGCAAGATAGATACATTTGGCAAACAACACTATGCAAACTAAATTAAATTTCCAACATTAATATACAATTAGTACAACATCAAATTTTTTTATTGTAACCCAGAAAGCCCTTAAGGTTTGAGTAAACTATAGATATGATTTTAACCAATCGTCTACAATTTTAAATTCTCTTTGACATTGTTACACAATCCTTCATTCCTAACCAGCATAATTACGGGACACTATCGGAGTCATTTTACACAAAATCGTACACTTTTTAGGAAAATACAATACACACACATACACACTATCAACAAGTTAACCTGTTTTCATCATACTATTTATGAGAAACGCCCCCTAACTAGATTACTTACATTTTCAAATGCTTTCTGTTCGGTATGAAAAATATGTCGTTGGCAATTGAAATACTAAGGTAAAAACAAACGTCAATACTTTCAGGTAAGTCTAGAGAAAAACTCGTCAAAGCATCCAAGATAGCGGCTACCGAGGAAGGCATCACCTTTATTATCCAGGTCATAAGATAGGATTGCTGTATTGAAGATGCAGAAATTGTCTAGTCTACTGTACCAAAGCAGTTTTCTAGAGATACACAAAAAAGGCCTAACTCAGCATTGGGAGGAACCGGTATTTGAAGGGCACAACAAATATTATCAGCACACGATTTCAAGTGAACGTTTTGGAAACACCGAACATTGAAAGCATAAAGACATGAAAAGCATAAAATATATTGAGTGAATACACGGAGATAAATATGTAGAGGTATGGATCGATCGGGCAAAATTTATTACCATTGGCGGACAAGTGCCGAACAAGTGCACGGCTGTATTGGAATTGATCTCAAAATCCTCAGACTTTTCGCGCAAGAGAGAATAGAATAATGTTTCAAAATCGTGAAATTCCTTACCGTTGAACCGATTTGACTGGATTACAATGAACAATGTTGCAACAATGCTGGGGCGATCGAGAAAAATCCTCTTCCGATGGCAGGAAGCATCGGTAAGGAAAATAAAGATTTTCCAAGAATGAATACTGCTTTCGATGAAATAAGTTGAATTTCAAGGATATCCATTGGTCAAATTTCCCCACTCTAGAGAAGTCTGCACTCTAGTTCCCAACTACGGATTTGAAGTGGAAAACATGTCACGATATGTAAAGTAGCACGACTTTGGTTACGATATCAATCCGAACATTGTTGCTAAGGGACTAATTAAATAAAGTACCTAAATCGGATTTTTTCAAGGGGTAAATCTGGAAACATAAATTTGTAAAATATGCCAAATTGATCAATGTTGAAAAATCATCAAGTCAATGAAAAATGAGTCACTTCCACTATTTTATTTTGTAAGTAGCGGCACAGATACAGAGGGTTTCCGTATTTCTTGAAAATGTGGGGACTACATAGGGCAGTCCAACGGTCTTAGAAAAAAATCGATTCAAGTACTCCTTGGGGTAAGATGAATGACATTGACCGCATGTATTTAGATGCTGGTAATATCACTATTCACTCCTGGGATCCCGTTAAACTTTTAATTTTAACTTTACATGGATTGGGTGTACAAAACAATCCAGAACACTCGAGACTCTCACTTTACCCAAAGATTGTTCATACCATTCCAAATCATCTGAATTTGTTAGGTCCAAGGCAAATTGCGGTTGATTTAACTATTGTTGGGCAAGTGCGAAATACAAAAATTGTCAATCGGCACGGGTTTTTGGAAAATTGATGGAACACTTTTCAGTAAAAATCGATAACAAGGAAACAAAGAGAGCAATTCCTTGAACAGTAAAAATGTGGATATTTGGTTATGTATAATACAAATTTACAATCTATTAATAGTAGGCCGCACTCTTACAATTTCTATGATGAAGAGTAACATAGGTAATTTCAAGTTGAAATAGCGAGCATGAACGTCACCGAGATGGATTCTTGGAAGGAACAAACTGCTGTTGACAATTTTCAGAGATGCCGTTCATTTACTAATCGACCAATCCTGAATTTGATCCCACTTTGTTGGTGATTGAATGAGGATCAGTAAAGAATTTGGTGAACATTTTCATGGTGGTGTTCACCGGGGTTTATTTCATTACCATGAGATAATTAGATGTAACTAGATAGGGGGCGGATTTTCAGTCCTTAAGCTATGAGGTTTCCATGAACGCCCCTAACATGTGATTTCATGGAAATGTAAGCTACAAATTCAGTGTCAATGTTTTTTATGGAATATTTTATTCGGAGGGTTCATCAAAACCCAATCTTTCAGGTGCTGAAAATCCATTCCCTAGGAATAAAATTAAAAATACATAGCTGAGGGTAAGACAAGATGTTATCTCATCAGTTTTATTGAAATCACAAGGGCTTTCACCCAAACCAGCCTATCTAGAGGAATCACACAGAGGGCTATCATTATCATCAATTATAATCATTTGATAGTTGAATTATCATAATCATTGTTGAGCATGATGACCACTCTGATCGATTTCAACTGTTTTTCCCCTGATTTTCCTACGTCTACCAGCATTTGACATCATCAAGTTTTGAAATGCTAACCAAAATGAGGAAACGATCTCAACCTCAACCAAATCTTCAATACGACAGATATTCCTAACCTCGACGCGAGGTACAACATCTGACCAGAGATCAGAAAATTTGAGGTTCTAATAGAGCAAAAGCCGTGTCAGAATTTATCTTGATTTGCCAACATCAATGAGAAATATTCCATTTGAACAGGAAAATACCAACTTCAACGTAATTTCGTTTACCGGGCACACATCATGTTTCACAAGGGTCAATATAATCCGCAGTAATTCCACAACATGGGCCGATCAGCCAGCCAACTCCCGGTAAGCTAGAGAGGGATTCGAATCTCCGACTAGGCCTCCATAAGCCAGTACTGACATTTTTGACTTGTGTTTCTCGAATTCGACCGTTTTTTCCGCATCCAGATCGTACCTGTTGCATAGTAACACGTTCCGATTCCAACACCTGCCACACCCCATACGCCAATGATACCAAGAATTAAACAATTAACAAGAAATAGACCCGACTCCAAAAAGAAGCTTAAAAAAATAAAAAATAAAAATTAAAAATGCAAATGGGAAAAAAGGTTTGACAGCCATTTTTGAAATGATAAGGAAACTATACCTATTGTAGGACTGAATAGCTCAGTACCAAGGGCCACACTTGAACATCCAACTTTGGAGTCGGTGCCTTCCTTGCATCAGTTTCTTGTACACTAAATTTCATGCCTTTATTAAATTTAGAGTATAAGGTACAGAAATTATTATTTTAAACCTTTAAAAAAAATAAAGCGTAAATCTAGCGTGGAATCCGAGAAAAATACTTCAATGAGTTACATTTTTAACCAATTATTGTTGCCCCCCATTCGAACCAAATTTCACATTTTCTCAATTCAAGTATGCACTGTACGAGGCATGGAAAAATCAGGCATGATGTTACCATGGATGAAGCAACCGACAATAGGTACATACTGCCAAATTAATGGTACTCAGAAAAATGGGATAACAAGAACAGCGTTAAAGTTAATTGGGTGTTGATGAGTCAATATATCGTTAGATTAGAATATGAAGTAATAATTGGTGTGATGTGTGATCAAATTGAGTGTGACGTGATGAATATAACTAAGGGCGTTCGATAAAAATGCCTCTATAAGAATATAGTCCTTTTTTCAATAGCGGTAAAATCATACTAGATCAGGGATGGGAGAGCGAAGCAAGAAAAACTTTTTTTCCTATGAGTTAGTTCATTTAAATTTAATTAGAAAATCAACCAAAATATTAAAACTGTTTTCCAACACCCTTAGTTATTATACATTGAATTGATTGGTTAGGCAGAAGCCGTAATCATTTACTCAACCCTGACAAATAAACAAATGGACAAATCGGTTCAGAATTCATGTAATTGTCAAGTTCTCATAGGAGTCACACGTATACCTGAAACATGAAGCGTCAACATAAAACAGATTCTCGAGTTCAGCTAGAATAATAAATTGCAGAACGTCCTGTTTTGAACTTCTAAACTTAGGATTGCGCCCCTCATCTCCGGTTTGGCGGATTCCTAACAGTAAAACATCGAGGCGCAATAGAACAGCATGCAACGTGAAAAATAACAATTAAAAAAAAAGGTTTTTGAGCAACAATACGTAAAAATTAATTCATAACTAAATTATTGTTTGCTGAATAAAAGTATTGTAAGTGTAATTTAAATAATAATTTCAAGATCGAATTTAACCGTTCACCTTGGTAACTACATCGACATCAAGGAAAAGTGACTTTGATGGTGAACAAGAGGACAAGGATTTTAAAAGCTCGCCAAAGAATTTCAATCATAGGATAGAACATCAGTAACTGACTTTCGATGTAATGAACTAACGATTTTGAGCTGATGAAACTACTAGTAAGTAGTAGATAATACTGTATAATCTATTGACCTGGTCATGAGTAAAATTCAGATGATTTTCGACCATTTTCATTGCAGTTGGACTCATCAAAGGCAAACCATGCTATGTCTGACTGATCAGAAGTGCGGCCACTGATTGTCGAAGTGTTGTTATTTTTTCTATCAGAGCTGAACGCTTTGTTTGTAACAATTGTGACGTCAGCTGGAGCGAACGGATCGTTGACAGTTTTTGAAGTCGCGTGATTCGACTCCTCAGCATTGTCGTCATCGTCAAACGGGTCTTCTATGTTAAATGTATCCTCGTAACGATAGTCTTTGAACGGATCTTCGGTGAAATCCAAACTGCCAGTTCCCTGTATGCGAATACCAAACTAAAAGTGAGGGTTGGGGATTAAGGGACTCAAGGCTGCAAACATAAAAGGGAACGGGCCAACAAAAGAGTAAGAAAATGAAAAGAAAACGGAAAAAAATTGTTAGTAAATGAGCAAATTACACTGTGAGCGAAGAATTACCAACAAAATCTAGCTCAACCATTCCGTCTGTCAAAAGTGGAACAATAGAATACCTACAGGAATTTGAAATTTCACACAAGGGTGCTCTTGATGTATACAGTTGTATCCAGTAATCTGGGATTAAGGCCCGGCTCATGGACAAAATTTATCCCTCTGATATCCAAGGAAGCTCCCGAAACATATTAGGGGCCGTTCAATAATTACGTAAGGATCGAGGGGGGAGGGTTTTTTGGAAAATCTTACTAAACCCTTACAAAGGGGGGGAGGGGGGTAAGTGCTTCCTAACATAAGATTTTTGAGAGTGAGTTTTCAGCGCGTAAATGAGCAGCTTTTGCTCAAAAGGCCAGAAAAAGCACGAAAAATATACATAAGTTGCGTGTTTTTCCGCAAAACTAAAAGCAAACATAACGATTTCGTTTTTTTTTTCGCTTTAACAAAAGTCAAAATCTTACGTAAGATTTAGGGGAGGGGGGTTTGAAAAATCTTAATAAATCCTTACAAGGGGGGGAGGGGGTCAAAAAATCCGAAAAATTTCCTTACGTAATTATTGAACGGCCCCTTACCAATGAGATTTTTACATTGAAGTTTGATGGAAATACCACATTAGTGATCAGGAAATTTATCAGGAAAAATTTTGGAAATTCCCTGAGGATTCAGGACCCGTCGTCTCCAAACGTTTGATTTTCAACTGTCCTCAAGATGCAAGAAAGCAAAAAACACCAAAACAACTTTCAAAATCCATCAAAAACCCCCATATTTTGGCACATTATGCTTCAAAAACCCCAAAGAGACCAATCAAAATCTACGAAATTCAACTGCGAACAAAAAAAACCTTGCCCATACCCTTAAAATTAACGCATCACACTGAAAAACCCCCAAAAACCAAGACCGCCTTCCGCAAAACGTCATTATTAGCTACATTTTCCCCCAAAAATGAAACGCTTACTCAAAAGTTCAAAATACCGGGACCATACTGGTCATTCAAGGACCCAAAAACAAAACCCTTAAAAAAAATGCAGTTTTCTGAAGGTCTTGAATGTAGTTTGTTAAAGGGGCCGAGAGGAGTGAAAAAGTAAGGGAGACAAGGAATTCATCAGTTGTTTCAAAATGTCTGGATCAAGATTTTGGAAGATCATAATTAAATTTATTTTATAATTTTTCAATAATTTTCATTTTTCATTGCGCACTCAGCCCAAAGCTGGAAACATGTTTTTCCAATTAAATAGATATTAATTCACGTCTGGCAGAAAACGTTTTGGGAAATAGAACAAATAAACAGGGAAATGCGGCAGAATAATGGACCTACCTTGCTATTGAAGGCAGAAAAATCTGCAAACCCGTCACTCGAAGGGACAGCAGCAGGAGTAGGCGTGGTGGCTGTGGAGACTGCAGGAGGCGCTGGCCTCGGGGGGGCTGGCCTGGGAGGCGGCTGTTTGTTTTTCGGGGGCAACGCTGGCGCAGGGGCTCCAAAAGGCTCGCATCCGAAGGCATCCTCATCAAACTGGTGGCATGGAAATGGGGCAACACCCCCTCAACAGTTGGTAAATGGAGAACAGACGTCAGTCTCAATTCGGTTTACAAACTAATGACAGAGTACCAATTTCAGTGAGAGAGTGGTGGCCTATTTCTTCGAGCCACTCTCTCTCGTTTCTGGCTAACCCCCAATATTTTTATGCTTGAATATTACAGTTTAGAGAAGAGATCTTGTTCGTCAGTCTGTTCATTAATTTGGCAATCAAAAACTAACCAGGCTGTTTGAAACAGAAAGATCAAGGGTAATGAAGTTATTGCAGATTGTAACACGCTTTCCCACATCAGAAAACCCTTCATTTCTGTACATGGTAAGCTGGAAAGCCCAGGTAAGAGAACGATGAATCAACTCGAATTTTTACAGGAATGGGGATGGGATCACCAATAATTCAAACTATACCAAGAGGGTACATGGTAATTGAATATTTCAATAAGAGAAAACTCACGCCATCTGCTGCCTTATTAGTTGCTGAATTGGAGTTGTTGCCAAACGGATCGAAGGGGTCAGCTTTCACAGCTGGAAGTAGAAACCACATTTTTTGAGGAATACCAAAAAGTGGTGCGTAGATATCACACAATACCTACTTCTATACATTGGGGCGTAAACTTTTGAACCAAATTAGTTTTTATTTTAGTTTATAGAATTGCTAACGGTGGAATGCCCACACCTGGATAGTTTCCAAGCCCTGAGGAAAAAAATTATAAAAAGGAAAATAAATTATGGAAAGCTCACAGCAAGAGACATCTGCGTCTGTGTGACCTGTATCCAAGCAAGCTGACTTCTATAGCAAAAGGTAGTTCTCCGAAACAATAATGTGCTAAATCAGTACTAGCGGCCATTATCTAACTGGAGCCCATTTAGGGTTAACAGTGAACTTATAGGGGTCGCTAACTAAATCACTATCGAACTGCTATTTTGGAAAATTAGAAAATGTGAAATTATGCGTTTTATTGATCAAAATTATCCAGGTATTAGAAAACGTGAGAAAACAAAGTTGGATTATGTATTGTTACCTGTCCCAACAGGAGAAAATGAGCTGAACGGATCGTTCCCAAAGCCACTCTGGGAAGAAAATTGAAAATTATATTAGCCTTAAAAGTAAGTACTATACTACTTTTTAGTAACAAAAAATTGCTGAGATGAAAGACAAAAATTTTAAATTTATTAACTTAAATGATAAAAAAACCAGTGGTGCGTAGATAACACACAATACTTCCATATTTTGAAACGTGAAATTGAGACACAATTTGATCATTTTTTGACTGCTTTTAAGGGTGTTTAGGCCAAAAATATCAAAAAATTCACTATTAAAATTTTAAAATTCGCCCAAAATGAAAAAACGCCACATTTTCGGAATGTAAAAAATATCTACATATTCTGCAAGGTGAAACAAAGATTTTAAGACCAAGAACGCTCAAATCGGTTCATTTTTGTGGCCGGAAAAAAATAAAATAGAAAACACTAAAAATGCAAATATATCGGAAGTACTGTGCGTCATCCAAATTCCGATTAAACAGGGTGTTAGGTCTTGCCGAGACAAACATTTCAGTTCAAGAAATTTGAAAAAAGGTTGAGAATTGAGGGAGTTATGGCCATTTTTGTGAATGACCACAGACGGACAGACGGACACATGGACAGACGGACACACAGACACTTGTTCAGGAAGTGATTCTGAGTAAATGTGTATAAGAAAAAGTTTTTTCTGAAGCTCCGTTCCGATTCTCGATTTTAGGACGATCACAATACTTCCATTTACTCTGTAAATATGGAAGTAAAAATTGATCCGACGATGCTTACCTTTGGCTGAGGGTCTGGGAAAGGTGTCGAAAAGGCGCTTGAAGCAAATGGGTCTGAAATAAAGTGAGAAATATTCGTAGTTATATATGTTTGCTATCGTCTATTATAACAATTATTTATAATTATTATTTTCGGGCCTCGGACTGTAAAAATTATGTGGTTCGAGCGAGTTGGAGGATTTCTACGAATCAATTTAAGATCTGAGTCATCAAGTGAAATGCGCTCTTTCTTTCATTGGTCATTTTTTCTTCTCTCTTTCATTGTGGAATTTCATTTTAATATAGGTACTGAGTTTTGGATAAATGGTATATTTTAAATTACCCCTCCCACTCAATAGAGTGAAAAGAAACAAGCCTCCATACCTGATTTGAAAGCAGAATCAACGAACGAATCTTTCTTTATAGTGCTCGGTGCTTCGCTTGCGACTTTAGCAGCAGGAATGTCTTCAGTCTGGAATGATTCAAACATTGATTACGCGATACTCAGCATCAAGCAATAATCCATCAGGGCAAAGTTGAATAATATGATAGAAATCTAATCAACAATGACATAATATGGGCCTGCCGTCCTTCATCCAGAGTCTTCACAAAATCCCTTAGTTGTTAAACATTGAAGTTTTTCTGAACACCTGCTAACCTCTTTGGTAGGATTGATCAGCCGAGTGTACGAAGGATCACGGTACTCAGGATCTATTTCCAGGTATCGGTTGGACACGGATGTGTCATTTGTGCTGAGTGCAGTTTCCAAAATCTCAATAGCTTCTTTCAGCTGCCGCTGGTGGTCCAAGATTTCGTCGATTTTCGTTTTTGCCTGAAACGTTCAAAAATTGTAAAGTAGAGGTAGCGGAGGTATTTCCCATTTATTACCTGGTACGGGAAGAATTACTTTCATCCCTGGTATCAAAGAAAAGGAAAAAATCTCAAGGCATAGGGTTCTTTAGTACTTTCCAGCCAATTGGTAGGCATGTAAAATTATTCTTTTTGACAGCTTGACTTTCATCAATTGATTTTTTTAAGCCCAAAATTCTTAAAATCTTAAATTAATAATAATTATTATAATGCTAATTATAATCATAACTACTATTATTAGGTTTAACTATGAAAATAATTTTTTTTTTCAATTTTGTTTAACAAAACCATTGTTTTTTGAAAAATCCAAGGCCAAAAAGGTTTTTTTTCTAAAAATGAAGCAGTAAAAAGCCTTTTATCATCGTCAGATTGATCTGACTTGAAAATAACAAAAAAAAAAAAAAAAAATACGGAAGGAAAATTGTCCCAAGGGTAATTAGACAGAAAGTCTGGCTAGAAAACGAGTTAATTTTCTAACTGGGACATTACGAGGCGGGAAATGAGTTGGTAACGCGAAATAGTTAGGTACCTAATAAAGAAATTATTCAGCATCAGAGTAAACGAGCTTAGATAGGTTGTTTTAAGAACAAAAAACTGATGGCTGCACGGTTTCCTGCCTTCAAAAACTGATTTTAGCAAAACAATAGCACGGATGACTTTTGGGAAGATGAATGTCATTCGAGCTGGGTATTTAAAAACAAATTCTACATTTTTAATTATAATTTTTTTTCTTACTCTCAACATTTGATGTTAAAAATAATGTGAGGTTCAATTTTTAACACCCAATGTTTAACTGTCAACTGCACACACTTACCTGGATTATGGTCAGATGTGATTCCTGCAAACTTGCTGAGTAGCTATTGAGTTTATCAGTGAGGCTTTTCAATTCGTCTTGCAATCTTGTTTCTTCTTCTTTTAGAGCTTCCAGCTCGCGTTTTTTACTGCTGAGTTCTTCTTCCTGAGTTTTAACCAGGGCTTCTTGTTCTTCTGCGTCGCTCTTGAGTTTTTCTACCTTTGATCGAAACCAAAAAACGTCGATTTCAAGAAAAGTAATATTAATCCAGAAGCCATGTAGATGAGAATTATTCCACTAATTGAAAAAGGCCATAGCAACGGTCATAAGGAGACATTGCCAAAATCTTTAGTTCAACCACGAGGGATCATTAACGGTTAAACAACTCATTATTTTAGATGAGATTATTATTTTACTTGGTTTTTGAGATCGTTGAGCCTTCTACCCGCTTCTCCTTTCTGATTGTCCAGTTGTTTCAAGGTAGCAGCCAATGTATCATATTCTCCCTTGAGATTCAATAAAAACGACAATTTTTACTGTAAGACCTTTCAATTGAGATCGGTAGGAGCAAATTTTTGGTAAAGTCACTAACTTACCTGTAAGCTTTTGGCTTCACCCGATTTAACTTTAATTTCAGCCTCTTTGTTAAGGATGTCGTTGGTTAATATCGCCTGCTCCCTGAGTAATTCCTCTATATCACCGCCGATGAGCTCGAGCTCCGGATTTGAGTACTGGGGAGGAGCAGGAGCAGTTCCCTAGAATTAGGAAAAAAAACAATATAACATGAGTCAGTGAATTATGGATACGTGAATTACAGGTTCGAATACATAGAAAATTAAAAATGATAAAGTATACACATCTTACGTTGACTTGCGTTCGCATGGACGGGGGAATCATTTCAGGTGTTAGCGCAAGTGGGGGATCGATCCCTTTCAATTTCTGATTAATCAGCCACATAGCCAAGGCAAACTGCTCGGAGTTGAGTTTGCCTGACTGTTTAATATCACAGAGGCCCCTGGAAGTAGGAATATAAGGATAATAAAGGAGGCAATGGAAGGAAATGGCTTTCTAACTGGACATGAGCAAATCAATGGTGCAACAGTGAAGAAAACTGTACAAAACTGATGACAAACTATAGGGAATGAACCTAGCTCACCATATATCGGCGAGAGTTGATTGGGGAACACCAGACTGAAGGAATACATCTTTGATTTCGAGTCCCGACACGTAGCCGTCCTTGTCGACGTCACTTTTGATGAATAAATTATCGTATTTGGCCCTCTCCTCGGGAGTAACCAACCAAACCGGACCGCCCTGCAATCCAAGAATGTAAAAATACGGCTAAAATATATATCGAACAACAAATAATGATGAAATAAGATTGGAGCTAGTCAAAATGGCGACTAGAAATAAGTTTTGGTCATAAACCCCATACCGTAATAGCGACTGGATGAGATTGTGGCAGTGGAGTAACGTTAGCTGTAGCGGAGTTTTTCCTCTTGTCAGGCGGAAGTAGTTCTGGCGGAAGACTATTAGGAATCGCATATTTTTCTAATGCTTTATACACTAGGTGCATTGCCTGTGAAATTAAACAATACAATAAAATTAGCAATTCATACTGCCTAATAAGATAACTACGTGAAAAACGTTCTGCCATGATTAGCAATTATTATCAAAATACTGTGAATATTTCGAGTGGGATGACCGCTTACCACAATGAACTCGTGCTTATCTAAGCTGCCATCTTTGTCCATGTCTGCAAGATCCCATATTTTACCCAGGGTGACAACTGGCAGCTTCGAATCTATCAACAGCCCTTTGACCTGAAAGTGGCGAGAAACATATTTTTTCACACATCACTCCTCTCTTCCATCAGAATCGCTGCGAAACACAAGAAATATGAAAAATGATCACAGCCTCTGCCTCAGTAAAACTATAGGTACCTTGTTGCCAGGGATGACGCCATTCAGAGGTTGCAGCGATTCGAAAAGTTGCTCATATTTCGCTCTCTCCAATGGTTTCATACCCCAATCGCTTAACGTCGCCGGAACAGAATTGATGGTTGGCGTTGGCCCTCTACTCGGAATTTGTCCACTCTATAAACATAATGCGAAAAGGTTAGGAAGATGATGAGATGTCATTTTTGCTGAGCCGTAACGCCAATAATTTGCCCTGAGGCAGAATATTTGTAATTTCCACAGAGAGTAATCAACGTTTTTATCACTAAACATTTGAGCAAAATTTTCATTTCCATAGGCAGTAATCAACGTTTTTATCACCAAATATTTGAGCAAAATTTTCATTTCCATAGGGAGTGATCACATTTTTATCACCAAATATTTGAGCAAAGCATTAAGGTTGTGCTTGCTCTTCAAAACAATATGAACAATGATAAGCTCTAAACTAAGCAATTCTGTGAGATTTTAAGGATATAACATAATTCGAAAATTCCTGTAGATCAGAAGGAATGAAAAATAAAAAATGGACTTAATTTTTTGCAAGATACTCACCAGTTTCGGCGGTGGAGTATACATCGTGGTGTTAGCAATCGATACTTCCTGGCCAATTTGCGCAAGGGAGACTAATTTAAGGGCTGTGTAGAACCCAGCTCGGTTTAGGTATCCCTTGCCGTTTGGGTCAGATAAATCCCAAATCTGCAAAAATAGAATGGAAAAATTACTAGGTACCACTACTACGCTATGGTTCTAGAGCAATTTTTTAGATACATGCTAGTGACTTAGGAGAATGCCGACATTCTGAACGTTGTTCTTTCAAAGGAAAGCTTTCCAACTTACAGTACTCAAAACTAAATCTGAAAGGCCTGATTTCTTCAAAAATTTGGCTGCATCTACAGCAGGGATAGTCCCTTGTTTCTCCAAGGATGAGAAGTAAACCTCATACATCCCACTGTGCTCCCCAGCCACCTGTAAATGGAAATAATGCATAGGTGAGTATATCAATCAAGCAGAGTAGATATAGCTCTTTTGCTGAGTTGAAAAAAAAGTTTCTCAAAAATTCCCATCTAAAATACAAATTTATACTGAAATGGTACAATAATAATAACTGAATTCTGCGTTTAAGGAGTATATATCAATAGGTTTGTCCAAGCATTCGAAAAATGAACCCTTGTGCAGAATTTGCAGAGATTTTTCTTTTTCGGTCCAAACTTCATGGATTGATATGTAGGTAGACGCCGGAATTATTAGAAAGTAATGTGCGCAGCGATGGGACCACTGGTTTATCGTTTTTGGTTGATGAAATACAGCTGAGTCGACTTCCTGATTTTTTCCAATTTGCTGGCCAAAAGGATTGAAAGGAATGATCGTAAGGAGGTGGGGTTGGTCTCATTTGGAGGGTACACAGACACATGTTCAGGAAGTGATTCTGAATTAAAGTTTATACGTGAACGTTTCTGATCCGATTTTCGATCTTAGTACGATTACAATACTTCCATCTACTTCGTAAGTATGGAAGTAAAAAGCTTCTATCGCAAACGTACGGTGCGACCTAATGCATGTAGTCAACTGGACTAGACGGGAACTCAACTGTTACAACTTTCATTCCAAATTAGCCCCCAGCTCCGTACGAACATTCCTCCAAATATTTTGGCGGCAAATTGGAATCAGCATGTTCTTGATTATGAAAACAAACAATAAGAATAGAATTCAATTTAAGCAAGGAACCTTTCAAGGCTTGTTCAATCAAACTGCTTCCGTCAACCTACAACCTGAGAAAATTGACATATTAACGATTTCAATATACACCATGTCTGAATACGACTTTTTGATGTATTCTGAGGCGTATAGGTGCCTATTTATTTTATATTGACTTCCAAGCCACACCAAGCAGGATCTTGATCGGGCGCAATAATTTTTAAGCAGTATCAAGATGCTCCCATTACGGTCCGGCTGTATAATAGGTATTCGCGCGTTAGTAGCATTGAACTCATATAATATATGAGTTGCATATAACATAACTCATATAATATGCAACTCATATTATGAGTTGCATACATGCAAAAACTATTAGGCATTTTAAAGTTTTTATTCAGGTCTATCGGCAAGAATAATCATTTCAACGCACAAACTCGATGAGTTGAAGATCTCCCTCGGTTCGAAGAGATTTTCTACCATTCTGCAACCCAATAAAATGAATGCAGAGACAGGCGAGTCAATTCGAAAACTGACGGGAGAGCAATCGTAAGCCGATTGAACTATTCGATTTGGTACCCGTAAATACTATCTTTTATAATAAGTAAACAGCGGTAACTGCATGTTCTTGGAAAAATTAGATGGGCGAAAAATCGGAGGGGGAAATTCAAAACTCGATACGAGGACGAAGGGCCGGTAGTGAAGGAGCACGCCCACTCTCGAATCGTTCGGTTATCAGAAGCCTCAAGTGGCCGACGAGAATAAAAGTTTTGATTTTCATTCCTACGAGAGCGAATTCGAGGAAATTCCTCCAGCCCGTTTATCAATAACCAAGTCAGAATTAGGTAATGGGTGCGATGATAAGACAAGTAGTTAACTATCTCAACAATTTCATTCATCACCCACTCACGCACAATTTAGAAAGCCATGTCGTAAGGGCTTCGCTGATAAGTCTCCATCATGGGCATTTCCTCAGCCACACTGACCGGAATCGAATTACTCAAAGTTGATTTGAAGTAGCGTTAAATCGCGTGATTATTAATGTTTAATCCTGCATGAATTGGCTGTCAAAAAGGAACAACACAAGTCACGTCCGACGGCCAATTGTGACAGTACACGTATATGAGCTCGTAGACGCTAGAGCCTACAATCCTCGGCCATGTTCGGCCTTAGGGATTTTTTAACGCGGATAATCTGCAAGTACAAGATGATTATTTTTTGTTAAAATATCTGTTTATCACCTGTGTAGGAGAAGGCAACGCAGCCATTTTCACAAGAGGTTCAATCAGACTCCAGTCGCTTCTCTTGTGTAGGGAGGGGACTAATCAATACCACTGCCGACTTTTCGGATGACTTCAAACAAAACACAACACGTTCGTTCACTCTGAGCTGTTCAAATTTTGACCGGGCGCCCAAATAATCTAAATCAATAACCGACAACTTCTGATACAACGCACCGATTCAACACGATTTTGGAAAACCATAACGATCCGTTCTCTGGAAAGGAATACCACTTCCACCAACTGAGGAGTAAAAAGGTTCTAGTTGGGTTACTTGTACTACGGCAAATGCTCATGGTAGACATAACTTGGTTTTCTGAATTGGGAACACCCACCAACCGAGGGGTTTACCCTAGTATTATTTACTTTCCATTCACAATGTATGTACGACAGAGAAGGAAATTTGAGCGATGGGGCCGAAGATTTGAATTGTACCTATTAGAATCTTAACGTTTCAAACACATACGTAGGTAAGTTCGTGCTTAGCTGCCTTAGTCCGACAAACATGTTGCGTCCACCCTTTGTTTCTAATGGTTATTTCTATGGTAACTCTTTCTTGGTATCCTAGAGTTTGTTCTTTAACAATAATATTGTTATAATATTACTAGCTGTACCCGCCCGGCGTTGCCCGTGCAAAAAAATTAGAAAATGCAGATAAGTGAATAGCGCAGGAATCTCTCTCTCTTCCCGCCCGTGTCCCCGTGTGCCCGTGTTGTCACTTTTTTCACTTAATTCACTTTTTTCACGTTCAAAACTCACTTTTTTCACTTTTTTTTAAACTTAAAAACTCACTTTTTTTAAATTCACTTTTTTCATTTTTTTTAAATTAAAAAAATTTTTTTTTCAAAAATTGAAAGTCGGGCTTTGAGGTCTTGTTGTCAGCCCCTTTGTGCTTCCGCGTAAAAAATTCCAGGTCCCTGGGTGCGATAGATTTGGCTGGAGAGCTCGGTCAAACAAACAAACAAACACTTGCTTTTATTATTATAGATTATAATAATGCATCACACATTATTATAATGTTAGCATTATATTCAATAATATTATTAAGTATCGATGAGTGGTCTCATTAAGACCAGTGGTGGGCAGACCAGTCACTAACCTTCACCTAGGTGTTTTAATACGTAATTTTTGGACACGGATTGTTTATTTATTTTGACTGCTTTGGAAGCTATATAATACATCCATATTCGAGATCAAAAATGTCACATCACTACGCAAATTTTAAAACCAGCCTAAAATTAAAACGTGTCGAGTTACCGTAATAAAAAAATAATATCGATGTATTCTGCAAGGTAATTCAAAGATTTTTGGACCAAGAACACCTAAATCAATTTATTCTTGTGGCAAAAAAAAATAGAAAACTCTAAAGTTTAGAGTCTAAACTGTATTGGATGCACTGGGAGGTATGAATTCTGGAAAGATTATGACCAATTTTGAACATTATTGAATAATAAACCAAAAAGGAAACCACAGTCAAAAATTCTGGGACCGAAAAATTATGTTTTCGAAAATTCCGGAAAAACTCCCTATTCTATGGTAAATCAAGCGAGAAATCTGAGAAAAATACTCAGAAAATTCAAAGCGCAAGAATCACCTTTAAAAGTTAGAAAAAGTGATAAAAATGAAAATAATTAAAAAAATGAATTAAAATTATGATTTAAATAATAATTACCTATATAAATCATAATTTTAATTTTTATTTTATTTTATTATAATTAGCAATTAGACATTGCTAATTGATTTGAGTGTTGAATAAGAAATTATCCCCCATCCTTATTGTGCAAATGAAAATAATTTTCAAGAATAAATTAAATCTATGATTTACATAATTGCTGGGTAATTGATTTGGGTATTAAATAAGAAATACCTATCTTCATAATAATAATAATAATATATCTTTATAATCTTTATAATTTCCCATCTTTATTGTGCAAATAAAAATAATTTCGCCTTACAAGCTGTCAGACTCAAATTTTCAAAAATAGAATATCTCTCTTTTTTTGAAATTTTTACAACATTTTTGGTAGTAGAGCCACCAATATACGTTCAAAAAAAAGGAAAACATAGTGGTACCGAGCCAGACTTCCACGACTTTTCAGTAGAAAAATTTTTCAAATCTGATCAAAATTGAGTGCGTTTGAGCAAAACAGAAAACCCCGAAAAAATCCTTACGAGTCAACTCGAGTAACCTTCTCGTTTTTGAAGTCAGTCAATTATAGATTACGTACAGCCAACGAAATAATGAAAATAATGGAATGTTGTGAAGGGTGTTTGTATACCTATGTACAAAATCACTCGATACGTTGGAGAAATATTTTCGGGAGAGATTATGTACCAACTTGAAGCGAGAAACGTGTAAAGTAGATATCGGTGCAAGTATTTATTTTGAGGACGGGTCGGTTAGTCGCGAAATAATGTAGGTAATGAGGTTTCGGGTCCGGACGGATGCTCGCTACCGTGCACCGAAGTTTCACTGTTTCCGAAAGAAACTGGCGTCAGCGGAAAAGGAACGATTGTTATCTCGATGAAAAGTTGTTCCAAATAACAATCATTATTAGCAGCCACCGACTCGAACGAACCACCCACCTTGCCAGGCTTGTGAAGGATTTTTGGAATTAGAAATGCTTTCTGCACAGAGAAAACTAATTCGCCCCCAGGCAGTTTATTATAACAATAGTTATTTATTAACAGGAATGAGTTGAATCATCGAATAGACAGCCGATAGCAGTGGGAAGAGTTAGGGTAGGATTTGTATCAATCTTGTATGATCAATCTCTAGTGAGGAAAAGAGTCAAATTGAGGCGAACTCCTGATTGTTTTATTCATTTCCGGTAGTCCAAGCGCTTTCAGCAAACGAGCCCTCGACAATCCGGTTTCGGTTGTAAATGCAGGCCTCAGTCAATTGCAATGCGAACAAAATTATAATGTAATACTCAATTCAAAATTATCTCGGGGATTCATTCTGTGGATAGAAGTGGGGCTGATAAATTAAAAAGTCCTTGTTGGGATGGATAATGAGTTTAGACAGGTAGGAATTCATGAAATGGTTGAGGTCGATGGATTAAGGTCATTGCGAGAGGGCAGAAACGTGGATGAGGAATCTGCGTTCGTTTATTAATATAATTATTATTAAATAACGACACTGCTGAAATATTGTTACTGTTGTTATTGGAAATTTTTGCGCCGCAGATTCGGACTTTAAACCCTTTGAAACGTTTTCAAGGGGGGTTAGAAAAGATGATTTCCCATGAGCGATTATAAAATGGATTATTACTTATTGAATAATAAACCAAAAATGATGCTGCACAAGTGCACGTCTCTGTAATGTTTTTACTATACCTACTCTATCAGCCCAGGTGTAGCCAAGTTAGTAGGGTGATTCTTGAATTTTTCGAATATCGTGATGAGATACTTATTTTGGGGCCCACACAACATAATAGAGAGTTTTTTGGTAACTTAGTACTTCTTCTCACTTATCACTTGTTTGTAAGAAGTAGTCTCCTGGCAAATCCTGCGAATGCTTGGAAAATTTAAACACGTAAATGGATTTGTTCCAATAGTCCGGGTTTGAGTTGTTTTGTTTTTTGTTCGGCTTGGCTACAAATTCTTCTCCGAAGTTCCGTAAAAATTTCTTAACTCGTGTACGAACTTTCTCGTCCAAATCCGAACACGAATCGTGCAAATTCGTAGTTTGAAGTTGCTGGCATCAACGTAACTAATGCAAACAGAATCAAATCCGAACATTTTGTTGGCTGCTGAACGGGAGCTAGGAGTTTTCATTTTTTGATTTGCCAGGTGACTACATTGTACAAATTCCTTACTAAGAAAAGGCAAAAAGCACGAAATCGCCAAAAACTCTCTGATATATCGCGGATTTTGGTCACTTTTCAGGAAAGCTACAACCCTGGTTGTCACGGATGGAAAAAACTTTAAAAATACGAAAAAAATCGCTATACAAAATAAAAAAAGTTTTATAAAATCGCTCTTGCGGTAAAATTTTGAGGGCATGCGAGGCCATCTCGTCTGAAACGGTAAACGATGCCAAATAGCTGAAAGTAGGTACAGCTCGTTACCGGCACAATGACGGTACAGGTTGTTATCTAATATATGAATTGAGCACATCCTAGGTATTCTAATTGGGATGGAACTTCAAATTTTATTGAATCCGTGCTGGAAAGAGCTTTCCAACCATATGCATGACCCATTTTTGTCAAAAATTACGATAGGGGTGTTGCTCTGAGACCAGCTATATAATATATATTATGCCCTTATAATATATATGCACTAATAATATATATTATGCCCTTATAATATATATATATATGCACTAATAATATATATTATGCACCGTATACATACATACATATATACACATGTGTAGTTCGTCTCCTCTTCAACTTTCAAGACAGTTGTCTAATCAACTAATACAGTGGCGCTTTATGAAGGTCTAAAAATTTGAACGTTCTCCTTGAGCCCGGGGAAACACGCTTGTGCGGGTTAGATGTACTAACTTGGCTGAAAAATTCATTTTCGGTGGACGTTATTCATGCAGGGATCACCCCCTTCGTGTAGAATCGCTGTTAATTCAGATTTTGAAATAACAGTGAATTTTACCCGACAACTATAGTGAAGGTATTAAATTTCGTACAATTTTGAGGATTGCGGTCTTTCGACGGGGGCTGGGGGCGGTACTGGGCCATGTCGCTGGATGTAGGTGGCACTGGCCTGTAATGAAATCAATATACGAAGGTGGGCCGGGGGCAGGGGGCGGGGGCTTCATGCGCGTTAGGACCGGCGCGTCGTCCTATCTACCCCCGTCGTGGCCACACACTGAAATAGCATGCCCGAGTAGCGAGGGGCCGGCCCTGTAACGTCAAATTACTCGCAAAGTAGGGAGCTAGGTCTTTGTAGTTTTTAGGAAATGTTTTGAATGCGAAATCGAAGTATTCGTTAGCCGTTAACCGTAAACCCGAGTCCGCTCTCGTCGAAAATGGATCTTACGCTGTTCGTGGTACTCCTCATCGCATCTTTTGGCGTTCTTCTGCCGCTCTCCATTCAACAAGACGAAGACATCCCGCACAACGAGTGAGTAGATTCAAAGTTGGAGCCAGTAGATTTGCTATGATATCGCCTGTGTGCGTTGAACCAGACCCTTCGCTCTTTGCCCCCTGCCCATCGCGGTGCTCCGTGTTTGTGTTGCACTCTCGTCTTACACGCTTGCCCCCTGCCGTCGCTCATCGAGCAGTCTAGCCGTTGTCTGCATGTAATTCAACTGATAACTCATCCGCCATCTAATCTGATCGCAAAGGGATGCTGTTATTTACCTAGCAACCCTTCGCTTCTACCTTCCGTACCAAAGATGTTGAGGAATGTACTTCTTGTACGATCCTAGGAACTCCTTACCTCGGCATCATCCAGTGAACATGGAACCATTATGATCTCTGAGCGGTGGGATGCTGGGTAGGAGTTTCCAACAATATATCATTCGGAACAATATATTATTAGGATGATCAAGATGCAACAGCATTTCAAAAACGCATAGTCATTGTTTGTGTCGGATCACGGTTTTATTTACATCCCCTATAGATGAATCTCATTTGAGTAGTAAGGAGTCACGTGATTGATCCTGACTGACCGTAATTGACACGTGACTCAGAACCACAACAACTTAACGTTAAATCGTCTCGATCACTTTTGTTCGATTCTTTTTTATGGTTTGATGCGACCTTTCTCTTATTAACTACTCTAGTGCGCAATCAAGATTAATTACAACTCAGCAAAATTAAAATTGTTCATGCAATCCACTATTATTTCAGAGTTATCCATATTGTTAATAAATACGTTGCAAGATTGCGTTGTATTGTGCATGGGTTGTCATGTTGAATCGAATCTGTTCTCAGTAGTCATTAATGAGGAGTCACAATGTTCACGTTCAAATTAAGGAGAATTTCGAATTATGGGAAAGCTCCGGTTTAGGTAGCCTTGATTTGCGGAACATTTTCGATGATTTGCTGCCTTTTTCGCTTCCAAGCAATCTCGATGATAACCAAGCACATTCTTAGTGGCGAACGGCATATAATTATGCATAATAACTGCTCGAGGATCTCCACAAAACCTTGAGGGTGGACGCATGTTGCAGGAGAGATAGTATTCTACAGGTTACTAAATCAACGAACGCGATCGTTCAAATCCCAAAATTTAATTACTAACATTTTTCTGCCTCGATTCCTCGAAAAGTTTTGTTGTTTGCTTTTACTTTTATTGGTTTTTGATACAGTGGTGTCTTTTTTGAAAACGTCACTCGGGCCCTTTGTGGGTCCCGTTGGATGATCTGTGGCAGTAAGTAAATTTTTCAGATGTGATGAAATGCGTCTCTGGCACTATGTATATCACGGTAGTAGCAAACATTGGCTGAGGTATGATAATTGCGAAAAGAACCGAGATGTGATTACCGCGAAATATAAGCCATGGTACTATAGATTCCTCAGATACCCAAAAGTAATTTATCATTGGGCACCTACGTCATTTGTCATTAGTCATTTGGCATGACTCTTATGACGTGGCAAGACTCATATGGTTGTCGCATGACGCATCCAAAATTCAGAAATTCCTACTTAGTGGGCATGGGTTATAAAATAGGTATATAAAGAGTTCTCAAACCTAATTTTGGCTCATTTTTCACGTGATTAAGTGAAATTCCTTTTCAACACCCCTTGGACGTTCTTCGATTTACGAAACGTCAACCTTTTGAAACAAAAGGTGGAAAAGGCGAAGAGGCGGTGCAATAATTTTTTTTCGTAAATCCGTCGTCTAGCTTTTCACTTTAAAATAAGCCGTTTTCGAGTCAATTTTAAGCAAATCAAGCATTTTTTTGGTGTTCATGTTGAACGAAACCTCGATTGCTGAACAAGCAAATAATTCCACGCCTCTCTATGACTGGTGAGCAACGCGGTTTTGTGATCGTTTTCTGGTGGCCTTCAACCGCATGGTTTTCGAAAAAATCCGAAAATGGTCCAAATTGAAGCCACAAGATTAGTCCAGCAGCAGTATGCATATTTTTAAAACAAATTGATTAAGTATATTTTGAATACCTACTTTGGAAGCTATAAGGCACAGATATGTCATACACGCTTTGCAAATTTTGTAACCCGCCTAAAATCAAAACACTTCAAGTTACCGGAATGTAGAAAATACTCTCGTATTATTCAAGATAAAACAGAGATTTTGGGGCCAAGAACGCCAGAATCGGTTCATTTTTTCCGTGGCCAGGAAAAAATAAAATAAAAACACTGAAATTGCTTATATATCGAAAGTACTGTGCGTAATTCAAATTCCGGTTAAACAGATTGAAGGGTCTTGCCGTAATGAATATTCCAATTCAAGAAATTTGAATAAATGTTGAGAATTGAGGCCATTTCTGTAAAAATGCTGACAGACGGGCACTTGTTCGGGGATTGATTCTGAGAACGGTGTATGAGTGAACGTTTTTTCGAAAGCCCCCTTCCGATTTTCAATTTTAGAAGGATTACAACACGTCCAGTCTGTAAATTTTGAAGTGATATTGAGGCAAAAAACCGTAGAGAATTCCATGGTATCTCTAAAACAAACGTTAACACCCGCCCAATTATTGAATAATTGTAACAAACTGTAGGACATTTAACTGCCCACAAAAAAAGCATTCGCGCTTGACAAATTAATTTTTGAGGACGAAAATGAAAAACCCCGTACCTACCTCGTTCAAAAACAAGGTTTCCCGCGATTTACGGAAAGCCTCGAAACCCAAATTTTGATTCATTCAAAGTTCATTTATTTAGTAGATACTTGATTAATTTAGTAAATACCTACTTCATTCATTTAGTAAAAGTACTTCATCCATTTCGTAAATACTTTATTGAAATAGTAAACCCTTCAGCTAGGTAGCGAATTTGAAATTATTGGATTTGGGTTCCCTGCAGTACGTTTAACAAGGTCCTGGGCGTCTACTCCAATTGAGCCAAGGAGAAAGAGATAAAGAACTTACGAATCTTGACCATGCCGCTTAGCGCAAAATTCTAAATTACCCATTGAGAAAGGTAGAATTCAAAATAATTCTAACTCCTAGGATTATAACAAATAGAAGTTCGCTCCTGGCTGGGAGATTTATGTTTCAAATTGAGAACGAAAATCTGTTTCCCCACCCGGTACCTATTGGGGCCGTCCCACTCCTTTTGCCTCAAGGCCCTCACTCTGGGTCAACCCCCTCTAGCTCGACCTCATAAGGATTCCCCCGACCGTTCGCTAGTTCCTATTGTTCAACAAGGCAAAATTTTCCCGTCAATCGTCAGCTGTGGTGTCCGAGTGGTTAAGGAGATGGACTTGAAATCCATTGGGTGTTACCCGCGCAGGTTCGAATCCTGTCCGCAGCGGAAAAATTTTCTTTTTGTCGGCAAAAATCGTAACCACGCAGCTAAAATTGTAACGTTTGATCCATTCATTCTACGAAATAATGAAAGGCTATCGCTCGATTAGTCGTTGGTGCGTTAACTGGCGTAAAATGATGAACCAAGTTCCTTCCTCAAGTCGTCCCTTAAAAATTTCTGTTTTACAACTGAAATAGTCGAGTAGATTTTTTTAAACAGCGAATTTTTATTTATTGTTATTACTGAGCCAGAGACCGAAGAGGGTTTTTTGGATTTTGGCTCTTATTCGTCAAATGAAGCCTCGTCTTTACGCTGCTCTTCTGCGCTTCAAAAAATCATCATAGTATAAAAAGCGGTGGTGCGTAGATAGCACACAATACCCCATATTTTGGAACGTAAAATTGTGACATAATTTCATTATTTTTTGACTGCTTTTAAGGGTGTTTAGGTCAAAAATATCAAAAAACTCACTGTGCAAATTTTAAAATTAGCCCAAAATAAAAATACGCCAAGTTTTCGGAATATAAAAAATATCCACATATTCTCCACGGTAAAAAAAAGATTTTAAATCCAAGAACGCTCAAATCGGTTCATTTTTGTAGTACAAACCTCATTTTTTGGGTCTACTCTTCAAAAAGACGAATTCCCCGTAAAACGATCAAACCGTTTCTTGCAAAACCACACATTTCATAAATAAATGTAAAATGAACACAATTTTTTCCAGTATCGAATGTCGTGCCTTAGGGCCGGTTTATTTACGAAATTTATCCCTCAGATATCCAAGGAAGCTTCAGATAACCTTCACCACGGCGGTATTTGATCAGATTTCAACGTAAAAATCTTATTAGCAATGAGTAAAGGGTGCTTCTTTGGATATCAGATAAATTTTGTCATTAAACCGGCACTTAATGGGGCTAAACGTGCTTTTAAACAAAATTCAGGATTTAATTACTGTCAAATCGACTCGTAGTCGGTTATTTTCAACCTCAAGCACTTTGTGCCATGTCAATAGTGTGCAATCATGACAGCGTCAGTTAGGGTCACTTGTACATACAACCTCTTGAGAGAAGAATTTTATGCTTATGCTCATTCCACCACGTCCAATTACCGCCAGTTTGGCGGATCGGGGCCTCACTGACTCCAGTTTGGATATGTTTAATTCATGAGCAGCGAGCATTCACGACAGCACTCGCTGGGTTTTTTGTCATCCGAAGTCCCTCCATTCCGAAGTGGTTTCTCCAGACGCACTCTCAGAAACTATGGGGAAACAAAATCAACTTACTTTTGGAACCGTAACAACTGCATTATTTTACATTTAAAATTGCGAACTTGAAGCAAGATTCATTTTTGAATTTTGAAACCCCTCTGACTTTCAATTTCAATTCTACAAAGATCTTTCTCAGGTATTACAAGTTTCAAAATATACGTACCTACATCAATTTTTAAAAATTTCTAGAGTAGTATATGGTACGATTTATTATGGATTCTTGAATTCGATCTAGATCACTTTCGAGACGGTAGTTATAACTGTTTTGGATTTCGGACGTTTTTGGTGAGACACTTACGGCTTTTTTTGACTCAAGTGTTTGTCAAACTCTGTATTGTGAAAGTGTTAGTGGGCACTTCCAATCGACAACTAATTTGCTTCAGCAATAGTAAGAACTTCGTTTCATTCCGTGACAGCTCTCACAATTCAAGGAATTTGTCACCCTTCTTCGGTGAAGTTGTTGACCAAATAGCCTCGAGTTGTTGACTGCGAGAAAAGCAGCCGTCACCACTATAATGACTTCGGAAAAATCGAAGTATAGATGGGAAAACTGTCTCCGATTGAGTCGTCCTATTACCATCGTATTTCCACTTGAAGTATTCCATTAGATTGACACCCCTATAATTTATGATCTTCAAGGGCCAACTAGTTTACTAAATTAGGCAGAAGAAAATTAACTTTATATTTAGATCTGAAACCTCACGAAACGTGAAACAAAAAGTTTAGAAGGGGGTCCTAGAAAATGTTGATTTTGATGTTTAGGAAAAAGTCGAAATTCTCCCTAGGTGGAAGAAACATCAGATACGATTACCCACAATATTCATTCAATCTGCGGTATCGAAAATCGGCAATCTTCAATCATCGAATGCAGCTGAGAACCGGAAAACTAAGATTCTGCCGTAAAGGACCATGAGACTGTTGCAGTTTTATTGCTCCACTTACTAGGACAATATATGGGTCATTCTAAAATTATGGGACTATTCATGTCACAAAGCCTTCACACGTCAACGGTGAGGTAGAATTTTCTTTTTTTTCTACAAGGTAGAGCTCCACTGGTCCTACATGATTTCATAAAGATTTGGCCTAATTGGTGATTACATGACCTAATTAGAATAGGCTGAATACCTAAATTCTCACAACCTACAAGTGTCACAAGGTGTATGTGCCAACTTTTCATATTATTTATACCCTTAAACCCAGCATTAAAAATTAAAAAAAAAAAAATTTAGACTCAGGTGGCTCTCTTTTTCAGTAGTAATTTATGGAAAAACGCAAAATCCGGCTCTAGATCATAGATTCAGACGGTTTTTTACGTGTCACTTAGGTTT
Organism: Nesidiocoris tenuis; assembly: GCA_036186465.1. NCBI lineage: Eukaryota > Metazoa > Arthropoda > Insecta > Hemiptera > Miridae > Nesidiocoris > Nesidiocoris tenuis. Next base: position 10,719,195 of record AP028910.1, read on the forward strand.
GTCCTCACGCCCTACAATTTTTTTCAATCTTCCGCCAAAACCATAAGGAGGAAAATTTTGCAGAAATAGTAAGTGGAGCCAACACTGTTACATCATCCCTTCCCAGTCCCCACGTTTTGATCTGTCTGAGTTCATTGTCTGGCCCTTGGATATGAAGGTAAGTCCTCAATTTTTTGAGCGTGTTTTTATACTTTCTCACAACCTACAATACTCTCATTCAGGGAGTAATTAATTTTAATTGCCAACTACAATAAATTATAACAGTTATGAGTGTTGGGATGGTGTGTGATTTTTTTAATTCCCAAATACCTCCTCCTGAGGTCAGTATGCCATGAAAACCTATGAAATCTCACAACCTACAACCTCACAACCTACAAAAACCGATAATGTGAAATTGTAGCTGACGAAAATGACCATAGCTCCCACAATTCTCCACCTTTTTTCAAATTTCTTGAACTGGAATGTTTGCCTCGGCAAGACCTAACACCCTGTTTAATCGAAATTAAATTTGGATAACTCAGAGTACTTCCGATATATTTGGATTTGTAGTGTTTTCTATTTTATTTTTTTCCGGCCACAAAAATAAACCGATTTTAGCGATCTTGGTCTTAAAATCTTTGTTTTACCTTGCATAATATGTGGATATTTTTTATACCCCGATAATGTGGCGTACTTTTATTTTGGGCGAATTTTAATATTTGAATAGTCTAAAAGCAGTCAAAATATGATCAAAATTTGTCACAATTTTACTTTTAAATCATGGAAGTATTGTGTGTTATCTACACCACTAGTTTTAACTTTACGTCATTTTGGTACATTATTCCTAAGAATAATGTACCTATGTAGGTACCTAATCGGTCGGAAAAATTTTTTTTTACAACACCCCGTGAAAATTTTGGTTCATTTTTCTTAAGAAATGAACTAATGTGCACATGCCATTGGTCTACTTATTTTTCCTCTGTTTTCATCTCAACATCTTAGGTAGGTATCTAATTAATATGTGATACAAATGTTGCGATTAAATGACGATGACAATGTGAAATGTGATGAAATAAATAATGGGAGATCACTAGAGGAAGGCAGTCGGTAGCTCTGAGCGAAGATTCGTGGAAATCCAGTCCCCAAACAAGTAGGTAGGCTGGGCGGGCAGAAGTGAAAGGCTCGATCGTCCGTCCTTCTCCCTCGCCGAGGGTCTTCTCCTGGCGGTCCGGTTTCAGAGAACATCAGGCCCTTCGTTTGAACGCTTGAGAGCTCGACGGTTTCTCGTGATTTCATCGATTGTTCGACGTTGCGCCTCGTGATTTCTATCGAGTGCCGATCAGATGAGTGATTAAATCTGATGAGGGATAGTTTCTTTCTGCTGTACAGACTGTTATATTTTATTCAAACTTTTGTGAAAATAATAGAAATTAGTCCATCTTCCAATCAGTTGACCTCGATCTTGAAGTTGACTTTGATCACGAATTTGACTTTGATCTCGAAGTTGAGTTTGATCTCGAAGATGAGTTTGAACTCGAAGTTGACCTCGATCTTGAAGTTGACTTTGATCTCGAAGTTGACTTTGATCTCAAATTTGACTTCGATCTCAAAGTTGACTTTGAATTCGAAGTTGTCATTGATCACGAAGTCGAGTTTGAACTCGAAGTTGAGTTTGATCTCGAAGTTGACTTTGATCTTGGAGTTGACTTCGATCTTGAAGTTGACTTTGATCTCGAATTTGACATTGATCTCGAAGTTGAGTTTGAACTCGAAGTTGACCTCGATCTCGAAGTTGACTTTGATCTCAAAGTTGACTTTGATCTCAAAGTTGACTTTGATCTCAAAGTTGACTTTGATCTCGAAGTTGAGTTTGATCTCGAAGTTCACTTTGAACTCGAAGTTGAGTTTGACTTCGAAGTTGAGTTTGAAGTCGAAGTTGACTTTGATCTCGATGATCTCGAAGTTGAGTTTGATCTCGAAGTTCACTTTGAACTCGATGTTGACTTTGATCTCGAGGTCGACTTTGAACTCGAAGTTGACATTGATCTCGAAGTTGAGTTTGAACTCGAAGTTGAGTTTGACTTCAAAGTTGAGTTTGAACTCGAAGTTGAGTTTGATCTCGAAGTTGACTTTGATCTTGGAGTTGACTTCGATCTCAAAGTTGACTTTGATCTCAAAGTTGACTTTGAACTCGAAGTTGAGTTTGATCTCGAAGTTCACTTTGAACTCGAAGATGAGTTTGACTTCGAAGTTGAGTTTGAAGTCGAAGTTGACTTTGATCTCGATGATCTCGAAGTTGAGTTTGAACTCGAAGTTGAGTTTGATCTCGAAGTTCACTTTGAACTCGATGTTGACTTTGATCTCGAGGTCGACTTTCAACTCGAAGTTGACATTGATCTCGAAGTTGAGTTTGAACTCGAAGTTGAGTTTGACTTCAAAGTTGAGTTTGAACTCGAAGTTGAGTTTGACTCGAAGTTGAGTTTGATCTCGAAGTTGAGTTTGAACTCGAAGTTGACTTCGATCTTGAAGTTGACTTTGATCTCGAAGTTGACTTTGATCTCGAAGTTGAGTTTGATCTCAAAGTTGACTTTGATCTCAAAGTTGACTTTGATCTCGAAGTTGAGTTTGATCTCGAAGTTCACTTTGAACTCGAAGTTGAGTTTGACTTCGAAGTTGAGTTTGAAGTCGAAGTTGACTTTGATCTCGATGATCTCGAAGTTGAGTTTGATCTCGAAGTTCACTTTGAACTCGATGTTGACTTTGATCTCGAGGTCGACTTTGAACTCGAAGTTGACATTGATCTCGAAGTTGAGTTTGAACTCGAAGTTGAGTTTGACTTCAAAGTTGAGTTTGAACTCGAAGTTGAGTTTGATCTCGAAGTTGACTTTGATCTTGGAGTTGACTTCGATCTCAAAGTTGACTTTGATCTCAAAGTTGACTTTGAACTCGAAGTTGAGTTTGATCTCGAAGTTCACTTTGAACTCGAAGATGAGTTTGACTTCGAAGTTGAGTTTGAAGTCGAAGTTGACTTTGATCTCGATGATCTCGAAGTTGAGTTTGAACTCGAAGTTGAGTTTGATCTCGAAGTTCACTTTGAACTCGATGTTGACTTTGATCTCGAGGTCGACTTTCAACTCGAAGTTGACATTGATCTCGAAGTTGAGTTTGAACTCGAAGTTGAGTTTGACTTCAAAGTTGAGTTTGAACTCGAAGTTGAGTTTGACTCGAAGTTGAGTTTGATCTCGAAGTTGAGTTTGAACTCGAAGTTGACTTCGATCTTGAAGTTGACTTTGATCTCGAAGTTGACTTTGATCTCGAAGTTGAGTTTGAACTCGAAGTTGAGTTTGATCTCGAAGTTCACTTTGAACTCGATGTTGACTTTGATCTCGAGGTCGACTTTGAACTCGAAGTTGACATTGATCTCGAAGTTGAGTTTGAACTCGAAGTTGAGTTTGACTTCGAAGTTGAGTTTGAACTCGAAGTTGAGTTTGATCTCGAAGTTGAGTTTGATCTCGAAGTTGAGTTTGAACTCGAAGTTGACTTTGAACTCGAAGTTGACTTCGATCTCAAAGTTGACTTCGATCTCGAAGTTGACTTTGATCTTGAAGTTGACTTTGATCTTGAAGTTGACTTTGATCTCGAAGTTGACTTTGATCTCAAAGTCGACTTTGAACTTTAAGTTGACATTGATCTCGAGGTTGAGTTTGAACTCGATGTTGAGTTTGATCTCGAAGTTGAGTTTGATCTCGAAGTTCACTTTGAACTCGATGTTGACTTTGATCTCGAGGTCGACTTTGAACTCGGAGTTGACATTGATCTCGAAGTTGAGTTTGACTTCGAAGTTGAGTTTGAAGTCGAAGTTGACTTGGATCTCGATGATCTCGAAGTTGAGTTTGAAATCGAAGTTGAGTTTGATCTCGAGGTCGACTTTGAACTCGAAGTTGACATTGATCTCGAAGTTGAGTTTGAACTCGAAGTTGAGTTTGACTTCTAAGTTGAGTTTGAACTCGAAGTTGAGTTTGATCTCGAATTTGAGTTTGATCTCGAAGTTCACTTTGAACTCGATGTTGACTTTGATCTCGAGGTCGACTTTGAACTCGAAGTTGACATTGATCTCGAAGTTGAGTTTGAACTCGAAGTTGAGTTTGACTTCTAAGTTGAGTTTGAACTCGAAGTTGAGTTTGATCTCGAATTTGAGTTTGATCTCGAAGTTCACTTTGAACTCGATGTTGACTTTGATCTCGAGGTCGACTTTGAACTCGAAGTTGACATTGATCTCGAAGTTGAGTTTGAACTCGAAGTTGAGTTTGATCTCGAAGTTGACTTTGATCTCAAAGTCGACTTTGAACTCTGAGTTGACATTGATCTCGAGGTTGAGTTTGAACTCGATGTTGAGTTTTATCTCGAAGTTCACTTTGAACTCGATGTTGACTTTGATCTCGAGGTCGACTTTGAACTCGAAGTTGACATTGATCTCGAAGTTGAGTTTGAACTCGAAGTTGAGTTTGATCTCGAAGTTGAGTTTGATCTCGAAGTTGAGTTTGAACTCGAAGTTGACTTTGAACTCGAAGTTGACTTCGATCTCAAAGTTGACTTCGATCTCGAAGTTGACTTTGATCTTGAAGTTGACTTTGATCTTGAAGTTGACTTTGATCTCGAAGTTGACTTTGATCTCAAAGTCGACTTTGAACTCTAAGTTGACAGTGATCTCGAGGTTGAGTTTGAACTCGATGTTGAGTTTGATCTCGGAGTTGAGTTTGATCTCGAAGTTCACTTTGAACTCGATGTTGACTTTGATCTCGAGGTCGACTTTGAACTCGAAGTTGACATTGATCTCGAAGTTGAGTTTGAACTCGAAGTTGAGTTTGACTTCAAAGTTGAGTTTGAACTCGAAGTTGAGTTTGACTCCAAGTTGAGTTTGATCTCGAAGTTCACTTTGAACTCGATGTTGACTTTGATCTTGAGGTCGACTTTGAACTCGAAGTTGACATTGATCTCGAAGTTGAGTTTGAACTCGAAGTTGACATTGATCTCGAAGTTGAGTTTGAACTCGAAGTTGAGTTTGACTTCGAAGTTGAGTTTGAACTCGAAGTTGAGTTTGATCTCTAAGTTGAGTTTGAACTCGAAGTTGACTTCGATCTCAAAGTTGACTTCGATCTCGAAGTTGACTTTGATCTTGAAGTTGACTTTGATCTTGAAGTTGACTTTGATCTCGAAGTTGACTTTGATCTCAAAGTCGACTTTGAACTCTAAGTTGACAGTGATCTCGAGGTTGAGTTTGAACTCGATGTTGAGTTTGATCTCGGAGTTGAGTTTGATCTCGAAGTTCACTTTGAACTCGATGTTGACTCTGATCTCGAGGTCGACTTTGAACTCGAAGTTGACTTCGATCTTGAAGTTGACTTTGATCTCGAAGTTGACTTTGATCTCGAAGTTGAGTTTGAACTCGAAGTTGAGTTTGATCTCGAAGTTCACTTTGAACTCGATGTTGACTTTGATCTTGAGGTCGACTTTGAACTCGAAGTTGACATTGATCTCGAAGTTGAGTTTGAACTCGAAGTTGACATTGATCTCGAAGTTGAGTTTGAACTCGAAGTTGAGTTTGACTTCGAAGTTGAGTTTGAACTCGAAGTTGAGTTTGATCTCTAAGTTGAGTTTGAACTCGAAGTTGACTTCGATCTCAAAGTTGACTTCGATCTCGAAGTTGACTTTGATCTTGAAGTTGACTTTGATCTTGAAGTTGACTTTGATCTCGAAGTTGACTTTGATCTCAAAGTCGACTTTGAACTCTAAGTTGACAGTGATCTCGAGGTTGAGTTTGAACTCGATGTTGAGTTTGATCTCGGAGTTGAGTTTGATCTCGAAGTTCACTTTGAACTCGATGTTGACTCTGATCTCGAGGTCGACTTTGAACTCGAAGTTGACATTGATCTCGAAGTTGAGTTTGACTTCGAAGTTGAGTTTGAAGTCGAAGTTGACTTGGATCTCGATGATCTCGAAGTTGAGTTTGAAATCGAAGTTGAGTTTGATCTCGAGGTCGACTTTGAACTCGAAGTTGATATTGATCTCGAAGTTGAGTTTGAACTCGAAGTTGAATTTGACTTCTAAGTTGAGTTTGAACTCGAAGTTGAGTTTGATCTCGAATTTGAGTTTGATCTCGAAGTTCACTTTGAACTCGATGTTGACTTTGATCTCGAGGTCGACTTTGAACTCGAAGTTGACATTGATCTCGAAGTTGAGTTTGAACTCGAAGTTGAGTTTGACGTCTAAGTTGAGTTTGAACTCGAAGTTGAGTTTGATCTCGAATTTGAGTTTGATCTCGAAGTTCACTTTGAACTCGATGTTGACTTTGATCTCGAGGTCGACTTTGAACTCGAAGTTGACATTGATCTCGAAGTTGAGTTTGAACTCGAAGTTGAGTTTGACTTCTAAGTTGAGTTTGAACTCGAAGTTGAGTTTGATCTCGAATTTGAGTTTGATCTCGAAGTTCACTTTGAACTCGATGTTGACTTTGATCTCGAGGTCGACTTTGAACTCGAAGTTGACTTCGATCTCAAAGTTGACTTTGAATTCGAAGTTGTCATTGATCACGAAGTCGAGTTTGAACTCGAAGTTGAGTTTGATCTCGAAGTTGACTTTGATCTTGGAGTTGACTTCGATCTTGAAGTTGACTTTGATCTCGAATTTGACATTGATCTCGAAGTTGAGTTTGAACTCGAAGTTGACCTCGATCTCGAAGTTGACTTTGATCTCAAAGTTGACTTTGATCTCAAAGTTGACTTTGATCTCAAAGTTGACTTTGATCTCGAAGTTGAGTTTGATCTCGAAGTTCACTTTGAACTCGAAGTTGAGTTTGACTTCGAAGTTGAGTTTGAAGTCGAAGTTGACTTTGATCTCGATGATCTCGAAGTTGAGTTTGATCTCGAAGTTCACTTTGAACTCGATGTTGACTTTGATCTCGAGGTCGACTTTGAACTCGAAGTTGACATTGATCTCGAAGTTGAGTTTGAACTCGAAGTTGAGTTTGACTTCAAAGTTGAGTTTGAACTCGAAGTTGAGTTTGATCTCGAAGTTGACTTTGATCTTGGAGTTGACTTCGATCTCAAAGTTGACTTTGATCTCAAAGTTGACTTTGAACTCGAAGTTGAGTTTGATCTCGAAGTTCACTTTGAACTCGAAGATGAGTTTGACTTCGAAGTTGAGTTTGAAGTCGAAGTTGACTTTGATCTCGATGATCTCGAAGTTGAGTTTGAACTCGAAGTTGAGTTTGATCTCGAAGTTCACTTTGAACTCGATGTTGACTTTGATCTCGAGGTCGACTTTCAACTCGAAGTTGACATTGATCTCGAAGTTGAGTTTGAACTCGAAGTTGAGTTTGACTTCAAAGTTGAGTTTGAACTCGAAGTTGAGTTTGACTCGAAGTTGAGTTTGATCTCGAAGTTGAGTTTGAACTCGAAGTTGACTTCGATCTTGAAGTTGACTTTGATCTCGAAGTTGACTTTGATCTCGAAGTTGAGTTTGAACTCGAAGTTGAGTTTGATCTCGAAGTTCACTTTGAACTCGATGTTGACTTTGATCTCGAGGTCGACTTTGAACTCGAAGTTGACATTGATCTCGAAGTTGAGTTTGAACTCGAAGTTGAGTTTGACTTCGAAGTTGAGTTTGAACTCGAAGTTGAGTTTGATCTCGAAGTTGAGTTTGATCTCGAAGTTGAGTTTGAACTCGAAGTTGACTTTGAACTCGAAGTTGACTTCGATCTCAAAGTTGACTTCGATCTCGAAGTTGACTTTGATCTTGAAGTTGACTTTGATCTTGAAGTTGACTTTGATCTCGAAGTTGACTTTGATCTCAAAGTCGACTTTGAACTCTAAGTTGACAGTGATCTCGAGGTTGAGTTTGAACTCGATGTTGAGTTTGATCTCGGAGTCGAGTTTGATCTCGAAGTTCACTTTGAACTCGATGTTGACTTTGATCTCGAGGTCGACTTTGAACTCGGAGTTGACATTGATCTCGAAGTTGAGTTTGACTTCGAAGTTGAGTTTGAAGTCGAAGTTGACTTGGATCTCGATGATCTCGAAGTTGAGTTTGAAATCGAAGTTGAGTTTGATCTCGAGGTCGACTTTGAACTCGAAGTTGACATTGATCTCGAAGTTGAGTTTGAACTCGAAGTTGAGTTTGACTTCTAAGTTGAGTTTGAACTCGAAGTTGAGTTTGATCTCGAATTTGAGTTTGATCTCGAAGTTCACTTTGAACTCGATGTTGACTTTGATCTCGAGGTCGACTTTGAACTCGAAGTTGACATTGATCTCGAAGTTGAGTTTGAACTCGAAGTTGAGTTTGATCTCGAAGTTGACTTTGATCTCAAAGTCGACTTTGAACTCTAAGTTGACATTGATCTCGAGGTTGAGTTTGAACTCGATGTTGAGTTTTATCTCGAAGTTCACTTTGAACTCGATGTTGACTTTGATCTCGAGGTCGACTTTGAACTCGAAGTTGACATTGATCTCGAAGTTGAGTTTGAACTCGAAGTTGAGTTTGACTTCTAAGTTGAGTTTGAACTCGAAGTTGAGTTTGATCTCGAATTTGAGTTTGATCTCGAAGTTCACTTTGAACTCGATGTTGACTTTGATCTCGAGGTCGACTTTGAACTCGAAGTTGACATTGATCTCGAAGTTGAGTTTGAACTCGAAGTTGAGTTTGATCTCGAAGTTGACTTTGATCTCAAAGTCGACTTTGAACTCTAAGTTGACATTGATCTCGAGGTTGAGTTTGAACTCGATGTTGAGTTTTATCTCGAAGTTCACTTTGAACTCGATGTTGACTTTGATCTCGAGGTCGACTTTGAACTCGAAGTTGACATTGATCTCGAAGTTGAGTTTGAACTCGAAGTTGAGTTTGATCTCGAAGTTGAGTTTGATCTCGAAGTTGAGTTTGAACTCGAAGTTGACTTTGAACTCGAAGTTGACTTCGATCTCAAAGTTGACTTCGATCTCGAAGTTGACTTTGATCTTGAAGTTGACTTTGATCTTGAAGTTGACTTTGATCTCGAAGTTGACTTTGATCTCAAAGTCGACTTTGAACTCTAAGTTGACAGTGATCTCGAGGTTGAGTTTGAACTCGATGTTGAGTTTGATCTCGGAGTTGAGTTTGATCTCGAAGTTCACTTTGAACTCGATGTTGACTTTGATCTCGAGGTCGACTTTGAACTCGAAGTTGACATTGATCTCGAAGTTGAGTTTGAACTCGAAGTTGAGTTTGACTTCAAAGTTGAGTTTGAACTCGAAGTTGAGTTTGAACTCGAAGTTGAGTTTGATCTCGAAGTTGAGTTTGAACTCGAAGTTGACTTCGATCTTGAAGTTGACTTTGATCTCGAAGTTGACTTTGATCTCGAAGTTGAGTTTGAACTCGAAGTTGAGTTTGATCTCGAAGTTCACTTTGAACTCGATGTTGACTTTGATCTCGAGGTCGACTTTGAACTCGAAGTTGACATTGATCTCGAAGTTGAGTTTGAACTCGAAGTTGACATTGATCTCGAAGTTGAGTTTGAACTCGAAGTTGAGTTTGACTTCGAAGTTGAGTTTGAACTCGAAGTTGAGTTTGATCTCTAAGTTGAGTTTGAACTCGAAGTTGACTTCGATCTCAAAGTTGACTTCGATCTCGAAGTTGACTTTGATCTTGAAGTTGACTTTGATCTTGAAGTTGACTTTGATCTCGAAGTTGACTTTGATCTCAAAGTCGACTTTGAACTCTAAGTTGACAGTGATCTCGAGGTTGAGTTTGAACTCGATGTTGAGTTTGATCTCGGAGTTGAGTTTGATCTCGAAGTTCACTTTGAACTCGATGTTGACTCTGATCTCGAGGTCGACTTTGAACTCGAAGTTGACATTGATCTCGAAGTTGAGTTTGACTTCGAAGTTGAGTTTGAAGTCGAAGTTGACTTGGATCTCGATGATCTCGAAGTTGAGTTTGAAATCGAAGTTGAGTTTGATCTCGAGGTCGACTTTGAACTCGAAGTTGATATTGATCTCGAAGTTGAGTTTGAACTCGAAGTTGAGTTTGACTTCTAAGTTGAGTTTGAACTCGAAGTTGAGTTTGATCTCGAATTTGAGTTTGATCTCGAAGTTCACTTTGAACTCGATGTTGACTTTGATCTCGAGGTCGACTTTGAACTCGAAGTTGACATTGATCTCGAAGTTGAGTTTGAACTCGAAGTTGAGTTTGACTTCTAAGTTGAGTTTGAACTAGAAGTTGAGTTTGATCTCGAATTTGAGTTTGATCTCGAAGTTCACTTTGAACTCGATGTTGACTTTGATCTCGAGGTCGACTTTGAACTCGAAGTTGACATTGATCTCGAAGTTGAGTTTGAACTCGAAGTTGAGTTTGACTTCTAAGTTGAGTTTGAACTCGAAGTTGAGTTTGATCTCGAATTTGAGTTTGATCTCGAAGTTCACTTTGAACTCGATGTTGACTTTGATCTCGAGGTCGACTTTGAACTCGAAGTTGACATTGATCTCGAAGTTGAGTTTGAACTCGAAGTTGAGTTTGATCTCGAAGTTGACTTTGATTTCAAAGTCGACTTTGAACTCTAAGTTGACATTGATCTCGAGGTTGAGTTTGAACTCGATGTTGAGTTTGATCTCGAAGTTGAGTTTGATCTCGAAGTTCACTTTGAACTCGTTGTTGACTTTGATCTCGAGGTCGACTTTGAACTCGAAGTTGACATTGATCTCGAAGTCGAGTTTGAACTCGAAGTTGACCAAATTCTTTTTATCAAAGATATTAGATGGACGAAAGATTTTGCGGGTATTCGAACGAATGGAAAGCAAATTTTGTAGCTGTAGAACGGTAGTAGTTTTAAATTAAATTTTAATAAATAATAAGAAATATAAAGCAATAATATAAATAAATAAATAGTAATAATAAATTTTATTAAGAATTGGAAATTTAAAAAATTGAAAAATGGCTTACCAGAACATCTATAAATTTGAAACGGTTAAACCCTCTGCCGTGGTGATAGTCTTATTCGGTTAAGCATCCAAAAATCTATTGAAAACAATGCCTCACAAATGCCTACGCTGCGAATTCCCTGAGAACACGAACTTTTTTTTCACTTCAACAGCAGTTCTTACAGGTCTTAGAATTAAGATAGGGACCTGTCAACTCAAGAATCATGGCCATTAAGTAGGTACACTTTCAGGGACGGATTTCAAAACCTAGGTATTGTATGTACAGTAATAGATGTCCAACTAGTTTTCAACATAATTAATGAGCGTGAACCCTTGTGCATAATTTGCGAATAAGGGGCGGAAACTATGTCATTAATAAACCCCAGCAAAAGCCTCGTTTTTCCATAGGGAGAGGAAAACAAGTGTATGGGATGCCATTAGGAAAACAAGTGTATGAGATACCATGAGGAAAACAAGTATATGAGATACCGTGACCGCTGGAATGACCAAGGGTTGCCGAACGCTCGGTTTTTGGGTGTTTCTGCAAGTACGATGTATTTCCACAGTAGGAGAAATATACAGAGTCGCTTCGAAAGTGAACGTTCGTCATGCAACTCATCGAAAGTTGTGACTCGAGCAATCGCAGAGCCATGTAGGGTAAACTGATTGTGTTCCAATAGAATGGCCACGTGGCTACGTGAATCATTAAATGGGGTATGGTACCCTACACTTCAGCGGGCTGCCCAGGGACAGGGAAGACCGCAGAAGCGGTGTACTGGCCAAAGCTGGGGGTGTCAGAAACGCAAGGCTGAGATCATTGTCATCGGCCGTCCGAAAGGGAAGCTCCAAGTGGTACCAACCTCGGAGCACGGAACCGCACGACACAGCATACGTCATCTCAGTCGGTTGAATGGATCATAATGCCTATAAAAGTGCACGCGAATAAATATACACCCAGAAGGATGCGAATCTATGTTCCCTGTACATGGCAACTCCTTTTGGGAAGCTGACTTTGGAAAAACTAGAGGAAATCCCAAGAAAATGTTTGACGTCAATGTAAGCCGTTCGACAGGACCAATTCGGTGCCGTTCTTTGAACATGTTGGATATTAGGTAAAACTATCAAGTCAAGTTGGGAGACAGAAATCGGGATGGGGTCACAACAGAACAGGCCTCTCCATTGCCGAGCTTTCGATAGTTTATTCTATCTTCCGATATTGAACCGCTGACCCAATTTTGATGAAACTAATCTTAAAAGCTGCGGCTTGTTCCAACTTGATGCATTTTGTCCGGGCAATCCGATCGGAAAAGGCGAAGGGTTCCAATTTGGCATGATTAGGGTATATTTCTGAAAAAAAAACGCAAAAACTCAATTTTGAAGGTGATGCCGTTGGTTTAGAATTTTTTGAGTATTTTTCCCGGGATTCTCACTTGATTTACCATAGAATAGGCCTTTTTTCCGGAAAATTTTGTGTTTAACTGTTTTGGCTGGAATTTTCGATGTGATTCCCCCTTATTCGCGTTTTTGGCAATATGAGGGAGTTCTACTACACCGATTTTGAATTTTTTGAGCTTGTTGGATTCCTTGAAGGTTTCTACACCGTTTTCACTCCATGTAAGTTAAAATTTCTGGATTTTAGTGTTCAAAAACTGGTTTGACGACTAATTTTTGACATTTAAAATAAATATTTTTTAACACTTTGAAAAAAAAGTTTAAAATTCCAAAAAAAATTGTTTTGGGTAGGTTTTGGGCAGGCGCATGACATAAAAAAATGACAATTTTCTAAGCCTCTCCAGGACTGAGAAAAATGCAAAAAACCAGGTTCACATAAAAATCCAAGGCGGAAAAATTTCAAAAACATTTTGGATTTGACTTCGGGGTTTTTTGGCGCGCATCTTTAGGTATTGACTGAAAAACATAAAATTTGGCGTTCTTTCGAGATTTTGGTCAGTGTGGTCAATTTCGGGGGGTTGACCGAAATCGCGTTTTTCGCAGTTTTCTTGGTTTGAAGGCCTAAGCACCTATGGGTTTAAAGCAAAAACGTGATGCAGAAGATACTGTCGGGTGTCAAATTCCCTATCAGATGCATTCCCACCCTCGATAAAGATTTTTTACCCCTTTATCTTTATTTTACCCATTGTCCCTGTAAGACATCGTCAACGGGTATCACTGTCTTGTTTAATCGTTCAGTGTTTTTATATTTGTACACGAATTTCGACTCCAACAAAATGATGATGAACCTACCTACTCTAACTATTTGAACTTTATTTTCTGTGATAACCAGACAAATAATGTACCCATGTCACTAATCTACTTAGCAGCGATTTTTTCCGTTTACCTGTGTAATATGAGATAAGTATGGTATCTTAGTAAGTTGCGTGTCTAATTTTACTCGAGTTTCGTAATTGGCACATGTAGACAACTGGTCCCCCTAATGTCACAATATGACATAATATGACAGCATATTATGCTTCGTAAATAAAGAGAGACCATGTGGAAAGCTAAGGGATGATTTCTTCCTGACTTCTATGGAATATTAAGAAACTAATAGGTACTAATACCTGTACAGTTGGTTATAGATTGACAACTTATTTCAACTCTCGGATCAGCCCGCCCATGGTTTAGGAGCCGAGCCATTGTCTCCGAGTTGGGTGCAACTTTTCCAAGCAAAGTTTTCGGAGGAAAGTTGTCACACGTCACACGTTTCGATGTTTTCTTTCCACGAACCTTCGACCGCTTGGAGCAGATTTTTTACCGCTGAAGCCAATAATTAAAAACGTGATTGGGGTCTTCAATGTTCCTATGTCAGTAGGGGAATAGCTGCTGAGGAAATCTATGAATACCTTGACGTTAGTGATACCCTGGAATTGGTTTTAACTTCCATATATTTACAGAGTGAATGGAAGTACTGGTTAATTGCAATCGCCCTAAAATCGAGAATCGGATCGGTGGTTCAGAAAATAAATTACTTATACATATTTAATTGGAATCACTTTGAACGCTTGTCTGTACTTGCGTTCGGCGTCAAAGATCTATCAAATTAATTGGGAAAATAGGCTGCCAATCTAGTAAAAAGGTTCTCTGCAAAACACAATTTTTTCAATATTTCAACCGCTGGCCAAAGATTTGTGGTAGTTCCGGATGAAGGTTGATTTTCCCTGGACACCATTGCTCGTCATTTTGGGGTCCGTGGCGGTTCAAAATCAATTCAAAAACATTTTAAAATTAAGTCTGATAGAAAGTCTAGTTGGAATTTTTACTTCCATATTTACGATAGTATTGATATCAACCTAAAATCGAGAAAAAACTTTTACTTATACACATTTACACAGATTCACTTCCCGAACAGTCTGTGGTCATTTACAAAAATGTCCGTTGCTCCCTCAATTCTCAACCTTTTTTCAAATTTCTTGAACTGAAATGTTTGTCACGGCAAGACTAAACACCCTGTTTAATCGGAATTTGAATAACTCACAGTACTTCCGATATATTTGCATTTTTAGTGTTTTCTATTTTTTTCCGGCCACAAAAATGAACCGATTTGAGCGTTCTTGGTCTTAAACTCTTTCTTTTACCGTGTAGAATATGTGGATATTTTTTATATTCCGATAATGTGGCGTATCTTTATTTTGGGCGAATTTTAAAATTTGCATAGTGAGGTTTTTTATATTTTTGACCTAAACACCCTCAAAAGCAGTCAAAATATGATCAAATTGTGTCACATTTTTACGTTTCAAAATATGGAAATATTGTGTGTTATCTATGCACCACTGGTTTCTTCTTGAGCTTTACGAAGGCTTTTGTAATTACCGGAGGATTTTATAGTTCGGAGAAATTAAAACATATTATTGAACAATCAGCCGAAATAGTGCAATTTCGGGATTTTCCTCGCACAACCGGGCCTCACTGGTAGCTTTTTTTAGCCGGCCCGCTTTTCGGGGCACGCTCCGGGAGGAAGCACCCTGTGTGACCCGCTACCGGAGGCATTAACATGATAATGGCCCGACCATCGCTCATCCCGCTGGAATGGAGATTTAATTCACTTTATAATCAGCGATTCCTGACCAAGACACGGTCCTCGTATCCCGCCTTTCCCGCCAAGTTCCGACTTCCCGCACATCTTCCCACCGTCGCGGCTGCGGCTCCTTTTGTTTGGGGCGGCCGTCATGGCGGAGGAGGTGGCGGCGGGAAGCTAACATTGATCCGGCCGCAGTTATCATAACATTCCAACTTCGGTCGACGGGTTTCCCGTTCGGTAGCACACACCAGTCGAAGGCGCCCGGAGACGATGGCGCGGCGCTCCGGAATCGCTGGCAGTTATTTTGGGAGGCTCAGTTCGAGGAAGAAGAACTACCTATGCACAGGACCGTACCTGGGGGGAGAGGGGGGAGGGAGGGGCAAGGGGGCCATGCCTCCCCCCCAAATTTTTCGGGAATTCGTTCACATGATTATTTCAAACATTATATAATTTGCATTATCTTTACAGTAGGTACCTCCTATAGATCCTACCTATAGAAAGGTTTTTTCTGGATGAGTAGTATCCGGCTTCCCGGTTCCACCACAAATATAGGGCCACATCGGCCTCGCTCCTCCAAAATGAAACCAGTGGTGCTAAGATAGAGATAACCACGGTACTTCCATATTTTGAAACGAAAAAGTGTGACACAATTTGATCATAATATGATCAAATATTATTTTGACCATCTCGGACAGATTTTATGCATCGAATAAGGGAAGCAAGCTACGTGAATAATAAACCCCCGCGTAAATATTTGCAGCGTTTTTAGTAATTCCTTCGAATTTTTTGGAAATTAAATTTCTTCTCCGAACACCATGAGAGCATCTTTCAGCTTTTACGACGAACGAAATTCGATCCATGATCATTGGAAAATTTCGTTAAACTGAAAGCTCCGCTTTATAATGAAAAGGGAACGAGGTCAGTGATTTTCACCCGGTCATCGTCTTCTGCCGGTTCTAATCAAAGTTTCTGAACGACCCTTTCAATAGCCCTCCCTTCTTTTTGGTTGAAAAACTTCCTCCATTTTTACTTTATTCCTGTTGAACTTATAAGGGTTCAAGATGTTGGAAGAATGTGGAGAAAGGAACGCTAGATTTATCATCTGAAGGCTGAAAGCAGAGAAACTGTTACTGTATCGATACTGCTGGAAATTCAATATTTTACGACTGTTGGGCTTTTTATCCGCCTGCGATACCTGATTCCTTTATCCGAGGTTCTTAGAAACGAAAGCAACTCAAAACTACCATTATTGAAACCAATGTTGCGTAGTACGTAATAGGTACTCTAGTACTCTGCACTTATATGCTGAATGAGGAATCTACGTCGATTTTTTTTAAATTTTTTATTCGAAAGTGCTCTCTTTGGAATGTGGAAAATTGGTATTCCGACGGCCGAAATCTGTCCCAGAATTGCAGTGCTCATTATGCCAATCGTGTTCTGTTGAATTCAGATTATGGCAGCCACAAAATCAGCCCAAACATCATAAATTTGGCCAAAATCCTGTAGTGCCTTTGGGTACTGTATAGTTTTCTCAACCGATTTTATCAACAGTTGATACAGTTGATCAACAGTTACTGTATTATATCTCAGTTGTCATCATACCTAAGATTTGGATGAATTTTGATAGTGTGAATTTGGACAGAAGACACTATTCAAAACAACCTGACGGTTCGTCGAGTGTTTGTGAAATGGAACTTCGCCCTTGAATGATGGTTTTCTATTCCCTCGTGCTAATGCTGGCACCCATTTATGTTTTCTGTGAATAAAATTCCGAAGATCTCACCCGAGTAGGACACACATGAGGTACTCACATAGTGAAGAACGGTGGCTCGGGAATGAAGCTGAGATAGGTACAGTGCAAACGTGGGTGAGGGAGAGAACGCTATCGCATCTTTTGTTCTCCCGTTGTTCATGACCCTCCGTTCTTTTCTAAGAGTTGGGAGCATGAGAAGACAAAGATGGAGTCGAGGGGTTGTCATTCTGGTATGTAAACGGAACGTACAGAGATTCGGGTGGCTCGTTTTCATTTTTTAAATTTTTGCCTATTTTTGGTTTATCAATTACCTAATGATAAACCATCGTGCTCGCCAAAAAAATCTGGTGGAACGGGATGCAAGCCAGCTGAAGTCCCAGCAGCGTATATTGAGGCGCAAAATTCCCAAAATGGGAAATGAAGTAGGTACTTAGGTTATCCATGAAACGTCATTTATTTACAGCCTTTCGGCAATTTTCAAAAATCCAATTCATTTTCAAAATAATGAAAAAAATAAACGAAGAAATTAATAAAAATGAAAAAATAAACAAGAAAAAAGTAATAAATACAAAATAATAATAACGGTCTGTTATATGGAAATCCAAATTAAACAAAATTTATTTCAACAATAAAAACAGACAACAATGCTTTGTAGCCAGCGGATTTGTCGTGTTCAAATTCCTGTTTTGATGAAATTAAATAAGATAATAATTCAATGTTAAGATAATTTAAACAGTACCTAATACTTATAAGACAACAACGTAATATTAAAAATATTTAGATTAGTGTTACATACCTTCAAGGAGAATTGATTGCTAATAAATGATAAAAGATTCAATGTGTCCATCCAAACCCGACAAATCACCCATGTGCTTATGGATGCAACCCAAGAAACCGGTCCAGCATACGAATGAGCGGTATGGGGAGGCTCCTCTTTCCTGGTCCCGCCATAAATAGTGAAGGCTCTATCCTTCAAATAAAGAAAAGATTCCGCTCCGTGGAGTAACGGTCGAATGACCAGAATTTCGTACTCGACAGTTACTGTAATGTAAAATTTAAAAACATTCTCTATAAGCCCAAAAAAGTGTGCCCAAAAAGAGAATTACCTATAAAAAAAATTTTAAAAATATTAAAAAAACGATGGCTATGTACTTTTACAACAATAAAATGTTGTCTGGTCAAATATTATTTGGAAAATTAATTTACCAAAAGACAGTGTATGCTTAAATTTGTGGCGTGGAAATGGGAGAGAAGGGGGTTTAGTAGTTTAAAGTGGACTTCATAGTCAGGGTGATATTCTACGAGTTTCTTCGGAGAAAAATTAGTCTAAAAGATTGACGACCAGGGTCCTCCAGGACTTTCCTTAATGAATAAATGGTCATGTTTTGTTGCTAACTTTTGGCCGTGAACGATCACTCGAATGGGACCCCATTATTCACTACTAGGTACTTCCTCACGAGAGGGATCCCTGAAAGCCAGTTTGGTCAAGTCCTTTCAAAGTTGAGCAAACATTCTAGCTGTTCAGAACTTGAGCTTCTGCCTCCTCCATTTTTCTCGCCATGCAAATGTTTGGGCCTGCCCGGAGCAAAGATTGATTTTTTCTGAAAATTAAAAAAAATTGGTACAGAATTTTTCCATTTAATTTTTGGATTTTTCGTACTCCGGAGCGTAAAACATCACATTTTCGCACCACTGGGTGGGTTGTGAATTCTTGAGCAATCATGATAGTGTATTGTTGAACAATCCAATACTTGAAACAGTTTTTTGATAATGAAAGTCTGGGAATAAGTTACACGCGAGTTCTCAATCCATGCATCCTGAAGTTGTTGAAAGTTGAAACCGTTCTCACGTTGTCTGGTGGCGATGTTCGAAACCAACGGCGCTAAATTGTGATTCTTCGGTATCATCTTTTCGGGCAAGGATCCGTGAGGCGAAGCCTACGGAGGAAAAGGTCCTAAGCCGTTCCCTCCTCCCAGAAGTTTAGAAGCTCCCTCTCTCCCTCCTCACTACTGTCATCCCCCTAGTGCCAACTTTATCTCTCTCTTCTATTATTAAAGGGAGGTAGTAGTACAACTTTTATTAATCGATATCTTCTGAAAACCAACCAACCTCTCCTTTTCTGAGCTACCCCCGAATCACATGGACGGGTTTCCTTAACCTACCTAACCAATTTCTGTCCTTAAGAGATCTCTCAAAAGTTTCGATTCCTACGGAAAATGTTTATGGTACAAATGTTTTGGGCACAAACAAAAACTTCAAATAGGTAACTTCATAATGCGGATCGAATGTCCACCAGATTGAAGTCCGCCAGAAAATGTATGAAAATCAGCATTCACTCTAGAACGTTTTTGGGAAAACCCCTAATAAAACACCCGGGGCACGAAAAATGAAGGGCTGCAAAGGTGTCCTTTGAGTGGGTATGCACCTCCGTACTTTACGTATGACCTTATCAGAAAAGCCACTTCGTAATGTCCGGCTTAGTTGAAGTCATAAATCTTGACGTACCTAGCAACTAGAGCAAATTTAATTTTTTTTGTTTATTATAATTTGAGCTTTATTAATGATTTTGATGGTGATTGATGTCAGTTTAATATTTCCATTCGTCATTGGTCGTTGCTCGGAATCATGAGTCGGTACCTATATAATCTGTGTTGGTGTAGAATATTACAATATACAAAAATGGCCATACCTCCCTCATTTCTCATTCTTTTTTTCAAATTTCTTGAACTGAAATGTTCGTCTCGGCAATACCTAACACCCTGTTTAATCGGAATTTGAATAACTCCCAGTACCTCCAATACTTCAGCATTTTTAGTGTTTTCTATTTTATTTTTTTCTGGCCACAAAAATGAACCGATTTGAGCGTTCTTGGTCTTAAAATCTTTGTTTTACCTTGCAGAATATGTGGATAATTTTTATATTCCGAAAACTTGGCGTATTTTTATTTTGAGCGAATTTTAAAATTTGCATAGTGAGGTTTTTGATATTTTTGACTTAAACACTCTTAAAAGCAGTCAAAATATGATCGAATTGAGTCACAATTTTACGTTTCAAAATATGGAAGTATTGTGTGATATCTACGCACCACTGGTTATAAATGACCTCAAACGGACACACAGACACTTGTACGGGACGTGATTCTGAGTGAATGTGTATAAGTAAAAGTGTTTTCTGAAGCTCCGTTCCGATTCTCAATTTTTTTAAGATTACAAATACTTCCATTTACTCTGTAATTATGGAAGTAAAATGAAGACGATCTGTCTGCGCCCCCTCAAACGCAGAAAGTCACGCGCTTTCGCCATCTCGGCCATCCCGATTGATGATAACTTTGAACAGGCTATCATGAAGGTTGATTTTTTGTGAAGAATTGTAGAGGCTCGGCCGTTTGAAAAAGGTCCGGTTGCGATCCGCACTATCCACTCTGTACGTAGCGTGAAGTATTCAGTAGCAGGTACTCGTATATCGAAATTCTTCATTAGAGAACCGTCCGATAGGAAGAAATATATTCAGCTGGATTTTAGATCGGCCGGTGGAAAATAACTGAAAACATTTCACTATGAAGGATGAAGTGGATTGGTAACGGGCATTTTATTGCTCCGCGAAGCCCTCGGGGAAAAACGTTTTTCAAAATGCAATGTCCATGTTTCATGTGGGAGAAAAGCGTGGAAAGTATGAATGCAATTGACAAGGGAGAGGAAAGGTTTGTTGGCTCGTTCGGCTCGCATTCATTCTTGTGCATTGTAAAAAGGGGCCCCACCGAATAAAGTCTACTCGTTCCAGTTCTTAGTTCAAACCTACTTGAACCGTACTTGAAGCGCTATTGAAAGAGATTTTTTAAAAATCGAAAAGCACTGAAATCGAGTTTTGCTTTAAAAGTTCCTCCATCAAAATAAGAATTTTATGAAAATCCCACTGATACGTCTGTCAAATGCTTAGCGTAAGGCTCTTAAGGCTGATCAACTATTTCAGATAGGTCAAGAATAAATCGAGCTTTAAAATTGTTTTTATGCTTCTCGATCTCTTGAATATGAAGTCAGTGGTAGCAGTTATCGTAATATCAGTCAGTTGGACGCACCAACACTTGGCCAATTGAGTAAGCATGATGCTTATGCATGGCAACTTTAGCTAGTTGTAATTACAAAACTGAGGTATATACATATATGTACTAATGTGAAATTGATTCGAAGGTATATGTACTAATTCGAAGGAACGCAAATAACAATGAGATTGAGTACTATTAAGAGTAGGTAACTGACAAAGTTATGTTCCCAAAATTAGAATCAATTTTAATCATGATGTTGCTGGTTTTTTGGGTATGTTATTCCCAAGGTGCATCAAATGAGTTGGAAATGAACTTGGAAATTTGGCTCATTAGAAAATTCCCCCCTATGGTCCAGTAGTTAAGGCCTCTCTTCGGGTACGCATTTTAGGTCATTGGTTCAATTTGGACAAAACATTGGAGTTACAGGTCCCGCTATGGTCTTAAAATGAAAATTACCAAATTCGGCTGTCTCCCGAAGTTTTGCGTAGGATGATTCCTGGTGACAAAATCAGAGTAAAAAATAGGTCGAAAGTCAGCAATTCCGCTTTTGGAAAATCGGCAATTTTCTCAAAGCTGTATTTCCGGAACTGCTGCAACTTCACAGTGATACTAAAGCTCAAATTATAGTACATTTTATGTGAGTTTTGTCCCCTGAGTACAAGATTTCCGATTTTGGGTAAAATTACTGGCAGGAGCTCAACTCCTAAAAAGAAAAGAAAATATAAAATAAAAAGAAAAATCGAGGAATGATTTCTTAGGGAGGAACCGACCACGATATCAGATGCTAAAAAACGTTCAACATTTTACTTACTGTGGCGGGGCACGAAACCAAAAATTCCTAAGTACAAATAATTGGTAGCACCGTGAATTTTGCGCATTTCACAGCCGAAATTCGCATGTTCCCCTGAGACACTGCATCCGTAACTGATGGGTTCTACAGCATTCACGCCGTTCAGCGGTCACTTGGCACAACTCTTCCGCCGCCGCCGCTTCCGACTCCTCCACCCTCCCCTCCGGCGACTACTTCCGTTCGTCTTGTCAGTCAAGATGCTCTAAAAAGGGATGACGATAACCGCCCGGCCCCCCCACCTCCACCTTCATCTGCCCTGTCGGGATCCATTGTTACGCTTCCTTCACCCGCCGCAGCCAATAGCCTTTCCCCGCTACCCCTAAGAATCTGATGTTGATCGCTTTGATCTGTTCTTACCTGTCAAATTTTCGATAGATGCGCTACAGGTGGACCTATGATTGTTCATTATTGTCACGCTTCTCTGATAGGATATTCTACTGTCCAAAAGTGAAAAGTCGGGTGTGCCCATAAGTCGAGCCTGGAGAACCAGTGCGTGGATGGATGGCTTCAGCGATAACGACAGCATCGGCGAGATGCTTGGATCGATTTACGTAACTTTTATTGGCTAGGCGTAAGTTTGATTTATTAGTGAATTTTTCTGGGATTGAAAGTTATCCTGTCGACTTGAAACTGAAGGAATGGCTTTCGGTGAAGGCCGCGCGGTCGAAAGCGCTCAGGCCAATGGTAAGGAAGGACAACAGGTAATATCATCCACGTGGGCGATATCATAGACCTTAAAGTACCTGCATTCGAGAAATCATGAAAACCCATCTTTTATGCATCCTATTTTTACCCGCATTCAAACAAAACTTTTTCCATGAAATCGATTGATAATCGCCAAGACTGCTCCGCTTTGGAGGGTTGTGTCCCGGTGTCCCCACGATCGTGTAGGGGACGGCCAGATGTCCCGCTTCGAGGGAAAAGCCCCGCTTTGGGAAGGCATCCTCTAAAAAATTAGGTACCTTCCTACCTATTTAAGTACGAGGTACCTACTCGATGATCCCTTTTTGCATAAAATTCAGCAGATTTGAGCGTTCTTGGTCTCAAAATCTTTGTTTGAATGGTGAAGAGGAAGACGAATCTCTATCTTCCAAAAATGTAGCGAATTTTTTTTTGGCGAATTTTATAAGATATCAGTCTCATAATCTCTGATAATTATCAGTCTCATCATTGATGAGTCATCAATCTCCAATCAGTTTACCACTCGAATAATTATTTTGGTTAGGTTCCTACCTAATCTGTGTCATTTTATTTGGTTCTTATTGATTCGTTATAATTTACCTAAATTAGGTAGTGTATTAAATACACTTGATATTCATTTTTATACCAACTTTGATATATACCTATTATATATACAAATATATAGGTACCTATACCTATTGTTCATTTCACAGCGTCCCGCTTTTGAATTTTGGATACCTGGTCACCTTAGTCATAATTTAAGAGGCATTCCCCAATAGGCCATTACAGGAAAAAATATACGCCGCTTGATTTCCCCTTAAACGTCTTAGTTGCATCCAATTTCAGGAAGGATTGTAATGTATTTATTTCTATGTTCCAGAGTTAAAAACTGGGCCCTCAAATTCGGTAAAGAGCTCTGGGAATTCGGAAGGCAGTTCACGAAAATGAACGAAATTCAGCGGGTGAGTTTATTCATGTATTTATTTTTGTAATATTCATAATGACTCGAATAAAACGAGGTTTCTTAAATTATAAGTTCCCACAATAAATAAGGGCCCCCATAATACAAGGGACTACCAATATGACATATTGTGTTAGTCCAGTTGACCAAAATGTTTGCCCAGCTGAAATATAAATAGCATAAAACTGAGCGTAGAGCCCAATTGGTATACAATCATACACCAATAATTGGTTAATAACAATGTTATATTAGTATATTAATAATAATAAATATTAATTAATACAATTATTACGCCACGGGCTCCCTAGAGGGTTCTTCCAGTTCCGTTGTAATAATTATCTGCCATCCGGTGGGCAGTTGGTCCGAGTACAATCCTAATTCCAAAACGTTGAGCCGAATCGAGAGGTTTACGAGTCAAAAACCGTCGCCCTACAATAACAGTAGCCCATTAGCTTGTTTGCGTAGTCGTCACTTCTGTCGTCCGACTATACCGTTGGGCAGATTATTTCAGCTGATTTTCTACAGGCAGCCTCCCTCAAACGGCCACGTTATATTTTAGTCATTAACATGTAGACGAAATTGAAAAACGGGCTTTTTAAATTACCCTTGAGTCTATCAACGTATGGTACGTTTTTTTTTTATTAATCGGATTACCTGCATAAGGATTAATTGGGGATTACCTGCATAGTTTACATCGTAATCCACTTAGGATCCCTGAAGCCTTCAAATTAATCGAAATATGGGTAATCAATTCGATACAAAATGTTACGTACCTACCAACACCTTGAAACCCACTGGTTTGGAGAACTTTAATGAAAATTATCGAAGATGTTCAGTTTTATTGATGTATTTTGTTAATGAGGTTGATTCGATGGGAAGAAACAATCTCAACAAAAAAAATAATACGATTTTGAATTAAGTTTTGAAATTACGAGGAACCTATAGGTACCTATCACAGGACCCTTTCACTGAATAGTCAAAGGGTCCTACGATATATATAGTTTGGTAATCATTTCGGGATTCGCTGTCAACATCATTTTATTTTTCAATACCTACCTATTAGGGTGGAGCGAAAATCAAAATGAATTTTTTTCTTCTTCCAACGGGGCTAATTTGCTGCAATATGTTCTCAATGAGACGTGTGCAAAACAATTTTTCAAAAACTCAATCCCTTCAGTTCCCACATGTGTCTATAAGATTCGGGGTTTTGTGTTTTTTTCAGTGAATAACTCTTCATTCAAATCAATTTTTCAAGAAAGTATGCTTTTTGGGGTCTTTTAAGATGGCCAGCTTGAAAACAGGTCCCACGCAATGCTGAAGAAGGTCAACAAACTTGAAACCAAGAAGAATTTGAGGGAATGTCTGGTTTTGCTTGTTTTACTCCTGTATGGTGTTTTGACGTTCTCGCTTCGTATTATTAGTATTTTTTGTGGCTTTAATGAGCCTTCAAACATTTTCTAGACAGTTGTAAAACAAAGGAGATAACTTTTTTAAGGTTCAAAATACATTTCAGTTAGTTTCATAATTTTTTTTTAAATTTAATTCCTCAAAGTTTCAAATTTGCCCCTCCTTGTACTTCAAGTCGGTTGTGGGAACTGAAGGAATTTTTTATTGTGCCCGAAGTTTTTTGATTCTTCATCAGGAAGGCAAAACGCAACAAAAGCGCCCTGTTGGAACGTGAAAAATGAAAAAAAAAATTATTTTCTCGATTCTCGCTCCACCCTACTACCTATGTCAATTATTTTTTACTTGTTAGTTTTTCATGGAGTCGGTTTACTTTTTTTTTGCTCATTTTTGCTCACTTTTTAGTTTCTTAGACTATAAAAACAAGCTGTCATGCGCAAAATTTCAACAAGAAAATTGTTTAAGATTGCATTACATTTTTGACTGATATTATTTCCATAAAAATTGAAAAAATAGTGTTACAAATACGCTCAAAAAATTTCAAACAACATGGTACACGCTTCTTCGAAATTGAAACAACCCTTTTTCTCAGAAGGGAAAACAATCAACGTATTTGTTTAGTCATAGCCACTCAACAGACCCATAGATTTGGCTGAAATTGTTGGGTCGCATTTTAGTTCCTCGATACCACGACGTTCTAGCTCAAGGCTAAAGCAGGTTCCATTCCAACTATGTTTCAAGGCGGGAAAGCAGAAAAAATGAAAAAGCGCCAATAACTCGAACGTTTGAACACCTGAAAAAGCAGCGGTCAGATTCGGATTTAGCACACTAAAAAACAATGGATGGCTTAATGGATTTTTCCCAAGGCGCGTGAAAGTGAAATTCTTTCTGTATGCAAAACTGCGTTATCTAAGGCATAATTTTCACTAAAAATATTCATTTAGAGGCTATAAAAATTTATTCAACTCAGGTCAAGGTTGCATCTCAAACGTCTCTACCGCACAGCCTGTGGCAGTAAATATAATTATCGTAATCTAGTCCTGGACTATGTGCGGATTCAGATTTGAAATTTTGAAATAGGGTGCGTTATACTAGTTACTTTCTGGTTCACATATAATTCCAGCTCTATCGAGCTCGAGCTCCAGGCCGAATCGATGTCTCGCCTGAACGATCCGTGACGAATATTAGGCGCGCATAAGTGTGCGTGTAGACATGTGAGTGTTCTGTCTGTTAGTGGGTGTCTCACGTGCACTAAAGCAGCCGCAATTAAGGTGATGTTAAGGGGACACGCACGACGACGTATTGAGCCGACCTGAATGCAGCAGGTTGACAAAGCCCGATGAGCCCATACCCAAATCCATTCGGTCGCCGATCCCCAGGGTGTTGGGCAGTGGAGCTGGATGACTCAAATAGCACAAAATCGACGGCATCGGTGGGTCAAAAATATATAGATTGACTTCCAACGTTCAGGGATCGCGAATTGGAATCGACTGCTAAATCGGGAAATTGAAGCCTAAATTCTTACATTTCGATTCATTTGGTATACCTACATTTTACTTCCATATTTACAGAGTCCATGGAAGTATTGTAATCGTCCTAAAATCGAGAATTGGAACGGAGCTTCAGAAAAACGGTTGTTACTTATACACATTCACTCAGAACCACTTCCCGAACAAGTGTCTGTGCGTCCGTCTGTCCGTTTGTGGTCATTTACACAAGTAGCTCCCTCAACTCTCAACCTTTTTTCAAATTTCTTGACTTGAAATGTTTGTATCGGTCTGTTCAATCGGAATTCGAATAATACACAGTACTTCCGATATGTTTGCATTTTTGGTGTTTTCTATGTTACACATATGAACCGATTGAGCTTTCTTGGTCTTAAAATCTTTGTTTTACCTCGCAGAATATGTGGCTATTTTTTATATTCCGATAACATGGCGTGTTTTTATTTTAGGCAAGTTTTAAAATTTTCATAGTGAGTTTTTTGATATTTTTGACCTAAACACCCTCAAAAGCAGTCAAAATATGATCAAATTGTGTCACACTTTTACTTTTCAAAATATGGAAGTATTGTATGTTACCTATCTACGCACCACTGGTTGTCGTTTAAGTATTGAAGAATGTTCCGGAAAATCGACTCAAAAGCGAATCCCTCGTGGGCGAATGAATTACAAAAATATTCGAAAATCCCGGACGGCCAACAAATTTTTCGCTGATTCGGATTTCACGCGAACCATAAAATATTTAGGTGGTGCTGAATTTCTTCCTCTGACCGATCGACCATTTTCAAAGAATGGACCGTGCCAAAAAAAAAAAGAAAAAAAAAGTAGGCATAATTTTCGGACTTGCTCGAGTCTAGAATTGGCCAAAAGTTAAAGGCGCTCGTTTGGCTGTCGTAATCGGGCCGTTTCGCGTTTATTAATTTTTCGCCGCTTGAGTTGAAAGTTCGAAGAGCTAAAAGACTCGGGTGCTATCCCAAAAAGGGGCCTTCGAACTGAGCTGTATTTTAGCCGAGTCGGACGTGTTCAGACTTGAGAAAATGTGGTTGTTTTGTTATGAGCAACAGTTTGCTTGGTGGCAAGAGCTTGTTTATTGCTCAATCCCCTTTTTTGTAAAGATTGGGCCCCTTTTCTTCTTATTCTCTCCTTATTCGCGCCGCGCCGTCGGGGTAAAAGTTTCCCCCCTTTCGCTCCTTTCCGTTAATGGGATTTGGGCAGGCAATATGAAAGATGTTAGACTAGAACGTCTCTCTCCATTCATCTGGAGTAATCTAACGACTCGAGGGCTTTTGTGAATTGAATGAAGACACGAAATATTCAATTTGCCTCGAGTCATGAACTCGATTATGAATCATGCATAACTTTTACTCCGTGTCGCTAATATTTGTCGCTAATGGTGCCGCAGAAATCTAGTGCTGAGTATGACCGAGTTTCTTTCAGAATAAATACTCTTGCATTCTGCACAGAATTTACTGCAGTAAATTGACTTGTTTTTCAGACCTTAAGAGAGTATATGATGTAACAATGATTATGGAATAGTATAATGTAATTACGAGGATATGATTTGAGTCATGTTATTTCCATATTCACACGGTAAATGGAAGTATTGTAAAATTGTCTGAAAATTGGCCTTAGAAAAAAAAGCTTTGAACTCTTACGCTACAGTTTATTATTCATTACCTAAGTCTCTTACTGTCTTAAGATTCTTCCATCATTTCCCAGATTTGCTCCCTTGCTATTAGTTTTTCAACTTTCTCAAAACTGTTGTGAAAATTGAAAAAAGTCGGAATTCACTCTCTCTAAAACGTTGTTCTAAACTACTAGCCTTCCACGATACTACAAATTATTTTTTAATCTAAAACATATTTTCAAAAACTTAGGAGACCTGAATGAGATTTTGACGGAGCGGCTTGAGGTAGCGGAAGAAATTCGGGCCTATCGGGAACCAAAATTAATTTTTTTCTGAAAATTTCAAAACAAATTTTAGCTATTACTGAGGAAAAATTGCGGGCACCGGACTGACAGAATTTTTAATTTTAATTTAGAACTCAGAATTTTGATTTAATTCTAGTTCCCCTTTAGTTTTTCCAAACGTAACTATCAAATTTCCATGGGAGAGGGTCAACTGTTTTCTGCGTTTTTTTGTTAAATAATAAACCAAAATTATTGTTGAGGTGAGGGAGAAAGCAGTAGCCCATCGTACTCTCATATTGCTTTAATCTCCTAGCGCTTTCGCCCCACTGGGCCTCTTCAGGGAGCTACATTTTTTATATGTGATGGTATTCCTTCCCACACAGGGGGTACCGTTATCTTGTAAGTATCACCCTGAGGGGGGGGGGGTTCAGTGGTCTAGTGTAGTATAAAAGATAGAAAAATATACGCTATATATATACAATTAAGAAACAAAAAGGCAAACGATTAGGAGCAACGCGGAAAACAAAACATTCAATTTCAAAAAATGCTTGAAAGGTTAAAATTTGGCATTCAACAGCATATCCGGCTGGCGTTTTCCAACCCTATTTTCCAACTTTTTTTCTTGGATATGCTGAGATTAATACGTGCGGTTTGCTAAGTTTCGTTCCACTTCGAGTTGAGTTTCAAAAGAAAAGATAAATTGGTATCTCATCTGGTACCACGATGAGTGTAGCAGTCAGAGCAGCCATCAAAATTATCGATGCTGTTTTACCATGACGTTGATAACCAGCTCAAATTCGGACATTGTCGGCGATATTTCATCGCACCCAGGCCTTTCCATCTTCGGTAGTTGGGTTTAGGGTCAGTCGGCCTTCTCTGAATTTAGCTTGGAAGACTTGAGGTAGTCTCGAGTTTGACTCTTATCGTCATCCTGGCTCGGGCCTGGTACGGACTTGGAAGTTTCCCTATTAAACTAGCTACAGCTGAATCGCGATGGAATATAATTACCTGTACCGCGATCGAGCCAGCATAGGCCGTTATGACGGAAAGCTATCTCCTACTTTCAAAAGTCAATATACGATTTTTAGTTCGTGCTAACCTAAGTTTCCGTGTGCCCCCATCTGTAAGCGCTTTTCAAAAATATGTCATAATATCCTTAAATTAGAGCTATTTTTTATTCAGGTAGGTAGCACGGTGAGTACTTCGATCTTAGGCGGGCTCCAAAATTTGCGTAACGAAGTTTTCGGCATTTTTTATCTTAGTCGCCTTCAAAAGAGTCAAAATAGAAGCATTTTAGTGAAAAAAATTCATATAGGCCTTCATCTGCTTTGAATAATTTTTTTGCTCTTCAAAAATGGTTTGGTGAATTTATTTTGCATAGGTAATACGAACAAAAATGAAAACTTTTTTAAAATATAACTCTGTATAAAATAAACCCATCTTACATACTAGCTCTCCGAATAAAATTCGGCAACTTTAGAAAAGAATTGACAGCCTTAGGGTAAATACATTCAAGACTTCTTGAGCGATTTGAATGGTTTATCATTTAAAAATACCTAAACCCAATCCGTCGATGTTTTACCAAGATTCTTTGCCGAAAATACGAAAAATTCTATCCCCGAGAAAATTCAAAGGAACAATTTCGGAACCTTGCGGAATTCTCTTCGTGATATTTTGGTTTCCCTCGTGTACGCTCTTGGTCAAAATTCGGGTGATGCACCCTGCACAAAAGTCAATGTGCAGCTGCAGAGCTTTTCATTATTTCGTAGAAAGTAAAAGACGCAGTGAGAGCTAAATGCGAGAAGTGTAGTCACTTTCTTAGCTCTCACACCCTCGTTGTGACAAGAAAGCACCTCTGTTGCACTTCTCCTAATGAAATTTCGTCCTTCCCTCCTCTATGTACAGTTTGGGATAATATAACGCAATGACACCTGAGCAGGAATTTTTCGAAGTGTTCCTGAACAGCACCTCAGCAAAGTACCGCTGTTCCTTTTTCATGGGAATACTGTATAATCCTGTTTTTGGGGTTGGTACTGGCCTTTGAAAATATGAGCCGCTAGGCCGACTGCATTATCAAGCCAGAGAATGTACTAATTTAACCGGAAAACATAATATATATTGAGGCCCTGGAGTAGCTTGAGGCATCAACTCCAAAAAGTCGTTTTTGGTTTATTATTCAATAATAAACCTTTCTAATCGCTCGAGGAAAATATCTTTCCCCCTTTCTCCTTAAAATTTGATGGTTTACGTTTCAAGGTACGTAGAATCTAAGATTCGAACAAAAAAATTCTGTCCGTCCATGCGCACTTTTTTTTAGAGCTGGCTAGATCTAGAATTTTTAAATGTTCAGGGTACATCAACCTTGGTTACGGACAGGCCCAATTCTTTAGCCAAGTCACTGCCTTAACTCCACAACGCTCAAGTTTTGAAAAATGCATATTTCTAACTGTATACCTACACATCGAATATCTTGATATGTTTTAGAAGTACCACGAGCACGATGCCGAAGTTGCTCGGAAAGACGGCCTCATATTAATCCGAGAAATGGCTTCAGAAGTGAAGAACATGATGGACATCAAAATGAACTCTGTCATGGTGAGTGGAAGTGCTTAATAGATACGTTTTGTTGGTGCAGTTTGCTCCAACTTGATAGTCCGGTAAATCCGATTAAAAAATTAAAGTTCCAATGCGGCATTAGTATAGTACATTTGTTAAGGTGATGCCGCGGGTTCGATTGATTATTAACTTCTATATTACTAATTTTTTATTGTGAAAAACTAAAAAATGGCTCACCAAACTTGCAATAATTCCTAAATGGCTAACGCTGCCTTCGTCACGATGTTCTCATTCGATTCAGCACCAAAAAATCCATAAAGACTAATTAAAAACTACTAAAACATCCTGAAAAGACGAATTTCCTCCCACTTTAACAGCTGCTTTATAGGCCTTAATATTAAGGTAAAGATGTTAGGACCAACATGGACCTGGCTACATGGCTATTTTCAGATCTTAATTCTCTTGGAACCCCTGAAAAAATGTACCTACCCATATCACTGATGTACTTAATAACATTTTTTTGGCTATGAACTGTTGCAGCGAATAATGGAGTCAGCTGAGCAGGCTGCTCTTAGCCACCGTTTGGACGCCGAGGGTTCGTCGGTGAAATTTGTAAATAGCCGTTTGCTGCGAAAACAACTTCTCGAACTGAACCGGCACTTCGACCAGCGGCACGTCAATACGTCGCACAGTTCTGTCATCGTGCCGTCGTTCACTGTTGATACAGGTAACGTAAAGTTCCAATGTATGGATTCGCTTTTGAAATAGTATTGTACAGAAATCGTCTTGATGGTCGGCAAAGCTTTTGCGATCTTTGTAAATGCGATTTTTGGTCGAAATCGTAATTGATTTTTACGAACGATTACAATACTTCCATATTTACAAAGTAATATAGAAGTATTGTAATCGTCCTAAAATCGAGCATCGGAACGGAGCTTCAGAAAAAACTTTTACTTAAACACATTTACTCAGAATCACTTCAAGAACAAGTGTCTGTGTGTCCGTTTGTCCGTCTATGGTCATTTACAAAAATGGACATAGCTCCCTCAATTCTCAACCTTTTTTCAAATTTCTTGAAGTGAAATGTTTGTCTCAGCAAGATCTAACACTCTGTTTAATCGGAATTGTAATAACTCATAGTGCTTCTAATATATTTTTATTTGTAGTGTTTTCTTTTTTTCCCGCCACAAAAACGAACCGATTTGAGCGTTCTTGGTCTTACAATCTTTGTTTGACCTCGCAAAATATGTGGACATTTTCGATATTCCAATAACTTGGCTTATTTTAATTTTAGGCGAGCTTTAAAATTCGCATAGTGAGTTTTTCGATATTTTTGGCCTCAACACCCTCACAAGCAGTCAAAACATAATCAAATTGTGTTAAAAATGTACTTATCGAAATGTGGAAGTATTGTGTGTTATCTCCGCACCACTGGTTCTCTTATTATGGCCGTAATAATTTTGTGGAAGCGCCGGGCTATCGATTGTTGAGGGAAATCAACCGTTGAAATAACCCGGAACTCATCTTGAGGGGGTGGAGGCCGGGCTAATTCCATATGTACGGCTGACTGTAATCGACTGGAGTCTAAGCGTTGAATGATAGGCTCACTAGTCCTAGCTGAACTCGTAGCTTGTTTGGGTCATTAGTTTCGGACGGATCGCATTTCGCACAAATCGATGTTGTACTCGACGACCATTTCGGCAAACAAGTGGGGGCCGGTACGGGGCATTACACTCACCTTACCATTGTGCCTTCATTTTGTCAGTGGTCGGGGTTGGAAACTTGCGGGGGTGGAAGATGCATTGTTTGGCTGGAAGGGCACGCATTGTGGAAATATATCCCCTCCTCTAGGAACCAGCTGCACCTCCAACTTGTTCGACAAATAGAATGTCAAAAACAATATTGAGTTCACCAAGTACGCTTGCGTTGTGCAATCACCCGACGAAATACTTGTTTTATCTGAATAGAAATAACTTGAAGGTAGGTTAGAATTTATCCCATACTTTCCCAAAATACGAGTTGAGCTATGCGCTACAGGAAGCAGAACTTCAGGGAGGGTCGTTTCGGGAAAACATAGGGTACAAAGTTTCATGACTGTTATTTATGTATCGCGTGTACTGAATCCTAATTTCAATACCCCAAACCCCTAAAACCTCAAAACTATAATTTGTAAAATTTTTCTCCATTTTTGGGCATTTATTGAAACTGAAACTCAATGTCGTACTCCATCACAAACTAAAAATTCGAACTGAAAGAGATACTCAAACTGATAGTACTGAAAATCAGCTCGAGTCCGAACTCAAACTCGAACTGACGCTCAAAGTCAAACTGAAAATCAGACTCAGAAACTCAAACTCAAACCAAACGGAAACCAAAAACTCAAACTGATACTGAAAATCAAACTCAAACTGAAATTCAAAGTCAAACTCAAACTGAAAACGAAAATAAAACTCAACTGAAATACAAATCGGAATCTAACTCACAATTAAATTCAAATTGAAACTCGAACTCTAAGTCAGACTCAAACTGAAACTGAAATTCGACCTCAAACTGAAATTCAAGTTGAATCTGAAACTCTTTGTCTTAAACTGAAACTTGAACTCAAACTGAAATCCAAAACTGAAACTTGAACTCAAAGTCAGACTCAATCTGAAAATGAAAATCAAATTCAAACTGAAATTCAAATCGAAACTCGAACTCAAAGTCAGACTTAAACTGAAACTGAAAATCAAACTCAAACTGGAAATGAAAATTAAACTCTAACTCGAAGTCAAACTCAAACTGAAGTTCAAGTTGAAACTGAAACTCATTGTTATACTCCATCTCAAACTCGAACCCAAACTGAAATTTAAATTGAAACTTGAACTCAAAGTCAGGCCCAATCTGGAAAATTTCATTTAATGAAAATCAAACTAAAACTGAAACTCAAAGTCAAACCCAAACTGAAATTCAAGTTGATTCTGAAACGCAATGTTATACTCCTTCTCAAACTCTTACTGAAAATTAAACTCGAACCCAAACTCAAAGTCAGTCTCAATCTGGGAATGAAAATCAAACTCAAACTGAAACTCGAAGTCAAACTGAAGTTCAAGTTGAAACTGAAACTCAATGTATACCCCATGGATGGAGTATCCATCCCAAACTCAAACTCAAACTGAAATTCGAATCGAAACTCGAACTCAAAGTCAGACTCAGACTGAAACTAAATATCAAACTCAAACTGAAACTCAAAGTCAAACGCAAACCCAAACTGAAATTCAAGTTGAAACCGAAATTCATTGTCATACTCAAGCTGAAACTCAAACTGAAATTCGAACTGAAACGGAGTTTCTGCTTCAGTTTGAGTTTCAGTTTCAGTTTGAATTTAAGTTTCAGCTTGAGTCTGACTCCGAGTTCGAGTTTCAATTTGAATTTCAGTTTCAGTTTGCATCGGCGGTTTCAGTTCGAGTTTCAGTTAGTTTCAATTTCAGTTGGCATTTCAGTTTGATTTCGAGTTTGATGTTCAGTATCTGTTCGAATATCGGTTTGAATTTCAGTTTGACTTTGAGTATTAGTTTGAGTTTCAATTTGAGTTTTAGTTTCAGTTTCTGTTCAAGTTCGAATTTCAGTTTGAGATTGAGCTTCAGTTTCAACTTGAATTTCAGTTTGAGTTTGAGTTTGAATTGTTGTTTGATAGGGAGTTTCGAATTTCAATTCGAGTGCCTGTTCAGTTAATTCTCGTTAGTGTATCCGCATTAATTATGTTACCTACACATTTTCCATGGTTTACTATGACTTCGGTTCCAGTAGGTGTTAAAAATGGGTTTCTGGTACATCGTGTAGCGAGGGCAAATATAAATTGGCAAGTAATCTTCTTGATGTTTAAATTACTAATTTAGCGCACAGATCTGTCGACATCCACAAATTGCCGGTTCGGATGGCTAACGAACTTAGCCAACGATCATAAGGCAAAAACTTACTACATAGGTACCTAGATAGAAACATTTGCTCAAATAAAAAATTTTGTTCAGAAACCTTAGTGTACGTTTTCAAAACATATCCCTTCATTTTCTTCCCGATCTATCAAGTAGTTTAAAATGAATAGGGGAACATACGCACAGATAAACGGACGAAGGATAGATTTCTTCGCTAGAGTCTATGCCTGGGCAAATGTCCCGAGGAAAATGTCTTTCCTGACCCGCTGACACAAGTCTTTTTTTCTGACTACCCATATTTGCTTACCCGTTTTGAAAATGTGAGCAAACATTCTGAATAAAGCGCTGAATTCTCGGTATCTCTATAAATAGCCGATCTTGCATATGCAATACCCGCAACGTATATCGGTCTTGAAGGGTGGGTATGGCTGAGTTACGTGGTCCTGCCTACCAGTTCATAATAATTATTATATTATATAGGTAATATATTATATTATATATACAAATATCCATATTATATTATAATATATTATAATATATTATAATATATTATAATATATTATATAATATTATTGTTATAATAATATTATTATTATGTATGATATTACATAATATCATATGATAGTACATATTATGTATTATATAATCAATATATTATGATATGTCAAAATCAATGTATTATGATATGTATGATAAGCTTATTTCACCACACTATTAATACTTTTCGTTAAATAATGATTATGTTGATTGTAATTATCAACGTCTGACCAACATCTACTAACAAACATAAAACTCAGCGGGATTTCGAACGGTTTTTCTGACGTTTTTCTGATAGCGACATGTTTCAAACTCAACTAACCCTTTTAAATAATGATTTTTCGAGACAATTGTATTGAGCTTCCAATGTGTGTCCGTCTGTGGTCATTTACAAAAATGGCCATATCTCCCTCAATTCACCCTCTAGCTCACCTTTTTTCGAATTTCTTGAACTGAAATGTTTGACACCCTCTTTAATCGGAATTTCAATAACTCACAGTATATTATAGTTTTTGATATATTAAATATATCAATAAATATAGCAAATTTTGCTTTTTTTAAGTTTTTCCTATTTTTTTTTCGGCCACAAAAATGAACCGATTTGAGCGTTCTTGGTCTTAAAATCTTTGTTTTACCTTGCAAAATATCTGGATCTTTTTTATGTACCGAAAACTTGGCGTATTTTTATTTTGGGCGAGTTTAAAAATTGGCATAGTGAGTTTTTTCTTGAATTTGCGACCTAAACACCCTCAAAAGCAGTCAAAACATGATCAAATTGTATTGTGTGTAATCTGCGCACCACTGGTTTTTCTGATTAGATTCACTTGCGCAAGTGACATTATTTGATTTGACGTATTCATTTCAGACGTTCAAGTGGCCAACGCCCTCAGATGGTCCGAACATTTGGACCCGGTGTTCGTCAACAACTACGAGGTCGACCCTGCGCTTTCGTGGCAGTACTTCGGCAGTTCTACCGGCTTCCTCAGGAGGTTCCCAGGTAAGTACCTTAATATTTATTCTTTTACTTCTTCGATGACCACTATTTTTTCTTTTACAGAAAAATCGCAATAATTCGGGTCACACATTGATGTCTCGAGAGTAATTTTGGATGTACGGTCAATCTTGTACCATGAAACAATGCAAAATGTTGCTACCATAACGAGCAAGTGGAATACCCTAACGATATACTTGCGTGCATAGGATCTAGCGGTGAAAGCCAACGACAATGGCATACGGTATTGAAATATATTGAGTATGGGACGACCTCTATCTTGAAGGGCAATAAACACAGCGGTGTGAGGATAGAAAGCACGAGTACGTATATCCCTAATTCAATTTATAAAGCCTAAGGTTTTTAAAGAGGAGTTTTGTGAGACCGGTCTGTAGGGATGTAATTGCACTAGGTGTATTCCGTCCTCAATTAGCATAATTTTCCCTCAGTCGAAATCACCAGCGATGTCGACTGAGATACCTTGCTATCTTGACAAAGTCGTGCTGGTTTTTAGTTTTGATTGATAGTGGCACATCAAGCTTTTGACTCAGAGTCCAAAATCCTGATCAACTTATTTCACTCTATCGATTTCGATCTGTCGACTCTTACTTTTTTCAACAATGCACCCCTAACTTCTGCGTAGCTTATACGCTTTGGTTTTTCGACGTTGCGTCACAGGAATTGAGATTTCGATTTATCAAATGGTCGACGTTCTGTTGCGCCCGACGATGTGACCCCTAAACGTAATTCCCGAAATTTTCCCTCTCCCCACGCGGAGTATCGACGATTGAGTCACTTTAAAATTCCAGCAGTAAATGAAAAGCGATGGGTGTAAAGTCCTTCCCGGCAGGCGAGGGAGGGAACAC
Organism: Nesidiocoris tenuis; assembly: GCA_036186465.1. Taxonomy (NCBI): domain Eukaryota; kingdom Metazoa; phylum Arthropoda; class Insecta; order Hemiptera; family Miridae; genus Nesidiocoris; species Nesidiocoris tenuis. The sequence goes on from AP028910.1 coordinate 10,756,106, forward strand.
TGACGAGCTCAAAAGGAGCCACATTCCGGAGGCAGCATAGCCACCGGCGCAGTCTCTCTGAATCCCTCAGTCCGCGGTGTAACCTTCTCCTCCACTGGCTCCGATATGAGCACAAAAGCACGTGACCTATGCGGCCCGGTAGACGAGCTCTTGCAGCAGCAGGTTTTCCCTTTAATGTTATCAATCTTCATTTAACTACTCTGGTCGAGCTATCTTCTTTGACAGGTCCACTGTTCCTACCATGCCCTCCCCCCTTCCGCCTCATGGATCAGTGAATTGAGTTCCAATTTGTTTTCAAGCATTGCAAGTTTTCCGGCTGCGAGTTAAATAGTCGCGTATTAATTTATCGACCGACTTATCAACGACAATTGGCAATAAAAATAATAATAAAGTTACGATCCCCAGTCCTGGAACGCTTTGTGCTTATTATCCAAAAGTTCACAGTCTGATGATGGAAGTCAGAGCATTCAATGCATCACAATTGTTCAATAACATGTTGAGTAAGAAGTCCTAGCCTTGGTCCGGGGGTTTATGGAAAATATCGGTTCCAAATCAAAAAGGACAAACTCACTTCTTGTACACTCGGGGTCAACACAATAATTGTTACCTCACTTCGGAAGCCCACAGGTGATAATCGGATCGTCGAAAATTTTTGGAGCGAATGGCTTCGGAATCGATTACTTTTCAAGAGTTTATTGGCTCTTCCACCCCAAAAATCTTTTTAAAAGAATTAAAGCCTCTGGGTTAAAAAAAAGTGCTTTGGGCCGCATTAACCCTTACTGCTCGTCAATTTTTAACTGCCGTGCACCCCATTATTCTACAAATTTTGGAGGCGCTTTAACATTATGAATATAGAAAGAAAACGGTCGGAAAAATTTTAATGTTTTTGAAGAACAGTGGCACATGACAAAGTGAATTACAGTCTGGTTTTTGGAGCTTTTTTGGCGTTAGTTACATAGCCTGGCTAGTAAACATCGCACATTCCCTGGCTGGGACGCTGGTGGGGTAATCTGTGGTTGGAGGAGTCGCTCGATTCTGGTCATCCTTGGTATCTTCTGGGCTTCTAGGAACGATAATCGGGGTGATGAGGGATTATTTTGTCGAAAAGGCAAAATACGAAAAATTACATCAAAAAATAAACGTAAAAAAATTTGAAAAAAAAAACAGTTATCTTGGGGCAGCCACGACAAGAAAAATGATCATTCAGGAATGCTGAAGATATAAATTCGTTCTTTGGAAGTTTCCCATCATTAAATGATGCAAATTTTGTGCATTATTTTAAATCGGTCTCAACCCCCAAAACTATCATGAGCGGCATTACCCGATGCACGACAATGCCCCTCGTTCCCCTACTCGACACGGATCTCCACTTTCAGGAAGTATATTCGTGGTGTATGAGAATGGAATCTCCAACCTTGGACCGATGCTTCGTATTATTTTCTAGTAAATCCTCGAACAGGGGGTAGGTCAAGTATAACAAAATTTTTAAACTTACCAATCGTGGGACTCACCTGTAGTTTTTGTTGGTAAAATACGCCTTATGCATTCAGTTACCCTTACATCAGTTTCAAACTTAAGATCCTATAATTTATTTACTTTTCTGCGTTGCAGCGATGCAGTGGCCTCCCGAGGAATCGACAAGCCAGAAGGACCTGCACGATTTTAGAACGTCCAACTGGTTCGTGGGAGCGAGTACAAGCCCGAAAGACCTAGCAATCATGATGGACGTATCCAGCGGGATGTCGACAGCGGCTCTTGAGCTAGCAAAGAAAACTGTGAAGACGATCATCGGAACTTTGGGTGACGATGATTTCGTTAACGTGTTCACATTCGCCGAACAGACCAAGGAGCTAGTCCCCTGTTACAAGGACCTACTGGTTCAGGTAATGACTTTCTGTACACCCCATTCCACGGGCTATTGCGCAAAACCTCCACTGTCTTTAGGCAAATTGGCCGTTTTGCATTCGCGAGCCAAAAAAAGTGGACCATAACACGGGTTTTGCAGGGAATGCATCTGTTAGAAAATTTAACGCCTGACTTTTTTTTTGGCTAAAAACCAAGAAAACTTTGGAAAAACGCGATTTTGGCCGTATCCCTACCCCTCAAATTGACCAGGTGACCCGAATTCCAAAAAAAGAATTTTACCTGGGCTCGGACCTTGGATTTCTCATGAGATAGTTAGTTAGATTCATAGCCACTAACAAAACTTATCAGCTTTTCTGTGATTGTTTTTTATCTGTTGGATTCAACTGCCATGGGGACTGAACTCAGGTGTCAATTTGATGTATTTTCCTATATTTTATGGCCACGTTGCTTTTGGTTTTCTCCGTAGGCAAACCAGTTGAACAAGCGAGAGCTGGTTTCCGCTTTAGACTCGGTGCAGATAGAGAACGCGGCCAATTTTTCAGCTGCGATCGTCACAGGCTTCGAAATTCTTCACAGGGTAATGCTAGCTAATTGTGATATTTTGTTGATCTTCTGAAAGTTAACCTCGGTAATTTCAAATGTTTGAAACCCCTAATTCTCAAGGGACGTTTACGTATACAGTTGTATACAGGTTGTTCACACTTGAGATTGTCTTCCTTGAAGAGGTCGGTTCATTAACTTTTTTGTGAGCCCAAGAAAAAAGTTCACTTTTCCGCTTTCAAGTTTTTTCGTGCTTTTGACTTGGTTTCAGTAAAATTTAAGTGCCTTAAATACAAAGCAGTATCAAAAATGATGATACCTGTGTTGAATTTCATATAAATTTACCGCTTCCCAACATTTTGTTGAAGACCCTCTGCGTCGTCCGTGGACCTTCTAATGATGAGGTTTTAGTGGTTTAAATTTTTATTCCAATTATTTCCAATGCATTCACCGATTTTTTCCCATTAAGTTTCCAATGTATCTCCTATTTACAATGAGAGGGATTATGCAAATCTTCCTTCTCGGATTTTTTTCTTGTCCTTAACACACTGAAAAGTCGATATTTTATGAAAATTACCTTTTATCGACTTCGGTCCGATTTGTTGGTACTTTAACTTAGAAAGTATACCGTTGATTTATAGGAAATTGAACGGTATTCTCATTTTTGTGATTACTCCAATATTTAAGGGACTTACGGCTATTTTACTCAAACTAGGACACAGAAAACTTCAAAGCGGTTTTTCTACTGTACCTTAAGTTAGAAATTCTTTAATATCAGCATAGTACATGCATTATTTAGAGTTTTATAAATTATTTAGAAGAGTTAATGATAATTTTTTTCCGTAGTATAATCGAACAAGCAAAGGTTGTCAGTGCAACCAGGCACTGATTCTGGTAACAACGGGACCAAAAGGAGACTTCAGGCACTTGTTCAAGGAATTCAACATGCCTCATATGCCTGTACGTGTTTTCACTTACCTCGTTGGCAAAGACAAATCTAACGTCGCTGAACTGTTCTGGATGGCCTGCTCCAACAAAGGTATCCAATCATTGTGGACCCCACTCTTTCCACTCCAAGGATTGAATTAATTATCTTACAATCGACAGTTGATTTACCTGTTTTGATTCATACGATACGGATACAAATGATTTGAAAAGACAATAAATTTTGGGAAAAATGTATATTTCAGGCTATTACGAACATATTGACAAGCCTGAAACGATAAGGGAAAAAGTGCTAAACTATCTTAAGGTGATGTCAAGGCCCATGGTTATGTACCAGAACGACCATCCTATCCATTGGACGCCAGTCTACGCTGGTGGACAGGTAATTAGGCATTTGGAGTTATTCAATATGATTTCATGAGCTCAATTTCAACGAGTCTGTATAGATTACTCCCGTAGGGACATGCTAATCGAAATGGCGAATCACAGAAACAAAATTGTGTTTGTTAATAGGGGTTTCAAAGGATGTAACAAACTTCAAAATCAGTTGAATTCTTGTTCCTCAAATCTTGGAATTGCATCAGTATTATCCCCATACTCGCCCACGCCTGATCGGAAAAGAATTTTTTTTTGTCATTAGTTGGTGGTGGAGGTTGAGTGTGGAGGTGAGGGAGAGATTGGTAGCCCATCGTACTTTCATTTTCTTTTTCTTTATTGACAAACCTTCGTTATTAATAAAAACACTCGGAAAAGAATGTGATTGTCTGTGGAAGTATGTTCTGAGTTTGTGTACGAGTTAATTAACGGTGCGATATCAAAAGTTTGACCCAAACTCCTTTTTTCCCATAGGTGAATACACTCGTCGCTGATAACATCCAAGATGGCCAGCTAATGACAACCGTATCCACGCCAATTTTCGACAGAAGAAATACTTCGGTGAGTGAAAATATGCTGATTATTGTCAGTTCATGATTGGACCATGCGCCTCTGTGGTGTGTCCTTGAACTATCAGCTTACTGTTTATCTGGAATGTCACAATAAGTTGGTATGTACGTAATGGAACTGATGACAGACTGGCTTTTTATTGTCTGGATGGGTAGTACTAATTATAATTTTTAGACAGCAATCATTTCACTATAGCACTGATGTCATATTCGGTATTTAAATTTTTTAATTTAAATCTAATTGTACTTTCCAATTAATAATACAATTTTTTTCTCCAGGAGAGATCGGCGAATCTGCTGGGGGTGGTTGGCACGGACATCCCAATTCAGCAGATCAAAAAATTGTTGCCCCCGTACAAAGTAAGTCGACGAATCGTCAGACTCTTGCAAAGAACCGTAAAGTCAAAAATGTAAAACTAGTAATTCCCAAAATTATCTCACCAGTGAATCACGCGTAGGGTAAATCAAATGGGGCACTGTTACAAAACTAGGTACCTACCAATCAAAACTTAAGAAATTTAATAATCTGAAATCTTCCAGCTCTGTTTACTTTCTATACCATTCTTGTATTCCTGCTTGCTGCCTACGTATAAGGTGAATATATTTAATTTGTTCACAATTGAAGAGGTCATTTCAAGAACTACCAATGTCAAGAAAAGTTGATTTTCAGGAGAACGAAAAACTGTTCCCCATTAACTTTAGTTAGTAACTAAAATTTGTATATGAAAACCCCTAGAATCCAATGATTCAATGATTTTTTGATATCAAGGTGAGTTCAGAACGACTCGTTAACCCCTTGACTAAGGTTGTTTCCGGGGGAAAACTATGATGTAGAAAATATAATAAACCAGTTGACAAACCTCACAACGGCGAATCGATAAATATTGAGGTGAAACCAGCAATTCCATTGGATTACTTATTTATGTCAACTTCTGTTGCAGTTGGGAGTCAATGGTTACTCCTTCATTGTTAACAACAACGGGCACATTCTATTCCATCCAGATCTGCGTCCATTGGTATGTTCTTTTATTGTGAATCTCTCTCAAAATTCGTGGCTCTATGTTCTCAGTATTCGAGTAAAAATAACTATATTATGATTTTTGCCTAACCACTGTTTTTTTCTTTCCATGCCTTGCCTTGCAGTTGGATAAGAACATGGTAAGTGACGTTTCCGAAATCTCATCAGTTGCAACTGCTAGGACAACAATGAAACTCTCTTAATACGCATTCTCGTTTTACTCCTCCCACCAAATATTTACCCATGACCCAGAAAAATCCCGCGTTTAGTGCCAACCCATAATAATTCTGTTTAGAAATTTATTCAAAATAAATACAGTTGTGTTCAATGGAGCTATTTTCAGCTCTTACACTGATCAATTTAACTGCAATATATTTAAGTCTTCAGTTTCTCAAACCCAGCATTCAATTTTATATGCTTAAGTATCGTTAATTATTAGGGTAAATAAATAGGGCAATAATGAGTAACAACACATGACAGAATTATTGAAAAGGCGTATTTTATTCAGAAACATGAAGGACTTACGCTTTCACTGAAGACTAAGCTGAATAGTTTTCTCTCGTTCTTGTAAATAATGATTTTGTAATGTCTTGATTTTCCGACAGTTTGTGGAAACATTGAAACCCAACTATAACAGCGTTGACCTAACCAGTGTTGAGCTGTTGGATTCAGATCTGAACCCTCGGGACAATAACACCCTCCTGAACGATGTAAGTAGACGATGGCTCATGCACGTTTTTGAGATCAAATAGGTGTTTGCACAAGCAAGTCTAAAATATTATAATACTTATTTGACCTGGGTAGGTAATCAACAATAACAAAAGTCCAACACTTCCCAAGTAGGTATTCTATCAAAGTAAGGCAAACGGGGCTCTTGCTCCCGTTCAGCATCTAGTCTCTAGATGCATAATAATGGATTAAATGGATAATGCAGTAAATAATTACGGAAATAATTAGGCATCTACGGACCAAAACTTTTATTACTCTCAGCCTATGTTGCAAAATGAATGCCGGTAGTTAAAATAAAGCAAGTTATCGTTGAAAATCAAACCACACTCAAACTTAATCAGAAATTGAACTTGTCGTTATAGTCCTAGCATTCCCACTCCTACATATGTTTATGGTTTGTACTATATCATTAATCATATTATTCATACTATCATTATTTCAGTTGCGAAATGACATGATCAATCAAAGAGAAGGCGAGACTGAGCTGAAGGTCAAGAGCCATTACGATGATATGGTGAGTTCAGCATGTTCAGCACTCAATGAAAGTATTGATTCTCTCCACCTCAAAAATTAGGAATAACTTACTGGCAAATTTCGTTTTACTTCAAACTTCTGCCTAAAGTTCCCATCACTTTTCTATTTCAGAGGCGAGTAACAACAAGGCGGCATAAATACTTTTACCATCCCATAGATGGTACTCCTTTCTCGCTTGGTTTGGCTCTTCCTGACGGCTATGGCTTGTATGAAGTCCTGGCAGAGCAAGAGATCAAGCTCAGTCAAGTCAATGGTAAGCTCATAAAAAAAATGTCGATTATGAACAGACATAAAGACGTCTGTTCAGGACTTAATTGGACTCAGGAACAATTAATTGAACTAGACAGAAAAATAAAATCTTTTCATTGATCGTAAAAAAAATATAATAAAGACGTCAGATTAGGAAAAATGATCGCTGGACTACAATTGAATGAACCGACTCTTTTTATTTATTTCATTTTTTTAAATGTTTTTTGAAACGACGAATATGCCAAAAAGTTCGAATGTCTGATCAGCTCAACACAGAAAACAAACGACGACCTGTAATATATTTCATATTATGTTATTATAGCTCCTCTTCCCTGATCCCGGAAATCCCCACCTTTGTACCTTGTCATTTAGAAGAGCGATTATTGGTTGTTTAGTCATAATCCTATTGCTCTGACACCAAACTGCACCTAACCTTTTGAAATGATGATGTAGCATTGTTGGTAAGTTTTGTTTATCCTTCCAGTTACAGATTATTTCAAGGGGAGCAACTGGAGGGTGCATCCGGAGTGGTGAGTTTTCAACACTGAACTAGTCATTACTCTTATTTTGTTTAGCTTTTGTTTAAACGTGAATGCATGAACTTACAACGTTAGAAAGTGAACATTAAGGTACCCTCATGCTGAAAACATCCTATGATTCAATGGATGATATTCTGAATTCTGCCTGTTGTTCTTCAACATATGAATAAGGAATTCCTATGGGCATAGAAACAATTCTACATGTTTCTATGTTTGCCCATGAAAAATAGTTGTAAACCTTATCAGAATGGAGCAAAGAAGTGACAACGTGAATGTATCAGATATATTCTGATGTAGGCAGATTCTGTGTCACTGGTCTAGACAGATTTAGCCCTCAAGTTGTAGCGTGTCCAGGCCATTTAATACGGATAAACCAAAGCTGATGTATTTTCAAAGGTATCAAGCAAGCTATCTCTGAACAGTTTGTTTTAAATTCTCTGAAATTATTCTCAGAAAATATTCAAGAAATTCTCAGAAAATTATTTTTCCCGAGCAGACAACATCTAGATATGCCTTCAGCAAGCGAAAATCGATCCCCACATCTTATCAGTCAAACGTGGAAATTTCATTTTACCATAGGCTCTTGGTACATTGCACACGGGAATTCCATTTCATTAGAAGAACCAAAGGCCTGCTCCAGAATACCGTCTGAAACCCCAGAAATTCTATTCTCCAGGAGGTTTGCCCTCAAATTTGCTTTACAATCTTACAGGGTGTATTGTGAATACAATTATGCCAACGAGCACAATTTCACCTCTCCGGAGGACCAGGTACTCCATTTCCTTGCCAGAACGCGCAAACCTGGATGGAAATGGATGTCCCTTCGTCCTAGATCACCAACCAGATCCCATGATCCAGGTAAGCAAGTTGCTTATGGTATTTCAAAGCACAGAAATAGTCGGATTACTTTCTGTCTAAAAGCATGCATATGAAATCGTGCATACTTTTAAAAACATTTATCCCAAGTATAAGAAGTGATAGTAACAATTACTATTACATAGAGCGATAAAAAATGAGCATATTGAAAAATATTTCATCCTTATTGTTAAAGATGAAAAATACCAGCCAAACGTGCTTCCTGTCATGGGTCATGGAAGCATAAAGAAAATGGAGAAAGACTCCTATTACTGTAAGTACCAATACCTATTTTGGATTTAATATACTGAGTTTGCAATTCATCATGCACTTTTAAGCCAAATCGAGCACCAGCAGTTGTAATTGCCACATTCAATTCATTTTTCAGGTGATAAGAGGCTGATGCAATCGCTCGTTTTTGATGCTATGGTAACTGACGGTCTCGAAAGAGGCGGTCCCCCTAATTTAAAAGAGGACAAACAGTGAGTATCATGTACTTGATTTGTCCTAATGGTGCTAAATTTAATTTTAAAATGGGCTCCTTAATTTTTTTCCAAGTAAATTTCGATGCGGGCTTACTAAAACATCTTTGAAAAGCTCATCTCCGTGAAGACGGCTACCAAAATATGTATGCAGTTATGACGTCATGTATTCCTTTTCCCATCTCTGCACTCGCTCATAGCGACGATTCGCAATCTTAATTTCTTTCCGACCCAAAGCCTAACCGAATGTAATTTTAAATATAAATTTAAGGTGTTCTGAACGCATAAATTTAAATTCCGATAAGCTTAAGGAGCCCATTATTCTTATGCATACCAAGATAAGTAACGTAGATGTTGACAAACAAAGGTAGGTCAACAATAAATTATAGCAGATGCGTGCCAGTGGTCAAATCATGATAACCCGCTGGTTAGCTATGAATTTGAAGACGAACCCTATTTTGTCAAGTACACCTAAGTAAGTACATATTGTTCTCCTCGAACAAATTAACAAAAAATTAAAACCGACAACTCTATCACTTGAACATCACACTTCGAAGTCGGTGCCTTCAGAAGTGAGGAGCTGTCCTTGGTACTGAGCTATTCAGTAGAAGGGGCCTACAGTAGGGGTAATATCGGCTCTTTGAGATGGTTTTACTCGGTCGTATTTTTTTTTTTTTTTTGTATTTCTTACTGTCTATAGCGTAGATGATGACAACAAGCTGCCAGACGCCAAATTTCAAAGTTAAAAAAAATCCTCCGAAAATGTCAACCACATTTCTGTGTTAACGCCGCTAATATTGATCCTAAAAAAATACAAGAATAATAGTACCAATTCGCAGACTTCTCCAAAATTTCAGTGGTATAATTCTTAAAATCGGATCAAAATTGACTGCTTAAACAAAGATGACGAAAAAAAGAAAAAACAACCTTACCATAAGTCGACGTGAGTAAGCTCCTCCTTTTTGAAGTCGGTTGAAAAACGGCTGGCATTTTATTATGCAGATAGTTTTTAACGCACCCTAGAATATTTTTTGAACTAGATCGTTGAAAGCTATAAGCATTGGGTATAATTTAACAACCTTGGCTATGGGTAACGTGAACATTGAGCTATGAATGGAAACCAATTAATTTTTTTAAATGGTTGTCTTGTCTTCCAGTACTTATGTTGTACAATTGGTTTTTACTTGGTAGAAAGTGGAAATTCATCAAATAAGAGAGGTTCCTAGTCGTTTTATCGATTTAAGATTTTCCCATCTGATACAATAAATTATTGAAGCGATTGTTGGTTGACCGATGTACCCTCATGAGAGCGAAACCACGAGACGTTCTTCAAGCTGAAACAATTTGGCCAATAGATACGTCGGATTGGACGGATTAGGATTTGCTTCCCATATTAGGTTTACAGTTAGATGAAAACACTGAGACCTAAATACTTACTGCTCTGGAGAACGTCTCTTGGGCAAATCCGCATGTTGCATGTTCATCTATGTTGTAGCCATTCATTCAATATATATGCACATTCAATGGATTCACCGTGCAAGAAACACTTCAGTACTTAGAATGCAATATTTTTACACCTCCTATATTCAAGATATTCGAAAAAGAAGTCCCAATTTCAGCTTTATTTTTAAAATATTTCTACTTCCAAGTAATGAGAGTGAGTGTTGTAGTAGATGATCACTACGTGTTTCATCGGGTACCTAAACAAAGGAAGTTTTTTGAGAAAGTTTTAGTTCCCCGGGTTATTAATCGGCTCAAAATTATTTACAAGTCTCCCCACGTCTCATTCAGGGTGGAATTCAATCCGCTGGGGGTCCTGATTGATTCATATCTATCCTTAGATAAAGATGATAATACAAGTTGATGTCATCGCGTATTTAGAAGTTTAGAAGGCATAGAAGGGCATAGAAAAATGCCCACCGTCGCAAAATTTGCGGTCAGCCATGACGTATTTTGAATGTGAATAATCTCAAATTGCAAGTTCCATAATTGCATAATTCCAAAAACAATGTGATATTAAAAGCTGAAAAAACTAACCACTCGTGATTGTTGCCACGTAGCCCCATCGCCACACTTATGGCTCTACTATACAGGTACAGTATTCTTAAGAAACAGTGATCCAAATGAGTAAAATTGGTTTCCGTGTTGAGTGCTCCCCCAGGTGTAAAAATTGAGCTATTAAAGCGTAATTTATCATACGTACCTATATATTTTGTCTTCAGATCAAAACATTGAGTAGTTACTCACTCAAAAACAACAAAATTTCTTTGCCAAAAGAACTAGAGGAGTAGGTACCTTCCTGAAATATTTCATTATGGTCAATGGAAATTCTATATGAGGGATCAACAAATTTATGAATTATTTTATTGCTTAGAACCAAACATAATTGGCATAAGGTGGCAACGGTGAGAGTACCTCTTATCTTGGCACGGTGTACTGTGGTGCACCTTGTCTTCAATACGATTGGGTCATACAATTTTTAAAAAACCCTACTTCATACAATACCCGTTAAGGTATGGCAACAAAGCAGGCTGTAGCGATCGAATAACTGACCTGACGATATTTGGAGCGTATTGGAAGATTCGGGGGGAGATCAAAAGAAGTATAAGTATTTTTATACAAGGGTATGTTTTATTTATTTTAGAAACATCCGACTCCGCTGTGGAGCTAATTGACAAAATTTGTCTCTGAAGAATTTTGCCCATTATATGATTTACTGTCAACTCGAAAATATGTAACAGAAGTTGCGTTCGTATCCATTCCCCTCTCCTTGCCCCATCACCAGTTCTAGCGGTTTTATTATTATCCTACAACCTCCCAGCATCCTTTCTCACGATTCACTATTTGCAAAATATGTGCACCACATTGTGTGCATGACATCGGCTCTTTCACTCGGAATCACATGGACGCTGAGTTCTCAATTTGTAACGTTATTATAGCGAGCACACACCGAGCACTTAGCTTTTGTTCTTTTGAGGCTGAACTATTAATGATCCCTGGATGTGTTTGAATATCGTAATGATCAAGCGTTTATTCATGAGTGAATTTCTTGAAGATTGTCAAAGCCGCTTAACACAAAATATTGTGGCTCTTTTGTTCAAAATGTTACGAATCCAGTCTATTCAATAGTTCGGCCCCATAATGGCAGTCTTGCACGTTTCTCACTGGCGTAATAATCAATATTTAAACCCTTTAGCTTGTGTAATCATTTTCTTGTGTCTCTCTCCTCTTAATTTCATGTGTGAAATATGTTGAAGAAGATTTTTTTCGTAGGCTGGAAGCTGGAGTAGTAGGGGAATTTTAAGTGAATTTCTCCTTTCATTTGTTCACCTTGTCGCGTCAGGCTAGCAACCAAATTTTCCAAAAATGGATGAACCTGGTTTTGAAATTAAAGCTCTGTATACTTACCTACTTTAGAAATATTGGCCGAACAAGCTGGACTAGTTTAATGATTAGCATAAAAACGTTAATGTTCTAATAGGAGAATTGGCTTACTATTGTGCTCAATGATTGGGTGGTGCCTTTTTAATTTTCTTATCCTTTTCAGGGCCATTTTCTCCAGAAAATGTTTCACTCGTTGCAGTTACCGACACTTTGGTTATGTATCTATCAACAGAGTTACTAACAGCAACCAACGAGCCTGTAACTTTAACAAAAACATTTTGGTGAAAGTGGCCTTGAGGGAGGAAGGACTAACGTCCAGGTTTGCGAAAATAATAGGCGTGCAGTAGGTATCCGAATTGACTGAGAACCTTCCTACTCACAGCAGCAGTAGTATTAATTTATTGTGTTTCAGGGTGGCGAATTTATGCAGCGAGGATTTATTTAATATACCTCTATTTTTTCTCCTAAATCTTTTTTTAATATAAAGACCTTGGGGGAAACGCTTCTGCTTTTTTTTCCGTAAAAACGCGGATAATTGAGGGGAATAACCATGTACCAGTAGTGTAATAGTAGTGGTAATACTTGGTCGTAAGTAACACTGTAATGTCCGATCTCACCAACCTCAAGAGTTAATCTGGACGTAGTTACTGGACATACGTTACTGGACGCCAAGAGCAACCTTGTCCGGATTAACTCTAACCTGAGTTTGGTGAAATCCGCCATTAGCGTTCCCAAGCTGCGTAATTAGACTACAATTTTCTCTTGAGGCTAAAATTTTCTTAATAAAGCTTCCATGACCTAAACTGTTGGATGTTTATATTTAAGTATGATTACAGGGGTAAAATGTTGGAGCTGATGCTATTCCCCCTAGGTCTTCATGTAATCTCGAAATGCCCTCACTTGAGCTGTAAAATTCTTGTAAAATTATGTGCATCACATACACGTGCAATTTGCTGAGTATCCTCTGCAGCGAAAAACGTTTAGGTGCATCCTATGCTGAATTAGTCTCGATGGAAAGACCGGATTCGGCTATTTGTATAGCTTTGTTTCTAAAACCTCCATCTTAATCCTCCATGGTATAGGGCCAATAAGACATCCGAAAAAGGATTTTTTCTCTATCAAAAACATGTTACTGATTTGAAGCGCGCAAAACCTATGTCTATGTTTACTGTACAGCCAATTAAGGGCATGAAATCCCTAATAAAATGTGTGTTTGTTAATTAAGCAAGGTGAGTAAGTTTGCCGTGATGGAAATGTTTTTTTGTGCTTACCATGATGCTATGAAGCTCTGTGTGTGCTAGCTCACTATTATTTCTGAGTTTTCTTCAGATTCAATTTAATCGCACAACACGCTGCAAAGTTTTTTCGAACTGTTCATGTTTATTGCACCTCTGAATTTTTAACAGATATTTCTTTTCATCATTTTTTGCTAGTCGTAACGCTACTTCTGGTTCTGTGGGTTCCAGGCAAGGCTATCAAATGTTTGGAGTGACGTCGACCTTCATCGCTACTCGAAGTGGATTGTTGAGGTGGCAGGACCATACAAGCAGCCCTCCATCTGATCCGTATGTTGCTCGACAAGAATTTTCGCTGAAAACTACAAAAACGACTTTAACACATTCTCAAAATTTTGCTCATGAATGGCTATTTCGAGAAAGTTTGCATCATTTATTACAATAAGTACGCTATGTTTTTAGGATTTTCGCAGATAAAAATCGGAAAACATTGGACGAAGTTTGGTATAGACGAGCTGTGGACCAACACCAGATCGAACCCGAGAGCTTCGTGTTTTCAGTCCCGTTTGATGCAGGTGAGCGAGCTCTACTCAGATTGAATAATATATCAATTCATCAATAAACGTTGCAGGTCAAAGTAATCAATTGGCACGCTTCAACTTATGCCACGTGATTTGAAATACTATTACTGGATTATATAGATGGTTCAGAGAAGAAAACTTTACTTAAGCGTTGTCCCACGTTCTTGATTCATGAGGTATTTTGTTTTGTACTACTGTACATAGTTAGTGCTATACATAAAAATTTGTTTGGTTTCAAGGAGCAAGCAGCAAGACCCTAGTGACTGCAAGTCATGCAATATTCTTGGAGCACAAAGGCCACAAAGCTCCGGCTGCTGTCGTCGGTCTGCAGTTCCAACATGCAATTTTAGCAGCTCATTTTATCAACGTCACATCAGGGGTGAGGCTGCAAAAATCAATCGAGGGTCGTTTCCAAATAGAGAACTATTGATAATAAAGATAGGCTCAGATTAGCTGTATTGTACTATTCGGGAAAGAGGTAAAATACCCCTTATATTATTTGGATGGCTCCCATTATTTTATATCCATCGAGCTGTGCTCCGCTATCCATTGTTGGGGCTACCATGGCTGAAACAAAAAAAAAAGGTATAAAGGGATAAGAAATTATTGAACTTGTGACCTCAATAAGCAATGGGTTTGACAACAAACGGAGTTGTTGGTATACTAACCATTTCACGAGTTGGATCCTGTCCGTCCATGGCTGAAGGTGGTGGGCGATGAATAGCTGTGGGTCTCAGAACCTATCTTTGTTCTGTGAGACGCTCCCTCTCCTTGAGGGTGGCAGGGCACTTCGGTTACCGGACGAAAATCAACGCGCCTAACGGCGGTTTAACTTATTTTTAATTATTTCAAAAACAGTAAAATGAGGAAATGAACGCTTAATAAAAAATGAAAAATGGAGGGGTCAAAAAGCTAAATAATTTTATTATTTCCTCGTAGGAAGATATATTTGGTAACTTGATGCTAATATATTTGATATTTGTGTAATGTTGTATATTTGGTATTACATAATGTGCCTAAGAGATTGTTTGATATTTTTTATTGAACTTGGCTTTCATTGGAGTGGTCAAACATCAATTTCTTTGCTACCTACCCAAGAAGAGCGGAAGTGTATTTGCGCTCTGGTTGACTGCAATTTCCTTTGTTCCAGTGTACTGGGAATGGCTGTAAGAAAACGTGTGCTTCCGAGGACCTAGACTGCTATGTGTTAGACAATAACGGCTTCATAATTCTGTCTGAAAAACCCGAGCACACCGGCATGTTCTTCGGCCAGGCAGACGGGACAATAATGGACTCTCTTGTGCAAGATGGTATATACAAGAAAGTTCCCGTTATGGACTACCAAGGAGCCTGCACTGATTCGAAATCGCACTATAGCGACGCTTCAAGAAGACCGGTAAAGAATGATACTCTCCCTAAAAACTTTAAAGTGATTATGATAATTAGTAGGCAGTGAACCTTCATGTATAAGTTACATAGGTACATTATTTTTAAAAATAATTTATCAAAATACTAGAGCTTCGGGAAAACAGAGATAGTTTAGGTACCTTACAGTTAGGTACATTATCACCTCAGTTGAAGTTTCCATCACCAGTTGTTAGTATCTGTATCAGTTTTCCCCTAGTGTATTACACTGAATGGTATCTGAAGGATCGGCAGACATTTCCTAATTAATCAATCTTTGAATTCGTTAGATTAAATTACAGTATTGTCAGATTCTGAACAAAATGGACCATGCGTTTCTGTCTACATCTTTGGTTTCATATCCTGCTTGAAACCGAATCACTAAAAATTGAATGAATCGCTAAAACCGAATTTGATCACTGAACTGAAATACCCAGTATTCTTTTCCATGTAAGAAATTAAAACTTATTGGAACTCTGGATGATTTGGTGAACATTTCAGAATAGAATAATTCAATTGACAATGGATTCAATATTAACAGTTATAATGCTCATAGGTACCTTGGGAACCAATGCACTGGCTCATTCAATGGTTCATTAGCCGAACTTTGTGGCTGGTTGCTCAGACACAAATCTACACCCTTCTTCAATCGTCATCCGCCAATGCTCAAGATGAAGAAGGTAAGGTGCAACGTAGAAAAGAAAAACAGAAACGAAGCAGCTTGATTCATTGAAAGTTGAAGAGAACCTAGTTTATTGAGAACTGTCTACTAGCAAGTTTGACCGAACCGTTTTTACCTCAAACGAATTGATACAATTAATCATATTAATTTGTCTCTCCTCCAGTACCAATTTACTCTGATTATGAAACAAACAACGAATACGAGACTGGAGAGCTGCCGAATCTTCCCCCATACCCAACCAACAAATTCCCAAATCGCGATTTGGGTAACTCTTTGGATGAACAGCGTTTACCTCCAACCCAGGTAAGCATAATGATTATTAGATGTATTAGATGGTAGTTAATCTATTTTTGACGTGAAAATAGCTTATACATCAAACCCACGATTGATTAATTTATTGGTCATCCCTCAGGCAACCAAACCCCCTACGATTATGTACAGAGTACCACCGAATGGATCATTCCATGCAAGGCCTTGCAACAAAAAAGTCGATCTTTACGTTCTCCAGCCAGACCGCCTGAACAGTTCAGGTCTGAACAACCCATTAAAAGGAAAGCTCACCAACTGCCACGTCACTGGATGTGAAAGGTATGAGAATCACTTCTAAACGGTCACGGTGCTCGAGCAATCTCATTTAAGGTAATGGCGAGGACATGGAAAACGCGTTGAATGCATGTTGGAGTACCAAATTTTTCTGCATCACTGAATAAATTCTTGCCGCTGAGGGACAGCAAGGACGAGGCAGATGCCTGCCGGATGTGGGACTTGGAAGTATAGTGTCGTTTGCGGGTTGTTTTGTGTGATACGAGAAGGAGAGATAGTGGGTGACTTCCTTTTAGTTTCTTTATCAATGGCTCCAGCGCTTTCGGCCCTACGGCCCTCCTCAGGAGCTATCAGCAAATTCAAAGAATTGATTATTCTTGAAATCACTCTGCTTCCATTAGACAGTGATAGTTCATGAGAAGGGCCATACGCCTCCATAGGTCTATACGCTAGAGACAATAATGGAGAAATCAACTGGATGTCGTTCTATGTCTCATGCCATTTGTCTTCCACATAATTTTAGTCCACAACTCTGTCAGTTTTTTTTTATCGAGCGACTGAACCCTTCTCACGAGCAATTGGCGTCCGTGCCATCCACTCTTATGGGAAACTCAGCTTTGGACAGAGTAGGCAAGAGCACTAAGCAACCTACGAAGCTAAATTAAACGTTAATCATCGGCAAATTTTCACAAGGATTTTATTTTTCTAAGTCAATAAACGGACGTCACGTAAATGGACTTGGTTCATTCAGTTCTTACCGTTCCGCCTAACCAATTATTTTTATGAAAGAATAGAAGTTGAAAATCACCTGTAAAAAACCCCCTCTAAATTCTTGATGTTACCTTGGGAACTGTCGAACATCCATGAACCCGAATTTTCAAAAATAACAAAAGGGCTTTGATCGCAATAACGTTGTGTCATTTTACTGAGGTACTCCCAAATAAATTGGTCAATAGTAAGAACTTACTGTGCAGACTTTTTAGCAATCATTTTTTATTCGTTTCTAGGCCCTTTAGCGTTCAGAAGATCCGTCACAGCAATCTTATACTCCTGGTTGTTGATACACTGTGCCCTTGCGGTAGCAAACAATTGAGCATAACGGCCCACGAAATGGGCACTGAAGAAGGCGAGGTGCTAAGCTGTAGACCCAGTGAGCAAGGCTATTACAGGCGCCGACCACCCAAATGCATCAACTACCATCCTGAAGTGAGTTGATATCATCAGTTCAGAAAACATAATATTGCGTTTGCGCATAGTTCAATTGTAATAATATTGTGATTCAGTAATTTCACTGTCCAGAGAAAATGGAATTATTGTCTCTCAAACGAAATTCTATCTCAAAAAACTATCATGCCCTGTCCCTCTGATACCCGCTGAGTCAACACAGCTTAACATTCTTTGATATTTTTGTAAACGATTTGTTTTGCTTTTTTCTTACTGTTCTTTCTGCTCTTATGCAGCCAATTTTGATAAGATTTTAAAAATTCTTTCTCTGAAATTACGTAGTAAGTCTGCCATTTGGTACCACTACCTATATTTTTTCATTTTTTTAGGAATAAAATTCAGTGCGTTCAACAGCTTGTTTTTCATTGTCACTCGACTAAAAAGTGAGGATCAAAAAAACGTTAACAAAAAAACGTAACTGAAATTAAAAAGACACTTTAAAAACTGAAAAGTAAAAGTTACTAAAAACTTGAAAAAAAAATTATTCTGACAGCAGTTTTTGAAAAAATGAAACTATCGTGCATTTTCTGCACACTCTGGTTTTAATGAATATTTCACATTACCTAATTATATCAGTTGATGAATGATTTCTATAAAATGGATAGCATCATGATTGTAAGATATGATTATAAATTCTAGTGAGCTGGGTCGGCATTTTTGAAAACTAGTAAATAATTATCATACATTTTTTGACGAAAAATATTTTAATTCGCATTTTTTCCAATTTTAGGAAATTGAAATCAAACAGTGCGGCAGGGGCAATGGATTGGAATCGTCTTTGGTTCTCATCTGTTTACCAATTCTATATTTAGTCATCCACACGTGATCATAGATTATTTATAACCCTGGTATAACGCATTATTACGATTAATTATCCCTGTTATCCATTTGCTAGGACTATACAGGGGGATACCCCTGAGGAATTATGCCACCGGCTTGGGAACGATTCTACAGCTAATTTTTAACAGAAGTGATTCGATAACGTTTTTACTCACTTCTAAATGCCGCTATTTTCAATTTCAAGATTTTTTCGGTGATTTTGATCTTAATTCACTTAAACGGCCATAACATGCTGGATTTATCAATGAAATTCAATTTTGAATATACAGTTGGAAAGAGCAATCATTTTCAAATCACCATACAGTCCCACAAAAAATTTTTTAGGTTGTTCAATTGGTTCAAAGTTGGTCGGAAAAGTGAATTTTGTCAGATACAAAGTCTCAGATTTAGTCAGAATCTTTGCTTTTTTCAACTCTGTGCGCTTGATACAATTGCGCTCTTTAAATTGAATTCCATTAATGTCAAAAACTAAAAATAAAGACTAATACCAACGTGAAAATGCCAGTTTATTGGACGTAAATTACTACCCTTGTACTCGTTGTACCTTTGTACTGTACAAGCAATAAGAGGAATCCACGGAAAAAATTTCAAGTGAAAAAAGTGGCATTTAGAAGCTAGTAAAAAAATGTTACCTTTATAGAATGACTTTTGTTGGAAATTAGTTGAACAATCGATCCCTAGCCGGTGGCATATTTTTCAGATTAACACCCTGTGGAATGAAGCTTTTGAGAAAATGATGGACGATGTGTATAGAAGCAGAAGTTTCCATTTTTTTATTTAAAATTCCATTCGATTACAATTTTTTATGATTCCATTATTGTAAAGTGTTGTTAAAAACATATCAGTTAGATTTTGACGATATCATCTGGAAGACGTCAAGGGCATTTTGTATTGATAAATTTAATCAAAAATAGGCTGATGATCAAACTAACCTCTGTATAGCCGTTGATGTTTGATGAAGGTTTGAATGCTTTTGTACGCTGTGATGATATTGGTTTGCTGTCATGGTGAGTGGAAAACCATTAGTGAAACGGTACGGAGATATACCTAATGTTTGATTTTAGATCGTTTTTGAACAATGTTTATGCTGGAGGCTGTTGGGCTATGAACAAGATGAATTATTGAAAAATAATCAAAATGCCTGCGAAACGTAATTAGGACCGATTCCAACAACACGCAAACGGACAGTCCACCATGACAGATCGTCGATTGGTTCCGTTGAGCGATAGGTCGAACGGTTGTTGGTGAAATGGGTCCTTGTAATACTACAAGCAACTAAAAAAAATTAAGTAGATACCAAAAATCGAATAAAACCCCTCAACTGTACAATTTTATTGTTGAAGAATGACTTCTGTGTTAAGGATTGTCACCTAAGGTTCCAAAGAGATAATAATGGTACATATCTACACATTGATGATCGTGTTTGTCTTTGTAAATAGTTAATGTGAACATCAAAAAACGATTTATCAAACATTCAGAGAGCAATTTTGGTACTGTACGACTTCGTTGTTCTCGATTGAATCGAAGGCTTAACCAAGAGCCATAACTCGGAGACAGATCGTGCCTACTGATCGTGGTCTACTGATTTTTAACGCTGGATTTACTCAAATTATTTTGTAAAATGTTTGTTAAATTTTTATTAGGAAGAAAATAGTCGTTTAGTCCTTTTTCGACATTGTTCAACTACATTTTTATAGCAATACAAATTGTAAATATTTTATTAGAGCAAACTGTACTTAATGTCATTAAATATAATAATGCCCACTTCGTGTTAGTGTAATTATTTGCTGACGAATAACCGATTGACAATAATTTTTGGATTACCCTATTTTTTGTCATCACCTTGTTGATTGCTACCTAATATGTAAGTAATTTTTAAACGCGTGTGTTTGTGTACATGTGAATTTTTGAATTGGCGTTGCTCACCAGCACAGATGTTGATATGATCGGGAAAAAGTACGCCAGTACCTTTTTGAACATCTTCAGGGCCTATTATGATTCCATCACTCTCTGTGTTACAGTTTTGAGCCACATCAATGCCCATTTTAAGAGATAAGAGTGCTGGGGAGAAGCCAAAGAAACCAAGTGCAAAATGGACTGTTGTAAGATAGTTGAGGCATTTATGAGACGGAGATACTCAATTTTCAAGATGAATAGACTCAATTTTTTACATTCAATGAGAACCAGTATCAATTTTTTACTATGACAATGGTTTTCAATCTAATATAAATGTCGCACAACTCCTCAATTGCTGCATTCCACCCTGGAATCCTGGTCGCATTTACCAGAAAAGTTTTCAATCATGAAATCCCATGCATAGGAGAAGTACGAAAACTTGGATTACCCCTTCTGCAAGCAAGCAATTCAAAATGCAGCATTAGATTTAAAACTTTGATTCAATTCGACTCTGCACAATGACTCCTCAAGCCAATATTGTTTTCCTTCGAAATACTTGAGCAGGATGCGGGTTTTCACTAATAGGTGCGCCTCCAATTCAGTGTTCTCTAAGAACCTTAACCAGAATGTGAGGAACTAAGACGATAGGCTATTTCTGTGCTCATTCCAGTGGGAGTTAACTACGACGTCAACAAAAATCTGCATTAGGTTATGCCAGGTCAACCGAATGTGATATTGAACCGAAATGGGACCTTGGTGTCAGAGGGAAATGAATCCGACTTTTGAAGTCAAAAATCAATTATCAGCCTTGAATTAATGATTTAGTAGGTGAGAGCGGGGCAAGAAGTCCCAGGTGCAGGTTGTGCCTGTGCCCATTAATCATAAACGGATGATAGAGGATAAGAGTGGGCATCCTGCACGCTTCTTTCAACTCTTGCTTCTATTTTTCAAAAAGAATGCTGCAATTAGGGCTAATCACTCGCGGAGAAATTGTGGAACCCCATGATTTGAATAAAAATGCAAAAAATTAGAGTAGTAATAATTAATACATTAGACAATTATTGTATATTATATTATTGTAGTCCAGTTTTCGGGATTTCACCATCAACAGTACTTTAATTATTACTTCAGTACTGATGGTAGTAGAGTACTTGAGTACTGATGGTGATTTGATCACCGAAACCGGTATAAAATACATTACTTAAATAGTGGAATAGACTATTTCTGCTCTAATTTTTTGTTTTTATTCAAATTTGAGTCTTTACTTGTACATGAGATCTTAGTTAGCAATGCAAATATCCGGACCAAATAATTCAATATATGAGGTTGGTCCAAAGGCTTGGGTCAACATTGCAGAACATGCCTATATTCGGGAAACTTTAGTATCTACGTGATTGAGACCATGCTGTGGGATTCCCAAATTAATTTGAGTAGCATACCACCTATTCACCACTGGATTCGAAGCTTTTTTGAGGCTAGAAATAATCTACCGTCAAATGTTTAAACTCTGATTTCAGGATTGGATAGTCGATTTTTTTTCAGATCAGATAATTTGAAAAGTTTGAATTTTGATAGGTAGCTAAATACTACTAACTACAATTCTACACTATTGATACCTAGGTACCTACCAAGGATAGGTGTTGGTCACATTTTTTGAAGGAACCCTTGAGATAACAGACGCGCTTCATCCATCAAACCAAAAATAAAATGAGCAAATGACGGTACAAAAATCAATAACAATAAAAAAATAACTTTTCCTCGTTCGAATGAAGGCTAAGAACATTCACTGTTAAACGTAATATGGCGCACTTTACCTACTAGCTAATTCCATATATTGTTACAATCTCAGCAACGAGAGGTATGTACAAACCGTTTATTGAGTTTTTGTATTGAAAATTTGTACATAAATATGAAACCCATAACACATGTGCACAGACTCATGAAATCACGGCAAATTTCTTGTAAATAACTGTCCATACGAGAGTTTAATGATGACGATGCATTTTATTTACGATGGGTTTGATTGTTTCTACAAGGTGTAAAATTGTAAAATAAAACTATTGTATATCTTAATGGCAGCTAATATGAAATTGAATTCGTTAAAATTGATTTTCCATGTACAAAAAATTTATCTATTAGGATATAGGCTTGTAGAGATTGATAAAATTTATATTCCGTTGGGTTGTTATCTCTCTCCGCAGTTAGTAATATAATTTGTACATAATAATTATTATCTTCAGTTCTCGCAAGTTGCGTAAATAGCAGGAGGTGGGACAATTAGCCGAATACTGTAACATAATAAATTATGAAAGATGAATGAAAACACGTTTGTTGGGTAGGTACCATGTGCCTGGTAAGTTTTAACCTGTCAATAGACGAAAAAATATCCGATTCGGAGTTTTCAGTGCATTTGGTGTCCAATGCATTTGGAGTCTTGGAGGGATGGAAAATTTTTAAAGGTAATTTGAAATAGGAATGTGTCTGCTATGAATTTAAAAAAATAATGAAGTTATGAATTATCCCACTCACTCCAAATAGATATGTTATTGCCTTAAGAGGGGATATTCCTATATGAGAAATTATAGTCTGTTATTTGTATATATTTACTCAATTATATATATACATACATATGGATAATTTTTACAAAAGTAGTAAGTCGAGTTTTTACTGAATGCATATGTGTGTATGTATGTATGTATTTATGTACATATACACTACGTCTTGATGATTATATCGCACGCATTGCTCAGCGGAGCTCTGCCTAATGAAGTCTTCCATTTGTAAAGAAATGTTATATTAACGGAAAACGGTTAAGGGTCATTACACGGGGTAGAACTACTTACTTGATGATCATTTCTGTGTCGTCTGATGGGTTTATAACTGCGAGAAAATCTCGATAACGAAGGATTATTTTATCACAGCGAGTTGCTAATTTATTACTTTTCTGTACATTTATACTGGCCTAGGTTCCAATGATTTTCTTTCTAAACCATTACCTATGTACTTGATCATTAAAACTTGCTGTAAGTGGCTATGGACTTTCTTTCTAATTCTCTCTCAATAGAATAGGCGGAATCAGGAGCTGGTCTAATTTTTCTCCCTATCACCGTATTTCAATACGACTGTCAAACTAACACCAGCTGGTAAATTCAAAACTGTACTAACCTACTGGAATAACTCCCTCGACTGAGAACATTTCATGCAGCACAGACAAAATTAATAACAGTATCCAAAGTTGTATATTTAAGTTCACCATCTTCCTCAATACACTCGATTGACACTTCTCGTGAAAAAATTTTGGTATACCGCTTACATTCTAGCTATTATGTAGGTACCTAAGTAAAAATAAAAATTTCTATCGACATTTTCTGACTGTTGTATTTGGGATGCTTATTTCCCTTGTTCACTACTTGACATCTTCATAAAACAAGTCAATTTCTTCAAATCACTATGAGTGTGACGTCTTGATGAAAAAATAAAAAATGCTAGTTCCTATGTTCCTGGCAGCATGTTGTGAACTTACCTGAGAACAGAGCAAGGCTGATCAATCGGTCGATCCCCCTCCCACTGTTGATGGACTGACCTCGATTGTATAAGTGACAGTGCAATATGTTAGTGACTGGCCGTATATTATGAGAATATTGAGCTCAGTCCTGACAAGAGGCGAATGCCAAATGAGGAAAAAGTACGTGTTGTAATGCAGGTCTGAATACATTATAGGTCAGAGCAAAAAAAAAATAGGATTACGACTAAAGGGATCTTCTCTCCTTCTATAGGTACATAGGTCCTATTAAGCTGTAACACCTATAAACCTGTAATCCAGACGTACCATTTTGGAAGGGCATGTACTATTTTTGGGCTCTATTTACTACCACGTATCATGTACTACCGTGCGTACATACTACTTTTTGCTATTAATGCCACAAATTCCAAAAAATTCAAAAACTACCAAAGAAATTTGAAATTGGTGACCTCATTTCTACAATTGAGGAAAGATTGGCTGAAAAAATCCCAGTTTTAAAATATTGACTAGTTTGAGACTTTCGTTTCATTTTTCATTCATCCTAGACAAACTATTCATTTTTACTTTCATAATTACAGAGTAAATGGATGTATTGTAATCGCCTTGAAATTTAAAATCGGAACGGAGATTCAGAAAAACACAGAAATACTCACGGAGATACAGAAAGAATCACTTTCTGTACAAGTGTCTGTGTGTCCGCCTGTGAGAATTTACAAAAATGGCTGTATCTCCCTCAATACTCGACCTCATTCAAAATTTCTTGAGCATGAATGTTTGTCTTGACAAATCCCATCGGCCAGTTTAACTGTAACTCGGATAACTCACAGTAACTATGAAATATTGAGGGTTTTTTTTTTTTTTTCTTGCCATAAAAGTGAACCGATCTGGGCGTTTTTTGTTTTTAAATATTTCTATTTCCTTACAAAATTCGTGGATCTTTTTCATTCCGGTAACTTGACGTGTTTTGATTTAAAACGGATTCTACAATATACGAAGTTTTTTTTTTTCTTAACATTTTGGGCAATTATATCCTCAAAAGTATTCAAAATATAATTAATTTGTACAAGAAAAGTACAATCCAAAATGGAAGTATTGTCCACTACCTAATTCAGCACTGGGTGAGGAGGTATCTTGAAATTTTTCGTAAAAGGATCATTTTAGTTTTTGCGAATTCTGTAAGTTCAGGTATGAGGTGGGGGCTTTCTAGACGTTCTTCTTATGCATGTAACCATTGGGAATATACATTATGCGCTCAGGTCAACGTTTCTATAGCTGCGTCCGGGAGTTCGGGTTGGGGGGTTCGGGGAATCCTATCTGGGGAGCCCATCGTTTTTCTTGCTAGTAATACCGATCATAGGAGCCAGAGAAGTGGTGGTGTTGGTACTGCTGAGGTGAGTGGTGAGCTGGTTTGTGGGAGGAACACGAATTCATGCAAATCTTCATGATTCACATTAATAAACAATTCATTTTTTATTTCACCATCCAAACTTCTTTGTGCTTTTTGAGGTCTTAATAAAAGCTTGATTGACTGAGCAATGGCCATAAATAATGCGTCCACCTCTAGGGCAGAATATTGCTAAGTGAAGGGTACAGGAAAAAACCAGCTTTGCATTTTTTTCGAAAATGAGCTTGATACATTGGTGGAATCAGAATGAACAGTAATTTCCAACAGTCTATCAAAACAGGGAAAACCCAGTTCAGTCAGGGTTGGAATCGCACTCAAAGTTTCACTATACAGGGAAAGAACTTGACAATTAAATTTATTTATTGCTGCATACTCATTTATACTGTCGAGTCAGTTCAATAATTAGAAGCCTCTTCGGCAAAATTGACATTAAAATCAGTATAAACCCACTAAAAAAGTCCATGAGGTAAATGACTCGCACACATGAGTGAACTTCAAGTAGTAGGAAATTAACTTTGACTCTTTCTCCGTTTTGCAGAAGCAGTATCACAAAGGAGTCAACATTTGGAGTCACCTGTTGAACATTCTGATTTTATCTCCGTGTGACTGGCTCAGGAGTGATAAGTAAAGTAAATTTCGGATTAAAACTATAAAATAGCATTAAATGCAATTTTGGTAGCTTGGAGCTCCCTATCCCTCAGTACCTAGGCACCTACCTCATAGAGCCTAAAAAACGTGGGGGGGGGGTCGGTTAAGGAACCCGGGAAATAATATATCTTTACTTAGGACAAATTTTTTCAAAAATATTATTTGTCAAGTTTGACGTGCACTAAGCCAATCCAAACCAAATGCCAGGGTTTGAATTTCAAGAAGCGTTTGGATTGATTTCAAAACGTCTGGGCAGACCCTTTGGATCATGCTGTAAAATCAAATTTACGATAATTTTCAGTGGGAGTGGGAATTCATGTGTTGTAGGTATACGAACATTGACTCCTCATTCAATAATTGCTCATCCAGCCGATAATTGGTGACGATATGAAGATGTCAAAATCATGTTGAGTGACCAACCACTAGCATCTTTACTACAAACGTTTACGCACCCAAATCAATGGATAATCTGGAAAATGTATTACAATCCGCTTAAGTGAAGCACTCCGTGTTTATTAAATAAATTTTTCACATTTTGCTGTACCTTCCTCGCACGTTACAATGGTCAGAAGACATTTTTCGTTTATCAACGCAGCTGTACTCAACTATAGAAATCAATTGAAAATTCGATCATGTTGACAAGTATCCGCTCCAAGGACACCTGAAAGCAAGTCGATGCAATGGGATTTTACGCTCTCGTGGTTTGTGATAGTGATTTTTGAAGGAGAATCTTGAAGCACAGATTCTTTATTCTTTGGCCTCCCCTAGTTCGTCTATACTTTATTTCTTTTTCAGCATGGGATTTTACGCAAAGGAATCAATCATTTTAGTGCTGTTGTACAAAATTATTTAGGACATGTAAAGAATTTTAGAAGACATGAGTAACTATGTAGTGCACCATGTTTATGAAATTTGTTGGTTTAATTATGAATTCTGAGCTAGACATGAATTTAGGTGCATATTTAGCTTTGGGGAGAATTCGGCGATTGTTAATTTATGTTTTTTACGGAAGGAAAACACTTTCAAAGTAATGAAGTACTTTTGCGCAAATTAAATAGATTAATTAAAATATTTTACAATAAAACATGTTCAAAATTTTGATGTATTGCTTATTAATGTCATACAAAATAATTCAAACGTCGCTCGCTATTCGTTTCAATTAATATCCACACCACATGTATAGGTTTCTAATACACCTAATTCTTATACCTAATTCTTCCAGGAGATTAGAGAATAGTGAGCAATAAAAAAAAAAACATAAATGTTCAAAATCAAAATTTAGCTTTCAGTTGGTGCCCACCTTATCAGCAAGACGTTCGTCATGATGAAGAGTAAACAATTGAAACATAAAAAATCACCCTGATTTTCGCCTAGCAGTCCCCTTGAGGGACAGGAATCAACGTGTTGAAAGTCTATGGTAAGTAAGTCTGGATTTCATTGGACAAGTCGAGGATTGCCATCTCATATGGAAGATTTTGGTACATTATTCCTAGAAATGATGTTCTACCTATGTAATCGGTCGGGATTTTTTTTACAACCCCTCAAACTTTTATCTTTTACGTTTTTTTATCTTGACAGTGGATCTGGGCTGTGATTTGAACGAAAGAAGGTCCATTGATGCTTGCCAGAAAGAGGACAATTTTATCAATGAAAGAGATCATGCTTAGACCAATGAATTTATTGACATCAACAGGGTACGAAACATTACCAAATAAGGAAGTTATAGTATCATAATTATTTTCCTCGTCGTACAAAATTGATGATTCACATACAAGACATCATTATTCAAAGTTAGGATCTTATTCCCAATCTAAGATTACTCTGAGATGATGGTCATTTCAATCTGATTGAATTGAATTTCTATCAGTAGGTACCGGCAAAGGCCTCCCCAAAAATTCTTGGGCTATTGATGGATTCTTCTTATTCAATCACCAAGTACATACCATTGATAGACCTGGGCTCTTTTTTACTTTTATGTTTACAAAGCAGGTAAATGGAAGTACCAATGGTGATTTCCTCATTCCTCAAGGTTGAAGTAGCTCCGCAGCTACAGGACATCAAGTACAAGATTATCGGCTAAAAAATCAATAGCCTCTTCGTGGGGTCAGTTCACCCAATAACTACCTACTATCACAAATAGGCAAGTACAACGATAATTGTTTTTCTCTCTTGTGCGCATGGCAGAGGCCCAAAACTCGCCCTGCGTATAACAGTTTTTGCGACAATCACATTATGCGTCAGTTATTCGCTGATTTACATTTTATTCCTTTCTAATAGAAAAACATGGATTTCCACACTGTTTCAATAAACAACAATTACACAGAAGCCCTCTTAGGTACGGACATTGATATGGGAAAGGGGACAGCCAAACTGGAATGTGCGAGACACTGGCACGAACACACAGATATATGATCGTAAGGTCCAATGGAGACTAGTTTACCATTCAGAGCGAGAACGTCACCGTCGATCCCCTGGTTGCACGGCTCGTGACTGTCGTCTGTCTCTTCTCGCTTCACTTCTTCTGCATTCCTGCAACATATCCAAACATTAACATTGTGGCATGAGCACACAATCAATGGCAGGTCAAAAATTCAAATTTCGAGGAGCCCTCATCTGATCTGGTACAAAGTTTATTAATTCTAGTGTGCGTGAGTGTGTTATTTTTTTAATGTGTGTTATTTATTGATCACTCATAAAAATAAAAAAAATTCTCCGACCGCTTTCCGAGTTTTCTGGCCTGAGTTTTCTCGTTCGCTGGAAAACCAGGTTTTCGCAATCTAGGAATGTATTTTCGACCTTTACTCATTAAAATAGCTGTCTGTAGCACCCTCCACTTCCGAGAAAATCCTAATCTAAGGCTACCGTTGGAGAGAATTTGAATTGTCCTACGAGAAAACTGCCACCCTCTGGCTGGTTTTTTGCAGAGATGGGCATATTCGTATTCCGTGAATACGAATATGAATATATTCACGTGATCCGTATGAGTGAATATGAATACAAATATATTCGTGAATTGATCCGTATTCACTAATGCGGATCAAGTGAATATATTCATATTCGTATTCATGGAATACAAATATGCCCATCTCTAGTTTTTTGCCTAACCATAGAGGAGGAATGAAGCCAGAGAGGCAGCTGGTATATTTTCCCTTTTTACAATGGTTCTCCAATTTCCTAGATTTTCCTAACAAATGACTGCTCCCTCAATGAAAAAAAGAACTTGTCCAAAAATTCAACATTTCAATTATATTGTCAATTCTCTATTAACTCTATTTCTGAGTAGAAAGGAACACGTTTGAATGTGAAAAAGCGTGTTTTTCTCTTGGCTAAAACTCAAATTTTTTTGCATCATGGTTGCAAAAAACTCTTGCACTTTGTTGAGATGGGTTTCACTTGAGGTTTTTTTCATGCTGAACAGATACTCACATAGTCATGAAACGAAGAACGAGTAGATTGATGCTGGCAGCCACAACTGCAAGTCCGAACAGGATGAAAACCAGACTGAGAGCCACATAGCCAGGTTTGTTTATCAAAGCTTGGTCATTCTAAAAATCAATAATCCATAAAATAAAAAACCAACTTTTAATGATTCTGGCAGAGAAAATTCAAAATTTAATTAAATTAGAAAATTTTTGGGAAAGTTTTTAATATTTTTAAGAAACGGTGAGCAACTCCCATTAAAATGACACCTATATGGGTTAAGAATTGAGGGAGCTACGGCAATTTTTGTAAATGATCACAGATAGTTGTTCAGGAAGTGATTCTGAGCAAAAGTGTTTAAGTGACAGTTTTTTCTGAAGCTCTGATCTGATTTTCGATTCAAGGATGATTACAATACTTCCACGTAGGTACTCTGTGAATAACGAAGTAAAGACTTTCAAGTTGATTCCTTTGAACTTGCCTGGAAAAAGTTTGAAAAAGGATCGAATCCAAAAACCATTATCCAATGCCATTAAGGAGGAAACTAAGGTAGCTGACCATGACCAAACTCTCGACATGGTCCAATACTGTGGATCACAAGTTTCCCTCTTGCCTGGGCCCTGTCACAGGGCAGATAGTCAAGGTATCCAAATTACCCACAGGATTGTTAGCAGTGTCCATAATACCCCATTTTCCTCTAGGTATGTGCCCAAAATGAATGGCCTACCTGAAGTGCAACGTAATCGCCAAAGCCGATGGTCGTCAGAGTGACAAAACAGTAATAAAATGAATCGAAATAGCTCCAGCCTTCATATCTGGAGAACATCGCAGCTCCTGTGGTGATGATGACTGATGATAGCATTCCAGTGGCCATCATCAGATTGATT
Organism: Nesidiocoris tenuis; assembly: GCA_036186465.1. Classification (NCBI taxonomy): domain Eukaryota; kingdom Metazoa; phylum Arthropoda; class Insecta; order Hemiptera; family Miridae; genus Nesidiocoris; species Nesidiocoris tenuis. Next base: position 10,786,479 of record AP028910.1, read on the forward strand.
TCGGTTGCTTCCGTGTGCTGGCAGCCCAAGTACCGTTTTGCTCGCTTGATGACGACGGAGGCGAATTTGTTCAATCGTTCACCGATACTTTGAAACATGACCAGACCAAGTGGGATGCCAACAATCGCGTATGCCATGCAAAATGCTTTACCGCCGATGGTTACAGGAGTTGAATGCCCGTAGCCTAGAACGAATATGTTTCTAAGTGAAAATTCAGGCATGGACATATTATATGTTAGGGTGGCCAGAGGTACCTACGTTCAACTCCTTTTGAGAGGACAGTAATACTTTTCGAGTTTGAGCCCTCCTATACTTTTGGATATACGGGAATGGAAAAATGGTACTCATTTTTGGGAGTCCTACTTTGGCATTTCAGAGTAGTTGGAAGTCAGTTCCAGCATGGCAAAATGGACTTCATGTGTGAAGAACAACGTAAAGCGAAACAATAATGATGCAGGTTTACAAAAAAAAATGGTCATGTCAAGCGACTCAGTGGTTTTTTGACATTCAAACGTGATTTTTGCAGCATAGGGGTGGAGTAAACACGAAAATGACTGTACTGTTGGAAAGCTGAGATTTTGAGCAACTGTTTCTTTCAAAGAGGTCGTTCTGATCAACCACGAAAATTTTAGGTGAAAATCCTATTGAAAAAAGTGACGTGTTGCCTGTTTTCTCGTTAACCTCATTTTTTTCAGTATTGCTCCAAAGAAAAACAGTCGGACATGGCACTTATCTAAAGTAAAACTCGCAAGATTTCCAGCGGTGTCTTCAGATTTGAGTTTGAGGCATCTCATTTTTTACCATAAAAGCATAGGCATCCAGTATAATCAGAATCAACCATACATTTCCTGTAATAAGGGGGTTTTGTGGCATTTTGAGCACTGCACGATTATAAATAATTTTGGAACTGAAAAAAATGAAAAAACGGAAAATCGCTAATAACTCAAAAATTAGGGCGTGGCCTGAAAAACGGCGGTTCGATTCGGATTCAGCACCCTAACAAACGAATGAATTGATGGTTTTATCCGAGGTACGTAGAATTGACCATTTTTTGGAAAACCTCTGTAATTTCTGTATTTTCCTAGACGTTGAACGAACGTGCAAAATCAATCGTTATTATTTTTGGTTGTACACGCTAACATAAAATCAATGCCACAATTTGTATTTCCCTCAACATTAAAAAATGTTCTCACCGATCATCGCCAGCACAACGGTTGCAAAATAGAAAGCTCCAGCGAACTTCCATTGGGGCCCAGCTTTGTGTGGCTTGTTTTCAATAATTACAATCTCAATCATCTTGTAGTCTTCGCTTGAAATATTGTACTTGCGAAGAAGACTGTCGCGCAAAGCTGAAACGTGTCCAAGTAACCAAGTAAGGATATTGCCATGTTAACCAGCCTGTATGTACAGGGGAGGGGGGCAGATAAAAATTGACTATCGAGTAACTCCTTACTGTGGTTATTAAAAACCAATATTTCAGCCCTTCCCGATTTGCTCGTTTTAATGGTGGGAATAACTTCAACGATCATGACACTGGAAAGGTCAAATAATATTTCTAATGGAATAAATCTAGCTCAGATCAAAGCTACCTATCAGTTTTCCTCTCAAACATTCTATCATGTTTTTCTCTATTGAAAAATCAACGTACACCATGATCATAATGAGACTGAAACAATGGAGTTGGATAATTTCGGAAGAACAACATTCCCATTCAAGGACGTCGTAATAAAATTGAGGCAATTTATCAGATGGATGAAGACTGACCAGTGAGGATTTCGCACCGCTTGCGTTCTGTTTCTGACTCCAATGCATCGAAAACCGCTGCTCCGATCAGCAAGTACGTGAATGTGCAGACGACCAAAGACAATGTTCTCACATTCTGCCGCTTCATTCCACAGTTCCTGCATAAAAATAAATTAATAAACCGAGTAATCATTTGGCCACGGAACTAAAAACAGCCCAAGAGAGCCAAAAACACACTCACCAACCGTTAGAGATGAGCGCGCTTTTCGAATGACAAAGTAAAACTGGTTTGCAAGCGCCAAATAGTCGTGGTCATTCTCATCCATGAGCACTTTAGTAACTGACGGTACCGGAGCAGTTCAGTTGGAACTGAAGATCAAAATTGATCTAGTGCATCATCTGTAATTTTGGAAACTTTAATAAATAACAAAATGGGCGGATACAAGGATACAGCTTAACCAGGCTATGAACAGTATACACATAGATTGGTTCGTACTTAAGATAGTCTTCCATGAAGGATTCGGTTCTTCGGTCCATTTGCTACAATTTTTGTTCTATGTAATTATTCGTGGGCCCTAGAAAAACACTTTTTTTACACACTTTTTTCGCTTTGAAGTTTTTTCGTATCACAAAAGTATCACAAGAATGAGGATACCGTTGAAAAGAGAAAGTTGGATTCAATGGATTAAACTCATCACTAGAAGGTCAGTCAACGATAGAATGGCTCACCCTTGGATTCAGCGTAAAGGTTATTAAAACCTCGATTTCTCCTCAAAAAAAGTGGAATACATTTAAAAAATTATCATAGTGTTGGAAAGACGGCATTTCGGGCCAGTTATGCGTGGAACGTGCGCGGGAGTTTTCCATTTCTTCTAGTCCTAATCAAACGTTTAAAAAATGGTAATTTTTAAATATTGAGAATTTCTTGGCTTAGGCCCAATTTTTTGCTTTCTTAACTCAATGTTATAATTATTATGAGTTAATTATTATTTAATATAAATAATAAAAATTAATTCAAATGAAAGTTCAATTAACAGTCATAATTATTTAATAACTTTTATTAACAATAAATAAATTCAATTAATTGCATGTATACCTAATCAAGGTGCATTGATCCTGACATTCTGATGTGGAAAAAATCGTGGATACACTCATTAGTTATTATGTGTTCGCTCGTCGAAATAAATTTGCTATTCATTCTACGTTGTAAAGCAAAACTATTCATTCTAGTTTGTAAAGCAAGTCAAGTTGAATTACTTTCACCAATTATCCTAATTTCAAATATGACTTAATACAAAGTCGTCTAAGGTTATTTAAATATTTAATTTATACATTTTTTAATTCCATGGAAAAATGTGCTATAAAAATTTTTGTGATAGGCATAAAATGGGTCACAATTTTTGTAAAAATTTATAGCTGGGCTCGCACCTACTCATGCAGAAACATTTAACCTATCTAGATAAATCTATCTATATATTTACATAGATGTAAATATATTACATTATTGTCATTAAGCCTCCAATTACATCAATGGCATTGGGGTAGCGGTATAGGGCATTGGTTTTAGTGTAGAAAAACAGGAAGTCCCAGGCATCTACGGCATTCATAGGGACTCAACTGTAAGAACTGGACACGTTATTTCACGCAGTCATTCTATGTAAGTAGCCACAGCAACGCGCACCGGTTCTTCAAAAACTGTTGAAATAATTTTCTATGAATACTGTATTGAATGAATAAACTCGTTGTTTGAAGAATTCTAGTATAAATAGGTATACAAAAAATCAAGCCCATGTCAATCGGCATTTTCACCCACCCAACTCTAAAGAAAAGTTATGGCAGCATACGATGCTTGGAGTGACATAAAACCGGATAGACAGGACTAGCGCGTTGGGTGAATTAGTCAAGCTACAATAGTAATTAGGTAAAGAATGTGTTCAGAACATCTGAAGGCTACAGGTTTGGAATGAGTCCCAAGGTTACCTACGTTGGCGACGGCGGTATGCCTGACTGTGGCGCATTTATAAGCAGGGGTACTCACATCATTGTACACTGTCGCATCGTAGGGTAATATTCTCGGGATTCCTGTCGAACAATTAGAAGATCCCCTAGTTTTGCCATAGTAAATAGAACTCATCTGAGGCATACACAAAAACAAGGGCACGGGTTAACAGGGAAGAAGGTTAGAAACAAGTCTCAGATCTGGCCGGGATGAGAGATGTTGGCCGGGGGCGGCGGGAGCTCGGAGGCGGGATCAGTTTGCTCCATAGGATCCCACTTTTCAGATGTATGGACAGAGAGACCGGTCTGAAGGGCCCACGATGAGAAGGAAGGGGAATGTGGGGAAATCACCCTTACCCCTCCACCCTAAATTTGGCGAATGGGTCGATAAATGTGCACGGAGAGCACGAACTGAGCAGAGCAATCATAATCACGAATCATGAAAGTGCTCTGGCTGTTATGTACAGAGAAAATATTAATCATTTAAATGCAAAATGGGTAACTTGAAGGAAAAAGGGAATTTTCCTCCCAAAAGGCTGGACACAAATATTTTGAAATTCTCAGGATGAATTAACCATGAAAGAAATTTGAAGAAGGGTTGAGAAGTGAGGGAGGTATGGTCATATTTGTAAATGCTCACAGACGGGCACTTAAACCATTTCAGGAAGTGATTCTTAGTTTTTTTTTTTTTTAGCTCCTTTACGATGATTGATTTTAGGGCGATTTCTACTTTTATTTGCTTTGTCGTTAATATGGAAGTAACAAGGATAATAGGTATAATCCAGAAAAAAATTGTAGCTCAATGCAAGGTCCATTTTCTTTGGATTTTTTGGGTGCTGTTTTGATTAGAACACCTCCTCCCTTTTGAACTGCCAAAATTTCAGCTAGGTACCTTCCTAGTTCAAGAGCTAACAAAATTACAAAATCATAAATGATGAAAATCAATTCATGAATTCAAGTCATGACAGTTCGGAGATGAGGGGGGAGTGGTTGTCCATCGCGCTCTTCAAATCTTGAGAGATCCGAAACTGAGAGCACTATCATAGTGCCCATAATGGGCTTCCACACTCAACCGTCGCTATCAACCGACGATACTAAACTTATAATCAATAATTAACTCTAGTATGCATGATACTTTGCACCAGGCCCGTACATAGGAGCGGGGGGCCATGCCCCCTCCCCAAGAATTGTCTGTAATTCGTTCACATAAGTACTACGAATGATAATACGAGTATCATCACTATATTGGTGCATTATGTTTTTTCATATCAGCACGGTAGGTACCTACATCTTACCTATAAATAGGTTGTTTCTAAATGTTAATTTTTTAAAAGTGATTTAATTTTTGGGCGTTGCCTCCCCACCCCTCGAATTAAAATCCTGGGTACGGGCCTGCTTTGCACTATTTTTACAGAGTAAATTGAAGTATGGCAATCCCCATAAAATTGAAAACCGGATCCGAGGTTTTGAGGAAAAATTCACTCATTAAAAACCTCCGATCCGGTTTTCAATTTGAGAACGATTAAATTAAAGTAATTCCATGCGTCCGTATTGACTTGATTTTTCAGAAATTAATTGGGTAAATGATTCCAGCACGTCTAAACGAATTTCGTAGCTTTACAGCTGATTAACATTGAACGGGGGGGGGTTATAATGTTTGAGGTGATCCTGCCAATCGTAGGTTGATTTACCTAAAAAATTGCGTGGGTACGGATAAATTTCCTATACTGCAATCACTGGTAGATATTTTACACCGTTTGCAACGTGAAATACGATAGTTTCAGAGGGTGAAGGCATTTTTTGTTCGTTTAATATAAGTCTATTATTTATTATAAGTCTTATTATAAGTCATAATACACCATAATGAGGTTTTTTTTGGTAGTTTGTCCTAATATCGGTCGGTTTAGGCCTTATGTCTTCCACGGTGTTTCAACAAGATGACAACTTCTAGAGGCTACCCTTATCATGATACGCGAGAAGGGCTGCTGGGGGCAGCTGTTTGATTCGATTGTCCCCTGCCCCCATCTGTTCCTGTTGGTGTTGGCTGTCTATGTCTAGTCATACATCATACCCACACAGCAACGACCTAACGACTGTGCGATTGAGGGACTTTCGTTCACCTGGATGGACACGGCTCTTATTGCTCGGATCGGATCTTTCTTTCAGAGTAAATGCCATATTATCCTTTCTTCTCCGGAAACCCTACGCTGCGAGGCAGCGAAATACAATTGACTCTTTCCGTTGGTGTCCACCAGTGAGTTGAGTGTTGAGTCGAATCGTCAACAAGCCAACGACCGTCATCATGATGATCCGTCAGCGATGGGCTCGATCGCGTCTGTCTTCCAGTGGAGCTGCCGGTCGTGCGCCCTGATCAACTCGGCTGAACGAGTCAGCTGCGGACGATGCGGCCGAGCTCGTGACGGCCGTGAGGCCCCCGGCGGTCAGTCATCATCAGCAGTACCTTCAACATCATCAGGTATGCACTCAATGCTTTGCAGGTACCAGCCTTGACAGTTCTGATAAGTCCTACGCAATATATTGTAGGCAATCCATTAGATTAGGGTTGCCATCCGTCCATAGAATTGTTCTGTACTTATTTATAGTGTGTCCGTATTGATTTGTATTTGTCCGTATATTTCAAACTTACAAAATCACTGGAGAAACCTCAAATTTTTTAAAAGATCGAGTAATTTAGCCTAATCTATTGATGGACTCAGACGGTTATTTCTCCCTACATTCCCAAAATTTTTCTGGTTATATTCATGGTCCCTATTGTCTATCCTAATTACCAAGATAGATTAAAATTTCGCAGGTGACCGTTGCTGATCCGTTGTTAACTTCACTCTGATACACCCTCTACCACATTCGATGGTTTACGATGCAAGAGTTCACAAATAATTTTTTTTAACGTAGGGTAAATACTTAATGCAAATAGAATTACATCAAGGAGGAAGTTGCAAATATTTCACTCTGCTGTAGAATTCGAACCAGGCACCTCCTGCTCTCGAGGAAGACGCCTTGGCTCTTCAACAACGGAGAGCCTGGGTCCAGACAGTCTGGGGGGTGACTCAGTTGGCACTCTTCAAGTAATTATTAATAATTTTTCTACTAATCCTATTTTTACTTGCCAGTACTAAAGATTATTCTGATTTTAGGTCCTAATCTTGTCGGAAGCTGTGGTGGCGCCCTTTCCCCTGCAGATTTTTCCCCGGCCGCCCTCAAGGATAACCAAGCCGAGATTGAGGCCATCGTCGCCAAAGAAAATGTGCTCGCATTCAACTACGTCGAATCGCCAATTGTTTGCATCCTGAATAGGTACAATAATACTATTATCCAATCAGCTATAGGGTACTTTTTTCATAGTTACCTTTTTTTATGAAGACGATTGTTCAATGGTGGATCATACCAGAATCATAAATTTCCTACACCTGGTACTTATGATTCCATGCCCCTACACCTTTGATCTCAGTCCCATAAGATGAAAAAACGAGCCTGTATAGTTTCTGAATTATTATCAGCAATAGGTTTTTACTCCCCAACCCTGACACCCATAGCCAAGTCCGAACAAAAACACGATTCAAAATTTTTTTCCAAATTTTGGTGGGCAATAAAAAATTTGTTTTGAGAAAAAACACATATTCATATTTTTGGACTAGTATCAAAATATGGAAGTATTGTGTGTTATCTACGCACCACTGATTTTTTCTATATTTTGAAGCCTGAGTATTTTTTTGCTTTCTAGTTGCAGGAATCCAGCAGATGGGAGACCGGAGTCATCTTTCACCAGTTGCCTGTCAGTTTGTGAACAGTCTAACATACACAACGAAATCATTCAGCGAAGCAGCAGTTTGCCTAATTTCCCTCGAAGATGGATCTGCAAAGGTTGCTTGTTGAATAACAATTCTGTGATTACGGACTGCATTTCTTGCGGTGCAAATGAGATGGCCACTCCTGAAATTTTCGTGAATGACGATGAAATCCAAGAGAAAGAAACCAATTTAAACAATATTTTGGATAACGACTGCCAGGAGTATCCAATCAATAAGTCCCCCAAGCGGCAGAGTCTTTCTGTGTATGAAAAAGTCAAGTCCAAAGTAAGTCGATCTCTTTCGAACGGGTCTGTTGTTCATAAAAAGTACACCGAGCCTCGCCGCCCCAGTAGTCTCCTTGTTGAAAAGGATGTATTTGGGTTTGAAAACGTCGACAACAACAGCAATTTCGGCGATGGTGCCGATTGTGAGCGAGGAGGTGATAAGCAGACGTGGTCGTGCCAACGGTGCACTCTTTACAATAGTTATGAATCGGAAAGGTGTGAAGTGTGCGAAACGCCAAGAAAGAGTAATCTACCTGTTAGCACAGCGACGCCTGACAGTAACAAGCTGACCAATTCGAGTGTGATAATTGCTTTTCCGGAATGGAATAAATGCGATTTGTTCAAGATAAATGGATCTCACGGGCAGTCGCCCGAACTCTGGCAGAAACCAGTCTACCGAAGATCTCAATCGGAACTTTTGTCCAATGAAGTCCATCATAGGTCTGATATTAGTAGCTGTAACGTGGCCAACCGACTGAGCTATACCAATCCCTCGGAGTCTGCTAATAACTCCAAACACTGCCATCGAGAGTCGGTCAACAATCTGAACATCCAACGTTCTTCTTCTTTGAATCGGCCGAATTTCAGCAAGTACGTAAATGATTCTGGCAACAGCAGTCGTGGGTTGAACGCTAATGAATTGATCAGTAGCGATGCTAACGGCAGCAGCAATGCTGGTAGCATAATTGCATCATGCTTGAACTCTCCGCTCAATAAGCTAGAACATGTTGATGCTACTGGCGGGGACAATGCACCTGCCAGTCTGGACGTCTTGACTGCTACCTCGAATCTTGAGAGAAAATGGACTTGTATCAAGTGCTCGTATGCTTATAATCCATTCTTGTCAGAAAAATGTGATATCTGCAGTTCGATTCGGACGCCCCCCTCATTGACTGAACCTAGCCTTATAACTGTAACAAAAAATAGCGTACGCTACACATCAAAAAAATTAGAAAACGACAGTGGCAATGCCGCGAGTCTTAATTTTCCAAAGAAACCAGACCGCGATGAAAAACTATTACCGTTCGACTGCGAGAACAAAGAGACTGAGTGGACCTGTCGTAAATGTACCTTGGTGAACTCGAGCAACAGCAAAGTGTGTGTCGTTTGTGGGGGCTCAAAACTGAAGAGCGTTTCGCTGGTCTGTGATATGACGTTGCGCAAAGGTGAATTTTGGACCTGCCCACAATGTACACTTCGAAACCCAATCGGAATCCATGCCTGCCAGGTGTGTAAGGCCCAGAATAAAACCAGTTCACCGCTGTTGCTTGACGTGCCCAACAAAAACGTTCCAGCACCAAGGAGCCCATCTCCTCGCCATGGCAGCAGCCGACCTAAGCATTTCCAAGGTGTCAGTGGCAGCGGGTGTTCAAGCGCCGGACAGAAGCAGCAAAAACCAGTAACAAGACGGCACAGTTCGGGCGCCACTGCGTGTAGAGCGCTCGCCAGGCCCAAAGTTTCAGTCACCACAAGCGACGCCAAAACTCCATCCTCTTCATCGTCCTTGGATCTTGCCGTCGATAATGCGCAAAAGTCCTGGCAATGCATCCATTGTACCTTTGAAAACCGCACGGCGTCACCAGCTTGTGAAATGTGTCATAGTGCAAGGCGTAGTGGTCCCGTGTCCGCGTCGCCATGCGGGTCATCCCCCTGTGCTGGCGGAGGACCAAACCAAGATGGTGGCGGATCGTCAAAAGCGCAAAAAAGTGAGCTCACTGAAAATCTAAGAATAACAGAAGAGAAGGAGGCATTATCCAAGTGGGAGAGCATCGTCAACTACTGCAAAGAGGTCAGTGCCTTTATGGAACCATTTCAACTATTATAAGCTCCTTGAGTTAATTTTTTGATTTATTCCACTTGGTTTTCTATTTTATTTTTTCCTGGCCACAAAAATCAATTGATTTGAGGGATATTGGTCTTAAAATCTGTATTTTACCTTGCAGAATATGTGAATATTTTTATCCTACCAGAATCTTCTTTGTCTTTTGATAACTTGATATCAAAACTTTGTATTTTGATTTCAAGCAAGTTTTAAAGTTTGCATAGAGAGTTCTTTGATATTTTGAACCTCAACAGCCTCATAAGTAGTCAGAAATATGATAAAATTGGGTTCAAAGTTTTTGTATCAAAATATGAAAGTACTGTGTGTTATCTAAGCATCACTATTTTTCCAATGGCCACATTACGAGGAACTAATGGAAGCGGTCCGAATTGGACTAAATTAGCCCATTATTTGGCTCTTTACATTTATTGAACTCCCTAATTTCAGAACCAGGAACCGTTCGTTGACGATTCGTTTCCCCCAGCCTCCAAGTCTTTGTACTACAACCCATCTGACGTAAAAGACAACCGGGTTGTTCGATGGCTGAGGCCACACCAAATCAACACGGACAGTGACAGCAATTTGAGTTGGGCTGTGTTTCGAACGCCTTTACCGTCTGATATATCTCAAGGTTGGTACCTGTAAGGGTTGCTGCTTTTTGAAATTCGATCTTGCATACCTGAGTTTGAGGATTGTATCTTGGGGTTGTAATACTTTGTAAAAGTATTCTTCTATCGGTTATCTAAACTCCAATACTGTAGGTTAGTTTCATTAATTTATTGATGTTATATTTGAGAATATTTGTTGTTTGGCTGTGCGAAGGAGGTGACCATAACGCGAGTGTAATGAATGCCTGTGGCTCTGTTCCTTAGGAGTCCTTGGCAACTGTTGGTTGCTCAGTGCCCTGGCGGTGCTGGCTGAACGTGAGGATCTCGTAAGGAAAGTGATGGTCATGCGTGAATATTGCCCCCACGGTGCGTATCAGGTACGCCTTTGCAAGGACGGCCGTTGGATTACTGTCCTTGTTGACGACCTTCTTCCATGCGATAAACGTGGAAACCTTGTTTACTCCCAGGTAATGAGTATTTAATGCAATAATCTTCTTATTTGCCTAGCTAACGTCAGTAACTGACAATTCAAATTTGCCTGAAGTTTGATTCTCGGATTCCATTGCTAAGTTATGTAGCTTTGTTAGTAAGCCAACGATCTCTAAGGTCGACTACTCATCATTGATAGAACAGTAGTATCAGAAGCTCCCTATTCTGGTGATATATGCGTATCGTAAGTGCTAAAAAGTCAACAAAAGATTTGGGAACATTTATTTTCATCTCCTATCCTCACCCATCTCATATCAGTTGTTGTTTTCATCTGTTCAAAGAAGTAGGATTTGTGATATTGAATTTCCAAAAAGTCTCTCCGTTTGTAGGCTAAGAGAAAACAGCTGTGGGTTCCACTGATCGAGAAAGCTGTTGCCAAGATCCACGGTTGCTACGAAGCATTGGTTTCTGGCCGGGCCATTGAAGGGCTCGCCACTCTCACCGGTACGTCAGTAGATTAATGGTTCTCAATATCGATCCGTAACATACTGTGTGATTACTTAGCCAAAGTGTACCAGTGTAACATTGTTGCTGCTCTGTTCCAGGAGCACCTTGCGAAAGTGTGCCTTTGCAGCCAAGTTCGCTACCCTCCGAGGATGAGCTGGACAAAGACCTCATCTGGGCGCAGCTTTTGAGTTCGAGACAAGCGCGTTACCTCATGGGAGCATCATGTGGGGGTGGCAACATGAAAGTTGATGAAGAAGAGTACCAGACGAAAGGTCTGAGGCCCAGGTATGCTGATCATTTTAATAGTGATGGTTCTGACGAGACACCTATCCGAAAAGGTGCTGATGGTAATGAATTACCATTCATTGAATGAAATTACTTTTAAAAAATTTGGTTATGCTTGAGGTACATTTTGTATTTGGGTGTTTCAGGCATGCCTATTCAGTTCTTGATGTTCGTGACCTGAACGGAGGTATACGACTACTTAGGCTGAGAAATCCTTGGGGCCACTACTCATGGAAGGGCGACTGGTCAGACGATTCTGCGATTTGGACGCCTCAGTTGCGAGAAGTGCTGATGCCGCATGGGGCATCGGATGGTGTTTTCTGGATCTCCTTTGAAGACGTTTTGAAGTGAGTCTCTTCAATGAAAATCAGCTTTTTTGGGTTAAATGCCAGTTTTGGATCCTGCATCTTCCAGATCCAGCATCAATACAGGGAAACCGAAATTGTTGTCGGTTACTTTCAGGTGACTAGTTTTTCTTAAATGTTGTTATAGAAGACATTGTTTATCTCTCATCGCGGTTGTTGTTCTGATCCACTTCCGCTCATTAATCAGGACGTCACAGATTGAAATCTAGTCACATCTTGGGAACCTAGATTGCATTAGGAAGATTGCCATTATAGCTGGATCGATAGGAAGTCCAAAACCAGATTTTTCTCACATGTTGTGAAAAACTCGAATTTTCTGTGCTAGTTTTGTCTTTGAACCGTTGTCTCTGTCCCATGTACTCCTTTATTTATTTTTTATAAATGGTGTTGAAATAGCTTTTCCTTATCTGGATCAAAATAATATCCATAAATTGCAGATACTTTGATTGCATCGATATCTGCAAAGTGCGAAGCAACGGTTGGAATGAGGTTCGACGTCAAGGAACACTTCCACCTCTCTCCTCAGTTGATCATCTCTCTTGCGTTCTTTTGACAGTGCTCGAACCCACCGAAGCTGAATTCTCTCTCTTCCAAGAAGGGCAAAGGTACGAGTGGAATTTTTGGTGTTTGCATGCGAACTGTATTCACGAGTAAATCTCGGTGATTCAATGATCATCCTGATACTTTTACAATTTTGTTTCTGAGGAAATAGCATTTTTCGGACAAGAGCAATTTACGTTTCTTATCGTGTTACCAAACACGTTATTCCTATCTTCCCATTTTTATTTGATTAGCTGGCCATGCCCAAAGAGTTTTTTGACAATCCAAGAACCGTACGCAAAGGATCACGTTGGATTTTGGTTCATTTTTCTTAAGAAATGAACCTTTGTAATCGGTCAGGAAAAAAAAATTTTAACACCCCCTGAAAATTTGTTGGTTTACGTTTCAAGGGGTGTAGAATCCAAATCTGCAATAAAAATTTTTTGTCCGTCCGCCGTACGCCGTCCGCCGTACGCCGTCCGCCGTACGCCGTCCGCCGTCCGGGGTTTTTCAGGGGGAAGGAGTTATCGAAAAATTTTGAAATTTTTACCAAAAATCAAGTTCCGTATCTAGTTGGTCCTAACGTCTCGACAGAACCCTACCTTAATTTTAAGGCCAGTAAAACAGCTGTTGAAGAGATAAAAAATTCGTGCTTTTCTGGAAATTTGTAACATAGGCATGTGACGCATCATTTTCTATAGATTTTTCTATGCCGAATCGAATGAGACCCTCGCCACGGCGGTAGCTCTAACCGTTTAGGAGTTATTGCAGTTTTAGTGAGACATTTTTGTGTTTTTTAAAATTTCTACAATTCTGAATAACTCGAAAACGACTAGAGCTACAAAAATCGTTTTCCACTCGTTGGAATCCCCACAAAAACTTCTGTCCTCCCGATATCTTCAATTTAAAGAATTTGGTCGCATTACACAAATCAGCAAAACAAAAATCGAAAAAATTTGAGAATTTGGCCTCGGCTCTTAGATACGGTTGATTGATCTACTTACGACCACTAGCCTATTACACCAACAAGGTGACGCACTCACACTACGACCAGTTGCGCTTGGCAACATGAAAGCGAGTCAGGCTTTAACAATGGTTCTGAGGCATTTTTAATTTCATTCATTATTCAGAGAATTTAATAATTATAGAATAATAACAACTAAATTCTGAGTTTAAGGAGTACCGATATATCGTGAAGTTTGTCTTAGCAATCGAAAAATGAACCCCTGTGCAAAATTTGCAGAGATCTTCGGACATAGCGAAAACTAATCTGCACATGCCACTGATCTACTTAGCAGCGTTTTTTTTAATGAATTGTGGCAGAATTGTGTCAATTATGAAGTGAATGAAGAGAACAACATAACGAGTTCGTAGACACCCAAGAAAACACCCAAGGAAAAACTTGAAAATAAAAACACTCTTCGTGTACGGCCAGCTATGTGTCATTTTCCTACGACTTTTTTGCCCTACAGGTGTTGGTATAAACATTGCCATTTGTCCGAATTTGTAATTTATAAATTGTATTGACGGTTTTAGAAATTCAGAGAAATCCCAGCGATCTCAACTTGACCTGTGCGTGGTTGTATTTCGAACTCGAAGTCCAGTCAATCCAAGCGTTGGTCGCCTTGTCGAGCATAGCAAACGCCAAGTTCGTGGATTTGTTGGGTGCCATAAAATGTTGGAAAGTAATTTATACATCGTCGTCTGTTTGGCATTCAACCACTGGCATACTGGTGAGAAACTCTTCTTCGAGTCGTTTGAATGCTTCAGGCAATTGATAATTTCCTGTTAAACTGAAGGGACTTGACTGTCCACTTGACTGAATTCATTGAACTATATTCAGCTCTATATCATGCATGAAATGGATCACATCAATATTTGTCTTGATCATGATTTAGAAATGTCATGGAACAAAAACTGTAGCAGTCACATTGGAGTAAAGTAACGCTGGAGAGATTTTCCCTCCTATCCAATCGTATCGGTGTGATTTGATTGCGAAATCTTTGGCATCCCTTAGGAATTTGCATCGATGGCCACCCTGGGTTCACAAATCGTTTATAGCATTTCCAAGTCGAAATGAGAATTTTCCGAATATAATTGAAAATTTTCCAAGCTATTCGGTTGACGAAGATCTCAATTTGGTTTGAAAAATACTCAATTTGATTTGGAAAAATTTCAAACTAATTAGGAAAATTCTCCATTCGATTAGGTAGATTCTGAAATTGATTCAGAAAAGTTTTGATTGGGTTGGAAAATTTTCGATTCTACTTAGAGAAATTCTATATCATAAATTGGTTTGTGTGCTACTTTTAGTATTGACTCGGTAATAGCCGCCCGTTCTGATGATTTCCTATTTTACTTCTTCCATGAAGGGATTGAAGACCCAGCAAACTTCCCTGAATATGTGCTTGCGATCCATAGTTCAAAACACCTCATAGTTGAGCCAATATCCCCTCCAGCTTTCATTTTGGCTGATGCGATCATAAGCCTCACCCTCACGAAAGGACAACGACATGAGGTAAATTTTTTTCGTTAAGAGCGTAGATTTATGCTTTTACAGTGCGACTTCTCCACCTCCAGATTCTGAATCAAGTTGATCTGAAACCCCTCATACCGTCACCTACATTCACACACCGCCTATCTCCCATTTTGGCCGAAATGAGGTTTTGGCCGTTTCTAAGGTACCTTTTCGCGCTGGTTAGCTCAAATTTGTTCTATCTAGAACAGTTTGCCCAGAAAACGTGAATTAGAACACAACGCCTATCCACATCATGTTTTTCCCAATCACCTATCAAGCCGCAAATCAGTTTTTTGTTCCTCCTGAAAAGTTGGCAAAATAGAGATAGGCGGTGTGTGAATGTAGGTGACGATGTATTCCTCGTATACTTACTCCTATTTTTCCCTAAGGTGGTGGGTGTAGTAGTTACGGAAAATGCTCCATCTTTTCTTTCTGGTTTATTATTCTATCCTTTGTATGCCCCAAAAAAAATTCCCTCTGAAAATTTGATGGTTTACGTTTCAAGGCACTTGGAATCAAAAATCGAATTAAAAAAAAATTCTGTCAGCCCGTCGTAGCATTTTTTTTCAGAGATGGCTGCATCAAAAATTTTGAAATGTTCAGGGTACATAAACTTTGGTCCTGGGCAGGCCCAATTCTTTAACCAAGTTGTTACCTCAGCTTTGAAGGTCTCCTTTCAGTCCCCTGAGTTTTGAAAAATGCGTTTGAAACGCCAAAAAAAATTTTAGGGGTATATTTTTATTTCTGGTTCGAACGAGACCAATAATGCAATTGTAGTTATAGACGTTTAGAATTTATGCAGGTTATTTAAAAGGTCAAAATCCAAAAAGAAAATCTGTTGGCCAATAGAAACAGTGTTACAATCCTATCGCTAGGCACTTACACTTTGACTTCCTAATCAGCTTGATGTTCATTCATGGGTTTTGAAACAGGACTTGCTGGTACTAAAGTTGAAAGGAATTAAAAATACTGAAAAGTAAAAATTAACCTATTAATTAGGTAATTTTATTAATAAAATCTCTCTCTATCGAGTAAGAAATACCTTCCTAACAATTCCGTCCATCAAGTTCAACGCGATCTTGTCAAATAGCTGTTTGTTTTATTGTTTCTAGGGTAGAGAAGGTATGACTGCTTACTATTTGACCAAAGGGTGGGCAGGCCTCGTTGTCATGGTCGAAAATCGTCATGAGAACAAATGGATACATGTGAAATGCGACTGCCAGGAGAGCTACAATGTTGTTTCTACCCGAGGGGAACTACGAACAGTTGATTCCGTGCCGCCTTTGCACAGGTAATTGCCTAGAACATTGTCAATCGCCCTTAAATATGAAATAGCCTGTTTATGATAGTTTCCACTTCGCCAGATAACTCGAAAATTGTTAATAAAATTTAAAAAATCGCTACAGCAAGCCAACTTAATAACTGTTTTTTGGAGTGGGTTAAAAATTGTTTATAAATCTTTGTTGAATTCATTATTGATTTGGAATAAATGTCCGCGTTCATTCTCAAATCGAGATTCATAGTATTTGTGCGGGATTTGTTTCAGGCAAGTTATAATTGTATTAACCCAACTCGAAGGCAGCTGTGGATTTTCCATCGCTCATCGACTCACCCATCGTTTGGCCAATTCATGGGATCTTCATGACTGGGGCCAAGGCAGTCAGCACTGCCCCGAAATCGACAAGAAAGTTGAAGGTCTGCATTCTCCTCGTATTATTACTTGAACACCATACTACACAGCAGCCAGGGGTGCTCTGACCATAAAATTAGCCCATCAAATGGAAACCAAGTAGAAGAATAAGGTGTAGGATTGCCAATGGCAAACAGATGCAGTTTTCTTTTTTTACGAATTTAAGACGTCTTTGGGAAGGCTGAAGGTGTGGAAAATTCAATTTGGGCGTGAAAGGAAAGCCTTTTGTGTGTAAAGGCAAAAAAACTATAGTGCAAACGTTTGCCAAATCACTACCCCGGACACGATCGAGGTAGAGCTGCTTTTATACCTCCGTGATCTTCAGTCCACATCTTCTGCCAAGGTGTGCCAACCCACCTGGGCAAAAACATTCAAAGCCGTTCTAGTGGTTGACTTTTCGCCCAAAGTTGTCCCTGGCGTACCCTGCCTCACTCAAGAAGTGAGCGCCTCACCCCTTCGAGTTATGGCGGGGCAGGATCCAACGCAGTGAGTCTATGGTTAGTAGGTTCAGACCTCGTCCATCGGGCTTAGCCAAGGATTGTCACTGCTCATGTTGCGGATTTTTCGCCTCGACAGTGGAGCTGGGCTGCGAGTATTGGACTCTGTGCCCCTGTTAACACGGAAAGTCATACGCCTTGAGTGTGTATCAGACGAACTGCTTAGTAAGCAACCGCTGACCGTCTCGTCCGTGCTGCACTTAACCAGCTGATAGGCCGGTTGTGCGGCACTCAGCCAATCAGAGGCGCACTACTCACTCCCCAACGTTGTCGGCTGGACTCGCTTCCCAACGTCTCCTGCCGCTGAATTTGACTCTCAACTGTTAAGGACCTGGTATGGCCGTCCTGTCGCGGTGCAGGTTGAGCCGTTAGTTTGTTAAGGCCTCTAGCCATCTCGGCCACCCTGGCTCCACCCTTGCCTTGGCTAACATTCAAATCCTTCTGAAGTAGGTTTCCACTCGCAATGTTAATAATCAGCTAAAATCCATTACTTCACCATTCTTTAAATTTTTGCCCACCTTGCGAATTTTTTTCTTTTTCATCTAATCATGGAAATTTGAGCAAAGTGGTACCGACAGTCAAAGTTCAGACGCCATGGTTCAAATTTAATGAATTCTATTGGATATCAACAGATCTTAGGCGGAAATTCAGTGAACCGAGAGTTTTAGAATTGCTGAACTTGGGAAAGAGGTCTAGATGCCTTGATTCTGCCACCCGTTCATTCCCCTTTCTACTCCTGCCGAGAGAAAAACCCAGAATTAGAAACTGCCTTAGAAACAACTCGACATCCTGAAAAAATGTCAACGTATCTCCCATTGCATATAAATAAGTTGAAATGACGTCGACTTTGTTAGTTTTAATCAAAATTATAGGCATCTCGTTCCTCATCTATATGATTTGGACAATCAAGAAAAAAATCATTAATCATTGTGAATGGAGGCGTCGACTCAGTAGCATGGATAAACAAACGAAATCAGTGCTTGATATTACCTCAAGATTTGTTATTGGTACAATATTATCTATTGCTAATTTGAACGATCCTACTTTCCCTTGATATGGTCTCAAATCATGGTTATTACTGATATCGAGCCCTACCAACCAACCGAATTGATCAGGTATAATCCACTTTAGTTTTGTAAAATTCTTGAATTGCGTCCCAAGCAATGAACTCCCTTTCATGTCCTGATTCATCAAGGTTTCCCACTTTGTCAGTAAGCCCTCCTTGGAACAGTTTTGAGGAAGTTTTTTCATAGCTCCAGGTCCATTACAGTTGCATCCCCGAAGTAGTCTCCCCTTATTTTCTATCCACTCACCAAGGACCAAAGATACCGTGTTTTTCGATACAATTGTTGGTCATGTGATAAAAAAAATACGTATCTAGAATTTTTCAGAGTGACTCGATAAATAATTCAAATAAATTTCCTGCCCATGTCCCTGATGTAAAGGTCATGATCCATTTATTCCAATGGTCGGGAATGTCTATAGGGACGTGGATTGGAAGCTCCAATGAAATTAATTTGAACTGCTTGTAATTATTGCATTAACGCAGGGTGTCTCAAACTTGGAGTAAAATAAGTAAGTGGTAGCTTGATTACGAGTGTGGATTAGGCGTATGGAAAATTTAGCCCTGAACTCTGAAATGCCCTCAAAAGTCGAAAAAAGCTGTTTTGAATTGGTGAAATGCGGGTATGTATGAAGCAAATCGTGGAAAAAACAGTCTCAAAATATCGTATCCCACTTTTTGTATAAGTTCGGACACCCTGTTTTATGAATTGAAATAAATGACTGATAGAACATTGATAGTCATCTCATCATTGTAATTGATTTGATGATAATTACCGTTTCCAGTCTGCATAGGCCTTCTGTAATCAACCTACTCCAAAAAAACCTGTTATTCAAGTTGACTTGTAGGAATTTTTTTCACTTTCGATTAGTGGGCTTTACCAACTCCTGTTTTCAAGGCTGCGTTCCCTATTTTCCAAGTTGTTTACTTTTAAAAACTATCTGAGCAGTAATTTTATTATTATGCCTTTAGGACTCTCATCCCTCTACCGACTTACTGCATTTTTAAAGTGTATTGCAGTTTTTATCACGATCGTTCGTTTGTCAGGTTTAGACAGGTCTGGTTGCTTTTAGTTGCCACTTTCTTTTCACTTCTTATCCCCTCCATTTTCTTCTCCCTGGAGGGAGGAGGGTGAATCGGGCGTTTACCTTCCGGAGACATGACTGTTGCCAATGCCAATATTTCAGGTACCTATTCAATTCATGATTGTCTTTTTGGTTTAGATTAAGTTTGTTCCAGGAAACTGCGGTCTACTTGGTGGAACTTTTAAGGATTATGTACATTTGTGTATTTCATATTTTTTTAGCAACCTAAATTTTCTATTGTTTGGTATAGTCAAATCTTTTCTCTATCCACTTCTTGGAATATGAGCACTGATTACAAATGAATGTTTGTGCAAATCGTTTTATAGGTAGATAATAATCCTATTCAACTACAAATCAGTGTTTTTTTGCAGCGTTTCATTCACGTGTAAAAACTGTTAGCGTGTTCCTCGCGTCTCATAACTATCTACGTAAAATGATAGTTAATGAGTCTTGACCATGTACTGTTTTCTATCATGTGCGTTGAACAGGAATTACACTTAATGTAAACCGATCCAGAACTGATTTGCTACTTGATCTAGTCATTGCTGTTGTTTATCCTGATTCTTTCTGTACCCACACGTATTTTTTATCAGCTTGAAAAAGTTATCTGCTCAGTACACTGATTCATTTGATCTCTAAGACTCTTCAAATTAGTATGACGTTTCTATAGTTGAAGGGTACAGGGAAAAAACCAGCTTTGTCACTTTTTTCTAAAATTGTAGATTGTAAAATTCTAAAATTGAGTTTGAACATCGTTGGGAATCAGAATGAACAGTACTTTCCAACAGTCTATCAAAACAGGGAGAAAAACCAGTTTAGTCAGGGTTGGAATCGCACTCAAAGTTTCAGTATACAGGGAAAGAACCAGTATTTTATTCAGTTTTGAAGTTGAAAATTCATTTTTCTCAGACTACAGCTTTTTTGACTTTGCTTGTTTTTTTCCCTGTACCCTTCGTTATGAGTTGGATTTTTACGGAGTATTCTCAGTTAAATATTTTGTATTTTTTTATCCTATGCCAAAATAATTATTTTATTCTATATTTGAAGCGTAAGGGGAAAGAACAGGAAATGTCCATTTTTCCCGAAAACAAGTTTAATAGCGCATTCTGTAGGAATTCAAAGGTACTAACCGTATAGTGAAACTCCAATGGGAAAAAAAATATAAATGCCACACTGAGAAGCAACGAAAGATTCGGTGTAAGGGAAAAAAACAAGGAGTATACTATACAGAATCTGCTTTTTCTCCAAAAGTACTTTCTGTCACATTCCTCGTTCCTTCCCCTTACCCTTCATTTATTACGTTATGTGCGTCCAATATGGATTGCCTGCATTTTCAATGTAACAGAAACAGAAGAAATTTAATTCCCTCAGGAAACCAATGGAACAAATGATAAATTTGTTACAGTAGATGTTGACCAAGTGAGAGAATCATGCCATGCACGTTGCAAATCACTTGAAAAGAGAACAACCTCTTTTTATTTAAACCAAAGTTCAGCACTGGTGGAAGGTGAAAACTTGCTTATGGATTTTGAGATGACGAAAGGCGTATAGAAAACAAATGTTCTTGCAGATTCGGGTTCTTCACGTTTTGAAACGTATCAATCAAATTTTCAGGGAGTGCTGAAATATTTTTCCTGACCTGTACATGCACAGGTCTAAGATTAGGATACAAATTAACCAGAAGCGATACTAAAACACTCGCGGAGAAATTGTGGAATCCCATAATTTGAATAAAAACTCAAAAAATGAGGGACTATTTCTCTTCCCTCATTTTTTGAGTTTTTATTCAAATTAACCAGAAGCATTCAAATTAAAACAGTTCGGGGAAAATGAAATTCCGCTTTCAGACACTCACAGGCCAATGATTAAAATCATGTTTTTCAGACTCAGAAACAAGGACGGATGCCTGAAACGAAAAAATATGATAGTCGTTTCCATGCAAATTTTGACCAGATTGCTTTACTCCGTTTTCCTATGGTTCCTTCCAACGTGATCCATTATAAACGTGTCTCAAATCAAGTAAGAAATCGGTTTATGTAAAGAAGTTATCTGTTTTTTGATGGATTGAATAATAAGGTTGTAACAAACTCAAACTACCAAGATCTAACTGGGGTCTTGGTCTTACCACCGGATCATCAATAATCTGAAAATTCATTCGAGTTTGGTAATGTGTACAAATTGTCATTAAGGTTGTTATTCTGATAATGTTTCTGCTCTTGGACCTCAATACTCAATTTGTAAAGAAAATCCGTTTGATTGTGGTTTATTTGGAACGTTCTAATTTTTGTGTAAAAAACCCACCCCTGGGTAAAAATTCCATATTCAGTCATTATTATTATCTATTATAATCTAGAGTGAACGTTGGATCTGATTGCCAAACATAATACACGAATATGTAAGCAACAGTGGAATATCGAAATGGCCTGATCAAAAAGATCTCTACCTACTGAAAATTTGTTGAGTAAACTTGTGATCAACGTTGATCATTTAATTTGGCAAGTTCTGAGGATGCACGATTTTTGGAATAATTATACTGAGTCCGGATAGCTGCTGACTGAGTCTAATCCACCCTCTTCAGTCATAATCCAATCTAGTCAGTCATAGCGATATGATTCAGCGAGTGTCATTCCTTGAGTTGCGAAAAGTGCAATTCAGCTCTACATCTCTCTAATTACGCTGGTATGGATTGTTCGACTAAACAGTCAAAACAATGTAAATAAAAATTAAAAATAACAATTGGGTAGCGTTATAGCATAAGTTTCAAGTGAGCGCAAGTATTTTACGTAGAGCTAAAGCTGCATGTCAGTCTTGTAGGATTAAGCGAGATCTTGTACTTGTAAATAGTTGTGTAAAGTTTTCACTACTATGATAGTTACTGGCAGAAAATACACATTCCCAATTTACGTGCGATTTTCCTCAAACCTTGATAC
Organism: Nesidiocoris tenuis; assembly: GCA_036186465.1. Lineage (NCBI taxonomy): Eukaryota > Metazoa > Arthropoda > Insecta > Hemiptera > Miridae > Nesidiocoris > Nesidiocoris tenuis. The sequence goes on from AP028910.1 coordinate 10,808,652, forward strand.
AAACCAGTGGTGCGTAGATAACACACAATACTTCCATATTTTGAAACGTAAAATTGAGACACAATTTGATCATATTTCGACTGCTTTTATGGGAGTTTAGGTCAAAAATATCAAAAAATTCACTATTCTAATTTTAAAATTCGCCTAAAATAAAAGTACCCCACATTATCGGAATATAAAAAATATCCACGTATTCTGCAAGGTAAAACAAAGATTTTAAGACCAAAAACGCTCAAATGGTTCATTTTTGTGGCCGGAAAAAAATAAAATGGAAGACACTAAAAATGCAAATATATCGGAAGTACTGTGAGTTATCCGAATTTCGATTAAACAGGGTGTTAGGTATTGCCGAGACAAACATTTCAGTTCAAGAAATTTGAAAAAAGGTTGAGAATTGAGGGAGCTATGGTGATTTTTGTAAATGACCACAGACGGACACACAGACACTTTTTCAGGAGTGTTTCTGAGTAAATGTGTATAAGAAAAAGTTTTTCCTGAAGCTCCGTTCCAATTCTCGATTTTAGAACGATTCCAATACTTCCATTTACTCTGTAAATATGGAAGTAATAAAAGCAGCTATTCACGGAGGAGGCATCTGGCTCGGAGCCAACAAAGCAAATCCATTTGACCCCGGGTCAAAATGGGGGTCTCACACTGCCGAGGCGGAGCCCGAGCCAAGCCCCTAGTAACACTAGGTAAGCTCGTAACAACCGGTGATAAACATGATAAACTAAGGGTCGTTGTAAAAAAAAATGTTTCCCAAACGATTGGGTACATAACCTATATGCCTATGTACCTAGGGAATTTAATTAGTTTTTCAGTTTGTGAAAATAAGTTCCAAAACCAAGGAATTAGCTGTCTTATGCATACTGATCTCTGTCGGCCGCAGTTGATTTGGCCCCAGGTTTCCCTCACACGGGCGTGATTGGCACCAGTGGCCGGTCGGCCCGTATGACCGACTAAACCGATTCAACAATCCAAATTGAAAAAATCAAGTTTCTGCCTTTCGTGGATGGGAGAGTGAAGAATGAGGTAAGAAACCATTAACCATGCGACAAATCACATATTCAACTCTATGGCTACATATCGACGGCTAAGAACAGCCATAACTCGATTTTTCCTTTTGAGATTTGTGCACATTGCGATTCAAATTTTCGCGCACGATTTTATGGAACTATCAGTTTTTTGAAAACAACACATGGAACGCCACAATCATCAATTTAGTCCGCATAGCACAACTGGAAATGAGAGGCAGTATGACATAACTCAGTCAGACTCACAATGAAACAGACACTCAAACTCCTAATCGAAATCGAAGTCAAACTCACAATGAAACAGAAACTTAAACTCGAAGTCGAACTCATAATCAATTTCGGAATCAAACTCATTATCAATCTTGAAGTCAAACTGACAATGAAACAGAAACTCAAACTCATAATCAATCTCGAAGTCAAACTCACAATGAAACAGAAACTCAAACCCATAATCAATCTCGAAGTCAAACTCACAATAAAACAGAAACTCAAACTGATAATCATACTTGAAGTCAAACTCCAAAGAAATAGAAATTCAAAGTCATAATTAAACTGGAAGTCGAACTCACATGAAACAAAAACACAAAATCGTAATCGAACTCCAAATCAACAAACCAACAAATCGAAGTCAAACTCACAATGAAATTGAAACTCGGGCTCACAATGAAACAGAAACTCAAACTCATAATCAATTTCGAAGTCAAACTCACAACTGACAATGAAACAGAAACTAAAACTCATAATCACACTCGAAGTCAAACTCACAATGAAATTGAAACTCGGGCTCACAATGAAACTGAAACTCAAACTGACAATGAAACAGAAAGTTAAACTCATTATCAAACTTGAAATCGAATTCACAATGAAACCGATACTCAAACTCATAGTCAATCTCAAAGTGAAACTCACAATAAAACAGAAACTCAAGCTCACAATTAAACAGAAAGTTAAACTCATAATCGAACTCGAAGTCAAACTGACAATGAATCAGAAAGTCAAACTCATAATCGAACTTGAAGTCAAACTGACAATGAAACTGAAACTCAAACTCTTAATCGAACTTGAAGTCAAACTGACAATGAAACAGAAACTCTAACTCATAATCAATCTCGAAGACAAACTCAGAATGAAACCGAAACTCAAACTCATGATCAATATTGAAGTCAAACTCACTATGAAACAGAAACTAAAATCTCATAATCGAGCTTGAAGTGAAACTCTCAATGAAACAGAAACTCAAACTCATAATCAAACTCGACGTCAAACTCAAATTGAAACTCGGGCTCACAATGAAACTGAAACTCAAACTCATAATCAATCTCGAAGTCAAACTGACAATGAATCAGAAAGTCAAACTCATAATCGAACTTGAAGTCAAACTGACAATGAAACTGAAACTCAAACTCTTAATCGAACTTGAAGTCAAACTGACAATGAATCAGAAAGTCAAACTCATAATCGAACTTGAAGTCAAACTGACAATGAAACTGAAACTCAAACTCTTAATCGAACTTGAAGTCAAACTGACAATGAAACAGAAAGTCAAACTCATAATCAAACTCGAAGTCAAACTCACAATGAAATTGAAACTCGGGCTCACAATGAAACTGAAACTCAAACTGACAATGAAACAGAAAGTTAAACTCATAATCGAACTTGAAGTCAAACTGACAATGAAACAGAAAGTCAAACTCATAATCGAACTTGAAGTCAAACTGACAATGAAACAAAAACTCGAGCTCACAATGAAACTGAAACTCAAACTGACAAGGAAACAGAAAGTTAAACTCATAAACGAACCCGAAGTCAAACTGACAATGAAACAGAAAGTCAAACTGACAATGAAACAGAAAGTCAAACTCATAATCGAACTTGAAGTCAAACTGACAATGAAACTGAAACTCAAACTCTTAATCGAACTTGAAGTCAAACTGACAATGAATCAGAAAGTCAAACTCATAATCGAACTTGAAGTCAAACTGACAATGAAACTCAAACTCAAACTCTTAATCGAACTTGAAGTCAAACTGACAATGAAAAAGAAAGTCAAACTCATAATCAAACTTGAAGTCAAACTCACAATGAAATTGAAACTCGGGCTCACAATGAAACTGAAACTCAAACTGACAATGAAACAGAAAGTTAAACTCATTATCAATCTTGAAGTCAAACTGACAATGAAACAGAAAGTCAAACTCATAGTCGAACTTGAAGTGAAACTCTCAATGAAACAAAAACTCGAGCTCACAATGAAACTGAAACTCAAACTGACAAGGAAACAGAAAGTTAAACTCATAAACGAACTCGAAGTCAAACTGACAATGAAACAGAAAGTCAAACTGACAATGAAACTGAAACTCAAACTCTTAATCGAACTTGAAGTCAAACTGACAATGAAACTGAAACTCAAACTCTTAATCGAACTTGAAGTCAAACTGACAATGAAACAGAAAGTCAAACTCATAATCAAACTCGAAGTCAAACTCACAATGAAATTGAAACTCGGCTCACAATGAAACTGAAACTCAAACTGACAATGAAACAGAAAGTTAAACTCATTATCAATCTTGAAGTCAAACTGACAATGAAACAGAAAGTCAAACTCATAGTCGAACTTGAAGTGAAACTCTCAATGAAACAAAAACTCGAGCTCACAATGAAACTGAAACTCAAACTGACAAGGAAACAGAAAGTTAAACTCATAAACGAACTCGAAGTCAAACTGACAATGAAACTCAGATGTCGATTGTGAAATTGAGTTAATGTTTCATAGTGATTTAGACTTCGATTTCGATTAAGAGTTAGAGTTTCCGTTTCATTGTGAGCTTGACTTTGATTTCGATTATGAGTTTGAGTTCCTGTTCCATTGTGAGTTTGACTTCAAGTTTAGGTTTTTGTTTCATTGTGAGTTTGAATATGATAGTTTCTGTTTCACATTTTGAGTTTGACTTCGAGTTTAGGTTTCTGTTTCATTGTCAGTTTGACTTCAAGATTGATTTCGAGATTGAGTTTCTGTTTCATTTCGTGTTTGACTTCGATTTCGATTGTCAGTTTGAGTTCCTGTTTCATTGTGAGTTTGACTTCAAGATTGATTATGACTTTGAGTTTCTGTTTCATTTCGAGTTTGACTTTGATTTCGATTATGAGTTTGAGTTCCTGTTTCATTGTGAGTTTGACTTCAAGATTGATTATGACTTTGAGTTTCTGTTTCATTTCGAGTTTGACTTTGATTTCGATTATGAGTTTGAGTTCCTGTTCCATTGTGAGTTTGACTTCAAGTTTAGGTTTTCGTTTCATTGTGAGTTTGAATATGATAGTTTCTGTTTCACATTGTGAGTTTGACTTCGAGTTTAGGTTAATGTTTCATTGCGAGTTTGATTATGAGTTTAGGTTTCTGTTACATTGTGAGTTTGACTTCAAGATTGATTATGACTTTGAGTTTCCATTTCATTTCGAGTTTGACTTCGATTTCGATTATGAGATTGGGTTTCTTTTCATTTTGAGTTTGACTTTGATTTCGGCTATGAGTTTGAGTTTCTGTTTCATTTCGAGTTTGACTTTGATTTCGATTATAAGTTTGAGTTTCTGTTTCATTGTGAGTTTGACTAAGAGTTTCTGTTTTATTTTGAGTTTGGCTTCAAGTTCGATTATGAATTTGAGTTTTTTTTTATTGTGATTCGACTCCGAGATTGATTATGAGGTTCTGTTTAATTGTGAGTTTGACTTCGAGATTGATTATAATCAATATTATAATCAATATTATAATTATGAGTTTGAGTTTCTGTTTCACTGTGAGTTTGACTTCAAGAATAATTATGAGTTTGAGTTTCGGTTAGACTTCGAGTTTGAATGAGCTTGAGTTTCTGTTTCATTGTGAGTTTGACTTCTAGATTGATGATGAGTTCGAGTATCGGTTTCATTAGTGATGAAGTGTCATCAGCGAGAAAATACATAAAGGCCCGTATTCACAACACTTCCTAGGCATAGGGGTTGCTCAATGCGCCAGCACTTCGCAGTTGACCGTTGCTGAACCGTTGCTAACTTAATTCTGGTTTGTGTTGGTCAATTTCAAAAAAAAACAAACATTCCGTTTTCATAAAACTCGCATGGTATGGAGACGAGCACAGCAACCTAGGTACAGTCAATCGCAACCACGATTTTCGAGGTTCCAAAGGAAATGTTGTGAATACTGCGCAAAAACTAGATTTCTCGTTAGAATCTGTCAGGGAATCAGTTTTTTCTTTGCTCTCCTGAAAAGATATTGAGTTGTGTCATGCTGGTTCTTAGCCGTCGATATTGCAAGATAAACTTTGATTAAAAAACTCAAAAAAAGTTAAAAAAAAACTAAAACACTTGAAAAAAAGTTGGAGAATTGGGAAACTTTAAAAAGGGCCAATAGTTCAAACAAGCAATATTGCGACAGTTGCAAATCGTCGGTTCTAATTGTATCCTTCTAGTTTCAGCGTTGTGCAGATCGTCGGTTTTAGCTTCATCCTTCTAGTTTTTGCTTTGTCTTGTCAGGCCCTACTAAAGCCAAAACGTACAGCTATAATTTATTTTTCAATTTATTCCGTAAAATCCGAAGCTGCTGCTTAATTAAGGTGGTGAGGAAAGTTGAATTAATAATACTTGCCAATCAGTACGAGGTTTTTATAATATGCACAATAATGAACTTTCACACACATGAATTCATTTTCCAGTCTCAGGATTTTTATGTTTTACAAACTCAATTATTTACAACTTATATACAATTTACCTAGACGGTCATTATAAAAATAGCATAAAATGGCTATACAAAATCAAGTCGGTAATTAAAAAATATAAATACATTAAAATAAATAGATAGTTCTCGTTATTGAAAAATGTATTCTCAGCTTGAAGTTTTCCTCAAAGGAGGAGCCACAATTTTAGCAGACCTACTGTACAATACAGCTTGGAGTTTTACCTCGACACGAACAAAACTAGGCGTTTTCAAGCAACGTCTAACGAGCACACCTGGTGGAATTCACATTACCTATGTACATATCATATTATGGCATACATGAGATAATACGTACTCATCATACATGCCGCATTATTACAAAAACAGGGAATGGCATAAATCTGAATTCTAGTCGATCTCTACTCAGGGGAGGGGCATGGTGCGAAGAAAATACTTAGGCACGTTATTTTTCGATTCGAACCTCCATAGGTTCATAATTATGTACCAAATCAGTGGCAAGCACAAATTATACACATTCATGTTTTGATCAGTAAATGGGCCGGCTTGTTCACTCTGATTAAAAAAGCTGCTCAACCATGGGCATTACAGGATAATATCCTGAAGTTTTCATATTATGTGAATTGTTTTAGTAAGTTGTGAAGTTTTCATATTATGAAAACAACACATTTTTATCCGATTTATACCACATTCTGGTAGAGTCTAAAAACCCGTTTTTGGAAATCTCAAAATTTGTTATTCAACCAACTTTTTACTAAAAACTGTTACGCCACTACAGTTTAATCCACTTTGACGTTAAGGTAATGAGAAATGTTTAAAAACTTGCAAGGAATCCAATGGGCCCAAAAAAGACTAAACCGTTTAGGTAGAACCCCCCTCAAATCTTCCAAAAATTAAAAAAAGTTGAATAGCTACCCACAAACACTGGAAAAATACTCTATTATAGTAAATTAAACGATAAATCCAGCAGAAATACTTCAAAAATCAAAAAGGCAGCTACCGACAGGGCGATGGCATATTTTCTTCATTGTGTGAGATTTAAATTAATGAGCATTTTTTTGGTAATTTCATTTGGATGAATTTCCTAGCCGAATGTTTTGTATGCAGTAATAATCAATGTGGAATTATTGAAGACCAAGGGGGAAGAACGGTAGGTTTGAGAGAGGTAATTTTAAGGAAAATTGCAGTGACACTAAAAATGCAACAGACGGCGCCTGGGTCGTCATTTCAGTTATTTAGGCAATGATCAAAAACCTGTCAGATGCAAAATTTCGAATTTCCAAAAAAAAAGATGCGTTTTTGAGATTTGAACAACATTTTTGGTTGTAGCCCCGCCAACATTAGTTCTAAAACCAGTGGTGCGTAGATAACACACAATACTTCCATATTTTGAAACGTAAAATTGTGACACAATTTGATCATATTTTGACTGCTTTTGAAAGTGTTTAGGTCAAAAATATCAAAAAATTCAGTATTAAAATTTCAAAATTCGCCCAAAATGAAAAAACGCCACATTTTCGGAATGTAAAAAATATCCACATATTCTGCAAGGTAAAACGAAGATTTTGAGACCAAGAACGCTCAAATCGGTTCATTTTTGCGGCCGGAAAAAAATAAAATAGAAAGCACTAAAAATGCAAATATCTCGGAAGTACTGTGCGTTATCCAAATTCCGATTAAACAGGGTGTTAGGTCTTGCCGAGACTAACATTTCAGTCCAAGAAAATTGAAAAAAGGTTGAGAAATGAGGGAGTTATGGCCATTTTTGTAAATGACCACAGACGGACAGACGGACAGACGGACACACGGACACACGGACACACAGACACTTGTTCAGGAAGTGATTCTGAGTAAATGTGTATAAGAAAAAGTTTTTTCTGAAGCTCCGTTCCGATTCTCGATTTTAGGACGATCACAATACTTCCATTTACTCTGTAAATATGGAAGTAAAAACTTTGCTAATTAGATCAGTGGCATGAGCACATTAGTTTTCTGTGTATCCGAAGAACTCTGCAAATTCTGCCCAGGGGTTCATTTTTCAATTGCAAAGACAAACCGTATGATATATAGGTACTTCTGAAACACGGAATTTAGTTGTTATTATTCTAGAACTTCAGTATATATTTGTATTCTAGATGGGGATTTAGAAAAACTTTTTTTCAACCCAGCAAAAGAGCTATATCATCCACTTTGCTTGATAAAAACCTACCTATCTTGATAGGTATCTATCTACCAATCGTATCAACTCATCGTTTAATTTTTTTAAATTCACCATTTAATTTATTCTTATTTACCAACATAATTAGGTAACAGAATAATAATTATCACTAAATTCTCCGAATAATTACATTAAAAATGCCTCAAGAAAGCCTCAGAACCGTTGGTAAAGCTTGCCTCGATCTCAAGCGCAACTGGTATAGTGTAACAAAAGGAACACCAATATTGTTAGATAATATTCATTGTTAATATCCTAACTCTGTTTTGTTTGTATTGCTTTTTGTAGGCCCTGATTATATTATAATACCTAATATCTTCATCAGGGCCTACAAAAAGCAATACCGAAAGCTCGGCGAAAGAGGCAGTTTTTATGGTAGACCCTACCCCTGATCTGTTGACAACAGCTTTACCAACGGTTCTTGAGGCATTCTCAATTGAATTATCCGGCAAGTTGAATAATTATTCAGAAGGTAATTGAGAATAGATTAAAGAGTGAATTTAACAAAATTGAATGATGCCCGTTAAAAAGATTGGTAGATAAGTATCAAGATAGGCAGGTATATCTATCAAGCAGAGTAGAATTTACTGCTAGGTATATCTGATATAGCTCTTTTGCTGGGTTGAAAAAAAAAGTTTTTCTAAATCCCCATCTAAAATACTAATTTATACTGAAATGGTAGAATAATAACAAATAAATTCCGCGTTTCAGGAGTATATATCATGCGGTTTGTCTTTGCAATCGGAAAATGAACCCTTGTGCAGAGTTCTTCGGATGCACAATAAAGTGATGTGCACATGTCACTGATCTACTAAGCAGCGTTTTTTATTTTTAATCGGATCAAAATTGGCTGAGTGAGAACAGAACATAAAAACAAAGAAAAAGCGACAAAAAATAAATAAAAACCCTACAACGAGTCAACTTGAGTAACCGTTTTTGGCGTCTGTAAAAAATGGACGAATCCGAACTTGGACTACATTATTTGTGACCTTCGTATGAGTTTGAATTGATGAGTAATTTGATAGTGCTCATGACAGAGGTATAGACCAGAGTAATTTTAGGACGCTCGGCGCTTTATAATAAATTTCCCCTTTACCAGCTGGCTAGTGTAGATCCTGACTTTAGTCGAATCGCTCGTCTTCTTCACGTGAATGGCTTCGGTGCCAATAGCAGATATAACTGCTGGGAAACCGTAGTACGATGGGAACCGACCAACGTCCTTGCCTTCAACAAAAACCGCCTGTCCTCTATGGAACCATTTCCTGTCATACAGCAACTTGCCATCCTCAATCCGTACTTCCGACGATGGAGGGTCTGGTATGATGGGACCAAGCGATTGGAGCCCGTTGGCCGGTTTACGATTGGAAGATGAATTTTTATTCCCGCGGCTGATGGCCTTCAGGTCAGCTTCAATGTCTTCATCCTTCAACAGGAAACTGACTGACGGCAGGGAACTGATCTTGCCTCGACGCTTTTCTGGTACAGGGGGTGGATCATTTGGTCGCCTCCGTAGTTTGCGAGTCATTGCTGGTTTCGTTTCATTGGAATCACCTGGAGTATGAAATGGTTCATTACTTCCGCAATTGTACAGCGAGTGTGTGTAAAAGTAAAATAACAATGCCACATGGCCACTTACCTCCAAGTTCCATGGACAAACGCTCAGCCTCAATATTTTTCCTTTTCTCTTCCATGTCTTGGATCAAGTTTTCCTTCATCTCAATCTTTTTTTCTTCGTATTCTTTAGTTGCCGCTTTCTTCTCAGCAATGTAGTCCTGAAAACAAATTTAACGTTCATCGTGGCACCTTCCATACACAAATACCGTCAACCAACAACATACAAATAAAAGCGGAAAACTTCATTTTTTATTATCTGTATCAAACACAAAGACCGAGGTTGAGCAGAATAGACTAAAAAAAAGGATTCAAAGATTTCCATTAACCAAGACTTGGTTAATTACACTTAGTGTAAAACAGTTCATATGAGTCATTTGAGGTATTCACTCACTTTTTCAGCAAGATCGATCGCATGTTCTCTCCAGATAGCAGTGATTCTGAGTCGCTCTTTATAGGACTGTTCCAATTTTCTCACTTTCTTTATGTATTCTGGCAGTGATCCATCGGACAGTTGTTGTAGCTGGCTCTTCAAATGGCTCAGTTTCTCCTGTGAAGTAGCCACGAAATAATTCAGATTATATTTAACAAGCTACAGACAAAAAATTGATTGAATTCCAGCTTGTTATTAATTATAGCAAAACGAGCAGGACGATAAAAAGGATCACGTTGGGAACAGGAATGACACACAGAGTGGCAAAGGACTCATCTCTCGTTCGATGATTACCTGATATATCTGCTCTTTCAAGTCTGGTAGTTCGCGCTGGGGTGGCATAGGCCCCAATTGTGGGGCCGGGTGCACAACTATTGGAGGCTCGTGGCGACGAAATTCATTTTCACTCGCGTCCTCAGTGTCCTCATCACTTTCGCCAGGCTCATCAGCGTCTTCGTCCTGATCGTCAGTCGGATCCTCAAAATCGTACTCGTCCCCACCAACAGCTCCGTAACCGCCACCATAGATGCTCCGATCCATGAGTGCTGGGTAGACCTGGGTGCTGGAGAGAAAACGAACTGTCACACAGTGCTTTTATGAAACAAAATTTAATGAATCGTAGGCTCCACAATCGATTTCTTTTTGGTCGCACAAAATCCCAAAATGCAGACATCAGAAAACACCAAGTGTGGCACATGAAATTAACCTATTTTTCATCACTGATTCTAGTGGTGGTATGCGTTTTTCAATCTGACTGGTTTTTCTGATTTACTGCTGTAAAACACCAATATTACAATTTTGATGTAATTTCAATTAGGTACCGATCTCCTTGTAATCAGCATCAAGGCTGCCTTCTGACCCTTAGCTACGTTTCTCAATTAATTAATAAACACATTGTGGGAATCAGTATTTACTTGACTAGTCGGGTTGTGCGCGACCAAAAAAAAAATCGAATAAGGAGCCTAAAATTCAAAAAGTTGCGTGGAATCCGAATCTGCAATAAAAAATTGTGGTTCCTAATTAAAATAATGAAGTTAGCGCGCAAATATCTGTTCGTGCATTTGCAAATATCTGAATTCCTTGCAAAAAATTATGTGGGATACCGTTGGCTTTTTTTTATACTGCCAAACAACGAAAATAAAAATGCCTGTCCATTCATTAAGGAACACCCTGTATACACTTGATTGATTCTGAAAACTGTTCTTCCGCTTGAAGGATTCAAACCACAGGTTTGGTGAAGGGGTGTGCCATGTGTGGCAGTAAAGTAATCTTTCTATCGTCTTTGCTGTAGGATTTGGCGGATTCGTGTGTCGCATAGAACAGTTAGGACTTCCCTTCAGCACCATATGAAGCTTGATTTGATTTGGTGCAACTAGAAAGTGACCAAATCCCTGGCGCACCAAGCTCCATAAGACAAGGAGAATAGTTTCCCAACACTCCAATCCGACATAGTTACGCGTCCGCTAAATCTAACGGCTACGAGGACAGGAGTGTATTGAGGGCTGCAACCAGAACAATATGATTTAATGTTTTTGTGCTGTCAATTTATAATGGCTCCAGTCTGCTAAAGCTGTTGGCACTCTGATGATCTTTAGGTTACTATGAACCTTCTTAATTGCTTAGGAAAAAATGTTAAACCCCCTCTTAGATTAGGATTGTGACTACATAGAATCCTGCAATAGAATTTGAAGCTTAACACTGGAGATGAAAAATTAAAATTTTCTGGAAACCGGCCGACAAAGGCTCAATTTTTTGGCCAGATCCTGGCTCCACCTGATACAATGGTTTGCTAAAAACTATCTTCGGATGACGTGGAAATAAAACGTAATGCTAAATTCTAATGCAATACTGTGCAGCATTTTTATCTGAAGTCGAGAGTAAATTTTGATCAGAAGGGTGAGCTAACAACTCCAGACGGATAGTTAAATATTTGATGGTGGATGCACGCAACTTTGATGTCGAGTCAAATTATTAACTCTTTTAATTAACGAGCTGACTTACCTTTTGATATTTTTATAAGCTCAACACTCTAAATAAAAAAATAATGATATAAAATATAACGCCTAACTGAACGCTGTCGTCCCAACGAGCATCCTAGTAAGTCAACAAAGTTTGCGGACCCAACTAACGGGGAGTGGGCAGTGTGTGTGATGTGTGTCAACAAACTAGTGGCGAAGGGCGAGGGGAGGTTGAAAGATGTTGTTGTTGCTCTCCATTGATTCGTCTTGGGAAATCCCCTACGGTGTCAAACGGACGTTGAATACAACAACAATATCGTTTGTCATTAGCGAAATGCTGTGTATCCGTGTAAGTAAAGCCCGGGTTTTCTTTTTTATCATGCTCGTGCATGATGGTCTGTCAAGTTCTGGGTAGAAACTCATTCCGGGGAATAAAAATTACGGAAACCTCGTCTGAGGTCGCCGGCGCGTAAGATGTTGCAGGTAAGATGAATAATTTGCTCGTTTATGGATAGAAGATAGAATGAAGATTTTATTCCTTGTTAACATAACAATAAGAGAGACAGTCGTCTATTAGTGAAGGCAACCCATCAATTAAGGGTGGTTTCATCATTTTGAATGTTAAGCTGCAGTGAAGATGTAATAATATTGCTATATTACAATAACTATAAATAGCAACTCTGGTAACTCTTTTCTTCATCGTCTTCTTCTTCTTCTTCACGATCCAATAACAAAAAGAAAATTCCTTCGTATTACAAATAAGAAAGGGTCTGGAGGATTGGATTTGAGCTCCCACGCGGCCCAACGACTGCTTCACGCGAGCCCAGAAAACAATACTGGACACAAACCCGTACCATGCCCTCCCGCACAAATTTTCTGGAATTCGTTTACGTAATTACTACGAACATGACATATTTTTCCATTCTCAATATGGTAGGAAGGTGGGTACCAGATTTTTTTCCGGACGAGTAGTACTTATAGGGAAGCTCCGGCTTCCTGGTTCCACCTCAAATCTGAGGCCAAATATTCTAAAATGCAAAAAACAAATCAGTGTGATATTGTATTTACACTATACACACTTATTGTATTTACTATACGGTCATTCAAATTCAAGAGCGTTGAATGTTCTCCATAAGGTGCAAATGCATGGCTAAAACTCCCCAACAATATTGTACAATTATTAGGGAGTTTTTGCAATCACATATTTTGATCATGTAACTTGGTTAAAATAACGCAGCTTACTAATATGTGTATCCCATATTATTTTTTTAAGATGCGCCATTTTAGCAAAGTTGTGGTACCTACCTGGAAGAGCATAATAATACAAGTAGAACAGGAGGAAGTTAAGGGACTTAATGTTGGTTGTTAATAGTGGTTTAATTGTTGGGCGTTGCCCCCCCCCCCTCCCCCTTAATTAAAACCCTGCTTATTGGCCTGACAGGACTGGCTTGATCTTTCCTTTACACTATTTGAGTGGAGTTGGTTGTTGCCTCTACCTACCACGAATAGGCTTGGGCTTGCAGAATAGCCCCCCAGCTTAAGACGGTTGCTACCCACCAAAGTGATTAAAGGGGCCTAGAAAAGTGGAGGGAGAAAACCCCTATTTCCCCCTAACTCTAGTACCTATACGGGAAACTAATTCTCCTTTTCTTTGTTCGCAGCGTCAGAAATAGTTGGTTCAACCAACAGCGAACGGACCTATGGCCGAAAACTTCGTGAACGAAACTGTATGAAAAGCTCAGCTACCACCAAACGTTAAGTTAAATTTAAGATGAAAGATATCAAGTGCCCCCATAGGGCAGGTAATACAAGTTGGGTCAATTCACCAGACACCAGTGTTGGTGTACTTGCTTAACATGGGCATAATTGTACATACCTCTGTATTCGTGTTAAGCGTGTTCACCATTCTTGCATTGCTTTATCAAAATGCTCAAGACAAACAAACGGTTCAATATTCCTATGCAGAGTATTTTTCTTCAGTTACTTGTGTACAATCGTTCAACGGTGGTAAATCTTGTAGTTTTGCCAATTTAATCTACAATGCTGAGCATGGATTCCTTTTTATTCTATCGAATTTGTCTGTGATTCACGGGCTTGACGGCTATGAAGATTTGAAAACATTGTCTTTAGCACCGATTGAAGACCATTCAGCTCCTCTCATGAAACTAACAGTTGTCAAAATTAATGAATCAGGAATCGCCCAATGCCGTTACGTCAGTGGTGATGTTTTTGCAATTTACAGGTTCAAGCCTGATAACATCATGCACGTAATTCACGACGATGTGCTTCCATTGTTTGTGAAATACCGAGAAATTTGCTTTGGCAACGTCTCTCGATGCTCGAATACCTACAATTTGTTTTTTGTTGACAGCAACAAAGGTGGGCCTTACCGATCATGGTATAGAGCACTGTCCAGAGCTGAACCACTGCTTGCCAGCAAAATGTCATTTAATGAATCTATTTGTTTCGAATCCCTAATGATTGGCGTTGCTAATACTTATTTTTTCCAGTATGGTTTCAAAAAGCCTCAAGGCCCAATCTCATCAAATCTCTTCAAGACTGACGTCTCAGAATTTCGAAGATATTTTCTCAAAACGTTTGGAGTGAGGAGTGTTGAACGGAAACACAAAATTGTTACACTGATAAGCAGGTCTGTTAACAGAAAAATAACAAATGAAGAATATTTATTTCGAATGTTTTCAACGCCCGCTGGAGGTGTTCCGTCAAAAGTTGAACTCCGTAGAATTGATATGATTCGAAATACTACCTTTGATATCCTTCAATCTGTTGCCTCGTCCACTACTCTTATAGGTATGCATGGAGCAGAAACAATACTATCCATTTTCCTCCCAGATTGTTCTGTTTTTGTTGAGCTTTTCCCATTCGGGATATCAAGGAACCACGTATCACCGATCGCATCTCTGTCTGACGCTTCCAAAACCCATTTCAAATATTTCTCATGGGTCAACACGGTAGAAAATAATTCCATAGTTCATCCGGAGTATCCGAGAGAATTCGGAGGTATCAGCAGTTTTCCTTTGGAATTACAACTTGAAATTCAGAATGCAAAATCAATACCAGCAGTGGAATGCTGCGGTAATCCTTATTATTTGTTTAGAATGTATCAAGATACGACGGTCGATGGATCCATTGCTGAAGTCAGTAAAAAGGTCTCTGTACTGCTCGAAAATTGGGATTGTACTGGGGAAGAGGACGTATTTTCACGTTGGCTGTTCCCTAGCCCTCCGAGAAAATTGATGTGCTCGTTACATCCATCTTACACGTATGTGTCCTGGGATAAACCAATAAATATGGTTAACCTCCCGGTGACCTATTACGTGTCGATTCAAATCGGTTCCAAACTTTTCCATTACAAAACCAAAAAATTACATTTGAAATTTGAAAGTGCAGCCATAAACAAAACTCAAATCTGGTTGTCATGCCATCATAATGGAATGGTCAGCGCTGATGTGTATTTAGACTGTGAATAGAATGGTACCTATATGACTCGATCCAATCTTGTGTCGATTAAGAACTTTTGTAACATGCCTAATATCTTTTTGTATCATAATACTGTTTTGTCTGTATCATAATAGTATTACTATGTACTTATTTGTTCGTTTTTTTCATTTTTATTTTAAAAAATATGTACAGCAAAAATGGTCTGTTATTTTTTAAAATAAACTATGCAACCTATGCAAGAAAAACCAGTACAACTTATTACTCCTATTGAAAGAATTTGGCGTCATCTTCTTTTCTAAACTGACCACAGTTTTGGTAATCAACGAAACCAGTATAGCTCAGACATCACACCACACTAATACCTACATAAATATTTTGGTCAGTAACAAATTCTCTGGACAAGCAGTGCCCAACGAAAAACTGAGCAAAATTTGCATTTTAGATTGTTATGACTCAATTTCAATCTTAACAAGTCGTGAAAACTTTTTTGAATATTTTCGTTCTATTCAAGAACTCTGACTTCGCTAAATCTAACGCACCCTCCTGCCTACGCAACGGATACAACAAAAAATTGTTACAATGATTCTAGCCCTCAAGATCCTCTACTGAAATTTCGGGTTATCTCCTTGCAGGAGTTAGAATACCGAACCCCCACAGCTCCGCAAGCATTTTCTCGGCCAACCGAGGTAAGAACCGATGGTTCTGTTTATTTTCGAGGGTAGCGCCAAAAATCTGAAAAAAATTTAAACTTTAAACTATGTAGTGAGTGCCTGCCATGTTATTAGAGTCTCAAATTGAGACCATTCCCGCGCTAGCGCTCAGCTTGTTCTTTGTTCTCCTTCGTCCGTCCTTGTCTTTCTCCTCATTTCCTTCCTACTCGTACTCGTAAACAAGATATTGGAATTATCCTTCGTCAATGTTCATTTTTGGAATTCGAGGGCGCGTTTCAACAAATTAAGTTTATTTGTCGCTCGTCGGGCGTTTCATCTTTCTATTTTAATTTCGTGTCATATTGCTAATCCCTGTTTATTTTTTGTTCCGAATCTGACAAGCCTCCCATCTTCAGGATTTTTTTGCTGCTGTGCCAGTTCCGCTGTACCACATTCTAATTCAAATCGTCGATGCCGAATTTGTAAGTTAGTACTTAGGTCCTTATAAACCTGTAAGCCAATACCTATCCAGTATCCATCACAAACTAGGGTGTTGTAAGGGCACGGTCATGAAAAATAATCGCTACTGATCTTGGTACGTAAATTTTTGAACGAAGTTGAGTTTATTTTAACTAATTTGGAGGCGGCAGGACTAAAAAATGTACTAATATTTTGAAAGTACTGCAAGTTTGACTAAACAGGGCGATGGTTCTAGCCTAGGCGAAAAATTTAAAAAAAGGTTGAGAATTGAGGGAGATATGGCCATTTTTGTAAATGCTCATGGAATATAATAGGTATTTGGACAGACCCCCCCCCTCCACGCAGAGACAACACGACAAAAATCGCTTTTCAGGAGAACCGTATCTCCGAAAGCGCTTGTGCTGAAATTAGGTTATCATTAGGGAATCGTGAATTATTTGTTCCCCTCGTAATACACAAAACAACGATGATGAACGCACTGTGGAAAATATGAAATATTTTAATTATTAAATGTTAATAATTCCTACATTTGGAGTTAGTATTGTGAGTGAATATAACCAGTGGTGCGTAGTTGCCATTCTTACATATTTTGATACGCAAATTTTTGACACAATTTTGTTATATTTCGACAACTTTGAAGGCTGTGTAGATCAATAATGTCAAAAACCCCCCTCGGATGCATGGGACACATTATTTTTCTGGGTATGCGAAGAACTTTCCCACAAAACGTTCATCCTTTCGATTAAATACAAAGACAAACCTGAAGGTGCATCCATCAATTGCTGAAATAAGTTGGTACCTATTGAGCCTTATTAAAGTCCTCCATATTTACAGAGTTAATGGAAGTATTGGAATCGTCATAAAATCGAGAATAGGAACGGAGTTTCAGAAAAAACTCTTACTCATACGCATTTAACCAGAATCACTTCCCTGATAAGTGTCTGTGGTCATTTACAAAAATGGCCATAGCTCCCTAAATGCTAAACCTTTTTTCAAATTTCTTGAACTGAAATGTTTGTCTCACCCTGTTTACTCGAATTTGAATAACGCACAGTACCTAATTCCGGTACATTTGCAATTTTAGTGTTTTCCATCTTAGTTTTTTCCGGCCACCAAAATGAACGAATTTCTGCGTTCTTGTTTCTGTAATTCTTTGTTTTACCTTGCAGAATATGTGGATATTTCTTTTATATTTCGATAACATGGCGTATTTTTATTTTAGGCTAATTTTCAAATTTGCATAGTGAGTTTTTTGATATTTTTGACCTAAACACCCTTGAAAGCAGTCAAAAATGATCAAATTGTGTCACACTTGAACGTTTCAAAATATGGAAGTATTGTGTTTTATCTACGTACCACTGGTTTTTTGTTCCATTAGCGATCGCCAAGAACGTCAGTAATATTCATAGGCGCTTGTTTACTAAGTTCCACTCATTAGTTAGCGTTGTTCGAACCCGCCATGCCATTGGAGCGTGAATAGCGTTGCCAAGAAACCAATGCTAGGTATCAACAAGCTCGATCGCCTTGGCAACGCCGGACAGTCAGCTGTCATGTGGCTCCTACTTACGTAGCAAGTTCAGGTGTGTCTGAAAATAATAGACCGATAAAATGTGCGATCATCATGCCTGATGGGCAGAGCCAAGCCTTAAAGTTATCTCCATGCTAGATGCAATCCACAGGCCCGCAATACCAGTCAGTCATGATGGTTCCCGATAAGCGGAAGGACTTCATAATATCAACTGCTGGTGAGTGTTATGTAGTTAAGTATAGATACTTAACTATGGCCTTACTTTACTTATACTATGGCCTAGCATAAGGAGTAGATCTACTCATTATGCTAGGCTATAGTTTTAGGCGCCCAACTCTAAATTGAAACTCCCATGATAGGTACCTATTTCAAACCCAAATCTGGAATAAGAGATTTTACTCATGATCATTTTGAAATTATTAAATTACCAGTTCTGCATCTCCCTCTTGCAAGTAGTAGTACCGGTAAAATCTGGAGAAAAAATATTCTGAATCCTAGAATTTTGCTCAATCAACCAATTATGAATCGTAGTTAAAAAACGTTGGTGCGTAAATAACACAAGATGTTTTCATGTCAGACTAATTTGTTGATGGGGTGTAGCTCATTGCAATAAAAAAACTACTTAGTGGTGCTTAGATAACACACAATACTTCCATATTCTTTTATTTGGCACAATTTTATCATATTTTGACTGCTTTGGAGGCTGTTCAGATAAAAAATGTAAAGAACCCCACGATTTCGTGGTATTACTTCGTAAATATGGGAGTAAGAGCATTTTATTTAAAAAAAGGTTTTAGCGGTACGTGAATTTTTGAAACACATTGATTATACCTCTCAACTTTTTTTTCAAACTAATGAGACTGTTGAGAATATTTTTGAATATTCTCTATTTTTTCAAACTATTGTAGAAAATTGAACGAATTTGTGCAGTTTGTGTTTCAGTGTCAATTTTAATTAAACCTAATGAACGAATAATATCTATGTATGGGCTATACGTAGAGATTTCAATGACGACACCACGGTCAGGGCCATGGATTTTCATATATTAGATATGGTTGGACAGAAAAACAAATTAGTATCAAAAGAGATCGAAAGTGTTAAAAAACGGCAATGTTTTTGGTTAAAATTAACGATCTCGATGTTCTACCCCGAAATAGGTAGCTACTTTGCGGTTCCGAAAGAAATCCTCTCACCTGAGCGATATTATGAAGACAGTAATATCAACACTTTTTTGGATGGTACTGAACCTACGCCCATGTATGCGATCCACAACGGAGACGGGTTGCTGTTTAGTGAGGCAAGTTAAAACCAAATAAACTCCTTTTATTATATTATTAATTAAAACGTTTCATGAATAACCAGACGACGAGGTATTTTGAGGACCTACCTGACTGGATCGCAGTTTAAATCTTGATGGCTGTTCGAATTTCGAGATTTGAAAGAACAATAAATACGAAGATGCTAAATTTACACCAACAATCAATTAATTGAATCCAAGTCCTCTCCTGATCTAACGCTATCGTAAAATTCTTCCAATTTACAGGAGTATCCTCAGAATGAGGAGGGCTCAGATCCGAATTTGAATTCACTGATATTTTTCAAAGTTAAGTACGAACCTGTATCAGACGAAAATTTTCGAAGCAATATTTCAATCGTGTCTATCCGAGGATCTCATCTTCAAGGTTTATACCACGCCTTAACAGGTTTATTTAAACCTAACATTCTTCAGGTAAAAACGATTGTTTTTATTTTTAATACAAAGCCTTTCGACCCCTAAAAGATTATTGTAGTTTCTAATACTTACCTGTCTACCCTACTTGAGTATATATCTATCGAGGTGATGACTTGGAGATATTCCTTCTATTTCAGGATAACATCGTCAGTATGCGTCCCAAGCTGGCGAATCTTTTGCATGAATTGGAAGAAGAACTCAAGAATTCAGTTTTTCATTCAACTCAAACATCCCCCGGTAACGTGTATTTTCATAACATCGTTCTTATTAAAACGTGAGAGCCTTACTATCATGTGAACCTACTCTTTTCGTATGCTCCAACGTTATCGCAAAAATCAGGAGGCATCAGTTTTTGGCCATAACTTCGGTGACCAGATTTTTCCCGAAAAATTAGTACATTTTCCCAAATTTAAAAACATGGTTACCAGAAGAAAGATGGACCCCCCCCCACACACACACAACTTTGGGCCTGAACTCGATTAATCCGCAAAAAATAAAATGTTTCATTAAAAAAAAAAAGTTAAAAGTAATTAATAGGTTATGTTGTTTATTGCAAAATACAGTTCAAGAACACAAAGAGTATTACCTACTATAATTTGGACGAATAAAAAATGGATTCAGAGTCACAAACGTAATCATATTTCAGCACTGTGTATTTTTTGTCAGCAAATCTTCCCTCGATCGTAAAAAAATTAGGGCATCGGATGCATAGAATTTCACAAATTATTATCGACGTTTTTCAAATTTTTTTAATTTCTGGCAAGAAAGGCAAAAGGAGTATTTTGGTCATGCGGCACGGCATGTGGCAGCGCACCGATGAATCGAAGTGCAACATAGCTTCATAGTCACTGAACATTGTACAGCTTAGTAATTACTAGGGGGCATTGTTGTACCTTCAGTTTCAGCCCGGTGTTATAATATCATCAACACGGACGAAAAATCTGGGGATTTCAAGTACCTGTACTGCATTTTGTTTCCGGTCATCTTTAGATTTTAGTATGATTTGCGTAAAAATGTTAAATTATCTTCATGTGCCACATTGAATTCTCCCTCATGTAAAAATTCAGACTATGAATTGAGTTTTGAGTAATTTTGTTGACTCAAAGCAACGAATCGCGTGTCTGCAAGTAAGTATGTTTTAAGACATTCTATGTACAACAAGGGTGTTCAAATTTTGTCCAAATAGAAATAAACTCAATCGACGAGGAAATCCAATACTGGAAAACTATTGGCGAATCTGGTAACCGGCGTGTGAACAGTGACGATAGAAAAAGCATAGCTAATTCACTTACGTATCTATCAAGCCAAGTGAAGTGAGTTTTCACAGTTATTAGTATTATCAGGTACCTACCTATTATTGAACAAATTGACGCTCGATTATCAGGTTAGTAACGATCTACTCCCTTCTCTCCTATAACAGAAAAAAAAAGAAAAAAAAGCCCCTGATCAGTTATAACTTATAAATAAGAATTCTGGAAATAATGTACCAAAATGGGCCACGACACCTCAGGCACTTACTGAATCATTTTGACGGATTACTGATGAATTAGTTTTACAAGCTCAATGGAGCGATGAACAACCAATACCTATCAGCTTATTCAATTGAGATCATTAAAAATCAAATAACGTGTTGAGAAAATTTGCTTATGCCATAATCGATTGGATTTTGTTTTTTTTTCAAACCCCCAGGAAATTTGTCAGGTCTACGTTTCAAGGGCGGTAGAATCTGAATCTCCAACGAACAATTTTGGTATTTTTGTGAATTTTCGGGGATGACGGAGTTATCATAGATTTTTAGCATTTTCATGCCTAGAATCAAGTTATGTATTCATGCAGTCTTGACATCTTGACAGATCTCTGCGGTCTGTCAAACAACAATTCACAATGTACTCTGAATTGTATCTCTTGCTTCAGGAGTTTCACCACATTGCCAGAATCAGACACTGACGATACATTGGAGAATATAATGAACATATTGGATGATCTTTGGAAACACGATTTGAAGTATCCTTGTGATAAAATGGTTACCCTTCTGACAATGATAGGTGAGTTGATGATTTGCATCAGCTGAGACACAGGCGTATTTAATTAGATTTCCAACCTGAGATGGAACATCAAAAGTGCAAATTTTGGAGTGAATAAAAAATTCACGATTATCCAGATGTCCTATAGATATGATTTCGATGTTGCCAAATGACTACAAGAAGGTATACGCGCCATTATTCAAAATAACTTTCTCTTCCAGGCATAGAACTAGTCAGATCACTTCAGCTGAAAATGAAAGACAAAGCTGACCTTTTCAACTCCAACAGCTTGGTTGACAATCAGTTGGAGATGGTAAGATGACAACATGCGTCATCCAAATATCTATTGCTTAGAATGATAGAAGAAAAATATATTTAATGAACATGCGTTTCAGAGCTCTGCTCTCTGCGAGAAATGGAAAGAAATTACAATGAAACTTACATCTCTCTATTGGCCTCATTACGCTATCAATCCTTGGACTCGAGAACCATTCATACCTGAATACTCAAATGGCTTCATGAACAGGCTGAATCAGGTAAGAAAACCCGTGATACGTAAATTTACTTCTTAGCAGGTTTATCCATAGTTCATTATGCACCAAAAACATTTTTTCATCCTGAAATGTATTTTGATGAGTACCTAATTAAAAAGTCGTTTCTCAAAATTATAAAAATTGATATCCAAAAAACAATACCTGATTGCACAAAAAGCAATTATTTTTTACGGCCCAAAAAAAGTTGATTTGGAGGTGTGAGAAATAAAGTACGTCAACAGAAATCTAATATGGCTAAAACGGGGCCATCTTTCTACAAGAAGTCCCCCATGTTAGCAGGAATCTTAACCAAGGAAACCAGTGGTGCGTAGATAACACACAATACTTCCATATTTTGAAACGCAAAATTGAGACAATTTGTTCATATTTTGACTGCTTATAAGGGTGTTTAGGCCAAAAATATCAAAAAATTCACTATTAAAATTTTAAAATTCGCCCAAAATAAAAATACAATACATTATTGGAATATAAAAAATATCCACATATTCTGCAAGGTAAAACAAAGATTTTAAGACCAAGAACGCTCAAATCGGTTCAGTTTTGTGGCCGGAAAAAAATAAAATAGAAAACACTAAAAATGCAAATATATCGGAAGTACTGTGCGTTATCCAAATTCCAAATAAACAGGGTGTTAAGTCTTGCCGAGACAAACATTTCAGTTCAAGAAATTTGAAAAAAGGTTGAGAAATGAGGGAGTTATGGCCATTTTTGTAAATGACCACAGACGGACAGACAGACAGACGGACAGACGGACACACAGACACTTGTTCAGGAAGTGATTCTGAGTAAATGCGTATAAGAAAGAGTTTTTTCTGAAGCTCCGTTCCGATTCTCGATTTTAGGACGATCACAATACTTCCATTTACTCTGTAAATATGGAAGTAAAAAGGAAGCTCTCTGGAGGCCAAAAAGCACGTTTTTTTAAATTCGGGAAATCACCCAACCCATGTTTCCATCTCATGTGTCTCCCTAGGCGAGAAAACGGGATAAATATTTCAAAACCATCATCAAAATCCACTTTCTACGTTTTCCATTACCATTTCTTATTCTCCTGACAAAAGACCAATTCGGGGAAAATTGAACCACTGGTTCGGCACGAAGGGCTCTCAACAAAATTTTGGCTAAATTCTGCACCTTCTGAAACGTTGAGTGTGAAAGTTCACAATTTTGAACTCTCCTGACTGATTATTTAGTTTTTCAAATTAATTAATCCTCCTTAAATTAATTAAATTATTAGTTTCCTGACACACAAAAAACTGTCTCACAAAAATACTTTGAAACTGAAATTTCCAGGTGAGGAAGCTTCGCAATATTCACATGCAAGTACAAATTCTGTTTGTTGATGACAACAAGGAAATTGATTTTTCTTCCCTCCAAAAACCTTTCAAAGGTAAGTACCTTCAAAGAGTGTTTAGATGAGCGCCAGAGGGGTTTCACTAAGAGTGGGTTTCGCCCTCCAACTTTTCAAAATTTTCTAAAATCATCGGACCAGGAATAGCATGAATCATAAGGCTATGGGCCAAACTTCCCATCCCGCTTGTAGGATTCGAGCCTAAAATCCAGAGCTAGAGACTTCAGCACTAGGCTACTCGTGAGCCCTAGTACCTAACTCTCCAAGTTGGAAATTTAGTTGCATTATTCAACTCATACTTGGGGATTGATTATATACCCATAGAACCAGACAACCTGCCAAGAGGATCCTTCTCCCTTCTCTTTCAAGTTGTTAATTGAATAATTGTTTATGAACTGTGAAGGAATAATTATTACAGTGTTTTCACCATTGGTTCGTTTCACTGGAGATGTAATTTGGTACCTACATATTTATTTTATTTCAGGAATAAACTATCTTCTTTACAATCAGCATGCAGAGGCTAAGTGGACATCAGCAGTGAGTTCCTTCTATGAAGCCTTGCATGACATCGAACCAGACATTGTCGAAGTTCTTCGATCAAAATTTCGGGCGTATGGATCCAGTTTGACTGCAGTAAGAACAACTGAAAGATTGCTGTTGTTTGTTTTATATTCAACTATCAACTTGCTTGACTGCTTTCCATAATATGGAAAACATAATGTAACCATATGTCGTTGCCTTGGAAGCAGCATGACACATCTCACTATTTGGCAGTTTTTAGGTAAAACGGAAAATCATGTTTGCTCTCAGTGCCGCATCACTTCTCGGTTTCAGATTCGCTGAACTCAACGTGGAACCCACTGAAATATCCCTTAGATACGCTTGGATACCTATGTTAATGCATTGGGAAAAAATCGATTTTTCTTTTTTCTGAAAAGTTGTCAAACTATGCTGGTTCTAAGGCGACGATATTATGTAAACCATATATTATGAAAACATATTATGCAGCAGAAGTAGCCAAGTCAGTTGGGTAAACCTATTATCAAAGAGTTTGGGGATTCATCACTGATGCAGTTTTGCCCATCAACCTTTGTCATACTCTGCTTTCTTTGTATTCTAGCTAATTATGGAGCTACGTCGTTTTGATATGCTGCTCCAGCTACCGAATGTGCTCTCAACCCTGTCTCCAGAGAGGCAAAACTTTTTAGAGCAATTGCATTACAATGTCTCGTCCTCTTACTCTCCGTCCTTTGCGGAAGCTGCTGGAACAGTAACGAGAAATTTGGAAGTGTCACGTCTGATCTTTCCGATAGAAGACGCCCGGAAGAATTGGAGCAAGCTAGAAATATTCTCCAACTTCGGGAAGGACGCTCTTAACGATTTGATGGGATATGGAGATTTCTTGGCGGACGTTGACGAGGTCAAAATTCAATTGAAAGAACTAGAAGAAAGGCAGTTCAAAGTTTGGACTGAAAATGTTTTAGCAGCTTTGAAAACCAATGAATACCGGTAAGTTTCTTCTTTAATAATTGAAGAACGTGTGTATTATTAAATTAATTGAATTAATAATTAAACTTTGTGTGCATGTATCTGTAATAACTACAGATTCACGTACACATTTTTATTAAAACTATAGGTTTTCACTCCCACGGAAAATAAAACGCATCAAGTATACCCAAATCACAGACTTCCAGTACCTGTGTAGTAAATGTAAATGACACTGGACACATCCTAACCCTATCTCTCCAATTTCCGAATTGAACTCCGGATGCATTAAACTTTTGATAAACGCTGGATCATCTACGTCTCAGATTCGCAACCAGTGACCCAGTCGTCTCCTTTGAAAGTGAAAAGTTGTTGCAAGTCAACTTCTCCGACAAACTTTTTGATCTCATAAATGACACCAGGAAGTTAACAGCGTATGGCTTCGTGATCAACCAGAAAATTGTGGACACAGCATCAAAGGCGCAGCAATTTCTTGAACAGGCGAAGCTTCTTTTTCAGGTTCGAGAATTTAAATTTTATGTAAAACGGAATTAAAAAATTTGGGCTGCTCAGAATTATTATTTTTAGGGCCTGATATAAATACCGAATTGAGCAATCGAAAAGTCGGCTAAATAGGCGTTTTCCTCCATTCTTTTCCGAATTCGGAACAAAAAATCAAACTCATACTCATATACTCAAACTCATACCTACTCACAAACAAACTCAACGTTAAACTCAATATTAATTTCAAACTCATACTCATACTAGGTAAGACTCAAACTCAAACTTGAAGCCAAACCCATACTCATAATCACGCTCAAATCAATCAGAAACTAATACTTATAATAATACTCAAAACTCACCCTAACATACTCATAGTCAGACTCATAGGTACTCCAACTCAAACCGAAACTCATACCCATACTCAAACTCACATTCATAATAATACTCACTCTCATACTCATACTCATATTTATTATCAAACTCCAACTGAAACCAAACCATACAAAATCAAACTCATGCTCATGTGCTCAAACTAAAACTGAAACTATTAAGTTCACTCAAACTCAAACTGAGAATACTGAGTTTGCACAAACTCAAACTTGAAGTGAACTGAAACTCATAATCAAACCAAAACCGAAATTCAAACTCCGAATCAAATTGACACAGAAACTCAAACTGAAATCCAAGCTGAAACTGGAACCGAAATTCAAGCTGAAAGTCGAACTGAAAGTCAAACTCAATCTCATAATCAAACTCAAACTGAAGCTCAAACTGTAAAACAAACTGAAACTAAAGCTCTAACTGGAAAAGTCGAACTGAAACAGAAACTCAAATTCGAACTGAAGCTCAAAGTCAAACTCATAACAAGACTGCAAAATGAAACCCAAACCCATAATCAAACTCAAGCAATACAACTGAAACTCATAATGAAAGTCAAACTCAAAATGAAACCAAACCGGAGAATCAAGCACAAAATGGAACTGTTACTCAAACTAATGATCTAAGTAAACCTCAAACTCGTAGTCTAACTAAAACTGAAACCAAAACTCAAGCTGAACTGAAACTGAAAACCCCAAACTGAAACAAAAACTCAGTCAAACTCAAATTCAAACTGAAACTCCAAGTTAAACTCAAACTGAAAGTCGAAATGAAACAGAAGCTCGAAGTCAAACTGAAACTCAGACTGGAAATCAAACTGAAACTGAAAGTCAAACTCGAACTCAACGTCAAACAGAAACTGAAGCTCTAACTGAAAAATTTGAACTGAAACAGAAACTCCAATTAGAACTGAACTCAAACTAATGATCGAACTAGAGCTCAAACTTGTAATCAAACTAAAACTGAAACCGAAACTTGAACTGAACTGAAACTCGAACTCAAGCTGAAAACCAAACTGAAAGAAAACTCAGTCAAACCCAAATTCAAACTGAAACTCAATGTTACACTCAAACTGAAAGGCAAAATGAAACAGAAACTCCAAGTCAAACTGAAACTGAACCTCAAACTGGAAATCAAACTGAAACAGAAACTCAAACTGGAAATCAAACTGAATCTGAAAGTCATAGTCAAACTGAAAGTCCAAGTTGTGTTTGAGTTCATTTTGCGTTTTGTCAAACTGGAACTGATCTTCAGTTTCACTGACTGAAACTGAAGATCAATATGAGTTTAAGTTTCAGTTCTAGTTTGAGCTTGAGTTGGAATTTGAGTTCGGTTATGAGTTTGAGTTCCAGTTTGAGATTGAGTCTGATCATGAGTTCAGTTTCAGTTCAGTTCCAGATCAGTTCAGTTTCAGTTTGAGTTTGATTTCTAGTTTGGCTTTGAGTTTCAGTCCCAGTTTAAGTTTCTGTTTCAGTTCGACTTTCAGTTTGAGTTTTAGTTTGACTTTGAGTTTTAGTTTCAGTTTCAGTTCGAGTTTCACTTCCAGTTCCAGTTCGAGCTTTAGTCTGAGTTCAAGTTTCATTATAGCTTTGTGTTTAAAATTGAGTTCGATTTATGAGCGTGAGTTTGAGTCTCAAGTTCCGTCCAGTTTGGAGTTTGAGCCTGATTACGAGTTTGACTTTGGGTCTGAGTTCCAATTTGAGTTTCTGTTTCAGTTCGACATTCAGTTTGAGTTTGACTTTGAGTTTTAGTTTCAGTTTGAATTTAACCTTGAGTTTCAGTTCTAGTTTGAATTTGGGTGGGACTGATTTTTTTGTTTAGTTTTGGTTTTAGTTTCATTTGATTATGCGTTTGAGTTTCAATTCTAGTTTGATCATGACTTTGAGTTTCAGTTTGGGTTTGATTTTGATTATGAGTTTCAGTTGTGTTGCTTGAGTTTGATCATGAGTTTGGGTTTCAGTTTGAGTCTGACTTTGAGTTTCAGTTTGAGTTCGATTGAGAGTTTTTAGATTCAGTTTCGGTTCCAGCATGATTATGAGTTGAAGCTGGAGTTTCAGTCTGGTTTGATTTCAGTTCGATCAGTGAGTGTTTGAATTGAAGTTTGCGTTTGAAGTTCAGTTTCGGATTAAGTTTGAGCTTGTGTTTGACTTCCAGTTTGAGTTTGACTATGATTATGAGTATGAGTTTCAGTTTGACTTAGGGTTTGATTATGAGTATGAGCACTGGAAAACTGTTATAAAGAATTTAGGAGGAGGGCACAATTTTTTTAGAATCTGTTTCCTGAAATTCTGGGAGAAGAAAACACTCTATCCCAAGGTTTGTCCGATAAAACTAGTATTCTTGCTTTTTTCATCAGATTAGGTGATCAGTAGTGTTCTCGGATAATCAATGATATTGAGCTTTGATGAAGCGGCCCTAGCGACGATATTAATAATTTGCACAATTCAAAGACCTCCTGGTCAGAAGAATAGTCTACCATTCTGCTGTTGGTCTGCGGGCACTCATTGGCCGGAGTCTCACGGTGTTGAGGAGTGTTGGCGGCGTACAGTCCGGTTTACTGAGTACGATGGACGGACGGAAATTTTTTATTACAGATTTCGGATTCTCTGCTCTTTGAAACGTAAACCATAAAAATTTAGGGGGTTTGAACAATGATTTTCTTGAGCGAGTGCTATGCTTTATTATTGAATAGTAAACACAAAATTGATTCAGATCGCTATAGCAGAATAGTAAACACAAAATTGGTGTAATCGCTTTCGAGGCCGGTGTGCGCGCACTTGTGGGCAAAAAAGTGATTGTTTGATTATGCTCCCAGGTGGCCACATTCCACAATACTATGAGTGAACGCATAATCGCATCACAAGCTCCAATGATGCTGAATTCAGCAAGAGAACTCGCGAGACTTGTCCAGAGCGAGCACTCTGTCACATTTGAAAACACCAAAGAGGTGAACGAATACATAAAAAAGCTCCAAGCCGCCGTTGAAAACTTGGCAAATGAGAATGCCAGGCTTGTTAAATACCACGCGCAGGTCATGAGAAAGGTATGATGGGAGTTTTGGATTTCAAAATGAGATTTTTTGGTCTGTCAGCTCTCTTCAAAAGCATATTGTTCTCTCTGCCAGGTTGAATCACTGATAATGGCTCCTGTTTCTGATTTCATCAAACGGAATGACGTATGGCAGAGAACGATGAGCGAAATACGTACAATCGTCGAAGAAGTTGAGGAGAAGGTAAGCTTAGGCAAAGGTTTTTTGTTGGATCAATCCCAATCAACTCCACTAATATGAGCATACCATTCCAGGTTGCTATCGCGTGAGTCGCCCAACTGCCACCCTGCCAGAAAATCATTGTCCTGCTCCTTGGTAACAACTACCACCTGTCGAAGCCTGTCTGTTGACGGAGAAATACCCAAGTGCCACCTCTTTTGCCCAAACGAAAAACTTGGTTATTTTTTGCTCCCAACGAAATTTGAGCTTTCTACTTCTCTACGACTCAAATTTGAATCTCGGACAGTGAACCCCTCTGACCGTGTCACTGATTTTGAAGTTGGTATGCGATACGCCATCTCATCCATATGGCCAAACACATCAAACTTTTATTGAATTTCCATTCAATTGAACGTAAAGTCCGATATCCCTGGGGGGGTGGCACAAGTGACTTGTCGACAGGGGTTTGGGTAGCAGTTGGGAAATATCAGTATCAGTGCGTAAAGAATTATTTTAGCCAGCAGTTGGATCTCCATGAACGTTCATGATAATAAAAACTCAACGTCAATTATGTAAATCACATTTGTATGGTTTGATTCATAGTTCGCTGATACAATGGCTTGGAGAAGGCACATCGATTTTCAAATCTGCAAAGTCCTAGACATGAAATATCGATGGTACCTGGGCTCAATAGATGATAACCTTCCTGCCATGCAGATCACGATGGTTTACAGGTTTGATAGCAATATATTCTAGACATAACTGAAATGCAAAAAGACAGAATGGAAATAATCCAAAAAATGTAAAGACGTGTGATTAGAAAAGCATTAGCTCCACATTATCTACCTATCTTGGAAAGAAAATTATCGTTATTACTATTATTACATTATTAAATAGTTATTGAAAATCCTTTAAAAAAACATAGGTGGTAGGCCTTGACAAATACCTTTCTACTTAACAGTTTTGGGTAAGAAAAAATCATTGCTGTGAAATCATACCTGTAGGGGGGTATGCGCAAATCATCCATGTTTGTTCCAGAAATCAAAGAGTCGAATATTCGCCAAGCTTAAGTGCTTTGAAAAAAGAGTATTTTTCCAAAATCAAGGATTCAGTGGATAAACTTTTGGAGATACGAGGGATTGGCGATGAGAAGATATTTCCATCCATCAAGGAAAAGTGAGCAAGTGATGCAGTCGTTAATCTTGATTATTTGATCTGGAAAATTCAGAATTGTCCATATTTTCAAGCAAACTACTTAGGCAGGTACTGATTTTATGAATTCATTTTGTCTTAGGAATAGTGACAAGCTCTACGACGTCATAAGGTGTATCGAGTTATTGTTTTTGAAACTTAAAAATTACTGCTCGTCTTGGCAGTCTTGGCTGGTGACAAGCAAATTCGAGATCGAGTCTCTTTTCCAGTCACGCAATGCTTTGAAAAGTGAGGAGTGGAATAGAAACTTCCGAGCGTCCAAATTTTTTGGGCAACAAGTCGCCAAGCTCCCTGAGTAATTAACATAAAATATCGTTATATTTGCACAGTATTGTTAATTCTCTCGTTCTATTATCACACATATTATGTATAGCATATTCAAGTTGAATTGAGAATTTCCCAAACCCAATTGAGAGTTTTCCAAATGAATTTGAGAATTTCCCAAATCAAATTGAGAATTTTCTAAACCAAATTAAGAGGTTTCAAACCGAATTGTCATGGAAAATTCTCTATTTGGTTAGAGAAATTATCAATTGAATAAAGAAAAGTTTCTGGCAAAAAAAAAGAAAAAACCATAAACAAAGCCTACGACTCTTGAGTAAGTAGGGGTTTTCCGGATTATTCTGGAAAATTAACGAGCATTCCAATTGCGTCCTCAGATATGTGTTTACTCAAAAGTTGAAGGCACAACTACCATTTTAATGAGCAAAGATCGGATACACAAAAATGCCAAATACAAGGGTTTTCACCAAACCAGAATTTTACTAGTAAAATTCGTTTGAAATTAGTAGTTGAATATTTTCCTTGATTATTGACCATCACAGCGGCAGACACCCTTGTACATCTTATACATGGAATCAAGAAGATTAACTTTTTTAATGTTGCATTAATATGTTAATTAGCCGAACGTTTTGATTTAAAACAGTTCTTACGTGATCGGACCTTTCACCATAAGTCTCGTCCCATTGAAAATGTCGCTGGAATGGCTGAACAGAAGTTCGTGGTCGAGTCTCAAAGAACTTTTGAAAAAAGCGATTCTCGAAGATGAAGAATACGTCCGCTCGTTTATTGTAAAAGTTGGTGCACTAACCGATGGCCAGGCTCAAAAAGCAGACGAATTCATCAATTTTCGCCTCGAGCACCAGAGCCTTCAACAAGAGCTCGAGATGGTGATTACGATAGTGATTCGCATTGATTATTTGGAGATTATCGGATTCTGTATGGGAGATGAGTTTTGTTTGGTCTCTTGAGGCTAGAGTTCGTTTTCTTGTCATGACGTTTTTAGACAATTTTTGGATTGCAAACGAACCTAACTACGTGGAACTGTAAACCGATATTTTGAGTCGGGAGGGGGGATGTTTTGTAGGGGTATCATAATAGTTTTTGCTTCCATATTTACGAAGTAAATAGAACTAATAGGATTGTCCGTCTGTGGTCATTAACAAATAGACCATAGCCCCCTCAATTCTCAACCTTTTTTCAAATTTTTTGAACTGGAATGTTTGTCTTGGTAAGGCCTATCACGCGGTTTAACTGGGATTCAAATTGCTCGTTTTTTTTCTAGTCAGCAAAATGAACAGATTGTTTTACATTGACTGGTGACTCGACGAATTTTTATTTTAGGTGGTTTTTAAAATTGCATGGTGAGTTTTGACATTTTTGATCCTTACAGCCTCCAAAGTAGTCAAAATATAATCAAATTGAGTCAAAAATTTGCGTATCAAATTATGAAAGCATTGTGTGTTATCCTACGCACCACTGGTTATGCTGATAGGTAAGAAATGAAGCAAAATAATGAGATTGACGAATTAATCTGTTGATAGATCCTCCGCATGGCTCCTGAAATGATTAACAATGAGACACTTCTTCGTAATTGGACAAGAGAATCTGTTCGATCGGTAGCTGATACAACTGCAGCTCTTGCTCAAGCTAGAACTAGTCTAAAGAACTTTGACGTCCTACTACAGCAGCAGGTAGGTCATTCCTGTTAATAATTTCTGTTTTTTCTACTGGGTGTTCACACGCAGGATTGTCTTCCATGGCGGGGTCAATTCTTCAAGTCATTCGCTACAACTTTAGTTCTATAAACTTTTTTTGAGCCCCTGAAAAATTACTCTTTTTTTGCTCTGAAGTTCACAGAAAATGTATTGACACTGTGGTTCAAAATAATGTTTTCTTTTGCCAACAGATTGATGTCTTTCGGAAGAAAGTTCATGCTCAGGCAAAACAGCTAACCACTACGTTACAGCTCTTCTTCCTAAAGTGGAATGAAGAAAGACACGAAAATGATCTCTTCTCACAGCCGATGACTACGGCTCAGACAAAATCTATCCTTTTATCCATGCGTGAAAAAATTGATGAATGGAATGACCTTAACAGGCAAATGGAGTCAACAAGGTGATTTACGCTCTGATGGAAAATAAAGCATTTAATTCTCTGTACTATGAAAAATTCACGTTATGAAAGTTTTTTGTGGAACAAGGGCAAGAGTCCCTAGATGAGTTTCCTCTTGACATTCGTTACCCCAGCGCTTTCGCCCTCTTTTCCTTCTTCAAAAGCTATTTTCAGCAGGTGATCTCTTGTTCTGGAGTGTGCCATCCTCCAGCGAAGGGGTCGTCTTTGATACAAAGCTCGCTTCATGTCTTCGAAAATAATTTGGGGGGCGTGTGCATTCCTTGTTGCAAAAGGTATTTGGGTTTCCGGAGATATTTGTGACCAGACCCTCTGGAGCTTGACTCAATGTCAAGAGGAAGTTGTCAAGTGGATTTTGCCCTAGAATAACGTTAAAAACAAAAACGACCAACAACAAAAGTTTTGAAAGAATTTAATTGTTTGAGCAGTGTCTATCGCTTCCAATCTTTCCCCTCATGTATAACCGTCCCTATTTGCGCAATATTAATAATCACCACTCATGTCTTAAGTTAATCTCCTCCATGTTTTTAATGTTAACCTGCACTCCCTGATTTTATTTTAGATCCGATTTTGCCGCTCTGGACCTTGAACCACCAAAGTATGAGGAATTCAACGATTCAATAAACAACCTCATGGCTGTGACAGAAGAGTGGATCGTCTTGGAAAATTTTTATTCCGGTAAATTACTACTAATTATTAGTACTAGTCTTGGCGAAGGTACATATTTACATACACTATGTAATTAATTTGAACGTATGAAATTTTAATTACAATTGTAATTATTTAAATACTATTCATTGAATTTAAATTATTTAATAAATCAAACGAAATCGAAATAAATTTAATTTCATTTACTATCTATAAAATAATTAATATAATTAGAATTATATTTATTGAATTTTATTTATTATTATTAAATTAAACATTTGCAGTACTTGATTTTTGACGTACATAATAAAAAACTATTCTTGCTACATTCTGTTCACCATCAAATTCGAAATAGGCTGTCCAAAGTGTGAAAATATTCAAATGATGAATGAAAGAACAATTGGAAACTGCTTGATACTATTGGTTCCAGGGTTGGATGAATTGGGATCGAAGCCATGGACTGAAATCAGCGGCCAAGCCTATCAAATAACGGAAAACTACTTGGGAGAATGGAAAACGCGATTTAAAACCCTTCAGCCTCCCAGTTTGGGGTACCGCATCCTCGAAGACATCAAACTTATCGAGGTGAGATTTTTTGGCAATCACTAATCAGAAGAAGTCCGAATGTTCGTCTAAATAAGACAATTAAATTGTCTTATGAATTTTCCTCTACTATGAATTTTATAGTACAGCATTTCCAAGTCGAATTGATAATCCAAACCAAATTGAGACTTTTCCAAACCGATTGAGAATTTTACAAGGTAAATGGAAGTAGGTATTAATTGTGATTGAGGTTCAGAAAAACACTTATACACTCTCACTCTGAATTTTTATGGCGAATTTTCTGTGTGATACCTAGTATGGAATTAAAAATAAAAAGTTCTTGGATCGTGTATATTTTCGATTAGAATCAAGAATTGGGTTTGAATATTCTGAATTTGACATGGAGCGATATGCATTTTATGTTGCGACGACACTAAATTCCAATTTTCATTAAATGTTCAAAACTCGTACCGAGCAGTTCTATTCAAACTAAAATCTTTATACATTCAATTGGAATGGGAATGTTCAAATTTCTATGTAGGTAACCTTCTTTACTCTTATTGAGTTCGCAAATTTCCCTATTAAGGCTGAAAAAAAAACTAAATTTGGGTTGGAAAATTCTCAATTTGACTTGAAAATGTTGTCTATCCTGCAACATCAACAGCCTGTTCTTCTATATGAGGATCACAATAACTTTGATAGGTGTTTCCTGAAGCATGTTTTAGATGCCCAGTCGGGCCAAGGATGGTGAAATCCAATGGCATCGGTTGGGGTCATCCAGCTTGTCACCATTATAACATAATTTGGTTTTTCAGGCGTTTCTACCACAATTGGACCTGCTTGGAAGTGACGTACTTTCGGACAAGCATTGGGCCGATATTTTAGATATTTTGGGTATTCAAAAGCCCCGAGAGAAATTACTATACAACGACCTGCTGGCTATCAAGGACACCATAATCACTCATTCAAACCAGCTCAGGGTGAGTGGCTAGCTTAATGTGGTATCCTGGGTTAGAAATTGTGTGGCTGAGTCTAGAGTCAACTTTCAAATCGTTTTATCTTTGCAGGCTATTAATGCTGAAGCAACTAGTGAGATTGGTGTGATTCAGGCGCTCACAGAACTGGACGCATGGGAGCTTGAAGCTAAATTTACTACTTTTGAACACACCGACCACAAAGGCGAGACGGTGGTGTTGATCAAGGATGTGAAGGGAATTTTGAGCAAGGTAGGGCAGACATCCATTGTAGTTGTTGAGGCATGAACGGCGAAAGTTTCATTTGAGCCTTTCTAGATCAGAATCACGAGTGGCATAACCGCTTCAATGAAAGTATTTTTACATCTATATCTTGCGAAGATTTTCATTATTAAGGGCTTGGAATGATCGGGCATCGTCTTAGTGAGGAAAAAATGCTAAATTATCAAACCCTCAAAAACGAGCTTGATGTCAAAATTTTCATTATTAAATTACTTCAGCACTAAAACGAGAACTTTTTTGTTGATAAGTATCCTTTGAACGGTTCTTTGAAAAATTTGTCGCATGTAATCACACAATTTATGTCAATCAAGTGAGGAACGAGTCATCAGTTGCAAATCCTATGTTATTGTTTAGCAGTATTTTTATTTAAAAAATTGCTACCCTGTAATTTCGGTTTTTTTTTTTCAATTGAACAAACAATAGGTTGGAAAACTACAATCCTCTCAAATCCGTCAAAAGTCGTGCACCTACTTTGAAATGAAAGTATGACGATAACTGTTTTCAGATCGGAGATTTCCAGTGTTTATTGCAATCTATCAAAGCTTCTTCTTCGCTGACGAAATTTGCCGACCGAGTCAACATTTGGGAAACTAGGTTGAACAATTTAGATGCATGCATACAGGACATGATCGAAGTTCAGAGAAAGTACGTTCAACATTCATAAATCATTTGTGTCGGAGTCCCTATTGGCATTTTGCCAAATGCATATTTGTGATTTTATTGAACCACTGATTTAAAGTACCTATCATACTTTAAAGTATTTTTTCCATCCTTGAAAATATCATTCTTTGGCGGTACCTGCCTACGAAGACAACTTTAAAATCTGGCTTTTTAGATTTATGCTAAAAATTATGGATGGCCAAATTTCAGGTGGGCATATTTAGAGCCAATTTTCGGCAACTGGGATTTGGAAGGTATTAAATTTGACCGCATCAACAAAGAATGGGCTCAGATCCGGATAAAATTGAGCGAGTCTACGTTCAGAGTCACTTCGTTGTCTAGAATGCCTGGAATCCATACCACATTGCAAAATCTGCTTCACAGCCTTTCACAATGCCAGCGAGCCCTCCAAAACTTTTTAGAGGTGATAATTCCACACGGACTTCCAAGACCCTATTCCTTTGGGGAGACGAAAATCCAAGTTAACGGTTAATACCGAGTTGATGATTGACACAATTTGTTACCTCATCAACGTGTATCTTTGAATAAATTTACCGATGTCGTTTAATTACTTTAAGTGAGTAATTTTATTAGGTTAAGTGGCAAGTAATTCAATTACAATTCTATTCGAATTCATTTTCTTTCCTACAGTTTATGGGAGAAAAATGTTGGCACCTTTATTAATGAAGTTATAATGTAATTGCTTGGCAATTACAATTGCATTGATTGCAACCTAAATACTATTTCAATCTCGAGTAATTGTGATTGAGGTGCAACTAAAATCAAAGTAATTGGTAATTGGGACCCGCAATTACAATTACCTATTGGCTCATAGTATTTTGCAGTTACAAATTACAGTTACATGCATGCAATTCTAATTTCTGGGCTTCAATTAAAAATTAGAGAAATCGCCAAGCAATTGTTACTAGAATTACAATTCATGCTTATACGATATGATTTATATACACCATTTCTATAACGCACTTATGAATTATTATCAGTTTAATAATTTTTTCATTGAAGTTTTAATGTTTTGGCAGATTTCAAGGCCACTAATTGTATGACCACAAAAAACCATTTGATTTTATTGTCTTTGTTTTCTCTAGACAAAAAGGCTTCACTTTCCAAGGTTTTATTTTCTCAACGACGACGATTTGCTCGAAATCCTTGGACAGTCAGATAAGCCACACGTTATATTGAAACATCTCAAGAAGATATTCGTTGGTATCAACTCTGTGGAAATCGAAAACCGTGGTTCAAATCAAGTGGTTTCCATGGTATACTCTGCTCATGGAGAGTCAGTAGTTCTGCAGCAGCCGGTGTTGATCACTAGTGAGGCTGGGGTACGTACAATTTAACACGATATGTTCTTGATTTCTCCTGGAAATATTTTCTGATTTCATGAGAGATTTTAAAGCCATCACGTCCAAGTTACGCCCGCATTTTAAAATCCGGATTCATTTTACCGAACGATTATAAAATTGGCCCCTAGTGTCCATACAACCTCAACCTTAACTTGACATTCTCATGATTAATAATCGAACTCCAGGAATGGTTGACCAACTTGTCGGACCAAGTGAGAGCCACTTTGAAAGCACTGCTTGTGGGATGCATCTCCAAACCAGACCCATCAAAATATCCTGCTCAAATCTTGTGCCTGGCAGAGAGGATAAATTTTACTCAATCAGCCGAGGATGCTATCAGAGGGAAGAGTTTAGCACAATACCATGAAGCTTTGCTGGTAAGCGACAAGCAATACCCTAAAAAATACAATAAACATATGAATTTAAAAAAATTCTAGAGAGTATTGAAAATTTGTCAAATAATGTCCTCATGACTGTGCCCTAAAAAGCTACTTAAAATTCAATATTTCCATACAGACTCAGCACTCAGCATACTCGAGTCAGTTGCTTGAAATGAACGGAAGCAGCAAAGAAAAGCACGGAGTTTTATGCTTGAAATTAAAAGATCTTCTATTTGACACTATTCACCATTTGAGTATAATTAAAAGTTTGATGGAATCAAATGTCAGAAATATTGAGGACTGGATGTGGCAGAAGACACTGAGGTTGGTTCTGTTAATTTTTCACTTGATGGGAATAATTCAAATAGGTAAATTGTTGCAATGCTCATAAACCATATCACTGCTTCAGGTTTTACTGTGACTCCCATGGAACAACGACTGTGAAAATGGTAGATGCGCAATTCCGATATTCCTTCGAATATCAAGGAAACATCCAGAAACTCGTGCACACATCATTGACGGATAAATGCTACCTAACTTTGACTCAGGTCTATGCTTATATTCGTTATGCAACATATTTCAATTTGGGAATGGCATTATGGTACAACATTTTTCCGAATAACTCCCTTTGAGTCTTCCTCTTAGCTCCATTCTATAGAAAATTTCACAGATTTGAAAAATGGTTCTGAGCTCTAAGCTATGAGGCCGGGGGATTCTGCGTTTTTTCGAATTTCAGCAAAAACTAGATTTGATCATTCACCGTAAAGGCACCATGTCCACTCAGGCGGGGGTACCACTGATGGGGAAAATTCAAACGTTCCCCCCCCATCAAGTTGTTATCAAAATATAGGTTAAGTAGAAAACCATTTTAACTAGACTGTAGAATTGGTAGATTTGAACGGCGAAGAATGAATTTGGGATTTGTGAGGCAATCTTTTCTTAGTTGGAACTTGGAGGTAACTCAGGTTGTGGTTCATCTGACCCACGTGTCAGTCTCTTAAATCCGTGTAATTCTGCTCCCGTTAATAACCGACTTCAATATTGTTGGTGATACAGCAAAAAATTTATTTAAAAAAAAAATATGAAAAACGCTACTAAGAAGTGAGAAATACAAAAAAAGCTTTTATGAAGATCAGTGACTCGCGTACATTATTTTTCTCTGTATCCAAAGAACTCTGCAAATTCTGCATAAGGGTTTAGTTTTTGATTAAAAAGCCTCTGTTATTAATATTATGGCATTTTGGTAATATTGGTCCACTATTTGGGAATTTGGAAAAGCCAGCGTTTACACCAACAAGTAATGATTGCTCAATACTCATATAAGTAAGTAGTGGCTTCATGTGTTACTCCAGGCGGCCAGCATGGGATTCGGAGGCAATCCATACGGACCGGCTGGGACTGGGAAAACGGAATCAGTGAAAGCCCTGGGAGCTCTTCTTGGCCGTCAAGTCCTAGTTTTCAACTGTGACGAGGTTTCATAAACCTTTTTAGTCTATAATTGCTACCTCATAGCCTATAAGAAAACTTTGGGAAAAATGGCCGAAAATTTTTCTTTTGAAACAAATCCAATCGCTCACTCAATTTATCACTCCTCATTTAATGTCTTCTTTCTTCAGGGACTCGATTCTGACTCGATGATGCGGATAATGATCGGAATAATTAAATCGGGTGCTTGGGGATGTTTTGATGAATTTAACCGCTTGGATCAGACGACACTGTCACAGATTTCTCTGCAAATAAGCATAATACAACACGCCTTGAGAAATAATCATGATATGGTGACATTGCTCGGTAGACAGGTACATCTATTATCACTTTGAGGCATTATTCTGCAACTGAATTTAACGAGATGACTCGCATGAAACCGCTCTTTCATCTGCCCAGGTTTCATTGAACAGCGATGCTGGCATCTTCATTACTCTGAATCCAGCTGGCAAAGGCTATGGTGGCAGGCAGAAACTCCCGGAAAATTTGAAGCAGTTATTCAGGCCAGTTTTGATGTCCAAGCCAGACGATGCAGAAATCACCCAAGTCCTGCTACATTGTGAAGGGTTCACCAAGGCAGATGAAATCAGCCAGAAAATCGTCACGTTGTTCGAACAGTCGAAGTAGGAATTTATTTTAGTAAAGCATACTCTTCTTTCCCCTTTGTTAATTATTATTAACCTTCGGAGATTGCTCAAGTTGACTTGTCGGAAGGTGTTTTTTTGTTGCTTTTTTCGTTGTTTGTTCCGCTCTAACGCAGCCAATTTTTGATCTGAGTTCAAAAATTCTTTCACAGTATTGTCAAAAAAATCTGAAAAATAATGAAAAGAAACTATACTTCTTTTTACAACTTTAGGCAACTCCACACTTGAAAGTCCTACTCGGGGCCTCCATTAAGTTTAGGGTCCGCTAAGCTATTGATGAAATTGAGGTACCGTCTTCAAAGTTGGATTTTCTATTGAGGAGTTTTCCATGGCACTCAGCTATTGCGTTGAAAGGGGCCAACGATAGGTTTGGTTTGATTTTCATCGTAAAATTTGCTGTCAGGAGTTGTTTGTTCTTGCTTTTTAGTTAGTTTGGTTTTATTTTTTTGTTAATTTTTTCTTCATTAATTACGTAGCGATTTACCACAATAGGGATGGCAAGAGACGACAAGATAATAAAGTTTTCATGCAGTCAAATGCGTGAAGGAGCAACAGGATGGATCAGACACAGATGATTAGAAAGCTTTCTGCACGATTCCAAATAACTTGATTCTCTTTGCAGGAGCCTCCTCTCGCATCAGCATCATTATGATTGGGGTTTGAGGGCGATCAAAACTGTCGCTGGCAGTTGTGGTAGTTCTTTAAGAAACTTCCTTGGCACGAATAGGAATGCTACTGAAGGTAAATTGACTTGAACATGTTTTCTAAAGAGAAGAATAGGTAAGATTCCAATCATCACCGAAATCCTAATGAGTGAGCAAAAAAATGAAATATCTGCCATTAGGAGGCTAAATTAAATTGCTATTAGTAGGCATTCTACCTACAATTATGCAAATGGACCGCCGATTTTCTAAATTCAGTTCTTCTGAATTTTGCAAATGTCTTCAACTAGGTGGTTATTTCTATTTATATTGCGCCTGTGCAATACACAGAACTTTCGCGGACCTGTGTAAAAATTCACGGCGTTGTGGAGAAAATGTAAAGAAATATTATCGCTGTAATTTCACTTTCTCTCATTTCAGCTGACGAGTTCAGTATAGCAGTAAACGCCATACGTCTTAACACACGCTGCAAGCTCACGTACGATGACGCAATACGTTTCGAGGAACTGACTAACGTAATTTTCCCCAACATCATTCCAGCAATACCTAGCAAACAAAATCTCTACACAGTCATGAAAGAAGCTTACCACGAGATGGACTTGTGTTACAACGACAAACAGGTGCCTACCTAGTGCAGCATGTATTATCCTTCCGTTTACAAATATACCTCCGATTGCCCAAATAATTAATGTGTACCTACCATGAACGCTCAAAACCAAGTCTCAAATTTGTACAACATCTTTGATGTCACGTTTTGCAATACTGCAGTCATGTGGGCCTCTGGACGCACACAGAACATTTACTTTACCTAGCCTATTGTTTGCGTATTTTTCCCATCAGCTGGCTTAAGCCAGTAGCCATAATTAGAAGTTATTCATATGAATATTCCCAGAACCAGAACTCAAAAAACCGCGTTTCATTTTAGAATATGGTTTGACCATATCGCAAATTATTAAAATATAGTCCATTCTGAGAACGTACATGCTGGTATGCCACTTCTAAGTGGTTGCCTATTTGCGGCCTTGTTAGTAAAGTTAATCAGATCGAATAGAGATCACATTACTGGGTCTACCCTACAAAAATTGAGGTAGTCTTGGATTTGGGATATGTTGTTTGGGTCCTGGAAGGCCCCAATTTGAAGATGGCAACCACTTGAAAGTGGCAGGCTAGCATTTTCATTCTCATAATGGACTAGATTTTCATAATCCTAGGTCAAACCCTATTCTAAAATAAAACGCGTTTTTCAGGTTTGGCTCCCGCACTAAATTGCGAAATATTTAATATGTAGTATGTCACTTAATGAATGGCACCTTTAAACTGAATCAACGTTCGTACCTATTCCTTTCCAGTACGAGAAGTGTGTAGAAGTATTGGAACAGATGGAGCAACGTATGGGTGTGGTCGTAGTAGGGCCACAATGCACTGGAAAGACTTCTATAATTCTACTCTTAAAAAAAGTAAGTAGTATCATGAGGCTTGTACTTTACATTCACGGAAAATTCTCACTGGAGAAATGTCTTGCTATCCTGCTGACTTATTTGATACTGAAAAATACTCAAAACATAATTAATACTTTGAACATAATTAATTCAGTAGTACATTATAACTGCTTCAGGTAATACTTTTCATAATTAATTAGGTAGTACTTTAAACATAATTAATACTTGGAACACAAATTAATACCTGCAGGAATTCTTGTTTTAAGGCTATGGAAAAACTTGGAGTAAAAATCAGGCACGAAATGTTCAACCCCAAATCGATGACACGACAGGAGCTATTGGGGCAAATTGATTTGGACACTCGTGAATGGTCGGATGGGTTACTCACTCACATTGCTCAAAGTGTTTATAACGAAACAGCAGGTAAGTGCTCATCGCATTTAGCGCATCCCTCTGATCAGAAACAAAATTATCTTTTTCAAACAGTCAACCCGAGGTCTACAACCCAATATACTGAACTTCCTCAATTCCAGATGTGCAATGTTGGATCCATTTAGACGGAGATGTCGACCCTGAATGGATCGAATCATTGAATTCAGTGTTGGACGATAACCACCTGCTCACTTTGCCTTCTGGTTGGAGGATACAGTTTGGCAATAACGTTCATTTCATCTTCGAAACGCACGATTTGAAATTTGCCTCTCCCGCAACAATTTCTAGGATGGGCATAATCTTACTGAGGTCCGTACTATCCCAGCGCACTTTTAATTTTGGTTCATTTTTCTTAAGAAATGAACCTTTGTAATCGGTCAGGAAATTTTTTTTAACACCCCCTGAAAATTTATTGATTTACGTTCCAAGACCCCTTGGAACGTAAATCAATAAATTTTCAGGGGGTGTTAAAAAAAATGAAATATGAAAAATATGAAAAAATGAAATATATATAATAAATTTTCTTAAGAAATGAACCTTTGTAATCGGTCAGGAAATTTTTTTTTAACACCCCCTGAAAATTATACACCCGTATAATCCGAATCTGCAATAAAAATTTTTTGTCCGTCCGCCGTACGCCGTCCGGGGTTTTTCAGGGGGAAGGAGCTATCGAAATTTTTTGAAATTTTTACCAAGAATCAGGTTCAGTATCTAGTTGGTCCTAGGACCAAGGACGTTAGGTAACGTCTCGACAGAACCCTACCTTAATTTTAAGGCCAGTAAAACAGCTGTTGAAGTGGGAAAAAGTTTGTGCTTTTCCAGGAAAAGTGCAACATAGGCATGTGAGACGTCATTCTCTATAAATTTTTCTATG
This sequence comes from Nesidiocoris tenuis, assembly GCA_036186465.1. Classification (NCBI taxonomy): domain Eukaryota; kingdom Metazoa; phylum Arthropoda; class Insecta; order Hemiptera; family Miridae; genus Nesidiocoris; species Nesidiocoris tenuis. The sequence continues at coordinate 10,851,990 of AP028910.1, forward strand.
CTGAATCGAATGAGACCATTGCCACTGCGGTAGCTCCAACCGTTTAGGATTCATTGCAGTTTTAGTGAGACATTTTTGAGTTTTACTTTTCCCAATCCTTAATAAATGAAAACTACTAGAGCCACAAAATTCGTTTTCCACTCGTCGTAATCCCCAAAAAAACTTCTGTTCATCCAATATATTCAATTTGAAGAATTCGGTCGTATTACACAAATCAGCCAAACTAAAATTGGAAAAAGTTGAGAATTCGGCCTTGGTTCTTTGATAAGGAAGGTTGATTGATCTACTTATGACCACTAGCCTACTACAAGGTGACGCACTCACACTCAGCAGTTGAGCTTGGGAACTTGAGAGCGAGACAAACTTTACCAACGGTTTTTGAGGCATTTTAAATTTCATTATCCAGAGAATTTAATAATTATTCTGTTAATTATGTAGGTAATTAAGAATACGTTGTTAATTTTTTTTTACTGATCTTTTTATCATTTCAGTGACCGAGACCTAGATTACAATACCTGCATAAACAAATGGTTGCGAACCCCCTCATCAGATGCTCAGGCTATGCAACTGGTTGAAGAATGCCTTCCGGCTGGTAAGATAATAATTGTTAAATAGAGATGAATGCATCTTTATTAATACTTTGACCCAGTTTATCATTGAATTTAAATCTAGATTTGTATTTTCATTGGTCGTTGTACAGAAAATTACGTGGTAGTTACTTAATGCAAGCGTCTTTGGATAAATCTACATTTTAATGAATTGATAAACCTACATTCTGAACTGCACATTGTAAGGCAATAATAACCTCACATTATTTGATCTTGTTTCAGTTTTAAAAGGGCTACAAGAAACTGGGGAGTTTCAGGGCAGCAAAAAATCCATCAATGGCATCTTGCACAATGTTTTACCGTTTCTGGAAAATGTGAAATCAGGAAGTGAATTGGCTTTTACGTTGTCTTGGGTAATAGGCGCCATGCTACCACCGACTGATAGCCCGTCAAACTTAAATTCTAAGGTATCTACAAAATTTTATCATAATAATCGCAAATTAGATTATTGATTTGCTTAGCCCTTAGTTTTCCGCCCCCCAAACACCCAATTTGTCCCGCGCGCGGTCCTCTGCACCGCAACAAGTTTTTCACGGTTAAAACACTCATAAATAGGGATCGGATTTTTATGTATTTAAAAATGCCAAATATGTGACATATATATGTATTAATTTTCATAAAATATGTAAAAAGGTTGAAATATTTGCAAAAAATATGTGGAAAATACGTAAAAAGGTTTAAATATTTTCAAAAAATATGTAAAAAGGTTTAAATATTTTCAAAATAATGTTTAAGCCCAAATGAACAACAAGATTTTGTTAAATTATTTCCAGAAATAATGTACCTATGTAATCGGTCGGGTTTTTTTTTCATCGCCCCCTGAAAATTTTTCCTTTACGTTTCAGAGTGTCTAGATAAAAATCTGCAATAATTTTTTCCCGTACTCCGTACGCCGTCTGAAGCAAAACGCATAAAAAAAGTTGTCCAATAAAAAAAAAATTTGCTAAATTTTTTTTTTAAATTTAATTCATTCTAGTTGTGAACCTCGGGAAAACTACCCAAAATTAGCAAATATGTGTTTTTGTGGACCAAATATTTGAAAAATATGGATTTATAGTGGAATATGTCAAAATATGTGAAATGAAAGTGGGCTTAAACGGTTCAGAAAATGTCAATATGAACACGCCTACTTGAAAAACATCAGTACATTGCCTAGAAAAAAATATGTGAACACATACGGATCCGATCCCTACTCATAAATGTTTAATATAATATATATTATATTCTTGATAAACATCAAAATATTTTAACTCCACATTAAAAATTAAAAAAAGAGATTTTTTCATAATTTTATTCAATGTAATTTTTTTTCATCTTCTCTTAATTTTTTTTTACTCCAAAAAACCTATTTATAAATAATACACTACAATAACCGCATATGTGAGGCGGAAAGCGAAAAGGGACCTCTTGTCGGCGTTCGTCGAAATGGAGTTATTGCTATTTTCTCAATCTGTATAGATTTCTGAAGAATTTAAGACCAAAAGCATCTTTGTAGCTCAAATAGGTAATGATGAAACGCCAGCAGAAAACGAAAAATCGATACTTATGACCTTCTTCGTCTCTTTTGGCTTTTTCTCCAAATCAACTTTGCTGACAAGAGGTCCCTTTTCGCTTTCCGCCTCACATATAATCAAACACCAACATAGTGAACACATTTTTGTTGATAAAAGATTAGCTAGTAGAATATCTATCCAGTAGCTAGGCCAATAAACCCAAAAATACCAACCCCGCTTTTCATTTTGAGTTTTTTATGGGTGATGGAAAATTAAACCCCTGAGCATTGAGTTCGCTGCGCTTTTCGCTCGAGCTAATGATCAAAGTTTGCGTTTCTTAAATAGGATATTTCTCTGCTCAAACTTTGTATCTTAGGCGGTTTCTTTGATTTTTGTTCAGATTAGCAAGGTGATATTCAATTCTGACCGAGACTACCAACAACATGCAATGAGAGATGGAATTACGCGAGAGTTCAATGAAGCAAATTCCTTACAAACAGAGGATGGCCTCATTCTCGTCCCTTCTTTGGTTCCAGTGAAACGGCTCATAAGTGAATGTGTAGTCAATAATCGTCCACTTATCATTATTGGTCCAGCTGGTTCTGGCAAAAGGTAACTCAAAACTGAGGGTTTGCTCACTATAGTGAACGTTTGCTGGTCACTTGACAATCATTTTTCATTTTGTCAACTCATCAGATTGTTTTTCTGCTCAAGTAGGTCCAAGTGTATGAGACAAAAATATAAATGTCAAAATACTAGAGGTTTGGGAGGCCCAATAAGCCAGTCGTTCGATTGACAATTATTCTGGGCTCATTTTTGTTTGCAGTTGTATCCTGAATCATGTATTTTCTTCGCTATCTAACAGGGAGATAATCTCGATCGACTGCAATGCATATTTAAAACCTCGTCACGTTCTCTCTAGAATCAACCAAGTTAGTTGAATAAAAGTTGCAGAGCTACAATATACCTTTCCTTTTGAAGTTAGTTCATCCCTTCTGTTGGGCTGACTAGAGTTGATCTAATCAAACACACCTTCCCACTTGGAGTGTTCAGTGATTACATGGAGTCGAATAATTAAGGAACAATGCCCAATACGAAGGACTTGACGAATCTCTTCTGGTGTTTTGTTATGAGGAATGAGAGAATGTCCAAGTGCCCTGAAATTCCTGGGCAGGATTTGAAAAGAACTCAATAGATATCATATATTATCATGACTTTAAAAACCTCTTGAACAAATTAGGTGTACTAATTGCTTCAATCCGTCAGTACAAATAAGATGCAAGCTAATTGTACCTGACGATTGTATGCAGGTATGCATGGCAGTGACCCAAAACTCAAAGCGTGTCATAATACCAAAAAATTCGGAGCAACGAGTCATAATACATTTCAGTGATTTGGACGCTATTCCTGCAGATAAATACGGATCCAGAATATTGATTGAATTCCTAAAGCAGGTGAGTAACGATCTGTTCTACAATCGCCCCTTGAATGCGAGTGCAAGCAAAAATGTAAAACCTTGTTACCAGAGCATAAAAAGAGTACTTTCTCTATCACTTCCCTCAGGCAATCGAACGCAAAGGGTTTTACGACGATCAGTTTGAATGGGTTGGTCTTGAAGGACTCATGTTCGTTTTCACCGTCAGGTACATCGACTCACTGCCAGCGAGATTCGTTGATCTGCTTCATACAGTATTCATGAAGTGAGATCATTAGCAACTAAATGCAGTTTGAACCTATTTCATTCTTTAAAAGTTGGGTGAGGGCGGGAGACAGTTGGCAACGTACTCCTGAGACTTGAATTTCCATAAGCTCCGGGTTGATCTTCGGGGTGATCACTCCCATCAGGTAGTTTCTCACCTGACAGTCCTAAAAACTGGTATTCTTAGGTAGTTATGAAAAAAAAAAAAAAATCCAGAAAAAAATGAAATTTATCCAGAAAAATTCCAGTTTTCCTTCCCCCAATGTGAGCCTGTTTACTCCCGGACCAGGTTGGCACAAAAGATAAAATATTATGTATAATAATATTATGTATTATTATGTATATTAATATTATGTATGCATATATTATATGCATAATACTATATTCACGTACGAAACATTATAAAAATTTTTTACCGTTGTAATTTTATAATAGGCAATAAGTAATAATAATAATAATAATAATTTTGAAGGAAAGTCAAATTAACCATATTGCATACCTCATTGAATTATTTTTCACAGAACCATTTCATTGAGTGAGCTCAAAGAAGTAGTCACTATGATGAGCAGTTGTAAACTGGGAGACATCGAAAATCGTCAGCTGCTCACCGCGCTACACTACTTGATCGATGACGTAAGGATTTGAAGAGGACGTAAATTTTTATCGCAAGAAACGAAATAATGCACAATAGGAAAATTATATTGATGTTAACCAAATTGGTGTGCCATGGTTTTTAACAATATTATTAAAAGTAGTTACCTATAAAAAAGCTCCATGATTTTCCTTGCATGGCAGATATATAATGATGGCTCTGAGCGTTCAAATCCATTCAAGAAACACATGTTCTCACTGAGAGAGCTCAACATGCTAGTAGAAAATTTGGCAATGCACGACTTGTCAAGTTTATCATCGATTGTTGAAGTAAGTACAGGGAATTCCACAGTTTGTCTTACTACAGTTGTTGCACCCAAGAAACTTGCCGCTTTTCGCAAAGTTTCAATGCGATGTGTGGTTTAGTATCTGACGCGTCCCTACACAATTGTGCAAAGCCGTTTATCTATTTGTAGGCCTATATCTGTGAAGCGAGACGGGTATTTAAAGATCAAATTGATTGCAATGAGTTGAGAGGAAAATTCGACGTGCTTTTGGAAGATTCAGTTCGATCAGGGTTCGGGATTGACTACGTCGGTTTATTGTATGAAGGTCAGTGTGCAATTAAGACGTTAACGAAGTTTACCGAGTTTTTGCGCGACCTCTTTGATACAGCCCACTGTAAATTATTGTTTGGCTGCCTTGCTCTGTTCGGCCTTTTTAACTTCAAAAAGAGATTGCTCAAGTTGACTTGTCGTGGGAATTTTTTTGTCGCTTTTTGGTTTAGTATTCAAAAATAAACCATTGTAACCTCCAAAGAAAAAATTGAATCTAATGTATCCTGAAATTTTCATGGTGTACGTTTCAACGGGTGAAGAATCCGAATCAACAATATAAAAAAACCGTCCGTCCACCGTTCTTCCCATCTTGATTTTTTAAATTTGCAGAAAAAATCCAGCTTGTTCCAGGACAGTTGAAATCTTGAAAAAAATTGAGTTTTTTTTGACAGGTGTAGTAATCCCAATTGATTATTTTCCCTGCAGACTGTTACTTCATTGCAAGGAGACACAAAGTACCATCTACCATGAAGAACCACCAGAATAACTCTACCATTCAGCACACAGTCACTAAACTTGAGAAGCTGACTGCCGAGGATTGGAAAACGGATGTCCATCATGCGTGTATTCAATTGGGTATAATAATTATCATGTTTGCCCTGGAGTAAATTCAATCGAAATTCAACAGACTTGAATCAGCATCCATGATGCATTTTTAAACTCATCGCAAATATTTTTGCATATTTTCCAGGAAATTATGTGACAGAAAACACTCTGCTCGTTCCTGATTTCTTAGATTTGCTTGCAAAAGTCGAATTCATCTTGCAGCAACCTGGAGGGAGCATCTTGTTCCCCTCAAAACCAGGATCTGGAAAGAAGACTGCTCTACAGATTGTCGGGCAGCGGTTGAATTTCTCATTGTATCCATTTAAACTGAACGCCAGCTACACAATTTCGAATTTCCAGAACGACTTGAAAACCGTCATCCAGTTCGCAGGAGTTAACGGTGAAAACGTCGTTTTACTTCTTGAAGACTTTCAGATCGTCGAACCGGCATTCCTCAACATGGTCTCTTGCCTCATCTCTCACGGAGAAGTACGCATTCCAACTTATTTAATCAATGACCTAAAAGACAGATCATGTTATAATTCATTAGCTTGAATAAGTTGGAAACCACTTTTTCCACCATTTGAATTGTGTCCTGCAAAAAGGGGCCTTAACATCCTACGACTTGAAATCCCCTCTCTGTCATCGTTTTTATTGTAATTTACTCAGAAGCAAATATTTTTCTATTGGATAAAAATGTAACGCATCAAAACGCTTTGTAAATATGCATTAATTTTTCAAGGTGTTTGGCCTATACACCGCCGATGAATTGGAGGCATTCTCTGCACAATTGAAGCCGTCAATGGATCGCGAGCAGTATGAAGATTCCTGCATTAGTTACCTCCGAAAAAGTAAGATAGATTATTCACGAATCATCATTTACGAGTGGGTTTTAGAGACTCGAGGAGTACGAGATGTTTACGAGGAATGAATTTTAACATAACTGCCTCTAAGAGCCAATTCAAACTTTGATTGAGCAAAATATAGTTTCGACTTGATGGTTGTCTTGATGGTGGCTTTTTCAAGATAAAAATGCCTACAATCATGTGTTAAAGACCAAGTTTGAACTTGGCTATCAAGGTTAGTGAAATTTTCCCCAAGGTCCACCAAGAGATTGGAACTGAATGTTCTCCATCCCAAAAGCTTGGTTTAATTTGTATTGTACAGGGTGTTTCACGGGAATAGACTCAAAAACAAATCTGTGTGGCTCCATTAGTTTAAGACATGAAATTTTTTTTATTTATAGCAGTTTGTAGGGAAATTCATTCTAAGTTTTAAAGATAGCATCCGTCAAATGCTGCGTCCACCATAACTTCTCAGACCAACTTGCCACTTGCTATGAGCAAGATGAGTGCCATCTGTCGGATGCTATCTTTAAAACTTGAAATTACCATTCATTCCCCGACAAAATAATATGAACAAATTGAATTTATGACTGAAAACATTGGAGTACATAGATTAGTTTTTTTGTCTATTCCCCTGAGACACCCTGCATACAATAGGGCTAGACTATGTCAACTCAACTTCCTCGTGTGTTTGTGGCAGGAGTCCAGTCAAACATCCACCTTGTGCTGATCTATGAATATGACAATGTGAGTTTTCTCGAGTGGTTCAGGAGCGACCCTTCGTTATCCAAAATTTGTCACACGATATATTCAAACGAGTTCTCGTCAGACACAATGTTTGCGATTCCTGAAGCAATTTTGAAAAAGTGAGCCAAATAAGAAACATGAAATTTAGATAATATGCTTAGCTGGTTGCCAGGAAACATAGAAAACGTTGAAACTGAAATTTTACCATAAATATTCATGCATGAAAACTCAAGATATAGTAATCAGCAATTTTCCCTGTAATCCATCGTATTGTCTTGCTGAAACGCTCAATATGATTAACGCTAGTTTTAAAATGATTTATTCATTTTCATAGAATTTTCACCAGGAAGATAGGTAACATGACATTTAACAGGGAACCTATTCTGAGCGGATTACTTATTTTGCGTGTGATTGGTAGAACCGAAAGGTAAATTCTTTAATCTGTTTCAGGGATAAGAACCACAGCGAATTGAAGGAAAGGTCAGTTATTCCTTATGAAACCGGGATCCATTTTGTTGACCAAGATGCCTATCTACTTAAATGTTTTCAAGCTATACTCACTCACCTATAGAGTATATTACGCTTGTTTCATTCTTATTATTCCCCTATGGGCCAAAAGAATATAGCAATTCTGTTCTTACGTTACAGTTTAGAGAAAACAGCAAACTTTTTGTCACAAATGCACGGAGAAGTGAAAAAACAGCTGAAGAATGTTACCCCTTTGTCATTCTTTTGTGCAATCAAAACGTATTTGACGTTTTTCAACAATAACCGCGAGGAACTTCTTGACAGACGCCGTCGTTTACAGGTGATCCTAATAAATTTGAGATCCTTTATCAAACCAGTTGCAGGCAACTTTTGAAATAGCAGATTCAGTTTTTACTGTGTAATCACCATTACAGAACGGAATAAACTGAGAAACTTACTCTGAGGAATAAAAAATATGAGAGACCTAGGCTAATTATGGCTATAGATTTTTAAGTTCACGGCTTGCTTAGTGCACTTTTACATCACGTCAAGAAACTGAGCCAAATCATCTGGATGATTTTGTACCTCGATCATACAAAACATGACTTTAATTATCTTATGTTGCTGTTTGGACTGTTGTCAGCCAGTTTCCAAAGTAGATCTGACCAGATAATCTGATTATTTTGGTCACCCTCCATACCCTTGAGCAGATAAAATTTATGAGTTATTTACTAAGGTTTTTTTTTGGGAAAAAATAGTCGAAAAAAAGATTTTAACTTCATTTGAAATTTTGAAAATTATATGGATGTCAATAGTCTCTGGCTAGCAATTGAAGTCAAACATTTGAACAAGAAGTTCCGATTCCCACGTTACCACTATATGCTTTGCAATCACACAGTTGCAATAATACAGGTCGGTATTATTCACCCAATCATTCAGGTCGGAATCACCAAAATAGCTGAGGCACAGGGCATCGTTGACAGATTGAAATTTGAAGCCAACGAACAGAAAGTTTTGCTTGACGAACGACAGGCCAAAGGAAGATTAGTCCTTGACCAAATTAGCGAAACAATGACAAGGGCGAATTCGAGTAAGAACGACATGGAAAAATTGAAGAGCGATGCCGTCAATAAAAATTCCGCTCTTGCAGCAAGGTAATTATCTTAAAATATGGTTCATTATCAGTCCATCATATCTGAAAAGAAAGGATTCAGGTGCGTTAAATTAAATGTAACAATAGGTGCCTATATACTGATTATAATCATAAATAATTAATAACTATTCAATGCCACCAAGCACAACGAGCTCACAGATACATTGAGCCCAAACTAAAATAGTACTACCCAGGAGCCTTCTTACTTCCATGTTTATGATGCTTTACCTTGCAGAATGAGTGGCTATTTTTGGTGTCTCGGTATTTTGATTTTAGGCGGGTTTCAAAATTTGCACAGTGTCTTTTTTGACATTTCTAGCCCCAAATTAGTCAAAATGAAATAAATTACATTCAAAATTTTACTTACCTAAATATGGATGTATTATGTGTTAGGTATCTATGCACCACTGGTTCATAATTATTATGAACAACCGAGTACGGAGTAGAAGTGCCGCAACCGCAACTGCTCAGGTAACATCAGAAATGTTTTTCTATTTTCAGAAAACTTGAAATTGACAAAGAGCTTGAATCGATCACTCCTTTGGTCGAAGCGGCCCAGCAGGCTGTTGGAAACATTAAACCAGAAGCTTTGACTGAAATTCGATCACTTCGAGTACCTCCAAAAATCATCAGAGATATTTTAGAGGCCGTTCTATGCCTTATGGGTATCCTAGATACCTCTTGGTCGAGCATGAAATCTTTCTTAGCCGGAAGGGGAATCAGAGACGAAATCAGGTAAATATTAGTTTTTCTAGACGAACACAATAACAGTCATGGTGCTTGGGTAAATTCCCTGATCCTGAAACCTGTAACCTGAAACACGTAAATGACCCAAATCACCATTTTTTTCCAGGTTCTTCGACGCTCGACAAATAACAGATGAAAATAGGTCATCCGTTCTAAAACTACTTCAAGCGAACAAAGACTCTTTCGACATAAAAAACGCCAGAAGAGCTTCAGTAGCTGCCGCTCCATTAGCAGCTTGGGTCCAGGCAAACGTCAAATATTCAATAGTTCTGGAAAAAATCAGACCACTAAACGAAGAACTAGCTGAACTTGAAACGTGAGTGCAAATAAGTGACCTCAACCATCATCGATTTTTGGTATAGTTCAGACACTTGGAGTAAAGATGTGTTGGCTTCATTGCTCACCATCGCATTGTGCAACAAATTTTTTACGTCCGTCTTTGAAAACAATGCTCAATCGAATTATCTTTTTTATTTTACCTACCCTATAGAAACATAAATCAAGCGGCGGGGCAGATCAATGAATTGGAAACGGCATTGGCCAATGTCGATGATACGGTAGCAGAGTTGAAAAACCAGTTGAGTTCATCAACCAAAGAAGCGGCAGAAATTGAAGTTAGGCTAGCCAATGCTGAGAAGACAATAAGCGCAGCCGAAGGTCTCGTGTTGAAATTGAATGATGAATTCACCGTATGGAACATACAGGTTAGACGAATTGAGAATTTTCCAAGTCGAATTGAGAATTTTCCTAATCGAAATGAGAAATTTCCATTCAAGTTGAGATAATTAATATATAATTTTGAGATATTGATAAGATTTCCCTAACCAATTTGAGGATTTCAAAAACTAATAAAGGCTTGGAAATTGGTTAAATGCTTATAGAATATTGCATATTGCTTAAATGCAATGCACAATAGTGATGTATCTTTACTTTCATTTTTGGACGAGGTAAATAATACTCCATGGCGTTATTTTTACTACTATTCCAGTTGACTGAGCTGACAAGATCAATGGAAATATTGCCAACAAACTGCGCAGTTTCAGCAGGATTTGTAACTTACCTGCCAAAAGCTGATCCAAACATGAGATTGTAAGCATATTGACTGAATTAGTACGAATCGTTTCATTTAATCGTAAGTCCATCCATGAGGGTTCATTTTTGTGAAATAAAAAAAAACTTTCAGAAATATCCCGAAGGGTTGTTTGGGGAAATTATTTTTCCCCAGTTAATTCACGTAATTTCGCAGTTTTTAGTTATTTTTTCGATTTTTTACACGCATCCAAGTTGCCCTAAATTGCTGATATAAGTTATGGATTTAACCTCTTTAATAAAAACGACTCACCTCGCCACGACTACTCAAGAATTTCAATAATTTACTCAGTTCATTTTCAGCACCACAAGTTACACATACAATACAACCACATCATTCGCGTCCTAAAACTCGTAACAATTACAGTAAATACCCTATCGGTTAACATTTCAGATTAGTGATCGAAAGATTGAAAACCTGTTTGGACGAGAAAATTGGAGTTTCAATTAAAGACTTCCTGATGACAGATTTACAAGTGTTACACTGGCAGTCAGAAGGACTTCCTGGTGATGAATATTCTCTCCAAAATGCAGCCATTCTTTTAAACGTAAGTTTTTTCATTCAGTCAGTTGAATGATTGATGCAGTTTTTTTTTAATGCAGACAAAATTGGATTCAAACAATCTGGTGTTTCATAATTGGTAGGTTGTGTAGTATGTATTACATCCTGTATTTTAAGGATGAAATGAAAATGTTGAATATCAAAATAGAAGGGAGAAAAGACGTGATGTGCATGCCTAATATCATTGTAGACGATGGTACCACTCCTTCTGTTGGACCCTGCTTCAACTGCTGTGAAGTGGCTGATGAACCATTTCCAAGATGCCAATGTCGAATCGGTGTCGATGAAGAGTTCGAAATTCGTAAACTCTCTTGAATTGGCCGTGAAGTAAGTTAATTGCTTGATTGATTCAAAAGCAATCTAATAATCGCCATTACCGAAACCAAGGAACTGATAAAAAATATTATAGTTTGATAAGCCGAACTAAGACAGCTTAAATTGCCATTAGAAGAACTAAGTGTTACGTTCATTTTCGGTTGCAGATTTGGAAAAGTCCTTGTGATTCTTGATGCCGATCAAATTCCACCATTGCTTATTCCAATCCTCAGGCGTGACTTTGTATTCCAAGGTAAGTGATAGTCCTCCTTGATCGATAAGTCTATTCACCTTATTAGAAATTAGAAAACAGTTTACCTACCTCTTCGTCCCTCCACGTCTCCGAATTTACCTAACTGTTCAATAAAAGTAAATGGACTGTCTGTTCAATTGTAGAAATGATTTCTTTCACTTTGGCAGGACCTCGAAGAATGGTTTACGTTGGGAACAAACTGGTTGATTACGATTTGAATTTTAGAATATTCCTAGCTGCACGATCTCTATCGCTGAAGCAGAGAGCTGCCATTCCGGGTTTCATTTCGATCGTGAATTTCACTCCAACAGTTGAAGGATTGACTCAACAGGTAATCTATTTATTAAAATTTACCTGTTACTCAATGGTTTCGGTGTCTGTCAAAGTTTACGAGCTCAGCATGAGTATGGGTCACTTTCATCTAACATTTACTGCCTCGTTAATTTCTGTTGGCAGCTCTGGTGATAGATGCATGACCTTCAGTTATTAAAGAGTCTTTGAATTTAACGAACCAGTGAATATTTTGTGGAAGTGGCGTTAAGTATTTGTCAAACTTGTTTTCAGTTGTTGAGCTGCGTCCTGAGAATTGAGAAACCCGATTTGGAGACAAGGCGTCTTGAGCTTCTGCAAGAAGAGCAACAATTAAAAAACAAATTGTACTTCCTTCAAGAGAAAGTTCTCAAAGAATTGGTCGAATCGCAGGGTGACATCCTACAAAACCAGGTCAACACATGCCAAGTTGTACATTTCAATTTATCCAAAGAACCCACAATTAAATGTGCCTACAAAAGAGCCTACACATTTAATGTGTAGGTTTCGATATCATTGCACATCCAGGACATTAAAATCCAAATTTTGGATTCTATCATTTTGATAACGACTCATGCTTACGGCATTTCTCACATAAAAAACCAGTGGTGCGTGGATAAAACACAATACTTTCAATTTCTGATATTCAAATTATTGACAAAATTTTAGTACATTTTGACTGCTTTGGAGGCTTGATCAAAAATGCACTAGGTATGTAAAATTTAAACCCACCTAAAATCAAAATATATCTTACACTCACAGTAATTCATTTTTGTATCCATAAAAGATAAAATAGCAAACAATATAAGTGGTAATATACGGGAAGTACTCTGAGGGATAAAAATTCTAGTCGAAATAGAAAGAAATTTGAAAACATTTTGAGGATTGAGGACTTAACGCAATTTTTTTTAAATTACCACAGAAGGGCACTGGCACTTGTTCAGGATGTGAATCATAGGAGAATAATTTTTCTTAGATTTTAAACTTAGGTCATTTGTTTTACAATCAAGCCATGGTTTAATTTCAAATTGCACGATTTTAGGAGCTGTTGGATTCGCTGAAGAAGACCAAAGAAAGCAGTGATGCTATCAAGCAGTCGCTCGAAGAGGCGGTTTCTGTGAAAATTGCCATGACAAACGAATGCGCTGCTTATAAGAGCTTTGCACTCCTCGGCACGAGAATGTTCTTCGCTTGCGCTTCAATGTCCAACGTCAACAACATGTACCATTTATCCGTCAACAGATTTATATCACTGTTTGAGAAGTACCTCGTGTCTCAAAAGGTGGGAAAATCTTTTTTGTAGGAAGGTGTATCAAGTTTGGGAAGATGGCATATCAAGGCATGAACATACCCCAAGCCGTTTACCTGCAACAATTTTTTTCATATTCTCCACAATGTCGATAGCCAAATTTACAAATGTAGATGCCTATTTTAGCAACTTAAGAGCTGAAGTACCTACGAGATACACAACGCCTAACATTAAGCAACATCATACTTACTAACCATAAAAAACAATGCCATCAACTCACAATAATAAGGGTTTTTTTCTTCAGAAAAATACGCCAGTGGAGGAGAAATCTCAAAATTTAGTGAAATTCGTGTATCATAACATCAGCCGTTCTCTCTTCAACGAGGATCGCCTCACACTCGCAATGCAGCTAATTCAATCAGCGTACAGCGATACATTCAATCCAGGAGTAAGAGCAAGAAAATCTACTTTTGGAACAAAATAAGTAATATTTCAGGTAGTCAGTACTATTGGTTCTCAACTTTTTAGGAGAAATCAGCCTTGGGCCCACGCTGGCATATTACTAAAATAATTGTTTAATAAATTTTGTATTAAATTTAATTTCAAAATTATTGTTTATTTCAATTTCAAAATTATCATCTAATTAATCGTAACATTTTTTGTTTAAATAAATACAGGCATAATTCTTTAGGCAGTTTGCTGAAATTTTGGTTTAATGTGGGATAGGTACCATCATTTTCCACTGATAGTTTGATAATGAATCGAAGTCCACTGGGGTAATTAACCTGATCGAGCATTAGCAGCGTTCCTTATAATAATAGAGAATAGAGAATTACAAGCAAACAAGTAAGAATCCAACCAGCAACAGGGTAAGAATAATGACCCAGTTGATTGTTCCCAGCCTTCTTAATAACGAAGTTGTGGTCAATTTTAGGAATGGGAATTCTTCATTGGAACAAAATCGTATAGCGGTTCTGGAGAGCATCGTATTGAAGATTTGCCTGCATACATCGTAGATGAAGTTCCTACCAAAAATGAAGTCCTGAATCTTAAGGTATTAGGCACGCTTATTTTGTCAAATTTCGTGTGAGGTTATATTGGTAATTGTGCACTCATAAACCTAAAATGGCGAAGATCTTGTTATTGCAGTCTGAAACTACGTTTGTAATGGTATGTACGTACTGTGGAGAATTGGTCAATACACTCGATTTCACATTTTACAGATAACCTGTCCTACCTTATATGGGAATCTCAAACTGGATGATGCGAAGGCATGGAGCAGTTTTCTAACGCAGTCGAATCCTCGACTCCCTGATCATTGCGCTCTGACCCCGTTTCAATACATATTGGTTATCAAAGTATTGAGGCCAGACTTGCTCTACAACGAACTGAACAATTACGCCTTGAAGAAACTAGGTACTGGCATTAATTCATGGTTCAACAACTGAAATAACAACTATTCCATCCCGAAAACAATCAACACGTTTGTCAAGCCTTGGCAGTTATGTGGCCCAACTGCTGAAGTTAGAACTTTCCCCTAATATGTTCTTGATTATTATTTACTTTGAATAATAAAATAGGTAATAACAACTTAGCTATTTCTATTTTATGCTATTGCTATTTCTAGAACCCGCAAAGAACTCAAAAAAGTACTCAATTATGGTGTTGGTGCGATTATTTTAGGTCTGACTTCACTATCGCCTGATGTTTTGAAGTTGGAGAAGTTATTAGAAGAATCGGACGGACATATTCCCATTCTGATCATCACTTCACCAGGAACAGATCCCAGTGACGAACTTAGAAATATAGCCCGCAATTTGATGAAAGACATGAAAGAAGTAAAGCCATATAAACATTCAATGATACAATCATTTTATTGCGGTTGTCGATCCTGATTCATGTTAGGGGGTTGAGAGTGAGATGGGTGTCGACTTATAATTTCGAGCGCTTTCGTCTCAGCAGGCTTCATAAGGAGATATAACATTCTGTTGAGGTCATGGGCCAGCCCTGGTCGTTTTATGAGGGGCGTAGGTCGTCGCACTCTTTGGTTACAAATGGCAGCTGTTCATCCACCATGTTTGAATACGTATAACTCTGAACTAGAGATGAAGTAGAACAAATTAGCTAGCAGGCTGGAATTTTTCAGATGGTGGTAGGCCCCGGACTGGAAGATGCAATACTTGATACACTAAATGAAGCCTCCAAAACAGGCGAATGGATCCTTTTAAAGAACTTGCACTTGCTTACTCATTGGCTTCCTGTTTTGGAAAGCGAAATCCAGGAGATAAGTGCTCATAATCATAAGGATTTCAGACTGTGGATGACAACGGAAGCTCATGATAACTTCCCCGAAGTTTTGCTCAGCGCAACAATTAAGATAAGCTACGAGGTAACAACATAACGCATGGCAGTATCGCAAAGGCCAGTCTTACTTTCTTCCGGCTCACAAATTATGCTTTCTTAGGGAAAATTTCACTAACAATGAAAATCTAGGTCACTCAAAATAAACAATTTCGATGTCATGGTTTCGTTTGTATCAAGATACAACATTACAATCAAGATCAAGGAAAAACTAGGTTTTATCTGTTGATGAAATTGGCCATTACAACTGTTAGCTAGGTGGACATTCGTCAATGCTGAATTCCTCAGCATGGGGTTTCAATCCAGTACAATCCAACGTATCCAAATTCCGATGTATAACATTCCAATTTATTCCAGGCACCACCCGGGATAAGAAATAATTTGCTCAGAACTTATCAGGAGTTGCAATCTCAGAACTTACTCGAGTCAAGCGATGATGGTGCAAGAGCGATTTTCCTCTTAGCCTGGTTCCATGCGTTGATCCAGGAAAGGCGCACGTACATCCCTCAAGGCTGGACCAGTTTTTACGAATTCAACGATGTCGACCTTATGGTTGCCATCAATGTGATGAAAACTTTCGTTTCAAAAAGTTGGTCAATAACAGCTCAGTGAAGTAGTGATCCGTTATTCAAGCAATGAAGTCAACAAAACTTATCGTTTCTCAAATTCTGCTCTTGGAACGTTCTAGGCAAGAAAGGTGGAGCAAAGTGGGAATATTTGCATGGCCTGTACGAAAATGCTGTCTACGGCGGGAGAGTGAACAACATATACGATTTACGAGTATTGTCAACGTATTTACAGTCTTTATTCAATGATGAGACCTTCAAGAGAAATGGAAGGCAGTTGGCTGTTGACGTCTTTTTGCCATCTTCTGCCGACATCCGGGTAAGTTTGTGTAGGGGGTCAGTTTCGAGATTTTCTCATATACATCGTTCAGACACACTTTTTACAGTTTTACTTTAGATTTCCTTCCTTGAAGGGCTGCTCATGTGCTTCAATTTTTGGTCAATAAATTTTTATGCGCCCAAGACACTTTTTTCGCTTTGGATTTCATCTGTATGTGTTATTTTACTTCGTTTCAGCAAAACAGCCATAACTCCCTTAAATATTGGAGTAATCCTGCAAATGAGGATACCATTCAAAAAAGCATTCAATTCCCTATGGTTATGGTATTTCCAGCTCTCTAACATCAAGGTAAAATACCTAAAAATTGAGCAAAAGTCGAGAAGTGGTCAATTTACTAAAATAACTGCCTTCTCAACGTACGTTTAGGGCTAGAACAAAAAAGAAAAATTTCACGCCCGTTCCGGAAAAAATTGGTCTGGTACGGCAGCTCTCAATGGTATAACCATTTTTGGATTTTCAACAGTATCCTCATTTTTGTGATTATCTACTCCAATGTTTAATTTACTTATGGCTGTTCTATTGAAACAAAGTACAAAACATGTTTGTATTTTTCGAGCACAAAAAATTCAAAGCAAAAAAGTGTAAATTTTCTAGGGGTCCCAAAAAAGTACATACAACAAAAACTATGACAAATGAGCTAAAGAATGAGGAAGACAATCTTGAGACTTGAGATTAGTGTGAACACCCTGTACATGAAGCGCCAAGAGGAAAAGGAGAGTATAAAAACCGAGGCTTTCTCCCAAATTTATGCTGCGTGGTGAGCGTTGTTGGAAATATTTTTCAGGAGCATATAAAAATCATTCAGTCACTGTCCAATGAGAATGTACCGGAATATTTTGGACTTCCGCCAAACGTCGAGGTTATACGCCATCGTGTTGTTATCAGAAAATTGTACCAACAGTTTACAGGTGATTGATCAAATGTTGCTTAGGTCCTCTAGAGCCATACTTTTAGCGTCCCGATCAGGTTAACGTGGTGCTTAGTTGCTGTTGATTACATCAATAAAGTTACCATGATCTATTAAAGCCTCCACGTCGATCTAATCGAGTCCTAAAATTTCCACCAAAATGAACTCATACCATAACTAAGCAGGTAGATTTTTCTGCAAAGTAATTATTGCTAGATAAAAATAATAATTGTGATCTCACGTTGCAGAACTCAACAAACTGTCAGTACTCCAAGACGTCACACTGGAAGAGATGGCAGAAAGCATTGAAAAGCTTTGGAACTACTGGGTTTCATTGAGAAAGGTGTCGATATTCAAATTCAAAAGTTCCTTCCCTATCACAATTATGCACACTCATTCGCCCAACTGATCCACATGATGTCGTATTACCTGACTGTTCTTATGCTTTTCACAGCGTTTGAATAACGAACAATCCGACAAAACAGACTTAGAAACGAAGGTGTCGGTTGTCTCATTCATTGGGCTGGAAGTTGAATTCGGGAAAAAACTTGTGAGCGATGTGCACTCGAATTTCGAAGCATTGCGGGATGTAATCAAACAAGGGCTGATTCCAAACAGAGGAACTCTCGAAGGGGCTTTAGCTATCTACAATAACAAGGCAAGTTTGAAACATTACATCATTTGCAGTTCTTGCCCAATGTATTACAAACGTCATAGATATTTGTTTTTGGTGGTTCTCCGGTGGAAGGGTAGTCGATGTTCCAGTTTGAAGGAAGTCCACTCAGAATAGAAATTTTTCCAAAGTCACATTAAATTAGGGCGAGGATTTAACTCAACATTATGAATACTTGATAATACTTGACTTTTTTTAATCTCAACAACAATCTCGATTGATATCTCAGCATCAGCGTGCGTAATTAACAAAGCTTATTTTTTACTAGAGAGAGATCCTGTTTGTAAAATGAATGCCAAGTTGGTGTAAGTATCCCATTTATACAATTTTTCCTAAAACTGCCCTCCAAAATGTCCGAGTAGGTTCGTAATACTTTCGTGTTGGTTCCCAACGTTTCCTTTCGCATTTCAAATATTTGCCAGCCAATGTATGTGGTAATTTAAGCAAAATTTGAGTATGAATAATTACGGGCGTTAATGGAGGAGGATTCAGAAAACCCGATTTTGACCTGAAATTTTAAAACTAATTTTAAAAAATCGAAAAAAGTGGTTCTGATCTGTTTTTAAATTTTCTATGATTATTTGCTATCCCCCCCCCCCCGAAGACCAC
Organism: Nesidiocoris tenuis; assembly: GCA_036186465.1. NCBI lineage: Eukaryota > Metazoa > Arthropoda > Insecta > Hemiptera > Miridae > Nesidiocoris > Nesidiocoris tenuis. The sequence goes on from AP028910.1 coordinate 10,870,737, forward strand.
ATATTTTTCCACATTTTTCGGATGAAGTTGATTTTTTCAAATTCTGATAGCCAAAACTGTCCATAGTTTGGTTTTCACATATTTCAAAAGGAACAAAATCAGTTACACCAAATCAACGCCACTCGAAGGGTTTGACTGACCCTAATATGGAAAGTGACCTGCGTTAATCCCACCATCAACGAGTAGCTCAAATCACAGGTTATAGGAAAACTCATCTTCTTTTTGGCCCATTATTGTCATGACACCAAGTTCAATGGGCACTCCCAGGAAAGAGATTGGTCAATAAAATTGAGACAATGCAAGTTATCCTCGGAGAGCAAGTCAGGGTTGTCGGGGTATTTAGGTGAAGGCAGCCCACCTGGCGAGTAACATGGCGCACTTGGCTATTTTTGTTCCACCAGGTCCCAGATGATTGGGCCAACATGTGGTCAGGACCTCGCGATCCTTCATCATGGTTGGAATCGGCCGTATCCAAAATATTAGCTGCAAGACAACTACTGAATTCGAATAAGACGCCTTTACTCAGTCATATTGATTTGGCTGATTTTTTTCACGGAGCGGATTTCTTCGTGGCTTTGAAGCAAGATGCTGCCAGGTAGACTACTTTTTCTTAAATATTTACGATTTACGATACGAATCGTTTAATGCCCAAAGGGACCAGACGCAGTTTTTCTCGTTTTGAGATGATAGAAGGAAATTTGATTGAAATGTACAGCCCTGATACTTTCCCCTGATTTCTTAGAATTTAAGTTTTTTATACAGTAAAAAAAAATAATAATAGAAAAAGAAATATTTTGGCTCTGTTTAGGAATCAGAAGGTCCCCATAGAACAGCTACAACTGAGATGTTCTTTGAGTGCAGACACCAAATCCCACAAGATTGGCTCGGTTCAAATCGCCAGTTTGTTGCTTGAGGGAGCGTTGGTTGTGGGGGATCAACTGGAAATGACGTCACCGGATTCGCCAAGCGTTTCGGAAATACTTTTACCAAGAGTCAGCTGGGAGGTAAAGCACGCAGAGCAGCGTTGAATGTATAATTTCATCTGATCCCAGTGCTTGGCAAAGATGATGAAACCATATCTTCAGATGTAGGGTGAGGTCGAGTACCTAGGGACACTTTTCTTCAGCATTAAAGTTACCCACCAAAGAATGTGATTGAGGCCGGATTTCTTGTGCACATTGTTAGTACAATTCATTGGCTCGACATCCATGGTGTTTTTATATTTTTAGAAACGTAAAATACTGGGTAAGAGCAAATATAGAAAAATATTGAATTACCTACGTCCCTAGAAACATGTATGCAGGGCAGTTTTTCTCAGACATCTCTAAGTACAAAAATTGGTAAAATTACTGGCCGTAGCTAAATTCTAGGATGCAAAGAAAAACCATAGAATGAATTGTTGGAGGAGAACCTAAACAAGATGTGGGATGCCGAAAAAATTCAACATTTTGCCTACTGTGGGGGAGGGGGGCTCATCGCCAAAAATTTCTAAAATATTACGAGCGAACAACTTCAGTGTTCCAAATGTTCAACAAATAATATCAGCGGTGGAGTCTTGTCAACGCCAACGAGGTCCTCGACGTGCTATGGGGTTTGTCTCTAGATACTTGCTTCCCTAGGTACGCAGCTTACCCTAAACTTTGTTTGAAATTTGGATAATAGCTATAATATATGGGCGGTACGTAGTGACCATTTACCAAACTGTTTTCTAAATCAAAGTTGTATTATGCAAACAGGTGGGAAGTAACGAAGGCTTTATCTCGATACCCTTGTACTCTAATGATACCAGAGAAGAGGTGATAGCGGAACTCAACATTCCTTGCCAAAGAGGAGAAAATTCCAAGTGGATCAAAGCCGGGACCGCATTTTACGCCCGTTCGTGATTTAAAGGAGCTTGCGTTTTGTTACTATGTGACTATAATCACTTGCAGCGGGCAAACAATACATAAATTAAACTCTTACAAAGTATTCCATTAATTATTGGTTTAACGCTTTCCAAGCCTTCACTTTCACGTGGGGAATATATTGCCTGCGTTGCGAGGCGATTTTTTCTTTTTTTAGATTTATTTATACCCAATAAGAGCCACAAACGCAAACTATATCGTCACCAACGAGTCAGAGGCGGTGAATGTCGAGGAAATGAGATCAGCGCGACAGGCGATGTGCGTTGGATTCTCGAACGCGACAAGAGGACTCCTTGATATATTTCAAGCACAACGAAGAAGTGAAAACTTCTTTAGTTTATAAATTATGCTCGAAACCTGTGAAAATTAGGTAAAAGGTGATTCGGGATAAAAGTAGAGCCAGAGAAACCATATTATTATAAATTAATAATAATATTAATTATTAACTGACATAAGGGATAAATGATGGAACTAGGGACTGCATTTATTTGGGAAGTGAGACAAACAAGGTTTTTTTATTAATACGGAAAATAGTATGTAAGAAGCAGTAGGGCAAAGGCAACAGGTACTGCTGTAGGGGCAATAGGTACTGATTCACACGAAAAATTGAAATTACAGCTCAAGTTCACACGATGATTGGTTTTGATTAATCTCTGAGTGCCTGAAGACCCAACAAGAGCTTAGCCCCCAAAGCCTCCTGGCGATGAGGGTTTATCACTTAGGCGAGAGGCTTTATCGTTTCATTTGATGAATTCCATATTGTCCACAAAATTTTGTCCAGGCCTTTTATTCCACAAGATGCCATCTATATTTTTATCTATGTTTCTCAAAAAATCAGTGTGGCTTGTCAATTATTCAAATATTACTCGTAAAAATTAATTGCTCATTACTTCAGGAAGTAATAATTGTGGTATTGCTACATTTCACTTGCACTATAATACTTAAATCTATTGGTGTACCGTAAAAGGCTGTTTTTCATTCAATTTCTCTTCCAAGCATCAGAAATTTCCATCACCAAAATGCTTGTCTAAGCCCAAGTGCAACCAAAACGCTGATTACTCACACTGCTTCCAAGTTCCAAGGTACCTCAAAGGTTTAATGTTTTATTTAAAAAGAAGTAGAACGTTCTGAATAACCCTAAATATTGATCGATAGTAGGTGCCAATCTTTTATTACAAAAAAGGTCATCGTACTTATGTTTGGTACATTCATTTTGGTGGGATTTGAAAGAGTCCAAACTGGCCCAAATATTATTTGGTACCTTTTTGGCACAAATTTGACCGATAGCCATGATGAGGAAATTCTTCGTGCTATCTATGCCCACCATAATTTGTCTTTGAGACAACAGGGTTTCCTATTCGAGGTTTAAAACAAAAAAATCTCTCGCACTATTGAGGATTGTAGACAACGTGACTTCAGAGTTGCGGGATTAAACAATGGCATTTGCATCGTAATAAGTTGGCAATATGAATCACTTAACGTTTGTCTACAACAGCATAATTTGACGCCTTTTATACTAAGCCATTGGCAGGACAGTAGAAATGCATTTCCGCTGTGGTGAGATGCCTGTTCTCCCCCTCTTCCATTGCTCGGAGATAGAAAAAAAGATGGGTGACGTAAGCTGGGAACTGTCGGGCCCCGACACAACAGCAGTACACAACAGGCGGCCACTCAATCTACCAAAGATAAGGAGGAATCGCATTGCTCGACGTAAGCAGTGAAACAATTGCTGCAGTACCTATATCAATACCAGTAACAAGGTGAACCAATTACCAGATTCAACATGCATACTGAGGCAACAGGTCAGTGAGATTTTTCACCAACTTATTGAGAGCGCATGCGTCCCTGGTCATCCTCTCACTGTAGCCTTACCATACTGTTTACATAATATGTAACTTTGATCTGACACAGCCTCAATTCTTTAGCCAAGCCAATAGGAACCCTAGCCAAAAAAATTAATTTAGTTCGAGTCTTGTACTGGATGATTTTATTAGGGCGTCACCTTGATGGTTAGGTAACAGTATAATATAATATATTATATATATAATATAATATATTATATATAATATAATATATTATATTATAATATATTTTATATAATATATATATAGGAAATATATTATATTACAGTACAAGACTCGAACTAAATTAATTTTTTTGGCTAGGGTTCCTATTGGCTTGGCTAAAAAATTGAGGGTGTATCAGATCAAAAATGTTGTTCCTGAATATTGCAGCGGACGGATGGAAATTGTTCTATTGCAGATTCAGAGTGGACACCCTTTGATACGTTAACCATGAAAATTTCACGGCGGTTAGAAAAAAATGTTCTTGAGCGATTGCAATTGTTCTTTATTGAATAATAAACCAAAAAAGCAATCAAGCTGGAAATTTGACCTGGAATTCCCGCTAGCAACATAACGTATCATGATTGTTTTTTATCATAATTTATTTTAGGGAATAAATATTGTAGGTACCTATTAAATTTCCTTTTTGTTATAAATCAATATTGCTAAGGCATCTCACAACTTGGGATACGTTATACATAATTTGTTTGCATTACACTCGTGCCACGTGCAGCTGTGTAGGTTCTTAGTAGGAATTTCATACTATCAGTCAACTGTCACATTTACAATAATATGCAATCATGCTCCATTTTCGCATATTATATACAACTGTATGATGTCAGTTGTTGTTTGGACAGTTGTCCGCCTGTTTCCACCCAGAGATTATATTCCCATTCTACTAGGGATTATATGAATTGTGCCACTCATTGTTTTCAGATTTGGACACTGTTTGGTTAGCTCGTTTGTTGAAAGAGAGTCACCATGCGGCAAAACCTGTTGAAACACTGGGAACTTCAATCACAAGCGCTGTCCCAAAAGGCGAAAACTATACAAGTACTGTGTCCCGAGTGAAAATTCACTATTTGTTGGCTTCAGGTTCAGAGAAAACATTCTCTATGATCGTCAAAACAGAACTAACATCAGAGGAAGCAAGAGATACCATAGCAGATAGGCCGTTGTTCCGCTCAGAGATAACTGTAAAGAGAACTACCAATCTGAATATGTGTCATTTTCATATGAATACATTATTAGACTTTTGAGTGTGTGTATGTCGTTGATCAAAATGCCGATAGAGAGCCGCAGTAACACAAACTTGGTGCTTTGAGTTTAGGTAAACGTTACCAATTGATACACCTCTGGCTACTGTCAATTGTCTCCTAAAAATTACGGTGTATGTGAGCCAACGGTACAAACGTTTTGAAAATTTTTATGAAACCGGCCAACGGAACACGCAAATTTATTTAAAGGTATCAGGAACATCCTTTTGAGGGAAAACAAAGGATCGGTTCCAGACTTTGGCCCATGGGTTTACAACTACTCTTAATTTTTCGGTTGCCGTAGATACAACCCCAATAACAACTTCAGGCAATCCATAACTCGCGATTTTGTAATTTACAGACGTATACCACAACATTATGGAAAATGGAAGCTCTTGCCGAAGAGTTCGGGGACAAACGAGAGAGCCTTTGGGCGAAGTACTATGGATGCAAACCTTACAGCATAGTAGCATTTGAAGACTTGACGGTTCGTAAAATTATCTATATTTATTTATTTTCTCTTCTTCTTGGATTGTGATGAGAGATGAGGAGAAGAGATTCTGTATTTGTTCACTGTTTATATTTTTTGGTCCCTAAAACTAGAAAGCAATGATCGTAAACAGCTATCAGAACCTAGAATGATGTCAAAAGTTAATACGGTAATGCTTATCAGTTGAGGAAAAAGTTTTACTAAGTGCTGAGGTATTCGTTCAGAATTGAGCGGGTTGCTACAGAAAGAATTGAGCAACATGGATTTTTGAGAACGAAGAGGGCCCGAGGGGGCACCAAAAGTGAACTTCTGTAATTCAGTTCCCCGCAGGTAACTGCATTTATTGGATATATTTTGCCATTGCTGTCATCTCATTTTTAGCTTAGCCAAAATAAGCAAAACTTAAATAAAAAAATAAAATATAAGCAAACCTTGAACAAACCTTGTTCTTTTGAACGGTTTCTTGAACAATATGGATGTTTAATAATTAATAATTTATTTTTTTGGTGAATTTGTGTTCCCTAGGACCTTGGATACGCAGTGGCCAAGAGGCAGAATTTTCTGGACCTCACACATGGTCTCTTGGTGCTGAGGAACCTTGCTAGATTTCATGCCATGAGTAAGGTCCTCATAAGCCGAGGGCTCCTAAACGATGATGAAAAAGGGATCTTTATCCTGAACACGGACAATGAATCTATGAGAAAAATATGCGAGGTTACCATCTCTGTCTTGGTTGTTTGCTTGGAGCAAGATTGGGGAAGCGAATGGTAAGATATTTTATTGGGTATCAAGGGAGGGGGTCCCAAAAGCACCAACGAGCTTATCCAAATTTGTGTTCTTCCAGTCAATTCAAAGGCGTATTTATAGGTCGTCTATTGCGAAAAAAACACGGAAAGCTGGAGAGACTATTGTCCAAAAAACAGCAAAATTTGCTGTTTTTAATATAGCAGCCAGTTACGACAAAAAGTTTGAGGTTCTGAATCACGGAGACCTGTGGACCTGCAACATGATGTTCAAAAACATGGAGTACGAAAATTATCCCGTATCAGTCAGGTGAATATCCTTTTTTAACTAGATGAATCTCAATCTTCACTCCATTGAATCAAATACATTCAGCAAGCTTAACAGCTAAGTAGCGTTAAGGAGCTAACTTTTAACGTTCAGAGGGCCAGAGGGGGAAAATTTCAAAAATAAATACGCAGTTAACGTGGTTCCAATAATACCTTGTTCCCCAGATGTCTCGGTACGATTCTGAGGTCTCTTTCGTTACAGTTGATTGAAGCTTGCCTTCCCTAAAACAACATGAACGCTCTTCTTCTCATTTCGAAAAACCCAAAAATATACAATTGTTTCGAATGTTTTTATCTTCAGATTTATTGATTTCCAAGTCTGCAACATGAATTCCTTCATTTGGGATGTGGAATATTTCCTCAATACAAGCGTCGTCCCAAAGGTGAAACGAGAAAAAAGGCCATTATTGCTGAAAGCATATCACAAGGCGCTCGTAAAAAACCTTGAATTCTGTCAGTATTCTGGCTACATTCCGACTCTGGAAGACGTTGAGAACGAGTCTTGGAGAATCGAGTATGGTCACTTCGCAATATCAACCTTTACTCCAGTCATGTCTTCAGAATCGACAAATGCTTTGGACATGGAGAAATTGATGACCCATCCACCGGAGGAGGTGATAAGGCGTGAGGTTTTTAATGGAGAACGGTTAAAGAAAACCTGGGAGAAGACTTGAAATATTTTGCCACTGTTGGTACGATATGATTAATAAAATGTTGATTATTATTTCAGTATTTTAAGTACAAGCCACGATTTCGGCTAAAATTGCAATTTTCTTCCAAATATTTCCTGTTGTTAACCCATCGCCTCTACCTGAAGAAACCTGTAATGGACTTATGTAGTGTGGTTTGATTGGCTTTCAATTTTGGTTCACCACCTGTTAATATCTAATATCTAAACCATTGTTTAGAAAAAATCCAGCACCCCCTGAAAATTTGATGGTTTGCGTTTTTAATGGATGCACTTAAAATCCAAAAATGGAGTTGGCGAAACTTCAGCTTTAATGGATAGAAGAAACACCCTTTCGTACAGCTTAGCAGCGTTTTTAGTTTTATGCTTAAGTGGTACTTTTCTACCTATGTACTTAGTACATACCTACAATACTAAATACACCTGCATATCGTTAGTATGAAACTAACTCTTCTCTCTCTCTCAAAGAATTTTCCACAATAATCGCACTTTTGTTTATTCAATCAATAGTTTCGTTAATTCAATAATTTAATGAACAACCTATCATCCAATCCATGTTGAGCATTCAATATCATCTACCGCGGTATGAGATATTCGTCTTCATTCATGCCGCAATGGTAGGTAAGTACAAGTTTGTCAGGAATTCTCAACAAACTGGTACGTCTGTATACATTAGGTGAGTGGGACGTAATTATATTATTGCCGTTCCGAACTCCGTAGTAACTTGTTCTGCCCCTCTCCCAATCGTCAAGATGAATTGACTGACGCAAGATGTCCGTGGACACCGCCAAGTGCCAATTGAGGCTGGAGCCATGGATAGTTGGCCACTCGCGTTTCAGGCGAGATAAGATATCGCATTGCTTGCATAGTAAGCGATCACGGAGGACTGCAAAGATTGCCGAAAAATTGTAGTTATAGTCTCGAGGCGAAGTCAACATCATCACAATCGCCATGGATACTAACACGCCAGGTAAAATTGCTCCTCAGTCTATTGCGCATTTGGAGGATAATTCAAGCCCTGACCAACTGGCCATAAAACCCTTGAAGATTATAAAATGAAAAAATAATTGAAACAAAAAATAAAGCATGAAAAACTGAAACCAATTGTGCGTACATAACACACAATACTTCCATAATTTGGACGAACAAATTTTTGAACCAAAGCAATTTGATTATGACTAACTTGGGGCTACAATGATAAAAAATGTCAAAAAACACAGTATACAAATTTTAAAACCCTACAATCAAAATACGTCCAGTGACTTGAGTATTTAAAAAAAATCCGCGTATCTGCTAGGTAATACAAAGATTCTAGGACCAAGAACGCTCAAATCGGTTCATTTTTGAGACCAGAAAATACCCGTGGAGGGTAGATAACACACAACACTTCCATACTTTGATACATAGATTTTTGAACCAAAGCAATTAGATTTAGTCTAAGTAATTTAGCGGCTACAAAGCTCAGAATTTTCAAAAAAAAAAAAATCAAAATACGTCAAGTTATCGCAATATAAAAAATATTCCCATATTCTGCAAGGTAAAACAAAGATTCTATGACCAAGAACGCCCAAATCGGTTCGTTTTTGTGGCCAGGAAAAAATAAAATAGAAAACTCTAAAAATGCATAATATGCATATCATTATGCATACATATTATGTATCGAAAGTACTGCGCGTTATTCGAATTTCGGTTGAAGAGGGTGATAAGTCTTGCCGAGACGAACATTCCAGTATGAGAAATTTTTTATAATGTTAAGGATTAAGGGAGCTATGGCCATTTGCCCAAACTCTGATCTGATTTTGGGACAATTACGATACTTCCATTTACTTCGTAAATATGGAAGTAAAACTAGAGGTGCGTGGATAACACACAATACTTCCATATTTTGATTTTTTTTTTCAAAAATAACTTTATTGTACAAAAATAGAAGTACATATTTTGATGCGCACATTTTCGACACAATTTGATTACATTTTGGATCATGAATGTCCAGAAACTCACTACCTATGCAAATGCTTCTTTAGCCAAGCCAATCGGTCAGTTTTTTTAAGCCCTCTAAAAAAAAGTTGAAACCTTGAAAAAATTGGATTTATCCAGAACCTTTTCTGACTTGCAAGTAAATGCTTCAGTTGATCGTTTTTTTTTTCATTTTTTAATATACTACGGTAACAGGACGCATTCTGATGTTGGGCAGGTTTTAAAATTTACATAATGAGCAATTTAACATTTTTGATCTACCTACATCCTAGTAGGTAGTCGAAATACAATCAAATTGCGTCAAAAGTTTACGTATCAATTTACATAAGTAAGTATTGTGAGATACTGGTTTTATTGATCGTCTTTCACATTCCTTTCAGATTTGGACACTCTCTGGTTGGCTCGTCTGCTGAAAGAGAGTCATCACACGTCAAAACCTGTTGAAATTCTGGAGACTACGGTGGCATCTGCTGTCCCGAAAGGAGAGAACTACACTAGCACCGTGTCCCGAGTGAAAATTCGATGCTTATTGGCGTCCGGTCTAAAGAAGACATTTTCAATTATTGTCAAGACAGAACTCAAATCAGAAAAAGCGAGAGAAATCATCGAAAACATGCCAGTATTCCGCTCGGAAATAGGAGTTCGTAATTCTAATTTTCCAATTTTTGCTCATTACTTCTCCAAATAATGGACGGATGTAATAGGCCTTGAAAATAGAAAATTTAGCACCCGTTCAACCTTCAGAATCGTATTTCGAAATGTTTCTACTTCTAGACTTCCAGTGTATCTTCTTCTTTCACTTCCGACTGCATCTTGAGTAAAATCTATTGCTAAAATACTTCTTAACAACTTCCAGACGTATACCTCAACATTGAAGAAGATGGAAGCTCTGGCCGATGAGTTTGGAGACAAACGAGAAATCCTTTGGGCAAAACTTTACGGATACCAGCCTTACAATCTTGTAGCTTTTGAAGACTTGACGGTTAGTAAAAATCCGGTCATAGGTATAGCCGTGTTTTCAAAACAGCGCAAACCAGTTCGAATACAAGAAACTTGAAAACTGTCCCTTGGAGTCCCTTCATGTAATATAATGAGGGCAAATTAGTCTAAATTCATCTATAATTTGCTACAAATGTCAATTCACACATTGTACGTGGACACTTTATTGGAAAAATCCTTTCCATCGACTAGCCATTACCGCAAATAGGAATGTATTTGGCAGTTTTAGCTAGACCGATATAGCTCTGAAATATGAACACAGTCATGTAAGCAAGAGAGAACTCAGGAGGTACCAACCTGTAAATATTGCTTATTTGAGTTTACCTAACTATTGAAATGATTATTTTTATTTTAGCATTATTATTATTCATTATTGATTGTTATTATTGACATTATTATTGACTTAATTATTGTTATTATTTTATTGATTATTATTATTTTAGTGATTTCTGTCGATTCTGTAACCTCAGTTGCGAGAGAGCAACGCCCTCTTGGGGGTCTTTCAGTAACAACTGTCTGGAGATACCTCAGTCTCTTGACTGGTAAGAGACTATCTCCCGTCAGGTTATCCGAGCTGTCCGTTTATTCCATTCCCCTCTCACTCGTGTTCAGGAGCTCATTTGTGCTGGTTTGTTATTTGGTTAATCCAATTTCGTTTTTTAAGTAAGTGGATGTTATTTTGACAGATTCTGTAACAGTTTGTCTATGAAGAGGATATCCTCTATGAATGAAAGTCTCTCGGATCCAGTCTCCTAGTGACTGTCTCCACTAGGAGAAGTTAGGGAATTGCCCCTCAGTGCCCTCGCTGAGCTCGTACCTGATTCTGCAAATTACTTTGAGACGACATTTTTCTATTTTCACAGCTGGTGCCACCACTGTTTTTAGCTAGATACCGAGATTAGATTAAATATCCAATAGCCACGCCATTTCACTACGACTGCAGTATTGGAACACTGAAAATAGCAATTGCGAAAATCAACTACAGTAGGTACAGCTCGTCATCAGCATGTGTCAACCCATAATGACTATGAATATTTGTTCGCTAGGATTTAGGGTATGCTGTTGCCCAGAGACGGAATTTCCTGGATCTCAATCATGGCCTCCTCGTGCTGAGAAACCTGGCTCGATTTCATGCAATGAGTAAAGTCCTAATGAGCCGAGGGCTTCTAGACAGCAACGATAAAGGGATCTTTGCATTGGCTATGGACAACGAACCGATGAAGAAAATGTGGGAAGTTGTCATTACTGTCTTGACTGACTGCATCGAGAAGGATTGGGGAAGCGAATGGTAAGACACATCATTATTATTGGTTATGAAGTTATAGGTTTAATATAGGTACACCACTTGAGTTAATGGTACCTCCGTGTTCGCTGCCTGAGGTCGGTTTGATTGCAAGCGCTTCCAATGTGAAGACATCCTTAACGTACGTGTACAAACGTTAACGTTTTATCGCTTTTGAAGCGTAAACCAACATAATCTTGCTGGGGGAAATGTTTCCCGGACCCGACGACATGGGTTCCTACGTTAAAATCAAAATCAAAATTCATACCCACACATTTCCAAATCTGTTATTGAATGAGTCTATGTATTGTTGAATTATCAGGGCAGCACTTGCGGAGAAAATTCGAAAAGCAGGAAGTAATGTTCTCGAGAGAATGATAGGTTTGGCCTCCAGTTACGACAAAAATTTTGAAGTTTTGAATCATGGAGACCTGTGGACGTGCAATATGATGTTCAAGAACATGGAGTACGACAACTACCCAATATCAGTCAGGTAAATTGAACTCTTTGTCATTGGGTAATATAATACATTCAAAGAGCTATGGAAACCAAATACTGCTGAAGCTCAGAAAGAAGGAAGGAAAACTTTCTCTATCGCAAGCCACGGAACTGTGAGTACCTACCTATTTAGTTTCTAAATTTTATTTTTAAAAACCCCTCAACTTCCATCATAGAAACGCGCCGGCTCATCGAAAGCCAAAGCACTAGGTTGGTTCCACCCCTCCCCTCCTCAAAAAATATGAATGTTTTGGATGTTTTCCTCTTCAGATTTATCGATTTGCAAATCTGCCACATGAATTCCTTCATTTGGGATATCGAGTATTTCTTTAACACAAGCGTCGTACCGAAGGTGAAACGAGAAAAAAGGCCAATATTGTTGAAAGCTTACCACGAGGCGCTGGTGAAAAACCTCGAATTGTACCAGTATTCAGGCTACGTCCCAACACTGGAAGATATTGAAAACGAGTCACGGAGAATCGAGTTCGGTCATTTCGCATTATCAACGTTTTCCCCACTCATGTCTGCAGACACAACTGAAGCCTTTGATATGGAAAAACTTATGACCCATCCACCCGAAGAGGTTATAAAACGTGAGGTATTCATTTCCAGCAATGTTAAGGAAAATCTGGGAGAAGATTTGAAGCATTTTAGCGCTATTGGTGTGATATGAATAAATATGTATTACTGAGTCCAATATAAACGCTAAGCTGTATTTTAGCAAAAGTTGAATTGATGCAGAAGAAAAATAAACTCAGCCCAGGACCTCTCTAGGTTTCATTATTCATTACCATACTTACGTTAATTGTTATAATTTACTAGCTCTATGAGTGTCAGAAGTCAAGGGTGCCTCACTAAATACTGCTTGAATCCTAAACGGTTCTAGCTAAGTACCGCTTTTGAGATATTGAAATGTAATCAGCAGCCAACAACCTATGAAGAATAATACCTCACATGACGCTATTTTTTTATCCATACCTTATTTTTCAAAACCAAGGTGAACTTTAGAGTGGAGGAAGTGACATGGTTTCAAAGGATTTTTAAATTAAACAGTAGACCAATGACATTGAATGAGAAACCAAAATCAGGAACAAGAGTGGAAATTTAGGAGAGCACCCTTTTATTGTGTTTCACGATTGAATCATTTCACCATCAAGTAGAGGTTGCTCAACAATTAAGAGGTTAATATCCGATCAAAAATAAGGAGTTAAACTTCAAAAAATCTTCTTACCAGATTATTTTACTGTCCCAAAATTTGGCCCAAGCTCCATTGATTGGAGAAGAGCTGCTTCCTTGATTTTTTCTTTCGAAAGCTATTTTCGAGAAACTCGTACAATTGTTTCGAATGTTTTTCATCTTCAGATTTATAGATTCGCAAGTCTGCCACATGAATTCCTTCATTTGGGATATTGAGTATTTCTTCGCGTCGCACCGAAGGTGAAACGAGAAAAAAGGGCAATATTGTTGAAAGCTTACCACGAGGCGCTGGTGAAAAACCTCGAATTGTACCAGTATTCAGGCTACGTCCCAACACTGGAAGATGTTGAAAACGAGTCACGGAGAATCGGGTTTGGTCAATTCACATTTTCAACCTTATCTCCACTCGTATCTGCAGACACAATGGATGCATTTGTCATGGAAGAACTAATGACCCATCCACCCGAAGAGGTTGTAAATCGTGAGGTTTTCATCGCCAGCAATATTAAGAAAAATTTGGGGGAAGATTTGAAACATTTTAGCTCTATTGGGGGATAATTATAAATATTTAGGCTCAGTTTTTTTCTCAACCACAATTAATAACCAGTGGTGCGTAGATAACACACAATACTTCCATATTTTGAAACGTAAAATTGTGACACAATTTGATCATATTTTGACTGCTTTTAAGGGTGTTTAGGCCAAAAATATCGAAAAATTCACTATTAAAATTTTAAAATTCGCCCAAAATGAAAAAACGCTACATTTTCGGAATGTAAAAAATAGCCACATATTCTGCAAGGTAAAACGAAGATTTTGAGACCAAGAACGCTCAAATCGGTTCATTTTTGTGGCCGGAAAAAAATAAAATAGAAAACACTAAAAATGCAAATATATCGGAAGTACTGTGCGTTATCCAAATTCCGATTAAACAGGGTGTTAGGTCTTGCCGAGACAAACATTTCAGTTCAAGAAATTTGAAAAAAGGTTGAGAAATGAGGGAGTTATGGCCATTTTTGTAAATGACCACAGACGGACACACGGACAGACGGACACACGGACACACAGACACTTGTTCGGGAAGTGATTCTGAGTAAATGTGTACAAGAAAAAGTTTTTTCTGAAGCTCCGTTCCGATTCTCCATTTTAGGACGATCACAATACTTCCATTTACTCCGTAAATATGCAAGTAAAAATGATATGAGTTTTTTGGTGGTTAGGTCGTATGAGTGGAAAAATTTCCTCATTCTGAGCGTACGTATTCACAATTTATACTAAAGTGCCATGGAAAGGATGGCGGTTCGTGCCTGAATGAAGCTGATGAACCTGGCCCTAAATCTTCTCATTTAAAGGTAATTTAATCCTAGCGGTCCAAGTGGTGTTATCCACTTCACAAGCAAAAAATAAATTTGCTAATTTATTATGCTCATTTTAATCGATCTTGAAATAAACATTGATTACCCACACAACTGCCATGGGGCGAGCTGGTGTGGCGGAGCGGTCTAAGGTGCTCTCCGTTATCGTCCGCAGCAAAGGACTCGTATTATCCCGGCCCTGGATTATTTGTGACCCTTGCAGTCACATCCTTTCAGTATAATCTCTTCAGAAAACGCCTTCGTCATGACAGGCCCGGTTGAGGTCATAAATCGTGACGTAAAGCAAACTTAATTTTTATTTATTTATTACCAAACCCCTGTGTACCTCAAGCTCCACATCGACGTGCATAGTGCCGTAAACAGGCCGCAGCTCATCAGAGGCCTGGATGAGCGGGGATAATCAAAGGGTAGCCTTTTTAATCCAGAATGCCATTTTTTTATTACTTAGTACAGGTTTCAGATCCACTTCTTCAGAAACACACTAGGAATACTGGCTAGGAAGATAGGGTTAGCAAAATGGAGGACCTAGATCCATGCCACTCTTATTTAACCCTTTTTATTTTATTGTTTTCTTTTCTATCTATTTCAAATTTGCTTCAGAATACTTTCTCTCATTTTAATGTATTTTATTTTACCTAATTTGTTGATTTTTTGAGCCCGAGGTTTTTATTTCATTGCTGAAGATAATTGATTTTTTTTTTTGATCAATTATTATTTCATTATTGTTCCTAGTCGGACAATTATATATTTCAACACAGCTCAATCAATTTCAAAAAACGTATTTTTTTCACGGTGAAGTGAATGCTGTTTAAAAGATCCGATGTTCAAATAAAGTGAGCATCATCAGCAAGGATTCCTCTGAGACATCAGTATGAGGCAGTGACGGGTTTCGTAAAAGTGGTGTCCGTACGGGTTGACTATTGAGCGGTCCTAGTGAACGGGCCGTTATCTAAGAAAATGTCACGTCGGTTATAGGGCTCGAACATGGGTTTGTTGAGTCGAAGATAGTAGCGCACAACAAATTGTCCCCAGAATACAGAGAACTCGCTATCTCTTTTTGAGCGTGAAAGGCCCTCGCCCATGTCATTGCTTTACACCTTCGTCATCTTCTTTCAATTTTTGGAAACAAAACTCTTACGGGAATGTCCTTGTGTCCTCGTATGAGCGAGGAAAACAGTCGGATTGAAGGTGTCGAAAAGACCGGCCAGCTGAGGTTTACATAACGAAATGCACTTTTCAGGTTGAATGTGAAGAAATCCATTCGCCACAGTTGGAATGCCAGTCGTCTCATAGATTTTTTCTAACTGGTGGGCCTGCTAAGAGAGTCCAACAACGTTTATTCTTCTTCCTTGACATTAATAAAAAATTAGTTTACGGTGAGTAACTGTAGAGTATGTAATTCTGGTCTTTTGACCACTGCCACTCCACGGAGCGGAATGTTCTAATAATTTCGAGGATAGAAGTCGTTAGCCTCCCTTATTTACGGTGGAAAACAAATTGTCTAACTAAAATTGGCTTCCATGCCTTTCACCAGCTTAGGGATTTTTTGCTGTTGGATTAGACTAACTTTCAAAGATATAGCTAAATATGTTCCTAGAAAACATTAATTCCTTAAATAAATTCCTAGAAACATCGAAAATGCATTGAGCTCAAACGTACTTTCCAAATCGACACGGCCCTGGGAGAAAAATACTTCACAAGATCTTCACAATCACACGACTGCCAGCTGGCAACTCTGCCGTAACGTGATCACTTACATTCTCAGTCGAGGTGACAAGTTATTCGATTTTTATACATATTCTGGTATCACGATGACTTCGTGGAGGGGTTTTATATATTTAAAAAAAATTCTCACATTCTCTAGGGAGCAGCAGGTCAAATTCGATTTCTGAGCAGAGCCAACTAACAAATGCGTTGTTAAATAATCTCTTGCTCAGCCACCTTAGGATATGAATGCCGATTTGTTGCGAATGAACGCAAGGCGAGGGGCTTTTATGTAATCGCACAATAAAATCCAATCGAGTGGGCGTATGCGGCGTTGGTATTTAGACCTCGACCCAGCCCAGATCAGCTAGACAGACAGGCCAGATCCCAGACTGGAGCTTGGGTCAGGCCTTGGATAAGAAAAAATATTCCCTGAGAAAAAAATACCTAAGGATCGGTTACTGCAATAGACCCACAAAACGGTGCAATACGTTTTATTTTTAACTTGCGCTGGGATATATGACTCCCTCCTATGCTTCAAGTGAATGGCTGAAGATGAAATCAGTGGTGCTAAGATAAAACACAATACTCACATATTTAAAACGTAAAAGTGTGACATCATTTGAACATTTTTGACTGCTTTTGAAGGTGTTTAGGTCAAAAATATCAAAAAACTTACTATGCAAATTTTCAAATTCGCCCAAAATGAAAATACGCCACATTTACATACAATACAAAAATATCCACATATTCTGCAAGGTAAAACAAAGATTTTAAGACCGAGAACGCTCAAATCGGTTCATTTTTGTGATTGGAAAAAAAGAAATATAAAAAACCTAAAAAGTACTGTAAGTTATTCAAATTCCGATTTAACAGGGTGTTAGGTCATGCTGAGACAAACATTTCAGTTCAATAAATTTGAAAAAAGGTTGAGAATTGAGGGTGGCCATTTTTGTAAATGGCCACAGACAGACACTGGCATTTGTTCACGATGTGAATCATAGTAAACGTGTTGGAGTAAAATTTTTTCTGAAGCTCCGTTCCGATTCTCGATTTTAGGGCGTTACAATACTTCCATTTACTCTGTAGATATGGAGGTAAAAAAGGCTGCAACTAGAAATTTTACGTCAGGCTTTTCAAAATTCTAACACTAGAATCGTCACTCAATATTGCCAAAACATTTCAGTTTAGCCAAAAAACTCGTCGTATTCAATTACTAAATTCCTCCTCCACATCCCTAAACCAAAACTGAAACCAAAGCTACATCCTTCTCCTTGAGTGCTAAAAAATTTAGTCAAGACCCATCCGTCTCCAACACCAACCAAAAAAAAAAGAAAAAAATGCTACAAATTCTAACACAGGGGTTGCAAATTCACTTGGATTGTTCAATTTTTACTTACTACCTACCTATGTTAGAAACTAGTCAACTATTATTTAATTGGTAACTCAGTGCAAATTGTTGACATTGGATTGCACTCCTCCTGGATTGCACTTATCCAAGTATACGGGTAACCGTGCATCCAAACATCAAATTGCCATAATGTTGCTTTGATATTCATTAAATAAAAATATTTTTAGACAAAAGGAGTTAAAATGTTGAAATATGGCTTAAAAACATTCGCTGAAACACAATATTTCTTTAAATATGAGGAAATTGAAAAGTAATCGCAGTCTGCCCTACAAGCAGCCCTGCACGCCCACCGTAAAGCATGCAACTTTTGAACGAAGACAGCAACCAATGTAGCATTGTCATATTCGATTCAGCGTATAAAAACCTAAAAAATAAAAAGTTTTCTAGCAAGTCGGAAAAGATTTAAAAAAACACAGATTTTCGAAGATTTCAACAATGATTCTAAAGGGATTAAAAAACTGACCGATTGGTTTGGTTAAAGAAGTGGGGCTGTCCCAGAGTAAGGTTGATTTTTTTTCAAATTTTAAAATACATTCTCCAGCCGTTTGGGAGAAGAAGTGTACATAGCGGAGACACTCAATCTTTTTGGATTCATCTGTTGTATTCGGAGTTTCAGGATAAATATCATCTGAATTGGAGAACTAAACCCATTCATTGCGATACCCTAAGGGTTGAACCATCTTTTCTGACTAGGTACTGTCTAATCGCTAATCAGCGTTAAACTAACTCCCGATTCACCAACATTCTTCTTCACCGAAGCGTAGATGTATTCATAATCAATCAGTCGTTGAAATAGAACAGAAAGGGTTTCTTCGATTTCTCACGGTAACGTGATAGCAATTGATAGAGTTGAATAAGCTAAGTGCCCGGTTCCGGAAGCGATCTAATCCTTCTTATGAGAGAACTTTCATTTTCGAAGAACAACGTAATCTCGTAATTTAATCCCCTCCCGTGCCTTGAGAAACTATAACTCAAACTCTGAAGGAACCTGTGAATGATAGTTGTGCGAAGGTCTCACGTTAGCTATCGGAACGAAGAGAGTTAATTTTTTTAAGGCATTGAGGCGTCGCACTCTCCCTTGCAAGAATGGCTTGGCGGGTAAGATTGTGTAAAAACGCAATTTTTGAAGGTTTCAACGATTTTTTTAAGAAGCCTTACAATTGGGCTGTTGGTTTGGCTCAAAAATTGGGTCAGTCCCGGATCAAGGTTTTGATTTTTCCTGATAAGCTGAAGAAAAAAATCTCCGCCATTTGAGAGAAAAAGTGTTTTCGACGGACGGGGACGGACGAAAATTCTATTGCAGATTCGAATTCAACACCCTTAAAATGTGAACCATAAAAATTTCAGGGGGGTAAAAAAATGTGGATGGTGGTTTAATTGTTTTAACCCACAGGGTATCACGAGGAGTGGGTTCAGTTTTCCAATCAATTATTTCCAGAAACCCTGAATTCCAGGGATGACATGAATTATAGGGCTACGGGCCAAATTTTCATGCCAAATATGGAAATCGAACCCACAACTCTTGGGTAGAGCCTGCAGCTAGGCAGACGCTCTACCCACAAGACCAAACCATGATCCCCGACACACAAATTTCAGGGGGGTGGAAAAAATTTTCTTAGTTTATTACTAAATAAGAAACCTAAATGAATTTTATTTAACTTGTTTTCTTGGGGAAGAAAAAAATCTAGAGCAATTCCAAAGGTCTAATTTTGGATGAATAACCAAAATCGGAAACCTCCGCTCGAACATCGAATTATTTGGGTGGATTCAAATATTTATTTCAATCAAGTCCCGCTTAACTTTAATCCGGGATTGTGAGATCCACCAATAACGATCCTTAGAATTAGCCGAGTTCATCAGAAACATTGTCTAGGATACGAGTATGTATATGACAGCTTCAGCTCGTAAAGTTGATCCCCAGCGATGAGGAGAACATTGCACCATTTTTGGAAGTGAGTGGAGACTAGAATTTACCGGCCGTTCACGGGCAGTTGCCCCAAATCAATAAAGGCTGGCGTTACATAATGAAATTGGTCACTGGGCCAGTTGACTCCACTTATGGCTTGGATCTGGTCGGCACATTGCAAAAGTTTTGGATAAACTAGATGGTTCCCTTAAGGAGGCCACTTAGCTGGCATGAATATTGATTATTTCGCATTCTATTATTTCACTAGGGTAAAGCTAAATATACTTTTTATTAACGCCTAATGAACTAAGTCCAATATGGTTTACGGGGCTCGGGGGTAGCCTAGTTGTTTAAGTCTCAGACTCGAACAGCAGAGCTGCTCTGGGTTGTGGGGTTGAATCCCACAGGTGGCATGAAAAGTTTAGCTGTTCAACGGAAATTTGAGGAGGGGATTTGGGGCTGCATTGTGAATGATTATGGTTATATAATTTGAGGGTAATTTTAAGCTGAACATTTTTTTAAGGAGTAAATTATATTGTTCTGGTCTATAAATTTATTTTTACGATTATCCATATTTACAGAGTAAATGGAAGTGTTGGAATCGTCCTAAAATCGAGAATTGGAACGGAGCTTCAGAAAAAACTTTTACCTATACACATTTACTCAGAATCACTTCCCGAACAAGTGTCTGTGGTCATTTATAAAAATAGCTCCCTCAATTCTCAACCTTTTTTCAAATTTCTTGAACTGAAATGTTTGTCTCGGCAAGACCTAACACCCTGTTTAATCGGAATTTGAATCACTCGCAGTACTTCCGATATATTTGGATTTTTAGTGTTTTCTTTTTTATTTTTTCCGGCCACAAAAATGAACTGATTTGAGCGTTCTTGGTCTTAAAATCTTTTTTTACGTTGCAGAATATGTGGCTATTTTTTATATTTCGATAACTCGTCGTATTTTTATTTTGGACAAATTTTAACATTTGTATAGCGAGTTTTTGAAATTTTTTACCTAAACACCCTTAAGAGCAGTCAAAATATGATCAAATTGTGTCACACTTTTACGTTTCAAAATATGGAAGTAATGTGCATTATCTACGCACCACTGGTCTATATTGATAAAGCTGCTTTAAAAGCTAACATTGCTATAAGAGCAACTTTTTCTTACCACCCATAGCGATCAAACCCAAAAAAGCTTCGCTGCGATGCAGTGCCATTGGTTTACATGTTGATTTAGTCAATGTTTGACCACTAAACAGAAAATATCTAACCCCCCTAAAATTTTTATGGCACAAGTTTCGAATGGAATAGACTCGAAATCTGCAATAAAAACTTTCCGATCATCTTAAAAAATCTTCAATTTCTGGCTGATGCAGGAAAGGCTAACGAACCGCCATACGACATAGACGAAGATGAGTTAGCCAGTCCAAACCTGTCTCCGATAACCGGCAGAAGCCCCTTTCACTATCGGAATCATCAACGAACCTCTGTTTAGTCAGCTGAGAGACTCACTCCCCGAGAGAAACCCTCAAGAACCTGCGGTGGAACAGCCATGCAGTTTCACAGTAAAATTTCTTTATTTTCCTGGTCCACCAGATTTTATCAAAATGCGTTAGCTCGTAAATGGGCAGTATACAGGTATATTGGAAATATGTGGTAAACACACATAGTGGTTGGGGGGGGGGGGGTTTATATGTAAACATTTACTAAACATGCACTTGTACTAAACCATTTCCCAACAACCCTGCCAATATTAGCAGAACCTGCCAATAATTTGAAAGCCAATTTTACCCAACTTCTGATGACTCGTGTATTTCAATGGATTGGTGCCTTATTGATCATGGTAGCTAAACCTGTGTAGTAATACAGCTATAACATTTTTCATGTCTTCTATTCTGGATGGACAAAGGTACCATCCATAATGATATTTGCAATCCGATTACCAACTCAATTTTCCATTGATTCCAATTTGTGACACCTTCTCAGGATTTGTTGGTAGATTCTAAGACGTTCAGCATCCAAATCTGCAAATATTTCTTATTATATTCAAGTAAGCACGTCTAAATTCTCACAAGGTCTTTAAAAATGCTTCAAGAAGTATGAGACACGGTTTACACAAAGGGTGAATGGCCTGTCAACTATGTTATCCATCTGCGGAAAAACCTTGGACTCGTTTCCTCTATCATGAATGCCCTTATTGCAGTCCTTTACATGCTCCATACAATTTCATCAGACTTTCGCTATCGGAACAGGTTCTAGTGCTACTCGAGGAAGTAAAACGTAGAGGAAATGACGCTCGGCTGCTCTTCAGTATCCACCAAAGCGGGAGAATGTGGAGTAGAAGTGGCGTTACGGAAAGATGATCTCTTCTCTCTGCTCTTGCAGTTCAAGGCTCTCAAAGTGAAAACGACACATGGTCCACGACGAAAGTAGACGGACGCGCGAACGCATGGGCTCTGCGAGTTGCCTGGGCAAGTAGAAAGCCGACTTTGCCTTGAAATTTGTAACGACCGGACTGGGCTAACTGAGAACTGATTATACGATTGCACAACTTCACCGCTTAACTAGTTGGTACCTCTGATTAACATAAATGCACCGTTCCTTTTTGAAGAGAACGAACACAGTTTTCTAATCATTTCCAACTTGAAGACCAACATTAGAGAAATTCTGGACAGATGATGTGACAGTGCAGTAAAACATTAAAAACAAACAACGTCAAAAACAAAATAAATTAGTTGGAACGGTCAATAAAATTCTTATTTGCCCTCGTAGAACACAAACCCTCATAATCGAGCTTCATTACGAATGTCGTTTGAGGATGGATATGTTTGGCATCGGCCATAGCAAAAGCGCCGGATTTTTCTCCAACTTGGAATAGAAACTCAAACCAGAGGTCTTTGGCTAACTAACAGGATTCGTGAATGAGAATGATGGCCTCACAAAATCAATATTGGTCAGTGGAAGACTGGCTCTCATCAGAGCTATTCTCAACCTCAACTCTCCTGCTGAGGGCGCACCAGCTCCATCTGAGGGTCCAGGGTTCGTGTCCCTGTTCGGGCGCCAAAATAAAAATATCGGGGACGTTGCTAGTTAATTCCAGCTGTTTTGCCGAGCTTTCAATAGCTCTCATCTTCATCGGGGCTAGGAGCAGCAGGAGCATCAGGATTTAGGGTGGCAACAAAAAACGTGGGAAAAAACGAACATTTGCAAGTCGTGAAATAAATAGGAACTCTAAGTCGGCATAAAAAATAAAATTGTCAACATGCTCAAACATTAAATAAAATTTTTAAAAACTTCAGACTATCCAAAGTCCACTTTCCGAAGCCTGAAAAAAAAACATGTGGTAAAAGAAATGTGTCCAAATCAGGAATCTATCTCCTCCTTTATTTTATTTTTGGTGCTGACTAAGACTTCCTATTTATTTCACAATTTGCAAAACTCCATGGTTTTCCGGACTCGTTTTCGATAGGGGAGGTCCCTATCGGGGCTCTGGGGATAGGGGGGGACCTGCGGATCAAATTTTCACTACCATATTGATGAAGAAAATTGAAGTACGGTGACTGCCGTGTGGTATCAACGTCAAATGTAATGTATTATTTTATATTTTTGTCACTCGACTGTTAGAATTTGTTGACAACAAATAAAAGGAGGAACGCTTGACTAATATTAAGAGTTGCTTGTTCGATAACCTTAGTCTAACGCTATCTTTTCCGTTTTGAAGAGGCTAGGGAAGTACCTCTACAGAGTTCTCTTCCAGTGAAACCCTACCGCCTAATATTATGAAACTGCTCCCCGTTTTTTGGGCATTCAACTCTCTGGTTTCACGGGCGACTGGGCGAGATGAACAATCTGAAAACCGAATTCAACCTACCTCTCCAGATTGACCAGCGGAACAAAGGAAGAAGTTACATCTTCGATGTTTGGGAAACCCGTACGACTGCACCAACGTTTTTATCAAGATCTACTTGACCAGTACCTATCGATTTGAGGCGACAGGACGTGAAAGCTGCATAATAAGCACCTACCACAAAGTATCAGTTAATGCTCGCGATAGGGGTTGGAGAAAGCCACAGCGGCCAAATGGCGACTCTTGTGGCTGTGACGACGTTGACAATTTCCATTTCCGCCTTCCGACAGTCTGGATTTGAACTAAGATCACTTGGTGTCCGACGTCATGTTTTTCTTCAAGTAGACTACTTGGTTGATGAGCCGACGATAAATCAACTAGTCCACCATAATCTTTCAAATGGATAGGTACAGCCATTCGCAGCATGAAAGCCTATGTTTAATAATCGCAAGTGCTAGTGTTGAACTTCATTCTTCGAACTGAAAACTCCAGCCTAACATATTGTAGTTCCTCGTGAGATGCTACTAGTTGAACGGATCTCTAGACGTTTGAACTTTTAATATCCAGTTTGACTGGTGTCGAGTCGGATGCCCTTTTGAAAATTCAGAGTCCTTGAGGAGTAAGTCATTCAATTCTACGGAGCATCTCGTCCTTGGGACAGCGTTGTAAATGTCAATCCCATTTTCCAAACATTATTAAAAACAGCCGATCAATAGGTTTGTCATTTCATTTTAGCTAGTATAGTTTTTTCTATTCGCCAGTGGAATACCTAACTTTTAGAGAGAAGAATAATTTTGGAGAGTGAACGAGATATAATTTGTAAGTGTAGGAAATTGAACTGTGAAGGACTAGGTTACAATTTCATATGTTTTTGGGAACTGAGAATTTGGTCAAGTAGAGATTTGGAAAAGGAGAGCTGGAGTGAAACTTCAACAGCTAGCATATCTTTTTGAAAGTTCTGGCTAAAACGTTTCTCAGGAAAGATATCAACGGGTCCTCAATAAGCGATGAAAATCTCAAAATATTTTAACGGGTTCAATTTCTTACGAGTCAACAGCCAAATCATATCCGTTGGTACTAATGTGAATCATCGGGTATTTTTTGACGTAAAATAAAATTTATACAACTGTTGCAACATCAACTTTTCACGACCCCAATCTCGAGTTCCAGCAATGGGAGATAATTTTTTTCTCTCACGCGGACCCCACTTGACTGATTTTAAACAAAGCATGGTCAATGCCGCTTTTGAGCCTTGCTTCAACACGCCGATTGGTTTTTCTCATAAGCAGTGACCGGGTCGAATCGAATATATGGAGCTGTTACTCAACAAACTAATGACTTGTATTAAAGACAATGCGAGCCTTCACAGACAGCCGCCTCGTCGATGAATAGTCGGCCCTACCCACGTACCCAGCAGCTCATGATAACAATTTCACACCCTGCCTTCGCCAGGCTCAACAATAAGAACCTCTGCTAATTTCATAATTTCGTGCCCTTGGATACTTCAGAATGATGCTGAATGGTAGGTAAGGATTGGAAATAAAATCCAACTGCTCTTCTAAAACTTCTTAACGGAAAAAATTTCCAAAAAAGAGAGTGCGAGGATTCCAAGGCAAAAGGATTGTTCAGGGAAGCAGTCCTGGGCAAGTCTCGGACAAGTCAAACAGACACCAGACAAGGAGGAGTGCAGGCAATCAATACACATCATATACAATAATAAATTACCATCTAAAAGGAACAGATTAAGAAAAAACCAGTAGTGCGTAGATAACACTCAATACTTCCATATTTTGAAACGTAAAAAAGTGACACAATTTGATCATATTTAAACTGCTTTTACGTGTGCTTAGGTCAAAAATATCGAAAAATTCACTATGCGAATTTTAAAACTTCCCTAAAATAAAGATAAGCCAAGTTATCGGAGTATAAAAAATATCCACATATTCTTCAAAATAAAACAAAGATTCTAAGACCAAGAACGCTCAAATCGGTTCATTTTTGTGGCCGGAAAAAAATAGAAAACATTAATAATTCAGATATATCGGAAGTACTGTGAGTTATTCAAATTCTGATTAAACAGGGTGTTAGGTCCTGCCGAGACAAACATTTCAGCCCAAGAAATTTGGAAAAAGGTTGAGGATTAAGGGAGCTATGGCCATTCTTATAAATTACCACACACGGTCACACAGACACTTGCTCGGGAAGTGATTCCAAATAATCTGTATAAGTAAAAGTTTTTTCTGAAGCTCCGTTCCGATTCTCGATTTTTGGAAGATTAAAAAAAATAAGGTAGACGGTACCGATAGGTACCCAATTAGGGATACCAATTTTCAAGCCGAAAAATTCCATAAAATGAAATCACTTGAACACTGGGTAGCAAACTTTTGAAAAAAAGGACAATTTTTTCAAGATTTCAACTACCCATCTGTTTGAAAGCCTTAAAATTGGCCGATTAGAATGGCTAAAGAATTGGGGATGTGTCAATGCTGATCTTTTTTTTTTGATTGATTTTTCCTGAAAATTTCAAAAAATAATCTTCATCCGTTTGTGAGAAAAAGAGGTCACGGCGGACGGACGGATTTTTTATTGCACATTCGGATTGTACACCTTTTGAAACGTAAACCACAAATATTTCAGAGTATTGTGGATGGATGGGCCCGTTTCAATGTTTCTAGTAATAATAATATTTTTAGCATTGACAAAGCCGGACATTTTTTTTTCTACATCAGCAATAGCTGAGCCCCTAAGGTAAGTAGGGGCGTGGGGCACAACCTGAGGAAGTCTGTTACTAGTTAGTGCTAAACTACAATCTTGTTCTAAATCTTTTTTAATTGAAAAAAATTTTGTTTCTAGTTTAAAATGAGTTTTATCAACGGAAAGGACAGTGGTCATCATGGCTTGACTACGTAAATACCATCTCTGTGTGTTTTTCAAATATTGTTGTTTCTTTCGTTAGATTATTATCTAACGTAAAGTTCTGTGTTAGTTTATAACTGTACCCTGTTTCGTTTGCATTGCTTTTATAGGCTTTGATGAAGATAGTATAATATATCGAAAGCTCGGGGAAGGAGGCAGTTTTTACAGTAGATTTCAGAGTAGGTTAGAAATTTTTTTCTTGGGGGATTATAATTGTTTATTATTGAATAATAAACCAATATCCTACTTAGTTAGCTGCTGTAGATTCATTTTCGGTCTTATCGGTTGGCTAATCTCAACAACATCCAAAGTTACCAGTTGCGGAACTAGTCTGCTGGACCAGTAAGCCGCAAAAGACGCGCGCGACAGACTCCCTCTCACAAGATCATCGGATCCGCGCGTGCATGGTTTCACAAAATTTCTCCAGGAAGGACTCCGATTACAGAACGCCTTGTAACGATGAGTAACTGCTGAAAGAACGATCTATAATTTTCATCCATCACTGGTTGCTTCGTAATAGTTTATGATTTGAGGTTTGATAAAGAAGTTTCTTCACGGCCAACCGATCGGCGAGACAATCATGATCTTGATTATGCTCTGAGGTTGGAAATTTGAATCAGTATAACTTCAGAAGAGAATTCGGTTTAACTAAAGGACGTAGAAGTACAGAAATTATCAAAATATCGGGGATCTGGTGTGGCTGAGCGGACTTAGAGGTTATCCTTTCTCGGTCCACAGTTGAGGACCTAGAAGGTGTTCGTATCCCTTCAAGCCCTGGAATTTTCGGGATCCTTGCAGGCCCATTCTTTTAGTATTAACATATCAAAAAAGCCCGTAGGTCATGTCAGGTCCGACAGGCTTCAAACATTTTGACGCAGAGCATACATTTAATATAATTCGAATATCGGCAACAAAACTGCAGCCCTTCTAGACGAAATCGAAAACCCGGTATAAGAATAATGCAAACCGCTGACCTATCAAGTACCAGGATATCTATCGTAACTATGTCTGTTCTGGAGACAGTCGAACCAACACTCGCGATAGCATTTTTCATTCCTGTATGAGACGATCATCGCAATTGACAAATTAGCGGACAAATCGCCAACTCTGCGACGCCGCCTCACAATTGACCTACAGAGTATCTCAACACGGAGATTTGACCAGCTTTTACATAACTGGGATTTGATCAGCTGCTACATCAAGTTTCACATCGCTCCACCCGTCGAACAAACCATCCTCCGTTCGACCGATTCGTCTCTGCCAGGCCCTCGTTAGCTGAGCTGAAGCGTATTTATTTAAATCTCGATACGCATCTAAGGCACCGGCAGGAATGAACAAGATCCAGAACAGGGAATACATAGCCAGACTTAGCCTGACCCACTGTCATCGCGATGTCTCAATAGCCCGGCAGACAGGGAGGAGGTTTCGACTTTCGACACGCTTTACAACTATTTTGTCACGCCCAAATGTTAAGATTTGACGCAATGGGGCGTATCTATTCGGAGGTGACTCGCATCAGTCTATGAATCAGATGCTAGAAAAATTGTAACATACAGCACTAAGGACCGAAATTCCTATCATTGTAATACTTTGCAGGATGATATCCTTTGAGAGATGGCCATAAATCAAGGGAACGATCGAGTTGGCTTGATATGTTCATGCAGGGCCAGTTGCCCTATACTAGGTTGGCCAATTGTTTTACTAGTTACCACTGTATACACTACTACATACATACTAGGCAACTGAAGATGAACTTGGTAACCAAAATTAATGCAATTAAAAATGGGTGAACAAGATAGAGGAATTGAATGGCTAATTTTTTCAATGGTTAAATCATTTTGAACAACTACCAATTTTTTAATGATTTTTGGCAATAGGCACGCTGCAATATTCGGCAACCGCTCAATTCGAAGGTTTCTAACTAAACGCTGCAAACTCTGACGGAGGGGTTTATTATTCACGTGGATTGTTTTATTTTCACTCGCTACCTACCTATGTTGAAAACTCGTCTAATATTATTTTATAGGTAATCAAGTACAAATTCTTGGCACTGGATTGCATTCCTTTAGTTATTCAGGTAACCGTGCATCCAAACATAAAATTGCCATAATGCTGCTTTGATATTTGCTTTATTATTAAACAAAGATATTTTTAGATTGCATTCGCTGAAACACAATATTTCTTTACATATGAGGGAATTGTAAAGTCTTCGCAGCCCTACGCGCCCACTATGAACCTGTAACATTTGAACGAGGCAATTTACTTGCAATTCGGATAAGATTTTGGAGAAACAATAATTCCAGAATGGTAAAACTAATTGATTGGATGCTAAAGAATTGGGGCTAAAAAATGAGGGTCCCGGAACAAAGTTAATTTTTTTCTGAAAATTTGAAGAAAAATCTCCAGCTATTTTGGAGAAAAAATAGTAGGACTGCAGTCCTACTATGGTTGAGCCATGACCCCCAATGCTAAAGAATTGGGGCTAAAAAATGAGGGTCCCGGAACAAAGTTAATTTTTTTCTGAAAATTTGAAGAAAAATCTCCAGCTATTTTGGAGAAAAAATAGTAGGACTGGTTGAGCCATGACCCCCAACCCCCGATTTTCTGGAATTCCTTCACAAAAGTACTACGAATATGATATATTATTCATTATCTAACTGTCAAGTGTCAAACTCACAATGAAACAGAAACTCAAACTCATTATCGAAACCAAAGTCAAACTCACAATGAAATATAGGGCCGTATTCAGAAACGAGAAACGCATAGGAGCCGTCCGATGCGCTAAACAGATTTTGCTCATCTTATTGGTCAATTTCAAAAAAACAAACATTCCGTTCCCATAAAACCCGCATGGCATGGAGAAGATCATCGCAACACGGGTACTGTCAATCGATACCACAATTTTCGAGGTCCCAATTTCAAGGCTCCTCGCAAGCTGGTGACCAATAGATGAGCAAAATCTATTTGGCGCATCGGACGGCTCCTATGCAAAGAATCGTTTCTGAATAAGGCTCATAAACTCATACTCATAGTCAAACTCGAAATCGAACTCACATTGAAGCAAAAACTTCAATTCATACAAAAACTTGAAGTCAAACTCACAATGTAAAAGAAACTCAAACTCATACTCTAACTCGGAGCAGAACTCACAATTAAACAGAAACTCAAACTCGGAACCAAACTCACGTTGAAGCAAAAACTTGAACTCATAGAAAAACTAGAAGTCAAACTCACAATGAAACAGAAACTCAAACTCATGGTAAAACTCACCAAGAAACAGAGACTCATACGCATACTCTAACTCGGAGAAAAGTTCACAATGAAACAGAAACTCAAACTCGCAATGATCCAGAAACTCGAAATCAAAGTCAAACTCACAATGGAACCGAAACACGAACACATAATCTAAGTCAAAGTCAAACTCACATTGAAGCAAAAATTTGAACTCACACTCACTTAAACACACAACACTTGACTCGAAGTCAAACTCTCAATGAAAAAGAAACTCGACATCATCGAACTCGAAGTCAAAGTCACAATAAAACAGAAACTCACTATGAAACAGAAACTTACAATCATAATCGAACTTGAAGTCAAACTCACAATGAAACAGAAACTCAAACTCATAATCGAAATCAAAGTTTAACTCACAATGAAACAGAAACTCAAACTCATAATCAAAGTCAAACTCACAATGAAACAGAAACTCAAACTCATCATCAAAGTCAAACTCACAATGAAACAGAAACTCAAACTGATAATCGATCTCGAAGTCAAACTTACAATGGAACAGAAACTCAAACTCATAGTCAAACTCGAAGACAAACTCACAATTAAACAGAAACTCAAACTCATAATCGAAATCAAAGTTTAACTCACAATGAAACAGAAACTCAAACTGATAATCGATCTCGAAGTCAAACTTACGATGGAACAGAAACTCAAACTCATAATCAAAGTCAAAGTCAAACTCACAATGAAACAGAAACTCAAACTGATAATCGATCTCGAAGTCAAACTTACAATGGAACAGAAACTCAAACTCATAGTCAAACTCGAAGACAAACTCACAATTAAACAGAAACTCAAACTCATAATCGAAATCAAAGTTCAACTCACAATGAAACAGAAACTCAAACTCATAGTCAAACTCGAAGACAAACTCACAATTAAACAGGAACTCAAACTCATAATCGAAATCAAAGTTTAACTCACAATGAAACAGAAACTCAAACTCATAGTCAAACTCGAAGACAAACTCACAATTAAACAGAAACTCAAACTCATAATCGAAATCAAAGTTTAACTCACAATGAAACATAATCAAAGTCAACTCATAATCAAAGTCAAACTCACAATGAAACAGCAACTCAAACTGATAATCGATCTCGAAGTCAAACTTACAATGGAACAGAAACTCAAACTCATAGTCAAACTCGAAGACAAACTCACAATTAAACAGAAACTCAAACTCATAATCGAAATCAAAGTTTAACTCACAATGAAACAGAAACTCAAACTCATAATCAAAGTCAAAGTCAAACTCACAATGAAACAGAAACTCAAACTGATAATCGATCTCGAAGTCAAACTTACGATGGAACAGAAACTCAAACTCATAATCGAAATCGAGGACGAACTCATATGAGTTTGAGATTCTGTTTTATTGTGAGTTCGACTTCGATTCTGATTATGAGGTCAAGTTTTTGCTTCAATGTGAGTTTGACTTCGACTTAGAATATGACTTCGAGTTTCAGTTTCGTTGAGAGTTTGACTTTGACTTCGAGTTTCAGGATCATTGTGATTTGACTTCGGGTATGAGTGTGAGTTTTTGTTCATTGAGAGTTTGACTTCGAGATTGATTATCAGTTCGAGTTTCTGTTTCATTGTGTATGAGTATGAGTTCAAGTTTTTGCTTCAATGTGAGTTTGACTTTGAGGTGAGTTCCATGGGAGATCGAGTTTCAGTTTCATTGTGATTTTGACTTTGATTTCGAGTTTCTGGATCATTGTGAGTTTGACTTCGAGTTTATGTATGGTTACAAGTTTTTGCTTCAATGTTAATCAGATTGACTTTGACTTTATGAGTTCGAATTTCAGTTTCATTTTGAGTTTTACTATGAATTTGAGTTTCTTTGTCATTGTAAGTTTGACTTCGATTTTGACTATGAGTTTCAGTTTCTGCTTCATTGTGAGTTTGACTTTGATTATAAGTTTGAGTTTCTTTTTCATTGTGAGTTAAACTTTGATTTCGATTATGAGTTTGAGTTTCTGTTTCATTCTGAGTTAAACTTTGATTTCGATTATGAGTTTGAGTTTCTTTTTCATTGTGAGTTTGACTTCTAGTTTTTCTATGAGTTCACGTTTTTGCTTCAATGTGAGTTTGGCTCCGAGTTTGATTTTGAGTTTGAGTTTCTGTTTAATTGTGAGTTTGATTTCGAGTTTGAGTTTCTGTTTCATTGTGAGTTTGACTTTTACTATGAGTTTGAGTTTCTGTTTAATTGTGAGTTAAACTTTGATTTCGTTTATGAGTTTGAGTTTCTGTTTCATTGTGAGTTAAACTTTGATTTCGATTATGAGTTTGAGTTTCTGTTTAATTGTGGGTTTGACTTTGATTATGAGTTTGAGTTTCTGTTTAATTGTGAGTTAAACTTTGATTTCGATTATGAGTTTGAGTTTCTGTTTAATTGTGAGTTAAACTTTGATTTCGTTTATGAGTTTGAGTTTCTGTTTCATTGTGAGTTAAACTTTGATTTCGATTATGAGTTTGAGTTTCTGTTTCATTGTGAGTTAAACTTTGATTTCGATTATGAGTTTGAGTTTCTGTTTCATTGTGAGCTTTTCTCCAAGTTAGTGCATGAGTTCAAATTTTTGCTTCAATGTTAGTTTGACTTTGACTTTGATTATGACTTCAAGTTTTGGTTTCATTGTGAGTTCGACTTCGAGTATGACTATGAGTGTGAGTTCTTATTCTCCGTCATCATTTTTGGGATTGAAAGAGAGCCTTTTCGGTAGTAAATCTTTACTCTACCTCGGCAAGGCCCACCACCATGTTTAACCGGAATTTGAATTACTCACAGTACTTCCGATATATTAGCACTTTTATTTCCGATTAGTCAATTCATTTGATTGATTAATTTTATATGATTATACAGTTTTATTCTAGCCTGGGCGATCACATGAGTACTATTTTCGGTAGCACTCAGTTGTCTAAGGCACTGAGTAAGAAGACAGGCCATCTCCGACCATCCCTGTCGAACTAAGATCGAATCTGTGACTTCGGCTCCATGGAGAAATTATAACGTCACCCCTCTAGCTCTAGCCCTCAACCTACCTAAAGAAGATCGGTAGCGACAAACGACCAAAAATCAACATCTTTTGCGTTAACTTCACGCAAAACGTGGATATTTTATTAACTGGTAGCGCTAATAGTTTTTTTATTATCGGGTATCTTGACGTATTTTCATTTTTGGCGGGTTTTAAAATTTGCATAGGTAGTGATTTTTTGATCTTCACAGCCTCCAGACTCCAGGTATTACCTTTCCCAGGGCTTTGTTTCAAAATTTGCGTACTTGATTAGATATTTGATTTCATTTCAATGCAGGTACTTTTTTAAGAGAAGAACTGAAACAACTCCTCGATCTTGGAAGGGGCTCCGCTTTCGAAGACCAGCGCCCTGGAAGGGAAACTGCCGTATAAAGGCGACAGCACCAACGCCGCCGCATTGGCTCACCGGTGCGTCTTTGTGAGTAACCGTTGCCTTTTGTGACTTCGAAGTTTCAAGTGAAAAAATCAGTGCAACCGCTCGAGAGAATTCGGAATCAACAATACCAACCCCGTGGTTCCAACTCTTCATCTGCAACGGATCTTCCTAACTACAAGTGAGTTATGATTTGCAGCTTAAAATATGAGTTTGTACTTAAAAGTACTATTTACGATGATTTTCAAAAATTTTGAAAATTAGCTTGAATACGGTAGGACTTTTTGAAGCATCAAGTTTATCATCCAGATTGAGCTTTGTTTTGAGGTATGCTGGATTATGCGCATGCTATGCTTGCATATCGATCTTTTTTTTATGTTTTCGTCAAAAATTTTTAGTCCTATCAGAAATTGGGCATTTTTTGATTCTGCCAGATTTTCCCCAGTGCAAGAATGGAATTAGCAATCGAAATTATCTCTTAAGTTTCTAAATTTTTAATTCAGGTTTCGATATTTTTCACTCAAGTTTTAATATTTGAAAAACGTTTATTTCAAAAATATTTTTTTTAGTTTTTCAATTGTGGCTGCAATTTATTTTGGACCGATTGACGAATGAATCGATTTTTGAATAGGATGATTCGACATTTCGGTGCAGTCAGTTGAACAGCAACTGACTTGTTCAAAAACTATTATTCCTGTCATTGTGAATCGGAACCGCTCGGAGAATTTGGTTTCAAGCGGATGTATTTAGAATTTGAAAATCGTGCGCCGACTACATTTTTAATAAGTATATTTTCTCATTAAAAAATCCCGTAGGTAATATTTTTCTGTAACTTGGGAAACAAAGTTAATGCGAGCAAAAGATTTGTGGGACGATGAAAAATTACTTAATTGTCAATCCCACGAAACGGAAATGCTGAAAATATGGAAAACGATAATTATTCAAGACAGCCGTTTTCAATGACTGAATCTCAATCAGATAGACGACATAAAAGTCCATCCCAAACCTCGAATGGAAAAAGACAGAGTATAAATTAAAATCTGATAGCATTGAACATAATCGATGACGTTGTGGCAAACTCAACGGTTCAACAATTAGATATTGTTGGGAATCGTGAGTGAGGGCAGATTTGACCAAATGATTGATAGTTTCGTGGTTATTGATGGCGGTGACCTAATTGATCGTGATGTTTTATTAAACCCTAGCGGCTAACGAGACACTGACAATTCGGTGAAAATAGCCGTGGGTAATTTTAATGTCAATGTGATTTCGAAAAAACCCAGAAATAAGAAATGCGACACAAGCATTATTTCAACACTAAAACCTATCAGTAGATCACTGGAATTGATACTTATTATTTCATCAATAAAATTACATGTTCGGTACATTCCCATTGAAAATTTTCAATTTTGGCAGGTAAAGCATGTCCAGCTTTGGTTGCCTGGGGCAACCCATGCATGAACCATAAGCAAACTCGTCCGAGTGTTAGTGCTTAATCTATTAGTGTGATGGTAGATAGCCATACAACCGTTTCTCGGAGCCAAGAAAATTCCTCTTAATTTATTATTGGTTTATATTAGTATTGGATTGTTGGATTTAATTGGTTTATTATTTAGTAATCGCTCAGTTGCTTAATTAATCAGCGCTTAATTGTAGTCGCTCAGTAATTTTTTTTCCAACTTCCTTTCCAATTTCCTCTTGGTTTATTTAGTATTGGTTTGTTATTTCATATTAAACCATTGTAGTCGCTCAGTAAATTTTTCTTCCAACCCCCTGAAATTGTAATGGTTTGAATTTCAAAGGGTACCTACAGGACCCGAATCTGCAATAAAACCCTATCCAACCATCTCCAAAAAAAGAGCGGACGGCGTACCTATGCTTTCGTCCGATTTTCTGAAAATTCTTTCTTTTCTTCCGATTAAGGGAAAAGTTATTTTCACTTTTCCAACGTCCCCTCAAACTTGGTTAGCCACGTTGTACGAGGTTCAAAATCCTCAATCCTCATAAGAGATATTTTGATGCCTTGTCTGTTTCTCATGTTACAGAGGGCAAGTTATTAATAGTGTTAGAGCTTTGCCTTGTTGTTATAAGAGGCCAGTACTAGTCGAACAACATAGGTACCGTTTCTATGAACTATTCAAAAGTTATTCAATTTCCCAATTTCCCTGAATGCTGATTTGCATGAGCACAATAATACGTTTTTTAATGAAACTTGATGGTTGAAGTTTATGCGGGATTCCGACCAATGGAAAACTTTTTAGCATCGAATTAATAATGAAATAGAACATTCCCTTTCAAACTCGGCATTGCAATAACTGGCGATACATGAAGAGTTTTTTCGACAATCCATGAGCTTAATCCATGGACCGCCTGTGCACCGCATTACCTTGGATTGATTTCAAATGAATTTTCATAGATTCATAGGTTGTTGATGGAACAATTTTTTGGACACCCGGAAAAACTTTGTTTCAGTGTAACTAAAACCAAAATAATTAAAATAACTGTTTTGCTCAGTTTTTTTTTTCGTGTTCAAAAGTTATTAGTTTTAGAAATGAGGAAATAAATCACTGGGAATCATTTTTCGAAAGGGCAATTCAATCGTTTCATGCAAAAACACACCCTTAAAACCCAACTAGGAACCGTAAAACCCTACGACTTAATAACCTTTTTTTTTGCATGAAACAATTCAATTTCAGTTAGAGGCTACAGGGGAAAAACGGCGAAAGTCACTTAACAGAATTGAGAAAAACCCATTTTACGTAATGCTCACATTTTGAGTGTTTTCTATTACAATGAATCGTCAAGAGCTAGTAGACTCGATGACTACAAACGTTTTTAACCGATTAAACGCTTGGAATATAGTTTCGATTATAACCTACAAGGTAGAGCAGGACAAACATTAAAAAAATAATTTTTGGTCTTGAATGTTGTTTTCCCCTTTAGCCATCAATCGGTTCCATCCTTTCATGATAAATATTAGTTCCTTCAACCAAATTGATGTTGAACTGAGAATAATTAGGCTGGAAAACCTGGCATAAGAATCACACTTTGACCCAGAGACTCGGCTCGTGTAATTTTTGTGCAAGTCTTTCTAACTTAGGCAGTTTTCATCTCAGTAAATAGGTAATAAGGTGTAGTACCCAATCGCAAAAAAAGAAAATATGAAGGTTGTAATTAGGCAACGGACCACAAAAGGTAGGAAATCATTGATAAATTACACACTACAATAATAATTAACCTTTGGAGAAAGAAATGAGCTATAATTATCTAGATGATTATCTAGCAGTAAAATTATCCAGAAAGCAACAACGCCATCAATTAAGTTAGTGCCTCAACGGCGTAGACTCATGTTCCCATTAAAACTGCTAAGAAACCTTTCGCATGTGTTCATGAGCTAACCCTATCAACTGCACTAACAGGTTGTCTTTGCAAAGTATAAATAGCCGTGTATCCAAGTGAAGCAAGCAAAAGATCACGTATAATGGCCGTGTACATCGCGCTGTCCACTGCAGCTTTCTCCAAGGCGAGGCTCAATTTAGCAACGTAAATGTTAGAAACGGAGATACAGAGAGAACATATCTCCCTCTCTCAGAGGGAAGGTGAAGCCGGTTACAGAACAGTCAAACACACCCTCTTCTTTCCCAACTGATACTGATGTTTGGTAATTGGACGATTTATTGAACGCAGTTTTCAATGATGAAGCGCTTTGCATTATGGTTATTGACAATTTGGGGCATTCGTATGGAGAGTTCAAAATCGTATTATTTTCCTTCCCTACCACAAAACGTACATCCATCTAATTAACCGGTAAAGAATGAACATCGGTGCCTACTTAAGAAAAGACAAGTATGGAGATGGAGTGAAAAAATTCTAATTTGAGTATTTACCATGCTACACACCATTCTGAGCACGGCAACATTTTTGAGTCGAGATGTCGACGGATAGGCACAACGTACGCCCCCCTCGCCCGAATGCCAAGAGTCTATTTTAATGAGCCATCCTTGTCGTTGGGTTTGAGGTGTCATCAAGCGTACATGGGGGAGCAAAATCCTTAAAAAACCTTTAAATACACGAACATTTTTTTCAGGTTGTTTGGACGTATGGATTTAGATATAGGTACGAAGAATGAGTGCCACTGGTAAAAAAGAGTGGCGTCCTTGACACCAAAAAAATAAAATAAATTGAAAACCTGTCAAAAAACTGTTATTTTTTCTGGAGGTGTAGAAATGGTTTATAAAAAATTTACGTTCTCACGTTGTTACTAAGTCGGTAACATCGCAAGCAACAATACTTCTAACATCAACTAATTCGATGTCGTCAGAGAAGGAAGACACGCTACAGCAAAAAAGTAGGAAGCGAGAAACGACGCCGCCGACCCGCGAACCTGTGCGTAATTATGAGATTTAGCGACTCGTTTTACAGTCCACAAGGGTGAAAGTCAGTCTGCTCGGAGTCCCCTCCCTGTGGGATACCTAACTGTGTCCTGTGCTGGACTTCAGAAACTGGCGAACAGGAGCACCAGAGCCTAAAATCATATCGATTGCGCAACAACGGGCGCTGCGCCGGTGTACGGATACGGCTGCTATTTCACGCTTAATAAGCTGACCATTTCTAAGGCTCCGTTGATAACTTGGGCTGGTTGGACAAATGTTCACCTCTATTGCCATTTCAATACTAAGCCACCATGACGTCTTTCGAAATGTTCATGCCGGTACATGTTTTTCTGGACTGGAATGGGCACCAGGGGGTTTAGAGGGTGCTTGAATTCGATAATGGATCCGGAATATCAATTTGGACAACACCAATTAATCCATTCGACAGATCTGCACGTGCATAATAAATAGGTAACTTATTTTTGGTGTTATCCTTTACGCTTCCAGGATGAGGTTAGCAGGAGGGCCTCTCCTGGTCTTAGCTGTGACGCTGGCTATCAGTCAAGCCGATCATCAAGTTATCAAAAGGCAGATATCGTATGGAGGCGGCGGCCCAATCGGACTCCAGGGACGACCAGTGCCAAGGTACCAAAATGGAGGAGGAGGCCCACCTCAGGGTTTCAGAGCATCCCAACCCATCGATGAGGACAGTGAAGAAGAAGTTGACCGCAACACTGTTCAGCCTACACCTCAAACCTACAGACCTCAGGTATCAGACTCTTGATTTTAATCATTAGTTGGGTATACCTGTAAAGGTAAAATGAGGGTATTATATTTAGGGAATTTTAAAAAACATTTTATTGATCGAAAAGCTGATTGAATGTGTTACATTGGTTTTTCGGGATGCTGGCAGTTTGAGAGATTTATTCCGTACCTACAGTGGTTCCAGTTTTATTCCGTACCTACAGTGGTTCTTTCAATAAAATATATTATTTATTATGTGTTATCGATAAAAGTGAGAGGAAGTTATTGAACCACATGAAATACAATTCTCACGTATTTTTCATTGAACAGGTCCAGTATCGTCCACCACAGGAACAACGAGCTAGGCCGCAAGAATATGCGATTCAAGGGAAGCGACCGCCAGGCAAAAATTCACTTAAGGTACGAATCAGAAAGTATTCAACACAAGTGGTCAAATCTGTGTCCTCAAAACCTACTAGCGAGCAAGTTAACACTGGTCTGGAATAGCAAAACACGCCGACTTGTAATCCACTATTGGACGCATGATTCATGCGTGAACTGTCATGTCCACCAAGCGTGACGCTGGTCGAATCCTTTGGAAGATTCGGTAGACCTATTTTGATGAAAAAGAAACCCCATTTTGCAAAAATGGTGTACAATCCAAAATTACAGACATTATTTTTGATTGGTTTTTAGCCCAATATGAAATGCATAAAGCGGTCAAATGCTTATCAACGTTTTTGAAATGGTAACCAATGCTGGGGGCCATTATTCAGGTATTCCACCGCTGCACACAGTCTGGATGCGAGAGACTTTCAGAGACAGACGATTCCCTCCTCATAGACGAAGTTTTACAGAATCAGTCAAAGCACCGTAAAATTGGCATACACTTACTGAAACGAAATAAATTACCAAAATTGAATTAACAAAATAATAAGCCAGCACAAATGAGCACCGAACCACGAGTGAGCGGAAAACAACAGAGTAGAAAGGATGGCTAGGATAACCAGACGAGAGATAGTAGATATGTAACAAGTCAAATATTTAAAAAACCACCAACCCTCATGTTTGGTTCGGTTTTTGTTTTTGTTAGGCATTTACGTATGGCTCCAAGCCCAGAGGAAGATCTCAAGTAGATCCAAAGCTTGGCAAATCGACTGAATTTTATTTAAAGGACCTCATTCCCAAACCGTGGACAAACTAGAACCCCTGACAGAATACCCCACCAGAATCCGCTGTAGGTACATTGATTTTCCAAGGCAAAATAGAATTTTTCGCAGATAATTTATCAGCACATATTTCGGTAGATAATGAATAACTATGCAAAATTAATTGTTCCATTGTTTCTTCTATCAAACTAGGAAGAAGAGGAGGAGGAAAAAGAAGAGCCTGACCGCCTAACCATGCTTCTTCCGCAATCAAAATTCAATTGCCAGGGTAAGAATACGGGCTACTACGCTGATGAAGGTTTGAACTGTGAAGTTTTCCACTACTGTCAAGACAACGCAAGGCATTCGTGGATCTGCCCGGAAGGATTTTTGTTCCACCAAGTAAGAAGAAAAATTAGGCACAGAAATATTTTACAGGGTTTTAATTATTTATATCGACGGTATTGCTGCCGAGATCAAAATCAAAACGTCTCACGCCGTGAAAATGGAATTTATCCTCAATAAATAACCTACTTACCTACCCGTTTCAGGTGCATTTGATATGTATGCCACCTAGTCACGACAACATTTGCACGCAGTCATCGCAGTTCCATTTCGTCAATGATTTTCTCTACAAGCCTATCAACGCTGAGGAAGCACAGAATAAACCCAATGTAACTTTGCGATACTCTGATCGCTACTACCCAGAGAACTTCTACGAAGAAGAACAGGTATGCTTAGCACTCAATCTTGGAAAGGCTAAGCAATAAAAAGCGAGCATATAAAAGCGGACGCAGCTGATTCATGAAACGTACTCATGACGTTGAAACGTAAAATGTTTCCTTGATCTGCAGATGGGTTTATTTACTTATGGTTCTTTAATAGTTACGTGATATTGTTGCAGGCTCAGCAGATCGTACCGCAAGCGACCCCACGGCCTCGGCCGCAACCACAGCAAGCTTTCCATCAGACCCCTCGCCCGATCCCTATTCAGGCGCAGTCAGGTCTCAGACAGCCAAATCAAGTATTCCACTCACCTGAAGAAGTCAACATTCCACTTCAGCACAGGCGACCTGTAGCTCTACCTACCCCACACAGGCCCTTCCACCCATCGCAGCAGGCCAGCAGTGAGGAGTACGAGTACTAATGTTTCTTTGGGAATTCAATTATTAAATCAAATCTGGGAGATCAAACTCTCCTGGTTTGGGGTGCTTTAGGCTGAAGAGCTACAGATAAATTGTGTTCTGGAGCTCAATTAAAGCACACAAAAATCGCAAGCACGCTGGGAACGCTGATTGGGATGGGCAAAGCCCCCACGATTGATGTAGTCGGCGTGACTGCTTAGTCTTGAAGAGACTTCAGCATTCACGGGAATGGCACCAAATTCTGGAGGTTAAGTACATCGATTTATAGTGCTTGAAGCGAATCAGCATTGAAAATCGTAATTCTCTCTCTCTACGCACCCAACATATTTGAGTGGTTACTATTGTTTAAACGCTGCCCTCGGACAATGGTTAAAATACCCGAGTCTAAACGCAGGGTAAAACTTTTCCCGTCAATAATAATTTTTTATAGATTTTACCTCACTGTCATGAGTAGATAGGTAGGTAGGTACTCATGTGAACGTAATAGGAAACAGAAGCAGATAAGTTACCTACTTACAAAAAGGAGATGACCCCATATCAGAGTACCTACTCTTGTTTTAGGGAGGTGCCTAGGTATTCTGAGAAACAACTTTCATCATTGAGTCTTAAAATCCGTAGGTACCTACCATAATATGGTAGGCCACATATTATGTCATTTACCATCTAGATAGGTACAGATAGATTCGATTAGGTAATTTATTAACTTTATTTGCCCAAATGTTGTTGCCTTACAAACAAGATTTCTCCTAGAATCGATCAATATGACTGCATTATTGTACATGTGAGTCAAGAGTGAAATATAATGAATATTTTATGTTTTACTTGGTTTTGTCAATCCTACCAAATTTCTTAAAAGGTTCCCCTCTTATCTAAGGACACGATTCAACATGATTTGGAGAGGAAAACGTGCTAAGCACGCCCATGCACGCACGGATAGGGTTGCTCCTGCCTCGACTTTTGTAAGGAACAGGTGAATAATCTAAGAACATCTTTGGAAAAAGCAGGACATCTCAGCATTCATGATCAAACAGTGAAAAATTGATTTTGAGAAAATATTCAGAGTCAAATATCGGATCAGATATTTCGAATGAGATACCTTCGTTTATGGCGCTCAATGGCGCTAGATCGAAAACCACCAAGCGGGTTGCCAGTGGCACGTAACCTAAATGATACCTAGTTTTGTTAGCAATAAATCATCATCATGCTTCATGAACAGAGTTTTCAATTTCAAACGTCCATATGAAATTCTTATAACACAAACTGAAAGATAAACTCAAACTTAATCTGGAACTCACCCTGAAACTCAGCTCAAAACCAAACTGGAACAAAACTCAAATTGAACCTGACACTCAAAGTCTAATTAACTCAAAGTGACAATCAAACATAAACTCAAACAGGAACTGAAACTAAATCGCAAAACCAAACTGAAACTAAATCTCAGAACCAAATTGGGCTAAACTAAATAAACCTGAAACCCGATGTCATACTGTAACTCAAAATCTAACTCAAACTGAAACAAGAACCCAAACTTGAAAGTCAAGTCTCATTTAAACTCAGTCTAACTCTAACTTAAACTGATTTGCACTTGAACTCAAACTGAAACTCAAACGTGAAATCAAACTCAAACTTAAACTGGATTGGAAACTCAAAACCAAACTGCAACTCAAACTGTAACTGAAACTTGAAGTCAAACTGTAACTGAAACTTGAAGTCAAACTGTAACTGAAACTTGAAGTCAAACTGTAACTGAAACTTGAAGACAAACTGAAACTTGAGTCAAACTCAAACTGAAACAGGGTTAGATTTACTCTTCGAGTTTAATTATGGGTTTCAGTTTTAGTTTGAGTTGCAATTAGGTCTTGAGTTTCAGTTCCAGTTTGGGTTTAGGTAAGCTACAGTTTGGTTTTGAGTTTGAGTTTCTGTTCAAGTTCGAGTTTAAGTTGGTGTTCTATGTGGTGTAGTTTGAGTTTCAGTTTGAGTTTGGGTTTTAGTTTGAGATTGAGTTCAAGTTCGAATTTGAATTCAAGTTTGAGTCAGGGTTTTTAGTTCGAGTTACCTACAATTGGGTTTTGAGTTTTAGTTACACTTTCTGTTTCAGTTTAAGTTTGACTTCATGTTAGAGTTTACGTTTGTGTTAAAGTTTGAGTTAAATTTTGGTTTTGAGTTTCAGTTCCCGTTCCACTTTCAGTTTACCTAGATCCTAGTCTGACTTTACTTATGAGTTTGAGTTAACCTTCGAGATTCAGTTCCAGTTTTGGTTCAAGTTTGAGTTTTACTTCACGGTTGTGTTAAAGTTTGAGCCAGTCCATGTTTGAGGTTTGAGTTTCAGTTTCATTTTCATTTAGAGTTTTAGTTTGAATTTCAGGTTGAGTATAAGTTTGGTTTGATTTTCAGTTTGAGGTCAAGTTCCAGTTTGAGTAGGAGTTGAAGTTTGAGTCCCGAAGTTTGAGATTTGAAATCCCTATCCGTTATCAGCCCAATTCGACGTAGGCATCAGGCTTTAACGCCTGAGGTACCTATGCATTAAACTCTATGCGACACAAATCAGCACAACTTAAGACTTAGGCGTTTAAGCAATTCAAACCTGTTCTATTAAAATTTGGATAGAAAAATTGCAAAAATAAAGCTAAATTTACTCAACTCACCTACTCAAACGCAAAATTGGTGAACTGCGCTTTCCGAGTCAGTCGCTTGCACAGGTAATTTGGAACGGTTACGTGTTTGTTACCTTTGGCACCGTTCGAGGAAAATTAGGTACCTTACCGGGTAGATCATTAAATAATGTTGATTTTGCTCGTATGTTGGATAAATTTTATCCAAGATATGAGCAAAAGCAGTGAAGAGATTGGCTACGTGGGAGGAGGGTTCGCGTGGAGCAGTCTTTAGGCACGCGGGGGCCTCAAATGAAGTCTCCTAGGCTGCTGGAAAGGGCATTCATCGTTGATAGCTACCATGGTCAAGAACAATTTCGCAACAACAACAAAACACAGTGGTTTTTCGCGGTTTCCATGTTCTGCTTGTTGATGTTAGAGAGAGACAGTTGCCGACCTGTACGGTAATTACCGTTTTGTACGGTATTTTAGCCTCTCGTACGGTGTACGGTTACCGTACGTGAATCGTCAGTAGTTTCAAATTCCTGCCGAAAATATGCAACATAGGAAAATGAACCATAGAAAATACTCATTTCTTCTCGGCTTCCGGTGTTTGTTGGCATGCCTTTTGGTACATTATTTCCAGAAATGTAATTGTGTAATTGGTCGGAAAATGTTTTTTACAACACCCCAAAATCTCAAAATTTTCCCTTTTCTAGTCTGCTAGACTAATAAAGTGATTTTGTTAACCAAGTGATTATTAGCTTTTTCTTTCCGTTAATCAAAACTTCCAAATTCTTTTCAAGTTTTCAAGCAGCAAGAGAGACATTTATTTATTCTCGAATTTCACTAGCGAAATTTGACATCCAGCATAATATGCTATTATGCTTGAAACACCGACATGTACGGTAAAGTACGGTAATTTGTCTTCAGCAGTACGGTAATCCACGGCCACCTGGTCGGCAATGCTGCAGTTTAGGTATAAGAACGTCGGAAGAGAGGAACGTTAGTTTAGAAATTTAGTATTAAAATTCTCCGTGTCGTAGAAGGGCAATGCATCATGCTTGATGAGGCGTCTTCAAAAAAGCCCCAGTCGTTGACTATTGGGAACTGATGGATAAGGTGGAGGCGATGTCTACGTTCAGCCGCCTAGCTAGGACGCACTTCCTAGCAAACGCGCTTCGTGATAGC
Source organism: Nesidiocoris tenuis (assembly GCA_036186465.1). Lineage (NCBI taxonomy): Eukaryota > Metazoa > Arthropoda > Insecta > Hemiptera > Miridae > Nesidiocoris > Nesidiocoris tenuis. The sequence continues at coordinate 10,914,992 of AP028910.1, forward strand.
ATCCAAGATTCAGATCTCAAGTAAGCCACACTCAGTACCTACCTTAATAATATCCTTCCCAAGTAGATACAGCATGTACATAAACGTGACTTTCGCCATCTCCGGTCCTGTGAATCACTGAAACTGAACACAGTCGATTGTGAGCCCCACACAGTCTCTGTACCGGTATTCAGGAAAAATGTCTCGTTTCGCTGGTGATAAGAACGAAGCCCTCTTAGTGTACGCAGTGCTGGGTTTCCCCAACCTTTATGAATTCAAGTAGAAAGAAAAGCAGTAACAGTAGCAGTTACTGCTTTCAAACTGTTTCAATAACTGGTGTGCGTAGAGATAACACACAATACTTCCATATTTTGATACGTTCAATTTTGACATAAGGGTGATTCTCAAAAAAAAGGAACTTTCATGTTAATCGACCATAACTCGGGAACCAATCATCTGAGACTCGTGATTTTTTTCTCTATCTGTTCACTAGGCGGCCGCTGACGTAATCCAACCCAAAAAATAAGGGAGGGGGATATTGGAAGTTATTTATTGCTAATCAAACGTTCAAATGTTCAGTTCCGTGCCCTGTAGCAGTATACGTTTTCAAGATTCGAAAGGTGAGTATTGATTGAAATCAGCACATTTCCTTGAAAAAAAATCCTTGAATCGATTCAGAATTAGTTCTTCTTTATGTTTTGCAAGCTTATATCAACATTTCTTTCGAATTTAGTCGGCCACGGTACCTCAAACTTGTGTACATGATTTTGAGTTCAGTTCCATGGCTTCATCAAAAAAGTGTCCATTCGCATCGAGTATGAGGGACAAAAGCCGGGAAACTGCATCAGTAGTTGGCAAAACTGTTCGCCTCTATGGCCCTACAGCTGCACGGCGCTCACACCTCTCATTGCTCCGCCAGCGCTCCTGAGGTGAACGTGAACGCGTGGGTGTTTTTTCTCCATTCCTTTCCATGCCCCTATGGAATCAATTCTAATTCGACGCTCATGCTAATTTTTTTGCTTTCAACGCATTCTACTCGTCTGTTACCATTAAGAAAAATTCAATTTAGCACCTTAAATTATTTTTACAGTAGTATACAATGGATTGAAGAACGATTTTTCAGTTCCATGACCCAATCAAGTTCCTTCCCATGGCCCTATTGATAATGTGATGTGGCCGTGGGACCGACGGTAAGGACATGGGAGTGAAAAATCAGCAGTATCATTGCAGTTTTTTAGATTTTGATGGTTTTAAGTTGAATTGAAAATAGCGTACTTGATTGTTTAGTGATGTGAGAACCCCTTTATTATTTCAAGTTGTTTTATTCAGGAACTACGTCGATGGCTCCACCAAAATTGTTCACTCCAGCAGAAATAAAGGAGCGTAGAAGGCTCCGGAAAAAAGCCCGGAGGGAAAAAAATCAGAAACGACCCAGTCTTCCCATCTTATTGTGCATCAATGTGCCAGTGGTTTTATTATTAAAATTAAGTTATTTTATTCCTATGATGAGTTTGATCTCAACCGAGTGTTTAAATGTGATCTACTAACGAGTAACAATGTTAGAAAAAAGTTTGAAATTTTTCTGAGCAACAAAATTTTAAAAATTGACTCGACCCAAAAAGTTGCTTTTTTTTGAGAATCACCCATAAGGGTCGTTTCAAAATTTTGGTACATTTTGGGGTTCGGGATTGACGTGTTTAAAAAGTGGATGGAAAATGATTTTCCCCACATTTTTGGATTAACATATCAATAAGTAAGTAATCCCTGCCAGGGTGCCACTTGGGGAGTGTATACTTTTCAAGATATTGATTTTTGGAAAAACAACCATTCTAGGGAGGGGAGTTTTACGTCTAGGGAGGGTGTTGAGTGCAACGTACAACACATTGTGAGTACGTAATGAAACAGAAACTAAAACTCACAATGCAACAGGAACTCCGACGCATAACCAATCTCAAAGTCAAACTCACAATGAAACAGAAAGTCGAACTCATAATCAAACTCGAAGCCAAACTCACAATGAAACAGAATATCGATCTCCTACTTAAATCCGAAGTCAAACTCACACTGAAACGGAAACTCAAACTCATAGTCAACCTCGAAGTCAAACTCACAATGAAATAGAAACTTAAAGTCATCATAGGAATCGAAGTCAAACTCACAATGGAACAGGAACTGAACTGAAAATCGAAGTCAAACTCACAATGAATCTGAAATTCAAACCCAAAATCGAAATCTAAGTCAAACTCACAATGAATCACAAACTCAAACTCGAGGTCAAACTCACAATGAAATAGAAACTCAAAGTCATAATCAAACTCGAAGTCAAACTCAAGTTAAAACAGAAACTCGATCATAGGTGAACTCGAAGTCAAACCCGCAATGAAACTGTAAGTCGAACTCATACTTACACCTTGAGATTGACTTCGATTCCGATTATGATTTTGAATTTCTATTTCAATGTGAGTTCGACTTCGAGTTCAAGTATGAGATCAATTTTCTGTTTCATTGGAGTTTGACTTCGAGTTTGACTATGAGTTTGAGTTTGACTTCGAATTCGATTAAGAGTTTGAGTTTCAGATTCATTGTGAGTTTGACTTCGATTTTCAGTTTCAGTTCCATTGTGAGTTTGACTTCGAGTTTGAATATGAGTTTGACTTCGATTCTGATTATGAGTTTGAGTTTCTGTTTCATTGTGAGTTTGACTTCGATTTTGATTATGAGTTTTTGTTTCTGTTTCAATGTGAGTTTGACTTCGATTTCGATTATGAGTTTGAGTTTCAGTTCAATTGTGAGTTTGACTTCGAGTTTGAATATGAGTTTGACTTCGATTTCGATTATGAGTTTGAGTTTTTGTTTCTTCGTGAGTTTGACTTCGATTTCGATTATGAGTTTTAGTTTCTGTTTCAATGTGAGTTTGACTTCGATTTCGATTATGAGTTTGAGTTTTTGTTTCATCGTGAGTTTGACTTTGATTTCGATTATGAGTTTGAGTTTCTGTTTCATTGTGAGTTTGACTTCGATTTCGATTATTTCTTGTACTTCATCCTTTCCTTCTCCCTCTCAAGAGCCAAAAGCTGCGGGTCTGATTTGATTCTTTCCCTTCTGGCTCGAGCCAGTGCAGCCTTCTTCTGCTTCCTCTGGATCGGAGTCAATTTTCTCCTCGGAGCCTGTGGCATGAACGGAAATTCAGAAAAAGTATGAATTTTAGAGAACATTTTCCAAATTCGAGCGAACGCAATAGCTTAATTTTCGTCGAAAATTCGCGTTAGAAGATCAACGAAATGCGAAATTGGAATGCATATGAGTGGGGAATATCATGTTGACATCAGAATGCAGCGGTCGGTGGTTGAACTTCTCGTGCAACTCTCTCCATAGCATGATTACACACTCCCTAGACAACTGAATTTTACCACATTGTCTAGGGAGGGAAAATCTAGGGAGGGTGTTTTCCAGACTCATTATGGCGCCGAGGCTACCTCACCGTCTTTTAGATTTCATTCGAATTATTTTTCAATTCACTACAAAAGAACACACACAGTATGAAAAGAAACGAAAGTATATTACTCACCATGATTATTTTGATGTGGGCGAGGTAGGGTGCACCTTGGTGACCACGCACAAACTTTCCGAACTTTTAACTGAGCTCCCGGTTCTGTGACTACTGATAAAAATCGGAAAAAAACTCCCCAGAGTAGCCAACATGACAGCGTAACTCGGCAATGGGTTCAAAGTGAAAAAATCTGTCCTGTCTTCTTCCGGCGGGTATTTCAAACTGTTGTCTAGGGAGGGTGTAAAAATCTGGTGACAAGTATAAATATTGTTGCTACAGCTACTGTGCGCCATCAATGGTGTTCTTTTTCCATTTATTGCAAGCACAGGTATGTATAAACCAAGATTTGGAGCCCAATTTTTTTTTAAATCAAGAAGCCTACTGTTTAGTAACTGCCAAAGTAGTCAACCTACCCCAAGTGACATGTCCAGGGAGGGAGTTTTTGCATATAAATACGTAAGTTTCATACATAAGCATAATTTATTTAGGCACCAAATCCAGTGGTCCGCATTCCCATCTTAAAGTCCTATTGCATAAAAAAAAACCAGATCTGTAGGTATCATAGTTTGGTCAGAAACCTAAAGTGACACGAATTGTACCAAAATTTTGAAACGACCCATAATTTGATCATATTTTGTCTTCAAAAGGGTGTTTTGGTCAATAACATAAAAAACTCACTATTCAAGTTTTAAAACTCGCTGAAAATCAATAATAAAAAATATCACCGTATTCTGCTAGGTAAAACATAGATTTTAAGCACAATAAGGCTCGAATCGGTTCATTATTGTGGCCAAGAGAAAATAAAATTTTTATTTTAATAGAATTTTAATATTTTTCTATTTAATAGAAAACACTGAAAGTGCTAATATATCGGAAGTACTGTGAGTTGTTCGAATTCCGGTTCAACAGGGTGATAGGTCTTGCCAAGACAAACATCCCAGTTTAAGAAGTATGAAAAAAAGGTTGAGAATTGAGGAAGCTCTGGCCATTTTTGTAAATGACCACAGACGGACCCACATACCCTTGTTCAGGAAGTGATTCTGAGGGAAGTGTGTGAGTAAAAATTTTTTCTGAAGCTCCGATCCGATTCTAGGACGATTGCAATACTTCCATTTACTCCGTAATTTGGAAGTAAAACCAGTGGTAAAACACCTGATATTTTCTTACGTTGTTTGACAAACTGTTTGAGAAACACTTCAAAAATTTTCATGATTTTTGAGTTATAGTTTCGAATTCAGAATCCTAAAATTATCCTCTGGGTGTGACTGGGTTGAGCCAATTGCTATTGAACGACTGAATTCACTGCTTTAACCTTCAATATCTTTTTCAGGGCTGTGAAATATCTCGTTTCGTCGAGGCATGCTGATGCAAACTACTTTTTGGAAGATTTGGGGGTCACCCCGCTGCACATTGCTGCTGGTGCTGGCGACGAAGACACAAGCCTTGAAATGGTGAAAGTATGCATTGCCAATGGTGGAAATCCGAACGTCAGGTTAATTATTGTTCTCTATATTATTATATTGAAATTGGTTTCAATGTTGGTTGAAGATTACTTTTGGTAATTGAGAAATTTTACATTCAATTTCATGATTTGATGTTTGTGTGCACGGTTACGTGTATAGGTACTTGAATAAGTATAGGAATGTAATCCAATCTCATGAATTTGTACTGAGCTATCTATAAAATAATGTTTGACTAGTTTTCATCATAGGTAGGTAACTAGTAGTGCCTGACAATATTAAGCCTTGGACGGAATATGCATCGAATAAGGGAAGGGAGCCAAGTGAGTAATAAATTCCTGTGCAAGAATTTGCAGCTTTTTCGTCATTATTTCAATGTTCAAGAGCCATTTTACTGAGGCTAATATATAAGTCGAAAACACAAAAAACTTTAAAACAAAAAAAATGTACTTTTTGTGAGGCTCACAAAAAATTTTATGGAACGAAAATGGTTGCAAATGAGCTGAAAAGACCCTTTTAAGGAAGACCATCTTGATAATGAAAATCCTGTATGAACAATGAAGTATTGTCAAATAGGGTTTGCTTCAACCTGGGATTCTATTCATACTTCAACAATTGCAGGTGTTCGGAGGGAATGACGCCGCTGCATGTTGCGGCAGTTTGGGGGCGCAGGAGAGTTCTGCAGTTTCTGATCGAAGCTGGTGGTGATCCTAATCAGATCGATAGTGATGGCTACTCAGCCTTTGACTACCTGATCGAATCCGTTACTGCCTCCAAAGATATTGGCCTGATCAGTAACAACAGTTTGTCAAGTGAGTCAACTACACACAAATACCACATAAAATACTACTAGGCAAATTGCTCAGGTTTGGTCCTAAATCAGATTCTAAACGTTTGAATAATGCATAATTATCAGTAAATTGGCTATTCAAAATTTTGAATTTTAATTTTTTGCACAGAGACTCAACCAGATTAATGGCTGTGTTCCCTTCATTCCAGAGGGTCTCTCTCCCCCCATCTTCAAAATGTTTACTACAATTAATTTTATAATGAATTCATTTTTTCTAGTTGGAAGACCTACGGAACTACCGGTTCGGACAACCAGTGATGAGGCAAGTACCACCTTTTTCTTGGGCCTCATTTTAGCAATTAGTGAAGGTATGATTACGATAACTTCACTGGCAGACTTATTAGCCCTAAAACTTCATTATCATTTCTTTTTTTCATCATTGCTCCCAAACAGGTGATTGTGAGGTGCTTGACCTGGGGTGAAGAAGGTGGGCGGGAATAAAGATGGGTCACACTTTCCTGATTTTGAGTAAATCCTATTGCAATGTTCCAAGCCTTTTATGACTGATGGAGTAACCAGTAAAAAACCGATTACATAGGCACAATATTTGGAAATAATGTACCAATAAATTCTTGGCTCTTCTAGAAGGGAATCTACCGAGTTGTTTTTAAGTATGACCAAGAAAACCAAAAAATCGTGTTTATTTCCCCTCGAATAAAATTATAGTTCAAAAGAGATGTTCCAAAGACGGCTAAGGTTTTGATCCTTTTCCCTACAGTTTGATCACATCTACCAAAAGACGACGAGTGGAGGGGCCTGGGGTTTATCTTCATTACGTCCATATTTACAGAGTGAATGGAAGTATTGGAATTTTCCTAAAATCGATAATTGGAACGGAGCTTCAGAAAAAACTTTTACTTAAAAACATTTACTCAGAATCACTTCCCAAACAAGTGTGGGTGTGTCCGTCTGTGGTCATTTACAAAAATGGCCAGAGCTCCCTCAATTCTCAACCTTTTTTTCCTAGTTCTTGAACTGAAATGTTTGTCTCGGCAAGACCTAACACCCTGTTGAACCAGAATTTGAATAACTCACAGTACTTCCGATATATTTGCATTTTAGTGTTTTCTATTTTATTTTTTTCCGGCCACAAAAATGAACCGATTTGAGCGTTTTTGGTCTTAAAATCGTTGTTTTACCTTGCTGAATATGTGGATATTTTTTATATTCGGATAACTTGGCGTAGTTTTATTTTATGCAAGTTTTAAAATTTGCATAGGGAGGTTTCGATATTTTTGACCTAAACACCCTTAAAAGCTGTCAAACTATGATGAAATTGTGTCACACCTATATGTTTCATAATATGGAAGTATTGTTTGTTAAATACGCACCACTGGTTTTGAAGATAAATTTGATTATAAGGAATTATTATCATTATTAACCTTTTCACCTAGGGCATGTCCATAAATTCATTTTATTAATTGAATATCCATTATTCTCTGAACAAAATTTTCCATGGATAGGTTCACACAGAAATTCGTAGCATGAATTTCCAAGAAACTGCTTATTCGGAGAACAATGGCTATTCAATCTGAATTGATGAACCCATCCTTGGTAAACAAAAGTAGTTGAATAAACACATTCACTCATTACAAAACAATTCGATCGCAATAACCTCGCAGAACAAAAAACAGTGCACATACACAAATGTTTCAGTCGACAGTGTGAAACATGTGCTTTATGTACTGTAAAACCTGACAACCTGAGCTGATAACGTAAGTGATTTTCCACCCTCAGAAAGCTGCATTTGGTGAACGATCATCCCTGGCTGCCTATAACGATTCAGCTCGTAGTGAATTTAACAAGGCATTCCTGACGGAGGATTCATCTAGTTTGGATTTTACTTTGTGCATTGACCAATTTCTACCGGTCGAATCTCAGAGCGAGCAATCGTTCGTCAGTTGCTCCACTCCATCGGATTTGCCACTCGAAGCCAAAGAATCCTCAATTCCTTCGATGCCAATAGATGTGGTTGATTCCACTGATAATTCTTCCAGCAGTGCCTGGATGTACACGCATCAACAGACCAACCAGCTCAATTCACGAAATGGCTCTCGTCCACGGCTTGACCAACTTCCTTGGCTGCCGACTGGAGCATTGCTGACTGCAGGAGATAGGTAAGTTTCTTAACATCGATCGCTTGCTTCACGTTTACTTACTCAAATTAACTCCAATGACCTGGAAGGTTCAGGCACTGGTTCGTTATTTGTTAGGTTGGGGTTCACTGCTCCTGTGCTCACTGCTCACTGCTGGTGAGGTTCCTGCTCACTGCTCACGGCTCTTGCTACCACTGCTGTGTATGCTGATAATAATTTCTGTGATATCAATTATTTAACCCTTCAAAACTCCTTGATTGATCAGAAGAACAAATAAATTGCTGTTGCACACCATTGACCTCCAATTGGAAAATGAAAAATTTATCACATCTAATGTACCAATTCTAATGAAACACCCCAGTGTAAAAACCAAAAAACAAATGTAAATGATGGTCTAATTGTGTTAACTCATTGGGTATCACAAGGAGTGGGTTTAGTTCTCCAAATTCTATTTTTTCCAGAAACCCCGAATACCCAAGATGACATAAATCATAAGGCTATGGGCCAAATTTTCCATGCCACCTACGGGAATCGAACCCACAACTCCCGGGTATGGCCTGCAGCTAGACAGACGCGCTAGCCTCTAGACCAACCCGTGAGCCCTGAAAATGAAAGTTTTTGTTTTTTTGTTTCAGTGCCAAACCATCCTCTACTGGAGAAACACCGCATCAACCTGGAGATATCTCTGGAGGTAGATGAATGTTTCTTGAAACTCTGCAATGTTACCATTTGATAATCGCAGTTCTAATGGTCGCAGGCTAGTAGGGAAGCTGGTGAGGGCGCACTTAATTATTGTTCTCCAATTTTTATGGAACGCACATTAAATTGAGTAGAATTTTTGAATTGTTTTTTAAATGGGAGATGAGACTCATAATAGCAAAACCAGTGGTGCTTCAACTACGTGTGCATATACAGAATTTGTGATTTGTCGTTGCCTGCTAATAGTTTTGTTCTCAATCTAGACGTCTTTCCGAGATCCTGTCAACAAATGAAGCATGAAACCTGCAAAAGGGCCTAAGTGCCATTTTTTCAAAACCCGGGTTTTTGCGGTTTTAGGTCCTATGTTCACTTCCACAAACAGGCTTAAGTGCCAACGTAGTTGCACGCCGAAAATCTTGATTATTTTCAGTCCTTATTCGTTTGATGATAATAAGGATGGAAGGGAATGCGGTCTTGAACATCGTCTGAACATTATTTTTGAACTTTCGATTTGTGGGCAGTGGTTTAAGGGAAAAGCACCAATAGCGGACATGACAACAGTAGTGGACACTTGGGTTAAAAATCGATAAAATAAGGGTTTGAGACAACTTGGGGGGTTCTTTTTTTTGTGCCACAACTATTCAAGATTAGGCACAACAAAGAAGAACCCCCCAAGTTGTCTCAAACCCTTATTTTATCGATTTTTAACCCAAGTGTCCACTACTGTTGTCATGTCCGCTATTGGTGCTTTTCCCCTAATGCAATTTTCAACAGACAGTTTTTTGTTTCTCCTGTAAAATTTTACCGGACGGCACTTAGGCCCTTTTGCAGGTTTCATGCTTCAAATATCATTTTCCTCCTTTAAGGGCAGGTTCAAATTCCTCCTAAAATCGTATTGAAGCTTCAGAAAAATCTTTCATGTATACTCTTTTACTCACAAGTATCTTTGTGGTCTGTGGTCATGTTCAAAAATCACCATAGCTGTGTAATTATCAACTTTTTTTTCAAATTTCTTGAACTGAGTTTGTCTCGTCAAACCGTAGGTATTACCTTGTTCAACCCGACTTTGAATTACTCACAACACTTCCAACATGCTTGCACTTTAGTGTTTTCTATTTTTTTTTCTGGCCACAAAAATGAACCAATTTGAGCGTTCTTGGTCTTTAAACCTTTTTCAAATTTCAAAATATGTGAATATTTTTCAAATTCTGGCATTTAAAACGTATTTTGATTTTAGGCTGGTTTTAAAATTTGTGTAGTGTGGTTTTCACATTTTTGACAATTCTAGCCACCAAATCGGTCAAAATCGAACTGCGTTGGTTGAAAATTTGCGTATCAAATTATGGAAGTATCTATTGTGTGTTATATACGCAATACTGGTTTTTTTCATCAATTACTTCTTTTATGCATTTTGCTGGTGACGGCCCTCTGGACCTATAGCCTTTTCAGTGGGCGCACGTATCATGCAGGCTGCAAGGTTTCCTTGATTTTGTTAGATTCATAGAATTAATGAGTACTAATTAATGAGTATTAATGAGAATTAACGAGCACTGATATTTGAACCAAATTTCGCTCTTTTACCTTTGATTATTTTAAGTAAAAAAATATCGATTCAGTTTACCCATTAATGGAATGGCTACTTTAGGCGTTTGAGTTCATGAATTGTAATACTCAAATATTGGAGTTGTACCTAAGTCAAAAATTTCTATCAAGGGACCTACTCGACCAATTAGGCACACATCTTGTTTTCAACATAGTGAGCAAAAATCTACCCTTATGCTCGGACGCACGCTGTGTGAATAATAAACCCCCGTGAAAGCATTTGCTATGTTCCTGTCTGTGGGAACATTTCTGAACTTGGTTAGAGAAATATAAACTGATTTCTGTGCGATTATATTTAAATCCCAGATGAACGAACGTTTATTATACATTAATTTCAGGCTCGTATTCGTCTTGTCCTACCGAACGACTGAAGTATCTCCTTCACGAAAATAATCTAGTCCACGGCCCAATTTTGAAGAGCACGAAACGGGTGTACCTCTACCAACTGAAAAAGTTGAAACAAGGGCGGCCCTGTGGCATTCTTAATAATGTTCCTCTCGGTAAGCCCTTGAATACGGTCAATGCAAGTTCAGATTCTTTGAGACCGCTACGACATCGCTTTGTGGGATCAATGTGCTGTCTACTACTACTCATTAATTTTTGTACTTTTGTAGATTACAATGATGTCATCCTAGCGACAATGAACGGTAAACTTCTTAGCTGTATTGAAAAATGGACACCTCTTGAGGCTCTCTTAGTCGACCAAATAAGAAATGCTGCCCTCGCCGGAAACAAGTTTGACTCGACAAAACAGTACTTCACCTATCTGCTACTTGACCCTTCGGCTACGAAGAAAATCTCTAATTATCGTCTAAATGAGACAGATTTATGCAGCTCTTGGGAGAGTTTCCTCAAGTCAGTTTTTTACATTGGTAAAGGAAAAAACTCGCGGCCGTTGGACCATCTTCTTGACGCGATGAAACACGACAAATCATCCCCTTCGGAAAAGGTTTTATACTCATGCTCTTCATTTGATGCCATTGAATGAACACCACAATGATATTGGCTAGTATGCATAAAATGGAAGCTGATGCTTGAAGTAGAAAGTAGAAGTAAATGCTTTACCTCGTGCTTCAAGTAAAAGCACTGCCTCCTAATTGTATGCAAAAAAATGTAGGATCTGCTACGAAGCAGATGCTAAGGGAAGGTAGTAAGAACTCCACCTGTGGATGCCGTCACGTACGCCACCCCCCACCCCCTTCATTGGAACTCCGGTGAATCACAGTCGCGTGTTGTTTGGTTCCGTTTTCGGTACCCCGCATGAATCTGTATACCGCACTGTTTCTCCAAATGCGAGAATCATGAACAGATCCAGGCCAACGTATATCGACACTGGTGAATCTCTCAGCACCATCACATGTTGCTTGTACATTAATGCTAGCCACGCCTTTTCTATTCACATATTCATCCCCGTGAATTTTAGGTTTAATTATTTTAATTTGGGTGCAATCGAGGGCACCGATAGCAAAAGGAAATGATTTCGACAGTTGCCACACCTGTCGACTTTCTTCTATTGCTTCCTGATTTCTCGGAAACGTAATCCATAAATCTGCCTTTTCTACGATCTTATTTGAGACGAATTCCACTGTACGAGAAACGGTGCTCTGGTGCACCCCTACGTCTTCTCCCACTCCAACCTGGAATCCTGGAATCTGCCAAGTATCTGAGGAAAGTTTTCATTTTTTGTTCAAGCGAAAGCGCCCCACCTCTAGTTTCGATTTCTGGGCCCAAAAAGTGATCGCTTATCCACTTCACGTTTTCTTCTTCAAACCGGAATAACTTTTTAAGCTCACTCACTCTGCACGACCTCCGTTCTTTATAAACTTTAGCACTACGCACTTGCATGAATGCGGCCATTCTGGGCGGCTTCCACTTGCAGACTGAGGACCGTAGTCTGCTCTGGACCATGCTGCGATTTTTCGAAGCATTACCTTCACCAAATACTTTTTATGCATACAATGTGGAGTCGATGCTACAGCACCTGCACCATTTACTTCACTTCGGAGTAAACTGTGGTAGCAAGTGCTATAGCAATTACTTTTTATGCATAGAAATCGAAGCATTTACTGTAGTATTGAAGCATCTACTGGAGGAAAAGCATATGCTTCTTCTTTATGCATACTAGCCATTGTCTCAAGCTTACGAGCTGTACCAGCCATGTACAACCTAGTTGTCTTTGGACTGTGGAATGCAAAATTCATGTAAAATATTGGGGCTGACAGGAAGTCATTAAGGGGGTGTGAGGCGGGTGGAGTAGAATTGATCAAATTTTCGAACGTGCGATTCCGATGAAGTTCCGCATTTTGCATACTGACTTCAAAGTTTATAACGTTTATAATACAACATAGGTGCCTTTACATGATTCTGTTGGTACCTTATTCTCATGTTATTTTCTTGGAAACCCCGAAAAAAAATGTTAATCTACTTAAATTTTTGATCTACTTTGCTTAATCTTACTTACTTATCAGCGTTTTGTGTTTTATATTTTTCTTTTTCTTTTTTAGATTGCCAAGATAAAAGACATATGGTCTCGTGGGCTTGGCGTCATTTGTGTGACTGTCTTCAAGAATATCCCCGAGTTGGAAGCTCTGACTAGAGAAGCTTGCATGATCAACGCTTTGTCAATTGGCAAGCTAACGAACGTGGTGAGCGGCAACACAATGCATCTCCAAGGTTGGAGCCTCAAAAGTAAACGTCAACTTGGTGTTGTATTATTGTACAGAGCAATGATGACGCTCATTGCTGAAGGCGAAAGACAAATCTTTCCTAATGACCTGCAAAAGCTGGTCAGATGATCGAGTTGATCGTTGCAATTCCAACGTTAACTTTGCCGACCATGGCAAAGGTAGAAAATTTATCGCTTCAGCAACAACGAGGCTGCTACTGCTGTAGAGCTCATGAATTTTTATAGTTATACCAAAGTCATCACTGTACTTTCCGTGTAAATAGCTACAAATTGATTAGAGTCATATTTTTCTAAATGTAATGCATTGATCTCATAATTTTGTAAACGTTAGGAAAAATCACTGTGTGACTTTTACTTAGTTTTTTGTTTCAAAGTTTAAGACGACATCCCTATAGGATCTCCCCCACTTTGCTTGATTGAATGACAAGTATTCGCGTTGCCCCCGATGGTGTTCCGGAAAATGGGAATCCATGATGGGCAACCAGCATCCGAATTACAGAAAATCCCTTGCATGGGCTTCCCCATTGTTTTTATTGACTGCTATCAGGAATGGGTCCATCTTACTGTCTGACTTTCTTCTCTAAAGATCTGTTGATATCAGAGTGAACGTATGCTCAAATGGAGCTTTGCATGAATTGATATTACTATACTGCTATTCGTTCTTGGTCGAGTTGCGGGTAGGCCTCATCAATTGTTTACAAACCAAGATTTTAATTCTTGAGTTGTTGGGTGTCTTGACCTGACCATAGCAGACCGCCGCCTTTGCTGCTAAGTAGTTCCTTCATCTGTGTAGCCCAGTCTAGTTCATCTGACGGAAAGCTGTCTGAAAGGGCAATAAAGCTGTCGAGGCATAATCTAGGCTGCCTATGTCCTTTGAATGCTAACATGACTTCACTGGATGGGTATTAGGGTGTATTGAAATGTTGGCTGAAAAATTAAATTTCAGAATTTTTATTTTCCTGATCTCACAATAGTTGTGAAGTAGTTTTGTAAGGTTACTGTGCAAATTTCAGCCGCCTGAGACTTTATCTTGAGGTGGCCCACTTGATGGAAAGAAGTCCAGTTTGGTGTCAAAACTGGGACAGTCGTTTCTTGAATGGATTCGATTCGGATGAAGCCCATCTCTAGCCTCATGCCCACATACTGATGCTGGGGCTTCAGTTACAAGCTTTATGACATAAAGCTGTGTCTTTCCACAGCCTGTGTGTGACCAGGTAAATCAGAAATCTCCAGTTTAGACCGAAAAGCCGGTTCTCTATGGAGGTACTCCGTATCGATGGCAGTATTCCTGAATTATTCGCCTCCGAAATTCGCAGTAGGTCATATTTGACTTGGAAATTCTTTTTTTCAACAACCACGCATTTTGGCAAGCGGCATCAAGTCCAAAATGGTACAGGGGGTCCCGCCATTTCTTCCCCCTTCAGAGAAACCCTCTCTGCACCCAGGAATATATTTGAGCTCCAAGTAGCCTGTAAGGAGTAGCACTCCAATGAATACCTTCATTTCAGCCACAGTCACATGTAGACTTGAGTTACACTGGAGAGCGTGAAGGTTTGACATCTCCATGATGAGGGATACATCTGAAAACATCTTTTCAAAACAGTCGACACAGGAGAGATCATCCAAATCAGGTTCAGCAACATTTCCTCGACGTCTCCTTTTCCCACTCGCTTGGAAAAACAACCTTCTTCACCGACCCACTTGTGGATAGTTTTTTTTTTTTTTTTCAATGCATGAGGTCTTCAGATGATTTTTTTCTCTTCTGCGGATAGCTTCTCATTATTGATTCCATCATCACATATTGGTTCTCTGAAAATGGGTTTTCTCTTGCGCACATGAGGATTTTTTTTGCCAGGAGGTTCTGACTGCTGGCTGGTCGAGGGCACGTTGACATGGGTAGAATCATCGCCTGCATCCAGAGGAGGCAGCAGCGACAAAATAGGCGATATTGAGTGGTTGGCTCGATACGACTTCCACCTCCGTTCGCAAAATGCTTGGAGGCAGACTGTTCTTGTCACACAGTAGGTGCCGTCCGGCGTTGGAGGGTTAAAAGTAGTTTACTAGGCACTGGAGTGTCTTTTTTCTGCTGAAGATAATCATGTTGAGAATCTTCCTTTTGGCTTTTTGAATGCTCTCGTCTTCATGAGGTAGTTCAGAATAATAAAGGCGACAGTCTTCAGGTAAGTTGAGTTTTTAGTCGGTACAAATCACTTTTTAAAAACGTTTATTTGACATGAATTTTCCACTGACAATAGGAACGGGTGTGAACTTGGCGCACAAGGCTGCTGATAGAAGACTGACTGACGACCTCTGAAGGCGGATTGCTTTTATACAAATGAATTTGGCTTCGTCAGCATTAGGGTCAAGTGGGGTAATTATGAACAAATTGCAACAATTTTACAAACTGACAGCTCTCAGAAGTACCTAGTCCATGTAAAAACCTGGAAACCTCTCTAAAACAATCGGTTTACATCCCATATACACTGTGAGACAGTTTTTTAATTTTTTTGACTGCTGTATGGTCTTTGAAAACCACTGTTCATAATTACCCCATAGGGTATGGGGTAATTATGAACAGCGATTTTGACGTTTAAAAGAGGTGTTCAAAAGGTTACATTTGATTCATTTCACACTGCTACATGTGACAGATAGCACGAACGTGTTACACTAGGCGTATGAGATGTAAAAGACGATGTTCATAATTACCCCATAGCATAGTTCACAATTACCCCAAGATCCAAATAAATCAAGTCAATATACTTACATACTCCCAAAATATCATAATTCAAACGAAAATCACCTAGTTTGTACCATTTCATTGCTAAAAATGGACGAGAAGTGCAAAAAACTCTCAGAAAAAAATGTTCATAATTACCCCATACCCAAAAAAGTATGGGTTAATTATGAACACCCTCTGTAAGTCACTGAGAACGAGATATGGCAAAACTTGAGTGAAATCCTGTTGAAGAAACAATTAACGCATGTAAAAATATTGAAAACAATAACTTAACACAATTTTTTCAGCCAGAAGAGGGAAGAACCTCAAACACTAAAAAACTGTTTCACAAACTTTTTAATAAGGTTTTTGATAAACACGTAAATGGCGTCATCGACGTTGCCAAATTGGAGAAAAAAAAGTCGTAACCTATCAATGAGAGAATGAACATTCGATTGCTACATCTTTTTGATTTTTCCATTGCTCACAGGAGCGCAAACATACTTTGTTCTTAATTACCCCACGTGACCCTATGTGGGTGAAGCAGGGTAAATGGCGGGAATATTAGTTATACTTAACTCCCCCCCCAGACAAATTTTGGGGGTGCAAGAAGCAAACACAAAATTTGGAAGATAGGAATAAAGTGCATAATGAGCTAAAGGTTTGATACAAAATAATATAGTGACATCACAATGGAGTTCAATTTTACATTAAATGTAAAATTCTAAATTTTAGAATAGAATACAATTGTCAGTGGTTATTGTTTTCAAAGATATTTGATACAGCTGTGAATGACATAAATTGGATAGAGTTAAAGTAAGTAAACAGAAGCATAAACATCCAGAAAAAATGTATCCTACTCCAACTGGTGAGTGAAAGGTTACGAGTAAACAAAATTTAAGAGATTACTAATTAGTACTTATTTAAATTGACATTTCGCCACTTGGGCGGTAGAAAAGGATTGGCGATACTTATGGTATCGCCATGGTAGTTGTAGTTGTAGTTGGTAGTTTAGGCCCGTAGCTCCTAAAAAATCATACTGTTCAGTTTCAGGAGCTTGGTTTGCGACATTATAAACTGTGAAATTATGTACTTCTAATTTCATCTTTAGTAGCAAACACTGGCTTGAATGCGAGGAACTAATTTATTATTAATCATAATTATTTATTTCATTAATGCTGCAACTCATCGTAGAAACTATGAAAGTCAGCAGGGATTCCGAGTTTCAGCTGCTGCAAGTGATTCTACTTGTCTGGTTTTATTTTTAGTGAAGAGAGTTTAGTCTTAAAGTAGGTGAATCACAGATCCAGGAGGTGATTGCTTCTCCAGCTTCCTCTTCTCAAAGCAAGTCCAGTCCTGATCAAATTGTAGTTTGTAAAACATATCCCCAGAAGGAACGGATTTGGGTGCGCAGATGTCTGTCACAGTCGGGTCCCCAGTTTTGTAGCCTGGTCGAATTAAAGAGAGACGTCCAACTGTTGCAAAATTTCTGAAGAAAGTGTGGTCCAAATATTTGCAACACGTAACTTTGCATCACTTCCAACTTGTGAATATGCAGTCTCATATTGTTCAGGAGTAGTGATCACGGTGATGTTTTTGAGAATCCTCTCAGCTCTCCCAAAGACACGATCTGCCGGGAGGAATCTGTGCCTTCTAACAGGGAACGTCAACTGGACTGACTGGACGTGGGAAGGGGATTCATCGTCACCAGACAACTGCTGACATGGAACTGAAGGGGAGATCCTTGTCCAAGCATAGGTTGGTGGAGGGGAGCCCACTCACACTCTACTCCCCGCCCATTTTCAAATAGCAAGACGTAAAAAATATGTAACGATTCCATTTCAGGGTTAAGGTAATCAATGTCGTTAGTTGACTGTGATCTGAGGGCATAGCGTACAGTTAGTAGAATAGTCGTGTAAGAATCTAATTGGAGGGAGGATACAGGCTGTAAAAGTATAACCTCAAAATTGTCAGGTTTTAGGATCGGAATATCTAAGAAATATACTTTTTCTCCTATATAATATATAGGATATAATGCTATACAATGATATTATCCTATATAATGATATCATCATTGAATTTTGATGTGACTTTGTCGTGTTTCCGAATGGCTGCTAATTGATTCAGTAATTCGTCTGTCTGGTGATTGTGAGTATGGTAGAAGTCAGTTTTCTTAGCTGGTCCTAGCTTGATAGGTATCTGCCTCAAGTTGGTAGTTATGTTTAAAATTTTCAGTTCGTAAGTCCAATGTACTAAAGTGTCGAGAATGGCGAGAATAAGAGAGGGGTAATGTCGTGCACCTAACTTTGGAAGTCTTCAGTTGGGGGGGAGAGTGGTAAAACTTCAAATGAATATTGACTTAGGTTGTTGTACCCTTATTGATATTTATCAATCAGACTTGGTTTCGTCTTGAGATCACAAAATAGCTTTGCATAGGTCACAAAGCCCATCGTCTGGTCCCCCCATGGAACACAACAACTGGCAGGTGTGGTTGCATTGCTCGCAAGTCCACATTGGTGAATTATTTTCTTCTTTGTGGCATATAATGCACAAGTCTTCAACTTTGGACGAAGACATAAATTGTTCGATACCGTCGTTGTTGGTGTCATCAACTCACTATGTTAGTTTCTGAGATATCGCCCCAGTCATTGCTGTCGCTGCTCTCTCTCTTCTGGTCCTTTAGCGCTTCACTTTCTTGTTCTGAGGCTCTCTATTTTTTCGCAAACCCCACTTCTCTTCTTGGACTTCTGAGCCCCAGCACTCGAAGATGGCCGTTCGAAATCTAGCTGAATTCGGCACTTGGGTTTTTTGGAAGGTTTTTGCTCCCCTTTTCGATTCTTTTTTGACGTTTTGCTATCAGAGCCACTTTCCTCGCCGTTGCAGTTAGGATTTCTGACATATTTTTGTCGGGCATTTTGTTTTTTTTGAGCTGGTCCTGGAATAGGGAGCAATCCATCAAGTGCTGGGTTGACAGTGGGACTTGTCTCGAGATTTTGGTCAACTGGACTTGTCCCAGGATTGTGGACTTGTGCTTGGTTGAAAGGTGGGTTTTTTTCGCCATTCATGTCATCAACGACAACATTGGGTGAAAACCCACTTGAATTGAGGGTGTCCGCAGCCTTGAAGTCTTCATCGGTAAAAATTTCTCTGTTGAAATTTCTGATTTTGAATCTGAATTTGAGCTGTGTTTGATCTGACAGCAGATGTCAAGTCATTATTGCTTGATTGAAGCGCATCTAGCCTTGGAGTTATGCTGTTGATTTTTTCATCCAAGTTCGAGGGTCGGAGAAATTGATTTTTAAAAAAGTATGCGTATTTTGTACGATTGGTTCCCTGTGGCCAGCTGGTGCGATCCCAACGGTCCCTTTTTTCAAATGAATTTTCGCCATTCTGATGACCAGCCGTGCCTAGCCTGGCCTCGTCCCTGATTCGAAATCTCTTATTAACGCAACTTTAACGTACCCCTATTCTGATCAAGCGTAATTCTGCTTCAAAGAACCAAGTAAATTTAATGCTAAAACGGATGCTAAGTTGTGGATCGAACTAACTGCATTGGACTACCGGCAACATGCAGACTTGCAGCAAGACCTGGGCCCAGGTAAAAACGCGCTTCATCTGGATAAGCGAAGAGAAGAATTATTTACTTGGTAAACTAACACTTTGCCACCCAACGTCCACTAAACACACACAGTCCACTAAATTCAACATTTGTACCACTTGTACTCCTAACCCCAATTGGCTTCATCAGCATTATAATTTCTAACGTTTTGGTTGAAACGGAGAGAGTGAACAGAACATTTTGGTCCTTCGGGCCGGATTTGTTTTTGCTAAACTCAGCAGATGGGTTAAGTGTTGCCTGTTTAACTCGCAATACCTTCTCGTAAATAGATGATATATTGTTCGATTAGCTATGTTCCGCTCGACATATATAAACTTCAAGTTCAGATCCATAAACGTATTAAGGTCGCGAGCGTCAGTGGCAGGTGGATGGTAAGGTAATGTGCCTGGACTGCCTATTATTACATCAAGGTCATTCGTTTCTGTTTTGTAGCCATCATGATTACATATGGGTATCCGGTGTTTCAAAGATAGTGCGAAGTGTTGTGTTGGTGATTCTACTAGAAGAACCTTAGGAGACAGTTTTGAAGATGTGATATTTGCATACCCTTCGAAGACTTTACTGTAATAATTTGCACCACATGGAGAAAATTCCAATGGTAGAGACCATGTCGCAGATCCTTCCTCTCCTAACATACATCCAGAATGTTTATAGGTACAAGGGAAACCGTCTCTAGTTTGTAAAGTTCCTGTATCGAACCGTAGAGTGGCTGTTTCTTTCCAGAGTCTAATTTTGTACTCGCTTGATCTGATTGAATTTTCATACATGTGACCATTAGCTGAAAAAGTAGTTCCCTTGCAATTTCCGTCGGCATCAATATGGCCTAAATCAGTAAACCTTCTTTTCGTAACAGCATTCATTTTCAACCCATCTATTATTACCCCTCTGGATGTTATATAGACTTTTATATAGAAGTTTTTCGGACTTATAACCTGGACATATACAAGATCCTGCTTAACATGATCATATCAGAGATCACAAGATGACACGTGGTGTAGTGCGATAGGAGTGATCGATGTATTTTGATGAGCACAGTCATATCCAGTCAATCACCAGCTTTCAGATACACAAAACAAGAAGACTGATAACACGATTAACAGAGCTTATAATTTCTAACGTTTTGGTTGAAACGGAGAGAGTGAACAGAACAATGCTTAAGAATCGAGCTTTCTGATCCACAGTGAATCGCCATCTGCCCTCCTCAAAACGCCTCCAACGTACGGAAAACGACAAGATCGCCAATAAAATTTCAGTTTCTCAGAGAACTGGTGGTCCCTCTGAGACTCGAGGAACTTCGGGTTGGTTCTCTCCCAATAAGTTTTTCAAATTTGCCGTGGGTTGGGCCAAATTTGATATTGAAGTGACATTGAAGAATTTCAAAAATGTTCGTACTCACAGTGGGCATTGCATTACCACGGTAGTGTGAGGAGCCTCCGGTCTTAAGGTTTTGTAATTGTTTTGGACGTTTTGTTTTGATTTTAATTTTTGGTGTCCCGATTTTAGTCAGGGAGATCAGATTTGTTCGATTAGCCGGGGAGCCAGATGTTAGGGTTCTTATCTTCTTTCTTAATCTTTTCTTAGCCCCTTGCTCCTCCTCCTCTCCGTGCCATTCCCTTGCACGCAGTGCTCACACTTTCTCAATCTGAATCATCTGCTCCTCAGTGGCATAAGGCACCTCGTCAAAGCCGTCCTCCATCATTCGATACGATGGTATTTCTTCAAGAACCCTGCGGACATTTTCTGGAGAACCCACTTCTCCATTGTTTGCACCAGTGGCTATCCTCCAATAGGCTTGCCCTAGTTCAGGAGTGACCGCACGCCTCGGGTTGATAGGAACAACCCTAGTGTTTGTTTCCCCATAAGGGTCCAACTTTGCTTGCTGCCTCACTCGGTATCCTGCATTAGCAATGACCCTGACAGAATCCCCAAATGAACTACCTATCACAAGCTTGCGAGTTTGGTAATCATGGATCTGAGTGCCGGAGAACCGTACAGCGTATTGTGGTAACCTCCTGTACCTAGCCAAATCGGGGTATTTCGAAGCAGCAATGGGGATGGGCTCTAGCCCGAGCCAGGGATTATTCTGCATAAGAATGACTACCTTGGCCCATTCACGGACTTGTTCTATGAGAGTAGGGTCTCGAAGATGCAAAGTCATCCTTGACTCGGTTATGTAAATTGCGGAACAAACAAAGAGTGCATGACTACAGTGTGATACTGTAGCTTGCTCAACAACCCATTGCAATGATTGCAATGGGCTGCCGTCGAGGGCTCCGTAGCAGAATGACAAAAATTTGAAAGCAAACAAATTTCTGGTGGCGTTTTGCATACCTACCTACCTACTTTGCTACATTCCTGTACAAGCATGTCGTAGAGTTGGGCCCAATTTCGAATATCCCCCAAGTAAAGCCGGCGAGAATTCTTGCGGCAATAGTGAGAGGGCATGAACGGAAGAATCTTGACAAGTGGTCTTTTCTGTCCGCACTTGAATTTCTCCCTTGAGACAATCCCTCATTAGCGCCCTCACTTTGCGAAATATTCTGTTCGTTTTGTCTTACCCGGTTTCTGGCATTTGGAATATTTGTTTCATGGAAATTACGCAATAACGCAGTGACGACTTTTTGATTCCCAGGGTGTTCATATACATAGACTGACATACTGGTATTTTTTCTCCATTGATGGGTAGAAAATAGAAGTAACTGAACTTTCTTCTAGAGTTAGAAGGACCGGAATGCGTGGATTCCTTGGTTTTTTGTATTTGGACGCAGCCACTAACGAACATCCTCTTTATTATTATTATCTCGAGTATTATTCTGATCATAATTTAGTTTTTGGAGGCGTTGTGAGGGTGAGAGTGATGGCACGACGTTCTCTCTAGTATTTTATTAGCTCGGGTACCTTCGGCCGTTCGGCCATCATCAGGAGCTTCATTTATCGTCAGTCCGAGTAGAAACTCCGTTTTGAAGGAAATTAGAGCGGTGCGCAGTCCTGCTCTTCGTTGGCTTAATGGCGTCGGGCCATGCACACGGTCATGCCTAGAGGCATGCCGGTCGATAGGTAAAAATCGCTCGTCCTTCGCAGTGGTCGTCATATATCCAAATGTTTGTATTTGCCCACTGTCGCTAGGGTTGGGGGTGAATCGAACCCCGGCGTCCAAAGGCACCTGCCCGAGCTAATAAAATACTAGAGAGAACGTCGTGCCATCACTCTCACCCTCACAACGTCTCCTACTTACGGAAAATTTAATTTTAGCTCAATCCTCAAATTCGCTTTGATTCAGAAATCACTATTTTGTAGATGTTGTTTTTTGTGTACTTCATGACATTTTTTGATTGATGTTTCATTTTATTTTTGGATAATTGAGCTTTTATCGTTGCTCTAATGAAGTACGTACAAAATGCTCAAACAAAGCTGACCTTATAAGATCTTGTTCAATGTTTCGATGATTGAGTCGTTGATCCTGAAATGTATTGTTATCAAAATATATTATGCTGTCGTCCTTTCTTCTTGTGAACTGAGTACCCAGTTCGTGTTGATATTTATTTTATCACCAATTTCCTCACAAATATACATTGGTAACATGAAACGTGTAATAGAAATAAAATTGTAAAACTGGGGAACAGAGTTAAAAACACCTGGATGAGTGGTATGGGGAAGCTCCATCTTCCTGGTCCCACCGCATCCCGCCTCCGTAGGGTTGACGGTTGTGTCGCTGGAACAGAAGAACCTTGCTGTACTGGAAATGGTTAAAAAGCTTTCCTAAATCCTTATCCTGTCTTAGCAGCAAAAATTGAATCCCAAAATGAGCGAATTTTATTCTAACGATATTTCAGCAACAGCTGAACCGAATTAGTGTTATAGGTACCTAAAACTAATTATTCCCAAATTTGGCGTAGGATTAATATTACATTGGGTTTGAGAGAATTCAAAGGGAATTACTGAGTTATTTGAATCACTGAGTAAATTGAAAATTAATACCATAACTCTCCCAAATTATTACCGTGAATCTCCCCAACGGACGGAGATTGTTTTAACTCTCAGGAAAAACCAGCGGTGCGTAGATAACACAAATTACTTCCATATTTTCATATGTAACTTTTTTTTTAACTAAAGCAACTTGATTTTGACTGATTTGGTGGCTGCAATGACCAAAAATGTCATAAAACACTGTGATACAAAATATAATCAAATGGTGCCAAAAATTTACGTATCAAAATATGGAAGTATTGTGCGTTATCTAAGCACCACTGGTTTTTAATTACCACAGACGGACACAGTTCAGGAATTGATTCTGAATAGACGTGTATGAGTACACTTCTGGGTTTTTTTCAGAAGCTCGTATCCAATTTTCGGTTTTTGGACGATTTACTTCTTAAATACGGAAGTAATTTAAGTACCTTGGTCCGGGACAGTCCTAATTCTTTAGCCAAGCTAAGGTCTCTGAAACCAGTGGTGCGTAGATAACACATAATACTTCCATATTTTTATGCATGCATTTTTGACACAATTTGATGCGTTTTTACATGGTGAAGCGCAGATGGCAGAACGCAGGATCTAAGCTGTCTCTTGTGCTCTGGGAGAGAAGTTGGGCCACAACGAACTTACGCACCTAGCGGCTACTACGGTACTAATATGAGGATCCCGGCCCTGGAGTTGGGATTTATTAAATTATTTCGTAAATTGTTTTTAAGTATTTTTTAAGGAAGTTCAAGCGTTTTTACATTGTTTTTGCCTATTTAAACGTTCGAATTACATAACTACTTACTTACATAATTCGGAGTGGACGTCGCTTTGCCCTTACTCTACTTGCCTGTCTGGATCCTCAAGTTGTATCATCACAGATTTCAGAAATACAGAATTTATCATCTATCTGCGAATTCTGCGGTTCATGTTTCATTTTCCTCTGTCAGTCGTTTTTGTTTGGATTTTTTTTCGAATCAATACCGACTGGCGGGGGTTCTTGCGTAGGAATTAAATCAGGTGGAAGAAGAATCACGTCAGCACTGAATCTTCGCTACCTCCACAGAGGTGCCATATTTGATTTTGCGGAGTTGAAAATTCTCCTCAGTTCGTTAGCTTCGATTCGGGAACTGCCCTTTTATAATTTTGCCGTTTGTCCTTTAGGTTTGTTTTGATGTTTGTTTCACACCGAGTTTATTTCGTGGCCAGATGACAGGTTGAAACGTCAAACGGTGGCGTAACGCGGGTCAGCTGTTAACGAGCGGTGAATCCTCCTCAATTTTTCCCGTGAACTAAGTTCTGGACGTTTTCGTCTTTGGATTCACCGTTAATTGCCTCTCAAGACGGCAACAGACGAGAAAATGAGTCGCCAAGGGAAATTCAAGGTGCCTGACGAGTTCCGGAGCATCGTGCTCGACTTGACCGTCAAGTATTTGATGGAACAGCCCAAAGACGTCATTGAATTTGCCCTGCAACATTTCTCCAAGCTTAAAGCGGAACGTGACCAAAAGGCTGCAGCCGCCGCTACTTCTAAACCGCCTCCGGAAGAAAACTTATCGGACGACGATGAAGGTGAGTTTTAAGTGTGACAATTTTACAGACCAATGGTCCACCTTATTGGGAATGGTCATGTGCATGGTGTGTTCGTCATATCAGTAGGCTGAGCCCTAATTCCATGTTACATCTCATCCGATTGCTCATCCGCCTACGCTGCTATGACAGGGAAAGACATTCGTTGCCTACAACATGAACGATAATATTACTTCATGATGCTGTCAACTGTCAAGCCGTTGTCATTATCTGACCTGAGTATTTCCCGGGCTGGTGTTTCATGTTTATGATGTATACCCATACAGTAAGTTACGTTCTTAGGGTGGATGTTAATTTACCTATCCGAAATAAGGAACTGCGCAGGAGACGGTGCGTTTCTGTTTGACCCTAACCCTGATCGCACGACTACAGTAGGTCCCTATTACTTATGACATTAATGGTTGCTGTCAATGATTAAGAAGATTATCCTCAACATCTAGGTAGTATCAACTCGATATGAGCAGGTTGGTACAGTCATCAACTTGGTTGGTGTGCCATCTAATTCGCGTCGACATGACAAATAAACCTTGTAAATTTGGCATATACAGCACTCTTCAACCATCAATTCTGAAACGCGGATTTTAGCTTTCTACAGAACTTACCTGTTGGCTTAGTAATCATTGAGAATTAACGTGGTCCCTCAAGTAACATTTCTGACGGCTTTCCCTTTTGGAAATTGGATATGTACCTAGTTTACGTACAATGTGCTACGTAGAATCTGAAAACCAAAATAAAAATTTGATCCGCCCCCAATTTTTCTCAAAACGGCTAGATGCGGTTTTTAATGTAGACAACTCGTCAACTCTAAAGGTCTGCTTTAGCTCTCTTGCTTCTGAAAATACCTTAAAATATCAAATTAAAATTTTTTTTTTGAGAAATCTCAAATTTGCAGTTGCGCCCTCTGTCATTTTAACTGACAGTGCTCATTATTGGTTTCATGTATGCCATACAATCTGAAAGCGGTATCCTCAGAAAATGGATGTTTTGAATCTATTCAAAACACTACATCACTACAGTCTACATAAATTGTTTTGAGCTAAGCCCCAAGCCTTGAAAATGGTGGAAAGTCTTGAAGAAATGAACAATTGACAAAAATGATGTGTTTCTTCTTGGTTTGTGTTTATTTGGGAAAATCCCTCAAGGTGGCTACCTCGATTCTTATAAAATAATTATTGTCTTTGTCAAACATGAAGTCCGAACCAAATCCAATTTGATTTTCTCTCTTTGAACTCTTGGTCACTAGTATTGGTGATGCTGCGTACCTGTCTATCTGACGGCCAGCTTATTGTACTTTTCGTCCGAGGAATTTTTTCAGGAAAAAATCGACTATGGTATTTGGGAGTGGATAGCTCATCGCATAAATTAAGATAGTTAGCATCTTGAATGCAGAGCCCGTGAAACCCTGAGTGACATGAAT
Organism: Nesidiocoris tenuis; assembly: GCA_036186465.1. NCBI lineage: Eukaryota > Metazoa > Arthropoda > Insecta > Hemiptera > Miridae > Nesidiocoris > Nesidiocoris tenuis. The sequence continues at coordinate 10,941,216 of AP028910.1, forward strand.
ATTAAACATGTGGCTGAACAATTTTGTGCGACAGTTCAAGATTCTTCATCTGGACCAGGTGTTTGTCATTCCAACCACCTCGAAAATGTTATCAGTTGGTACCAGCGAATGCAAGACATTTTTCCCCTTTATTTGTTATACCCAAGGTCGAGTGCTCTATCAAGAGTAGGCATGGATATTTCGGTAAACTTGGGGGTGTTGTCTGAGCACTATGATCTAAGGTACTGGTAAAACCTGTTGTTTATATTTTTCGGGGCACTGAATCCGAAAAAAAAAACATTCGGGAAGGAATTAAATTGATCGTACAAAGTCAGCTTAGGAGTAAAGGACTTACGTGCTGCACTACATTTTTAGTTTTTCAAATTCAATTTGAAAGAATAAACCTACGTGATGGCAGAATTTACAAATTTTCAAACAATTTTGGCTTGGTGTCAATACACACATTGAATAGATCGTTGTTTTATTTCAATAACACCTGGTGCTTTTGCTTGAGTCTGCACACGAAAATAGAATTTATCTGAGTTTCTAGATAGGGCTATGAAGAGCGATAGAACAAATGCAAAAGAGCGCGATAATAATTCGATTTGAGCAGGGGAGCAGGTGTAGCAGAGGGCCAGTCGTCTTGGTCAACAGATGAATTCAGTGAATCCGAATTTTCGGGACCCTTGCAGGCCCTCCGTTTTAGTATCATCTTCAGAAAAAAACCCATCGCCATACCAGGTTCCAACTTAAGTACAGCCGTTTTTCAAAATTTGATTTCCATGGGGGGGGGGGGATTAGGGTGGCATACTAACGTGCTGTTGACAAAGTTGTTGCATCTCCCCTGAATTTTCCAGACAAATATTTCAAACTTCCAGTCTTGGAATTCCACATTGTATTCACAAAACGTTGAGAAGGAATGATCGATAATGTCAAAAAACACTCAAGCAATGAGGAACATGCATGAAAAACGAAATCCATTTTTTCCGCCAGAATGATGCTGTTTAGGATGCAAAAATGATGTAGTGATGGTCTACAACGAAAAAACAACATTTTTCCGCTAATGAAAAGTGCGCTTTTGAATGTGGCGGTTAACCGTAAGACGTCACATGACTGCACGTAGTTTCTTAACGTAACGGCAAAAAATCTGTTATCTCCGTCCTATCACAGCATACACACATGAACTCGGATGAGGTTGCCCTGGTGTTCACGGGAAGATGTGTAACCTTGCGGCTGGCCATTTTCCCGCTCGACTTCAAATCTGCGATTTTCACTAAGCCTCCCTCCTCTTTTAATTACCTCTTTTCCGAACTGTCATCCACCATAACACCATTTTCGAAGCCTAGCAAGGAATATTATGGCGAAAAAACAGTTCATTTTTTTTCATGCATGTTCCTCATTGTTAAAACTCGCGTGAAATCGGAATACGTCCAGTTACCGGATTATAAAAAATATCTATGTATTCTACAAGGTAGATCAAAGACTTTAAGACCAAGAACGCCCAAATCGGTTCATTTTTGTGGCAAAAAATTATTGAACAACACCGGAAGTAGGAAGTACTGTGGGTAATTCGATTTCCTTTTAAACAGGGTGATAGGTCTTTCTGAGACAGACATCCCAGTTCGAAAAATTTGAATAAAGGTTAAGAATCGAGGGAGCTATGGCCAATTTTGTAAATGAACACTGACGGAAAATAAGAGCGCTGATATATCGGAAGTACTGTGAGTAATCCGACTTGCGGTTAAGCAAGTCTTGCTATGACAAACGTTGTAGTTCAAGAATTTTGAAAAAAGGTTGAAAATCGAGTGAGATACGGCCTTTACTGTAATTGCTTATCGACTTACTCACAGACACTTGTTCAGGAAGCGAATCTTAGTATAAGTATTTTAGTGAATGTTTTTTCTGGGCACTGATGTCAGCAGATCAGGGGTAGGGTCACCGTAAGAAAAACTGCCTCGCCTTTTTGAGGTTCCGTTGCGATTTCTAATTTTAAGACGATTACAGTACTTTTAATTTACTTCGTAAATATGGAAGCAAAAAGAAGCATAAACCAATAGTGGCTAATCATTTGCATTAGGCATTGAAAATGTTTCAAGTGTTTATTGTTTTTGGGAATATTTTCTTAACGTTAGGCATTGTTTTACTTTGTCCAGATGATCTTCCTCCCAAATACAACTACAGGAGGAAATCAGTATTTGCAGAGGCATATGACCCTGAAGAAGATGATGACGACGCAGCTGCTGTTAGTACGCATACGAGTTTAATCTAGGATAGATTATCGTCTTATTTTCGAACCCCAAGCTGATGAAGATCTATTTTGAGATCCGATTTCCACCATTTCTCAGACTCGTTTAAAATGAAGCTCAAAAGGGGAAGCTACAGCTGATGGGTCGTGGATTTCGCTGATGTATTTTTCTTGTTATTCCATGTTGAAAAATATATGTGAGCTGTGTCTGAGCGTTCCGTTCTGGGAGGGCAAACAAATAATCTATTAGTAAATTAGGGGATTATATTTTTTTCTATTATAACCCAAGAAGTATTTTTTAAAATAGTACATTTTGAAATCTTATTGTTGAAACATTCATCGTTCGAGTATATGAAGTAACTGATTGATGGTTGTTTTGGAATATTCCAGCCACTTATCTATCCCAAGTCAGACGAGCAGCGGCAGAAACTAGCAGAAAATGTAAAGAACATCCTCCTGTTCCGTTCACTTGATCAGGTACAATATATCCTATGTTAGATAATAAAAAAAGTTCACACAGTCTGCATGCTTCTAACAGTGGCTTCAGTTAAATTATACGGGTAGCTGAGTTCAGTCAATGTGGGAGTTCGTCAATTATTTTTGCAGCAGCTTTTCATCTGATTGGTTTCAGCCAAAGTCTTATGATGCGGCCTATAGCGAGAAAATTCCATATTTTCACTATTGATATTCAGCATCCACCTCCTAAGCGCTAAACCGCCTTGTTATGTGTCAACTTCTGTGTTTCAAGTTGTTCACTTTCCCCTCTTTGCTTGCAGCACTCTATTATAACAGTGTTGAGACATAAATCAACGACAATATTTTTTGAAATACTTTTAGAAAATTCTGGCATTTCCCAGAGATGCATTCATTGCTTTGTTGCTATGGGGAAAATGGATCATTCGGAACAGCATTGTTTAGGCGTGTCTATTGCGTTATCGTCGAATAAGGGAATCATTTTAATTTCGGCTTGAGCCAAATCGATTCATTTCGACCTCAAATCATCGCTGACAATTTGTTTGTCCCTAACCCGTTAAACCTGGCTTAAATTTTAAAACATGGATCAGTACAATGGTTTTGTTTTTCTCTACAACAGGAACAAATGAATGACGTTTTGAACGCTATGTTCGAAAAGAGGGTGCAGAAGGGAGATACTATTATCAAGCAAGGAGATGATGGTGACAATTTCTACGTTATTGAAAGGTAAGCAGCTATCTGTGCATTTTTTCTCATTTGTATGGGGTGCTGTTCCGTTTAACATTCTCACTTTATCGTCTTTGGGTTCTATTTTGAAGAATAGCGCGGAGCTCTTCTGCCGGAATCATTACTTGAGTGAAGATGCTCTGGTTAGCGATGGTCAGGTGATGTTTTTGAGTTATGGCAGTTTGAGAACAGTCACTATGTTTTACATAGGGTGTAGCAGTTGATTTTCCTGGGCATAAAACGTTGGTGAATAGATTTGATGCGTGAAAGAGGTAGCAGCCTTGTAAATGTAGTATTTGTGAAATATTTAACAATTATTCAACACCTTGTACTATTTGCCGGTATTCTTGTCTGAGGATTTGTATCTTCACCGATGCTTCATTTGGCTCACTTCTGACAGGCCTGAAAACCTGGCTGGTATTCTAGCTTTGTAAATTGTTATTGTATGTTTATGGCGGGTTTTCCTTTCCATCTGGTAAGCTAGAACGTTAACGGTTTGTTTGAAACCAGGGACTATTAAAATTAAAAATCCTAATTCCTTACTAACTTGAAAATTCAGACGTGGAACATTTAGCAAAATCCATCACACCTACAAGTACATCTGGAAGACTTGTAAGCAAAAAAGGGTACTGGGGAAAAACGACCTCACAAATTTACTGAACTGAGAAAGAAAAAAAATGTCAATCGGTGGCAGTACCCAAATTCAACAACTTAGTAGTTCTGGATCGTCGTACGAAAACCGTTGGCAAATTTGATCCGTCAGTTAATTGCTACCTTCCGTTTTATCCACTGCTCAAAAACTGGGTTTGTTGACATTCCAAACCGCCTGTTTTGAGCCGTTGTGAGCCACAGACACCGAGTTTTCAGAAGTGGAGGAACTGTTTGGTTTTCCAAAAACTGATAAACTTGATCCGTGGGCTAGGTTACAGTTTTCTCCTTTACTTAGGCACATTCCAAACCGGTAGAGTAGCTAAAAAATTATTAGAACTGTCAAACTATTGGAAATTAGGCTCATGTCACTTACTGTTTGAATTTCAAGGGGTTTTCCTTTTACAACAATTCATCAGCTCTTAGAAGTGAACTGCTAACGGTTTTAAGCGCTTGGAACGCAGCATCGATTATAACCTTTTTGAGATGCAGCGCAAAAACCGAAAAAATCATTCATGGAATTGAGTTGTTTTTTCCCAGTACCCTTCAAATGAGCTCAGAAAGAGTATTGGTATGTTTGTTAAATCAGCATCCCTATAAATCTCCTTGAATCCTTGGATCACTATTTATACTTCAAAATTAAGTTTGTTGAACCATGAATTACAAATGAAATTTCTGGGAGGAGCCAAAGTTGTCTCCGCATAGAAGTGAGCAGAGCGCTCTGCTTTTCTGCATAGAAGTGAGCCCTCTGCATATTTCAAGATTTGTTATCACCAAGTTACTCTCATCAGAGACCCCACATACTCCCACATTCTAATAAAGCCTGCACCACAATTTAAGATTTTGAATGTATAAATTCCTACTCAAGGAGCTCATTTCAAAATGTTGTGAGCTAGAGCTTCGAAACTATTTCATCAGGTCCTTGACTGGCCACAATTTTGTATCTCCATCTATCATTTCAAAATGTTGATTTACAGGAGATATTTATAACAATGGCTCATTTATTATTCCATAATAATTCCGTTGGATTTGCTCTGGACATTGAATTAAACCCCCCATAATTGTTATTGTCAGCAAATCAGGGATAGGGCTGATTTGCTGGCGACAGAAATTCAAGGGTCGATCATTCACCATCAATACATAATTGTTATGGTCTATGTTTCAAAGGGGGAGGAATCCAACGTTGCTAAAATTGTTACCAACCCCCTTGGTTTCTATGCTAACTGGTATTTGTGCCTTTCTTTATGGCTATACTAATTCAGGACATAGCACATACACCGCTCGCTTGTGTTCCTAATTCTCCACAATAACCAATTCGTTTGTACGTTTCAGTGGAACGTTTGAGGCTTACATAAAAGTGGAGGGCGCTGATAAGTTGATTCATACTTATCACGGGAGTGGAAGTTTCGGAGAGCTGGCTCTCCTGTACAACATGCCCCGTGCAGCCACAATCATTGCTGGCTCTATTGGATCGCTTTGGGCCATGGACCGGCAAACCTTCCGTCGAATCGTTCTGAAGAGTGCGTTCAAGAAAAGGAAGATGTACGAGGCTCTCATCGATTGTGTCCCAATGCTGAAAGCGCTTCAGGTACTTATCTTGAAACAAAACTGCATGCATCTTTTTACTGTTAGGCCATTGTTTGGAATACACTTGGCCTAGGTCAAATTAAGGTCGGGATTCAGTAAAATAATGATTTAAAGTAAATTGTTAAGTAATACTTAGTGAAACACCTACTGATCTTCAATCGTTTCCCCAGCCGTATGAGAGGATGAACCTAGCTGACGCTCTTGTGCCAAAGAGCTACTCGGACGGAGAGTGTATCATCAGGCAGTACGACGCTGCCGATGGGATGTATTTTGTTGAAAATGGACAGGTTCAGATATCAATGCTCGGCGACCATAACAAGGAGGTTCCTGTAAGTACCACTAATTTAACCGTGTTTTGCAATTGAACTCAGATTTTGTTGCTATCAGCTAGAACTGAAGTTGAAAAAATGTTTCCACATCCTTGAAAAAGTTATTGCTTTATTTTTGTGTTAGTATATAGATCGTTCCCAGGCACGTTTCTGCTAGTAAAATAACACAAAATACTACCATATTTTGATACGCAATTTTCTGACACAATTTGATTATATTTTGACTACTTTGGAGTCTGTTTAGATAAAAATGTTGAAAAACACAATAGGCGAATTTTAAAACTCGCCTAAAAGCTAAATACGTCAAGTTATCGTAGCATAAAAAATATCCACGCATTCTGCGAGGTAAAACAAAGATTTTAAGACCAACAACGCCCCAATTGGTTTATTTTAATGCCCAGAAAAAAAAAATCGGAAAAACTAAAAGTGCTAATATATATATTAGCAGATATATCAGAAGTCCATGAGTAATTCGAATTCCGGTTAAACAGGATGATAGGGTCTTACTGAGACAAACATCCCAGTTTAAGAACATTGAAAAAGTTTAAGCACGAGGGAGCTCAGTTCTTGTTCAGGAAGTGATTCTCAGTAAAAGCGTATGTGTAAAAGTTTTCTCTGAAGATCTTTTGCGATTTTCGATTTTAAGACGATTCCAATACTTCCATATTTACTTCATAAATATAGAAGTTAAGATAAAGCAAAATAAAATTTTTGAGAGAGCCAATCAACGGTCAAGTATTTTCCAGCAGTAATTCTACGTAGTAGAATAAAAAAAATCGTCTAACTTTCGATCCAATTTAAATTTCCTAGAGTCCTAGACGCTCAACGTGCCGTTCTAGTTTAGTTGTTATGGAATTAAAATGGTACTATTAAGATCGCCTGTGCGGTTATTGATTATTCACCTGCTTCCTTTTCCATTTGTTATAATGATGTTTGTTTTTCATTTCCAGATAAAAACTGTTGGTAAAGGGGACTATTTTGGAGAACTTGCTCTTGTCACACACAGGCCTAGAGCAGCATCAGTTTATGCTATTGGACCAGTGAAAGTAGCCTGTGAGTATCTTGATACAATAATGATGTATTAAGTCCTGAGCTTTAGAAAGTTTTGCTTACTTTTCCGAAAGCAGCACACAAATCTATTAATTCCAGGTACCTGGGCTCACGGGTAGTTTAGTGGCTAGCACGTCTGACTATAGCTACTGTCGACACCCTGGAGTGCTCCCCTAGTGCCTTTAGGTGGCAGGAAAATTTAGCTCATATAATTTAAGCTATTCCTGGCATTCGGGGTTTCTGAAGATTATCTGTATTGGAGACAACAGTTTGACACAACCAAACCATCATTTTGGTTTATTATTCATTAATATGCCATTGTAATCAATCTTGAAATTTTTTTTGAACCTCATGAAATTTTTTTGTTCTCTAAGTTGCAGCATCCGAATCTGCAATACAAACAATTTTTGTTGTCCGCCGTCAACCCTTTTTTGCCCAACAGTTGACATTTTTTTTTTAGTTTTCAGGACAAATCAACCTTTCGCTGGGACAACCCCAATTCTCTAGCCAGCCCAATAGCTCAATTTTAAGTTTTCAAAAAAAGCTACAATCTTGAAAAAATTGTGTTTTCGAGAACTTTCTTCTTCAAATAAGAATTATGTTTCATTTTATTGATTTTTCTTGCTCAATAGACCACCATAGCTGTTTCAGTGAGTGCTGGTATGGATTTCTTGATTTTATCTCCAGCACAGAGTTGTTAACAAAATTTCACTCCTTGATTAATTTGGTGTTACTCAGGCTAAAGTAACAATATAACTACTGTAGGTGTTACAGTGAAGCCATATACCAATTGGTACGTTACTAAATAATGGAGGTTTTATCGATGTCAAGAATTGGAGTGTAAGAAATCTGAAGCGTTTTCCAAATTTTTGTTTGTTTCTATGTTGCAACTGGATTGCAAGAGACATCAATTCGATTGGATATATTTTTTCAGTTCCATGGGGGCCAAAATCTTCAGAAATCCCTATTCCAAGATACCATTGCCTAAGTGAAGAATAAATTGTTAAAATAGAATTATTGTTTTTTTTCCAGTTTTGGATGTCGAAGCATTTGAGCGTCTTCTCGGACCTTGTATGGAGATAATGAAGAGGAATATCGACGATTATGAATCTCAGTTAGAAAAAATATTCGGAGCTAAAATCAATATGGATGATGTCCGATGAACTGTTAATGAACGACTCATGATTACCACCATTCGTTGAAATCATGTTTCCAATGATACCACATAATTGCTTAATCTCTCAAAAAATATCCTAACGAGGAGAGTGAAATTACTGCCTCTGCGTGAAGACTCTTGTAGGAGAGGAAATCCGGGATGTTTTAGTATTTTTTTTTCTTTTTGCTTTGAACTATTACTCAATTTTAGTTTCCCTGGGAAATATAGTTGTTTTCCCTGTCTGGTTGAGGGGGTTTCATTGTATTCGTGTACGGCCATAACCATGCGGTAGTGTATCCATTTACTAGCAAACCGTTTTCGTTAGAAAACGCAAGCATCACAAAAGGGAGAAATATGATTTGAAAACAGATCTCTCTATTTTCAATTTAGGCTGATTAGCGGCCCCTGTATTTTTCATGTGACTTTTATTTTCTAGGCCGTTCGAAAGAGCCCGTTTATCAACCGTTTTCCACGTTTACGATTCGAAAGAAACTGAACGATTCTCTATGTTAAGTTAGTGTTAATTGTGCCATCAAACGATCATCTAGTTGAAAAAAAAGAAGAAGTTAAGACGAGTACGGGAGCTTGCTATTACTACACATATCTCACTCGATTGTGCGAGTATTGTACAGCTAACCCTTCAAACTTTGTACTTGATAATGTAGTAGTTTAATGTACTTTGTACTTGACTTTGTACTGTTCGCTCTGACCTGTACCGAAGTTGATTTCTCTCATTTATGTATCGTTGTAATAACCCTCGTGTTGAACTTCCCATTGTTATATGTCATGTTGCGTTTTTGATAAGTTTATGCGTATTTATTTATTCTGTTGACGTTTCTGTTGTGCCTGATCGCAAGCTGCATTAGGGAGATTGGTTAATAGTTCTAATATTCGCGTTGATTAGTTTTTTTAAATGTTATCGAAAAAAAAAGGAATTTTATTGTTGAATGTGTAACTGTGTAATATATTAACTGTATAGTTGAAAATGCGTAGTGGTGTGTGTTCATGTCACCGTCATCTTTCATAGTCAACATGTGAAAGTTTAATTATTTTTAACCACACGCTTATAATTAAAAGGGGGGAAAAATAGTGTGCGTCGTGTGTGTATGGAAGTTTATGTGTACTGACCGTTTATGTGAGGAGAACTTAATACAATTTATTTGCGAATGTGACTCGTTCAAGTCAACCGCTTGTCGGTGTACTAAAATGAGTTGGCGATCAGTTGGGGTTTGGATTATGTCCTGCAAGTGATCCATCGTATTTCTTCATTGCTGTCTCAAATATTACTTTGTCCCAACTAGTTCCCTAGATCGAGTTTAAAACAGAAATATGAAATAAATAACTTTAGAAAACCTATCTGTCTGTTTCTTGTGTTTCAGTCATGTAAGCTTATCTCAAATCTTCTAACTCTGTATTTGTAACTAGATCTGTAATTAGCATAGATCAAGACGACGTCTATGAAACGTTTCTTTAATCTTAGAAAAAAAAAAAAACTTTCAATGTCACCTGTGATTAAACCCAACTATGAGATGCTAACTGCCAAACGACGCGACGATCTGTTTGATGCGCGTATGTGAGCGAGCATGTGTGCGTGTGTGTGCGTCGTTTCCTCATCGATAATATTTTTCGAGAAGCCCTTTCAACCTGAACTGATGACGGTGCATTAAGAAAAATAATTTTTATCCTTTGTAACAAGACGACAATCAGGTTTAACTATTATAGGGTTGCGATTTTATCGGCTGATTATTATTCCTTTGTATAGGAGTATATATGGGTTCCTGTAATAGCTTGCTGCTACAATGAATGTCTACCAACCGTAATCAGTAGCAGGACTACTACTTACCATGAACAATATCACGGTCAACACGTCATCCATCACAGGTGCTTAATATATTGCTATACTTATCTATCCGCAGATGAATCAACGACTCCCAATTTTGAAAACGTAGTTCCGCAGTGGTACATATTTATTCTACATTACGTTCTGTTGCTATCTCAATTACTACGATTCGATATAATTATGTATAATTATGGTGGAGTTGTTTCATTTTACGACGCTAAGCATCGCGTATATTTGAATGGAAAGATGTTCCAATATTAATAATACTGGGTCCAATATGTCGTCGATAACTTAGGTTTTTCCATTGTGCCCACGTTTCGGTGTATCTACCTACCTACATTTTGCAGGGTTGTCTGAGTGCCAAAATATCTTTAGAGACTGCTAATGACATCAATTCACAATTTATCGTTATCGTATAGTGTTCTGAGTTTCTTGTGTCGTTCACTCCTTCAGGTGGAGAATCGTCTGAATTCGTAAGTATTCCCTCGTGACTTTGTTGTGCCACTTACTGTCTTAATATCCGAGCGTAATTTTTCAATCACCCGAGCGGCTTATTATTTTTGTTGGCTTGAAATGAATTTTTACGTCACCACAGGTTATCAGAAATAGAGATATTCGGGTGTGGGCGAGTTCAAGTGCGACAGATTTCGAGAGTTGACCGGCTGAATTTTATATTTCAATTCCATTCAATCCTTTCAGTCCAGTGTCCAGCGTTATCTCAAGTTCTGTAGGCTTGCATTCCCTCCAGGTTGTATGGTATCTTTAATATCATGTAATAGCTTGATGAAAAACGTAAAAAAATCATTTTCACGTTTCATCGCTTAGTGTCATCCTAAGCTGAGTTCACGTGCCACATTTTGCTTGCGTTAAATTGTAAAAACAACCCTAGCGTTGGTAGCTTGGGCTGATTATCGGCTGCTCCATGGTAGACGTGAGTGGGAAATAGAAAAAATAAATGTACGCGTTCAACGCTTTGTCTTCAGCTAGGTACCTAAAGAAATAGTCAATTATTACCGGGAAACTATTAAAATCACCTGATTGCGGGGAATGTCTACAAGCAGTGGTGTATAGATAACACTCTGTACTTCCACATTTTGTCAAGTAAATTTTTTACGCAAATTGATTATATTTTGGCTACTTTGGAGGCAGTGTAGATAAAGAAATGTCAAAAACTCATTATGCAAATTTTGAAACCTGCCTGTAATCAAAGTTCGTCAAGTTACAGGAATATAACAAATATCCGTTTATTCTGCGAGGTAAAACGAAGAATTTAATTATGATAATTCTTACTCTAGCTAGAGTATTTTTCACGATATTGCACGAGCGCTACCTCAAGGGCACTTATTTTTTGGGAACAAAGCGTATTCACATTCAGCCAAAAATCTCCTTGAAATTGGTTGCTTAAAGATTGTTCAATGATTTTTGGATAATGATTTTTTAAACTTTTCACGATGTTTACTTAAGCTGTTAACATTTTGTCAATTTTGCCAATCAAAGGTTGGATGGGATTGAAGTTAACGGTAATTCCGAATTTGCAGTACAGTCGATATTCAAAAGTTTATGGAGTTCTGTGGATTTTCTGAAGATGGTCGGGTCCATTCATTCATTAATTCTATTGATGATGTAAATATGGATGCAGTATTATAACAATATAATCTATTGCTATATTACTGCATCCATATTGGACGCTAATACTACTAGCGTCGGGCATTTTTTAGAATCGAGTTTGAGGTTTGTGTTATTATTTACCCACAATAAGTAATATTGGTTTTCATTTCTTATTAATTTTTCATCTTATGCTGTTCGCATAGTGCCCAGCATTTACTGGAAAGTACATCACCTGATCTCACGTCAACTCTGCTGAATTTCTCTCGTTTCAATTTTTTTGTCAAGCTGAAAAATTGCACTTTGCACAGGGATCGCACACAGATACCTTTTCTTGGTTTCAGTTGTATTCTAATATTGAATGTGGCAATTTTGCGTACACCTTCGCGTTGGGGCTAATGTAATGTTTTTTGCATCCGATGGCGGAAATGATTGTAAGTGACGTGACGATGGCTGTGCCACCATGAAATTGTCGGTGGTTCTTAGGGAAAGGTGTTTCAAATGATATTTTGGCACTTGCGCCCCTGTTAGAAATCGGAGCGAGAAAATCATATTCCCACCTTTGGAGATGTCTATTTGAGGTCACTAGTCATCGTTTAGGGGCTGTAGTTCGGAACATGGCAGTCACAAGTTAGCTTCTGTTCATCTCAGTCGACTACGTCCTTCTCCTTCTAGTGCTTACCTACCTTTAGCACATGCGTGTAATTCACCTTACATCAACCACCTATCAAACTTGAAACTTACCTTCCTTAAGAAGCAAGCATGTCATCACTGTAATGTTGTGATTCCCCAAGAAGCCCCGCATTGCGCGTGACTGCTGCATGTCACACCGTTGACTAATCCCACTATACTTCTATAGGATTGCTAATACAAGTATATGAATATAATAGTTATACGTATAAGTACTCCCAAGAAAGGACGTGTGGTTCAAACAACTTAGATCAAATATTGTGATCAATCTGTTAATAAATGTATTTATGTATCCTAATCGAGAGAATTTTTTCAAAGAAAGAAGTTTAATTGGTTTGTTTAACAAATTTAATTGGTAATGAATGAGAGGGAATCCAAATGTTGAACCTTGATATTTGGTGTTGTGATCAATGTGTTGTTCCGGTACAACATAGTTGAAACGTTGAATAACTTTGAAGTATATACGTTATTTATGCACAATATTTTTATATGCTGTAATAATAATTTTAAATACCAATCTATAATTATAATTCACGATCTTTTACGCGTTTACAAGAAGTATTGGTTTTATTGATGCTTAAATCAAGTATTATCTTACCTACTAATGGTTTCATTTATGTAGAAAACGACGTTTTACTGTTTTGTTGTTTGCCTCAACTATGAACTCTTCCTCTTTGCTGATCACATGAATTGACGCACTCCAGTATATATTCGAAATATGGATAAATCATTACCTGTAGTATTGGACAAAGGGAAAAAACCCATATAGTTACTTGCATGGTAATTTTCCTCTCGGTTGGTAAAACGGACAGGCTGGGGAATCAACAATAGCGCATCGGCCCGCACATCAGCTAAAAACCGACCATCGTACGACCACAATGCTGACAGACGAGTTATATTTTATGGCATATGTACCCGCCGGTCTAGTGATTTGGTGGTTTTCTCAGATATCCACGCGTCGCTATCGTTCTCTGCCTCTCGTTTGAAAACTAAACAATAATTTACAATACTTATTGGAAGTGGGATTAAAGCTAAGCGCTATGATGGGAGGCTTAACTCATCAGGTGTTGGTACCTGCCGGTCTATTTTTTCATGTCTCCATAGTAATACTAGTTAGTCCGCAAAGCTGGAGGCATTCTGATTTCCCGCGAGTTCCATGAATATATTCTGTTGTGACGTAACGTGGATGCCATATTCTTTTAATTTCTCTTTACTGCCCTACAGTGAATTCGCGTAAGCGGAGTCTTCTTCATGTTCATTGTTGTTCATAACTATTTACCTATTCTCTTTGAATATTATACTCGCTAACAGCAGGACTCCTCGAATATTCGTTCAGCCATTTCAACTAATTCGATTGGCCATCTTGCACAACCATTCTTGAGATTAGTTTTGAGTTTTAAACACTGTTGTTAAAATAAAATCGTTGTATGCATACTTTATGATCTGACTACTTATTAATTTCATGAGCGTGTGTATGGTTTGATGGAGATCCACGGTAAATTGAAAGTACTATAAATTAGATTTTATTTATCAAATTCACAAAAAATATCAGGATTTTATGCGTATGTCTCCCGAGGTCCTTGGTTACGAGTCTAATGACATTTTTCAATCGGTTAGTTGTGTCAGTTAATGTAGTGTTAAAAGTCATCTGAATGTCTGGTAGTTACAATTAATCCAAGGGGGAAATCTTATTCCTGGAAGCTTTTATCGTTGATTTGATGATTACCTTCAACAAAATTAGCTCGATCGTTTCAAATTAATGCACTCGTCAATATTGTTTAGAACCAAAATAGTGACATATAGATGAACTGGATTCGCTGTATTGATTGATTATGGAGAAGAATGCGAGTTTCCTTGTCAATAAAATGTTAATGTGTCTAAAACAACGCGTCCTTTTTTTGATAACCTGACAAATTAATATTATTTTATGTTCTTTAGCTGAGTAGAGCTCAAGATTTTACATAGTCTGATTCCCTTGTAATTTTACTCTGAGGCCGAGTTTTCTTTCCTTTTTTTTCTACTAATACTCACTCTTGAATTCAGAAAACAAGCCCTCCAACTATGGGCCAACCACAATCAACCATTTTTTAGGAAAACATGTGCTATTTTCAAACTCATAGTTTTATAACAACGTTGAAAAAAAGGCATGGTTGATTATTTACCAGCTCCATTGGTGAAGGGCTTGTTTTGAGTATTCAAGAGTAAAATAGTTTAGTTGGTCAGAAAATTGGCCTCGGTGCCAAATTACCCGGGAATCAGACTACTTAGAATGGTAAACTCCGCTCAGCTGGAAGTCACATTGACGCCCATCACATGAATTCTTCTGAACCCATTGGCAGTTCCCGATGATCACAATGCTTTCTTGCTAAATACATAATATGTATGCGAAAGCTGGGAAAAAATCGACCTCATTATACGGACTACCTCCTTAATCGCACCCCTCAAGTAGACGGGGTAGGTCGATTTGGTGCGTACATTAATTAGGTGGGGTTGAGAGAAGAAAAACTCATCCCTTACCCATCACCCGCAATTTGATCATACTTTGACTGCTTTTGAAGGTGTTGAGGTCAAAAATATCGAAAAAACACTGCAAATTTTAAAACTTGCCTAAAATAAAAATAGGTACGCCAAGTTAACGGATTGCAAAAAATATCCACGCATTGTGCAAGGTAACTAAATATTTTAAGACCAAGTGGGAGTTCGTTTGATCCTATTTTACCTGCTTTTGAGGGTTTTTCGGTAAAAAATATCAAAAAACTATGCACATTTTAAAACTTACCTAAAGTAAAAATACGCCAAGTTATCGGAGTATAAAAAATATCCACATATTCTGCAAGGTAAAACAAAGATTTTGAAACCAAGACCCTCAAGTCGGTTAATTTTTGTGGACCGGAAAAAAATAAAATTGAAAACACTAAACGAGCTAATATATTGGAAGTACAATGAGTAATCCGAATTCCGATTAAACAGGGCGTTAGGTCGTGCCAAGACAAACATTTCAGTGCAAGAAATTTGGAAAAAGGTTGAGAATTGAGGGAGCTATGGCCATTTTTTTAAATGACCACATACGGACACGCATTCACTTGTTCGGGAAGTGGTTCTGAGTAAATGTGTATAAGTAAAAGTTTTTTCTAAAGCTCCTTTCCGATTCTTGATTTAAGGCCGATTTGGAAGACTTCCATTTACTGTGTAAAAATGGAAGTAAAAACTTCCTAACCCCTATCCTCAAGTAAGATGGGTAGGGCAAGTGGGTGGGTACCTAGATCTACTAGTGTTCGAGAAATGAAAAAAACAAGTTGAATCTATCAATTTTTTCTGAATCATCTTCTGAATTCATTATTTTTCTGGATTTGTTTAAATTATTTCTCACGAAGAGGGTACTGAGGTCCGCCGCTTGTTGATGCCATAGGCTAGTGATAGTAGAATATTGAACATCCGTATCTAAGAACCAATGCACAATTCTCTTCGTTTCCCAATTTTAGTTTTGCTTATTTAAAGAAAGAGACCAAATTTTTCCAGAGATCCAAATATTGGATGGAAAGGAGTTTTTGTGAGGATTCCAATGGGCAAAAAACGAATTTTGTAGCCCTGTTAATTTTTTTTATTTATTTGAATAATTCAATCACAATTATTGTGAAAATCTTTAAGAACTCAATAATTGCTCACTAAAATTGCAATAAATCCAAATCGATTGAAGCTATCGCCGTGGTGATGATATTAATCGTTTCAGCATGAAACCAGTGGTGCGTAGATAACACACAATACTTCCATATTTTGGAACGTAAAACTGTGACAAAATTTGATCATATTTTGACTGCTTTTAAGGGTGTTTAGGTCAAAAATATCAAAAAATTCACTATTCAAATTTCAAAATTCGCCCAAAATAAAAAAACGCCAGTTTTTCGGAACATAAAAAATATCCCCATATTCTGCAAGGTAAAACCAAGATTTTAAGACCAAGAACGACCAAATCGGTTCATTTTTGTGGCCGGAAAAAAATAAAATAGAAAACACTAAAAATGCAAATATATCGGAAGTACTGTGCGTTATCCAAATTTCGATTGAACAGGGTGTTAGGTCTTGCCGAGACAAACATTTCAGTTCCAGAAATTTGAAAAAAGGTTGAGAAATGAGGGAGTTATGGCCATTTTTGTAAATGACCACAGACGGACTAACGGACTAACGGACACACGGACACACAGACACTTGTTCAGGAAGTGATTCTGAGTAAATGTGTATAAGAAAAAGTTTTTTCTGAAGCTCCGTTCCGATTCTCGATTTTAGGACGATCACAATACTTCCATTTACTCTGTAAATATGGAAGTAAAAATCTATAAAAAACTATCCCTCAAATCCCATGGTGAAAATTTCCTGTAAAAACACGAATTTCTTCCAATTCAAAAGCTCTAACTAGATACGAAAAATACTACTTAAATTTTTCAAGATTTTGTATTCTCCCTGTCATCCCACCAACATTTTGTAATCCCCCTGAAAATTTCATGGTTTATGTTCCAAAGGATGTAGACGCCGAATCGACGATAAAAAATTTCCGTCCGTCTCCAGTACCACGTCCGGCGTAAACAGTTTCTCTTCCAAACGGCTGAAGATTATTTTTGTTGAAATTTTTTCAGGAAAAATTTACTAGCTCCAATTATTTAGCCAAGCCAATTGCTCAATGTTAAAGTCTCTAAAAAATAAAAATCCTGAAAAATGATGTTTTGCCAAAAAAGGCGCATGCAGCGTGAATAATAAACCCCAGTGTTTCCTAAAAACAAGTAGGTAAGCAGGAAAAACGTAAAATTTATTGCAGATTCGGATTCTGCACCCCTTGGAACGTAAACCAACAAACAGGATGTTGCAGGGGATGTTGAATTTTTTAAAACCGAACCTGCAATAAAGTTTTTTTCCGTTCGCCGTCCTGGGGTTTTCAGAAAGAAGAAGTTTTTGCAGATTTTTGACATTTTCCTCTTTTTTCGACAGTCGATTGTGAGCACGCGGAGAACCAACAACATGTTTCAGGTTTAACATGGATGAGATGACGCCGTTAGGGTCGATAGTTATCAATTAAAGCTCTACCGGCTTACAGATGCTCCCTTACGCTGAATTATTTTCCTGGTCGAAAGGAAGCTTTTACCCTCGTGAGCTCTTTTCATCAATGCTCTGGCGAGTTTCACGCTCACTTGATCAATAAGATGATGGTTGATGTCGTATCACCGAGGCTCATTGTCATCCATTCAGGCTCCCCGACCCCTCGCTGCGAAAATCCACCTTCCTTCGACAGGGGGCATTTTCTGCTCTTGCTCAGTTTGCCGCAAGGCCTCAAGTTCAAGAGTGAACAGCAGGAAAAGTTTGATCTTGTCTCTCTCCCATTGCCAACACCAAACAGTCCGCGAGTAGCGGCCCTCTCTAACATTCCTGCAATTACCTGCCCTCCCGAATAGGTACTTACTTGGTAGATCCACTCATTAACATTATTATTTACGTGTACATTAGTTTACTGCACCTTCAACTGAATAATAAACGTTTCTCGGTCTGGCGAAATGCACAAAGAATTTACCCTGAAAGGAGTGTGGACTGCCAAGGTGCCTCACAATCTTGAATGTAGGGTTGATCTCTCAAACGAAATTAAAATGAAGTTATTATAATGAAAATAATTAAAATACATTTCAAAACCCGCATTTTTCTGTAATACTTTCTCTCTTATTTAGCGAGGTAAATGTAAAACAGTGGCAAGTAGGGTAGCACGCGGTACTTCCATATTTTCGAAACTTCCGTAGTCGCGTGAATTTTTCATAAATTGATAATATGTTGGCTGCTTCGGAGGTTACCGATATGGATAAAAAATCTCAAAAAACCCTCTATACAAATTTTTAAATCCGCCTAAAATCATAATCCGTTAATTTACCTTCATATAAAAAATATCCACGTATTCTGCAAGGTAAAACAAAGATTTAAAGACCAAGAACGCTCAATCAAATCGGTTCATTTTTTTAGAAAAAAAAAAAAAAAAAACAGGTTAATCCGCATTCCGGTCACAGGGTGAGAGGTTTTGTCTCGGCGAACACTCAAGTCCAT
This sequence comes from Nesidiocoris tenuis, assembly GCA_036186465.1. Lineage (NCBI taxonomy): Eukaryota > Metazoa > Arthropoda > Insecta > Hemiptera > Miridae > Nesidiocoris > Nesidiocoris tenuis. The sequence continues at coordinate 10,959,620 of AP028910.1, forward strand.
GAAATTTAGAAACCAGTTGTGCGTAGATAACTCACAATACTTCCATATTTTGATAGTTACATTTTTTACACAATTTAATCATATTTTGACTACTTTGGAGTCCGTTTTGATAAAAAATGTCAAGAAACTCACTATGAAAATTTTTACACTCTCCTCGGCGACAAAAGGACACTCAGGCACTATTCACTAAGTGATTCTGAAGTAAACGTTTTTCTGAAGCTCCAATCCGATTCTCGATTTTAGGACGGATTTTAGGATTTCCAATACTTCCATCTACTTCGTAAATATGGAAGCAAAAAGGTTGCAAATTGAGGGAAATAAATACGGCCGTTTATGTTAACTTTTTTGTTCCATACATTAAATTAAATTCCATACATGAAATTAAAAATGACTATGGTGTTGGAAAGCTGACGTTTTCGGTCAGTTTTTTCGGAAACATGCGGGTGACTTCGCCCTTTTTTTCTGAACGCAAGGAGTCGGTCATAAGGGTAAACGGCGTTAAAGAAGTGAATCATAAGGAAAACGCCTTGTATGAAGTGCGGAGATCCAAAATATTGCCCAGTATTTCGAGAATAAGCAGAATTATAGTGAAAATTCGGATCGTGTACTATTTGGTTCCAGAACGCCTACCTTTCCCTTCTATTCGTAGGAATCATCTCCAAACGGTTCGCGGATAGAACGTGGTTGTCGCCGTGGAAATGTGTTGGCTGAAGTACGTACGTGTAGAGAGGAAACGGTGGTGGAGAACTAGAATCGGTGTGTCGGGTTGGCTGCTGGCAGCGGTAGAAAACGGAATATTACGACCGCCGAATAAATAGGGACGAGATCAGAGACAATATAGCGAAAAGCGGTAGAGACAAAGAGGTGAGTAGCGAGTGCTTTTACCCAATATAACAGGGTGTATTGTCAAACAGAGGCTGCTGTTGGGCTTACCTCGGGGCTATTGTAAACAATGTAAAACTCATTTCGGAGTAAGAGAGTTGGATAAGTCGTCGGGTCGACCAACGGCGGGAACACTAGGGGGGAAAGAAGGGTGAAAGCGGATGGCCAGGAGAGAGAAATGAGTTAGATACCCTCCCAAGACGACAGAAGAAGCGGCGAGACAGAGACGTGAAAATTCAGCAATGGTGGATCGGATGAGCCAAATGAAAAGTATGGCGGCAGTGAGTGGAGAAACAAAATCCGCCGAAGGACGGAAAATCTGGTAAAATTTTCAGGGAGTTTGATTTCCAATTAATTGGGAGTTAATGAGACTCTGTCGAATTGTTTGGGACGGCAGGCTAAATTTACAGCAAGCACTATTGTATTATTTCCAAGGAGTTCAAAAAAGTGGATGGGGAGGGGGGCATACAATTTTTACTCCCGTATTTACGAATTATTGTAATCGTGCTAAAATCGAAAATCGTACTTGAGCTTCAGAAAAAAATTTCACTTACTCACTTTTACTCAGAATCACTTCCCGAACAAGTGTCTGCGTGTCTGTGTGTGGTCATTACAAAAATGACGGAAAATTTCCCTGTTTAACCGAAATTCGGATTGATCACAGTAGGTACTTCCGATATATCAGCACTTTTAGAGATTTCTATTTCATTTTTTCCTGGCCACAAAAATGAACGCTCTTCGTCTTAAAATCTTTGTTTCCCCTTGCAGAATACGTGGATATGTTTAATGGTCCGATAACTTGAAGTATTTTGATTTAGATCAGTTTTAAAATTTGAAGAGTAATTTTTCTAAAATTATTTACCTTAGACACCTTCGAACGAAGCCAAAATATAGCCAAATTATGTAATAATTTTACGTATCAAAATATAGAAGTATTGTGTGTTATCTTCGCATCACTGGTTTCAACAGATAACTCCGGAGATCGGATATCTCAGAAGGTGTACCTACATGCTAAATCTGCAATAAGATTTTTTGGCCTTCTGCGGTCTTCTGCCTCAAACTTGACTTTCGGCCGATGTAATTTACGTATGATGTTCAATAAGCATTTTACGTATTAATTTGCTTCGAGCCCGAATCCTTAAATTTGTTCATCTATTCATGATTCGAGAACAACTTACGAAATACCTTTCAACTCATCGAGAGGATCCAATATATTACAAGTTGGAAGTTAGCAACTACATGGCGGGATTTACGAAAGGCTGAGGAGCAAAGAGGAGTTTAGTTGGTTGTCCAAAATGACAAACCCGGCTCGGTTGAATGTCTGTGTTCTTGTGTACCTTCGGTTGTAGTTCAGCTAACTATGGCAGCTTTGCTCTTGATCATATTTGCTCGGATGGTCTAGCCACGGATGCTCATATTAAATAGGTAGGCATCAACACACAGATTATTGTGATTCAGTTCTGGAGGGGCGCAATATATTAACTCGGGAAACAGGAATGGAACAAACTTAAGCGGGCGAACCTCAACGGTGTTGACTCTGTTGAAGTCCTCCACTCGTTCTTGCTAACCGATTTGCAACGATTTCTGTTTAAGCTTCGAGGTTCCACTAAATTAAATACCGAAATCCACGTGAAGGGTTCGTGTTCTGTTGTTCAAATATTCGACATTTTCAAGTCGAATTGAGAATTTTCAAAACCCATTTGAGGGTTTCCAAAAAAATGCGAGGATATGAATTTCAATTAAACTAGAATAGATTCGAGAACTTTTTGTTTTTACTTTAATCGTCCTAAAACCGAGAATCGGAACGGGGCTTCAGAAAAAACTCCTACTTATACACATTCATACAGAATCACTTCTTGATTTTAGGACGATTCCAATACTTCCATTTACTCTGTGAATATGGAAGTAATAACTCACTATGCAAAGTTTAAAACCTACCTAGACTCAAAATACGTCCAGTTAGGGGCCGTTCAAAAATTACGTAAGGATCGAGGGGGGGAGGGGGGTTTGGAAAATCTTACTAAACCCTTACAAGGGGGGGGGGTTTAAAAAATCTGAAAAATGTCCTTACGTAATTATTGAACGGCCCCTTAGCGGAATGTAAAAAATATTCACGGATTCTGCAAGGTAAAACAAATATTTTAAGACCAAGAAAGCCCAAATCGGTTAATTTTTGTAATAAAAAATAAATAAAATAGGACACATTAAAAGTGCTAATATATCGAAAGTACTGTGAGTTATTCGAATTCCGATTAAGCAGATTTCTGTCTTGACGACCCAGAAATTCAAGTTCAAGACAGCAAGTAAACATTTACATTCAACTGTTTTTAGAGAAAATAAAATAAAATATAAGTGCGTAAATAAAATTTATTACTTTATTTATTTAACAATCCCGTTGCAACCACATTCACGCTGAACACCAACAATACTGTTGAGTGCTGACTACTGTAGCCTATTCAGACCGTCGAAGGGGCCGTTCTACTCGACTGAGCTGAAAGCCCTTCATGTACATCTACCTGCATCACAGCAATACCTAGTTATGCATTTCGGTTTCCTCATTCAATCGCGCTGGTTTATTGTTATACGTTAATAGTTAAACATTATACTCACGCATGAAAACAGTTAAGTATTCTACTAGGTTTTATGATTATGGCTTGAGCCCCATTGATCAGACGCAACAATTTTCCGTTGATGGATATCATAAGTAGGTACCAGGTAGAGTAAGCTCTCGTACGTCGCGACAGTTCTAGTTTCGAGCTTCCAGTGAAGTCCTATAAAAGAAATTGGCAACCCTGGGCATTTTTCTTACATTCCAGTCCAATGGCCAAGCCTCCAGATTCATTTCAGAAGAATAACACTTTTTTAGAAAAATGTTTTGACGAACGTTCGTCCCAAGGTACAAGAGGTATTTTACCTTCGGACCGGGATGTGTACCCATGATAAAAAGAAGCAAAAGCTTATAAAACGCTCAAATCCTGAAATATCTATTGTAGCCCTCGATTGTAATATTATTAGTATATTGCTATACATCTGATAGCAATTCACAACTACGACTCAGTCGTTGTTAAGTACTGATGATGGTGTAATAACCGCAACCGGTCTACAATTATACCTTAATAGTGGAATATACTATTTCTCTTCTCTCATTTTTTGAGTTTTTATTCAAATTATGGGATTCCACAATTTCTCCGCGAGTGATTTAGTATCTATCGGATCGGAGCTTCAGAAAAAACTTTTTCTTATACACATTTACTCAGAATCACTTCCTGAAAAAGTGTCTGTGTCCGTGTGTCCGTCTGTGGTCATTAACAAAAATGACCATAACTCCCTTAATTCTCAACCTTTTTTCAAATTTCTTGAACTGAAATGTTTGTATCGGCAAGACCTAACACCCTGTTTAATCGAAATTTGAATAACCCACAGTACTTCCGATATATTTGCATTTTTAGTGTTTTCTAGTTAATTTTTACTGGCCACAAAAATGAACCGATTTGAGCGTTCTTGGTATTAAAATCTTTGTTTTACCTTGCAGAATATGTGGAGATTTTTATTACTCAGAAAATGTGGCGTATTTTCAATTTTGGGCGAGTTTTAAAATTTTCATAGTGAGGTTTTTGATATTTTTACCAAAACACCCTTAATATATTAAGGTTGTTACTATAGCAGTCAAAATATGATAAAATTGTGTCATAAATTTACTTTTCAAAATATGGAAGTATTCTGTGTCATCTACGCACCACTGGTTGAATTAGATACAATTTAAATGTGGAGCAGCGCTATTGATTCCACCGAGTACTTTACCCGGTGGAATGATAAACTGTAATTTGACGGCTTGATAAAAATTATTGTTTCTCAAGAGTGAACTACAAGTTAGACAGACGACCACTCACGGCGGAAAATCCTCAAGTTTGAGTAATTCTGTATGTGAGCAGTAATTCAAACTCGGCATTATTCAGGCAGGCGCAGGACGACGTAAAGGACGAAGGGTGGCAGAGTATGAGAGAGGGAGGAGAGGCTGTACATTTTATTTCAAAGGGGCCCTGTGTCTGAGGCAGGCAAATGATATGGTAACCGAGTTTTGAGGCGGGCTTCGCTGTAATGGCGTTATATGCCCCTCATCCGTTGTCTATAGACTTGGGGAATACAGCCGGAAGGTTGGGCGAATACAGGGTGGCAGAAGGCGATTGCGGCGAGGTTGTTGAGAATGGCAGACAGGCAGTGATGAGGTACCTACATAATCGAATCACATCTACCACGATTACAGCCAGTTCTACCGTCCTATAGCACCGCCAGAGGCTCTTCCGCCCTATAACCTCTCCCTACCCCGCAGACTGTATCTCTCGCAGTCTACCTGCTATAATTTCTCCCCGTCCCTCTCGCTCCATCTTTCTCCCTCCGTCCATGTTCAGCCTGCCTGCTCCCTAATCTCATTCTATACAATCTACTCAATAGTCAACCTCTCTCTACAGCAGCAGCAGCAGCAGCCTGTCTCTTCAGCAGCAGAGGCAGCAACAGCAGCAGCCATGCCAGCTTGAAACTCGTCCTTGTGAACCCAATCGATAGCGGAGCCTTTGTTCATTCACTCGTTATGCGTCGCAACGTCTACCTTAACTGCGAAACACCGGATCGAAATTGAACCCACTCAAACCCATAACCGACCGATTTTCCATCACCATTCATCCTAGATAACCATAGCTCCGAACAATGGACGAACTTTGTAGATTTTTCACGTTTTATTTCGAACCTAGAAACGTTCACGGTCCCGACGGGTCAAAAATCAAGGCGATTTCAAAACTTTGAAGCATCAAGTTTCTAGAGCTTTAGAAAATCGGACAAATGACAACTTCAAGGTGGGCATTTTGTTGGTAGTTTTTCCGTGTTTTTTCATTTAATTGTTTTAGCCGCAAAATCAGCGAAACATTGTATTCCCTCGACCACTCCAATGTGTCGCCATGCACAAGACTATGGGATCTTTTAGATCCCAATTGTCCTGAAGAAGGTTAGGGTCGTTTTATTAATATAAGTTTGACCATAGAAGCCAGCAGGCCGTGGGTGGCCGTTTGTAGGGCAATAACTGCAGTGTAATAATGATAGGTAATGGCGCCGAGGGGATTCCTGAACGTGGTACAGATCCAGTGGGAACACAGTTATTGGAAGTCTACACGGCCTGTTATTAGAGAGATGTAGTAAATATATTGAGGGAAGGCGACCCTCGTGCAGGAATCCGACACCCTTCATATCATACAACCAATCCCTTGTCCCCCCCCCCCCCCGACCATTCCTTGTCGTACCATCTTCTGTCGGAATATAGCGCCTATAGTCAGTCAGAATTTTCCGATCGCCTCTCCTCTGCAGATTTTCAATACTTAACCTGAATAAATAATTTCCATTTTATTCCAATTCGAATTCCCTGTTCTAACCCCCCGAACGCCAACATATTGAATCGGAAACGGCTGTAGAATTCTAAACAGGAAACCTGGCCGGCTGTCGATGCCATTTTCGGCTTTCTTTCGTTTTCCCCGTCTCATTCCTCAACGGAAGACAATTTCTGTTGAAATCCGCCACGCACCGGCTACGAGGCCGGAATTCAATTCTGAAGTACGATCCTGTTGAAGTACCTATTTCAAAACGGTTGAAACTACCTCCTTTCATATCGGCTCCGAAAAATATTCAAATTTACAAAACCTAACCTTCCATATTTTGATACGTACATTTTTGACAAAATTTGATCAAATCGACGGCGAAGTGGTGAAACCTCGTATCTCCAATGTCGTACCTGCACGTGCACATGAGAGATGTCATGGAAATTCAATGTGGTTACATAGGGTGTCATAGGAGCAACAGGCAGTCTTAACAAAATGGAGATACGAGGATTCACCACTCAGCCGTCGATATTTTGACTGCTTTTGAGGGCGTTTAGGTCAAAAATATCAAAAACCTCATTATGCAAATATTAAAACTCGCCCAAAATAAAAATACGCCAGATTATTGGAATATAAAAAATATTCACATATGTTGCAAGGTAAAACAAAGATTTTAATACCAAGAACGCTCAAATCGGTTCATTTTTGTGGGCGGAAAAAAATAACATAGAAAACACTAAAAATGCAAATATATCGGAAGTACTGTGAGTTATTCAAATTCCGAGTAAATAGCGAGTTACGTCTTGCCAAGACAAACATTTCTGTTCAAGAAATTTGAAAAAAGGTTGAGAATTGAGGGAGCTAAGGGCATTTTTGTTAATGTATATTAAATATACATTTACAAAAATGCCCTTGTTCAGGTAAATTGACGTATTTTGATTTTAGGAGGGTTTCAAAAATTGATTGATTGTTGCATAGTGATTTTTTTTGTTGACATTATTGATCCACGCGGCCTGTGAAGTAGTCAAATTATAATAAAATTCTGTGAAAATTGTACATATCAAAATATGGAAGTATTGTGGGTTATTGAGGGCTGATCAAAATGAAAAAAAAAACTTTTTCCCAACTGGCACAGGACAGATTACTAAAATCAAGATCAATGGTGGTCAATGCGTGAGATTTGTTGTAGTTGTGGCTACATCTTTCTTGTTCGGCGATACCTCCAATTCATCTCAACTCTCACTTTGAAATAAACGAAAGAGCCGAAACCCTTTTAGAACAGATCAGTGTGGCACGAGAGCTAAGGGCCGTCCATGCTAAGGCTAAAGCTGAGCTCAGCATAAGAACAGTCCAAGGTTTTAGTTGAAAAGTTTCACTCGGTAGGTGGGCGGTTTCTGGCTGTCGGCGGGTTTGTAGTAAAAGGGTTTGCCGACAGTCGAACGCCGGCTGAGGATACATAGGTTACGGTCGAATTTTAACAAAAGCCATTGAGTAAATACTCGAAACGCTTGAAATTGAAAACGGCCTACACCGAGTTTACACTCGGTGGCTATTTATTTGAAGCTCTTCCCAATGTGATAATGTGGCAATGAAAAAATGAGACCTCATTAAAAGATCTACTGATTGAAAGATAACTGATGTACTAAGAATCGTGTACCAGGCACGTACCAAGGCTATTGGGTGAGGGAGAGCAACGCTCAAAATTAAATCACTGTTATTAATCAATTTTTATTAGGTCCTTAACAGTTCCTTTCCTAGCTATCTTCCGACTGTTTCTTCCCTATCAAGTTTTTGCCGAAACCCCATTTTTAAACCGTAAAAACAAGAAAAATGAAAAACGCGAATTTCATGTTTTTTTTTAGTAAATACCTACCTACCTGAAGATTTATGCCAAAAAACCCCGAAGTCAAATCCATAATTTTCCTGAAATGTTTCCAAGGGAACAACTTTTTTTTTAATGTATGATTTTTAATGATTTTTTTAAATGAAGAATAGGTTTTCTGCATTTTTCTCAACGCTGGAGAGCCTTGAAAAATTGCCAATTTTCCGAAGGCTACCCAACGATTTTTTTAAATTTTAGACTTCTTTCAATGGGTAAAAACATAGTTTTTTGAAATGCTGAAAATTAGACCTCAAACCAGTTTTTGACCCCTTCAATCCAAACTATTTTGACTTTCAGACAAAATCAGAAATTTTTACTTTCATATTTACAGAGTAAATGGAAAAATTGGAATCATCCTAGAGAATCGGAACGGAGCTTCAGAAAAAACGTTTACTTATACACATTTACTTAGAATCACTTCCCTCAATTCTCTTTCTTTTTTCAAATTTCTTGAACTGAAATGTTTGTCTCGGTAAAAACTATCACTCTGTTTAATCGGAGTTTGAATCACTCGCAGTACTTCCAATATATTTACATTTTTAGTTCTTTCTATTTCTATATGAACCGATTTTATTGAGATTGGGAATCTATATAGTCTTTGAAACGAAAAATGTGAAGGTTGGAGGGGGTGTTCTCAAAAACATTTCCTGACCAACTACATAGGTAATATTGTACCAAAAGATGTCGCTTGTGAACAAGAAAACCCCAAGACCGTCGTGTTTTACACCCTTTGGCACCAATAGTTGAAAGGGCTCTCATTACCTAATTAAATTAATCAACAGTGTTACAGAGAGTGTAAGCCTATAGGCTTATAGCTTTATTTTGAATGAATTAGGTACCTGCCTAACTAATGTTATTTTAGAACTTAACATTTTCCATGCACCGGGCTTGAAAATATTTGGCCTTCATGGATTAGGGAGCCTATGAGGGGAACATTCTCTTATTTATATTATACGGCAGATGAGATAATTATTTACTTACCTATTGAGCACAAAGGCGGCAGGTAGAGAAAAAGGTCAAGATAAGGTGTTGGCTGCTGTGGAGCTAAACGATAACGTTGTACTTACCGCACAATTCGAGAGGCTAAGAGGACCTCCCGACGAGGATCCTCGGTGGCTGGCCAGGATCAGGAGGTCCAACCCGTACTATGCTTTAGTCAGCCTGTGAATACGCCGTGTTGCTCACTACTACAGCAACTACCAACGGCAGGTCAGCTGTACCACCAGCACGAGCAAGCGGCGAGGCAAAGGGACAAACAACATGAAAGAAGCTTAGCAGTCATAGAAGAGCACGAATGGCCTTATCCACGTAGGTGGGTACATATAGTTGAGTAGAGGATCGACCGATCTGCAGGGGAGAACCTGGGGTAGGTTGGTAATTAGGTCAAAGGAGGCCGACCCGAGCCAAGTTCTTGTGTGGCCGCCGACAAAGAAATCCTTCCAACAAAAATGTGATCGAAAGGCCGCAGCAGCCAACGGTAGAGCTAAATCTACGCTTTGTTGTACAAACATCTTCTCTCCAATTCTATTTCACCGGCTTAGACCCACTTTTCAAAATATTTAAACCCATCTTTCAATACACCGTTTATTGTACCGTGGACTGGCTGGTGGGATTTGGCCCAATTTTTTGGTCCGGTGATCCGAAGACCGTGCACCCCCAAACTTGGTTCTGCATCCGGTCGGAGAAACGTAAACGTTCCGCACGCTCCCAAGCGGAAAATGGAAGTCTTTCGACACCATTGAAAATTAGGATCACACGAGCCCCTAATAAGTTTGTATCGGCCTCAGAGGCTTCAGCTCTTCAATATTGAAACAGCACGGAGTTGAAAGCTGGCGGAGCCAATAGTTACCTTTTACCTACTTTGAAATCATTCAGAAACCGAAGTTTTGTTGAAGATGTATCATTCCCAACAAAGAATTGATCTGGGAGAGAGTTTGCCGACAGTTCATTGTGGAATATCATGATAATTTACTGCAGAATATTCGAGATCTACGGTTGTGCAGCCTACAGTGTCATGAAATCAATAAGTCTGCTCGACTTCCAATCAAAAGATTTCAAAACGCTGCAAATTCTCACACTGGAGTTTATTGATGATGAATGATCGACCCATAGTCACGCGATTAGGGCTAGGGTCATACAGTGACATGCCGTCTCCTTCGCCGAGCTTTCGGCAAATTTATTGCCTTCTTCAGGGCTTGAAGACGAGGTTAAGCGGTCATATTATGACCACCACCGTCCAAGACTAAAGATGTTAAACCCATGATTTAATCTGTACTATTGAAGGTGCTTTATGTAAACCAGTGGTGCGTAGATAACACACAATACTTCCATATTTTGAAACGTAAAATTGTGACACAATTTGATCATATTTTGACTGCTTTTAAGGTTGTTTAGGCCAAAAATATCGAAAAATTCACTATTAAAATTTTAAAATTCGCCCAAAATGAAAACACGCTACATTTTCGGAATGTAAAAAATATCCACATATTCTGCAAGGTAAAAAAAAGATTTTAAGACCAAGAACGCTCAAATCGGTTCATTTTTGTGGCCGGAAAAAAATAAAATAGAAAACACTAAAAATGCAAATATATCGGAAGTACTGTGCGTTATCCGAATTCCGATTAAACAGGGTGTTAGATCTTGCCGAGACAAACATTTCAGTTCAAGAAATTTGAAAAAAGGTTGAGAAATGAGGGAGTTATGGCCATTTTTGTAAATGACCACAGACGGACAGACGGACAGACGGACTAACGGACTAACGGACACACAGACACTTGTTCAGGAAGTGATTCTGAGTAAATGTGTATAAGAAAAAGTTTTTTCTGAAGCTCCGTTCCGATTCTCGATTTTAGGACGATCACAATACTTCCATTTACTCTGTAAATATGGAAGTAAAAACTATTAGCATCATGCTTTCATCTATAGATAAAGGAATAAATAGGATAAAAATAGATAAAAGGATAGATCCTTTTGTAAAATAATACTTTTGACTAGAGAAACCACATGTGGAAACAAACAGCTCGCAGTCAACAATTTGAAATTAAAATCTATTAGGTATTTCTATTTTAAAAACAATTCAGTAGCAAGCCACACTTGGCAAAAATCATCATTCACGGCGTGACATTCAAAATTTAGTTTTTTCGAAAATGGGGCCATACTTATGCCGACTTTTGTCCCTTCAACCTTTCCCGATCGGATTGTCCGTACACTATTGCCCGACCGATTGCATAGGTACATTATTTGTAAGCTAAATCTACTTCTCTTTTTTGAGCCAACAAGATTTTCAGCCTTCTGCACATTGAGCATAATCTGCCTTCCATGGGACAGTCCCAGTTGATCGAATTACGTGATACGGGTACCCCATACGTACGTAGGTAGTAGTTTCACCCCTGCTGTCACTCGTAACCGCGTATTATTGAATGACAACACATTAGAGATGAAGGGATGGGCAGAGACAGGCCGAAAACTACATGCCGTGTAGGGCGATATATTTCAACGTTGCTCAGATTTTAATTGTAATTGACTTAAGGCATCGAGGAAGGATAATGACCTCCCGCTACGGCTGCAGAGGAGACGCTGGATGGGTTCACATTATATTGGCGTACTGCGGAAATGGCGAATACGACGCATACGTCGTGCCGTATATGGTCGATTAATGGTCGGTTGGTAGACGTTTGATGGCTTATTATTCCAGTATATGGGTCAACATTTTGGGACATTTTACTCCACTGCTGACATAATTCTGCTTATATAATTTTACTCCAACGCTTATATAAAACGTTTTTATAAGGAAAACATGAATAGCATTGTGATGACGAGTTTGGCTTGTTTTACGAGTTAATATCAACATGGAAATTTTAAAAAATCATGGTACCCCCTCCATTGAGATTGTAATTGTCCTAAAATCAAAAATTGCATCGGAGCTTAAAAAAATGTTTACTCACAAACTTTTACTCAGAATCACTTACTGAACAAGTGGCTGTGTGTCCATCTGTCCGTCCCTCCATTTGTGGTCATTTACAAGAATATCCATAGCTCAATTCTCAACCTTTGTTCGAATTTCTTGAACTGGGATGTTTGTCTCAGCAATACCTATCACCCTGTCTACCGGAATTTGAATTACTCACAGTACTTCCGATATATTAGCATTTTCAGTGTTTTCTGTTGTGGCCACAAAAATGAACCGATTTGAGCGTTCTTGGTCTTAAAATAATGTTTTGCCTTGCAGAATACGTGGATATTTTTTACATCCCGATAATTTTAGTAGAGTTTTACAATTGACGCGGTGATTTTAGGCGAGTATGTGAGTTTTTTTATATGTTTGGCCGAAACATCCTCAAAAGCAGTCAAAATATTATCAAATTGTGTCACACTTTCACGTTCCAAAATATGGTTTAATTTTAAAAACGAATCAAAACCTAAATGGATTTCTCCCTCCAAAAGCAAGCCACTGTCTTCTTTCCGCAGAATGTGAACACAGACATGTTAGAGCCCTTATCCTACTCGTCATCGGACTAGGCTCGCCAAGATTATTTTAACGGCACTAAAGAACTCGAGAGGACGCGTCGAGGGGGTAAACAATTGTTGTTCAGGAAGTCTAAAATACGCGGGGCGGGGTTGACAAATAAGATAATAGATACGTCTAGTGAGCCGGGGAGAGATGTAGATGGTACGAGGGTGGACCTCAAGGGTGCCCATCTGGGCCCCACCGCACCCGAACTCTCGACAGCCAAGTGGGACGGCCTTGGATTTGCTCTAAATTGATACGCGTTGTGATGCACTCGAGAGTTCCTTGCCACATGGCGCCCCATGTCCGATGTACTGGCATAGTGAACACAGAAATCGACAAGTGCGACCACCAGTCGCTGATCTGCACAGAGGACTGGCATCAGCAGCCGTCAACTTGATGCAATCGAAACACAATATTAGCCTATCAAGTGATAAGTGAGTGCCTAGCTCGTAGGTCCAATTGGCGTAACAAAACATAATTATGTTGTATTTCATATTTACGATATCTTTTGTCAGCTGGATCGGGAGTGGGGTCTATACAGAATCAGGTAAACCTTACATTTTTACTTCCATATTTACAGAGTAAATGGAGGTATTATAATCGTCTTAAAATCGACAATCGGATCTAGGTTTCAGATAAAACTTTTACTTATAAACATTTACTCTCATTCACTTCCCGAACAAGTGTCTCTGTGTCCGTCTGAGGTCATTTACAAAAATCCTCCATCCTTACCATCATCAGGGCCTGAAAAAAACTACAGATCAAGTAATTAATTTGGCGATGAAGCTCAAACACCCTTGAAACACTGTATTTGATTGTACGTAAACATTGTGCACAAAACTCAAACTCATAATCTATCTCGAAGTCAAACACACCATGAAACAGAAACTCAAACTCATAATCGATCTCGAAGTCAAACTCACAATGAAACAGAAACTCAAACTCATAATTGGACTCGAAGTCAAACTTACAATGAAACAGAAACTCAAACTTATAATCGATCTCGAAGTCAAACTTAAGATGAAACAGAAACTCAAACTCATAATCGATCTCGAAGTCAAACTCACAATGAAACCGAAACTCAAACTCATAATTGGACTCGAAGTCAAACTTACAATGAAACAGAAACTCAAACTTATAATCGATCTCGAAGTCAAACTCACCATGAAACAGAAACTCAAACTCATAATCGATCTCGAAGTCAAACTTCAGATGAAACAGAATTTCACACTCATAATCGATCTCGAAATCAAACTCATAATCGATCTCGAAGTCAAACTTCAGATGAAACAGAAACTCAAACTCATAATCGATCTCGAAGTCAAACTCACAATGAAACAGAAACTCAAACTTATACTCGACCTCGAAGTCAAACTTCAGATGAAACAGAATTTCACACTCATAATCGATATCAAACTCGTAATTGGACTCGAAGTCAAACTTAAGATGAAACAGAAACTCAAACTCATAATTGATCTCGAAGTCAAACTCGCAATGAAACAGAAACTCAAACTTATAATCGACCTCGAAGTCAAACTTACCATGAAACCGAAACTCAAACTCATAATTGGACTCGAAGTCAAACTTACAATGAAACAGAAACTCAAACTTATAATCGATCTCGAAGTCAAACTTTAGATGAAACAGAAACTCAAACTCATAATCGATCTCGAAGTCAAACTTACCATAAAACAGAAACTCAAACTTATTATCGACCTCGAAGTCAAACTTACCATAAAACAGAAACTCAAACTCATAATCGATCTCGAAGTCAAACTTCAGATGAAACAGAATTTCACACTCATAATCGATCTCGAAGTCAAACTCATAATCGATCTCGAAGTCAAACTTTAGATGAAACAGAAACTCAAACTCATAATCGATCTCGAAGTCAAACTCATAATTGAACCCTTAATTTTACTCGAAATCAAACTCACTATGAAACAGAAACAAAAATTCATAATCGATCTCGAAGTCAAACTCACTATGAAACAGAAACTCAAACTCATAATCGATCTCGAAGTCAAACTCACAATGAAACAGAAACTCAAACTTATAATCGATCTCGAAGTCAAACTCATAATTGATCTCGAAGTCAAACTTGAGATGAAACAGAAACTCAAACTCATAATCGATATCGAAGTCAAACTCACATTGAAACCGAAACTCAAACTCGTAATTGGACTCGAAGTCAAACTTACAGTGAAACAGAAACTCAAACTTATAATCGATCTCGAAGTCAAACTTAAGATGAAACAGAAACTCAAACTCATAATCGATCTCGAAGTCAAACTCACAATGAAACAGAAACTCAAACTTATAATCGACCTCGAAGTCAAACTTACCATAAAACAGAAACTCAAACTCATAATCGATCTCGAAGTCAAACTCATAATTGATCTCGAAGTCAAACTTAAGATGAAACAGAAACTCAAACTCATAATCGATATCGAAGTCAAACTCACAATGAAACCGAAACTCAAACTCGTAATTGGACTCGAAGTCAAACTTAAGATGAAACCGAAACTCAAACTCGTAATTGGACTCGAAGTCAAACTCACTATGAAACAGAAACTCAAACTTATAATCGACCTCGAAGTCAAACTTACCATAAAACAGAAACTCAAACTCATAATCGATCTCGAAGTCAAACTCACAATGAAACAGAAACTCAAACTCATAATCGATCTCGAAGTCAAACTCATAATTGATCTCGAAGTCAAACTTAAGATGAAACAGAAACTCAAACTCATAATCGATCTCGAAGTCAAACTCACAATGAAACAGAAACTCAAACTCATAATCGACCTCGAAGTCAAACTTCAGATGAAACAGAAACTCAAACTCATAATCGATCTCGAAGTCAAACTCATAATTGATCTCGAAGTCAAACTTAAGATGAAACAGAAACTCAAACTCATAATCGATATCGAAGTCAAACTCACAATGAAACCGAAACTCAAACTCATAATTGGACTCGAAGTCAAACTTACAATGAAACAGAAACTCAAACTTATAATCGATCTCGAAGTCAAACTTAAGATGAAACAGAAACTCAAACTCATAATCGATCTCGAAGTCAAACTTACAATGTAAAAGAAACTCAAACTCACTAAGGTTTCTGTTTCATTGTGTATTTGACTATGAGTTCGAGTTTTGGTTTCATCGTGAGTTTGATTTTCCGTTCCGCTGTGAGTTCGACTTCGAGTTCGATTAAAAGTTTGAGTTTTTGATGTTAGTTTGACTTCGAGTTTAATTTCTGTTTCATTGTCAGTTTGACTTCGAGTTTGACTATGTGTTTGATTTTTTGTGTTTCATTGTGAGTTTGACTTCGATTTCGATAATGAGTTAAAGTTTCTGTTTCACTGTGACTTTGACCCCGAGTTCGATTAAGAGTTTGAGTTTCTGTTATTTATGCGTTTGACTTCGAGATCGATTATGAGTTTGAGTTTCTGTTTCATTGTGAGTTTGACTTCGAGATCGATTATAAGTTTGAGTTTCTTTTTCATTGTAAGTTTGACTTCGAGATCGATTATGAGTTTGAGTTTCTGTTTCATTGTGAGTTTGACTTCGAGATCGATTATGAGTTTGAGTTTCTGTTTAAGTGTGAGTTTAACCTCCTGATTAATTATGAGTTTGACTTCAAGATCGATTATGAGTTTGAATTTCGGTTTAATTGTAAGTTTGACTTTGAGATCGATTACGAGTTTGAGTTTCGGTTTCATTGTGAGTTTGACTTCGATATCGATTATGAGTTTGAGTTTCTGTTTCATTTTAAGTTTGACTTCGAGGTCGATTATAAGTTTGAGTTTCTGTTTCATTATGAGTTCGACTTCAAGATTTATTATGAGTTTGAGTTTCAGTTTCATTTTAAGTTTGACTTCGAGGTCGATTATAAGTTTGAGTTTCTGTTTCATTATGAGTTCGACTTCAAGATTTATTATGAGTTTGAGTTTCAGTTTCATTTTAAGTTTGACTTCGAGATCGATTATGAGTTTGAGTTCCTGTTTAAGTGTGAGTTTGACCTCCTGATTAATTATAAGTTTGACTTCAAGATCGATTATGAGTTTGAATTTCGGTTTCATTGTAAGTTTGACTTCGAGATCGATTCTGGGTTTGAGTTTCTGTTTCATTGTAAGTTTGACTCCGAGTCAAATTTTGAGTTTGAGTTTCTGTTTCATTGTGTGTTTGACTTCAAGATCGATTATCAGTTTGAGTTTCTGTTTCATTGAGAGTTTGACTTCGAGATCGATTATGAGTTTGAGTTTCTGTTTCATTGTGAGTTTTACCTCATGATTAATTATGAGTTTGACTTCAAGATCGATTATGAGTTTGAATTTCGGTTTCATTGTAAGTTTGACTTCGATATCGATTATGAGTTTGAGTTTCTATTTCATTGTGAGTTTGACTTATAGTTCGATTAAGAGTTTGAGTTTCTGTTTATTAAGGGTTTGATTTTCGGTTCTATTATCAGTTTGCCTTCGAGATAGATTATGAGTTTGAGTTTGTGCATCATTATGAGTTCGGCTTCAAGATTTATTATGAGTTTGAGTTTCTGTTTCATTTTAAGTTTGACTTCGAGATCGATTCTGGGTTTGAGTTTATGTTTCATTGTATGTTTGACTTTGAGATCGATTATAAGTTCGAGTTTCTGTTTCATTGTAAGTTTGACTCCGAGTCCAATTTTGAGTTTGAGTTTCTGTTTCATTGTGAGTTTGACTTCGAGATCGATTATAAATTTTGTTATTGTTCAGTTTGTGATAGTGGTGATTTTGACAGTGCCTGACTGCGTTGACTGAATTCTTTCACAGTTAAAAAAATTGAAAGCAATGCGCTGCTGGTTTTGTTGATTACCCCAGTTTTTCGTTCCAAACCTGGATAACGGTGTAGCATAACTGGAGAATTATTACGTCACGTGGTGGGACCAGGAAGCTGAGGCTCGCCATAGGCTACCATCCCGCACATGTGGTATTAAACTTCGTCCACAAGGAAAGTGGATGGGCAATCTCTCATAACTCATCTCTCTAGAGTTAGCTCGAGCAGTTCCTCTTTCCCACCGCCACTCTGAAATCAAGCGGCCCTCGCTCCTCAACTGTGCAACTTCATTGTCGATCTTTGTGGAAGAATTTAAAACGGAACTCAGGTACCTACCTGAAAGAGGGAGGAGCAGTGGTTATATCGTTCATTGAACTTGAGAATTCTGTTTGCTATGGAACAATTGATGCTTGATTCCTTGTAGTCCCTCGGAACAATGTAATTAACTTTTCAGGATAAATACGCCTCTACCAATCCCTACGTTTGTCAGGCGTCTTCTCCAATTCGAAGTCTGAAGGTTTCAATATTTCATTCAAGTCCTGTCACCGTAAAGGGGATGAGAAGGACTGGAGTTCAAACGTGACGATAGTAGATGTTGAATCGTTTAGGGGTTTAAGCTGCGATGCCGAGTTTGAGATAAGGCAGCTGTTTGGTCGGGTGGCTGCAGGCTGGTTGGTATAGCCGAGGTGAGGTGTTATGAGACTTGCTGCTCTCCTAAGCTCGAGTAATTTTCATATTTATTAAGGCGAACTGCGCCAAAGCAAAGGGGGTGGGCATGCTCGTGCCAAAGGAATGCTAAATATTTTCCTCGGCTATCCCTCCTCCCACACGGCTCTCTGGCCTCTCCACCCAGCTGACAAGATCGAACCCTACGCCAACTCCACAATGAACGCACAATTTTATCATCAGCCGGGCGATCAAAGTCGCTGTTATATTGTACGCGCGATCCGAATTGGCAATGGTACATACACAATTTATTATTAACGGTGTGGTGATTCGCGCCATAAACTCTACACTTTAGCCACCGCTATTTTCCCCATTTTGGTTCATTTTTCTTAAGAAATGAACCTTTGTAATCGGTCGGGAAAATTTTTTTTTTAACACCCCCTGAAAATTTGTTGGTTAACGTTTCAAGGGGTGTAGAATCCGAATCTGCAATAAAAATTTTTTGTCCGTCCGCCGTCCGCCGTACGCCGTCCGCCGTCCGGGGTTTTTCAGGGGGAAGGAGTAATCGAAAAAATTTGAAATTTTTACCAAAAATCAAGTTCCGTATCTAGTTGGTCCTAACGTCTCGACAGAACCCTATCTTAATTTTAAGGCCAGTAAAACAGCTGTTGAAGTGGGAAAAAATTCGTGCTTTTCAGGAAAAAAGCAACATAGGCATGTGAGGTATCATTTTCTATAGATTTTTCTATGCCGAATCGAATGAGACCATCGCCACGCCGGTAGCTCCAACCGTTTAGGAGTTATTGCAGTTTTAGTGAGACATTTTTGAGTTTTTAAAAATTTTTACAATTCTTAATAACTCGAAAACGACTAGAGCCACAAAAATCGTTTTCCACTCGTTGGAATGCCCACAAAAACTTCTGTCCTCCCGATATCTTCAATTTAAAGAATCTAGTCGCATTACACAATTCAGCAAAATAAAAATCGGAAAATTTTGAGAATTTGGCCTCGGCTCTTTGATACGGTTGATTGATCTACTTACGACCACTAGCCTATAACAACAACAAGGTGACGCACTCACACTAGACCAGTTGCGCTTGGCAACATGAGAGCGAGACGAGCTTTAGCAATGGTTCTGAGGCATTCTTGAGGCATTTTTAATTTCATTATTCAGAGAATTTAATTGTTATTATTCTGTTAATTATGTAGGCGAATAACAATAGATTGAATGGTGAATTTAACAAAATTGAACTATGAGCTGCGTTGAAGAGATTGGTAGACAGATACCTATCGGGATAGTAAAGTGAGCAGTGTAGCTTTTTTTCGCCGGGTCGAAAAAAAAGTTTTTCTAAATCCCATCTAAAATACAAATTTATGCTTAAATTCTTGAATAATAACGAATAAATACCGTGTTTAAGGAGTACCTATATAAGTATCCCTGGGTTTGTCTTTGCAATCGAAAAATGAACCCCTGTGCAAAATTTGCAGAGCTCTTCGGATACACAGAAAACTAATGTGCACATGCCACTGATCTACTTAGCAGCGTTTTTTACTTCCGTATTTACAAAGTAAATCGAAGCGTTGTAATCGTCCTGAAATCGAAGATCGGATCGGAGGTTCAGAAAAACTTTCAATTAAGTATGCACTTTATGCACTTTTACTCAGAATTATTAGGCACTCAGAATTATCATTATTTACTCAGAATTATTAGGCACTTTTACTCAGAATCGCTTCCTGAAAAAATGTCTGTCTGTCCGTCTGTGGTCATTCACAACACTGGCCATAGCTCCCTCAATTCTTAACCTTTTTTCAAATTTCTTGAACTGGGATGTTTATTTCAGTAAGGCATATCACCCTGCTGAATCAGAATCCGAATAACGCTCAGCACTTTCGATATAGGAACTTACTTATAGGTTACTTCCTTTTTAAGTGTTTTCTATTTTCTATTTTCTATTCTCCTGGCCACAAAACTCAACCGTTTTGAGCGTTCTTGGTCTTAAACCTTTGTTTTACGTTGCAGAATATGTGGATATTTTATTACACTGCGATAACTTAACAAATTTCGATTTTAGGCTAGTTTTAAAATTGTCATAGTGTGTTTTTTGATATTTTTGACTTAAATACCCTCAAAAGTAGTCAAAATATAATCGAATCGTGTCAAAATTTTACGTATCAAAATATGGAAGTATTGTGTGTTATATAAAGCCATATATATAAAGCATATATAAAGCATATATAAGGTTTTATTATACATTTCGGTAGATTATTTCAGGAAAACCAGTGGTGCGTAGATAACACACAATACTTCCATATTTTGAAACGTAAAATTGTGACACAATTTGATCATATTTTGACTGCTTTTAAGGGTGTTTATGCAAAAAATATCGAAAAATTCACTATTAAAATTTTAAAATTCGCCCAAAATGAAAAAACGCTACATTTTCGGAATGTAAAAAATATCCACATATTCTGCAAGGTAAAACGAAGATTTTGAGACCAAGAACGCTCAAATCGGTTCATTTTTGTGGCCGGAAAAAAATAAAATAGAAAACACTAAAAATGCAAATATATCGGAAGTACTGTGCGTTATCCAAATTCCGATTAAACAGGGTGTTAGGTCTTGCCGAGACAAACATTTCAGTTCAAGAAATTTGAAAAAAGGTTGAGAAATGAGGGAGTTATGGCCATTTTTGTAAATGACCACAGACGGACAGACGGACAGACGGACACACGGACACACGGACACACGGACAGACGGACAGACGGACACACGGACACACAGACACTTGTTCGGGAAGTGATTCTGAGTAAATGTGTATAAGAAAAAGTTTTTTCTGAAGCTCCGTTCCGATTCTCGATTTTAGGACGATCACAATACTTCCATTTACTCTGTAAATATGGAAGTAATAATGTACCTACCTATGTAATCGGTTGGGAAATTGCTTATACAACACCCCCTCAACCTTTACGTTACGTTTCAGAGGATGTAGAATCGAAACCAAAACTTTTAGGACCAAACGCTGATCCAATTTTGATGAAATTGGTCTTGAACTTCGAATTTTTTTGACCCTTCATAAAACTTCTGAAATTTCAACAAAAAAGTTTTTTGGGTAGCTTCTGGACAGACACAGTACAGAAGAAATTTGCAGTTTTTACGCACAATCCTGAACGGAGAAAAATATCGAAAACCCACTCTCCAAGAAAAATCGAGGTAATTTGCCTTGAAATATTCCAAAACAATTATGGGTTTTACTTCGTTTTTTTTTTGGCAAGAATCTTCGGATATTGACAAAAAAAAATAAATAAAATAAAAACATGAAATTGAGCGTTTTTCAAGGCGTCAATCAACATGGTCAATTTGGGAGGTAGGTATACTAATGCGTTTCCTCGCAGATTTCTTGTCTTCACTTCTACTGAGTGAAAAAAAATTATGATGTAAAAAACTGTACATACATTTCACCCCCAATAACGTAGTTTCCTGAAATTTGATGGTACTTGATGTATCTTCAGAACCATAGCTAATAAAGGGTTTCTGATGAAACATTCGGGTTCCTCGTATCAAAATTAGTTAAATAAATCATTTCTCATACTCGACAAACATTTTTTTTTTTGTAGAGCAGCGTAATCAACCAAAATTGGGAGCCTGTTGTGCTCATAACCAGCTCAATTGTCATAAACGCGATTAAGAATTGATCATTCGCCCCCTGAGTGCGTTAAGAGCAGGACGATGCTAAGCTAATAGAAGACGACGCAGTCAATAGGGCCGTTCGGATGAGGATTAGGGGAAGGAAAGTGGTGCTGATATTAACACTGCAATGCCCCATCCTTCGTAATGGTCGGATTGGAAGTTAGAGCACGGCATCATCACATTCACAAGAGGCGGCTGCGTCTTCCATTCAGTTGTGTCCGTCTGAGAGCTGACAACAATCACGCCTCTCCTCCGCGCAGTTTAATTTTGACACCCCTCCGATGGTAAAAGAGCTAGGGTGTGTGGGTGGAGGCCCGCACATGAGAAAGAGGGCGAGGCCTGCCAGGTTGTGAGATAGGAAGAGAGGAGTGTCGAGGTAGTGATACCCCTGCACATGATCAAGGTCCGCTGGCAGAGAGAAAGAGGTAAGAAGGGGTACGCAGAGAGCAAGAGACTTGTTACAATACGAGGGCTTAAAGCCCCATCTACGAGTACTTAGTCTTTGATCTTTTGATTAGAGCGTGATTGGTTTTGTTTGATACCGACCTACTACCTGCCGTTTGAGATTCAGCCGTGGTGGCTGGTCCCATTCCTCCAAGTCAACAATCCCTGGTTAGGAACATTGGGAGGAACTATTGATTGATTTCTCATCAGCAAACTTCCAAGTATAGGAAAGTTGTTACCCAACATAATCGAATAAGTCGACGGTTTGGGGAAGCGAATGGAAGAAATTATTTTGCCATTTTTACAAGCATGGATAATATCCATGCATATTATGCAGTAAAATTCGAATGCTTGTTTTATTGTGTTTACCAATAGGGTATCACACAAGGAGTGGCTTAGTACTCCGATTCGGTTAATTTTCAAAAACCCCGAATTCCAGGCCATGAGTGTGGTCCAAAAATCTTCATTCTACCTATGGTAATCGAACCCATAACTCCTGTGTAAGGCCTGCAGCCGAAGTCAGTCGCGCTAGCCACTAGTGGTAAAAGAGAGTTTTTGGTAATTTCGTAGTGCACGAAGCCGAATACGAAAACAGGAATGAAAACGAAATTCTCGTTGGTAACGACACTTCAACGTCTCCTTATTCGCCCTTATTTCGTAGTCCGAAATAATTTCGTTAGCAATTATTGTTAACTCGTACTACGCGTTAAGGAAGTTTTCCGGTACGAATTGGCAGCTAGATTTTCGTAAACGAGTTCTTACTATCTCGTACACGTATTTTCTAGCCTAACCTTCTCGGAAGATAAACATGGAGTGTTTTTTCGTCTCTGGCGCACCTTGGCAAAGAAAAAAGAAGAAGAAGACAACAGGATTCTCCATCTTACTTTTTCGATCAAGTCAAATCCACTCTCAGCGATTCTGCGTCTCTGAATTTTTGGTTCTGCGTCTTTATTCGTTGTTTTTTCTTTGGATTCCCGAGTCGAGCATTAAAAGTAAGTACTCTTTCAACCAACTATGCTTTTCGACTCCGAAATCGTTTGGCGTTGGATGCATAGGACGGATTGGTTCACAAATCCGTGGTAATCACAAGTCGGCCCGAATTGTGGATTACCATGGTAAGTTCTTCCCGGGTATGGAGCACTTCCGTCGTTTGCAAGCCGTGGGCCAAAAATACGCCAGAATGCATTAGGTATCGCATTGGCGTGAAAGTCTCAGGTTCACTCTGAGTTGCCCAGCAGTTCATTAGCATTTTCTCGTTTTTATGCTCGACTTATGCTCAGGCGGATGTAACATTTTTCTCCGCAGATGCATCAGCCGTGAAAAGAACTCACGTAGCAGCAGGGAAGGAATCCGAGATGCAGCGGCAGCGTCGGTGACCAATTTCATTTATTCATTATTTATTTATTACTATCATATTTATAATTATTATTTATTTATTCATTAATCCCATTTTGTCTCTGATTATTCCTTGATGAACCTAACTATCTTCTTGGTACGGAAAGGCAGAAAGTGGTTTTTACATATTGGAACCCAACTTTTTGTTGATTGAATATCAGCATACTGGGGGGGAAGGGGGTCTTGAGAGAGGAGGTGCTGGGTTCGAATCCGGTTCAGAGAGTGACATTTTCACCCTTTCCCCTCTTGATGTGAGATTTTTGCTTAACAGCATTAGAAGGCTAATACTCGGCCAAACGAAAGGAGCTCAACAGCTCCAGCAGTTGGAAAATCAAACTGAAAGTGATTCACGTATAGCTGAGTTCTTCAAATGTGATTTTGATCGGAAGTGCTGGGCATGATTGTTTTGAAGGTTTTCCCAGGGTGGACACATCAAAGGAGTGTATTGCTACCAAGTTTGTTTAGGCAAAGAAGCATGATCATAAAGGGGGTGCGATAAATATAGAAATCAAAAGGATTCTCCCGCCGACGGACAAATGTTCCATCTCCAGTTAAAATAGACATGAGAAGTTTACTTAAAATAATAAATGAGGCGGCTCTCTTTAAGTGGGCATTTTATTTGTAAACTTAGCGGTCCATCCCAACAAGCCAAGTTGATCCGAGCTTTAGCCCAACGATCGTCCGGCTTTCAACAGCCTGATCCCTTACCCACCCCCACCCCTTAGCACACTCACATACACAAAAGTATCTTGCAGGTTCTTGTTTCGTCTTCTTTTTCTCATCGGGCATCTTTTCTACCAACCGTCAGTTATTTGTTTCCAAACAATAGTAGCAACAGGATAGCCAGATGAATTGAAATCAGCACCGTACACGCCAAACAATAATTGAAAAGTCAAAAACAACCAATGTCAAAAATAATCAGCCGTGCATGGATAACACTCAATACTTCCATAATTGGATACGTTCATTTTTGACACATGATTGATTAGGTTTTTGACTGGTTTTGAGGGTGTTTAGGTCAAAAATAGCAAAAAACTCACTATGCAAACATTAAAACTCGCCTATAATAAAAATATGCCAAGTTAACAGAATATAAAAAATATCCACATATTCTGCGAGGTGAAACAAAGATTTTAAGACCAAGAACGCTCAAATCGGTTCATTTTTGTGGCCGGAAAAAATAAAATAGAAAAACTAATAATGCAAATATATTGGAAGTACTGAGTTATTCAAATTACGAATAAACTTGCCGAGACAAACATTTCATTTTCATTTGACTATACCGTTGGAAAGCTGAAATCTTGGCGCATTTTTTAGGACTACATGCTAAATTTAACCAGCACAATTGCATCAAGCACACGGAGTTGAAAAAAGCGACGATTTTTGAGATTTGACCAAATTCACTTTTCCGACCAATTTTTAACCTATTGAACCATCTCAAAAAATTTTTTTGGTACTGTAGGGTGATTGGAAAATTATCGCTCTTTCCAACAGTATAGTCAAAATTGAATTTTCAGGATTTAATGGCCGTTTTAGACCGAATTCGCGGAAAAAATCTTAAAACTCAAAAAAGTGGCATTTACAAGCAAGTAAAAAAAAAATGTTATAGCATAATTTTTGTTGGAAATTAGTTGTAGAATTGATCCTTAACCGGTGGCATATTCCTCCCATATGTGCAGCGAATAGGTGGTAATACATTTGGTATATAACCAACCGGATGTATAGAATCCGGATATTTTCATGATTTGGACTCGGTGAATTATTGCCGATTTGCGATCATAGTTGATGATTCGCTGCCGTGCCTACCTATGAGTGTGACAATTCGTTCTCGAGGAACTCCAAAATCCCACTACAAAAGACATGTGGAAGGGGAAGCTGTTGACTCGGCGAACCAAAGCGGATGGGGAATTTAATTTAAATGCGGACGTGTAGCTAAGCCGATCAAGTTTCGAATCGTTTGAGCAGAGTCCAATAACCGTTTTTGATTGCCAGTTCAATAGAGTCGTATGTTTGATCAATGACTATTTACACTCAAAACATCTGCCTCATTGCATCCTCGTCCGTCCCTCGTTTTCATATCCGGAGAGGCTCATCGGATGTGATCAAATAGCTGCAACTTTGCTTTGGCATCGTCGCTTCAGGAATCACTGGATGTTCCCTTTTTGTGTTCGAGGGTGGGCACACCTACAATGAATGTACCCCCACTGAAATTTCTCTGTAGCGAGTGAGTACATTCACAAATGAGTAAAAATATCAAGGAAAAAACTCTGCTAAGTAGACTAGTGCCATGAATACGTTATTACTTCCATATTTACAGACTGAACGGGAGTATTGTAATAGTCCTAAAATCGATAATGGGAACGGAGCTTCAGAAAAAACTTTCACGTACACACATTTACTCAGAATCACTTCCCGAACAAGTGTTGTGTGTCCGGTCCGTCTGTCCGTCCGTCCGTCTGTGGTCATTTACAAACCAGTGGTGCGTAGATAACCCACAATACTTCCATGTTTTGGAACGTAAAATTGTGAAAAAATTTGAGAATATTTTGACTGTATTTAATGGTGTTTAGGTCAAAAATATCAAAAAATTCACATTGCAAATTTCAAAATTCGCCCAAAATTAAAAAACGCTACATTTTCGGAATATAAAAAATATCCACATATTCTGGAAGGTAAAACTAAGATTTTAAGACCAAGAACGCTCAAATCGGTTCATTTTTGTGGCCGAAAAAAAAATAGAAAACACTAAAAATGCAAATATATATTGGAAGTACTGTGCGTTATCCAAATTTCGATTGAACAGGGTGTTAGGTCTTGCCGAGACAAACATTTCAGTTCAAGAAATTTGAAAAAAGGTTGAGAAATGAGGGAGTTATGGCCATTTTTGTAAATGGCCACAGACGGACTAACGGACTAACGGACACACGGACACACAGACACTTGTTCAGGAAGTGATTCTGAGTAAATGTGTATAAGAAAAAGTTTTTTCTGAAGCTCCGTTCCGATTCTCGATTTTAGGACGATCACAATACTTCCATTTACTCTGTAAATATGGAAGTAAAAATGGCCATAGCTCCCCCAATTCTCAACCTTTTTTCAAATTTCTTGAACTGAAATGTTCGTCTTGGCGAGACCTAGCTACCTGTTTAATCGAAATTTGAATAACTCATTCCAATTTATTTGCATTATTCGGGTTTTCTATTTGATTTTTTCCGGCCACAAAAATGAACCGATTTGAGCGTTCTTGGTCTTAAAATCTTTGTTTTACCTTGCAGAATATTTGGATATTTTTTATATTCCGATAACTTGGCGAATTTCTATTTTAGGCGAGTTTTAAAATTTGCATAGTGAGGTTTTTTGATATTTTTGACCTAAACACCCTCAGAAGCAGTCAAAACATAAACAAATTGTGTCAAAAATGTACGTATCCAAATATGGAAGTATTGTGTGTTATCTACGAACCACTGGGTTTTTCGAATGGATTTCTTGTTGATCCGCACGCCTTCATACATAGTCAAAATATAATCAAATTGTGTCAAATTACAAAAATATCAATTGTATGGAAATTCTAAGTATGGAAGTGTTTTGGGTTATCCACGGACCACTGGTTCCTTCTGCTAAAAGTGATTTTCCTTCACAAATAGTTTTTGCGTAGCAAACACGTTTTTGATGAGTATTTATTGCTCTTTAGTATTCTAGGTATTCTTCATGCTGCATCGAATGGTGCCGCCAGCGGTGACCCAATATTTGAACTTGGTCGAAAACTGAAGGGCTACAGCAATTTTAGCGTGTACAGGTCGAAAACATAAGAATGCTAAAAACTGGGTAATGTAGCGGACTAGGAAAACATTTGCAAGCAAGATTTGTTGGAAATTACTCGCAGAAAATTTCAAGATTTAGATACAGATTAATTGGTGGGTAATTCCATAACGTCAAGAATTGAATGGAACTTCATTGAGACTGTGGCTGTGCGGCGTATAAATGGAGTTCCCGTAACTTGAGTTAGCAGGATCTAAGTGAACAGCTTAGATCTCAAAGGGAAAACTCTAGATGACCTTTTCCCAGTCTAGGAAACAGCTGTGTAATTTGGACATCAAAGCAAAGGCTGTCCACTCACTTTCAACGTGAACGGTCATCAAGGTGATTGAGGTAAGTATTAAGAGGCAGGCAGGCCCAGCGAAATTAGAATCCGGTTTTATTAGGTAGCGGAAATTATTCTGGTTTTTATCAGCTATAGATCCTAGGAAAACCAGTGGTGCGTAGTTAACACACAATACTTCCATATTGTGTTGTGACACAATTTTATCATATTTTAACTGCTTTTAAGGGTGTTTAGGTAAAAAAATATCAAAAAATTCACTATTCAAATTTCAAAATTCGCCCAAAATAAAAAAACGCGAGTTTTTCGGAACATAAAAAATATCCACATATTCTGCAAGGTAAAACCAAGATTTTAAGACCAAGAACGCTCAAATCGGTTCATTTTTGTGGCCGGAAAAAAATAAAATAGAAAACACTAATTCCAAATATCCAAATTTCGATTAAACAGGGTGTTAGGTCTTGCCGAGACAAACATTTCAGTTCAAGAAATTTGAAAAAAGGTTGAGAAATGAGGGAGTTATGGCCATTTTTGTAAATGACCACAGACGGACTAACGGACTAACGGAGTAACGAACTAACGGACTAACGGACACACGGACACACAGACACTTGTTCAGGAAGTGATTCTGAGTAAATGTGTATAAGAAAAAGTTTTTTCTGAAGCTCCGTTCCGATTCTCGATTTTAGGACGATTACAATACTTCCATTTACTCTGTAAATACGGAAGTAAAAATAGGTAAACATTTGTGACCCCGCGAGAGGATTTAGAATGTGATAAGAGTGTCATAACAACAGCGACTTGCATCTCTTGTGACAAAAACAATTTTTTTTTAGAAAGCAGTCGTGTTCTAAAACTGAACTGCACGAAATTAATAGCGACAGTCATTATTTTGTATGAGATTTGGGTTAGAGATGATCCGATATGATGGAATCCGCCATTACTGAGCCATGAAAAATTAGGTACAACCTATTCTTTTGAGGCGTCTCTATAAATCGGGAGTACTGTGAATTATTAAAATTTTCTAAAACATTTAAAAAAACGCTGCTAAGTAGATCAGTGGCATGTGCACATTAGTTTTCTGTGTATCCGAAGAGCTCTGCAAATTTTGCACAGGGGTTCATTTTTCGATTGCAAAGACAAACCTAGGGATACTTATATAGGTACTCCTTAAACACGGTATTTATTCGTTATTATTCAAGAATTTAAGCATAAATTTGTATTTTAGATGGGATTTAGAAAAACTTTTTTTCCGACCCGGCGAAAAAAAGCTACACTGCTCACTTTACTATCCCGATAGGTATCTGTCTACCAATCTCTTCAACGCAGCTCATAGTTCAATTTTGTTAAATTCACCATTCAATCTATTGTTATTCGCCTACATAATTAACAGAATAATAACAATTAAATTCTCTGAATAATGAAATTAAAAATGCCTCAAGAATGCCTCAGAACCATTGCTAAAGCTCGTCTCGCTCTCATGTTGCCAAGCGCAACTGGTCTAGTGTGAGTGCGTCACCTTGTTGTTGTTATAGGCTAGTGGTCGTAAGTAGATCAATCAACCGTATCTAAGAGCCGAGGCCAAATTCTCAAAATTTTCCGATTTTTATTTTGCTGATTTGTGTAATGCGACTAGATTCATTAAATTGAAGATATCGGGAGGACAGAAGTTTTTGTGGGCATTCCAACGAGTGGAAAACGATTTTTGTGGCTCTAGTCGTTTTCGAGCTATTAAGAATTGTAAAAATTTTAAAAAACTCAAAAATGTCTCACTAAAACTGCAATAACTCCTAAACGGTTGGAGCTACCGGCGTGGCGATGGTCTCATTCGATTCGGCATAGAAAAATCTATAGAAAATGATACCTCACATGCCTATGTTGCTTTTTTCCTGAAAAGCACGAATTTTTTCCCACTTCAACAGCTGTTTTACTGGCCTTAAAATTAAGATAGGGTTCTGTCGAGACGTTAGGACCAACTAGATACGGAACTTGATTTTTGGTAAAAATTTCAAAATTTTTCGATTACTCCTTCCCCCTGAAAAACCCCGGACGGCGGACGGCGTGCGGCGGACGGCGGACGGACAAAAAATTTTTATTGCAGATTCGGATTCTACACCCCTTGAAACGTTAACCAACAAATTTTCAGGGGGTGTTAAAAAAAAATTTTCCCGACCGATTACAAAGGTTCATTTCTTAAGAAAAATGAACCAAAAGATAACTCACAATGCTTTCATAGTTTGATACGTACATTATTGACATAATTTGATCATATTTTGACTACTTTTGAGGCTGTTAGTGTAAAAAATATCAAAAAACTCACCATGCAAATTTCAAAATTCGCCGAAGTACGTCAAGCTATCGGAATACAAAAAACGCTGCTAAGTAGATCAGTGGCATGTGCACATCAGTTTTCGGTATATCCGAAGAACTCTGCAAATTTTGCACAGGGGTTCATTTTTCGATTGCAAAGACAAATCTTACGATATATAATATATATTAAACACGGAATTTAGTTGTTATTATTCTAGAATTTCAGTATAAATTGGTAGATATTTTAGATGGGGATTTAGAAAAACGTCGCCTCAGAATGCCTCTGAGAATGCCTCAGAACCTTTGTTAAAGCCTGTCTCGTTCTTATGTTGCCAAGCGCAACTGGTCGTAGTAAGAGTGCGTCACCTTGTTGGTGTAATAGGCTAGTAGTCGTAAGTAGATCAATCAACCGTATCTAAGAGCCGAGGCCAAATTCTCAACTTTTTCCAATTTTTGTTTTGCTGATTTGTATAATGCGACCAAATTCTTTAAATTGAAGATATCGGGAGGACAGAAGTTTTTGTGGGGATTCCAACGAGTGGAAAACGATTTTTGTGGCTCTAGTCGTTTTCGAGTTATTAAGAATTGTAGAAATTTTCAAAAACTCAAAAATGTCTCACTAAAACTGCAATAACTCCTAAACGGTTGAAGCTACCGGCGTGGCGATGGTCTCATTCGATTCAGCATAGAAAAATCTATAGAAAATGATGCGTCACATGCCTATGTTTTAAATTTCCAGAAAAACACGAATTTTTTCCCACTTCAACAGCTGTTTTACTGGCCTTAAAATTAAGGTAGGGTTCTGCCGAGACGTTAGGACCAACTAGATACGGAACTTGATTTTTGGTAAAAATTTCAAAATTTTTCGATAACTCCTTCCCCCTGAAAAACCCCGGACGGCGGACGGCGTACGGCGTACGGCGTACGGCGGACGGCGGACGGACAAAAAATTTTTATTGCAGATTCGGATTCTACACCCCTTGAAACGTAAACCAACAAATTTTCAGGGGGTGTTAAAATTTTTTTTTCCTGACCGATTACAAAGGTTCATTTCTATAGAAAAATGAACCAACATTTCTATAGAAAAATGAACCAAAATATTCACGTGTTCTGCAAGGTTAAACAAAGATTCTAAGACCAAGAACGCTCAAATCGGTTCATTTTTGTGGCCGGAAAAGATGAAATTATAAGAACTAAAAGTGCGAATAAATCGGGATTACTGTGAGTAATTCGAATTCCAGTAAAACAGGGTGATAGGTCTTGCCTGGACTGGGATGAAGTGGAATGTCCGTCTTATTTGAGCTTTCTCAGTTTCAAAATCTTTGTTCTACCTTGCAGAACACGTGGATATTTTCATATTCCGGTAGTTTGACGTATTTTGATTTTGAGCGAGTTTTAAAAATCGCATAGTCAGTTTCGTTGACATTTTTTATTAAACAGCCTCCGAAGAAGTTGAAATATAATAAAATTGCGTCGACAATGCACGTATCATAAATGGAAGTATAGCGAGTTATTTTTGAAATTAATCGTTTCTCTTTGCGACAGTTTACTTATTTGATGAATAAGATTTGACTTTTCGCTTTGGTGTCTAGAATGAGAATGAATTAATTTATTGTTTGTAGTATTTACACGGGGCTTGGATGTTGGTGTGATAGTGCCCATATGAGCGTTACCATCCAATAGTTATCTACGCACCACAACAACAACAACAACACACAAATCTGTTCCGATCCCCCTTTGAATCAGATCGGTTCAGGTACCGGAATCTGAAGATACTGGGCTCGATTCCCGGTTAGTGTGGAATGTTTGTGCCAGATTTCCCGTCCCAAATCTCTCGTAATTTAAAAGTGCCCACCTGTCTATTTGTAGCGAACGTCGGCTCTTTCGATTTGTTCAACGCAGGAGACCAAATAAATGGTCACAATAAACGGCGGTTAGCAATACTTGACTCACGCGGCACAACAATCACACCCTTCTCACTAGTGATGTCTTGTGCGGATATAATTCGATTCATATATGTGACTCTAATTCCTCCACGAAAAATTAATATCCCCCTTTATATTGATGGATTCGAACGCCCCTCGTCCAAACGGCCGGACTTCTAATAACTGGGATAATAAACGGATCCAGCCAGTGAATTAACTATTGAATCGCGGTGCATATCGAGGGAAGGGATTGTGACTCGGTCGGCATAAAGAGAATGAGGTCTAGTGTGTACACATATCGTGGGGTCAATGTGCAGTGTGCAAGTGGTGTGAACTGGAAAAGGAAAGCTGGCTGCCTCTTTGGAGAAGAAAGCGACTGATGAACGTGGGGACAAATCCGCCTCGTATCGCTGACAAAAGTTGAAGAATTTATATTGGTAGAGCACTTATTCAATATTATTTCTTCTATTTGTATTCATCAAGGGGCGAAACGGTGGAGGTCCTCTCCCTTTTCATCCTTAATCCTCGGAATACAAAATGCAATATCCAACCGAGCAATAAAGTTTTAGTGGGTGCATAATTCAAGTGTTGTAGAGGTGGTAGGTAAAGTATTTCATTAGAACTTGACGGGTGAGGTTGGGTGGAGGCTGCAGATGGGACATTTGCATTCGAGAGCTATTAGAGCTAAGCCCTCAACGGCCATCCTCCTTCGCCCTCGCTCCCTCTCAGTCGGACGCGCACACCCTTCAACCCAAACCTAAACCATAGTGTTTGCCGAGTCTATTAACCTTTAATATATTCTGCGGAATATTAGCTCCTCCTTTTCCTTCATTTCTAACACCTCTCGATTGCCGAGCCTCATCAATAATACAGAGCGAAGGATCCGTCGGCGTGGATTCATGGTCGGTGTGAGTGGCCTCGTTTCTGACGATGTCTCCTCATCCTGAGACATACACTTGTTCGATTCCCAGGCCGAATCCTCGCTCAATCAGCGAAGGGAACCAGTGGTGCGTAGATAACACACAATACTTCCATATTTTGAAACGTGAAAGCGTGACGCAATTTGATCATATTTTTACTGCTTTGGAAGGTATGGCCATATTTTGAAATGGAAGTATTGGAATCGTCCTAAAATCAAGAATCGGAACGGAGCTACAGAAAACTTTTAGGTACTTATTTAATCAAAATCACTTCCCGAACAAGTGTCTGTGTGTCCGTATGTCCGTCTGTGGTCATTTACAAAAATGGCCATAGCTCCCTCTATTCTCAACCTTTTTTCAAATTTCTTGAACTGAAACGTTTGTCTCGGCAAGACCTAACACTTTTTTTAAGCGGAATCCGAATAACTCACAGTACTTCCAATATATTTGCATTTCTAGTGTTTTATTTTTTTCCCCGGCCAGAAAAATGAACCAATTTGAGCGTTTAGTGTCTTAAAATCTTTTTTTTACCTTGCGGAATATGTGGATATTTTTTATACTTCGATAATGTGGCTTATTTTCATTTTGGGCGAATTTTAAAATTTGCATATTAAGCTTTTTGATATTTTTGACATAAACACTTTTGAAAGCAGTCAAAATATGATCAAATTGTAACACTCTTATCTTCTTCTTATATTTTATGACTTGGTTATCAAGGCATTGTTACTTACAAATTTTTGGGAGCGGAATCGAATAATTCTGCAAGGATGGCTATAACCGTCTAAGATTTATGCAGGTTTTAGTGAACATTAACTGATTTATTGTACCTGCTCTAATTCTATACCTGTATGATGTAAATCTGTTGGCCGAACGTGTCTCCAAAACAATTCAATTCCATCTCTTTATTATTGGACAGAGCATCGTGAAATGCATAAAAATAATCCAAGGGCGCTCCCTTCTTGAGCTCAACGCGGACGTCATCATAATATTCTTGTTTTTGTTCGATGAGTGGGTTTGAGTCGAAGCGAAGAATAAAGCCACCATCAGAACTGACTAGAAATACAACACTAAGGCGCCCTACAGCCGCTTTGAGTGTTTGTTCGTTCAGGAAAACGGTGATTGTTTTCATTGGCAGTTGCTAAGAGACAGATCAATGGTTGAAAGCGAGAAAACACCTTCACTTACAAGTGTAAACACTGCGACCATTCTGTGATGTCACCAGTGTGTATTTTACTGCGTCTCGAGCACCTTTAGCAATCTTTTGATCCTCGATTGACTGTTGGAAAGTTTTCATGGAGAGCAAGGGAAGTGCGAGATGGATTTTATCGATCAAGTGAATGGGCAAACGTTGCAATCATTGCCAACTTATCTGCGACTCGTTGGCTGCTGCTGAACTTTTCACTTCCATATTTACCGAGTAAATGGAAGTATTGTTATCGTCCTAAAATCGAGAATCGGAACGGAGCTTCAGCTATTATAGCTATAATAATAAATGTCTATAACAAAAAATAAAATCTATAATAAACAATAAATATCTATAATAGACATTTACTCAGAATCACTTCCTGAACAAGTGTCTGTGTGTCCGTTACGTCCGTTACGTCAGTCTGTCCGTCTATAAGTCTGTCCGTCTGTGGTCATTTACAAAAATGGCCATAACTCCCTCATTTCTCAAACTTTTTTCAAATTTCTTGAACTGAAATGTTTGTCTCGGCAAGACATAACACCCTGTTTAATCGGAATTTCGATAACGCACAGTACTTCCGATATATTTGCATTTTTAGTGTTTTCTATTTTATTTTTTTCCGGCCACAAAAATGGACCGATTTGAGCGTTCTTGGTCTCAAAAACTTCGTTTTGCCTTGCAGAATATGTGGATATTTTTTACATTCCGAAAATGTGGCGTTCTTCCATTTTTGGCGAATTTTAAAATTTGCATAGTAAATTTTTTGATATTTTTGACCTAAACACCCTTAAAAACAGTCAAAATATGATCAAATTTTTTCAAATATGTACGTTTCAAAATATGGAAGTATTGTGTGTTATCTACGCACCACTGGTTTTTGGAATTATCAACGTATATTGTACTTTTTTTCTACGCACCGGAGGCTTCATCAATAAAATTCACCACGCACGCGCAAATGTTCCACGCAGGAATTAAGCCCACAAACTTGTACTTTGGTGCGGGAAATAATACGGGTTTAAAGTCGGGGAATCGCCCTCAACAAACGGATCTGGGCCGGGGGTGGGGGTCAAAGGGTTGGAAGAGACGGTGGGAAGGTACACAACGGAGGTTCGATGACAGAAAGGAAAGAGTAATTATATTGGAGGCGGTGGCAAAAGATTAGTTCGCTGAATTTCATTTGCCAGGGCAACTGAGGCAGAAGGGCAAACGAACGGGCAGCAGGTTCGTTCTCTTTTGGGCACTTTCGCCTTTTGATCCCGAATCCCGTCCTCGCCGAGAAGGATATGGGTGGCTGGTTGGATATAGCGGTCGAAGGGAAAGCAACAGAGCACAATTGCTCTCCCAAAATCCACTTCATCCAAGGCTTCCTTTGCCACCTCACAAAGATTCTTGTTAAACCACAATGAGACGCAAGTTCAGGATTTAATAATACCAACGCGGAATAAATAAAATCGCAAAATTAAGAAGGCAGGTTCTAGGAACTGGGACAGATTCACTAAGAAGGCAAATTTTTATTAAATTTTCTCAGCTTAACGGACTTTTGGCCTTTGGCAGGCAGAGATTGGCGTCCCTTGCGGGCCAAGTTCTCTAATGAGCAGGGCTTATAGCACGTAGGGTAAGAGCATCAGCTAGTGGCCAATTATGGGGGGTAATGTACGCAAATCAAATTCTTTTGGGTTCTTTTTACTTCCATATTTACAGAGTGAATGGAAGTATTGTTATCGTCCTAAAATCGAAAATCGGAAAGGAGCTTCGGAAAAAACGTTTACCAATAAACATTTACCTACTCAGAATCACTTCCCGAACTAGCGTCTGTGTGTCTTTCTATGGTCATTCTCAAAAATGGCCATAGCTCCCTCAATTCTCAACCTTTTTTCAAATTTCTTGAATTGAAATGTTTGTCTCGGCAAGACCGAACACCCTGTTTAATCGGAATTCGAATAACTCCCAGTAACTACTTCCGATATATTTTCATTTTCAGTTTTTTCTATTTTATTTTTTCCGGCCACAAAAATGAACAGATTTGAGCGTTCTTGGTCTTAAAATCTTTGTTTTACCATGCAGAATAATATTCTCAATAAAAAATATCTACATATTATGTAGATATTTTTTAAATTCCGATAACTTGTCGTATTTTTATTTTAGGCGAGTTTTGAAACTCGCTCAGAGAGTATTTTGATATTTTTGACCTAAACCTGAAATGACAAAAAACATTTTAAAAAACTCCTGTCAATATATTACCCTCGAACGTTTGGGTGGGCGATCTAGAGGGACACAATGCCAAAGAACATGTGTCGTTTTCCCTTGCTTAAGCATGGCCTACGTTGCTGTGGTTAAGAAAATACAACTCATGATTTACACCAACAGCCGTCAGGATGTGACAAATCTGTGGACCCAGCCTACAACAACTGCGGCTCCACATATTTCAAAAGAATGAGGGAGTGGTGTGTAGCAAGATAGTTTTTCGGCCGGAAATGTTCAATTCACAATGCAGGCCCACCACATTGCCATATTGTTGGAATATAAAACCAGTGGTGCGTAGATAACACACAATACTTCCATATTTTGAAACGTACATATTTGAAAAAATTTGAGCATATTTTGACTGTTTTTGATGGTGTTTAGGTCAAAAATATCAAAAAATTCACATGCAAATTTCAAAATTCGCCCAAAATTGAAAAACGCTACATTTTCGGAATATAAAAAATATCCACATATTCTGCAAGGTAAAACGAAGATTTTGAGACCAAGAACGCTCAAATCGGTTCATTTTTGTGGCCGGAAAAAAATAAAATAGAAAACACTAAAAATGCAAATATATCGGCAGTACTGTGCGTTATCCAAATTCCGATTAAACAGGGTGTTAGGTCTTGCCGAGACAAACATTTCAGTTCAAGAAATTTGAAAAAAGGTTGAGAATTGAGGGAGTTATGGTCATTTTTGTAAATGCCCCCAGACGGACTGACGGACACACAGACACACGGACACACAGACACTTGTTCAGGAAGTGATTCTGAGTAAATGTGAAACAGTTTTTTCTGAAGCTCCGTTCCGATTTTCGATTTTAGGACGATCCCAGTACTTCCATTTACCCTGTAAAATTTACATATGGAACCCTGTAACATTACCCTGTAACATTTACATTTACATATTCGCATAATTTACATTTACATATTTACATAAAGTTTACATATTTAATATGGAAATAAAAATGGCCATACCTCCCGTCAGTTCTTAACATTTTTTCAAATTTCTTGGACAGGAATGTTTGTCAACCTTTCACTCTGTTTAACCGAAATTCGAATTACTCACAGCACTCCCGATATATTTTGGTTATAGATGGTTTTCTTTTTCAATTTTTCCTGGCCACGAAATCGACTTATTTGAACGTTCGTGTTCTC
The DNA here is from genome assembly GCA_036186465.1 of Nesidiocoris tenuis. Taxonomy (NCBI): domain Eukaryota; kingdom Metazoa; phylum Arthropoda; class Insecta; order Hemiptera; family Miridae; genus Nesidiocoris; species Nesidiocoris tenuis. Next base: position 10,997,106 of record AP028910.1, read on the forward strand.
AAAATCTTCGTTTTACCTTGCAAAATATGTAGATATTTTATATTCCCTTAACCTGACGTTCTTTGATTTCAGGCGAATTTTAAAATTTGCATTGTTGGTTTTTTGATATTTTCGACCTAAACGCCCACAAAAGTAGTCAAAATATAATCAAATTGTGTAAAAAACTTTACGTACCAAAATATGGGAGTATTGTGTGTTATCTACGCACCACTGGTTGTAAATTGTGATTTATGTTAAAAGAAGAAACATAATATGTTATAGACAGAGGAGGACTATACAAACGTTCAGTTCATGAACTTTTTCATGAAAAAATTTGAAAATTCTAAGAACTCATTCATAGGCTACTGCAAGGATGATGTGGCGAGTAAAGGCCACGCTACACGTACAACGGGGTTAAGGTTGTTGTCATTCATGTTCGGTGAAAGAAACCGTTTACCCCACGCTCGAATGTGTTGGCACTGATGTAACGTACAAGTGTAAAATCAAGAGGCGTGAAGGAAATGTAATAAAATCTGTTAATAAGACAGTATCACTTTGGGGGTTGGGGCGCGATCATGAAAGGGGCGCGCTGGAGATGCGACACACGGCCGGGGGTTCCCCAGGCGAGAATGCGCCCTTCCCGGGCCCTGCACGTGTCGGCGCGCCTGCCTGTTGTAAATATTGGCCCGGGGTTATCGGTTTCATCATCGCGCCAGCCGTGTGATGGGTTTTCCTTTTTGCTGTTCGAGAGGTGGCAGCCCTTGAACGATTTGATGATGTTTTACTTGGATAACAACTGGACGCCTGCCTTGGATGACACACGATACTTCCATATGTTGAAACGTAAAGGTGTGACACGATTTGATCATATTTTGACTCATTTTTAAGGGTGTTTAGGCCGAAAATATAAAAAAACCAGTGGTGCGTAGATGACACACAATACTTCCATATTTTGGAACGTAAAATTGTGACACAATATGATCATATTTTGACTGCTTTTAAGGGGGTTTAGGTCAAAAATATCAAAAAACTCACTATGCAAATTTTAAAATTTGCCCAAAATGAAAAAACGCCACATTTTCGGATTATAAAAAATATCCACGTATTCTGCATGGTAAAACAAAGATTTTGAGACCAAGAACGCTCAAATCGGTCCATTTTTGTGGCCGGAAAAAAATAAAATAGAAAAAACTAAAAATGCAAATAAATCGGAAGTACTGTGCGTTATCCAAATTTCGATTAAACAGGGTGTTAGGTCTTGCCGAGACGAACATTTCAGTTCAAGAAATTTGAAAAAAGGTTGAGAATTGAGAGAGCAATGGTCATTTTTGTAAATGAACACAGACGGACTAACGGACACACGAACACACAGACAATTGTTCGGGAAGTAATTCTGAGTAAATGTGTATAAGGAAAAGTTTTTTCGAAGCTCCGTTCCGATTTTCGATTTTAGGACGATTACAATACTTTCATTTACTTAGTAAATATGGAAGTAAAACCCAGTGGTGCGTAGGTTGCACATAATACTTTTATATTTTGAAACGTAAAATTGTGACACAATATGATCATATTTTGACTGCTTTTAAGGGGGTTTAGGTCAAAAATATCAAAAAACTCACTATGCAAATTTTAAAATTTGCCCAAAATGAAAAAACGCCACATTTTCGGATTATAAAAAATATCCACGTATTCTGCAAGGTAAAACAAAGATTTTGAGACCAAGAACGCTCAAATCGGTCCATTTTTGTGCCCGGAAAAAATAAAATAGGAAAAACTAAAAATGCAAATAAATCGGAAGTACTGTGCGTTATCCAAATTTCGATTAAACAGGGTGTTAGGTCTTGCCGAGACGAACATTTCAGTCCAAGAAATTTGAAAAAAGGTTGAGAATTGAGGGAGTTATGGTCATTTTTGTAAATGACCACAGACGGACAGGCGGACACACAGACACTTGTTCGGGAAGTAATTCGGAGTAAATGTGTATAAGAAAAAGTTTTTTCTGAAGCTCCGTTCCTATTCTCGATTTTAGGACGATCACAATACTTCCATTTACTCTGTAAATATGGAAGTAAAAATTGGATGTTGTCAAATGCCTTCAACAGAAAACGTTTGGGAAAATCGCAAATTTTTCAATATTCAACTATCTCAGTTTAGAAGCCTTAAAAGTGATGGAAGAGAAGATTTGCCAATTTTCGAGCTCTCGAAATCACCGCAAAGCATAAAGACGTGCCGAGTTGGAACGCAAACTCTTCACTTGGAAAGTTGATCGCTCCTTTCCAGCCGACAGAGAGAAGAATATTGGAAGGTGTCGGGTGTAAGCGAGAGGGCGAACCGTATCTTCGATTAAGCTTAAATGCTTTTTAATTGCGGATCCTCCTCGGGGCATTTCCCGATAAAACTGGGAAAATAACTTAAACGTGTAGAGTGTAAAAAGTATTAGGAAACGCAGGGAGAAAATAGATCAAGGGGAGTTCGAAATGTGGCGATAGGCCGATGGGTAGGGGGGGGAAGGGGTAAGAAGGAAGGAAACTGAGCAATCAGGGCCTGTAACCTAATTGAACGGCAGGGAGCGGAGGTATCGAGAGGGAGCGAAAACGGGTGGAAGAGAGAGACGGAACGAGGGGAGGAGGACGTGCACGAAAGAGAGGGTGCGAACGGGAAACGGACTGACTGGAAGTTGAGCCTTAATCAAGTTGGTGGACCGAGAGAGAGGGAGCGAGGGAGCGAGCGAGTGCGAGAGGGAGAAAAATGGAAGCCCTGGCAGGAATAAGGGGAAAGCGGAAAGGGGCTGCATGGTGAAAGGGATAACAATTTGTCGGAGAAAGGCAACCGTGGTGCAAATTGAAGATGCCGATAGACAAAGAGAGCGTATGTGAGGCGGAGTTTCTTCGGTTTGGCAGAGTTTTTGTGCTGCGAGCCGACCGCCCCCGCAACTTCTGCCGGAGTGGAAGGGGCTGATGAAGATACGTGTCAAGAGAAGCTTACGGACACTGTAGACACTCGGGAGGGAATCGAACCAAAGCTAAGAAGAGGGAAGTCACCCGAGATGGCGACCGGGCCCAGGGCGGACGGAGACGGAAGATGGGCGAGGCGGCCGGGCGAGACGGAGACGGAAAACCCAAGCGAGAGGGGGCGATGGTCGATTTTGGTCGCGGTGCCGATTTATCACTACGCTCCCGTATCCCCGGCGCTACAATCCATCAACTTGTTACACAAAACTTTGCCCACACCCGAACTTCTGCCCGAAGTTCCACGGATGGGAGGCACTTGGAAATGGATTGGCACGAAGTCCCTTCGAAGTTCCGCCGATTGCCTTAGCCGAACGATCGAAAGCGTAAAGCTCCGTTGACGAAGCCTGTTTTTATAAGCTGCACATTGAGGAAAGGATCCCATATTTTCGGAGTCCTAAAAAGTCCGGGGAAAACGTTTTTACTTCCATATTTGCAGAGTGAATGGAAGTATTGCAATCGTCCTAAAATCGAGAATTGGAACGGAGCATCAGAACAAAATTTTACCTATGAACGTTTACTCGGAATCACTTCCCGAACAAGTGTCCGTCTGTCCATGCGTCCCTCTGTGGTCATTTACAACCAGTGGTGCGTAGATAACACACAGTAGTGTGTAAGTAGTGTGTAAGTAGTGTAGTAATAAAACATTTTTAAAAAGAAAACAAATAAACCGAAAAATATACGCCTATTTGAACGATTCCCAATATAGAAAATAAAATTAAAATAAATTAAATACACGAAAAGAAAAATAAATGAAAACAAAGCAACGAGGCTCAGAGATCACTAATAAATATCAACACTCAGGGCAGCCGCACAACGTGCTCAGTGCAGCCAGTACGTGGGGGAGTTTTCCTTTCACTATGGGATTTTCCCCCACGAAATTCCGACCCAACGTCTTGAGCTAAGGGCAATTAGAGCCCTACGAACTTTCCCACTTCTTCTTATTCTCTTCTTCTGCATCACCATGTGCCGCAAAACGGTCGGAACCGGCTGGTTTTATGGTGGATACAAAATTGTTAACTTTTCGAATTTCGCAGAGATTTCGGTGGGATCGGTCACAAAATATCGATACAAATATCGGTGGTATCGGAAGAAAAGTATCGATACTCCGATAAATCGGAAGTATCGTAACGTCCCTATCTACAGTCCAGAAATAGGTACTCACGGTGATAAGTGCAGGAAGCTGCCGGAATCCGGACCCGAGACCAGGGGAAGTGGAGGATTTACCATCTGATCTCAAGAAAAACACGAGTATATCATTTGACTGCTGCTTGTATTTGTGGCCACGGCTGATTCCCAGTGCTATCTTGTTGTCATGTTATCATAATCTTTGTACACACAGCCCGGCGATTGCAGGCGAGAATCGTGTCGAGCATATGCACGGGACGCATAACCGGTGGTGTAAATCTGTCATGCGCAGTAGCGACTTTCGGCTGAAGACGGTTAACGTACGAGCCTGTATAAATACTGCGGCTGTTGATTCTGGACAAGTACACCGGCCTTGGACCTTAAATAGTGACACAAACTCTAAACCCAAGGGCACTTAACATTATCTTTCCTCTCGCTCACACACCTGCACATGCGCATGCGCATGCACCATTCTTTCACCTCTCCAAATGGTCTGAAAACTAATGTCATGGAGCACTTCACCTTCCCTTGGGTTTGCGTGTACAGCGAGACGAATAATCTCCAGCAATTCGTAAAATCTGACGTTCGAATGTCATACCTATGTCAAACAACAATTATTGTGGTTTGACCACCCCTGCAAGGAAAGGGACTCTTTCTTTTTCTTTATTTTGTTCGAGAAGCGTCACTTTTCTTACAGTGCTATTACTTCCATATTTACAGAGTAAATGGAAGTATTGGAATCGTCCTAAAATCGAGAATCGGAACGGAGCTTCAGAAAAAACTTTTTCTTATACACATTTACTCAGAATCACTTCCTGAACAAGTGTCTGTGTGTCTTGTTTGCATTAGTTACTTCAAAATACGAATTGGCACGATGAGTTAGGAGGAGAAAGTTCGTACGCGAATTAAGAAATTTTTGCAGAACTTCGGAGACGAATTTGTTGCCAAGGACGTTGTTGCCAAGCCGAACAAAAAACAAAACAACTCAAACCCGGACTTTTGGAAAAAATCCATTTTCGGGTCTAAATTTTCCAAGCATTCGCAGGATTTGCCTACTTCTCACAAACTATTTTTTCGCGCTACGAAGTGACAAGAAGCACGAAATTACCAAAAACTCTCTATTACCATCGCTATTTCGTTTAAACGCTTATCTCGACGTTATCGAGGTTGATAACGGTTGATACGGGGTGAGAAGGAAAACGCGGTTATCCGTCGGACAGAAAGTGAAGTTTCGCCACCGGGATCAATCAGGAAGCGAACGATTGGAACGACTCTAACGTGAAGGGACGAAGTTGCAAGAAATAAAATGATCGTCGATTGTTTTGAATTGGTAAGCCGAGCCTCTTGGTTATGGGTGATCAACTATTGTAATTACAGAGGGAAAACGAGCTAAAAGGGGATGATCAGGGGGTGAACTCCCGACTGCCAGGGGTGGGGGTTGTTGGCCCGGCCAATGGGAAGGGCGGATAGCGGGCGGCTCGGACACGCCCACCGGGCGGCGAACCGGCGGGATGGGCGGTCGCCTCCGGAGGGGTGAACGAGGGGGAGGGCTCCGTCGATGAGGCGATCCGCGATGGTGGGGGGGACCGAGCCGGCGGCGGGACGCGTTCGTCGCCGTCCGAGTCGAATCGCGAGCCGTCGTCGAGTCCGAACTGGCAACTGGGACGATTGCGCGCCGCCCGGTCCGTCGGTGTCAGTCCGAACTTTCCGCGGTTTGACAATTTGTTTTTTCGCCGATTTTTGCCGATTTCTATCGATCGACGAGTAGTAAACGTCAAATTCGAACTGACGATCCGATGATCGTCGGCTACCGAGTTGAAGTGATGGAGTACGAAGCTCCGCTCGACCTCAGGGACCGAGTGTCACCCGCGGCGGCGGTCGATTCCGACCAGGACGTCAACGTCGACTCGGACGATGACACGACGACGTCGTCGACGGCCGTCGCCCAGCTGCAGTCGCCCACGGGCGGCATCCTGTCGTCGCCGGGCCAGGACGAGGTGAAAAAGTCGCCGACCAATTCGTCGTCGTCGTCCTCGTCGTCGGCCCTCGTCAAGCCGCCCTACTCGTACATAGCCCTCATCACGATGGCCATCCTCCAGTCGCCGCACAAGAAGCTGACGCTCAGCGGCATCTGCGAGTTCATCATGACCCGGTTCCCCTACTACCGGGAAAAATTCCCCGCCTGGCAGAACTCGATCAGGCACAATTTGTCGTTGAACGATTGCTTCATAAAAATCCCCCGCGAGCCGGGAAATCCCGGCAAGGGAAATTACTGGACGCTGGACCCGATGGCGGAGGACATGTTCGATAACGGGTCGTTCCTTAGGCGCCGGAAACGCTACAAGCGCCAGCCGCCGGATTTCCTGCTCCGCGACCAAGGAGCGTTCCTGGCGCCGCCGCCCGGCGTCCACGGCCACTACTCGTACCTGCCGGCGGGACATCTGGCCCACCACCATCACCACGGCGGCCCGCATCACCACCACCACGGCGGCCACGTGCCGCTCCTGCCGCCGGCCGAACTCGCCCGCCTTTCCCTCGGCCTCCTCACCGCGACCACGGGCAACGTCGCCGCCGCAGCCGCCGCCGCCGCCGCGATCCAGCTGCCCTGTAAACCGGTGGCCGTTGCCGCGCCCAAGCCGCCGCCCGCAACTCCGCCGCGCGGCACTACGAGGCCGCCGCCGGCTTTCACGATCGAGTCGCTCATCGGCCGATCCGAGGCTCCGTCGCCGCCGCCGCCGCCGCCGTCCGTCACGCGGAGTTTCGACTCGGCCTTCACGCCGCTTCACACGGCGGCCGCTTGGGCCAGGTGAGACCCGCAGCAACCGCCGCTGAATTTCACTCGCTAACAATTTTATTATTATTATTCGTTAACGTAATATTTATTTTCGTACATTAATTTATTATCCCCCCCACTACCGACTCTGAAAATCACCCGGAGAAACGTCACAAAATTTTCCCCCGTCACTCGTACCGCCTGTATTGTCGAAAATTAGCCTCGCACCTTTCATATTTTAATTCCCATTTTATTATTTCCCTCCGAAAATTCGAAAATCTCCCAAAATGCCGGAGAGATGATTTCAATCCATTTTCGAGCTTTCCCATCACCTCTTACACGATAAACACTCGAGTAAATGGCACAAAAACAAGAATCGCATCGATCGCCCTTGGGAAATACTCATTGTTAATTATTGTTTTATCGTATTTCGTACAAATTCGAATGCGTGTACTGGGGGCAGCGATATTATTTTCCTTTGGTGCTGCCCCCACGAACACAACGATAATCCAAATTGAGAGATTCACGAAAAATTAAATCATTACGAAAAAATACTCGAATTTCAGTTAAGAATATTTGACCAACCCTCCCTTGACGACACCTTGAGACAGGGAGCGTTGGCATGATTACCAATAAATAAAATTCAATTTCCACATCGCAAACTTTACCATGTTCCGAATACAATAGAAATATTAGCTAATATATTTGGCGTACAGAAATAATTGTAATTTCAACGCGAAACGTTAAAATCATACTCTAACGTTGTGCAAAACTCATTACGGGTCCACTCGAATATTTTACAACAATAAGTTAACCACACACGATCCCTTCAGAACAAGAACTGTTATATATTTAACATTAACAACTTAACATTTATGGGGGAGGATTTAACGTTTCTGCCATAAAACCTAGAAAAACCTCCGAAACAAATCGAAAACGCCAAAATTTGAAATAAATACCATACAGGGTGTTAACCTGTGGAAAATGCCGCTACAACTAATTTCTAAATAACTGATTTCCAACTTTCTTCTAAATAACTAATTTCTACAATAACTATATCTAAATTTCTAGAATTTCTACAATTGCCAAATTTCTACAATTTCTAAATAACTGATTTCTACAACTAATTTCCAACGAAAATTATTCATCTTTTTTACTCGATTCTAAATGCCAATTAATTTACTTCATGATTCACTAAAACGGCCATAACATCCTGAATTTATCGAGAAAATTCAATTTTGGCTATACCGCTGGAAAGAACGATAAATTTCCAATCACTCTTGGCCAATTTTCTTGAGATGGTTCAATCGGTTAAATATCGGTCGGAAAAGTGAATTAAGAGGTTATTTTCATCGTATAACGTCGATTTTCATTGAAAAATCCACGTTTTTTCGCATTCAAGTGGGATTTCCTCCACTACATTTTGGTGTAAGAGCAATTTCAACTATACCGTTGGAAAGCTGACATCTTGGCGCATTTTTCAGGACTGCAGGCTCATTTTAACCAGTACATTTGTATCAAGCCCACCGAGTTGAAATATGCGAAAATTTTCGAGAATTGATCGAATTCACTTTTCGACCAATTTTTAACCAATTGAACCATCTCAAAAAAATTTTTTGGTCCTGTAGGGTCATTGGAAAATCATTGCTCTTTCCAACGATATAGTCAAAATTGAATTTCCTCGATAAATTCAGGATTTTATGTCCATTTTAGTAAATTAAGATCGGATTTACGGAAAAAATCTTAAAACTCAAAAAAGTGTCATTTACAAGCGAGTAAAAAAAAGTATTGTAGGAAATTAGTTGTAGAATCGACCCCTAGCCGGTGGCATATTCCTCAGGTTAACACTCTTCATTTTTTTGTCACTTTTTTGCCAATTTTGAATACCACCTATAATTTCCGTTAAGTGGTGCACAGGTAACGCGAAATACTTCCATATTTTCGAGAACTGGTTCATTGGCTCGAATTAGTCCATTTATTCGGTGTATAAGGACGAACTAAAAACAGGCGATCGACAACTTGGTAAATTCGAAATTTCAATCGGAAATGAGAATTTTTCGAGTGATTCCCTCTCTTATTCAGGGTTTTCCGAACTTGGAGAGGGGAAAAAATCAAAACTAAACCGAAAATAGAACAAAATGCAGCCAACATCATTTTCCATCTCAACCCGTTTCCAAGATACGATTTTTTAAAGGTTTTTTCCCAGAGAAGCCACACTTTGCATAATAAAAACCAACATTTCTCCTTCTGAAAACCAATTTTTCTAGCCTTCGAGGACATTTTTGGATTCAGCGTTGAGTTAGGAAATGCACAATGGAATCCATAAACCAACTCAAATGAACCGCAAGTGCGGTTCAAACGCCGGAAATCGGAAAATGATTTTTGTCCGAGTATCCTTGTACTGCATTTCGAAAAGCAGACAGATAACTCACAAAACTTCCATATTTTGATACGTAAAATTCTGACACAATTTGACTACCATTACTGCTACGACATAAATTATATTTTGAGGCTATTTAGGTCAAAAACATCAAAAAACTCACCATGCAAATTTTAAAACTCGACTAAAATCAAAATACGTCAAGTTATCGCATTATAAAAAATATTCACGTATTCCCCAAGGTAAAACGAAGATTTTTAGACCAAGAACGCTCAAATCGGTGAATTTTTGTGGCCGGAAAAAATAAAATAGAAAACACTAAAAATGCAAAAATATCGGAAGTAAGAACACATTCATTTACACACACTTTCATTTCACATATTTTTACATATTCCACTATAAATCCATATTTTACAAATATTTGGTCCACGAAAACACATATTTGCTAATTTTGGGTAGTTTTTCATACTTTTGAGGAAATCATTCCTCATCCAAAAACCTCTATCCTATGGTGAATCAAGCGAGAAACCCGGGGAAAATACTCAAAAAATTCTAAACCTACGCCATCACCTTCAAAATTGAGTTCAAAAGTTGTGGTTTGCTCCAACTTAGTGCATATTGTCCGGGGAATCCGATCGAAAAATTTTTAGGTGTCGAAAGTCCAAAAAAACCTGTTTTTGTTTGAAATTGTGGCTTTTGGTACATTATTTTTTTGACACTTGAACGTTTTTGTTTAATTTATAGTGAGTTTCTTACCTGAGGTTCACAACTAGGATAAATTAAGTTAAAAAAAAATTTACCAAATTTTGCCAATTTTTTTTTTTGAAATTGGACAACTCTTTTCATGCGTTTTGCTGCAAACGGCGTACGGGAAAAAATTATTGCAGATTTTCATCTAGACCCTCTGAAACGTAGAGGAAAAATTTTCAGTGGGTGATGAAAAAATAACTTTTTGTTCATTTGTGCTTAAACATTTTATTGAAAATATTTTAATCCTTTTTCATATTTTCCACATATTTTTGCAAATATTTCAACCTTTTTTTCATATTTTCCACACATTTTTTGCAAATATTTCAACCTTTTTACATATTTTCCACATATATTATGAAAATGAATGCTTATATAATATATAAGCATTCATTTTCATAAAATATGTGGAAAATATGTAAAAAGGTTGAGATATTTGCAAAAAATATGTCACATGTCAAAAATATGTGACATATTATGTCACATATTCGGCATTTTTAAATACATAAAAATCCGATCCCTACTGATAAGTGAACCCTTGCTTTTTTATTTGATGAATGAAATTCGAAATTGAGATATTTTGGGACAAACAAAATATGAACCCTGGTGCAACATATTGTTGACCTAGGAATAAAATAATTTGGGGTTTCGAGTTAAAGTGAAGTTGATTTCCAAAATCTATACATATGGGTGTATGTACCCATTGAAACTGAAAATCGTACCGGGATTAAAAAACCTATTTTCTTGAGACTTTCCGTGTATCATTACTGGCCGTAAAAATGAACCGATTTGATTCTTTCGGATCTTCAAATGCTAAGGAGTGTACATTTCAGGCAGGTGTTCAATTCGCCTTTCGTATTCCACAATTTTGGTTTATCATTCAGCAATAAACCTACCTGTGTAATCGACCAAGAAAACACTATTTTAGTAGCCCTGAAAATTCGATGTTTCACGTTCCAAAGTAGGTAGAATCCGAAAATCTAACCATTGCAGCATCACGCATTACTTCCATATTATGAAGTTCCGATTTTCAATTCAAGAACGATTACAATATTTTACAATATTACAAGAAATTACAATATTTCGGTCCACCGCGCTTTTCCTCACAGACGGCCGGGCCGAAATATTTCGGGAATTCGATCAGAAAGTACGAAATTCATTTGTTAATTATGAAATTTTCATCAGGGAAAATCGACCTTGGTTTTCAACCCCAGAGTAAAAAATCGATATTTTTTTTACATTTTGGTCTCTGCACGTATTTCGATTTTAGGCGAGTTTTAAAATCCGCATAGTGAATTTTTTTATATTTTTGCCGTAAACAGCCTCAAAAGTAGTCGAAATGTAACCAAATCGTGTCAAAATTCTACTTATCAAAATATGGAAGTACATACCACGGTTGAGTAGGTTGGGTTACCGACCAACAGATCGCAGCAAAAACAATTAAAAAGCCTGAGCCACCATACAAAATTATTGAAAATTCTCTTCCATATTTACAGGGTAAATGGAAGTATTGCAATCGTCCTAAAATCGAGAATCGGGGCTTCAGAAAACCTTTTTCTTAACTTTTCTTAGCTTTTTCTAACTTTTTCTTTCTTCATTTACTCAGAATCACTTCCCGTGTCTGTGTGTCCGTGAGCCCGTCTGTGGTGATTCACAAAAATGACCATAACTCCCGCAATTCTCAACCTTTTTTCAAATTTCTTGAACTGAAATGTTTGTCTCGGCAAGACCTAACACCCTGTTGAATCGGAATTCGAATAACGCACAGTACTTCCGATATTTTTGCATTTTTAGTGTTTTCTATTTTTTTTCCGGCCACAAAAATTAACCGATGTGAGCGTTCTGGTCTCAAAATCTTTGTTTTACCTTGCAGAATATGTGGATATTTTTTATATTCCAATAATTTGACGTCTTTTGATTTTAGGCGAGTTTTAAAATTTGCATGGTGAGTTTTTTGATATTTTTCCCCTAAATACCCTTCAAAAGCAGTCAAAATATGATCGAATTGTGTGAAACCTTTACGTTTCAAAATATGGAAGCCATTTGTGTTATCTACTCACCACTGGTTTTAAAGGGAACAAACCCACTATTTTATAAAGGATACCTATGTATTTAGAACTTTGAACCAAATCAATTGTTTTTTTTTTCTATTTGGAGGCTTTAACTATTAAAAATTCCAAAAAACGCAACATGAAAATCTTGAAATCCGCCTAAAATCTCAATACTTCAAGTTAGAGAGTGAAAAAAAAAGACTAAGAAGACAAAAATCCATTTGTTCTGCTAGGAGAACCAGCAATTTTAAGCCAAGAAGGCTCAAATTGGTTCATTTTTGTGACCAGAAAGTAAGTGTTTTTTTTTTTTTAATTCTGTTCCAAACCCCCGAGGAGTAATTGAAGGTTCGAATCATCCCAAAACCTGGGAATTGGATATCTTGACGAGAAGCCAAAAAATTAGAAGAAAATTTCAAAGTTTGTGCTGAATCTCCGTTCCGATTTTTAATATTAGGATGACAATTCTTCGATTGATTGATGCTCTACTAATTACCGATGCGATTCTGAATGCTGCCAAACACAAAATTTGTATTTAATACAAGTGAAACAATTCATATCCCGATGCTACCCGTTTCCGAACATTACACGTACAATAACCTCCCTAGAAACCTTCGATTTTTCAATTTTCGAACCCTCGATTCGTTTTCTTCGATTGAATTTCCGCGAGGCTTTAGCGACCAAAAGTTGTACATTATGACTGTATGATGTAATATATTAGTAGACGACTTGTAAATATTTTCTGTAAATATTGTAATCGACCTAATAAGAATTTCCGAGTTGTTAGAATATAAGAGTTCCTCGTGAGGCAATTTTATGATTCATGTTTACGTTTGCCCCGTAATTAATTTGACGACTGAAGTTGTGCTAGATAGATGTACTATCGAATCGTTACCATATATGTGTGTTCTACGTCAGTAGTCTAATACGTTAAATTGCAATATGAGCAATCATGATAGTCAATGCGAGCCTATCGAATGTGTTACTTGTTCTTATGGAAAAAAAAACGTGCTAATATAAGACATTGTTCAATTACAGCTTTGAAGAAACGTTTTTATTTATTTTAAACGATCCAGAAGAAATTTTGTTGCGTGCATTTTCAAGTCTCAGTATTAGACCGAATGCTGGGTGGGGTGGCCAGATCATTGTGGTTATGTACCTAAGTCATACCTCTGGTTTTTTAAAATCATTTTTTCCAAACTGTTTGACAAATAAAAAGTGTTGGAAATCGACTCCCCACGAGAGCCCCAAACCTTGAGTTTTCTCCTAGGTCATTGTTTGATTTGAGTTTACAAACAAATCAATAAAACTTCACTTTTGCATTTTACAGTTGAAATAATTTGTCTATTTTGTCAGTCTTTCTCAACTCGTACATTCGCATCAATAATTAATAAAAAGACATACCATTAATATAAATATATTAATATTATAATTATGTCAATAATTATAATATCAATTATAATTATATCATTATAATGTTCCAATTTTTCTCGGCCACTTGAAACATAGATTTTTTTGGCGGTTTGAAGAATGGTAAAAAGGCAGTTTGAGAAACCATTCTTATTTCTTGACCGATCCTCGGAAACCCAAAAAATCTACAATTACATTATCATAATTTCATTAATATTATTATTACTTTGATCTATATCCTACGAACAGATGCTTTTTCCCTATCATGAAGAAGTATTTTTATCAGAAAAACGTGAGTGAAAAATAATTGCAAAAAATATCATAGCCACCTATTTTGACGCAGAAAAAATCTAATCCCATCCACCCTTGGTATTCATTAATCATGAAACTAATTTTTCGAGTTTATTCTGGATCTCCTTGGAAATTAATCACCAACTGTCTGATTTTCTGGCTAATTAATATCTGCTTTCGTTATAATCCAACAATGAAATATTATAACAACTTAGAAATCCATCCCCCTGAAAATCATATGGTTAACGAAGGTTTACATACGTTGGTAACTAAACCATGTGGGGTCCATGGAAGCTATAATGTTTCTTCGTAAATGTTTCCATTAAAAAAATCAACGTTAATTCTCCAGAAAACAAGTTAACCAGAGAGTCCATGGATGGATGCTGGTTTTACAATTGGAAACGACTGGCCTCTTTGTTATTTGGTGCGGAGATTATTAATTATTGATGATACCACAGCCTTGGTTTTCCATGCTTAAACAATGACAGGTCACTCGGTGAAAATGTGGTTTCCACATGGACAATGGTTGTTCTGGTTTGCGTGTGGAATCATGAATGAGCCCTATAGAATGCACGAATGCGATTGATAATTTACACGGTTAATTTTGGCGAGTCCTGTATTGTGATGTGTACCGACAAAAATGTAATTATTGTAGCACGGTTCTATCGCGCAAATGAAAAATCATGTATAAAGTTAGAAAAAGAAGAAAATCTTCCGTGTGTGTATAGCAATTTATTGATGTCAATGTGATAGCATACTTGAACGATAATTATAACGTGATTATTTAAAAATATCTTCCACTTTTCTCATCCTACGTTTCGTCGAAATTTCGAATAAATACCTCTCTAAGGAGAATAAAAACTCAAAAAACGAGAGAGAAGAAATAGTCTATTCCACTATTAATAGACCTATTAATAGTAACTCATTTTTGGAAGACCAGAGAGTCAATTGGAAAGTTACATCAATTTATTGAGAATTCCGGAAATTTTTAAAAACTCAAAAATGTCTCACTAAAACTGCAATAAATCCTAAACGGTTGGAGCTACCGCCGTGGCGATGGCCTCATTTGATTCAGCATCGAAAAATCTACAGAAAATGATACCTCGCGTAGCAATGTTGCAAATTTCCTTAAAAACGCGAATTTTTTCCAACTTCAAGAGCTGTTTTACCGGCCTTAAAATTAAGGTAGGGTTCTGTCGAGACGTTAGGATTTTTGGTGAAATTTTAAAAAATTTACGATAACTCCTTCCCCTTGAAAACGGCGGACGGATAAACAATTTTTATTGCAGATCCGGATTCTACACCCCTTGAACTGTAAACCAACAAAATTTCAGGGGGGGTGTTGAAAAAATTTTTCCTGACCGATTGCAAGGGTTATTTCTCAAGAAAAATGAACCAAAAACTTAATCCAAGAGGGAAAACAATCAATGTATTTTAGGGCACTTGTATGGGTGTATTCGTGAGTGAAGCATTGGTAGCTGCATTACACATTCGCAGTAAAGGGTCTGGTAACCACCCACAAACATTATTAGATAACTTCAAATTGCGCATGCGCGAGGCACCTACACATACCTACACCCAAGCTCATGGAACAGACCCGTGCATTAGATACCTACAGGTAGCCTACAGGACCATGGACTCGACTGCAACTGTTTACTGCCGGTTAGATCAATGCTGAATATTGTTCCATGCTAAAATCAAACCGTCAGTTTTTGACACTGGCATGAATTATTTGTTGCAGTATGAAATTCAAACATACAGCCTTCAACGACTCATTTTAAAGTTGATGCGGAAAATCCCTTGTATGGGCATAGGTATGGGAATAGGTATGGGTATAGGTATAGGTATGGGTATAGGTATGGGTATCGGTATGGGTATAGGTATGGGTATAGGTATGGGTATGGTTATGGGTATGGGTATGGGTATGGGTATGGGTATGGGTATGGGTATAGGTATGGGTATAGTTATGGGTATAGGTATGGGCATAGGTATGGGCATAGGTATGGGTATAGGTATAGGTATGGGTATAGGTATAGGTATAGGTATGGGTATAGGTATGGGTATAGGTATGGGCATAGGTATGGGTATCCTGCCAAGCATCAGATTAGGGAGATGGGCAGGGGTAGGCAGTGTCAAATAATCATCTTTCCTGCCTTGTTAGTTAAGCGATGTCAGCGGTCGGACTGGAAGATGAGATGGATCGATGGTGACAGTTGAAGGAACACCACCGGAACACGTCAAAAACAACCGGCGAACTGTAGAAAGTGAAGAAGAAACGATGAAACCAATTTCAGCCTCATCATTTCAGAACGTAACTCGATTCCACGACAGTCGAGAGGCGGCGCCACCGTCTGATTAGTTCCAGTATTTGTTCCATTTCACCTTTCAACTGGAACATTTCATGATAGCCTGCATGACAACCGCCGATTTCCATAGCCCTTCCACTCGTCCGTTCATCTATTATGATTTATTAATACTTTTCTTTCGCTCCATATCCCCCCCTAGCTCGAAAATTCCCCTGAACCACTTTGAACGCACTATTCCAGATTTAGAAGAAACAGGTTGTTATGAATAATTTTTCTGAAATCTCAGTGAAACATCTAGAAACAATAATTGTTTATCATATATCGTCGCTTAAGCGGCAACATGCTATAACTCAATTTTTGGCTAAATTGAGTTAGACCTTAAATATATATATATATAGTAAAACGATGCTGTGGATCCATATCCGCGGTCAGAATCGCGAAAAAACAGAAGCCAACAACGCTGTGGCCAGTTTTGTCCCAAATGACACAAACATGGGGTTTAGGGAATGCATTGCTGCGATTGGTCGAGAATGCGTCGATGTTGAACCTAATAAATTCTATTGGCGTTTCCAAGCCACGTTCCCATGTCCATCCATCCCTAACAGCCATCAATCGAAACAGTTTTTTGGGTCTCCTGTAAAGTTGGGAAAACTGAGTAGCATGTTGCCGCTTAAGCGACGATATGATATCTAGAAGCAATAATAATTGTATAGCAATATGGTTTTTCCTAATTATTAGGAGAGATAAAATGACACGAGTAATTATTCTTCTGGATCCAATGGTGAAGTCAAAATTATGACATTTCCGAGACCCTCAAGGAGCGTTTCAATCAAAATTTCCAAAATTTTCAAGGAAACACAAAAACTTTTTCCAGTGAAGCATACTATTGCAGCAAAACCTCTGTTTTGGACGCGTTTTCTATCTGATTGAGCCGGATTTGGTCCATGAGGCTTTGCAGGGTGATAGAATGGATCATTAACTTGAAAAAATGGCGAAAAGTTAATTTCGGAAAAACATGGATTGAGGTTATTGTAACTACGCGCCTCATTTTTAATCCGGAGCGATTCCACGCCCATCGTCACATAAATACTGGCTTTTGGTTCATTTTTCTCAAGAAATGAACCTTTGTAATCGGTCAGGAAAAAAAAATTAACACCCCCTGAAAATTTGTTGGTTTACGTTTCAAAGGGTGTAGAATCCGAATCTGCAATAAACATTTTTTGTCCGTCCGCCGTCCGGGGGGTTTTCAGGGAGAAGGAGTTATCGAAAAATTTTGAAATTTTTACCAAAAATCAGGTTCCGTATCTAGTTGGTCCTAACGTCTCGACAGAACCCTGCCTTAATTTCAAGGCCGGTAAAACAGCAGTTGAAGTGGGAAAAAATTCGCCTTTTTAAGGAAATTTGAAACGTGTGAGGTATCATTTTCTATAGATTTCTCGATTCTGAATCGAATGAAACCATCGCCACGGCGGTAGCTCTAACCGTTTAGGATTTATTGCAGTTTTAGTGAGACATTTTTGAGTTTTCCAGAATTTTCCCAATTTTTAATAAATCGAATACCTACTACCAGAGCCACAAAATTTGTTTTCCACTCGTTGGAATCCACACAAAAACTTCTGTCCACCCAATATCTTCAATTCAAAGAATTTGGTCGTATTATACAAATCAGTAAAACTAAAATTGGAAAAAGTTGAGAATGTGGCCTTGGTTCTTAGATATGGTTGATTGATCTACTTACGACCACTAACCTATTACACCAACAAGGTGACGCACTAACACTATACCAGTCGCGCTTGGCAACGTGAGATCGAGACAAGTTTTACCAACGGTTCTGAGGCATTTTTAACGTAATTATTCGGAGAATTTAGTGATAATAATAATTATTATTCTGTCTATTTTGTGGGCAAATAAGAATAGAATTATAAGAATTGAATTGATTGAATTAATAAGAAATGAATGGTGAATTTAAAAAAATTAAACGATGGGACTGGTACCTATCAAGATGTTTGTCTTTTCAATCGAAAAATGAACCCCTGTGCAGAATTTGCAGAATTCTTCGGGTACACAGAAAACTAATGTGCACATGCCACTCATCTACTTAGCAGCGTTTTTTTTTTTTTTAATTGAATATAGTATATTTTTATTTAATATAGTATCATTCTTCGCCTGCTTGTGGCATGAACTTGACAAAATGGAATTACCTTACAAAAAGCTCCAACATACTCTTCTCTAAAAACTAATTTTTGTCGCAATACCCAAACCATTTCCACTTAAAACTCTCCTATTCTCTTTTGCATGTTTTCCTCCAAGATTCGCAGGTGTAGGACCCCCCTCATTGTAAGAGGGATGTTCTGATATTGGCGAACAGAGCGAGAGTGACGGACGAGGAGGGATGGAGAAGGATCCGTGAGTACACACGGCTGAGCAAAGTTTAATATAACGGTCCTTTGAGTGCCCCTTTTGGGCTTAGCGTACTTTGTGTACATTATTATTGCCGGAGTCAAAGCAAGCCGTTGACCGTCCATTATGTGCCTACAAAGAAGATTCTCCTACGAAATAAAAGCACAAAATTCTTTTGTTCCACGCACTCTCGTCTTCTTTTTCCCTCGCTGTTGTCTCCTTTTGGGTGAAATAAAAGGAAACGGGACCAGTTCCAGACAAAACTAATTTTATATACCTGACGTGCCGGCTAGGAAATGAGATGCTTCTCAAAAAAACTGCAATCAAAAAGTTGGAAGTAGAGATTCAGGGGGGGGGGCAAGGGCCAAGGTCCCCCCCAAAGCCCCGAGGTTCGCGCTAGATAGAATTGAATTTCTGAGGATCGACCCGTTATACAATTTTTGAAGTCAAATTTCAGGGTTAGGATCTTCAGATAGACCGCCTCTTTCGCCGAGCTTTCGAAAATTTATATTTTCTTCATCAGGGCCTATAACAACCAAAAGTCACACTCAACAATAGGGCACATTAATAAAACTCTGTCAAATTAAAAAAAAAAAAAAACAAGAACAAGACTACCATTATTTAGCAAACTGTTATTTTCAAACCTACTTGGAGACAGGTCTATTCATACACATTGTGACCACTCTCTGATTTTTTTTGGGGGGATGTATTCATAATTCTTAAAACAATAAAGAAATTTGTCAGACCTAATAAAAACTAATAAATAGACATTAACAAAATTACATTAACCAACAATATGACTGGACTATTGAATAAAAAGGGGGCATAGGTACCTGGTTTCTATTGCAAAATTTTGAAGATAACTATTATGTAGCATCAGTGCACGGCAGCAACAAATGTAAAAATATAAATCTAAAACTACAACTGGCCAGCTTTTTAATTTTAGGGCAGAACTTTTAAATATTAAATAAGACCTGAACTCAAAAACTGTAAAATAATACCACAGCCAACTGTATCAACTAGGAACCTCATGGATTCCAACTGCTTGTGATCGTCTAAAGACTTTTCAAGAATTTTTCTAAAGAATTTTCATTAACATCCTAATTTAAGGTATATGGGCTGGAAATCTACAAAAATCAAACTTTTGGGACGAAGAGTGAGGAAGTTCCAGGTTAATTAACTCTTGACTAATATATTAAATATATTAGTATCATAATATGATACTAGATACTGATTAGTATCTATCTATTATTATCATAATATTAGTATCTATCTATTATAATCATAATATGATACTGATTAGTATATTATACTGATACTATATTATATATTATATAATAGAGTGTGGAAGTTCGAGGATCTTGACTAATATATTAACTATATTAGTATATATAATATATAAATATCTGAAATTTCCAGATAAGAACTACTTAATCGAAGCATCTAAATCCGCCTGAGTTGACTATTCTAGCTAATTTGACTTCAACTATAATTATTATGAAAAAGGCTTTTAACACCTACAATGATGTGTGTGCTCTGGTGGCTCACGGTGAGGAAATTTCTCCGCCAAAAAATCTGGCCCAATGTTATCCAATTGTTTTAATCCTGTGATGGGACTTACGTAAACACAATGTTCAGCCTTTCATTATTTGAATTTAACTGCGTTCGTCACGGCTTGTTTATTGTGCCTGACGTACATGATACTATTTTCGGGCCCAGCTATAGCCGTAAATAGGCAGTTAAATAGAAAACAATTTACAATCCCAGCCTAGAAACTGCTGGGATTTTTATTTGCTCTAAGGATTGTCAAGTTTGTGCACCGTCACTGATAAGCTTAGTCGAGTTAGTTCAGCCAGAACAATATTGTTATCTGATAGTGTTCAGTGTAGCTAGTTTCATATTTGCTCCGCATTTTTACGTATATAATGTTTATGAACCTAGTTATTCAACACCGTGATTACAATGAATTTCCAAGACTAATTGTCACTGTATTCAAAATCAAATCAATACAACACCTATTGGAGAATGTATAATTGTGTTTAGAAGCTGTCCAGATCTGAGCGTTCGAGATATGATTTTTATGGCTGATTAAAATCAAATCTTACGGCCCTTCTCGCCAATGAAAAATGATGACGGTAAATAATCAGTACATAGTGGAATAAATATGATATGGCCAGTAACTGGCGGTTTTCCGACTTCACACTGGGGTGTTGGATCCGAATCAGCAACAAAAAATATTCTTCCAAACGGTTGAAGATATCTTTGTTAAATTTTACGAAAAATCAACCTGCAACGTTAGTGCCCCAATAATTGGCTGGTCTATTAAGCTGTAAAATCTGAGCTATTGAGCTGGTTGAAGAATTATTCTTTAGTCAGCCCAATAGCTCAGACTTCTGAAAAATTGTTGAAACCGTCGAACCAAAGTTCAACCTTTTGATTTGTGCTTATAATTAATCATTTGATGTGCGTCAAACTGACATACTTGATGGTCATATAGGATACCGGATAAGTATCTTATAAGATTGTATAAATACAATATCAGAAAATATGGGAGTACGAGATGTCAAGAATTTTCACCGAGCTATCTACCTAATAAATTAAAGTATTGTTAAAAGAATCGGTAGATGATATTGTTCTCAATAATATGATTGAAAATAAACCATCAAAATAAAATACACAAGTCGAACGAATAATAAACTCTAGCGTATGAATTCGTAGCGTTTCCAAATTCGAAAACCTATACCATGCGTATTTCAAAATTCTGCAGAAACTCGTCCAACGATCCGCACCTCCGTTTTTGAAGAAGACTAATGGTCAGAGGGTCAGTGTGTTTGTTTGGTAATATTATCACTATCGTGTAAGTAAATCGGCTCAGTGAAGCCTCCAAAGTCGTTGTCGGTAGTTAAGTAAACTCGGAAGAAATGGGCCATCCGGAAACCTTACGAGCGTAAACCTTCCAGCCAAGATTGAACAATCTGTCTCAGTCGTTTTGAGCTTTGTTCCTTCGAGACAGCAAACATGTTGCATTGGCATTCCTACCCTCGACGCATAATATATAAATAAATATATAAATTAACAATTATGATACATAAATTATTACACATTATTAATGTATTATTAATATAAAAATTACTAATTATTATTGAATTAATTAATATAATTAATAATAATAATAATTAATTATATGATATAATTAATATTATAATATAATTATTATATTTTTGAAATATTGAATTAATTATTACTAATAATTAGTCATTCAATAATTATCTAATAATTATTATTAGATTATTACAATATTAATTATTAGATAATTATAATAATAATTACCAATACATGAGTTACTATTTATAATTATTATATATAATTATAATATATAATTCATACGATTTCGTATTATCATAAATATTCAGATTTCATATTAACATTAATCTATCTATATTTCGGTTGGCGTAGAATCCCTCTAATTGTCACGACCAGTTTTGATTATCTTTCAAATTAAAAGCATTTTGATGGTTCATTTAAACGAATGTTTCAAAACTATAATCTAGCAATATTTGATTTTTTTATTGCTCGATACAGTTGACTGAAAAGTGTTTTTTTCTTGGGTTAGGGGCCAAGTTAATTTTAAAAATGTTACCGCTCAAAACATTTTTAATCTTAAACATTTTAATTTTAATGTTGTTTACTGAAATAAGGTGAATGCCCGATTTATACGAAGACACCCAGGAGTGTGTGCAACACCATTGAACTATTTCATCCCAATAATATCAGGTGTGTACATAAATTCTCTAACTTCCTACCCTCATAGTCTTCACTTCCATATTTACAGAGTAAATGGAATTATTGTACTCGTCCTTAAATCGACAATCGTAACGGAGGTTCAGAAAAAAATTTTACTCACGCACTTTCGCTCAGAATCACTTCTAGATCAAGTGTCAGTATGTTTATTTTATGCGAATTTTAAAATTTGCATTGTGAGTTTTTGATATTTTTGGCCCTAACACACTCAAAAGCAGTCAGAACCTAATCAAATTGAGTAACACTTTTACGTTTCAAAATATGGAGGGATTGTGTGTTATCTAAGCACCACTGGTTTTCAACGAACCATAATATGGTTTCAGTTAGGGCTGAAGGAAAAAATCCCACACCAAAATCCACGTGTGAATGAAAGCTAGCTTAGCCCAATTAGCTTACTTAGCTGCCCAATTTATGTTTCCAACAATATCAGCATGGCCCCTGGATTTTTTTATATTTCGATTTTCGTTTGATATTATATTGTAGCACCTCGACTGCAATCTGCCCCCCCACAACCCCCCCCCCCCCAACAAACCAGTAGCTCAGCCTCTCCATCCAACAAGTCTGCCGGGCCGCCTTCAATCGTGTCACCGCATCCAGCTATACCGTTCCCACCGCCATGACGGATGTGATGGAACCTAGACCGACCTTCCTCTCAACAAATAATGTATGATGGAAACTTTTTTACAGGCTCGAGGCAGAGTGTGTTTCAATGTAGAGCTCCCAAGTTGCTCGCCCAAACCGCCGAACGCTTCATCCCTTTTCAGAGACTCGGAAAGGGGCACATACACGCGAACAGTGGAGGACTCCTCTTTCAATATTTAGACACTTTGTTACCGCCTGTCCTTCAGTAACTTCATCACTATGTCGCCCTCTCAGTCTCTACCACAACTTGCCGGTTTCCCCATCTCTATTTCTCACTTTTCAGCAGCCTTTTATTCGTCGTTTCTTCGGTCGGGTAACTTTCTCATGGCGTACCTTCTCCTTCCGATCCGCACATCGTTCCTGCTGAGACATATAACTCGAACTTTTCTTCCCTAGGTGTCTCGAAGACTCGGCTCCAGCCAATATGAAACTAAAGTGGATCCACCTCACCATTATACTCTTCCCGATTCTCCACCGTGAAAGTCCTTCACTTACCTACCGTCTTAGCTAAGCATTTTGAATTACTATTACCCGTTCCTAGTCCTGCTTGACCCTGTTTCATAAGTAAAGTACCTACCTTTTTCGGAAGCCTTAGAGAAGCCCGCGTCCAAGACCTTAAGGCGTCCAAGGACCGTATTCACAGCACTTCCTTTGCCATGACTACCGAGGGACACACGGACACTTGTTCAGGAAGCGATTCTGAGTAGAATTGACGAGTAAAAGATCTTTTCCAAGCTCCGATCCAATTTTCGATTTTAGGAAGATTAAAATGGGTTCTTCCATTTTCATTGTAAATACGGAAGTAAAAAGAGAGACTTACATTCCTTTTTGATCTAAACCGGCCAGAAAACACGATTTTAATTCGGGGGAGGGGGGGCAACGCCAAAACATTAAATCACTTTCAACGGCTAATCAACATTTGGAAACAAATCACGTCAAACTCACGTTGAAACAGAAACTCAAACTCATAATCAAACTCGAAGTCAAACTCATAGTCAAACTTGAAGTCGAATTTACAATGGAAGAGAAACTCAAACTCATAATCGAAATCAAAGTTTAACTCACAATAAAACCGAAACTCAAAATCATAGTCAAACTTAAAGTCAAACTCACAATGAAACAGCAACTCAAACTCATAATCGAACTCGAAATCAAACTCAAAATGAAACAGAAACACAAACTCATAATCGAACTCGAAGTCAAATTCACAATGAAACAGAAACTCAAACTCATAATTAAACTCGAAGTCAAACTCACAATGAAACAGAAACTCAATCTTATAATCAGACTCGAAGTCAAACTCATATTCGAACTCGAAGTCAAACTCACAATGAAAGAGAAACTCTAACTTAAAATCAAACTCGAAGTCAAACTCATATTCGAACTCGAAGTCGAATTCACAATGAAACAGAAACTCAAACCTATAATCAAACTCGAAGTCAAACTCATAATCGAACTTGAAGTCGAACTCACAATGAAACAGAAACTCAAACTCATAATCAAACTCGAAGTCAAACTCATAGTCGAACTTGAAGTCAAACTCACAATGAAACAGAAACTCAAACTTATGATCAAACTCGAAGTCTAACTCATATTCGAACTCGAAGTCGAATTCACAATGAAACAGAAACACAAAATCATAATCGAACTCGAAGTCAAACTCACAATGGAACAGAAACTCGAACTCATAATCAAACTGTTTATGAGTTCGAGTTTCGGTTTCAATGCGAGTTCAACTTTGAGTTTGATTATGAGATTTAGTTTCTGTTTCATTGTGAGTTCGACTTCGAGTTTGGTTGTGAGTTTGACTTCGAATTTATCATAAGTTTTATTGTGAGTTGTTTATTGTTTCAACTCGAAGTTTGACTTCGAGTTTGATTATGAGTTTGAGTTTCTGTCTCATTGTGAGTTCCACTTCGATTTGGTTTATGAGTTCGAGTTTCTGTATCATTGTCAGTTTGACTTCGAGGTCGATTATGACTTTGAGTTTCTGTTTCATTGTGAGTTTGACTTCAAGTTCGATTATGAGTTTGAGTTTCAGTTTCATTGTGAGTTTGACTTCGAGTTCGAATATGAGTTCGACTTCGAGTTTGATTATGAGCTTGAGTTTCTGTTTCATTGTGAGTTTGACTTCAAGTTCCATTATGAGTTTGAGTTTCTCTTTCATTGTGAGTTTGACTTCGAGTTCGATTATCGAGTCGACTTCGAGTTTGAGTTTCGGTTTGATTATGAGTTCGAGTTTCTGTTTCATTGGTAGTTTGACTTCGATTTCGTTTATGAGTTTGAGTTTCTGTTTCATTGTGAGTTTGACTTCGAGTTCGATTATGAGTTTGAGTTTCAGTTTCATTGTGAGTTTGACTTCGAGTTCGATTATGAGTTTGAGTTCCAGTTTCATTGTGAGTTTGACTTCGAGTTCGATTATGAGTTTGAGTTTCAGTTTCATTGTGAGTTTGACTTCGAGTTAGAGTTTTGGTTTGATTATGAGTTTGAGTTCCAGTTTCATTGTGAGTTTGACTTCGATTTCGTTTATGAGTTTGAGTTTCTGTTTCATTGTGAGTTTGACTTCGAGTTTGGTTGTGAGTTTGACTTCGAGTTTTATCACGAGTTTCATTGTGAGTTGTTTATTGTTTCAACAAGAAGTTTGACTTCGAGTTTGATTATGAGTTTGAGTTTCTGTTTCATTGTGAGTTCCACTTCGATTTCGTTTATGAGTTTGAGTTTCTGTTTCATTGTGAGTTTGACTTGGAGTTCGAATATGAGTTCGACTTTGAGTTTGATTATGAGTTTGAAGTTCGGTTTTATTGTGAGTTCTACTTCGAGTTTGATTATGAGCTTGAGTTTCTGTTTCATTGTGAGTTTGACTTCAAGTTCGAATATGAGTTCGACTTCGAGTTTGATTATGAGCTTGAGTTTCTGTTTCATTGTGAGTTTGACTTCAAGTTCCATTATGAGTTTGAGTTTCTCTTTCATTGTGAGTTTGACTTCGAGTTCGATTATCGAGTTGACTTCGAGTTTGAGTTTCGGTTTGATTATGAGTTCGAGTTTCTGTTTCATTATTTCAGTTTCAAAAGTCCTTTGACTTCGATTTCGTTTATGAGTTTGAGTTTCTGTTTCATTGTGAGTTTAACTTCGATTTCGTTTATGAGTTTGAGTTTCATTTTCATTGTGAGTTTGACTTCGAGTTAGGTTGTGAGTTTGACTTTGAGTTTTATCACGAGTTTCATTGTGAGTTGTTTATTGTTTCAACTCGAAGTTTGACTTCGAGTTTGATTATGAGTTTGAGTTTCTGTTTCATTGTGAGTTCCACTTCGATTTCGTTTATGAGTTTGAGTTTCTGTTTCATTGTGAGTTTGACTTCGAGTTTGATCATGAGTTCGAGGCTCTGTTTCATTTTGGGTTTGACACTTGACAGTTTGATGATGTAAAATATAATATGATATTATCATGTTCATAGCACTTATTTGAAGAATCCCAGAAAATTTGGGGGTCATGGCCTCCCTCCCCCCCGGGTACGGGCCTGACTCCTAACGTTCAAATCGATTCATCACCTTTGTTAACTCGCGTAAATGGAAATATGTACATCCTTTCAAGGCTTCACTACACATAATCGAATGCCTAACCTTCAGAAGTGAAGTTGGGATGATGGCACTTGAGATGTGTGCGTTTGCTGTCAGCTTGCAACACGTTCTCATAGCTATGGAGAAGAAGCGACACGCGTGCGTTGGTGGATCAAGGTTCCAGCATTAAGCACTTTATAATGAACGAAGACTTTGAGTCCACGCTTATGAAATGCTAATGCTGGTGACGGCTACTTGACTCTTAAGTGAAAAATAGACGTTTACGAGGTAGTTTAAAACCGCTTATATTGGGGCTTTTTGGCTCTTGAAGTATGAAAGGGGCTGATGCTGAGGAGATCCTTGGCGCAGGCTGTGAGATCTGTGATGAAGGGGGAGGATTACTTAATTCCCCCATCGCAGGCCCCGTGACCACCCCCACGACCTCCTCGGCCCCCTCTCACAGCCCTGGCCGAGAAGAGGCACTCCTAATGTGATCCGAGGGTTTCCCGCTAAGCTGATCGGATCAGGGTCGTTTTTACCCTCGGCTTGAATTTAATTTACAGTTGATTCGCTTGAGCGTGTTTATCGGGTACGAAATATGGCCTAAGGCCCCCTTCCCGTTTATCGTGTAATTGGGTTCGTTCCGTAAGCGGTGCTAGACGTTTTCAGCCAAATTGCTCGTCGGCCATCTCAAGACATGAATTTTACGGCCGACCTTTTCCCAGCTCCTCGTTGTATTCCCTGTAGAAATAACCGCATAGCTTCCAAGGTATATGCACTGGCTAGAATGAATATAATATATTCATTAATTCGTACATATTATGTAGGTATGCAATGTATACATGACGCACGTTCGAAGTACGAGTAGGAGTGGCATATCTCCCAAAATGGGGTTTTTTAGTTAAATATACCACTGGATTCGTCTTGACGAGCTCTACATTGGGCTAGTTTCGGTTCATCGATAGTGTAAAAACTCGCCGGTAGAGAGCAGATAAACCATTACCCCCCCCCCCCCCACTTACCTCATAATACCCCCCCCCACTTACCCATAATACCCCCCCCCCCCCACATGATACCTAATAGTTAATATTGCATTCAATGCAAGACTGAAAATAAAGAATGAAGAAAATACTTTTTTGATGAAGAGAAAGTTTTTTGCATCGGTAATTAATAGTGGACTTTTCACATTTTTTTGTGGTACCTACTTCCAAATTATATCCCGATTCCTTCTGAGGGCTAAATAATAATATTTTTGTGGCACATGAGGGTGCGTGCGAAAGTTTGTAAGTGTTGTTTGATACCTTAGCCAATGACGAGTAAAAATATTGATATGATTGTTTCGTCTCGCTGAATTACGAAAAAAAAATCAAATTCATCAACCACAGCACCTAAGATTACTTTTAAAATTTCTGTTCTCATTCTTAGACGGGTCTGCACAGAATATCGAGAAAAATTTGGCTCTAGTCTGGCAATAACGTGTTTGAGAACAGCTCAAGTATGGAATGATGCTGTAAGAAGTGCCACTTTGGGTCTAATTTCTTCGGAATGTAGTGGTACATCATCGAAATTTCAACAATTTACAGCTTCTGTTAGTTTCTGGAGAAATTTATAAGGATTTTTCGAGGTGGACCAGTTGGAGAAATAGTTGATAATAACATTATTAGCAATAGCAAGGAGATTCGAGGAATAGCAGGGACGTTTTCGGAATCAACGTTTTGAAAAACCTTAAAACCCGATTTCCCAGAAGTTGGGTTTTTGGAGATGTGCCACTACTACTCCGAACGTGCGATGTATGTATGCAATGAAGGTTGAAGATTGCGGCGGTTTGAATAACATGCTCATGTAGAAAAACCAGTGGTGCGTAGATAACACACAATACTTCCATATTTTGGAACGTAAAATTGTGACACAATTTGATCATATTTTGACTGCTTTTGAGGGTGTTTAGGTCAAAAATATCAAAAAATTTACTATTTAAATTTTAAAATTTGCCCAAAATAAAAATACACCACATTAATTAATTAATTAAAAAATATCCACATATTCTGCAAGGTAAAAGAAAGATTTTAAGACCAAGAACGCTCAAATCGGTTCATTTTTGTGACCGGAAAAAATAAAATAGAAAACACTAAAAATGCAAATAAATCGGAAGTACTGTGCGTTATCCGAACTCTGATAAAACAGGGTGTTAGGTCTTGCCGGGACAAACATTTCAGTTCAAGAAATTTGAAAAAAGGTTGAGAATTGAGGGAGTTATGGTCATTTTTGTAAATGACCACAGACGGACGGATGGACAGACTAACGGACACACAGACACTTGTTCAGGAAGTGATTCTGAGTAAATGTGTATAAGAAAAAGTTTTTTCTGAAGCTCCGTTCCGATTCTCGATTTTAGGACGATCACAATAGTTCCATTTACTCTGTAAATATGGAAGTAAAAAGCCGCCGTTTGAGCCATTGATTTTAATAAACTGACGACCAATCGAACTTACCTGAAGTTCGGTCGAAATTATATGAATCCTCAGCCCGAAGATGTTACGGATAGTTGTAGTATTGTCCATCACTGCAATGACATTGTGTGAAAACAAATAGTGAATTTCCGATCGAGTTACAGCCTAATTTCTGATCGATGGCCGTAACATGATTACGAACAGTGGATATTCAAAGCACAAAAAATTATTCAAGGTAATTTTTGCATCTAATAATTGGCATTTTTTTAATGAATCGTACTTACCTATTCCCACGACTTAATTGAACGCTCGAACATCAGGAGAAACCCGAGTCACAATAAATCGCGAAGACTTTTCGAGAAACACTTCAGAAATGTCAAGAAAAACTGGACAGGACGCGAGATAATAAAAAACGCGAAATTCTAGTTTATGGGAATGTAACGGGTCGATAAAGTGCCAAAATGTGGGGATCCTTCACTATAATACCTACCCATTTACCTATTTTTCGTTCGTAAGCCATGCATCTCTTCGATTTCAAAAGAAAAACTCTTACCTTTGGACCAAACGCAGACAAGTTCGGACATACCTGTAACAAAAAAATGGAAAATCCGTTGAAGCTCCATTTGCTTCAGGGAAGCAAAAATAATAGAAATAGTGTGATATAAATCATAAATTTATCAAAAATGATAAAATTTATCATTTAATGGTAACTTACGTTTGGCCGCGTCGCTCCTCGTTGGACGATGTCCTCCGGCTGCATACTCCGAGGTGTTGCACTTCTCGAACCACAGAATGTTTCCACAGCACGACACTTTTTTTTGCCAAAATAAAACTTGATTTTAGGAGAAAAAATCCATAAAACAGTTCAATTTACGAATTTAAGGGATTTTTGAATTTTTCTAACAACTAGGTTTTACTCAAAGCTTTTGTGTCGGATTGCTTTCTATGGTGAAAATTTAAAGCAAAGAAATACCTACCGACTCAATTGTCAAAGGCTCCAGTCAGGAATTGAAACTTTTTGAACTTTGAAGTTTGATCAGATGAACACTAAACCGAAAGTTTCAAACCTAACGTAATCACCTACAAATATTGATAAAATGTTTGGAATTGCACTCCCTTGAGAATAAACACGGCACTTGATCACACCTGCAACAAACAAGAAGAATCATTGCGGTTAGACGTAAATTTTGAATAAAATCGAGAGAAAAAATATTGCTTACCTACTACACTGGATTAGCTGTAGACTACAGCGAGGACGAGTTCATAAAAATGTAAGATGAAAATCTCAATCATAAAAAAATCTGAATTTCCAAGTTGATTATGAAAACGACAGCCACGAGCATAGGAATGCGCCAGAACGAGCATAGGATGAAAGATTTTCGACACTATTCTAGCACTTACTTTCGTCGAACCGATGGAATCTTGACTTGTGGCGTTACCAGGGCGGCAGACACAAAGTCCAAAGCGAATCCACTACACAACACAACACAGCGACACAACACAGAACCATTTAAAAATTGTTGTTCCCTCAACCGGCACGAGAAATCGGACGGACGCGAATCGGAACGAGCGAAACGGGACGGTAAGAAAATGAAATGAGTATTTTGCAAAAAATTGTCGGTTATATTCATCGAATCCGAGATTTCGTGGAATTATTATTACGGAATAGTGCTGGCTTAATATCGATAGTTCGGTGCTATCGATAGTTCCGTGTTATCGATAAGTCGACAGAATAATATATTTGAACCTGAAAATTTTTACTCAACCTAAAAAACGAAAAACGCTCTTCAAGTCCCTACTATGATAACCTGAAGTCCTGAAAAATAAAAATAAATCAAGAAGACAGCATTTACGCTGATTAATGAGTCTTAATAATGATGCTGATTAATGATCTTATTAAATTTCCAAATTATTTGGAATCTTTTATTAAAAAAAAAGATATTTGTCCTCATTCCGGATCTGGATGACCCAAAACAACCATGCTAGATACCAAATCTTACCATAGATATCAGTACACCGAGCTAGAGAACACCACAATAATTAACTAAGTATTGAACTATTAATTAATAATAAAATAATAGATAGGTTGGCAATAATAAAAATAATAATATAATAGGTAATGTATATAAGTAATGATACAATGTATTATCTGTATTATACCATGATAATATAAAACAATATATACCTAATATAATAATAATGTATAAATAATAATAATAAAATAATCAAATACTACTTTACAGTTACAGTTGAATGCGAAAAAAGGTAAAATTTTTTGAAACTTGGACGATTACGAAGATTTATTAATACTGAATGATAAACCAAAACTATCACTAGGTCAACGGTAGTCCAAATGAGCAAGGGAGTCGGTGTGGAAAGAACCGAAACTATCTTTATTTACCAAGAAATAAACCAAAACTATCGATAGGTCAACGAAAGTCCAAGAAATTTACCAAAACCATCTTTATTTACCTTTATTTTTATACTAGCTGTACCCGCCCGGCGTTGCCCGTGTCAAAAAAATTGTGATTAATTAATTAGGTAGACTGTCTCTCTCTCTCTCTCTCTCTCTCTCTCTCTCTCTCTCTCTCTCTCTCTCTCTCTCTCTTCCCCCCCCCCACACAACATTCCCCGTCGATAAAAAGAACAATCTGTTAAAAAATTAGTTTAAATAAGAACAGGCCATTTTTTTAAATTTATAAAAAAAATTTTGAGTTGAGTTGAGTTGAGTTGGGTTGGGTTGGGTTGGGTTGGGTTGGGGTGGGGTGGGGTGGGTTGGGTTGGGTTGGGTTGGGTTGGAGTTCCCCGTCGATAAAAAGAAACAATCGGTTAAAAAATTAGTTTAAATGAGAACAGGTCATTTTTTTTAAAATTAAAAAAAAATTAATTTTTCTAATTCAACAATCGAAAATTGGGTTTCGAGGTCTGGTGGCCAGCCCCTTTGTACTTCCGTGTAAAAAATTTCAGGTGTGATAGATTTGGCTGGAGAGCTCGGTCAGACAGACAGATCAAGTAAGTCTTGCTTTTATTATTATAGATTATATTTATAAATATTTATCTTAGTTTACCAAAACTATCTTTATTTATCAAAACTTTACCAAAACTATCTTAATTCACCTTTATTTATATTATTTATCTTTATTTACCAACGAAAGTCCAAGAAATTAACCAATACTATCGATAGGTCAACGAAAGTCCAAGAAATTTACCAAAACTATCTTTATTTACCTTTATTTATGTATTTATATTTTATTTATATTTATATTATTTATCTTTATTAATATTATTTATATTTTTTATCAAATTGACCAATCTATCTTTATTTACCTTTATTTATATTATTTTTACATTTATATTATTTATCTTTATTAACAACAAAAGTCCAAGAAATTTACCAAAACTATCTTTTCTTACCAAGAAATAAACCAGTCGGAGTAGAAAGAAATTTTCGGATTATGAGAAATAATCGTGAGAGTACCTACGGAAAATTTTAAAATTATTTGAAATTTGGGCGATTACAAAGATTTGTTATTGAATAACAAACACAAACTATCGATAGTATCGATTAGCGAGGGCACAATTCAATTTACACGGCCCCGCTCCACTGGCGAAATCCGGGAGCGCGGCGCTGCGTCTACGCGGCGATGCGCCGCCGACTATTTTCTCCGTAGACGCAGCGCTATGCACCCTCATGAGCGTGCAAGACAATTCCTGGCCAAGCCCGGCGTGCTAGTCCAACGGACTCAGAACCCGAGGCGACCGCGATGGACCCAACGCCCTCAACACGCTGGATCCAGTCCGCTCGAGGCGACGAGGCGATGACCGCAGTGTACCAAAGTACATATTAAGCTATGAGACTAGAGCGACATGCCCTAACAAGCTCCGACCCTCTCTCCGATAAAATCGGAAAAATTCGGGATAAATTCGGTTAACGGGCGAAAACAATGGCATTTTTCTTAACTTATTATCGATATTAAGCCCGCACTATGCCGAACTCACTTGCTTTCACGCAGAAATGGCCGAAATAATCGGTAATTGAATTATCGAAAACCTTCACTCAAACCAGTGGTACACACAATACTTCCATATTATGATTCGCAAATTTTCGACACGATTGTATCACATTTTTACTACTTTGGAGGCTTAATGGCTCAGAAATACCAGGACTCATAATGCAAATTTTAAAACTCGCCTAAAAATATGAAAAGTTTTCGGAACATGAAAAATACCAACGTATTCTGAAGTCTAAACCGAAGATTTTAAGACTAGGAACGCTGAAATCGGTTCAATTTTGTGGTCAGGAAAAAAATAAAATTGAAAACGCTGAAAGTGCCAATTTATCGGAAGTACTGCGAGTAATACAAATTTCGATTCAACAGGGTGATAGGTCTTACTGAGAAAAATCTCTTAGTTCAAGAAATTTGAAGAAGGAAATCAGAAAAAGGGCAATTAGAAACGAAGTTTTTCTATGTAAAATATTTTTCGAAGTGTTTTTTCCTATCCTAGGGGGGCAAAAAGGAAAATTTACTTACGCGAGCGCGACGCGACCGAACCGGAGGGAACACGGCTAGGGACGTTACGATACTTCCGATATATCGGAGTATCGATACTTTTCTTCCGATACCACCGATATTTGCATCGATATTTTACATACGATATTATCGTGGTATCGATACTTTCTCACGATAATATCGAAAGTATCGATATTTTGTGACCGATCCCACCGATATTCTCTGCGAAATTCGAAAAATTAACAATTTTGTATCTACCACAAAACCAGCCGGTTCCGACCGGTTTGCGGCACATGGTGATGCAGAAGGAGAGAATAAGAAGAAGTGGGAAAGTTCGTTGAGCTCTAATTGCCCTTAGCTCAAGACGTTGGGTCGGAATTTCGAGGGGGAAAATCCCATGGTGAAAGGCAAACTCCCCCACGTACTGGCTGCACTGAGCCCGTAGTGCGGCTGCCCTGAGTGTTGATATTAAATATAGAAAATAATATAATAAATTTTATTAGTGATCTCTGAGCCTCGTTGCTTTCTTTTATACGAAATCATTTCCATCGTTCTATTCAGCTGCTTGTTCTGCGCTCAGCTATTTTCAAAAGGACGTAAGTAACCGAGTTACGAGTGCCTAGGGATTTTTTTCTGTGTTGAAATATCTTGATTCCCTATCAATGTTCTGTTTTACTCCGCAGCGTCCTAATGGGTCCTCCGACCAGCGACGTGTGGAAGTTTTTTTGCAAGAATAACGCCAAAGATCGTTTATATCTAATTAATGTAATAATATGTTAATACTTCATTTCCCTTGTAATACCTAACGAATTTTTTTCATCAAGTGTAAAAGTATCGAAAATATCGGCAGTATCGATATTTTTGATCCGATATTATCGCAATATCGATACTTTTTTGGCGATAATATCGGGTATCGATACTCTACGAAAAATATCGTATCGGAACGAGTATCGATACTTTGGTGGTATCGTAACGTCCCTAAACACGGCGGAAGACTGAGGCCGCGAACAGGCGATTCGCACTAGCAGGATAGCCGAACATGAAATTACACAAACGAACATGCGCGCGGGTCGTAGATTCTCGAAATCGTAGCGCCTACTGCTTGCTGAGCCGTGCCGGGCGGCTGGTCAAAACTTCCGCCGTGTTGGTCCGGGCGGCTAGTAACATCGTTGATCGAAGGGCTCGGATTGCCCGGCTCGGCACCGCCCGGCTCGGGTTCCGGCAGCGCGGCGCGTCTCCATGGCGGGAGAGTCGGCTCTCGACCAATGTTCAAACGGAATTGTGTTTTCCTGCGTTATTTTGTCTTTTAAGGCGTGTAAATTGTATTTTAGATACTAGTTAAAATTGTCTTTTAACAAAAAAAAGTCGCTGCGTGGGCGAAAAAATAAAAATACAAAAAAATTGAATACTTCGTTTATACAATAAGTTTTGAAATCAGCGAGTGTCTTCAATTCACCAAGTCTTTTCATCTGTTTTCACCATTTTTTTTTTCGTTTGTAAAGCCTACAAAAAATCGAGATTAAACCAGTGGTGCGTAGATAACACACAATACTTCCATATTTTGAAACGTACATATTTGAAAAAATTTGATCATATTTTGACCGTTTTTAAGGGTGTTTAAGTCAAAAATATCAAAAAATTCAATATGCAAATTTTAAAATTCGCCAAAAAGAAAAACTAGCTACATTTTCGGAATATAAAAAATATCCACATATTCTGCAAGGTAAAACAAAGATTTTGAGACCAAGAACGCTCAAATCGGTCCATTTTTGTGGCCGGAAAAAAATAAAATAAACCAGTGGTGCGTAGATAACACACAATACTTCCATATTTTGAACGTAAAATTGTGACACAATTTGATCATATTTTGACTGCTTTTAAGGGTGTTTAGGCCAAAAATATCGAAAAATTCAGTATTCAAATTTCAAAATTCGCCCAAAATAGAAAAACGCCAGTTTTTTGGTACATAAAAAATATCCACATATTCTGCAACGCAAAAGAAAGATTTTAAGACCAAGAACGCTCAAATCGGTTCATTTTTGTGGCCGGAAAAAAATAAAATAGAAAACACTAAAAATGCAAATATCTCGGAAGTTCTGTGCGTTATCCAAATTCCGATTAAACAGGGTGTTAGGTCTTGCCGAGACAAACATTTCAGTTCAAGAAATTTGAAAAAAGGTTAAGAAATGAGGGAGTTATGGCCATTTTTGTAAATGACCACAGACGGACAGACGGACAGACGGACAGACGGACTAACGGACTAACGGACACACGGACACACGGACACACGGACACACAGACACTTGTTCAGGAAGTGATTCTGAGTAAATGTGTATAAGAAAAAGTTTTTTCTGAAGCTCCGTTCCGATTCTCGATTTTAGGACGATCACAATACTTCCATTTACTCTGTAAATATGGAAGTAAAAACACTAAAAATTCAAATATATCGGAAGTACTGTGAGTAATTCAAATTCCGATTAAACAGGGCGTTAGGTCTTGCCGAGACAAACATTTCAGTTCAAGAAATTCGAAAAAAGGTTGAGAATTGAGGGAGCTACGGCCATTTTTGTAAATGACCACAGACGGACAGACGGACACACGGACAGACGGACACACGGACACACAGAGACTTGTTCGGGAAGTGATTCTGAGTAAATGTGTATAAGAAAAAGTTTTTTCTGAAGCTCCGTTCCGATTCTCGATTTTAGGACGATTCCAATACTTCCATTTACTCTGTAAATATGGAAGTAAAAAACCCGAATCAAAATTGGCGGAGTGCAATCTCGAGACAGCTCATAAATATTGTAACGACCAGCTGAATTGCAAACATTTGATGGAAACCATTCAACGATCCCGGGACCCTTCGCACCGGAATTAGCTCTGCAATCCACATAACGAATTTTCGAATATGCGCAAACCTTTGAATTCAGCTTGACTCATCCTGATGCTCAGCTTTTTTCAACCGTTACAATATCAACCCGATGGATGGTTCGATTTCTGGGTCGAAACACTGCTCAACTCAATCATGTTCAAGTTACGTAATGAAATGATAACAAAAATCGCCCAAAAAGCAGAAAAGGTTTATTATTGGTGGCTTTCGCCTGAAATTGACTTCCTTCGCATACCTAAATGTTGTAACCACCCCAAGTGAGAAAAGGGCGACCACCCGTGAAAAAAGAGGGCCATCTTTGAGGTCCGCAGGCCGACGCATAGCCGCACATGCGGTTTGTAGGGTGGGCCTGGCAGGCACAGCTGCGGAAAATTATCATCTCAGCGACTTCACGACAACTATGAGCTCAGTACTAACCTAGTCCCTCCAACCTTTCCGGTTATTCGCTTGTATCATACAGTCCTCCCAAACGTACCTACATGCACTCCCTTGGATGGCATAAGTTGGGTTCACACCGGTCCGTAACATGATACTTGCCACTTTTTGTTACTTCCGTATTTACGGAGTAAGTATTGGGATCTTCCTAAAATCGAGAATCGGAAAGGGGATTCAGAAAAAACTTTTACCTATGCACATTTACTCGGTATCACTTCCCGAACAAGTGCCTGCGTTCGTGGTCATTTACAACCAGTGGTGCGTAGATAACACACAATACTTCCATATTTTTAAACGTAAAAGTGAGACACAATTTGATCATATTTTGATTTTAAGATTGTTCAGGTCGAAAATATCAGAACTCACTATGCAAATTTTAAAATTCGCCGAATTGAAAATGAGCCACATTATTGGAATATAAAAAATATCCACACATTCTGCAATCAATAAAGAAAGCACAAAAAGCACAAAGAAAACCCTTGATATACTTGAAATATACTGAAACTTGGAATTCTGTTATTAAACTATAGCATTTTGACATGAACTCGCCTTATTTTATTTTATTTGTTAACGACCGGTAGGTTGATCAATGAGCTATAAATGAGCTATCAATGGGTAGGTACCTATCTATCTTTTTATTATAGCTGCCTATCCATAATGGCCACGGTAGAAATATTTATTTCCATTCCTAGCTCCTCTTGACCTCGTTTCGAAATTTGTAGGTTTCAGTCAGGACCAGCAGACTGTCAGGATAGGTAATAAAATTCCCTGCAAAATTAAATGCCTCAAGAACCGGTGGTAATAGGCTAGCGGTCGTAAGCAGGAGATCAAACGACTGTATCTAAGAAACAAGGCCAATTCTCAACTTTTTCCAATTCTGGTTTTGCTCATTTGTATAATGAGATAAAATTCTTTTTATTGGATGGATGAACGTTTTTGTGGAGATCCCAACATGAAGAAAACTAATTTTGTTGATCTAGTAGTTTTTGATTTATTAAGAATTTTGAAAATTCTCAAAAACGTCTCACTAAAACTGCAATAAATCCTGAACGATTGGAGCTATCGCCATGGCAATGGTCTAATTCGATTCAGCATCCAAAAATCTATAGAAAATGTTGCCTCATATATGAGGCATGTATGCCTATGTTGAGATTTCCTGAAAAATATGAATTTTTTCCACTACAACAGCTGTTTTACCGGCCTTAAAATTAAGCTAGGGATCTGGCGAGACGTTAGGACCAACTAGATACTGAATTTGAATGACGGAGGAGGGGCCAAATTTTCTATTGCGGATTTGGATTGTGCACACCCCTTAAAACGTAACTAAACCAAAAAAATTACAGGTGGTGTTACATTTTTATCTGACCGATTACATACGTTCATTCCTAAGAAAAATGAACCAAGGAGTTAGTCGAGGGTAACAGAGAGAGTAATAGAGTTTTTGGGTACTTCTTGTCATTTTGTAGTACGAAGTTAATAGTTTGCACGAAGTAGTCACCTGGCGAATCCTTAGATTGCTTGAAAAAATTTCAGACACTTAAGTAGGTACAAAAAATGAATTTTTTCCAATAGTCTGGGTTTGAGTTATTTTGTTATTTGTTCCAAAACGCAAAGTCCATGGCTTCAACTTCGTCTCCGAAGTTCTGGACGAATTTCTGAACTCTACTTCTTTTCCTAATTCGCACACGAATTTTGCCGGATTCCAAGTAGAAAGTTGCTAGCATAAACGCAACTAATGCACACAAAATCAAATTCGAACTTAGTGTTGGCTTTTGAACGGGAGCGAGGAGTTTTCATAGCATTTCTTGATTTGACAAGTGACTACTTCGTACGAACTGCTAATTTTGTACTACGGAGAGGAAAAAAGAGTACCAAAAGAAGTTCCGAAGTTTCCAAAAACTTCCTAATATTGTAGACGCGATGCTCCACCCAATCGTGCTTCGTTTTCATTCACCGCAGAATCCAGTACCTTCCAATTTATTCCAGAAATCAATATTTTCCAATATTTTCAGCGTGCAATATCGTCAGTCCAGTGCAAGAGTAGTCCATCTCAAAAATCCCGATTTTTCAAGAGAGCCGTTCAAAGTTTTCGATTTGCCAATTTCTCGTTATTATCCTTCTGGGTTATCCAATCAGGTCCACCTTTGCACAGACCTCTCCTATAGATTTTCAGAGGATTTCCCCACCTCTGAATTCCCGGAGAACTGTGAATGGCAAATTAATGGACTTGACCCAAGATGACCCTTTACTGCACGAAAATATTTCAATGCTTATTAGCAAGAGAGAGAGATATCTAGATAATGGAGTACGTGAATATGGTGAAACAATGGCAAACTTTGGTGCAATATAGAGCTCTCACAGGCCGACTCCCGGAAGTACGGTTAGATATTCCCGGAATTTTCAGACCAAAAGAGCGACATCACAGGTTGACCTGCTGTTAAACGGAACAATGTCTTTGAAAATAACATTAAGTGCCGTTCTTTACAGAGCTAACACGTGATGGTTTAGTTTTGTACGAAAAACCACCACCAATTCCAAGATTCCTTTAGGACCGATTCCTTTAGACGATCTCGATCTAGCGGTGTTCCGTCAAGTTTTGGAAAGTAAGGTCTTGCAGGGTGAAAGTATGGGTAAATTGAAGATGTTTCGTGCAAAAAACTCAAAAACGCATTTTTCAGAGTTAGACCACTCTTGCGCTGGACCGACGATACTATTTCCGCACTCGTGTGAACAATGCTGTCGGCTGTCGGCCGTTGCTGCTTCTGCTGCTCGAATGGTCGGGTTGGCTTCTCATTCAGTTCCGTCCGCTTACCTCTCCATCAGACTGAGCACATTCTCGATGACAGATTCGCCACCAACCCCCATCCACTGGCTCGTGCTCTCTCCTCTTTATGCCTACCTACCCTTTAGAACGCGCCACTGAACATCACTACACCTACTTGAAGTTTCAGCCTACACAACCAACTCGACCGCCAGATCATCCGAGCACGGAACTGCACGGAACAACACGATCCGTCCCGAGGTGCTCGACCTTCACCATAATATATCGGAAGTAGTCTGTGAGTGGTCAAAATTCTGTCTAAACAGGATGATTGGATATGATCCATGATTTTGAGCAAAAGGGTATCGGTGATTTTTACTTCCATATTTACAGTACATAATATGTATATTATACTTACTTCAAGTAAATATTTTACTTCCATATTTACAGAGTAAATGGAAGTATCGTAATCGTCCCAAAACCGAGAATCGGAACAGAGCTTCAGAAAAAACGTGTACACCTATACACATTTATAAATATAAATAAATTTTTAAATAAAAATTTATAAATGTCCGATTCCCAAAAAAACAACTCAATTTTCAGGTCCCAAAAAT
Organism: Nesidiocoris tenuis; assembly: GCA_036186465.1. NCBI lineage: Eukaryota > Metazoa > Arthropoda > Insecta > Hemiptera > Miridae > Nesidiocoris > Nesidiocoris tenuis. The sequence continues at coordinate 11,037,237 of AP028910.1, forward strand.
CCAAACAGTTTTCCATAAGAGAAAATGCCCGAATGGGACTTTATATTTATTGCATCATTTGTATTAATTACTTCCATATTTACAGAGCAAATGTAAGCACTGTAATCGTCCTAAAATCGGAACGGAGCTTCAGAAAAAAAATTTACTTATACACATTTACCTACTCAGAATCACTTCCTGAACAAGTGTTTGTGTGTCCGTGTGTCTGTGAGTCCTTGTGTCCGTCTGTGGTCATTTACAAAAATGACCATAACTCCCACAATTCTCAACCTTTTTTCAAATTTCTTGAACCGAAATGTTTGTCTCGGCAAGACCTACCACCCTGTTTAATCGGAATTTGAATAACTCACAGTACTTCCGATATATTTGCCTTTTTAGGGTCTTCTGTTTTATTTTTTTCGGCCACAAAAATGAACCGATTTGAGCGTTCTTGGTCTTAAAGTCTTCCTTTTAACAAAAAACAACAACAGATAAAAATTTTGAGTAGCAGCGTAAATTGGTAAACAAAATCGATACCAACGCCAAGGAAATATTCCCATATCGATACCTTAAAGCACAAAGGGCATATGCCCCAAAATATCAATTTTGAGATTTCAGTACCGAAAGAATCTACTCATCAGGACCTGCCGATCACTCCAAGAATCATGATCCTTTTATCTATTTTTTGGGCCAAAAAACGATGTAATAGAAAAACGACAAATATTTAAAGAGCGTTTATCTTGGAAGTGTTAAGTGCTACCAAAGTTCTGGTTAAACGAGGTTGTAGATCTTGGCCAGACAAACGTTTTTTATTTACCGAATTTTTTTATGGAATTGAAAACTATGGGAGAAATCTTTAGTTTTGTAAATTGATCAAAAACTTATATTGCATTTTTCTCATTATGCCATTTTTGGACGTATGCCCTTTGTGCTTTATGGTATCGATATGATGTTTTGCGTTCTGAAATCGTTCGCAGTGCAGGAACTGGTGCCACAGTTCCAACTATTTTGTTCGTGAATTCGAAAACTCGCACTGCGAACCAACCTTCAGATTCCGCAAGACAAAAACTCTGGCATAGGTAGACGAGGATGACTTTTCTCTTATCAGAGGTTCGTCCCTCGAATGAATCGAATCGCTGATATTAGGTATACGATCGAAAAGATACAGGCTACAGGGCCAAGATACACATTGCCTTTACAAATCGAATGACTCGAATTCAGGTGATGCAATGTTTGGTAAACACGTCTTGAGCTGGATTCATTTACCAGCCACATGCCCCGCTAACGAGAAGAGGTCGTGGCGGTGTGACGAGTGGGAGGAGATTCTGTGGCACGCTCCACTGCCAACTCGACAGTCTCCCTTTAGCCACTTGAATAAATGACTAGCTACACGTCTAATTCAAGAGCTGCGTCCCCCGTGCTTACTATTTTTAGTGATTTATACGGACGAAGGCGGGTACTAAGTAAATCATAAGTAGCTCCCCTTTCTTACAGTCATAACTGTGAAGACGTCAGGGCCACACAGGCGTGACAAGAAGTTGATTGAGGACGTTGAGCGTGACTGTTACCCAGTGACGTATGCATGTGGACCAGAGTAGCAAAAAAAAAACCAGTGGTGCGTAGATAACACACAATACTTCCATATTTTTATACAGAAATTTTGGCCCAATTCGATTATATTTTGACTACTTTGGAGGCTGTTTGAATAAAAAATGCAAATCTTGCAAAAAATGCAAACTCACTATGCAAATTTTAAATCTCGCCTGAAATCAACATACGTCGAGTTATCTTAATATAAACATCCTCAAAAATATTCAAATATTCTGCAAAGTAAAACAAAGATTTTAATCCAAGATCTCCCAATTCGGTTCATTTTTCTGGCCGGAAAAATAAAATGGAAAACATTAAAATTGCAAATTTATCGGAAGAACTATAAGTAATTCAAATTGCGATTAAACCGGGAGTTAGGTCTTGCCGAGACAAACATTCCAGTTCAAGAAATTTGAAAAAAGGTTGAAAATTGAGGGAGCTATGGCCATTTTTGTAAATGACCATGGACATACGGACTAACCGACACAAGGACACACAGACATTTGTTCAGTAAGTGATTCTGAGTAAAAGTTTGTAGAATGAGTAGATATGTTTTGCCCCGGTAACTTTCGTACCCAAGTAATACGATTTTAAGCCGAATCTGAAATTTGCATAATCAGTTTTTTAATATTTTTGATCACAGTCTTCAAATGAGTCAAAATAGTGCATTCGGTGTAAAAAATGTGTAGTTTATTTCGAATCATTATTTGATTTTTTAACAACTGGTAGTTATTTTTTATAATGCGGAAAAATAAGTACATAGGTACCATGCTTACGAGTATAATAAATACATACTATTCTGCAAAATAAAATCCATATTTTACAAGTAACAAGCCCGGTCGGGGAAATCCGCCCTGTAATAATAGTCATTGAAGAAGAGAATCCTTGTATCCCCAAATTTTGCACATGCACATAAGTGATGTCATAGAAATTCTATGTGATTGCATAGGGTGACATAGGAACAGTGGCGGTCTTAACAAAATTTAGATACGAGGTTTCTCTTCATCACCGGCGATATGTAACTTCTTTTGAATCACTAAAAACGATTTCCGACCGAATAAAATCACCGGGAACAACTGACCGGGCGAAAAATATTGACAGAACGTCGCGAGAACAAAATGTCGGGGGATTGTAAGTTGCTGCAAAGAACGAAGAGAGGATGCTGCTGAAGAGGACGAAGGATAAAAGAATGGCTGGTTCTGGATCTTTCAGAGTTGAATACTAAAGTGTCATTATATGAAACGAAAGCAACTCATTAAGGAATGAAATCCCTCGTGAAAACGTTTTTCATGCAGAATGCCAGTCAAGCGGGCGAGGGTGCGGAGACCCGGCCGGATTTGGGCTTTTGTGTTGCAGACTCTCTTGCAACTCTTTTTCTCCTTTCCCTCCTCCCCGACTTCGCCTTTTTTTGCGCCCACTTTTTTCATCTTGCTCCCTCTTAGTCCACATTTTTTAGCTTAGGAACAAGCAAGCAGTTGAGCAGCAGGAGAGATCAGCTATGGAGCAGATGGGGCTGAGGGGCTGTAATGATAATTGTAGTCACTTCGGGGAGAAAGGCGGTGCTCGGAGTCCATAGAAAGCCGCTTTGCTCTCTCAGTCCAGTAGCATGCTACCGTTTTCCTACACCTACAGCACTGCTGCCATCGCAATCATCGCATCCCTTATCCTGCTACCATTCTCTTCCCTGCTGCCACTCAGCAATCAAAAGTTAAATGGGAGGGAACAGCTCGCGGAGCACTTGAAGAAGGAGCCTGGAGTTCCCTTTCCTCCCTCGCCCCCAACAGCGACTTCTCCTCTTTCATGGATACACTCTTACCGTTCTAGCCCCTTTGTTTCATCCCGCAATTGAAACATAGCGACTGACATTTGCCCGACGAATTACTAGCCATTGTACTGGCGTGGGTCGACCTTCTCCATTACGGCTTTTTCATCAGCCCTGTTACTCCAAAACTCGACGTGCACTTAACATCATAGTTATCGGAGAATCATTGTTTCGAGTTTGTCTAACTGGGCTCGTCTATCCTTGCTCGGAAGGTTCAACAGCAATGGCGGAATTCACCAACCTCGGATTAGAGCCAATCCGGATGTACCAAAAGAAAGAAAGAACGACTTTTTCGGCCGAAAATCTTTCTTTCAGCCGAAAAGAATGATTAAACAGTTGCTATCTTGCGACCCCTTTCTTCGCAAGCGGATGTCTTAACCAGTAGACTACCAAACGACCGTCTATACCTATAATTTGATACATCGAATTATGTTTTCCCGAGGGTTTGAATTGGAGGCTCAGTGTTGGTTTTTCTGCCGACTCAACTTTCCATGTCCGGATTACCTCTAATCCGAGGTTGGTAAAATCCGCCAAAAAATTATTTCATACCGGCTGCCCGTCTGTTGAAGAGAGGCTTCAAATCTGCTTATGGTTTTCATTGGATAGGTATAGTACAATGAATACGAGAGAAGTAGCCATGCACCCGCAACATTTTTTGATTACCTTGAATCACTTTTTACTTTGTTAGTTAAGGTTATGCAATCCGATTGGTGGTGGAGGAGGGAAGGAAATGCATTGATGTGATTGGTCGAGGTGGCATCGGCGTTGAATCCCATAAGCTCGATACAGACAGTAATAAATGTTCGCCTACAGTTTTCGCCAGCTCTCTAGTCCTCGACCCATTCAAAACACTGGTTTAACAATGGGTGTATAGCATAACGTCTACGCGGCACAGCGTCGAACAATTCTTCCGCGTTATTCCGTCAAAAATGAGTTTCACGACCCAGCTTCGAAAACCTGTTTCCAGTCGAAAAGTACATTTGAGTCAGCTCGTCGAACGATTTAAGTAAATGTAGACGCTACGCCGGGCTACCTAAACGACAACATGCCATAAAGCCAAGAAAACTGAAATAATTTTTTAATTCTTTTAATTCAGTGAATTTAAAAATTATTAGTATTTCTTTTGTATCAGCTACTTTAAAAATTGTTCTGTTAATTACGTAGGTAATGAAGAATAGATACAATTATCCATTTCATTATTATTTCATTATCCATAATGAAATTCAAAATACCTCAAGAATGCCTTAAGAAAAATGAACCAAAAATCACCTCACGATATTCAAAGATCAACAAGAACCAATGACATCTCTTTCACTCCATGGCCAAATCAAAATGATCGCGAGAGTGATGCATCGGAAAATTTAGACGTCCGGAAAAAAGTATTCCACCCACTGTTTTCAGACACAATCCTGCATATTTCAAGCATCTGGCTGGGTTTGTGATATTTGCGTTGTGATTTAAAATGGAATGTATTGTCAACCAGTACCAGTTATAGGTATACTACTTATAAGTACTCCTATAGGGGTTGGAATTTCTAGCAGGAGATTACTGAGGATGAGTTCACCGATGAGTTTTGATCCACTTGTAAAATTGATCGACTGACGGAGCGACGGCCAGGTATCATTTTGTGAAAGATTACAAAAACGAAATCATCGATTATTAGGTATTGAATCCACAACGAGACCAAAGTGAAGCACAACAAAAAATTAGATGATCCAGCGACGGACTGCGTTTTCACTTAACGCTGGCTGATGAATGCTGAAGCAGTACGAGGACTGCGGCTGATGCTGTACAGCGCCCACCACGCCGGGAGCTTATAGAGCTGGCTGATAAATATTTAAAGAAGGCTCGTGTCGGATTTGTAAATGATTCCGCCTCAAGGGAGAGTGATTTCCCGTGTAGCTTGGGAAACTGGCCAGGTGCACGGCGTAGAGGGTACTGTAGTAAATAATACCCGTCCTACCTACACCGCTACATATCGCCTCATCATTATAGTTAGTCGTTCAACTCGGTCTATTCAACTTGTTTAAGTTTCCTATCGTTTCCGCATCACTATCAATGCCTTTGAAGTTATCACCGTTATCAATCGATGAGTGATACAAACGATAACTTACTGTGAACCTCGCCTCGAGAGCATGTCTCTTCAGTTATAATATAACGACGATATTATCGTCGTTATATTATAACTGAAGAGACATGCTCTCGAGGCGAGGTTCACAGTAAGTTATCGTTTGTTCGACGATATTATCGTCGCTTATGATACGCTGCATCTCATAATATAGGTAACACAGTTTACAGTAAGAAATGCGTATTATATTTTATTAATATGCATTAACTGAAATTTTGTATAACCTAAATCGAATTTTGGATTATCTTTGCAGCATTCATCGAGATTATGTTAACAGTTTTTCGTAGAGCGATTTTCATAAAGGGCCATATGCAAATGTGGAATATTTGTATTATTTTTACAGCAAGAGTTGCTTCAAGTGAAAAATTTAAATATAGAAACAAAATACTAGATAGTTCATCATATTCCTTACATTTCCTGCTGGATATATCCCTAGACATATAATAATATTATATTATAATATACATATTTGTTATATTGGGCATATTATTTCTAATAATCCAAATTGTTACAGGATTATTTTTAGCTATGCATTACACAGCCAACATTAAATTAGCATTTAATAGTATCATACACATCTGCCGAGATGTTAATAACAGATGACTTGATATAAGAATTGCCTTTTAAGTAGGTATTATGATATTGACCTTGATCCAAACTAATATGGCTTTATCAAACCGATGTGCCCCAATAAACAAGACTAATCGGTAAAGAGATGGTTCGGTAACTTTACATCCAGTATAAATGTGTATTTCTTCGGTTCCCATATAAATAGAAAAAGCAGACGTGAAGGTATAATGTACAAATTAGTTCACATCCTGTGCGCTGCGAGCTACATGATGAAGCTACCCAGCATCTACTAATAGGGATGCGGGAAGCGGTGAAGAGGAAGGGAGGGGGTGGTGAGAGGTTGGTGCGGGGGTGGAGCGGGGGGAGTCCTTGATATTAAGCGGTGATGACAATGGGAAGTGTGGACTCGAGGGTGCAGATTTAATACTCGCCCTTTTATCGTCAGCCACCCCACCCCTGCCCGTCTTTGCTACTTTAGGCTCTCGTACGGCCACTGCCATAAATGTCTACACTGGCACCGTCAAATATTTACTCACACCAAGACACACATACAGCAGCGCGAACAAGTTTGCTGCTCTTTGAGGACGACTTTGAGCCCAGGTCGGATCAATGTGAAATGGCAGGGAAGATAGTTTGTCTGCATCAGAGGTACTAGACGGCTTTACTCCCCTCCCGCCTACCCTCGGCCCGCACCATTTCAGCTGAGAATCCCCCTCTCATCATCCCCTCATCGATACGTTACCCTCACTCAGCCCAAGGAACATCCTGAAGCTAAGTCACCATGAAACTGGTCCATCGATTCATTAGCTACCTACGAGTTCCGCCACATAGCTACTCGGTCTTTATTGCAATATGCTCAGAGGCTTGTGTGGACCGGGTACCTGAGCTACTAACACATCCATGCTGTTCTCTGAATGTTAACACAGCCGAACGCTTGTGCGAACAAATCCTTCAACAATGATCACCAGAAGGTAGGAGTAACACAGTCATCCCTGGGAGACGCAGTGGCGGAAGTTGGCTTGAGAGGTAACATGGCCCAAAGAATCGCCATTAAATCACCTGAGGCATCACCAAAGCAAACAAAAATGTTCGGCGAATCTGATTTCAATCGATTCGAGTTCAAAATCAACTTTGAGATCTGAGTCAACTTCGAGTTCAAAATCAACTTCGAGTTCAAACTCAACTTCGAGATCAATGTAACTTCGAGTTCAAACCCAACTTCGAGTTCAAACTCAACTTCGAGATCAAAGTAACTTCGAGATCAAAGCCAACTTCGACTTCAAACTCAACTTCGAGATAAAAGTCAACTTCGAGATCAATGTCAACTTCGAGATCGAAGACCACTTCGAGTTCAAAGTCAACTTCGAGATGAATGTCAACTTCGAGATCAAAGTCAACTTCGAGATCAAACTCAACTTCGAGTTCAAACTCAACTTCGAGATCAAAGTCAACTTCGAGATCAATGTCAACTTCTAGTTCAAACCCAACTTCGAGTTCAAACTCAACTTCGAAATCAAAGTAACTTCGAGATCAAAGTCAACATCGAGTTCAAACACCACTTCGAGTTTAAAATCAACTCCGAGATCATTGTCAACTTCGAGATCAAAGTCATCTTCGAGTTCAAACTCAACTTCGAGATCAAAGTCAACTTCGAGATCAAAGTAACTTCGGGATCAAAGTCAACTTCGAGTTCAAACACAACTTCGAGATCGAAGTCGACTTCAAGATCAACGTCAACTTTGAGATCAAAGCCAACTTCGACTTCAAACTCAACTTCGAGATCAAAGTAACATCGAGATCAAAGTCATCTTCGAGTTCAAACTCAACTTCGAGATCAAAGTCAACTTCGAGTTCAAAGCCAACTTCGAGTTCAAACTCAACTTCGAGATCAATGTAACTTCGAGTTCAAACTCAACTTCGAGATCAAAGTCAACTTCGAGATCGAAGACAACTTCGAGATCGAAGACAACTTCGAGATGAATGTCAACTTCGAGATCAAAGTCAACTTCGAGATCAATGTCAACTTCGAGATCAAAGTAACTTCGACATCAAAGTCATCTTCGAGTTCAAACTCAACTTCGAGTTCAAACTCAACTTCGAGATCAAAGTCAACTTCGAGATCAATGTCAACTTCGAGATCAAAGTAACTTCGACATCAAAGTCATCTTCGAGTTCAAACTCAACTTCGAAATCAAAGTAACTTCGAGATCAAAGTCAACTTCGAGTTCAAACTCAACTTCGAGATCAAAGTCGACTTCAAGATCAACGTCAACTTTGAGATCAAAGTCAACTTCGAGATCGAAGTAACTTCGAGATCAGAGTCAATTTCGAATTCAAACTCAATTTCCAGTTCAAACTCAACATCGAGTTCAAACACCACTTCGAGTTTAAAATCAACTTCGAGATCAATGTCAACTTCGAGATCAAAGTCAACTTCGAGTTCAAAATCAACTTCGAGTTCAAACTCAACTTCGAGATCAATGTAACTTCGAGTTCAAAGTCGACTTCAAGATCAACGTCAACTTTGAGGTCAAAGTCACCTTCGAGATCAAAGTCGACTTCGAGTTCAAACTCAACTTCGAGATCGTTGAGAATTTATGACTTTTTTGACATTTGAACGTTTTTGGGAATCAACTGATGCATGTTGTGGGTATTCCAAAAATACGAAAATTAGGTATCTACAAAGTTTCAACCCTGGATACACCCCCAACCCTCAAGACCTGCCTGGGAACTCCTTCTTCTCAGACTGAGGGCAAGTGGGTTTTGTCGGTAGCCTGTAGGAGAAGATTCGTATCAATTCATCGCCTTGTTGTTGCAGATAGTCGTGTTCTATTATACCCATGTGAGATTCAATGATGTTAGACATCAAGCAACAGCCTGGAAAGAGGTCAGGTCAGGTAGGTGCATCCGGTTCTCAGTAGCAAAATGTTTGTTTTCTCCGAACGTCACAAGGCGAGTTTCACGGTGAATCGTAGATGAATAAAGGGTAAGAACCTAGGTCGTTTATTTGAACAGTCAATCTGTGTGTAAGCCTACAACGCCTAACATCTCACTCGATCCTTAAGCTGCCTAAGAAAGTTGGTCGGTTTTATGATTTAGCAATAGGCAAGGTTACCTACCTGATGTGAAGTTCTCAAAAGAGTTTTTATTCCAGGAGCAAATAATTTTACGCAGGATTGCGTAAATTATTTGTAAAGTTAGTCCAGTAGCAAGCAATAAAACATAAATTTTAATTCGATGCATTTTCCCAAAAAGATTTCCTTGAGACGAGGTTATGATGCGTTCTAGTTATAGGTACCGATGGGAAAAATAAATGTCTTGTAAAGATGACATTAGCCACAACCCTGAAAACGCTGCAAATTCTTACATCGGGAATAACCTATTGTTTATTAGGCTTTCGTCTCTTATTTTGACGGTTTATTTCCACTCAGTATTTTTGAAAGTTATTTCCTGAATATTTTAAATAAATATCTTTCTATCCTTATTTTAACACATTAGGTAATCAATCTTGACATTGGATACTAAGGGTATTCGTGCACCCATAAGCAGATGCGACTAGATAGTCGTCATTCTGTAACTTCGAAATATCTAAACCAATTAAATAATTTTTTTAACAAATAAGAAGGATAAAATTGGGTTAAAATATCTTTGTAGAAACGCGCAAACTGAAATGGCTATAACTTTGAAATAGATTAAGCTATGGTGGCAGTGGTTTCATTCTGCATCAAACGATCTATCGAATAAGTAAGTTATGTACTACTTATTTGGAGGAAGGGTTTTGAAGGAACATAATTTTTGCAGATTTCAAAATTTTGTTAGAAACCTAAAAGTTGAGCTATCGTGCCGGCTAAAGAATTGGGGCTGTCCCGGGGCTGTAAGGTAGAATTAAAAAAAAAAACCTTTTTGGAAAAGTAAAAAAAAAATCTTCAGCCGTTTGGGAGATATAATTTTTTATTGCAGATTCGGCCTACTTATACACATTTTGAAACGTAAACCATGAATAGTTTAGGGTAGTTCTGAAAATTTTCTTTCCTTGGACATTTGCAATTTTTTATTATTGGACACCCAACCGAATTGGTACCAAATTATTGTAAGCACCGTCCAAGCATAACTGCTGCTGAATTGGTACCATTCATATCAGTAGGTACCTTTTCGGCAGTACCTATCTTCAACTCAGTCCAACTTAGGTCCTACAATGGGGAAGGGGAGCGAAGGATTAGGGTGATCCTGACAGTAAAAGACGTTTGGGTAACAGCTGCGGCTTATAGGCAGTTAAACCTTTAGACCGCACTGTACAAAACGGTATACCAACAATAAATAAACTCGACGTTACATGTACGAGTTTTCCAGGTGAGACATCATTATCCGAGGTGAAGAGGGGTGAGAGAAGGGATGAAAACTGCACATTGTTTTTCAGGAAGGGACTTTTTTCTGGTTTACGTTTGGTACACTTTTAGGATCAATTTATGGAACTGGTATGAGTCTATCTTTTCAACATAAACGCGTCATGAATACTCCACCACCCCCCCGATTTCCTTCATTATCTGAATTACAGATGCTTAAAGTTTCCGGCTGAACTGCATGACACGATTTTTTCTTGTAGGTACCTACCTATGATGTATGATATGATGCATTCTAAGATGTCTATTTTCATAGACTGAAGGATAGGATAGAATAAATACAGTAATCAATGGGGAAAACGCTGCAAATTCTTACTAAGGTTTTTATTATTCACGTAGCTTGCATCCCTTATTCGATGCATGTTTCGTCCAAGGTATAAGATTGCTTTGGCTCAGAACCTAGGTAGAAAAACTAGTCAAATATCATTTAACAGGCAACTCAGTACAAAATCTTGACGTTGCGTCTTATACTTATTGTTTATCAAAATCAAATCGCCATAATGATGCTTTGACATTCATTAAATAAAAAAATTTTTTGACAAAAACATTTGGTTCAAAACTGTTAGCGACGTTTGTCGCTTCTGAACTGCATTGGGACAGTCGGGGGCGAGAGATTAAGTAAGGAAAACTTCATTTCTCCGCCCCCCCCCCCCCCAATGCGTTTTATAGTACCTTACAAAATTGTCATGTTTTAGTTTTAGGTGAGATTGGTAGTAATGACATGAATGAAACTTTTAATGGCCATATGGCTTTATACTAAGGTGACCATATTTTTATGAGCAGAATCCGGGACGCTTCTAAATTCTACCCCCCCCCCCCCAACTCCATACAGTATATCAGCCATCCCACCATGGCGGCCACGGTAAGTTTGAAAATAAACAAGGTAGATGAAATTGGTTAAAAAATAATAATACAGGTACAGTACACTTTTTAATATCAATGCAATAAATGCAATAAATTTACCCTTATTTTCAAAAAATAAGTTTATGGAAAACAAGCATAGTATTTATTCTGAATGGTATTTAGACTAGAAAAATATCGTTATTTCTTGACATTTTACCACAGTCATGGGCTGAATCCGGGACATTCAGCCGTCCCGGGCAACGTCAAAAATAATCCGGGACACAACCTAAAATTCCGGGACTGTCCCGGGAAAATCGGGACGGATGGTCACCTTACTTTATACAAATAAATGCTCATCTATCAATCTAGTTTTAGGTGTCAAAACAGGCCTATAACTGCTTTTGCTTAAAAAATTGAAGGCACCACATATTCTTCCGGGCTATTACTTAGCTGAATTACGGCTACGGTAACATATTCACATGTTTGGGGGCGCACCACGAGGAGGAGGATAGCAATGGGTACGGTGGGCAGGAAGGGCGAGAGGAGGAGTCGAGTGCGTGTGTATATAACCAGCCACTGTAGCCACTAACGAATTGTGCGCTTTGCAGCTAACAGGGAGGAGATGGCGTCCATTGTATCAGTCCCCCATGCCTCGCCACTTAAACGCAACCGTAACTTGGAACGTGTTATGTTATTCAAAATGGCGTCTCAAAAGACCAGCCGCCCGACAACTACGGAACAGACCACCTGAGTCCAGAGTTAACGAACCTCTTCCCTCATCTAAATAAGTCCACCACAATAAATCGACCGGTGTTTGATCATTTCTTACCCGGAGGGTTGTTAAACGAACGACAATTTACTTGAAGAAGAATGTATGAGTAAACACTCCTAAGGTTAGCAATAATCGACAAAATCGGTTGTACGTGAATATCAAGCAGCACTCCGATGTATTTAAATTGGTAATTTTTGATGTTTGACTGGTAAATTTTGATCCATATACCTCTACATAATAGGTATGATGCGATTATTTTGATTTCCGTATTGACAGAGAAAATGGGGTACCTATTGTAATCGTCCTAAAATCGAGAATCGGAACGGAGCTTCAGGAAAAACTTTTTCTTATACACATTTACTCAGAATCACTTCCCGAACAAGCGTCTGTGTGTCCGTCTGTCCGTCTGTGGTCATTTACAAAAATGGCCATAGCTCCCTCAATTCTCAACCTTTTTCCCAATATCTTGAACTGAAATGTTTGTCTCGGTAAGACCCAACACCTCGTTTAATCGGATTTTGAAAAACTCACATTACTTCCGATATATTCGCATTTTTAGTGTTTTTCATTTTATTTTTCTCCGGTCACAAAAAAAAAAAAAATAGAATCTGAGTTTTGGCGAAGTCTTCACGTTCCAGATGTCCATGAACTATTCTGAAGAGCAACTGCCTATTTATCTTTTTCAAACCTTTTCAAATGTCGTTTTCTATTCGTTAGAATGCTATGCAGATAGAAAAACTGCGGCTCCTCTTAAGCATAGTCGAATTACGAATCTTCCAAAACCAAATAAAGAATTATCGAATTTTCCAATTAAAACTGAAAATTTCCGAAAATTAATCAAGAATTTCCCAAACCAAATTGAGGATTTGCCAAAAAGAATTAAAGGGGAAACTTCCAATTCGACCTGGAAATGCAAGTAGGTACCTTCACCCAAATCTAAGACCGCTAGTGCGAAATTGGAAAATAGGAGATGAAACCTAGCTTCATTATTATGAACCTCGTTTCTTTCTCGTTATTACGAGGAACTGTATTTTGTTGTTCCACTTACTACACTAAAAACATCAAGCACATTATAAAAGAGAGTTTTTGGTAATTTCGTGCTTCTTGTCACTTGTAGTACGATGTTTATAGTTTGTACGAAGTAGTCACCGGGCAAATCCTGAGAATGCTGAACTCATATTTCCACGATTCTTGAGGTTCCTACTTATTTATATACTTAAACATTGTAAGCAGACAAAGCTACTGAGAATATCGTAACATCATATTTTGATAATTATGGTTAGAAGAATAAATGGGCGATTCTTAAAAAAACCTCAATTTTCAGGGCCCAAACATCCAAGCAGTTTTTCGTAAGAGAAAATGGCCGAAAAAAGCACGGGACTTTATCTTTATTACATCATTTGTATTAATTTTTTAATGGCTAAAATGTGTTACTCATGTAATTATAGTTTAACCATGAAATCGGTTGGCGTGCAAAAAGCCCCTTTTCAAATGGTGGTTACTTCGCAGCACTTCACGAAATTTGAGCAAAGCCAAATCCTTCGTTATCGGGGTGGGTCATGTCAAGGTCATGCTAAGGTGACAGGCTTGGAAGAGAGGGACAGAAAGGAGACGGAAACGGTAAACTTGAACCTGCAGGATTTGTAAAATTCTACCAAAGCAGGGGAGCGACGGAAAGGGATTCACGCAACATTAGCCCGGGAAAGGTTTCAATATTATTTCCTCAAAACGAGCCCAACAGAAGAAGACCCCAGCTCGCTCTTGAATACATGAAAGTGTACTGTTGACACAAAAGCAGCTCCCTCTGAGGGTTAGGTGGCGCTGGCTCTATGGCAACCGTGTCACCCCTCAGTCCTTCCCATTCCAGCCGGCCATCCTTAGCTATACCACGCCTAACCCTCCGCAGGACTCGTTTCATCCATATCCCCTGCTTGCTAACTATCTACGGTCGGTTTACACTGCACGTTGATGGTGCTTCGTGAAACATTTCAATAACCGATCTCAATGGAAAGTATTGATGCTCAAATATTTCCAATATACGGATGACGGGTTAGTAGCTAAGCGCGACTGTCCCAGGCTGCCAGACCATATCCAGGAGTTATGGGTTCGATTACCATGGTTGGCTTGGAACGTTTCGAGGGTTTCAAAGCCACATGTTGTATCACATTTTCACCAACTTTTCAGGAGAGCCCAAAAACTGATATGAGACCATGGCGGTGATGAAATATTGTATTTTTTTGTATTTGAGCATAATTTATGATGTTTCGAGATTTATGAGATATCGATAAATCACTGGTTTTAAACGATGCAAAATCAAAAAATCGATTGTTATAAAAAAAAATATCGAATTTTTGGTGATATGACATGTGGCTTTGAAACCCTCGATTTGGCCCATAGCCTTTTAACCATGCCATCCATGGTACTTGGGGTTTCTGAAAATGATCTAAATTGGGGTATTAAACCCACTGCCCTATACCTACCCTATAGAATAAGCCCAATAATTGTGATTATTTATTGTAATTATTACATACCTATTTAAACAATTAAAAAAATGCAGGTACCTACAAGCCTGAATGTCTTTGTTTGTTTAGGAATTAAAAAACCATAATAATCGTTAAAAAAAGTTCTAACCCCTCTGAAATTTTAAAAATTTGCGTTTCAAACGGCGTATGGAATCTGAAGCTGCGATAGAAATTTCGTTCCCCCAAAATTTGCTTCGGATGTAACACTTTCTCTCCCAAAAGGTTATAACCTCTATAGAGACCTCTATAGAGATGGCAATTTCTAGGAAAACCCCTCTCCAGCCAGATTTAAAATTGAGATCAATCAAACCTTTCCTTGAGTCTCCTTTTAGGACTTCTAAGAAGGCTATAGCCTAAAAAATCCATATCGAGTGCAATAAAGGTTAGCGTCGTGTAAGGTAATATTTCTTCAGACTTCAAAATGATGAATCAAACAAGAACAGAAAAGGTGAGGGAACCAGAACCGTTTGGGATTAATGTGAGTTTTAAATGGGTTTTTAAGGTTTTTATTTCCGTACTTCTGGCTATGACATTTTCTCGATTTCATATAATAAAGGACTATTGAAGCTGAATAGAAGTTTTTATGCTTCATATTGAAATCCTAAGTCATTGTCTGCCCAAAAATGTCTTTGGAACTTGGATTATGGTATCATAATCCTGTAAGCTGAAATTTAATTTGAAAATAATTAGATAATAAACCAAATTGATAATGTTTCATAAATTGATAAAAATAGATAATAAACCAAATTGATAATTTTTCATAAAAATTGGGAATTTTCCAAATTAAGATTTTTTAAAACGAATGGTGGATTTCCCCTACCGAATCGTCACGGAAAATTCTCAATTTGGTTTTGAAAAATTCTCCATCTGGTCTCTGATATTCTCAATTTAAATTCGACTTGGAAACGCTACATAATAGATACCATAGGATCCTTCCTCATCATCGGGTGTTAGCCCTCTAACGCTGTTAATCTTAACTAATGAGATCAAGTGGGAAATGGCAAGAAAAAACTCGCTCTCCGTCAGGATTCGAATTTGCCACCTCTTGCTCCTTAGGTAGACGCCTCAACCCTTCTGCCTGGGATGTGCAATCAAGTGACACTGATACTTTTGAGGAACATCTTTTGAGCCATGTCCTTTCCTTTTTAATGATCTAATAGTACATTCTGTCCGTTATTGCTGGTACAAGACTCTCCTGGATTATTCAAGTAAAAATCACTAAATTTGTGATGGCCATTTAATGGTAACCAATGGATCCTTCACAAAGTTTGGCCCATTTTGGGAAAATTACGCCATAACGAATATTTTGCTCGATCATTTAAGAAGTGTGTGCTACCTATATGTAATTGGTACTTAACTACTTATCCAAGAGGATGTTTTTCATCACAATAAAATCGTCCGTCTGCACAACAACTCTCCATCAGGATAGAGAAAGAATTGAGCGAATCCTTTGCGTAAATATTAAATATATTATCCCCTTTCTTTCGACCCTCCTCAAGTGAGGCTTTTAATGTAACGCGGCGTGCTATTGAAGGGGTGTTCGAGTTGTGCGAATTAGTTCGGCTACAACTCACTCGGTGTTCGCCCAATTCAACCGTATCATCGCTGACGTCAAATGGGCAGGGGCCCGAAGGATCCTTTTGTGATTTTTCTCAAAGCAAAATCTACCCGCCAGGCTCGACTGGGCGACCTTCCGGCTTCGTCGGTTTTCAACGGCGACGTGATTGCGTTGAAAAATAAGCTCGCTTACCCTTCACGAGTTCAATCATCCGGCAATTGGCGATGCAGCTCTTGACGCATTCACGTTCGGAGGGCACTAGATGCCTACAATAGGTTCGTTCGCAGTGCGAGTTCTTATAGTGCAGAACGGTACTGCGCATGCCCAGTCGAGTTTGGTCGTTCGCAGTGACGGAAGGCATAGTTCGGAACTGGAGGAACTATCGCACTGCGAACGCAGAACTCAGTTCCTCACGGTTCTGACAGGTCCTCGTTTTTTTCGAACTGAAGAACTCGAACGGAGGAACGAAGCAACCTGAAAACAAGGACAGATGAAAATTTCAAGTAGTAGAGTAAACAAAACAGTAATGGTACGCCATGGAAATAATTGTGGCGCGGTTTTGCAAAAGGGTACAAATGCCAAAATGGAAAAAATTGAAAACAGAAAAAGGAAAAAGAAAAAAATGTCTCACTAAAACTGCAATAAATCCTAAACAGTTGAAGCTACCGCCGTGGCGATGGTCTCATTCGATTCAGCATCGAAAAATCTGTAGGAAATGATGCCTCACCCGCCTATGTTCCACTTTTCCTGGAAAGCACGAACTTGTTCCCACTTCAACAGCTGTTTTACTGGCCTTAAAATTAAGGGAGACGTTAGGACAACTAGATACGGAACTTGATTTTTGGTAAAAAGTTCAAAAATTTTCGATAACTCCTTCCCCCTGAACAAACCCCGGACGGCGTACGGCGGACGGACAAAACATTTTTATTGCAGATTCGGATTCTACACTCAAACGTAAACCAACAAATTTTCAGGGGGTGTTATAAAAATTGTTTTCCTAACCGAATGAAAAGGTTCATTTCTTAAGAAAAATGTACCAAACGTTTTTCATAAGTTAATATGCAAAGGATTGAAACGTTTTTTCCGTTTCCTGAAAATTCACTCTTTTAAATGCCTTTTGCTAAATTGCGCCTCAATTCCCATATGATGTTTTGCGTTATGAAATCGTTCGCAGTGCAGGAACTGGCGCCACAGTTCCAGAATTCCAAGGATTTTTAGTCCCGTTCTCGTAAATTCGAGAACTCGCACTGCGAACGAACTTTGGGAAAGTAGTACATTTGCATGAGAGATAGCACTTTTGTCCTGCACTGGTATGGACACTTGATAGTTACCCCATAGTTGCCTTAACAGTAGTACCCACCTCCCAAGACCTCACAGGAATAAGCAAGGAGTAAAGTCAATGTTATAAAGTAGAACGGAAAACATTAAGGCTAAAGCCTCGTAATTCACCCTTATGACAACGGGGTTATTCTGATAACATCCGAAGAAATTGGAGAATGGAACACCTACTTCTCGTGATGCCCCAGGATCCCTTAAAACACCATTCACTTATATTCGATTTTTTCTCTCATATTTTGGATTTTAGCCGAATTTTCTCGACGATGTACGGGTGAAAATTTGGAAAAACTCCTTACGACTCGATTTTCATCCAAACGTGTACGCAACATTCATTATCGCCGTCAATTCCCCTCCGGCGCGCCATTACTACGAATATCGCGCCCATTTCACGCAAGTTAGTCGGGTGAAAGACGGTGACTTCGGCTTAATCACGATAAATGGCCTTTAGCGGAGGAAATGGGGACGAACCGCCGTGGGAAGGCTAACGACGAACAAAACAATGCATGGAACTGGTTCGGTTCGGAGTCGGGCAAACTGAGGGAAACTTGCTGCTGATATCCGCTTTGCTGACGATAAGCCAACTCGACGTTCAACTCTGCGGCTTGCCACTTTCGGCTGATTCTCCATCTCGTCCTCAAAGTTAACCAAAACTGGGGCTGGGCTGCTATCCTCGGTAAAGTGAACAACTGGCCCAAGTCCAACAGTTGGCCCTGCTCGACGAGGCTTTCGATTTGACGTTATTTCTGCACGAATCCCAACACTAAGAAATCAGGAAGCGAATCTGTAAATTGACGATTCGCCGTTTCGGCACGAACGACCGCCGGAAAATTTTTTGAAAAATCGTCGAGATGTTCTAGCTAAGGGGTATGCAAGACTTGTTTTTGCGACCTTGTTGTTGAGAGACATTTTCAGTATTTTCAATTAATTTTTTCCCGTTGACAAAAATCAACTGATGCCGAGTCCGATTCCCGGCTAGGGTGGAATTTTTGTGCCGGATTTTCAAATTGATTATCATCTAATTTGATATACCTCGGGGATTAAGTACCTGAAGAACCAACAACATCATAAAATTAACTGATTCGGGGGTTCATGGTACTAGAAGGATAATGATACCCCAAGTCGTGTACACCCGACTCTACAAAATTGCTTGAGTTCAATATGTAAGTATTTTAAATAATACGTATCCGTTGAACGTTTTATTATTGAATAATAAACTAAAATCTCGCAAGTTGAGATTTTATGGTGAATATTGAAGTAATCCTCAATATTTATTTACGTTGAATTTTTTTTTTCAGATGCCCTGCTTAAAAGGCGGCGTGAAACGATGATTAATCGATGGAATTGATATTTTTGCTTTACTTAGCTGCAAGTTACTTGTGAATTGCTAAAAGATGTATGACATAAACTAATAATTTTAAAACTGCGGGCTACGACGTGAATCACAAGATTCGACAGAGCCGTAAGCATTTTGCTTCAATTTATTATAGGTGCACAACCTTGTCCGAAGGTACTGGAATGGGTGTCTCTAAGTACTAGACTAATTTTGTGCCTCGGGAAAAAAGCTAACATTTTTTCAAACATTTAAAAAAAAATATTTTGAGTTTTCTGCAAAATCAAGTTTTTGATCAATTTACAGAAATTAAGATTTCACCCATAATTTTCAATTCCATAAAAAAATTCGCTAATTAAAAAATGTTTGCCTGGCCAAGATCTACAACCTCGTTTAACCAGAACTTTGGTAGCACTTAACACTTCCAAGATAAACGGTCTTCAAATATTTGTCGTTTTTCTATTTTATCGTTTTTTGGCCCCAAAAATAGTTAAAAGGATCATGATTCTTGGAGCGATCGATAGGTCCTGATGAGTAGATTATTTCGGTACCGAAATCTCAAAATCGATATTTTGGGACATAATGTCATTCGACATGCAACAGTGATTAACTCGATTTTTGGCAAAAATGAGTTATTGATATCACTGGATTGGTCTTTCCACTGCGAATCTGATGGTACCACTGGTTTGCGCAAATTCGGGAGAAAAAGCTACCGAAAACTGTTTTGAGCAACACCGCTTAACTTTTCTTAGGCCCGTAAAAGTGGTTATCTTTAGCTCCAATTCGAAAGATCTCACGTTGGTTGGGTGAAGCTCATCTTTTTGATTAGTATCCAACAGTTAATCACTGTTGCATGCCGAACGATGCCCTTTGAGCTTTAAGGTATCGATTTGGTGTTAAGGAATTGATTCTGAGTAAAATTGTCCAGGTGAAATTATTCCATTCCGATTTTCGATTTTATGACGATTACAACAGGTACTTCCATTAAACTCTGTAAATATGGAAGTAAGAAATTATGGTAGGTACAGGTACCCGCATGAAACAAGTAGACCATCAAGGCGATTAGCGGCGGTTAACTGCTAACTCAAGATTAACAATTCGACCGAAAACCATTGACTCCCGAATCGGTGAATCCGCTGTTCTGCTCAAGTGCGTGTACTAACACGCAGCGCTCTACGGCAACCACAATAAGTAGGTGCCTATTAATGGAGATCCCTGTTAGGAACTAAAGGTTTCCCCAACTTCTTATTCGCCCACCAATGGCTCACCTTTATGATTCGAGGGCCCTTACGAGAACTTTTTCACCACCTCAGCTGAACAGTTCTCGCCACTTGACAATTCGCCCCAGGGCCTCCCTTATCCAATTGGCGTGAGAACTTTATCTCCCCGAACATCTTATCTGATTCCTTGCCGATAAAGAGGGTCGTTCAGAAAGCGACACAACCAATCGAGTTCAAGTAGACTATGTGAAAAGCTAATAAAATACCTCGAGGCCTGTTCATCAATTAGGTATATTCTTAACAATCAGATGTTACCGGTTAAACTTGCCCATGGTAATCGGTAACTCGGTATTCCGAGGATTTTCTCTCAGTAGACGAGTAATCTTGCTTAGGTACTGAATTTTTGACATTTTTGATCCACCGGATGATTCATAAGCCCCTGTGTGAAAATTTGCAGTTATTTCCAAAAATTGGAAACCCTCGTTCAACTCCCCCCAATCTTTTTTCAAATTCCTTCAACTGAAATGTTCGTCTCGTATCTTCAAGAAGTGCGACGGTGGACGTATTTTGATTTTAGGTGGATTTTAAAATTTGCCTAGTTAGCTGGTGTACATTTTTGACCCACGCAGCCTCCAAAGTAGTCAAAATATAATAAAATTGTGTCTAAAATTTAGGTATCAAAATATGAAAGTACTGCGTGTTATCTATAGATAACGTATACGTTTCCTATTTAACCTGCGGTTACCTGTTGTTGTCTGTAGGTACCTAATTAACCGAAAAAGAAGTATAGTGAGTTTTCACTTATCTGCTGGTTGAGAGTCCGCATACGATGGAATAACGTATTCTCGACGGTAAGTATACTTAAATATACGATAAGTAGGTATAGTAAGTATACCAGAAATCGTCGGTCCACTACAAGAGTGGTCTTACTTTGCAAAATGCGTTTTTGACTTTTTTGCACGAAACATCTTCAATTTACCCATACTTTCACCCTGCAAGACCTAACTCTCCATAACTTGACGGAGCACCGCTTGATCGAGTGCGCCTAAAGGGGCCATCTTGGAATTGGTGGCGGTATTTCGTACAAAACTAAACCATCACTGTTAGCTCTGTAAGGAACGACGCTTCATGTTATTTCCAAAAAGATTGTTCCGTTCAACAGGAGGTCAACCTGTGATGTCGCTCTTTTGGTCTGAAAATTCCGAGTTATCGGGAGTCAACCTGTGACTGCTGTTTATTGCACCAAAGTTTGCCATTGTTTCACCATAGTCACGTACTCCATCATCTTGATATCTCTCTCTTGCTATTGAGCGTTGAAATATTTTCGTGCAGTAAAGGATCCATAAGTCCATTAATTTGCCATTCATAGTCTTCCAGGAATTCAGAGGTGGGGAAATCCTCTGAAAATTAATAGGAGAGGTCTGTGTAAAGGTGCTTGCAGAATTTGGGCCTGATTGGATTAACCAGAAGTATAATAATGAGAAATGGACAAATCGAAAACTTTGAATGGCTATCTTGAAAAATCCAGATTTTTGAAATAGACCACTCTTGCACCGGACCGACGAAATAATATTCCCATTTCTGGAAAACATATTACGTTTCTGGGCACGTTTCAGGCACGAAACGTTGCTCTGCGGGAGCGATGCGGCAGATGTGTCAAGTGGCGCAGACGAAAAGCGCACGCAACGCGGGAAAAGAAGAGCAAACTGAATCTCCTCAGCGCACAACAATGGCCTAATTCAAATAATAAACGGTGGCAAAAGAGTTTCAAGAGCTCCCCGGGACGCGGGGGCTATTGTCCTCCGTCTCAGTCGCACCCGCGCTCGCCCGTCGACTGTGAGCCGCTTAGCTCCGGCCCTCGGTTCTTTCCGCCATGGCAAATAGTACATACTCTTCCCGACAAAGAGCCCATGTTTGGCACTGAGATTATTTTTCGCCCCCTTCTCTTTCGCTTTCTTCTTCAGCCGCCCCGTTCGGCTGTGGAGGGCGCTTGCGTTTCATCCCTCGGCCTTCCCGTTCAGCTAACACTTCGCGATCGCTTTTCCCGGCCCTCTTTATCGTGACGACACTTAAATACCACTTAGTGGACTTGATCATCGTCATCGGTCTTCCCCTTCGGCATTTGGCGCTACATATCTGCCAATGGTCCCCCAGCGCCCGCATTTCGGTATTTTTATTGTGTTCAATTATGTTGTTGCTCTTTGGAAACGTTTTCTCGCAGTGCCGAGGGGATCCCAGCGACACTCGGTAGTACACACGAGAAAACGGCCAACAGAAATTGCATCGGACGAGCAATGAACTCCACCGGTCATCCCCAACAAGGACCGCGGGCGAAAGGTGGGGCCGCTTTTCCACCGGTCATCAACTCCACTAACCTGTCAAACTGGTTTAACTGGTTTAACCGGTCAAACTGGTTTAACCGGTCAAACTGGTTTAACCAGTCAAACTGGTTCAACCGGTCTGTGACAACATGGAAAGTTGAGTCGGCAGAAAACCCAACACTGAGCCTCCAATTGAAACCCTCGGTAAATTAATAATTCGACAGACGGTCGCCCCGTAGTCCAGTGGCTTGGACATCCGCTTTCGGAGCAAGGGGTCCCGGGATCTTTCTGCCGACTCAACTTTCCATGTTGTCACAGGTAAAACTGGTTCAACCGGTCAAACTGGTTCAACCGGTCAAACTGGTTCAACCGGTTAACTGGTTCAACCGGTCAAACTGGTTCAACCGGTCAAACTGGTTCAACCGGTTAACTGGTTCAACCGGTCAAACTGGTTCAACCGGTCAAACTGGTTCAACCGGTCAAACTGGTTCAACCGGTCAAACTGGTTCAACCGGTCAAACTGGTTTAACCGGTCAAACTGGTTTAACCGGCCAACTGGTTTAACCGGTCAAACTGGTTTAACCGGTCTAACTGGTTTAACCGGTCAAACTGGTTCAACCGGTCAAACTGGTTCATCCGGTTAACTGGTTCAACCGGTCAAACTGGTTCAACCGGTCAAACTGGTTCAACCGGTCAAACTGGTTCAACCGGTCAAACTGGTTTAACCGGTCAAACTGGTTTAATCGGCCAACTGGTTTAACCGGTCACACTGGTTTAACCGGTCTAACTGGTTTAACCGGTCAAACTGGTTCAACCGGTCAAACTGGTTCATCCGGTCAAACTGGTTCAACCGGTCAAACTGGTTCAACCGGTCAAACTGGTTCAACCGGTCAAACTGGTTCAACCGGTCAAACTGGTTCAACCGGTCAAACTGGTTCAACCGGTCAAACTGGTTCAACCGGTCAAACTGGTTCAACCGGTCAAACTGGTTCAACCGGTCAAACTGGTTCAACCGGTCAAACTGGTTCAACCGGTCAAACTGGTTCAACCGGTCAAACTGGTTCAACCGGTCAAACTGGTTCAACCGGTCAAACTGGTTCAACCGGTCAAACTGGTTCAACCGGTCAAACTGGTTCAACCGGTCAAACTGGTTCAACCGGTCAAACTGGTTCAACCGGTCAAACTGGTTCAACCGGTCAAACTGGTTCAACCGGTCAAACTGGTTCAACCGGTCAAACTGGTTTAACCGGTCAAACTGGTTTAACCGGTCAAACTGGTTTAACCGGTCAAACTGGTTTAACCGGTCAAACTGGTTTAACCGGTCAAACTGGTTTAACCGGTCAAACTGGTTTAACCGGTCAAACTGGTTTAACCGGTCAAACTGGTTTAACCGGTCAAACTGGTTTAACCGGTCAAACTGGTTAAACCACCGGTTAGACCGGTTTAGCCGGTCTCCTGGTCAAACCAGTTTAACTGGTTAGTCTGGTCAACCTGGTTTAACCAGTCTAGCCGGTCTAACCGGTCAAACTGGTTTGAACGGTCAAACTGGTTTAACCGGTCAAACTGGTTTAACCAGTCAAACTGGTTAAACCGGTCAAACTGGTTTAACCGGTCAAACTGGTTTAACCGGTCAAACTGGTTCAACCGGTCAAACTGGTTTAACCGGTCAAACTGGTTTAACCGGTCAAACTGGTTTAACCGGTCAGACTGGTTTAACCGGTCAAACTAGTTCAACCGGTCAAACTGGTTTAACCGGTCAATCTGGTTTAACAGGTCAAACTGGTTTAACCGGTCAAACTGGTTTAACCGGTCAAACTAGTTTAACCGGTCAAACTGGTTTGAACGGTCAAACTGGTCTAACCGGTCAAATTGGTTTAACCTGTCTAACCGTTCAAACTGGTTTAACCGGTCAAGCTGGTTTTACTAGTCTTACCGGTCAAACCGGTCAAACTGGTTTAACCGGTCAAACTGGTTTAACCAGTCCAACCGGTCAAACCGCTCAAACTGAATCAAAATCGACTTCGAGATCAAAATCAACTTTGAGTTCAAACTGAACTACGAGATCAAAATCAACTTCGAGATCAAACTCAACTTCGAAATCAAAGTCAACTTCGATATCAAAATCAACTTCGAGATCAAAGTCAACATCGAGATCAACGTCAACTTCGAGATCAAAATCAACTTTGAGATCAAAATCGACTTCGAGATCAAACTCAACTTCGAGATCAAAGTCAACTTCGAGATCGAAGTCAACTTCAAGATCAAAATCAACTTTGAGATCAAAATCAACTTCGAGATCAAAGCCAACTTCGAGATCAAAGTCAACTTCGAGATCAAAATCAACTTCGAGATCAAAGCCAACTTCGAGATCAAAGTCAACTTCGAGACCAAAATCAACTTTGAGTTCAAACTTAACTTCGATATCAAAGTCATCTTCGAGATGAAAATCAACTTCGAGATCAAAGTCAACATCGAGATCAACGTCAACTTCGAGATCAAAATCAACTTTGAGATCAAAATCAACTTCGAGATCAAACTCAACTTCGAGATCAAAGTGAACTTCGAGATCAAACTCAACTTTGAGATCAAACTGAACTACGAGATCAAAGACAACTTTGAGTTCAAACCCAACTTTGAAATCAACGTCAACTTCGAAATCAAAATCAACTTTGAAATCAAAGTCAACTTCAAGATCAAAGTTAACTTCGAGATCAATGTCAACTTCAAGATCAATGTCAACTTAGAGATCAAAGTTAACTTCGAGATCGAAATCAACTTCGAGATCAAAGTTAACTTCGAGATCGAAATCAACTTCGAGATCAAAGTTAACTTCGCTATCAAAATCAACTTGGAGTTCAAAGCCAACTTTGAGTTCAAACTGAACTTCGAGATCAAAATCAACTTCGTAATCAAAGTCTACTTCGAGATCAAAATCAACTTTGAGTTCAAACTGAACTACGAGATCAAAATCAACTTCGAGATCAAACTCAACTTTGAGATCAACGTCAACATCGAGATCAAAATCAACTTCGAAATCAAAGACAACTTTGAGTTCAAATCCAACTTTGAGATCAACGTCAACTTTGAAATCAAAATCAACTTTGAAATCGAAATCAACTTCGAGCTCAAAGTCATTTTCGAGATCAAACTCAATTTCGCTATCAAAGTCAACTTCGGGATCAAAATCAACTTCGGGATCAAAGTCAACTTTGAGTTCAAACTGAACTACGAGATCAAAATCAACTTCGAATCAGTCAACTTCGAGATCAAAGTCAACTTCAAGATTAAAGTCAACATCGTTATCAAACTCAACTTCGAGTTCAAACTCAACTTCGAGATCAAAGTCGACTTCGAGATCAAAGTCAACTTCGAGATCAAAGTCAACTTTGAGATCAAAGTCAACTTCGAGATCGAAATCAACTCTGAGATCAAAGTCAACTTCAATCATTTTGATCTCAAAGTTGAGTTTGATCTCGAAGTTGACTTTGATCTCGAAGTTGACTTTGATCTCGATGTTCAGTTTGAACTCAAAGTTGACTTTGATCTTGAAGTTGACTTTGAGCTCGAAGTTGATTTTGATCCCGAAGTTGATTTTGATCCCGAAGTTGATTTTGATCTCGAAGTGTATTTTCATCTCGAAGATGACTTTGATCTCGAAGTTGATTTTGATCTCGAAGTTGACTTTGATCTCAAAGTTGACTTTGATCTCGAAGTTGATTTTGACCTCGAAGTTGACTTTGATTTCGAAGTTGGCTTAGATTTCGAAGTTGATTTTGATCTCGAAGTTGACGTTGATCTTGAAGTTGACTTTGATCACGATGTTGACTTTGAACTCGAACCGTCTCTTGGTCAAACCGGTTCAACGGGTCGCCTGGTCAAACCGGTTTAACCGGTTATATAGGTCAAACTCTTTTAACCAGACTAACCGGTCAAACCGGTTTAGCCGGTCTCCTGGTCAATCCGGTTTAACCGGTTATACCGGTCAAACTGGTTTAACCAGTCTAACCGGTCTAACTGGTACCGTTCATGCGGAGTTCGGACCGGTTCCTTGGGTTGCAACCATGTGCACATGGGCTTTGTTCCTTCCAGCTTCCTGGTTCCATTACAACTCTGAGGCCCACCGGCCTTGCTTCACGTTGGGCGCCATTGTATCGGATTCTCTAATTACTCATACGTACAATAATCATCATTCATCGAAACTCACAATATTTTATTATATTCATTACTGAAGTTTGAAATGTAACTGGAAAATATCAAGATGCAGTTCCATAGCCACGCCACGCCAAAGCGTTTTTCAAAAACACAGATTCGCCCACCTCCACTCCTGGTTCAGCATCCAAACTCAAAGCATCCAATCCAGTTTGGAAATAGTCCAGGAGTCCGGGGCTACCTGTGCGAACAGAACTAAATTTTGCGGATTGATGGGTGGCAGAATTTGTGATTTATTTATCGTCAACGAATTTCAAGGGTTTCGAATTTCGGAAAAATTCGAGCTTGACGACTCTGGCCGATGCCGCAAGAGGCAAATCGATTGGAGCTGAGCCAGTCAAACGAGGCCGATTTGCTAGGATAGATTACATCGAAAAGGATCCAACACTCATATTGATTTACTCCGAAACTCTCAGACTCGGGGTTTGGGAAAGAAATCTGTTTTCAGACCGGCCCATAATTCACTCCTAGCATTCGATGATGGGCCCGAAAGGTAGGCAGACGAAAAATGCGTTCCACTGTAATAATAAAACGGCCCAGGATGGATGATGTTGGCGAGGCACCTGTTCACCATTGGCCACTCGACGCTTCCGCCCCCGAATATTCGAAAGCGAAGGTGAGCAAATGAGTCGAAGCCCCAAATTCGACGACGCGGCCAACGTTAACGAGGTATATTAGCTTCTGAAAATGCGTCCTCCACGCAAGGCTGCGCGAACATGTTGCGTAGAATGTCCCCAACATTGACAGAGAGAAGAGCGCACATTACTCAGCCCTTCATCCGCCTACCATTTTGTCAATGGCTAATAGGACCCAGACGCTTCATTTCTTGAACGAAATTAATGGACTCCGTATAAATACGCGGTGAGGACCATCGCTTACCTCGACTTGACAGTTTCTTCTGCGTGAATAAACCGGTAAATCAATTCGAGCTTACGTTCTTGAAACGTATCGCTTTTTAGTAAGAATATTTTATCCACGCCTGATCATTGTTGATGCATCGCGGCAGATGTGCGGCTCATGTATTAAATGTGACAGGCTTGAAAGAGTTACTATATTTGGATATAACAGTTGAAGTACATATCTATAGAAATAATTGTGGGAGCCGAAATGGATTGGCATTCCATACGGTATTTCCATTCGATTGGAGTAATTTATAATAATAGATTACAGGGCGTAATAATAGAGTTTATAAAAATAGAGTACAGTATTAACAAGAATTATTGTTATTATTATTATTGACCATCGTTATAGCTCAGAGAAGAGCATTTTTAACCTCCTGAAAGTTTCACTCTCTGCAGGCTATTATAGCATGGTATATATAATAGGTATATACCCCGAGGTTATGGGTTAAATTCCCGTTGGCGGAATGAACAATTTGGCCCATAGCCTCACAATAGCTATAACTCGTGTTACCCCTAGTAATCAAGGTATCTGCGCTACTTTGACAAGCGTAATCCAATACCCACCTATTACTATTTTTTTCGGTTCATTTTTCTTATGAAATGAATCTTTGCAATCGGTCAGGAAGAAAAATTGTTCAACACCCCCTGAAAATTTGTTGGTTTTCGTTTCAAGGGGTGTATGATCCGAATCTGCAAGAAATTTTTTTGTCAGTCCGCCGTCCGAGGTGTTTTATGGGGAAGGAGTTATCGAAAAATTTTGAAACTTTACCAAAAATCAAGTTCCCTATCTATTTGGTCCTAACAACTCGACAGAACCCTACCTTAATTTTAAGGCCAGTTTAACAACTGTTGAAGTGGGAAAAAATTCGTGCTTTTTAGGAGAAGTGCAACATAGGCATGTGAGGCGTCATTTTCTATAGATTTTTCCGTGCTGAATCGATTGAGACCATCGCCACGCCGGTAGCTTCAACCGTTTAGGATTTATTGCAGTTTTAGTGAGACATTTTTGAGCTTTTAAAATTTCTACAATTCTTAATAACTCGAAAACGAATAGAGTCACAAAATTCGCTTGGTTACTCATTGAATGATGAACCAAAGTTATTGGAGCACGCTCTTACGATTACTGGAAAAATCAACGTAATATACTACCCCAGATTGCAGTGCTCAAGCTTGTGGGTTTCCCACACCCCATCACCTAATGAAATGGCCTGAAGAATGGCAGTTGCTTCCTGGACCGAATTCAATCTAGAGGGAAGGTCAAAATGCATGTCGCTGATGGGATATTTCTATTCGGGTGAGACAGCTCAAAATTGCCGCCTAGAAGACACGTAAAATGGTGGGACTTCTGAGAACGATGACAGAGGCGCCGGGCAACTGCATCAATCATCTCTTAATTTCAATTACACATTATTGCCCAGGCGAGCTAAACGTATTACTTTTTGCAAGAAGGAGAAGGAGGACGGCCTGTCAACTCGACAGGTCGAAATGATACTGAGAAGAATCTGACTGGCCGTAGACTGAGAACTCTTCTCCACTGGCTTCTAAAAATAAAATTAAACTAGTAGAGCTTAGGACACACAATATCGATACCTTAAAGCATAAAGGGCATATGTCCCAAAATATCGATTTTGAGATTTCGGTACCGAAAGAATTTACTCATCAGGACCGATCGATCGCTCAAAGAATCATGATCCTTTTAACTATTTCTGGGGCCAAAAAACGATAAAATAGAAAAACGACAAATATTTGAAGAGGGGTTTTCTTGGAAGGGTTAAGTGCTACCAAAGTTCTGGTTAAACGAGGTTGTAGATCTTGGCCAGACAAACAATTTTTATTTAGCGAATTTTTTTTATAAAATTGAAAACTATGGGGGAAATCATTATTTCATTATTTTTGTAAATTGATCAAAAACTTGTTTTGCATTATGCAAATATGGAAGTATTGTGTGTTATCAACGCACCTCTGGTTTGGCACATGCTTTAGCCTTGACTTAACTGGCCAAAAATGTTTGTTATCGGGGAACGAAAATGCGGCCCAAGTATAACAGTTGGGGTCGAATCTATCTTTCTTTTGGGAAGCTATAACTAAATAAATACTTAGGGCCGCTTTATCAATTGTCAGTTATCCAATCTAGGCCACAAATTTCAGGGTGATTTTTGGGTTGATGCGCATAGGCTGTGTCTCCGATAAATTTGTAGCCAAGAGATTAGCTATCAGTTTTTTCATAACTGACAATTGATAAAGCGGCCCTTAGTCAATTTTTTAGTGAATGGTGGTTTTAATAAAAACATGTTGTTTGAATTTTAGCCATGGGCTCTAAACACGGTTTTTTTGCTCAGTAGGTATTAATTTTTCTTAAATTGAAGAGGCTTAAAGATCCCGATCAGCTGATTCCAAATTGAGATAGCAAGGACATTATCCTGTATAGCAGGGTTGTTTTCCCTGAAAGTATCAAATCAAGTATCGAATTTCAATCTTCCAGCAGTTAGGGTTAAAGTCTCAACAGTGACAGTGGGCGTTTGGCGTACGGACGGAAACGTTTCAATCGCTCGCTCACATTTTCCATACCCTCGAATTTCAACTATGAATATTTCAGGGGGGTAGGACCTCTTTCGAGCGATTACGATAGTTCATTATTGATGAAGCAAAATGAGAACATTTCAGGCTCGGGCTAACTTCTACGGAGACGAAAATAAACGTAATTGAAAAAGATGAGAGCAGAAGGTGTAAGGGAGATGGCTGACTATTTGTTAAGAAGTTGGTGGTTGATAAATACGGCCAACAAGCAACAAGATATACATAGCTCGCTCAATGGGCCGTGAACCTCGGAAGCCACCAACTGCCGAAGAGTTACGAGCCAGCCATTTGTTACTAGCTCAACTACTACAGGCTAAGTTATTGTTGTGACATCTTCCTCTAACACTCCTATTTACTTGTAAGTATTGATGGACTATATTTATGTTGGTTCGGATCTATTCGAACATAAAGGAGAATTGGGGCTGCTATCGCAAGCAGAGCTATTGCTGATGTTTTTTCATAATTGGAGGCACATGAATTGGCAAAAACTGCAGATTGTGGACAAGGGTTCATTTTTGGTTTATTATACAATAAAATATGGGTTCGCCTTCTTATCGCTCAAAAAAAAGTGGTTGTGCTTAGAAAAGCCAGTACGTTTTTTAGCGTTTTGAATAAGCACACTTATTAATGACTTCGATTATCATTGATCTGGTCCAAAATTGTTGATACACTAGAAGAATGGAAATTTTGTGCGTTATCTGCGCACCACTGGTTCACGGGAATAGAGACAGTTCTTAACCGTGAACTATAAAACCGAATTATACCGAACGCACTTAGCTGTTACTTAATCCCGTTCCAAATTACGAGGCTTCACTAATGGTACAGCAGGATAATGAAGTACTGGGCATTTTAACTGTCCATATTAGACATTGTTCTTGTACAGGCGATAGTATTCGAATTACACTGACCCTCTTCAACGACGGTCTAGCAGTAATTCAAAGGCAGGACTGTAAAAAAGAGATCGTAGTATATTCTCACATTTCCATGGAAGTGCTAGAAGGAGGATATTAAGGGTTTTATCGCCCTAAATGAGAACATGGCGCAATTTTCAGCCCGTGCAGTAAAAAAGAAAATTAGAAACTGGATTCCGTTGGGTTCTGCACTTCTTATTGCTCAAATTGGGTCTCACTTTGACAAGGCGATAACTCAAACTTCAGATCGTGAAATGGTGCAAAACGCTATGTAACCGACCGCTATGAACCGCAAGGTACCGACCGCTGTGAAATTTTATTTAAAAAAAGAGGAAGTAAAAAGTACACAGAAACCGCCGTTCCAGGCGTTGCATTTTGCCCAGAAAAATGAACACAGACTGTCGCATGAAACACGCTATGCAGAATCACACGCCTAAAATCGTAAAAATACAAATGAAAAAAAGAAGAGAACTAGGCCTATCGTAGGACTCTTTTTAGAAAGGCTTTATTTATTTATTGAATTCTCACTTTTTGGTTGTGTTACGAATAAAAAAACAAGCTGTCAAACTCAACATTTCAAACAAAAAAATATTTCAAAAAAAATTTCATCACATTTTTTACATTATAACAGTTTTTGCTTTAGCGACAACTACTCCTAAAAATATTTTTAAAAAATACCAAATGGTATACCTTTTGGAAATCTCAATAAAAGAAGTTTTCAAATCGGATCAAAATTGGCAGCATGTGAGGAGAACAAACGTAACAAAAAAAGAAAAAATCCGTGGTACCTACAAGTGGATTTGAGTTACCTCCTCCATTTTGAGGTCGGCTAAAAATACATCAAGGTAATGGAATCAAAAATAAATCAGGTAAAACGCAAGGTAAAACGACGATTCTTAGACCAAGAATGCTCAAATCGTTTCATTCACCATCGGTTTACTCACAACTCAAGGCTAAATTTAACGTAATTTGGAGTACGATTTCCGGCACAGGATCCGAATATGAAGTCAAAAATACCTACATAGCTTACAATTTGAGAATGAACCCATTATTATGGGCTGTTTGCGTTTGAATAGATGTTTCTACACTTCACCTATGTATAGGATGGGTTACATAGGCAAACATTCGGTCCGCAACTCAACGCCCCATCATGGAACGCCAAGATTTCTTCCATGCCGCGCCGGGATTCTAATAATAGAAGATGGGAGGGAAATGTGTGTGTTCACTACTTTGTCACATCTAACGAGGTTTAATAGTCTGCTCGTGTTTATTTATTGCTCCTGGGCGCAAGAAGCCGCCGCTCCGGCAAAGGGCTCATCAACTTTTACAGCCTCAGCTTCATTCGACATTTGGCGATGATGTGCTACGACGGAAGATGAGTTGGCGGCCGAAGACAGAGGTTCCACGGCAGGAACTTGGATCATGACTGACGCGATGCTATACAGGAGGTCCCCGGAACAATAAATCACGAGCTTCATTCATATTTTAGTTGAAAACTCAACTACCGTGTTAACACCGTTGCACCTAAGACCACCAAGGAACCGTGCGCCTTAGTTTAACAACCAGGGATCGGATTTTTATGTATTTAAAAATGCCAAATATGTAACATAATATGTTATAAAAACATAATATAATATGAAAATTTTCCCCGACCGATTACAAAAGTACATTATTTCTGGAAATTATGTACATAAATCTTGTAGTAATGTTCATTTCGCGCTTAAACATTTTTTTGAAATTATTTCAACCTTTTTATATATTTTCCACATATTTCACGAAAATGAATACATATATATTATGTATCGTGAAATATGTGGAAAATACATAAAAAGGTTGAAATATTTTCAAAAAATGTTTAAGCGCAAAATGAACATTACTACAAGATTTTGGTACATTACTTCCAGAAATAATGTACTTTTGTCATCGGTCGGGAAAAAACTTCTTTACAACACCCCTGAAAATTTTTTCTTTCACGTTTCAGAGGGTCTAGAACACAAATCTGCAATAAAATTTTGTTTTCCGTCAGCCGTACGCCGTTTGCAGCAAAACGCATGAAAGGTCCGATTTGAAAAAAAACGAAAATTTAGCAACTTTATTCTAGTTGTGCGCCTCGGGTAAGAGAATCACTTTAAAATACTCAAAAACGTTCGAATGTCAAAAAAGTCGTAACTTCTCAGTTTCTTAAAATTTTCCGACAGGATTCCCCAGGCAATATGCATCAAGTTGGAGCAAACCCCAACATTTAGGACCAACCGCTGATCCAATTTTGATGAAACTAGTCCTAAAAGTTGTGGTTTGCTCGAACTTGATGCATATCGTCACTGAAGTTCTAACACCACCCAACTCAATTTTCCCAAGTTTTCAGGAGGAACAAAAAACTAATTATTTCAACATGGAAATACATTAGGAAGTGTTGTCTCTTCTTCATATCCTTCTTCACTGGTTGGTCCAATCTCCTTGGCAGTGTTACCATGATATCGGCTATTGAAAAATCTATCGATTTTTGTATCCAACTCATTTTCGCCAAAAATTGAGTTAGGCGGTGTTAGAACTTAAGTGACAATATATGCATCATACAATAATATTGTCCGGGGAATCCGATCGGAAAAAGTTTAGGGGTCCAAATCGGCATTATAAACATTATTCTCTGAATAAGCAGTTTCTTGGCAATGGAGACAATGAATTTCCTGGTCAATGTATAAATTGAAAATTGTATACGAAGAATAGGAGATATTCGATGAATAAACTGAATCGATGAACCCACCCTACAAATAAAATCACTAAATAAATTTCCCGACCGAATACGCACAAAAACAATTGAACAACAATTCTCGAAAATTACCATGTTTAATCTTAAGGGTCAAGTTTGCTGAACCTGAATGGAATTGAAGTTTAAGTCGATGATACTCAACAAAACGGTGATGCTGGGCCACTAGAAGGCGGCCGAAGCCGCTGCGTTGGTAGATTCTGTTGTGACCCGCCCACCTCATATTGATTTTGATGCGGGTGGCGACACGGCTAATCACAAAATTGGAAACAAGCCCTGCCTGTGCGAATGTGCGGTGTGCGCCCTCTTTCACACGTGGTTAACATTAAGTCAGACTAACCACTATCTACTACAAGTTCTACAACTCACCTCCACTGCATTCTTAGGTTCAACAAAACTATCGCTCTTTTTTTGACTGAGTCGGATCTTCAGTAAGGTAGGTATGTACCCAATGATGCTATGATCCTGAAACTTGCATCGATGGTTGTTCACAATCTCAATTGTGGTTTATTATTCAATAAACACCACTGTAATCGCTCAACAAATTTCTTACACCCCTGAAATTTGCATGGCTAACGTTTCAAAGGGTGAAGAATCCGGATCTTCAATTAAAAAAAAAACCGTCAACACTTTTTCTCCCAACTGGAGATTTTCTTGAAATTTTCAGTAAAAATCAACCTTGGTCCGGGACAGCGCCAATTTTTAACCCAAAGGCAATAGCTCAGTATTAAGGTTTCTAAAAAAAATAGCTGAATTATTGGAAAAATTATTTTTTCCCCAAATCTTTTTTACGACGCAAGTGAGCTATTTCATTTGATAGACTTTTTCATACTGAATAGAATGAGACAACACCCGTCATCATCGTCATTTTTATCGAAAATGAGCTATGCATACCGTTGTTGGAAAGCTCATCTCACAGCGGATCGAATGAACTAGCCAGTTTGAGCTAACATAAATTTTATTCAATAAACTTAGCGTAATATTTACGCTGTCATTTAAGTGACCAGAAATGAACCAAAGCAGAAAACATTATACAACATGTTTGAAAAAGTCGGCTAACGTCTTCAAAAAAACTGCGATATTTCGAGTCCATGGAGTCAAGCATGGCATGGCTAGCAAGTCCTTTACTTTACCCTGGCGTGACCGTGACTTACCATTTTTCCTCCGCCAATGGGCTTATAGTTACCTCGAACGCCATCTTTGGAGAGCTGTCCCAACTAAACTATTACAAGTATCGACATAACTTCTTATCCATGGAATTGGCCTTGAATCTGGCTATGTTTTCCGTGGAAATTTTTTTTCGACCTCACGTGACGTAACACCTTATCCATATCAACGCATCAGCTATTCGAGGGTAAAGAAAGCTGAGGACAGCACACCTGGGTTGTTCGCAACTATCGGCGCAATATTGGCCACTGTTCGGGAGCGATGGGCATAATGATGTAGGTTAGGATGATGTCAAACCCTCAGCAGGGGTTCAAGTGGGAATCGGGTGCCCCTTTAATGAACACCAAAAGGGACGGAATGAAATTGCCACTACGAGATGTTTTTCGCGCTTGCGTTCACCCAAAGCCGAATCTTGAATGACGTGACCAGGATGAGTGTGATCGTATTCATTGATGAAATTTTCCGAACTGGTCCTCACTTGTCCCCATGACGACTGCCGCGTTAGTGGGCAGCGGTGGTAATCCTAACCGAAAGTTCATCGTGAATCATTCATCACTATGTTTGGGCTTTAAAATCTGTACGGTCCCTGTTGACGCCGTTTGCCGTCCAGGGTTTTTGAGAGGCAAGGAGTTGTCTTAAATTTTTGGAATTTTAACCAAAAATCAGGTTCCGTTAGTTGGTCCTAACGTCTCGGCAGAACCCTACCTTACTTTTGAAGCCAGTAAAACAGCTGTTGAAGTGGGGGAAAATTCGCGTTTCTCATGAAATTTGCAAGATAGGCATGTGAGGCATAATTTTTTATAGATTTTTCTCTGCTGGATCAAATGAAACCATCGCCACGCCTGTGGCTTCAGCCGTTTAGGTTTTATTGCAGTTTTAGTGAGACATTTTTGAGTTTTTCAAAATTTGACCAATCCTGAATAAATCGAAAGCTATTAGAGCTGCGAAATTCGTTTTCCACTCGTTGGAATCTCTATGAAAACTTCTGTCCACCCAATATCTTCAATTTTAAGAATTCGGTCCTATTATACAAATCAGCAAAACTTAAATTGGAAAAAGTAGAGAATTTGCCTTTGGTTCTTAGATACGGTTGATTGATCTACTCACGACCACTAACACTAACACTATACCAGTCGCGCTTGGCAACGTGAGAGCGAGACAAGCTTTACCAACGGTTCTTGAGGCATTCTTAATTTAATTATCCAGAGAATTTGATAATTATTCTGTAGGTAATTAAGAGCAGATTAAATGGTACATTTAACAAAATTAAACGATGTGCTGCGTTAAAAAGACTGTTAGATAAGTACCAAGATAGGAAGGTATCAATAGAGCGGTAGAGAGGTATAAATATAGCTCTTTTGCTGGGTTGAAAAAAAGGTTTTTCTAAATCCACATCTAAAATACAAATTTATACCGAAATTCTAGAATAATAACAACTAAATTCCGTGTTTCAGGAGAACATATCGTAAGGTTTGTCTTTGCAATCGAAAAATGAACCCCTGTGCAGAATTTGCAGAGTTCTTCGGATACACAGAAAACTAATGTGCACATGCCACTGATCTACTTAGCAGCGTTTGTTCGTTTAAACTTACCAGATAGGCAGGTAGAATGACATTCGAAATTTCACTCTTGAAGCTACATAACTGACGGACACCTTATACGAGGGGCACACTAACAATTCATGGAGAGGAATTATTCCTGCTATTATAGCACTACGTAGCTATTGTCAAAGATCAGGGGAAGGGTCTCAGATGAAACAGCAACCTTTTTCTTTGCCTAGCTTTCGGCCGAAATTTATTCAGGCCTTCATCAGGGCTCGAAAAATAGAATTAGAAAAGTTCAAAAATTGTGTTCTGCTCAACGTTTTTATTGTTTTAATGGTGTTCAAGTGTAAAATTTGCCCTCATTGTGGACAACTGAAAATTTTATTTATTACCAATCACTAGGGGGTTAAAAACTCGAGACTCAAGAAATTAATAAAAATAATAAATAAATATATGGGCGAAACAAAAAAATTCGGAGCCGAATTAATTTATGTTTTCATAATATAACCTTGCGCATATACGCCTACCTATATATGGGTAAGATTTACTTTAATTATTGGTTTATTTTTCATTAAACAATTAACCTTAATTAATTGATCAATGAAATTTATGACCCCGACCCCCCCCCCTTCCCAAGAAAAAACTGGTTATTTTACGAGCCAAAAAATGAAAGGGGATGAATTTCCACTTCCCTCGTACCCCACAAAGACAAGTTGGAAAGGGAATAGCAGCGCGCGTATCAACGTGAGGAGGGTGTAGTTCGGCCGCCGGAAATCCTTCAAGGCCCGCCATAAAAAATGGGAGGATCCTTTTGCGTCGTTTTTCATACTACAACCTTCAAAGCTAAACTGGAGGAGGAAACGAAAATTTGGCTGATTTGTGTTAGCCGAGATGGAGCTGAGCGAAGCTTGCTCAGCTGCCACCGACTCAGATGGGGGACCCGCACCTTCTTAGGCCTTCCATAATATTTACTTTTCGTTCAAAACAAACCTTCCTGCTCTCGCGTTCCTAACCAAACACTCGTGAAAATGTTCGTAATCAATTGCCGTTCATTTGTGACAACAATGTTGTTGTGATAGGTCTCGGATCATTAGCGGCTGTTCTCATTCATAAAAGAAACCCAGACGATCCGTTGAGTTGTAAGGGATGCTGATTGAATGGTAGGGCGCGAGATGTCCTGATGACTTGATTACGGTAACGTTTGAATCCGATGTCTTCTAGAAATTTCGCGTTTGGACATTTACTGGTAATATACGGTGACCAGATGTACTACTTTGAAAGGTCGATGGGAAAATTGTGAAATTTAGTTGATTCGATCCTCTCGTTCTTACAAGAAGAGTAAAGGTGGGGGAGTTGGGTGTCTTCTTGAGCTAGCTCTCGGGGGATGGGTGATTATTAACTCCTGTCTTTGTTAGTAAGGCATACCTAAAGCCCATGTGCATATGGATTCAACCCAAGGAACCGGTCCAAAATGCGGATGAGCGGTATGGGGAGCCTCCCGATTCCTGATCCCACCGTTAATACCGGGGGCTAACGGCCTCTATCCTCCAAATTATATATATTTTATATAGATATATATATCCATATCCAAATAATATATTTTTACGGATTATTGCATTATTGAGCCTCGCCGCCCGAAAATCTGTTCAAATATTTCCGATCTGATCCAAAATCGTCCGCCGGGGACAAAATACGGATACTGTGTGTTAGGCTCACACGACTGGTTGTAAAATATGGGGATGAGTTTTCCAGATTAGGTGGGTGAGAAATGTTAACAAGTCATTAATCCATTCCTTCGGGGGGGGGGGCTTTCCTCATAAATTTCCCGGTCCAGATAATCATTATTGCACTGATGAATACTGACGTTAACAGTAGACTCTTCCTGGCAGATGTCCCTTGTCGTCGGTCTTGTTATTGTTGCCTCAATAATAATTGTTGTTCAACGATATTATCGCATTGTCCTCTACCAATGCTTACAACACAACAGATCATCGAACGAGTAAATTGAATATGACAACCCACTATCCCATTGGCATGACGATTCCCCCTCGCCCTTCGCCAATAACAACACACATCTCCACCATGAACTCAACCACTTACACACACACGTAGGGAAGTGAGAAGCAACCCATTGTTATCAGTGATAACCGCGACCGGGCCCCATCGAACCCCTCGGGTAACTGAAAGATGTTTACGGTTGGGAAAAGAGCCTCTAAAAATCACCATGGAGAAAGGGTAGAAAACGAGCGAATCTGGGGCCGTGGACATTTGTATGAATAGAAAAATAAGAGCAGATGCTGCCCCGTGAAAGAAGCATTTAGGGGAGGGGTGTACCTCCGAGCAATGCCCGGCTAAGCAGACCCAAGAGAGATAGACGTCAAAACTATTTAAGGCTGGCTCTACATCACAAAAACCAATAGAGATAGACGGTAGGTACAGTAGGGGAGCTTGAGGGGGTGAGTTGTCGGAGGGATGAATTGTTGCAGGTAATTCACATAAACAGTTTAGATAGGCCCTTGGCTGCTATACTCATCTGGGTGCCTATTTCTACGACTACGCCTTGATCTAGGACTCAATCCGGCCCCAACTAGTCCAGGGAGGAAAGACTACCTCTACTTCCCCTGCCCCGCCTCATACCAGCCCCTTCTCCTGTCAACATACGAGTTTCCATCGCACGCACACGCAAACAAAGACAAAACCTGTTCACACAAACGTGTCTCATAGATTAGCCGCTATAGTCGACCCAAAACTGCCGTCTCTATTGAATCTAATTGGTACGTTCTTACCTGCTGACGGATCATGTTTTGATCGATTCCAATAAATAGTAAGCCGAGAGTCTGTCAACAACTGTTGAGGATAGACTCACCCATCTGCAGATCCGAGGTTAAAAAGGTTGTCTTGACTGTCACACCGTTAACGGTTGACTATATTATGTGCTTAGACAGAGATGTTCAGTCAACCAGCGAGGTTCTTCTGTGCACAAACCTGAAGGCTCAAAATTCAGCCCAAAACCAGAATGGTTGAGAATGAACACTTACGGAAACTGAAACTCATACAGAAACGAAAAGTGATCCAGCTCAAACTGAATTCAAGCTCAAACTCGAAATAAAATTCATACTCATGTACTTACTCGAATTCAAAGTCGAACTGAAACTGTAACTCTGACTCATACAAAAACTCGTGATCTAACTCAAACTCAAATTCAAACTCAAACTGAACCCCATCCTAATGATCAAACACAGCCTCAAAGTCGAACTAATCCTCGAACTGATACTGGAACAAATCAGACGCAACCCCGTAATCGAACTCATACTCATCATACTCAAACTCACTCTAACACTCATACTCATAACACTCTCAAATTCAAGCTAAAACTATACCTAGTCCATAATCGAACTCATACTCACACTCATAATCAAACTCAAAGTGCAACTCAGACTCAAAGTCAAACTCATAATCAATTTGAAATTAGAACTCAAAGAAATAATCGGACTCAAAATCATGTTCATAATCAAACTCAGAGTCAAACTCAAACTGAC
This sequence comes from Nesidiocoris tenuis, assembly GCA_036186465.1. Taxonomy (NCBI): domain Eukaryota; kingdom Metazoa; phylum Arthropoda; class Insecta; order Hemiptera; family Miridae; genus Nesidiocoris; species Nesidiocoris tenuis. Next base: position 11,077,246 of record AP028910.1, read on the forward strand.
TCTGAACCTGAAACTCAAACTCAAAAATTCATCCGCATAAATCTAACTCAAAATAAAACTAGAACTCAAACCCATAATCCGACTTAAACTCGAACTCATAATCAAACCGAAACTTGAAATCAAACCCATGATCAAACTCAAACTTGAACTGAAGGTAAACTCAAACTCATACTCATACTCAACTGAAACTCATAATTGAACTCAAACTCCAAGTCAAACTCATAATCAGACTCAAACTCATCATAATGAGTAGGTACGATAAATCGTACTCATCAAATCAATCAAACTGAAACTAAAATCATGCTCATAAATCGAACTCAGCATGAAACCAAACTCTTGCTCATAATCAAATTGAAAGTCAAATTCATATCAAACTGAATGTTAAACTCAAACTAACAATCAGACTCAAACTCCTAATCAATCTCAAACAGAAACTGAAACTCAACCTCAAACTGAAAGTCAAACTCATACTCATAATCTCTCAAACTTTCTCTAAATTGAATCAAACTCATAATCAAGCTCAAACTCAAAGTCATAATCAACCTCAAACTCATAATCAGACTCAAACTCAAACTCATTGTCAAACTCAAACTGAAGCTAAACAAGAGACTTAAATAAATCAAACTCAACATGAAACTCATAATAAAGTTGAAAGTTAAACTCCAACTAAAAATCAGACTCAAACTCATAATCAATCTCAAACAAAAACTGAAACTGAAACTCAATCTAAACTGTAAGTCAAACTCGAACTCATAATCAGACTCAAACTTACACTCGAACCCAAACTCAAACTCTTGATCGAACTCACAATCAAACTCATTATCAAACTCAAACCCATGATCAAACTGAAACTCAAACTGCTGATCGTCGGTTCAACTTTCAGTTTGATTATGGGTATGAGTGTCAATTTCATTATGAGTTTCAGTTTCATTTTCATGATGAGTTTGGTTTATGAGCACGAGTTCAAGTCTCCTGTTTAGTTTGAGTTTGACTTTGAGTTCGATAATGAGTTTGAGTCTGATTATGAGAATGAGTTCGAGTTTCAGTTTCAGCTAGAGTGATTTTGTGTTAGTTTTTCAATTTGAGTGTAAGTTTGAGTGATTATGAGTATGGGTTTGAGTTTGAAATTGAGATTCAGTTTAAGTTTCATTTCCAGTTTTAGTTTCAGTTTGAGTGTGAGTTTGACTCTGATTATGACTACAAGTTTCAGTTTGATCATGGGTTTGAGTTTGAGTTTCAGTTCGATTATGAGTTTGACTTTCAGTTTCAGTTCCAGTTTGATTTTGAGTTCGATAGTGAGTTTGAATCTGATTATGACTATGAGTTTGAGTTTCAGTTTGATTACCTATGAGTTTAACTAGGAGTTCGAGGTTGATCATGATTTTGAGTTTCGGTTTGAGGTTTAGTTCGAGTGTAAGCTTGAGACTGATTGTGAGTTTGAGTTTGACTTTCAGTTTGAGATTGAGTTTCAGTATCAATTTTTTTAGATTGATCTGATTTTTAGTTAGAGTTTAACTTTTACTTTGATTATGAGTTTGAGTTTCAGTCTCAGGTTGAGTTTGATTTATCAGCATATGTGTTCAGATTCAGTTTAAGTTTGATTGTGAGTTTGAGTCTGATTATGACTATGAGTTTGAGTTTCTGTTTGAGTGTGAGTTTGACTCTGATTATGAGTACGGGTTTCAGTTTGATTATGAGTTTGAGTTTTAGTGTCAGTTTGATTATGAGTTTCCGTTAGAGTTTGAGTTTGAACATAAGTTCACGTTTTGTGTTTGAACATGATTATGATTTTGAGTTGGAGTTGAGTTTCAGTTATGGCTCGATTACGAGTAAGTACCACTTTGAGTTTGAGTTTCCATTTGAGTGCGATTATGAGTTTGAGTTGAAGTATGACCTTGATCGTGATTTTTAGTAGAAGTTTGAGTTTGATTATGAGCATGAGTATAAGTTTGATTTTATCGTCAAAAATTCGAAAAATCCGAGTTATCGTCAAACCGATTTTTTATAAAAAGTCGTCGAATGCAAAAATTTTATTGATTGCCGATTATTACAGCCGATCTCAGCTTCGGGCAAACGCGACTTTTTTACCGCTCTTTTATGTGAAAGGCAGTTGTCGCCACGCAGTCTACCACTTGCCGATGAGTATGGCAAAGGGAAGCGCAGGTTTCCGGATTTCCTTGGGGGCCCCTGCTGGTTTCCAATGATTAGCTGTTAGGCTTGGAAGATTCTGTGCGGCTGTGGCCTCTCGCAGGCGATAGAAGAAGCTAGTTAGAGAAGTCGGCAGCCGGGGGAGATATATGTTTGTTATCTTCCAATTAGTGTTGTCACAGTCGCACAACACATGGCTTTCGGACAGGGGGAGGCCGAGCGCGCACCTTTGGCGGCTTTTGAATTCGAAGCGTCTCTGTCACTGCTACTCAAAGGGGCCGCCTCTCCGGTCCTTTTCGGTCCCTGGTCACTTAAGCAATGTTACCCATTCCGCCCTCACTCATCGGTAACTATTTTACTTTGCAGAAAACATAATAAATAGGTAATAGGTACCTCACATGGTGTACCTCTCATGGTTGCTATAGTTAGGTAGGTACATCAAAAGTCACACCTGAATAGGCACCCACCTCACATCATTTCGTTGCTCCAGTGCAAGGGTGGTCTAACTCTGGAAAATTATGACCCGATATTTTTATTTGATTATTGTTCTGAGCTATTTTCTATGGTTTTAGGTGAACGTACCTAATCCAAACTTGAATACCCCAAACTTCTAAAACCCCGAGAGCATACCATAATTTGAAAACGACGCCAAATTTCGTCAATTTGTGGGATCTTGTTGCCCTGCGTCGCCCTTCAAACGTTTTGGTTTATTATTCAATAATCCACAATTGTAGCAGCCCAAGAAAAAATGTTCGTAACCAACCCTGAAATTGTGATGGTTTACGTTTCGAAGGACTTAGAATCCGAATTAGCAACAAACAGCAATCAATTACATGTTTGGAGTTTGGATGTCAATTTTAGTTTGAGTTTCAATTTCAATCTCAGTATAGTTTCAGTTATCTCCCTCTTTTAGTTTCAGTTGTAGTTTGAGCTTGGATTGAGTTGTAAATTAAGTTTGAGTTCCAATTCCAATTTCAGTTTCTGTTTTAGTTTCAGATGTCGTTCGAGATTGAGTTTCAGTTTTTGTTTTAGATCTAGCTTTAGTTTCAGTTTTGGTTCTAGTTTGAGCTTGATTTTGAGTTTCAGTTTCAATTTCAGTTTAAGTTTGAGCTTAAGTCTCAATTTTAGTTTGAATTTAAAATTAATTTTAAGTTGAAGTTTCAATTAAGGTTTGAGCCATGGAAGAAGAGTTACATTTCTTCTTCCATGGGTTTGAGCTTGAATTTGAGTTCAAATTATGTTTGAGTTAGAGTTTGAGATAGAGTTTCAATTTCAGTTTCTGTTTTTATTTCGATTAACTTGAATTTTAAAATGAGAACTTGAATTAAATCTCGAAATATCTATGTGGAAATGAGTGAAAAGTCCAGAAATGTAACTAAGAATCATTTCAATTCCATCTGGTGGGTCGCTACTTGCCAATACTTCCAGCTTCCATGGGCCTGAAGCTCTTCAGTGTGAATCCACCCATGAAAGTTCTTCCATGGCCCACCCTTGGAAGACCATGCACTCTAGTGCAGCTCGCCTCAACCAATAGCAACAAATTGAACTCATTGCTCAGCTCGCCCACTATGAGCAGCACTAGCCTGACTCGGACTTAGACGGGTCTTGTGGATGTCTTGTGGTAGCTTTAGCAGGCTGCTGTCGTACTTTTTCCCTACCGGAGTTTTGAATGATTTTTTGTTCTCCATTTGTTCTCATCTTCAATGGTCTCTGGAGTTGTTCTTCTTGAATCCTAGAGAGAGAAAAATGAAATAGAAGAAGATAATCGTAGTGCCTTTTTAAATAAAGCGTCCTAGAGAACATCTGAAGGACTATAAAGCTGAATGAAGAAGAAGAAGAAGATTACAGCTTCTTATGATTATGAACGAGCGCTGTGCAGTCAAAACATTGTTTTACTAGGCAAAATTGTTATTATTCGCCGATTATTTAATGGTTGTTCAAAATTCAAATTATACCTTCCGATTTTGATTACTTGTAATTAGGCCTACTTCATCGAATGTGGTGGTAAGGATTTAATTTCACTTGGAATTTCTTAAGTTCGTGAGGTACCTACCAATCTAGTGACTATGGGATATAGCGTCTGTATAGGCATTTAATTATTTAATTTATTATTTTGTCTGGATCGCCAAAAGATCGCTTAGGTAACACCTAAAGGCATCACAAACACTCCCCGTAGTATAGATAAGTATATAGCGAATCAATATAGGGCCCTAACAATGAGGAACATGCATGAAAAAAAATGAACTGTTTTTTCGCCATAATATTCCTTGTTAGGCTTCGAAAATGGTGTTATGGTGGATGACAGTTCGGAAAAGAGGTAATTAAAAGAGGAGGGAGGCTTTGTGAAAATCGCAGATTTGAAGTCGAGCGGGAAAATGGCCAGCCGCATGGTTACACAGTGTGATGTCATCTTCCCGTGAACACCAGTGCAACCTCATCCGAGTTCATGTGTGTATGCTGTGATAGGACGGCGATAACGGATTTTTTGCCGTTACTTTAAGAAACTACGTGCAGTCACGTCCGCACAGTGACGTCATACGGTTAACCGCCACATTCAAAAGGGCACTTTTCATTAGCGTTTTTCACCAGGAAAAATGTTGTTTTTTCGTTGTCGACCATCACTACATCATTTTCGCATCCAAAACAGCATCATTCTGGCGGAAAAAATGGATTTCGTTTTTCATGCATGTTCCTCATTAGGGCATAATGTCCGGTTAGTTTTTTCCGAAAGCGATGCTGAATTGATGTGTATTAGGGAAAATTTCTTGCGAACCTCCTATGGTATAAATTTCAATTTCCAGACCATCACCACTTTGTAAATTTGGAAGTGGAAACAAAAATGGACCCAACACAATTCCTGGAATGTGGTGCATCTAGCAGCAGTGAGCCACTAGACCCGTTGAATGTTTGTCGCATATGCGCCAACCCCGACGAAAGTTTAATTGACATTTTCACCAATGAAGGAAAAGATCATCGCCTCGCTGAGAAGATCAACAAATATTTGCCGATATCTGTAAGGGGTTGATTATTATGTTTATCTTATGTTGAAAATATCCGACAAACTCATTCTTTAAATTAGGTATCAAAACATACCTTCACACACACAAAAAAAAAAAGTTCCGATAACTTCAATCAATTATTTGAGTCCCGCAAGAGCCCTCTCTGATTTCCTCGTTGTTTTACCAGATTTTCTTATCTTCTTTCAGGTTTTGCCCACAGATATTCTACCTACACGAACCTGTTACGAGTGTACTTCTACACTATTAGCTTTCAGTGATTTATATTCATCCTGCCTTGAAGCGAAGAAACGTCTTCATTCCATTCTGTACAACCAGCAAAGTTTGGACGAGCCATGTAAGGGTAAAGCTAAAAGGTCCTCCAGCAGAGGGAATCCTAAGGGGTCCATCAGCCCTGGCACCAAGGTAAATAGCTCCATATAACTGATTGCCTTTTCTATTATCTCAACGGAGCATCCTACGGAAAGGGCGTAGGCAATGGTCTTTTGCAGGGTTTTAGAAACGTTTGTGATAATCTGACGTTTGTGAAAATAACTAATTTCCCTGCTCTCCAGTGGAGCAAAGTAATTTATCTGTATTTTGTTTTTGTATAGTCAGCCGTGAAGGTCGTTTTATCGATGGTTGTTTTAGTCGGTGTTTGGCCACCAATTTCACCAACGCTCAGTTCATCGGTTTATTCTTTAAGTTCGACGTTTTGAGAGGTTGAGCTCTCATCATCAGGGTTAACATCACAAAATTAAGTAGTATGTTATGATAGAGCCCTGAGGTGGGGCCAAGTCTTAATTATTCTGCGGTCAAAGTGAGCTCTAAAAATCCAACGAATTGAAAATAAAATTCCAAGTTATCTAACGAAATAAAATCAAAAGTTATGTAACAAAAACAACATGTTCATTCAGAGCAACAACTTAGAATATGAATTCGAATTGAGTGGAAAAAGTAAACCACCTGACTATACCATCGATAATATTCCTCTCCAGTTACATATAAGTACTGGCGTAATGTAATCCATTTTCCAGCCAACCAATGCAACCGCGCCTTCAGTTGACAAAACTATACCGTTGACTGAACGAGTTCAGCCTATCGAAAGTCAAGCTCAAACCGAACCCCTACGGTAAGTTGACGTTTTCGCTTCCATATTGTTTTAGTAGGTAAATGTGAATTATAAGTTATAATAATCGTCCTAAAACTGAAAATCTGAACCGGGATACAGAACAAATGTTACTCTTACACTTACAGCTTATAATCACTTTCTGAACGAGTGTCTGTGTGCCCATCTGGGAGCATTCGCAAAAATTGCCATTTATCTCCCTCAATTTTCAATCTTTCTTCCAATGTTCCTCTAGGCCATAACCTACATCCTGTTTAGTCGGAATCCCAATTACTCACAGTACTTCCAAAATTCCACTGTAATGAACCAATGTTCGTTCTTAGTCTTGAAATGTTGGTTTTGCCTATCAAAATATGTCGATATTTTTGCTCCAGTTCTTGACGCTATCTTATTGTTCGTGGGTTTTAAAATTAGCATAATCAGTTATTTGACGCTTAATGATCCTCGTTGCCTCCGATTCAGTCAAATCAGAATGAATTTGGTTGAAATTAATACTTCCCAAATCATGGAAGTGTTGTGTGTTACCATACGCCAAATTCCAATTCAAATTCAAATTTCTTGAACTGAAATGAAATTTTTGAAAAATTAAAACTGAATTTTTTTTTTTGAAATGTTTGATTCAGCAAGACCCGACACCCTGTTTAATGTAATAATGAGCAGTTTTGCGGTTATGGCGTGGTGTCGACGATATAGTTGCATTTTTATTGTTTTCTATTTTATTTTTTTCCAACCACAAAAATAAAACAATTTGCGCGTTCTTGGTCTTGACAATTTTTTTTTAACTTGCACGATATGTGGGTAATTTTTATATTCCGATAACTTGACGTATTTTTATTTTGGGCGAATTTTAAAATTTGCATAGTGTGTTTTATGATATTTTTGACTTAAACATCCTCAAAAGCTGTCGAAATATGATCAAATTGTGCCATACTTTTACGTTTCAAAATATTGAAGTATTGTGTGTTATCTACACACCACTGTTTTTTATCTTGAAAATAAATTTGCATGGAATATGCTTTGGAGAAAAAACATTTGGTAAGTTTCATTATAAATTCAACTACAGGTACCTTTATTGTTACTTTTTTTTCAGTGAAGGAGTTATTCTGTGGGACAGTGATACTGACTCAGAGGATGGAGTTTTTGAGGGACCTGTGGACGAGGATGCGGAGGAGGAGGAAGCAGAGGAAGGGACAGTCACTATAGTTCCATCAGAGGAAACGGGTAAAAAGAAGAAGAGGAAGAAAAAAGCTTGCATCAGTAAATGCTTGATTTGTGGGAAAGTGTTTCCATTTGTACAATACTTGAAGACACATCTAGTCAGTCATTCCGAGTACAGGCCTTACCAATGTGATATATGCAAAGGAAACTTCAAGAGGAAGGATCACCTAAACCATCACCGCCGGACTGTCCACATGAACCATCCAGAAATTCTCCAAGACTTGGAAAGTCGTGGGTTGAGCCATTTGTCTTGTGAAGACTGTGGAGCGGTGCGTGCCACCCATCATCAGATGCTTCGGCACAAAAGGGTTCATTCGCCCAGTTTGAGTTGCCCCATATGCAAAGAAGCTTTCTTCCAGTCCTTGTCTTTGAAAGAACATATGACTAAAGCTCATCCAGACGTGGAAGTTACCTGTACTGAGTGCGGGGAGCTAGTGAAATCGGGTAATGAACTATTTCTTCACAGGCAGAAGCATTCTGCTAGATACATATGCGACGTGTGTGGAAGAAGCTTTGCACTTCCAGCAACCCTAAAGATTCATATGGCCCTCCACACTGAAGAGCGGCCCCATGTGTGTGAACAGTGCGGGAAAGCGTTCAAACTCAAGTCACGTCTGCAACTGCACAGAAAATCGCACTCGGATCTCCGGCCGTACGCCTGCGCAACATGTCCGGACAAACGGTTCAAAACCAAGACCGCCCTCGTGGCTCACAATAACATGCATAATGACGTGAGGCGCTACCCTTGCCCGCATTGCTCTTTTCGGGCAAGGAAAAACTCGGATCTCGTAAATCATATTCGTACACACACGGGCGAGAAGCCTTACAAGTGTTCTGTGTGCGGCAGAGGTTTTGCTCAAGCCGGTGACATGCGTAAACACCAAGCAACACATGACAGACAGAAACCTGACATTTCTAAATGATGAGGCGAACATTTTAATTGATATGTATTGCTAAGGAAGAAATGAATTCGCCGTGAAGTTTTGCCGTCGGTATCCCAGGAGCGGGAGGCCTACTACTGATTGTGATATTGTGAAATATGTGACCGGCCTGAGGAGCCGTGTATCAATTAGAGGCGATCTTTCAAAAATCGAAATACCACCGATGGAAACTAGACCTCAGTTATCTCTTTGATGTTTGAAGGACTACCTGATGAGCTGGTCTAGCTCCATCCATTGCTCTGAGTTGGTCCATGAGAAGATAATAGTGAGTGCATTTGAATCTTTTTTTTTCTAAAAGGCGTAAGTCCATCCACCCGTTTCGGGAAATCAAAGCAAAACTTCCAGTTCCAAAAAGTCTCTGGGTTGAATTTGTTCTGGGAAAATTAAAAAATGATGAAAATTCCGTATTTTGGGACTTACGCCTTAAAAAAAACATTCATTTATGCTCAACGACGTAGATTAATGAAATGAATTTTTAAATCAAATTTCATGATCCTCCTCCATGGGGAACCTTTGTAACACAGATTTCGTATTGCAGGCCAACTCATCAAACTGGGATGATGGTTGTTCAACTGGATTGCTAAAGATGAGAAAATGCTATCAACGGGCTAAGCCGAAGTATTATCTGGTAAGCATGACCAAAGTATTATCTGGTAATTCCATTTTTGGGGGTTTCGCTGCGTTAAAAAGCCATTTTTTTGTACCACCAATGTATAGGTTCCTGTCTATAGATAGTGTCCCGGCGTTGATGGTGCACCCCCTCCATCTTCGCTATTTTGAGAGTAACCTAAGAACATCTCAAAATAAGTCCCAGCACCCTTGGATTTTACACCTAGGCATTTAGCGCATACCATTTCGCCATTTCAAATTAGGATTTTTTTTTTTTGTTATTTGATATTAGGAAATTTGTTAACGCAAAAAGTTTCTGATTGTATCCTGTAGATGGTTGAATTTGAATGACATTGCAGAGTTCATTGGGAAACACCAACCTGCTCGCAAAATTTCTTCAACGCCTAGACCGGCCTTGGTTGAAGTTGCTGATCTTGAGTTGTGCCGATAAGACTTGAAACTCAGTTAGGTATTCTAGTTTTTATATTGAAATTTCGTACTTGGTCAAGTTTTTTCACTCGTTTAAACAAATTGAATTTGTTGAAACCGAACTGTATGATTCCACCCAGAATCTTATTGTTGCTGAAGCTTGAAATTCAACTAAACAGAAAACAGGCCACCCATAATGACCCAGTATAGTTCGGAAATTCGCACTTCCAGTTCAAAGATAATTATTGTATGTTGTCAAATAATGTTCCAAAAGCCAAGCTGTATGCAACCTATAGTCATTTTATGCTGAGACTGTTCAATGAAATTAATTTTTTATTGTAATATTTATTGTTTTATAACATTTAGCAATGTAGGTTTTGATGCTTATACACTGGTACCTACGTGTGTTGTCAATCATCTCGTTAATTTTCCACCTTTTTTGATGGCCAGGAAAGATTCAAGTGAAATCCTATGATACCAATGAAGGGGTGGAATGACTGCCTACAATATGATTTTTTATTTTACTCATAAGTATACGCTAAGGGCTGATTTAACAAGAATTTAAACTTTGTTCAAGGAACGTGCACAGATTCCATGCCATACGAACTGTATCTTTGGATGAAAATAGATCTCGTTTAAAAATTTGGTGAAGCTGGCTTAAAGCCTTGCCAATATTTCATCATAATCCTGCTTGTCCTGTCACAAGGCATCAATGGTTAGTTTTTCCCATGAACTTGTTTCTCTGCTAAATTTAAGCTTTTGTACAATGTTCTGTTAGCTAATTCTTCCATAAATTGAATTAATTGAACAATATTCTCTATGCAGATGGATTTATTTAATTTTCATCAGGTCAAATTATTTTCTAGTGAAGATATCGCTTTCAATGGCAAACATTTTCCATGGATTCTATATAAATATTTTTGTAGCAGATTTTTTTTTTATTCCTTGCCGGGGAATTCCTGTTCCTTTGGTGGATCAGCTGGGACACAGTCCCATTTATAGTCCAAAATTATGAATAGCAAACTTCTGTAGACCCTTACAGAATACAGTTGTACCCTGAAGTACCCACTAGAATACAGAATTTTGCAATTTACATTTTGGACGTCAGACTACAAATCAGGATATGCTGGGTTCAATTCTCGATCAGAGAGAAATATCTGTGCCAGTTTTTTCAACTCAAACATTTTTTCCTCTGCCTAGGTATAATTATAGCTACTTGAAAAAAATATTCACACTGTACTTTCACCCTATGAGCAATTCGAATTTATTTTTATTTTTTCTGGCTGAACAACTGATCCAATGAGGTCTTAGAATTATCAGAGCGGGGTAGGAGAAAACCACTAAGCCGTGCTTGTAGTGAGAAGCCAGTTGAACATTTTTATTGGAGTTCCCTCACTGTTAAATTGTTGTTTTGGTAGATTTCAAGAAATTCAGTATAGTACTCGAAGAATATCGTGCTGCTGCAGTAGTGGCAAAATCAGGATTTTATTTACAACAAAACTTGAGTAATAACGCTGAAATAAATTTTACATCAGAACTACTTAGTTACATACTTTGTTTGTAGTCACTATACATTTTGACTGCACTGAGTTATTATTAATTAGAACGTGTTAAATTTGACTAACTCAAAAAACTAAATGAGCAATGAAAACATAACAACAGATAAAATCTAATAAAAAAAGCCACAGACACAATGTGATTCATTTTTGAAGTAGGTAAAAGTTTCTCAAGAAAGTATCTAAAAATTCGAGAGATTGTGTGATCATGTTCGAAGCCAAACGTTGGCGGTATCAACGTCTACTTCCTGTTGCAGTCTTGGGGGTAGTTCTCTGTGAATTTCCAGGGGCAAATTTTCTGGAAAAAAACTCGTTGATAAATTTTCAAAAACGTGTCAGATGCCCGGAAGGGTAGAGTAGTGACTGAGAAGAAGTTATAACGTTTTCTGCCCTCATATTACATTAAAAAAAAAAATGATGTTGCATCTGAATGAGCGAAAAACTAATGTCCGCCCACCCTACTTCGGCAGCACTCCATTATGAAGTAGGCATGAATGTCAAGGGTAGTATTGGTTCAAATTTTGATACGGAAAAATTGCTTTGGCAAATAAATGTTTTCTCTTATATGATGGCAATCAATTCTATTGAAGAGAGGAGCCTTAAGGATGGAATCTTAGAAGAATGTTTTCCCATCAAGAAGATTGCCTTTTTGTTTGTTTGATGCGAGACCTTCGAACTTGAGCAGCTATGCTTGGCTGAAAGTTTGGAGCAGCGTCCGGAAAATTTCATAATTCTCCACCCAAACGTTTAGAAGAAAACAAGCAGACAGATAATTTTTCCCCTAATTTCAGTTTCTACTTACCTATTAAAGGTGAATCATCTGATTTTTATGGAGGGTTAAAAGGTTTCGATGGTGTAAAAGAACTAATTTGGATCTTGTAGGCATGCACTCACCGTTACACCTATAGACGAGGTCTGCCCAAATGATCATCTCTTGCGAAAAACAAAAAACTCCCAAGCGTCCTCCTTTTAGAGTCTGATCAAAGAGATTTCCGGAGTCAGCAACGAGACGTTCGCCCTCAAAAATCTTCAATCTGATTAATGAGATTTTGGGTCTGTGAATGAGCAGCCACCTATAGGCAGTTTTTTCTTTCCACCCAACGTTTCGCGGATCCTTCCATAGTAGTTTGACCTGAGAACAATCGTAGGACTCATGTGAAACGGTTTTGGAAAAAATTTAATTCGATTCGGGTATTAAAATTTGCCTCACTTGGTCAGGTGTATCACCAGTCTGCCACAATGAATTGCGAAGTATTTGTCCAGGTCCAGTGACAGAGTTGACTAATTTCAACTGAATACCAGGTTCGGCTACCGCTCTGAATGGTGTGCTCTGCCAATAAGTTTGACCGCTCTTCTTCCACATTACAGTGTAAAATTTCTGATTATTTTGATAACTACAAACAAACATAATTCAGTTGAATTACTAATTGTAGGAGAGGACTTTCATACTAATTTGCGTGTAATTTTTCATTGGTACTTGTTAAAAAACTTGACAAAATTTCTATAACCTGTTTGCACTGCGTTTCACACATCCAAATTGAGCTTTCAAATACTCATTGAAAGATTGATGGTTGAGGATGGGTTTGAACTGTTCTCAGTGCAACCATAAAACTCGCTAGTAGTACCAAGTGAAATGTTTATTTACAAAGGCCTGGGAGGTCTCTTTTGTGCGTTTTATGGCTGAATATGAGGACTACTGGTTAGAGATTATCAGATACCACTGCTGGAACCTTCAAACCAAAAATCCTCCTTTCAGCCGGAGACGGTGGGCACGAAAACTTTATGAATGCAAGTACGAGGAGTGAACTCGAGTTCTCTAGCTTCACAAACCAATGCATTGACCCACTGACTACCGAGGCGGTTGTGAGTGGAATTATTATTTTCTCAGGTGTTAAATTGGGCCAGTTAGTTTTTCTACGAACTCATTCATCCAAAGTTTAATTTTCCTATTTGAATTCGATACAAATGAGCACTTTACAATGTACCTGAATATAAAGCCAACATAATCGTTATCGATTACTGAATCGATGAAGAAAGTGCCCTCAAAATCTACACCGCTGAAGGCATCATAGCCTGCAACAAAGAATTTACCACGTATTATTAATGAAACGTGGAATCATCACATTACACCACAGATTTCATAATTACATGAAAAAGTTTAAGTACCATTACGTGTTTATGTACTAACCGATTGCTAAGCCAGGATCGCTATTCATCGTCTGAACAATCTCAGCGCCGTCGTTATAAATTACCCAGTGAGGGTCGATTTGCGAGTCTCCTTCAGGATCCAGCGCAACTACCTGGAATTTTCTGAAAGGAAGAACAAATAAAAAATTGAATGGGCTTCATGTGAAGATTTATGGTCAGCATGGTAAATGCAATATTTTGGTTAATTTTTCTTTAGAAATGAACCTTAGTAATTGAGGAGGAAAAAAATTTTTAACACCCCCTGAAAATTTGTTGGTTTACGTTTCAAAAAGTGTAGAATCCGAATCTGCAATAAAATTTTTTTTTTGTCCGTCCGCCGCACGCCGTACTTTGTCCGCTATCCGGGGTTTTTCAGGGGGAAGGAGTTATCGAAAATGTTTGAAATTTTTACCAAAAATCAAGTTTTGTATCTGAAAAATAATGTGCATACGCCACTGATCTACATAGCAGCGTTTTTTCTCTTGCTAATAACGACCCATAGTTATTAGTTTTTCGTGTAGCTACACGGCTTCATTTCCATAAAATATATTATTCACAAATTATTTAAAAACAAGTTTCTTTAATCTTGTAGTTTTTAATGCATTAAAATAATTGAACCACACGATTTTTCAGCGTTTAAAGCCATCAGGTGGAGAGTCATCAATCTGATTTTTGCAAACTCGATTTTCGAGTCCATAATGACAGCAAATGTTACATTTTGGTATCATTTTGTTTGAAGAAAGACCTGAATGAAATTTTGCACTCTTTCCATCAGGAAATGAGCAAAGCAAATTATAATTATCGTAATTTGCAATTATTGCAATCAAATAAAAGTTTTGAAGGGCGATACCTCAAAGCACAAGTTTTGTACATCACAGGACCTTTTCCCACCAGGTGCCTCAATAATACACCATCGTAATACCTAGGTACAATTAGCTACTACTACTTACCTGAAATCAGTTTGAAATATTTTTGAGTTGTTTGGACAGTTGTCTTTATGGTTTTTCACTCCATCTGCATCAAAATCATCTTGGCACGCGTCACCAGTACCATCACCTTCAAACGTTCAAAAAACATTAATGAAGCTGACTGGTTTTTTTTTCTTTTTTCAAACTACAAGGTACTTACGCACATAAATTTGGCATCATTTTCTTTTAGATATTTTGGCCTCACACCAGGAGCATTATGTACACTTATCATTACCATCCATGTCCTCCTGGTTAGGATTGTACACAAGCCTGCAATTGTCTTGCGTGTTGGAGACTCCATCGCCATCTGCATCAGGATCGCATTCGTCTCCTCGCCCGTCGTTATCTGTGTCAAGCTGGTCGCTGTTTGAGATTTTCGGGCAGTTATCTGTACTGTCTTGTACGCCATCCCTGAAAACATAATACCGGTAAATCTGTGATCAATCAACCCCTAGACCAGCTGGTTCAAATTTGATACTCCCCGAACTAGTGGCCCTGAAGAACCAGAGAACTGGAGCTTTCTCAAGCTGGTAACCCGAAATGCGGACCAGTTTCTTGGATTTAACCCTAATCTACATGGGATTGGTGCTTTAGCAAAACGACGGGAATCCCTGGTCCACCGCAATTCTGATGCTACTAGCAGCTGACATACCTGTCTCTGTCAATGTTACTGTCACAAACATCACCGATATTGTCCAAGTCGGCATCATCCTGATTGGAGTTTGGTATCTGCGGGCAGTTGTCGCAGACGTCCCCCAAGCCATCGCCATCATGGTCCCTCTGATCTGGATTACTCTTCCTTGGACAGTTGTCATGATGATTGAGGACACCTGCCCAGAGAGTTCAACAATACAATAAGAAAGATATCATAATCGTTTAAATGAAGGCGAAACAGAGCCAGACTATGCACCATCATTGTCCATGTCCGAGTCACACGCATCTCCGATCCCATCTTTGTCGATGTCATCCTGGTCCATGTTTGGTACTGTAGGGCAGTTGTCACAAGCATCACCCTTTTTGTCAGCGCCATCTTGATCAGTGTCAAGCTGGTCGGGGTTGGCCACCAGCGGGCAATTGTCCTAGAACGAATAAAATGTTGATGGAGATGTTTGAATAAAAACAGTCATCTATCAATTGTTTCAAATTTTAATTTTTCCATAAATGATGGCTTGAACATCTAGCATGCACTCTAAGGCATGGTGGTTATTTGTTTTTCTAAACTCAAGAAATCTTGCACCAAGATGCAGATGGCTAGTTGTTAGCTCAGGGAGACACGAGACAAATGTTTCGCAGGCCACAGCAGTTCTCGAGTCAACTAGAGAAAGGAACTCAGAGGTAACCATCACTTCCGCAAAGTGATTTGACGATGAAAAAAGATATTGAAAAATTATTCAATATAGAAATTTTTGAACGAGGTGCAGACGAATAGGCTTTTCTGAAATTTTGTGACCAAAAGGAACCCATCAGTCTGTAGGAGAAAGCCCCCAACTGCTCAAATCCATTTTGATCTTTAAACTGAAGGCTCAAAGGGATCATTGGATGGCGCATAGTTACGGACGGGCATTGGGATTCATTAGTACATTTATAGCATCTCCATGTGGATACATGGAAAAAGTTCAAAACCGTGAACCCGACGAAACATGTTATCTTACTGGAGTGTTGAGAATACCGTCGTTGTCAGCATCATCATCACAAACGTCTCCGATTCCATCGTTATCAGCGTCCTCTTGCCCGGAATTTGGGATACTTAAACAATTATCCTGGAATGAAACAAACGAGCAATGATAGTGATCTATTCTATTGAACGGCAGAGTTTGGACAGACCTGGAACAAAAATATGAATGGATAAGTGGCAGCCACTTCCTTGCACTTGAAACTAAGTTCGTGAAGATGTCCCCAAACCGTAACCATTGAGACATATTAAAAGATGAGAAGTTGGTGAGCAGCAAAAGGAGTATTTCATAGACTTGAAAGTTGATTGAGTTATGAGCAGGTATCGATTATACTTACACCAAACGGGAATCCATGCCAAACTGGAAGTTATTGTGGCTCCTTTACATAGGAGTTAAGTATCAATGATTTGATATACTACCCCTTCGACTTGAGTAAATTTGAGGATGATTCTAGGTCATTTAATGGCGTTGTACTTGCAACAGAGTAGCCAGTGCTCATATACTTGATACAAATCACACGGTCGGGATGATGAACGTCGACCATGTAATGGCTGGTATGCATACAACTGAAGCAAGTGCTTTTACTGCAGTATAAGCTTCGCTTTCATTCATAAAATTTCCATACATCACTTTTTTTTATAAATGTAAATAAAAGCATTTACTGCCGTTACTGGAGTAAAAGCAAGCTTCGATTTTATGCATAAGACATTAGGGATAAGACGTTTTTGGCCGTATTGGTAGGAAAGAAGGCGTTTTTGACACTGGGATTATGAACAGGAGAAGTTAGACACCCTCCTGTATATTGAATCGTTCATCCACAATAATAAAACCGACGAATTCAGAGTGCTCGGGAATGAATTCGATCAATACCCCAAACGAAATGAAATTCGGTGACCCAAACGAAAAATTTACTGCATGTTTCACACGGGAGCAAGATAATCTAGGGCCGTATTCACACTTCCTAGGCATAAGGAGCAGCTCGATGCGCCAGCACTTCCTTTGCACATTTTATTGGTCAATTAAAAAAAAAAAAAAACATTCCGTTTCCATAAAACTCGCATGGTATGGAGACGATCACAGCAACTTGGGTTCTGTCAATCGCAACCTCGATTTTCGAGGTCCCAATTTCAAGGTTGCTCACTTGCTACCTTAAAATTGGTACCTCGAAAATCGTGGTTGCTATTGACAGTAGGTTGCTGTGCTCGTCTCCATACCATGCGAGTTTTATGGAAACGGAATGTTTGTTTGTTTTTTTTAAATTGACCAATGAAATGTGCAAAGGATGTGCTGGCGCATCGAGCGGCCCCTATGCCTAGGAAGTGTTGTGAACACGGGCCCTAGTCTCATCATCAGTTCCCCCGGACCGCACAGTAAGTGTAATACTATGGCCCGGGGTAATTCCATCTAATTATCAATGTTTATATATTTTAGGACTTTTTCTCGGAATAAACGACAATTCATTCATTTTCGACCGGGTAACGTCAAAAAGTGAGGCTACTGAAGTATGACTGGGGAAATAATTGTAATTTTGTACATGTACATCTTGTGAAATTAGGTACATTGCACATTATACTGGCGTACGAACTTGTAATTTCAAGAGTAACCTCTCGATCGTTATAAGAAAAAACTAAAGATTGTAAATGAATATAACTCAAGGTTTCAAGGTGAGCCAATTTAAAGAAAAAAACCCAAGTGCTATATCAAGCAATATAATTATATTTTGAGTGACAACTAAACTTATTTACACAATACATAAATTAAAAACAGAGCTTTTTAATATCAAATATTTTTCACGCGGTTTTGCGATTCGTTGCCACATTCGAGTGATAAAATCGCATTACTTCGCATCAATACAGGTACCTAATACAAATGTTTCCCATCCCGTTAAAAAATATGCTTCATAAGAATGAAACTCTTCAAAATATATGGAACATTGGTGAATCAATTTAATCGAACCGACTCTAAAATACTAGAATACTGGACTCCAGGCTTACGTAACTCATTAGAAGAAACCAAACAATTCTGCCAAGGGAAACACCGTCACTAATTTGAGATTTGCACGTAATAACTAATGAACAATTCTTTCGTTCTTAGGAATTAAAAAATTATCAACTACCAAAATTACTATTGCAAAGTCCTAAAAAATTATAATCATTCAAAAAAGACGAAAATATAATAAAAATACATTGAATATATATTACACATAATTTACACATTACTAATATTATGAGTATGTACTTCAATAAATAAAAATTAGAAAAAGTTTCTTTACACTGACTAAACAACCCAGCAATACAATGAAGAACACAGAAGAACAGTTGTAGTAGACACACATAGGATAAAGTGTATTATGACGAGCCTTATTTAAGAATCTCCAATTGGGGAACCTATTTAGGAGTACCAGTAAATAGGAGCATGGGTTCTATACTTCTCCGTTTGTCCCAATCTTCAAATTTAGTCCGAAAACATCCTTACAGGAGTACAAAACGGAGGGGCATTGTTTTGCAAAATGTCGAAGTTGATCGATGAACATAGCTCATGCTCCCAACAGCGTTAAAAATCGTCAGCATGTATACCTTATGTATACAAACCGATGAGAAGCGGGAAGATTTGGCGGGGGAAGTATGGAGGGTAGTACTCTTCCAAGAGCTTGCCAGGTTGAAGATTGAAGACGGGATTTTAGAGCGTGGGTTTTGAGTGAATCAATCTTAGCTAAAAGGATATTTTGCGATTCAGCTCTCATATTAAGGAGAAAGTCACCGAGGATATGTCAAAAAATATGGGTCAAAAGGACGTAAATACGTGATCCTCGTATTTAAGATAATCGCGCAACAAGTGCAATTGTAAACGCTAGGAGGCCGTTTGATTTTCCATACCGACATGATTAGCTACTTTTTATTTAGGCCTCAAACAACAAAAATGAGTATTTTATTATCGAGCCACATCGTCAAACTTCCAACCATGATCTTTTTAAAACACGATCGGCGAGTCATGGAAGACAATGGCGACCCCACACTTCTCTTAACACCAATAAGTTCACACCCAGGGAAAAATGTACAGCCTACAATAGAAAAACATGAAACGTCAATATGAATCAAAACAACGAAAATTGTAAAAATAAATCCCACCCAACTTCCTGCGACCATAGATATCATTAGCTGTATCAAGTAAAAAAAATGACTAGATTCATTTCCATGATTGCGCGGTGTTACCCACACTGATAAACTTGAGTATGAATAAATTATTTTGGATAATTATCTGCTACCTTTTTTATGAGTATCGTGACTGTGAATTTGAATTGCACTAGAATTTATTAATAAGACAGGACAATACGTAATGTATGTATAATGATAACCATCCATAGGGATTGAGAACGTAGCTAACTACTATCCCAAAATACACAAGATTGAGAGACTGCCACGAGTCCCACGGCACGCTTACTATTCTAATAGATTCGAATCCATGGTCCCAAAAATGTTAAAATGTACGCCTGCATCATTACCAAACAGAGAAATAAAATTGCATTAATCTCATGCAATATTCTTAAGGGTAGGTACTATTAAATTTGAATCTCTATAGAGACGATAACCTCTGTGAGAGGACATCACTGTTAATGATCTTTTGGAAACATTATTTGAATCGCTGGCATCGCGGACTACTTACAACAACCTTAGGCAAGTGCATTTAACCACTACGGATCTCAATAGTTTCATGGATAGAATTAATTATTTACACTTCATTACTCAGGACATAAACCGTACAAGCTAGTCAGCAAAAAGAGGCCGATACACGGAAAAAATAGGTAGGTACCTAGAACTAACTAACAGTAAAAGGATGGTAGTTATTGCACGTCATTAAGGTAAGTTCACTACAGAATTTGAAGGTTGATACATCGGTTGTGGATCGACGGCCACCAATTTACGGATATCTCTACTAACGGTTCAACAGAACCGAGAGTCAGGAAATAAAACACCCATCGCCTATGGGCAACAAAACCCAAATAATCATGTCGGATACCGAACCTAATCCCGGTAGCTGTATGGACGTAGACTCGGACGTTCCCATCCCAAAAAAAAGATTGTCAACGTCAACGACCCTAATGAGGAACGGCCAGACGTGAGGCGAAACCAATACCTCCCCAATCAGGCCCTAAAACGCCAAGTAGTGGCATTCCTTGTGCACGTTCATCTGGCCGTGGGTGAACTACTTGGAGTAACCGATTTAAACGACCTGACCAGATGGACCAATGTTTCTAGTGTGGTAGCAAACGCTCACACTGCGCTGAGACAGGAGGCAAACCCAGCAGGCCGCGGGAAGATCGGTGAGAAGCTGAAAGATATACTAGGGGATGATGGCAAGACCGTTAAATTGAAGGTTGCAGATCTAAAGAACACTGTGAAAGAAATCGCGGCTTCATACGACCTACACTACCAATACAACCCGAACAATAGACACCACTG
Organism: Nesidiocoris tenuis; assembly: GCA_036186465.1. NCBI lineage: Eukaryota > Metazoa > Arthropoda > Insecta > Hemiptera > Miridae > Nesidiocoris > Nesidiocoris tenuis. Next base: position 11,097,560 of record AP028910.1, read on the forward strand.
GTGGGGAATGGCAGGCCCTTTCCTATCCTTCATGAACCTTTTTAAGCACAGGTTAAATGAGGTCAGGAATGGATGCGAGTATTTTCCTGATCACAAATCAGCCACAGAAATCAAACAAGTTGGCATCGGCCAATATGGCTTAAACGGAGCCCACCATCCCCTACTCGACGGAATTTCGTACCCACCACACAAAAGATCAGCCACCGCGCAAAGTCTTGGGCCCATGACACAGTTGATAATGCTAGCCCAATGTCGCGGGACAACGGATTATTCAGCCAAATGGCGATTGACTGTGACCCGCTCTTTGGCTCACCTTCCCCGATCGAAAGAGATAGCTGCTTATGTCTGTGGCAAGCATGCGATAGAATTAGCGCCTCTTTTCACAACTATCGCAGACACGCTGCTCCTCACAGGCTCAAGGTCTATGAATAAGGCCTATTTCCCCATTTGCTTTTATTTCACATTGCTTGACGAAAAGCATATCAACGCAGCTCGTAAAGGAAAGCCTCCAAAGAACTTGTTGACGGATGCGGCACCATGGGACAAGATTGATTTCTCTGGCAAGGGAGCACTGACATTATGGAAATTAAATCTTACGAAAACGTTCCAGATGAAATCCCACCTCCCAAATGCTCAGTTGGCCCAGTACGTGTTTCATGGCGTATGGGGTACACACTGGGAGGATTTGGAGCTGTTGCGCTGGATGATAGGCAGGGAATTCGTGGATCGTCGGACTTTTGGAGAGGGATTCCGTCGTACTAGCGAAGCTGGGTATCAATCAGTTAAAATGATACCCTTCTTATACTACTCCAAACTTGCACGAGCCCTGACAACGCGTTTTACCTGCGGGGGGCAACAGCAGGTATGCAACAAGGCCACTTTTGCAGGCAAACGCACACATCCGCTGTCAACAGGCCTTACCAGCTACATAAGTAAATCTGCGAACTCTCAAGTCTACGAATCTGTGGGACTCCTGTCAGCGCTCGCCAAACATAAGGAGAGGGTCTTCAACGATGTCACAAAGGACGGCGTGAGAAGCCTCGGCACTACAGATTGGTACAAATTGGACACCTGCAGCTTCAAGGAACATGGAGAAAAAGTGGAGCCACCAACATTCAACAGTTCCAAGCCAGCATAAGCAAGCACTCTTATTAATTCAGTTCGTGTCCTATGGGCACTGTTTTCCAAAATCTAGTTCGCACAGCAACATGAATAATTTCAATATTACGATTGAGTACCAACAGCTATCATACGAGAAGGGCGTTGGACAATTACAAGAGATTTTCATTCAGCTTTCGGCTCGTTGAGAGTATAAAAATGTCATATTTTTCATTTTAAATTTGAACTCAGAGCTCACTTAAAGAGGCTAGATCCAAATTTCAAGCTCAACGTGTTTGGTTGACGAGTAAATCACGAATTCTTCAGTAAGTCACGAAGTGACGAATTCTGCCAACGAGGCGATGAAGCTTTAAGTGGCATAAGCAACTTGCAGAAAGTCGTCGACGACGTCCTAGCATACGACAAAGATTTCAAGTCTCTTTACGCAAGAGTAAGACAAATTTTGGATAGATGCCGATGGTCAAGTATCACACTCAACCGGGACAAGTTCATATTTGCCAAACCAGAACTTCCATACGTAGAATACATCGTTGGTAAATAAGGAATTAGACCCGACCCAAAAAAACTCGAAGCCATCTCCAAATTCCACCCACCACAAAACATAACCGAATTGAGATCATTTATGGGAATGGTGAATCAATTGGGCAATTTTTCCTCAGATATAAGCAAAACCGCAGGTCCCCTAAGAGAACTTCTCAGTTCCAAGAATGAATTTATTTGGGGACGCCAAGACGTGAGGCGAAACCAATACCTCCCCAATCAGGCCCTAAAACGCCAAGTAGTGGCATTCCTTGTGCACGTTCATCTGGCCGTGGGTGAACTACTTGGAGTAACCGATTTAAACGACCTGACCAGATGGACCAATGTTTCTAGTGTGGTAGCAAACGCTCACACTGCGCTGAGACAGGAGGCAAACCCAGCAGGCCGCAGGAAGATCGGTGAGAAGCTGAAAGATATACTAGGGGATGATGGCAAGACCGTTAAATTGAAGGTTGCAGATCTAAAGAACACTGTGAAAGAAATCGCGGCTTCATACGACCTACACTACCAATACAACCCGAACAATAGACACCACTGGTGGGGAATGGCAGGCCCTTTCCTATCCTTCATGAACCTTTTTAAGCACAGGTTAAATGAGGTCAGGAATGGATGCGAGTATTTTCCTGTTCACAAATCAGCCACAGAAATCAAACAAGTTGGCATCGGCCAATATGGCTTAAACGGAGCCCACCATCCCCTACTCGACGGAATTTCGTACCCACCACACAAAAGATCAGCCACCGCGCAAAGTCTTGGGCCCATGACACAGTTGATAATGCTAGCCCAATGTCGCGGGACAACGGATTATTCAGCCAAATGGCGATTGGCTGTGACCCGCTCTTTGGCTCACCTTCCCCGATCGAAAGAGATAGCTGCTTATGTCTGTGGCAAGCGTGCGATAGAATTAGCGCCTCTTTTCACAACAATCGCAGACACGCTGCTCCTCACAGGCTCAAGGTCGATGAATAAGGCCTATTTCCCCATTTGCTTTTATTTCACATTGCTTGACGAAAAGCATATCAACGCAGCTCGTAAAGGAAAGCCTCCAAAGAACTTGTTGACGGATGCGGCACCATGGGACAAGATTGATTTCTCTGGCAAGGGAGCACAGACATAATGGAAATTGAATCTTACGAAAACGTTCTTACGAAAACGTCTTACTCACACTGCGCTGCCCCCAGGCACATCGGTCAGAATACAAAACCTCATTACCAAAAAGTGGGATCAAAAAGGAACGATACTTCGCAGAGGACCCTACCGAGATTACGTCATCAAGTATCCATGCGGAAAAGAACAAATTCGAAATAGGCGATACTTAAAAATGGGGAGAGCGGAAGGGGAGATGTTCTAGGGTCACCCGTTACCTTGTCCATCCATGTGAATTGAATTCCATCAATCGTACGAGTCAATCATAACAGTGACGTCATTTAAATTAACTGTATACATTTTGGAACACGTTTCGACAAATCTTGATCAACGGAGACTCTAAAGATACCTAGGTATCATATTTTTGAATAGCCAAAAGTCCTGCAATAAAAACGTTCAACTCAAGGAGCCCATTCTTCCAATGTTGAACTGTTCTAAGGTTACAAACATGATTGATTGACACAACTCCTATCTGAATTTTTCAATACTATCAAATTGACAGACAACTGACTCAAATTGAAATGAAAGAATGTCATATTACCAGTGCGCAATGCTGGGATTCCTAGCAGGGAATTTTCCCATTATCAGTTTACATTCAGTATTCCAGTAAGTTAAAATCCAAAAACACGAAGAGGAATTTATGCATTTTCAAGCAGCCGAATTGAATCCAAACCAATTTAGTAGAACAACATCATAAAGGAATAAATCTGGAGGTTTGATCGTGAATAGGTCTACACTGTTAAAAGAGATCCAACAATACAGCCTTAGCAAAGTTCTGGGAATATCGGAACAAAATTAAATTACGTTGCCTACCGCTAATTTCAAAACTTTAGACATCCAACAAGCCATGGGATTCATGAGCAATGTACCTCGGCCACTTACACCTTTGAGACTTTGGGGAAGGTACACAAAATCGTTTCGACACGTATTTACAGACTCGAATAATTTACCACAGTACTAACTACATTGAGTATAAGAACTAAATTTATGCCTAAACAAATTGCTAGACATATGTACCTAATTAAAATATCAATTTGAACGGACTCGGATTTTGTGACATAAGAATGATTGACATTTTTAGACACATTATACTGCATGAAGAGTTTCATGCGGTGAAAGATGAAACTTTTCTAAGCCTACTTTGGTACGCTCCGATAAAGAAATTATTATTACCTAATATTTACAAATGCAAGAATTCAAGTAAGTACAATAGATGCCAACCTCTATTAGAGAATATCATCAGTTCCTGGCTGATTTTTCGAAAACAGAACAAGGGAACAAACGAGGATATTTGATGGGGAGGGGGCTATAGCAAAACATCGGACAAGAATTCTTACAACAAACAATTTCCGGGAAAAAATGTATGAACGTCCATTATATTGCAATAAAATACGCAGTTCAAATTATGAGATTCATCCACTGTTGACAGTGGTCCTATTGCAGCGTCTAATCGAGAGGTTTTCCCTAAGTTCAGTATGGCGAAAAATACCTTTGATTCCAATTTGAAAGTCGGTATTGAAAGTAGAACTTGAAAAAATACATAGAACGTGCAGAGGCTCGCACAGATCATAATCTGACAAAACGGGTGAGCCAACTCATACTTGGGAATCGCTTTTTGAGATTGAATAAACTATTCCATAGTTCTTCTCACAAAGTAACAAAACTCATTTCTCACTGGTGCGTTTTGCTTCCTGTCTAAACTTCTACATCAACTTGAAAACTGAACAAAACACATGAGATTCCCAAAAGGTAGTATTCTATTCAATCCAGTAAAAGCCCATGTTCAAGAAAGTCCCTAGGAGCGACCCTGAAGATGACTTCTGAGATCATAAGAAAAACCAAACAGAAAACAACACCATCAATTAGTTAAGAGTAGATTAAGTTGAAGATTTCGAGGAGAGTTACTAATGGCCAATTTCACCAACCTCCGATTAGAGTTAATCCGGACATAGTTACATGTGTTTAAAAAAAGTTACCGCGAGCAACCATTATTAACTCTAATCCAAAGTTGGTGAATTCCACCATTAGCAAACGTTTGGTACTCAAATGCTATCCTTGATAATCATTTCTAATGAAATATTACTCCATTTGTAAGGTAGCTGGAGAGCGAAAAATAGTGGTTGTGATTGACAGTACCTTGGTTGCTGTGATCGACTCCAAACCACAAGGTTTGTCAGGGAACAGCATGTTTGTTTTGATCGTTATTTGAAATCGACTGATGAAATATGCAGAATTAATTTTAACGCTGGAGCATCTGCACAGATAGGCTCCTGTGCGAGCGAATTCTCATGAACACTGGCCTAGATGCATATAGAGTAGATATAGAGATAGAAAATCGTAATGCCCGAAAATTCAAACATCCCACTGATCAGCTCACAGTTATTTGAAGTCAACGAATTGCAGCAAAACCACTTCATTAGTCTACTAAAGCTGAACTTCTGCACGATTCACAATTTTATTTTTGTTCCGTTATTTTCCTGGCCATATTGATATGATTTTGTTTCAATAGTTTTTTCACGCATCTGCCAATAATACTACGATGAAAAATGAAATTCGAATGAAAGGAGTCTTCGACTTGAATAATAACATATCACAGCCAATTTGCACAAAATTCAACTAAAATCATTGAGTATTTCGAGACAGGGCTTTTTAAGCTCAAAACTTGTTCTTCAAGTATAATTAATATCAGTGAGGTCAGATTATTCATTAGTCAGGCAGGAATTAAGCTAAAACATCTATAAATAGATGGAAATAATTTGATTAGCCTATCATAAAAAACGAAACATTAGTGGTAAACCAAATGTATACAGGAATAACATAAAATCAAGAGAAATATTGAAGAATCCTCATCTATTTACAAACCATATATCTACATAATTCCAAAAGCCCTAGCTTGCGATTCAAGGGTTAGTATCTACCCACCATTGAAGACTTATAGAGAACGTACGTGTAGGATGAATCTACCTTGCTCTCACCATCGGTGCAACTATAGCCAGTTGTCCGACATACCCGGCAGTTAAGCCCACAATACCTAGATTTTCGTTTTCAGGCGGTTGTTCAAAATTACAGAAATTCATAGTTAAGTCAGTGGCGAGAAGCAGTGACAAAATTCCTCTTAATAAAATGTGTTTAACACACGACAAAAAAATAAAAACTTATACAACTACCCCTTAACTATTAAAGCCGAATTTGGATGGCATGGTTGCGCCAGAAACTCCACGCAACACCTTCAAAGAAGTGACATTGGCAAATTGTTTGAGCCTAAATAAACGGAACAATATTCTTACACGTTGTTTCAGTCGAAGACTTGATACATTCACAGACAGCAATGAAAAAAATAATAAAACGTTGATCTAGTCGCAAATAGCCACCTAACAATCAAACAATCAAGTTTTCACCATGTCCACAAGATTCCTATTCCCAGATTTTCTCCGTATAAAAGGTGCACTCGGTCTTGAAACCTACAACCTACAAACGGGAAATTCTCCATCGTTTGGGCTTATTAAAGAGTCATTTAATGACTAAACTTGCACTGAAAAAATCCAGGCGTTTCCAAATGACACCGGGGTCTTACCCATCATAATATGATCATATTATGACATCACTCAAAATCGAATTTTTTATTCGATCATTGATTGAGACAAAATCATTAAATTAAAATCTTAATCCAAGCAAGAACGTCAAAGAACAAAGGTCGTTTAAGCGTTCTGGTGCGGATTGAGCTTTCAAATTGATGCCCAGCAATACCTGTGAAAAAAATGAAAACGTAAAAAAAACCGCGTGGTACAACAAAAAAAAACTGAAGCCAACAGGAAAGCATTCCTGAAAAACGTCTCGTGGTGTTCGACTTTTAGTTTTTGTCTAATTTTATGAACAAAAACTGGAGGGAATAGAGTGGACTAAGCGAAAACTGTTATCCAGTCTAGTTCTAGTAGTTACAATACAATATCCAATGTGGAAGAAGGAGTGTACCAGGTACGTCAATAAAAAGGTACTAACCTGTCGGAAGTTACATGGTACAAACAGTCGGAAGAGGTAACATTTGTGTGTTAAGGTAGGGGTACAGCGTCTTTCGGTGGAGGAGGTAAGGGCGATGATGTTTTTCACTTTGAGATTCGTTTTCGCGTTTGTTTATTCTTATTGCATGAAGTAGTCAGGATGGTCAGAGTCCTTTTCAAATCGTTTGGCCTCTTCCTGCATGCTCTCCTTTATTTTCATTATGGCCGCCGACTCGGTCTGGTCGCTTTCTGGAGGGCCACCGAAACCTGCCAGATTGTAGTCTCCCATACCTGAACCGGAATCTTCACGTGGGGTGCCTGGCCCACCGGCGGGTGAATTTTTCATACCATCCAGACCATCGCCGCTCATAACTGGGCCCATGGTAGAGGGACCCATGGGGCCCATTGGGCCGCCTTCACCACCACCTCCCATTGCAAAGTCGCCCGGCATGCTCCCTCCTGGAACCGGTTTCATCATGGTGTACATGTTTTCACCTCCAGAGTTGGATGAATCTTGAGGTGACTGCATTATCGGAGTACCTGGACCAGGTGGACCAGACGATCCTGGCGGACCTCCGTAATTGCCAGGTGATGAAGATGAGTAGTTCATCGGCGTGGACGTGTTGGGTTGCCATTGAGGCCGGCCACCAGCCATAGACATAGGGTGCATTCCTGGGCCTCCAGGTCCTGGACCTGGACCCATGCTGGAATTAGGTGGTGGTCCTCGTAGACCAGCTGGCCCATACGAACCAGGACCCATTGGGCCCATGCCAGGTCCTCGAGGAGGATTCATCCTGGGGTTCATCGCACCCATACCTGGTGGGCCTTGTCGGTTAGGATCCATGCTGTTGGGCATCATCGGCTGACCTGGTGGTCCATTGTATTCATTTCCGAGCTGGGGCATGCGCACTCCACCAGGGCGCGGGCCCGCTGGATAGCGCGGTCCCATAAACGGTTGACTTGCCATCATCTCAGAATGAGGAGGCGGCGGTTGCGGATGCGGTGACGGTTGAGACGATGGGTGTGTCGGTGGAGATGGCCTCATGGTTGAGTTGGGGAAGAAGCCTGGAGGCATTGGACCTCCGGGCAGACCGTCACTTGGTGGGATTTGGCCTAGAGGGATTCCTGGTGCGGGACCAGTATTATGTGCAATACCATTAACACCGTATCCCGAATTGACAAATCCGTAATCGTGAAAAGCCTTCGCTTCACTCGAATGTTCGCATGTATCACGTCGCTCAGGCGCAGCACAGTACAAGTCCCAGAACACGCACCACCATGAATGAAGGAAGCCGGGCGGTTCGCCCAAAGTGATGTTCTTTTCCCATCGTATTTCTGATAGAAACGTCTGGGCAGCTTTTTGAGCCCCAACATGCAACAAATATTCGTAAACGTAAAGCGCCAACTTCTCGCGGGCCTGAGCGTTCGACGGCACGGAAGACCCTTTCCCTTTGGCGTACATAGTTGAATAAGTTCAATGTTATTGTTTCAGTTTCCACGATAATGCAACGCTGTCGTAAGCCAAGCGGAGTTCCACTCAGCAAACAAAGCAGGTATCACCGGATTGGTCGTTATTTCAGTAGCTTTTGACAAAGTTTTTGACTCCGATCACTTGTTAAGACGTTCGAATATACGCTTGGATAATATTTCAATTTTCCATTTGTCGTAATTGGGTCCAACTAACAACTTCTTGGCGGAGCCCACAAGCTGAATACACTTTTTAGCAAGTACCGATCCGTTCAGTCCTGAGGTCCGAGGCAGAGCAACGAACCAAGCTGATCACCGCAGATTCGGTGCACTCGTTTGCCTTGTAGGTCTCACATTTGTCACCGACGTTCGCTTTCACACTTCACTTGAAGATCAACATCAACAATGCACGCAATCAAATCGGCTAACACGAGCGGCACATAATTTATTTACCTCGAACGCTAGATAGCCAAATACCGACAGATACTGGTCCGACACTTGGACAACACACAAAGATACACAACTAACTTACAAACCAGTCAATACGGACAAACAGGTAGGAACTCGGTGTTGCCAGTGGCGTGGATTTGAGGCTGTTCAACAAAGCTTGCTATACTGAAGGTAGCGCTCTGAATTCACCTAGCGGCCAATCGCCACATTTTCCCTCCATTCAAACTTTCGAGTAGGGTGGATATTTTATTCCATTCTGCTGTTGTTCCATGGATAGAAGGAGGAATAGGCTTGCAGTTGATGAATCCATCAATACCTAATTAAATACTCAGATACCTATTATTTGGAAAATAATTGGTATCAATAGACTTAATCCTGTTACTTCAGCACAATTTATACCTGAGGCATTAGGTGCTTTGTACCCACCTATATCCGCTAATTTTTTGTATTTATTTATAGGTACCTGGAGATGTATTTCTACTCAGTCTTATATTGTGGAGATTTATTCAACAAAATTCAAGTAGGTACCCAGTGGTAAAATTTGCTCTGCCCTAGACATGACGAAGGGACTTGGAAAAGTTGACATTAAAATTTTTAAGTGGGGTGAACGGTTTTTCCAGCCCGTTATTGAATAATAAACAAAAATTAATATCTATATTTTCATCTATTTATTCTTGCACATGAACGCACTACGCATAATTTTAAAATTTAAAATTATGCGTAGTGCGTTCATGTGCAAGAATAAATTGATAAAAATATAGAAATTAATTTTTGTTTATTATTAAATATTAAATATTTATATTGTATTAAGTATTTATATTTATATTATTAAATATTAATAATAAATATTTTTTAAATTACGATATAATTTACGTACCAACCTAGTTTTCATATACTTCCTTGTTGACATGTCTTGTTTCCACGTTCCCATAACAGTTAATCGCTTGGATAGCCTGTTGATGGTAACTGGCCCATTGATTTTCACTCAACAATACATTGAAACCATCGGGACTCCTCAGCTGACAATCCATTGCTTAAAATTTCCTAGTCTGCAAGGTAGGTACCTTGTTGACTAGGAAAAGTTAGGCATTTATTATAACCAGGTGATGTTGGAACTTGGAAGTAGTTATGGGAATTTCCCAAGATTAATATCAGGATTAGGGGGTATAGTACCTAAACCTACGGACGAAATCCAGATACTGTGGCACGCAAACGGTAGGTGTGCATTTTTCCCGCCAGCCGGGCATCATTCTGACCTATCTGGGCAAAATCCAAACGAGAATGGCAGTTCTGTTATGCTACTGGACAGGTGACACCCACGCACAAGCATATTGTAACCTACAATAATAGGTAAGTGTAAAAAGTCTACATACAAGTTGCATCACAATAATTTATCGCCATCTTGAAAGAAATTACTAGGTACCTATTTTTATTTTATTTCACCTCGGTATTCAGGGCGTACCCAGTATTTGTGTTGTCTCCGGTTCAGCTATGCTGGACCATTATAACCTCCAAACCATTCGATTTGTTCGAAAACGCTGAAGAAATTTATATGTTAATAAATAAACGCTCTGATTAAAATGTCTTTATGTGCACAAAGAAGGTAAGGCGAATCGATAAGTTGTACACCGACAAAGCGAGTTAGTGCGGATGGAAAATTTAGTAAGCCATGCTAAGAAATAGTACCTGCCTTCAGGAAGGTATCTACCATGAATCAATGAAATACAATAAAAATTTACACACAACAATCTTTATGTTGTGAGACCTGAGGATATATTCCAACTTTTTGTATTTGTACTTGTAGTATTTTTTGAGCGATCACCAAATCAAATCATACAAGTAAAGTTGGCACTTGCAAGAATAGTTTTGACACTTTGATAAGAAAAATATAGTATTGTATTTAGGTAAATTATACAGCAATCATCTTCAACTTAACTGAAAAAATGTAATCTGTTTTACTAGAAGAAAAAAAGAATTTCGAATCGACATTCCAAAAGCATAATACTTATTTTGTGGCATGGAGTAATTTCCATGTCATTACCAACTGAGGCACTATGGTTTCGATGCTTCTGGACTAAAGCTGTCACCATCATATTATGAGGTAAGTTGATTCCTACACGTGTACCTGCCTACCAGCCTAGATTGACAAAAACTTTTGTAATTACCGACAGTAGAGGCTACAAAAACTGCCAACAGTTCACCAGTTACAATGGTGTACCGATACCCTAATTTAGCACTACCGTAGTTAAAATTTGAGCAAAAGAACACAACATGAGAAGTTAAATGTTCTTATGGCTAAAGCCACTTTTGATAGATATCAAAGGGACCCCACCTACCAGAAGCTTTAGGAATCCTAGATTTTATTACGGTAGAATGCGTCAGATTAAACAATCAAAAATTGGATCGGGGTGCAAGAGTCACCTATGCATTTTCAATTGGAATTAAGTGCTTTCTGAACAAGTGTCTCTCTGTCTGTTTGTCACATAATTATTATTCAAGAAAAATATGGAAGCAAAGATGCCAAAGAACCCTACACCGCTAGAGCTCCAGCTAATACCTACCCAAATCAAATAAAAAGGTGCGTTTTTAGGTTTAAAGCCTAAAACAATAAAGAAGTATTGCCGATGCATTTAAATGTTACCTTCTCCAAGCGCACTGCGCCAAGAAATGATTTCAATTAGTGGGTGAAAGTCCCGGGTAGAGCGTGTGTCTTTGACCGCTTTGGTACCTCGACACCCAGAAGAAATTGGAACTCGAAGTCTGAGTTTGTTGGTGACCTGTTACTTGATGACCAGACACTGTTTGTTGTTGACCTGACAGTGTCTGTGCTGATGCATCACTCACCTTGCGACATCTGCTCTGCGTACATCCAAGATCCCTGTCTGGCCAACCGTCCAAATCCTTATCGGGTCCGCACGTATAACCGTCTCCTGCCCAGCCAATTTTACACTGGAAAATTTTACAGTTACTTACAGCCAATTTCACAGTAGAAAATAGTAGCCAACTTGGGCTGCATTAATGCAATTTTTTTTGCTTTGGTTACAAATATGAATCTAATAAATGAAGCGGTGGATAGAGCCGATCGAAAACTTACTTTGCACATGTAGCGATCCCTGGCAGCTTTGTAACATTCAGCGTTTATGTCACAGTGCGTCCCATCTGGACACAAACCCGGTCTGTTATGGCACCCAATTGTCTGATTTCCAACAAAACCACTGGCGCAAGGTCCGCACTTGAAGGAACCCTAGGACACAGAAAACAGTGTTTCATAAATTTCAAATCTTCATTAAGTTAAAGTTGTTATAAGCAGCCAATAAGAAACCAGAGGTGGGAGGATAACACATAGTACTTCCATATTTTGTGATGTATGTAAAAGTTAGGACCATATCCATGATATTCGTGCTGACTTTTCTGTGAGGCGAAGGCAAGAGATTGTGAACGACCCCCTCTTGATTTCATGATTATCAGCTCTAGCACATTTGGTGGTAACGAAGGTGTGATTTGGTTGGTTTTTCAAACAAATATAAATAGCGCCCCAAAGCGTGTGTGCCTCTTGCCACCTTTCACTCTTCTGACGAGAGGATTGTCAAGTGACGATCAAACCAATCACACGTTGTAAATGGATCGTGAAGAGGCCCGCATTGTTGAAAGTGCCAGAGCTGATAATAAAGTAATCAACATGAAGTCATCCCTTATTTCTTGCCCTTGTCTAAAGAGACTAATTTATTTCATGGATCTGAGGTCAAAATTTTACACCTACCTCGGTGTTATAGCAATTAGAGTTTGATGCACATCCTCCATTACGTCCATCAGCACACTCATCAATATCATAGCAGGCCTGCCGGTTTCGCTGAGCAAAATCTATGCCAACACCGTTGACACCGGACGATCCAGTGAAGCCGACAGGGCATGGCCCACATCTGTAAGATCCAAATGAAGACAACACATTTTAGTGTAATGGGAAATTTCTAATTACCTATGAATGGTTAGCTACACGTGAATCATCAGCCAAAAACAAACCTATAGCCTGGCTGTAGGTTCGTACATTGAACTCGCGGGTCGCATGGTTCAGCCAAATCGCACTGAAACAATGATGAGAAATAATTGCTGGATAACAAATAATTGTGTTGACCCGTTTTTGGGACTTGGAATTTGGCCAAAATGTGAAGCAGTTTAATAGATAATCAACAGGTTAGAGTAGAAAAGTCATGAAGTCAAATATCTAGAATCTGATACATCTAGAATTTGCAAAATCTGCTAGAATCTGAAAATTAAAAAATTTAGAATTAAAAATCTAGAATTTGCAATCTGCTAATTCTAGAATCCGCAAAATATTGAATTTGCTGAAACACCAGCCGTCGTATTGTCAAATATAAACCGCTGATAAGCTGGAAACAGAACCAACCAAAATTCGTCAAGATAGCCAAGAACGTAGTATTCAGTTTTATCGAGCTTATATTAAACGTAGCTGAACTTTTACAATTTTCTCGTAAGTACAATTCTGGAAAGAGCGCACTAAAAACAGGTAAAACCAGAGCTGTGACGTCACACATTTCGGTCTTTTGGTTTGGCCTGAAATGTAAAATAACGTATTACTAACTTCATCAAGGTCATGGCAATTGGTTCCATTGCCAATAAATCCTTCAGGGCATGATCCACATTGATAGTATGGTGGTTCATAAATGTTGATGCATTCCACACCTGGAACACAATTATGTGCACGTTATACACATGAATCGTAACGCTGTGGGCATACGAAAAGCATTGTGAAAAAACTGGTGAAGATGATATTGCTTTACGCAGTGAAGCGTTGGAGAGGGATTACTGAAAAGATGGGGGAATTACATGGTAATAATGGATCCATGAGGAGGACACTCGAGTTAGCAAGATGGAATCGTGGTAGAGATTCTAATTTTTAGGCTACTCAAATTTATTAGGATCGGCTTTGTATTCGACAATAGATCAGCTACCGGGCTAGAGTAGGTATAATTATTTTACCTGACCGAACATCCCTCAGTACATTACCTGGAGAGCACGGCTTCTTGTCACAACCTGATCGTGCTTTGCATCGGACTCCGTCTCCAGTAAAGCCTGCTGGACATGGACCGCACTGGAATCCTTCTACAGTATCGTAGCAACGGACGCCTGCAAGATTCGGGCTGACATTACTTGAAAATGCAGGCGTTTAATTTGTTTTCCTCTTTTATTTCAGTTCAGCCGTACACTTAGTTAAGTTGAACAAGTCACTGTTATCCCTTTAATTGTATAATACTATCGTATAACCCGCCCATTGCGCAAAGATATAGAAAGTCATTTTCTGGCAAACCAGCAGTAGAAGGATAATTTCAAAATATTTACCTGGGTAGCAAGGTCTTCTGTCGCAAGTGATGCCAGGTTTGCAACGAGCACCATCACCAACATATCCTGAGGGGCATCGGCCACATCTAGGCCCATCTTCCATGTCCTGGCATTCGACTCCCGGAAAACAAGGCGGTGGATTGCTTCGGCATGTCTGCCTGGAAGTTTCCTCTGAGATTGTCCAGGGAATCCGATCAGAAAAGGTTAAGGGGTCCAAATCGGCATTATTGTGGTGCATTTTCAAAAAACATAAAAATTCAATTTTGAAGGTGATGTTGTGGGTCTAGAATTTTTTGAATATTTTTCCCGGGTTTCTCGCTTGATTTACCATAGGATGTTTTTGGATGAGGAATGATTTCCTCAAAATCATGAAAAACTACACAACATTAAAAAATATGTGTTTTACTGGAATAAATATTTGTAAATATGGATTTATAGCGGAACATGTCAAAATATGTGATTAATTCTAGGGTAGCTAACCAGTGACGGGGTGGTCCCCCTTAGGCAATAGCTAAATCAAGACTTGAGAATTGCTCTTGAATATCGACCTTTGTCAGGGGCAAGCGCCACTGAGCCTGTACTACACGTCATAGCTTAATCCTCACAATTTTTGTTCGAGCACAGTTCTGTAGATAAGTTCATCCTACTTACGAAGTTCCTCTTGCTTGCTAAAATGTTTCCAAATCCCCCCACAACTGAAACATTATAACCGACTCTGAAATCAAAAGAATTCTGATTGGGCATATATCGGTGATACCTGGGCAGTTGTAAATTTCAATTTGATTTTGTGTTGGCCTTAATAGTGAAAACTGAGTTCCTTCTTTAAAACGGTATTAATCTATCGATTGCCTTGCCTGCTGAGGCTCAGTCCTATTAAATTGGCAGGAAAAAGTACCTATGTAGAAGGTAACGGTTGTGTTTTTAATGTTTTACTTCCATCAGCCTCTACAGTATTCCAATAAACCTATTTCATCTTTTTTCTCCTTCAGTTGTTGTATTATTTACTTTCACCTATCAGTTATTATATTATAATATTAATTTATCACAAAGAACCTTACCAAGGTACAACAAAGGAATGAACCTATCAACCCCGAACAGGTTTCTAAATTCTGCAGAGCCAAACACAAATTGGCTTTTTATTGCCCCATAAAAAGTTTGGGCACTACAATCAATTAGTAGCACAGGCGGCTACTTCGTCAAACAGGGGGAAGGAGGCAAAGGAAAAGACGCAAATGTTTTCAGCTTCACGTGTATTGAACAAAAAGTCAACTTTACAAGTCAACAAAGTTAATGGATTATTGTAAGGGAATTAAAGCTCTCTTTGATTAAAAAAATGCAGTTTTGTTATAAATCTTGAATCGCGTTACAAACGTTTGCGCCTTTTGCCCTGCGAAGAAGAAGAAGAAGAAGTAGTAGGTAGAAGTGAGATTAGTAGCCCTCACCTGGCTTGCAAATGTCGCACTGCTCAAGCAGCTGCCGCAAGCTGTTAGTCTCTGAGCGCTGTAACACATAAATGAAAATCGTTGTACCGCATAATAATAGCGATTGGAAATCGCAAATTGCTTACCAAGTACTGACCATGTCCTTCAGATAGTCCTTTGATAGGTTTCAATTGATACAAAACGGCCCTTGTGAATAGCAAAGTAACTCAATTTTTTCAAAATCACAGGACTACCTCCTTAACTAGCAGAGGAAAGGATTTATCATGATAATTTGACTCATGATAAAAGCATTTGAAATAAAAATACGATTTGTTCATTCCTTTTTTGAGTTGCTAGATAGCAAAATATAGACGGTTGATGTTTTGAAATAGTAACATTTTGGGTTTCAGTCAACTGAACCAGCAAAGCTTAGTTGTGTTCCAGGTTAAATTTCTACCAACGCAAAACCAAGAAAGTTGGTTTGGCTCTGAAGCATGAAAATTGCACAAAATTGGTACTATCGAAGTACTATCACTCAAAATTTTTGCATTCCAGGCTAGAAGGAACATTTGTGGTACAATATGCGCTCTACACAGGCTTCCGCCATCTAACACCTGTACGGCTCAGCCATTCGATCTACCCATTTTAATTGAGGGATAGGATGTGGGATGTTATTCTATTGGTACCACTTTTCAACTTCCATTTAACAGAAAACCATCTAATCCAGATCAACCAGTTGAAAATAATTTTTTAATTGATAAAAAGGGTATCTTTTTCATGAAAATAATCAAGAAGGCAGATAAGAACTTGGGGTGTAAAAATAAAATAATAATATTACAATCTACATTTGCCTCTCTGGCTATAAATAGCATAATTAGCCCAAAACTTATGGATGAGGGAAGATGGCTGAGCATAGACCATTTTGTCATTTTATGTGAGTAAGGAAATAGAGGATCAAGAGAAAAACATCAGCGCTCAGCTTCAGCACAAACAACCTAAGGTATTCATGCGTATCAATGCAATACCACTCACTTGTCGTTCAAGTTCGTCTTGAAGTCGGTTCACCACTCCAATTAGTTTGTTGATTGTTTTCACTAAAAGGTTGTCTGAAATTAATAAAAGATTGCTTCAGTTTCACATACGATATCCTCCCCAGCGTACTTTAAAATTATCAACGAAAGTCGTGAACAGTAACTAAGACTAATGGCCACTAATCCACCTCAAATTATGTTTTGCTTTCCCGGTACCTGAGTAGAGGAAGGTAAAGCAACCAAGTCAAAAATTGAACGATGTATCACTAAAAAAAAACCAATGTATTTCCTCCGCTAGGATATTCGCTATCATCTACCACCTCTAGCAGTCAACCATCGTTCAAGCCCAACAGCAAAATCTCTGTCCTTAAATCCCACTTGGTTTAATAGCATTGAATATAGCATTTCCAAGTCAAATGAAAATTGTCCAAGCCCACTTGAGAATTTTCCAAACCAAGATGGATATTTTAGGACTTGAAGCCTCAAGTGAGGTAATTTTTGTGGTTAGCAGAAAAATCAGAAACAAACAAAAGAGAGGATTTCGATTTTTTTTTTCTGTTTCAAATAGAACGGTCCATATCCTATTAGCTAGTCAAGTTTTCTTGCTCACCATCACAATCAGCAAAAACTGGAATATCGCCTCTAATGATTGTTTCACTTCTACTCGAACCCCTCCTGATGC
This sequence comes from Nesidiocoris tenuis, assembly GCA_036186465.1. NCBI lineage: Eukaryota > Metazoa > Arthropoda > Insecta > Hemiptera > Miridae > Nesidiocoris > Nesidiocoris tenuis. The sequence continues at coordinate 11,114,772 of AP028910.1, forward strand.
TGCTCCCCTCGTCGTCATCATCATCGCCATCGCCATCGTCCGCAAGCATCTGATCATGGAGGTCGCACTTGAGCCGCTTCAGGACCTCCTGCACTTCAGTGTCACTGTCCAGCTCCATGACATACCGCCTTTCACGATACTGAAAAATAATGGAGCACTTTAAAGCAAATCAATCGATTTAGCAACTTGATGGTTTCATAGTAAATTGGAGGCCCTAATTAAACATTATAATGATAGCATTCAGCATTCTTGCCTCTACAATTATTCAGGACGAATTAGCAGAACGACTTTCAAAATTTGGACAAAATCCACGTTGCACTTGTGCTCTTTTCCAATATTCACACAGGTACCTACCTAACAATACTCAAGTGGAAAGGAAGCGAGTAGAATAGTATTCATTTTTACCTATGCCCAGGCAAGGTAATTTTCTAACCAATACCCTAATTCTTGTATTGTTTGACTGGTCTGTTTAAAATAATAACTGCCATACAGGCGGTATGTAGCACATGAAGAGGGGTACAACTGGCCTGATGCCGAGCTCTTTTTTTTCTATCCCTATACCTCTCTCGGATTCACCAGAAACTATGGCATCACCAAAAATCGGCACAGACTGCTAGACAAAATGTAACCTCCAGCCAAAAACTGGGATCAGAGGTAGCTGAAGCTAAGTACTAAGACGAAAGTATGAAATGCTGGCACCTTCACTGGACCTGATCTATAAACAATCTTGTTAGATGTGCCTCCACATCAACGAAGCTATAAAAAAATGTGGATTATTTTATTGCTAAATGTTAAAAAGGGCACGCGTATTACCACAATAAATTTTGGGTCCTTCTTGAACAAATGCAGAAGATTCAGGTCGAGATGAATTTTCCCCTCTAAAATGCAATCGACGAACAGTTGCACCTCAGTCTTTGGGTTGGTCTGATCCAATACAATCACGATCGAGTTAATAATCCGACTTTCGGTCAGCGATTCAACGCTGATGTGTTTCTTCTCCTTTTGCGTTTCGATGACAACTGAAAATAAGATTTACTCTGACTCAACTGAATATCATAAGTTATAACCACATTTACAGTCGAAACAAAATCTTTAATTTTTTTAGACCAACGAATTAACCAATGTAGACTGACCTTTTTTATTGCCACGGTCCAACTTTACACTGAACATGGCATTGGATCCTCGTGTCAGCACCGATAAAAGCGTTTCTGTCTCCAATCGCTGCCGCTTCCGAGGCCTGATCTGCTTTATACTAATGACTAGAGAGTCGCTATCCACGCTGTTGTCCAAAGCCCCTGCCATGTCTGTAAACATTCAGAAAATAATAGCGCAATTCAGGCATCTAGTAATATTATTCTTCGTCTAGTACCTTTGCAATTTATATTCAATACGAATTATTTTGAGCAAAATTATTCATAGCCGAAGACAAAATAGGAGACTGTATTATATTGTATCAGCGTTTCCTACTTTTCAACTCAGCACTAAGGCTCAAAAATGCAAAAACCTGAACTACTTAGTTGATTAGTTGTTTTCGCAGTAGTTTATTAAGCCGTCTTGAAATTCCCTCGTCGACACACTTCTACTAGTCAAAGAGGGAGTCTCAAGGGGACTGAACAAACTTTCAAGATTTCACCCGGCTTGCTTCTTGAGATTCTAGCCATTCCATCAATGCAGAGTTAAAATTTAAGACATGTTATTATGTACCTAATGCAGATGCTTATCTCCTGATGAGGGCTACCAAGCCGAAAGCACTCGAGAATAAACACATTATGAGAGGTAAAAGCCATCTCTCACCCTCAACCACCTCAAAATTTAATTAATGTTCGGATACTCAAAACTTATTGCTCAAAAAAAAGTTTTTCATTATTTGAAAAAGGTACAGTTTATTTGAATTTTTCGCTTTGCACGGCTTGGTAACAGTTTCTTCAAACCTATCTAACAAGGAAGTTACGTCACAAAGAATTCCTTGAGCCTTACTCATTTAAGGCGTTTGGCCCTATGTTCCATGCTCAACAATAACCGCTAATGACTCCTGATAATATTACAACAAAGCATCTCGAATATTTATCGTTTTCAGCTACTAATCATAGTGCGGTGATTTTCGGTTTGCTATTCAATGTAGGAAAAGTATCAGTTCGTGCGCCGTCAACACTTCTCCCAAACGGCTGGAGACGAAAATTTGAAATTTCGAGGAAAAATCAAACTTGGTTTGCATATGTAATCTATGAGGTATACAAATGGAAACTAAGTCAAATCGGCGTCTTTCAGCACATGGCTTGAGACATGGCGCGTGGGATCTCCCTCGGGTCTAGTGACACAGAGAACTTCGAACACCTTTTACGGGCATCTTCGTCAGGTAACAGGGGAAGACGCAGATGTGACTCGTATTAAAGGCTGCAAACCTCAACACGCGAAGACCATTAACAAAACTCCAAAAAGGTTCATTTTGGTTTATTATAAGCATTTGAAATCCCCCGAAAACATGTTTTAAGCCCTCTTTAAAATTCTCATGGTTTACGTTTCAAAAGGTATAGAATCAAATCTGCTACAAAAAATCGACATAGTCCCCATTCTTTACCCAAACCAATTTCAAGGTCCATTTTTATGATTTGAACGTCAAACAATTGTTTTTTGACAAACTAATATAATAATAGTATAATACGTAAATAATTATTAGTACATTTTCCGGGCTGAATCCAACATGTGAATGAGACCATGAATAATAAACCCAAGAGGAAGAATTTGTAGCGTTTTTTTTATCACTGAGCAAATGTTCATCAATGCCACCCTTCCTAAATGAACACTTTTATGTAGTTCCATTGAGCAGATCCTGAAATCTCAAGGTAGAAAAGTCATTCGTCAAATTTATTACTCCATTATTCAGAAGGTATTACAAATATTTTACGTTAATATTTAAACTAAAACTAAAATCGAAAATCGGATCGGAGCTTCAGAAAAAACTTTTACTTATACACCTTTACCCGGCATCACTTCCTGAACAAGTGTCTGTGTCCTTCAAACCTTCCGCAAATCCTTTTTTCAAATTCCTAGAACTGGAATGTTTGTCTCGGCAAGACCTATCACCCTGTTTAACCACAATTCAAACACCTCAGAGTATTTTCAATACATTCACATTTTTAGTATTTTTTAATTAATTTCTTTTCTGGCAACAAAAATGAATCGATTTTGGCGTCCTTGGTCTTCAATGTTTGTTTTACCTAGGAGAATACGTGAATATTTTTTATATTCGGGTAAATGGAAGTATTTTGATTTTAGACGGGATTTACAATTAGCATAGTGTGTTTTTTTATCTTTTCGGTCATAGTAGCCTCCAAATTAGTCAAAATCAAATCAATTTCGTTCGAAAATCTACGTATCACAATATGGAAGAATCGGGTGTTTTCTACGCATCACTGGTTTTAATCTGGGTGACTTCGTCGATAAGACTTCTAAGGTTTAAGACGGGGTTCGGATCATGTTGTGAAACGGGTGCTTAAAAAAATCCTTAGTGACATTTGGTTTGTGTTCGAAAGTAGGAGGACCAGGTGGTTGGTTTGTTGGGAAACTTCAGAAGCGACAAAGATGACTAGACCTTCAGCCTTCTTCTCGTCTCCAGTATTCCCGTCACCTCCTACGCTATCCACGGTACGATAGCGTATGCTTCTTAAATTCACCCCAATTATTGAGTAGGGAAGGGCTTTGTTCGATATTATTGAAAATTATCAATCATTATTCCTTCATTGAATTGGGGGGGAATTACTGTAACTCCGTGAGGTTTGGTAACATTAAAATTTAATGTTAGTGTACCAAATTTTGGTACAATTTAAATCTTCAAATTGCAAATGTTTAGTAGATTTATTAATTTTTACTTCCATATTTACAGAGTAATTACTTCCATATTTACAGAGTAAATGGAAGTATTGGAATCGTCCTAAAATCGAGAATCGGAACGGAGCTTCAGAAAAAACTTGTTCTTTCACACATTTACTCAGAATCACTTCCTGAACAAGTGTCCGTGTGTCCGTCTGTGGTCATTTACAAAAATGGCCATAACTCCCTCATTTCTCAACCTTTTTTCAAATTTCTTGAACTGAAATGTTTGTCTCGGCAAGACCTAACACCCTGTTTAACCGGAATTTGGATAACGCACAGTACTTCCGATATATTTGCATTTTTAGTGTTTTCTATTTTATTTTTTTCCAGCCACAAAAATGAATCGATTTGAGCGTTCTTGGTCTTAAAATATTTGTTTTACCTTGCAGAATATGTGGATATTTTTTATATTCCAATGATGTCATGTATTTTTATTTTGGGCAAATTTTAAAATTTTAATAATGAATTTTTCGATATTTTTGGCCTAAACACCCTTAAAAGCAGTCAAAATATGATCAAATTGTGTCACAATTTTACGTTTCAAAATATGGAAGTATTGTGTGTTATCTACGCACCACTGGTTAATTTATTTAACAATCATTTATTAATTTATTATTAGTTTCCCTTGAACCTCTCATCTGACCGAAGTTTTTTGTAAGATCACAACCGAGAAAAACAACAGTTCATGAGTTTTTGAATGTATGAAATAATAGATCGTATTGTGCGAGTGATGAAAACGGGTCCGAAATTATACGAAACCAAATTTGACATCGAGCACCTATTTTCTCTGTCCATCTCCAACCCAGAAGACTGCGCAGTTATGACGTCACCCTTAATACTCCTTTGCCATTCACTGCTCAAACAAACGTAAATTTCAGCAGAAAGTCAAGATATGGGGATTCCAAGGAGCCATCAATCCGAATGCGACGCCGGAAATACAGAATTACGTGATTCACAAGCAGGCCGTTCTTCTATTTACTTCTACAATACAGATTAAGGACCGACATAAGAAAGAAGCAGGAAATAGAGGGGCTGAAATCGAAGAAAAGAGGAATAGTACAATCTACTAGGATTAGGCTTGATGAACTTCCTGTACCTACCTCCAATACATCGAGTTCTACAAACTGAATAGCGCTAAAATCAAAAATTCGAAGAGCTACTATTGCACAGCAATTTCGGAAGTCAAGCAGCTTTTGTCGACAGAAGCAGATAGAGTTCCTTCCACAAAGAGCTAGTGGACCAGTGTGCGCAGAGAGGAAGACGGGTAGAGATACATTTTTCAGACAGTGATTTTCAGCCGACAACACAATTTTGGACAAGATCACATGATCAACAAAGGGCTGACAGGCTTTCAAATAGGCTCCAGATACCATAGGAATATTGAACAGCCAAGCGTTGGCGAACCAGTTTTTTCTTTTGTGAACGGATCCTCATAAGTAAAGATAGCCTCATTCAATGTGGGGCCGAGCAGATTTCAAGCGGGCCCACAGCCGAATCAGGCCTTGTAACCAGTTGTCATGTCTCAGCGTTAAAAGGTAGATTTTCATGGTTTTATTGCTCAATAAATTTTCAACTCCACCGCATCGATATTTCAAAAATCAAAATTCACATAATGCTGCCTTATGTTTATAATGTGGCTTTGTAGCATTTAAAATTCAATGAACATACTTAATTTTGAAGGTGATGACGTGGGTTAAGAGTTTTTTGAGAACTTTTCCCGGGTTTCCCGCTTGATTTACCATAGGATAGGGGGTTATCCGGAAAATGTTGAAAAATTTGTTTCTGAATCGGTTTGGCTCAAATTTCTTGACGCGATTTCTCCTTTTTACGTTTTTGCGTATCTGAGGGAGTTCCACTGGACCGATTATGAATTTTTTGAGCTTGTTGGATTCCTTGATGGTTCCCACACCGTTTTCACTCCCTGTAAGTCAAAATTGGTTGGATTTTAGTGATCGAAAACTGGTTTGAAGACTAATTTTTGACCAAAGAAAAAATTTTTTCTTTGACCCTTTAAAAAAGTTTTTAAAATTGAAAAAAAAATTTTTTCGAGCAGGTTTAGGGTAGGTGCAGGACAAAAAAAAATTGGCCATTTTCTAAGCCTCTCCAGGACTGAGACAAATGCAAAAACCGATTCCAAAAATTCAAAAAAAAAAACGCTGCTAAGCAGATCAGTGGCATGTGCAGATTAGTTTTCGGTATGTCCGAAGAACTCTGCAAATTTTGCACAGGGGTTCATTTTTCGATTGCAAAGACAAACCTCACGATATATCGGTACTCCTTAAACTCAGAATTTAGTTGTTATTATTCTATAATTTCAGCATAAATTTGTATTTTAGAGGGGAATTTAGAAAAACGTTTTTTCAACCCGGCAAAAAATAATCATCCTCTTCGCTTGATAAATACTTACCTATCTATCTTTTCAACGCAACAGATCGTTTAATTCCATTAAATTCACCATTCAATCTATTCTTAATCACCTTCATTATTAACTGAATAATAATAATTATTAAATTCTCTGAATAATGAATGAAATTAAAAATGCCTCAGAACCATTGTTAAAGCCTGACTCGCTTTCATGTTGCCAAGCGCAACTGGTCGTAGTGTGAGTGCGTCACCTTGTTGGTGTAATAGGCTAGTGGTCGTAAGTAGATCAATCAACCGTATCTAAGAGCCGAGGCCAAATTCTCAAATTTTTCCGATTTTTGTTTTGCTGATTTGTGTAATGCGACCAAATTCTTTAAATTGAAGATATCGGGAGGACAGAAGTTTTTGTGGAGATTCCAACGAGTGGAAAACGATTTTCGTGGCTCTAGTCGTTTTTGAGTTATTCAGAATTGTAGAAATTTTAAAAAACTCAAAAATGTCTCACTAAAACTGCAATAACTCCTAAACGGTTGAAGCTACCGGCGTGGCGATGGTCTCATTCGATTCAGAATGGAGAAATCTATAGAAAATGATACCTCACATGCCTATGTTGCAAATTTCCTTAAAATAACGAATTTTTTCCCACTTCAACAGCTGTTTTACTGGCCTTAAAATTAAGGTAGGGTTCTGTCGAGACGTTAGGACCAACTAGATACGGAACCTGATTTTTGGTGAAAATTTCAAAATTTTACGACAACTCCTTCCCCCTGAAAAACCCCGGACGGCGGACGGCGGACGGCGTACGGCGGACGGCGGACGGACAAAAAATTTTTATTGCAGATTCGGATTCTACACCCCTTGAAACGTAAACCAACAAATTTTCAGGGGGTGTTAAAATTTTTTTTTCCTGACCGATTACAAAGGTTCATTTCTATAGAAAAATGAACCAAAATGATGAGATTTGATCTCATGTTTATTTGGCACGAATCTTTGGATATTAACTAAAAAACATGAAATTTGGTTTTTTTCGCAGTTTTTTTTCTTTTTTTTTTCTTATTCACGACCAAAGTACCATGGTTTTAAGGCAAAAATGTGATGGAGAAGAAAATGCCGGGTGTCAAATTTCCTATCAGATGCATTCCCACCCTTGTTACAGACTTCTCACACGAGGCGGTCCATTTTCAGGCTCGGAACTGCAAAACTGCGATTCGGCATGCAAAAAGTGAACGTTTTTTGGATAAGCCTGCTTAAAAGGGTGGACAGTTTAATTACGGGAGTGTAAAGAGGTGCGAGGTAGATGGGGACCTCTTCCTAGAAAGCAGGTGGCCGCTGACAGGTGGAAGGCATTGTCCCCATGAGACCTCGCCAACGGGTATCACTGTCTTGTTTAACGTTCAGTGTTTTTTTTTGTTCTTTTTATACCTATTGAACCATCACCTAAGCACCATTGAATTCACCATTGACCATTACTCCACAAATGGTTTTGTATCGGCAAATAAAAGCAACCTACCTACTCCAACTATTAGAACTTTATTTTCTGTGATAACCAGACAAATAATGTACCCATGTACAAATGTACAAATAATCTACTTAGCAGCGTTTTATGTTTCAAAGAGGTCCATAATAATAAAATGGATTCATCCTTAAATTAAAATGCTGCCGCGCAATGGAGGTCCATATTTTGATACTGGCCTCACTAATGCTCTTCCCATAACAGATCTATTGTCAAAAGATTTTCGCTGGAGAAAATCGTATGGGCATTCATTTATAAATCCAGAATTTCTCAGAGGACATGACCGAACCGCTACGCAACTGTCATCAGTAGCAGCCTCATACACATTGATAAGGAAACTTGCTCAACAAGAACAGGTCAGGTCACACGTTGTGCGCCACAAGTGCCTATGACTATCCCGTTTCTCAAACATTTGAAAAGTATTTTGGACGACCGTTGCCATTGCCCTTAAGTTCATTATTCAACAATGAGGGTTCATTATTAAACTTAAAGGAACCTGAATGGGTACCTATTCAATAGCCCAAGAATTTTTCGATCAATCTACCCTGAAATTTTGAACCCTAAACCATGGTTGCAAACGGTGTGGAACCCGAATCTGGAATTTTAAAAAATCTGAACGTCCGCCGTGTACACTTTTTCTCCCTAACGGCTGGAGATTTTTTATTAATTTTCAGGGAAAAAAAAGAATTTCAGGAGTCCCTTGGTCCGAGACAGCCTCAATTTTTTAGCCAAGCAAATAGCTCACATTTATGTTTTCTGAATAGCTAGTTGAAATATTGAAAAAATTGTGATTTCTCCAACGGTTTCCAACACAGCATCAAAGCCATTTCATTTGACAGATTTTCCGATGTTGACATCTTCATTAATTTGTGATTATGAGAAAAACTTTTAAGATTCGAAGAAGTGGGTTTTCACATCCAAAATCACAAAACTACACCAGGAAGCCCTCACATTAAAATAATTACAATAAGCCGAAATTTGGGTTTTGTGGCAAGTGTAATTTGCCACAGCAAATTTTTGAAAAAAAAAACAATAGTAAAACTTCTACTGAGTTCTCACTTCTGTATTTACGGAAAGTGAATGAAGCGAGTTAAGATCGTTTCTTCATGCCACTCCGTTCCACCATAATTATAGTTTTTGTCGCTGGGGTATCTCGTGAATCTTAACACCAGTCTGCTCGTTCTATTGAGCTCATTGTTTTATTTAAAAAAAAAAGAAAAAAATACAAATTGAAGATGGCCAAAGTACCATTGTCCTCTATTAACTTTTGACAGGGACGAGATGAGGGACGTCCCAGTTTCCATTTATCTACACCAAATTAAATCCTTTTCAAGGAAGTCAAGAGCTACTATATTACGATCGCTATATTCAAGCCATCCTCAATTTCCCACCACTTGCTGATCTACATATCGCTGCAACCAGACGCAGAAAACAAGCAAGAAATCAGAAGAGATGATGATAGCTTAAGTATTAGTAGTAAACAGGCGCGTGGTAGTTGACTCTTCCGTGACCTTGGCATGTTAATTTGAATATTCGGCGCTAACAGATGAACATTAATGTCGCAACATCACGCGGCTGAATCGGAGAGGAGGGGTGTGAACAGTCGCTCCATGATCAGCCTACCTTTGAAATTGGGAATAATTTTGAGTGAATGGGCTCTTTCAGCTATTATTATTCTTCTTCCCCTGGGCAAGAAAATAAAAACCCATAGGTATCAATCCATGCGTCTTGAGTTATTGCCTCATCTCTACGTTTTAGGTATCCCTGAGTCAGAAAAACATTGTTCCAGCATCTTTTTCCCAGATGCACTTGGTTTTGATAACAATCTAAAAAACAGAGGAAAGGAAATTTGGGACGATTAAACAAAAGGTAGGTACATAGCTCCCTGTTTCATTTGTTCCTGAATATCCTTCCATTATTGGAGAATTACCCTTTCTCCAAAAAGACTATGCATTTGTTTAGAGAGTCTGACAAAGTTGAGAAGTAACAAGCCGAGGGAAAAGTGTCGGGACACATGCACAAAGAAAATTTTGCACACGGATGCAGACAACGCCCGATGAGATATTTATCCCAAGTTACCGCTAACAGGGTAAAGCTTTAGGTAAAGCTAAAGGTGGTACTTCATCCGTAGTACTTACCTACCCTTCTAAAGCTCCAAAGGCCAACCGTTTGCTATTTTGGTGTGTAGTGTTTTGCAGAGCTAGAGGTAGGTAGGTATGCACCAGAAGTATTGGAGACCGTTCAATAATTATTCATATTCACCCAGAAAAGCGCAAGGCAGCTAAATGGTGGTTTCTGGATCATGAACCTCTCGATTAGGCACCTAGCTCTCCTTAAGGTTGCCGGAATTCTATTTTTTTCTTAAACACCTATTCAGATTCAGTACCCAAACTTTCTGCTCAAAACATTTGGATGAGCGGTGAATCGCGAATGAGAATTTTCCACCAAGAAAGGATTTCCCTGAGACCCAGTATACCGTACATTCGGAGCAACAAAAAAATCAACCCAAGGAACCCATCCAGATAGGTCTACAGTATTATACTGTCAATAATGAATTACTGGCTTGGATCAATCCAGTGGGGAGGGGAGTCAAAAAGTTTCGGACAGCTGCGTCAAATTCAGACTGGTTTCTCGGCATACAGCGCTACTACCTGATGCACCTAGGTTAGGCAGTGTTGGCCCAAGGGTAGGCCGGGCAAGAAGTTTCAGTTGACTGATTTTGAACCGAACTTTTCAATAAACCTCCGATTATAGTCATGCATAACATGAAACAACGCTGAGTGATGGTAGCTGATTCCTGGAACGCTGGATCTCAGTTTCCGAATCTCTGGAACGCTGAGTGGCTTGGTACAGTGGCGTCCGATTCCTGAGCAACCAACTTTGGGAATTCCGCTCCCCCCTTTCGTTTCCGCAACTTTTTTGTGCACCTTATTTGTGGTAAATTGTTAGTTCAGTTAATTTTTCATTAGAAAAGTGAACCGGGTTTCTACCTGGCTGAAATAATGACTAGATATGCAGAAGTTCTGAAAATAAAACTTTCAATACCTAAGCCACTGAAATGTGACCATGAACAATATGCCCAAATACCATGAGGTACCTGCTCAAATTAATTTTTACGTGATAATTATTAATATATTCTTCACAATAAATAACCAGTAGTTTCGCTTACCCGTGTCGGCGTCGAGTGTGGCACCAGAGACGACGGCGGCAACCGCGAACGCGGCAAGGAGGACCGACCCGACCGACATCTCGACGAGGACTCGATCAGTTGAAGCTGGGACTTGTGCCTGCTTGACTTGACGCAGGGGACTTGAGGAGGCCAACTTACAACTTGAACTTGAAAGGAGCGCCAAGCTCGCTAACGAGACTTAACTATCGAACACATCAATCGGTTGATTAATCGATTACTATCGAACCTCATTCATATCGAATAGCGCCGAGGTGAAATTTGAGGAGTGACTTGGGGAAATCTTCGGAAATCTGAGCCATTATTCATAAAGCTCCTAAATCTTTTAATTCATAAACTAGCCAAGCAGTTTTGCTCTAATCATTCATGTTTCACGCTTAGTAAAATTGAAAGTTCAACTTAAATTTTTTCTCAATTAATTGAAACGTATGTTATCGGTTAAAAAAATCGATTCTCAGGAAGTCATGCAAAATTTTTGGTCCCTTGTTCGCCTGAAAATTTGTCGTACGGTTGGTTTGTTGCATTGGTGGTGTGGTGCACTAATAAACCATAGCAATCGCCCTTGGGAAAAATCTACCACCACCTGAAATTTTCATGTTTTCGTTTCAAAGTGTGTAGAATCAGTTAAAAAATACTTTCCCCGCCGTAATCCTTGTTTCTCCCTAACTGCTAGAGGTCCGGACAGCGACGAATTGCTTCATCAAGCATTGCTCACCCTAGCTCTTTTTGGGCCAGAGTTGTCATTCTGTTCTCCATGGCTTCCGATTCCGCGAGAATTTAAAATATTCATTTCACCGTCAAAATTGCTCGAAATAAAAAATGCCTATTGCGTTTTGAATTTTTCCTCGATAGAATCTGTCGACATTGGTGGTTGGACATTGGAAAGTTCTGCTGGGAGTTGAGAAATTCCACGCTGTTCCGTCACCCGGGGCAGGAGATACAGATGGCCTTGCGAGGAACACTTATCGCTTATCGCCATATGCTTACATTGAGCACGCTGTGCACTTGGCCTATGATCCATTCTTGCTCGCAGTTCGCAGTCGTTTCGTTGTTATTATCATGTGCTTCGACTTTTCATCGCATTGCAAGAATTCTCGAATGTTCCATCGGAAATTCATTCTTTGACGAAAGATACGTTCGATGTGCACTTGTAAAACTAGTATTAGCTCGTCATTCTGAGTAGAATTCAATTTTAACGCGTAACTATTAGACTGAAAACTGCCTGACGTCATGGACTCTTGGGGTGAGTTTCTTACTGTACTCGAGTACTCTGTCGTACATATTATTAACTTTATGGTCGGACAAAATCGCACCAATCATCGGTTAATCATTAAACATTGACAATTTATGTTTTCAAGATTCGGAACCCACGGGAGGTACACGGTTGAAAGTACCGATCGAGAGCAAAAGCAAATGGGAAGGCGAAGATGCGGATGAAGATGTCGTGGTACGTAAAACGTTGCATTGTTTTGTTCCGATGTATTATATTGCTGAGTTCTTAGTCTACCGTGAAACACCTAAATGGTAGTCCCGCTGGTTTGCATGTAAGGTTACCTACCACTTCAGTTCGGACCATCATCATCACCATCATCGGACCATTCATCTCACGTTTTCATAGGCCAGAGAAACATCATACCGACGTGTTTCTATTGTACTTATACTTGTATTTTTACTTCTTGAATTTCTTGTTTTTTGCACAATGCCTTATAACATTGTATAAGGTGGAGCGTGTACAAAAACCATAGGTTAACTTAGGTGACCTCTAAAAATCCATTTTCATAGGTAAATTTTTCCCCATTTTTTTCATAGCTCTTCTAGGCAATCCTATAACCAGTCGTATCGTTATTTCAAGGTTTTTCAAATTGTTCTGGCTTCTTAGAGCAATATCAACTGTACTCCTCACCTACCCCATGCTAATTAGTGGAGGTGGCGTGGCGCAAGCGCAGAGTACGGTTATATTCCATATGTAGTTCAAGTTGTAATTTTGGGGTGAGATGAGAGAAAAAGCATGTTTTGTACATCATTTAGTTTTGAAAATTTTAAATCGACTGAGTTGAAAAATTGACTGAGTTACATTGTTTTGAAAAGTTCGACGCGTAGTTTTTGAAGGAGCCAAATTGATAATTTTCTAAACATGATTAGGAACTGTGCAATTTTCAGAATAAAATCAGCCAAATAACTACATTGTTTGGACCAGTGTCAGACGCAAAATGCTCGAGCATATGCTTCATACTTCTCTTGGGCATGCATTTCGAGGAAGTGCGCTTGACCTAATTTCATTCATTTTGGAGATAGCGCTGAGGTCTGCACAAACAAATGCTATTTCCCCCATGCCCTATTTCCTAAACCAGTGGTGCCTAGATAACACAATACTTCCTTATTTTGATACGTACATTTTTGACACAATTCGATTATATTTTGACTACTTTGGATTCTGTTTAGATCCAAAATGTCAAGAAAGTCACGAGGCAAATTTTAAAACTCGCCTAAATTCAAAATACGTCAAGTTATCGGATTATAATAAATATCCAGGTAAAACAAAGACTGTAATACCAACAACGCCCCAATCGATCCATTTTTGTGGCCAGTAAAAAATATAAGAGAAAACACTAACAACAAGTGAGGAAAACTGAAGTCCTTATCTGAGTTCGAATTACTTAATTTGAGACCTGATGACTACGGATACAAAAAACCTCCATCACATAGACATTAGTGATGAAAGCACACCATGAAACACATAATCTCACCCTTTATCAAAAGAGTTGAGCTCACTCTAGTGGCGTCTAGGAAGGCTAATAAACTTGCCTGAAACCCCATGAGGGTATCCAAATACGCATCATTTTCTAGTTTTAAAAGGCCACGTTTGCACTTAACCCGTTTTTGCACTTGCCCAGCTGGACCTTATGTGAAATTTAGTTATAGTGTCAGTCGGGTTCGGCAAACATTGTTAAGAAATTTCGGTTCATTATTCAATTATTGTTTTTAGCTCATTCTTCTTGCCCAATAAACTATTGTAGCAATATGTGTAAATTTGGAAGACGGTAATCGTGATTGATCTTAATCCCTTGATCAATATATCCCTTGATCATGATTGATGTTAATCCCTTCTGGGAGGGCGTGTCACTTTCCCAATTTCTCAATTTCATATAAAAAAATTTCGATTAGACCTTGTCCATGGGCCGATATTTCTACATTTTGATTTATCTTGACCAACAGGACAGCTGGGATCAAGACGATGAAGAGCAAGAAGAAGAAGAGGATGCGGGTACTAAGTCTCCGACGCCTAAAGAATCCGGACCTGGCAAGAAAAATTTGAAGAAATTAGGAGAAAAATTCGAAGAGAAAGAGGCAGGTTTTTTGGAAATGGAACAGTCAAATACGACACAGGAAAGAAATGAAGGTGACACGAACTAATAATGACTTTGTCTAAAAAACTTTTTTTACAGCGGAAGAAAAAGCAGCAGATGGCCGGTAAAACCCTCGAAGGCCCCCCTGTTGAAATGACGCCTGAAGAGAAGCTCGCAGAGAAGCTTCGTGTTCAACAATTGCAAGAAGAATCAGATTTGTCTTTGGCAAAAGAAGTTTTTGGTAATTTGCTATGATAATATATTATTTATCATTGTTCATTAATACTCAACTGGTTGTTTTGCCTTGAAGGATATCAATAGGTAGGTAGGTCTTTGGACCATAAAGCGGCCTGACCTTTTATTCATTTTTGAGCAGAATGATAATTGAAACATTCAAGCTGATCAATAATCGTGAAAGAGGCTATGATTAAACGGTCTGCATTTTTAGCCAAAAACTCTCAATATCTCAACCTAGGAGAGGAGTAAACAGGAAAATGAGTATACCGTTTACTCGTTCAAGCTTGTTTTCCCGTGATTGACAATGCAAAAATTGTTTAAAAACCATATTGAAAAAAGTGACGTTTTCCCTGTTTTCTTGTCAACCTCATTATTCCTGTATTGCTCCGAAGAAAAAAATAATTTATGGATGGCCCTTTTCTTAGGGGAAAATCCACAATCTTCCCAGCTGTGACCTCAAATTTGAGTTTACTATACTTCCATTTACTCTGTAACAATTGAAGTAAAAATGGTTTTCTAGCAGACTTTGATAAAATGAGGGATAGATTAAAACAAATTTTTTTGGAGATGACTTGTAGAACATTTTCCTTCCTTTTGACTATCCATTTGCCCTTCTAGTGTTTCTTGTTTCATTTTTTACTCCCGTACTTACGAAGTAAATAGGCAGTATTTTAATCGTACTAAAATAAAAAATCGGATCGGAGCTTTAGAAAACATGTTCCTGAACAAGTGTCTGTGTGTCCGTCTGTGGTCATTTACTAAAATGATCATAGCACCCTTAATTCTTTTTAATTCCTTTTTTCTACTACCTACCTGGTTCTACTGGAATTCAAATTACTCACAGTATTTTGACATGTTAGCACTATAGTGTTTTCTATTTCGTTTCCCCTGGGCACAAAAATGAACCGATTCGAGCGATCTTGGTCCTAAAATCCTTTTTCGACTTGCAGAATGAGTGGATACTCTTTTTACTTCCATATTTACAGAGTAAATGGAAGTATTGTGATCGTCCTAAAATCGAGAATCGGAACGGAGCTTCAGAAAAAACTTTTTCTTATACACATTTACTCAGAATCACTTCCCGAACAAGTGTCTGTGTGTCCGTGTGTCCGTCTGTCCGTGTGTCCGTCTGTGGTCATTTACAAAAATGGCCATAACTCCCTCATTTCTCAACCTTTTTTCAAATTTCTTGAACTGAAATGTTTGTCTCGCCAAGACCTAACACCCTATTTAATCGAAATTCGGATAACGCACAGTACTTCCAATATAATTGAGTTTTTAGTGTTTTCTATTTTATTTTTTTCCGGCCACAAAAATGGACCGATTTGAGCGTTCTTGGTCTCAAAATCTTCGTTTTACCTTGCAGAATATGTGGATATTTTTTTATACTCCAAAAATGTACCGAATTTTTTTTGGCGAATTTTAAAATTTGCAAAGCGAATTTTTTGACATTTTTGACCTAAACACCCTTAAAAGCAGTCAAAATATGATCAAATTGTGTCTCAATTTTACGTTTCAAAATATGGAAGTATTGTGTGTTATCTACGCACCACTGGTTTATCGTGGTAACTGGGTGTATTTTGATTTTAGGAGTTTTTTTTAATTCCCATTGTCTGTTTTTTGACATTTTTGATAATTGTAGCCTCTAAATCAGTCAAAATCAAATCAGTTTGGGTGAAGAATTTACGTATCAAAATATGGAAGTATTGTGTGTTATCTACGCACCACTAGTTGTACAATGAGGGTTCGACAGCGCTTCTTAGATAATAAAATAATAAAAAACGAATTGAGCCCTGGCCAAAGATTCCTGGTTTCCTTTACAATAATGCTTGTCGTTTATTCATTTTTAGATTTTCATGTGTTTTCGTATTTTGTAGGAGTACTTGGAAAGTCGGCTTTGGAATCAAAAGAAGACTTTGATTCCCTAAAAGATGAAGTTCTCAAATTGACTGCCGATGCTGTTAAAAACACCAATTTTGCTAACTTTACCGAAGAAATGGTTCATAGTTTGACTGTTCACTGTAAGTATGAATCAACGATTTCCGCTGGCCAAATATTAAGTGGGTTGCATTTAAAAATATGCTGTTTCTCAGAGTGGGAGGGAATTTGCAGGGGATTAGCGATACTGTATAAATTACAGTTAGGAGCCCAGAATTGTCCATACTTTACTTCCAAGTTAATGCTATTTCCTTTTTTATATCACCTCTTGCAGCCTTCATTTATTTTACAGCATACGTTTGTGAATGCTTACCTTGGATTCTTCTGTACTTATCATAATAATAGCGGAATAACTTGGCCATCGATATTCTTTCCCGAATTTTTGATGTCAGTAATCAATGTTCACTGATCAATAATCAGTCGATTTTAGCTGAATGGGAGTTTAACCATTTTTTGGTGAAGATAACTTGGTATTTAGTTTATCATTTATACTGAATTGAATTCTAGAGTGATTTAAATACCTTAAATTTGGAGTAAATACTACAGCGAAAATTCTCCCTCCCGTTACATTGTCCTGTAGTAATAAGGAGCTAATCATATCTCAGTCACTTCTGTGGATAAAAATGAACAGCTCCCATTTTATGCATTCCACTCATTGTTTGTTAACCTGAGATGGAACTTTCGAGTTTAGTTCTTTTTTTTATTATGCAACTAAATTATTGATTCTCATAGATACATTTCAGATATTTCAACCCTGAAATTAAATGTACATTGTGCCCAATAATGTTGTAGTCGATAAAGCTTTCTATTGGTTTCAACTCTATTCCAGTGACTTCATCTGACATAAAGAAACTTCACACTTGGCTCGGCAACCTCCACATTGAGAAGAGTAAATTGGAGAAGGGCGATAAAACCAAGAAATCAAAAGGAAAGGGAAAAGCCAAACTGAAATTGGAAGGCGATAATGTGAGTATGCAGTTTATTAAGATGACGCACAGTACTTCCATGAAGTCGTACTATCGATGTTTCCTTACTCGCCTAAAATCGAGGTATGCTGGATTACCGATATAAACGAAATACTTCAAGCAGAGACGTATTCTCCGAGCAAAGACCAATGTTTGAGAACCAAACTCTCAATATGGCCCATCAAACTCGGAAAACGCTCTGTCTTGGAAGTACTGTGATTAGTCACTACTCTGGTTAAACATGATGATGATTTTTGCCTGAACCAGCATTCCAATTTAAACCAGTGGTGGACCATTTCATTAAACCATAATTACCTTGCAGACTACTTGGATGTGTTTTATAATCGCATAACTGACGTATTTTTATTTTAGGCGAATTTTAAAAATTGCATAGGGAGTTTTTTGATAGTTTTGACCTAGACACCCTTGAAAGTAGTCAAAATACTATCAAATAGTGTCTAATATCAAAATCAAAATATCGAGTCAAAATATGGAAGTATTGTGTGTTATTTCCGCACCACTAATATCAAAATCAAAATATCAAGTCAAAATATGGAAGTATTGTGTGTTATTTCCGCACCACTGATTAAATCAGTGAATTAAATTTTCATTTGTATTTCTATTGTTTAGTTCTTCGTGCATCTTTTTTAGAGTTATTCGTTTTTCACTTTTTAGTTACGTTAGGAAACAAACCAGCTTCGCGTAGACAACGCACAATACTTCCATATTTTGATATGTACATTTTTGAACCAAAGCAATTTGATTTTGACTGACTAATCTGGTGGCTACAATGATCCAAAATGTCAAAAACCCCACTATGCAAATTTTAAAACCCTCCTAAAATCAAAATACATCTAGTTACTCGAATATAAGAAATATCTGAGTATACTGCCAGGTGAAGCAAAGATTTTAAGACCACAAATGCTAAAATCGGTTCATTTTCGTGGAGAAAAATAAAATAGAAAACAATAAAAATGCTAATATATCGGAAGTACTGTGAGTTATTCAAATTTCGATTAAACTGGGGATTCCTTTTTTTTTAAGCTGCTATCAGATTTTTGATTTTAGGACGAGTACAATATTTCTTTTCCTTCGTGAATATGGAAGTAAAAAGCAAAAAATACAATTATTGTAAATGCAAAATAATATTTTTCCCCAAAAAATCAACATTCTGAGGAAAAATGTCACAGTATGCAAACGTTCTCGATTTTTCCTTCTTCCCTAAAAGTTTTTTCTTTTTAATCGTGTTGCAGGACTACTTAGAATATTCTGACTACTCTAAAGACTTCGACGACTTCATCTAGCAGATGGGAACCGCCCCGAAGTATTACGCAGAGCGCACGTTCGATTGAAGCAACATACAGTCATCCAACGAATCTCACCAATGGTTTACGCAATTTCGAGACCTTTCCCCTCGAAATCATACATAAATTTTTTGCCATCATCGGAACAATTTTCTCGTACATTGCCGTTTGTTTATGAAATTCAGTGATAGTACAAGGCAATCACCAGCCCCAGGCCTCGAAGTTGATGTCCGGTCGGGTGACCTTCAAACGGTGTTTTTTCGATCGCAATGGATAATTTTTCAGAGATTCGAATAAGATAATGTTTTCGCATTATAAGGGTGTGCGAGAGTGACGTTGAAATAGGGTTCCATCGAAAAACTTCGGAAATGGGTTTTTCTAATATAATGATTATCATCAATCATGGTCTGGTTTTGGTGCTCTATGGAGAAGGTTGATATGGAGTGAAAAAAACCGTTCTATCCTTGAGCAGCTTAGTGGAAAATGCTGAACCATTCCGCCCTCTCACTTTCAAAAACTCAACGCCACTCCCACGCTTCCTTTACATTAATTTAGGCTGACTGAATGAGGTTATGTCAGTTTGGCGGAGTATATACATATGTTTATATGTGCACAGTGTGTTTATATGTTTGTATACGACTTTGATGCGTATGTGGCAGTCGAATTTGTCATGATGTTGAGGTGCCAACAGCATGGCTCCTTTCAGTCGTACACGTTTCACAGTTGAACTTGTGGCTAAACAGCATCCCATTATTTATTCTGGGCCTGAATCATTCGATGCGTCACCGGACTTTTCATCATCGTTTTCAGTCTTGCTCTTCTCTCAAAATCAGTTTTTCTGCTTCGAAAGTAGAACCCATAGAAACTGAATTAAACGTATTTCTTGCAGTGTAAATTTCGATCAGCCGATGGTGTTGATTTCAGTTCGTTCTTCTTGGACCTGTTAAATTAGAGATTTATTTGAAAAAAAATGCGGTCGAATTTTTGTGAATGATTTATTTGCTGTTTTTAACGGGCTGTGTACCGATTTCGACTTGGGAGTCTAAGCGCATTGTTAAGCAGTCTGAAATGTGACCAACACCTCTAGAAAATGATCGCACGTCAAGGCCGTTATTAAATGTTGTGTATTACCTCAATAGACTCACAGAAAAACGCAAGTGATCGAGCCTATAGCGGTTTTTCAAGATATGAATTTTCCTACTCATGTTCCTCAGATATCGCTCGTTCGATCAAATTTCAAAAATGTAGGTAGTTGATTCGTTAAATTAAACAATTATTATTACAGAGGTTTTTGGAAACGTGTACTTCTTGCCACTTTGTTGCACAAATTTAGTAGTTTTTACAAAGTGGTCAACTGGCAAATCCGGAGAATGCTTGTGAAATTCAGAAACTTGAGCAACAAAAATGAATTTTTTTCAAAAGTCTGAGTTATTTGTTTTCTGTTGTGACAACGTTCATGGCTACAATTTTTTTCCAAAGTTGTGTACAAACTTGTAACTTCGTCAAGAACTTTTTCCTCCTAATTTGTACACGAATTGTGCAAATTTCGTTGGTGCTGGTATGCAAGTACATAACCAATGCACATAAAATCAAATCCAAACTTTTTGTTGACTGTTGAACAAGTGGAGTTTCTATCATTTCCTGATTTGCCAAGTTACTAGTTTGTATTAACTACTAACTTTGTACTGATAAAGTAGCCAGAAGTACGAAGTTTCCAAAAAGAACTCCCTACTGTATGCTGCAAGGAGATTATTACAGCACTATTGAAAAAATTATTAATTTCGTTCTTTTTATCTAAAAGCATCTACATTTCAAAAATCTCAAAGCAAAATAGCAGTTACTGTTTAAAGTAAACGTTAAAATTCAAATCTTTGAACAACTGAAGTGGTTGAGCTTTTTAATGGCCAGTCTCGTCTCAGACAGGATGACGTTTTTCTGTGAAATGAATAGTTTTCTATTAAATAATGGAAAATTGTCGAGTGGATTTCTTCTTGTTTATGGCACAAAAAGTTGAGAGCTCTCAAAGTTCGAATCGAGTTTTGTAATTTAATTTCCATCGAGGTGGAAATTAAATTACAAAACAAATACGAAATTCCACTCTAACCGATTTTCTGTGCCGGGTTTTCCTAGTTGATTTTCTTCTCAATTAATTGTACCTCGGGAATAGTACACCTAAATGTGCGCGAACATCATGACGTTCAGTAGATCAAAAACGTGGTCAAACAAGCCTATGAAAAAATTCCTCCAGATTTTTCTTTTCAATCGAAAGGCCTGTTTTGGCAAAGTTGACTTGCCTTGTAGATATTTCAATGAATTTCATTTCCCCCATACCAAGTTGGAAAAATTCCCGCCTGTTCAGCCATAACAATAACATCCCCCAAATTCCTCCCTGCCCCGTAAATGGATACCACTTTTGCTGCGCTTGAGCATAATAGATTATCGCTATCTTCGGCCAAGAATCGTCTTGTATTTTATTTTCTGGTGGTGGACGTTTTTTCCTATTCTCTTGAAGCCATGAACAACCTAACGTGCATAAGATTTTTGAACATTGTGTAAGTATGATATTCATTGATTCGAGGTGTGTCGCACCGCAACTATCTTATGATAACTGTTATGCTGTTAATAATATTATGTTTTCTAGTATCATTTATCTTTTATTTATTTACTCCCACCAGCAAACTTTACTCGTACCAACAATTGGAGTTTTTAAAAACACTGAAAGTTTTTTACCATTGAGTTTAAAACAAACTATTTACTTATATTTCCTTTGAGTTTGACTTGGTTATGAGATTTAAATAGCTGGAACATAAATCGTAATTTTCGATCCTCGCAATTGACTGTCCCTAGAATCAGCTAAAAGTGGAAACAACAGAAATTAATTCAAAAAACGTCACTTTTTCCTTCAACATTCAAAACGAAGAAAAATGCGTGCTAGGCCCACACGCAAACATGAAAAATTTTGGCAAAGCAAACACTACTCGAGCTAAGGTAAGGTAGAATGTTGGTTGAAAGTTTCTGGTTGAGACGCTTGAGAATTTGTCACCCTCTCGCAAATCAACTGTCCTGGACGCACAAAAAAAAATACAATAACGATTAAGCTGTAAAAAACATTGAAAGGACAATAAGCTTTTTTTGCTGATTCAGGTCCAACGTTTTTTGAAGTTTAAAAAATGAAGCATTAGAGCAAAATCCAAATACGTGGGTTTAAAAATAGCGAAGGACGTCACCCATGTGCAAATTACTCAAAGGTAATACTGGCCGAATCCAGACTATTTTCACCAGAAGAATAATATAATTTATGATATTTTTGCAGAAAGGCATTGAATCAAAGTTATCAAATAACAAGGCACTAGGGGTTTAGAACGATTTCCGCTGCTGGGTATGTCAACCACGATGACTCACATTCGCTATTTTTGAGAGTACCTAATTGAAAAAATCTACGCTATGGACATCATGAATGTGACTGACTTCGAGCTTATAAATGTGAGTTTCAAGACTCGCCAGCTGAAATTCTGGTATTGAGGGTAGATGAGAAAGGAATAAACAGGACCGCCACGCTTGAGTATTTTCGGAAATTTTCGTAGGTGATCGCCAACAAATTAGAAGCCTTATGAATGCCAAGCGCAATAACAGGATAGGAAAATGTGTAGGTTTGTGAACGGACGTGCTGCTCAAATGCTGAATGGCAATAATTAGAAACTAATTGATATTGATATCTCCAAGTGAAATTCATCGATAATATCATGGATAAAATATAATTTATTTGCAGTAAAAATTCAATTGTTTAACAATTCTCAGTGAAATAACAGGCCTTAAATTACAAGAAATACAAATTGCGTAAGAAATAAACAAAAAGAAGATGTGGATAATTATGCGGATGCCAGTTCCCCCTCTCCCTGGACGGCACCAAACCCAACCCACCAATGGCCGAGTCAGGTGCTCACCAACGGGACCAGCTTAGCAACTCTGCCAGTTCCGTTGGGCACTTAGGCAAGCAGTGTCTTAACTAAATCTCTAAGCAAGGCACTGGGAAGAAGTTATGCCAAGGGGGGCTGCCCCTGAAACCCAGTTGAGCACAAACATCCTATCAGACAATAAATTACATGCGCAATGATGTCTTCGTAAAACAATAATGCCAAAAAACCTGTCAAAAATATCCTGAAGTTTTTTGCCACACTGTTTTGAAAACTTTGTCAGTTTAATGATGTCCTCTTTTTTCGGAGTAGGCCAATTTTGTGCGCTTCGCATCACTCTCTCTTATTCCGACCAGTAGGTTGAAAATTCCCACACGAAAGTTGGGTCACAGGTCTTCAAGAACCCGTAGACGGTTGTTTAAGGGCCCTGGATTTAATGTAACGGGGTTAGATTGGGCGATCGATCCAAATCGCCTCCAATGCTTAAAAAAGATTCAACAGCAAACACGCTTTTCTCATTACTCCACCACATAATACAATTGACCACCACAATTGACTTGCTAGGTGACGTAACTTTAAGACCTCCTCCTTTCGATTGAAACCATGCGCAGTTCTCTAGGTTACCGCTGGCAGGGGGAACGCTCATATGAAATAAGGAAATTATCTAGTTCCACCCTTAAACCCTGGGAAACCTTAACAACAACGAACAACAACAAAAAAGGTGGAACAAAAAATAGAAAAGCAAAAGTAAAAAACAACAACAAATTACTAATTATGGTAAGACAGAAACAAAAAAATGGAACAATAATAATGAATGAACCCAAGAAAAAAGGCTAAGAACAAATTCAAGAAAAAAGAGAACAACAAACAAGAACCACTGAGTTGAGCATTAGTGTGCTGGGTTGAGGCTGTCAATCTCTTGCAAAATTCGAAAATTTAAACCCACTCTCTAATGGTATGACCAAATTTACTATTCAGTATTGATTTCATGGTTTGAGGGCAAAACACGTTAGGCACTGATCCAAGAAGGAGGAAAAGTTTCGCCTCAAGAGGGATTTACCCTAAACTGCGAGACAGGCAAAATACAGATAGGTACAAATGGCGAAATCAATTCGCGTTTGAAAGGAAATGCGTTGAAATTTGTTCCCGATATATCGACAATGAACCTGCAAAACCTCGTATGTTCAAAATTTTAGAGAAGGTGAAAATATTTCCAATTGCTGGCTACTCAAATGGAGATGACCATGGGGACTTGGATAGTGAAAGAGCTCCAAAAAAGCAGCTTGAGTCCATTATCTTGATTCGGGGAGATGCGCAAGGAGTTGTTTTACCAGTAGAACTCAAAACATCATTTTCACAAAAACCCAACTTACAAGGTTATGCAGGTTAACTGCGGATATACAACAATAATTTGAAGGCACAGAACAGAATCGATCCAGATTCTGAGGGCAATTTTATAACCAGTCCCTGGAATGCATGACGCGGTGAAACAATGGTGAAAAGTTCCACAATTCCTCGATTACTCCAGCTCCAACAGCTTATGGTGAACTTCAAGTAGAGACTGTAAAAAATCAGGAATAATTTGTCTTGGAATTATTGGAATGAGAATATTATCAAACTTGGAAATATTGAAAATTCTATGAATGTGAACAGAATTCATAGAGTAAAAACAACGCCTAATAAGAATCAGAAATATTGATTAACAAAAAAAAAAAGAAAATATGTAACTGTACCTTGAAATATTTGACAGTTTTGACTTTTAGCTCCAGAGTAGCGTCCGCATCACACACAATGTAAGCTGCAGCATGTTCCTGAAGCATGGACACTGTCCACATGTGATTGATGCCACATTCGATAGCTTGATGGAGTGCGAATGCTTTTGCACTACCCGTAACAAGGATCATCACCTAGGAGTAGAATAAAGTTAGGAAGGGGTTTCAGGGAACTAGTCACAGAAGTTCCTTTGCACAGGAGCCGCTTGATGCCGCAAATAAATTTTGCACATTTTGTTGGTCGATTTAAAAAAAAAAACATGTTATTCCCATGAAACCCGCATGGTACGGAGACGATCACAGCAGCCAAGGTACCACCAATCGCATCCTCAGTTTTCAGGATCCCAATTTCAAAACAAGTTTTTTAGAGAGAGGTTCATGAGAATTGTGGTTGCGATTGACAACACCTTGGTTGCTGTCATCGTCTCAAAACCATGCGGTTTGTATGGGAATGACATGTTTGAAATTGACCAATAAATGTGCGAAATTTTATTTGACCCATCGAACGGCTCCTGTGCAAATGTAATTCTGTGAATCCCCCCCCCCCAGAGTCCAGCCCATAGAGTTGGAATAAGTGATATATCAGCCCTCAATGCAAGCTCTCAGATAAAATGAGTATTTTCGAGCAGACGATGGTTTTAGTGATCTATTACCTCTTTGGCATCCATGATTGTACCCACTCCAACAGTTAACGCTTCCTTGGGAACTTGAGAAGCGTCGTTATTGAAGAAGCGGGCGTTTGCCTGTATTGTGTCATATGCCAACGATTTGACTCGAGTCCGTGACCTCAATGAAGATCCGGGCTCGTTGAACGCCATATGACCATCTGGCCCTATACCTGTTTAGATAACGCAAGATACTTAAGCAAGATTTAATACAGGGTTTTTAGAAATCGATGGTGCAAAAACTAATGGCTTAACTCGTCAGAAAATGGGGTTGAACGCCACTATCCACTTCTTTCTATCTCTTAAAATAATTAATAAATGAAACAATGATAAATAAAATTATACTAAATTAAATAAATAAAAGTAAATGACCAACCAACCAAACCTCAAGATTTCCGGTCAATTGTACTGTTTGTTGTCGAGAATCAGAAAACTGTTAAAAGTCAGTACTTACATAAGTAAATTTTACTTCAGACCAACCACTGAGTCATAAAAAAAATATATTGTTAAGGCGGCGTGGGATCGACAGTGAGTTAACTATGGCTTTAAAAAAAAATGACTTTTTTTGAGAAATGACAAAAAATTGAGAGGTTTTGGCATCAAATTGTTTGTATATGCTCTCAAGGTGATGAATTTGGAGGGAACAAGCATAGAATAATCAAGCTTTTGAAATAATAAGATAATTTTCATCATTTAGGGCAGGTTTATCAATTCATTTAAAGCTAGATATATCCAAGGACGCTTGCAATAGCTAATTTCCGAGAAATTTTTCTAACATCAACGCCGGGTTCAACCCCTTCATTCTGCAGCGATATACTCAAAACCAAAATCAATCGAGCAATGGTCTCACCACCAACAAAGAGATGAATTCCACCAGCGTCCAAGATGTTTTGCTCGAACTTTCTGCATTCTTCTTCAAGATCAGGAGCACAGCCGTCGAGAATGTGAGTGTTCAGCGGATCGATGTCGATACCCTTGAAGAAGTTTTCGTACATGTAATGATGATAACTTTCAGGGTGATCGAATGGCAGGCCTGCAAACGCGTTAAAAAGGATAAAATTTGCATCGTTGGATCTCAAACTGGATATCAAGCAAGTGCAATTACTCAAAGGAGTAGAAATAATGGCGAAATAGAATAAGTGCAGGCAATATTTCGGATAAGACTGTCCTACCCTTCTCACTGTTTGATTTACCATAGAACGGAATTCATTCAAAATAAATCCAAGTTGAAAATATTTAGATGAGGCGTCCATTATGTGTGTTCTAAATTTATATGAAAACCAAGCTTTAAAACATATTTGGAAAAGAAATCTGAATTTTTGTGGATGGTGGCCATTGGCCTTTAAGGCTTACCTACGTACTCGTCCATGTTGAATGTCTTGACGTACTTGAATGAAACTTTTCCTGCTTTGTGATATCTGATGAGAGCTTCATACATTTTCAGTGGCGTTCCACCTGTATAATCAAAGTAAAATTAAAAGTTGTCAGGTTCAGGTTTTCTCCCCTTTTTCATTTTCTGTTTCCATGAAATATGCAGGATTGGCTGTGACCCAAAAAATTTTATTTCATCACCGTCAGCATCAAGGCTCAAATCGTTAGAATCTTATTTTGTTTTTATAGTAAACCTGCCCTGCGATAGCCAAGCCATTTAGTCGTAGGTTGGTACCAGGTATAGTAGTAGCAACATGAAAATTTATATTTAGTAAAATGAATAACGTCCATGATACTTAAATGAAATCATCAAGTCGTAGGTTGGTACCAGGTATAGTAGTAGCAACATGAAAATTTATATTTAGTAAAATGAATAACGTCCATGATACTTAAATGAAATCATCAAGTTCGAATTTATTTTTCATCTTTTGGGAACCATCATGCAAAGTAGGTACCTAGGTAGGGAGGTCATATATACTCTTTTGGTATATTCTGTTTAATTTTTAACTGGCCAAATCGGATTCAGTTTATAGTTTTTGATTTTAGTCTTGGCTTGCAGAATATGAAGGTTTTTTTCATCCAAGTTTTCCATTCAGGTTACTGGGACGTAGGTCCTTCAATTTTAGTGGGGTTTTGAACATTTGCACTTTTTTTGTGCAAATGTATCCTAGTAGCTCTTGGGCTATGATAAATTTTGCTCACAATATTTTTAGATGTTTTTCCCCATTGTGAACTATTATTGAGAAAACTGAGATAACAGATGATGGCAGTAAAGTGTAAAAATAGATTACAATGCCGATTTAAACCAATTAAATGTACCAGTCGGAAGGCCGAGGACGAAATACTTCGACGGATTGGGCTTGAATGAATTGATTTTCTTGATTATAAGGCGCGCCGCCCAATCGCCAACTTGTTCAGCATCATCTAGGATCACCAACCGCATCTGTAGGAAAGGAGATAGAAAAATTAAATAATGGGGGAAGGATATTTGAAAAACAAAAAGAAACACAGGTACCTAGTCAATAAGACATCAAAATGATCTCATGCGAAGAAACTTTTCATGTCAAGTATCCTACGATTATAGGTAGTGCGAACATGACAACATACATTAACAAACTGTCTAGTGTCGAATTGACAATGAAACAAAAACTCAAAATCGAAGTCAAACTCAAAATAAAACAGAAACTCAAACTCATAGTCAAACTCGAAGTCAAACTCACAATGAAACGAAGACTCAAACTCATTATCAATCCAAAGTCAAATTCACAATGAAGAAGAAAGTCAAACCCACAATGAAACAGAAACTCAAACTCATAGTAAAACTCGAAGTCAAACTCACTATGAAACAGAAACTCAAACTCACAACAAAACTCGAAATCAAACCCACAAAGAAACAGAAACTCAAACTCTTAGTAATACTCGAAGTCAAACTCATAATGAAACCATAACTCAAACTCACAACAAAACTCGAAGTAAAACTCATAATCGAACTTGAAGTATAACTAACAATGAAACAGAAACTCAAACTCATAATCAAACTCGAAGTCAAACTCTCAATGAAACAGAAACACAAACTCATAATCAAACCCACAATAAACAGAAACTCAAACTCATAGTCAAACTCGAAGTCGAACTCACAATGAAACATAAACTCAAACTTTTAGTCAAACTCATAATGAAACCATAACTCAAACTCACAACAAAACTCGAAGTAAAACTCATAATCGAACTCGAAGTATAACTCACAATGAAACAGAAACTGAAACTCATAATCATTTGCTCGAAGTCAAACTCATAATCAAACTCGAAGTCAAACTCACAATAGAACTCATAGTCAAACTCACAATGAAACAGAAACTCAAACTCATAATCGAACTCGAGGTCAAACTCACAATGAAACAGAAACTCAAACTCATAATCAATCAAAAAGTCAAACTCACAATGAAACAGAAGTTCGAACAGATAGTCAAACTCACAATGAAACAGAAACTCAAACTCCTACTAAAACTCGAAGTCAAACTCACTATGAAACAGAAATTCCAACTCACAACCAAAATCGAAGTCAAACTCACAATGAAACATAAACTCAAACTCACAACAAAACTCGAAGTCAAACTCACAAAGAAACAGAAACTCAAACATTTAGTCAAACTCATAATGAAACCATAACTCAAACTCACAACAAAACTCGAAGTCAAACTCACAATGAAACAAAAACTCAAACTCATAATCAATCCAAAGTCAAATTCACAATGAAAAAGAAACTCAAACTCGAAGTCAAACCCACAATGAAACAGAAACTCAAACTCCTACTAAAACTCGAAGTCAAACACACTATGAAAAAGAAATTCCAACTCACAACCAAAATCGAAGTCAAACTCACAATGAAACAGAAGTTCAAACTTATAATTGAACTCGGAATCAAACTCTCAATGCTTCAATAATTCGACTTCAAGTTTGACAATGAGTTTGAGTTTCTGTTTCATTGTGACTTCGAGTTTGACTTTGAGTATGATTATGAGTTTGAGTTTCTGTTTCTTTGAGAACTTGGCTTCGAGTTCTATTGTGAGTTTGACTTCGAGTTTTGTTGTGAGTTTGAGTTTTGGTTTCATTGTGAGTTTTACTTCGAATTCGATCATGAGTTTGACTTCGAGTATGATTATGAGTTTGAGTTTCTGTTTCATTGAGAGTTTGACTTCGAGTTCGATTATGAGTTTTACTTCGAGTTTTGTTGTGAGTTTGAGTTATGGTTTCATTATGAGTTTGACTAAAAGTTTGAGTTTCTGTTCCTTTGTGAGTTTGACTTCGAGTTTTGTTGTGAGTTTGAGTTTTGGTTTCATTGTGAGTTTGACTTCGAATTCGATCATGAGTTTGACTTCGAGTATGATTATGAGTTTGAGTTTCTGTTTCATTGTGAGTTTGACTTCGAGTTTATTTTCTGTTTCATTGTGAGTTTGACTATGAGTTCGATCATGAGTTTGACTTCGAGTATGATTATGAGTTTGAGTTTCTGTTTCATTGAGAGTTTGACTTCGAGTTTTGTTGTGAGTTAAAGTTATGGTTTCATTATGAGTTTGACTAAAAGTTTGAGTTTCTGTTTCTTTGTGAGTTTGACTTCGTGTTTTGTTGTGAGTTTGAGTTTTGGTTTCATTGTGAGTTTGACTTCGAATTCGATCATGAGTTTGACTTCGAGTATGATTATGAGTTTGAGTTTCTGTTTCATTGTGAGTTTGACTTCGAGTTTATTTTCTGTTTCATTGTGAGTTTGACTATGAGTTCGATCATGAGTTTGACTTCGAGTATGATTATGAGTTTGAGTTTCTGTTTCATTGAGAGTTTTACTTCGAGTTTTGTTGTCAGTTAAAGTTATGGTTTCATTATGAGTTTGACTAAAAGTTTGAGTTTCTGTTTCTTTGTGAGTTTGACTTCGTGTTTTGTTGTGAGTTTGAGTTTTGGTTTCATTGTGAGTTTGACTTCGAATTCGATCATGAGTTTGACTTCGAGTATGATTATGAGTTTGAGTTTCTGTTTCATTGTGAGTTTGACTTCGAGTTTTGTTGTCAGTTAAAGTTATGGTTTCATTATGAGTTTGACTAAAAGTTTGAGTTTCTGTTTCTTTGTGAGTTTGACTTCGTGTTTGGTTGTGAGTTTGAGTTTCTGTTTCATTGAGAGTTTGACTTCGAGTTTTGTTGTGAGTTTGAGTTATGGTTTCATTATGAGTTTGACTTCGAGTATTACTAAGAGTTTGAGTTTCGGTTTCTTTGTGGGTTTGATTTCGAGTTTGGTTGTGAGTTTGAGTTCATGTTTCTTTGTGAGTTTGACTTCGTGTTTTGTTGTGAGTTTGAGTTTTGGTTTCATTGTGAGTTTGACTTCGAATTCGATCATGAGTTTGACTTCGAGTATGATTATGAGTTTGAGTTTCTGTTTCATTGTGAGTTTGACTTCGAGTTTATTTTCTGTTTCATTGTGAGTTTGACTATGAGTTCGATCATGAGTTTGACTTCGAGTATGATTATGAGTTTGAGTTTCTGTTTCATTGAGAGTTTTACTTCGAGTTTTGTTGTGAGTTAAAGTTATGGTTTCATTATGAGTTTGACTAAAAGTTTGAGTTTCTGTTTCTTTGTGAGTTTGACTTCGTGTTTGGTTGTGAGTTTGAGTTTTGGTTTCATTGTGAGTTTGACTTCGAGTTTATTTTCTGTTTCATTGTGAGTTTGACTTCGAATTCGATCATGAGTTTGACTTCGAGTATGATTATGAGTTTGAGTTTCTGTTTCATTGTGAGTTTGACTTCGAGTTTATTTTCTGTTTCATTGTGAGTTTGACTATGAGTTCGATCATGAGTTTGACTTCGAGTATGATTATGAGTTTGAGTTTCTGTTTCATTGTGAGTTTGACTTTGAGTTTTGTTGTGAGTTAAAGTTATGGTTTCATTATGAGTTTGACTAAAAGTTTGAGTTTCTGTTTCTTTGTGAGTTTGACTTCGTGTTTGGTTGTGAGTTTGAGTTTTGGTTTCATTGTGAGTTTGACTTCGAGCTCGACTATGAGCCTGAGTTTCCGTTTCATTGTGTGTTTGACTTTGAGTTCGATAATGAGTTTGAGTTCCTGTTTCTCTTTGAGTTTGACTCCGTGATTGATTATGAGTTTGAGTTTTTGTTTCATTGTGAGTTTGACCTCGAGTTCGATAATGAGTTTGAGTTTCTGTTTCATTGTGAGTTTGACTTCGAGTTTTGTGGTGAGTTTGAGTTTTGGTTTCATTGAGAGTTTGACTTCGATTTTTGTTGTGAGTTGGAATTTCTGTTTCATTGTGAGTTTGATTTTGAGTTTTGGATTGAGTTTGAGTTTCTGTTTCATTGTGAGTTATACTTCGAGTTCGATTATGAGTTTTACTTCGAGTTTTGTTGTGAGTTTGAGTTATGGTTTCATTATGAGTTTGACTAAAAGTTTGAGTTTCTGTTTCTTTGTGAGTTTGACTTCGAGTCTTGTGGTGAGTTTGAGTTTTGGTTTCATTGAGAGTTTGACTTCGATTTTTGTTGTGAGTTGGAATTTCTGTTTCATTGTGAGTTTGATTTTGAGTTTTGTTGTGAGTTTGAGTTTCTGTTTCATAGTGAGTTCGACTTTCTGTTTCATAGTGAGTTTGACTATGAGTTTTTGTTCCTGTTTCATTGTGAGTGTGTAGGTAGTATTGATGAAATTTGTGTTTTGTGATTCCATTTAAATTTTTTTTTTTTTGTATAGAAAGTTCGACTCCTGTAAAACGATATACCTACTAACTTCAATTATTTGAGCTTTATTTCCACTGATACCCAGAGAAATAATGAACCCATGTTCCTAATCTACTTAGCAGCTTTTTTTTGGTTTTACGCTTCAAATTTTTAATAGGTAATTAAAGTAATGAATAATTAACTAATAAATAATTTTTTAATCGTTGTCTGACAGCTTGTTTTTCATTTTCCAACGTAAAATTTGTTTCCCTAAATTTCCGAAAAATAATTTTTTAAATCGTTGTTTGAGAGAGGTTTTCTATTAAATAGAGTAAATCTTAGTAAATTTTACTAACGTAACTAAAAAATTGTCACATTTTTGGCCAATACTAAATCTCATTTTTTTTCAACTGGATAAACCGTATGACTGACTTTCTCTGCATTTAAGCTGAAAAATTTTTCAAGTCGGATCATGATTGGCTGCGTGAGAGCGGAACAAAATTTGTTCCGTATATTTAAAATTTGTTCCGTATATAATATACCTATATTCCGGTATATTTGATGTAACGCAAAGCCTTTCAAGTCTATTTGAATCACCCCATCCTTTTTGAAGTCGGTTAACAATTAATTACTGTTTTTTAATTCAAGTACGAGGTATATTTATGTAGTTTCCCACCGACTTCGTGGATGGATTTTTGTTAGATAGGTACCTACCTAGGTTAGGTAAACTGCCTATTTAAATGCCAATTTCCAGCGAAATTTTCACCTAGTGAAAATTCAATTGACAATCACCAACAGTCGTTTGAATTAGAGTATGAGTTAATTATCATTATCACCAGTACAGGCACCAACCTTTTGTGAAGAAATCGGCCAAGTTCTGGAGTACCTACTTTTTGGCTACCTTAGGACTACCTAAGCGTTTTACTTATCACAATTTACTAAGAGGAATGGGATTCGCCGGGTGATGTTTCACTGTTCAGTGTTACTCGGTGATATCTGTGACATCAAGAAGCAACAGTTAGAGTAGTAAGAAGTTACATAAGTGGAAAGCTCGTTCTGTTTGTTCTACTGTCGTCGTCTGTGTCGCATACATCCCAATCTGATCAGTGTCCTACTCCTGTCCCTATCATTGTTGGCTGTTTGGATTTCGCCGGCCGCCGGCCGAGGGGTCATGTCAACGACCGCTCGACCGCAGAAAAGTCAAATACGTGTGTAAACTGTTGTTGTTGTTGTTTCCGAGTTTCGAGGCTCCTATGCCGGACATAATATAATTGCAACATAATATAACATTATAATGCAACCTAAAAATAATGCTACTGGAAACCTTGAACATTAAAAATGAAGGAAATGATCTGAAAAATGTTCGACAAAAAGTAAAATCGACTCCAAAAAGAGGCTAGAAAAACTGAAAAGTAAAAAAAAATGCAAATGGGAAAAAGAGACAGCTATTTTTGAAATGATTCTGACTGCGTTCTGTCCCCTACTTGAACGTCAAACTTTGACGTTGGTGCCTTCACTGATTTTAGTGGATCAAAAATACAAAATGAGGGCACTGACTCCAAATTGGATGTTCAAGTGAGGAGTTGTCCTTGGTACTGAGCTAGAAAGGGTACGATAGGTAAAGTTTCCTTATCATTTCAAAAATAGCTGTAAACAAAATGAACCGATTTGAGCGTTCTTGGTCTGAAAATCTTAGTTTTACTTTGCAGAATATGTGGATATTTTTATATTCCGATAACATGGCGTATTTTTATTTTGGGCGAATTTTAAAGTTTGCATGGTGAGTTTTTTTATATTTTTGACCCAACACCCTTAAAAGCAGTCAAAATATGATCAATTTGTGTCACAATTGTACGTTTCAAAATGTGGGAGTATTGTGTGTTACATACGCACCCCTGGTTATCTTTTGTTAACATTTTTGAAAATTTAGTTCTGATACCTAGTTCACGTGTTTCCTCAATCATAGTTCGAGGGTGACACATTTTACTGGTCTAATGGCAAATTTTCCACAAAGCTTCCAAGTCCGATTTAGTCTTGGCATTATGAAAATCATGCAGTACCAACTTTTATTTGCTTGTAAAAGTAGGTACTCTCTCTCTTGGTGCAAGTCGTGGGAATGGCACATCATCTCCCCATCCCAAGTGAGCCTCCCATCTAGTGGCTGACGCTTCAACTACAGGATCCCTCGTTATGGATATAGCGCCCGAAAAAGGGGAGCAAACTTTGGTGCGAAAAAGAGCTACCACCCCCGATATTCCAGGACCAAATTTCGGAATTTTCAGACCAAAATAGCGGCATCACAGGTTAACCTGCTGTTGAACGGAACAATCTTTTTGAAGATAACATTAAGTGTCGTTCTTTACGGTGCTAACTCGTGATGGCTTAGTTTTGTGCGAAATGCCACCACCAATTCTAAGATGGCCCCTTTTGGCGTCGGCCTAGCGGTGTTCCGTCAAGTTATGGAAAGTAAGGTCTTGGAGAGTGAAAGTATAGGTAAATTAGAGATGTTTCGTTCAAAAAACTCAAAAACGCATTTTTCAGTGTTAGACCACTCTTGCACTGGATAATATCCATATTATGTCGTATGGCAGATTTCACCGACCTCGGACCAGAGCTACTCCGGACGTTGTTATAATAGTAATATTATACAACGTTGTTATAATACATTATACCATATTTATATGTTATTATAATAATATTGTTTTATTATAATATAATATCTATAATAATAAAAGCAAGAGTTTGTTTGACCGAGCTCTCCAGCCAAATCTATCACACGCAGAGACCTGGAATTTTTTACACGGAAGCGCAAAGGAATCCCAAAAGGAAGCCCGATTTTCAATTTTTGAAAAAAAAAATTTTTTTTAATTTTACAAAATTGAAAAAAGTGAATTTTAAAAAAGTGAGTTTTTAAGTTTTAAAAAAGTGAAAAAAGTGAATTAAGTGAAAAAAGTGACAACACGGGGAGGTAAGAGTGAGAGATTCCTGCGCTATTCACTTATCTGCATTTTCTAATTTTTTTGCACGGGCAACGCTGGGCGGGTACAGCTAGTTATATTATAATGATATGTTATATTATAACATAATATTATTTTAAAATATAATGATAATATAACATTTATGTTATTATTTAACATACTATTTATTTAACATATTATGTTATATTGTAGTATATACGCTATAATATAACGTAATATGTTATAATATTTTATGAAGGATACCTATGTGATAATATGTTATAATATTTTATTAATAACACCTGTTATAATATTAATAATAATTCATTATATAATATAATGAAATAATATTATGCTTGAACGAAGTTACCAAGAACACGTCGGGGGGGGGGGGTGAACTAGGGGTTTTCAAGTAGGTTGATCGTTTCACAAAACGTTACGAGTAACTTCGACTTGAGAAAGTACGCAAACTAGAAATGAGGAATGGGGAACATACATGAAAAACGAAATCCATTTTTTCCGCCAGAATGATGCTGTTTAGGATGCGAAAATGATATAGTGATGGTCTACAACGAAAAAAACAACATTTTTCCTGGTGAAAAACGCTAATGAAAAGTGCCCTTTTGAATGTGGCGGTTAACCGTATGACGTCACTGTGCGGACGTGACTGCACGTAGTTTCTTAACGTAACGGCAAAAAATCCGTTATCGCCGCCCTATCACACACATGAACTCGGATGAGGTTGCACTGGTGTTCACGGGAAGATGACATCACACTGTGTAACCATGCGGCTGGTCATTTTCCCGCTCGACTTCAAATCTGCGATTTTCACTAAGCCTCCCTCCTCTTTTAATTACCTCTTTTCCGAACCGTCATCCACCATAACACCATTTTCGAAGCCTAACAAGGAATATTATGTCGAAAAAACAGTTTTTTTTTTTTTCATGCATGTTCCTCATTGTCGTGTTTCAAATCCACCAAGTCAAGTTCCACTGGGGGAAAATTGATTGCGGCCATACAACGTCATCAGGAGTCAACATTGAAGGCGGCAGTTTTAACAAATCAAGTTTTCCTTTCAAGTTGAAGTGGGATAGGATCAAAGAAAACCGAGAGGAGCGATAAAATAAAAGAAGGGAGCACTGGACGAAGAAGAAACAGCAGAGCCGAGGATGATGTGAGGGAAGAAGCTGAAGAAGAATAGGAAGAGTAGTTTCAGAGGCTCGTTCCAGCAGAGGCGGCATATTGCATTCCTGAAATGACCCTCTTTTGACTCATGCCCACTTTTACACAATGAAAGAAAGAATTGAATCAGAGAATTAGGAGTTTAAATAGAAACGGCCGGGCTCCTTCACAATAATTTATGTCCTCCGAAGGAAGTGCAGCAATTGTTTTTATAAGAGTCCTCTTCCTTCGGATCCCCGGCTCATCTACTCCGCGTTTCTTCTCTCTAAATACAATATCGTCGTCCCGTTTTCTCATTTCCTTGGCAGATCCAAGGGGATGGTGTCTGCAATAAAAAAGGGAGCCTGGCGAAAACGCTATGAGGGTCGGCAAGGGGTGGGATAAAATTGTGGCGTTATGCTATCTCTCCCTTGTGTTCAGCTACGCGAAACCAATTGTTTTCGAAAGATTGTCTCCTGTATTTTCCAAGCGAACGCCCGAACCGGCGAACAGTTGTCCAGAATTCGAACATGGATGGAAAATTATCATAAAAGTGGAAATGTTGCGAATATTGTACCGAGGTGCACCACGCACTCAAGCAGCGAACCCGGCAAGGTGTATTGAAAGGTAGGTAGGTAGGTACACCTTCTCAGTGTTTCCATTTTCTCGATTCTGGGACATTGCGCAGGCTGCGCGCATTTGCGATTTTTGGGAAACTAGTGGCGAGCAGATAACACACAATACTTCCATATATTGAAGTCTAACAGTGACACAATTTGATTATATGTGGAGTCCACATTGCGGACTGTGTTTAGGGGTGTTTAGGTCAAAAATATTGATAAACTCACCATGCAAATGTTAAACCTTGCCTTAAAAGAAAATGCGCCTTGCTATTGGAATGTCAAAAATATCCACATATTCTGCAAGGTAGAACTAAGATTTCAAGACCAAGAACGCTCAAATCGGTTTATTTTTGTGGGCGGAAAAAAAATGAAATAAAAAAAAAACACTAAAAATGCTAATATAAAGGAAGTACTGTGGATAATTCAAATTCCGATTAAACAGGGCTTTGGGTCTTGCCAAGACCAACATTTCAGTCCAAGAAATTTTAAAAAAGGTTGGAAATTGAGGGAGCTACGGCCGTTTTTGTAAATGACCACAGACGCTTGTTCAGGAAGTGTTTCTGAGTAAATGTGCATAAGCAAAATTTGTTGAGATTCTCGATTTTAGGACGATTGCAATACTTCCATTTACTCTGCAAATGTGGGAGTAAAAAGCTGCTTTTTCAGAACATTATTTTTTTAATATAAAATTTAAAAAAAAATTAAATGTTAAAATTTTCACTCCCATATTTCCCATCCTAGTGAGTATTTTGATATTTTTGAACTAAACACCTTCAAAAGCAGTCAAAATATGATCAATTTGTGTCACAATTTTACGTTTCAAAATATGGAAATATTGTGTTTTACTAATGGTTATTATAAGGGCTAGGATTTGTATGTATTACAATGTAATACATATTTCATATTTATCAGAGTTGAAGATGATTAAAAGATTTAAGTACACAAATACGCTTCAAGACTTACTGAGTTTTGTATTTGAGATACACTTGTAACATATTTTCACATACCTATTTGACCCAAATTGCATATTTCATTCTTTTTCACATGTTTAGTCGCATATTTCGTAGTTTTAGGGGAATTTCTGATGTACCTACGCAAGAATTTTGACTACTCACAGTAATTCGAAAATGAAAGGTGCGTTTAGAGTTTTTTCTGATAAAAAATTTTCTGATTTGAACGTTCTAGTTCTTAAAATCTGGGTTTGACCTTGCATAATAATGGGATCTTTTTTATCCCGGTAGCCATGTAAGCCTAAACTTTGCATCAGGCGTTTTTTGACATTTTTAAGCCAAGTTAATCGAAATAGGGATAAAAAAATGTACGGCGGCGCACGGTTTTGATTAATTATTATGACTTTTCCAAAATAAGATAGTTTTTCATTTTTCATATCACGGAAAAATCACACATATACCTATTTTGCAGAATAAAATCGATACTTTGAAACCTGAGTTGAGTTTGAGTTTCAGTGTGTTCAAGTTTGAGTTACAGTTTGCGTCCAAGTTTGAGTTACAATTCGAGTTTGAGTTTCAGTGTCAGTGTTGGATCGAGTCCAAGTTTGAATGTGAGTTACTGTATAAGTTTGAGTTTAAATTTGACTTTGAGCTTTTGTTTCAGATTAAGTTTGAGTCGGAGTTTTAGATCGAGTTTGAGTTTCAGTGACAGTTTGAGTTAAAGTTAGAGCAACATTCCAAGTTTGAGTTCAAGTTCAAGTTTAAATTACAGTTCCGTCTGGGATTTCGAGTAACATTCCGTGTTCAAGTTTGAGTTACAATTTGAGTTTCAGCGTTTCTGAACCCCAATTTTCAATTTCAGGTACCATTACCATTTTTGAGGTTCTCAAGTCGGGTGTACCTGTCCACCGCCGCAACATATGTTTCTGTCCGTATGCTGTTATTATGTTGGCATTCCACAGTATGTTGATAATAGGGGGGGGGGGGTTGGCAAGGCGCGGATAATCGGCAGTCAACGATCTCCAATAACGCACGACCCTCGTCAGACGCGGATCCGAGGGGGGTTGCCGCCCTGCTCGGATAAAGGCAACTTGTTATAATCCCATGTTACCAATGTCATTGTCGTGGCCCCTGCACTCGGGCCCTTCCTCTTCCATAAAGTGGCCTCTCTTTGACAATATGTCAGAAGGCTGCGGTCCTAATGAAATATCTCGTACGTCATGCGGCCTCTGTATTAACCGTTTCCTCTTTTGATTCGGCCCCGTTAATTGGAATGCCTCGGATTCCGACCTTCCGCCCCTCGGATTCCTCCCTCTCAAATCCGTACGTCGTTTTTATAAGCGCCCCCCGCCCCGCGGCCCGCCGCACGGCCCATTAAATCCGGCCCGCCGTCTCGCTCGCTCCCCGTCCGCCGGCCGTCGCTCCGTCTCTATCTCTCTATTAATATGTTTCTGGTCCGCAATTCTCTTTCTCCTTTGATCGCCCACCTCTCCGCCCTTGATGGGATTAATCGCGGTGGGCCGGCTCGCAAAGGGGACCGCAGCCGGAGGAGCGGCAACGGGAGCGGCTGAATATTGATGTCCCCGCTCGAAACAACCGGCCACTTGAAATTTTCGGCCGGCGGTCGGGAGCCGATCGGACACGCGGAGTCGCCCAGTAATCGTCGAGCTAATAACGGCCGACGCACGACAGACGAACGGGGGAATTGGGGCAATAATTAACCCATCGTGGAAGTGGTGGGGGTGGGGTATGAATGTAACACAAGATACTTCCAAATTTGACAAGCGCATTTTCGAAACAAATTTATTTCAAGCATAAAATAAGATCAACCCCCCCCCCCTTATTATTTATCTGTTGTTTTATCCTAGCTGGTATGAATGAAGGCTGCATGTAGGTAAATACCTATACCTACCTACTTGGATTTACAATGTACCTACCTTCCGAGGTTGCACTGGTGTTCACGGGAAGATGTGTAACCTTGACGCAGTCCATTTTCCCGCTCGACTTCAAATCTGCGATTTTCACTAAGCCTCGCTCCTCTTCTAATGAGGAACATGCATGAAAAAAATGAACTGTTTTTTTTTTTGTCATAATATTCCTTGTTAGGCTTCGAAAATGGTGTTATGGTGGATGACGGTTCGGAAAAGAGGTATTAAAAGAGGAGGGAGGCTTAGTGAAAATCGCAGATTTGAAGTCGAGCGGGAAAATGGCCAGCCGCAAGGTTATAGAAGGTTACACAGTGTGATGTCATCTTCCCGGGAACACCAGTGCAACCTAATCCGAGTTCTTGTGTGTATGCTGTGATAGGACGGTGATAACGGATTTTTTGCCGTTACGTTAAGAAACTAAGTGCAGTCACGTCCGCACAGTGACGTCATACGGTTAACCGCGACATTCAAAAGGGCACTTTTCATTAGCGTTTTTCACCAGGAAAAATGTTGTTTTTTTCGTTGTAGACCATCACTATATCATTTTCGCATCCTAAACAGAATCATTCTGGCGGAAAAAAACGGATTTCGTTTTTCATGGATGTTCCTCATTACCACTTTTCCGAACCGTCATCCACCATAACACCATTTTCGAAGCCTAACTAGGAATATTATGGCGAAAAAACAGTTAATTTTTTTCATGCATCTTCCTCAATGAGGTGTACCTTTTTGATTATCCCGTCAGCTATTGGGCCCTTACAGTACTGGGCGCTAGTTCAGCTAACCATTTATCCGTTTATTACAACAACACCTGCTAGCCACTCATCGGCACTCCACTGTTACTTAGCCAATTCGACCGCATATCAACACTGTAGAATCATTCAATAAGGCCCCTATTGAGAGCAGATTAATGAATTCTGCAAGATTTATGGGGTTGGTATAGCATCAGGGGTTCCACCCCATTTTTACGTTGTGCTGAGGGGAAAAGAGATTGGATCCGGTGTATCTTTTCACCATGGTACTGTTTTGCACTAATCACGCACACGGGTACAATCCTGTTCATCGTCGTCCCGTAAAATTGCCAACAGTACCAGGCGAGTGTCTTTTGTTCCCATGTAGCAAATGTTTTCCCATTGTCATTGTCGCCGAAAACCTCATCCCCTCTCATCAGTCACTTCAGTCAGCTCCCTTTACAGCATCACCCTCGAACCTCCCTTACACACCACCCGCCTTTTTGAGCTTTTCCAGCTCAAAATTCATAACTGCTAGAAATTATTGTTGATGTTGTTGAAATATCCGACTAGAAAATAAGAAACTAGAGAAGAACTATGCCACTCTCTATAAAGGAATAATTAATAAGAAATTAATTAATACCTAATTAATTAAAGAATAAGAAATAATCAAAACTCTACAAACAAATTAATAATAATTTAAATAATTATAAATTAAATTAATTTAAATTAAATGAAATGATAAATAATTAAATAATAATTTGAAGAAATAAGAAATAATTGATTAATAAGGAATTAATCTAAAAGAAATGAACAAATTAGAAATTAAAGAAATAATAATTAGTTTAAAAAATGAACAATTATGTTCATCAAGAAAATAAAAAAATTGGACTTTGAAAAGATCGAAATAATTTAAAAGAAAATGAAAGGAATAAAATATAAAAAGATAAACAACAAATTAGATAAAATAAAAATAAATTAAAATAAAATATTCCGAAGCAAATTTCAAGTATATAAGGGTGATACCACTAAAAGTGGCGAAATCGTGTCTTTTCTTCATATCTTGAAAACTATTAGTAGTATTGCGATGGAACAAAAAGCGTTGTGATTAGATCGTTGGTCCCCATTCTCCGCACGTGCAAACTGTCCAAAAATATTATTAGCAAGTGGAGAAAAATATATAAATATAGCCGAAATGTCATTCCCCTGCAATGTCCCCACCCCTAGGTACACTACTTCTTCAACCAACCGTGGTTATTCTGATCGAGATTTTCAGAATCTGCTAAAACGAATGCACTCAGTATATAGTCTCGTATTAGCTCCTCTGTTCTCATAATTTTAAATGCATAGGCTTCAATGTTAGAAGCAAAGAACAGCGTGTCCCCACCTTTTTGCGTCATTCCCCTGTAAAAACTTGTCACCCCCATAAATGGGAAACTATAACAGTTTCGGTAATTTTGAAAACGGCAGTTGGTAGCTCTGGAAC
This sequence comes from Nesidiocoris tenuis, assembly GCA_036186465.1. Classification (NCBI taxonomy): domain Eukaryota; kingdom Metazoa; phylum Arthropoda; class Insecta; order Hemiptera; family Miridae; genus Nesidiocoris; species Nesidiocoris tenuis. The sequence continues at coordinate 11,156,319 of AP028910.1, forward strand.
TGTAGAACGTGCCTGACCTGCCAGATAACACTAGTGTTTGTTGAGAAGCCATCGAGAGGCGAAAAACAACCTCATTTATGGTGAGTATTTTTATTATGCGTCATTCCCCTGTATTCAATATCTCATCAAATTTAAGGAGTAGATTTTTCCCTCTGCCACTATTCTTTAGGTCTGGTGGTGCACCTTCCAGTGTATTTTTTTCAAAATTTAGGTACTGAAAAGAGGAGGGAAGAAATGGGAAAAACCGCGATTTGTCATTCCCCTGGCCGTCATTCCCCTGTCTGTCTCGCAGCTATCATGTGCAGGGGAATGACAGGTTACCAGGGGAATGATTTTTTACTTCCATATTTACACAGTACTCCGTAAATTTACTAAATGGAAGTATTGGAATCCTCCTAAAATCGAGAATCGGAACGGAGCTTCAGAAAAAACTTTTTCTTATACACATTTACTCAGAATCACTTCCTGAACAAGTGTCTGTGTGTCCGTCTGTGGTCAATTACAAAGATGGCCATAACTCCCTCATTTCTCAACCTTTTTTCAAATTTCTTGAACTGAAATGTTTGTCTTGGTAAGACCTAACACCCTGTTTAATCAAAATTTGGATAACGCACAGTACTTCCGATATATTTGCGTTTTTAGTGTTTTCTCTTTTATTTTTTCCGGCCACAAAAATGAACCGATTTGAGCGTTCTTGGTCTTAAAATCTTTGTTTTACCTTGCAGAATATGTGGATATTTTTTACATTCCAATAATGTATTGTATTGTTATTGTGGGCAAATTTTAAAATTTTAATAGTGAATTTTTTGATATTTTTGACCTAAAAACTTTCAAAAGCAGTCAAAGTATGATCAAATTGTGTCACAATTTTACGTTTCAAAATATGGAAGTATTGTGTGTTATCTACGCACCACTGGTCTTCTCAGACATTCATGGCATGTCACTTACTGCTTAAATTTCTTGACCTATAAAATTCTTCTTTTCTATAAATAAAATATAACTATATTCTGAGTTATATATTGTATCAATAGAACACTTACAAGAGACTGAAACTAGGACTTATGTTGATTTTATAAATTTTTATTTGAGGTTTAAATACATCTCTCAATGTTGTCATTCCCCTGTACCATACCATACTGTCATTCCCCTGGGCCACTGATTTTTAATCATGTCTGTAAACCCTCTCTGGGTGATGAAACTACACTGCTGGTATATAGTTTTCATTCATAGCAAGCAAATGAACAATTCTTCGTCGAAAAACATGCAAAATTTTATCAATGGTAAAACGGAATTTGCTGACCCCAATTTCGCCACTTTTAGTGGAATCACCCATAAAAAAGGAAAAGAATAAAATAAAAGGATCAAGATAGAGTTGGCATAGATCATCCTCCATTTTTGGAAACCCTATCTACCTGGTGTTCTCTAAGTGATGTGTACCTAAAAACCTTCGTTATGTAATAAAAAGTGTCATCGTGATTGGCAAACGGCTAATATTTTAATATCCCCATCATCCGGACCTCTAATAGATGTTGGTAGCATTGGCTCTGCCCCATGTGTTAGTTCATCGTCACTGTGTAACACTTTACGTTCCTGTAAAATGTTCAACTGTGTCTGGTCGTTGTTCATATCCTCCACAGACCGAGCGTCCATTCAAATGGACACGGCTTTGAATGTCCCTCAGGCCCCAACTATCGAAGATTAGTTTTTTCCCCGGTTCTACGTATTTTCTCTATCCGATCATAGGGAACTACGGTAACAATGATTTGCATCGCTCTTATGATATCTCAATCAGTTGTTATCAGTCAACATGGAGCCTGAACAGTGGTGCCCAATTTTCGGTAAGTTTTAGCGCTTAAATACCATATTTTCGAATAGTTTTGATAAAAATTTGTTGCCAAAAGTCTCCTGGATACTCATAGAAATGTGAGTGAGTTAATAGAAATAGAGTAAGTTCATAGATATTAAAGATACGAGGGAAATTCGTAGTGAAATACATTGTTGAGTGTTGTCCATCTGAATCTGAACCATTTCCCACCACCGAGTGTCCAATTAAATGGACATCCTCAGGACTCTATCGGGTACCTACGCATATCTGTAAGGTTTGTTAATTGTTGTTATTAATTTTGGTACATTATTTCCAGAAATAATGTACTTAAGTATTCTTTTGTTTTTTATGCAGATTTTCGGTTTTCCAGATATTTTTTTAAAATAAATCAGGCCAAGGCCATCGAAAATAGATCTCATGCATCTCCCAGCTATTGCAAACATGAAAAATTCTGCTCTATGCAAACTACCAGGTTGCAACATAAAAACCAAAGTGCTCTGCAGGACATGCATAAAATCTTTCTGTCTTACCAAGGAGAGAGATTGTTATTTTATTTATCATGCAGGGTTGTAAGTTGAAATTTTTTTTATTGCGAAAATAGCCTGTGGGTTTTCGGAAATTTTTTCGTGAAAGACAGAATCGGATGGAAAACATCTGTATTTTTATAATACAAAAATAATTAATAATATAAAAATATTATTTTATTAATATCGATAACCCTGTTCTTCTTGAGAAATCGAGAGAAACTTGTCTATACTCGAGATGATTTAGATCCTGTTAATTCCAGTTTTGCGAGTGCGTATTCTGGTTCGTGCTCCGAAATGTCGTGGAGTAATGAGAAAATTATGGACTTCATTAATGCCGTCCATCTCAGGAAAGAGTTGTGGGATGTGGAGGAATCAATGTGCGAAGAGCAACAGATGGACGGACGTGTGAACGCGAAATGGAGCAAGTTTTTTGTTCTCAAAAAAGGGAGGAGGGAAAAATCGCCGAATTGATCGGAATTGCTGGCAATTTTAATTGACGGGAATTGCTCAAGTTTCAGTAATTTAGTTGCTCGACTAAATGCGGCTTAACGTAAACCAAGAAATTTACAGGTGGCTTAAATGTTTTTTCCTGATGCTCATTTTTTAAGAAAAATGAAACACATCCTAAAAATAGATCTCTTAAACATGGTTTACTACTAAAATTTGTATTGTCCGTTTTCTGAAAATTATTGATGAAACATAGCCATTAACAATTACCGGGGAGCGTTAGGTTGGTCGGATTGGCTCGTTGACTTCATGTCGATGTGTTAGTGCATCGTCTGTTTTTGTGTACCCGTTAACGTTCTTTTGTTGTGCCGCCATTTGTTATTGTCTTTTTATTTTTGCAGAGTTTGTCGAATGCGAGGGCGTGCGTTTGGGAACTATTGCAACCGAATAGGCCATGCGAAGCCCAATTCGATTCTTTTGCAAGAATATAATATATTCTTGATATATTCTATATATAATAAGAATATAATATATTCTATATTGATATTATCAATTCATCAGACATCTGAAACTCGGAAGGCAGCGCATCCTCGAAGCGGAATTACAAAATATACCCGCCCTGAAACGAAAAAGGATCTCCCCAAGAGCTTTCTAGTGACCGATGGATGGTCCAGAAATGATTTCTGCGTTTCCGATAGAAACCCTAGGTGCCTATGTAAACGATCACAGTTGAGGTAGCAACCGAAATTTTCGAAGACAATTCCTCGCCAGAATCCTTACGATCGGATTAATTTAGCATGCACCATCAAAATCGGCGAAGAAATCCCCTATAGTCGTTGTTGGCTGAAGCATGCGCAAATGAATACTCTCTTAGAAAGCCAATGTAGGTGAGGTGTCGAGATGAGAGATGGCGCTGCAGTCGCACCATCAAACGTGCAGTGCCCGTGTTGGTGGTTCTCATTACCGCAGGTCTTCTCGATCTCAATCACAAAGGAACGTCTCTTCGAATATTGTTCAAATTAAGAAACTGATATATAATTTCATTATGCGTATAATTACCCCATCCTTTGAATGCGCCATGGGCAGTAACTAGAAACTATCAGTTATTAACTGGATCGTTAGAGTAAATTGTTCTCATTACTGCCACCAACAAATACATTCTCATGACTTGGTCTTAACAGATCTTGTAATTCAGTTAAAGGCATCTGTCCTGTAAAGGTAGTACAGGTAGTGATGGCAACACTTATAGAAAAATCGATCTTTCAAAAAATCGATGTATCGAAAGATTAAAATCGATTTCAACTAAAAATCGAGACCAAAAAATCGATTTTTAAAGAAAATCGATTTTTTTAAATCTATGAGATATACCAGTAAAATATGGTGTAAAACAATATATGGGGCCTGTAACATAAAAGTACAAGTTTACAAATGACATGGTGAATCAGCTGATTTGAACTGATCATTGTTTTTATTCTTCTGCTGAGTGGTATGATCAGTATAATTTGTCTAAAATAGTAGTTTATAATTTTACCGGTGTACACCTTGTACTTGTAAGCGTGTAATTTTATGAAATAGTCCCCTGACTTCTAGAAAACAACTATTTAAAAAGGTAAATAAAGAAAATATTTGATTTATCGTTTATGTATTTATTAACATTTAAAAAGTAAACACAACACTGTAACAGCGACGCGATAGAAACACTTCACTGTCTCTCTCTTTTCGATTCTCTGATGACGGGGAAGGGAAGGAGGGAGAGAGTGGGGAGACCTCAACGATTCGATTCGAACGAGATCGAGTTATGTTGTGAAGGTAGTGCCGTCTATTTCGATCTGTGGTAAAATGGTGACTGTAGAAACAGTAGAACTCACATCGTTACTGAATACTGAACGCTGGAGTAAATATGGATCGTTATATTAGATTCTCTACACGGGATAATATTTTAATGTATTATTTTTATTGTAATATAACAAAAACGCATTATAAACAGGTAAAAATCGATTTTTTTGGTAAAAAATCGATTTTGAATAAAAATCGCCTTCAATAAATCGATTTTTCAAAAAAATCGATTTTTTGTTGCCATCACTAAGTACAGGCCTAGGGAAAATGGAAGAATCATGAACAATCAAATAAATACGTATAATAGCGAACTTGATTGAAATTTATCAATGACAAGAGATTCATTCGCCTCAGGAAAGTATATATACACAAGAGTTGTACTCAAAGTAGGACACAAAATACGTCAACGGAAATGACAACAGGTTCCCACTTCAACTTAACTTCAATCCCAGCCAGAGATTTCTAGAACAGGTGATGAGCATACAAGCAAAGGATGGCTGGTCAGGAAGATTCTTTCATCCTTTGAACGCCCATTTTATTCGAATCGGCAGGCCCGACATCAACGAAATTTCAAACCGATAAATGCGAAAAAAGGTTAGGAACCTGACATTCAAAGCCCTTCGCCAGGCAAAGAAGACGACATGGAAGAAAGGTGGGTGAAGAATGAGCGAGTGAATCTTCAAGCAGAGTTATTTACAGCCGCATTCGATAATAACCGACCGACGTGAGATGTGTCCGAATCTGGAGAAACCAAAGTGATTAATGGTTACCATTTATGCCACATTCATTTTTACAGTAGTTGTACACAAAGGATGAACATCCTCTTCCATGCTGAGGCATTTCCATGCCTTAAACACAGAAAAAGAGAGCCAGATAGAGGAACACTGGAACCATGTCTTCTTCAAGTGAAGTGTTTCGTGAAGGGGGAATCTTCAAGACCATCATGTATAATATTTATTTATATATTTGTTATTATGTTTGGAGGCAGAACCTCTGACCCGAAATAACCGGCCCAAGCGAGAAGTTGCCGAATCTGGAAGTAGGCAGCCAAGCTGTTTTTTCCAGAAAATAGATTGCCCAAAAATTGTGTTGTATAAGAGGGGTTACTGGCATACCTCAAGCTTGTCAACGGGCGTTGCCCGAATTGGGCAATTCAAATCGGGTCTAAACAATTTCAATCACAATGGAGGGGATTCCCATTCAATTTTATGTTTAATTTAAATTTTATGTTTAATACGTCCTCGGGACCTAGTCGAGTCAATAAGTTCTTTGAACCCCAACGTGTTACCTCCTCGAATTCACTTCAATTGGCCGCTTTTGTAGTAAGGATCCGACAATTTGTGAGAAATTCTCAGTCGGCCAATTCGTTCTTCACATTGGGCATCCCAATTCCTCGAGCGAAATGCTCACGTCTCCGTTGGCTATTAGCCCGAAACCCAAGCGATCAACTATTCAAGAAGTTCGAATTTCAAACTAAATTGCTCGATGGCCATGAAGGGAAAAGTTTCTAACGAGGCAAGAAGAACTCAAGACATATTTAGGTGTTCTAATCCACTCAAGATTGGTAACAGCCCAATCAATTCCTCATGGAATTGCACGACGGCTCTAGCCAGTACATTATTTCCAAGGCTCGAGTTCGAATTGAATTAGAAGTTCGAACCGAATTGTCGGTTATCTGACTAAATAAGCCAGAACTAGGGATGGGTATCGATACCCGATATTTGAAAACATCGATATTTTACCATCAAGCATCGATATTTTTGTATCGATACTGTGCCTCTAGATAATATCGAGTATCGATACTTCAATTCCGATATTTGGAAATATCGGCACATTATTCATACTATAATAGCCTAAAAAAACTTGGTTTTAATATTTTTCTTCGGTAATTTTTTTTTGTGAAACACCCATCAACCGATCTTTGACTACTTATTATGGAATCTGGAATGTCAAAAAATAGGTAGGTACTGGCTTTGATACCATGTAGATTGAAAGTAGGAAAAGAAGGAGACAGGTGAGGAGGTTATATTGTGGCCTGTTACCTTACACCACACAGGACCTGCAGAAAATAATGTAAACAAAGACGATCTTTTGTTCTATTTCAGTACGATACAGTATACACATAAATGTAGAGAAAAATTGATGTTGAGAATGTCAGAAAAACAGATTCAGAGCAACAATGTGTATAATATACCTATGTATGTGGCTTGGTATAAGTATCGATACTCCATATTATTAAATATCGATACTAGTAAGTATCGATACCAGCCGTTCGATACAGTACCGATACAAAATATCGATACATTGTCAACGATACCCATCCCTAGCCAGAACTTCAATCGGCTGTTTGGGATTTTTTAAATACAATTCCAGGAGCAGTTAATTTCCATTTCAGAAAGTTTTCGAGCTGTGCCGCTATTACACTTGCCATGATCGTACATTGAATGGAGCGATGCATCGCGAGGTACCAATAAACGTCTGCCCACGCTATTGAGAACGTAGCAGATTCAAGTGGGGCCAGTCCCGCAGCTCTATCGGCGACTCAGATAACCGATGAGTGCGCTGGGGTCGCCTCAACAATGGCAGTAACTGCCAGTCAACTGTTGTCAGTCGGCCAGTCTCTCGTCCATTTACTGGCTCCCTCAATTCTTAACTTTTTTCGAATTTCTTGAACTGGAATGCTTGCCTGAGTAAGACCTATCACCCTGTTGAACCGGAATTTAAATAACTTACAGTACTTCCAATATATTAGCAATTTTATTGTTTTCTATTTCATTTTTCCCTGGCCTCGAAAAAGAACCGATTTGAGCGTTCTTGGTTGTGAAATATTTGTTCCACCTTCCAGTCAAGTTATAGAAAAATGCTCACGTATTCTGCCAGGTAAAATAAATATTTTAACCAAGAACGCTCAAATCAGTTCATTTTTGTGGTCGGGAAAAAGTAAAATAGAAAGCACTAAAATTGCTGATATATTGGAAGTAATTCAAATCCCGGTTTAACAGGGTGATGGGTCTTACTCAGACAAACATTCCAGTTCAAGAAATTTGAAAAGCCACGTTAACCATAGCCGTTCGTATATCAACGACAAATTGATTTTGGGACAGGCGGAAATGGAGAACAATGCAAAGAATTCCAATAATATCTTTCAAGGATGGATGATGAGCGGAACGTAAAAGGCGATGAAACGTCACTCATATGAGTTCGACCTCTTTTCGCCTCTCGATCACATGCCCAAATTTTCAATAAAAATGTTCCCTCACAAAACAAAAGGCCGAACAAAGACAATGGCCGAACAATCGCGTTCTCTTTTCCAATGTCTTACCCAGTCCACCACGAATATTACAGCCCTGTAAAGTTCGCATTTCGAAAATGCTGGACGGAAGCCCAAGCCGAATTCGTTTAGACCGACTGACTTTGTTTTTTTAAATTAATTAATTAAAAGTTTAATAAATTATTAAACTTAATAATTTCAAATTTAATTAAATAATTTAAATTTTATTAATACCTTGAAATTAAGGTAGGGTTATGTCGAGTTGTTTGGACCAACTAGATACAGAGCTTGATTTTTGGTGAAAATTTTCAGAAATCTAAAAAAAAACTCTTTTCCCCATTAAATCTCCCTAACGGCAGACGGCGGTCGGGCAAAAAAAATGTTTTCCAGATTCGGATTCTCCACTCCTTGGAATGCAAACCAATAACATTTCAGGGGGAGTTGTTTTTTCCTGACCGATTACAAATGGGGGTTTCCTACCGCTTTATTTATTATTTATTCATAAATATACCTATCGTTTATTCTTGAATACATCTTTATTTATATAATTTATTTTCACAGCCGATTTATTCCCAAATCGAACCGATTCGCTGAATTAACTTGTCAAGTTGAGCCTAATTACCCGACAACTAGTCCTTTTCCTACGCCCGATCTGCAGTTGTTAATTCGGCTGGCTCAATTAGGCTCGCTAAATGCGCACAAGAGTGGCATTGGCACTAAAGCGCGAGTTGCAACAACTTGGACGTTCCTCTTCAGATTTCTCCGTCTTCTGTGCTGGGAAAAGGTGAAAACCCCATCTGAAGATAATGGTCCTGTTGGGACGACAGAGGACGAGAATGATGAAAGTAACACAGCCGGTGGTTGATTGTCTGCGGGTCGAGTGGGAGGGAGGTCGGCTTGAATGGGGCGGCGGTATATGACGGGAGCTGCATCTTTAGAGGGATGAGGGATGACGGGGGTTGTATCGAGGGCGAGGATGGAGATAGGCGGAATAGAACGGGAACAGGCGAGAGCGAATATTACCAGGAAGACGAAGGGAAGGCCCAGGAAGAAGCGACTTGCGCAGTACTACCTAGCAACCAACCTCCCTCCGCTCGCCAATCAAATGACCTTTCAACCTACCAAAATAAATATTCAATAGAATGGTAACTACCTTCGTCTCGCTTCTTCTCGTGCGATTTTTCGCTATTTCCCTCCCGCTCGGATTTTCACTCCCGTCCCTCGCGCTTTCTCATTTCCAGTCATCCCTGGGGCTATCTACCGTCTCTATCACCCCTCCCTGCTCCTCCCATCTGCTTGTCTCCCGCAGAAGCTAATAACACGCAGCCACCCTCGCCCCTTCGTTGCCATCGAGCTCTTCGTTCTCCCTCAATCTGCGAAGAAGATTTTTTGAACAACCGTTGGAGAGAGCCAAATCTTGTCTACGGTCCGCAACCGCTTTTCTGCGCAATAGGGTGATTGGGCCAAGTCAATTAAAAAAGAAAATTAATTTCAAAGTTGATTTTAAAATCATTACCGCTCTAGAAAATTTTAAATTTGGAACTTTTTTGAGAAGTCTAAATTTTCCAAGCATTCTCATAATTTGCCCGTTGACTACTTCGTTCAAACTTTTAACTTCGTACTACAAGTGGTTAGAAGCGCGAATTACCAAAAACTCTCTGAAATCTTATTACTTCCATATTTACAGAGTAAATGAAAGTACTGTAATCGTATTGGAATCGTCCTAAAATCGAGAATCGGAACGGAGCTTCAGAAGAAACTTTTACTTATACACATTTATATTCAGAATCACTTCCCGAACAAGCGTCTGTGTGACCGAGTGTCCGTCTGTGGTCATTTACAAAAATTGCCTTAGCTCCCTCATTTCTTAACCTTTTTTCAAATTTCTTGAACTGAAATGTTTGTCTCAGCCTTACACTCTATTTAATCGGAATTTGAAAAACTCACAGTACTTCCGATATATTTGCATCTTTAGTTTTTTCTATTTTTTTTCCGGCCACAAAAATGAACCGATTTTAGCGTTCTTGGTCTTAAAATCTTTGTTTTAACTTGCAGAATATGTGGATATTTTTTACATTCCAAAAATGTGGCGGTTTTTCATTTTGAGCGAATTTTAAAATTTTAGTAGTGAATTTACGATATTTTTGGCCTAAACACCCTTAAAACTAGTCAAAATATGATCAAATTGTGTAACAATTTTACGTTTCAAAATATGGAAGTATTGTGTGTTATCTACGCACCACTGGTTTTCCATTTACTCTGGAAATATGGAAGTAATAATACGTGACTGACTCCATCTAGTCACGCTACATTAACTTCCAAATCCGTAGATAGATTACCATGAAATGATTATCACCATAACGCACTTCATATCAGTTTTGACATGTTTTATTTATTTATTGTGAATGTCGGGCTATGTGTAAGCTGAGTGTTCCTGAATAATTTAATAATGATCAATATCTGAGGTATCGGAAATAATGATTTCTTCTATATTAATTGGGTAAATGGAAGTATTGGAATCGTCCTAAAATCGAGAATCGGAACGGAGCTTCAGAAAAAACTTTCACTTATTTCCTCAGAATCACACTTGTGGTCATTTACAAAAATTGCCATGTCTCCCTCAATTCTCAACCATTTTTCAAATTTCTTTAACTGAAATGTTTGTCTCATAAAGGTACAACAAACTGTTTAATCGAATTTTGGATAACGCACAGCACTTCCGATATGTTTGCATTTTTAGTGTTTTCTATTTTATTTTTTTCCGGCCACAAAAATGAACCGATTTGAGCGTTCTTGGTCTTCAAATCTTTGTTTTACCTTGCAGAATATGTGGATATTTTTGATGCTCCGATAACATGGCGTATTTTTATTTTAGGCGAGTTTTAAAATTGGCATAGGGAGTTTTTTTATATTTTTGACCTTAACACCCTTAAATCCAGTCAAAATATGGTCAAATTGTGTCACACCTTTGCTTATCAAAATATGGAAGTATTGTGTGTTATCTACGCGCCAATGGTCCAGTTTTGAGTTACATTTGTGGTGGTTTAAGACTGCAGTACCGACGTTTCGAATCATTTTGACGGTGGGGTACAAACTTTGCTTTCTTCATCCCGAAATCTCCCGCTCCAATGATGACGTCCACTCGCCCCTTGCATCCCCTCTCTTAGTTTGACTACTAACTACCTAATATTGTTGTGCTTTTATTGAATCCAACCACTGAGCCAACCTCAGGCCCTCTTCTTTCCACAATCGCCCTCACTTCACCTCCACCGTGCAGAATGGGTTTTCCAGCCTCATTCTTCGCTGATGTCAGATATTAAAATTATTTCGCTCTCTAGACCGCTGCTTGGATTCCTGATTCATGAATTCTTCCCTCTCTCTTCCGGAAGGGGAAGGTGTTTCATAAAAACCTCTCATTTCTCTCACAGCATCAACCAATGAGGATTTGTTACTCCGGCATAATCGTAATTGTTCAATGCACCTCTCAGCAATATCTTCTCCGCCGCAGATCCACCAAGCTTTTTGGTTTATTATTCAATAATAAATCATTGTAATCGCCAAGGGAAATTTTGGTTCATTTTTACTTCCATATTTACAGAGTAAATGGAAGTATTGTGATCGTCCTAAAATCGAGAATCGGAACGGAGCATCAGAAAAAACTTTTTCTTATACACATTTACTCAGAATCACTTCCCGAACAAGTGTCTGTGTGTCCGTGTGTCCGTCTGTGGTCATTTACAAAAATGGCCATAACTCCCTCATTTCTCAACCTTTTTTCAAATTTCTGAAATGTGTGTCTCGGAAAGCCCTAACACCCTGTTTAATCGGAATTTGGATAACGCACAGTACTTCCGATATATTTGCATTTTTAGTGTTTTCTATTTTATTTTTTTCCGGCCACAAAAATGGACCGATTTGAGCGTTCTTGGCCTCAAAATCTTCGTTTTACCTTGCAGAATATGTGGATATTTTTTTATATTCCAAAAATGCACCGAATTTTTTTTTGGCTAATTTTAAAATTTGCAAAGCGAATTTTTTGACATTTTTGACCTAAACACCCTTAAAAACAGTCAAAATATGATCAAATTGTGTCTCAATTTTACGTTTCAAAATATGGAAGTATTGTGTGTTATCTACGCACCACTGGTTAAGAAATGAACCTTTGTAATCGGTCAGGAATTTTTTTTTAATACCCCCTCAAAATTTGTTGGTTTACGTTTCAAAGGGTGTAGAATCCGAATCTGCAATAAAAATTTTTTGTCCGTCCGCCGTCCGGGGTTTTTCAGGGGGAAGAAGTTATCGAAAATTTTTGAAATTTTTACCAAAAATCAAGTTCCGTATCTATAGATACGGATAGTTGGATAGTTGGATAGATACGGATAGTAACTATAGTTGGTCCTAACGTCTCGACAAAACCCTACCTTAATTTTAAGGCCAGTAAAACAACTGTTGAAGTGGGAAAAAATTCGTGCTTTTCAGGAAAAAAGCAACGTAGGCATGTGAGGCATCATTATCTATAGATTTTTCTATGCTGAATCGAATGAGACCATCGCCACGGCGGTAGCTCCCACCGTTCAGGATTTATTGCAGTTTTAGTGAGACGTGTTTGAGTTTTTTTCCAATTTTCCCAATTCTTAATAAATCGAAAACTACTGCAGCTCCGAAATTCGTTTTCCAATCGTTGGAATCCCCAAAAAACTCCTGTCCACCCAATATCTTCAATTTGAAGAATTCGTATCCTACAAATCAGCAAAACTAAAATTTGAAAAAGCGAATATTTCTCCTTGGCTACGGTTGATTGATCTTCTGCTTACGATCACAAGCCAACTGCAAGGTGACGAACTCAAGCTTTACCACAGGTTCTTGAGGCATTCTTAATTTAATTATCCAGAGAATTTAATAATTATTCTGTGAGTAGTTAAGAATTGATTAAACAGTTAATTTAACAAAATAAAACGATGTGCTGCCTTAAAAAAAATTGGTAGATAAGTATCAAGATAGGTATCTATTAAGCAGAGTAGATATCTATTACATCTCTTGCTGGGTTTCTAAATCCCCATCCAAAATACTAATTTATGCTGAAATGGTAGAATAATAATAACTAAATTTCGCGTTTAAGGAGTAGGTATATTTCATTCGGTTTTTGTAATAATGTGCACATGTGCACATTATGTATGTCACTGATCTACTTAGCAGAGATTTTTTAATATTTTTGACCTAAACACCCGTAAAAGCAGTTGAAATTGATCAAATTGTGCCACACCTTTGCGCATCAGGATATGGAAGTATTGTGTGCTACCCGCGCACCACGGGTTTGTGCTGGGCATTATGAAACAATAATCACCTGCATGGATTGTGCTTGCTGCGTTCTGAATTGTAGGGTGCGATCATAATGTTTGTGCAGAGTGAGGAAAGGAGTCTGGGTCGGGTGAAGGGCTGTTGCGGATAGGGTAGTCTAAAGCCAGGGTTAGGGTACCAGGGTTAGGGTGTTGGGGGTGGGGGTGGGGGGTATGCTGTGAGTTGTGTAATGATTAGGTCAGGCCCCGCCCATGTCTGCCGCCGCAGGCTCCTCCCTCTCGCTACGTCTCCATTTTGAGTTTCTCATCGCTTCCTCTTCTTCCTCTCGGCAACTTCTCCACCGCATAGTAGATAATCGCCCGGGCCCCATACCCTGATTACCACCCCCAAACCCCAACTCCAGTTCATAGGATCGATCCGTCCCCACACCCCGGGCGAATCTCTAAGGGACTAATTACCCTCATTATCAGTTTATTGAGTGCACAGAATTACTAACACCCCACCCCTCCCAGCCAGTACCCCTCCGCCCCTCCCGCACCACCCCCCTCCGCCGCAGCATCCAGCGCCTCCTTAGCCCGTCAGTTTGAGATTTTCCCGTAACAATGGAGAACTTCCACTTGAATCATCATTGTAGTCCACATGCGCTAATTTGCCCGGAATACACTATATTACTCTCTACAGAATACATACCATCTCCGTTCATGGAAGGGTTGCGCCAGCTCAAAGGCCAATTTCGATTGACATACATTTCTAGATTAAATCGGGAATTACTTGATAACTAACCATTTCTAACAATTTACTCTCTACGGAGCGAAGGTAAGCATCTATTTTCATTTGCTCGATTCAATTTCATGATTGTTGCTACATTATCACTTTGTAGAACTCGGTATTGACTCTTCGGGAAGTATCATATCGATACCCTTTCGGGACATATTATGTCCCGAAATATCGAATTTGAGATTTCGGTACCAAAAGAATCTACTCATCAGGACCTATCGATCGCTCCAAGAATCATGATCCTTTTTTCTATTTTTATAAAATGGAAAAACGACAAATATTTAAAGAGATCTTGGAAGGGTTAGGTGGTACCAAAGTTCTGATTAAACGAGGTTGTAGATCAGATCTTGGCCAGACAAACAATTTTTCATTTAGTGATTTTTTTAGTAATTTTTTTCGTAAATTGATCGAAAACTTATTTTGCATTTTCTCATTATGCCATTATTGGACACATGCATTTTGTGCTTTAAGGTATCGATACATCGTCGGTCCAATGCAAGAGTGGTCTATCTCAAAAATCTCGATTTTTCAGGAGAGCAATTCAACGTTTTCGATTTGCACATTTTTCAATATCATCCTTCTGGGTTATCCAATCAGGTCCACCTCTGCACAGACCTCTCCAATAGATTTTCAGAGGATTTGCCCACCTCTGAATTCTTGGAGCAATGGCAAATTAATGAACTTGACCCAAGATGATCCATTACTGCGGAAAAATATTTCAATGCTCAATTGCAAGAGAGAGATATCTAGATGATGGAGTACGTGACTATGGTGAAACAATGGCAAACTTTGGTGCAACCAGTGGTGCGTAGATAACACACAATACTTCCATATTTTAAAACGTAAAATTGTGACACTATTTGATCATATTTTGACTGCGTTTAGGGGTGTTCAGATCAAAAATATTAAAAAATTCACTATTAAAATTTTAAAATTCGCCCAAAATAAAAATACAGCCCACATTATCGGAATTAAAACAATATCCGCATGTTTTTCAAGGTGAAACAACGATTTTAAGAGTCTCCCTCAATTCTCAACTTTTTTCAATTTTCCTGAACTATAATGTTTGTCTCGGCAAGACCTAACACCCTGTTCTATCGGAATTTTAATTACTCGCAGTAGTTCCAATATATTTACATCTCCAGTGTTTTTATTTCCTTTTTTTCCGGCCCCAAAATATTTTTTAATATATTTGCATTTTTAGTGTTTTTTTTTTGGCCACAAAAATGAACCGATTTGAAAGTTCATGGTCTTAAAATCTGTGTTTTACTTTGTAGAATATGTAGATATTTTTCATGTTCCGATAACTTGGCGTATTTTTATTTTAGGCAAGTTTTAAAAATTGCATAGTGAGTTTTCGATATTTTTGACCTAAACACCCTCAAAAGCAGTCAAAATATGATCAAATTATGTCACGCCTTTACGTATCAAAATATGTAAGTATTGTGTGTCATCTACACACCGCTGGTTTGATTTAGGCGGGTATTGAAATTTGCATAGTGAGTTTTCTGACATTTTTGATCCGCACAGCCTCCAAAGTACTCGAAATAGAATTAATTCGCGTCGAAAATTCACGTATCAACGTATGCGAGTATTGCGAATTATTTAAGCACCACTGGTTTTTTAACTTAACAATATGATAGGTATCGTTCGGTAATTCCAAATGGAGTACGCTGGATTATTCTGGCTATGCTGGCGATCAGTGCATGAGAGGGGAAGTTTGGCGTTCGCGCTGGTGAGTGTTCGTTAAATCTCACGTGTGATAAGGCTGTGTGAGCTGAAGCAGCGGATGCTGTGCTGAAGGGGAAGAGCCGAGAGGGTGAAGAGATTTGAGTCAATATGGCTGATTTTGCCTCTCCAGTTCGCTACCACCAGCTCATTCAACTCGAGTGGGGGTAAGTCAACTTGTAGAGGGAGTGTAGCCCAGCAGGGGGTGGGAGCTTCTCAGGGGCTGAGATTGGGCCCTCCTGCCCCAGCCGGGGGTAGTGGCTGAGGGGTTCACTTCAGCAGTTAGCTGACTCAGTACGTTATGATGCTGCAGCCCGGTCTCGTGAATAACGGGGGCCATCAGGGATATTCGCACCCCGTAAGTCACGTCCTCACGAGCCACAACATCATCAGCAACAATATCAACAACCATATCAACCACAACATCAATAATAACAACAAGACTTCATTTACGATCGACGCGATCCTCGGGATACGCCACCACCAGAGCCACACGGCCATCGACTATTCCACCACCGCCGGTAAGTTACTCATAGGTCGGTACCGATGAGGAGTGTGTGCTGTGACCGAGTGTTAACCCAGAAGGTAGTTCTGCTACCAGTTTATCACTAAGCTCATCCTTACTTGCACATCCAAGGAGGATAACATTATTGTTCATTTTGCGCCAGTGAATCTGTAAGCTCCTCGAAAAATAGGTACTTACGGTTCGAGGGTATGAGATACCAGGCTACGTTAACCCCAATCGAGGGTCCAAGCTATGGACGTTCACATGCCTTAGGAGAATTGGAAAAAGTCCCCCTAAATCTTTTATCCTCCTAATATGAAGTCTATCTAACTTGACGGATGATCACTCGGGAAAAAATTTCTAAATTTTTAGAAATTAGAAAAAAAATTTAGAATATTAAATTCTAGTACTTGGGACACGTTTGAGGTTTGAGCATAAAAATGAACAACTTAATGCGCGGATAAAATTTCAAAAAAAAAACGCTGCTAAGTAGATCAGTGGCATGTGCACATCAGTTTTCGGTATATCCGAAGAACTCTGCAAATTTTGCACAGGGGTTCATTTTTCGATTGCAAAGACAAATCTTACGATATATAGGTTCTCCTTAAACACGGAATTTAGTTGTTATTATTCTAGAATTTCAGTATAAATTGGTAGATATTTTAGATGGGGATTTAGAAAAACGTTTTTTCAACCCGGCAAAAAATAAGCATCCTCTTTGCTTGGTCCTCCTTGCTTGACATACCTATCTATCTTTTCAACGCAGCGCGTCGTTAATTTTCGTTGAAATCATCACTTAATCTATTCTTATTTACCTACATAACTAACAGAATAATAATAATTATTAAATTCTCTGAATAATGAAATTAAAAATGCGTCAAGAATGCCTCAGAACCTTTGTTAAAGCCTGTCTCGCTCTTATGTTGCCAAGCGCAACTGGTCGTAGTGTGAGTGCGTCACCTTGTTGGTGTAATAGGTTAGTGGTCGTAAGTAGATCAATCAACCGTATCTAAGAGCCGAGGCCAAATCTCAACTTTTTCCAATTTTTGTTTTGCTGATTTGTATGATGCGACCAAATTCTTTGAATTGAAGATATCGGGAGGACAGAAGTTTTTGTGGGGATTCCAACGAGTGGAAAACGATTTTTGTGGCTCTGGTAGTTTTCGAGTTATTAAGAATTGTAGAAATTTTTAAAAACTCAAAAATGTCTCACTAAAACTGCAATAACTCCTAAACGGTTGAAGCTACCGGCGTGGCGATGGTCTCATTCGATTCAGCATAGAAAAATCTATAGAAAATGATGCGTCACATGCCTATGTTTTAAATTTCCAGCAAGACACGAATTTTTTCCCACTTCAACAGCTGTTTTACTGGCCTTAAAATTAAGGTAGGGTTCTGCCGAGACGTTAGGACCAACTAGATGCGGAACTTGATTTTTGGTAAAAATTTCAACATTTTTCGATAACTCCTTCCCCCTGAAAAACCCCGGACGGCGGACGGCGTACGGCGTACGGCGGACGGCGGACGGCGTACGGCGGACGGCGGACGGTCAAAAAATTTTTATTGCAGATTCGGATTCTACACCCCTTGAAACGTAAACCAACAAATTTTCAGGGGGTGTTAAAATTTTTTTTTTCCTGACCGATTACAAAGGTTCATTTCTATAGAAAAATGAACCAAAAATTGCCACTTCTCGAAGGGTGTCTGGACTACCACTTTGACGCATTTTTTGGATATTTAAATCTAAACTTTGTATTAAAACAAAATAAAATGTAGTTCGTCCCTAACTTGGGACACTGATGTTTTTTTCGGTCTCGTGCCATTTATAAATCTCAACACTTCAACTTGGGGCTCGTTGCAACTTTTTTAAAGCGTTTGAGGACAATACCAAAGTGAAAAAATGAAAGAGACGTTAAAAAAAGGGTACGCATCAAATGAAATTTTAACCTCACCTTACAATATCACAACAATTTTCATGAGAAAATTTTTTTCTAATTTGTTTTTATAGGAAAATAATTAGAAAGCCCCACTTATTTACAGTGAAAATAAACCATACAAATCGTTCCTATGAGGAACTACACTGATGGTTTTATACTACCTCATGAAATAAAACCATTTAATTACCACCGAAGTACCATTTAATTGCTGCGAGCACTTCCTTGTTGTTCAATCCATACGTAATTGGCCATCAAACTTTACCGGTGAAAATTTGGAGACTTGGATATGACAGGGAGCTAAATATGAAAAAGGAGTTAATTTAAACTCATTTTATCAAAGTTGATAAAATCATCTCGGACGCCGACGGTCTATTATCCGAAGAAATTTAATTCACTTCATAAACCACAAGTCAAAAAATAATTTACCTGGTACGTTAATTTTGATTCACTTCAACAATCAGCAAGGTATACGAATTCGCATTTTTCCTATACTCTATAATGTTGCTAGCAAAAACTCCCCAATAAATTGCGGAGAAACGATTTAAAATAACTTCATGCATGGAAAGAATCTCCCAATTTCAACGTGGTTAACGTTCATTAGACGTTGAATGAGTAGCTGCACCAGTTTTATGCAATTGATATCATTCATTATATTCAATTAATATGAAGTCAAATAATGAGCTGTAGGTTATTAGATGGCTTCATGTTGGCTAGAATAGTCGTTTCCGTAAATGAAACTCGAGAGTGGATATGCTATTTTTATTTTATTCAATGAGAAACTTAGTTTTGCTAAATGTACCCATGATTCAATGAGTTAAGTTGAAGGTTGCCAAATTGATTTGCCACATGGAGAAAAATTTTCTTCAAATCAACGTTGTACCTACCTTGAAAATCTTGATATATCAAGATATGCTATCAACAATATGCTTTTTAAGATTTACAAAACCATACTGGCATTGCTTTTATTCTTCATTCCATCATTGAGTCCGGTTACTGTATAGGTACTATACCTCTTCGGGGTTGGTATAGATTATTCAACTTCATTGGCAATGGCAAGATAATTACCTGGTGCTATTTCCAACGAATGTATGCAAAATTATACGAAAGGCGTCCAAGTTTATCCTGGTTCCACCGCAAACCAAACAGTTTGTAGATAGTGAATATAGTATCATGAATAATGAGAATATCAGTTTGACTACTCCAACCGATTTAATGACTTAATTTTTAATTGGCACTTCAAATTGCAGAACTGGAGTCGTATTATTATTTAAATAACATTCTCCAAAGCTTTTTCTTTTGGTTCATTTTCTTTAAAAAATGTTGACACATTTATTTTGAAAAATGTTGGTTTATTTATCTTTAAAAAATGTTGGTTTATCATTCTCATACCAGTGGTGCGTAGATAAAACACAATGATTCCATATTTTGATACGTACATTTTTTACACAATTTG
The DNA here is from genome assembly GCA_036186465.1 of Nesidiocoris tenuis. Classification (NCBI taxonomy): domain Eukaryota; kingdom Metazoa; phylum Arthropoda; class Insecta; order Hemiptera; family Miridae; genus Nesidiocoris; species Nesidiocoris tenuis. The sequence goes on from AP028910.1 coordinate 11,175,923, forward strand.
ATTATGTTATGACTGCTTTTGAGGGTGTATGGGTAAAAAATATCAAAAAACTCCCTATGCAAATTTTAAAACTGTTATTTACTGAAACCAAAATCTTGTTTTTAAGTAGTGTTTTTTATGAGGTAATGTTCATTTTGAGCTCGAACATTTCTTTGAAAATATTTTAATCTTTGTACATATTTTCCACATATTTTACGAAAATGAGTACATGTATGTTACATATGGCATTTTTAAATACATAAAAAACCCGATCCCTAGTCATGGATTTCCGGATAGTCGCAGTATTTGATAGAGAGGTTATGATAATATTTGGGCTGAGAATACACGAAGTACACCAAAATTAAACTCTCTGAAAAAATCGGCGTCAAAAAATTTCATGCTTAAAAAACTGGACGCTTTGTAAGCCTTAGTGACTTACAACATATCTGTCATGATACGACATTCTCCTAACTATCAAAGTTAAATTTGTGATTTTTATTGTCGGTAACATAAGTATTTTTTTATTAATTGTTCTTAAAAAATGAAACTCTGTAATCGGTCAGGAAAAAAATTTCAACCCCCCCTAAAAATTTGTTGGTTTACGTTTCAATGGGTGTAGAGTTCGAATCTGAAATACATTAAATTTAATGTATAGAAACATTAAATTAATTCAATGTATAGAAAATTTTTCTTGTCCGACCGCCGTTCGCCTTCCTGGGGGGTTTCAGGGGGAAGGAGTTTTCGACGATTTTTGAAATTTGCACAAAATACCAGGTTCTAGGGTGATAAAAAATTCCGCATATGAACGGTAGAAATGGGAGTACTCGGATCTTGGTTCTGATGTACAAAACGACTTCTTTGGAAAAATCGGGGGAAATTGGGACGATATTTAGAGGTTGCGCATCGACCTGTTTTATTTTCATACTTAATGGAAGGAAAACGTTGCTATGAACCCGCTAAGGAGCCGTCGTAGAGGCCAAGTAATGATAATCTCTTCGACTTGAAATGTCAAGAACTAATGTAAATGTAAATGATGGTTTAATTGTTTTAACCCATAGGGCATCACAAGGAGTGGGTTTAGTTCTCCAATATCATTTATTACCGAAAACCCCGAATGCCAGGGATGACATGAATCATAAGGCTATGGACCAAATTTTTCATGGCACCTGTGGGAATCGAACCCACACCTCTCAGGTATAGCCCTCAGCTAGGCAGACGCGCTAGCCACTAGACCAACCCGTGAGCCCAAAGTCAAGAACTATATCAAGAACTTAGCCGAGAATCTTCCAAAAATCCAAAATTTTCTATTCATCTTGCATAATTCGCAAGGGTAAATTTTAATTGACTTAGCTTCCGGCAGACCCAAAATGTCTCGAAATCGAGATAAAACAATCACAAGGCTCTTTACACCGCTACGAAACTTAATGTCGAACTGAAACTCAATGTCAAACTCAAACTCAAACTTGGAGTCAGACTCAAAGTCAAACTCAAAATGAAAGTCAAACTCGAACTGAAACTCAAACTTGAACTGAAACTCAAAGTCAAACTCAAACTTGAAGTCAAACTCGAACTGAAACTCAAAGTCAACTCAAACTTGAAGTCAAGCTCGAACTAAAACTTCAACTCAACGCCAAACTCGAACTGAAAGTGACTGAAGTTCGAGTTGAGTTTCAGTTCAAGTTTGTGTTTCAGTTCGAGTTTGAGTTTGAGTCGACATTGAGTTTCAGTTTGACTTTGAGTTTCAGTTCGAGTTAAAGTTCGAGGTTCAGTTTGACTTCAAGTTTGAGTTGAGTTTGAGTTCGACATTGAGTTACAATTCAAGTTTGTGTTTCAGTTCGAGTTTGAGTTTCAGTTCGAGTTTGACTTTAAGTTTGAGTTTCAGTGTCAGTACGACATTGAGTTTCAGTTTGACATTGAGTTGCGGTTCGAGTTTTACTTCGATGTTCAGTTTGACTTCAAGTTCGAGTTTGAGTTTGACTCTAAGTTTGAATTCGAGTTTCAGTTCGACATTGAGTGACAGTTCAAGTTTGTGTTTCAGTCCGAGTTTGACTTTGAGCTTCAGTTTGACTTCACGTTCGAGTTTGAGTTTGAGTTTGACATTGAGTTTCAATTCAAGTTTGTGTTTCAGTTCGAGTTTGACTTTGAGCTTCTGTTTAACTTCAAGTTCGAGTTTGACTTTAAGTTTGATTTCGAGTGTCTGTACGACATCGAGTTTCAAGTCCAGTTTTTATTTCAGTTCGAGTTGGACTTGAAGTTTGAGTTCGAATTTCAGTTCGACATTGAGTTTCAATTCAAGTTTGTGTTTCAGTTCGGGTTTGACTTTGAACTTCAGTTTGACATCGAGTTTCAATTCAAGTTTGTGTTTCAGTTCGAGTTGGACTTAAGTTTGAGTTTGACTTTGACTTCAAGTTTGAGTTCGAATTTCAGTTCGACATTGAGTTTCAATTCAAGTTTGTGTTTCAATTCGAGTTTGACTTTGAGTTACAGCACGACATTGAGTTTCAGTTCGAGTTTGACTTCAAGTTCGAGTTGGACTTGAAGTTTGAGTTTTACTTTGACTTCAAGTTCGAATTTCAGTTCGACATTGAGTTTCAGTTCAAGTTTGTGTTTCAGTTCGAGTTTGAGTTTGACTTCAAGTTCGAGTTTGAGTTACCGTATGACATTGAGTTTCAGTTCGAGTTTGACTTCGCGGTTGAGTTTGACTTCAAGTTTGAGTTGGACTTGAAGTTTGAGTTTGACTTTGACTTCAAGTTTGAGTTCGAATTTCAGTTCGACATTGAGTTTCAATTCAAGTTTGTGTTTCAGTTCGAGTTTGACTTCAAGTTCGAGTTGGGCTTGAAGTTTGAGTTTGACTTTGACTTCAAGTTTGAGTTCGAATTTCAGTTCGACATTGAGTTTCATTTCAAGTTTGTGTTTCAGTTCGAGTTTGAGTTTGACTTCAAGTTCGAGTTTGAGTTACCGTATGACATTGAGTTTCAGTTCGAGTTTGACTTCGCGGTTGAGTTTGACTTCAAGTTCGATTTGGACTTGAAGTTTGAGTTTGACTTCGACTTCAAGTTTGAGTTCGAATTTCAGTTCGACATTGAGTTTCAATTCAAGTTTGTGTTTCAGTTCGAGTTTGACTTCAAGTTCGAGTTGGGCTTGAAGTTTGAGTTTGACTTTGACTTCAAGTTTGAGTTCGAATTTCAGTTCGACATTGAGTTTCATTTCAAGTTTGTGTTTCAGTTCGAGTTTGAGTTTGACTTCAAGTTCGAGTTTGAGTTACAGTATGGCATTGAGTTTCAGTTCGAGCTTGACTTCGCGGTTGAGTTTGACTTCAAGTTCGAGTTGGACTTAAAGTTTGAGTTTGACTTCGACTTCAAGTTTGAGTTCGAATTTCAAGTTTCAGTTCGAGTTTGACTTTGAGCTTCAGTTTGACTTCAAGTTCGAGTTTGACTTTAAGTTTGATTTCGAGTGTCTGTACGACATCGAGTTTCAAGTTCAGTTTTTATTTCAGTTCGAGTTGGACTTCAAGTTTGAGTTCGAATTTCAGTTCGGCATTGAGTTTCAATTCAAGTTTGTTTTTCAGTTCGAGTTTGACTTCACCTTCGAGTTTCAGTTTGACATCGAGTTTCAATTCAAGTTTGACTTCAAGTTCGATTTGGACTTGAAGTTTGAGTTTGACTTTGACTTCAAGTTTGAGTTCGAATTTCAGTTCGACATTGAGTTTCAATTCGAGTTTGACTTTGAGTTTCAGTTTGAGTTTGACTTCGCGGTTGAGTTTGACTTCAAGTTCGATTTGGACTTGAAGTTTGAGTTTGACTTTGACTTCAAGTTTGAGTTCGAATTTCAGTTCGACATTGAGTTTCAATTCAAGTTTGTGTTTCAGTTCGAGTTTGACTTTGAGCTTCAGTTTGACTTCACGTTCGAGTTTGAGTTTCAGTTTGACATTGAGTTTGACTTAGAGTTTCACTTTAAGTTTGACTTCGAGTTTCAGTTCGGTAAGAGCGGTGTAAAGGTAGTTGAAAGAGCTTCAATGCTTCAACATGTTCAATATGTTCCAATAATTCAATTTCAACGTTTTCTGGAAACCAATTCACTAAAAACATTTTCCTCCGAACAGTATTCCAATAAAAATTCATTGTATTCTTGAAGTCCTGAAAAACTGCTTATTTCTTGAGAGATAAATTGAGACAGTCAGGTCGACAATACTAAGTTCGAAATCGAACAACCTCCATGCGTTTTTGGCCCAGTTGGTACGAAGGAAGGGGAGTAAAAACGCTGCAAATTCATTTAATTGGCGCAAAGGCTTTACATTATATTGTTCATTACGACTTTTGTGTGCTATTTATGATGATGGGGTTTGGAAATTCGGAAGTCAAGATTGAAGGGCGGTTGTTGCCTATTTTTGCCAACTTTGTACGGCCCGTTGGAGTAATGATCATGGTAAATCTTCAATCTAGTTTCTCGAATATTGATTTGATTGCAGTTGAGAAAGAAAAGTGCGACTCAGCAAGGAAACCCAAGTGCAAGCGCGTGCGAACGATATTCACAACCGAACAGTTGGAACGGCTTGAAGCTGAATTCGAGAGGCAGCAGTACATGGTGGGTCCAGAGCGGCAGTACTTGGCCCACACCCTTCAGTTGACTGAAGCGCAGGTGAGCCTGTCCAAATTAATGAATACAATTCATCTATGGTTACCATATTCACCATTCACATCTATTGGAATTCACATCGATTCAATTATCAGGTTCGGGGGTCCACAGCAATGGACTTGCGGGGGTTCGAATCCCAGCCCTGTAATATATGTGACCCTTGCACAGAGAAAACAACGCATCTTTCCTGTATAATCTATTCAGTTAAGCGTCATTTGATCATTAATCTTGACGTAAAGCAAAATTTATTTTTTGAAATAATCAGGACCTCACCCACATGGACGCATGACGCCAGTAATCGACAAATTTTTCCCAATCTGTGGACTCCGTGGGGTATTGAATTTTACGTTGCAGAAAATATGCGGAGATCGTAAACTTCAGGCTAGATTCGTCTAAATCTTTCTGAAACAATGGTTTCAGGTAAAAGTTTGGTTTCAAAACAGACGGATCAAATGGAGAAAACAGCATCTCGAACTGCAGCAATTGCAGTTGGCTGCTTTGAAGAAGAGAAGAGACATACTAGATACAAGCGAAGACAGCGAAGACGAACTTCTGAAAGTACCGTCCAACGTTCACTGATGAATTATGTTACGATTTGATGAGGTCTGTAATAAACCTTGGTCGGTGATATGGGCCAGAATGGGTTCGATTATCGTGAGCTACTGATTTCGTCGGACTGCGATTGCCACTCCGAGAAGAGAAAATGAAAAATTATCCCATTGACTCCTCCCCTGCACTCGTCGTTCGAGCGAGATGAAATATTTATTATTTCATTCGTAATTATTACGGTTGCCTCCTTGATCCTGAGGCCTGCAAGCCTTATCCAGATGGATCTTGCCCATCTTGGTTTGCATGAGAAGGGCTTCACCATTGCTACTGTGAACCCAGTTTTCATTCACTTGAAATAGCATAATCCTCCATGAAAAGGGCATTTGTTATTGGAGCTCTAGCGCTTTCACCCGTACGGCCCTCTTACGGAGATATTCAGATACAGAAGGCAGTGGGATGGTTGGTCATCAACACCTTTGTAAAAATGTTCGACGTTTGACTCTTTGCAATGGTTTATCGCTAGTTGGCCCATTCACCTCCAAGTTGTAAACGGAAGTGATATGTAACTATTATAAGCTGTTAATAATTGTAAAAAGGAAAAACTCTGTACATTATCAATTGTAACAATAAGAGATACATCTATTTTTGGCACTAATTTTGTTAGGTAGGTTAGGAGTCCATTTTCAATGTTTACAACGTCAACTAAATAAATAATATTGTGTATCATCAGTTGATGGTGAAGGTTGAGTGTGGAAGTGAGAGGGAGAGATTGATTGATTGTCGCTTTATTTTATCTGGCAGAATTTGGTCACAGTCGACCACTCTTCCATTCAACCAGAGTCATGATAACACAAAAATAAACAAAATAAAAGCACAAACAGGGAGGGAGAGGGGTGAGAGAGAGAGAGGGTGAGAGAGCGGTAGTCCGTCATGCTCCCTTAGTTGTTATTCGTCCTGGTACTTTCGCCTCTTCAAAAATCAACATTTTCTGCTAACGTTTTTTTTAATAACAGGCTTTGTAGGTCTTTTAGGTAATTCATCCTGAGGAGTGGGGGGGGGATGACAATGTTGAATGATGATGGGCTCGTTGTCCTCAGCCACCGTACGCAGAATTTGTGCTACGTTTTTTTCACTGTAGGTACCTACCTATTTTTGGTCAGCCTCGATTGAATGCATGACAATATTTTTTGCGTCTAGTCCTCAAATTACCTACGCAAGAACAATGCTGAATTGTACGATGAACTGCTTGTGGATCTCCTGATGTTAACTAGGCAAATGCCTTTATTACTTACTGTTTCATTTTACATCACATGTTTCGTTTCGATTCGTCTTAACGCGTATCCGGTTGACGAGTTGAGTTGAAAATTCTATATTTTATCGACCATAGGTGGAGAGGCTACTACGGCTACTTAGTAATTTTAACAATGCACATTATAGATTTCGGTAAATGTTTTTGCTATTGGAACCTGTGTTATCTTCCTACGATTTATAGTTCAATTCCTGAATAATAAACCATTGTATCCTGGCTAGAGACTCATTTATATCGACTATGCCCAAACATTTTCCGATTGTGTCATACGTCATTATAGTAATGCCACTATAAGAAAGACGCAATAATCCACACAGCTAGAAATAAGTTCGATTTCCACACGAGAATACAGGTGAGTTCTCATCACAAAGTTTTCGTTCGTCTGAACTTTTTTTCCCCAAACGGCTAGAGATCAAATTTGATGTCCAGGAAATATCAACCTTGCTCCCGGTCCAGGCCCAAACCAATCGTTCAATTAAAAAATTTGTTAAAATCTTGAAAAAATTGCGTTAACGCAAAATTCTTATTAAATAAGGAAAGCAATCCAAGTGAATAATAATAATAAATAAACCCCAAACGAAGAATTCACAGCTTTTTGGAATTTATGATCTTCGTACATCCCAAATCAGCCATGACCTAAATCAAAGTAGGTATGTACCTAATTTGAATTTCTTCCACAATTTTATGTGGATAACAAAATAAGGAAGAATATTATGCACAGTGTTCACACCTGGGATTGTCTTCCTTGAAAAGGTCGATTCTTCGGCTCATTTGCTACAACTTTGTGTTCAATGACATTTTTTCCCATGAGCCAAAGTCGAAAATTGCAAAATTTCTTTCAAGTTCCTATTTTTTAATGGGCGTTTAGGGCTGGAAAGCCCAATGCACGTTCCAGGAATAACTGGTCCAGAATGTCAGCTTTCCAACGATAGGTATGGTTATTTTTGATAAACCGTGCTTATTCATTTTGGCACATTATTTCTAAAATTAATGTACCTATGTAATCGGTCGGGATTTCTTTAAATTAACAGTGCTTATTAGAGGAGAAATCGACGTTCAAATGAGGAAAAACGTGGTTTTTCGCTAAAATCTTGGTTTTTGAGCACTGTTGTAATTACTCTAAAATTTAAGGGACACTAAGGCAAAATGCAAAACAAACAAATCCTCAAAGCAAACAGTGTACCTTAACCATGGGCTCACAAAACATTTTATGGAACAAAAATTGTAGCAAATGAGCTGAGAATCGAACCCTTTAAGAAATATAATCTCAAGTGTGAACTGTATGTACACGGACCAGTATGTTACCTGTGCACCATTGGTTTATTCGATTCATGCACGAAATGGAAACAATGCATTTGTTGGAGGTTTATTTATTTGGGATGGATGAATGCTTCAAGTCGCCCCGACTTGACGGGAATTTGAAGCAATAGAAGATATAGAGGGATAATAATCGGGACGAAAATGTGTTTTACGCATAACTTTTATTGAAACGTCACATAACTTTTCCATCAACATTTTTCTCAACACATACACAGACCAGAGCAAAGGCCGCAACATCTTGACTCTCATAGGCGCTTTTAATTGGATGACTATGAATTCAGACTCATATAGATTCCTTGAGTTTTTTCCCGAAGGTTTTAGAACATACACGTATCAAATGATAACGCAGGAAAAAAGGCGAGCAAACCGTATTTTAGGCTGTTGAGGCGGTGACCAGTCATAAAATGTTAAAATGATTTAGAAATAAAATTGCTCGGGGCATTGGCTGAGAAGAAAGGAAAAACAGTCTCCATGTCTCACGGGAGAACTGTTAGGAAATCAGGGAAAAAAAACATTCAGATAAATGAGGCTGGCAAGCTGGGGACTGAGCACAATCGGTGACGGTATTTGGCAAATATTGCTGAAAATCCCACTCTTGTAACATCAGCTGTTTTTGCAATCCTAGTCCCCGAACAATACTCCGAAGAAACCAGCGGACAACTCTCTCATCACCTCCGACATCATAAATAGAAAAATACGACGATCCTAAAGGCTATTTTCACTGTTAATAGTAAAAAGGCCGTATATATGCGATAACGATAGGCCCGGCCTAGTACTTTGAATAGGTGGAACTCATGCAGCATTCTATTAATCTCCATGAGACAAAAACCATAAACCATAGTTACAAATTGTTAATTAACAATGTTTTCACGCCTAGTCATAGTTCCTCTTCACATGACTCGAAGAATGCTACCGATATTGCTGCTGAACTTATTTACGTGATTGATCGGTGAGTGCGGATCTCGCTAGGCAACTCACTAACCCTACATCTAGGCCTTCTAGAGTATGCAGTGGCAACTGTGTGGCGATATAATAGCTAACTGAGTTTTGCTATGTCCTCTTCCTAAGATTTCAAGCATCTATCAGGTAGGGAGGCACCTGACACAATTTCGCAGCCCACAACTTAGCATATAACATGGAAGGAATGCTGGATTCACGCTATCCCGATACGACCCCGAACTACGCGTAATACTAGACCAAAAACCGAGACTATTAAAAGCCTTGGAATTCGAGGGATGAATTAGTATTGTCGTCGATGAAATAAAACTTCTAAAGATTGCATCAATTTGGACTACATTGTTCACCACTGTAAGACTAGGTTTCCGTTAAAACAAAACATAAAATTCCAACTAGATACGAGTCATTACAAAAGTTATATTCGCGATTTAGAACCCTCAATTAGAACAAAACTCAACAGCAAAAGTATAATGCATACAAATAACGCGCAGCGCAATTATAAATTACTATAAACCGAACCAATAAACGGGGTGCAAAAGTAGGAAAAATTAACGTCTGGTAAACTACCAGAAGACGGTAGTTATGGCGATATTTCCTTGTGTTGAAACGAACTTTCCACATAATCGAATAGTGACACTCGAAAATATAACTTAAGCTCTTTTCCCGATCACACTTGACAATCTGGACCCCTGCGGGGGTGCTTAAGTATAGGTAAGTAGTTTTCTGGATACTCGAAACTTAACTATAATATTAATTTTCTAATCGGTTTCGTCAACAACCATAATCCACCCCAAAATTATCTACATGTACGATTTAGGGTGACGAAAAACATTCTAATTTTTTACACTCTCCAAATTTCAATTGGTTGCAATTTCACAAGGGCTTTGAAATTAATATAATGACTCAATAATATTGTGACCATAAACAAAATAAAACGTTGGCATCAACAGCAGGTGTCAGCCACAGGTGTTCGCGTCTGGCTAACCACAACAGCGTTTGTTGAGCGACTCAAAAATAACGAAAACTCAAAAATATTATACTGTTACATATTATGTGTTTATTGTATAAACCGCAGCAGATATGGAACCGCTACGGTCGTAAAAATATAAATGAAATGGATAAATAATACAGGCTGAATATCAGATCTGCTCCAGAATGGTTCAGAAAAATAAGATTTTGTCAAATTTTCCAGGTTAATTTTTTTTTTTGATATAGAAATGGCACTATTTTGGGTCTACCCTGAAATTATTCATTTCTCAGTCAATCGTATAAATTGTGAATGTACCCTCTGTAAATATACTATTGGCGGAAAGGATATATTCATTTGTTTGAATACATGAAAAATATGAACAATAGCTCAATGTTTTATGGCTAACTTCAATCCAAGATATTAATGACGAACCCCTCCAAAACGGGTGATTTAGTCATCAATTATAATTGATATAATAATTATTGTCGCACGGTTTTGAAAGATTCTCATGAACAACCCTACATCGAACTGCAATGGAGGCAGGGAAGTCAATGATTCAGCTGGGAACCATATAGACCGCTATTGCAAAAATGCGGTATGGTGGACTACATTCCATGAGTCCTTATTACAACAGTTTTTATACAACAATAAAAATTCATTCTAGCGCTATGACGTCTCAGGCCGTACTGACCTCATATAAGCAAAAATGGCAGCCATTTTGGGGCCTGTAACTGTAGAGATCATTGTAGAGTTGTCATGAGAATTCTCGTAATTATGGCGGTTGTTATTGTCATTAGCTAGCCATAAACGAACGTTCCAACCCGTCGGTTCTGTACCGTCGTTCCAAAAACGCCAAGTTTTCTAAAAGTCCCATGGAGATCGGATTTTTTCCCGGATCCGATCAATCGGCCGACGGCAGTTTTGGGAAATTTGTGGGGAAATCACAGTTTTTTTGGTGTGAAACCGTCGGTTTTGGAATGTTCACCATGTTTGACAGTTCACGGGTCAGAAGTGGCGGTTTCGATAGCCTACTCAAAAATGTTCGTTTGTGGAGAGCCGGCATACGGAGCGCGGCCTCCGGTTGTGGACCAAGGGGGTCTGGGCCACTACTAATTAACAGACGGACTTGAACCGTTAGTTTTGGACTGAGGGGTTTCCTCCAGTAACGCACACTCCAAACCTGTAGATTCCTTAAAAAAACCGTCGCACCATTGGAAAACCAGCTCATATATGGCCAGCTAATTGCGCACAAAAGCCAGAATGACAGTTCGATTTTGAGGGTATGGACCAAGAATTTAAAGCAACTGCCTGCTCAGAGAAGATATTCAGCCGAGATATGCGAAATGAATGAAGATTGCCAAAAATGTTGGAATACGGTAATTAGTGCTTGGTACATGCATACTATAACGATTGATTATGAAGATATGCAAAATATACTAGGGATACTTGAAATAATACATAAGGGTCTACCAACAACTGGCACTAGCTCACCAAGGAAAATTCTTCAAGAATAAAAAAAAAAGAAAAGAACACCACCCGGCCAGCGGATGGATTGTTGATTCTCATTTGTCAGTCAACCGACTCCCCCTTGAATAAACTATTATTACAGAACTGAGTCTGCCTTCATGAACATTGTCAATGACAATTTCAATAACTTCAGACAATTTCACGAATTCCAGATTCTTCGTATCATAACATTTTTTACCATTGTTTTTCAGGTTTACTATAAACCCTCATTTTGTGTTTCCAACAATTATTCATAAATAAATTCATTGGTAAATTCCTAGATTGTGCATCATGCGTTTGTGTTTCATGGATGAACAACAGCGCTGTTCGCAAACCATTAGCTGAGAAAAATGCACCATTCTTTTTGGGTAATTTTGGGGTTGGCAGTGTTAACGTAACAACAGTCCTATAACGCTAAAAAACTATCGAGCCAATATCCTCCAAAAACGAATCTAAACAATCCGTGAGGCCAGTTAACAAGTTAAAAGCGGACAAGAGTTAGTCGATGTAGAGTACCTTTAGACCATATCATCAGCCGCCGAACATCATCCTCCCTCTTTGTTCAAAGTTTTCTACATCTATAATCCTCCTTCACTGTCTGATTTATAATCAATCCTGGTAGAACTGATCAACTAGTTTCCCAGATTTTAGTCGATTTCCAAGTTCAATTCGATTCTGGATTTTCGCTGAACATTTTTTAACCCAACATTCTTAACAGAACTGAGTGATGAAAAAGCAGAAGTGAAGCGTCACTCAAGTGACGACATTTATCTCAGTATCATATTACAGAAGATAGCTGGTGTTGACAAACGAAGAGATATAGAGAGAATGACTGATATTGGAGAAAAAAAGTTTTGAATTTTCAGACCACAGGGGGAATTTCCATTTAAGCAAAAATCAAGATAACTTCAACGCCGAGGTCTAATTTCGGTAGTTGCAGATTAAAACAGTTTTATTTTTATTAGAGGGATGCTGGGGCGGGAGGGGAGAGGGAGTCCAAGACAAATGATGTATCACTAAATTTACATTTTTCTAGTTTTGTTTTTCCATAGCTCTACTCGTTGACCCTTAAAACATATTCAATCTTTCCCAATTAGAAACTAATTTATGAACTTCTTTAAAGCGGTATCATACATCAGACTAAGGGCCGCTTTATCAATAGTCGATTATCCAAAAAATCATAGCTAATCACCAGGCCACTAATTCCAGGGTGATTTTTGGGTGGATGCGCATAGGCTGTGTCTCCGAGAAATTTGTAGCCAAGAGATTAGCTATGATTTTTTGGATAATCGACTATTGATAAAGCGGCCCTAAGTTGACGGTCAGACCATTAGAAGATGTTGACAAGTAATTTTCGATAATCTACCAAGCGCTTTCGCCTTACTCGGCCCCTTCAGGGGAACCCTGGTGGATAAAGGTAAATCAGATATATAAAAGCCATTAAGGTCGCTCAGAGAGGTTGTCATTTGCAATGAATCGAATGAAAAATCATGTAATTTCAACGAGGTAATTTGTAGCAGACTGGCCAGTTAATACTTTCAGCTTCCTGGCTTTAGCGCTAGGTAGATAATTAAAAATGACGAGACACCGTCGTCTAATCAGTCTCAAGTTCCAGCAACTCTCATTTCATGGATGTAGTTATGCTCTCCTTTCTCTCCTAAATTCTCTTTCCTTCTCTTCATTGCCTTCATTTTATTTTATTTTTTCAACTTTATCCAGGGCGGGGGAAAAACAGCAAATGAGTTCAATAGAAGAGCGTAGAGGACTTGGTGAAACAGCGCTGGGTAATTGGAATTGTCTCAATGAAATGTGTGGATGATGCAAACGAAAATAAAACGGATACCTTGCACCGTCCGTTCCTTGGAAAACTAGTAAAATAGCACCTAATGAAACTTGGAAACGGCGACCAGTCAGATCGCAATTCGGATATTCCAAGCCCGTAAATACCTGCTCCGTTGGTTTGGATATTGTTATTTTTCCTAAAAATTGGATTAGGCGAATTTCATACAGGACAGCAGCTTGTTCGTAAGTAGAATACATACTAATTTGAAAGACTCGATTCACCTAATTATCTCTCCAATTACCTATTTGTTATGGCACGAACCAGTAGAATCGGAGCTGCAGGTACTGTGGGGCAGGTGGAAAGTATTTTCTATGACTCCCTAGTAACTATAAATCTATCAACATAATTACGAAAAGCACGTTAGATACAGAAATCGGTACATCAACAATTGACCAGTATGCTCCCTATAATCTATATGCGATTCAAAAAATAAAAATATTCCATCAAACCCAAGTTATTTTTTGCGTCCTAGTTGCACGGCCATTTTGAATGGCGAATGCGACAAATTTGTTTAAATAATTGAGCTTCGAGTGATAGGGTTTTGGACAGGCCATCAAGGGATCGAGCTAAAGTATCTGGTCCGTCTTAAAAAGTCGAGAGAGGCAGTCTCAAGCTTTATGGATGGGATGCTGAAGATTGATTCATCTGAAACGGAAAGAAACAGTTTGAAGCAATTCGTAGTCAGTTCTACCTAGCGCCATCTACCAATATTTGAACTAATGAACCGATTTTAAAATTTTTGGTCGTAAACTCACGAGTTTCACAATACCGTCAGGGTAGAAATTCATTTTGGTGACAGATTTTTATGAAACTCTGGGATAAGTTGAGGAGCCCTGAGAAAAATTCATGTGGTACCTACTTCAGTAACCCCAGGCTCAAGTAATGAATGTTTAGCTCGAGCCGTTCATCAGTGGGGTCAATTTTCAAAAACTTCTTTGGTCATGAAAATACCTGTACTAATACTAACACACAGGCACATATCGGCCAACAGCTGAAAATTTGTTTTTCAGACTCAGTGGTGTCTAAATGTAAAGATTCTGTAGAAAGGCAGTGGATCAACTCATAAACACAAATTCCTATTGAAAGCAGGGCTGTAATTTGGGACAGTTTCACCAAACATTTACCGAGCCGTTAAATTTACCGACTTGTTTGTTGCTGTATGTGGCTTGGTTGATAGGTACTCGGCCAACAGCAACCAACCAGCCGGTAAATTTGACGAATTGGTAAATGTTTGGTGAAGGTGGCCCTTAGTCAGCAATACTTACCATCAGCTAGTAAATGCACTTCAGGTCCAAGGGAATCAAAATAACTGTGCTTCATGGCATCGGCTGCTGACAGTCGTTTTTTCGCATCGTACTGAAAAATAATGAAGTGAAAAATAGAAGAAAATTTCTCAATTATGGAGAAACAATATTACAAGTATGGTGGAATGAAAATAACATCTACCCACCTATACATTGAGGGATTTGTGGAGTTTGAACGCAAATGATAATACCCAACTTTATTCAGCATTTGATCAACACCATGACATATCCAGCCGAAAATTAGGATTACTCACACAAAGGAAAGAATTCATCAGGCGAAGGGCGTCAGGGCAGTTCTTCAGGGAAGGAGCAGCCAATCCTAAAGCAGTCATTATCGTTTCAGTCGGCGGGGGCGGTCCTTCCAGCGGACCGAGCAGTTTGGCGATTAGGGAGAGTTCTTCTTCGACTGTGCTCCCAGGGAACAACGGCCGACCACTCGCCATTTCAGAGAATATGCATCCAACACCCCTGGAACCGAAGATGCCACCATAGGACTTACTTTCAGAAATTGAGAACAAGAGTTTCCCAAGGCGATGTCCAACGAAACACAATTATCAGTGTACCTAGGTGTTGGAAAAAAAGGTTGCTAAAATGATTAGTGGCATCTGTACATTATTGTTCTGGGTATCTGATAAACTCTGCAAATTCTGCACAAGGGTTCATTTTTCGAATACGAAGACTAAAGGGCCACTAAAGCCCCAGCCTTTACGGCCTTGAAGGGCCACTATTTGAGCTGGTTTAGGTCAAAAATATTTTAAATTATTTAATTTTTTTTGTAGCCGGAAAAAAATGAGATAGAAAACACTAAAAGTGCTAATATATCGGGAGTAGAGAGGGTAATTCGGATTGACCAGGCGAGGCTTTGATTCGGCTTCAGTCCACCACTTTTAAATAGTGAGTTTTTTGACATTTTTGACCTAAACACCTTAAAATCAGTCAAAATGTGATCAAATTGTGTCACACTTTTACGTTTCAAAACATGGAAGTATTGTGTGTTATCTACGCACTATTGGTTTTTATTTATGGCTGGTGAAATTGGCCCTTAGACAACAAGTAACCTTTAGTAACCTCCTCCTTTTTGAAGTCAGTTAAAAATTTAGTCACTAAGGCTTCTTTTACAAGGCATTTAGTTTTTCACATACAGATTTTTTTTCGCTGATTTTTTCATAGGCGTTCGATTTTGGAGCACTGAATGTCCAAATGATATAATAGCCATACTTACACCTCTCCATTAAATGCTGCGCGAGCCAGACAATAGTAGCATAGCATCAAGTACCTACAGCATCAATTTGGGATTGGAATCTGATGCAAAAGAGTCTTACCACATGTCCAGGGATGTGGAATAAACTATGGACCCCATGAGAACGTCAGGCGGGCGGTACCACAATGTGACTACTTCATTTGAATACGTCTTTGTCGGAACAGATTTGGCCCGAGCCAGTCCAAAATCAGCGAGCTGGAATAAAGATGATTGATTAACAGAGAAAATTATTAAAATACGCACTCATTGGGTAACAATTCCGTTGGTTATTTTATGAAAAGGCAAATCAAGAAACGAATCAGATCAATATTGAATTGTAATTACTTTTAGCTCGCCGCGCTCATTGATGAGTAGATTTTGAGGTTTCAAATCTCTGTGCAAAATACGCCTTTTGTGGATGTAGGCCAAGCCTCTCAACAGTTGAAACAGGAATATCTACAATGAAAGATGACATACAATAACCATAGATAATGTCAAGAAAAATTAAATTTTCCAGCGATGAAACAATAGTTGACTAGTAAAAGATCAGAGATGGAAATGGTCTGAATTCAGCCAGGAAACGGTTGTTTCTCAAGTTTTTCATTTTATGCAAGAAAGCGGTCAATTATGCGGGTGAACACAGGAAAGATGGAACAAGTTACAGGGCAAAACCTGACTATCTTTGCCTCAAGATTTTTAAAACGTTCTCTAAAACGTGATGACTATCTTTGCCTACCAATAATAAGCGAAACGAGACGGCCGATTTATCAAGATGATTGAAATTCTAACAATATGATACTTATTTTACTGACCTTGACGTTTTTCGCGCAGAACCAAACCTTACAATCGTCCATGTATTGTTTCAAGTCTTTATCCAAGTATTCAAATACGAGGGTCAATGATTTCTCTGTATGTATGATATCATGGAGGGTCACTGTAACAAACGAAAGATTGTCAGATAATGTTTTAAAGAGTGAATATTGGACACAAACAGTGATGCTTTTTTGTGTATATGGGTGGTAGGTGTTCTGCAGTCTTATCCTAACCTGCTGGGCTATCCCTGCTAACCGGCATCGTAACTTTTGTGGGAAACGCCTGGAGAAAAATTCCCACTTGCATCTTTTTAAAGTAAATGAACAAAAAAAACTTGACATTACCAGGTTACTAGCTTAGTTTAGAATGGTGTTAGAAAAAATTTCCCAACTGATTACACAGGTTCATTTCTTTAGGAAAATAAACCAAAATGTTTCAAAAGGTTTTCCTAGGTATCCTTAAAATATTTTTCAGACTTCAATCCAGTCTTTCGCATTGCCCTCAGCGATAAGATACTTTATTGGGATTTAAGCATTCTATTTAGAAGGTAAAAACGCTCTAACGCGCTTTTGGCTCACAAATCTTGGTATCAGGGTACAGGTTTCAACGACAAACAGCAACAGTTTTTAACAGCATTCCCTAACATCTAACAGTAATCAACACAAACCAGTGATCACCATAAAAATACTCATCCCATAACAGTAGCACATCAACTAAGTCTCACCAATATTAGCATGCTTCAGCTCCTTCAATAAGGAGACTTCCCTTATGGCAGTACACGGCGCCCCTTCCTCATGCTCTAGCCTGATCTCCTTCAATGCGACCAGGGAATCAGTCAGTCTTGACTTGCCTTTGAAGACGGTGGCATAGGCACCCTAAAAGAAGGACGATCTTTAATGGACGATCTCTAAGGGATGAACCTTTAATTCACCGAACGCCAATTCAATCAAAGTTAACCGTACAAGGTTAAAGAATGAAAAGAAGGGGGTTGGTCTGCCAGATGAAAATCACTAAGCGAAGAGATTTGGTCGAGAGTGAGACAAAAAGTACAAGTTTATTTCGTCATTTCCATCATTCAAATATTTTTCTGATATCGACCCATCTTGCAAGTCAACTACATGAATATATTGCTCTCTTATTTAAATTTGAATTGTTAAATTATGAAAATGTTGAGAGGGATGATCCCTTTGGGCAATCCAGCCATTTTTTTTTTGTCCTAAATTACCAACGTCAACCAGGATTCCACTGGGATCACCTGAAGAGGCAGATAGTGGTGAAAGCACTCGGGATGTCAATAAAAGAAATTCTAAAACGTTGTCGCATTAGGCACCCCATGATGATCTGGGATTCACATCCTCCACAAAATCGTCAAAATAATACAACAGCAAAGTATAAAAAGTAACAAGGTAGGTAGGTACCATTTAGGTTAACAAGCCAGCTTTATTTCAATATAAGTTCAAAATATGCCTTACTTGACCCAGTTTATCAAGCTTAGTGTACGTTTCCATGCGGCCAAATCCTATCTCGGACATGGACTGACGTCGAGAAGCTCTAGACAATGGCTTGTTTTCACCAAGCTTGTTGAGGTATCGTTGGGACAGATGTAGATCGGCTGGCAGAGACCGGCGTTTATTGATCTCATGCTGGAAAAAGATATATTTATTCAACTTACATCGTTCTGCTAGTGAGAAGAAATCAGAAGTGGAGGGCTATTCGAAAATGTGTGAGGAAGAATGTGTAATATGCCTGCAATATACGGTTGATGAAGCATCAAACATTTCCGCAATACATATGCAGAGAACGAGGCGCCCTCGAGTTGGATTTAAATATTTTTCAAATATTTAGGGTAGGTGTTCCTTGTTATCCATTCTTCCGATAGTCTAGTCCATAATGTTTGGATACTGTTTACATGTTAGCAAAAACTATCAACCTGTAAAAGCAAGCTGTCTCTCCTTGGCTTCTGCCGCATTTGTACAGGAGGAAATTGAGGCACTGTGTCGACATTTTCTTCAGGTTCGCCATTTGAATCAGTTTTCGGGTTCTCGGGAACTGAACCTGAAAGCACGAGGAGGAAAATAATTTATTGTTGGTCACAAGCACAGAACCTGCCTTTGATATGAGAATTCGTGAATTCGGTAGAACAGCTTAGTACAGGAGCTGATAACTATAGCGCATAAGTACTATAGTAGACTAGAGCAGTATGTTCTGACTAGTTCCGACCCTCTCCTTGAGGGCGGCAAGGCACGCCCGGGACAATTTTGGTCCAGGACATGATGAAGGTGCATTTCCGGTAGGGTTGAGCTGAAAGTAGGGACCTGCAAAGTTCACAAAAATTCCAGGGCTTTGAAGGAAATTCGAAACCCCTCGTCCGTGGACCGATAACGGATAGCACCTTAGACAGTTCGGTCACATCGGACCCCATGAGCTTCATCATGGCTAGGCGAGAAGAGAAAATTAAGCCTTTAAACAGCCGAAAATTTTCAAATTTAATGGTTTTAAAAATAGAGCTAGCTACAACTATGGCGGTCACCATATTCAGCGAAATTCACTCGTAACCCCATGATGTTGCTTAAAACAACTGGATTTTTTTGTAAGAATCAGGCATTTATTAAAAACTAACACGAACAGGCATCGTCAATAGTAACAGGGAAACCGATAGTAATTATAAGTATTGGTATTTCCTTGGGAACAAACCAGCGATATCCGGTGCGTCAAACACTCAATCTCTAGTTACCCACGTATAAAGGTAAAAGTAATTGAAAAGAGGCATAATTTGATACTTGAGTTCCTCATAGGCATGCTCTTATCAGAGGCCTGGAACACGATAAGCTACCCACCCACACTTAGTCACTCCAGGCATAAGAGTTTATTAAACGACCCCCTGTTGGCAACGAGCTCATAGCGAAATTAATATTCTCATCTAATTCCAAGAATGTAATTATTATTATTATTATTATGGGAGAGCTGATGAGGATGACGCAATTATGACAAAAAGCGCCTCCAGGTTAGGATTAGGATTGCTGTTGAGTATGACCAGGTTCTTGACGCAAGTGTGGACGCATCGGACGCATCATGCACGACAAAATCAAGTCTCATCATTATCCTCATATTAAAATTGAAGCGAATTTGCAAAAGTTAAAAAAATGCAGTCCGAACGGAGGTCGAAACGGTATCAGAGCGATGGAAGATAACAATACTTGCTCCATTATACTCAAGACATAAGTATCGGGATTCTCAGTCGTATTTCATGCTTCAAAGTAGTCCAATTCGGCGAAAAAACTACGGAATTCCCTGGGAAATGGCAGCCAAATTATCACCCAATTGAAAATCCTTGTCAACTCCGATGGTTTGACTGCCGATGCACAAAGAAACGTACGCACCCAACGCACTCTCGGGAATTCATCTGCCCAACAATCGCGCATGTTTTGCCATAATATGCTTACCAAGCGTTATGCTTTTCGACGATTTTAGCGAAGCTTTTTTCGTTCGAACGTTCAGGAAGGCAAACCACGCTCCAATTTTGTGAGTACTCCCAGTAGTGAACGTGCTAAAGGAAGAGCTTTTGTGGATAGTTTTTAGATCCATAATTTTAGGCACTGAGGTCGTCAATTAGATAAAACATCGTGAATTCACATTTCCTTTTTGGCGAAAATCTTCCACGGACCACTTTGATACACTCACACCTGACAATGCGTAATCGATAACATGGAATCATATTTATCAAACAAATAATGAAATACTTGGATGGACCTTGTCGGTCAAGGGAAAGATAATATCAACAATTAAAAAATAAAATCAGCTGTTGCTGAAGGTAACGTTTAGAACTTGTAAAACGCCATGGAGCTTAGAGGGAATATCGAAACCACGGAGTAACATTTTAACGAACACACTACAGTTGGACAGTGCTGCGTGAATTCGTTGGTGCCTCAGAAGCGAACTAGCAAGAGCTCAGTGTAGTTCACTCCACTGCGCAGCGCATCCTTCTTAGAAGTCGCGAACCGATTCCTGCCGTAGTGAAGCCTAAAACCTGCGCAGGCCAGTTGAAACGGCTGATGCTTGATGGTGTCTTGATGTTTTTAAATAATGGCCTAATAAAATTGTACTTGGAGACTGCACCCAAATTTTTGTACAGCAGAACTAGTTGCAGCTAAAATTACAGTATTTCCATTTACTTTGTAAATATGGAAAGAAAACGTCAAAATACAGCGGTGAAGAACTAAGTAGTTCTCCCATGGGTTTATCTTTATCGGTTTTTTTTCCATGGATTTAACTCGGGTATTTACCTTCCAAAAACCTATAAGTAGATAGTTATAATTTTGTTCTTCCAAAATCTTGGCTGAAAAACATCATTTCTGTAATATTTACAGAAACGTGTAAACTTTACATTTAATGTAAGTCTGAATCCGAATGTTCAGTGCTGTTCTTTGCAGACTCGATTTCTACCCAATTTGAAACGTAAACCATGAACATTTCAGAATTGAGGGGGTTTGAACGGGGTCTTCTCTTGAGCGATTACGTTGGGTTCATTAGGAATACAGTAGGTAGGTAGCCTAGTGGCTGGTGCGACTAACTCTAGCTGCAGGCTATACCCGGTAGTTACGAGTTTGATTCCCATTGGCGGAATGAAAATTTTGGCTCATAGCCGTATTTTTAACATAATTTTTTGCCGTATTTTATGGTCATATTTTTGGCATGATAGTAATTCGTGTTAGGCACTCAGGATTCATGTCATCCCTGATATTCTGGGTTTCTGGAAATGATGTGATGGATTAAACCTACCTCTAGTGATATCCAACACGGATTACCACAATTAAATCATTACATCATCATTAAATCATAACATCATCATTCACAACTATAGTTGGATCATTCTAAAATTATGGGACTATTTCAGGTGTCGGAAAAACAAAAAAAAAGTTCGATATCCCCACTTTTTTTTTGGTGTTACGGTCTTTGTAGGGTTCCCTCAGTACAATTCTGAAGCGGGACTACACTTTACCTCGTAGTTTCTGAAATATCGAATTTTGAAAATTTGTACTAGGTATATACTATTTTTTTAATAATACCTAATTAGGAAAAAAAATTGGGTTGTGAGAAAAAATTTTTATTGCAGATTTGTGTTCTAGAACCTTTGAAACGTGAAAGAAAATGCGTAGATAACATACTTTTATATTTCAATACGTCCGAATTTCGGTTAAACAGGGGGGTTTTACTGAGACAAAACTTAAGAATATGATATTTTGGTTCATTTTTCTATAGAAATGAACCTTTGTAATCGGTCAGGAAAAAAAATTTTTCAACACCCCCTGAAAATTTGTTGGTTTACGTTTCAAGGGGTGTAGAATCCGAATCTGCAATAAAAATTTTTTGTCCGTCCGCCGTCCGCCGTACGCCGTACGCCGTCCGGGGTTTTTCAGGGGGAAGGAGTTATCGAAAAATTTTGAAATTTTTACCAAAAATCAAGTTCCGTATCTAGTTGGTCCTAACGTCTCGACAGAACCCTACCTTAATTTTAAGGTCAGTAAAACAGCTGTTGAAGTGGGGAAAAATTCGTGTTTTTCTGGAAATTTGAAACATAGGCATGTGAGGTATCATTTTCTATAGATTTTTCTATGCTGAATCGAATGAGACCATCGCCATGCCGGTAGCTTCAACCGTTTAGGAGTTATTGCAGTTTTAGTGAAGCATTTTTGAGTTTTTCAAAATTTTCCCAATTCTTAATAACTCGAAAACTACTCGAGCCACAAAATTCGTTTTCCACTCGTTGGAATCCCCACAAAAACTTCTGTCCTCCCAATATCTTCAATTTAAAGAATTTGGTCGAATTACACAAATCAGCAAAACAAAAATTGGAAAAAGTTGGGAATTCGGCATCGGTTCTTAGATACAGTTGATTGATCTACTTACGACCACTAGCCTATGACACCAACAAAGTGACGCACTCACACTAGGCCAGTTGCGCTTGGCAACGTGAGAGCGAGTCAAGCTTCAACAATGGTTCTGAGGCATTCTTGAAGCATTTTTAATTTAATTATTATAAATTTTATTTAATTATAAAATAATATATAAATCGACGGTGTAGAATCAATACTGCCCAATTCCTTTGCCATGCAATCTACGGACGCGTGATTTGCCAAGTTGCCACCAATCCAAGTTTTGAGATCTAGGCAACCCAGACGCCCCCAAAAGACACGATGCTTTGAATTGGGCAGTATTGCAGTTTCATCGTCGAAATAATAATTATAAATAAATTTATTTAATTATTCAGATAATTTAATAATTATTATTCTGTTAGTTATGTAGGTAAATAAGAATAGATTAAATGATGATTTCAACAAAAATTAACGACGCGCTGCGTTGAAAAGATAGATAGGTAGGTCAAGCAAGGAGGACCAAGCAAAGAGGATGATTATTTTTTGGCGGGTTGAAAAAACGTTTTTCCAAATCCCCATCTAGAACACCAATTTATACTGAAATTCTAGAATAATAACAACTAAATTCCGTGTTTGAGGAGAACCTATATATCGTAAGATTTGCAATCGAAAAATGAACCCCTGTGCAAAATTTGCAGAGTTCTTCGGCTATACCAAAAACTGATGTGCACATGCCACTGATCTACTTAGCAGCGTTTTTGTAGATATTTTCGTAGGAAGTTTTTTGTTTGCCCACTGATTGGAAGATGGACTAATTTCAATTGTTTTCACAAAAGTTTGAATAAAATATAACAGTCTGTACAGCAGAAAGAAACTATCCCTCATCAGCTTTAATCACTCATCTGATCGGCACTCGATAGAAATCACGAGGCGCAACGTCGAACAATCGATGAAATCACGAGAAACCGTCGAGCTCTCAAGCGTTAAAACGAAGAGCCTGATCTTCTCTGAAACCGGACCGCAAGGAGGAGACCCTCGGCGAGGGAGAAGGACGGACGATAGAGCCTTTCACTTCTGCCCGCGCAGCCTACCTACTTGTTTGGGGACTGGATTTCCACGAATCTTCGCTCAGATCTACCGGCTGCCTTCCTCTCGTGATCTCCCATTATTTATTTCATCACATTTCACATTGTCATTGTCATTTAATCGCAACATTTGTATCACATATTAATAGATAGGTACCTACCTAAGATGTT
The DNA here is from genome assembly GCA_036186465.1 of Nesidiocoris tenuis. Lineage (NCBI taxonomy): Eukaryota > Metazoa > Arthropoda > Insecta > Hemiptera > Miridae > Nesidiocoris > Nesidiocoris tenuis. The sequence goes on from AP028910.1 coordinate 11,199,477, forward strand.
GAGATGAAAACTGAGGAAAAATAAGTAGATCAGTGGCATTAGTTCATTTCTTAAGAAAAATGAACCAAAATTTTCACGGGGTGTTGTGAAAAAAATTTTTCCGACCGATTAGGTACCTACATAGGTACATTATTTTTAGAAATAATGTACCAAAATGACGTAAAGTTAAAACTAGTGGTGCGTAGATAACACACAGTACTTCCATGATTTAAAAGTAAAATTATGACACATTTCGATCATATTTTGACTGCTTTTAAGGATGTTTAGGTCGAAAATATCAAAAAATCCAGTATTCAAATATTAAAATTCGCCCAAAATAAAAGTGAATCAGATTTTCACGAAAATGAAATTTAAAATTCTTTCCCCAAGGAAACACTATGTTGTTCCAGCCAAATGGAATTTTTTATGCATTGCCAATATTCTAAAAATTTGCGAAAATTGGATAGAGGTGAAAATATAATTCAAAAATGGAGAATAATAATTTTAAAACGAATACACAGAACCAACCCATTAAACAGTTCGATAAGTATGTATCTGTTCGATTTTTTGTTTCTTTGAATAGGCATCTAGTTGAATGTGTTGTATGACGATTGAAACATGTAAACGGTAATAGGTATTAGGTAGGTAATAATTAATACCCTAATTATTAGGGGATTATACGAAGGTACATTAACTCATCTATTCAACGCACGCATTGACACAAAATCAATCAGCTCAACTAGCGAAATAGGTATTGGGTAGGGACTTAGCTGTCCAGGGGAATTTTCTTAGACAAGAGGATTACCTATACTGCAGACACATACTGCATCAGAAAAATAAACATAGAAGTCCAAAAAAATCCTTCTGTTTCACAAGTTCATTATCTCAGAAGGATGTGTCGATAAATAAGGAATGAATGAGTTCGTCCTCCAAGTTTTTCGTTTTATCAGGCGATCGACTTGAGACGAAGGACTCGCACCAGTTTTTATCGTGTGTCACATTGTGCGCATAATCTCAGGAAGACTATCCCGTTGGAGACTTCCCTCTTCTTGACTATAAATATCTTCTGCAGGCATACTTTTTGCAAAACTAATTTCTAGTGAACGTCTATAATTCCAAAAACTGGACCAACTTCAACGAAGTTTTTTGAGTTCGATTCCAAAGGTTCGATCTGCTTGTAAATATTGTATAAACAACGCAGAACTTTTTTTGAGTTTTTTTTTTTCATTTAATAATAAATGGTTTTCGTTTCAAGGTTTTTTTTTTAATTTTTAGGAAAAATCAACCTTGGTCAGGCCCAATCCTTCAGCCAGCCCAACCGTCCAATTATAAGGTTCCTGAATAAATTATGGAAATCGTGTGTTCTCCCAGAAACGTCTCCCAATAAATAAATCGCATGCTTCAAGCGATTGAACCGAATGATGCTGAACCGAATGAAACCACCCTCACTCCGATTCTGGCGACCTTTTCAAAATTATAGCGATTATTCGGATTTAGGGAACTGTTGAGTTCCAGCGCAGATTTTTGAGAAAATATTGATATGGTGTACCTATCTGATATTCTCTGGAAAAGAAGCTTTTCAGGAGAGTCCTTGAGAGTCGCGGAGGATTGTGCTCATTAGTGCAAGAAATGCACCATCTTTGCCAGAATTGTGCACGTGCAAACCTTGATTGCCATCACGACTGATTAATCACCGAATAGACTGACGAGGTAGACTACTTCGCGTCTGGTAGATTGCCAACAATTGCAGTGCATAAATGGGCGTTCTATAATAGGTAGTTGAAGTCCCTGGGGCTTTCGCTAAACTGGAGCTTTTCGATTGTTTGAGATGCTTCGCCAATCATTAAACGCGAAAAGTGGAAAAACTAAGGCAATAATTATAGTTTTTAGTAAGCGAAGGTCATACCAAGGCCAAATCAACTTTTCCACTTCATTGTCCTTTATCCTTTTTGCATTATGTAATCAAAACATTATACAGAGGCGACGTTGTGGGTGGGCAGGGGTAAGCTACCTGTCATTCGGTGTATCTGGGGTTATAATACCATGAACTGAACGCTGGAAGTTTCTTTGTCTAATCCGGTAAATCATCTTACCGCACAACTTGCGGTTTTCCAGTCGAGCACAATTCGATTGCTGGTTTTTGCTCAGTTTTATTCGAGAATGCGTTAACGTAGGTACATTTTGAACATCTTATTTCGTAACAAAAGGCGAAGATCCCATTCCTATTCTTAAAGTGAAGCTGATAGACACGAGTCAACTTGCTCTCATAAAATTTATAATCTAAAAATAATTTGTATTTTAAAAAATGATATTTAATATCATAATATCGAACGCTTTACTTTCAGTTTTACTTAAACTTTCAGTTTGCGTTTTACTTATAGTTATACCTAATTTCGGGTTCAGATTGAATTCCAATTTCACCTTCAATCCTACAAGTAGTTACCATGAATGTTACCATTTTAATTTTTATTTTCGGATTGAAATTCTGTTTCAGGTCGAGTTTCAGTTTCAGTTTGAACTTCAGTTCACCTCGAGTTTCACTTTCAGTTTTATTCTCACTTTGAGTTCAATTCTGCAATATCTTCGGATTGGTAGATCTCTCTCTTCTACAAACTTACAACACACGGTTCTTCGTTAACCGTCGAATCTTGGGCCCCTAAATCCCGACGAACTTTTGGAGTCCACATTTCAAGGGCTCGTTTTGTTTCACAATTATAATATGTACTATATTGCCTCGTGATGAACCAGACAAACTGGCGCGCCAACGACCCTGACACGATTCGTGATTCTGAGAGTTCCCACCCCATATGAATATTAGTTCTTGGCGGAATACCCACGTACCGAGAAGCCTGCAGTAGATTAGACGCTGGAACAAGTGAAAAATTAATATATTAATAAAATATATAATAAAAATTAATTAAATTAGGACTTGTCCTGGTGACGGTATTAATTATTCAGAGCTTTTAACTTTTTTGCGTATTTTTTGATTTTTAATGTAAAAAAAAATTGCTTAAGAACTTATTTTATATGAATCTACCTAGAACCAATCTTGGCTCGTAAAGTGCGCATGCATTGGGTATATTCTCCAGTTACCGTCGTTCCAATTGATACTAACCCACATTTTGACATCTAATCGAGGAACCGTTTCAGCAAAAAGGTTTCGATTGAATCTGGTAAAAATGAAATTTTCTAAAAAGAGACATCTTCGAATTATAGTCATGTGGCTATGATGAATGTGCGTAGTAACTGGATATGCCAATCCAAAACATTTGACGGGAATACCAAAAGACCACTCAGGAAATGTGCAACCTGTGATGCAGCTTAGTTTATACAAATTAGTATAATATTATTGCAAAGTATTATACTGATAGAGAATCGCTTGCGATTTGGATGAAAACCGGCATACACTATTATACTTTATTGCAGAAATTATCGGCACGGAAATACAAGGTAACGGAACATGCAGTACCGCATGTCATGTAATACCGAACGTCAAATTGATACGGCCCTGGTTTGTCCGGCATTTTTAACCGAGAGTGCTGACTTGGAATACGGGGTTTCAAAATTGGTAACGGAAATTTTTTACGTTATTTTCACTGAATATAGAAATACCGTAATTTGTGAAATTCGTTTTGAAAAAAGTTCTCCGGGAAGCAAGGATTTGTTTGGAATATTTCACGCATCAGTGAGCAAAAATAAACAAATGGTCAAAAAAAATTTTCGCACGAGGATTTTTTGCGATGGAAAACGGATTAGGCAGTTTATTCTTGCGTCATATTGAAATTACAGGCTATTGTGTTTTGTTATAATTAGCCATCCCGTTCCGTAGCGTAAGCACGCTAATGAGTAAACTTCAGTTTCCATTGAATTCGTTTTCGTAGGATTCGCCTATCCTTACTGCTGCCGTCTCTGGTTCATCACCACTTGCAAAAATGAAAATTGTTACAAAATTGGGCTCGGGGATCAACTAGCATCAATTACCTCAAGATGATGACGTACCCGAACGATACGAGTACCTACTACGATCTAATTTATCGTGACCATTTTCTTGCAATTAGAAGCTCGATTGGATATTCATAATTACGTATCATCTTGTGAGAAAACCCGCGTGGAACAATAAACTATTCATGGGCCTCGGTGATAAGTGCCGCTTGCAGAAATAACTCTGCAAATTCTGCACAAAGGTTCATTTTCAAAGATTTTTTTATTCATAGCAGAGACAAGCCTTGTAATATATTTCGTACTCCTGAGAAGAAGAATTCTGTTATTATTATTCTAGCTAGTTTTGCATAAAATCGTACATCAGGTGGGGATTTAGAAAAACTCTTTTTTTTAACCCACCAAAATGTTACATGTTCACGATGGTGGTAGCGATTTAGGTGATTAATCATCCACTTTTCTCGATAAGTACTTACCTATCTTGTTAACATATGAACTAGCAAAATTTAAAACTATCTATACCGTTTAATAAGAATTTTAAATGTAAACTTAAACTTGTAAACGGGGTTTGAATAAAACCTAATTGCCAGAGGAAAACAGTTTTTAAAATTTCAGAGCCGCTCCAAACGTTGTTGTTAATCTAATCTGATTTTCCTCTTTGCCCCTAGCTTCATTGCTGCCTGATAAGTTTTTGAATTGAAAAACTGATGTTAGCATCTAAAAATTAAAGAGTAGTCTCATGGTAAGAACAGACGGCCAAGCTATGCGTGAATCGTGATGCGCGAACCGATCGAAAAATATTCTTCCTTCCTGTTTCCTTGCCTAATTAGGCGAGACCACGCAAACTTGGGGGTAATCTTTCTCGGATAATTCCCAATAAGTCGTGAGGTCCTTTGTATCGTCTTCATCGGATCCTTAACCATGAAAAAGCATGCACACTATACTTACAGCAACCTCCGGTAAGGACGTTCTTGGCTGGAGTTTACTCTTTCAGCAGATATTATCACGATTCCACGATTGTTCGAAACGCTGCGAGATGTTTAAAAACATCGTACCTACGAGGAAAATTCCTCGTACCTACCGTGTTAGGCTATGGGGTTCTGTTGTTATAGTTTATTTAATTTGAGGTGCATATTTTTCAAAATGAAAAATGAAATGTTTCCCACGCATAATCGTTTAAATATTTCAAAATTTAAATATTTAATGATATTTAAATATCAGATAATTTAATTTTAATAATTTTAATTTTAAATTTAATAATTTTTTATTACCTATTTTTTAAAATAAATAATTTTTAATTTAATAATTCAATTTTAAAATAATTTAAATATTTAATATTAAATACAATATTATTTTTTATAATAATTTTTATAATTAATTATAAATTATTTTATAATATTATTAATACATTTAATAATTTATAGATAATAATTATTAATACACAATTAATAAAATATTAAATATTAATATATTTACATGTGTAAATATTAATATATTTACATATGTGAATTCATACTTGTCATCTCCGTTTAGGGAGTGACCGTCAAAATATTTTCACTTCAGTAGAGCAAACAAGCTGTTGAATTTTGACATGCTCATTGAAGAAACACCGATGAAAAGATTGGTAAATTGGACTCTACCGTACCACCTTTCTTTGTTAAGTCAACTTATGAGGGTGTAGATAGGTATTGATAATGTAGGTATTCGTGAATGCAACAGGTTACAGGCAACGGGTAATAGACATAATAATCCTGGCCAGATTTAGTTACGCGAATTCGATTGTTGGATTTTCTTGCGTCAACAGAGAAACACAAAATTTAGGTACGCAGGACTTGTTGCACCTGTAGCTCATTTATATCGCCATGTAAATCTTTGAGGATTTACAACCCAGAGGGACGACCTTCCAAATCCAGTCGTGACTTGGAAGGCCTTATTTCAGAAAATGCCCATTGTGCAGTGGCACATGTTCTTTCTGGTACGTATAAAGAGCCTGTGATAGGACGCAGTTACCAATGCACGCACACGCATCATGGTAACACGTCAACTGCTTCCCACGGCAAAGGCTATCTACCAAGGGTTAAACAGACTAAAAATTTCCTCACTTCAATTTCAAAATTTATAATTTAATGCTCACTTCATTTCAAGCGTACAGATTAGATCACGGCTGGATTCACTCTGCGATTAGGTAGTCTATGTTTGAGTGCCCTTTCCCATTTTTTAAAATATATTTGTACTCACTTAACTGAGATTTTTGAACATTTATTTTAAGAAGAATTTGAAACTTATTTTAAAGTGAGTCTACGAGAAACGGGAATCTGATTATGAATAAAATCATTTGAGAAGAAATTTTAGAACCCCGTAATTCAGATAGAAACATAAATTTAAGGAATTTAGGTTGTCTGTTCCACGAAAGTTTACAAGTTTACAAGGTTTTGTAGTCCAGGCCACTTCAATTCCCTCAATTTAAGTTTCTATTCGGAAATCCCTATTCTGTTAGCAATTTAAGCAGAATACGTTTTAATTGGCTTCAGCCATAACAAACTGGGAAATAAGAAGATTTAAGAAACAAAGAAGATTTAAGAAATAAATTAAGTAAGTTTACAAGTTGGTTAACAAGTTTACAACGTTTCGTGGACCAGACCTCTTCAATTCCCTCAATTTGTGTTTCTATTCGAAAATCTCAATTCTGTAAGGAATTTAAGCGCAACGTGTTTTGATTGACGTCAGCTATAACCAACTGGCTAAATCAGCTATATGATTACTTCGTAAATTAAATAAATTAAGCCTATACCCCTAATCTGAGCCTATACCCTTAGCCTGTGTGATTCTGAGCTCTAGAACATGTCTTAACTGTATGCATAAACCGTGTATGGTGATGAAAATGATAAATCGACGGTCATAATTAAAATACGAACCAAAACCCAGAATTGAGTATGTATAACTAAGCACTATCATAATCATCGTATGGCTACTATGGAGACAGTAATACGACGAAGGTTTTCTCAATTTTCTACGCGGTTTTTTCATCATTTTTTCAAAAGCTCGTCTTCTTCATGCGGATTTATTACTATTGTAGTCTGGCATGATACTCAATACCCTCCCCTCAGTCAACAAAAGACCTCCGCGTTCTAGTCAAGTTTGCCGTTAGTTTTTCAGTTTTTCTTCGAAGAAACAGCTCCCGACTTTTTTTAATGAATTGAGAGGCCTCCAGTTTCCTAGGATCGGTAATACCTGTCACCATCGAGCCTCGAATTGAATTCTTTACGAACATTCCTAACGTTTGGAATTACTTACATAGGCTATGAACGTGATGTGCCGGTCAAGTGTTGAATGACAATACGCACCAACCTCATAAAATTAGCAACGCTTCGTGGACTCGAGGAAACGCTTTGTTCTTCACTATTAGCGACGTTGCATTAGCTAATTGCAAGATCCTGCAAGGAGCAATGATTAGACCTCGCCTTATTAGAAAAAGGCGGGAAATCAATATCAATATAATTGATGGGAAATAGCAAGAACTTCCCGTGCGAAAGTTGATCGATGCCAAGATAATCAAAGATAAAACAAAACGGTAAGCAGGGTCAAGTAGTGTTGTTGCTCACCGCGATGTCCGATAGAAAATTTATTTATTCTCCAGATAAATAATAAAATACAACGGAATGACTTAGGGCATTCGGAATTGTTGCAGGGGTTTTCCTCGGTTGTTGCTTTCCTGGTTGAATATCCTTGGGGGTTACTTGCCATATAGTGAGAGATAGATGGAGATGAGGTTCAACTGTTCACCCTAAAAAAGGCGAAAATTTATGGAGTAAAACGTTCGACACAATCGCGTACAACTTAAGAAATAATTTTAGGAGCCTTCGGGGAGAAAGACCAGAGATACGTAAATGCGTAAATGGTGAGCTTTGACCCTTCTTCCCCACGACCCTTTATCCTGCAACATGATGTCTCGTGTTCAACATCATCATAAAGCCGTTAATTAACGCCCATATTAATATGGGCATCATCTGGTTTTTAACCGACTTCAAAAAGGTGGCGGTTACTCAAATTGACTCATTGTAAGGTTTTTTTTTGTCGCTTTTTTCGGTATGTTTGTTCTGCTTTCAAGCAGCTAATTTTGACCCGATTTGAAAAATTCTTTCGGAGAAATGTCGAGGAAGTCTGCCATTAGGTACCACCATTTTTCCATTATTTAGGATGAATATTGGAGGCGCAACTGCCAAAAATGTAGATAAAATTCGAGAATTTTTTTTTTGAAAATTCGAAGTTTTGCTGAAGTTTTGACAGCTCATTTTTCATTGTCTAACACTTTTTCAAACTTTTTTGTTTTGGTGGGCATATGGCATATGCTTTCCAAAAAGGTATGAATGTAAAGTTGATGCCGTGGGCTTAGAATTCTTTGCGTATTTTTCCGGGATTTCTCGCTTGATTTACTATGGGATTTCCGAGTAGTTAAAAACACCATTTTTGGTCCTAGGTTGATTGCGGTTCCCCTTTTTCCCGTTTTTGTGGATTTGAGAGTTTTCTACTGAACCGATTTTTACTTCCTTGGTCTGATTGGGTTCATTGAAGGGTTTAGTTTTTGCTCACTGCATGTGTTAAAAGCAATGTCCAATTTACAATTCTTGACATTAGATTGTATTTTCATATTTCGGTGTATATTCTTGATCTCTCTAGATCAAGATCAAGGATAAAGCAAAACAGGACAGACAAAACCCCTCTATAAAACCACCGTGCATCTAAAAATCAGTAAATTAAAAGAAAGGAAAGCTTCAAAAAAGTAATGGAATACATTTCGAAACATCTAAGTACGCAATAAATGATCACCGTAGGTTTTTAAATGCATTAAAAGTCAATGAAATTCATCGGGTTCTACTCCGACGCCATCTCGCCCAGCCTGACCGATGCAATTTTTCACCCTGACATTTTTCCTTCTAATTTTGGTTAATAAGAAATATTGCAATAGTCTCCATTATATAGTTAAAACATGTAGTTGCAAATGAACGTTGATTAGATAACCCCATTAAATACGACGCCAGAATCAGCCCGAAAATATAGTTTATAAGAATCAGCAAGACTACTGTTGCAACAAGCGGTGTGTGCTTCGTTTTTAGAATTAGCGTAAAAATTGTGATACTAGGGCCACCAATTGAGTCGGCCAGGACTTCCATTATAAGAAATATAATTCAATTCAGCTACCTAGTAAAACTCACAGGAGAAACAAGCTATTGGAACAACATAGTTCAGGTTGAGGGCGCACCCGAATGCAAGATCATAACCCTGATCCGACTCAAGGACATCCGATAGAGCTTGACCGCGCTAACCTATCCTGGGCGCGCCTTTCGCCTTCTGCACTTGATCACATTGAAAGATTCATATTTCTGCTGGAAACCAGGCTTCGAAATTCCAATTTTTATGACCCGAAAGTCCCTACTCGGTAGCAGGAATTTTCGGTGGTAAACCTACCTGACCAACGTAGCAGTGGTTTTCGTGAAAGTCCGAACATTAGAGAGTTTTTGGCTTCTCGTCACTTGTAGTACGAAGCTTCCTTGGTTGTCGGAAAAAATTTCATGAGAGAATATTACATACATGGTCGAATTTTCTATCAAGTACATCCTTGCAAGATAGCAATGAACGGGCCTTTTCTATGATTTAGTAACTTCTGGCTACTCAAAAAGCGTTGGAGAATCCGGCAGTTCAGCAGAGGAACATTACTTTTTTTTTGAACTGACAGGAAGACATTGAATTAGCTGAGTGGGGTTTAAGGGCAGTACTGAACGACATTCCCTTGAAGTTACGCGTTCAACGACAAGCCCCGAAAAGCGTGCTTCACGGTCAGCCTGCGTACAGGAACTGATTATTGACACACCCCCACGGTATTTTATAATCTATGCTGGCTGTTAAACAGGTTCGCGATAATGGAACAAGAGGTGTGTGTGCAACCTGTTTTTCTAACCCGTGATTATTTCTCGCTCGTATTCGATGAGCGATCACGTTTATATTTGATACCCGATCAATTGGCCGAGTATAGATTTAGTGCGATTATTTATAATTACTGTGTTTAACCCACTGGTTGAACAGCTACCTGACATGTTCTTCCTGTAGATCGTGGGCAATCTCTTCCATTAGCTTTCCTTAAGAAATTCTTGAAACGTCGTTCAAATTCGTTCAGAAAATGTCGCCGTCAGTTCCCTTTCTCATTGTGTGACACCTTACTCCCGAATACACTGTGCAGCTTTATGGATTTGAGAATATAGACCGTAACCCTACCGACGAATCTTACAAAGTTATAAGTATTGGTTGCGTAAATTTGTTTCCAAGAGAACCTTAAATTATGTTATAAATTTTGTAAACCTTGTAGTCCCTTATGATTATTTTTAGAGTATCACTGTTTTAGTGAAGCCCCTTCGCCATGTCAGGCCCTCATGATTATGAGGTCATAAATAAATTTGGCAAAAAACAAAATTTGCATTTTTTAAAATTAATTAATTATTTATCCTCGAACTTTGATGGCTTTTGGGGTGGGTTACATAGAAAACGCTGCAATTTATCACACTGGGGTTGATTACTCTAATCACACGGCTTGCGTCCATGCACTGGTTTATTTTTGCTCATTGTTGTTGAGAACGGGATCTATGCCAAATGGGTACTTACCTCAGTAAAATTTCCTGACGTTGATAACTAAGGGAGACCCAATGTTGTATGTTAGGCATTGGATATGGAAACATGGCTTCGTTAAAATTGGATAATGTTTTTAGGTTTCAATAGTAGATAAACTGAATAGATTTAGCGATAGTAGAGTCGAGCTGGAGTAGAGTATCTGTAAGTAGACTGTACGTAAGTAAAGAATGCCGGCAAAAATTAGTTAGAGCAAAAAATTACTGTATTCGTGGGCTGAGGGCAAGAGCTTTTCGACGGCTTCCACTTGAAAATGTTTTAGATATATTATCCATTCTTAAGCACAACAAATATAAACCATCTTTAGTTATTGTCCCCGAGGGAGTAGATACCTACTAAATCACTCGCGGAGAAATTGTGGAATCCCATAATTTGAATAAAAACTCAGAAAATGAGGGAAGAGAAATAGTCTATTCAATTATTAAGTGGAATAGACTATTTCCTTAATGGTGGAATTGACTATTTCTCTTCCCTCATTTTTTGAGTTTTTATTCGTCCCCGAGGGAGGTAATGTTTTCGAAGACATTGAGACTAGACGTCACTAAAAAATTTTAAACCTTATTTATTCCCATCAATGGATTCATCCCTAAGTATATCATATTTAGCTGTTCTTAAGCTCTGAATAATATTGCCGGTAAGATGCTTAAGCTAAGCACTTACAAGCGTCCGCTTCATTACATCCGTAATAATGGTACAGAAATATGTTAAAGACGCAGTTTGTAATAAGTGCCAGCAAGGTTACAGCAAACTCAGTTTCATTTCTTCCATCGGGCAATTATTTCATTTTTATTCAGAGCAGATAGACATGTACAAAGGCGTATGAACGGTGATGATAACCTTCTGGCGGGTCGGCAAGGTGGAATACCAACAGGGATAAAAGCAAGTGGTCAGTCGATCCTGGCGGTGTCAGCTTGTCTGGGCCCTCCTGATCCTGGTCAGATGGCCATAAATTTCTTCTTGGAGGAACGACAAGGTCAGGGCGTGTGTCTCACTCGCATTCCTTCCTCTCGAGTTTTTTAGGCGATTCTTGTGAAATTCCGACCGCGCCCGCACAAATTAACAGACATTGATTATACCCTATCAAATACCAATTAATCACTTTAGTGTAATTCATATCATGCGATCAAATATCAAATGAAGGTTCCCACCATGAACGAGGCCTATTATTAAGCAAGAAATCATGCTTATGCGCCAACACCAGCTATCTCGGGTTTTGGCCATTTTCGGGTTTTGACGGCTTCTGACTCGATTTTCGGCGGAGAATCGAGTGGTGAAGCCAGAATCAAACTGATACAGACAGTTGGAAACCGCTATGTGAAACTAGGGAGTCTTGAACAAGCCGGTACCCCTCCGATCATGAATAAAAGATGGTTTTTAGGCTTTCCTGAAAAATCGTCAAAATCGAGATAGCTGGTGTTGCCGCAGAAGCGACGATTTGTTAGAGAAAACCCCGGTTTGGTAAGTTGAGGTTTTTATGAAAAAAATTGTTGTAAACATTAAACCAAACGTACCTGTGCAGAATTTGCATGGTTTTCTTTTCTCAAGTTACAAAATCGACCAAAAACACGTTAGGAAATCAACCTTCCTTAAGTTGGATCGAAGCTTTCCAGGCTAATTCACCTCTAAAACCGGATCAGTGGTTCGGTAAGAAGGGATGTCAAAAGATTGTTGGCGAAATTTGGTGGACAGAACTTTGCATTGAACCAGTGGTCCTATTTTCATCAGTTTGCTCTTCAGGGATAGGCATCCGATCAAAAAATGTCAAAAGGTCTGCCATGCCAGGCCCGGATGCGGTCATAAATCTTGACTTAAAGCAAATTAATTAATTAAAAATAATATAGTACTACAGCATAGTATGCTGTACAGCATAATATTATTATAGTGTACGTGTTTTTATCTGCTTTTATCTTTTTACTTCCATATTTACAGAGTAAATGGAAGTATTGTGATCGTCCTAAAATCGAGAATCGGAACGGAGTTTCAGAAAAAACTTTTTCTTATACACATTTACTCAGAATCACTTCCTGAACAAGTGTCTGTGTGTCCGTCTGTCCGTGTGTCCGTCTGTCCGTGTGTCCGTATGTCCGTCTGTGGTCATTTACAAAAATGGCCATAACTCCCTCATTTCTCAACCTTTTTTCAAATTTCTTGAACTGAAATGTTTGTCTCGGCAAGACCTAACACCCTGTTTAATCGGAATTTGGATAACGCACAGTACTTCCGAGATATTTGCATTTTTAGTGTTTTCTATTTTATTTTTTTCCGGCCGCAAAAATGAACCGATTTGAGCGTTCTTGGTCTCAAAATCTTCGTTTTACCTTGCAGAATATGTGGATATTTTTTACATTCCGAAAATGTCACGTTTTTTCATTTTGGGCAAATTTTAAAATTTTAATACTGAATTTTTTGATATTTTTGACTTAAACACTTTCAAAAGCAGTCAAAATATGATCAAATTGTGTCACAATTTTACGTTCCAAAATATGGAAGTATTGTGTGTTACCTACGCACCACTGGTTATTGGTGGTAAACGGTGACTTATGGGAATGATTCCTCGTGATTTGGCTCAATTGTTGATTATTTTTTCCGACAATGCGCCGATGTTTCATGCGGCCGGAGGATGGACTTGGGGCTCGACTCTAACTTGCTGAATAATAATGACTGAGTTGACGATTGTCTGACCTTGTGAGCGGAGTCGATCCTGCAAGCTGGTCGTGATTTGGATCCGCCTCAATAATTTATTCCCTGCCCAGGGGACTGTACGTCTAACGAACTGGGGAAGGAACTAAGGAAAAATAGAAAAGAAGAGAAGGCGTGTTCCAATAACAGGTCCATAAAGAAATATAGGACTTCTCCTTGGCAACAGGATGGACGTTTGCGCAACACAATGTTCGAACCGATGGGCCGGTAAATCCATCCCATGACATCTGGTTGGATGTGTGGCCGGTAAAAGTCAAGTTTTGAAAAAAGCGCATCACAATTTCAAATCCCCTCAACACCTAATATTATTGACCTATCTGGGGTAATAATATTACGAATTCGAATTTTAATTCAAATTCATAATATTATTACCCAACCCTCAAGATCCAGATTGGAGAGAGAAACAACTGTAAGAAAGTATGATAATTTTTTATATGGCTAATCTAAATTGAGTTTTGTTTTCCTAGTCTGAAACTAAGGACTCCTGTGACCGCCTTTGAGATTGGCATTGCCACAATTTCCTCTCCAAAAGTTCCGCAACAGGAAGGGCGTATAAAACGAATTCACTTTCTACTTTCATTTTTACAAAGTAAATTATATTGTAATCGACTTGAGATTGATACCCGGATCGCAGGTTTGAGAAGGAAAAATGATTCCCCACCTGAAGTACTCCTGAGCAACTGGCATCTTCAGTTTTTTTAATATTTTATTTTTTTAATGGCCAAGAAATGATTTGACTAGAAAATTTATATTAATTTTATGAGGCTGGCGTCTTGGAATGCTTTACTCCGCCTTTAAATACGAGTAGATAAACTTTACGGTATAAGAGGAATGTGCAGCTCAACACAAAAATTTAATGGATGACGAATTTTAGTACTGGAGTATTCGTGCACTTCTGGTGGGCTGCATTAATCAGTGTGCTGAGCTAATCAAGTAAAGTCCAAGTACAAATCAGCCCACACTCGAAACAGTTGGTCATGACACATGCGTGATGAGCAAAAAATGTCAAGGAATTGATTCGGGTGCGAATACGCATTCATTATTTTGGAATGCGAATACGATTGCATTAGTCATTCCCCTAATTGCCGGGTAATTGAAGCAACGCCGTACATAGAAATGGGTGCACACGGAAGGGCTGGCGTTGAGTCTGAGCATAGAATCAGTTCCAGTTCGGTTCTTGTCAAGCGGTTTGTTTATAGTGCAAAGTCATGCGCTCGCTCAGTCTCCAAATCTTTTTTTCGACATGAAGGAAGGTCAATAAAGCAATTAAAATCGTCATAATGAAAATAACAAGGAAGACAGGGAGTACCTACTTGAGTGGAAAAAGCGGCTGATTATGATTTCTATTCACGGCAAACTCCACGAGCAGTTGGATTCGAAGGAGATACAGTGTTGACAAAAACGATTTATCCTATTGTAGCGCTTCCACCCTTGAATTGCCATGAAATGTTTTTTAAAGTTATTAATCACCGAGTTTCCAAGATGGGGACCATAATAACAGGTCTGTTATTCATAGATTGGGTAGCTACTTGACATAAATATATTATAGAGTGCAACACTATGGTTTTCCAGCATGCAAAGAAATAAAGGGCATAATTTCCACGAAAATGTTTGATATTAATTATGGGTGCATATGAGCAAAACCGAACATACCCGAACTTGGAGTGAAACTTTTCTTTGGTAAAATTATGCCGGAAATGGAACAAAATGCCGACAACCGCATTTTCCTGCATTACCCCTTTCCAATACACGACTCTTCCCCTGTGGGCTGGTTGGGACTGGGAACTGGGAACTGGGAACTTGGAACTTGGAACTTGGAACTGGGAACTTGGAACTTGGAGGAACTTGGAACAGGGAACTGGGAACTGGGGAATACTCTCCTCTTTGAAATTTGACCTAAAATAACCCTCAACTCAATGACGATCTAATGATGACCTAAAGAAGCATTCTGGGTATAAGTATGACATACTTAATGATATTGATGATTATTTGGATCATATTTGTTTAGGTCATCATTAGATCGTCATTAAGTTGATGGTTATTTTAGGTCAAATTTCAAAGAGGAGAGTATTAGGACTAGTCCGACATTGTATTCTTAATCCGTAAGGGCAATAAACACAATCATATTCAGAACTGCCGGAACCCCGAAATGTATACGCAATGTTCTCGAAACTGGTCAAAAATGACCTCGCACGCTATACAGTAACTATCAATCCAACACATAAATGTAAATATTCAATTAATTCAATCACAAATGCGTGTTCCAGTTGCAAACTGTCGCAAGCCGTCGGAAAGTGCCGGTGCCGTGAACTTGACTCTCCGCGGCTTGTAATGTCACAACACTATTCACCTTGCAGCCATGGGAAGTGATTAGCCAGATGACGAGCATAACCTAGTGTGTTCGTGATGCGCGTACAGTTATCTCCGATCATCAATGGCGATCTGGCAAACTACATTTGAATGGCTTCGCATATGAATCACTCGTCGTCATACAACTCTGTAAACGCAGCTCGTCCTTGATCATCTCATGCAATTGGAGGTGTCATTTTTTCCGTTTCAGCCGATTTATCAATGGCCGGAGGGTGTGATCCTTGACTCTGTTTCAGTTGTTTACTGTTCTGTGGAAATTGCTAATGACGCTACAGACACACTAAGACCGCACACTACGGAATCGTCGTAGCTTGCACCGCAAAGTTAACCGCGGATGTGTCCTCGACGCGGAGATATGCAACGATACAGTTGGGCCAGATTGTTTTTGACTTGACATGATTTGAATTCCTGCATTGGACCAACGAACTTCAAAGATGGCAATGAACTTTGCACTGGACCGATTCAAAAGTCCCGCAAACCTGTTTTTAAATCTCCCGTAGCGCAATCAAATTTCGAAGCCTATGGATCCCAGAAACAGTTGATCACTTCGGCCAGCACAATATTAAATGGAAAATAAATGGCTCACTGAAATGGGGTACAAGCACATGTACCTATAAACCTGAGTACCTAGTAGATAGGTACATATATGCTGCAGGTGCCTATATCCTGTTTTTTTCGCTCACTCTGGTTTAGGGGGGAGATTGGAATTTATAAAAATAATTTTTCCGGCGGTCTCTATTACCTAACCGTTCGAATGTTCCTTATCCCCGATTTAAATCTGACACGGTTCGCAGGTGAACGCTACTCACCTTTACCACTCGACCTTCGCGACCCTTATCTCCATAATCGCTTCGTTAAATGAGCCCCATTTACCCATTTACATATTTTCCGAAGAAGAGGAGGAAACTTTGCCAACATTTGACGTTTGCACGTGATTTCAGGGTTGTGGCGCTGAATGTAGTGCACAGCAAGGCTAAAGGGGACTGACGAGTTTCTCAAATGAGGGAGCTCCTGCAAAGCGGTATCATGGCGGATTTACAAATTTTCGAAATTTAAAATTTTTTATTTAAAATATAGACAAATTTGCAAAAATCAGACTTCAAAATGGTTCAAAAAAGGCCACTTGGGCACATAAATTTTCCGTGTAATGGTCAAAATTGTATTATTTCGTTATACTGCATGGTAATTACGCATACATCAGTGCCCTTGAACAACGCTCAGTTTGTGCACAAGCACCAGATTTCGTCCAAATTTTCAAATTGACGTAAATCTGAGAGTGCCTGAGTGTCGCAAAGATATTACTCATGACAGGGTAATAACTTACCTATCAAACCTGCAAGAACTGCGCGATATCTTCTTAGCACCATGATTATACAACAGCGTTGTCTGACGTTGAATCAGTGAAAAAAGAGGTATCTTCTTTGTTAACGGTTTCTTTCTTTCTTTTTCCAACCGCCGGGTTGACAAAAAGCTACTGAGCCCGTGGTGATCGGTTTGTTCAAAACCTACGCGAACAAGTCCTTGAACCTTCGACAATCGCTCGGACACTTCAAGGAAGCGGAAGGCCATACTCACCAATGATTTGGACTATAGGTAGTTAGTTATACATTTAATATCACCGAACTCATACTTCCCTATAATTTTTTGCTCGGATTGAATCAAACGAGGCAGATTTACTCGTTTATTTATGTTGGTAGTTGAATGACAACAAAAGATTACGTGAAGACCTCCATTCGACTGAATCGGTTTTTTCAAGGGCGTAAGCCCTCCCGCCCTCATTTTCGGGAAACAGAAAAATTGCAGCTATAAGTTATGGACTTATTAAAAAAAAACCCAGTGGTCGCGCAGATAACGCACAATACTTCCATATTTTGAAACGTGAAAGTGTGGCACAATTCGATCATATTTTGACTGCTTTTGAGGGTGTTTAGGTCAAAAATATAAAAAAAAACTCACTATGCAAATTTAAAAACTCGCCTAAAATAAAAATACGCCATGTTACCGGAATATAAAAAATATCCACGTATTCTGCAAGGTAAAACAAAGATTTTAGGACCGAGAACACTAAAATCGGTTCATTTTTGTGGCCGAAAAAAATAAAATAGAAAACACTAAAAATGCAAATATATCGGAAGTAATGTGCGTTATTCAAATTCCGATTAAACAGGGTCTTGCCGAGACAAACATTTCAGTCCAAGAACTTTGAAAAAAGGTTGATAATTGAGGGAGCAATGGCCATTTTTGTAAATGACCACAGACGGACTCACAGACACTTGTTCGGGAAGTGATTCTGAGTGAATGTGTTTAAGTAAAAGTTTTTTCTGAAGCTCCGTACCGATTCTCGATTTTGGGACGATTACAATGCTTCCATTTTCTCTGTAAATATGGAAGTTAAAAACGAATTTGGAAAGTTAGAAAAACAACCTGTTTAGGGCCCGTGGCTAAAATTCAAACAACATGGTTCAATGAAACAAACCTTCCACCTAAGAAGGTAAACAATCAACGTATTTATTTAGTTAAGGCTACCCAACAAGACCACAGTTGTTACTAAAACTCGGGTCGCACTTTCGTCCCTCGATACTGTAACGTTTTCGCCAGTTAGGTCAAGGCTAGGGCTGCAAAACTTCCGGTTTCGGTAGGTCGTTCCTGATTTTCGGGTATCAGTCCTGTTTACGTAAATGAACATGTTTAACCAAATTGGTATTATTTTATGGTCGGATCACCTTTACAAAATAGGGTTTCGATATCTCCCTGCCTGTAGACCTGCATTTGTATGCTTAATTAGCTAAGACAATGCACTGGTCCCATTGGCTTGGAATTGACGAGATTTTCATTAAATCGTGATCAATGCCAAATCTACGCGGAAACCGCGCTTTGCCACAAATTACCATACTGCGTCCTCCGCCCTTCCGGTTTAACAAAGGGGGCATTTTACCGGCCCTGCCCAATAACTGCCAGACGGAGCCCAAAGGCATCAAAACCAGTAATGTCGGGCTGGGTTCGATTGGCTTTGACTTCTCTACGCCATAACGGTCTAACTGGCGCATTAGTGCCTAGTCTGGTGAACAGCCAATGTCCCTTTCACTCTGCGTTGACCTTCGTGAGGGCGCGGGCGGATTTCAGGGCCACTAGATAGAGCATCTCGTGCATAGTTACAGGGGTTCTCTTCCGTTACCAATTGGAAACGACTGGTGGAGAGGAAAGCGCATTTTTTGCCGAAATTTTGGCTCCTAATCATTCCAAAAATGTGTTTCCCCCCTCGCGCTCCTTTTTTCGAGTGGAGTCTTCAGAGCAAATTTTATCCCCCGATTCGACCGAATGGAGAATGCTAAAAGGTATTTACTCTCCGCTCCTGAGTTGATTCCAGCCAGCAGATATGGCTAGAAAACCGATGGTGCGCAGATAATACTCAATACTTCCCTATTTTCAAACAGGCTCAACATGTTGGATCCAGTTCCTCTCCACTCATGATGGTTAGGCACTGAGCAGCCGGGTATCACAGTATATAAGTGCTGAGAGACAAGAGCGACATGTTCTGAATAGCTCCGACCCTCTCCTTGAGGGCGGCAGGGCACGCCCGGGACAACTTCCGTTAACGGGCGAAGAGCCAACGCTCGGAACGGCGGTTTACTTTACTTTTACTTCCATATTTTGGTCAGTGAAATTTTGAACCTAATTAATCCCATTTTTGATTCAAAGTCCGTCATTTAATAAGCCAAAATTTGCTATTCGGCACATTGCCATCCCATTTTTGTGGATCATCTCTTCGGTTTATAGAAAATCGTCGGTTGGGTGGTAACACCAGCTATCTCGTATAGGAAAAACATATTGAGATAAGATGGTGATGCTAGGACAAAATATCGGTTCATAGTCGGAGGGCAAACCCACTCGTTGTGATATCCTCTAGCCCAATTTAAACTCTTTTACCGAAAACGTGGAATAATAAATAATTGTCGAACTTTCTTCTGCATGGCTCTGTGAGACCTTATGTACCTGACCTGTTAGTATGTCCCTTCCTAATGTACCTTCTTGGCACTAGAAGTACCTACCTTCTATCTAATTTTGTATGAGAATTTTACTGTTATTATTTTTATGAGAATTGTGTGGGAATTATGAAAACTTTGTATGAGAATTTTACGAATGAGAGAATTATGAGAACGAATTGTATTGAGAACTTTATTGTATGAATTATGAGATGAATTTTATTGTATGAATTATGAGAACTTTGCATGAGATTGTATTGAGAACTTTATTGTATGAGAATTGTATTTCGTCGCTTAAGAGGCAACACCACATATCTAACATATGGCAACTTTCCAGGAGAAGGAAAAATCAATGTTTTTCCAAATTGGGCCTCCGAATTTTAGTGTTATTATTTGTATGAGAATTATTTGTATGAGAATTATTTGTATTTGAATGTTATTATTATGTATGAGAATTTCACTGTTATTATTTGTTCCTAAAATTTCATTCAAGCTGAAAATCTGTAAAACTAGTCGGATAGCCCACAAACTCAAATAATCAGCATCGGGTACAACGGTGACCACCGCAATAACAATGTTTCCGAACATTTGGTTTTTTAAAAAGTTCAAAAAACCAACTTAGGTAGCTATTGGATTGGAAATTTTTCAATTATCTGACAAAGAATAGACGGTTGGACCATAGACGTGTTACATCTTGCTGGTCTCTTTGAGCATCCAGGCGGGAAGACCTTGGACTTGGGCGTGCTCCACGTGGGGTTGACCTGACCAGGCAACCGGCATCTCTTGTTGAGTGGGGTCGCAAGCATTGGCACAGCTTGAAGAATCTTCTCTCTTAGCTTCGGCTAGGCAAGCGAATGGCTGGCTCGAAGTTTTCTTGGAGCTGCCAACTATTGTATCCTTGTTGAGGCATCGATGTTGAAGAGACCTCGGCAAATTCGTGTATTAATTCAAAGTAAGTATTTCCGTGCATACGACAAATACAATCGGATCGAATGAGTAACTCTAATCATTTTTGCTGAACCTTCCATTATCGAGTTATCATCCTGAGGTACGGCAGATGTTCCTGTATGCTACGGGCAGTTCGCGTTCTGAAGAAGAAGCCAGGGCTGGGGAGCTGGGGGTTCCCGGCTGACCGAAGGGGGTGGCATGCCCGGGTGGTGGTGGGGCCTCCTAGACTATACCAAGCCGGGGTGCCGAGCCCCTCATTCAGTTCAGTTTCGGTTTACTTGTGTTTCTCTGCGATTACGCTAGCAGCCTCATCAGTAAGTGTCATCACGTCAATATTTTTATGATTTGTGCTTTAATAAATTTTCGCATCTTTCTGCGCAATCTGTAGCTGCTTATTGAGCATATTAATTTTGCGACTAAACAGTGTCTCCGAATAAACCACGAAAATTTGACATCAGTATTTGAATGAAATATACGCGTCTGAATTGATGGAAACGAACTTATTAACGTGATAAGTTTTATAAATAGGAGGTACAATGACGCATAATATGCGTGGATATTATCCATGCACGAAATTTGACATTCAATTTCACTACAATTAGACCAAATTTGTTAACAATAATTAATGAGGAACAGGATATTCAATAATATTTGGAGAAATAATCACTTTGACAGTTAATCGATGTGTTAGCCCAACCAAAACTTTCAATCATTGTCACTCTGACAATGGCCGATTTAACCAACCTCGAATTAGAAATCTTGACATGGTTACATATTATATACATATTATTTTTAGACAAAGTTACATAGAGCAACCATGTCCGAATTTACTCTAATCCGAGGTTGGTGAAAACCGCCATTATCGTATTTGCCACTCCACACTCCCCCCCCCCCAATTTTGGGAGACTTGACCTTAATTTAGGAGAAACGCATGGTCTAACGAATGAAAAACTGATTTGATTTACTCGAAAGATGAATACATATCATCAGCATAAAAAACCAATATCTTAGGAACAGTCGGCGGGTTTATTCATGAGGGAGGAAAACATATGGATTAATATTGACAGGACAGGTTGCTGGATGTTGTATCTTGTATTACCTACTCATGCGCAGTTTATTATGATTTCATTTTTTAAATCAAATTTAGTTAGGCACCAAATTTGGGAATTCACTTGCACCACGGTCGGAAAGCTTATGAGAATTGGCCGGGTACTTCGGGCAGGGGGTACTTAATAGGGGTCGAATATTAATTAGTTTACACAGCAACCCTTTTATCTAGCCATTTGAAGCTTACTCGAAGGACTATTATGATAATTATGAATAATTCAGCAAGAGCGTGGAAATCGGCAGGAAATATAAGTGTCGCCCTCGATTTCCCGCAACGAGTAATGTAATAAGAATTTATGGGGCCCTTTCCAAATACGGTGATGATTTTTCATGTTAAGACCTACAATCTGAAGTTATCAGTTCAAAATATCAGATGGGTACACATCACAATGTTCCTTCCTTCAGTTTTAGGTGCCTTGTTTGAAAATTGTAGGTGGTTACATTAAAATGCTTGTAGCAGCAATACTTTCTACTGCACTAATAAACCTATGTTGACATTCTTTGTCTCAAAAATTTTGTCAAAGTTCTCAAATCTAGTTTCGATGAATAGAAAACGCCTAAGGTTGAATTTTATAATCCAACAAAGTGTTTTATCCCTCAATACCAACACTCTAATGGCTTATCCTCCTTGGCCCATGCCGAATAGCAAAAAAGTAATTCTCAAGACACAGAATTTTCCATGCGAACAACGGCCCCCGCCCCTATACCCAGACAATGGCCGAAAAGATGTTTTTTTATTGGCATATGATATGACTGAGTCGAATTCATCATGACATCATCATATATTCATGACATTACCTTTGCTATTCTATCTATTTGCTATTCCAGAATAGAAAGTAACAAGGTCCCCCTGCCAAAGTGGCGATTCGTAATAATATTATATCCTCTTCGTTGTTCACCAGCAGAGCTTATTTGGAATAGCAGGTAGATGGCTTAAGACTTAAGTATACCTAGTATAACTGTCTCAAAACCAGTATATACAATCGTAATCACCTGCCGGTTCCGGGTATGGGTAGGTCTTTACCTGCTTTTGAAGGGAATCTCACAATCCCATTTCATCTGTATTCGTATTTTGAGAAAAAATTTTCAACTCTTGATTTGATTACATTTGATAAACATCGTCTTGATAAAATTTTATGATAGGTACTCGATTACCATTAAATCATGGTACCAAATTTTGGTAAACATTTGACAATAGGTACTTGTACAACATTTGACAAACCATTGATAATATCTTGCGTATCATCTTAATAATACTCAAACTATAAAATCTGCTAGCTCAAACAAGAGTTTGGGTTCAATCTCGGTGATCCAATTTCGAAATTAGCCAAGTGCTACCGGGATTAGGGTCATAAAGATGACAACTTCACTCCTTTGCCGACGTAATGTAATATATTATAGCTATATATTATAGGTATAGAATATAATATATTATAGGTATAGAATATATTATATTCTATGTGTTTCAAATACTTTCCGAAGCCCTGATGAAGGTGGCATAGTTTCCACCGAAACGTCGGCCAAAAAGTGAAGTTGTCATCTGTATGACCCTAATCTTGATAGCACTTGACTAATTAACGGAATTAAGGATTGATCTTCACCGTCTAAAACCAACTTTGAAATGAACCTGAGGCATGAACAGGGCATATCGCTATCCACGTCGCCAAAAATCAAAATTCTAGCCATGACTTTTAGATTATCGAGGCCCACGATTTTCTATCGAAGGAATCGATCAATTACAATAATTATATTAAAACTGGCCTTGGGTATCATCATCCTGATAATCTTTCAATACTATCAAAGCTTTACCTCAATGCGATTCCTCCTTTTTTACAAGCGTGGGACGAACAGCCTTCGGATTGGTAGTAAATCACCGATTAGCGTAAATTTATTCCGAAGTCCGGCACCTACGATACTTGAGCTACAGCAAGCATGACCGACTGTTCGCCTCTTCTTCGGTGATATTCACGAATAGACGCAGTTGGCGTAGATAAATTTCCGCAGAAAAGGTTAATGCGCTTGTTTTCGCGATGACACGAAATGTAAAATCAGATCCGCCAGAATTGTCCCATACTCGGTATCACCATTCCTAGCCTAACGATACAATTTTAGCGTTCGATGCCTCAAATCCAAGGTCATAGTCAATTAGGCTTCGATATTGAGTGAATAAATTTAAACCCAGAAGCTAACTTAATTTCATTAACTGGTTCAAGTTCTGATGGAAGTTGAGGTTAACAGAAATGTATTCGGTTAATTTTTCTCATCATACCGAGCTAAGGTGAGCCTGACAGTTACGATCCCTAACTACGCTTAACGCTAATGGATAATTTTATCATGGAATTATTTTTTAAATTTTATCAAATAATTTTATAAATTATTTTTAAACTTTCAAAATTTCAAAATTTATTCTTAATTTTTTTTAATTTTAAAATTTATTTTATAATTTGAATTTTTAACAATTTTATAAATTTCATCAAATTCATAAATTTTATTATGGAATAAACCAAAACTCCTAAAAGAACCCTTCCAAAATTATCCAAGAACGTCCCATATCGCATTCTTCGACCTTAACTACAACTTTCCTTATATAGTATGCATGCGGTGGACCTTATCTGCAAAATCAACGAGACGGTATTTAATACGGAATGGTTAGCGTGACACGGAGCCGTGATTGGGTGAGGCTTTTCCATTATTCATGAGGTACGAGGACTCGTGAGCAATTGAGAATGCTTGTAATATGGAGAGTATATTTAAAGAAAACACCTGCTCATGATTGACCACTAATACTTTGAGACTCATTGTTCTACTTCGAACTTACGATCTGGATAAAAAATTATGTAGATCAACCGCAACTGTTCATCTCGTGTGTTGAACGAGCAAAAAAAACTTTTCCCGCGGTTTTGGCATTTTCAGTTAATTAACGGTCACTGGCCATCCCTATGGAAATTATGCATCGCGAATACGCGGAGCATTAATTACTTGACCTTGGTTGGTAATATGCATAAAGATTATTGAGGCCTTGAGTTTGTGTATCTGTGATTTTCCTGGTCTCATCTTTCTTACAAAGATGACACCGAAATAATGATGATTATTGGGCATAATGAAACTTGATACAATTGTTATGGAAAATTTCCAGAATTTTGAAAATTTAATTTGTTGCCCAATTTGAGATAGGTTAGTCAAGCAAAAACCCAATAAATTCACTTTAACTCCCATTCTGTTAAATTCCATCTAACGCGAGAGAATTTTTATTGCATCGGAATTTGAAAGAATCGCTCGATTTGCTCCAATGACGCTAAAATTTAACGACATTTGTGGTTTGTTATTCAATAATAAACCAATGTAATTGCTAATGATAAAAATGATTTTATCCGGTAACTTGGCGTACTTTGATTTCAGACGGTTTTTAACATTTGAGTGATCTGTTTTTTTTTGGCATTTTCGGCCCCTAGTGGCAAAAATGGCTTGTGGCTTTCGAAGTGGTAAAAATACATTAAATTTTTTTCAAACATTTACCTAGCCAATGTGGAAGCATTGTGTGTTATCTACGCCCAACTGGAAACTTGTTAGGTTCAATAGAGGATCCTTTCTCTTCTGGCCTTTCACTTGCTGCTTTCACTTCACCCCTTGTCTATATGAGGTGGTTGTCGTGGTTGTGGTGTTCAGAGTTGGTTTTGTACTGACGATGGCTTGACCGCCGAAACCGGTTTACAAACTCGTAAACTTTCGTGGAACAGACAACTTCTATTCCCTCAATTTGAGTTTCCAATTCGAATTATGGGGTTCCACGACTTCTTCCCAAATGATTTGATTCATTCAAATTCCGGATGATCAGTACGAGGAAGTGAGCTCTCTGGTTCCACCGCAACTCAATTATCAGTAAAATGAGACCAACTGCCCGGGAACTCGACGCGTCATAAAGTCGATCTGGAGTTGAAAGACGCTGGGAAAACCAACTGTTTAAATCTGAAGGAATACGACGGCCGACTCATAGCCTAACTTTCTCACGAGCTCGACCGGAAAGATTTGTTGAATTGCATATTGACAACCGACTTTTCTTGAGACTGAGGGTTAAGAGGCCAAATTATAGACCCCAGGTATTTTTTATGGCCCATCTGCCGACGGGATCTGTGACTCAAGGGGTTCTAGGTACTGCAGTTTACTTCATGCAAGTTTTACGAGTCGAACATCCCATCGCGAGCCCAATTCCAGGCGCATCCAACCGAAGATGACAAAACCGTGCGTATGGTTCGAAGTTGAACAACCATAATTAAAATATTCAAGATTTTTTAGGAGCGAGGTGGACGTGGCCATAAGGACAGACATTCTTGTGGTAAGGCTCGAATCCCATGAGCATATGGTTGCAACCCAAGGAACCGGTCCAAGTTCCGGATAAAAAATGTCAAAAAACTCACTATGCATAATACCTGCCTAAAATAAAAATGCGTCAAGTTATCGGACTGTCAGAAACGCTGCTAGGTAGGTCAATGACATGTGCAGATTATTTTTCTATGTTTCCGAAGAACTCTGCAAATTTTGTACAAGGGTACATTTTTCGATTGCAAAGAAAACCGTATGACATATTATGTCATAAAATTATTATGCTCCTGTAACGGGGAATTTAGTTACTACTGTTCTAGCATTCCTGATTAAATTTGTACCTTAGATGGAGATTTAGAAAAAAAGTTTTTCAACTTTATTTTTCAAGTTTTTTATTTTTTACTGGCCTTAAAATTAAGGTAGGGTCTGTCGAGACGTTAGGCCCCAGGAGACGTTAGATGCGGAACCTGATTTTTGGTGAACATTTCAAAAATTTTCGAAAACACCTTCTTATTAAGAAGTAACATTCCCCTGTATTTATTCTTGTAAATAGCAACAAATAAGTGTGCAAGATCCAAGTTGAACACTTGTTGCTATTGTTTATTTTTCAACAAAAATAAATTCATTCGTTCTTGAAATATCAAACAGGTCATATCAATTTCTTCCAGTTAAGTATCCAACACTGCTGCAAGTGCTCACACTGCTCTGATTTTGAAACTTCTCCCTAAAAACCCCGGACTGCGGAAGGACAAAAAAATTTTATTGCAGATTTGGATTCTACACCCCTTGAAACGCAAACCAACAAATTTTCAGGGGTTGTTAAAATTTTTTTTCCCTGGCCGATTACATAGGTTCATTTTTTAAGGAAAAAAAAGATAATATATCCACGTATTCTTAACGCAAGGTTAAACGAAGATTTTAGGACCAAAAACGCTCTATTTGATCCATGTCTGTAACAAAAAAAAAAATAAATAAATAAATAAAATAGAAAACACTAAAACTGCTAATATATCCGAAGTACTGTGAGCAATTCGAATTCCGGTTGATCTGAGCGATGGGCCTTGGCGGGACGAACAATCCAGTTCAAGAAATTTGAAAAAAAAAGGTTAAGAATCGAGGGAAATGTAATCATATGGCCATTTTTGTTAATGCTCACAGACGGGCAGATGAATTTCGTTTGGTTAAAATATTGTATAAATAATATCCACTAGCGACAATGTTCTCTTCCTTGTCTTAGCTGATCAGAGCTGGTATTTCCTCTAGTTTGCTCGCGCAGGTGCCAGGTGATGGCGATTAGTCATTTCTTCTCAATGATCGGATTCTTGAGCTGCCTACGAGTCGTGGGGCTAAGATAGATCATAGGTCCCTTGACAATGGACGATCGAATTGTTTACACATCACGTCCACTGATCGGCATGTGGTTCGATTGTTCGAGCTGCGCCTTGGCAAAATCTCTCAGACCTTTTGTCTCTTGGGATCGTACTCTTTCGCGCTTCTTCAGGACAAGTTGGCTTTTATTAGGTAGACGTACTCTCCGCCCATGCTATCATCTTCTGCTCATCTTGAAGATGAAAAAAAGAAGGAGGATTGACCGTGTTGCTCCCCAGCAATTGTTCGTTTCAAAATGGCGCGATATTAAGGAGAGGAAAATTTTTCGAGAGGTTCTGATGATCTCCAAGGCGTAACACTGCAGGATGGGTTCGTAGATGAGCTCTTGTTTCTCATCGACTCTTCGGCGAATGAAGCTAAGAGGATTCACGTGGTGGTTAGTGCTGGCGGGCAGTTGGATTTTAAGTGGTCTTCCTCACGATTTGTCATTGTACCACTGGCGTAATATCCTCCTCTATTAGATATTACGTGCCACACAAGAAATCTGTGAGCTAGTGCTTTATTATTTTTTTGATCATTAAGTATGGCGCATCGAAGTTTCCTCATTCTTCCACTATTTCGTTTGATATTTGCTAGAAAACATTCATCTCTCGGGATTCTGGGGAGAGTAAATTATTCCAGCTTATAAATAGGCAGGTATTCATATCAAGAATAAGAAATAACCCTGCTTTGAGCCTATGGCTAAAATTCAAACAACGTGAAAGATGCTTCTTTGAAATTGAAACAATCCCTCTGGTAACAGTCCTAAGATGTTTTTTTACCTTCGTGGTAAAATAATAGGTACTCCTGTTATTCAGTTATGCATCTAGCCAACCTACAAAATAACAGATTTAACTGCAACTGTTAGACTTGGGCTGCATTTTCGTTCCTTAATACCGTAACGTTTTTTTTGCCAATTATCTCAAGGCTAAAGCATGTTCCATAACAGAAAACCATGCACGATTAACCATGACCTGGGATTGAATTTTTATGTATTTGCATATTTGTCAGAGATTATTTATACAATACGGGATTAATCCAATTACAAGAAAAAATTGAAGATAATTGAATGATTCAAGTACGCAAGATACGTATGGGGACTTACTGAGTTTTTGAGCTATAGGTTCATGTTTTTACGTATGTTCACCCATACACACATTACATTGTAACATGTACTCGAAAATCTAAGCCATAAAATTGAGCTGGTCGGGATCTGTTGTGACGTTAGGACTAACATTTATTTTTCTGGTTGCATAAACGTTCACAGCGAATAAGCTTATCCTTCTGAAGTTCAACCAAACTGAATCAAATTAACTAGATCATGTTACTAGGAAACAAGTTCCGTCATGTACCACTAATGCCACCTGGCTTATAGTCAAGATCCAGCAATGATAAACCAACAATTAAAATGTTTAAGTTGCTAATCTACAACCCAAATTTGCCACGGTAATTAAATATTCATCCCTCGCGTGCCAACGGCGTTCAGTAGATAAACTTAGCCCATACTCAAAAGTCGATCCTCGCTGTTGATTTCTGGGCTAAATTCGAAATTTGCATACGAGTTCGAGTGTCCAAGTCATCGCCCGCGCTGGGCAACTCGATCGATTATTCCGGCTTTA
Organism: Nesidiocoris tenuis; assembly: GCA_036186465.1. Classification (NCBI taxonomy): domain Eukaryota; kingdom Metazoa; phylum Arthropoda; class Insecta; order Hemiptera; family Miridae; genus Nesidiocoris; species Nesidiocoris tenuis. Next base: position 11,228,488 of record AP028910.1, read on the forward strand.
CCAGCCAACTGTGTACTTGGGCCTCACCTTCAACAGTAGCACATTATCATTATACGGTCGTTAAACGTTAAGGAAGACCTGCCAGATTGCGTTATACGTGGTTTTATTTCCGCGGTGTTAGAGCTAATACAATCTGGCTAGCCGTCCGTAGTTCCATTGTCACCTTCGTCGCTGAACGCTGCTGAGGACGTTCCTAGTCGTGCGTGAAGAGGAAGGTATGCCCATGCTGAAAAAGCCCATCGACATATTCGCCCTGAAAAAATAGACCTGCCATCGGGGGATTTTCAATTTTTTGCGAACTTTTGGTTCAAGCACTCTAGAGTCTAGAGTAAGGAAAGAGGGAAAACGTTGCTAAGCCTACACTAGTGTTTATTGAACTGAGAATTTTTCAAATCAAATTCAGAATTTTCCAAACCAAATTAATGATTTTGGAAACCAAATCGAGAATTTTCGAAACCGATTTGAAACGTTTGAAAACGTTATGAACAAAGAAAAAAGAATTGCCAAATGAAATTCAGAATATTCCTCAACAATGCGCATCCGACAGAGGTCCAAAGATTTTTTTTTGAAAAAGCTTTTGTTTATCCGTCTGTTCTTCTGCCCCCCTCCTCTGTAATTTCCATAATCATTTATGAAGATGGCCACATAAGAAAAAAAAAATTAGAAGCCAGAAACTCTTTTTACATTTTAATCATATCCAACACTGGCATAAACAAATTGAATCAGTCATCTTGCTCAACTCAAACCGATCATTTCGTTAAATTCTGTCAATCATCTGCACGTTCCATCCTGAACCTTTCAAATCGAACACTTTATTAGATTTTTGGATTCTACGTACTTACCAACTTGGTATACATACCACATCCCCTTTGCGACATTTGATGGGGGAAAAGTCTAATTTTAGACCAGGAAATTCGGCAATTCTCATGATCTGCGACTGTTATGGATCGAAAACCCCGCATAGGACGTGTTTGACTGGCCTCTAATGGAATGCCCATTTTCGAATAAGGTATTATCTCCACTCGGCTCATCCAAAGTCACTTGTCCTCGTTTGATAAAACAGTTGTTTTCCCGCAGCGGGCTCCCCCATCGTGTCATCTGTGTTCCGTGAAGTGGCCATTTATGTCCCTACGCACACGCGCGCGCATCCACGAAATGGAAAGTGTTGTTTTGACATTGTGGCCCAGGCGAGGACGTCCTTCGCCACTGTTAGATCCTTGGATAATACTGTGGTGCCTGTTTTGCATTGCGAAATATCAATAAGTTAGCTCAATTCGACTTCGTTGGCCTCGAAAAAAAGCTGCAAAGTATTGCACTAGGGTTTGCAATTCATTATTTTGTATAACTCTATTATAACGATGTTGTTGGGGTACATTTACCAATTTCCATGTAGGTAGGTAGACGTTATGTGTGACTTGTTGAGAATTGGTTTTTCCATGAAACATAGTTTAAATCTTTTAACAATGCGGTCACCTTAAAACCCGTATTGTTTATATTTATGAAAATAAAAATCGTCCGTATTTGAGTAGTGAACACGGATTCTTATTCTTCAAATAAGTATTCGAAAAGTACTCGAAAATACATACTTCAATATGACTAAGGCAAAGAATTGTCCTAATACAAAAACCAGTCGAACATTGTTGTATTTCAAGAGATTTTCATTCATGAGTTTGGAATGCAGAAATGCGTTGAAAACGTTAGAATCGATGACTGACTATGCAATACGGTACAATCAATAAATTAAATTCCAACTGCTACAGGATGGCTCAATTGACTAAAAATTGCCGTTAAACTGAAAATGAGCTGGTCAATGACGCCTAGATGGGTCATTGATCTTGGAGCTACCTTTTGGTCAAATAATTGGCCACTCTTCCGAGAGAATTGTAGAGCAACAGGTGCGTTGAGCGATTTTCATGGGTAAACCAATCATCAGAAAGAGCTGAGCTTCGCGAAGATTATATAATAGCGGAGCTCCCGAGCCGGCTTTGGGCAGATCAGGTTCAAGGAGGCTGTGGACGAGATGACGTTCAAGGTGAACCCTCTGGAGAGCCGCGGGCTTGGCAAGAAAGCAGATCCCTGCCAAGGGGAACACCGGACAAACGTCCGTGTGATCGTCCGAAATTGAAAATCGGATCGGAAGTTCAAAACCAATGGTGCGAAGATAAGGGGCCGTTCAATAATTACGTAAGGATCGAGGGGGGAGGGGGGTTTGGAAAATCTTACTAAACCCTTACAAGGGGGGGGGGAGGGGTAAATGCTTCCTTACGTAAGATTTTTGAGTGTGAGTTTTCAGAGCGTAAACAAGCAGTTTTTGTTCAAAAGGCCAGAAAAAGCTCGGAAATTTTCCATAAATTGCGTGTTTTTCCACGAAACTAAAAGCAAACATAACGATTTCGTATTTTTTTCGCTTTAACAAAAGTCAAAATCTTACTCAAGATTTAGGGAGGGGGGGGGGGGGGTTTGATAAATCTTACTAAATCCTTACAAGGGGGGGAGGGAGGGTCAAAAAATCCGAAAAATGTCCTTACGTAATTATTGAAACACAATGATCACATACTAACACGCAATGCTCCCATATTTTGAGAAGTAACAGTTTGACGCAATTTGATTATGTTTTGACTGCTTTTGAGGGTGTTTTGGTCAAAAATATAAAAAAACTCGCTATGCACATTTTAAAACTCGCCTAAAATAAAAATATTTAATAATACCAGTGGTGCGTAGATAACACACAATACTTCCATATTTTGAAACGTACATGTTTGACAAAATTTGATCATATTTTGACTGTTTTTGAGGATGTTTAGGTCAAAAATATCAAAAAATTCATTATACAAATTTTAAAATTCTTTTAAAATATATAATAATATGAAATTAAAAAAAAAATAATATGATTTAAAATATAAAATAAATTCTTTAAAATATTTTTATTTTAGGCGAGTTTTAAAATTTGCATAGTGAGTTTTTTGTAATATTTTTGACCTAAGCACTCTCAAAAGCAGCCAAAATATGATCGAATTGTGTCACACTTTGACGTTTCAAAGTATGGACGTATTGTGTGTTACCTACGTACCACTGGTTTCTTTTTATTCATATAGCCTGACGCATTTTGATTTTAGGCGAGTTTTGAAATTTTGCATAGTGAGTTTTTGATATTTTTTTACGTATACACCCTAAAAAAGTAGTCAAAATATTATCAAATTGTGTCACACTTTTACGTTTCACAATATGGAAGTATTGTGTGTTATCTACGCACCAGTGGTTTGAGCTTGAAGCATTCTAAAGTATGAAGGCAATGATTGTAGTAATAATAAAGGCAATTATGTCCAGCATTTCGAGATCGAGACGCAGACGCGTTTCCCTTATAATATTAAATATTAAAAGCCAAATTTTGGCACTCCCATTTCCTCGGTTACACTGGTTTCACTACCACCCTGGACTGTTCATGTGAATCGAAATACAAACAGGTATTGGATTAAAACGCATTTTCCTCGTTGTTAAGGACTTGAGAGAGGCTGGAGTATAAAGTATCAAAGTAGGCGACTGGGGAATCCTAAGTTGGTGACGTTGTAACTCGTTCTCTGTCTAGAAAGGGCTCTGGGACCGGTCTCATGGGGAATTCTCGGCCAACTGTTTATTTTGCTTCGGCTTTTGTGATGCTGTAAAGTATTTTTTCTGGCCATTAGCGACAACGAATTATTTCTTTGTTGTTTCAAAAAAAAAAAAAAAAAACTACGAATCTGGTCTTTTAGTGCGTGGGGAATCTGGTGCCTCTCTTAAGGTAGAGGTAGGAGATTGAATCGAGTTTGGCATGGTCCACATTTATGAAACATGATTCATTCTAAACATGCTATTCGGAGGTTACTAGAAACATCAGTTTAATGTCGAAGACCGTCAACAATATTCTACGTTCCTAACATCCGAAGTTCCGTTATGGTTAATTGACGTATAATATTGAAATATTGCGCTGGAAGGAAAAATATTGCATCACAATATCCCGAGTGATTCAGAAGGATGAGAAATTTCTTTGTTCGATTTAACAGCGTTCGTGATGCGTAATGAGGTCGCTGCAAAGCTTTTTCTCTTCAAGCGTGTAATTTATTAATAAATAAATACCTTATGTTACTTCCGTGTGTGGTCGAGAACGGATGTGAAAATCAGCTGTGAATAGTAACAGGTGCTGTACAGCGTAGAACCGGCGTGTGAATGAAACCGTCATTAGTTCATTTATCAATCAATCTCACGGTCGCACAGTCTGGATTTACGCGAGATCTGAAACCAAGTGATGCCAATGTTTGTAAATAACTTCGTAAGCAGTTATGAGCCAAGGCCATACAACTGTATGAATAATGTCAGATCAGATTCAGCGTGACTCATCCAAGTTTTTCCAACTTTTTACTCGCATTTTTTAATTATTTTTTAAATTCACAACAAATCATAATTTGATACATCTAAAAGACATCTCGGAGATGAGGTGGCGATTCGGATTAAGAATTGGGCCTATTTGGGTCCAAACTTGATTTCCCCAAAAATGACATTTTCTGTCTCGCCGGCTCAAATACAAGTGCGGACGGGGAACAGCGTATATACGGAGAGACTTTTTTAATTCAATTTTTGGATTTCACGTCACCTTGAAATGCGAGCCATCAAATTTTCTGGCTGGCTTAAAATATATATTCTTTTTTTTTGAGAAATGATACTTGAAAATTAACTTACCATCAGATAATTCCTAAAAAAATCCTCTAGTTTTACCGTGCTCAGTACTGCAGACAAACTGCAATCTCTTTCTGAAAAACGAACATCGTCACGTGATAATGTGGAGCATTGAAACAGGTGCCCTCCTGATGAATGGCAATATTTTGAAAGTCCATCGTACTTCTTAACAGGCAAAATACTTATTTCTCATTCATACCGCTAGACGTCTAGACATTGCGGTACCTAATGCAATTTACTTATTACTCATCCTCTAGGAGCAGACAATATTGACCAGCATCGATGAATAAAACATAACACAAACTACGGTTATGAGCTAATAGATGATCTTTTTCACCTGGAAATAATTGGACTGTGTGAGAACGCGACCCCACATTTTTCTGTTCCACATATTTATGTTCATAGCGTGTTTTAATTACGTCCAATTTTTATGCAGTGAATCGAGGTACCTATTATGATCGTCTCGCAGATGTGTCCCAAATCTGAGGTACGAAAAATATCAAGCGTATAAATCACAAATATATCAAAAATTTCTGAGGTAGGAAAATATTAAGTGTATAAATCACAACTTTCATTTCACCAGATAAGAATACCTGAGGTAATTATGATAAATAAAATCTGAGGTACCTATGTAAATAAATAAAATAATAAATAAAAATTAAAAATATCTTAGGTACCTACCTACGAAAAATATTAAGTGTATAAATCACAAATTTCATTTCACCATTTTTCGAGAAAAATCTGAGGTAAACATAAATAAAAAATAAAAATATCAAGTGTTTTCACCACAACTTTCATTTCACCATTTTTCGAGTGCGTTGATACCTTCAAAAACGGGAACAAAAGGACGACAACATTTGAGCAGGTCATGTCAGTAACTAGTGAACCGATTTTGACGTTTTCGTCTCAAAATATATCGCTTTTTGATCTTGCATTTTTTCCCAAAAAGAGGTTCTTTTTATAAAAGGTCATAGGACTTCAATGCAACGGCCGAGTGTCAGAAGAAACCTGATATTCGGGTGTAGGGGTCCGTAATAAATGAGAACCAGCGAACCCCGGCCCCAATAATTTTATAAACTGCCCATAGATATTGGGTTGCTCGAATGAAAATTCTTCCTCCTTGGTTAGTGAAACATCGTCCATCAGCAGATTTTAATGAAACCTGAGGCGGTGCTGACTGACATTTTTGACCTGATCGCGACACTTTCTTCGCCTTCAGATCATACTGGTCCTACCCGAGAAGGAAAGCAAAAGGTTTTGAACTGCCACGGCCCGCACTGTCATCTTCATCTGCCTACGTTCAGATAATTTTCATTTTTTCGTGACAGCACTCATAGCCTTGTTGACAACTCTAAATAGTTCGAGCTATTCGGCTGAACGGCAGTCCAGCTAATAGCGTGAAATTGGAATGAAATGGGACGATATTCATGAGAAGATCCTGCCGGTCGAGGCAGAACGGCGGAAGGAAGTCAAGACAAGAGCGATGTACGATGTGCGGCTCGTATACTAACGAGGTCAAGGCCGTCGACACACTCGAACGCTGACGGCGGAAAAACAAATGTCCGAGTCTCGAGATACTTGGACTTTATTCGCCAAAGGAACCGCGTTAATTGGCGTGTCAAATTGCCAAAACGACGTCTGCTCTTGAATCATGTCGGAATTAAGTTCACTGGACTTGACCGCCGCAGCGAGTTTGTCAGTTTAATACGACGTTTAATGGACGTTTGACGTCCAAGTCAAATATTAATATCTACGAATACAATGCTTGAAACTTGATCGAGTTTTAGGAATTTTTCGAGTTGCTCTAACGCTTACATTAGGAATGAAATTTCGATTCTTTAGAACTGGTTACCTGAAGGTACCACTTAATTAAAACGCGCATTTAGTGGGTTTTGGCCAAGAAGAAAACGCCAAGAAGTCATTCCTATCCTTCTCAATAGTAGGTTTAGTAGTTATAGACATTATTAGTTCAATACATCCCTGGTGTATAAGGTTGTAGGTACCTACCTATTGTCTATCCAGATTTTAGTAAAATTCGTCCAGTAAGAGGTACTCTTCGTTGAGTTTGCCTTGTTAGTGCTTCAAGATGGCAATGAATCCATTCCTAATGAGAGTCACGTCCTAACCATTCATATTCCAGATAAACATTTTTTCGATTGGGCCATTGGATTATTTCGAATATATATTTCTGTATCCACCAATAAAAATGGATAAAAACTCCCCAAGACTAGCGTAGAAGCCGCGGTCGATGCTCACTCGGGCAAAACGTATCGGTTTTTTTTTTCAATGTTATGAAGAATGTAGTTGCCTTTCACCAACCTACCAACGGCCATCTTTCGTAAATGGTGTTAACAAAGAGGAAAATCAAAGACACATACAAACACATGGCATATATCCTACATACAGAGGCCCATTGCACGCACACGCAAACCACATAAGTGTCAAATTATGGCACTTTCATCACTAAAAATATACTAGAGGTACCTAATCGTCTTGAGGCTGATGACATTATTATTACGAAGGCAGATTATCTTTGGCCAGCCTTAAGAGGCGGCCGTGTCATTGCTCCTTGCGGCCTAGCTCTGAAAAACCCCTGACTACTTTCGTCGCTCGTTGGAATCGCCTGTACGGATTCTCAGCGAAGCTCGAGCAATTTTCCTCAACAAGCATTTTCTATGAGGAATCTGAATAGTTTTTTTTTTTTAAAGAAAAATCAAAGCAGAGTTAAATTAAAACTGAGGCACCTCCATGCCTACTCACGAGACATGTAAAATTTTAGAGAAGAAAACCTGGATTCTTCCCGCGACGTTGCGACTACTGTTGAGTGAACATAGGAAAATAATTTTAAAAAAATTCAATTTTGTTGTATCCAGTTCTAGATTTGCCTTCCAACTATAAAATTGCCAAGAGTTGGCATTTGCCTGGTTTATTTCGATTTACAAAAATATTCAGTTTCAAGTCCGGATTCCTAATACCTACGCCATCCTTTGTGTGTTTCAGGAATGATTCCCGTTCTGAAGAAGTTGAGTGGCCTGTACAGTTGGTACATCCTGGTCATATTGACTTTGGGTTACCTTACTGCAGAGCTTGGACATTTCCTGGTCGGCGTGACGAGCAAAAGCACGGCGGCCGATGTGCCGTACGGAGACATTGCTTGCATGCTGAAAGAAGAAATCCTCGAAGCTCACTTTAATCTTACGTATCAGTTTGCCTGCGAGTCAGCCATGAATCAAACTAGGTATCAATGTTTGCCAGAAATTTTTTTTTCCAAATTACGAACGATAACTTTGTTTGAGCTGAAGAAACCAACCGATTGGGAGTGGGGGCACAAATTTACTTGAAAGTCGCCAAGTAGTGGTGAAGATCTAAAGTCGTTTAATTTCCGTGCCCCAATTTGTTGGTGGACCTTGAGTTATTTATATATCTAAATTTTGTGTGCATGGTTCGACATTACTACCTTTTCCATGACACCTAGTCTTCTATACATCTGTCAGATGTTAACATGAAACGATTAATATATTTTTGGCATGTTAAAATGAAAATATGGTTATACATATACCTAGGTGCTCAATACTCACAACATACATAAAACATAAGATGCATACAGCATGTGTACATGCTGGAACTATTATGCTGGACTATTATGTGGATAAATAATATTCCAAGGAAATTTTATGTTCTAGCTGTGAAGAGCTCATCGACGATAATGGTGAGCAATACTGTGAGTGGGCTAGAAATGGTTTGGGAATCGAGTACCAAATACTTGCTGGCCCAAGTTTCATCGCTGTCTACACCATTGGTGGAGTATTCCTAGGCATCGCCGCTGACAAGTATAAACGGTAATTTTATTGAAATAATTTTTTTGCTGTCAGGCAATATATTCTTACGGAGAAAAGGATTAATTAATTTTGTCGCAACTAATGTTATTCATACCTTCATGTTCCAGAGTTCCTATGCTAGCTGTCGCAGTTCTAGTCTGTGGTATATCAGTATTTCTAATCGGTGCAGCCAAAAGTTACTGGCATTTGATCGTTTTGAGGATGGTGTTTGCTGCTGGGTGAGCCTATTTATTTTTCATAAGGCATTTATTTAGATATTGAGATAGTCTTTTCAGCTTGGAATAAACCTATAAAATATACTAGTTTATACTAATAATAATATACAGCATATTATGCTGGGTTCGGGCTACACAGGTTGCGGATATTTGCTGTATTTTATCGAGCCAAACCAACATTAATCTGCAGAAAGAAAACATCAAAATGTTATTATAATTAGACATACGAGGAAAGCTAGTGAATTGTTATTTCCAGCCTTAGGAAGCAGCTACCAGCAATAAATAATGTCAATTTTATATTACAGCGAAGCTGCCTTGAATCCTATGTCGACCGGAGTGCTGTCAGATATCTTCCCAGAGGTTAATAACTGATGATTAAATTTGAACAAATTAAAGAATTAGCTCTCTGTTCCGAGATTTATAAAGGCTAGATCGTGATTGACTGACAAAGTTAGCGCCTATGCCATAAATTTTTTCATCTTAGCCCCCTTGCGTTATTGGATAACTCTCCAATATGTTGTCTCCAAATCAATTCAAATCAATGGAATAACAATTCATTTTTCAAGTAAGTTCCACACTGATATCATGGTCTGAACTTCTCTTCATAGAATCTGAGAGGACTCGTCATGTCCATCTTCAATTGGGGAATCTACGGAGGTATCGGCCTATCCTTCCCCGTTGGACGTTACATCAGCAAGTGGAACCTGTGGGACCTGGTGAGCCTGCACACCTCTCATTTATATGCAGATAAATACCTAATTTTAAATAAAAAATTATCGATAAATTTTCTCATTTCCTTTTCCTAGGGTTGGAGGGTGGCCTACTACGGAAGTGGAATTTTCGCAATTATCATAGGAATTCTGACGGCCACGACATTGAGAGAGCCCGAGCGAACTGCCATTGGTGAAGAGAAGGAGGAAAACGACGAAGCTTCGTCAGGCAGCAAGCAAAAAGAACAGAAAAAAGAAGAAAACCCATGGAAAGTGATGATTTCCCCACGATTCGTCATGCTGTGCATTGCTGCCTCAATTCGACACACAGGTTGATTCATCTGACTCTATGTTGAATGTATTTTAATAGGTAGCATTGGATGTAACAAACTATTGTGCGAGCACTAACCTATTTTCAATTGGAGAGTTTAGTCTGTTTTTCCAATAACCGTTGAAAACGAAATTACTCAACCTAAGAAGAAACCTATTCTATTGCCAGGTGGTCTCTGTTTTGCCTACAATTGCGATCAGTTCTACAGAGTAGTTTTTCCACACATTGACCTCAGCGGTTGGCTCTTCTTTGTGACATTCGTCATTGGAGGCGTTGGCGTCCTGGCCGGTGGTTATGCTTCCGACAAAGTTGTAGCTGGAATGGGAGTCCGATCTCGAGTCATTGTACTTGCCATAAGCCAAGTAAGCATACTAATATATTCGATTTCCTTGAGACCGCAGGTTGATATCTTGAAAAGGTCCTCCAATAAAATAAAAATTGAATGCGCAAAGTCCCTCACACTGAGCAAAATCCACTGTTTTTATTTATTTTCAATGAAGTGGGTACTTCTGATTAGAAACCGTATAAATTAGGTGAATCACGCAGGTTATTCTTAGTATAATCCAATAATATGCATAATAATATTCAATATTATGTTTCTCGAAACGATTATGAAAAAATTGTACCTAACATACACATACTTCTTTCTGAAGTCAGGCACAGTCCTATCGTGGGCCTAGAAGGGAAATTTATCAAGTCCAAAATTATCCCCAATAAAAATTAAGCACAAATTTTTTCCGGACCGATCACCTTAGCCTCTCGTGCTCAACTTCCTGTAATGTGTTCTTCAGAGCTAAAATTAATTATCCATTTATCATAAAAAAATGCCCGTTCATTTAATTTATAAATTTTTTCTTCTTTTAGCTGATCGCCACTCCATTCGCGTTTGGCAGTATCTACATGGGCCCTGTCGGATCAATGATCACCTTGGCGATATCGTACCTGTTTGCTGAAATGTGGTTCGGCATCCTGTTTGCCGTTTTGGTTGAAATCGTCCCGTTGGCGGTTAGGTCAGCGGCCATTGGGGTCTTCCTCTTCGTAATGAACAACGTTGGAGGAAACCTTCCAATTTTGATGGAACCAATGCGCAAAGCTACGTCGTTTAGCCACTCTTTGGCAGTGTTTTATGCCGGTGCTTACCTGCTAAGTAAGTTTCATCCCTTGTTGACAAATCGCACCCTTGCTTCAATAGTGTTACAACTCAAAAATTGACGATTTTGAGTTATTGGTACCGCTGAATTCAGAAAAAAAAGCTCTATAAATCTCAAAAACCCGTTCTAACTTTTGGAAGTTCAGGTGCCGGCAGGTAGCAGTTAAATCGGAGTAGACGATTCATTTGGTATCCCTACCACTCGTCTACAGAGTCACATTTTTAGTTGTGACATAAATCTCGATGAGATATTTGTTCGGTTGACGTGTTATTTTGAGTTGTAACGTTCTTGATGAGTAAAGTTCCAAATTTTTGATGCGTTATTTCTAATTGTAACTCTATTGGTGATAGAAAAAGCCATCAATACCGTATCAACTCAAAATATTCAAGCGTCCGTTGCATGGATTATTCATGAAAACCGTTATAACTTGGAAAATTGGCTTATTTTCACGATTACGAATTATTAATTAGGGAAGGATACTAAATAACGACTGAAATTCGATTTTGAAGGACTATCTCACATTTTTTCAAGACTTTCAAGCCCAGAATAATTATATCAACGGCAGAAACAGTTTTTCGCGTTTCCTGAAAAAACAGGATTTTTGAGTTGTGACACTATTGAAGCAAGGGTGCGAAATGTTCGCCAATTTTCTTGATCGTGAATGATGAGAATTTTCATCCTAATTCCATTTGCCTAACCGATACACTTAATAATGCCATCGTTTATTGCAAACTGATAGTTGAAGGAAGTCGGGATTTCAGAGCGCCTATCCATATTCAGCAAGTACCTAAATGGAAGTATTGTACTCCTCCTAAAATCGACTCAAGTCTCAATTGACATACTCTTCAGGAGTTTTCTATTTTATTTTTTTTCTGGCCTCAAAAATGAAACAATTTGAACGTTCTTGGCCTGAAAACTGTAATTTTACCTTGCAGAATACGTGGATATTTTTTATGTATCGGTTATTGGAGTTATTTTGATTTTAGGCGGGATTTAAAATTTCATTAGTGAGTTTATTAACATTTTCAATCCACACAGCCTCCAAAGTAGTCAAAATATAATCAAAATGAGTCAAAACTTTACGTAGGCATCAAAGTATGGATGTATCTATGCAGCAATGGTTTTCCAGAGTAAAATAAATCAGGGTTCCCATATTCAGGCCCAAAATGCTGCACGTTATCGGATTGGAATAATTCTAGCGATGCTTGTTTTAGGTTCCATACTGTTCGCAATCACCGCTTTGATGATGAAGAAACCAAAAGTCACTAAACCATCTGACACTGAACAGAACATGAGCGGAGTGGACAACGCTGCATACGCCAACACAGAAGGCCAAAATAACAAAGTCACCGAGAGCCACTATCTGTAGAATCAACCAATGATGTCGATCGGCGACACCTGTTATCCCGATGCTGTAATTCAGATTGGCATCAAACCGATTGAATGGCTGTGAATATGTGGATATTATTAGTGGAGAAACTGTTTACCGAATTTAGAACTTCTGCATGTGTTAGTATTTTTACTGACCGCAGCTAAATATTGTGTAGGATCTATTCACATCAAGATTAACGCACACCAAAAACTGTGCTGCGTCACATAACACAATAATTGGAATCAGTGGAGGCATTCTGTGAACTTCGATGGGCTGTCCCACTGGGATTTGTGGCTCGAGGCGAACTGTTTGAGCATTCTGACTTTTGAAGCACTGAAAAGATACGCGTAGCACGACTATCGACCTCGATTCGAGCGTTATTTATGTATTTATGTACGTCTAATCATAAGTTAATATTCCTCATTGAGTCGAAAAAACTCAAAATATTTCAGAAGTGATTTAAAATTGTATGACGAAACTTCGCGAACTATGTGGGATATTTAATGCGATGGACGGCTGAAATTGACTTGATTTTTGTAAATAATGTTTTATATGATAAAGTTGCGATCTTTCTGCAGAAATGACACATGAATTTTGTCTGTACCCGCATTTATCATAAAAATGAGCGTTCTGAAATCTCATTCAAGAGACGTCAACTGTGAGTGGAGAAATCAAATTATGCAGAATCGATTGAGACAAACACCTAACAGCGTCTAAACTATAAAATATCCAAGTGTGGGCACTAATGGGAGATTCTTAGTCGCCCTGGCTATGGGAGACCTCCTCCTCGTATAAGGGGATCCTTGGATTATTATTGAAGGTTGAAAGGTAGTCAAAGAAATGGTTTTTTTCATTATTCAAAACAACAAAACCACACAGAACGTTGCATCTCTGTAATAGAGCAGAATAGTTTTCAATCAAAAATGGAGTCTTAAAAAAAGTAAATATATCAAGATTGCTATACTATCACAGGAATGTTGATATGAAACTACAGAACGTTAAGGTTGGCACTGGTGAATCAGAACATAAGAATACCGAGTACCTACACAGATTCACAAAAAGAGCTTCAGAATATTTTTGTAACTTTTCTGAACAACTGACTGATGTTGTGTGGTACCCTGAACCACAGCCTTCAAAGAAAAAAGAGTTTAACTTCTGAGGTTTAGCCGGCCTAAAATAATTCGCCAAAATTAAAATGACAAAATACGCGTTGAACATTTTCCAAAACCTCAAAAATTCTGTCGTCAGTAAGCGACTGTTGCAGTGAGATTGACAGTGTTTTACTAACGCCTTATCAACATTTATCCCTCCATAGATTGACGAAAGAAATGGAAAAACCACTCCGAAACCAAAGTTACGAATTGATTGAAGACTACAGGGAAAAACGGCTTGAGTCCAAAAATGATTTTTTTTCTGTTCAAGCTGCCATTTTGTAGATTGAAATCAAAACAATATTCCAAGCACTTACAACCGGATGAACACTAGCAGTCCACTAGTGATTCGTTGTATCAATAAAAACGCTTAAAATGCAGGATTGAAAATGGTTATTTTCTCAGTTCAGTAAATTTGTTACATAGGTATTTTTCCACCAAAAAAAATCCGAAGTTTGTCAGAGAAACATGGCGTCCTAACCCTCCACTCTGCCGCTACTCCATTCTTCAATGATGGCTTTATTCCTGTCACAGCCTTTGTTGCCAACCGTTGCTCCATCACTTATCTGAGGGTTTCAGACGTGGAAGTTTCTGCTATTGGTTGAAAGCTGCGAGACATCTATCGTGATACTCCTTGGTGTAAGCGGCCAGGACACCTCCCCTATTATTCACGTCAGTTTTCCTGTCGTAGGAGTAGAGTTGCCCCTTCGAATCGGTCAAAATACCACCGACTGCATTTAAGACCGCTTCAGGTGCACACGTGTCCCACCGCTTGGTCCCGGGAGTGGGAAAGACGTAGGCATGAGCTCGACCTTCAAGCAGCAGCAAGGCCTGCAATCATTCACGGATAAATGCTTGATTCTTGAGACAAATCGTCAGCGATGGATAGAATTATGGGAGAAGATGAACTTTATAGTGAAGATCACGATTGCTAAGTTGAAATATTCATGCATATTTTAGTCAAGAATCTGTAAGAATCAGGCAAAATAAGAATTTAAAAAAACTGCTCAACAGAATCTAAAAAGTTTCACCTCAGCCTGAGTTTTAGTTGTAAACAGTACCTACTCTTGGGTTCTCAGGAAATGCGGGGTCAAGCTAAAACCAACCAATCTTCAAAAAAAGGTTCAAGAGTGGTCAAAAACTTCCTTGCATGAAGTTTCACATTGACCATTGACAAATATTTGAGCAAATCCCAGACCAAGATGCAGGCCCGTCTCCAGGATTTTAATTTGGGGGAGGCCTACGCCCAAAAATGCCATCACTTTTAACAACTAACATTGACAAACTCACAATGAACCAGAAACTCAAACTCACAGTCAAACTCGCAATGAAACAGAAACTCACACTCATAATCGGAATCAACGTCAAACTCAAAATGAAACTGAAACTCAAACTCACAACACAACAGTAACTCGAACCCACGATCACACTCGAAGTCAAACTCACAATGAAACAGAAACTCAAACTCATAATCAATCTTGAAGTCAAACTCAAAATGATACAAAAACCTAAACTCATAATCGAACTCGAACTCAAACTCACAATGAAACCGAAACTCAAACTCATAATCAAACTCGAAGTCAAACTCTCAATGACACAGATACTCAAACTCATAATCAATCTCGAAGTCAAACTCACAATGAAACCGAAACTCAAACTCATAGTCGAACTTGAAGTCAAACTCACAATGGAACTCATGATCAAACTCGAACTCAAACTCACAATGAAACAGAAACTCAAACTCATAATCAATCTCGAAGTCAAACTCAAAATGAAACAGAAACTCAAACTCACAATCAAACTCGAAGTCAAACTCACAATGAAACAGAAACTCAAACTCATAATTGAACTCGAAGTCAAACTCACAGTGACAGAGAAACTCAAACTCTTAGTCAATCTCACAATGAAAAGGAAACTCAAACTCATAATCAAAATCAAATTCAAACTCACAATGAAGCAGAAACTCGAACGCATACTTGAACTTGAAGTCAAACTCACAATGAAACAGAAACTCAAACTCATAATCCAACTCGAAGTCAAACTCACAATGAAACAGAAACTCAAACTCATTATCAAACTTGAAGTCAAACTCACAATGGAGCAGAAACTTGAACTCATACCTAAACTCAAAGTCAAACTCACAATGAAACAGAAACTCGAACTTATAATCAAACTCGAAGTCAAACTCATAATGAAAAAGACACTCAAACTCATATTTTAACTCTAAGTCAAACTCACAATGAAACGGTAACCCAAACTCATAGTCAAAATCGAAGTCGAATTCACAATGGAGCAGAAACTTGAACTCATACTTGAACTCAAAGTCAAACACACACTTACACAGAAACTCAAACTTATAATCAAACTCGAATTCAAACTCATAGTGAAAAAGAAACTCTAACTCATAATCAAACTCGAAGTCAAACTCACAATGACAGAGAAACTCAAACTCATATTCAAACTCGAAGTGAAGCTCACAATAAATTCGAAACTCAAACTGATAGTCAAACTCACAATGAAACAAAAAGTCAAACTCATTATCGAACTCGAAATCAAACTCACAATGACAGAGAAACTCAAACTCGAAGTCAAACTCACTATAAAACCGAATCTCTAACTCATAATTAATTTCAAAGTAAAACTCGCAATGAAACCGTAACTCAATCTCATGATCATACTCGAAGTTGAATTCAAACTGAAACAGAAACTCAAACTCATAGTCAAACTCAAAGTCAAACTAACCATGAGACAGAGTCAATGTGAGTTTGAGTTCAAGTTCGAAGTAATCATATTGATTATAATAATTATGAGTTCAAGTTTCTGTTTCATTTCGAGTTTGACTTCGATTTCGATAATGAGTTTGAGTTTCATTGTCAGTCTGACTGAGAGTTCGAAATTGAGGTTGAGTTTTTGTTTCAGTGTGATTTCGACTTCGAGTTCGATTATGAGTGAGTTTCTGTTTCATTGGGAGTTCTAAAAAAGGAGGAAGTAAAACTCATAATCAAACTCGAAGTCAAACTCACAATAGAACAGATACGCAAACTCACTATGAAACAGCAACTCAAACTCTTGAACGGACTCGAAGTCAAACTCACAGTGAAACAGAAACTCAAACTCATTGTAGAACTCTTAATCAAACTGACAATGAAACGGAAACTTAAACTCATAATCAAACTCGAACTCACAATTACTTCGAGTTTGAGTTGCTGTTTCATAGTTAGTTTGACTTTGAGTTTGAATATGAGTTTGAGTTTCTGTGTCATTGAGAGTTTGACTTAGAGTTTGATCATGAGTTTGAGTTACGGTTTCATTGTGAGTTTATTTTCTGTTTGATTGTGAGTTTGACTTCGAGTTTGATTATGAGTTTAAGTTACTGTTTCTTGTGAGTTTGAGTTCGAGTTCGATTTTGAGTTCAAGTTTCTGTTTCATTCTGAGTTTGACTTCGAGATTGATTATGAGTTTGAGTTTCTGTTTCATTGTGAGTTTCACTTTGAGTTTGATTATGAGTTTGAGTTTTTGTTTCATTGTGAGTTTCACTTCGAGTTTGAGTTTGAGTTTCGGTTTCATTGTGAGTTTGAGTTCGAGTTCGATTATGAGTATAGGTTTTGGTATCATTTTGAGTTTGACTTCGAGATTGATTATGAGTTTGAGTATCTGTGTCATTGAGAGTTTGACTTCGAGTTTGATCACGAGTTTGAGTTACAGTTTCATTGTGAGTTTATTTTCTGTTTGATTGTGAGTTTGACTTCGAGTTTGATTATGAGTTTAAGTTACTGTTTCTTGTGAGTTTGAGTTCGAGTTCGATTTTGAGTTCAAGTTTCTGTTTCATTCTGAGTTTGACTTCGAGATTGATTACACTGGGTAACAGCCAAAAAATCGTCCGGGGTTTCTCAGCATTTTTAGACTAATTTTGGTGTTCTGATTCCAAATATCACCTCGGTTTTGCTCTATCAGGTCAACTTTTTGAGAAACAGCCATAGCTACCTGACGAGCTATACATACGAGGGGGGACCCGAAAGTAACGGGAATTGTGTCATAACTTTTTTATTTTCCAATATTTTTACACCAAATGTTGACCAACTTCAAAGTAATTACCACTGACTGCAACGCACTTGTCCAATCGGGTTTTCCACCTTTAAAAACATTGTTCAAATTCATTTAATGGAATGAGCTTGAGGCCATCCAGCGATTTTTGCTTTACCTCTTCCACAGTCGTAAATCGTTTTCCTTTCCAGTCCCTTTTGGGACGGGGGAACAAAAAATAGTCGCAGGGGGCAAAATCGGGTGAATAGGGGGGGTGAACAATCGGTGTCATGCCATTTTTCATAAGAAACTGCTTCACAGACAGGGGCATTGTGCGGGGGCATTGTCATGATGGAAGAACCAATCCCCTGACTGCCACAAATCCGACCTTTTTTTCAATCATCAATGAGTTGATGATTCTACATCAATCAACATCAACATCAATGATCAATGAGTTGATTTTCTCAACGTTGTCATCAGTTCTTGACGTTGAAGGGCTGCCAGAACGAGGTTGGTCTTCAATCGTCATTTGCCCATTTTTAAAACGCTGAAACCACTCGTAGACTCGTGTTTTGCTTAATGCAGCATCCCCATAAGCAATTTTTAGCAATTCGAGAGTTTCAGCCGGCGTTTTCCCTAACAGAAACAAAATTTTACGGCGCGCGTTGCTCCACGCTGTCCGCCATCACACGTTTTCCGTTCGCCGAAACGAAAAAAGTTGTTTCACTAAAAAAGATCTAACGGACGAACCGTTCAACTCACAGCGACCCAACTTTGCACACTGGCTCTTGAGATGTGTCCCTTCCAAACCCCTCACTTGCCAACGAACCACTCACAGCAGTCTTTCCCCTCCAGCTCGATTCCCGTTACTTTTGGGTCCCCCCTCGTATGTTAATTTGAGGGTTTTGAGTTCAATCCTGGTTTTCTTAAAGGATATAGCCAAGTATTCATATATAAATGGTTGCTTCTGATGTGGTTCTGTTTCCAAATGACGAAGTCATATTTTCTTTATTCCAAAATTAAAAAATCCAATATGAGCAGCACCAAGCTTGTCTATATATACAATATGTCTGTAGCGAACAAACCTGACCTGATTGAAACAAACAATGGGCATTTTCGAACTCAGAGCATCACCATTAGTCAAATTCCGGTGGAAAACCCTGGACGATTTTCCAAAAGATTTTTTTTGTTACGCAGTGTTATGAGTTTGAGTTTCTGTTTCATTGTGAGTTTGAGTTCGAGTTTGATCATGAGTTCCATTGAGAGTTTGACTTCAAGTTCGACTATGAGTTTGAGTTTCGGTTTCATTGTGAGTTTCACTTTGAGTTTGATTATGAGTTTGAGTTTTTGTTTCATTGTGAGTTTCACTTCGAGTTTGATTATGAGTTTGAGTTTCGGTTTCATTGTGAGTTTGAGTTCGAGTTCGATTATGAGTATAGGTTTTTGTATCATTTTGAGTTTGACTTCGAGATTGATTATGAGTTTGAGTATCTGTGTCATTGAGAGTTCGACTTCGAGTTTGATCACGAGTTTATTTTCTGTTTGATTGTGAGTTTATTTTCTGTTTGATTGTGAGTTTGACTTCGAGTTTGATTATGAGTTTAAGTTACTGTTTCTTGTGAGTTTTAGTTCGAGTTCGATTTTGAGTTCAAGTTTCTGTTTCATTCTGAGTTTGACTTCGAGATTGAGTTTGAGTTTCTGTTTCATTGTGAGTTTGACTTCAAGTTCGACTATGAGTTTGAGTTTCGGTTTCATTGTGAGTTTCACTTTGAGATTGATTATGAGTTTGAGTTTTTGTTTCATTGTGAGTTTCACTTCGAGTTTGATTATGAGTTTGAGTTTCGGTTTCATTGTGAGTTTGAGTTCGATTATGAGTTTAGGTTTTTGTATCATTTTGAGATTGACTTCGAGATTGATTATGAGTTTGAGTTTCTGTTTCATTGTGAGTTTGACTTCGAGTGTGATCGTGGGTTCGAGTTACTGTTTTTTTGCGAGTTTGCCTATGAGTTTGAGTTTCGGTTTCATTTTGAGTTTAACTTTGATTCCGATTATGAGTGTGAGTTTCTTTTTCATTGTGACTCTGACCTCAAGTTTGAGTATGGGTTTGAGTTTCTGTTTCATTGCGAGTTTGACTGTGAGTTTGAGTTTCTGTTCATTGTGAGTTTGTCAATGTTGGTTGTTAAAAGTGATGGCATTTTTGGGCGTTTTTGACTTCGAGTTTGATTGTGAGTTTGAGTTTCTGCTTCATCGTGAGTTTGATTTCGAGTTTGATTAGGAGTTTGAGTTTCTCATTCATTGTGAGTTGGACTTCGAGTTTATGTATGCGTTTGAGTTTCTGCTTGATTGAGAGTTTGACTTTGAGTTCGATTGTGAGTTTGAGTTTCTGTTTCATTGTGAGTTTGACTTCGAGTTTAAGTGGTCCCCATGCCACAATGGGAAAATCGCTGATATATGTTGGATTTTACCAAACTAATGCTAATTATGAGAAGAAATTGTTAACAATAAATAAATCCGACTTCAAAAAGACGAAAGCAGAATGAAATAGGAAAAATAAAAATGCAATTGAAAAAAGATGATGTTTTTGGGAAAATGCGTAATTGCTCAAATCAGTTCGTTTCTACAAGCAGAAAAAAATGAACTAAAAAGACTAGAGGAGACAGGTTATCAAAGTCCCCTAATCAGGGTTAGAGGTTCTGCAAAGCCAAACACTTTTTTGGTAGAAGAAATTTGAGGAAGGTTAAGGAAATAAAATTAAAATAATGAGGAAATTCAACAAAATTTGACTGAGTTGCTCACATAAAAAATGCTCTCTTTATGAGACCCTACAGAATATTGATGATGCAAAACTCACTTTATAGCCAGCTCCGCCAACCCTGATCACTTCATCTGGGTTCAAAATTTTCAGAGCCTTTTCAACTTGTTCGTTTGAGTGCGACCTTGATGTGGTGAGGATGAATTTGCTTGGATCTGGCTGACGGACGTCGAAACCACCTAATCCCACTCCTTTCATTCCCCAAATTGTTCTTCCTTTGGTACCATTGCAGTCAACAAATGGTTGATGGATAATTCCACCAACGGCATTGTCGCCAACGGCCATTCCGATTAAAACAGTCACGTGACCGACCAAACCTGGGATTGGGAGGTTCAACATTATTAGATGAATGTTCCGTATTCAGAATAGTCTGTGAATTTCTGAGACTAATAGAGAAACAAAAATAATTTGACTGAATCGTTTCATTGATACATTTGAAAGGTACCTAATCAAAAAAGTGAGATGAGATTTTTAACATGGAAAATAAGATAGAAGGTAGTACCTTCTGTGTACTCTTTAGTTCCATCCAATGGGTCCACCCATATAGTAATCTGAAAAAATTGTAAAAGTATCGGGTAGTTGCAACAAACATGGCACGAGGTGAACAATCATTATCAGAATATCATCTCATTCTCATTATTTGTACACATATTTTGCTCTTGCCGAGGGCAGTCTTTGCTCGTCTGACGTCTGATAAACACTTGAGGGAATTATTGAGGGTGACAAGATTTTCGGGCCATGCAATCTTTATCGTGTGAAGCTTTATCCATTTCGTAATTAAATATGAAGAACTTACATCCTCCTCTTTGACCGTTTCTAGATCTTTCGGACACGTCCTTTTCAAAATTTCGTCATTCGGTGAAATATCGGTCCATTCCTCAGGAACATCGTCAAGAGCCAACTGGCCTTCTTCGCCAATTATCGTAGCTTTGGGATAGCATTTCGTCAGCGCAGCTATTATGCATTTCTGTGCAGAAGAGTCAGCCAAAGTTTGCAGGTCGTTCTTTCCCTGAAAATCAGCCATTTGCACATAAATAAAGGTTCCGGCAATGCTTTTTGTACAGGTTAAAAAGTAGGTTGTGATACGGCCCGGAAAGGCAATAAAAATCGAACGTGGCAGTTTGAATGTGACACCTACTTTTTCAACAATACCTAACTCTCCTTTGGCCATCACATCTCTGACAATTTCTCCAGCTTTGGCAGAGGCTGTGTGAGACGATGCAAGCACACGCAGAATCACTGGAGCAACTGAAGTCATGATTTATCCTGGAAAAAATTGGTGGGTAGGTATTAAGTTCGTTTCTGAAATATCCAAGTATTCATATTTGAAACAATATCTCTTTAGCCATATTGATTTAAAAATACCTATGAATAACATACTGTTACTCATTAGGCAAGAGGTAAAGTTAGAGGTATAGTTCTATTCTCTTAGGTACCTTAGTACTGTTATATGGAATTCAATAAGAAATATTACGAGAATATGTGCATACCTGGCCAGGGGACGTAAAAATGAATCAGAACCTTGAATTGAACCTCAACAGTTGGTTGAAAATTTTGAATGACTGAAAGGATTCGTTCGTGGCACAATTTTATCGCTATAATGAACCACTAAATAGCCGTACCGGTGCTAGGAAAAATTTCCAAGGGCACTCGCCCAAGTGAAGCAGAGTGTATTGGCGGTGTGGAGAATATAGAGATAGCTGTAGAGGCTAATCAAAATTTAAGTTGGAATTTTGAACGAGAAAAAAATTAAAACCTCTGCAATATTAAACACACTGTCACAAACGATGGCGATGCTGTTATCAACGCAACGATAACCGGCTAGACGATAAGAACGTTAAGTATGACAACTGCCGCTACGTTGCGCATGATCGGGCGTAAATGTGTCAAGGTAGCTGTCACTTTTTGACAGATAGCAAATCCAAGCTTCAGACAGTTTTCTCGCATTGAACTATTGAAGGTCCGACAAAAAGTCCGAAATCCTAATGTCAATTTCAGAGTATACACGGTCGTAATTAATACCGCCAGGGCAATAAATCTAAGAGACCCACACACACACACACCCACGATCATAATCGAAATGTATCGTCAGGGAAATCCGATCGATACAGTTCCAAATACTTGGAACTGTAAAGGATTCAAAGGATTAAAGGATCAAAGGATCCAAATACTTGGAAAACAGGCTTGGTAAAGTATGTTTTGTAAAAATATTTGAAAAAAATGATTTCGGATGTGATGCCGGGGTTTGATTGATAGGTACCTACATTTTGTCATTAAATGGTTGTGTCGTATGCTGTAATGTTGGGGTAGAGCGTTACATTTTTTTTTCTTGAACGATTACGAAGATTTTATAGAAGATTACAGATAATTATGCGCTCGATTTGGTCCAAAATGCGTTTATATTATTTTATAGCTTTACAATGCAATCTAATGTATTTGAATGCATTTCAGTAAGTTTAAATGCATTACTGTACATAATAGTCCATCATGTATGCAAAAAATGCAAATGCAATGCAGTACATAAGAATGCATTACAGTGCATTATACTGCACTGCAGTACATTAGAATGCATCAAAGTACAATATATTGCATTACAGCACATTAGAATGCATTTAAGTACATTAGATTGCATTACAATACATTAAAATGCTTAAGAGTGGATTAAAATGAATCACTGTGTATTATTATGCACTGCATTACATCATAATGCATGGATTGTTGAAACTCCTCTCCTTTCAAGCGCCTTCAGCTTGCGATTAGGCAAACCTGCGGTGCATAGAGATCGGGCTGGTTGCAACTCGCTAGACAAGGTTTTACAAGGAACAGGCGGCTATTTTCGCAAAAATGGTGTTACGCCCAAAAATACAGAAATATCGCGTATTGTCTGTGCACCAGTAGCAAGTCTAGATGCTTGATTCAAACAGCCTTTAAATCATTACTAATATAGGTATATGATCACTATTCCCCAAAATTTCACGGACCAAAGTATGGAACGTAGTAAGCCCTACCTTCTAGCCATTGGTTGGTACATGGATGGATTTCGTTGAAAAGCTTACCCACACGATAAGATAGCGGCAAACAGAGATAAAAGTTTAAATCGGAAGAGCGAGAAAGAGAGAGTGCTTGTTGATGATCGTATTCTCACCGTGGAACGGCATTACAAAAAACAAATTTATTTCCACCAGTCGGGCCCTTGAGTCATGCAGCCTGAGTCACAGTGAGTTCATTTCCGCGGGCCGTATTGCAGCCCATGCTTGCAACAACCTGGTAAAGTGCATAAATGGTTCGCAAAGTAAGTACCGAAAAAGATAATAATCATTGGTGGGACCTTCGTTTGAAAATTGTGTCCGTCCGAATAAATTTCTTTTAACTGCATTCACATAAGAACTTGTAGGTGGAGGCTGAAATGTAATAATTTGTAAAACGTAACTTTAATCGATGGGCTGGTATAATATTCATATACCATAGTATATCATTTTCGCTTAGTTACGAGACCTCTTAATAAATAATAATGAGATAGGTAAGCAAAGTATCTTAAAAAGTTGCGTAATTTTGACTAAGTTAAGTACGTGATCGGAACATGAGATTGCAAAAACTCCCTGTTGACTCTTGGTTTGAGTATTGATGTAAAACGTATTAATATTGAATTATTATTACTCCTAGTAATCGAATCTCGGAATTCGAATGAAAAGGGCGTTAGAAGGATTCGGTTGTGTTGGAGATAACAGAATTCGAAATCAAGGATAACATTGATAATTAATGTTGCTAAAGTTACTAACATTAATGTTACTGTTAGACTATAGAATAATGCTCATGCGTCAGTATTTCAACTGCCAATGATACAAAAGATAACTAATGTTACCAATTATAGGTAGGTACTAAAAACTTGGACTCACATTAAAACTCTTGTTTTTCCTTATTTGATTTCCTCCAACTCTTTGTAGGGCGAGTGATGGAGGAAGGAGGGAATCAAACAGATAAAAATAGTAGAAAGAAGATTGAAATAAAAGGGTTTTTTACTACTTTAATTATGGCAATGGACAAGAGCTAATTAGTAGCTGCTACTCAGTAGTCAGGTAGTCACATTTTCCGAGCAGGTAGTATAGGGATTATTTGTTTCAATTTTGGTTCATTTTTCTTAAGAAATGAACCTTTTTAATCGGTCGGGAAAAATTTTTTTTTAACACCCCCTGAAAATTTGTTGGTTCACGTTTCAAGGGGTGTAGAATCCGAATCTGCAATAAAAATTTTCTGTCCGTCCGTCGTCCGCCGTCCGCCGTCCGGGGTTTTTCAGGGGGAAGGAGTAATCGAAAAATTTGAAATTTTTACCAAAAATCAAGTTCCGTATCTAGTTGGTCCTAACGTCTCGACAGAACCCTACCTTAATTTTAAGGCCAGTAAAACAGCTGTTGAAGTGGGAAAAAATTCGTGCTTTTCAGGAAAAAAGCAACATAGGCATGTGAGGCATCATTTTCTATAGATTTTTCTATGCCAAATCGAATGAGACCATCGCCAGGCCGATAGCTTCAACCGTTTAGGAGTTATTGCAGTTTTTGTGAGACATTTTTGAGTTTTTTAAAATTTTTACAATTCTTATTAACTCGAAAACGACTAGAGCGACAAAAATCGTTTTCCACTCGTTGGAATGCCCACAAAAACTTCTGTCCTCCCGATATCTTCAATTTAAAGAATCTAGTCGCATTACACAAATCAGCAAAATAACAATCGGATAAATTTGAGAATTTGGCCTCGGCTCTTAGATACGGTTGATTGATCTACTTACGACCACTAGCCTATTACAACAACAAGGTGACGCACTCACACTACGACCAGTTGCGCTTGGCAACATGAGAGCAAGTCAGGCTTTAACAATGGTTCTGAGGCATTCTTGAGGCATTTTTAATTTCATTATTCAGAGAATTTAATTGTTATTATTCTGTTAATTATGTAGCGAATAAGAATAGATTGAATGGTGAATTTAACAAAATTGAACTATGAGCTGCGTTGAAGAGATTGGTAGACAGATACCTATCGGGATAGTAAAGTGAGCAGTGTAGCTTTTTTCTGCCGGGTTGAAAAAAACGTTTTTCTAAATCCCATCTAAAATACAAATTTATGCTTAAATTCTTGAATAATAACAATTAAATACCGTGTTTAAGGGGTACCTATATAAGTATCCCTAGGTTTGTCTTTGCAATCGAAAAATGAACCCCTGTGCAAAATTTGCAGAGCTCTTCGGATACACAGAAAACTAATGTGCACATGCCACTGATCTACTTAGCAGCGTTTTTATATTCCATTTTTCAAATTTTAAATGGCCTATCTGAGGGAAGGAACGTTGTGATAAGTGACACTGGTATATTTTCAACTAAAACATGGGTAGCTGAAATACTGACGCATGACCATTATTCTATAGTCTAACAAGATGTTAGCTGGCTCACCTTCTTTTGAGGCAGGTATTTAGTAAATATTCTCAACATCTACAAACGCTCCTCCTCAAAACCCAACCCAAACACCGTTTTGTTTATATTTCTTATTATAGCTCTCGGGTAGAAAGTCGGCATCTTTGATACCTGTGTGTAGTGAGGAGGGGGGATCATCCGTTAATGAACTTTTGGAAGTTCGCAACCTAACCAGTCTTAAATGCGACGCAAGGAGAGAATTCCTACTAAGTAAATTCTTTTTCAAATCTATTTCAAGGCGAGATAGATAATAACCTAATAACCCGTAATTGTAAGTACCCAATAATTATATTAATTTAAGAAATTTGCTAATTTAAAACAAATACCCAAATGAATCGATCGCCAGCATCGGATTGGGGAAGACTTATTTTCGGGAGCTCTTTTAGAAGGACCAATAATTTGGCATCAGCCGGTCAAACTCATTATTTTATTTTGTTAAATTATATTATTACATTTTCATCCGCTTCTCTAACGGTGCATACTTTTATTACAGGGGCCCATAGACCTAATTTTAGACACGCATCTAATCATGAGACGTTGCATATTCATTGCAATAATCCTCCCCATCATGGTAGTCAACCCAGCCGAAATCGGAAAAAGATTACCAGATTTCTCGTGTAGAATTATGGTCGGTAATTTTCACAATTGAACAATTACAATACCTACATGAAGTGTGTGTGTGCGTGCGTGTGTGTTGTTTGGTAGTAGTTTTTTTTTGGTTATTTTTTTAGTCTCTATAGTTTGATAGTAGTTTTTAATAAATATTTTTCGGTAAATTTAAATATAGTTTATGGTATGAGTTAGAGGTTTACTGTTTGTACGATTGTAATCATGCTGAGTTTGTACGATTTTATTGCAATTTACTTCATCAACATACGCTAGCATTTCTGTTTTTGTCATGGGACTCGCTAACACTTTTGTTATGGGCCTAAACAGCACAGAGGAGTTGTTGAGGACTGCGTATTTTTCCACTCTCCACAAAATGAAGGTATGGAATTTACTCCTGCAACTACCTAATTGAATTTTACTTATTTCAGAAAAATGAGGCTGGTTAATTCCTTCTCTCCCATGTTCACTGAAATAATTTCATCACGCACTTTAGGCAAAAAAAAAACCTTCGATGAACACAACGGCCATAAAACCCAAGATCTTATCATGCCCTGATGGTCTGTTGTGCTCATTCGTCATTGTCACTTCTCAATACCAACCTATATCCCTTGTAATAAATTTAATACTACACTAGTCGAATGTACATGTATTTTCAGCAAAATTAAACAGTTTTTCTGATCGTGTATTGGAACTTCTATGAATCGTTGTGAACACTTAGGGCCCACAACAGTTTGTTCAATTACTGTACCTAAACATAATAGGAACAAAGGGTTTCACGGCCAAAATTTTTTTGCCAGCGGAATCAGTGGATTTACAATTTCCCCGGCATCTCCAGCTTCCATGGTACCTAACAAAAATTTCAAGTACCTAACAAAACCATGCAGAATAGACGTTCCCCCTTCCACGGTTCTCAGACCATTCTGATGGGTTGGATAACGCAGGGGAAACGGTCATGATATGATCCCAACTTCGAACTAGGTATCATAAAGTCCTGAAATTGACCGTGTTATGTTGATAACGTACTCAGCAGCTAGAATTCAGTCTTGCCATTGAAATATACAATGATTTTTAGGCCAGAAAACTCAGCCATTCAGCAGTTCGGAGGGTCTATGGGGCGGCTTTACTACGTACACCAATCTATCAATTGGATTTGCTCCTGCACAAACTGGTCAGTGAAGTTCTGTTGCTCTCAACACTAAACGACAATCTAAAAAAATCGAATATAGCTAATTAGGTTCAACCAAGTCCTAAGTTAAATAATTGCGTGAAGTCACGAGAACCTCGGGCTGGCTGGTGAGACTGCTTGAGTACAACCATTCAGGTGATACAAGACTCGAGTCCACCTGGAGGACCTCAGTACACCCGACGAGAGTCCACCCAGTACGCGCCGCCAGACACATTCAAAATTAAATCAATTGACTTGTTTTTTTAAATTATTTTTTGAACGCTTCTTGAATTTACCCATCCTCTTGTTCTACACATCTTAATTGAGGGATACGATTTGAAATGTTTTTATTCCTCGAGCCTTGCTCACCGCCAGGACACCGCAGGACCATTCAGAAATAAATCGAAGAAAAATCTTGGAAAAAATATTTCAATGCCCGAACTGGAAGTCATAAGGTTACAAAGTGTACATTATCATCTACTTCTTTCCTCCCTCGCTTCCGGGTTTTCTCAAAAAGATAGGCTCAGGCTTCTGGTGTACTCACTTCGTAGCATCGGCTCCCTCATGGGTGCACTCGGGCTCTACGGGAGTGTACCAATGACGTTCCGCGCTGGGTGTAGTACTGGGTGTACTAATCAAATAATTGAATTTTGCAACGAGTCTTGAGTCTAAAGATGCAAGGAAACCCATCAAGGTTTTGTCACTTGACAATTTATTAGGTTGAGGTATTTTTGGTTTAGGTTACTCAACCAAAGTTGCTTGCTGCTTAGGATATTTACAGGTAAACTATCCAAGAAGCGAAAAGATGAACAACACCTCTTGGCTCGTTATCGATCTCAAACGAATGCGGCCCAACTCATACCGACTGATACTTGATTTTCTACCATACCGTCCTGGGGAAATCAATCTCCGATGGAAGCCGTCAAACCCCATTTTGAATTTGACCGATGGTACGTTAGATGTTGGCATATCTTACGTATTGTGTGTAAAGTCGTATTTTTTCTTTTGAGAACTGTTTGTCTACTATCTCCATAGTTTAGTATATCTGGGTGATTCCAAAAAAAAATCAAGTTATCTGAAAGCCCTAGCGTTGTCCATCAATATTTTTCTGCTATGGGTCTCTGAATAAAACACAAAAACAAGCATGCGGGAAACGAGTATCAAGAAATCGCAGAATTCAGCTACCCACTAAGTACAGAGCTGTCAGGGTAAATATACTTACCTGAAGGGTGCCTATCCCGTTTTCTTTTTTCAGATCCATGCCAAAGTACTCGGGCGTTGGAGCAATGCATGAGGTTGATGAATAGTTCTGTGATACTGAAAACAATACGGTGAGTAATTACATATGCATTAAAAAATTGCATTCATTCACCAATATCCTATTTTATTCGAAACTTATGGATTCTGGAGTAGTTAATTAATATAGATCCTATGAATCAGATCCGATGAATATCAGACGAAAGAAAAATTTTACGAAAAAGGATGCACCCTTTTAATTTGTAGTACCTAGGTACAAAGAAATGAAGAATGAAGAGAAAACAAAATTGTTTGAGAAAGAATCATCAATTTCTAGAATTGAAAGAATCGTACGCGTGATTAGACGACAGTGATTCTACAACCCGGAAAAAAATCGATCGTTCACTCGACCGTCAAAAAATCAAATAAGAGGTTTCTACTCTAAATTATAACTTCTAATTCAATTCTATCTGAATGCAAAAATTGTGATAGAAATAGAAAATAAGATTTCTTCCTCCACACGTCGATTTTGAAATGAAGTGTGCAGATAATAATTTATCGGTAAGTACCAACGCATCGAGGATGGCAAAAAATAAGAAACAAAAACGAGGAAAAACTTATTTGATGCCATTTTGGTGAAGGTCGAGCAGATAGCAATTAACTTTGGTACCTAGTCCGAAGAGAAGGTCAAGGAAACGTCGGCGTTGGATCTAGAAGTGGAGGCGTTCTTCGGGTCCAATAGGAAGCCACCTCCTCAAAAATTATTCGATAGCTTTTTCATCACCTATGGTCATAGACACTAAATAGCGGATGGTGATTTGGCGTTTTCTACACTTCATCTCACACATTTGACCCGAGTCGCTCATATTTGACCTGTCTGCCCATTCGACCGGAATTTCGATTGATCTCAGTAACCCAGAGATCTCTGCATATATGCATTTTGAGTTTTTTACTTACATGTTTATTGAGTTAGTCTAAGTATTGTCATCGTCTCAAAAATTAAAATAGGAAACAAGCTCCAGAAGAAAAATTTTACTCAAAATCACAATCTGAACAAGTCCGTCCGTGAGTACTTACAAAATTGGCTATGGCTCCCTCAGTTCTTAACCTTTTTTGAAATTTCTTGGACTGGAATGTTCTTCTTGGCAAAACCCCTATCACCCTATTTAACCGGAATTCGAATTACTCACATTACTTCCGATATATCCGCACTTAGTTTTTTCTAGGTTATTTGTTACTGTCAACAAGAATGAACCAACTTGAGAGTT
The DNA here is from genome assembly GCA_036186465.1 of Nesidiocoris tenuis. NCBI lineage: Eukaryota > Metazoa > Arthropoda > Insecta > Hemiptera > Miridae > Nesidiocoris > Nesidiocoris tenuis. Next base: position 11,258,542 of record AP028910.1, read on the forward strand.
CTTGGTCTTAATACTTTGTTTTATCTTGCAGAATACTTGGATTTTTTTTATCCCTGTAACTGGACGTATTTTGATTTTAGGCGGATCTTAACATTTGCATAGTGTGTTTTTGACATTTTTTATCATAATAGAAACCAAAATAGTCAAAATCACATTGCTTTAGTTAAACAATTTACGTATCAAGATATGGAAGTATCGTGTGATATCAACGCACCTCTCGTTGGTATTTTTGGGCCCTGAGGAAGGTAATAAATACAAAGTATACGTACGATGGACTAATGATCAAAATTACATGTCAATACTGAGGGCTGGTTTATCGATTCATTTAAAGCTAGATTTATCCCATTTATTTCACCTAGGACATATTTTCATTAGCTAATGCAAGCGTTCAAATAAATTGATAAACCGGGCCTGAAAGTTTTTAATAAATAGGGTCAATGAATTTTCAGAGACTCCATTGAACTTACATTGACGGATCAAGTGGTAGAGGCAGTGAGAGTTTTCGTTCACGGTCGATCATGCGATTCCGGTTGCGACGAGCCTCATCCAACATGTGATACGAACTTGACGATTGTCGAGTGGAGCAAAGTAAGTTGAAAAACCTTCAGGTATTTAGCAGTCGATGCAATTTCTGTCATAATAGAGAAGCTAATATGCCGACTTCATTGAGCGAGCCATTTCGGTACGGACCCATTGGAGTTCGCATTGCCGAAATGACTCAAAAACGCTGCTAAGTAGATTAGGGACATGGGTACATTATTTGTCTGGGTATCACGGAAAATGAAGTTCAAATGGTTGGAGGAGGTAGGTTTATCATCAAGTGTAGGAGTCAAAATTTGTATACAAATAGAAAAATGTACAAAAAAAAATGTCATCTGAATCTTGCGATTAACCTTTGACATTTTGATCAATAGATAGAGGGATGGATAGATGCTTTTATTTGCCAATACAAAATCATTTGTGGAGCAATGGTCAATGGTGAATTCAATGATGCTTGGTTAGTACGTTTTCACAATGACGAATAAATATTTATAACAAGGAAAAACACTGAACGATTTAACAAGACAGTGATACCTGTTGGCAAGGTCTCATAGGGACGATACCTTTCTACCTGGGAGCGGCTATCTGCCTTCTAGGAAGCGTCAGCCGCGGGCCCCCATCCACCTCGCACCTCTTTACTCTCCCATAATTAAACCGTCCACTCGGCATTAATATGGTCGCAATAGTCTCATATTGGCGTTAAAAACTTTATGATACATATCTAACTTGATAATTACCTATGTTAACGTCTGTACCTACTGGTATTTACTAAAGTTTCAAGATTCAAATCGTGTTACACATGCAACGAGAATACTTTGTGGAGAATTTCCAGTGTTTTCAGTTTATGAAGTATTTCAATTGAAGTATTTTCTCTTCAACTTCTTTTTTTCAGCCATCTGAAGCTCTGAGAGTCTCCAATCTGGCCCCAGCAAATTATTGTGCAAGGGTGGGTACGTAAATTTTTTTGATGCAGTTATTTCCAAGAATGAATCATGATTGTAATTATTACAATTAATTAATTATTACAAAGTAGCTATTATAGCTACTTTGGAGCTGAAAGATGATTCGATAATCTTTTTTAAAAAAATTAAGTCTTTTCAAAAAGTCATTGAGTTTTTAAAATCATTAAATCTTCAAATTTTTATGATACTCTGTGACAATACTCTGCGGAAGTGGCTCATAACATACGCTGAATCTTAAGTGGGAAGATTTTCATTGGTTTGAACTTGAAAAATATTAGCTACCCTACAGTAAAAGTGATATTCCTTCCACAAACCAGCAGCTTGCCCCATCGCCCCGCAGAGAGTTTTCATTCTAAAAATAAGGCCGAGGAGCCGACTGCCGTTCAAAATTTGGTATTTTTCCAAAATTGTCAAATTTTTACAGAACGCTCGCTATACAGGTGTAAGAACGTTGGATGCATGTAAATTTCAATCTGCAAAAACAATTAAATCTAGATTTGATTCGAATTTTCTGATTCCAGATCGTTTACGTCTTCCAAGAGTATGACGAATGTTGCAGCATTTATACTGGAACAATTCCAGTTTACTACGGTGTGAGATCAAAATCATTCTACCCATATCTCAGCTTCAAATTGGATTTTCTTACCGGTTCATCAAATCAATTGCCAACTTAATGCTTCTTTCCTTGGTACAAAATGCCCCTACATAGGGAAGCAAAGAGATCTGGTCAAAAATTTGAGTAAATTGTGACTTTACATTGTGACTTTCTATCATTGAGGCCAGCAGTACGTGCGTCTACTCTACCTTACCAGTTGGCATAATATAATGAACTGCAAGAAAAATGTTAAGCACACGAAATCATCAAATATTCATGCAATTGTTAATTTTCAGCCCATCAGATCCTTCCAACTCCTCGACACTATTACATGACCAAGTTTTTCTACTTCATGTTTACGGTTGCCTTCCTCGTCCTCTTCTTGACCCTACTAATTCATTTTCGATTCAAGAAAGGTCAGTATTTAACTCGCCTTTGGGTGAAATTTAAAAAACATTTTTTTCTCATTCGAAATCACTGAATGGACCTCAAAAACCTTACAACTCACTTTAAAAAGTGAGTAAAAAAGTTGAGTTGTAAGGTTAAAACAATAATGTTAACTTTTAAACATGTTTAAAACATTAAACATTAATCGTAAAACATCAAAACTCACTAAAATAATACTGTTGTAAATCAATTCCAGTAAGCACAAAAGGAAAGAAAAATAATTTTTCTTGAGAATGAGAGAATTATTCTCTCATTTACTCTGTAAATTATGAAAGTAAAACTAAAACCTTAACTTCGCAGGAGAAAGGCGGGTTTGCAGTTCACACTTTTTCCTATTTTTCGAAGACTGTCTAGGCATTGTATAAAGATGTTTGTAGAATTACATAGAATTCAGAGGTTTGGAAAAAAAACATCAAATGTAATCCAGGCAATAGGTGTGTGAATTAGTTCATTTTTACTGTATCCGATGTAAAATTACATTCCACAATATATTTTATACATCTTATAGAATTTCTTTGATGAACACTAGACCGTGTAAAGGCGTTGGAAAGGAACATATCGAATAGCCAGGAACAGACGGAGTTGCATATGTTCCGGGAACTCGATCCATCCGAAATTGAAGTACTCCTCGTTTACCCAAATAATGATGTGCTTTTAATGCAGACGATGAAAGCGTTGCGGAAACTCCTTCGCAATTATGTGAAAAAGGTAGGTAGTTGAAATTTTACTTTGACTGATTACCCAAACTAGTGTTATTTCTTAGAAATGCTAAACAATAATTAGCCACATTTCTCTAATAGCCAATTTGTTATGAATACTTACATTGTCAAGGTATGGGATCCTTTAGAAGAAAATGAGATAGAAAACATAGCGAAAAATCCGGCGATGTGGACCTACAATGTTCTCGCTACACCGGACATCAAAATTGTACTGGTTGAAACGGAAGAGGCAGTGACCTGGTACCAACAGGTTGATAGAACTTTAGACATTGACGACATGTACCTGTCAGTGGTTTCACACATACACAACCACCCCGAATTGGTCTTCAACTACCGACGAGTACATGTTATCAGGTGTGTTATTTACCTTAGTATTCCTCATCATTCGCTAAATGCCTGTAATCTTCCAATGAACTGGTAGCTGGTTATGCTCATCGTTCACTCGAAAATGAAATTATTATTGTAATTTAGAGATTCTATTACAGATTTCACAAGCTGAACTCCTCCCAAGATCGATTGAATACAGTACCTCAAAAACGATACCAGATGCCCCATCAACTTGGTCTTTTAGTGATGGATATAATCGGGTAAGGATGGGTTTGAATTCACGTACAACATGATACAATACAGATGAATGGTGCCTGTATAATAGCGATCAATTTTATGTAAGCCAAAAATTCTGGGTTGAACCAAATTTCACACACTCAGCCACTTAAAGAATAAGTTAATTCGGCGATAGATTAATAGAGGAATGGTAAAAAAGTACTCCATAAGTACCACAAGGCTGGATGCATACGAATATAACGTGTAAATAAATTTTTACCACCAAAAGAATAATCATAAAACTTTCATAATTTTTCTTCCATATCTACAAGGCAAAATTAAATTAGTTATTGCAATCGCACTGGAAATCGGATCGGACGTTCGGAGAAAATTACAGTCACCTTTCGATTGTACGCCAAAATTATCAAAAATTCTCTACCAAATACGAAGGGCTTGAGCAGCACCGTTCTGGTTCCCTAAATTCACCCCCTCCACTAATTTTGAGTACCAAGGTACTGAACCAAGGTCTGAGAGTAGAAAAACGCCCATATTCGTTATCTGCGACCCAAAATGACTGACTTTGTCACTTTTTTGTGCCAGAATTTATAACCTCTTTTGGCACCTCTTTTGTGCCAGGATATTTATTAGAATTGTACTCCATTCAACATTTGCATGGTTTGTTTTTCCGAAGTTTTCATCCCAGTGGCCTCCAGATTAGTCAAAATCGCATAAGTTCCATCCAAAATGTTACGTATCAAAATATGGAGGATTCGCGAGTTATCAACGCACTTTGTAACACATCACATGTAACATTGCATGAATCAAAAATATTGAGCTCGAGGAAACGTCTGAATTGAGTTGTTACACAGAAGCAACAGTAAATTGTATCCCCTTGATATCGTAGCAACTTATGATATTTTCTTGCAGGCGAGATGAATACGACGGAGGGACAGAGACTGTTTCTCCGGACATGGACCGATTTTGTATGTTGACGGAAAAATATCAAAGTCATTTAGAAACAGAACAGATCGATCGAATCCTCATAAAACTTTAAAAAACTCTGCACGAATGGATTCTATTAGTTTTGTGCAGACTCCTTGGATCAACCAATAATTGCGCACGACTGACTAGGCCCGGGAGTTATGGGTTCGATTCCCATTGGTGGTATGAAAAACTTGGCCCATAGCCTTAGGGCCGGTATAACAATTCATTTAAATCTAAATTTATCCAAGGACGCTTACACACTACCAAGCAATTTCCTGTACGACGGCCAATGGAATAATGTCCTTTGTGAAATTTAATGAAATCATCCTAGGTTTGAATAAATTGACAAACCGACCCTCATGATGATTCATGCCATCCCTTGTATCCGGGATTTCTGGAAGTTATCTGAATTAGAGAGCTAAACCGACTCATTGTGATACCCTACACAATTAAGTAAACCATCATTTACATTTTTTACAACGAATCATTTTTTCAGCCCCACATTATGATTATCCGAATTGAGTTGCTTTTTATGCTCGTCCATTTCACGTTACATCGCTTCCATCTTCATACCAGTTATTGACTAAAGGCCACTTTCAACAAAATGTTTTTTACCAGTTATTGTTGGTTGCTGTTGGAAGCTTTGTTGGTGGATTCTTAGCTAACAAGTCTGCAACAATTCCTAGCGAAAAACGAATTCCATAATATGGTACCGACCGTCTTAGGGCCACTTTCTCCGAATAATATAAAATATTATTATGTACCTTAAGATCTTGTCTGGACGGAAAAATGTGAGAAGCCAATTACGAAATCAGATGAACGAACTATTGTCACCGAAGGTTAATGTCAAAAAACCGTTGAAACTAACAATTCTTAAACACAAAACTAAAATGCCCTAATCAATTGCAAGATGACCAGAAAAACTGATTGATACATGTTCGATACATCATGCTCTCAGTTTCAGAGAGGGAAAAGTTTGCAAACACATTGTCCAAACACCTCCTGTAACTATTTGGTTTATTGATCAAGTGATGAAAATAGAATGATGAAAATAGAAATTAATGGTAATCGAGAAATCACCGACTCATCCTCTCAAAGCAAACCTACCATAATCATTAATATCCCCATCATTCATGGAGTCAATGATTCTGCAGCTTGGAGATCATGAACGTGCTGTTTATTAACCAGCCAACGAATGAATTTATTCGCCCAATAGATTTCTTGATTCACAACTGTCCAGGCTGGCTGAGGTAGTAAAAAAGAAATTGTTCGAGTTAATGGTAATGAAGTGATTTATACAGTTCCATAATTCAGTCCAACCTCCAGTTTAATCTGGCTTGTATTTATAGTAAGTGTCTGTATACTAACTTTATTTTTATACTTTTGCAAATAAATAGTCAGCTATTACATTGTAATTTATCTTCATGAATCCCAAAAGCTTTCATCTTTTACAACGTAACAGTATCGATGGAGTGAAAATAGCCAGTGGAAATATAGCCTAGTCGCAGTTATTATTTTTATGACTGTGGCAACCTTTGAGGTACGCCGGATTCCTTCACTCATTGTGATACTATCAATTCCTTCATACGTATAACAACAATATAATTATTACCATTATAATAACAATAATGAGAAAGAGTCAGGAGTTCGTCATAAAACAATATTGATTGATTTACGCTGCTCAGTTACAAATAAAACTGTAATTTGGTAGGAGTATTTTTCAGCTTGATACAAATACAAATGTCAAGTCAATTGCTGTCTTTCTTGTATTGTGTTCTGTGTTGTAAATGAATACAGCCCATGTGTATATAGTTGCGACTCAAGTAACCGGTCCAAATTCCAAATGAGCAGTGTTGGAAGTCTCCAATAGAAACTCAAATTAAGGAAATTGAAATAGTCTGTTCCACAAAACACTCAAAACAATAATTATTGTGACTAGGGTCAAGTGGGGTAATTATGAACATGGGGTAATTATGAACAAAGTATGTTTGCGCTCCTGTGAGCAATGGAAAAATCAAAAAGATGTAGCAATCGAATGTTCATTCTCTCATTGATAGGTTACGACTTTTTTTTCTCCAATTTGGCAACGCCGATGACGCCATTTACGTGTTTATCAAAAACCTTATTAAAAAGTTTGCGTAACAGTTTTTTAGTGTTTGAGGTTCTTCCCTCTTCTGGCTGAAAAAATTGTGTTAAGTTATTGTTTTCAATATTTTTACATCCGTTAATTGTTGCTTCAACAGGATTTCACTCAAGTTTTGCCATATCTCGTTCTGAGTGACTTACAGAAGGGTGTTCATAATTACCCCATACTTTTTCGGGTGTGGGGTAATTATGAACATTTTTTTCTGAGAGTTTTTTTTGCATTTCTCGTCCATTTTTAGCAATGAAATGGTACAAACTAGGTGATTTTCGTTTGAATTATGATATTTTGGGAGTATGTAAGTATATTGACTTGATTTATTTGGATCTTGGGGTAATTGTGAACAATGCTATGGGGTAATTATGAACATCGTCTTTTATATCTCATACGCCTAGTGTAACACGTTCGTGCTAACTGTCACATGTAACAGTGTGAAATGAATAAAATGTAACCTTTTGAACACCTCTTTTAAACGTCAAAATCGCTGTTCATAATTACCCCATACCCTACGGGGTAATTATGAACATAAGGGGTAATTATGAACAGTGGTTTTCAAAGACCATACAGCAGTCAAAAAAATTAAAAAACTGTCTCACAGTGTATTAGGGATGTAAACCGATTGTTTTAGAGAGGTTTCCAGGTTTTTACATGGACTAGGTACTTCTGAGAGCTGTCAGTTTGTAAAATTGTTGCAATTTGTTCATAATTACCCCACTTGACCCTAATGAGGGTTCAAGAGCGGGGACCCTCGGATTAATCCTGATTTAAGTTAATCAATTGATAAACCAGTTCAAGACTAACTTTAGCGTGGTGGGTTAATCCTAAAATGAAAAATTAGTAAACTCATAATTGAAATAAATAATTAAGTTTAATGAATATATTTATTTTCCATTGTGCACAAAAATGTCTAGGTATGGACTGAGGGGCAATCTTTCATACAAGACCAGTTTCATGTCAACACAAACCACCGCTTACAGATAATAACCTGTCCAGTGAAGTTTGAAAACAGTAATTTTACTGCGTGACGTAAATCTCTCGTTCTAATCCAATGATTGATTTTTATTTATAATGAACGTAAGTCGTCACATTTCTCTTCCTTCAACTAATAACCTTGATCTCATGATACCCTCTCATAAACTCCTTCGTTTCTGCTCAATAAAATTTGGTTCTTTACGACGGTTAGCCTGGAAAAGCGATTTTGAATCCCATTACAATAAAAAAAATACAATAAAGTGCTGGATTCCAACGCGTTTCCTATCAGTTCCGGAAGAAATTTTGTATACGATGCCTACTAATCTAGTACCTACCTTGCAAGAATGATGAGGCAAAAATTGAAATTGTCTGTCGTACCAGTACCCCCTACCCAATACTAAATCGGAAGTAGGTACGAAGTATAAAGGCTCTGAGTGTTACCCATTGGCTATTGTGGAACCAGGGACGAGTACATGATTCGGAGTAATTTCACAAACAACTTTGTGGTAATTTACATTTTTGAACCAAACTCATGATATATTTGTGCTGTTATTTCCTTCTTCACCAGCGATTGGGAGTAGGGCCGAGAAAAACGATTGACTTCGTTGTTAGTCACTCAGAAGTTCTCTTAAAAAGGCGTGAACTTCATCGCCACACCAGTCAGATATAAAATACAAAAATAATAAGAAAACTTCTGAGTACCTAAGTAACGAATCATTGGTATTTATTGACATTTAGGATACAACCATAGCGCTGCCGAATTATTAGGTTATTGATGTTTCCCCCTTTTGTTCACTGTAGGCCTTGAAGAAGGTATCAAATACATCGAAACGTCGGCAACAAGATAAATCGTTTTTCTCGACCCTACTCCCAATCGCTGATGAAGAAGGAAATAATGCTACAAAACTGGGTCCATAAATAGAGGGTACTATGTTTTTTGGTTAGAACTAACAGGAGGTACCTTCTCACTTACTTTGGATGTTAAACCCATCCAAAATGGAATCTCTTGATAGGAAAAAGGCTGCAAAATTTATCAATGAAATTATTAAAAGAGAATTTCTCAAATAATTTGCGAGAAAGGAACTCTTATGGAACCAGGCTCCAGAAGAGGGTAGGAAAGGGGTTGCAAGTTAGCGGCCCTGGAAATCAAGCGCTGAAATTTCCAAATTTCTGTTCGTCCGAAGGCTTTCGAACTTAGCGCACCTGCGCTGCTGTCGGCACAACAGTCGAAAGATTCGCATCTCGACGCACAACAAATCCCCTGGAGTAACTCGAATCCCTGGGCCGTGGTGGGATCCCCTATAAATACTTTCACTCTCGGACGCGCATCTTCATATCATCATTGGCCGGGCGCATCGTCTCCCGGTGGCTGTCTTAGCTTTTGAGAGAGGGATCAAAGTCTCGCATCTTTCCGTAGTTTGTGCCGCCCTCACAAGAGGCGCTTATCGCCGAAATGCCCGCCAATACCGTCTGGCGGCTCCTCTTCTGCGCTCTTCTACCATATTTGGTGAGCACCTGATTTTGCTTTTGCATTCAAAAAATTAAATTGGAAAAAAATGCGTCAACTTTGGTTGACACTATCGAATTCTGGGGGCCAGCATTAAACTGTACTAACTTGCTCATTGATTTTGCTCCACAGCAGATATTACAGTGGCATGCAATTGACGCACGCTTATTATTTTGGCTGATCCCCAAGCTAGGCTAATGAGAAAAAAACCGGAAACACTCAGAGAAATTTCAAGACCCCTCCTTAATAGGAATACGTAAATTCCTGGAATAATTAAAATACCTACGTATTCTGCAAGCGAGGATTAGCATTTGAAGGCCTTAAACGCTCCGATCAGTTCGTTTTTGTGATCGTTAGAAGATGAAAATCGGAAGCCCAAAAAATACCAGTATATTGGACTCACGGCGAGAAATCAAAATTCTAGTTGAACAGGATAATCTTGCTACAACAAAACTCCAGTGGGAAAAATTCGGAAAACTACGTAAAAATTAGAGATCTAGTACCAGTTACGTAATTCCAGTAAGTTATGACAACTGTTTCCAAAAATTTTCATGAAATGCTATTTTCGATCGGACTATCGTTATACCGTTGACACTTACCAATAATTTATATCTGGAGAGACAATAAATAAAGGACTGTCTTGGAATTAGTTCTTTTCGCTCTGACATTCCTAACCGGAAACACCTAAAAACTGCCTTCCCGGATCTAAGGATTCCCACGATTCTTCATTGTTCTCGGCAATATCAATGTTTTTGGCTTAAGAAGTAACGTTTTTAGCAGATTCCTCGAACGTTTGGTCTTGCAAACTAGAATGGGCATTGACACGTGTCTGATAACAAGTTACTAAAATTCGAATCGCCTGCAAAATCTCAATTTCTAGGAAAACCGCCGAGTGGCACTCAATCGAATTCAGATACCTTGGTTGATTTGCTCAGAGGTCGATTCTCATTTTTGAATCGTGATTAGTCCTTGCTGTCGGAACTCGGATATTTTCCAGATTTTTAATTTGAACTTTATTAAATAAAGGTACCAACTAGTTTGACAAAATCCGATTATAGTTCAATCTATCACAATATTTATGACAATAGCCACTCACAGTAGCTTACATTGCGCACACGTTCTTTCCTCCATCAGTGAAGATGAAATTTCTAAATAATTGCACTGAAGGTTGTTATGGCATTTCACCTTACCATTGGTTGAAAATTTATGCGTTCGATTTTTAACCGTCTTCTTTACTCAATCCAGTTCGGACAATCGATTGAAACGTGGGATAATTTTCTGAAGCCCCACTTATCAAAACCGTTTCGGCTGTCCTAGGAATTACTCCACTAATAATTCAACTTACCATTACTTTTACTTACTATTTATCCCAATGCATATTATGTATTAAAACTAATCAACAGGCACAGATTTCCGAATAATAGTGTTGGTTTTTTTCTTCCGACTATATTTACAAATTGTGACAATGCACCCATACAAATTTGTATGTGTAGTCAAAGTCTGAGACTCGTACCACTAGGCTATCCGTGAACCCCACCTAGTTGTAATACAACAATGATGTTGTACTAAATTACTGAAACAATTAAAATTACCATATAAATATACCATACACGTGAAACGCGTAGCATCTATGCACTCATTCACTTCCTAAATGTCATAATCGATCGATTTTTTTGAATTTTTCAAAGACGTGTTTGGACCGAATTTCTGACATTAAAAAAATCAATTTTTTTGTCCTCCAAAAAAAAAATTAAAATTCCAAAAAATATACGTGGAGAACCTTGGCAAAACTCAACATGTTCACTTTTAGAAATTTTTTTGGGAGCCATACTTGGCCAATATCTTGGCTGAAAAATCCGGGATATCCTGACCAAGAATGATTCTTACTGAAAGTTGAAAAAAATCGCAGAACCGATTTTTCCAAGCTCAAACTTAAACTGAAACGCAAACTCAAACTGTAACCCAAACTCAAGCTCTAACTGAAACTCTAACTTTAACTCAAATTCAATAGTACACTCAAACGTAAACTTAAACTCAAGCACGAACTGGAACTGTAACTCAAACTCGAACTGTAAATCAAGCCCAAACTCAAACTGAAATTAAAAGTCAAACTACAATGCTACTACTCAAACTTTAAATCAAACTGGAACTTGAGCTCAAACTCAAACGTGCACTCAAACTGAAACTGGAGCGGAAACTGGAACTCTAACTAAAACTCAAACATAAACGTAAAATCAAACACAAACTTGAAATGTGACTCAAACTGAAAATTGAGCTTGAAAAGAAACTCAAACATGAAATGAAACTCACAGTGCAACTGTAACTCAAACTGAAACTGAAAATGAAACCGAAACTCAAACTCAAACTGATACTGAAAGTCAAACTTCAACTCAATTTGAAACGTAAACCCAAACTCAAATTCAATAGTACACTAAAACGTAAACTCAAACTCAAGCGCAAACTGTTACTGTAACTCAAACTGAAACTGAAATTGAATGCCAAACTTCAACTCAAACTTGAGCACAAACTCAAACGTAAACGTACCAACTATCAAACACAAACTTAAACTTTGACTCAAATCTAAAATGTGACTCAATCTTGAAATGGAACTCCAACAAAAACTGTAACTCAAATGTAAACTGAAACTGAAAACAAACCCAATCCCAAATTATAATGAAAATCAAACTTCAACCCAAACGTAAACTCAAACTAAACTCACACTCAAACGTCAACTCAAATTCAAACTGAACCTCTTTCAGTTTGGCTCTGTGTTTCATTTTAAGTTTTAGTTCCTTTCAGTTTCTGTGCTAGTTCTAGTTTGAATATACGATTGAGTTACAGTTTGAGTTTAATTTCCAGTTTTAGTTAGAGTTAACGTTAGAGTATAAGTTTCAGTTTGAGTTTGGGTTTATGTTACAGTTTAAGTTTGATTTATACGTTCGAGTTCGAGTTTGAGGCTGAGTTTGAGTTCGAGTTTCAGTTTGTACTTGAGTTTGAGTTTCAGCTTCAGTTTGACTGTACGTTTGAGTCACAGTTTGTATTTGAGTTCAGTTTCAGTTAGCCGGTTTCAGTTGGTCGATTTATCAATAAGCTTGAAGATACTTTCAAAGTAGATCTAATTTAACCTAGCATTCTTTCATACGCGCGTCCATGTAAATGTTGTCAACAGTTAAACGTTGACAAGGTGCTTTGATACTAGATTTACGGCAATAGTAAATGCGGAAACGCATAGGTGTAGAATTCAGGTAAAAACCGAGAAGTTCGTAGGTTACAAGATCGTATAACGATCAGAAAACTGGATCTCGCCCACCTTGTCCTTGACCGACGGTCACCCACCGGACCAGATATCTTGAAGATACACCTGCCCGATTCTCCCGCACTTGTAGGGCACCACCGTGTCGCACATCGCTCGCCAGACTTGTTTCTTTAATGTATAGCCGTGATAGAGAAGATACAGCCCTTCATTCAGAAACTAACTTTTTTCGGCCGAAAAAACGAATTAATCTACCTAATAATTAGGCACCATTAATTAACAATCTTTCGGGGACCCAGTGAACCAGCGGGAATAAATCGCATTGGCGAGATGCCTGTGCGTACAATGGAAATTCACATTATACGAAAAAGCTACCTTCTGTATGAAGTGTCCCAGATATGAACCCCCCCCCCCCTCCCCACTATCTTGCTTATTCTGCACATTCGAGAACTACAGCGTTTTTACTTCCATATTTACAGAGTAAATGGAAGTATTGGAATCGTCCTAAAATCGAGAATCGGAACGGAGTTCAGAAAAAACTTTTTCTTAAACACATTTACTCAGAATCACTTCCTGAACAAGTGTCTGTGTGTCCGTTAGTCCGTCTATCCGTGTGCCCTTCTATGGTCATTCTCAAAAATGGCCATAGCTCCCTCAATTCTCAACCTTTTTTCAAATTTCTTGAACTGAAATGTTTGTCTCGGCAAGACCTAACACATTTGCTTTTTTAGTGTTTTCTATTTTATTTTTTTCCGGCCACAAAAATGAACCGATTTGAGCGTTCTTGGTATTAAAAACTTTGTTTTACCTTGCAGAATATGTGGATATTTTTTATATTCCGATAATGTAGCTTATTTTCATTTTGGGCAAATTTTAAAATTTGAATAGTGAATTTTTTTATATTTTTGGCCTAAACACCCTTAAAAGCACTCAAAATATGATCAAATTGTTTCATAGTTTTACGTTTCACAATATGGAAGTATTGTGTGTTATCTACGCACCACTGGTTTACTGAGGACTTAATCGCCCAATTAGGCACAGATCCTGTTTTCTATATAGTGGCCGAATGTCAACCCTTGCGCAGGGACGGACGCCCCTGCATAATTTGCGCCCCAGTGTAAGAATTTGCCGCGTTTTTATGTTGAGGCTTTCCAGAAAACAATTAACCAGACCTTCCCTAAACTAACAAAACGCGACCGATCCCCGTTTTTAATTGAATAATGAAATTAAAAGTTCGTAAATTAATTAATGATCATTACAAGGTATCTGCCATAACTGGGAAGGTGTGTAGACACCTAATGTTGAAAATAGCTACAATCCAAAGGCTGGATTCCTCGCTTGAACTTTTTACCTTAGACGGCAATTCCAGCTCCGGCGACCTAATCTTACCCTCTGACCCCAGTCTCATCTGCAGACCGTGGGCGATATTTCATCCATGCTTCACATTAACGTTACCAACTACTCGAGTCTCGTCATTTCATCAGTAGCGAAGGAACCGAGCTACTAACAACCGGCCAGCCTTCTCACATGGAGTATTTTATTACGACTGCCCTGATGCTGAGTCTCCTCCGCTGGCCAGACATTCAGACAGACATTCAGACAGACAGATCCCGACTCGACCCAGTCACGCGTATTCGCCAATTGGTAAAACTCACTGCTGCTCGCCTCTACGCCCAGGCATGATGCATCCTTACCATATTTCGCAATAATGAACGATGACTTTTACTCGGAAATTTGAAAACGTTATTATGTGGGCGTTAAGTACTGGAGGTCAAGTGTGAACGTCGACCCACATCCACATTTTAAGGTCAAAGGTGTTACTAATCGTTTCGGCAATATGCAGTTAGCTAGAAGGGCGAACAAGAATGCATACACCTCCAATACGTAACATTAACCCATGGGGTCCGGATAACACTCAATATTTCCATAGTTTGGTAAATACGTAAAATTTTCACTCGTACTGAGAGGACTTAAAAAAATAGGCAGGAATTAAAAATAAAAATAAAAAAAAAATAATTTATTTCTTAAAAAAAGCAAAAATACTGTCATCATTTTAATGTCACCGCTGTAGCTTGGGATGCTGCCCACCTATTTGATAGATCGCAGATGCCTATTAAACCTAAACGTTTGAAACAACATCGACAGCTCTTTCCTCCTAAACTCCAGGATGGCAAATTCAATATGCTATTATTGTAGATTCGGATTCTACGTCTCTCAAAATAAAGAAGCCAATTTTCAGGAGGTCGTAAAAACCTACCGATCATCGCAATCAAACAAAAAAATTCAATATAGTAGGAAAATAACCTATGGTACGAATTTAGGTATCTATTTTGGTAGGTAATAGAAAAATGGCGAAGTGCTCAAGCGGGCCATAATATTAGTTGCCCCTCATTTACGACTGAATACAACGTAATCTTGGTTACTTCATCGTTTCTTGACACTTTAAACTTTTGACCTCGCCCAGGGATGAGTAAGCATCGACGCACTTCCATATGGGTTGTATATAATGTACCTACCTATAATAAACTACGTATATTAGGATTAACCCGGCATTAGGTTAAATGCGAAGGTTGCCTCTCGAGTTCGCCTTGCCAGTGAATTATCCCGAACTGCGAGTGTCCCTCATGCCGAATAGCGAAGCAGTCTTCGTCACCTGCGATCGACTGTATGAATACTCAATCTTTGACATTTCTTGGATGGACGAACAACAATATTTTGACATCCGGCGAGAGTCTCCTAGGGGGAAAAATAAGCGTCGTTGCTGTAGATTCTACTCGTGATATCATGTTTAAAGACCTTCGTAAAATTTCGCATAGGCTTTTGGACTCAAGCCGCCTGGCACACATATGGTGTGATCTTAAAAATGCCAAGGCTTACCACGTAGCAGCAGAATCTCTATCGGTATGATGAAATTTGGACGTCGCTACGTCTTGTTTGAACGTCATGCTAATTTATTTGCGGATCCTTCACTTTTACACGACGAGATTCCTTTCCTTCAAGTATTTTCCCACACTATCGTAGTCTTTGTTCACGGAGAATGTTCCTCAGTCGGGAATGCGAACCTATATTATTGGTTCGATCGTTAGAGCCATACGAGCCGGTGGGCGCCTACCGAAAATCGATGAATCCGATTGTTCATGCTTTCCACTTCGTTACGTACAGCAACAATCACGAAATGCCATTGGATTGTCGATGCTGATATCGATAACGCTGCTAAGCATTATGCCTATCAACGAATTGTTCGGAACCAAAAACGTTTCCACCACTCCCCGCGGCAATAAGCACGATTTTTGCTCCCTAGATGGGTTCCTTTAGCATTATGCTTTTGAAGGTGTTTTGGTCAGAAACATAAAAAACTTACAATGCAAATTTTAAAATTCGCCCAAAATAAAAATACGCAACAGTATCGGAATATAAAAAATATATATCATAGGCCTATCCACATATTCTTCATGGTAAAACAATGATTTTTAGACCAAGAACATTTGATCATTCAGAAATCAAAAGGGTAATTATTATCATATTACAGTCTACTTCTAGTAGATACCTTGACTCATGATCTCGATAATGTCTAACAGGATGTACTATAAATTGAATCCTGTCTAAAAGCAAAATCCCTGATGCGGCTGACCTTCGTCTTATCGTGAAGACGCCCATAATTGATTTACCAAGCCAAAGAATCGCCGACTCTTCGGTTCATCTTTTTCCCTATTGAAGACACGAGAGTCGCTGGATTTCTTTTATTAGGGCCAATCTACTGCACAGGTAGCCCATCCCACTTGACACGATCGGTGATTTCAGCCGGAGTCCGTTCTCTTAATTAAAAGTCACTTCAGTATAGATATCTTCACAAGAGATCCTCGGTCTTGTGAAACAGTTGAACCCTTCGGAGACCTCTTCACCTTGTGTTGCATAATTTGGTTTTTTATCCTTCTCGCTCCCTTGAAAATATCGGAGTTGTGCTTTCGCAGTTTTTAGAGCTTGGGCGCCTTTTGGAGTCATTAGTGAGCAGATCGGTGACTGATGATAGACGGCAACGCGTGGGCGGGGATGTACCATCATCGGCAAAGACGTAAGGGTGGAAAGATATCATCATCGTCTACTATCGGATGATTAATTGGAAATTAATTGTTGCATAGTTAGGCAGTGATTCGTACATATTAGGTAGGGGCATTAATAAAACAAGATGTTAAGCACTAGCTCGATGCATTATTCAAGCCATAGTAGACCCCCACCATTCTCAGAACTCATCATTTTTCCTGCTCAGTATTAAGGGCATCTGTTGACCGCCCCCTCGCTTTTCTTCATTTTTCTTCTTTTTTTCGTCATTTGGCTTCTTGAAAATATGGGAGCAACACCATTACAAGCACTAAAAGCATTTAGGTAGGTGACTTAATCGTTCTCCCAACTCACACGCGCATTTGAAACAAAATACCTGACTGGATAATTTGAATTTTTATTTTGGATTGTATTGATTGCATTGTTTTGCAACTACCCAAACCACACATGATGGAGTCTTACGGGTTGGGGTCATTGAAACATTGTAAGATACGAATTGTATGATTTTCTATTTTTCGGAATAAACTTTCATTTAATTAATTTATTCGTGACTTCGAAGGTCTCAAAAGGGCATCCTTCGTTTCGAGGAAAAGTTCGAAAATTCTTGTCAGCTGCATTGGTCCGGGACCATCAAAATATTCAGCTCCGTTACCCGCAATCCAAGGTGTGTCCGAGTCGTGCAACAAATGTTCGCAAGGCCCTCGGTCTCCTACAGTCGGATCCTGGCAGTTGCATAAGGCGCAAGAAAAAAGAAGATTCCCGTTCGGGTCGGGCCGTCATTAAAACGTTATTTTTCTCTTTTTAACACTGAAGGTGCGATAGGTCAAGCGATGAATAGCGAAGCCACCAACGGAGTCAGAGCTTGCACAGATCACATTCACAGCTCGACTGGCGACTCAGAACTGAAGGTATGGTAGGGGGATTTGTGGAAGCTTAATTTTCAGTTGGGTCACTAGACTGACACTTGCGTCAGACGTGGAAAAGACCGGAAGAAAATTGTTGGCACACTCGCACATACGTTTTCTAGGAACGATGAATATCAGCACACATTATGACAGAGTTTATATTACATACAAATTATAACAGTAATAACCCCTTGTTTTTACTTCCATATTCACGAAGTAAATGGAACAATAATTGTAAGAACAATAATTATAATCTCAAGTGTCTCTGTCATGTACGAAAATGGCCACAGCTCCCTCAACTCTTAACCTTTTTCAAATTTCTTGAACTGGGATGTTTGCCTAAACCTTGTTGTTGCCAGAACCTCGTCTCTTCCTGTTGAACCGGAATTTGAATTACACACACAGTACTTCCGAAATATCAGCAATTTTCCATTTTATTGTTTTCTGGCCCCAAAAATGAATCGGTTTGAGCGTTCTTGATCTTAAAATCTTTTTTTACCTCGCAGAATACGAGAAAATTTTAAGAATTCCGATAATTTGAAAATTTCGATTTTTAGGCGTGTTTTAAAATTTGCATAATGAGCTTTTTAATATTTTTGACGTAAACACCCTCAAAACTAGTCAAAATATAATCAAATTATGTCAAATTTTACGTATCAAAATATGGATGTATTGTGTGTTATCTACGCACTACTGGTTTATTATTCCTGTTCTATAATAAACTTTTTTATTCCTTAGGGCCGGTTTATTGACAAAATTAATCCAAGGAAGCTTAAGGTAAACATTGCCAATGAGATTTTCCCATTGAAATTTGATGCAAGTACCGCCGTGGAGAATTTTATCTGAAGCTTCCTTGGATATCGGAAAGATAAATTTTGACGTATGATTTTTCAGCATGAAGTCATCTGGAGTCGGTGCTTCCTTGGATAATCAGTTGATTAAGTGAATTGATAAACCGGCCCTTAGTATGTCTATTTAGCCAGGTGTAACAGCCTGTGTTAGCAGGAATAACAGCCTGAAGAAATAGGCAAGGTACAGATGACCAAATTATCAGTTTTAAGCCCGCTTTACCAATCACAAAATTCATTTATTCATCGAAGCCTGAAATGTAATTTTATGCTGAAGGGTCAAAGGCTTCTTACCATGCGCAGTGTTTATCGCAGAGCCCATGGATAATGATCTATGTTAGGTATATGTCTCCAGAACTAATGCGCCAAATTTTTGAGCTCCTGCATTTCATACATTTTTAAATTTAACAAACTTTACATTTTTTAAGGGCTCACGGGTAGCGAGTCAGGCACGGTCAGCGAAGCTGCTCTGGGGTGTGGGTTCGAATCCCACTGGCGGTCTGAATAGTTTGGCCCATAGCCTCCTGATTCATGCCATCCCTGGTCTGGGGGTTTTTGAAAATTTCGGTTTTAAGTAGGAGGACCCTTCGGTCAACAGAAACAACCTTCTTTTAAACATTTTTTTATAAATTAATAAAATCCCCCAAGTTGTTTAGCTGTTGGCATTTATCTCGATATTTCTCTTAGAATGCTGACTCTTATGAATAATAGCAGCGGCTGTCGATTGATCGCCTCTGTTCCAAGATACGACACATCGTCAGAACATTGATTCGATAATCCCCCTCATGATTGAGCATAGCTGATGCATTAAATGTCAAGTTGATGGATACGTGAGTGAAAACCGTGAGAGCCCTGAGATCCTTGGAAGAGTCGGATATTCTCGGTAGTCCTGAGTTAGAGGTTGACGGTAAAGACGTCTATAGATTGGTGACCCTCTGGCCGAACTTAATCTCCGTTTTGACACAACCAATTTCCATATCAGTGGAGGATACGAGTTTGGGGATTTCGTAACTTCTCCAAAAAGGACAAGGCAAGAAGGTAAGGGGTCTTCGTCGGGTCGGCCTTGGACTTGAAACCTATCTCGCGTTCGCGGCATACGGCCCTAAAAATTACGTCATCCTTCTTATGCTCGGCTACTTTTCGACTATTTGAATGGTGATGATTGAATCAACCTGGCTTAATCTTCGATCTCATCTGCGTCCTTACGAATATTTTTGTATGCAATTTATTCTTTTCTGTACACTTTTTTTTAGTAAAAACTCTTAATGGACATCATTTTACTTACATTTTTCAATCATTTGGAAACATGAATTGTTTGAACATTTGATTGACTTGGTAAATACGTGAGTTCATTGCCGGATTTTTTCAAAGGAAAATATTTCAACCAGATACCCAGCCAGTCTCGTTTTTCTTAAAACATTTTGCGACTACTTAACTAATTAATTTAAAACAGCCGAAACTCTACTCAAAACTTTGGCTTTTTTAATTTAATTTATTAAGTAGGTACCTTCCGAAAATTTTGGAAACATTTAATGTTTTAAAAAAGAAACTGGTTAGACACTTACCTGATGAGAATATTTTTCCTCATGACGAAGGCCTCAGGGAATTCTGCATTCCAGGAATTATTACTCTCCTCTGATTCTGCTAAACATCCGCAGTCATACTATAGGTATAGTCATGATTAATGTCGGTGCTTCTCGCCATTATTCTCATCCCGAAAGCGAAGACGGGAATTAGTAGCTTTGGATGACTTTTGAAGTTCGCCACTATGTCGTGATTCTGACATGCTATAGAAGGCGACGGTGAAGTTCAAGGGCGTTAGAATGACCATGTTTACAGGCGCTTTTGTTGAGTTATGCCTGCTGGGTAACCCTGGATGCCCGAAGGAAAACATGGGTAGACACTAGAATAATAAGATTCAATCGAAAATGACCCTGATCCCACAGTCACGCCAGAAACCACTGTCACTAGCGCAATGAAAAATCTATTTGAAATATGGAAATGTAATTGGAATTGGAATGTCCAACCGGAATATTGGGATATCTAATTGGAAATTCCCAGTAAAGGTCGAAGCGGTAAACTAAATCCTTCCAACATTTCCACCCTGCTAACAAGTATCAAGTATCCTGGTTATTAGTTTTTTAGCTATGGGCTCGAGCTGTATCGATTAACAATTTAAAATAGGGCCTGAGATCATTAATATTGCCATCATGCCTAATGTACGTAATAACTATAACTATGTACGTAGATAACACTCAATACTTCCATATTTTGAAACGTAGAAGTGTGACACAATTTGATCATATTTTGACTGATTTTGAGGGTGTTTAGGTCAAACATATCGACGGCGAAGTGGTGAAACCTCGTATCTCCATTTTGTTAAGACCGCCACTGTTCCTATGACACCCTATGTTACCACATTGAATTTCCATGACACCTCTAATGTGCACGTGCAGGTACGAAAATGGAGATACGAGGTATCACCACTTCGCCGTCGATATCAAAAAACTCACTATGCAAATTTTAAAACTCGCCTAAACTAAAATTACGCCAAGTTATCGGAATATAAAAATATCATCATATTCTGAAAGGTAAAGCAAAGATTTTAAGACCAAGAATGCTCAAATCGGTTCATTTTTGTGGCCGGAAAAAATAAAATAGAAAACACTAAAAATGCAAATGTATCGGAAGTACTGTGAGTTATGCGAATTCTGATTTAACATGGTCTTAGGTCTTGCCGAGACAAACATTTCAGTTCAAGAAATTTGAAAAAGGTTGAGCATTGAGGGAGCTATGGCCATACACGGACGCTTGTTCGGGAAGTGATTCTGAGTAAATGTGTATGAGAAAAAGTATTTTCTGAAGCTCCGTTCCAGTTTTCGATTTTAGGACGATTATAATACTTCCATTTACCTTGTAAATATGGAAGTAATAAACCAAAATATGAAGCAAAAATATTTTGGAATTCCATCGTTTTGCCCTGCATACGTGACGTTACATTGATATGCCGCTCCAGGAACTTTACCATGCGATTTTAACCGTCATCTCGATGCGCATGCAAGGCCAACAACCATTTGTAGTTGGCAATCAGTGCGCTATAGCAGATGCGCTTTTGGACAACGACGGCAATTCTTTACAGCGTTAGTTCAGTGAACTGTCAGTCACTGGAGTTACGTCCGTTGTCCGCACCACGGCCGTTTGCGTTTGTATTCAGATTCATTCGGTCACGATCGACAATGGATTCGTGAAAAGTGAATATGCCAACCATCTCTGGTATGAAGGGGTTCCTTATGGAATGCCTTCACGGGATGGGTTGGAGGACGCCCTCTAAAACTTGAGCTGCCGTTCCTCGGCTGCATTGAAAGAGATTGTTTTTGAGTCTCCGGAAAGGTAAAAGGGAACGACGGCGTGAATTATAACGCGAACGTCATTATGCTCCCTCAATCTCCCACAATCCTTGATCTTTCATGTCCCTATCAGTGCTGTACCGGATTGACCCGGCCGCAGTCTCGTGGCTTTCGCTACCAAGCCATTCATGTGAGGTCATAGCTGAGGCCGTTACGAGCTGGGTTGCTGTCACCCGAAATTTTCATCAATTACTACCTATTCAACGTTTCGAGAATGAAACATTCATGGTTAACTTTTACATACGTTTACAAAGGGTGTAGAATCCGAATGTGCAATGAAAAAATTTCCGTCCGTCTGCCGTTAGCCCTTGTTCTCTCAACCGGCGGAAGATTTTTTTTCTCTTTTCAGGAAAAATCAAGTTAATCCTGCTCGCTTTTAAGGCTTCTGAAAAAATTGTGTTCACCAAAGTTAACGCTTCCCCCCTCCCCCGGCGTCAAAGACATTTCATTTGATTGAATTTTTTTATTCTAAATCGAATGAGACGACGGCCAGATTGCTTCAACGTTCGATATCTAAAGCCGTTCCATTAGTCACCCGTATGGGGAAAGCTGCGAGAATTTCTTGATTTCGTCAGATTCGTTTTTACTACAAATTTATTTAAATCAGGGTTTAAAATCAAATTTCACTCTTCCACGTATTTGTGTCAGAAAATATTGATTTTGAGTACCTAAACCTGAGTCGCAGTAAGCGAATGGCTACTATAGATGTTTGGCAGCACAAATACTGAATACCTGAAAAAGGGGGGATTATCAACCTCAAGATTTTTTCGACATGGTTTAATTATCTGATGATTTGATGATTTCGTGGTTGGACGATTTGACGATCTTCAGATGATTGATGGTCTGATTATTCGATGATCTTCTGATTTGATGGTATGATGATTTCATCAACTGCTAATCAGATGATGCTAATCTGATGATTTGGCGATTTGATGGTTCGATGTGTCTGATTCGATGACCTGATGATTTCGTGGTTTGGTGAATGGTTTGACAATCTTCAGATCTGCCGACTTGATAAACTGATGATTTCTTGGTTTGATGGTTAAATGATTTGGTGGTTTGACGATTTGGTTGTTTGATGCTCTGATGGCTCAATGATTCGATGATAATCTGACGATTCGGTTGTCCGGTGGTTGATGATCTTCTGATTCGGTGGTATTATGGTTCAATACCTAATTTTATGATCTGATGACCTTTTGGTGGTTTGATGATTATATGATTTGACTGATTAATGACTTGATTATCTGGAGAGCCGATGAACTTCCAGTCAGATGATTTGATGGTTTGGTGATTCGCCGCCTTAGTAACTTTGTGATTTGATGGTATGATGGATACATGGTTTGATGATCAGATGGTTTGACGATTTGATGATCTTGACTCACCTCAACATAGTGGGCGAAAATGAAGCGTTGTGCAGGGACGCCAGTCGCATGAATAATAAACCCCAGCGTAAGAATTTTCATCATGGTTCTTAATAAAATATTCAAAGCTTGATATGCCGGCTTTTTTTAATTTCACCAATAATCGACCACGTGTCCCGGAATATGCATGAATTTTCCCAGATAGATTTCCACCATATTTCGAGGATGCCACAACAATTTGAATCTCTACCGACAGAATATCCTCAAGGAATAAAATCCGTCAGGAATGAAATGCGTTGCTGAATTGAATGGCTTCTAAATAATTATCTAGCCAACGGAAGGTGGCACGAAGATTCGTCATAGTTAGGAAGGGTTTTAATTCAAACCGCGGTCCTGGAAATCCTGTCCCGACTAATGTGGTTGTTTCCGAAGTTACCCAACAACATTGGATAGTGGGCGTGTCAAGAGACGCCGTTTCTGTCGAGATGACAGCCGATTTTTCATGTTCAGAAAGAGATGCTGTATAGCCAGCAGAATCAATAATAGGTCGAGAGTCATCTAAACCCGTATCCCCAGGACTAGAAATCGATTGCAAGACCTGCGGAAGTATGACGTGCCCAATTGA
This sequence comes from Nesidiocoris tenuis, assembly GCA_036186465.1. Taxonomy (NCBI): domain Eukaryota; kingdom Metazoa; phylum Arthropoda; class Insecta; order Hemiptera; family Miridae; genus Nesidiocoris; species Nesidiocoris tenuis. The sequence continues at coordinate 11,282,412 of AP028910.1, forward strand.
AGCCGACGATTGCGATTTCAGTATATTATTATTTCTCGGGTACCTACCAACACACCCTGGCAAGCGTTGAAAATTGTAATCTATCAGAAACTTACCAAACATTAATGTTGTTTTATTATGATTGAAATTAACATATTAGGAACATTCGAATTTATTCGCATTTTTATTGCCTCGCCATTATTCAATAACAAATCCTCGCAGCCAATCGGGGAAAAATTCAACCCCCCCTTGAAAATTTGATTTTCTAGTAAGAAGAATCCAAAAATCCAATTCAAAAATTTCTGCCTCACGACGTCGGTCATCAATTTGTCATAAAGATGGCTGGAAAGAAAGTGTTCTGGAATTTTCAGGAAAAACATGATTATAGACAAGTTACTTTCTTAGTTATTAGTTATTTTCTAGCCAAGTTACTATTTCAACTCTCGGGGTCTCCTTTTTCTAAGTTTTGTCTAAGGTTGTCTAAGTTTTGAAAAATACGCGTTAAATGTATTTAAAAAACGCTGCTAAGTAGATCAGTGGCATGTGCACATCAGTTTTCGGTATATCCGAAGAACTCTGCAAATTTTGCACAGGGGTTCATTTTTCGATTGCAAAGACAAATCTTACGATATATAGGTTCTCCTTAAACACGGAACTTAGTTGTTATTATTCTAGAATTTCAGTATAAATTGGTAGATATTTTAGATGGAGATTTAGAAAAACGTTTTTTCAACCCGGCAAAAAATAATCATCCTCTTTGCTTGGTCCTCCTGGCTTGACCTACCTATCTATCTTTTCAACGCAGCGCGTCGTTAATTTTTGTTGAAACCATCACTTAATCTATTCTTATTTACCTACATAACTAACAGAATAATATATAATAATTATTAAATTCTCTGAATAATGAAATTAAAAATGCGTCAAGAATGCTTCAGAACCTTTGTTAAAGCCTGTCTCGTTCTTATGTTGCCAAGCGCAACTGGTCGTAGTGTGAGTGCGTCACCTTGTTGGTGTAATAGGCTAGTGGTCGTAAGTAGATCAATCAACCGTATCTAAGAGCCGGGGCCTAATTCTCACCTTTTTCCAATTTTTGTTTTGCTGATTTGTATAATGCGACCAAATTCTTTAAATTGAAGATACCGGGAGGACAGAAGTTTTTGTGGGGATTCCAACGAGTGGAAAACGATTTTTGTGGCTCTAGTCGTTTTCGAGTTATTAAGAATTGTAGGAATTTTTAAAAAACTCAAAAATGTCTCACTAAAACTGCAATAACTCCTAAACGGTTGAAGCTACCGGCGTGGCGATGGTCTCATTCGATTCAGCATAGAAAAATCTATAGAAAATGATGCGTCACATGCCTATGTTTCAAATTTCCAGAAAAACACGAATTTTTTCCCACTTCAACAGCTGTTTTACTGGCCTTAAAATTAAGGTAGGGTTCTGCCGAGACGTTAGGACCAACTAGATACGGAACTTGATTTTTGGTAAAAATTTCAAAATTTTTCGATAACTCCTTCCCCCTGAAAAACCCCGGACGGCGGACGGCGTACGGCGGACGGCGTACGGCGGACGGCGTACGGCGGACGGCGTACGGCGGACGGCGGACGGACAAAAAATTTTTATTGCAGATTCGGATTCTACACCCCTTGAAACGTAAACCAACAAATTTTCAGGGGGTGTTAAAATTTTTTTTTTCCTGACCGATTACAAAGGTTCATTTCTATAGAAAAATGAACCAAAATTGTAGCGTAGAGTAAGTTTATTTCCCATAGATTATTGGCTGCCCTTTGAGCCGGGCCCGTCACGGTAACGAAGTTAACCTGTAGGGCTTATGTCAAAGGCAAAGTGCGGCACACGGGGATTCACCTCACTTTTTTACCGTCAGCTAACGTGTTTAGACAACTCTTGAGACGGTTGCTATAACATTTCAGAGTTAAAAAATCATAAACAAACCCGAACACGTACGTAATCGTGTGAGACTTTGCAGCGTTTTCCAAAATTGACATTTATCATTTAACTGTTTACCGGTTCGCGCAATTCTGTTCGCCAGACAGGACTAAAAAATGAAACTCCGTTTGGACGTCAGCAAACTCGATTCTGGGGTAAAAAATTGAGAATTCAAATCAACTGAACTCCATCGCCTTGCTATTCTTCTCTTTTCCATTCAACTCCTTGATACAAGTTTGTCGGTTTGCCTGGCAATAAATCATGTTCACTCTCGGCCACATTAGTTATTCATGATATTTCGGTATATTAGTAACGACCGGTTTATTCGGGTGATTTATTACATCGTACTTTGTTCTTTACCTCACGCTTTGAAATGCGCTCTCGGTGTCCTTGAGAAACATATCGCATTAGGTATAACTAGCCGGTTTCACACATTATTCTGACAACTGTACCGGAGATGGATAAAAATAAGTTATGAATCGATAAATACGCGTTGAAGGCGCCCAGAACTGGGAATTTCGTATTTCGTAAGAGCAATAAAAAATAACGAATTCAGAAGGACGAAAGATCAGAGGTTGAGCAGGGAAACTTTGATGCATGAACGAAGGCCGGTTGATTACGCCGCCGTACAGTTCACTGAGGCAGGAGCACTGAACGGGTGGATGCGAAGATGGCATCTAAAAGAGCAATAAATTCCTCGATGAATAGCCAAGTCTGCAGTACCTACAATAAGGATGTATGCCTAAATAATCGTTTGATAGATCGTGTTCGAATGGAAATCAGGTGCGGATCTCCTATAAGAAAATCAGACCGGAGCTTCCAGTTACACTTTTCTTATTATCAACTCGTTTACCCAGAAACGCTTTCCCAAGAATAAGCCGTTATGCCTACCTACATGAAAAACAGGCTCTTAGTCTTTTCTTCATGTAGCATTTCCAAGTCGAATTGAGAATTTTCCAATCCGATTTGAGAATTTTCCAAATCAATTTGAGAATTTTCCAAATCAATTTGAGAATTTTCCAAATCAATTTGAGAATTTTCCAAATCAATTTGAGAATTTTCCAAATCAATTTGAGAATTTTCCAAATCAATTTGAGAATTTTCCAAATCTATTTGAGAATTTTCCAAATCAATTTGAGAATTTGCCAAATCAATTCGAAAAATTCTCAAATCCATTTGGGAATTCCCTTACTCAATTTCAAAATTTAACAAATCAAACTGAGAATTTTTCAAACCGAATCGCCTCAATTTGGTTTGGGAAATTTTCAATTCGTCTTGGGAATACTATATCATGGAGAATATTACAATTGGTATCAGGGAGCGACGTAATCCAGAAAAGGAAGTTTCAGTCCCTCACAACTTTATCAATTGTCCTAATCAGCTGATTATCCAAATTAACCGTGACTATAATCATCTCATGGAAACCAAATGCTTATTATATGATTTTTTGTCATAATGAACAATTAACCTAATAATGAACCTCATAATTACCAATACTTCTATTCAACCGATTGTCCAAGAACTCCTTAACCAATTCATCTGCTGGAAACAAAATATTAGATGATTTTTCATCATGATGCCACCTCGAAAATAGTTAATCAGGGCTTCCTTGGCTAATTATCCATTGATAAGGGTGAGCTACATTTATAATGATTTCTATTCAGATTACGGGGAAGTTAAGTTCAAACTTTCAACAGGTCCGAACTATTCATGCCCATCACCAACCACCATTGTCCTGCACCATGGTCCTTGATCATTTTTTATTCCTGGTTCAAGTATGTTCATGAAAAATAAAATCATAATTGGGTAGATGAAATTAAGGGAATACAAACGAGTATGTAGGGAATTATTATTGCTTCATAAACTATCCTAATCGTCATCATTTCTCGTAGCAAGCCTTAGGTTGGTTTACAGCTGTTTCATAGAAAGCTGTTGTCTTAGCAAGAAAGTGTTGCGTAAGACCCTCTACAGTGCAGAGGCAAGGTACCTATTCCAGATACGGGGTATAGGTCGTATCTGGGGATAGCACAAGCTGAAGATCTCCAATGACGACCGATCGACCCCGAGACGACCTGACTTTGTCCTCCACACGCAATATTCAACACTCTTTGGCACCGGGTCGGAACTTTTTACCCGGGTGACAGTTTACGAGTACCTATTACAATAGTTTACAGAAAAGGCCACTTTCACACGCCTCGGAAAGAACCATCAATTTATACGTTTTTTTGAGTGCCGAATCTAACAGCCTTTTCTTCCGGTGACATACCAATTTTCGGATGGTCGGCGATTTTTCGTTTTTTTCAATTTTTCCCCCTGTTCAGTAAATCATGCACAATCGTACTGATGAATACTCTCTTACTGAGAATTTATCGATGATTCCGAATTTATAAATGACTTAGGGTCTATTAATCCGCGTAAAATACATGTTTTACCCTTTACCGTAAAGACTAAGGTTGTTCAACTTTTTTTCCAACGAAGTCTTGCTAGTAGATTATTTTTGCGTCGAATGACACTAACCTACCTTTACCTGCTTCTTATCTGAATTTGACACTTTAGCCATTTTAGTTGCCATTTCCATCGTAAGTTACCTAAAGCGACCAAAATGTCAAAGAAAATGCGGGCATCGCCTCGGATGGCTCAGAGAAAATACTAGGCAGGACTCGATGAAAATATCCCACTTTCGACACAATGGTTTGCGGTAAAAAACGATCGTCATTTTTAAACGCTGCGCTCTGAGAACGCTATTGGCTAATACTCCATAACTAACCGACTGATAAGCCATTTACCGAGTCAAGCTATCGTCCAGGATACGATGCTCTTGCGAGGAACGAAATCGTTAAACTTCTCGAGTTCCTAACTCGCGAAAATTAAGGCGTTAAGAAGAGGCCGGAGTGTAAAGAGCAATCAAGGGTCGGCCGGTCTACATGATGAGCCAGCTCGTTTTGTAAGGGTTTGCAGCCCCAAGGCAAATTGTGAAACGTGCAAAGGTTGGGATGAGTGAGTTGATGAGGTGGGACTGGGCGGCAGGTGTTCGAAACTTGAGATCGGCCCCCGCAGTCGTACCCCCTCAATCTTGAGGATTTTATAGTTACAGCACTCGCCAGATGAAAAGGTTGCATTTCATACTGTACGAAGGTACCTGACAGTTTCGAAATGCTTCAGCGATTATGGTCCTACGCAATCAAAGAAAAAGATGTAAAACTAGTTACCTTGCGATCGTCAAACCTGGCGGATTCGATGACGAGTGTCCATTTGAAAGAAACTGTCAGTGAATGTACGAGAAAACACCTAAGTCTCTATCGGCTTCATTTGACGAATGGTGAAGAATTAATTTTTCAGATTACATAAGCACCTAGGTATCTTTTGTATACCACGGAACTCGTATCGATCACATCCATGAATAATCTATTTCTTGATTCATTAAATTTATATTAACGCGACAAAATTAACCAATGGTTCGTATATAACTCACAATACTTTCATATTTTGGTTTGTGTATTTTTGTGAACAAAGTTATTATATTTTGGCTACTTTGAAGGATATAAGAATCAAAATGTAAAAAAAATCACAGTTTGCAAATTTTAGGACCCGCCTAAAAAACAAAATCCACGTATTCTGAATAGTAACGCAAAGATTTTAATCTTGCAGTCACACGATCAGGGCTAGGGTCATACAGAAAAACGTCGTCTCCTTCGCCGAGCTTTCGGCAAATTTATTGCCTTCTTCAGGGCTTGGAGACGAGGTTAACCTCGTCTCCAAGCCCTGAAGAAGGCAATAAATTTGCCGAAAGCTCGGCGAAGGAGACGACGTTTTTCTGTATGACCCTAGCCCTGATCGTGTGACTGCAAGATACTGATACGGGTCGATCATTCATCATCAAAGATTTTAATGGTGAATTTCACCAACTTCGGGTTGGAGTTAATCTGAACATGGTTGCTCTTGGTTACTTTGTTAAAACATATGTAACCATGTCCGGATCGCTCTAATCCGACTTTTGTAAAACCCTCTATTAGACCACGAACGCTCAAATCTGTTAATTTAATAAATTTAATACAAAACACACCATTAGACCATCCATCAAACGAACATTAGACCACGAACGCTCAAACTAGGTTATTTTTTCTGGAAAAATAAAATATAAAACAGTAAGTGTTCATATACCTATCGGAAGTACCGCGAGTAATCCGAGTTCCGGTTGAACAATGCGATGGATCTCAAGGGTACGAACACTCCAGTTCAAGAAAATTGAGAAAACCAGCGTTGCGCAGAAAACACGCAATGTTTCCATATTTTGATAGGTAATTTTTTTACGCCAAGTTATCGGATTATAAAAAATATCCACATATTCTGCAAAGTAAAACTAAGATTTTAAGACCAAGAACACTCAAATCGGTTCATTTTTGTGGCCGAAAAAAATAAAATAGAAAACACTAATAATGCAAATACATCGCAAGTACTATGAGTTATTCGAATTCCGATTAAGCAGGGTGTACTCTAGTTCAAGAAATTTGAAAAAGGTTAAGAATTGAGGGAGCTATTGCCATCCTTTTAATTGACCACAGACGGACACACAGACACTTGTTCAGGAAGCGATTCTGAGTAAAAATGTATGAGTAAACTTTTTTCCGAAGCTCCGATCCGATTTTCAATTTCAGGACGATTCCAATACTCCCAAATTACTTTGTGAATACGGGAGTATTCAACGAGTATTGAAAGCAATAATAAGAACCATCATTCGGAATGTACCCCATCGAAACGTGGACATTTTCTAACCAAATACACAAGTCTATCCGCGAAAAATCGAAACAAAATCGTGCAAATCGAGCAAGCCGTTTGTCAAAACTTCTGATCGGAGACGAGAAGGGTAATACGACTCCAGTACCTACACACGCACACAAGCATACATGCATACCTATGTAATCTGTCTAGTACCTATACCAATGGCCGCACGGGGGATAGGATTGATTCATAAAATGTTGTTGCGTAAGAATAATGGCGCTGAGTCGTGGCATGTGCGATTCGATTGAGTGAGAAAAGGAAAGTCAATTGATGTCATGACGACGAGTTCATTCGACGCCGTAGATTATGAGAGACAAAAGGTCGCCCGACGAATGGCCGGCCCATTCAAGGTTCATCCATCATTTCCTCGCAGCCAAAATACATTCGTCAGGCAAAAAGGAAGTCAAGCACTCTAAATGGAGATGGAGAACGGCAAGACTTGTTGGAACGATTGGGTTCGTAAGCAGGTACACATACACATCGGTTAATATATGGAGCGCCCAGAGCCGGAGATGCCGCTCACCCGCGCCCATCAGTAATGTCTTAGCCATTAACGGTGACAATTGCTGTTCGGTCACGAAGGGTGTGGTTCACGGCTATAGGCTACTTTCTCTAGGTACCTAAGTTCGTCATCATGATTTACCATTTTTCACGGTTCAGCTGTTGCATGGGAAGCTGCTGTTGTATACGATACACATATTATGTGTATATGATACAAAAAAATGAGTGCAGTTCCGAAATAAACAATAACAGGATTCTTGCCCAATAATCCTGTAACAATCATAGATACAGGTAGGTAGGCAATAAAATTGAAACCAGTGGAACGTAGGTAACACACAATACTTCCATATTTTGAAACGTAAAAGTGTGACAATTTGATCGTATGTTGACTGCTTTTGAGGGTGTTTAGGTCAAAAATATCAAGAAACTCACTATGCTAATTTTAAAACTCGCCTGAAATAAAAATACGCCAGGTTATCGGGATATAACAAATATCCGCATATTTTGCAAGGTGAAAAACATTTTAAGACCAAAAACGCTCAAATCGGTCCAATCGGTATCAAGATCAAATAGCTTCTGAAATACTTGTGAAAGAAATTGTAATTTTTCCAAAAAGTTGCACATTTGAGTTTGGTTTGTTTTGCGAGTTAAATATCAGTATCGAATTGTGAAAAAAGAACATAGTGCCCCCGCCGTACAGATTGTTGGAAATCTTATTAGCTACAATTAAAGACCAAAAGGCTTTAGCTTTAAGCCGGACTTTTCGCAAAAAAACAAACAAATTATGACATTTTTTGGGGGAAAAAACACTCATGTTGACGATGGAAATGTTGGTTTGGAAATAGCGTAGTCCTAGCGTGTTCCTGAACGTCCAGAAACTTGTTTTCAGGGTTCAGATTGTTTTCAGAGATAGTTTACCATTATGACCACCGATTCAACCACCACCTGATTTTGAACCTTAAGTATGGTGGGTGATTTTTAAAAATTTTATGGTCACGTTTTTAAGATGGCTTGTTGATTTAAGGACATTCCCACAGACTGAGCAACAAAAATCTTTGATAAATTTTGAAGTAGGTACCTTATCCTAGGTATTCTTGGCAGGTACCTTAACTGCTATTTAGAAATCGATGATATACTTATAGTACGTGATATATTGTAGTTATTCACCGCTAAATTCGCACCGTTGGATTTCTGCTCTTCTGTGGTGATGAATGATCATCACAAGTGTGACAAGTGTCGCAAAGCCATCACAGCGTTCATGTAATGCGTGTAGTGTATAACCAATTCAGTGTTCGCTCATTTACCACCAGAAAAGCAATGCAAATCTGTTCCTGCCTTCGAGTCTACAGAATTAACAATGTAGTCAGAAAATGTGGGAACGTACACTCACGTACCTATTCTTCATTTGAAGATCCCTACTTTCTGATTTATTAGAACAAGTTCTACTACCCCCAAAACTCGTAGAGGTGACAATAATTTACTCAGTAGGGGCTTAAAAAGGGCTTTTCGTGTGGGCTGCCATAACATACTGATGAATTGAGGCTGAGTTAGTCCACCATTTAAATCATTTATTATTTTATGATAATATTTTATAGTTTTTCCAAGCGGGCTTCAATTTTAAAATTTCACACTCAAAATACTTATACTTGATTTATTATTGATACTTCCAATACTAAGGCCTGCGTCCCAAGATTAAAGGTCGACCCACATCTACCATATTGTTATGTTACTAACTAAAATCAACTCTATTTAATAATACTTTTCCCTTGAGTATTTCAATTGCTCCAACAATTTCCCCAGCTCCCAATTCCAGCTCTAGTTGCCAAGGGCAAGCCATCCATGAATATCAAACAAACTTGAAGTCCAAGCCGGTTCCTGGTGTGGTGAACTTGGAATAATGAAGAACCGTACAACCGTTCCTATGATCCAAGAAAAAGTATCCTCGATTTTGCAATTTGCCATAGCTGATCAGTGAAATCAGACTACTCAATTGATTTCGTTGAAATTGCTTGAACACAGGTTTTCGTAAGGACTTCAACGAGTATAGAACGAGTTGTGTGGCTCTAATAGCCTATCTAAAACTGAAAATGTAAAAAAGATTCAAAAGTAGCTCACTGACAATGGCACATAAATTCTAAGAGCTACAATTTTGGAAACATTGTAATTTGAGGAAGGCGAACTTGACTATTTTCCTCAAAGTTCAACAAAAACCATGGTTGGGATTTTTCTACCATGGCTACTGAGTCATACAATTGAATGGCATATTTTTTGTTGCAGGTCCTGAGTGCGAAGGGCAAAGAAGAAGATGACTATTCAATGGTTGAATATCAGCTGATTGAAACAACCCGAACTGGAAGGAGCCCAGCGTTTGGTGACCGGATATCACCAGCCAGAAGGTATAAAAAGGGCTGAGAGTGTTTTTAATCGCTCAAGAAAAAAATGTAACCACCTCCCCTGAAATTTTTATGGTTCACATTCCAAAGGGTGCAGAATCCAATTCTAAAAACATAAAACGTAAAAAATTAGGATTTATGATGACTTTACTGAGCTGTTTCTGACTTTTTATAAATCTTGGCAATTTCACATAGATCTAGGATTCTCTTTTTCAACGACGATATTTCGGAAGGTCCGTTGAAAAAGAATGGGGTAGACGATAAAAATTAGAATTTTCAGTATTTCATTTCATATCATTCCAGATTATCCGCGAGTCAAGGGCTCGTTCAGATGGGACACTCACGAGGTCCAAGGGCTGGGACGTTGAACGAGGTCGGCCATCACCATACCCATAAAGTAGATTTCGTCGTGGAGCAGGTCGTATGTGACTCGCAAGGAATTGCTGTAACCATTACATTTGCCGAGCCTTTTGACGGGGTTATTTACAGCAAAGGCCATTTTCACAAGCAATCCTGCAGGTAGGTTTATTATTAACTTATTATTACAATGACTGATGGGCAATACGAAATAATTCGATTCCATACAGCCGACAAAAAATGAGGTTCAACAGATTATAAACAATCGCTGGATTGAGTATGAACAAAAAACAGTTGAACGATTTATTACTTGCATAATTATGAAACTGAGGTAAATTCAGGCTCCTCAAGAGAGATGCCTGCCAAGAGATACAAGACAGTACCAACAAAATGCCTTGGAACTTGGAAAATGCCAAGTTACCCATAAGAAAGAATATTGTATGTCAAGTTATTAGAGTATAAAAAACATTCACGTATTCAGCAAGGTAAACCAAAGATATTTCGACCAAAAACGCTCAAATAGGTTTAATTTTGTGGCCGGGAAAAAATGAAATCGAAAATACTGAACACCCGGTCAATGGGCAGGAAGGTCAAATAAGAGCGACTCGAGTCAAATGTGTGAGACGATGGCTGTGAAACAATCAAATAAAGTAAAAGGAGTAAAAGGAGAGTAAAAGAGTAAAGAGAGTAAAAGGAGTAAAAAATATTACCACTTTAGTGCAGAGACGGACTCACACACAAGACGAATTGGCTTTTTTTAAAAAGAAAGAACTAGGTATACTAGAATGGAACTGTAGGGAAGCAGTTGTAAGCGCACGGCTTGAATCAATAACAGTATACCTATATATTATTATTAATATATATTATATAATAATTAGGAACCGTAATATTTAGTGTCAAAATTAATCTTACGATTTCCAGGTACGTCGATCCAGGCAGGGGGGACACCAGATTCGTTATCAACATCCCTGCCGAAGGATGTGGTAATCAGCATGGTGCATGTAGCAGAGGAGACTGCAGCTTAGGCGCCTCAATCGAAAATGTGCTCATCATACAAACCGATCCCGATATCCAGGTATCTTTTATGCTCATGACCGGCCCTTTTTAATAAGACGACAATAGTTCGAAATTGTAAATGAAGCTGACTATGGTCGAGGGTTAGAGTAATTGTAAGTTAGAGTAAAGGTTCGAGTAATTGAAGGTTGGTTTTTAATTTCTCGTCTCAATATTGTTTTTATTTTTTTGATAGAACGCACCTTATAAATCGGAGCTAAACTTGCAATAAACACGATTCAATATTCCAAACCTGAGCTGAGGCTTTCGAAGATTTTCTCAGAACCTAGGCACCTTCTCGTGATAAAAATCTAGGCCTAATTTTCAAAATTCAAGTAGGTATGCATACCTACTTATCGAGTCCCATATTGGCCCATCATGTCCATACCAATGCTGTAGAGCCATCGCCATTTTTGTCGGATTCCCCGCACGAGTCAACAATTTTACGCCTTTGCATTTACTTTATAGGAAGAATGGGATATCGCTCGCAAAGTAGCCTGCATGACGAATAACAAGCTGAACGCAGTTTCCAGCGGTAAAGCAATATTTTTCAAGCCCATCGTCGTGGATATGTTGGACGTGGTAACCGTTCCGGGCGAGGCTGGGTCGATTGACTGTTGGATGGAAATTCAGCGAGGAAAATACCCAAACGTGAGTTGATAGCAAACCAGTGGATTGAGCATAACACACAGTACTTCCACATTTTGATGCGTAAATTTTTCAACCAAGGCAATGTACTTTTTGGCTAAATTGATCAGAAATGTAAAAAAAAACACTATGTAAATTCTAAAGCTCTCCTAAAATCAAAATACGCTTATTTACACAATATAAAAAGTTTCCGCGTATTTCCTATGTCCTATCCGCCACTGTTCTTATGTCACCCTATGTAACCACATTGAATTTCTATGTCATCTCTAATGTGCACGTACAGGTACGAAATTGGAGTATCTATACGTTTATTCTGTTCTTCACCGACGTCATGTTTCCTTCAGAGAGATTGACATGATGTTGTTTAATTCCAGACGACTCCAGTTGAAGGAGTTGTAAAAATTGGGGAAAAACTCTCAGTTATCATTTACGTAAATGATCATGACAACAAGTACGACATTGCGGTTCGAGAATGCTATGCCTACGATAGTGAAAATTATGACGATCCTAATACGACGAAACTCCAGCTGACGCGACCCGACGGGTGTCCGAAGTAAGTTCCTTTTAGTTCAGTCCTGTCTTTGACTACACAATAAACATTTTTTACTGGATATTTGAATTGGTTTTTGATAATCGACCCGTTTTTTCAATCTCTGTTGTCTGTGATCAGGGGTAGGGCCAAAACAGCATGCTCCGTCTCCTTCGCCAAGCTTTCGAAACACAAATATTCTTGATAGCTCTAAATATTCTTCAGGGCTTGGAGACAAGATTAAGAGGTCAGGCTATGACCACAGTCCGGAATTTTTGTGAAATCCATTAATACGCTAGTTTTGTTTTAGGGTCGTAGAAAAAATAAATAGTTTTATTTTACTCCCATATTTACAAAGTAAATGGAAGTATTGGAATCATCCTAAAATCGAGAATCGGAACTGAGCTTAAGAAAAAACTTTTTCTTATACACATTTACTCAGAATCACTTCCTGAACTCTGTGTGTCCGTCTGTGGTCATTTATAGAAATGACCATAGCTCCCTCAATTCTCAACCTTTTTTCAAATTTCTTTAACTGGAATGTTTGTCTTGGCAAGACCTAACGTCCTGTTTAATCGGAATTTGAATAACTCACAGTACTTCCGATATACATGTATTTTTAGTGTTTTCTATTTTATTTTTTCCCGGCCCCAAAAATGAACAGATTTGAGCGTTCTTGGTCTTAAAATCGTTGTTTTACCTTGCAGAATGTGGGGTTATTTTAATATTCCAATAACTTGGCGTTTTTTCAGGCTAGTTTTAAAATTTGCATAGTGAATTTTTTGATATTTTTGGCCTAAACGGCATCATGCACGGCAATAAAATTTCTTACATAAACTCTTTTTCAAAAAATGTATATACCATGATTTCCAGCAGAAAACACCCAACAAATTTCTACCAACCTAGGTGCAATTCATTCAAAATTAAAAACATTTCCAACATCCAAGTGAGTTGATTTGAGTCCTTGATTTTACTTAAGTCACGTGATCGGGACATGTGACAAAAAAAAACTCAATGATTACGTCAACAAAATTGAATACCGTGTTGCAGAAAGAAGAAACTCATTTCCAGCTGGTCTAAGTCAGTAAAAACCAGCACAGACGGTACGATGATTACCTCCTACGCAGAAATAACAGCTTTCAAATTTCCGGATCGGGAGCAGGTTTTTCTTACATGTAATTTGGAGGTAAGCGTTTACTGTTGTACAGTTAATAACCAGAAAGCCTTCATAACCTATTCCACCTATCCCTTGTCATGCTTGGTGACTCAGAGTAGGGAACCATAATATGGTTAGCATATTATGCTTAGTTGGCATATGACTAGATGAGTGCGCTCATAAGAGATCAGTAATATATTCATGCATAGAGAGTTGTTTCCAAAAGAAAAAAGATGTTACTGGTCCCGCAAAAATCTTTTTAACACCAAATCCACTAGGCACTCAATTTTGATGTATGAGCAATAAAGATCGAAAAGTGTTCTATTGGCGACTGAAGCTGTATGGAGCACAGGATTCGAGCAATTGAGAATGCAATAAGAGAATCAGTAAGAATGGGCATCCAAAACGAATAACAATATAACTCACGCATTTGCTACATTGAACTAACATAGTGGAAACATTCCTCTGTTTCAGCTATGCGAGGGTGCCTGTGAGCTAGGAGGATGTGGGGCAGAGAGCCAACCTCCAAGTACTACAGTGCGACCTCAGTGTTACCCAGGCACCTCAGACCCTAGATGCCCAACTCAACCGACATCACCACCAGCAACGCAGCCACCACAATGCTATCCAGGTTCCACAGACCCAAGGTGCCCTCGGCCGCCACCAACCACTCAAAGCCCACCCAACTGCTACCCAGGTTCTCGAGATCCAAGATGTCCCAGTCCACCAACATCTCCGCCAGCTACGCAGCCACCACAATGTTATCCAGGTTCCACAGACCCAAGGTGCCCTCGGCCGCCACCAACCACTCAAAGCCCACCCAACTGCTATCCAGGTTCTCGAGATCCAAGATGTCCTAGTCAACCAACATCACCACCGGCTACGCAGCCACCGCAATGCTATCCTGGATCTAATGACCCAAGGTGTCCTCGCCCACCTAGCACAACTGCAAGGCCTTTGAACTGCTACCCTGGTTCAACGGACCCAAGATGCCCAACGTCAGTTGCCACATCAACTTACGCACCCCCAACCACACCATCAAGACCTTTTTGCTATCCTGGCACCAGCGACCCAAGATGCCCAAGTCAACCAACTACACCACCAGTAACACAACGGCCTTCACCATCACCACCTCAGTGCTATCCAGGTTCCACTGACCCAAGGTGCCCTCGCCCACCACCAACTACTCAGAGCCCACCCAACTGCTACCCAGGTTCTCGAGATCCAAGATGTCCCAGTCCACCAACATCTCCGCCAGCTACGCAGCCACCACAATGTTATCCAGGTTCGCCTGACCCAAGGTGCCCTCGCCCACCTCCAACTACTCAAAGCCCACCCAACTGCTACCCAGGTTCTCGAGATCCAAGATGTCCTAGTCAACCAACATCACCACCGGCTACGCAGCCACCGCAATGCTATCCTGGATCTAATGACCCAAGGTGTCCTCGCCCACCTAGCACAACTGCAAGGCCTTTGAACTGCTACCCTGGTTCCACTGACCCGAGATGCCCAACGTCAGTTGCCACATCAACTTACGCACCCCCTACCACACCATCAAGACCTTTTTGCTATCCTGGCACCAGCGACCCAAGATGCCCAAGTCAACCAACTACACCACCAGTGACGCAACGGCCTTCACCATCACCACCTCAGTGCTATCCAGGTTCCACTGACCCAAGGTGCCCTCGCCCACCACCAACTACTCAGAGCCCACCCAACTGCTACCCAGGTTCTCGAGATCCAAGATGTCCCAGTCCACCAACATCTCCGCCAGCTACGCAGCCACCACAATGTTATCCAGGTTCCACCGACCCAAGGTGCCCTCGGCCGCCACCAACCACTCAAAGCCCACCCAACTGCTATCCAGGTTCTCGAGATCCAAGATGTCCTAGTCAACCAACATCACCACCGGCTACGCAGCCACCGCAATGCTATCCTGGATCTAATGACCCAAGGTGTCCTCGCCCACCTAGCACAACTGCAAGGCCTTTGAACTGCTACCCTGGTTCAACGGACCCGAGATGCCCAACGTCAGTTCCAACATCTACATACGCACCCCCAACCACACCATCGAGACCTTTTTGCTATCCTGGCACTAGCGACCCAAGATGCCCAAGTCAACCAACTACACCACCAGTAACGCAAAGGCCTCCACCATCACCACCTCAGTGTTATCCAGGTTCCACAGACCCAAGGTGCCCTCGGCCGCCACCAACCACTCAAAGCCCACCCAACTGCTATCCAGGTTCTCGAGATCCAAGATGTCCTAGTCAACCAACATCTCCACCAGCTACGCAGCCACCACAATGTTATCCTGGATCAAATGACCCAAGGTGTCCTCGCCCACCGAGCACAACTACAAGGCCTTTGAACTGCTACCCTGGTTCCACTGACCCAAGATGCCCCGCGTCAGTTCCAACATCTACATACGCACCCCCAACCACACCATCGAGACCTTTTTGCTATCCTGGCACTAGCGACCCAAGATGCCCAAGTCAACCAACTACACCACCAGTGACGCAACGCCCTTCACCATCACCACCTCAGTGCTATCCAGGTTCGCCTGACCCAAGGTGCCCTCGCCCACCTCCAACTACTCAAAGCCCACCCAACTGCTACCCAGGTTCTCGAGATCCAAGATGTCCCAGTCAACCAACATCACCACCAGCTACTCAGCCACCGCAATGTTATCCTGGATCTAATGACCCAAGGTGTCCTCGCCCACCGAGCACAACTACAAGGCCTTTGAACTGCTACCCTGGTTCCACTGACCCAAGATGCCCCGCGTCAGTTCCAACATCTACATACGCACCCCCAACCACACCATCGAGACCTTTTTGCTATCCTGGCACTAGCGACCCAAGATGCCCAAGTCAACCAACTACACCACCAGTGACGCAACGCCCTTCACCATCACCACCTCAGTGCTATCCAGGTTCGCCTGACCCAAGGTGCCCTCGCCCACCTCCAACTACTCAAAGCCCACCCAACTGCTACCCAGGTTCTCGAGATCCAAGATGTCCTAGTCAACCAACATCACCACCAGCTACTCAGCCACCGCAATGCTATCCTGGATCTAATGACCCAAGGTGTCCTCGGCCACCGAGCACAACTACAAGGCCTTTGAACTGCTACCCTGGTTCCACTGACCCAAGATGCCCCGCGTCAGTTCCAACATCTACATACGCACCCCCAACCACACCATCGAGACCTTTTTGCTATCCTGGCACAAGCGACCCAAGATGCCCAAGTCAACCAACTACACCACCAGTGACGCAACGCCCTTCACCATCACCACCTCAGTGCTATCCAGGTTCGCCTGACCCAAGGTGCCCTCGCCCACCTCCAACTACTCAAAGCCCACCCAACTGCTACCCAGGTTCTCGAGATCCAAGATGTCCTAGTCAACCAACATCACCACCAGCTACTCAGCCACCGCAATGCTATCCTGGATCTAATGACCCAAGGTGTCCTCGGCCACCGAGCACAACTACAAGGCCTTTGAACTGCTACCCTGGTTCCACTGACACAAGATGCCCCGCGTCAGTTCCAACATCTACATACGCACCCCCAACCACACCATCGAGACCTTTTTGCTATCCTGGCACTAGCGACCCAAGATGCCCAAGTCAACCAACTACACCACCAGTGACGCAACGCCCTTCACCATCACCACCTCAGTGCTATCCAGGTTCGCCTGACCCAAGGTGCCCTCGCCCACCTCCAACTACTCAAAGCCCACCCAACTGCTACCCAGGTTCTCGAGATCCAAGATGTCCTAGTCAACCAACATCACCACCAGCTACTCAGCCACCGCAATGCTATCCTGGATCTAATGACCCAAGGTGTCCTCGCCCACCGAGCACAACTACAAGGCCTTTGAACTGCTACCCTGGTTCCACTGACCCAAGATGCCCCGCGTCAGTTCCAACATCTACATACGCACCCCCAACCACACCATCGAGACCTTTTTGCTATCCTGGCACTAGCGACCCAAGATGCCCAAGTCAACCAACTACACCACCAGTGACGCAACGCCCTTCACCATCACCACCTCAGTGCTATCCAGGTTCGCCTGACCCAAGGTGCCCTCGCCCACCTCCAACTACTCAAAGCCCACCCACCTGCTACCCAGGTTCTCGGGATCCAAGATGTCCCAGTCCACCAACATCACCACCAGCTACTCAGCCACCGCAATGTTATCCTGGATCTAATGACCCAAGGTGTCCTCGCCCACCGAGCACAACTACAAGGCCTTTGAACTGCTACCCTGGTTCCACTGACCCAAGATGCCCAACGTCAGTTGCCACATCAACTTACGCACCCCCAACCACACCATCGAGGCCTTTTTGCTATCCTGGCACCAGCGACCCAAGATGCCCAAGTCAACCAACTGCACCTCCAGTGACGCAACGACCTTCACCATCTCCACCTCAGTGCTATCCAGGTTCCACTGACCCAAGGTGCCCTCGCCCGCCACCAACCACTCAAAGCCCACCCAACTGCTACCCAGGTTCTCGAGATCCAAGATGTCCTAGTCAACCAACATCACCACCAGCTACTCAGCCACCGAAATGTTATCCTGGATCTAATGACCCAAGGTGTCCTCGCCCACCGAGCACAACTACAAGGCCATTGAACTGCTACCCTGGTTCAACTGACTCGAGATGCCCCGCGTCAGTTCCAACATCTACATACGCACCACCAACAACACCATCGAGACCTTTTTGCTATCCTGGCACCAGTGACCCAAGATGCCCAAGTCAACCAACTACACCACCAGTAACGCAAAGGCCTTCACCATCACCGCCTCAGTGCTATCCAGGTTCCACTGACCCAAGGTGCCCTCGCCCACCACCTACTACTCAGAGCCCACCTAACTGCTACCCAGGTTCTCGGGATCCAAGATGTCCCAGTCCACCAACATCTCCGCCTGCTACGCAGCCACCACGATGTTATCCTGGATCAAATGACCCAAGGTGTCCTCGCCCACCGAGCACAACTACAAGGCCTTTGAACTGCTACCCTGGTTCCACTGACCCAAGATGCCCAACGTCAGTTGCCACATCAACTTACGCACCCCCAACCACACCATCGAGGCCTTTTTGCTATCCAGGCACCAGCGACCCAAGATGCCCAAGTCAACCAACTACACCACCAGTGACGCAACGCCCTTCACCATCACCACCTCAGTGCTATCCAGGTTCGCCTGACCCAAGGTGCCCTCGCCCACCTCCAACTACTCAAAGCCCACCCAACTGCTACCCAGGTTCTCGAGATCCAAGATGTCCTAGTCAACCAACATCTCCACCAGCTACGCAGCCACCGCAATGTTATCCTGGATCTAATGACCCAAGGTGTCCTCGCCCACCGAGCACAACTACAAGGCCTTTGAACTGCTACCCTGGTTCCACTGACCCAAGATGCCCAACGTCAGTTGCCACATCAACTTACGCACCCCCAACCACACCATCGAGGCCTTTTTGCTATCCAGGCACCAGCGACCCAAGATGCCCAAGTCAACCAACTACACCACCAGTGACGCAACGCCCTTCACCATCACCACCTCAGTGCTATCCAGGTTCCACTGACCCAAGGTGCCCTCGCCCACCACCTACTACTCAGAGCCCACCTAACTGCTACCCAGGTTCTCGGGATCCAAGATGTCCCAGTCCACCAACATCTCCGCCTGCTACGCAGCCACCACGATGTTATCCAGGTTCTACAGACCCAAGGTGCCCTCGGCCGCCACCAACCACTCAAAGCCCACCCAACTGCTACCCAGGTTCTCGAGATCCAAGATGTCCTAGTCAACCAACATCACCACCGGCTACACAGCCACCGCAATGCTATCCTGGATCTAATGATTCAAGGTGTCCTCGCCCTCCTCCAACTACTCAAAGCCCCCCCGCCTGCTACCCAGGTTCTCAGGATCCAAGATGTCCCAGTCCACCAACATCTCCGCCAGCTACGCAGCCACCACAATGCTATCCAGGTTCCACTGACTCAAGGTGCCCTCGCCCACCCCCAACTACTCAAAGCCCACCAATCTGCTATCCGGGCTCTCGGGATCCAAGATGTCCTAGTCAACCAACGTCTCCACCAGCTACGCAGCCACCACGATGTTATCCGGGTTCCACTGACCCAAGATGTCCTCGCCCACCCCCAACTACTCAAAGCCCACCCAACTGCTACCCAGGTTCTCGGGATCCAAGATGTCCCAGTCCACCAACATCTCAGCCAGCTACCCAGAGGCCACTATGTTATCCAGGTTCCACTGACCCAAGATGTCCCCGCCCTCCAAGCACAACTGCGACGCCCTTGAGCTGCTATCCTGGGTCCATTGATCCCCGGTGTCCTTCAGTCAACACAACTCCCTCAACTTGTTATCCAGGCTCTGCAAACCCTTCATGTTCTAATGAGCTGGCGCCAACATACCTTCCTCCATTCGGGCAGCCGGCACCACCTGGAGCAGAACTAGCTGGAGGCATTGGAAGCCTGCGGTGATAAGTGAGGAAATTTTTTTATTATCTAGGTTCGACGTATTGTGAGTGGGTGTTGAGATTTTTATGGGCGTTTTGTTTCGTGCCATTTCAGTCATGATTCCCTACCTACGTATCAATAATATCCTATAGCCCGTTTCAGAGACCCAACTCCCTTTGCCGACTCGGGAGATTATTTTGACTCCTCCTCTGAAGTGGGACTCTTCGTACGCCCGAAACTTAATGATGTGCCACGGGTTTGGTTCACTCTGATCTTTGGTGAACATAAAAAAAACATGCTTGATTTGTTGATTAATTCAACAATCTATTCAAACGTTTTTCTCTGATGATTTGATGTGTATGCCGCAGAGACATGACAATTTTTTTCAACATCATCAATGATTGCTCAGAATAATCTTTTTTGCAAATGCAATGTTTTTTTTTTTTGCTTTTTCATTCCGTGCAAATTCATTTATGCCTTAAATGATCAACCTGCTGTTAAGAGCTCAGTACTGTTGCTTACCGCTCTTTCCTGATGCAGTTGTTCATGAGTCTGCGTTGCTCTGTGTCCTATAGTCCAACCCCGCATACACATCAGGCCAACACTGATCAGTTAATAGAGTTTTTGCAGCCAACGGGTGACGGGGTGACGTTTCTCACGGGTGACGTTTCGCGTGCGACGTTAACTACGACTAGGGGCAACAACGCCAGTGGTTGCTATGTTGGTTGCCATGGTAACCGTATTACCATTATTAGTTAGGGTTATTATTGGTTAGGCATTCAACGGGCGACGCTGAATGGACCATTTTACCGGCACCCGTAGCTAACGTCATGTCGAGTTACCGTCTCCCGGCTCTTACGGGCTCTGTCGCGAGGTTCTACATGGCCCCTTAGTGGCTTGCAAAAACTCTCTATTATTATAAAATACACCGCGAGTAGATTAGGCACTCTGGACTGCAAACACTGCACTCGTATCTCCAAGGAAGAAAAAGTCCCCTCACGCCAATCTGACACATCTATCTTACGGTGATCAGACTTTTCAATCATTAAAACTGACCGAACTGCAAACTAAAAAACTTTTTGTAAATGATCCGTGATATTCCGACGGGATGCGGTTTGCATAAGTTCTGATATTTCTTACGCACTTTTATAAATGGGACGCATTTGAGTACTATGGAATGAATAACTAGTATAGGACCAGTCCAAACATCATTATCCTCCATTTATGGCTGAAAATGACGAGAACTCAGTGCTCATTGTAAATGTGGTAATTTGTTGCAGGTATTCCATCTGGGGCGTGTTCACTAAGACTGATAAATAGGTACTTGACTCTTCCGCCAAGAGATACAACCAGCAATCTCAAACAAGAAACCTCGTAGAGAAATGCTCAATTTTATAATTGGTGCCTATGCAAGTCACCATCTTAATTACCGGCTATCAAGCATTTAAGCAATGAAACCGTTTCTGTTAAATTTGTAACTGACCGAAACAATGATCATAATGATTCATTTCAGCCTATTCTAGAGCCCATTGGACTTACATTACAAACGAATATTACATCCGTACAATGAAGGGAAGAATGTCGGGTAGAATGTATTGCCAGTTTTCATGTTTTTCTGACTGTTATCATATGTTGTAGAATAAAAAGCTTTTCTACTTGAATTAACTACTTGAATTCCAAAAATTTGCAATGAGAATTGATAATTACTGTAGACACCAAGAAGCCCTGGATGGAGTGGGAACACTAAAAGGGTGTCGGATACTTGACCAGTTAAATACCGTTGTTGTTTGCGACAGTGATGTTTCTAGAGGATAAATTACAAAACACGCAATACTTAGAAATATTGTACTTTCATCCAAATCTCGTATTAGAAAATTGAACAAAAAAAGGAATAAATTAGCCAACTTTATCTTCAAATCTCAAATACCTAATCTTTAAATGCGGAACAACGTCATCAACCCCTCAAAAGTAACAGTAATTCCTCCAATCTGTTTTTGCGAAACAAAAAAAAAACCTACATTGAGAATGTATGGTGAATTATGATGAAAAGTCAGAAACTTTCAACAAGTTTTTACAGGAGTCGAATGGCAGAAGAGCTCCTGATGCGATACAAAATTCAACTTCTCACTTGGTCCCAGTAGAAAGCAGAGCCAGAATACTGCCTGCGATCCCAATGGAGAGGACATAGTTCCTGAGGAAAATAAATTAAGGAAAATATTTGGCCGTTTCAAGATTTCGCTAAAGCAAAGCACCGGATAAAAAACGCATTGACATCACACACCTACAATGATTTGGTGTGTATACGGACTTAGTCAATAAAAACTGATGCCCCCCCCTCCCAATTGGTTAATAGTCGGGCAGGTATCTTGTTGAACTCCATGATACATGGTAGAATGAGTTCACTGCGTAATAATGCCCCACACAACGCGCAACACACAAACCGGTTAACCACAAGTGTAAGCAAGGATACAAAGCTGGAGAAAATGTCTTGAGGACGTAGAAGCTGATGAAGATCACCAACGCCAAAAAGAGAGAGTTGTTGTAGAAAATCGAAAAAGTGGTCGCTTCATAATCAGAGACCTCATTTTTCTTCCACAAAATCCTGCATAAATCAAGACAGAAAACAGAGCAATCTCAAGGGTTAATAAATTATTGGTACCCTGATGAAAGCACTAAGTGAATATTTCCGAAAATTGCATTTTGAGAAAAAAGCAAAATGAGTCCTTGGTCAATTCACAAAAATTGAAATACTTCCCATCATTTTCAACTTTATAAAAATGTTTAAATAAAAACGCTGGTAAATAGATTAATGACATGAGTACATTATTTTTCTGGGTATCAAAGAGAATATAGTTCAAATAATAGAAGTAGGTAGGAATATCATCCTATAGGAGCTAAAATTTGTACAAATAGGAAAATTTCATCGGAATCGCGTGATCGAAAATTTTGATCAGTTCTACCCTACCCGCCTTACAACCTCGTGATGACTTCCTATCTACCCAACTTCACGGGCTATTACAAAAAAAGCCCAATTCACTTGTGTGAATAGTCCGCAACAAGAGTTTAGAGGGGGATGCATCTGATAGGAAATTTCAACGCCCGGCATTTTTGTCTCTATCAGGTTTTTGCCAAAAACCCTACTTTAGCCATAAAACCAAGAAAACTGAAAACGCGATTTTGGCCATATAGGCATACCTCTCAAATTGACCATGTTGTTCAAAATCTCAAAAAAACGAAAAATTTAATGTTTATGGTCATCAACTAAAGATTCAAGCCAAAAACAACCCAAAGTCAAACCCATACATTTTTTGACATTTTTCCAATCAAATTTGAATTTTCTCAATTGCCTAAGTTACTTGAAGGATTATTTGACGATCAAAAGTGTATTATTATGTATTAAATGTATTAACTCCAGCCGTTAGGAAAGGAATACAAACCTCTCATCTTTCTCCTTCCGGCTCATCTTCTTGTCTTCAGACAACTTGCGGGATACCTCACGCGCGATCGCCTCCTCTCGTTTGACTGCAATCTGAAGCAATAATTTAAATCTTTTAATAAATCCAGAAGTGGTATCTGAGAGCATCGCTAAGAAAATAAGTTTGATTGCATTTGACCAAGCCTTCCTCATTGCATCATGAGTAGATGCAACCTCTCGGAACTGGATAATTAGATTCCGAAATGGTTGAAAAGCCCAAGTTATGATATTTTTTGGGTTCCAAAAGAGAAAAACCAGACTATCTCGTTCTGTTTCATCCATAGTGCTGTTTTAATTTTGCTAATACTGAGTTGGTTTGAAAAGGGTTTTTACTTGGTCGTTCTTAATCAGGGGGCTTACAAACATTTTCAGTTTTGTCTAGGTTTTTCGGGTTTTATAAAAAATGAACCGACATAGATACCTTGTGTTTCAATACAAACTTGGTGTTCTTGTAAGCAAAGGCCACAAGGTAAGTGCTGGCTAGCGTAACAATGATGAACGAAATTATAGAACTGTACACGTCAATCATGTGTATCCTCCAGAACAGCCCTGTAACAGAGAACACAGCAAAATTAATGAAGATGATGCGAGCTGTCAGTACACTTCTGTCATAAGGCTGTGTGCTTCGAGGCCAATTCAATTGGGTTTTCAATTTATCTGAGCGGTTAAGGTGGCATGAATTTGATATGATGATTAAGCAGTTGCAAACTCGAGACCCCTTGCTCCGCAAGCGGATGTCTTAACCAATGGACTACAAGGCAATCCGAGGGTTTGAATTATAAGCTCAATGTTAGTTTTCCAACCGATTCAACTTTCCGCGCCGTCACACTAGGTATTACAAATCTGTGCTTCAACATACCACTTGCACACTAAGTATACAGAACCGTATGAAATATGGAAAGATCATGAACGGCCATTGACATTCATTCTGGAGTGAATCGTATTATGGAAAAATTGAATAAGCGGCAACAATTGACTAGAAAGTAAGGACCAACCAAGGAAAAATCAGCTCGACTTACAAATTGGTATAGCAGACACGATGAATGCATTTCCGTAAAAAAGAGCTGAGGATTTCGTGGACACGTTACGGCTGAAATCCTGGAGAAGAAGTTCCTCCTCCTTGGTGAATACCGATTTATTCTTAGCAGACATTGTTGTGTAACGTAAGTTTTAGTTCTTATTAATTCAACTTCGAATAAAAAATGGAATTCGCTAGTGAGTGAACGAAAGCCACTGCCTCTTCATGCGATGTCAACAGCCGAAAGAACGCAGCTACGAGACACAACTCAGCCACTCATAGGAACACGGGGTATTTGAAAACGAAAGTAGCCCAAGCGTACGCGCGGCTTCCATTTGCCAACGTCAACGGTACACATTTTGTAGACGTGGTTGTTAACGGATATCAGCTTGTCGTTTGAGGTTTTATTTGTTGTTGTTGTAACTTCGCAAAGCCTTGGTGCCCTAGAATGGCTTACTCCTATGGCTGGAGAGCGTCTCCCCCTGATCTGGTGGCCATGATTGTAGACCAAACAGATCATTAAATGATGAAAAATTTTTTAGTCAATAACTAAAGATTTGCGCCAAAAAACCCCGAAGTCAAATCCATCATTTTTTGGGATTTTCCTTGAATTTTCAAGCTGGAATCGGTTTTTTGCATGTTTCTCAGTCCTGGAGAGTCGTCGAAAATTGCCAATTTTTCGTGCAATGTACCAGCCCAAAACCTACTCAAAAATATTTTTTTGGAATTTAGAATTTTTTTAAAGCGTCAAAGAAAATTTTTTGTGTCAAAAATTAGTTGTCAAACCAGTTTTTGACCACTAAAATCAAACCAATGTTTACTTAGAGGGAGTGAAAACGGTGTAGAAACCTTCAAGGAATCCAACAAGCTCAAGAAAATTCAAAATCGGTTCAGTAGGACTCCCTCAAATCGGCAAAAACGTGCAAAAGGAGAAATCGCGTCAAGAAATTTCGAGCCAAACCGATAAAAAAACAAAATTGTCAAACATTTTCGGAAAAAACTCCTATCCATTGGTAATTCAAGGGAGAAACCCGGGAAAAATACTCAAAAAAT
Source organism: Nesidiocoris tenuis (assembly GCA_036186465.1). Lineage (NCBI taxonomy): Eukaryota > Metazoa > Arthropoda > Insecta > Hemiptera > Miridae > Nesidiocoris > Nesidiocoris tenuis. Next base: position 11,307,783 of record AP028910.1, read on the forward strand.
TCTGAACCTGCGGCATCACCTTCAAAATTGAGTTTTTGTGTTTTTTCGAAAAAAGACCATACTAATGCCGATTTGGACCCCTTGACCCCAGGGGATGTTGTAGAAGAATGTTGCTCGACATGGGTACATTATTTCTGGAAATAATGTACCAAAAACTGATCAGAGAAATCAGAAGAAACAGCCAGAGAAAACAACATACAGATTTGTTCAATCATGGCAGATGAATCAAGGGCTCACAAGTTGGTCTAGTGGTTAGCGCGTCTGCCAAACTGTGAGTTGGTTACGGTTCGATTCCAATTGGAGGCATGATAAATTTGGCCCATAGCCTTGAATCCATGGGATCCCTGGTATTCGGGGTTTCTGGGAATAATCGTAATTGGAGAACTAAACCCACTCCTTGAGATATCCCTTGAGGAATCGAAGAAACAATTTTCAATTCAAATTCATGGGTAGGCAGATTAGACGTAATTCCGCTACGCAATACTGGCGCTAGTGGGCCGGTTCCAGAGGCGAGCTCCTGAGCTCAGAGACTCACACTGAGGGAGAGACGTTAGTTTAGTTTGAATCTGCCTCTGTCGTCGTCTTGCGTTCCAGCTCCAGCGTCTGTCAGCGTACGATTACGAATCCGCATCAAGATTTCGCTGGCGCGCCGCTGGGTCGTGAGTGTACTTTATCTGCTTTGTTTTTCGTCAATCCCCATTCTTTAGAATCATGAAAAAACCGCCAAATCGGCGTTTTTGAATTTTTAGCTGGAGACGCTGATTGGTCAGCGGTGATGACAGTACCCTTCCGTTCCATCATGGCAGATGAGCTGAGTGAAGAAGAGGACTCAAACCTAGCGAGACAATACAATGAAGCCGCTCTTCTTAAGGTAGGTAGTCCTATTGATAAATCATAATTGCTCGTTTCAATATTGACTCGAATTCTTTAAATTCAACCCGGTATTCTCTTTTTGATTTCTATTCGGTATTATTTCTCCATTTGGGAAGCCAAGCCGGTGACGGCTTCTGGCAAAGGGCAAAGCCCAAATAACCGATACTATCCTTGTAAGATGAATAATGCGCTCTTTTATTGGTGAATTCACGTTTAGGTTAGCATTTTAATCTGTTTTTCTGACAAACGAATGCTCTATATTCCCAATTCGTTCTGTTCTTCGACTGAATGGGATGTTCCGGGCAGTGGCGGCTCCTGCTCTTAAACCCATGGGGTGCACTTAGGCCATAATATGTTACCTTATTAACATAGTATTATGGAACAATCGCGAAAGGAATAATATTCCATAATGTAACATAAGCACCGTAATTAAGTGTCGTAATTTTAACAGTTACGAATTTCCTGTATTTTTCAGTCTATGTACGAGGATGATTTCTTTCTCTTGTCTGCTAGCGGCCAACCGGTTGAATGTATCATCAGACTTTGGAGCGGAAATAAAAAAACCCGATTTCCAGCCGAGTTGTCCCACTTGGACCTTCATGTAAAGTGCCCTGAAGATTACCCTATCGTGTGAGCTCGTAATTTAATTTCCAAGCATTACGCTAGTTTCTGATTCTGATATGCACATTGGTTGTTCAGCTCTATTACTAGCTACCTACTTACTTCATCTGGAACCATCTGCTAGGTGTCCATTATTGGTAAACGGTGGCAGTTGGGTGAAACACGGCTAGTAGGGGCGGGTGGCGGATGTCAGTGGCGGAGCAGGACACCGGGTGTCAGTAGGGTGAAAAACGGCTTGTCTGTGTTTGGGTGGCAGTTATTAACTGTAAGACCCCGGGTCGCAGTCGGGTAAAAAACTGCTGGTAGGGGTTCAGGTGGCAGTTGCCAGCGGCAGAGCAGGAGGCTGTAAGCTCAAAACACTGTCTCTCAAGCCAGAGACAGACAGTCTATGAGAGGTTGAAGAGACTGCGATTTCTACTAATTCTGTCACCTCAGATTCGAGTGAACGACGCCATCTTTGTCCCGTGGAGACACTTGCCTGGAGACTGATTTACCTCGGTCTCTCGATGGTGGGGAACTGTCTCCCGTCAGGTCAACCTTGCCGTCTCTTCAGCGTTGTTGTTTCCCACTCTCTCGGGTTTTGAATGTGCACGTTCGTAATGGCTTGTTACTTCATTAATACAATTTCCGCCAATTATTTTGCTATTTCATTTCAGCAATGTTATTTTTCCCTTGTTTGATGAGGTTTTTTTTATTTTTATATATTTATAAAATATATTTTGTTATTTTTACCTTGATTTTTGAGGTTTTTCCCATTGGGTGAAAATACAGGAATGGGGTGGGAGCAGGGAACCGCCTACCAGAATATCAATACCTTAAAGCACAAAGGGCATATGCCCAAAAATGGCATAATGAGAAAAATTCAAAATAAATTTTTGATCAATTTACAAAAATAAAGATTTCTCCCATAGTTTTCAATTCCATAAAAAAATTCGCTAAATAAAAAATGTGTGTCTGGCCAAGATCTACAACCTCGTTCAACCAGAACTTTGTTAGCACTTAACACTTCCAAGATAAACGCTCTAGAATATTTGTCGTTTTCCTATTATATCGTTTTTTAGCCCCAAAAATAGATAAAAGGATCAAGATTCTTGGAGCGATCGATAGGTCCTGATGAGTACATTCTTTCAGTACCGAAATCTCAAAATTGATGTTTTGGGACATATGCCCTTTGTGCTTTAAGGTATCAATATGGGAGTACTCTTGTTGACTACAGTTTTCTGGCTAAGGATAAAAAATATGCTGCAAATCCTTTACACAGGGGTTTACTATTCACGTGACTTGCTTCCATTAGTCGATATATAGTGTGTCATAGGTATGCAAACAAATGCCTCAACTCACGCCCCTGGAACAAACCTGTAGTAACTACAGACGTTAACTGTTAACGACATGCCTACTCAATATATTTTCAAACTTATGGAATGGAAATCGGTCGAGCTGTTTTTGAGGTGTTCAATAACAACCACCACGGTCACTGCCCTGGATGTTAATGTGCCTTTATTACAAGCCTTGAGAACAGCCTACAATGCCTGTAGAAAAAATCAGATATTTCCTATTTTGGGCTCTTGTTAGCCTTTGAAGACAATTAACTACATTTGTGGTTTTCAGCCCCCCTGATTTCCAAATAAAAAATTTACACAAGATCGCCGCCAAAGACGTGACTCTACTTCGTCAAGAGTTGATAGATTCAATAGATTCATTGAAGGGAGAAGTTTTGATATATGAGCTTACTCTGCACTGTCAGGTTGGTGGTCTTTACTACTATCTATCTGTAGACATTGAACAATCGGGTTGATGCTGAAACGGATCAAGTTGTAATTTTTTAATCCTTCCTTTAAAATCCTGTTGTACCTGATTCCTCATTTACTTTTTCAGAAATTCGTGCGCGACTACAGCACTAGCGAGACACTGTCGTTCTACGAGTCAATGATGTCACGAAACCGGGATCTGGCGAACCTGAGAGCTAAAGAGCTCCAGAAAATACAAGAGGATGAAAAGAGAAAGGTAACAAGCCATGGACTATAATGTATGCTCATGTCTACGCTTTTTCTCAAAAATTGGAATGTCTCCTTCGATCTCCAGTTCCCGACCTTTTCACAAATTTCATGGACTGGAATGTTTTTCTAGTCAAGACGCATGTCCTGTTTAACCGGGATACCTATTATTGCCAACCGTACTGTTTTGGGAGGACAGTACTGTTCTTTGTTTAAACTTTGCACTGTTCGGTCATGAATGCTGGGATGCCCTGCCTTTCTGGAAGAACTCAAACTTAAATTTAAACTCAAAAGGAGATCAAAACTCAAGCTCGAACTGAAACGCTAACTCAAACTGTAAATCCAACTCAAACGTTAACTTGAACTCAAGCAGAAACTCGAAGTCAAACTGAAACTCTAATTCAAACTCAAACTTGAACTCAAACTCAACTTTAAAGTCAATAGAAAACTCAAACTGAAACTGTAACTCAATAGAAATAGAGTTCAAGGACCAGTTTCAGTTTATGTTTGAGTTCATGTTGGGCTCAAGGGTTGGTCTAGTGGCTAGTGCGTCTGCCAGCTGCAGGCTATACCTGGAAGTTATGGGTTCGATTCCCGTGGGTGGCATGAAAAATTTGGTCCATAGCCTTTTGATCCATGTCATCCCTGGCATTCGGAGTTTTTGGAAATAAATGAAATGGAGAACTAAACCCACTTTTTGTGATGACCTATGGGTTAACACAATTAAACCATTATTTACATTTTTTCGAGTTCAAGTTTGAGTATCAGCTTGAGTTTGAGTTACAGTTTGATTTCAAGTTCCAGTTCGAGTTGAAGTTCGAGTCTCAGCTTGAGTTTCAAAAATTGATATGTTTTATATTCTGGTGACTGCACGTATTTTTATATTAGGCAGGTTTTACAATTTGATGCATTTTTTAAAGTTTTTGATTTACACAGTCTTCAAAGTAGTACAAAATAATAAAATTGTGTCAAAAATTTAATTATGAAGAATTGTGTGCTATCTATGCACCTATGGTTTTTATTTGGATCTTTGCTCGGAAACCTTGGAAATTACAAGAAAGTTGCGGGCGATTATATCAGGCTATTAAATAGCCTGAAAGAAGAAAGAAAGAAATTTTCTTTATAATTGTCTCTCTCACTGCATTTCTTTTCAGAGACGTGAATTGGCAAATTCCATACAGAACAAAGAGAGAACCCTGAGAGCGGCTCTAAGGCGGAAATCTAAATCTGAGGAAGAGGATGACATTTGCCTTGTTGACACTGTTCCTTACCCCCCTCCGGCAAGGTATTCGCTTTTTAGATTTTCAGTAGGCATATTGCCTAAAAGAATTCAAGGCCTCTTTGTGTAAACTTATTTCATCTCTATCGCTAATGGCAATCGACCGCCAATTTTGGTTCATTTTTCTTAAGAAATGAACCTTTGTAATCGGTCAGGAAATTTTTTCTAAACACCCCCTGAAAATTTGTTGGTTTACGTTTCAAGGGGTGTAGAATCCGAATCTGCAATAAAAAATTTTTTCCCGTCCCCCGTACGCTGTCCGCTGTCCAGGGTTTTTCAGGGGGAAGGAGTTATTGAAATATTTTGAAATTTTTACCAAAAATCAGGTTCTGTATCTAGTTGGTCCTAAGGTCTCGACAGAACCCTACCTTAATTTTAAGGCCAGTAAACCAGCTGTTGAAATGAGAAAAAATTCGTGTCTTTCAGGAAATTTGCAACTCAGGCATGAGAGGATCATTCTCTATAGATTTTTCTATGCTGAATCGAATGTTACCATCGCCACGGCGGTGCTTTAACCGTTAAGGATTTATTGCAGTTTTAGTGAGACATTTTGAGTTTTCCAACATTTACTCAATTCTTAATAACTCGAAAACGACTAGAGCCACAAAAATCGTTTTCCACTCGTTGGAATCCCCAAAAAAACTTCTGTCCTCCCGATATCTTCAATTTAAAGAATTTGGTCGTATTACACAAATCAGCAAAACAAAAATTGGAAAAAGTTGAGAATTCAGCCTTGGTTCTTAGATACGGTTGATTGATCGACTTACGGCCACTATTCTATCGCACCAACAATGTGACGCACTCACACTATACCAGTAACTGTTGAGCTTGGCAACATGAGAGCGAGACAAGCTTTGCCAACGGTTCTTGTGGCATTCTTGAGGTATTTTTCATTTCATTATGGATAATGAAATAATAATGAAATGGATACTAATTGTATCTATTCTTCATTACCTACATAATTAACAGTACAATTTTTAAAGTAGCTAATACAAAAAAAGAACGATAATTTTTAAATTATTTGAATTAAACAATTTTTATTTTGTTTCTTAATACCTAATTCAAAATCTGTTCTGTTAATTATGTAGGTAATGAAGAATAGATAAAATATTAAATTAAACAAAATTAAATAATGAGCTAAGTTAAAAAGATTGGTAAATAGGTACCTATCAAGAGAGGTAGGCATCTATCAAGTGGAGAAGATAATGTACCTCTTTTGCTGGGTTAAAAAAAAGTTTTTCTAAATCCCCATCTAATATACAAATTTGAACTTGAATGCTAGAATAAGAATTATCAAATTCTGCGTAAGGTTTGTCTTTGCAATTGAAAAATGTACCATGCAGAGATCTTCGAATACACAGAAAAATCATTTGCGCATGCCACTGTTCTACTTAGCAGCGTTATTGAGATGATATTGTGATTCTTGAGTTTTTTCTGTTATTTGTGTACAACTTACAACAGTGGGCCAGACAACAATAATGGACCAATTTTTATATTCTGGGTCTTCAGATATTTTTGTCTCCTTGCAGATTACAATTTTTATATTTGTCGTAGGCACTTAGGGAAATCAGGCAGTTCCAAAAGTGCCGAGGGAAATAATTTGAAGAATCCGATGTTTCGCCATCTGGGTAGGCCTCTAGAAAATTAGAGAAGAGAGTTGACGAATTGATGAGTTCTTGAGAACTGTCGAGCATGGATTTTTATGAATAGTTACCGGTTAGGATTCAAGGAACTCATGTCTGATGACATGTGCTGAAATGAACTTGAGTTTTGAAGCTCTTGTATGATTGGTCATTGTCCTGCGATTAGCAGGTTGGGAGCGAATGGCTCAATGAAGTTAATGGCACTGTATGAAGGCCAAAACAGAGTCAAATATTATTATTATATGTTTGAGAAAAACGCATCAATTCTCCATCTGCCTCAACTTAGTCTCAGGCAGTTCCAAAAGTGCCTAGGCATATTGGATATGCCTAAGCATTTTCGAAAGTGTTGAGGCTTATGGTGAAGCATCATTTTTTGTTCCAGAGATGAAGAGACTGTAGTACTGTCGGAAGAAGGACTATCTGAGGTGATGAGCAGCATTCACATTTTTCGATTCAGTGGGGGTGAGACGTTCCAGTACTCTAATCCAGCAATGGAATTTGTGGAACCGTTCCATTTCTATGCCTTTACCTGTTCCAAAAGGAATGCTGTATGAAAAACCAAAAAAACTTCTCAATTTCTTGACTTTTTTGATTCTTTGAATTGTACTTGAAACAATTATATTTCTGAGAATAGTTTGTCAGTAACTTTTATGCATCAATAATGGAATGAATATGCTGCCAGGTAAACAGGTAATGGGAAGGTGTAGAGTTACCTCCTATAATAATTTTTGTATTTTATTTTTGAATCATTTTCCTGTATCCGATTGCTAGATATTATTACTGGGATGTATCAACTCGAGTAGTAGGCGATTGTTATATTGTCCTTTTATTATGTACGTAATTAGATGTACCTAAATTAACAATATTGCATGTTTGCCATGGAAATATCCATGATTGATACACGGCCACTGGGGAAAGTCTTAGAACTGGAACGTTTAAATGAAACAAATGAAATAACTTTTCTGGAAAGGTTTCAGTTGGAACTGTACCGGATATTTTGTGGAACGTCACACCTCTACGATTCTGTATCAAAATTCAAATTTCCATGCATGTGGTGTACACCGATTCGTTGGCCTGATTCACTCAACTCAAGAAGGTGATTTTCCCCATGTTCCAGTCTTTGTACACACCATGGAAGCTATTGAAAGAAAAAGAAAAAGATGGATCGTCTCGTTTGAAAACTGATTTTGAAATCATTGAAAAGCTCGGGTCTGGTGCTTTTGGACAAGTGTTCAAGGTAAGTTAATCATTTTAGTTTCTACGGATACCTATAATCAGTGTAGGCAGAATTGTGATAGATAACGCACAGTAGTTCCGCGCCTTCTAGTTCTTTTCAGCTGACATTTATTGGGATTGAAACTTTTTACACGTTAGAATAGCTCATTGTGTTTTGGTTGGATAATGAACCGTTGTAATCGCTTCAGAAAAAAAATTGTACCCCCCTCAAATCTTCATGGTTTACGTTTCAAGTAGTGTAGAATCCGAGTATGCATTAAAAAAAAATTTCCGTCCGTCCGATGTACCCCGTCGTCAGCACTAAATCTTCTTAAGGCTGAAGTTTTTTTTTTAATTTTCCAGGAAAAAATCAACCTTGACTTGACTCAGCCCCGATTCTTTATCCAATTCAATAGCTGGCTTTTAAGGATTCTGAATAAATTGTTGAAATCTTGATAAATTTCTGTTTTCCCAATACCGTTTTCATAACGCAAATGAGATGTCACATTTGATGGATTTTTCTTACTGAATGGAATGAAACCACCACCAATTCAATAGCTTCATCCCTTCCAAAGTTATAGCCTTTCCAGTGCATACCACGTGGATTTCTCGATTTTGTCAGATGCATTGAAACATTGAGTTTGTGCGCAGATGTTTAAACCAAATTTCACACTTATACTTATTTGTTGGAAAATATTGGGTTGGTCTTCATTAGGTCAAAGTATGGCTACTACAGGTGTTTGGGGTTCATGGATACAAGACCCACTTGAATGTTAGAGTTTTATCTGTGTCAAGGATTTTTACCGAGGTACCTACTCACCTAATAAGGCATAGTTCCTTTTTTCAATATGAGGAGCAAAAATCAGCCCTTCACCAGGGATGCAAGCTGCGTAAATATTAATCCCAGCAGCGTTTTTTATGCAAGTTTTGAAGTTGGCGAATTGTGCGTTTCTAAGCGTTTGATCCTAGTAGCCTCCAAATTTTTCGAAACATTATGAATTTCTACCAAAATTTTTATTGCCAGAATGAGGAAGTAATGCGATTTACCTTCGCAACACTGATTTTTCTTTCTCAAAATGTTGACGATCAACACTTTACTTCAATCCTTTACCTCTTTTTGTTATTGCAGGTTATGAACAAATTGGAGGGTTGCTATTACGCCATAAAAAAAATGATTTTTCTTTCTCAAAATGTTGACGATCAACACTTTACTTCAATCCTTTACCTCTTTTTGTTATTGCAGGTTATGAACAAATTGGACGGTTGCTATTACGCCATAAAAAAAATCATCCTCAACTGTTCCAACAAACGAGCCCACCGTGAGATAACGCGAGAAATCAAGCTTCTTTCTCGACTGAACCACGAAAACGTTGTGAGGTATTACAATTCGTGGGTCGAGTTCGACGAAGGTCAAGAAGAGGTGAATTTCATGTTTCTGTATTGAATAAAAAATTCACTTTGTCTCTGCTATAGTTCGGTCCATATTTTGCTCCTAATCAGACGAAATGTTGCTGACTAAACACATGAAATCTCATGACTTGGCCAATTGAACAATAATTAATAAATAAATTATAAAATAAATAATAAATTTTTTACTTGTAGGATGACAGTGGCCAGGGAGGGTTGGAGGTTTTTTTTAGCTTGGTAATTATTTCAGTGATTTCAGGGATGGAGCAATTTGGTGCTGTTAGGTTATTCCTTGGCTATTCTGGTAGGGGACGTAATTCAAAAAAGCGGTTAGTTTCTATGAAAAAGAAACATTTCACCACAGTGCTTTCTCCATGCCAATTTGCCCCACACACTGGGTGAGTTGGCATATGCTTTTGAATTATCGATGATCAAGTTCGATATCAAGGACAAAAATACGTAACCTCAAACGTGCCAAGTTTAAATTAATTACTAAGTTTTATCAATAGCTGACCGGTCATTTTGGGAGAAGCAAATCATTGATGACCCTTGGACTGTGTTGATTATTTGTATTTTGTGAATGTTTTCATGTTTGATACTTGATATGTTATGGCCTCTGGTTATCCTCAGATATGTGCCAATAGTGTTATTGAAATCGATGACGGTGAAATTGATGATGCCGAAATTGATGAAGCAGAAATCGATGATGTCGAATGGAGTGAACCGATGCAAGTTGAGGAGGAAGGGGACGACAGTTTTATCGTTTTCAGGTACGCTTTGCAAAATTCTAATTGTACTCACACACTTGACCGACATAAGAGAAGAGAAAGTTCTTAAGGGCCAACAGAGAGCAAACACACTTTCAGAATGGCAAAAAATTCAAAGGTTGTGTTACCTACGACTTCTCGCATGAGAGGCGCACCAGCTAATCACTGTGCCATGCCAATCATTGTTAACCTGTGTTACTTTCAATACTCAACCCCTTTGTATCAGCTCTAGCGAAGTGGCCACCAACACCAGCCGTGCATCCGAACACCAAATTGCCATAATGTTAAACAAAGTTAAACGGTTAAAATTTAGTTCAAAAACATTGCTGAAACACAAGATTTCTATATTCTGATGAAGTAAAAAATTCATCGCAGTCTGCCCTATAGGCAGCCCACCTTAAAGCCTGTAACTCTTGAAAAAAGAATGCTACCGATCTGGCGATGGTCTCATTCGATTCAGCATTGAAAAAGCTATCAAATGAAACATTTCACTTGCGTGATAAAAAAGATTTTGAAAAAACACATTTTTTTAGACATTTCGAAATGGCTTTAAACTGACCAGATGGCTTGGTTGAAGAATTGGGGCTGACCCGGAACAAGGTTGATTTTTCCTGAAAATATCGAACAAAAAAAAAAAAAAAAAAAATTCTCCAACCGTTGGGAAATAAAATTGTTTTCGGGGGACCGACGGTTTTTTTTTTTAATTGAAGATTTGGGTACTGCAAACGTAAACCATGAAAATTTCAGCCTAAGTTAGAAACAATTTTTCTTGGGAAATTACAATGTTAGAATACCAAACCAACACGGCTGTCAGATTCAGCTCCCTAAAAACATTAAGATTAATAGTTTTTTCGATTGCGTGTGACAGTGGTCACTCAGTCACAGGTAAAAATGGTAATTTTTACTGTAAACCTGCGTTAATTACGCAAAATGGCACCAATTTATGTATTCTTTGCGTTCATTTAGGGACGATCAAGAAGGAGAACCTGGAGAACCAGGCTCAAGAGAAGCTGGCCTAGAGGAGATACCTTTTTCCCAACTCCCCACCCGACGTCGACCTACTCCAGAAGAATTGACCGTCCGACTATCACAATTCGTACCTTCAGCAAAATCTTATTACATGTGTATTCAAATGGAGCTTTGTGACAACAGCACTCTGAAGTGAGTTTGATGAGGCGTTCCTGGTTGAGTTGGCACCTGCCAAAATGTTTGGGATCGCTCAGCTCTTTATTGTGGGGTCTCGCAGTGTGAATTCCTGGGCACTAGCATACAAGACAGGCACATCAGTTGAGGATGTTATTTCCAAAAGGTACTAAACGCCATTTTTTTCGAAATCAAGATGAGACTTTCCTGGGGGTTTTGGGGCGAGTTTTACGGACAAATAAACCCATTTCCAAGATAAAATCACTCTATCCATATCAAAATGGGGATTGAAATCTCATTTTCATTTCATTCAAAAGGTAGGGGAAAGTGACCTAATATGAGATACTTTTTTTCAGAAGGCGCTAATGACCACTTGAATGCAATAAAAAAACTCAGTTTTTGGTTTTATTTGTTCATTAACATTCCCTTTTAAAGATATTTATTGAAATTTCAACCAATCGTTATTCAGATGCTCGAAAAAATCAATTTTTCGAAATCAGTCCAGCTTGTTCGATTGGGCAACAGGTTGCCTAATATGAGATACATGCTGTTCCTAAAATGAGACAGTCTCATATTAGGACTTCCTTTGTTAGGAATAATGAAAATCAAAATTTTGTTAGAGATTTCATTCAAATAAAATGAAAAATATCTGCAGGTAAAGTGATTGCTATATATCCAGGTTCATATTGCTAAAAATATCCAGGTTTTCCTTTTTGTTGGAGCCATCTGAGACGAGTTCCCATTTCCGATAACACTCATGTTAAATTAATCAAGGGCGAGATAAATTGATAAATTTCATATTGTAGAAGCTTTACATACTAAAACGATAGGTTTTGATTTAAAACAAGAAATTCGCTTATTTATCCCTAATATGAGATATCTCATATTGGGGCACTTGTAGTATCTCATAATAGGCAGTTTGCCCTTGATCATTGATCTTTTATATAGACTCTAGAAAAGACAGATAAGAAGGAAACTAAAACGAGGAATAAAAACTACATTAAATTTCGAACATTTTCCACTAGTTTAGTTCTAAGAAAATACGTACCTTGTCGGTGTCAAATCGATGCAAAAACTGATTAAAAAAATTTCACTTCACACGCTGGCCACCTTATCGCAAACTGAGGCCTCCACAGAGATGGAGTTGGGTGATTCAGCCATTCCTCCACTCAAGAACATCCCTAGGTATAAGTTTACGGAAAAATCGCTGGAGAATAGCACCATACAGAGGCTGTAGAGCGCTATCTCATAATAGGCATGTGTCTCATATTAGGTCACTTTCCCCTACTATATCCAGGCCCTTGGGGCGGCTACATCCTGTTCATTTTAAAAAGTACTTTATCCAGTATGAGACCGTCTTCGCGATGGTCGTTTCAAACCAAAAAGTACTATATCAGAGTTGCTATTATGAATAAATTGATTCCTCAGCAGCAGGTCTCTTTGAATTTTTTTCGTTTTAAAAAGTACCATATCCAGGCATGTTAATTTCAAAAAGTACTATAAAGCAGTTTTCATTTCTAAAAGTACTATATCCCGGCATGTTGATTTCAAAAAATACTCTATCCAAAAATTCCAGTTTTCAGATCGCTGTAAAAATTATTCTCTGCAGTTCATAATTTCCAAAATTTTCCCAACAAATTTGAAGATGATTTACTAACATTTGGCAAAAAAATCTAGACCGGAAACGTGTTCTGAATGGTAATAGCAGTTTCCCTGGTTTTTCTCAAAACTTGTCAGAATGGATTTAGTACCTTTTGGAATTAACATCCTCAGTTCAGGCTTTGGCTTTTGTCCAATAGCCGCACCAGGCCTGGCCGTGTCCTGCTGCCCTGTCGGAGACGGGGTAGTTTTCAAACTAGAAAGGCTAGGTACATTTTTACTCTGAGTCACTGTAACTCAGTTTGTGAAAAATTCAAAATGAGCCTACTAATTCACCTTTTCAAGGGAGTGAATAGTAAAATTGCAAAAATTATATTGATCATTTCTATGATGGCAAATGGTGTGTTTGAACCTCTTTCAATTTAATTATTACTCATTTTACTGCACGATTTCGTAAATTCAAGGAATGCAATCGATGAGGACCATCTCTACAAAGATAGAGAGCGCGCCTGGAGGCTTTTCAGAGAGATAGTCGAGGGCCTGTGCCACATCCACGATCAGAAGATAATGCATCGCGATCTCAAGCCGCCAAATATATTTCTCGACCGAAATGATCAAGTGAAAATTGGCGATTTCGGATTGGCCAAAGCCAGCAGGTCGCACAAGTGAGATTCTTCAATTGTTTACTGTACCATTCTTCCCAAATGCATTGCTATATATATGTTGTTTTACTATCAACGACAGTGCACTTACCAAGGCTAAACTTTATTTGAAGGTCTGTGCCTGCGATTGATTTGGACAATGCCAGCGCCGATACAGTCGTACAGCCTGAAGACGCTTTGTCCCAAGAAGCTCAATCTCATACAGGTTACATTGGAACAGCCCTGTACAAAGCTCCTGAACTGAATCGGATAAGGTCGAGTAAGAGGTACAATGAAGTGAGTTTCAGCAACTTTGTTATCAACAAACTAGTTCTGGCTAAGCTTGGGACAAATTCGGTTATCCTGACAAAAGCCATTGCATACAACGATGGTTTAGTTTTCTTAGCTTTTATTATCAACGAATTCTGGTCATCCATGCGACCAATATTTATGTAGGTACTTAATTCTCACTATTACAATTAGCAAAGAAAGACAATATCTATTTCTCAATATTTCGAACCGAAAATTAATGTGGGAATTAAATTGGTTAAAAAATACCAATTGTGGAATCAAACTTGGTTTTTGGTCAGACACTTATCTGGTTCTAACACTGCATAACAGAGTAACAGATTTTTTCTCATTTCAACCTCAATTTAAAAACATTTTGAGATGTCAGTTGAAATAATTGGGCTATTTATGGGTGGTTAGCTTATTCTCCTTATGGATTCACTTTCATGTCCGGATTTTTGTTCCAGAAAGTGGATGTGTACAGCCTGGGTATTATCTTCTTTGAAATGTCTTGCCCCCCGTTCCCCACTGGGTCCGAAAAAGTGCGGACCATAATGCGACTGGGAAAGCCTGACATTGCATTTCCGAAAGAGTTTCCGTTTGGCCCTAAGTCCAATGAATACAAATTAATAAAGTTAGTTTTATTTGGGACTTTTGTGCCTTATCAATATTTTAAACCTATGGGATCTTGGCGATTTTTATAGAAAGGGGACTATGCTGTGTTTTATTCAAGTATTATCATTATTATTTGATTACATCAAATGAGTTGAAAATTAAGTTGGAAATCTGGCACAGATTCTGCAATAGGACGGATGGCCCAGTGAAAAAACCTGGCTTGCATATATTTCATCGTATCGTGAATCGATGTTATATCAAAAAATGGTATTACCTTTAGAAAGCTGATATTTTGTGCTAGTTTTTCAACAAAACGTGAGCTGAAGTTTTCCATTTTTTCCCAGTCATAAACGAACGTCAAAAGGCATGCTTTCTTAAAAATTGCTGTCTGAAATTCTTAACGCGCTTTTCAAAGATATCCTAATTTTTGAGATCATCCATTTTACTGAAACTAAGTCTAAAACTCAATAAAACTTCAAAGCTTAAAAACCGGATTTTTCTGGGGCTCGCAATAAAGTATATTGAACAAAAATTGTAGCAAATGAGCTGAAGAATCGACTCCTTCAAGGAGGACAATCTTAAGTGAGAACACCCTGTGTGTAATATTTTTATTTGTATTTCATTATTATTATTTTTATTCTGCAATTTTGGAGAAGTTGTCGCTGATCTAGAGCATTCCACTGTTAGATCAATGCTGAATCATAATGTGGATGAGAGGCCGTTCGCTCGGGACATCTTGGCTACAGAATGCGTTGCATCACTCAAGCGAGGCGAGGGAGAGGTGATGGCCATGATTCAGCGAACGCTCAGCAACCCTCAATCAAAGGACTACAAATATCTCATCGCCTCCTGCATCAATCAGGTTTGTTGATTCCTCGATTGTCAGCATTTTTTATTGACCTGGTTTTGAGCCATAACCATTGGATATGATCAGATATATCTGCTTTACTGAACTAAATCGTTTCGGGAAGTCTATTCATGTTCCATTCAAAGAATTCCAAAATGGTCAAGTTGACCAACATTTTACCCTCCTGTGAGAATGTTTAAATTTCAATATAATTCCTATGCACTTCTTACACAAAATTTGATTGATTGATTTTTTGTCTGTTTTAAAGACGTTTAAGCTAACTTTTTGCAGATTTGCTTGTAGTCACATGTCTATCAACATTTTTTCCATATCAGTAAATCTAGGTATCAACGTATCATTCATTAACTTTTCTTATATCGTTGGGTTTACCGTTGTCGTAGACTTTGTGGACTTAAATTGTCATTTTTTTGAGTACCTATTAAAATGCTGGGGTAGATTAATTATAACCTCTAGATGTAGCAACCTTCTTTGCAACGTATCAGACAGCTTCAACTACCTCCTTAATCCTCAGATCGAGGACTTGAGCCACAGATGAGGTGAGGATTTAGGAGAGAAGACCAACTCCTTTGGGTGATCTGAGGATTAGGTTTAAGCAGAGGCGATGAAGCCCAATTTTTATGCAGTCTTCAGCTTACCGCTAGTCTGTACCCAATCGGAGTTGGTGAAATCGGCCATTGGAGGACCAAGTTTTTATAGCAATTTATATCCCTCCTGTCCTGTCAATGCTGAAAATGTAATGGGCAGCATCGAGAATCCAATCAAGCCCTTGAGAAAAGCATCTACCGCCTGGCTTGATGTTCACCAGCCTTTGATAAATGAAGTGCCACCACGTTTCATCTGGATGAGAGGGACTACTCGACATTGATGAAATACCTGACTTAGATGGATCGGGGAAGGATCTGCCGTTTGTGTCACTACATTCGATGAACTCATAAGCGTAGAGCTTTCCCCAATTCGCCTAAGCTTCATCCAACAGCTGCCGGTTTGGTTTCGCGGCTCTAAAGGTTTTATGTGCTTCGTGTTATATCGTCGGTCTCACTGCAACACCGGCTAACTGACATTTTGGCCATTTTGAGATTTTTACTGATCTAGATTCAAATTTTCGCGCCGGATCGAATGGTGAGCTCAGTTTTTCGCTCAGGGCAACACTGACTCCGCAATAGCAAAAAAGGTAACAGTGGCAATCTGAAAGCATTCACTGCTACCTCACAACAGAGGCTATTTTTGCCTCTCCTGAAAAGTTGGTGAAAATTAGTTAGCCGGTGTTGCAGTGAGACCGACGATATATAAAACCAGATAATTTATTATGTGATTTTACTAAATGCTGTACACGATGAATCGGTTAAAAAAATGTGTGTTGTTAAAATTGGCTTACTGTGCAGTGAGAAATTAAGTTATTGTGTGTCATTGAAATCAAGTTTTAGTTAGGATTTTCCCAGCTGGGTTGAATTATTGTTTGCAGACGACTCCAGCAGCGTTCGAAGCAACGTATGACATGTCCACTTTTCGACAAGGCCGGCTTATCACCGTACTGAGTACTGCAACTGAACTACTTCGCGACATATTCAGGCGTTATGGCGCCGTGTCGTTTGCGCCACCACTCCTTACCCCAGGTCCCGCACCGAGCAATGGAGTGACAGTCATGACAAGTGTTGGTGGAATCGTACACGCCACGCCAGACCTGCAGGCACCGTTCGCCAGGTAAGGAATCAGTTTATAATGAATGTTGTCATTATTTTGAACCATTATGCGTATTTGACTCTACTAACTGCTTTTGTGACGCTTGAAATCTTTTTCCTAAATAAATCCTGAATCCTCAAAATTTTTCTTCTTACTTGTTCATTTTCCTCAAGTGCAACCTGGAGATCCATGTTTTTTCATTCTATCGTCTTATTCGTTCTTTCCACTTGACAGATTTTTGTCGTATTTCTCGAAATCATTTACTTGATCAAAGTTCATTCAAATGTGTTTCAGATATGTGGTCCAAAATCCGACAGTTACCAATTTCAGGAGGTACACCATTGAAAAGGTGTACCAGGAGATGCCTGTTGGTATTCACCCTAAGGAAACGATTGAATGCGCCTACGACATTGTGTCTACATCTCGTGGTAAGCATGCTATATTATAGCACCATCATTATCAGTCAGATCTAATCACGGTTCTAAAAATGTTTTTTTTTTTGCAATAATGCCCAAATTTAGGAATTTAAACTAACAGTTTTTGAAAGAGCCAAACAAAGTGTTGCATTTGACAATGATTTATCGAATACTGTTTGGGTCATCAGTTCCAGCTCCATTCGTCCCACATTTCTTGTTATAGTTATTTGATTAATAAAGTAATCATTAATTGAGTTTAAGTTTTTTAAGTGATTTTTACTTCCATATTTACAGAGTAAATGGAAGTATTGGAATCGTCCTAAAATCAAGAATCGGAACCGAGCTTCAGAAAAACCTTTACTCATAAACATTTACTCAGAATCACTTCCCGAACAAGTGTCCGTGTGCCCGTCTGTGGTCATTTACAAAAATGGCCATAGCTCCCTCAATTCTTAACCTTTTTTTCAAATTTCTTTAACTGGAATGTTTGTCTTGGCAAGACCTAACGTCCTGTTAAATCGGAATTTGAATAACTCACAGTACTTCCGATATGTATATGTATACATGTATACATGTATTTTTAGTGTTTTCTATTTTATTTTTTTCCGGCCACAAAAATGAACCGATTTGAGCGTTCTTGGTCGTAAAATCTTTGTTTTACTTTGCAGAATTTGTGGATATTTTTTATATTCCAATAATGTATTGTATTTTTATTTTGGGCGAATTTTAAAATTTGAAGAGTGAATTTTTTGATATTTTTGGCCTAAACACCCTTAAAAGCAGTCAAAATATGATCAAATTGTGTCACAATTTTACGTTTCAAAATATGGAAGTATTGTGTGTTATCTACGCACCACTGGTTTAATTTAAGTTATTTAAAGGTCGTCCCTACTCAGAGTCACGTCGAATAACGTGATATTTAGTCTTATAAGAATTAGGTATAATAAAAAATAATTCTTTTAAATTATTTTAAATTGAATTCATTTTTAAATTTGTTTAAAATAAAATTTAATGAATTTTAATTAATGTGAATAATTCCGTTATTAATTCAATTCCAAGGTTTTTTTGCAATCCAACAGCTTTTCATTTTTTTGCCCCTAGTAAAAGTTTAAAATCCCCTGAAATGCGTTTCTTGGAAAACATCCCACTTCAGCTTGTGAAATTAATATTTTTGATAGATTTTCCTGAATCGAATAGAACCAACTCCACTTCACCAACTTTCGGAAGTTATTGCCGTTTCAGTGGGTGCCTTGGAGTGTTGGCCGGGCAACCAGCAAGGACTTGGCGATTCGTCGTTTCCTGCATAGCGTGTGGAAATGAACCTTGTGCGAATGAATTTGCTGCGTTTTTCTAAATTTTAAGTGAACATCTGTCATTAACTTGAGTGTTA
This sequence comes from Nesidiocoris tenuis, assembly GCA_036186465.1. Lineage (NCBI taxonomy): Eukaryota > Metazoa > Arthropoda > Insecta > Hemiptera > Miridae > Nesidiocoris > Nesidiocoris tenuis. Next base: position 11,326,222 of record AP028910.1, read on the forward strand.
GTTAATCTCAACATGTCGCCATTCATTATTTATAGGAGTCCTGATGCCCGACTTGGAGCTCTTGGTAGTTGTGAGAGACATCGTGAGAGCGTTTCCCCTTTTGCGAAATCCGGTATTGTACCTGAATCATTCGGATCTCATCAAGATGGTACTTGATATCTGCGTAGCCAGTTCGCCCACCTCGTTGAGTGACACTACATTCCAGCAAGAACTGATTCAGCTCCTGGTTAGTTGCGGTGTACATTGATACCGTCGTCATACCACTATGCATAACGTATTTATCGTCTGCCATGGTAACGATGCTTCTCGATTTTTCTTCAGTCTGAAAATCCATCCAAGACTGCGTTGAGGAACTACCTTACTCGGTACTATATGTCAGAGGCTTGTATCAGCATGATGCTCAGCTGGGTGGACTTGAAGGAGTCGTCACCTCAAGACATTCTGTCGCAATTCTCCAATGTACTTGAGCAGGAAGAGCAAATCGGATTGTGCAGCTCCGTTATCAGACAATTGAATTGCCTCACCAAAGAAATCAAGTCCTTATCAATCGATGTGAGTACCAGAAATCCATTTTTACTTCCATATTTACAGAGTAAATGGAAGTATTGTGATCTTCCTAAAATCGAGAATCGGAACGGAGCTTCAGAAAAAACTTTTTCTTATACACATTTACTCAGAATCACTTCCTGAACAAGTGTCTGTGTGTCCGTGTGTCCGTTAGTCCGTTAGTCCGTCTGTGGTCATTTACAAAAATGACCATAACTCCCTCAATTCTCAACCTTTTTTCAATTTTCTTGAACTGAAATGTGCGTCTCGGTAAGACCTAACACTCTGTTTAATCGGAATTTGGATAACGCACAGTACTTCCGATATATTTGCATTTTTATTGTTTTCTATTTTATTTTTTTCCGGCCACAAAAATGAACCGATTTGAGCGTTCTTGGTCTTAAAATCTTTGTTTTACCTTGCAGAATATGTGGATATTTTTTACATTCCGAAAATGTGGCGTTTATTATTTTGGGCGAATTTTAAAATTTGAATTGTGAATTTTTTTTATATTTTTGACCTAAACACCCTTAAAAGCAGTCAAAATATGATCAAATTGTGTCACAATTTTACGTTTCAAAATATGGAAGTATTGTGTGTTATCTACGCACCACTGGTTTTAATATGAAATTTTACCTGCTCGAGTAGTCAGATTCATTACTGAGGTCCGTCAGCAGAAATAGATTATTATCAATTATTTGGCCTTTGTGGGTACTTTTTTTTTATAGAACTTGGAAGGGACTGCTCTGCATTAACATGGATCAGTCCCCATATTCACTCATTAAACATGCTAAAGCAGCAGCTAGTAAAATTTCCTGTTGGAATAGCACATTTTTATGAAACCAGGGGTGCGTAGGTAACACACAATACTTGCATATTTTGTTACATTAATTCTAAAACGAATTTATTATAATATAATCAATGCCGATTTTTGCCAATTGTTCAATGTAGGCAAAAACTCAACATTTTCTGTTTTTGCCTTTGTATTAACAAAGTAAATGGTAAAATTGTAATCGTCCTAATATAGTGTTTTTTACACTATTTTTTACACTATTGTTTTACACTATTTTAGGAAGATTAAAATTTATTTTATTTATTATTAGGAAGTATTTTAGATTCATCTACTTGTTTATGGGCGTGTTCAGCGTTAGAATTCCCGTAATAATAGCACCTGCTCGTTGATAAATGCTGAAGTTGGCAGTCAGGTTAAACTGCTCAGCATTTGGGTACTGTACAGAGGAAACTATGCGTCGAGGGGCAAAACCGACTTTGGATTTCGGTTCAGCACCCACAAAAACCCCTTCCAAAAATCTCAAAGCTTGAGACTGATTTTTTTTAAGCAGCGTTATTAATTTAATATTGAGCACTCCATAAAAAACACAATTTTACATTGTTAGACTTCTCTTTTAACAACTAAGTGAAGTATTAAACCTTGTATGAACAATTTATAATTAATAATTAATTTACCAAACGTTCTATTCCAGTGCCCAGTCATAATAAAGCCATCGTTAGTGGCGAATCCATCGAGATATTCAGGCTTGATGTTCCAATTATTCTGTGACAATGATAAACCCAAGAGAGGGTCGACGCAGGAGAAGACTGTCGTCCTCACCGGTGGGCAGTATGACGGATTCCTCAGAGAACTGCAGTAAGTTGTCTAGATGCTCTAGATCCATTATGCCAAAAATATAGAATTAGTTGGATCGTTCAAATTTAATTTTGGAGTTATTAACTGGCGTATTAACTTCTTGATGAGATTATATCCGTTTCATGTTCAAATATTTTGTTTCTCCGGAATCACAGGATGAAAATTCCATCAAAAGACGCAAGCAAGCCACTTCGTTGTGCCTCAGGGTTCGTGTTGTACCTTGAAAGTTTGGCCAACTTGATGATGCCCGGCTTTAATGATATCACGTTAGTTGCGGATGCTGTGTTTTGCGTACTTGGAACGTCATCAGCTGCCATGACCAAGGACCATGTTTCCCTCATCAAAGAACTGTGGACAACAACCATTCGAATTTATTTCGTAGATTCGGTCAAGGTGAGATGGAGTTTTTTTTCTTTTCCACGTAAACTGGGATTTGATCCTTTGAAGTTTCGCACATTTTGGTTCATTACTTCATCATAATCAATTGTGATTCCCCCAAGAAAAAAAAAAAATTTCAGCACCTCATGAAATTTTCATGGTTTACCCTTCAAAGAGTTTTGAATCCGAATCTGCAATAATTGCAATAATTTATCAATTATTGATAAAAATTCTTTGGATGAGCGCGAAATTTCATCACAAAATGACAGCAAAATTTGCCATTTGATGGTTTAATCCAAATTGTTACGGTTTGTCAAAAATATTTTTATCAATAAAAATACATCTTACATACTCCATTACATTGCATACTCTGTTACATACAATATACCATTAATTTGGATCCACAATACAATTGGAATAAATTGTATTGAATGTCAAAGCAACATTAAGACAATTTGATGTTTAGATGCATACCAAAATAAGTGCAATCCAATGTGAAGAATTTATCCTGACTTACCCATTATTTTATTATTAGGCTAGTTTTCAGCAGAATTAGGTAGACAGTGAGTAAAAATCAAACCTAGTACAAGAGATGCATCAAACATCCACATGAATAATAAAACCCTGTGTAACAATTTGCAGCGTTATTATAATTACTTTTTTTAATGTCAATTTTGATTCAACCTATGAGGCCTATCTTTTTACAATTGCGGTGTATTTAACTCAACAGACGATGGACGAAGCTCAGAACATTTGCAAACAAGTTGGAGCTAACGTTCTGCTCATTGTCAAAGAAAATGATCCGTCATTTGTGAGATTGCGAACTGTAGGAAGAGATGGGTGAGTAGTAATCATAATTCGTTCATTGGAAGTGTACCATAAGGGCTTTGTGGGCTTCGTGGATTTAGCAAAATTGAGGTCCGTTCAAATGGTCTGCTACAAATTGAGGCGGGCATGAATTTGATGTGGTTAGAGTTAGCACAGTTTCAGGTTTCTGGAGTTTGTGTAATTTTTTCAGTGCTGATTTCGAGGATTGAGCATTATGGTTAGGCTGACCATAGGTACTGTTTTCAGCAGTACAGGTCCTACTTTCTAGGTCGTGGTCCTGTTGTCCACAGAAACCTCGAAAGGACCCTAAAATGTACTGCTTTCGTGTGAATGGTCCTGCCATGGGCCCTTCTTTCATCACTATAAATTTTACCTACTAAGCCTTTCCCATCGAACCAACTGAAAAATTCAACTACTTCAACTGAAAAACCAGTGGTGCGTAGATAACACACAATACTTCCATATTTTGAAAAGTAAAATTGTGACACAATTTGATCATATTTTGACTGCTTTTAAGGGTGTTTAGGCTAAAAATATCGAAAAATTCACTATTAAAATTTTAAAATTCGCCCAAAATGAAAAAACGCTACATTTTCGGAATGTAAAAAATATCCACGTATTCTGCAAGGTAAAACAAAGATTTTAAGACCAAGAACGCTCAAATCGGTTCATTTTTGTGGCGGGGAAAAATAAAATAGAAAACACTAAAAATGCAAATATATCGGAAGTACTGTGCGTTATCCAAATTTCGATTAAACAGGGTGTTAGGTCTTGCCGAGACAAACATTTCAGTTCAAGAAATTTGAAAAAAGGTTGAGAAATGAGGGAGTTATGGCCATTTTTGTAAATGACCACAGACGGACTAACGGACTAACGGAGTAACGGACTAACGGACTAACGGACACACGGACACACAGACACTTGTTCAGGAAGTGATTCTGAGTAAATGTGTATAAGAAAAAGTTTTTTCTGAAGCTCCGTTCCGATTCTCGATTTTAGGACGATCACAATACTTCCATTTACTCTGTAAATATGGAAGTAATTAGATGAACGTTTTTGTGGTAGGTATTTCAAAGACTGAATTGTGCAATGATAATGAAAGAATAAAAGTATATTTTATGCATTGTTACCTAATTATTCTGTTTTGAGGATGGTTTTAAAAAGTATAAGAGTTTTTCAGTATTTGAAAGTTGTCTTTTTGTTGGGTCCTGCTTTCACTGAAAAAAAAATCTGGTCACCCTAATTATGGTGCTGTTAGTTTTACTCCTTGTCCATAAAATCTAGTATGGAACACAATTCAAATAAACTTTCAGCAGGTACCCATGAAAAACGTTTTGCCAAAGTGCTTCCACCTTGCTCGCGGGGTAAGTTGGCTTAGGCTTTTGAAGGATGGACTTAACAGGCACATAATGCTATGACGAATAAAAATGTTGCTTACTGAATTTAAAACGGAAAACTTTTTGTAGGGCTAAGACAGGTGATGAACACAAGATTTCAGCTGTCCCCCCATCAGATTCATTCCTGCCTCGATTTTTCGCCGATCATCAAAAACCTACTTTACTCATTCAACTGCTGATTGTCTGTCTGGATTGGTTTAATTCCAGAAAAACGGCTGAGAAAAAACTACCACTTAACGAAGTGGCTGAGTACCTGACGCTGAAGTTGTTCAAACATCAGGATACTGTGACCATCGCGAAGCCTATTCAATCTTCGGAAATGTTTTACATAACTATCTTCGGAAACGAGAAAATGGGCAACGTCAAAATCTATCAAAATCAGGTAGCTATTTCTGATACCCATTCCCCTCAATTCGATTTTTTATTCTGGTCATGAGCTTCCATTCCTTTCTCTCGGTATAGATCACTACGGGTTGTATAAATCATCAAATTCCACCCCTGAAGTTATGTGCTATAACGTTGGGGTTTGAGAAATCGCAATGGCAGTCATCCTAAGAAGACGGAGTTGTTACTTAAAAATATTTCAATTATAACAAATCAATGCTAAATTATTTCTCCTAAAAGTAGAATTGTTTCAGTTGTTCTGTGAAATTCGTCAGTGCTGAAATGTTGACGAGTTTTCAAAAACCTCCCAGCCTGTTATAAACGATTGGCATTAATTCATTCCATTCAACATTCTTTAAATCATAATAATATTGTGATTAGTAATTTATTACAATTTGAATTGAAAAAAAAAACTAATAAATTACTTTTGTAAAAATAAAAAATAATAACTATTATACCAAATTAAAATTGATAAATTATTGAAAAAAATTAAATAAGTACAATTTACTTCAAATAAACACAATAGGTATGTTAAATTAGGTTATTGTTATTATTAGTAATGCAATTGTATTATATTATTCTACAATTATATTCTGCAACAACATTATTATGCAATACATTATATTATTCAATATAAATAATAATATATTATTATATCAATATAATATTATATAGTTTAATATTTATACAATTATACTATGGAATAAAAAATTATCTAAATTAAATTATAAATTTATAAATTAAATTGAATTTATTTAATATATTTTAATAATACGTTTATTTCATTCCCTTAGATACGAGAGAGACTGGCTTCGGTTGCGCTAAAGTTTTCCCCCGACACGAGAATTGAAGTTTTGGCGTTCCCAACAAAAGGACTGGACCTTATTAACTTCTTGGGAAGCACGATTGAGTTCGATGATCCTATGGTTGTGGTGGACTCCGCATGCAAGAAGTAAGAATAGTTTATAGCCTTTCCACAGTCTACCTCACTGAGGAGTGATGCTTTCACTTATGAGAAGCAGGGCTCCCGCGACCTTGGAGTTGTGGCGGGATCAGGAAGCTGGAACTCCCATCTGCTGCACATCTGGACATAAGACCGATTCTGAAGGGCTTCTAAAGTTGGGCCTCATAGGATCTTACATAATATGTCCACATTACGGACAGAGGTTGTTCCCATCCCTCCAGAGCTAGCTCGAGAGAGTTCCTTGTTGCTGAAGGGATGTCAAGGATGTAACAGATCTTGCTAGATTTTTTTTGGAATGGAAGATCGACCCTCAAATTTTATGGAAGTCAGTGATCGGGAAAGGGGTCACAACAGAACAGGCGTCTCCTTTGCCGAGCTCTTGATAGTTTATTCTTCCTGAGGGCCTAGAAACAACAATGATGCAATCTTGCTAGTTGTAATATTTGGAGTTTGAATCCAGGGAACCGGACTAAATTACTAAAAAGCAATTGGGTAAGCCCCTTCCTGGTCCCACAGTGACTCCTATAGATTTCGCATTGAAAACTTTGTTTCAATTCCTAAAAATGAACCAAAGTTTGAATAAAATTATAACAGACATGTGTGCGATACTATTGGCCATTCATTTCATGTCTCTGTGAATGATTTTGGTTCATTTTTCTTGAGAAAAATTTTAACACCCCCTGAAAATTTGTTGGTTTCCGTTTCAAGGGGTGTAGAATCCGAATCTGCAATACAAATTGTTTGTCCATTCGCCGTCCGCGGATTTTCAGGGGGAAGGAGTTTTCACAAACTTTTGAAATTTTCACCAATAATCAAGTTTTGTTGGTCCTAACGTCTTGACAGAACCCTACTAATTTTACCCTTAATTTCAAGGCCAGTAAAACAGCTTTTCAAGTGGAGAAAAATTCGTGCTTTTCAGGAAATGTGCAACATAGGCATGTGAAGCGTCATTTTCTATAGATTTTTTTATGCTTATTCGAATGAGACCATCGCCACGGTGGTAGCTCCAACCGTTTAGAATTTATCGCGGTTTTAGTGAGACATTCTTGCGTTTTTTAAACTTCCCTAATTCCTCATAAATCGAAAACTACTAGAGCAACAAAATTCGTTTACCACTCGTTGGAATCCCCACAAAAACTTCTGTCCGCCCAATATCTTTACCTAATTTAAAGAATTTGGTCGTATTATGCAAATCAGCAAAACTAAGATGGGAAAAAGTTGAGAATTTGGCCTTGGCTCTTAGATACGGTTGATTGATCTACTTACGACCACTAGCCTAATTCACCAACAAGGTGACGCACTCACACTATACCAGGTGCGCTTGGCAACATGAGAGGAAGACTAGCGTTACCAACGGTTCTTGAATCAATCTTGAGGCATTTTGTATTTCAATATCCAGAGAATAATTAGTCTGTTAATAATTAAGAATAGATTAAATAGTGAATTCAACAAAATCAAACAATGTGTTGTGTTAACCAGATTGGTACCTATCAAGATAGGTAGGTATCTATAAAGCAAAGTGGTGATGTAGCTTTTTTTGTGGTATGAAAAACGTTTTCCTAAATCCCTATCTAAAATACTAATGTATGCTGAAATGCTAGAATAATAATAACTAAATTCCGCCTTTCATTAGTACATCTATAATAAAGTTTGTCATTGCAATAAAAAAATGAACACTTGAATGAATGAATTTGAGATGTTGCAGAGTTGTTGTGTTGGATGCACTGAAAAATAATGCACACATGTTCACTGATCTACTTAGCCGCGTTTTTTTTATATTCTCTGTTTGCATTCTGCTTCAGGTTTCCGAACATGAAGAAAATGATCCAACAAGCAGCTAAGCACATCAATGATGTGAAAACCGCTGGGTCTCAATATGTGATATTACTTTACAGCCTGGTCGAAAACATGTACAGAGTGATTCTGTAGGTTTTCCTCACGAGTATTTTTTCACCATGGTTCCTTGAAAACAGAAAATATTTTTCTACCATTCTGTTTTTAAATTATTTTATTGAGAATGAGACTGTTTTTGTATTCAATTTTATATTCGAACAAGAATGATGTTTTCGCTTCGACGCGATTTTGTGGCCTCTTGCCGTTTCTTTCTTCAAGAAAGTAAAAGTTCATGTTCCTTTAACTGATATTTTTATTCTCCGCATAACCTGAGTTGTTAAGCATGCTGTTAACACTGAAATAGTTTTGACAACGTTTACAAGCCAAACATACTTCTATCATTGGTCCTCGTGAGCTCATTTTGACAGGTGAATACGATTTTTATTGGGATTCGATGTGTAATTAATAATAATGGGTAGCAACTTCTGGGCAAAGAAAACCAGTTTTCAATCACCATTACTATTCTTAAAAAAGTTGAGGACAAAAATAAATAACCAACACGACAATTCAACTTGAGTAATCTCCTCCTTTTCAAGTCCACTAATAATAACCAACATAATGAGCATTGTGGGATCTATTCCCCAAGTTTCAGGGGCTCCATTGTTTGTAGGATGGTGGTTAAAATTAACCTGAGTTTCGTTGGTATGTAGGCGACTCTAGCATCAGGCTGTTGGGAGTAATGGGTTCGAGCCCCACAGGTGGCATCTGAAATTTGGCCCACAGTCTAATAATTGGTTTGCTCCAGGAGCGTGACTGCAAGCATTTATAGGTGTCAGACGCATGCGCAGAGTCAGGTTAGCTAGGCAACAACAATTACAAAACTTAACACTGCGCCTGCGCAAGGCACTTACCCATTGCTACACTCAAGCTCCTGGAACAAGCCTAATAGATTTTGCCATCCTTGGTTTCTGGAAATAATCTGAATTGGAGAACTAACCCACTCCTTGACACAGATTGGGTTAACACCATAGGTGTTATATACATTTACATCATATTCATAAATATTAAATTATTTGAATGAATAAGAAATGGACTAGACAGCCCAATACCCATTTTTGCTCATACTTATTGAAATATCGCCGTGTTCTATAGTGGTCCATCGTCAAACGTGTACCTTCGGCTTTTTTGGCTGCATTGCCTTTGATCGAATTGTGTGGGCCATTGGATAGAGGAACTTATGCCTCAATAAGATGGACTCTTGATTGAACAATAAGTTTTATTCAAATTTATGCACACATCAATTTGTATCTTTTCGAAAAAATTTGTACAGAGACACATATATGTATATGTAATGGGTTATCTATAGGAAGGTAATACACGTTTCGTATTTACAAATCTTTACACTTTATATTGCGCCCAGCTACATTTCTTGCTGGTAACATCGTAGTAGCTTCGTATCTGTAGCTATAGATAGTTAAATACGTTCCACAATGCCCAATTTGTGCGAATATTGAATAAATTCAGGAAGAAAAAAGTGCGTTGGTAGGTATTGAAAATTGAACTGCTTCAAAATCACATTATTCTCGTGCATAACTCAGGTGTAATCTTAAAATTTCCGGGTACCTTCGACCCAGGTACCCTTGGTTTGATTTTTATTCGGCATGGGAGTAGGTTCTTATTCTATGATGAATTCTCATGTTCACTCTTGGCAACAGTATATTTACGACCCATGAACCCATAATTATATCAGCCTGTACCGGGCACATGATTTGGCGATTTCACAAGGCAACAGTGCCTAGATGGCATAGTCTGAGGCTCCTTGAGGCTCAGAATCCCATAGGGTTGACGTCATTTTCGAATTGATACGAGCTGGTACCCATCAGAAACCCACATCCCGATTTTAAGCTCGAAGTTGAGTTTGGTGAAGGAGTTTTTGACGTCATTGGTGGGACTGCGATTGAGAAGGATTTGGGCTGACAGGGTGCGTGGTGTGACTTCATCGGATCCAGACTGAGTATTTTACCAAGGGCCACTTGCATCAAAGAAAAATCGACTAGTTAAAGTTACCGACTCGTTGGTAGCTTTGTATATGTGTAGCAAGTTAAATTGAGAAATTTCCAAGGCAGTCAGTTGTGAAAAATTTTCAATTTGGTTTGGATTATTCTCAATTTGATTTGAAAAATGCTCAGATTGGTTTGGAAAATTCTCAGCTTGGAAATATCATATTAGTGACCTACAGTTACTAAAAGGTCGTCAACTTTAACGAGTCAGCATTTTTTCGTGAGAGTTGGTCCAAGTCCTGCCATGCTCACTTGTTTTGAGTTATGAACAATCAAATTCTTCTCATGAAGCAAACCCGATTTGGGACAGTACGCCTCGATTCTGATGATGCCCAATATGCAAAAGCTTTAAATTTCAGAGTGCTACCAAATAAGCTTTAGTGGCTTAGTACCTATAAGCAGGCACTAAGTAGGCTTTAGTGTTGGGTACCTAAATATCTAAATTAGGTGTGAGCTTCTTACCCGAGTAATCGGTTATTGCCAATTACGTTGAAAACATTCTCTTCTGCCCTCAATGGAAAAATTAGCAACCAAATGGTTGCTGGAATCAATATTGTGGAAACCAACAAGAAGTATATAAGTACAGCGTACACTTAGTGTTCGTTTTTAGACTTGAAAGTACGTCACAAAAAGTGCATGGTGGGTGGAAAATGCTGACTGACAATTTGAACCATAAATCTTCAATTAGATAAATAATTATATTAAATGCATTTCAATTATTTTAGAGGATGGTGGACTCGGCGGTTTTTTCTTGGTTTGGTTGGGGAACATGGCGAATTGGAAATACCAGGTGAAAAATTAAAATTGCTGTAAATTCATTGGAGAATCCATTTTGTTCGGTTTCAATTTCAATGTACCAAGAGCTGAATAATTCTGAGATTTCTGATTTAGGTATCTGTCCAAACCGTGAGCCGTTTCATCAATAACTGGTAGATTAATTCTTTAGACGTAGGTACCTAAATGTTATTCACAAGCATAATAGCTAAATTCATTTACTATCACAACCTCTTGTGATAATGACAATTTCAAAGGCCTAATATCACAAAAAAAAGTTCGTCTCATGTCTGATTTTCAGTCGCACAAACGAATATCCTTGGTTCGTTAGTACCACCTGGTACGGCTTCCCTTTCGCAACAATATGGCAAGAAATTGCATTTTAATTTTGAAAGTAGCAAAAATATCTCGCTCCTCGAACATTTGTACATCACTAGATACAGTTAGGTACCTGTTAACCATTTTCCACATAGCCGAAAAAATATGTTACTTCAGTTGAAATGATTTTCGATTCGTACTGTTGACACACCTATTTATTAACTTTCCCAAAGATGATAGGTTGGTTGAGAATTCCATTTTTAAAATCTAAGGAGCAGCTGACGAATATTGCGTTCCGCCTGATTTTTTAATTCTTGTGATTGAAATTGTTTCACATTAGCATTTGGCTGTTCATTCGTCTCCATTAGCTCCAGTGACTGTTTCCAGCCAGAAAGTAGTATAATTTCGAATGCCTAAAACCGTTAGATCTATCCTAATGGCAATATAAAAAGAAAGATTCGACAGAGATCATCGAATGTCCGAAAAAGCACAAAATCACACCAACTTTGAACATACATTGTAATTATATTACATCAGCTTTGAGCAAATGTGCTTACCGAAAGAACTCATTGCTTTCACGCATTGACACTCTAATGGATAAAATACAGATTCACTAAAACATAGATTATTTGAAAATAAATCGTCGTTTTCTTTAAATGAAGGTTTTGAAGATTGAGAGTGTTGTGCTGATGTATTCATTGCAATGATGAGGTTACCATGGTCACTGAAGGCGAGGCCAGTATTGTACGGGCATTTCGGGTCCTTGGCCAGGCACTGCGATCGGTACTGATACGCCAGGCGAAATGAGACCTGAACAATCATAATGTTTGCATTATTCACTGTATTGGATTGAAAAACATGAAAACGTTAATACCAATTTTTAGTAGCAGCGTGGTCTCAAGCCGGATACACTGGTACAGAGGGCTATTCTGTGAGATCAAAAATCCTTCCCTTGGGCTGGAGATTGTCAATAAGAGACTGAAGAGATGGCGATTCCTAACAATTTTTTAATCGCCATCTTGGATCTTTAGGAGCTCATTGGCTGAAGCCTCTTGACTGTGGAAGACTATCTCACGTCAGGTTATCCCAACCGTCCTTTCTACTCGGTTGTTTTCCGCTCACTCGTGTTTTAGGGGTCATTTGTGTTGGGTTTTTATTTTGTGAATTCAATAATTTCGATTCATTATTTCGTTTCAGCAAGTGGATGCTATTTTTACAGTGTTTTAACTGATTCTGTAACACCTAAGAAGGTGTTCTATTTGTCGCCTTTCGAAACAATCTCTTTGAAAAGTTACAGAATAGCCCCCCAGATGGCAGTCCAGTCGGTTGAAGTCAGTGAGTTGGTGCCAGTCAATTGGACTCATTGGGTTGATCGGGTGTTAGTTTTGCGCATTACAAAGTGGAATAAGAATTAGGTGGATGTTTTTCCATGGTTTCAAAATTATTAAAAATATCCCCCATCCGCTGACCTGTAGAAGTAACAGTATTGGACGAGTATTGCGAATGGTACGCTGGCGGCTGACTTGGACTGCAAGGCGAATGCCTCGGCCCAGCTGGGTGGTACGAGTGATGGTGCAAAGCCAGTGGATCACCACCATGATAGTTCCTTGCCGCTGCTGCAGCTGCCATGCAGTATTCCGACCTTTGCTGAAGGCAAGCGGCTGCTGCTACACTTGTGGGCCCGCTGCCAGGTGGGCTCATACCGCCGCCACCTCCTCCATTGCCGATCATTGTGAATCCAGACATTGTACTGCTGTCGACAGAGGAAAACGAACATGAAGTATATTGATATCAACTTCGATGTACCCGATTCAGGTAAAATACTCATCAAATCCACAAATGACAGCGAATCTACAAAACCATGTTTGTTGAAAAACCAAAATTTTAGAGAAGTCAGTGATCGGGATAGGGGTCACAACAGAACAGGCGTCTCCTTTGCCGAGCTTTCGATAGTTCATTCTATCTTCCTCAGGGCTTGGAGACTCAAAATTTTAGAGGAGGTGAAAACTACTTCCGATTGCTGGCTGCGGAAATGAGAAAAAATGAAAATGTCCATGGGGACTTGGCTTAGAAAGGTTTCAACTTTGAAGGTAGGCACCTCGACCGATTCAATTAATGAATTGTCTGGACCCCACGACCAACTTTTGGATAGCGAATGAGCGCCTAAAAAACAGCTTGATTCTTTTTTCTTGACTCGAGGAGATGCACAAGGAGTTGTTTTACCAGTGGACCTCAAAACATAATTTTCCCAAAAAACTCAACTTACGAGGTTTTGCAAATTCACTGTCGAAATACTGTTTTAAAAAATGGTTTTAAAAAATTCACAAATTTATGCATTCGAAATGCCTTTAAGTAGTCTACCCACCTATACGAGTCGTTCATACTGATCGGGGTTGGTATGGCTGGATACACGGCATTGGATGAAAAATTAGTTATTCGAGCCGGAGATGATGGGCCTCCACCTTCTGACGAGACACTGGTCTGGTCTCCTCTTCTTTGGTTTCTCAATTTCTCCTCACGTCGCCATTTTGCGCGCCGGTTTGAGAACCATACCTTACGGAGGGAAACGAAACACTCGGCTAATTATTTTGATGAATTTTCACATCGAAGGTTTAGATAAAAGTCTTATTTATCCTGCTTGAGTACTCATCAAATCAACTTAAGAATAGCGGACTTGATGGCCGCTGACCAAAAAGACTGAACAAAAAGAGTTTGGGTTTCAGCTGGTGGCTAAACACCAGCTCACAGCTGAAGAGTATGCTGCAGTCAATTTGTACAAATCTTTTTTCATGGCTGCATGAAGTGAAACTTTTAGATAGAAATGCCATGAAAACTCAAAAGGAAAGCATGAAAAATCTCTTGGAAAATTACGAAAATCGATGGCTAATGCATACCTGTATCCGGGCTTCTGGCAGACCAATTTTAGCTGCTAGCCTCTCGCGGGCGAAGACATCTGGGTAGTGGGTTCTCTCAAATTCTAAAAAATCGATCAAATTTCAATTATTGATGAGGATGATGTGAGGGGTTCGGCTTCAATGGGTGAGAATGTAAGGCATCAAGAGAATCAATCCATGATTGGCTCTGCTGATTGATTCGGATGGTTCATTTGGATGGCTAAACCCGCTATATTTATGTAGGCATTATGTAGGCACATTTATGTAGGGTTAACGAAAAATTGTCGTTAGTTTAGTTACAACCCGGTTGAACCATAGGTTACTACACTCCAACGGATTTGAGAATTCAACGATAGGTGTGGGAAACCTGACTCGAAATTAAAGGTCTCACATTATGTTATCTTTATTGTCCTAGATTTTTTTTGTCAAATTTTGAAGAGTTATTGAAACTGTTAATTTGCAAAGGGCCTAAAAATTCGAAAATCTCAAGTTTAGGGTTTCCAGTGGTAAGTATACCAAATTTCTGTTGGTTGACTCGGGCTTTTGATTGAAAACTGTGAGTTGAACGACATGTTGTTCGAACTAGGACAGAGATTCACTACCACCTGATTGTGTATTGTGACTCAATAATCGTGACAGGCCTTACCTTTTTCTAGGCTATCAATCTGTTCGTTAGTAAAGGACGTTCTATTTCTTTGAAGTTTCCGTTTCAAGCGAAGCCTCGCCTGATCTTCTTCGACGCCAACGCACGACCCTGGATTCGAATTGTCACCACCTGACGTGCACGTTTCATCCGAAGGCACTCCGTCCAGGTCGGCCACTATAACAACATGAAAAACAGAGCGAACATTAATATTTGATGAGCACTAAACAGCTGAGATGATAACAATTTATGGGCAGGAATGCAACTTGAATTTCGAAATCGTAGCGAATGCCTGCATTAATCAGTTAAGTGATTACTCATGAATAAAGAAATTACATAAAGTATAACAACAATCTATCGAAAATGATGCCTCACATGCCTGTGTTGTAAATTTTCTGGAAAACGAATTTCCCCCCACTTTGACAGCTGTTTTAGAGGCCATGAAATCAGGGTAGGGATCTGTCGAGACGTCAGGACTTACAAGATAATCACATTTTTGACGGAAATTTCAAAAATTTGCACAAACTCCTCCCCCCTGAAGAACCTCGGACGGCTAACAGTGAACGGACAAACAATAATTGTTATTAACAATAATTGTTATTGCAGATTCGAATTCTACACTGCTTGAATCGTATACCAACAAATTTTCTGGGGATGTCGAAAAAATGTTTTCCTGACCGCTTACATAGGACCATTTTTACTTCCATAACTACAAAGTAAATGTAAGTATTGTAAAATCGAAAATCGGATCGGAGCTCCAGAAAAAATGTTTACTCGTATCCAAGTGTAGGTATTCATACTTTCGGCAGGTGTCCGGGTACGTGAAACTATCCAATACGACAACGATATCGAACGTATTCAGAACGTACTCGGAATCACTTCCTGAACCAGTGTCCTTCTGTGGTCTGTGGGTAGGTTATTTACGCACCACTGGTTTTTTGATATTCCTATTTTTACGAAACCAGTTGTCTCAGTTACGTAGTAACACCAAAATTGCAATTGTCATCCTAGGCGAAAGCTCCGCGAAACTTGATAAACTTGAAAACATCATGTTTTGTAAGTTGTAGCGTTGAGTTAACGTGATTTGCTCGGCTTGCTGGCCCTTCTTTTCCTTTTCAGAGCGCGGTCTCTGTAATCGGTGTTCTGTTGTGCTGTGTATATTTCAGACATGGTTTCCCGGTTCAACCTGTACCTCTCGCCCGCTCCTCGCCATCAACCTCATTCCCTCTCTCTCGATCCAACACGCCGCGCTGCATCTCTTTTTCTCTCTCCCTCTCATTCGACTCCCATCTCCTGACTCTACATCAGCTTCCTATCCTTACAGCTAGCATGCTACTGCTACTGCTACAGCTACACTCGCCCATGGCAAGGCACTTTGGCTCGTCTTATCGAAGGTTTCTGGGTGAACGCCTCCGGAACGCTCCCATCCCCCTACCTACGTTATCTTCGCCATACTTCCACCCTTCCGCCCCTGACTTCTCCGCATCCTTCAGCTTCTCCAACGACGAGGACCGTGTCAGCCTTTGCTGCGCCTCTTAACAGAACTCTCTCCTCCGCACACATCACCGCGCTCTACCTAACAAACACCACCGAAAGCTCTAGATGGTTGCGGTGTCGGCTGCGGTGGTGTTGATAGTAGTAGTTTTAGCCTATGAAGGTAGAGGGGCGAGGTGGTACGCGCGTGTATTATTACCTTCCAGCAGGAGCCGTGCAATGCTGAGATATGGCACCGCATGGCGCCGAGGAACAGCAGTGTGAGGGATGAGGGTCCATAGCAACACTCACTACACTCACTACCCTCACTACACAACCTCAGCAGCCCCAGCTCTCACTGATGGCGACTACTTCTCATCCTTCACTCGCTACTGCAACGTCCACAAAATATCGACGATATTAATAATTCTGAAAGGAAACCATCTTTTGCTGGCCGTTTACACGATCAAAACTCACAGGTACCTATACCACTGTTGTGATGACATCCCCATGATAACCCTTCCTGCGAAACATTCCGGAATAGATTTTTTCCGATCGAAAGCATTCACAGTTCAGTTGATACTTCTTACTAAATCGAACTTATCTGAATCCATTCGTGGAAAGTTGGCTACATGAAGTCACAACTCCAATTAGTTCAGGCAAGATCAAGCAAAGTTCAAGTGCCCTCCAGTTGGGCCTCACTTGTTTTGGTTAATTTTTCTTGAACCAGTGGTGCGTAGATAACACACAATACTTCCATGTTTTGATACGTAAATTGCTTACTTCATTTCATTTTATTTGGACTACTTTTGGGACTGTTAGGTCGAAAATATCAAAAAAACTAACAATGCAAATTTTAGAACACGCCTAAAATACGTCCAGTTATCGGAACATAAAAAATATTCACGTATTCTCCAGTAAAAAAAAAAAGATTCAAAGACCAAGAACCCTCAAATCGGGTTATTTTTGTAGCCGGAAAGAAATGTTATAGTAAACACTAAAAATGCCAATAATAGGTATTAGCATTTTTAGCATATATTATATCGGAAAATTGAGGCAGCTATGGCCATTTTCGTCCTTGCGTATCCTTAGAAACTGTCCCCTTTCTGTAGGAAAAAATGGGAAACGTTAATTTAAGAAAATCATGGATTGGCCCGGTTTTGAAATTACATGCCTCATCTAATGGACGTCATCAAAATTTATGTGGAGGCAAATCACGCTGCTGATCGGTTGTTCCTGCTCGATGAAAATTAACGATTTGTTTCAGGTATCTAATTTTTTGAAAAAGATGAAGAGAAGTTAGGAAAAGCATTAGACGAATCTGAGCATTATCGTGAACTGTGGATTAAGCTGAAATGCAGATTGGAAAGACATCTGCAATCTAAACAAGGGATGCCACAATAGTTTCCTTATAATTTCAAAAATCGCAGTAGGGAATTTTGTTTAGTTTGTATTTTTATCTTCTTTTATTCTTGCATCTTTTTTTAGATGCGGGATTTAGAGGGGATTTTTTGGTTAGATTTTTCTATCTATTCAATGATTCTATCGCAATCGTGATTTTCAAAACCTCAACCAATTCAGGAGATTGGACAATCGTTGGCAATTGATCCCCTGTGAGCATTATTTTTGTTCACAGATCATATTCATCAGTTAGCTCATACTGCACTGTTTTTGCTCTGAACAACCTCAATTTGATGGATTCAGTTCTAATTTTAAATAAGTCGAATAATGTATTCAAACCTAGGGAAAGGCCTTAACAATCATTTAAGGCTTTTTGTAGCGCTTGAGTAACGACACGACGAGTCCAACTACATAAAGAGGCCCAGGGGGTGGGTCTCCCGTTAACTGCCACGAGTTGTCAGTAAGTTATCAGATGGGAAATTGCCTGCGTATATGTGCACATAACGTGGCTATATGTATAAATATGAGCATAATCTACATGGGTGTGTCGGTGTTTGTGCCAAGCTTTACGTGAGAGCGACGAGGCCCGGTGCCTTAAACCGCGTTACTTACACTCAAATGATTCTATTTCAATATGATGGACAAAAGAGATGAAGGGAGAGCGATCTGCACCCTCCTACCCCCTGCACGCCATCCTCCTCTTTTGGGTACCTCAGACTACAGTCCCTTTTGCATCATAGTACAGCTGGGTTCACATAGTGCGTACTCTGCTGGATACAGAAAGCGCAATTTAATTTTCTAACGATCCATGGTACGTACGACCGGTCAAATCCCCTATTCTCCCATTGAGCCTTTTTTTTAATCGATTTTTTAGCGATTTTTGTCGATTGCTTGATCACTC
Organism: Nesidiocoris tenuis; assembly: GCA_036186465.1. NCBI lineage: Eukaryota > Metazoa > Arthropoda > Insecta > Hemiptera > Miridae > Nesidiocoris > Nesidiocoris tenuis. The sequence continues at coordinate 11,344,664 of AP028910.1, forward strand.
GTAGGCCATCAATACATAGAATAATATTTTACAATATATTATATCGAGGGTGAAGTGGCAACGTGACCTAACTCATTTTTCCTAAATTGTCAGGACACACCAAAAACGTTTTCTGACGGTGTTGAATACAATGGGGAGGACTTTTTATAATCTCGATTTTTCACACAATCATCCATTATTTCGTACAACCTGAGCTCACCAATTAATTCGGCGCGAAAATTTGAATCTAGAGACACTCTTAACTCAATACGGCCTCAATATGGTCATGTTGCCACTTCACCCTCGATATTGTCCTTAAATCTTGTCCTTACTGAATAATCATGCAAGATAAAAGACTGGACCGTCATTTTAAAACTCACTTCGCGGAGGGAAAAATAAACAATCTCACATTTTCCCCAGCTCGAGTACTTTCTGTACTTTCTGCTGCGAAGGTAAGGACTTGGCACTGTCAGGTACAATATAATTCGGAAACTAAAAAATCGGAAAAACGCCAACTATAATCAACTAGTACCCTGAACCCAGCATCCAAAACCATCAGCAGAACCGATCGTTGTAGTTTAATATTTTGATGGTTGCCCGTGGTCCAGTGGACAAAATTTGCATACAACACACAAACACGGTGTGGTTTTATACATTTATGTACATAAATGTATAAAAAAGGTAAATTTAGCAGAATCTTGGCTTTCGGCTTCGTTATCTCACTCGTTAAAATGGCCACAGTCCGGAGAAGCTAGGATTTTGAGCCCTTTTTTTAGGTCGATACAGGCCCAAAAGTAGGCGCAAAAGAAGATTGGCTAAAATCCTTACTTTTCATAACATGACGCCTTCCTTTTATAGCTTCGAGATAAAAAATATTCAGCGTTGCAGCTTTTAGTTATGGCTGAGATCCATCATCAATCGCTTGGGGTGCATCAACCGGACCCTTCTCCCTTTTGCTACTGTGATTTTATTAATGTGATTTTGCTTAATGATAATCTAAATTAAATTTAAATTTTTCTTTACGTCGAGATTTATGCCATCAACCGGGCCTGACATGACGAAGGCGCTTTTCTGAAAAGATCATATTAAAAGGGTCACAAACATTCCATGGCTGAGCGGGGGATTCGAACCCCCGAGTCCTTACTTAATGATAATCTATTAAAATAAAAGGTTTGTTCCATTCCTAATGGGCCATAGGTTCAAAGCAGTGCCCACCATTGCATAGGAGCCGTTCGATTCGGAAATTTTGCACAGTTTATAGGTCAATTTCAAAAATGTTCTTCTTTGTAATTTAAAGTAAATTATCCAGTGTTACGTATATTTGGTTGGAATGGATATTAATTTTTTATTGCATTTCTTTTTTTTTTGTATAATTTAAATGCCAACCTGGTAGGTAATGAATATTGGCTTACACAAATAAATAAATACATTGAATAGACACTCGAGCGATTTTACGATTTTCGGTTAATTACCTATGTGCGAAGTGCATAATATGCATTAATCATATTATGATTATTGGCGAGATTGGAGTTCCGTCGAAGTGCAAACTGTAAACGCCACAAAATGTCTGCGTTTATTAATAATTACCTGATTGATTTCATTTTAATTTTATGCATAAATATAATGGTTAAAAAAATCATTATTCGAAGGGGTAGTTTCAACGGGTAAGTATTCATTCATGGTAGGTACGTAATATTACCCGTATTACGAATATTTGCGAGAAACGAGATGAGAAATAAAATTCACTTTTCGACGGTCTTTAATTCAATACTTCAGTCTTTAATTTAATTCGACCAACGGTCTTTTATTTAATACTCCGTTTTTCCTCCTAAGTTTTCCAATACTCCACCGCCATGATTTTTATTTAATTAAAGGTATGCAGGTACCGTACTTGATCGACAAAAGAAATTGAAAAGTAAAGTCAGATTGAGGGGTCAGATATGTTGTGCACTCGTAGGTTGTGCACACTATAGATGCTTAGTCATTGAAATCTTCCCCAAAATTCAATATTTAGCACAAAAAAAATGGTTCGGTCGATAGCTGAAATTCAGTGGGTTCAATTCCCAACCGTAACCTTGGAATGGTGGGCTTCACAGTATTATCCGGTCAGTTTCATCATTATCAAAAAACCCTTTTCGTCATGCGAGACCCTTCCTTGGAACGATACAAATTTAACGCAAATGCAACAATTATTTTGAGCTGGTACCGCATAAATTAATTAATACAAAAAGTTCACAGCCCAATTTTACCAAAATTTTAAATTGAAATGGCGCCAAGTTTGGTCTGTAGTATCTATCAACCAAGCGCCATGGATTCATGGAATGTGAGCCATGGAATCCACTTAAACAACATCAATTAGACTCAAGTCATAACGTTGGTTCTTCTTTTTGATAGTTGGGAGCGTTTCACCTTTAGAAGGGATAATGACATTGATGACTTTCCAGCAATGGATCAAATGCTTTTGTTCGGTTTGACCAAAGTTCATCGTTTAATTTGTTGAAGCTGCCCAACTTGAATGCAACTCTTGAATTGCAGCGAATTTACAACGTTCAGGATTCATCGTTTTTCGCTCGGTGTGAACCTAACAATCCACCTCCCCACCCTGCCACCGCCACAGTAGCTGATAGCCCCCCCCTTTCCCCTTTTCATAGTCAAGCTCATGATCATCGGACCATTATGTCGTCATCGGCGTCGTTGTCGTCGTCGGTATCATATAATTAGCACCTCTAACACATCTGCTTTCAACCCTCTAATAGGTGGCAGTCAGGGTCCCTCCTTCTGGAATAGGTGGTACGTATTATGGCACCTCCCCTACTAACACGGTGCACATACAGCGTACGGTTCATTTTATAACTCGCGACAATACTCACACGTTAACACCACAGGCCAACCCCTAGGTAAAACGAACAATCGCCAGGGACATTCGCTTACATATTATGAACGTACAGCTCACAATACGATACATACACTAATGTACCTCCCGTAATCGTTTCGCCCTCAAGGTTTGCGGATATATATCGCCACGTATACATTCAGTTATCTCGACGTCACCCAGCTATTTATTAAATACGAGAAAGATGACATTTATAGCGGCAATTTATTATACACCTAAAGCAATCGCAAGTACAAGAAGGGGCTAACTAAATTACAAAGAGCCTAAACACTCATCAATAACGATTTCTACCACAAAACGGAAAATGACCGTTCAGAAAAATTCTACCGTGCCAACAACTTTTTGATGTTTTTTGAATTTTTCATTTCGGCAGATCTTTCCAAATAAAATTCAACCGAAGACAAAACATTCCTTTTGTAAAGGGTAGACGAGAAAGCCTATAGGCTGATCGTCATTCAACATTCATGCAACAGCGACTAACTCGATTTTTGGCCAAAATGAGTTATTGGTATCACTGAATTGGTTTTCCACGGGGAATCAGGTGGTAACACTGGTTTGCGCGAATTCGGGAGAAAAAGCTGTCGGAAACCGTTTTGAGCTACACCGACCGTAAAAGGGGTAATCTTATGTTGCGATTCGATAGCTCTCACGTTGGTTGGGTGCAGCTCCTCTTTTTTGTTATTATCCAACTTTTACATTTTTTAAATCCAATTTGTTACATTTTTACTCAATGTTCTAAGCAATCATTCAATTAACATACCAGCATGGATACCAGTTTTTTGGATTTTCAGATAGGTTGAAAAAATCGAGTTAATCACTGTTGCATGCCGAACGACAAGATTCATAATTTACTTTCTGGCCACTCTTCGGACGAGAATCCAAAACTTCATTTTGGTTTATCATTGGTTTATCAACCATCGTAGTCGCGCAACTAAAGAAAATTCGAATGGCCCCAAAATTTATGGTTTAGGTGCGTTTCAAAGAGTGTAGAATTCGAATCTGCAATCAAAAAATCCTTCCCCGCCGTACGCTGTCCGCCATTCACATTTTTTCTCCCTGACTACTGTGAATTCATAGCTCAATTTTCGGGTTCCTTAAACAATGATCGAAATCTTGGAATTTTTTTCTCTAAAAACCTCATATCCAAAAGGATGTATAGTTTCAAAGTTAGTGCTGTCGGTAGAGCAAGCTGCAAGACTTCACGATTTTGTCAAATTCGCAGTAATCTTGGGTTTCAGCAAAGATTTCTGAACCGAATGTTGGTAAAACTTCGATAAAAAATTTATTTAAAAAAAAAATTTTCTATATAATACCAGCGATAATTAAGGGCCGGTTTCAAATTTCGGACTTGTCTGGTTCTTGTAGGAAGTTTTTTCAAATTTTGGACTTGTCTGGTCCTTGCAGAAAACCCCTCTTGGAGTTTACATTAATCTGATTTTAGCCAAAGCAGGAGAATGGCAACTAGAGGTACATTCGTGTACGGATATGTCTTAAATTTTTATACGGATAATATTTATAATACTCCGATACCTATATTTTCCAACTTGAATTCCAACAACTGTGAAATTTATAATTTATCGTCGTACGGTCCAATCTCAGAAATTTCAACCAAACTGCGTATTGAATTTAAATCCTCATCAAATATAGTCTATGTGTACACTTATTAGACCTAGTGTAAGTGTTTGGAGCGTTTTGGTACATTATTTCCAGAAATATATTTTCTTTCCAAAGAAAGAAAAATCTTGCTGATAACAAGCCGAAAATTCCGTTTCAGAATTTCTGCTAATTTTCACTTCTTTTACCGAGAAAAATCGCATTTCATTCCCTACTTGGTATCTTTATCAATGTCATCTCGGGGTTGAAGATTTGAATTCAAGTTTCAATGGAACTTCGAGGACTGACTTTCTGGTGGCAGTTTCGCCTCTTGAAATAACACAATTGAAAGTGGCCATAAGCGTGGCTTCAATGTTATACTTACTTCGCTATTGATTCGGCGAAATATGTTTTCCCCAATGATGCTGGTACTGGCTTTTGGCGCAAGCGCACTTCATACTCTATGGCTCTCGAGTAATATTCTTCCATTTCATTCTTTCCAGCCCCCAGTCCCAGGTGAAGACTCATCGAGGTGTGACTAACCGGCTCATAAGAGACCTATCGACTCTCTTTCCTCTTTCATTTCGTCCAATATGTTCCCTTGTAATGGGTCTGCTAAACAAAACTTTTGTACTTTTGTGACCCGGTCTTTTTTTTGTCATTGTTCTAGAAAAACGGCGACCTCCCGCGGTGCCCATTGTCCTACCACTTCTGTCACGCACTCTCCTCCCCTCTCTGTCCCACTTCTCGTTCCTTTACTTTCACGCTATGCTGCTGCTGATTAGTGTCGCTGCAAAAGCCTGTGCCATGCTGATGAGCCTCGTGCCCGGAGCACATGCCCCTGAACTTGCATTTTATGTTTGATCACGGGAGCGTAACCCCCGACATTGAAGTTCTATGTAGAATTTTAGCTCATTTACAGATATTCAAACTAACTAGGCCTACAATGTCGATTGAGTTTCTGTGGCCGTTTGGAGAGAGTTTCTCGTCGTGACACCTCCAATGGTTAGTACATGAGGCAGTCGTCGCTTGTGTTCTTCTGATCTATCCAACATAATGAAGTTTTTAGGTTTTTTTTCAGGTACAGCTGGTTGTGGGACTTTCCAATTACTGTCCCAAACCAGTGGTGCGTAGGTAACACTCAATACTTCCATATATATATTTTTTCATGTAAATTTTTAGAGCAATTGATTGTATTTTGACTACTTTGGAGGCTGTGAGGATAAAAAAACCCAAAAGCACACTACGCTAATCTTATAAAACCCGTTTAAATCAAAATGCGCCAAGTTACCGGAATATGAACATTTGTTGATATTTACCAACGTATTTTATCTGTAAGATAAAACAAAAATTTCAAGACCAAGAAGGAAAAAAATAAAATAATGAAAATTGGAAGTGCCCATATATCGGAATTACTGTGAAGTGATGAGAGTAGTCCAAATTCCGGTAAAACAGAGTAATGGCCGAGCCAAAACGAACTTTCCTGTTCAAGAAATTTGAAAAAAGTTGAGAATATTGGGAAGTACGGCCATTTTTGTGAATGCTCACAGACTGGGATCTGTGATTAAAAGTGTAAGTAGGGGTAAAAGTTTTTTCTGAATGACCGTACCGATTTTCAGTTGTAGGACGATTACAATGCCTCCATAATTTAGTCTGTGATTATTAAGTAGTTAATGACACTAGTCAAATAGTTTGGTTTCATAAGAACGTTGCCTATCTCATAAAACTGTTTCATGTCCGTGTTAGGATTGACTTTGAGCATATTCAATTTTAAAATAATGTTTAGGTGTTCAAATCGGCTTGGGGTTTGTTCCTTCCCATTTCTCGTAGGCCTAGTACTCAGCTCAATGGTCAAAGAATAATTTCGCTCGTTACAAATTGAAATTTTCCGTGTACCCTTGAGCGTACTAATCACCAAAATTGTGTTCGAGTCGATAGCAGCAGCTGGAAACGTAAAGAACGATTCAGAGTCGAAGGTTGGCGCATTCGGCGCACCGTCGACTAATGACCATCCACATCTCACGGTTCACTTACCTTCGACTTTTTCTCCTTTTCTTTCTCGTCTCCCCCTTGGCGGGGTGAACTATGTGCCATTCTGTTCGGCTCCCCGTTTTCATCACTGGTCCGTTTTCCTATTGTCCGGGCCTCCTCCCTACGTCGTTGCATCTCCGCAGAAAGGGCAATATGTTTCATCAGACGAGATGAAAAGCCTCAAAATCGACGAGATCGAAAAATGTACCTGATATATACCTAGGCTCTGGTTATCTCTCAATAATGCACGACGATCGGAAGAATGGAAGAAGACCGCGGAGAACGGAAATGCCAAAAAATTGGCCTGGCTCTGCACGAAACAGGCTTTTAAATAGCGAAATTTGTCATTAAAAACATTAAATTTGCCATTTACTTGGGTATTTGGTAAAATATGTTAGGTATTACGTGTTAATATTGTTATAATTAGTTCTAGGCCACATTTTTGAGGCTCAGGAGGTTCAAATTGGGCCGACTAGCTGACGAAAATTTGCTATAGAAAATGTATTATTATGTATAAGGTAATGTTGGTAATTTGGTACATTGTAATATTGTAGATCATCTTTAGACTGATTATAGAGTATTGTAATTACATTCGTCTGTAATTTGAGGGAAATGAATCCCATGTATTGAATAGACCTAAAACAATAATGAAGATTTGATTTTGATTTGGTATTGTTATAATTAAGAGTGATTCACAATTTGCCATTTAAAGATGGCAAAAATTAAATTTACCATTCACCAATGGACGAATTCTATCTTTTATGATGACTAAGACTACAAGACTACCAGGCGACCGTCTGTCGAATTATTCTTTTCCCGAGGGTTTGAATCGGCTCAGCGTCGGGTTTTCTGCCGACTCAACTTTCCACGTTGTCACACCAATATTCAGTATAGATATAATTAACAATGATTTGGTTAAACTGGAGTTTGGATATCCAACTGCTCGCATGCGGTGAAGGTATCGGAAACGGTGGTGTCGGCAGTATAGGTAAGATAAGCTCGTGCTGATAAACCGTGTACAAATCACAGGAGCCGTACGACAAGTGCAGCAATAGCGTAGATTCGTGACGGGATTCGAGGTTAAATATGTGGTGGACGTGGGGAGCTGTGGCGTGGATCCTTCGTTATCGCCCGGATTCGGATGCGGGGTACGAGCCCCAGAGTTGCGCGACATAAATTAACGCGGGCCTGCGAATTAAGGGGGAGCCGAAGCAGTTAGGGCTCTGATTAGCGAGGCCGCTAGGGTGGACCCGACCAAAATGGTGCCTGCATTACGTTTATCCGACCAAGGATGGTGGGATATTATAGGAACAGCTATTCTACCTAAAACCAGTTTGTTGTAGCATTGCTGGAGATAGGTATAAAAGGTATAACGGTTGTTTGTGGACGGAAGAATTTTCCCGGAAAACCCGAGACGGCAGTGTAATAACGATAGTTAACACTTCAAGTCCATAGGGTCAACCTTAGTCCGTTTCATATGTTTCATAACCCATAATTTTATGATTAAGTCAACATTTGCCAAAAATTGTTGCCAGGGTCTTTTTTACTTCCATATTTACAGAGTAAATTGAAGTATAATACTTCCATCAATTATAATTGTTATTGCCCACAATTGTTATCGTATACACAATAACTGTTATCGTCCTAAAATCGAGAATCGGAACGGAGCTTCGGAAAAAACCTTCACTCATAAACATTTACTCAGAATCACTTCCCGAACAAGTGTCCGTGTGCCCGTCTGTGGTCATTTACAAAAATGGCCATAGCTCCCCCAATTCTTAACCTTTTTTCAAATTTCTTGGAAACTGAAATGTTTGTCTCGGCAACACCTATAGCCTGTCTAATCGGAATTTGAATAACTCACAGGACTTCCGATATATTTGCATTTTTAGTGTTTTCTATTTTATTTTTTTCGAGCCACAAAGATAAACCGATCTGAGCGTTTTTGGTTTTGAAATCTTTGTTTTACCTTGCAGAATATGTGGATATTTTTCATGTTCCGATAACTTGGAGTATTTTTGTTTCAGGCGAGTTTTAAAATTTGCATAGTGAGTTTTTTGATATTTTCGACCTAAACACCCTCAAAAGCAGTCAAAATATGATAAAATTGTGTCACATTTTTACGTTTCAAAATATGGAAGTACTGTGTGTTATCTACGTACCACTGGTTAAAACTCGTCATTAGCAGAATAATTTCTGTCAGGGTACTACATTCTCGGATAGTGGCCGAGGATTGCCGTCGTAAGCAACGTTTTCTAAATTCCAAGAACGCAAATTCTTCATTCCATTTTATGAATTGAGACTTGATTAATAAACCAATTTAAGTAGGTACTCATTCACTTAAATCGTATAATTTCAAAATGTCATCTGGTAACTATCAAGAAGAAATTTCTTTACATGTAATGGCAGAGTTTCAAGGTTTCTCTTATCACAATAATTTCTACAATTGATAGCTGGACGAATTTTCTGGTTTGAAGTTTTTCTCAGTTTCGTCGAAAATTTCTTGGGCCTTTCAGATGTGATCAGCTAGGATCTGAATTCCATTCGTTCCATAAACATGATTCGCCGAATCTTCCCCAATTTTTTTCTCAGTTTTGTCGAAAATTTCTTGGGTTTTTCAGATGTTATCAGCTAGGATCAGAATTTCGTTCCGTCCATAAACTTGTTACACCGACCAAGGGCGTCGTTCCCCTTGCTGGTAGGGATTTCAGATGAAGATCTCATAACTGGCACCGCATCCACGAGCAGCCGCCACCCCCGCACGATTCCGTCGCTTTGGGACCTTTTCCGCAACCCGCAAAATTCCTCAAATTTAATAACAAGGAGGTGGGTAAAGCTGATGCTTTGAGAAAGAGAAGACAGCATGCGGCTGGGGATTGGAGGAGGCTCGAGGGATGCGAATGAGGGATGAAGAGATGGAGCCTTTGGATGTGCGTATCATCCCGTCTCTCCCTCACACTTCAAACACTTTCCCTTGAACAAAATCCCTCTTCCCTCCCGTTTTACAGTGAGAGTAGACAAAATATTAAAACATCCTCCCAATCGATAAACCGCTGAGCATACCAAAATGGCGGATAGTGGAAAATCAAGGTGGAAAAAACGAGGTGTAACAATCCAATCAGAAGTGCCTCGAACCAAAAACCAAAAACTTTACCAGAAAGAGTTTTAGGTACCAAAAACTCTCTCTAATCCCTGAACATGCGTTTCCGAGGCGCAAAAACAGTGCGTCAATCGAATAGATTTCCTTCGAAAAAAAATCTCTTTGAACCTTCAACATAATATGTTAGAAATATTATTTCTACGGTACAAAAACACGTCCGGTGGGGAAAATGTGCCCTTAATGACTGCTAATGCATAATCCAAAACAAAGGTTCTGAATGTCTCTGAAGACTGATCTCAATTTCGAGATCGGCCGCTGAAATTCGCGTCATTTGTCCATAATTTCACAATAGGATAGGCGCTCATGGAATCCATAATTTTGAACTGCACCCTCAGGAGGTAACTCCAAGCAGCAATATCCACCTCGATGGCACTTCATCGTAAGCCATTCTGGATAGCCTGCCCACTCATCTCCTAATCACGTCCCAATAGAGCGCCACTATCAGAAACTCAAGTTCTAACTTACTCACAGAGCTTCTAGTCGGCAGTCCCCCACTAAACTCCCGGCATCTGATCCGGTTGAGCGTTGCCTCTTATTGAATTCCACCTATCTCCTCATCCTATTACCTGTTACGCATCACGTGAACCCAAAACTCACACACCATCGTCGATTCCTCCTCAACTCGCTCAATACGATCGTCCACTATAATGAATTTCTGGAATGACTGCCATGCTTGCTCCAGTCCAGAGCCTCCATCACTTCATTCCCTCTAATAACTGTTCTCATTTCATGTTTTAACGTACCTAAGTTCAGATTCTGTCCAGGCAATGCTACATAGGCACAGTCCCACCAATTATCTTACTTTGCCGCGAGCCTGCAAAATCAAGTCCTGACGGCCCCCTTTCTCCCCCAAATTCAACGTCGGCCATCATCAGTCGACCTCAAGCTTCTGAGAAGTGAAGACACTACAACCTCAACCATCAACCCACTGGAACCATCAGGAGCCCCGTGCACCCCGCGTACCAAATTCCTTCGGGTAAGCCCCATTCAAATTTGGTAAATCGAGCCCATAAAATAATTTTCCTACAAGAACCAGAAGAGGGGTTTCCTACACGAACCAGTAAAGTACAAAACTCGAAAAACTTCCAACAAGAACCAGACAAATCCAAAATTTGAAACCGGCCCTTAATTGAGGCGTTGATAGCCAGAGTGGACCATTCCACAATCTGGCCGAAAATGAGTTATACAGTGCAATGGGTCTGTGGTTGCTATATCAATCAAATTATTATTAAAATTTGACTCGTTCTCGAATGTGCCAAGAGAGAGCGCAACTTTTCAAATGGTCCGTCTGCAAATTGGCCGCCGATTTTGATGGCCAGAGTGGACCATGTGGCTTGTAAAAAAGTCCCTATGATCATCTGTTCTTGGGTGAATGCTTGTATTTTTTTCTTCAAAACACCGTAACAAGGCCCTTAATCAATCACATGAAATTAGTCGAAATTTTCAAATGCGATTTTCTCAGTTCGACACCTGAGTGGAATGGTCCACTCTGGCTATCAACGCCTCAATTATTGTTGGTATTATCCAGAATGAAAAAAACATCTTTTCAAATTTCGAACTTTTCTGGTTCTTGTAGGAAACTCCTCAATTGAAATATTCTGGATTTCTCCATTTCCGCAGCCATTGGAGAGCCCCTTAACGAATTTCCTGGATTCCTCATCGTTGAAGTTACATCCTCAAGTTCGACGTCAAATCGACCGTCATCTTGATGCCATCATCCGGCGCTTTCCAAATCGGTCAAAACTAATTGATATTTCTGACTCAACATTGATTCAATTGCGATTGTAAGGAGCTCCAATTTCTCATCTCTTGACCTGTAGTAATTCTGCATAATTTTAATTTTTTTGTCAGTTATTTTCACCATTAATCTGAATTCCTATCCGGAAAAAGCGGATTCTGAAACCAGCCCCCCATTCGAGCTTTAATTTTTCATATAATTTTCTAGCAAGAAAAGATTTTTAAATGTTTAAAATTAAAATTTTATTTAATTCTGAAAGACGTGAAAACGCGAATTTTTCGTTGGCGTAATTGTCAGGTTTTTTCTTCCCCTTTTGCCTACGTTTCAGATTCCAAATTCCCATCTGCTTGGGCTCTATTCTGTGGCTAGTTAAAGAGCATTCTCTAGTTGAGAGTTTGAAGGGTGGGACAATAGAACAATAAAGTTGAATCTGCTATTTCAAAAATTAAGTATTTAAAAATTGATGGCCAGTAATGGATGAGCATCCTTAAATCGAGGTTCGAATCCTACCGTTCAGCCCGTGTATCGCAGTACCTTGTGTGGTTCACTTTGAAGCAACTTTTAATACTTCCTCCACCGACTCTATCTCTCCACCATCTCCATAATACTTTGTTGCGTTAAGAACTTTACCCCCATTTCACTGTTTATATCGTCCGTATAAGGTTTTCCTTTTCCCCTCAGCTTCGAGTGTACTCGGAACATCTTTACCGGTAAACTTTGAAAAGACGAAGGAACGCCATCTGCTTCCCGTGGAAAACTTTGAGAATTCCAAGACGTTCGAGAGCGCCTGACGATCCAAAATTACCTCCTATGCGTTGCTTTTGGCCATCAGCCATCTCAACATGGTCTCCTTCAAAAACCCCAAGATGCTGCTATTTTTGGGTTCAATTTAGTTTGGACATTATCAAGCCTCAAGCCTGAATCTAATGCTGTATTTTTCTACTTGGCAAGGCTTAACCTACCGTCAACCCTACGGGGGCGGAATGCTGTGCTTTTCGTTCCAGCTTTCAGTTCCAGATTCCTCGTCCTGCTCCAACTTTAGAAATGAAGTGAGGGAGGTGCTCCTCAAGATAGCGAAATATTTTTGTTGTATGGGAATTGCTCAAAAGTTATTCTGGAGCATCCGCAGTGTTTACAGATCATCCTAAACTTCTAAATAGTTGAGGAAAGTGGGGTAATTTGAACACCTTGACTATCTGCCCAGTGACGGGGCGCAGATAAGCGGGAAAGTTGTGAAACTCACTAGGTATTAAATCAAATAAATTAAGGTTTTAAATCAAATAAGGTCAAATTTTTACACCGCTGAGCGTTTGGTCGAAATCCGTTTCCTCAATTTCCTCCTTAGTGGCGTTGGATAGTCTGTTTTGGGTTCGACCCTTTTTCAAAATTTTTCAAGTCAAGTTCAAATGAACTTTTGATAGGTATTGTTTTTGATAAAAATTGCTTCATCACACTTTCTGCGCATGAGTCAAGGTTTCTTTGGAGCTGGTTAGATTCATGATTTCGTGAATTTTTGTGCGTAAAAAGACAGTTTGTTCTCAATATGGGGTTGAGGGTGATATGGACCCATGAGTACCGGTTATTTGGACACCCAGCAACCATATTTTGTGAATTGCTATCTCTCGCCCTCACCCACAATGAAGTTCATTTTCGTTATTTCATTTGTAGTTTGTATTTATTTCAGATGATAAATCATTTTTTTCGTAAGATTTGCAGTGCAAATAGTAGTTGCAGCCCTAACTGGGGGCTGAACTACTAATTTCGGGTTTGTTTGGAAAATTTCAATTTTCTCAATCACGATTTGATCCACTGCCAAAAATCCTCATATGTTTCAAGTATCTACCTATGTTTGAAATAGTATATTTAATTTATAATTCGAATATGTGGGCATTTTTTTTAATAAGCCTATAGGCTTATTAGGCCTATAGGCTAAATATATTTCAAATATCTTTAATACATATTTCAAATACGTTTATTTCGATTTCAAATATATTCGAGTAATTGGTGAAATTTTAAATAGCTTAGCAAAATGAAGAAAATTAACAAGCCATTAGTATTAGACGTTAGGGCCATAGAAACAAAATTTGTTTCCCATTTAACGAAATTTCCCATTTAATGGGGTGTCCCTATTACCCCCTATCCTAGCGATTAATAAAGTCCTCATCAGTTCCATTCTCGTTTTGGCTAGTGTACTTGACTCGTCTTTCTGGCTCCTTTGTGTAGATACCTTACTCCTGTGGAGGGGAATCACTTTTAGTTGCTTTGGAGGTGGTGGGGGGCATTTCCATTTCAGCTGTCTCCTTTTCCGAAGATTAAGCGCATCACCTGCCTACATCTACTAAAGCGGAGAAAATTATAAAAGTTTAGACCCTTCGCCTTCCTCCAAGTTCTTCTTCCTCCTATCATCGCGAAACTTGTTCTTCTCCGCCTACAATTACTTCAGTTACTACCATTGCAGTTGCTACAGCGACACCAACACAAGGGACAGCCCCTCACCCTCCCGTCATGCAGTTGAAAATGATGAGGGGGTGGGAATGATGAATCCTTCCAACTTTGTAATGGAATCCTACCAAACTTGATATTCTCTTCCACTGGTGCCATTACTTCCTTATATTCGCCTCAACTTCCTTCTCAATATTTCTATTCCCTCGATGTATTGTATTTTATAATTAACTCCCCTTTCTCTTGAGGCAAACACTCGTGTTAACTCTTCTCCAGTTTCGCTCATTCATTTTTCGCCTCTTTTCCCGCACCTTCCTACGGAGCTTTTAACTCCGTTGATCCCTTTTCCCGCTCATGATCCCGATTGATTCCATGTATTTCCTATCCACAGCCTGTATAATCAGCTTAATTAGCAATTGAGGTCTGCTTTATTCATTTCAAGCTGATTTTTTTCTTTGTCGTAGGCCATCAACAACGTTACCACCATTGCTTTACCGTTTAGATTGTTCTAGACCCTCTAAAACGTAAACGGTAAACGTTTGTGGGGGTGTTGTAACAAAACGCTGCTAAGTAGATTAGTGACATGTGCACATAATTTTTTTGCGAACCCGAAGGACTACAAATTCTGAACATGGGCTCATTTTTCGATTGCTAAGACAAACCTAATGAAATCTTCTACCATTTCAGTTTAAATTTGTATGGTTGGAGCTAACCTCCGGAATTTCGGAAAACTCAAAAATGTCTCACTAAAACTGCAATAAATCCTGAACGGTTCAAGCAACCGCCGGGGCGATGGTTTCACTTGATTCAGCATAAAAAAAACTATAGAAAATGATACCTCACTGTACTGATTACATAGGTGCATTATTTCTGGAAATAATGTGTCAAAATAAGGGGAGAGAAGTCGATGGATGCCCAGGATCTAGCGCCAAAACAGTCGTGATGAAAAATCCATTGGAGGGATTGCGGAATTCGAATTGCTTGCAGTACTTCCGATAAATTGCACTTAACTATAAGTGACCAGACGTCCCGCTTTGGGCGGGACGGTCCCGCTTTGGAGGGTTGTGTCCCGGTGTCCCCACGATCTCATAGGGGGCGGCCAAATGTCCTGCTTCAAGAAAAAAGCTCCGCTTTGGAAAGGCATCCTCTAAAAAATTAGGTACCACCCTACCTAAGTATGTAAGTACGAGGTACCTACTCGATAACCGCTAGATCCGGTGTTGCCAACTCGTCGCCTTGCTTTCCCTCTGTCAAGCACGAAAAAAACCTCTGAATTCGACTAAAAACCATTGACTTTCGAAAAGTTGTGTACTAAATTGCAACAATAAAAAATGCGAACATAAAATGAGCCAAGTAAACTTCGAGATATAAGTCAACTTTGAGTTCAAACACAACTTCGAAATCAAAGTCAACTTCGAGTTCAAACACAACTTCGAGATCAAAGTCAACTTCGAGTTCAAACTCAACTTCGAGATCGAAGTCAACTTCGAGTTCAAACTCAACTTCGAGATCGAAGTCAACTTCGAGTTCAAACTCAACTTCGAGATCGAAGTCAACTTCGAGTTCAAACTCAACTTCGAGATCGAAGTCAACTTCGAGTTCAAACTCAACTTCGAGATCGAAGTCAACTTCGAGTTCAAACTCAACTTCGAGATCGAAGTCAACTTCGAGTTCAAACTCAACTTCGAGATCAATGTCAACCTCGCGTTCAAACTCATCTTCAAGTTCAAACACAAATTCGAGATCGAAGTCAACTTCGAGTTCGAACTCAACTTCGAGATCGAAGTCAACTTCGAGTTCAAACTCAACTTCGAGATCGAAGTCAACTTCGAGATCAATGTCAACTCCGCGTTCAAACTCATCTTCAAGTTCAAACACAAATTCGAGATCGAAGTCAACTTCGAGTTCAAACTCAACCTCGAGTTCAAACTCAACTTCGAGATCAATGTCAACTTCGCGTTCAAACTCAACTTCGAGTTCAAACTCAACTTCGAGATCGAAGTCAACTTCGAGATCGAAGTCAACTTCGAGATCGAAGTCAACTTCGAGTTCGAACTCAACTTCGAGATCGAAGTCAACTTCGAGTTCAAACTCAACTTCGAGATCGAAGTCAACTTCGAGATCAATGTCAACTCCGCGTTCAAACTCATCTTCAAGTTCAAACACAAATTCGAGATCGAAGTCAACTTCGAGTTCAAACTCAACCTCGAGTTCAAACTCAACTTCGAGATCAATGTCAACTCCGCGTTCAAACTCATCTTCAAGTTCAAACACAAATTCGTGATCGAAGTCAACTTCGAGTTCAAACTCAACTTCGAGATCGAAGTCAACTTCGAGTTCAAACTCAACTTCGAGTTCGAACACAACTTCGAGATCGAAGTCAACTTTGAGATCGAAGTCAACTTCGAGATCAATGTCAACTCCGCGTTCAAACTCATCTTCAAGTTCAAACACAAATTCGAGATCGAAGTCAACTTCGAGATCAAAGTCAACTTCGAGATCGAAGTCAACTTCGAGATCGAAGTCAACTTCGAGTTCAAACTCAACTTCGAGATCAAACTCAACTTCAATCCACGTCAACTTCGAGTTCAAACTCAACTTCGAGTTTAAACACAACTTCGAGATGAGAAGTTGAGTTTGAACTCGAAGTTGAGTTTGATCTCGAAGTTGAGTTTGAACTCGAAGTTGACTTCGATCTCAAAGTTGACTTCGATCTCGAAGTTGACTTCGATCTCGAAGTTGACTTCGATCTCGAAGTTGACTTCGATCTCGAAGTTGACTTCGATCTCGAAGTTGACTTCGATCTCGAAGTTGTGTTCGAACTCGAAGTTGAGTTTGAACTCGAAGTTGACTTCGATTTCGAAGTTGAGTTTGAACTCGAAGTTGAGTTTGATCTCGAAGTTGACTTCGATCTCGAATTTGTGTTTGAACTTGAAGATGAGTTTGAACGCGAAGTTGACTTCGATCTCGAAGTTGACTTCGATCTCGAAGTTGTGTTCGAACTCGAAGTTGAGTTTGAACTCGAAGTTGACTTCGATTTCGAAGTTGAGTTCGAACTCGAAGTTGAGTTTGAACTCGAAGTTGAGTTTGATCTCGAAGTTGAGTTTGAACTCGAAGTTGACTTCGATCTCGAAGTTGACTTCGATCTCGAAGTTGACTTCGATCTCGAAGTTGTGTTCGAACTCGAAGTTGAGCTTGAACTCGAAGTTGACTTCGATTACGAAGTTGAGTTTGAACTCGAAGTTGACTTTGATCTCGAAGTTGAGTTTGAACTCGAAGTTGAGTTTGATCTCGAAGTTGACTTCGATCTCGAAGTTGACTTCGATCTCGAATTTGTGTTTGAACTTGAAGATGAGTTTGATCTCGAAGTTGACTTCGATCTCGAAGTTGAGTTTGAACTCGAAGTTGAGTTTGATCTCGAAGTTGAGTTTGAACTCGAAGTTGACTTCGATCTCGAAGTTGACTTCGATCTCGAAGTTGACTTCGATCTCGAAGTTGACTTCGATCTCGAAGTTGACTTCGATCTCGAAGTTGACTTCGATCTCGAATTTGTGTTTGAACTTGAAGATGAGTTTGAACGCGGAGTTGACATTGATCTCGAAGTTGACTTCGATCTCGAAGTTGACTTCGATCTCGAAGTTGTGTTCGAACTCGAAGTTGAGCTTGAACTCGAAGTTGACTTCGATTACGAAGTTGAGTTTGAACTCGAAGTTGACTTTGGTCTCGAAGTTGAGTTTGAACTCGAAGTTGAGTTTGATCTCGAAGTTGAGTTTGAACTCGAAGTTGACTTCGATCTCGAAGTTGACTTCGATCTCGAATTTTTGTTTGAACTTGAAGATGAGTTTGATCTCGAAGTTGACTTCGATCTCGAAGTTGAGTTTGAACTCGAAGTTGACTTCGATCTCGAAGTTGAGTTTGAACTCGAAGTTGAGTTTGATCTCGAAGTTGAGTTTGAACTCGAAGTTGACTTCGATCTCGAAGTTGACTTCGAACTCGAAGTTGACTTCGATCTCGAATTTGTGTTTGAACTTGAAGATGAGTTTGAACGCGAAGTTGACTTAGATCTCGAAGTTGACTTTGCTCATTTTATGTTCGCATTTTTCAATGTTGGAATTAAGTAAACAACTTTTTGAAAGTCAATGGTTTTTAGTCGAATTCAGAGGTTTTTTCCGTGCTCGACAGAGGGAAAGCAAGGCGACGAGTTGGCAACACTGGATCTAGCGGTCATCGAGTAGGTACCTCGTACTTACATAGGTAGGGTGGTACCTAATTTTTTAGAGGATGCCTTCCCAAAGCGGAGCTTTTTTCTTGAAGCGGGACATTCGGCCGTCCCCTATGAGATCGGACACCGGGACACAACCCTCCAAAGCGGGACCGTCCCGCCCAAAGCGGGATGTCTGGCCACCTTAACTATAAGTGCAATTTATCGGAAGTACTGCAAGTAATTCGAATTCCGCAATCCCTCCAATGGATTTTTCATCACGACGTTTTGGCGCTAGATCCTGAGCATCCATCGACTTCACAATATGAAATGAATTTGTTTAAAACATTTACGCAAAACATACGGAAGTAGATTGTGTTATTTACGCAACATTATTAATTATTATAATTTTTAAAAATTATTAGCATTATTATCCCCCTGGTATTATTTCCTGGTTCATATGGCTGATGTGTTCCGCATCTTAACCATGCAGTACCAACAATTTTTTCGAAATATGAAAAAAAAAAATTAATTTAGGCTTACAAAAGTTTTGACAGGCCTGAAAGTGAACACATTATTAGATTTTCAATGTGTTGAACAACGTACGCTACAAACAGCCAAGAAATGTTTCTGTCCAGTGACAGGACTTGCGCGGTGTCAAGTTCAGAAGTGTACTTCGATAGCGATTGTACCCGAAAACTTGTCTTACTTGTCTTTGAAAACGTGTCTTACTTTAATGGTAACTAATAATTTGTTTCATGAGTCCGTTTCCGAGAATAAGGCCAAGTTCCTCCTAGCATCGCTCTTTATCACCAATTATGTTAAAATTTAGGTAACATAAAATGCGAACGAGTTTCCCATAAAGCTCCTAAGCCCAAAATTGTCTCTTCTCGAGAAAATCTGGGCATTTACCGCCTCCTGGACTTACCACTGTTTTCATGTTGGATATCGGGGTTTTAGTTCAATGATCACGCGCAGGGGTAGCCGTGCGCCTGAGCGAGTAACCATGGGGACCAGGGAGAGATTTTGCCTAGAGGATGAGCAGGATTTGGAAATAGGAACATGATCAGAGAATGTTGTGGGCTGGGGGTAGCTCTGTTGTCATCTGCAACAGAGTGTCGGATCAAAGACTAGCCCTCGGGCCATGGCATCTCTTCTGTTGCTACAGTTCAAACTCAAACGTCACAAACACTGCCCTGCCCTTTCAAAGCTTATATCCCTACCCTTTCACATAACTCCCCCAATCTTCCGCCCCGATTTTATTATTTTATACAACCGGAAAGGGCCGTTTTAAATACCGTGGTTATAATTGAAATACGATTTACCGAACATGTTGGTGCTATCGAAGGAAGATTCGAAATTTGAGTTTTTACGTAGTATGAGTTGACATAGAGTCCTATTTTGTCTACTGAAGATTGGGAGCCCAAGATGATAATTTCTCCCTACCTCAGCTACTTGTCTAATGGCCGATTTCACAACCTCGAATTAAAGTTAATCCGGACGTGGTTACAGAATAATATTATGTACATATTATGTATATCAATGATTATAAACGACCCATACAATATTATTATTATTATAATAATTATACGGCCATATACCTAATATTAAACATATTATTTTTGAACAAAGTTACCAAAACCAACCATGTACGAATTAACTCTAATCCAAGCTTGGTGAAATCCACCATAAGTCAAATTGAACCTCCATTTCTGTACACTGAACCGATTCAAAAATTTAGATTTTTTATTTATACAGAGTTTTTCATCGGAATGTAGTCCAAGAAAGGTATTTCAAATTTCCAGGTAAATATTATGCGTGATGGGTTAAATGATGATGAGTATTGGAGATTGACAACCTGGAATTAGATTTATTTGGGACATAGCTATGTATGGCAGATTTCACCAATCCTATTGATCCAATCCAATATTTTCTTTACCTTTCTCAATTGATGTTAAAGTAGTAATAATGTATGAACTGGCGTAAAATTTATAGCAATACCCCTCCAGCTTGTTTTACCTAAAAGAGGTAGGTACCCCAGATTTAACTGGAAGTTTCTGAAACAATCGTCTAACTGTCTGTGAGCTATCAGGTCGCATCGGTTGGGTATCAGCTGAGCGGTTGGCAGTTCGCTACTAACGAACAAAACTCAACTGTTTGAGATTCCTCTCGTTGGCCGGCTCTTTCGATCAATCAATTGACCGGAAACCCCCTGGCATTCCCTTCGTTGATGTTCTCTGTTCTGTAATCGATGATTTTTCGTTTTTCACCCAGTAAATCGTTCGAGGTTCTCTTCTTTCACTCGTTACTCTCCATTTGTGCGGCAGGTTGTTTTGTAACAAGGGTGAAATTGGTTGCCTAATCCCAAAACGTGATGTGTCTTCGGAAGGTATCTTTCAGAAATATGACACATTGTGTCAATACAAGGTTCTGGTTGAGTCTGGTTAAGGATCTTCGAACTCCTTCCTTTGATCGGGTTAATGCTGTTAAGCGTAAATGAGATCAAGTGGGAAATGGCCGAAATTTCGTCTCTGGCAAGATGTGGCCTCCCGAAAAAAAGTTGGTCGGAAAATTCGCGAAGAAAACTCCCATCCAACGGTAAATAGAAAAAAATATACAAATGAGTTTTGAACCCAAATTCTGGCTTGAAAACTCAAATAATTTGAAAATTCAAGGGGTTAAAAATGTTGCAGACTCCAAGGAATCTAACGAGCCCCCAAAAATCCAAATTCGATGAGGAGAACCCTCTAGAAAATTCCCACAAACTAAGACCCAAGAAAGATTTTCTCTCGATTCAATCGTGATCGAATTGCCCGACCTCCCGAACGGTTTTTGGCCCGTGGTAGCAAAATCTCTGTGACCTTGTGTGGATAATATCCATAAATATATTATACTAGTATAATTAGTATATTATACTACTGGATGGACTAACTCACTCTCGGGGATTTGCGGAATCCCATGATTTGAATGAAAACACAAAAAATGAGACAAAAAATCCATTCCACTATTGAGGTACAGTAATTGTACTCAATTATACTGAATTGTACTCAATTATTGAGGTACGATTGTACATACAATTGAGGTTATATTGTACCAGACGATTCTACCTTAATGGTAACATTACGACTATTTTCTTTTCTCTCATTTTCTGAGTTTTTATTCAAATTCGTATGGGTACTTAACGTAGCAACTGTCCTGAGGTAAACCCGGCCTAAGCTTTTACCAATTATCTTCCCTACTAATACTGTCTTTGAAGTTTTTGCTATCTAGTAGTAGTACTCACTTTTTTTCGATGGAATGTCAGCGACTTCCGTCAGGACAGAAGGACTCACGCTTGTCGGCTGTATCGTCGAAAACGGGCTGGCTCCCGTCGTCGGATACCTGTTGACAATTTCGTATGGAATAATTAGAATATTTAATTTCCATCTGTAATATTTCGAGAGGCCTCGGTTTTCGTTTAACGCGAGATAGTCCGAATTCGGCCAATAGAAATTATGAAAGGGAAACGAATTCCCTTTAACTAGAAAGACGAATCTTATAAATTAAACTTATGATCAGTATGAGTTTCCTTCTGCAAAAATTGAATATGTCTGAGTCCTCCGCTGAATATCGTATTGAGTTTTTGGAAACTGTATACAGTAGATCCGTAACTACAATAAATGTGAAAAAACTGACCAGGGGGATGGTCTTGACCAGGAGGTGGCCTGGCCGTTGAGGAGTCGTAACTTGTCGTAGACAGTGTCAGCACCTGGTGATACTGCGCATGGTACCTGAACTTCTTTCTGCGCCGCTAGATTTCGCAAAACTCTGTTGATTGATGAGACCTGTAACACGTGATAGATGGAAAGCGTTCGGTAAAAAAATAGTTGAATCAAATCTGACATTATTTTCAGGGTCTGGAAAAATGCGTTTTGAGTAAACTGAAGAGGTAGTCATTTGAATCGAGAACAGTCTATTCTTTTCCTTAGAAGAACAATAAATAAATAGAAGCAAAGATAAAACATAGGATGAATTGAACAATTAAAGTGCAGTTCATCGGAATCTGCACTGTTTTGTTTGTATTTTATTGAAATTTTGTACATTCGATTCAAAATTTGAATTTTAATGTGGATTAATGTAGAGAATCTTATCATTCTTATACCAATATCCACGGAGTGCTTCGATATTTTGAATTATAAAATTTAGAACACAATACATGATATTCGGAACGATGTTACGCTCAGAAAATGGGAAAAATGCTCTTTGGAATTTTTAAAATATATATTTTAAATAATGAATTTTCAATATCGAATAAAAATTAAATTAGTTGAAAATTAATTTGGAAAATCGGGCACAACAATTCCGCACTTGGAAGGAATCGAACCCAGCCTCCGATGGCGACGCCTATAAATTAAATGTTGGTTTACGTCAAGGTTTTATGATTACGTCAACATTTGTCAAAAATTGCTGCCAGATTTCCATACTTCCACTCACTGTAAAATTTACATTCCATATTTAATATGGAAGTGAAGACGGAAGAGAATTAATTGCTAGGTAGAAATTATCGTCACAAAACCACCGACGGCGAATCCGAGAGATGATCGAAACTGTTCCCAGCGCGGCAACGTACGATCACGCGCTGATCCTGGGCCACTGAAGTTCTGTGGAACCGGACCGCAAGGGCCCGACCCAAGCGTCAGGCCTCAGTCTCCACGCCTTCCTTTCACTTCTACGGCCAGCGCCGCGACCGCGGGAAAGGGAATAACCAGTAACTTTTAACGATTGATCGAAATTTAACTCAGTTTTTTGAAGCTTAAGCTATTATGCGCAAAATTGGGAACAGTTTTCCAAGTAAAGTGTCCGGAAAATTTCAAATTTAGCACTTTGCACTTTTTTAACTTCTATATTTACAGAGTAAATGGAAGTATTGGAATCGTCCTAAAATCGAGAATCGGATCGGAGCTTCAGAAAAAACTTTTACTTATACACATTTACTCAGAATCACTTCCCGAAAAAGTGCCTGTGTGTCTGTCTGTGGTCGTTTACGGCCATAGCTCCCTCAATTCTCAGCCTGTTTTCAAATTTGTTGAAAACTGAAATGTTTGTCTCGGTTATTTCGCTGGTTTTTACGCACCACTGGTTTTATCTGGGGTTTTATTATTGTTATTATTATTATTATTTTCTTAGTTTTCGTGGGTTTTTGTGAATTCGGATTCCTTTTTTTCGTAAAATACGAACGCTTTCCTTCTTTCGATTTCCTCAAATTTTCGTTTTTCCCCACTGTGACCAAAAGTTGGCAGGGGGAAAGCGCAAGCACTCGACCGCGCCCGCTCTTGACTGTTGACTGAGCGAGCGAGGGATGAGTTTGACTGGCTCAACTTGACATGGTACCACTCGTGCCACTCTTCCACTTCATCACTCTGCGTGTTGTGTATCCTCGTAATAAAAAGAAGAGGCAAATCATCGAGTTGGAGTCCACTAATCGGCGATCGATCGAGAACGAACCTCCCGCCAGTAATGAATACTTGAACGGGTTATTGTGGATCGCATCCCTCCAGCAGCTCATTCCATGTAGTATTACCTTTTCATTAGCTGCCACCCTCTCGGAACCCTTCACTCGTCGTTTAAATAGAAACCTCAGCTCCCAACTTCCCCACCGGCGGGCGATCTTGATGAAATTATTGCTCCTTCTCTCTTGATCATCATCAAAGTGATTCCCCGGCGTTGAGTGGGCGTTTCACCTTGAGTGTTATAAGTGACACTACTTTTGTCACCCGATATGAGGGGACAAGCTGCCACCCGTTGACGCGGAATTATCGAGTTTAGCGCTTGGCAAACGCATTTTCCCCGGGGGAGTAGCTGTCAAAAAGGCTGAAGGTTCAACTGTCGAAAAGATCATTTTGGTATGAAATGTTTTTCGTTTATGATGGATTTGAGTGTGTAATTGTTGCGGTAGTCTGGGAATATTAAAATCCTTGTTTCAACGATAGGGATTGGGGTCTTTTTCAGGGTTAAAATTGAATCGAGGTTTAGATAAGGACAGTCGATTTGAGGTTCAAAATTATAATATGATGTACCTAACATGGAATGAGTTCGTTTTTATTTCTTTAACTGCTGTATACTGGTCTAGTTCACAGGTGTTGAATAATGATAACCATCCAGGGTAAATTTTATGTGTTGATTTGCAGAAGCAGGAGACTTGATTACCGCGACGGCGGTATTTTAACCAAGAAATTGCATTTTCAAGTCGAACGAAGGACATTTCTAAACAAATTGACAATAACAATTATTGTTATCTAATCAAATTGACAATAATTATTATTGTCCAATTGAAATTGAGAGTTTTCCAAATCAAATGGGGAATTTCGCAATGCAATTCGGTTTGGAAAATTCTCAATTTTTCTTTGAAAATCCTCACCATTATTCAAAAAATTCTCAATTTAATTTGAAAAATTGAAAACAAATAATAATAATAATAGCCACGTACCTAGCATGGTTTTTCTGCTAAATAATTTAAACCCCAGGACGACTTTGACGGTGAAATATCTTTTTTCTTGCACTGGGCCCAAGGATATTCTGTTGATTGTTGACTCACTGAACAGTTGGCCAATTGCGCTCAGGCGCTAAACGAATTTTCGTGAAATCGCGAACGTCGCGCGGTCAAATCACAGCGTTCGTTAGGGGGTGGGGTCTATCTGTAAACGCTGGGAGACGAGGCAAAGCGTGAAGATCGCTCGTGTCGTTAGTCGGTGACTAAGCACTCGAACGGCCGATGAAGATGTCACATTTAAAGGAGTCCTTGTTTTGTTTGTACAACGAACGACCTCTCCGCCGAAAAGGAAACGCCCGTGAAGAAACGGCTGTGACTAAAGCGAACGATGTCGTTCCGAACCGGCGACCGCCCGGATATGAAAGGCAATTTGGCGTGACGCGTGGGGGACTTTCGCATTGTGGGCACAGCCACCCAAATCTCAAGTGACAAGTTTACAATCGAGCTACAAGTTTACGGATTACGTCGAATTTCCAACAATGGTCGAACGGATGAGTCGAAAATATCGGCTGGCCCGAAAGTCCTGGAAAATGCCGTTTTGCACTACTAAAGCTTGGAATTATTACCTATAATCCCTGAGGGATATAATTTTTTTGAAGCGCTAAATTTCCCTCGACATCATAAATTAAACTCGATTCATTATGTTCGTTTGAGGCTAGGATTTAAATGTGATAAAATATGAACTGAAATATATACTTATTGTTCCGGCAAGTACTGATTTTCCATCGACAGTCGATGTTTATGACCACGGTGTAGTCATTAACGGTTATTTAAAGAATAAATGATTTTTGTATTTGCTATCGAACTGAACACTACAGTCCACTTATATTATTCATTTTAAATAACCAGTTAGGTGTTAATAATGCGTTAATTTAAATAATTTTTCCAAATATGTGTTTATTTTTTCAAAATATGTGTTTATTTTTTCAAATATGCGTTTATTTTTTCGAAATAGGTACTATATTTATTTATTAGGTATCTAATTTTTGAAAAGCAAAATAATTATTCAAAACAATGCGCCGCCGTAAGTATATTTCCTTCACCAAATTGACTCGATTGTGACTCACTTGAAGGTTAGGCCAAAAAAGTTCATGCAACCAAAAGAAAGCTGTTAAAACTCCCTAAAAAACCATTTTTCAGATTAAATGAAAGTAGGTATTGCAATAGTATTGAAATCGAAATCGGATCGCAGCTTCAGAAAAATTTTTCACTCATACACTTTTAGTCAGAATTACAGCCTGAACATTGTTCAGTGAACAAGTGTTTGTGTGTCTGTCTGTCCGTCATTCAAAAAATAGCCATAGTTCCCTCAATTCTTAATCTTTTTCCAAATTTCTTGGACTAGAATATTTGTCTTGGCAAGACCTATCTCCCTGTTCGACCGGAATTCAAAATACTCGTAGTACTTCAGATATTCTATCTTATTTGTTTCGGTTTCAGTGAGCTAAAACTGACTTTTAAAATGTTCATGATGAAATTATGACTCATTTGCCTATGTTGTAAATTTCCTGAGAAACACGAATTGTTTTCCACTTCGACTTTCTTAAAATCAAAGTAGGGATCTGTCGAGACATTAGCACCAACTATATAAAAACCTGAATTTTCATGAAAATGTCAAAAATCTACAAATTCTCCATTCCCTTGGAAAACATTTGACGGCGAAAGGCGTACTGAAAATTGTGAATACTGAACAAGTAATTAAAAATTTCACAATATCGAAGAGCTGTGAATAATGTTGAAGTATCTCCTTCCTTCGTTGGCAGGATACCTATCTCAAGAACGATTTTCCGCGTATGAAATAATAGCAAGAAAGACAGGATGGGTATATTCGCTATAAAGGGCGATTAAGCGTCGAGGGAGAATTAACGAGGGCATCAGAGTCGTCTCTGTAGTTACTTGCCCTTACAGAGCATCATGTTTTTTCGCACTCGGTGAAAGGGTTAGGAAGCCCGAGGGATCGGGGGTGCTTGTAATGGCAAATGTTAAATGGACAGTGGACAGCCATGTTCACCCTTCGCCGAACTGTGGTCACTCCCCCGTATCAAAACGAAGTCTCATCATACATCACTTTTAAACAACTCTGAACTGATGGGGCAAAAACTAGTTGCTGAGTTAAGCAGAAGACCGTCGATGCTCTGTTCCAGGGTGTGGCTATCGTGATGGATGACGCGTATTCATAACGTTGCAAATTCTACGCATAGGTTCATTTCTCTGTCACCTATACAAAAAAGTTTTTTCTGAAGCTCCGTTCCGATTCTCGATTTTAGGACGATCACAATACTTCCATTTACTCTGTAAATATGGAAGTAAAAATGATCCTGAGACGTGAAATCCAGCTATTGGTGAGGGCTATGCGCGAGTGGCGTTGTGGTGCATAATCTCGAAAAAGACGATTTTCTTGGAGAAATCTCATAAAAGTCTTGAAAAACTAAAACGGGCGGTTTTCTTTGGATAGCTTTTGAAATACTGAGCCGATTTTGGTTATTCAAGGCTCATCCGGTCGAAATCCCATAATCACTCCCATAATAGGCCAATCAACCAAAACATAAATATGTAATGATTTGGAATAAATTCCTTGACAAATTTTTCTTCCTCGAGCAACCTTCAAAAACCAGTGGTGGATAACACACAATACTTCCATATAATGAAACGTGAAAGAGTGACTCCATTTGATCATATTTTGACTGCTTTTGAGGGTGTTTAAGTCAAAAATATAAAAAAACTCACTATGCAAATTTTAAAACTAGCCAAACATTAAAATAAACGTTTTTCTGAAGCTCCGTTCCGATTCTCGATTTTAGGACACTTACAATACTTCCATTTACTCTATTAATATGAAAGTAATGAATCGATTTTCAGAGAGGGATTTTTATTTCCATATTGGCAGAGTAGGTGGGAGTTGAGCAATCGTCCCAAAATGTAAATTGAGTCGGAAGTTTAGGAAAATCACTTAAGCATATTTACACCCAGTCCAGGAAGCAGAGCTCCAAAAAAGCTCCAAATTTCTTATAGTCTAATATTTCAAAGAGGCCCGAAGAGACCTCAAGCGTTGAGCTAAGTGACTTGGCTAAAAGTTGGGGTTTCCTGCCGTAAATAGGCGAGCATGATGATGAATTCCACATTGAAATTGCAAAATACCAAATATCTGGTTCGGCGAAGAAAACCCGGCGTACAGTTTTTTCCTTGTTATCGGACGTCCTGTCGACCGCACAATTTGCCCATACGGTGGAATCTTAATTGCTAATGAGGAGATGTCCTCACGACGAAGAGAGCGGCCAGAGCCACGAAAATGTTTATTTTCCCGGCCGAACGATTCCGACCTTCCGAAGGTATTTTTGTAGGGGCAAGGAAAGTAGCTATTCGCAGTCGGAAGCACGGAACTGATGGACTGTGATCAGCGGTATAGCAGGTCAGCACGGCAGAGAGAGACGGAGGCAATAGAGAGGATGAGATACTTGTCAGGGGCCACGACGAGGGGATCTACAGGAAAAACGTTGTTTGTTATTCAGGGAGGGCAGCAAATGAGGTAGACAGTCCTCGATCGCCCCTTTTCTCGCCTGTATCGACTGAGATTCGGTTTTCGGCGTCCATCATTACAATCATGTCCTACCCCCCTCCTTCGCTCATCTTGGCGTATTTTGGGGAAGTTCGTTTGGAAGCTAGCGACGAAAAGGATGGGGACAGGGAGTGATTCACTAAACTGCCTTGACTCAACCGCAATCGATTCGAGATGGAACCGCAACATAATAAATAATAAATATTTTGTTGACAATTATTGTCAATATTTGTCAATTATTGTCGTTTCCCTTATAAACCCAAGGAAAACATTTTTTTCCAAAACTTTTTTTATTTTTCAAAACTTTATTCAAACTGCCTCAAAATGGAAGGAAAACACAATTTAAAAAAATATTTTAACGTTTAGGTAAACAAAAAGTACAAATTTGTACATGGTGTATTATAGTATACTTAGGGCTATTCAGGTAAACCAAGGCACATCGAGAATGGTGAAATTGCTGCATTATATTGGATACATTAGTTCTATTCCGAGATCAAAATTCAGCCTGTTTTTATCATAGCATTCGTCGCTTATCACAGCATTAGTTACCCTATCAGCCTTACAAAAATCACAATCGACAGGAACATTATAAATAATCAGCCGCATATAAAAAAAATCAGATTTAGTCATGAAAAAATTTCAAAGCAATTTCGATTTGGTACAAAGCAGAGGCGAATCTCACATTTTTTACACCTCACTTGGGTGATTTTCTTGTGGCATTGGCGACATTTTCCTCGCCTTCCAAATGCAGGCATGTGATAATCACCATCATTCCTCACGGCGAGATTAGGAATGGCCACTACCGGAGCACTATCAGTCGTGGTAGATGTCCTCTTCCTCTTCCTATTCCAAAAGAGCAATGAATTGGCCACATCCACCATGAAGCTCTTCAATCGCTTTTTTGAAGATGGGTTGTCTTGCCGGTACAAAATCCACGCATTGCCATGTCAAGCAGGTGGCCAAAGATGCGCATGTACCATTTGAAGGTTCGAAGAGGAGTTTTATAGAGGGCAATCAAATGGTCACTTTTGTCTACTCCTCCCATAAAAAGATTGTACTCCTTTACAATGAAAGGACAAGGTACATCAGCTCTCCTGTTGCTCATCCAACTTCTGCAGACACCGACTGGCTCTGATGATGTGTAAGTGGAACTGAGGAGCACGGATTTATTGTCGATCCATCTGACGACAGAGACAATTTTGGTGTTATCACAAACTTGATCGTGAGCCCCTCGTCCTTCTTTCTTCAATTTTTTCCCCCGATTTCAGAATGGAGGCAGACCCTTAATGTCCCCAGGGAGAGGATCCCGTACTCTTTTCTGAGGTAACACATGAGTTCAGGGATATTGTAGAAATTGTCAAATAAAACAGCTTTTAGCGCTGGCTGTTTGATTGATTTTATAAGTGCAATGACGACTTTTGAAGTGAAGGGGAAGGTTTCTTCCTTGGCAGTAAACTTGATGTTCCTGAATGTGTCTCCACCAGCATAAAACATGAAATCATAAATGCCATAAAACATGAAATCGATAATAACGGAGAGCGCATTAGACCACACCGGGCCCCCAACTAAATTGGCGAGTTGAACCCTTGAACTCGGCAGCTCTTTAACGGGACAGTCGACAGATCAGGTGAGGACAATAAGCCCAGAAGGAATTTTCCAAAACAGAACCCATCGGTTTCGGCTGTTGATTTCGTTTAAACGGAATGCGTTAGATGAAATTTGTCTAATCGGTTTTATTGGTAATACAGAGCCACAGCTTATCCGTTACGTTGGAAGCTATCGCGAAGTTAAGTAGTGACGGCTTTGTTCCTCCACGCTGTTGGCAAACTGAATCAAAAAGCTTCGTCGAGTTATTTCTTGTTGTACCGACCAATAAGTTGCCAACATTGCCGGTGGAAGATGATGAGTTTATCGACGGCTCGTTGAACGGTGAGTTAGCAGTGAGAGCACGGTTGGCTTAGCTTGGGAACCCTCCCATTTCCCATCCCACCCGATCCTCCGTCTCCTTTTCACTCGCTGTTCTTCTCGTCTTCACGGCGAGCACGAGCCGACCACCTAGAAACTTGATGCTCTTCCATTCATTCCTGATACAAACTTGGATTGATTACTCGAAACTGATGGGGGCGAACTTCTTGAGGGAACTTTGCCGGAACCACAATGGAGCCATTTCATAGGTACACCTCAAACTCTCTGCGTGTAGAACACGATAACCAGCTCTGTGGACTTCTACTAAGACGTTAACGAGTGTACAGACTTGAGGAGAGGCTAACAAGTTTTCAGGTTGTACAACTCACTTGCATGATTACTCATGAATGGGGCCGTAAGTGGGTCTGCGACCTCACGACTTGTAACACCTGTTATACTTATCGTTGAGGTTTCTGGCACGAATGAAAACTTGGGATATTCGAGTTTGTTACAGAAGCATTTGCAAGCAGTGTAGACGGTATCTAGATATTGTATCTTAATTGTATCTAAAATAGATATAGATACCGAAAATTTCGTATCTGTATCTGTATCTAGATATAATTGCGTCCCAAGTATCTGTATCCTATCTAGATATAAAAAATGGGTATCTGTATCTAATTTTTATCTAACTTAGATAACATTTTCTATACTGCGCGGCTGTAAATTAAAATAAAAGGTTCACGTTCAAGACCCGTCGAGACACGCAAAATCATCTCCAAGCGAGCTTTGCTCAAAACTAGGTTTTTGTGGTTGGTTCCTTTCTGCTTAATGCCGTAATGTTTAACTGTTGAAAGTGTTCTTAAAAATTTTAAGAATATTCAATATTACCTACTGCAATCCGTTGTCACAGCACTTAAAATCTCTATTATAGATTTTAAAAACCAGTGGTGCGTACATAACACACAATAGGTACTTCCATATTTTGAAAAAAATGATATTTTGGCTACTTTTGAGGGTCTTAAGGTTGAAAATATCAAAAAACTCATTATGCAAATTTTAAAACTTGCCGGAAGTTATTCTGGGTAATAGTGCATGAGTAAAAGTATTTTCTGAAGCTCTTTTCCGATGTCAGGCCGATTTCCATACTTCCACTCACTGTAAAATTTACATTCCATATTTAATATGGAAGTGAAGACGGAAGAGAATTAATTGCTAGGTAGAAATTATCGTCACAAAACCACCGACGGCGAATCCGAGAAATAATCGAAACTGTTCCCAGCGCGGCAACGTACGATCACGCGCTGATCCTGGGCCACTGAAGTTCTGTGGAACCGGACCGCAAGGGCCCGACCCGAGCGTCAGGCCTCAGTCTCCACGCCTTCCTTTCACTTCTACGGCCAGCGCCGCGACCGCGGGAAAGGGAATAACCAGTAACTTTTAACGATTGATCGAAATTTAACTCAATTTTTGAAGCTTAAGCTATTATGCGCAAAATTGGGAACAGTTTTCCGAAAGTAGGACATGTCCTTCCAGAGTAGTACGTCTGGTCACCGTATGTATAAGGGGATGTATATGCACATGAAATAATATTCACCCAACGCAGTTCGGGTGAATACAGGAATCTTCTGAGTTGAACAAAGGCGGTTACCGTCCATTCGTATTTTTGAACCGAAGGTTACCTTTCATTTGTGCGACGTGAAATTTGTGGTATTTCCACGTTCAAACACTGGCTCCATTGGAATAATAAATAACACACAGCTTGCGGTGGGAGGAGGCTGAACTTTCACCATGGCCACCCGTTAAAATTCGAACTCAGTGGCCTGTTAAATAGGGAACAACAAACGGCTCTCGCACACAGGCGGTTGCCCAACCCTTTGATAACGTTTTTCGCTTGATTTCCCATTGATGTTTCATATTTATCCGAGTTGGATTACCTCGTGGAAAAAACTCGATTAACACTACCCACATAATTTTGCGACCTTTTTTATTTGGATTTGGTCTTTCCCGCGATCGTATTGCGTTTTCGAGAGCTTCCATTCAACTGGAATTATTCTACTGTGGGTCAAAAATATTGATCCGGGGTTATTAAATATCTGTCGCCCTTTGAAAAAACCTTCACTGTTCACTAAGGCCCTAAAAATGGGTTTAATGAAATTTTTATTGAAAATCATTCGGAAATGAAGCAGTTATCTACTAAAACATGCTGATACATTTTGATGTCGAAGAATGTTAATTTCTGCTGAGAGAAAAAATATTCTTACCAATATCGGTACCGATTTAAATTGCAAGCACCGCCGAATCACCAGTAATCATCCGAATTCGTTCTTAATGTACTCACAGATTATTTAATGTATTTAATTTTTCTTGCTTTATTCTGGTGCTGCTCGGCAAGGAAAGCGTTCAATGATTCGTTCTATATCATTCCCAAGTCGAATACAGAATTTTCCAAACCAAATTGAGAATATTCAATATCGAATTGAGACTTTTCCAACCTCATTCGAGAATTTTGAAAATTAAGAGAGAAGAGGGGTATAAAAAAGAATAAATAAAAAATAAACCAGGACGTTTATGTGGAAATAAAATTGCCCTAAGATAAAAGAAGAGTTTATGATTTTTTCGTGAAGGAAAGAACCGATGAAAATTATTGGGGATGGTTCCATTACGATCGCTTCCTCATCACCCAAATCAAAAAAGTAGCACTCCTATCACTAGTACCTACCTAAAGAAAGAAATCATAGATTCAGCGAAAAAGCAATTTTGCTTGCCTTCTGACTCGGTTGATTTATTCTTTCTTTCTTATGACAATATGTGTAACACGCAGCCATTCCAGGCGTTTTCTTTTCGCCCAACAACCGAAGTTGTTCCGGGCGTGCTCTGCCTCCCTCAAGGAGAGGGTTGGAAATAGTCAGAGATACAAGGCTATGATTATTCTTGGTCGGATTCCCGAATTAATTTGGAATATTCTGAAATGAATTTGACTCGGAAACAAAAAAGAGTTCAATACATTAGTTTTATAACGATAGTTTTCACAATTCTCAAATACTCGTATTTGTGAGTAATTCTCAATTTGGTGTCGAAAATTCTCAATTTGGTTCGGGAAGTTCTCAATTCTGATTGGAGAATTCTCCATGTGGTTTGGGGAAATCCTCAATTTGGTTTGAAAAATTCTCAAATTGGATTGGAAAATTTTCAATTCGACATAGGAATGCTAGGTACATCTAGAAACTTGAGTTGAAGTTTGATGAAAATGTGTTTATTGTGAGTAAATGATATCGCAATCGCTGATACATTACCGGTACGTATCTATTAGGTATTATGATTATTATTATTATCGGGGCGCAGTTAGGAAGAGGAGAGGACGCACTTGTTCAGGAATTAATTCCGTGTGAAAGTACGTAACGACAAAAAAGTTCTATAAATGTATCCGATCTCATTCCCTAAAAATTGACTTGTTAATTCTTGACGGACGCTCCTCAATTAATACGTGCTTCTTCTGACGAATAGTAGATTGGATCACGGATAAAAAAGTAGCTAAAAAAGCTGCTCGTTTATACGCCCATCTTTCTTTCCAATGGATTTTTAAATAGAACGGTCAGTTGGACAGGTCGTTTGTTCACAATGAGCCGTGTTCCATTCATGCACTAGCAGCACCATACTATTTCCTTCGGTGAGTATCCGTTGTGATACGGTCCCTTCCGCTTCCACAACATCGGCTTTTGTCACTGAATAGAACTTCCTCAAAGGCTAAACTAATAACAAGGTTTTACTTTCAGCATTTTCAAAGAAAGAGTATAAAATCCTTTATGATGAAAAACGTTCGAGCGCTCGATCGAGCAGATGTCGGGGCTCTATCCTTATTGTGATTTCAGCTGTAATTATCAGCGTTAGGGGTCTCTATATCGTGTTGCATTGCGTGTAGAAGTGGCCACAAAGTGTACGACATTGTAACATAAACACTTGCGTCAGCAGTAACAATTGTACGAGTATAGGGCAAGTAATTGAAAACCGCTTAACTCACAACAATCGGGTATTACGTCTCGAGTTGTTGGCAATATATGATAAATAGAGTGATTATTAACAAACTATCATATGGTCGCGAGCCTTGATTCAGAGATGGTTCTTAGCCAAGTTAAGACGGTTCCAGACACTTTCCAGGGCTTTGGTAAGAGAAAAGGACTATGGACGCTGCTGGAAATATGGACACATCGACTATCTGCCTGTGATGGGGCCCAGACTAGCGACTTTTTTTCAAAGTAAGTTCAAATGAATTTTCGGCCAACCTCCGTTTATTGCTTCATACGCACTTGATACTTGAATCTATCAAGAAGAATATAGTAACCAGTGGTGCGTATATAACACACAATACTTCCATATTTTGATACGTAAATTTTTGAACCAAAGCAATTTGATTTTGACTAATTTGGAGGCTAAAACTATCGAAAATGACAAAACACACTACGAAAATTTTACAATTTGCCTAAAATCAAAATATGGTTTAGAAGACCACCAACAGGAAAACTCGTTTCGCAACTTTTCATTAAACTACCTGCAAGATTTTCATGAAACTCGTGATATCTTCGTCTAGTGAATAAAAGAAAAGAAACGTTTTCAAAAGAATACCCCAAAGCCCAAGTTTTAAATAATAACTAAAAAGAGTTGGATCAAGTTTTAAATGAAGCATAATTAAATCGTCACTTAAGTTCTAACACCGCCTAACTCAATTTTTGTCGAAAATGAGTTAGATACACCACTCGATAGATTTTTCAATAGCCGATATCATTGTGACACTGCCACGAAGATTGAACCAAACGGTGAAGAAGGAGAGGAAGAAAAGACAACACCGCCTAATCGTTTATCTAGCGGAAGCGGAGGCAACACCACCTAATTCAAATCGCGACCGACGAGTTCCCGCTGAGACGCCTCCCCGCTTTTGGTACATTATTTCCAAAAATAATGTACCTATGTAATTGGTCGAGGAAATTTTTTTCGGAGCAATCCGATCGGAGAAGGTTAAGCGGTCCAAATCGGCATTAGTATGGTCCATTTTCGAAAAAGCACAAAAACTCAATTTTGAAGGTGATGTCGTGGGTTTAGAATTTTTTGAGTATTTTTCCCGGGTTTCTCGCTTGATTTACCATAGGACAGGGGTTTCTTTCAGAAAAATTTTGATAATTTTGTTTTTTAATCGGATTGGCTTAGTGCGATTTCTCCTTTTCACGTTTTTGCCAATCCGAGGGATCCTACTGAACCAATTTTGAATTTTTTGAGCTTGTTGGGTTCCTCGAAGGTTTCTACACAGTTTTCATTCCCTGTAAGTCAAAATTGGTTGGATTTCAGCGTTCAAAAACTGGTTTAAAGACTAATTTTTGAAGTTAAAAAAAAAGTTTTTTTTACCCGTCAAAAAAATTCTAAAATTCCAAAAAAAAAAATATTTTTGAGCAGGTTTTGGGTAGGTACATGACACAGAAAAATTACAATATTCTACGACGAAAACATGAAAAATCCAAGGTAAGAGCCTTGGAAAAATTTCAAAAAAATAATGGATCTGATTTCGGGTTTTTTTGGCGAGAATCATTAGATTTTGACTGAAAAACATGAAATTTGGTGTTTTTTCGAGATTTTGGTCAAATCGGTCAATTTCGGGGGAGTGATAAGGCCAAAATCGGGGTTTTTGCAGTTTTCTTGGTTTTACTGTCTAAGCACCTATGGGTTTTTAAACCTTAAAAGGCAAAAACGTGATGCAGAAGAAAATTTCGGGTGTTAAATTCTTTATCAGATGCATTCCCATCCTATAGAATAAACAAATATTTACGTAAAAACATTATATTTGAGGGACGGAAAGCAGGGAGCAACACAGCCTAATTAAGGATTTCAAACAGCAACACAGCCCAACTCAGCTGGTTTCGAGTTTAGCGCTTATTTTTAAAATTTAAGAGTAGAATCCAATTTAGAGACCCTTCGAGATCGTGAGAACGTATTGGGAATTCAGGAAATTTATTTCCAAGTTAAAATAATTAGTTTTTTGTCTCTCCTGAAAACTTGGGAAAATTGAGTTAGGTGGTGTTAGAACTTAAGTGACGAAATGATGCTTTATTAAATGAATTTAAAGGTTTAAATTTTAAAACTTGATCCAACTCTTTTTAGTTATTATTTAAAACTTGGGCTTTGGGATATATAATAAATTCTATTCTGTATAATTAAATTCGATTTTTGGATAATTGAGATTTTGAGCTAAGTAATAATAAGTTGGATCAAGTTTTAAATAAAGCGTAATTGATTCTGTAAGATGAAATTAGATTTTTGGAATTCTATGTACTTTGAAATGAAAACCATTACATTTTTAGTGACAGCAGACGTTTTATTCCTTAGGCTATCGCAAAGGTTTATAATAGTGTACCAAAATTAGGTTGCTGCCTTTCGAATATTCACTTTTCGGATAATTCTGGACTCGGAGCCGTTGCGTTGCGTAAGATGCTACATAAATATAACAATATTCCATCCCTCTCGAAAGCAACGCTAGATATTATTGGAGCATGTTCCACCGAAGGGAGAAAACTTATCGTTATAATGGTAAACTGTCAAATGCGATTACTTAGTCCCCTTCTTCTTTCGATTCGTCGACTTCCACCCTCAGTCGTTCTCTTTCTCTGTTGCTCATTTCAGCCTTCTTTGTTTCTCTGTCCCTGCTTTTTCTTGCCGCCCCTCACCCACCTTTCCACTGAACCTATTCCTTATTCTCCACCCTCGATTTTGTTCACGCTATGGAGGATCTTTCGCCCTTAATTTTCCAACCCTTCCTGCAAAATTATGAAGAGGCTGAAGGTTCACCGAGCAGATTTTCCACGATGAGACGAGATGAGATGGTTGTGTGAATGCTGAAGGGATCCCCAAACTATTGATACCTACGCTAAGAGGAAGCCAACCATTCCGTCTCCTTCAGCTGCCCGGTGTTCACGTTTGCGCCCCAGTCTTCCAGCAGTGAATTTCCCCTCTGGCGAACAGTCGAATTTCCCTCGAAACGTTCCTGATTTTAATTAGGCGTTTTGGCAAGTTCAAATGAACCCTGGGACATGGAGAAAATTTTCGTACCCCCTATTCATCGTTAACTTACTGCTATGCATTCATCATAATATACTCGAGCGTAGGTTGTACATTAAATTTTATGATTCTACATCATAAATTTTATGATTGATCCTAACGCATTTTGATGTATTTTTATTTCCAAAATTTTAATTAAACCCAAACATTTTCCATAATAGTGGCAGTCACAAATCACGTGAGGCTAAGCCATCTGGTTTTGAGCCATCTGATATTTTCGAAAAATAAAGAAGAGAAGAAAGCCGATTAACAGCTTAGCTTTGGCAGGTTTGTACTGAATTGAATCCTGGAATTTCAGAACGCCTGGAGGTGCTTTGATTTTGTGTCAAAAACGTTGGGGGACTATGCCAGGTCTCGTACCGAGGTCATGATAGCTATATCATGACAGCTATATGACAGAACTGTCATATATAACTTTATATCATGACAGCTATATCATCTGTATATGAAGCCTCATTCAATTTGAATGGCCAAATCGAACAAAGCAATAAAACAAAATTTCAAATCGTAGTAATCATCAGTATTTTACTTCCATATTTACAGAGTAAATGGAAGAATTGTAATCGTCCTAAAATCGAAAATCGGAACGGAGCTCCAGAAAAAACTTTTACTTATAGGTACACTTTTACTCAGAATCACTTCCTCTATAAGTGTCTGTGTGACGGTCTGTGGTCATTTACAAGAATAGGCATTGCTCCCTCAATTCTTAACCTTTCTCAGATTTCTTGAACTGAGATGTTTGTGCCAGTAAGATCTATTACCCTGTTTAACCGGAATTTGAATAACTCACAGTACTTCCGATATATTAGCATATTTAGTGTTTTTTTCGGCAACAAAAATGAACCGATTTGAACGTTCTTGGTCCTAAAATCTTTGCATTACCTCGTACAATACTTGGATATTTTTTATATTCCGATAACTGACAAAAGTAGTCAAAATATAATCAAATTGTGTCAAATATTCATGCGTCAAAATATGGAAGTATAGCGTGTTATCTATGTGTGTTGTGATAGTGATAGGACGGCAATAATTGATTTTTTGCCGTTACGTTAAGAAACTACGTGCAGTCACGTCCGCGCAGTGACGTCATACGGCTCACCCGCCACATTCAAAAGGGCCCTTTTCATTAGAGTTTTTCACCAGGAAAAATGTTGTTTTTTCGTTGTAGACCATCACTACATCATTTTCGCATCCTAAACAGCACCATTCTGGCGGAAAAAATGGATTTCGTTTTTCATGCATGTTCCGCATTGAGAACCAGCATAGCATAGGTCATGTTCACGGTTCTTAAGGTACGATTTTGTTTGGTACTCCTTGCCCCTCAGGATTCGCAACTGTTTGGGAGAGACGATTATTGCAAGAATCAAAATTCTCATTTTGTAGTCTAAGTGGGGAGTCAAATTCTGGATAATTTATTCTTTAAAGTGTCTACTACTGACGCTTTACCTTATTAAGCAATTTGCTATAATACCTAGAGTTCTCCATGGATACGATTATGGAGCTTACTTCATGTGCCTAACTATTAGATCGTCGTTGGATCTCCCGATTAGCAAAAGAGATGAATCGATGTGATGTTTCAAATTGATGTATCTCTTGTTTTCCATGCGTCGACCGAGCGAATTTCTGGGGGGGAAATTCCCTTACTTGGCGGCCCTGACTGTCTCTTTCCCCATGAGGTTGTTATCCTCGCTTCCTTGCCTACCCTACGTTCTTGTGCGATGAACGTGATGCACGACCAGAAGGATGAGGATGGAGGATTACAGCCGTTCCTCATTCATGCGTCTAACGTGATCAAGGATAGCAGTACCCATCGTCTCTCATCCATCGTCTTCGTAACAGTCAGTCTCACGTATCGATCGTCCTTCACGAATGGTCCTATCCATCCCTTCTCAACTTGAGGCTAAAACCCGTGAGGTCTTCAGATAATAATGTTTTGTGACCTTCGAGTTATATCTGGTACCTATTTCATATCATAGAAAACCTGGTATCTTCATAGCTCAATGGCAATGGGTGATTCTCGGAAAAAGCTCCATTTCCAGGGCCCGAAAATTTTTTCATAAGAAACTGTTTTTCCCGAAAAAAATCACGGGGCTACGGTTAAACTGAAGTAGGTGAATTTGAATCACAAGATAGAGCTTGATTCATAATTCGATTTTTGGTTCATTTTTCTTAAGAAATGAACCTTTGCAATCGGTAAGAAAAAAAATTTTGTTAAGCTTTAACAGTTTAAGTGTTAAGCTTTAACAATGGTTCTGAGGCATTTTTCATTATTCAGAGAATTTAATAATAATTACTAATCTGTTAATTATGTAGGAAAATAGGGATTGATTAAATGGTGAATTTAACACAATTTAATAATAGTTTGCTGAAAATGAGACAGGATTGAACGGCGTTAATGAGAATTTTCTCCTCTTTTGGAGCCTAGCTTCTGCCTTATTGTTTGACCTACAGGTTAAGCCCTAGGTACAGTGATTTTCCTACAGTGTTTGAGCTTTTTTAAGCATCGCCCATTTACTACGAGGCACAATCTAGGTCCCTGGAAATGTACCAACCGGCTTCAGAAACAACGCTTAGTTTATTTGGCAAACTAAAATGTCACCAAGGAATCCAGAAAAACTCTTTAGTTGAATAATGATGATACATTTTGGAAACTTTTAAATTCGATTACTGAAGAATTCCTGGCTCATTACAATAACACCTGAGCAATGCTGCAGGTGGATATGCGATATTCATTAGGCAGCCAATGGGGAAATGCTGAATGGACTTAGCACCGCGTTTTCATTTGCTCAGTTGATGGCAGTGTTGTACTATGGTATGGTACATCTAATGAGCTATGGTTACCTTAATACCATTCCCCCACCTCTGCCACCTTCGCATCTTGCTCTCGCCAACCGTTCCTAACGCCACCACGGGCAAATTTAGCTTTCAACTCAGTACTCTCCTGCTAAGACAATGACCAGCGTTGAAACAATGCAAGCCTCCCAGACAAAAGCTCACCAGT
The DNA here is from genome assembly GCA_036186465.1 of Nesidiocoris tenuis. NCBI lineage: Eukaryota > Metazoa > Arthropoda > Insecta > Hemiptera > Miridae > Nesidiocoris > Nesidiocoris tenuis. The sequence goes on from AP028910.1 coordinate 11,384,790, forward strand.
TCATCGTTGTAGGTCTGCCCTGCCTTCTATTTCTCTCTGTCTCGAATAATAGGTCGTCCTCTGCCTAGCCTTTCACTATCGACTTCTCTCTCTTCCCCCGATTTCCACCATGAGCAGATTCTTCAACCAACTCATTGACTCAGGAGGAGTCGAGACCCCTGCAGGGAGAAATGCTTCTTCCATCAACTTGACCTGTTTCGAGATTCCAATATACTCTAAGAGCACTTAGCTTGTTTTGCAACCGTCGACACGGATTATTGCAAACCAGACGATATGCCTGATGAAAAACATAAACAACTGCAGCTGTTCAACAAGATTTGAAAACAATACCAATACCTATATCCAATTCAGTAACTACCTTGGTGAAAATTCTTGAAATCGGATTGCACTCTCCTACATTGGGACATGGTAAGAATATCCTGGAATTTAAAACATCCAGTTACCATTTTGTTAATTTGACATGAGTCATCATGTCATCAAATCAATGTCATCAATCATGTCATGAGTAACATCAAATGAATTCGTTTCTTCAAAAAGTAAAAGGTTGGAATTTTCGTTCAAAAATCTTTGCTGAAGCACTGCATTTCAGAGAAAAATGCGTATCGTGAAGTCCTTGCAGCCGGAGGAGATAGGGCAACCAGGGCAAGCAGGACCTTGACAATCGTTACTCAAGAACTAGCATAGCATAACTCATCTCTATGGTTCTTAGTTTACAACCTTCGTATACGAATTCCCTTGGTACGGCTTGACGCCCGTTTCTAACTGAGAATTCGCCACTGCTTGCAGCCTACCCGGCAGACAATCGTTGGGGCTTACTGAAACGGATAACTGATAACTTCTCAACGGTTAAAGCTATCGAAGTGGCGTTGATCGCATTCGATTTAGCATCAAGAATCTACCATTTTAGACATCTTACCTAAGCATAGCGAAGGAGTTTTTGAAAAATCATAATATATTCGAGATTTCGACAACTTTTCTGGGAGCTATTGGATTGCCTTGAGAATTTGGCTTGGGCTGAGCTGGACAAAGTTTGGTTTTTTCTGAAAATTTCAAATATCCATCTTGCAGCCGTTTGGGAGGAAAAGTGTTCACGGTGGGCGGAGGGGCGGAAATGTTTTATTTCAGATTCATCTTTTGCGCACGTGATCCATGAACATTTCAGGAGAGTTGGAAGAATCTTCTTTTTTGGGGTGTTTACATCGGCTTATCATTGAATAGGAAATGTGAGATATTATGTCCTACTAGCTGCGCCAAAATGAAGGATTTTAATGGATGAATTTTAGGTTTTAAGTTGAACGCATGTTCATGTATCATTCGAATCTATTTTAATGTTGTTGTTAAAAAAGAAACTTTTACTGACGACTGATTGCTGTAGGACATGATATCTCACAGTAAACAATGTGATACTTATTCGCTGTTGGGAGCGTATACTGTGAAATCATACCCTACTAAGGACATGATCATGATGGATCTTTGGAGTCTCTAGCGTCTTATCTGATCATTAAAGTCGTTGATATATCTGAGTTTAGATAGAGTCACAACGAGTAAAAAACTCCCTGAATGTTTTTATGTTTTCAGGTAAGCGAGAGATCGTATAAATGGTTATCCCAGTGGAAAAAGACATGACACCGTACAACGAGGTACGGCTCTTCCGTTTCCAAAATCCCTGAAAGCCGAGAATGGAGAATTCGGAGGATGTGAAAAATAAGACCAGGATGTGGAATGGAGGATCAGGAAGTCGAACGGAGGGTAGCGTATGAAGGGACAGACAAGCAGAACGAGCTCTTTCTGCAGACAAAAACTGAGAAGAGGAGTGCGGAAGAACAGTGTGAAACTCTGCTTACTACAAGACACTGTTTTATGCATGAGCCAGCCCCTCGCACCTCCGGAGCAGTCACAACACGGTGGCTACTGCTCCTACACTGGCTACATCTCACGCTATAGTCTGTCTGTGTGTAGGTCTGCGTATGGGTCTGTATATGGGTACCCCGCAAATCTAGCCGCCCTTCACATTCGCACGTTCCAACAAACAAACACAAAACCCACACAGCGCACCAAGTTTCCTCCATCCGGCCATCATCCATTTGCATCATTTTTATGTATTATTCAATAATAAACCATTACTATTTGTTCGAATAAAACACAGTGGTGCGTAGATAACACACGATACTTCCATATTTTGAAACGTAAAAATGTGACACAATTTGATCGTATTTTAACGGCTTTTGAGGGTGTTTAGGTCAAAAATATCAAAAAACTCACTACGCAGATTTTTAAACTCGCCTAAATAAAAGAATACCAACGCCAAGTTATCGGAATATAAAAAATATCCACATATTCTGCAAGGTAAAACAAAAATTTGAAGACCAAGAACGCTCAAATCGGTTCGTTTTTGTTGCCGGAAAAAATAAAATAGAAAACACTGAAAATGCAAATGTATCGGAAGTAGTGTGAGTTATTCAGTTCAAGAAATTTGAAAAAAGGTTGAAAATTGAGGTAGCTATGGCAATTTTTGTTAATGACCACAGACGGACCCACGGACAGACGGACACACAGACACTTCTACGGAAAGTGATTCAGAGCAAATGTGCACAAGTAAAAGTTTTTTCTGAAGCTCCATTCCGATTCTCGATTTTTGGCAAAAATGAGTTACCTATTGGTATCACCGAATTGGTTCTTCCACGGGGAACCCGGTGGTACCACTTTTTTGCGCGAATTCGGGAGAAAGAGCTGTCGGAAACAGTTTTAAGCAATAGCTACCGCTTAACTTTTCTTAGGCCAGTGAAAGTTGTTAGGTATCTATTGCTGCGAATCGAAAGCTCTCAGGTTGGTTGGGTGCAGCTCCTCTTTTCGATTATTATCCAACTTTTTGTTACATTTAACTCAATTTTTAAGATATAATTTAATTAGCTTAATTTGCAGGAATACCAGTTTTTTTGGATTTCATGAAAAGTTGAAAAATCAAGTTAATCGCTGTCGCATGCCGAACGACACCGTTTAAGGGTGGGACGTTTTCCTGAATCCAAAAACAATACCTAGGGTCAAGTGGGGTAATTATGAACAAATTGCAACAATTTTACAAACTGACAGCTCTCAGAAGTACCTAGTCCATGTAAAAACCTGGAAACCTCTCTAAAACAATCGGTTTACATCCCTAATACACTGTGAGACAGTTTTTGAATTTTTTTGACTGCTGTATGGTCTTTTAAAACCACTGTTCATAATTACCCCTTATGTTCATAATTATCCCATAGGGTATGGGGTAATTATGAACAGCGATTTTGACGTTTAAAAGAGGTGTTCAAAAGGTTACATTTGATTCATTTCACACTGTTACATGTGACAGTTAGCACGAACGTGTTACACTAGGCGTATGAGATGTAAAAGACGATGTTCATAATTACCCCATAGCATAGTTCATAATTACCCCAAGATCCAAATAAATCAAGTCAATATACTTACATACTCCCAAAATATCATAATTCAAACGAAAATCACCTAGTTTGTACCATTTCATTACTAAAAATGGACGAGAAGTGCAAAAAAACTCTCAGAAAAAAATGTTCATAATTACCCCATACCCAAAAAAGTATGGGGTAATTATGAACACCCTCTGTAAGTCACTGAGAACGAGATATGGCAAAACTTGAGTGAAATCCTGTTGAAGAAACAATTAACGCATGTAAAAACATTGAAAACAATAACTTAACACAATTTTTTCAGCCAGAAGAGTGAAGAACCTCAAACACTAAAAAACTGTTTCACAAACTTTTTAATAAGGTTTTTGATAAACACGTAAATGGCGTCATCGGCGTTGCCAAATTGGAGAAAAAAAAGTCGTAACCTATCAATGAGAGAATGAACATTCGATTGCTTCATCTTTTTGATTTTTCCATTGCTCACAGGAGCGCAAACATACTTTGTTCTTAATTACCCCATGTTCATAATTACCCCACTTGACCCTACCTACTGTTTCAGAGGCTAGAAACGTAACACTCGACGCATAGCAATTATTGTGGACCCGAATCCTCGGCCAACGGGCAGAAGGTGCGCCGACAATGAGGTGGGACAGAAGCGAAAGAGCGTCGTCCATTTTCTTGCATGGGCGGACGCCGACATTGATTCGGTTGTGGCTTCCCACTCGAGCTGATGATGATGGTGGCGGTGGAGCTAGCGGAGGTAATCTGGAAGTTGGCAAGACTTGCGCGCATCACTGCGCCTCCTTCAGTCCTTCCCACCCTAATCGGCTAATCAAGTGGAGTGCGACCGCCACTGTATGCTATCTGGCTCTGTTGTCACGCCCCAAAATCACGCGCAACCTTTCAATGCAAAGTTGTTTCCACCCGCTGGGTGTAGAATTACCATTACAACGATTAACGTTTGTAACGCCAAGTTAATACTACCGGTTAACATGGGTGGTAGGGTTTGTCGGTAATTTTGAAAATCTTCACATTGGTCGTCTCACTTGTCCCTCCGGTATCACCTTATCGATTCGATGTCAATCGAACTGTCATTTTGCTAAGCAGAGCAGGTAGGTATTGTTTGCAATGTTTTTTTTTTCTACAAAAAGCCAGTATTGCGTAGATAGAACAATCAAATGTTTTTGTCCGTCCGCCGTCCGGGGTTTTTCTGGGGGAAGGGGTTGTCGTAAATTTTTGACATTTTTACCAAAAATCAGATTCCGTAGGTATCTAGTTGGTCCTAACGTCTCGACAGATCCCTACTTTAATTTCAAGGCCAGTAAAACAGCTGTTGAAGTGGGGAAAAATCCGTGTTTTTAAGGAAATTTGCAACACGAGCATGTGAGATACCATTTTCTATAGATTTTTCTATGCTGAAGCGAATGAGACCATCGCCACGGCGGTAGCTCCAACCGTTTAGGATTTATTGCAGTTTTAGTGAGACATTTTTGAGTTTTTAAAATCCGTTTTCCACTCGGTGGAATCCCCACATAAACTTCTGTCCACCTAATATCTTCAATTTGAAGAAGTTGGTCGTATTATACTTACCAGCAAAACTAAAAATTGGAAAAAGTCGAGATTTTGGCCTTGGTTCTTCGATACGGTTGATTGATCTACTTACGACCACTAGCCTACTACAAGATGACACACTCACTCTATACCAGTTGCGCTTGGTAACATGAGAGCGAGACAAGCTTTACCAACGGTTCTTGAGGCATTCTTAATTTAATTATCCAGAGAATTTAATAATTATTCTGTAGGCAATATTCAGTCCAAATGTTTTTCTAAACCCCATCTAAAATACTAATTTATCCTGAAATGGTAGAATAATAATAACTAAATACCGCGTTTCAGGAGTATAATATACATATATTATACCATTAAGTTTGTATTTGTAATCGAAAAATGAACCCTTGTGCAGAATTTGCAGAGTTCTTCGTATACACAAAAAGAAAGGTGTGCACATGTCACTGATCTACTTAGTAGCGGTATTTTGTAATATTCTTAGTAAATATTGGAAAAAATCGGCAATCCTCCAGTACGATCCTTGAATATTCAAGGGGGCCCTTAAAATATAGCAGTTTAAGAGAAGGAGACTGATCAGCTAAAGATGAAACATCGGAGAGGGTGGAAGGAAGTGCTGAAAGGCAGTCTGAACGCATCAGCAGAACGGGACAACTGCACAACCGCAGAAAACCATCGGCTACGCAGCGGATGATGGAGTTGAAGATGAGATGGGCAGACAGTAGGCAGGCCGGGGATATAGACAATATTTGTCCACGGCTCGACGAGGGAATCAAGTCACCCGTTAACAGAGTTGGATTTCTCCAAGGGCAAAACGAACGCAGGATCGGGAGGGTCCCTCGTCCTTCAGTTCATCCCCAACGTGCACAGATTGGGTTTGACGACCTGTAGGGAAGAGAATGCGAAAGAGAAAGTAACAGAGCGGACAGTGTGCGAGCGAGAGAGTGAGAAGTTGATGATACGTAAAACCGACTCGGTACAAGGAGGGACGCAACTCGACGAATATCGTGCCGGAAGTTCTCCTACCTTATGATCGGCTTTTATTACGACCGCGGATTAGGTATAGGTACCTTAGGTGTAAGGTAGCTTAGATCGACCCGATTTATGAAATTCTGCCCCGGAACAAGGAACCTCGGTTTCCGGCATGGCTCTATAGCGTCGAAATTCTTAATTCTAAACAACTGCTTAATTACCCCATTAGTGGGAGACTTACCTATCAATGTCAAGAATTGTTACCGAGGTATCCATCCAATCAGGCATGTTCAAGGGGAGGAACATGTTCAGCAGACTCCAAGGAATTCAAAGAACCCCCAAAAATCAAAATTCGATAGGGGAAAATCTCCGAAAATCGACAAAAGCGCCTGTCCTACGGTAAATGACGCGAGAAAAACGCGAGAATATTCGAACATGATTTCTTCACGGTCAAAATCTCAAATTTCATTTTGGTCTCCAAAACGAACGCCACGAAAAAAAAATTTTACTCCTTAGGCGCTACTACAATTATGCTACTCCACCCATCTACCCTATCCAAGAGCCACACATCGAACCCAAATCAACTAATCCAACCCAAATATAGTGATCCTACCCCTGTTGGCTTTTTGCCCGATAACCGAAGTTGTCCCGGGCGTGCCCTGCCGCCCTCAAGGTGCTGCCCTGATGAAATTACATTATTAACCGGCCACATGTTTCATTTTTCGATCTTTAGAGGCTGATTTGCACCTTTTCCGTTTCCCCCAAGACGCACCTGCCTCGGGGTAAGTCACTACGGATCGCCTGGACGGCGAAGAAAGAGAAAGTCCTCAGACATCTGGGAGACAATGTGAATTAAAGAGTCGGCAGGTGGATCCACCTCAGAACAGACTCGTCTGTCTAACGCTGCATACGTCGGTCGTGCACGTCAATTAGCATATCACGAGGACTTCCGTGTTCGAACCCGACGTTAGGGTGACGCCTCCTCGGTCATATGTGCCCCCGTTTCTCGGATGTTGTGAATCACGTTGCGGTGGTGACTCAACAAATATTTTGTCACCACTTTTTTCGGTCCGTCGCTTGTTTTCCGTCATAGCAAAAACTGAGCTCGTGAAAAACGTCCTGGGGTAGGAAGTGGAATTATAATCTGAATAGACACCCTCTTCCCAGGCTCTCAATAATCGAGGGACCTCCTATCCCTGCAGTTGTCCCTCTTTTCTCAGTATACATATTACAAGGTTTCCGGGAGAGGAGGAAAAGGCGATGTTTTTTCACACTACATGAAACAAGAGGGGAAATATCAGCGACGGCTCCTTGTTTCCGAGTTGGCGAATAAAAGATGTGACCACCCTCACAGAACAGCCGAGCCAAGACGAGCTGCCGCCGACTCATTAATATTCTTCAAACGGGTGCTAACCACTTTTCTCCCTCTTTTACCACGTTATTGGAGGGAACCGGAATCTTGGCAGGGGTTTTGAGTTTGACCGAAACCTCCGAAAAATTCAATGTTTTTGATCAACCGCTTTCCAAGAAAAAATAGGTTTGAGGAAATTGAATTTTTTTTTTTTGAAAAATGTTGCGGAATTATTTTGCCAAAAAAAGGTGAAAAGTTGTGTTGGTAAACGAAGTCCTTCGAATTCTCCAAGCATAGCGCAGCTCAGTATACACTGGGGCGTATTATTCCTTAGGACTCGAGTCTTATTGATGACCATTGCAGTAAATATGACAGTTGAGCAGTATTGTTGGAAAATCACGAAGAAAGTGCCTTGGTGATCTTCACTTTCGGGGCTCACGGATAGCCCAAAGTGGCTAGCGCAACTGACTCTAGCTGCAGGCTACTGGGAATTATGGCTTGATGTCCATAGATCATCATAGATCATGGATGATCATCATAGATCATAGATGACCATCATAGATCATAGATGACCATCATAGATGATATGAAAAATTTGGCACATAGCCACTCGATTCACGTCATCCCTGGTAATCTGGGTATACGGAAATTGTCTGAACTGGAGGACACATTCCTTGTGATAGTTTTTAGGTGATCACAATCAAACCATACCTAATTTAAATTTAAAATTTAAGAATTGCATTAAGCTGTTGAAAAAATTGCATCAAAAAGTTGAAAAAAATTGCATTAAATTGCAATAAAATTGTATTATAAAAAATTTCATTAAATTGATAGATCGGTGTTAAAGTGGTAAATCGAAGTCATCACTGCCTCTCTAGATCGGTTGGATGTTATAAGGCCGACGGTTCGATTCCCACAATAGCACAGGAGATGCGGGGCTTCTTCCAGTTTTATCGGGTTAGTTTCATTACGTCAAAAAAGACTCTTCGACAGGTCCGGTCTTTTCGAAATCCTCGACTTTGAAACAAATTCATTATCATGTACGCTCAGGGCCGGTTTACCGACAGAATTTATCATAGAATATAATCAGATAGAAAATTTATCTTGGATATCGCATATCTATAAAGATATAAAGGAAGCTTCAGATAAACTTCATAACGCATTTGCATCAAAATTCACTGTAAAAAATCTCATTGGTAGGTAATGGGCATTGGGTGCTTCTTTGAATATCGGATAGACGAATTTCGACAATAAACCGGGCATAAATGAAATCGTATTCAAAGGGTGTCCGAGCAACACACCCTATGGTCATTTTTGCCAAAAATGAGTTATGCATCTGGTTGGAAAGCACTCTCCACCAGGTATTTAATAAAATTTGAAATTTCAGCGCAATTCTAATAGGATGCGCGCAATTCACGTATTAGATAAACACCTGTACCTATCGTCATTGTGTCGGTAACGAGCCATACTTCAGCGATTTGGCATCGTTTACCGTTTCAAAGGAGGAGGCCTCGCATGTGCTCCAAATTTTACTGCAAGTGCGATTTTATTAGACTGGTTTTATAGTTTTTTTCCCATCCTCAACAACCAGGGTTTTGGCTTTCCTGAAAAGTTACCAAAATGACCATAGGAGGCGTTGCTCTGACACCCGCGATTTATGCTTCTAGAACCCTGGAAGATATGAAATTCCGTTTTTACTCACGCTCGGTATGTTGTCGTTGGTGCATACTCCTTCGGCTAGCAATCGATCCCTGATTTCCCATGCGAATATCGACGGACACTCGCGCTTGTACATGGAAATCCGCGCGACGACTTCGGCCGTTGCAACTCGAGGTTTCGAACCGCCGATTGCCCGGGGTCGGATCGATCCCGTCTCGTAGTATCTGTAACGGAGAAAATTTAAAATAAGCGAAAATCGATAACCCATTAGGATAGAGCTACATTTATGCGCAAACTTTCAGCGAAACAATCATTTCCGTTTTATATTGATGGTTTTTGGTATCCAAATAATTTGAACCCCACCAAAGTTCTCCGGTGCATACTAAAAGGTGTACGTATGGCGTACGACGTACGGGGGAAGGACAGGTATGTTTTTATTGCAGTTCCGGATTCAACGCCCTTCGAATCGTAACCCATACACATTTTTAGGGAGTGTAAGAATTTATTTCTTGAGAGATTTGTATAGTTTATTATAGGATAATTAGCCAAAAGGAAGAAGATTTGAACAGTCTCATGCAAAAGGGACATTAGTATCCATAAAATCTTATGACTCAAGGTCCGTTTGTGAATGAAACAATTCATTTTAGGTTCGAATCATTCTCGACGCTAGGAGCACAGAACCAGCTTAGTTTTGAAAATTTCAGATGCCTATCTCATTTTGAAGCTTAAACCAGAAACCAGTGGTGCGTAGATAGCACACAATACTTCCATGTTTCGATTCGGAAATTTTTGAACCAAAGCAATCTGATTTTGAATGATTTGGAGCCTACATAATCAAAAATGTCAAAAAAAAAATTATGCAAATCTTGAAACCCGTCTAAAATCCAAATACGTCTAGCTACCGGAATATAAAAAATATCCACGTATTCCACAAGGTAAAACAAAGATTTTAATGCCAAAAATGCTCAAAACGGTTTGTTTTTGTGGACTGAAAAGAACAAAACACTAAAAGTGCTAATATATCGGAAGTACTTCAAGTTCCGGTTCAACAGGGTGATAGATCTTGCCGAGACGAACATTACAGTTTAAGGAATTTGAAACCAGTGGTGCGTAGATAACACACAATACTTCCATATTTTGAAACGTAAAATTGTGACACAATTTGATCATATTTTGACTGCTTTTAAGGGTGTTTAGGCCAAAAATATCGAAAAATTCACTATTAAAATTGTAAAATTCGCCCAAAATGAAAAAATGCCACATTTTCGGAATGTAAAAAATATCCACATATTCTGCAAGGTAAAAGAAAGATTTTAAGACCAAGAACGCTCAAATCGGTTCATTTTTGTGGCCGGAAAAAATAAAATAGAAAACAATAAAAATGCAAATATATCGGAAGTACTGTGCGTTATCCAAATTCCGATTAAACAGGGTGTTAGGTCTTGCCGAGACAAACATTTCAGTTCAAGAAATTTGAAAAAAGGTTGAGAAATGAGGGAGTTATGGCCATTTTTGTAAAAGACCACAGACGGACAGACGGACAGACGGACAGACGGACACACAGACACTTGTTCAGGAAGTGATTCTGAGTAAATGTGTATAAGAAAATTTTTTTTCTGAAGCTCCGTTCCGATTCTCGATTTTAGGACGATCACAATACTTCCATTTACTCTGTAAATATGGAAGTAAAAAGGTTAAGAACTGGGTTGGATTTTTGCATAATATAAACCGTTTTTGTATAATATACAAAAATCCAACCCAGTTCTTAACCTTTTTTCAAATTATGACGCCAGACGGACACCCGGACTGACGGGTACACGGACAGGCGGCCTGGCAGTCCAGGAACTTGATTCTGAATAAAACTGTAAAAGTGAATGTTTTTTTCTGAAGCTCCGATCCGATTTTTGATTTTAGGACGGTAACAAAACTTCCATTTACTTCGTAAATATTGTAGTAAAAAGATTGACAATTATACAATTTCCTACCAATCGCATAGATTAATTTGCTAGCAAAGCTACACAGTATCACAGCCTTGAAAAAAAACCTTGTATTTAATTTAACTCTTTTCATTTGACTTTGATGGGATTATTAACGAGATACTTTGTCGATGCAGTAATGAACAAAAATTCAATGCGTCATAACGTTGTCGTGGAACTCAGAAATACCCGGCAATCTACTCCCAGTTAACATTTCACCTCATGTGCTTCTAAGTACATATATGTAAATAGTATGCATGTCGGAGGTATACGGTACGACGCGTGGGGGGAAACACTTGAACGACTAATGATACGTATCACGTTCAAAGGAACAACAAGTCAAGAGGGGTTTGAGCGTGAGGGGATGTGAAAACTTTCCACACACCTTGAAGAGGGAGGAGGAAGGCGGAGGTGTTGATAAGGCGATGTCGAGGAGTGAAAGAGAAGTATCGGAGAGGCGGGTGGGGGAAATAAAATTAGAGGATGATGGGATTGTTTGAGAGCCCCTGGTGGTCGGATACGGAAGTAGTCAGTTTAGACGCCCTGTGACTGCAAATACACCCCCCCCCCTTGCCACGCCTGTAAGCCTTCGTTACGATTTTCCTGGTGTTCTCGACTCCGGAGCTCTAACCACTTGTGCGAAATTGGCGTCTTTTGTCTCGAGGGACTACAGATTGGAAGGAAGTAGCAAATGGGTGAACATTAGCCATGATTTTATCGCGATTGATAGTATCATACTCATGTTTGTGTACCAGCTCAAAATGTTAACTAAACCAAGCGCCCCAGGACTTATGGTATTGGTGCTGTATGCTATGCGTTGGCACACACGTTGCGTTGGTGTTGGATGATATGGTAATTATTGATGACATGCTCGCCGAAAGCTGGGTTTGAATTCAAGCAGCATTAGCATCGGAGGTATTGACGTGAGACCCGACTTCAACAAGTGGTAAGTAGACTGCTCTTAATGCTTCGAATTTCGGTAACCACAATTGCGGACCATGTTTTCTCAAATCCTCGAAAACTCGAAGTCAAACTCACAATAAAATTGAAACTCGAACTCATAATCGAAGATGAAGTCAAACTCACAATATATTGGAAACTCAAACTCATAATCGAAAACGAAGTCAAACTCACAATGAAATTGAAACTCAAACTCATATTCGAAGTCGAAGTCAATCTCACAACAAAACAAATCGGTACTCACACTCATATTCAAACTCGAAGTCAAAATCACAATGAAACAGAAACTGAAACTCACAGTCGAAGTCGAAGTCAAACTCACAATGAAATGGAAACTCAAACTCATAATCGAACTCGAAGTCAAACTCACAATGAAACAGAAACTGAAACTCACAATGAAACAAAAACTCAAACTCATAATCGAAGTTGAAACTCGAACTCATATTCGAAGTCGAAGTCAAACTCACAATGAAATTGAAACTCAAACTTATAATCGAAATCAAAGTCACACTCACAATGAAACTGAAACTCGAACTCATAATCGAAATCGAAGTCAAACTCACAATGAAATGAAAACTCGAACTCATAATCGAAAACGAAGTCAAACTCACAATGAATTGGAAACTCAAACTCATAATCGAAAACGAAGTCAAACTCACAATGAAATTGAAACTCGAACTCATATTCGAAGTCGAAGTCAAACTCACAATGAAATGGAAACTCGAACTCATAATCGAAGACGAAGTCAAACTCACAATGAAATGGAAACTCGAACTCATAATCGAAGTCGAAGTCAAACTCACAATGAAATTGAAACTCGAACTCAGATTCGAAGTCGAAGTCAAACTCACAATGAATTGGAAACTCAAACTCATAATCGAAAACGAAGTCAAACTCACAATGAAATGGAAACTCGAACTCATAATCGAAGTCGAAGTCAAACTCACAATAAAATTGAAACTCGAACTCATAATCGAAGTCGAAGTCAAACTCACAATGAAATGGAAACTCAAACTCATAATCGAAGTCGAAATCAAACTCACAATAAAATTGAAACTCGGACTCATAATCGAAGATGAAGTCAAACTCACAATATATTGGAAACTCAAACTCATATTCGAAGTCGAAGTCAAACTCACAATGAATTGGAAACTCAAACTCATAATCGAAGTCGAAGTCAAACTCACAATGAAACAGAAACTAAAACTTACAATCGAAATCGAAGTCCAACTCACAATGAAACAGGAACTCGAACTCTGAGTTTCTGGTTCATTTTGACTTGGAATTCGATTACGATTGTGAGTTTCAGTTTCTGTTTCATTCTGAGTTTGACATCGACTTCGACTATGAGTTCGAGTTTCAGTTTGATTGTGAGTTCGACTTCGAGTTCGATTATGAGTTTGAGTTTCCATTTCATTGTGAGTTTGACTTCGTCTTCGATTATGAGTTCGAGTTTTCATTTCATTGTGAGTTTGACTTCGATTTCGATTATGAGTTCGAGTTTCAGTTTCATTGTGAGTGTGACTTTGATTTCGATTATGAGTTTGAGTTTCAATTTCATTGTGAGTTTCATTTTCATTGTGAGTGTGACTTCGATTATGAGTTTGAGTTTTTGTTTCATTGTGAGTTTCAGTTTCTGTTTCATTGTGAGTTTGACTTCGAGTTCGATTATGAGTTTGAGTTTCCATTTCATTGTGAGTTTGACTTCGACTTCGACTGTGAGTCTCAGTTTCTGTTTCATTGTGATTTTGACTTCGAGTTCGAATATCAGTGTGAGTACCTATTTGTTTTGTTGTGAGATTGACTTCGAGTTCGATTATGAGTTAGAGTTTCGGTTTCATTGTTAGTTTGACTTCGATTTCGACTGCGAGTTTCAGTTTCCAATTCATTTTGAGTTTGATTATGAGTTCGACTTTCTGTTTCATTGTGATTTTGACTTCGAATTTGATTACGAGTTTGACTTCTTGTTTCACTGTGGGTTTGACTTCGAATTCGATTATGAGTTCGAGTTTCAATTTCATTGTTAGTTTGACTTCGATTTCGATTATGAGTTTGAGTTTCCATTTCATTGTGAGTTTGACTTCGAGTTCGATTATGAGTTCGAATTTTTGTTTCATTGTGAGTTTGTCTTCGATTTCGATTATGAGTTTGAGTTTTTGTTTCATTGTGAGTTTGACTTCAATTTCCATTATGAGTTTGAGGTTTTGTTTCATTGTGATTTTGACTTCGAGTTCGATTATGAGTTAGAGTTTCGGTTTCATTGTTAGTTTGACTTCGATTTCGACTGCGAGTTTCAGTTTCCAATTCATTGTGAGTTTGATTATGAGTTCGACTTTCTGTTTCATTGTGATTTTGACTTCGAATTTGATTACGAGTTTGACTTCTTGTTTCACTGTGGGTTTGACTTCGAATTCGATTATGAGTTCGAGTTTCAATTTCATTGTTAGTTTGACTTCGATTTCGATTATGAGTTTGAGTTTCCATTTCATTGTGAGTTTCACTTCGAGTTCGATTATGAGTTCGAATTTTTGTTTCATTGTGAGTTTGTCTTCGATTTCGATTATGAGTTTGAGTTTTTGTTTCATTGTGAGTTTGACTTCGATTTCCATTATGAGTTTGAGGTTTTGTTTCATTGTGAGTTTGACTTCGATTCCGATTATGAGTTTGAGTTTTTGTTTCATTGTGAGTTTGACTTCGATTTCGATTATGAGTTTGAGTTTTTGTTTCATTGTGAGATCGACTTCGATTTCAATTATGAGTTTGAGTTTTAGTTTCATTGTGAGTTTGACTTCGATTTCGATTATGAGTTTGGGTGTCAGGTTCATTGTGAGTTTGACTTCGTTTTCGACTGTGAGTTTCAGTTTCTGTTTCATTGTGATTTTGACTTCGAGTTCGAATATGAGTGTGAGTATCTGTTTCGTTGTGAGTTTGATTATGAGTTCGAGTTTCTGTTTTATTGTGATTTTGACTTCGAATTTGATTACGAGTTTGACTTCTTGTTCCACTGTGAGTTTGACTTCGAGGTCGTTTATGAGTTAGAGTTTCTGTTTAATTATGAGTTTGAATTTCGGTTTCGTTTTGAGTTTGACTTCAAGATGAGCCTTTGTTTTTGTTTATACCATGTGAGTTTGACTTCGAGTTCGATTATGAGTTTGAGGTTTTGTTTCACTGTGAGTTTGACTTCGAGTTCGTTTATGAGTTTGATCTTCTGTTTCATTGTGAGTTTGAGTTTCTGTTCCATCGTGGGTTTGACTTTGAGTTTGATAATGACTTTGAGTTTCTGTTTTATTGTTTCTTTGTGAGTTTTTCTGATGAAGCTGTTAAGTAGATTAGGAACAAAAAACGTTCCAGCGTGGTGTGATGTATTGTCACCTATAGATTTTCAAATGCCGATTCAATTCAGACCTCAGCTGTAACCGTTCGGAATGTTTGTCGTTTTTAGTGAGACACTCCCCACTTCTGACAGTCCTTGAGCAACAAAATCATGTCTAAAAAAAAACGAGCAATAATTCCTAGTGTGACAACATGGAAAGTTGAGTCGGCAGAAAACCCAACACTGAGCCTCCAATTGAAACCCTCGGTAAATTAATAATTCGACAGACGGTCGCCCCGTAGTCCAGTGGCTTGGACATCCGCTTTCGGAGCAGGGGGTCCCGGGATCGTAACTTGTACTGGGCGATTAAAATTTTGGCAAAATAATCATTTTTCGGCCGAAGGAAGGAAAAGGCTACCTTTCTTTCTTTCGGTACACTAGTGTAATTCTTCGGTGCGTGTTGTTATTTAGTGAGTGCGTTAAAAACTCTTTGGCACCGCCACTTATGGCCCTTTTTGTTCCTTGGACCCTATATGGTGCTATAGCATTGACCTCCTCCTGCGTATTACTGATTTGTTTGTCCTCAGGGACAAAGATAATCATTTAATCCATGTGATTCGAGTAAGTGGGAGCGGAGGTTCATTCCTTCCCATTCTCCATGGCGCGACCAACTGCCGGGGTTGAACATCCCGACTTACCTCGCCATTCCTCTCCTCCTTCTGGCTTTTCTTGATCAAATAAACTTGATTCCCCTTCTCACGACACAAACAGTGCGAGAAACGAGACGAGGGTGGCGTATGATGATTTTGCACGCGGAGCAACGTTTTCTCCGCTTAGGCATCTGACACCACAACCTTTTGCTGTTCGCTGTACCTCGGGCCTCAATTCGCTGTTTACGAGATCAACTGCCAGAGGCCCATCGTGCAATTGCAACGGAGCGTTTAACAAATGAGTTGGGCCACTAATGAGGAATGCGTCGCGAAGGAACTGCTTAACGACGGAGGATTTGGACCGTACGAATAACAGACTCAGTTTGGTTGCATATCTAAATTTATTAGGGGGCATATCTATTTGGGTTTTGGTTTATTTTTCAATAATAAAGCATTGTAATCGCCGACGAAAAACAATTTTCTAACCTACCCTGAAAATTGTATGGCTTACGTTTCAAAGGGAGTAAAATCCGAATCTGCAATAAAAAATTATCGCAGCCCCAATTCTTTAGCTAATTGTTTTCGACTTTACCGATTAGCTTAATTGGTCAGTTATAACTCCTCTGGAAAAATTGTTGAAATCTTGGGAACATTTTTTCCAAATCGTCTCCGACTTTCGAGTAAAATGTTCATTACTTCCATATCCCCTTCAACACGATTGACATCGAGCTTAAAAAAAAGTTTTGCGCGAACCACCTTTCGATTTTTATTTTTTTGAGCCACATAAAAGGAGTTCGAGGGATTTTGGGGAAGCAATAAGAACTGAAGTCACTCGAACATGTTTGGCAGTTCAAGCGGGCACAGATTTTTCATAGATGTGTGAACGTAGTGTTCTCACTAATTATTGACCCGGATATGTATTATTCATTCAACGATTATTGGCAATGGAGTCACGAGAGATGTAACTTCACTTCTGTGCCTCAATTTCAGTCATGCGTGCATGAATGTGAGCGGATGATTTATGCCTAATGCTTAGCCGAGTAGTTTCTCTTTCGTCACAGCGAGTAGTGAATATTAGGCGGATTGGCTGATGATGCGAAGGGCTGCAGTTTTCCGAACTGATTTCCTAAACATGGGTGGGACTTAGTCACTCGCTCAGCCCAGATTTACATACCCTTCAAGCGACGCATCCTCCATCTCAAAAGAGAGAGAAAGAGCGCTCCGATCCCTCTTCTTCAGATCGCTAACGATCAGGCACCTTACGTGCAAACAAGCACAACTTACCCCACCCCAGCCACCTCGTATAAGCGGAAATTCACACCAACGAGCATACTTACACGACACACGTGCACACATTCGCACGCAACCTCACACCAGTGCTTCCTCATTGGGCGTCAAGCAGCTAAGAATCCCTTTACACCCTGCCCCATATAAACATGAATCCCTTCGCTTTTTTACGCTCCAACAACTTCTCCAAATCTCTTACGAGATGAGGACGAATGGTTTATTGGATTAAGTTCGATGAGGTCCCGAATTATTCGTTCATTCGTATGACCCAATAGTTAATCGAACGTTTTCCGGGGTCGTACCAAACTCGGATCTGCATTATTTATACGCCCTTGTGTTTTGGTGCTGCCTATTATGATTCGTGCTGTTTCAAAACCTGCTCGATTTAAACATTTTCCAGGAAACACAAAAAAACGTTTTCCCGTGAAGCATACGATTGAAGCGAAACCACGGTTTTTGAAGCGTTTTTCTGTCGGATCGAGCCGGATTTGGTTCTTAAGTCGTTGCAGGGGGATGAATGGATAATGAACTTGGGAAAAATGGAAAAAAGTTAATTTGGGAAAGACATGGATTGAGCCGTTGAGCGGCTTTAAATTGCGATATTAAATATCGACGTATTAAACAAATTTTGTTTTATTCCATCGACCCAACGTATTTTTTTGGGGGATTTAAAATTGTCAGTGTGGTTTTTTGCATTTTTGACTCTAATAGCCTCTTAAGTAGTCAAAATATTGGTTGTCAATTTGTTTCAAAAATATACGTACCATAACTGGTAGGACGTATTGTGTGCACCTCTGGATTTATTTTTTACTCCCATATTTGCAGAGTGAATGGAAGTATTGTAATCTTCCTAAAATTGAAAATTGGAACGGAGCTTTAGACAAATTTTTTCGTAATTAACTTTTTATCTGTGAGGATTTACGAAATTGGCTAGATCATTCTCGATTTTCAACCTTTTTTCTCAAATTTCTCGACCTGATTTGAACGTATTTTGATTTTATGCGGAGTTTAAAATTAGTATTGTGTTCTTTTTTAGGCATTTTTGATCCTGATAGCCTCCAAAGTAGTAGTTGTAGCCTTCAATATTGTAGGTAGTCGATTTCTTTCAAAAATATAAGTACCAAAATGTGGAAGTATTCTGTGTTATCTGCACACCACTGATCAACAATAAAAAATAAATAATGAAAATGAAATACTTTCTTTTAAGTTAAAATAAAATTTTTATTGAAATAAATAAAATAATAAAAATCTATTTATAATAGTGGATGACTTGAACCACTGAAATCATCTCAAATTCAGAGCAATGCCGCAGTGATAGCAGCTTTCGAGCCCCGATCAGACACGTCAGCATGTTTGTTTATTGATGGTCACAGAGCACACCTACCCGATATGTTACACCCTGGAGGTTACCTGCTCGATACGCACATGATGAATGGTTTAGGGATCAAAAAATGAGGGGTTAGCAATTGGCGTCGGCGGCCAGCCTATCAATCCAAACCGTAAACCGACCGTTGAGGAAGGAAGCTGTTAATCGCATCAGAGGGTCCCATGTGTCATTCTTTGCCCTGGCTATCTCCTACAACCCACGTTTTACTGTTAAAGGGCATTGCAAATTATGAGAGGAAGTCGTGGCATTGCAACACCAATCGATTCTTGGGCAATCGCGTTCAAAGTTTGAATATCGATACCTTAAAGCACAAAGGGCCCAAAATATCGATTTTGAGATTTCGGTACCGAAAGAATCTACTCATCAGGACCTATCGATCGCTCCAAGAATCATGATCCTTTTATCTATTTTTGGGGCCAAAAAACGATACAATAGAAAACCGACAAATATTTAAAGACCGTTTATCTTGGAAGTGTTGAGTGCAACCAAAGTTCTGGTTAAACAAGGTTGTAGATCTTGGCCAGCCAAACATTTTTTATTTAGCAAGTATTTTTTATGGAATTGAAAACTATGGGAGAAATCTTTATTTTTGTAAATTGATCAAAACTTATTTTGCATTTTTCTCATTATGCCATTTTTGGACATAATATGTCCAAATGGACATATGGACATATTATGCCCTTTGTGCTTTAAGGTATCGATAACGTTTTCGTTGCGTCCAAGCAAAGTATAATTGAAGGGTAAGGGGAAAGAACAGGAAATGTCCATTTTTCCCAAAAACAAGCTTAATAGCGCATTTTGTAGGAATTCAAAGGTACTAACCGTATAGCAAAACTCCAAGGGGAAAAAAGTATAAATGTCGCCCTGAGAAGCAACGAAAGATTCGGTGTAAGGGGAAAAAACATAGAATTTAAAATACAAAACCTGCTTTTTCTCTAAAAGTACTTTTTGTGACATTCCTCGTTCCTTCCCCTTACCCTTCAATTGAATCGGCCATTTTGAAAAGGGGTCATCTCCTATTTTCTTAATTGTGCAGGAGAAGTAAACAAGTTATTGCCACGTCTGTAATTCGTAGATAAGTTGAGAATGCCAAATAACACGAATCCATCGAAACGCATTTTGTGAAAATATTGGAGATGACCCCTTTTCAAAATGACAAATTCAGTTCTAACGAAACCATTGGCCATTTCCTCGCTTACTATTGCTTCTGCCAAGTACAGTGGGAGGGTTTGAGGGAGTGTTGAATTCCAACTTTCCACTCCTATTATTTTTAAAATAATGAACCGGAATCCCTACATATTATCGTTACTTAGATAGGTACATAATAGTTGAATTTGGCGATTTAAAGCGGCTCGTGGAAACATAAACCTGCGCATAAAGATGAGCGTTCTTTTATTTTCCAGGGCGATGGGTTACCCGGGATTAGCGGTACGGAGCATCTGAAGATAATCATGAGAATACCTGCGTTACAAGCAGAATTATTGCGTAAAAAAGATTCCTCTTACCTGCCAAGTATCTTGGAGACACAGCCGTTGGAGACTTGAAGGATCCGCGAGATGTCGCATGGTCGTGCGCCGCTGTGCGCCAGTTCGACGATTTTCTGCCTGGTGCTGTCTGGCAACGGCCGCCCACTGACAAAGACACCGCCTAGCTGGTTCACACCACTGTGACCTACGCAACCCCCCACTGTGTTAGTTTTAGTACAGAGAATTGAAAAAATTTCAAACGAATTTCTACGATTTTTCAAAGGAATCCAATCAAAATCAAAACAAACTCAAAACAGTTTTTCTAAGATCTGGCGAGCGGATCTGAGCGCTGATTATCAACTTGCAGTTCCGACACGCCGCACTACTGTAATTTATAAAATGAAAATTGAAACCTTTTCCAGCTAGTTCACACCACTGTGACCTACGCAACCCCAACAGCTTTATTGTATATTCCGAAATCAACGTTAAAGCGATAAGAAAATAAAAAATGAAAAATTACGACGATGTAAACCCAAGGCCAATCAAAAACATCGGTTTCAACAGCAGCATAGTGTAGAACTAGCAAATTGAATAGTCCAGGAATGCACGCCTACAAGGTAACGAAGTATCTCTGTATAACTCATGCTTTAAAGCTTGCTGGAATGGATGACGAATTTGAATTTCAAAGAGTGAATGTTGAAGGATAACTAGCTACCATGGTGGGGCCAAAACAGAATATTCTCCACCAGAAATTGCCGACTAGTGATTTGGACTCATAAAAATGCCATTCATTCAATTGTCGAATTGAAATTTTTGAATTTCTACTTGCCAAGATTTGAAAAACGGATGACTAGGCACCTTAAAGCAAACTTTTGATTAGATTTTCGATGTTTCAGCAGGGGTTTATTAACGAACCTAGACCTTGATTCTGGTTTTATTATGCATTATAAACGAAAATTTTGTGCTTTACGCTTCAAGGTACGTAAGGGCTAAAAATCTTGTTCACTACCTTCAATTTGCCCTTCTTTCTAAAACGGCTGGATAGTGAATATTGGGAATTTTCGTATAAATATGGCAGCCTCTGATTGATATCCTATCAAACAGCTCTAAAGGCGTCTCAAGCGTTCTAAGATACAGAGTATCATATTAGATTTGAACGCTGAAGGCCGTATCATACATCCCGCCCCCTCCACCCCACAGACCGTCTGCAGACCCGATTCTTTAGAAATTTCAGCTTGCGAATTCATTATCAATTTTTACGATAAACGAGCTTTTATAGATCGCTAATAACAAATAGGGATATCGGTCTGACGCCTGATACGGATTCGAGGACAACTTCCGAGTTGACACCATTAACATTAGGATGGGGTCACCATTAACACTGGGGTCTAACGAGACCCCTCAATTTACATTTGACCGTTTTTCTGCTCAAAAAAATTGAGAAGATATTGTGAAAACAGCAAACAATAGTCTTCATAAATTGTTTGAATAGTTTTCTCATCATAATGGTTAATTTTCGAGACCTAGAAATATATTAGGTATGTGAATCTTGGTATCTATTTTGTATTTTCCCCGTTTTAACATGAGAAGCCCGTATTTGGAGCCCAAGAAATCACCCATCCTATACAACTCAATTGGTAATACAAAACTGGTGATTAGTATAATATTTTGAAAAAGCTTTGAAATAAAAACTCACGCGAAATATTCCAGTCAAGTGACAAAATTGGACATTTTTGAGGTGTTCTATTATCTAACACACTCGATAGAAGTGGGTGATTTTTTCGTTTGGTTCCAAATATTGTCAACTTGAAGTTTTGGTGTTGATATATCTTTTAAACCATTCAAAAAAATATGATTTTAAATGTTAGAAATTTACTTTTTTCTGATATTTTTTGGCTTTTTACGAAAAAACCATCAAAACCGAACTCTCCCTCTGGTTTATTAGTTTCCTTTGTATATTTTTCCACTGACAGACCTTTGATAGATTTTTTAAACCAAAAATTCAATTTTAATTAATTTTTTAAGCATTGAAGTATTAAGTAAAAAGTATTAGGAGCAATTTTTCAAAGTTTTAAGTTTTAAGCGCGCTGTCGACGATTTCGAAAATAAGGTGCGCAATCGCCTAGGGTTAACAGTTTTTGATTCATTGGGATTTTTAGCGAAAAAAAAAGTCGTATAACAGATAATAACCCCGTTTAGCATCGTTTTTTCAAAGCCGTCTTCGTTCCTCGCGAGACGCGCGTCCCAGCAACGTTTCGCTCTTTCCATTTCTTCCATTTTCCCGGTGAAGAGAGATTGAATTAGCGGCAGCCATCAACAACGGGCCTAAGGTTGCTCTGCTCCTGACGATAATAGAGAATGAATCCGAAAGCAGGCGAATGCCTAACCGGAGAATTCAATTATATGTCGAAGAGAGGACGATGGCTGGCATGGATGGGGAACTGTGGGGAGTGCCCGAGTTCAAGCTGTGGAAATGGAGGAGATCTCAGGCGCACCGCTGAAGCCGTCGGTTGCCTTTTCAATTAAGTTCGGCAAATCTTCACGAATCTCCCTATAGTACTGTTGGAGGCCTTCCTCTCCCTCATGGCTGGTACTCAACGTATCTCTGATACACAGATTCTCCACTCCTCAGCCCACCCCGAACCCACCTTATTTGTATTTATACGCTACGTTTTCCCAAGCAGTTTCATCTAATCTTTATCTCTTTCTTTCCCTTTCGATCCCTCCTTTGGCGGAGGGTTGAGGGCGCGCTACGCGATCGTGGCTTTAGGAATGGAGTAACTGGGGACAAGTGGAAGATAGGATGGTATTTTGTTCCAATCACGATCCCGAAAATAGGGATACCGGGGTTAAATGTGGGCACTCCGATATTCCCACTTGCTCGTAAATCTTCGCTTTTATCGGGCTTCCCAGGTTTCTCATCCTGTTTATTTTTCTTCGGATAAACGGCCGACTGAGTTATTGAAAGCCAATTTAACCCGGGAAAACCATTTTGCGAGAATGCACCAGAAAATCGCCCATGACGAGGTTAATGCGCCAGTTTTAAGCGTCATTCGCAAGCCGATCCTGTTTAGCCGTAATCCTAAGAAGGCTGTCAATCACTACCTGCTAAGCATGAATTCAAGCAGCTCAACAATAACTGCAACAATAATCCACAGTTCCCCACTCATATCCGGTGGATAAATTTTGCCAAAACTACCCAACTGCCTGGATGATCTGCGTAAAACTTAATCCATACGCTTAACCTTTAATCAGACGTGCGAGGCCACCATTTTTTTCGAAAACCAATTTTTTGTTCTGAAAATGTTATTATTCTGTTTTAACTCAATTTCAAGCAAAGCTTGGACGTTTTTTATTTAGGATAAATACTGCAAGGACATTATTAACTAACCTTATCACTGGGACACGAACAACAAGTTCATCATGTAATTTCGAAGAAAGCTTACAATTTTGAGGCTGTTTTTAACTTGATAGGTGCCAGGAAATAAAAAGGTACCTATCGATGATGTAAAATTAGCAAGCTTTTACCGTGAAAATAAAAGTACAATTCCGTCTGGCTAACATATATTGCTGCACGTCCTGGACTATACATGGTAATGTGAAAATAATTCGTCTCTTCGTCGCATTATTCAGAGGGAAGATATGCAGGAATCTAAAATGCATATCCTCCTACGGGCATAGATCATAGCGGTGTGATGCAAGCTAAGAACTGGTTTGTCAGAAGTCAACCATGCTTGACACTATAATAACCGGTTTCGGGCCCCCCACTCGCTTGGTGTGAGAAACAGGGGCCGCTCTATACCCTCGTATGCATGGTTATTTTATGTGTACACTCGTTGAATGTGTTTTAAAATAATTGGACCAAAAATTCTCATTTACTTTCACGTTGTTTCGCATAAATTAGGTCGCAAATGAAATTAGACCCCCATAATTTTTTTTAAATGTGGCCATCGTTGGTATTATTCGTGCATTTTGTGTCTCTCTACGACTCCAACATAGTTGATGAGAACATTTGCGTTACGTGACCAGCAACATAATTCTATACCTACCTTCCATATGCAAAAAGCCAAAAATAAATAGCCCCCATTCGAAAAATCAGTTTTTTTCTCATGCCTCGTTGATTGCGATTGATTTGACTGTTTTTGAACTCAAATTGCAGGCAGTCGTGAGTTAGTCGCGTTTTTAAATTAATTCAAGTCCACAGGTTGTCCACTAAGTGATTGGGCCACTTGCTTTCTTTTACATACAAATACGGGAGCAACGCGTTACACATCATTTTCTGCGCAGAATTCAGGAAAAATACTATTTTGCCGACCACTTCTCCAGGGTAGGCGCAATCAACACTAACTTCATTTTTCAAAATGAACCTTTGTTAACGGGGTTCAGAATCTTACGCAAAATTTTATGAAAAATTCATAGACGATTCGATTTTTCTCCTTGCACCCAAATAGTGCTACATAAACGCAAACCGACCAGGAGCGCAAAATTACAATTTTTCAAGCCCCAAGTGAGTCATTTGTTTTAGCAGTATTTTTCAACGCTGAATTACGTGGTGATATCAGTTTTCAGATTCGACCTATTATTTACGAGATTTAGAACAAAAGTGTTTCGCGGCAAATCATATTCGTACATTTTCATTTAAATTCGTAAATACTGAGTCGAATCTGACAATTGATGTAACCACTTGATATGGGGTTTGAATAATTCTAATTTCGCGCTCATGTTTTCATGATTTTTTTGGTAGCCCAAATCTGCAATAAAAAAAGCGTTCTAATGTGAAAAAAATTAGTTGCGCCTACTCCGGCTCAAGTGCATTTTGCGCAAAAAATAACGTAGAATGGCGTTGCTCCCGTATTTTTATGTAGCCAAATAAGGGAAAGCGAGTAATACATTTGGGATGAGAAAATACCCAATTTGTTGCTGGCAAATGATAATTTTTGTGCGAAATGTTCGGCCAACCGCGAGCTGCAGTCTTTTTGCAATTATTTTTAAATCTCTCTTTTGCCCCGTTTAATGGTTCTGGGGCAAGGAGGTTCAAAATGTTAGTATTAACTATGTCCATGCCTGAGATTTATTTAGATTATGCTATGTCTGGATGGAGAGCTGGGGGTTTGTATGCATCAACCTTTGCACTGCTCAAAAAAAAAAATAAATAAAATAAAATAAAATAAATACTCGAGGGCTTAGAGCGTCCCCTGCATCGTCAGCAGTGACGGTTTTACAATGGACCGTATTCGACAACTCCTCAACAAATGCTTTTTGTAGGCAAATTACAATTTATTCATAGATAACTTGACAATTCATTCTAGGAATCTTCTAATCTACCGAAGTTTGAGTTGAGAAAGCATCCTCTATTATATGGCAATTTCCAGCTATTATTGAGTGTTGTTTTGCTCTGGAGCTGGCTGTCTGAGACTATTCAACGACAATATTATTCTCCTAGTCCAGCAATTGATGCGATTCTTGACCCAGTTAACCTATCACATTGTTGAGCGAAGTCCTGAAAACAGTCACTGAACCGGAGCTGTGGACCGTTTTCAAATGGAAAACAGTTTTCTATTCGAAGCCCGAAAACCGGTCGTCAGGACTTGAAGAAGTGAATGTAGATCGGTCCCCACCTTCGCCTACGTAGCCGTAACCTGCAAACATAGAGTAATATCCAAAACACAAGTATATTTACAAGTGCCGTAAGCACCTAATTAACAATCTCAACGAAAATAATAGAAAAATTATTGAAAATACGCTAAAAGGTATGCATTAAATGCATCGTCGTCTTGTTTGCCCTGGAATTATTGTAGTGGAACTTGTTTTTGGTGTATTTGACAACAGTGTGCTTGTTCATGGTTGACGCGTTAATTGCAAAGATGTCATTAAGTGAGTCAAAAAATCCATCAATCCGTGATGTAGCTCTAGCACTATTGAATACCTACTATTGAATAATTTCTAATATACTACTTTTCACGATTCTGAATTTTCAAGAAAACTAAGAAAAGTCGATTCCCCAAACATGGGGAATTTTGAAGAGCCTAATATGGCAGATGCCTTGTAAGGAAACTGTACGTACCTATAGGTACAAATTATAATTTCCTATACCTATAGGTACAAATTATAATTTCCGCCACTTTTACCTGTGTAAACTCGCCGTTCAAGTGGGGTAGGTTGAAAATTTAGCTGGTAAAGGGTCGATTTTTCACATAATCGGAATGCAGGTTTGAACGGAAGGGCCCAGAAAGAGGAATGTTGGAAAGAGAAAAGTTTTTGCCGAACAGGTTGTTTTAACCTGTCCACTTAACCTAGCCACTTCATCTTTCCAGTGATAATCGAGATTCTGCCATCGAATATTCTTCTTTTTTTTGTTTTTCCGCTGAGTTACACATATGGGTACTAATACGGAATACTATGCCATTAGGCAGGTAGGTGTCCCATATTAGCCAGCCATTTTTCCGCCGTTCGGGACTGGAATTTTCTGGAAAAAATTTTCCTCCCATTACTTGAAACATTAGAAAAATTCCAATGGGCCTCGATACAGGAATGTTGTATCTAGCTCGAAATCGAGAGAAATCACTTGTGATAAGGTGTAATGACCGAAAACCTTAGGCACTTGCTCTATGCCCGAATAGGGCGCATGCCATGCAGAATAATGTTTGCAGAACGATGTAGAATAATGAAGAATAATATATTATATTGGCTCAGCAAGTTACCAAAATTTGATGAATAAAAAATGTTCCTACTCTAATGCCAAAATACACCCCAAATTATGAACATATCTGATGTTTAACCTAAAAGTTAGAAATTGATTATCGGAAAGGGCAGTTGAAAGTTTATCCCCCGGACGACGGTCGGCGTACGGCGGACAAAAAAAAATTCATTGCAGATTCGGATTCTACACCCTTTGAAACGTGAACCAACAAATTTTCAGGGGGGGTTAAAAATTTTTTCCTTACTGATTACAAAGGTTCATTTCTTAAGAAAAATTTACAAAAATTCATAAATTTATGTTATTATTTCATTTACATGATTCACTAGGTATCGATCCCAAAAAATAAATAGATGAAAGTCTGATTGATGGTCAAACGGAACTTCTTTCTTTACTTATTTGCAGAAAGAGTCAGAGATATTTTACACGAGGTTGTACAATTGTACAAGACCGCCCATGACAAAAAGTGTTTCAAAAACAGGAAAAATTAATGTTTGAGGAAAAATGCATATTTTGAGACAAAAAAAAATTCTAAATAGGCGCTTACCTACTCGCACCTGTCATCAACTTTATCAAAAAAGAACCTATCAAAGTTCGAAATACCTACCGAATTCTCTTAAAATCAGCTGGCGGTGCAGTCTAGACAAAATGAGTTCGGTGACTATAAATGAACCCAGTTTGAATCTGCATTATCTGAATGATGATAGCTTGGGGTTGGCAGGAAGGAGGCCGCCAGTGAAATACATTGCTAGCCAACGAGCCTGTTGCCTTTCGAGAAAGTATCCGTTGGAGAGGCTGAGAGTGATGGAGGGAAATTCGAAGATGAAGGAGGGGTAGGACAGTTACGTATCTCTTTCTCTTCAATGCCGAAACCCTCCCATGCGCTCGTAGTTCTTTGCAACGTTTCATAAGGATTCGAAAATGCACGGGGAAAGAAGAAATAAGAAATGAAAAAAAAAAAATGAAAAAAGGAAGATTGCTCGAAGGGGAGAAAAAATCTGAAGGGGAGAAAAGCTAAAAGCTTCGTTCGTTCGCAGGGCTCCCTCTCGCGAGTCTTCCATCTTCTCAGAGCAGTAGCATTTTCCAGTCGCCAGACTATCCCGCTCCCACTTTTTCATTCTCTCGGCCTCTGTCGCTGTTGCACCCGGAGAGGAAACGCTTTTGAAAATTCCCTCGCCATTGTAAAATGAGCAGCGATGGGTGGAGTGTGTCGAGAGAGAAAGTGCGGAGGCAGCCTAAAAAGCAATTTCTCCTCTCTCGAGCCGTTGATGACAGTTCCTACAGATGGAACGCGTACAGGTTGGAACTTTGAATTAAACCTTGATTATAACAATGAGAAGTTCAATGTTATCAGTGCAAGCTCCTTCACAAAAATTGATGTGGAATCGAGGACTCGACTGACCGGGATCAGATGGAAACAGGGAGGCGAAATGTATGCAGAGACGTCAGAGAATTCGATTATGAAAGATTTTCCTCCTGCGAATGTCTGGCATTCCAATATTTGTTGGCCTTAGACGGTGAGCACCTCAGACTACAACCTACAACGCGCAGAATGGAAACACAGACAGTTTCAATGTCTCGTCGCCAGATGTGGCGCGCTCTGACACTGAACGAGCATGTATGCTCGATCCATGTATGCGATCCTCGCCTTTTTCAACCCCACATTTGTTTTTTGGACTTTGGTAGGTTCATAATTTTTCATAAACAATGTGTTACCGGCCAGGGAAAATTTTTCAGTCGTGCAACCTCTCTCGCCCTCAGACGGATTCCAATGTTTTATTGGCTCCTGCTAAATTGAGAACAGTATCCATGTCCTATTTTGCACGAATCGCATTAAAAATTCTTGAAATTGGCTTCTGCTCCCATCCGTTAATTGATAAGTTAGCAATCTTTGCACCCAAACATCAATATGCCTTTCTGTTACTTTGATATAGGTATATACCAATGTGTCTTACATTACAATGGCTATAACTTTTGAATGACAAAAGCTATGTAACGATGATCCCAATCGATTTAGCACGAAAAATCTAATAAATGAAATGTCCTGCTAGGTGGAAAAGTTTGTGAACATTTCTCGTTCAAGATTCCTCCAATTTTTTACACTTAAGTCTTAAAATAGAGCTATTGGTTTGGTTTTAGAGGAAAGCGTCGGCCCTGTGCCGCCAAGGTTGATTTTTCCTGAAAATTTCAAATTTTCATCTTCAGCCGTTCGGGATTCATGGCGTACGGAGGACGGACGGTTATGTTTTCATCGCATATCCGGATTCTAAATCTTTTGAAACGTAAGCCATAAAAATTTCAGGGCGGGTTAGAAAAATTGTCTTTTCAGGCCATTAACAACGGTTTATTATGGAATTACGAAATAGCCAAATTCACTCTCACTGTCTCTTCAGGCTGTCAGGTATTTGCCCGACTTTTCCCTTCAACGTATTCTTCATCCCTCCGAAAGCTTTCGTATTTTTAAAACAAATTGCCGCCGATCTCTCGAGTCAAGTCTGGAATGGACGACCCTTTTCTTTTCTCTTATAAAAAAAAAACAGGATATTAAGAGGCGGTATATTTTTTGCCGCAAGGCAAAAAGACCGTGGAAGGTGATTTCGTGGATAAGGCAGTGAGAGGGTGGTGACGTGTAAAACGATATTGGCCAGCCTTCAAGAAGGACGAGATGGTATAAGAGTTCGGTGAAGATGATCCTATCCTAACCTGTCTCGTCTCGTCCCGACGGCATCGCCGTGATCGTTTAAAAATATCGAATTTCTCGTGCATTTTTAAAAAGTCGGTGTCATCGTTGCTCTCGGTTAGAAGGATAGTCCTCGTCTCTGTTGCCTTGTGTTCACCTTATTTACGTCAAGTGATCGCATTCTCGGTGTCAGCTGTGACTCGACTGGACGCTGTGCGGTCGACCGGCAAGACGCGTGTGTGAGCGGGTGGCCCGAACGAAAGCGTAGAATTCCTCCGTTATTGGCGTAAACACAATGCAATTGTTGATACTGTTGATCAGTCGGGAGTTTTTGGAAACTTTGTAAATTTTGCCTTTTCGCAGTACGAAATTAGTAGTTTGCACGATGTAGTCAAAAAATCTGACAAATGGCAAATCTGACCTAGCAAATCAAGAAAACGCTGCTAAGTAGATTAGTGACATGGGTACATTATTTGTCTGGGTACCTCAGAAAATAAAGTTCAAATAGTTGGAGTAGGTCGGTTTATCATCATATCATTTGTGGAGTAATGGTCAATCGTGAATTCAATTATGCCGAAAAGGTACGTTTTCACAATGATAATAAATAGGTAGGTATAAAAAGAAAATACCTGGCGGCTGCTTTCAAAGAAATATTTCCTGAGGCCTGGCGGCAAGAAGGCAGCCATTTTGTTAACCGCGTCAACAGGTGACAACTGTTATCAAGATCCGCCCAATTAACATAAGCTGTCCAATCCCAGCTTCACACTTTCAGTTTCTAATAAATCTGAGCCAATAGACGACGAAAGAGCCGGTAGGGGTAGGGGAAGTCCCCTACTTCCCCACCCTACCAAGATCAAGGGTGGGAATGTTACAGCCGCCATTTCGTATTCCTCACGCCTTGAACCGATTGGAACATGTGCCGTGAACCCATGAAAACTGCAAAACCGCAATTTCAGCAGTGTCACTGCCCCCAAAATTGACCCTGTTGACCAAAATCTCGAAAAAATGCCAAATTTCATGTTTCATAGTCAATATCTAAAGATTCCCGCCAAAAAACCCCGAAGTCAAATCCATCATTTTTTTGAAATTTTTCCTAGGCTAGGACCTTGGATTTTCCAGCTGAAATCGGTTTTTTTCATTTTTCTTAGTCCTGGAGAGTTGTAGAAAATTGCGAATTTTTTGTGTCATGTACCTGCCCAAAACCTACTCAAAAATATTTTTTTTGGAATTTTAACATTTTTTTTAAAGGGTCAAAAAAATATTTTTTGTTTAGGTCAAAAATTAGTCTTTAAACCAGTTTTTGATTACTAAACCCCAATCGATTTTGACTTATAGGGAGTGAAAAATGTGTAAAAACCTTCAAGGAATCCAACGAGCTCAAAAAATTCAAAATCGGTTCAGTAGGACTCCCTCAAATTGCCAAAAACGCGAAAACGCAGAAATCGCATTAAGAAATTCAAGCCAAACCGATTCAAAAACCAAATTTTCGAATTTTTTCGGAAAAACCACCCTATCTTATGGTAAATCAAGCGAGAAACACGGGAAAAATACTCAAAAAATTCTAAACCCACGGCATCACCTTCAAAATTGAGATTTTGTGTTTTTTCAAAAATATACCCTAATTATGCCGAATTGGACCCGTTAACCTTCTCCGATCGGATTGCCCGGACAATATGCCTCAAGTTGGAGCAAACCACAACTTTCAAGACTAATTTAGTCAAAATCGGATCAGTATTTCAATACGAAGTGGCTGGACGAAATTTTTGGCCAAAATTTCGTCCGTCCACTTCGTATCGAACCCCTGATCCGATTTTGGTGCGGTTGGTCCTAAAAGTTGTGTTTTGCTCCAACTTGAGGCATATTGTCAGGGGAATCCGATCAAAAAATTTTAAGGGGTCGAAAACCCAAAAAAACTGTTTTTGAGATCATGACTTTTTTTACATTTGATCGTTTTTGAGTAGTCTAGAGTTGATTCAGAGGATTCCCTTATAGGAGGTGCACGTCACAGGAAAATTTGCTAAACGCTCGTTTTTTTTTTTTTGAAATCGGACCACTCCTTCTATGCGTTTTGCTGCTGACGGCGTACGGCGTACGGCGTACGGCGGACGGACAAAAAATTTTTATTGCAGATTCTTGTTCTAGAACCTCTGAAACGTGAAAGAACAAATTTTCAGGGGGTGTTGTAAAAAAAATTTTCTTGAACAATTACATAGGTACATTATTTCTGGAAATAATGTACCAAAACTTTGAAAACTCCTAGCTCCCGTTCAACAGTCAACAAAAAGATCGGATTCGATTTTGTTTGCATTAGCTACGTTGAAGTCAACAACTTCGTGCTACGAATTAGCACAATTCGTGTACGAATTAGGAGGAGAAGTTCGTATACGAGTTCGGAGACGAATTCGCCAGCCATGGACGCTGCCATGCAGAAAAAAACACAATTCAAACCCGGACTTTTGGAAAAAATGACGTGTCTAAATTTTCCAAGCATTTTAGGATTTGCCCGGTGACTACATCGTAAAAAGTATTAACTTCGTACTACAAGTGACAAGAAGAACGAAATTACCAAAAACTCGCTAATAGAGAGTTCAACAAAAATTTGCAACGAAATTAATGGAACTGAGTATGGTGGTGACCTCATGAAGAAACCAAACTTAATATTTCTTTAATTTGACTTCTACGAAGATTCTTCATCATAATATGATTTTTTAAGAAAAATGAACCTATGTAATCGGTCGGAAAAAAAATTTCAACACCCGCTGTTAAAGTTTTAACACCCAGTGATGTGTTTGTTGGTTAACGTTTCAAGGGGCGTAGAATCCAAGTCTGCAAAAACATTTTTTCGGAAAAATCGGTCAGAAAAAAAATTTAACACCCCTAGGTGTTAAAAAGTTGAAACAATTAACACCCCCTGATGTTATAAAGTTAAACAAATTTTAACACCTCCTGAAATTTGTTGGTTGACGTTTCAAGGGGTGTACAATCCAAATCTCTAAAAAAGTTTTGTGTCCGTCCGCCGTAAGTCGTCTCCGGATACACAGAAAAATAATGTGTACACGTCACGGATCTATTTAGCAGCGTTTTTTAATTTATACATTATTATTAAACTATTTATTCATAAAACGTAATTCATACATTATTTAATGGATATCAGCTGTTTCTCGGAACGTACTGATTGAGCAATAATTTTTTGAGGTATTTACACATTCACTGTGTCGATGGTTTGGATTCGGGACTATTAAATAGTAACAAATTTTATTGTGGTTTCAACGCAAAACGAGTTATAAAATTATGTCCCCCAGGTTTGGGTGGGGAGATGTAAGTTATGAACAGTTTTTACTTCCATATTTACAGAGTAAATGGAAGTATTGTGATCGTCCTAAAATCGAGAATCGGAACGGAGCTTCAGAAAAAACTTTTTCTGATACACATTTGCTCAGAATCACTTCCTGAACAAGTGTCTGTGTGTCCGTGTGTCCGTGTGTCCGTCTGTCCGTCTGTCCGTGTGTCCGTGTGTCCGTCTGTCCGTCTGTGGTCATTTACAAAAATGGCCATAACTCCCTCATTTCTCAACCTTTTTTCAAATTTCTTGAACTGAAATGTTTGTCTCGGCAAGACCTAACACCCTGTTTAATCGGAATTTGGATAACGCACAGTACTTCCGAGATATTTGCATTTTTAGTGTTTTCTATTTTAAATTTTTTCCGGCCGCAAAAATGAACCGATTTGAGCGTTCTTGGTCTCAAAATCTTCATTTTACCTTGCAGAATATGTGGATATTTTTTACATTCCGAAAATGTGGCGTTTTTTCATTTTGGGCGAATTTTAAAATTTTAATACTGAATTTTTTGATATTTTTGACCTTAACACTTTCAAAAGCAGTCAAAATATGATCAAATTGTGTCTCAATTTTACGTTTCAAAATATGGAAGTATTGTGTGTTATCTACGCACCACTGGTTTTAAACTTTAATTTCAAGTTTACGACTGATTTTCAATCTGTTCACTCCCCGTAGCCTGAAAATAGTATTTGTACTGCATTTATCTGCAATTCCCAAAACTCGTAATAATTTAAAATTCATTTATAAACATGGATATCAAGTGCCCATATAATGCCGCTCAGATTTTTCTGGAAATTCCATAAAGTCAACAGGCACTCGAGGAGCGGGACTGATTCAATATTAGATAACAGCTTCAGTTTTTTAGCTTTCCTTCGTTCGCACGCTCGTAGTTTACTCAAAGACTTTTGGGACGGAAAAACGGAAATAAAATAATACGCTCCAAGAGGTGGGAAAAAGGGCGGACGCAGCGGCCATATTAATTTCTCGACTCGCCCGGCTCTTGTGTCACCCTTCCCATAAGATTTGCCCGGGTGAAAAAGAAGGAAAACTCTCTAGACGAGAGAACTATGGAAGGGGGAATGCCAGATGATGGGGGAAATAAGGAAGCGCGGCTGGGATCGGGATAAATGCACTCCGTCCGCCGTTGCGAGGGGAGAAAAGTTTTTAAAAGTGCGGCTGGCTATGACAGAAGATGAATTAAATACACTATATATATAGGTCCTAGCCCCAACTTTTTTAGCGCTCCTCGTCCTCCTTAACGCACCCCTATCT
Organism: Nesidiocoris tenuis; assembly: GCA_036186465.1. NCBI lineage: Eukaryota > Metazoa > Arthropoda > Insecta > Hemiptera > Miridae > Nesidiocoris > Nesidiocoris tenuis. Next base: position 11,418,785 of record AP028910.1, read on the forward strand.
CATCCTCTCTCACTTACAACTAAAGAAACGTGAAATGGAAGAAAAGGCTTTTTCTCTCTTCCTCGAGTTGAAATCGCAATAGGAGGAGAGGGAAACAGCTCGAGAAGAGTGTGAAGGGAAAGTGCCTTCTTTCCTTCTTCCTTTGTGAGTCTGAAGCTATAAAACGACTCCTGGGAAGGGTGCGATTTTCTGGAGGACGACACTGCCTCCCCACCTCCAACCAGCGTCATTCACGCTCTCAGCCGACGGTCTCAACGCAGACACACGAATATACCCTAAGGAGCTGTAGGAGGGACTTTATTTAAGTGTTGTGGGTACTTTATGTGTGACTAAAGGAGATTTGAAATGCTTCCAGGGTCGGAACTCTCCCTTCTTTATTTTTACCCCTCGGCTCCCCCCGCTCAACAGCCCACACCGCCTCCTCCTTCTTTTGCCCTTCAAAAGAAGAACATTTAACTCGTTTTTACCGTTTTAGATCCTATTACTTTCGCAAAAAGCCAACAAGGAATAAGCTTTAAATATCTTCTTTTCCCCTTTCACTTTTCCGTCTTTTCTGCTTCTTCTCTCAGGGCCGCGGAAATTACGAATTTCTTTTAAAAATTCCCATCAAAGAGGTATTCGGTTTCAGTTCACTAGTCAATACCAATACCAAATATAATTCCTCAAGATTGCAGAGAAACAAAACTATTACTCATTCGCTCATTCGAGAAAACCAATATTCTAACCATTAACCAGGGGCGTGCTGTGCAGGAAATTATTGGGTTAAAATTGCTCAAATTTTAGGGCTAATCCCCGCATATTTGAACGGCCTCTGCCAACTACTATCCAGTTGATTATGAATGGCTGAGCATGCGCGTTTCGCTATTCATAACTATCTAATTTAGGGGGCAGTCGCAAAAATTGTCTTAAAATGACTGGCATTTTGAAAATTTCGGCCCATGTTTGACCTTCCCCCACGGTTTTGTTCCAGCAGATTTGAGATGGGAGAAGTTGATATTCTTATTGCTGATCAAAATGTCTATCTATAAAATTATCCAGAACTAGTATCATATTGGTTGCACGATCCGGTTCGGGCTCTTGTTCTATAGGTTCTATAGGTTTGATGCGATCGTAATTGAACTAGGTAAGTAGGAAAACAACCCCGTTATAGTCGAGTAGTTGGAAATATTCGTTTCGCAGTGCTGAAAACGGCACTGCCGAGTCATGAAAGCCCCTGCCAACAACAAGAAAGAGTAAAATCTGGTACATGGGATGGGTTCCCTTCGAATGGCAGCCGCCGGCGGCACCGCGCACATACATCATCCGTAAAGTCGCGTCCCTGACGTCTAGTTCGGTTGGGAGGTGATGGCAATGGCGGTGCTCCAATCAATTCAACGTTGGACAAGGTCATTGGCAGCTGAAGATGTGGCCCCCAATTGTGTTGCAGTCTGCTGTGTCACAGTGACACCCCGTGATTCTGCCTCAACTGTTCAGGGGGTGATTCAGATCGGCCGTTTAAGAGCATAAATTTATTGGAGCGGGGTGGATACTGCATCCTTGGTTTTTGTTGGCGTGAAGATTAATGTTGGCCCTACAGTTCTGAAATGGCGATGTTTAGTGGAACAGATACACAACTTGGCATGCCAGCAGATCAATGGCTTATTTTCCAAAAACTCAGTACTGTACTTACACAGAGGTTAACCTGAGGAATATGCCACTGGCTAGGGATCGATTCTACAACTAATTTCCAACAAAAATCATTCTATAACATTTTTTTTTACTCGCTTCTAAATGCCACTTTTGGTTCATTTTTCTTAAGAAATGAACCTTTGTAATCGGTCAGGAAAAAAAAATTTTTAACACCCCCTGAAAATTTGTTGGTTTACGTTTCAAGGGGTGTAGAATCCAAATCTGCAATAAAAATTTTTTGTCCGTCCGCCGTACGCCGTCCGCCGTACGCCGTCCGCCGTACGCCGTCCGCCGTACGCCGTCCGCCGTCCGCCGTACGCCGTACGCCGTCCGCCGTCCGGGGTTTTTCAGGGGGAAGGAGTTATCGAAAAATTTTGAAATTTTTACCAAAAATCAAGTTCCGTATCTAGTTGGTCCTAACGTCTCGACAGAACCCTACCTTAATTTTAAGGCCAGTAAAACAGCTGTTGAAGAGGTAAAAAATTCGTGCTTTTCTGGAAATTTGTAACATAGGCATGTGACGCATCATTTTCTATAGATTTTTCTATGCCGAATCGAATGAGACCATCGCCACGGCGGTAGCTCTAACCGTTTAGGAGTTATTGCAGTTTTAGTGAGACATTTTTGAGTTTTTTAAAATTTCTACAATTCTGAATAACTCGAAAACGACTAGAGCCACAAACATCGTTTTCCACTCGTTGGAATCCCCACAAAAACTTCTGTCCTCCCGATATCTTCAATTTAAAGAATTTGGTCGCATTACACAAATCAGCAAAACAAAAATCGAAAAAATTTGAGAATTTGGCCTCGGCTCTTAGATACGGTTGATTGATCTACTTACGACCACTAGCCTATTACACCAACAAGGTGACGCACTCACACTACGACCAGTTGCGCTTGGCAACATGAAAGCGAGTCAGGCTTTAACAATGGTTCTGAGGCATTTTTAATTTCATTCATTATTCAGAGAATTTAATAATTATTATTATTCAGTTAATAATGAAGGTGATTAAGAATAGATTAAATGGTGAATTTAACGGAATTAAACGATCCGCTGCGTTGAAAAGATAGATAGGTAAGTATTTATCAAGCAAAGAGGATGATTATTTTTTGCCGGGTTGAAAAAACGTTTCTCTAAATCCCCCTCTAAAATACAAATTTATACTGAAATTATAGAATAATAACAACTAAATTCTGAGTTTAAGGAGTACCGATATATCGTGAAGTTTGTCTTAGCAATCGAAAAATGAACCCCTGTGCAAAATTTGCAGAGTTCTTCGGACATAGCGAAAACTAATCTGCACATGCCACTGATCTACTTAGCAGCGTTTTTATTATAAGATTTTTTCTGTGAATTCGATCTTATTTCGCTAAAACGGCCATAACATGCCGAATTTATCAAGAACATTTAATTTTGACTATACCGTTGGAAAGAGCGATAATTTTCCAATCACCCTGCAGTACCAAAAAGAAATTTTGAGATGGTTCAATTGGTAAAAAATTGGTCGGAAAAGTGAATTTGGTCAAATCTCGAAAATCTTTGCTTTTTTCAACTCCGTGTGCTTAATACAATTAATTGTCCTGGTTAAATTTAGCCTGTTGTCCAAAAAATGCACCAAGATTTCACATTTCAGTATAGTCGAAATTGCTCTTACACCAAAATTTAGCAGAGAAAATCTCGCCTGAACGCGAAAAACCGTGGATTTTTCTATGAAAATCGACGTTATTTGAGAAAAATTGCCTCTCAAGTTAAATTTATCTAGTCTGCTATTGGTTTAAAACATTTTATCTGGAAGGTTGTTGCCTTAGTCGGACGAAAATCGAAAACCTCCTCCGAAAATACGACAACAAACTTCTATATAAGATATAGACTTCTTATAAGAAGAGTAAGATGTTAGACTCGGCGTGAAAATGGAGTCATAACCGTGACATGAGAATAAATTTATGAGCTTGAAAATAATATACTATCCGATCCGAATACGGTGATCTAAATTCAGGTACTGAATCCGACATTATCAAGCATCTTTCTTTTTGTGGTGCCTCAAAGATAGTTTTATCACACTATGATATTTTTCAATGTTTTATGTTTTGATCGGCTGGGGTGGTTTGGTGCCAGGGCTATCTACTTCCTCATAATTCAACAGTTGCTTTCGAATCTGACTAAATTTACGGGGAGATGTCCAAATTGACGGCCGGAATTTAATCGGCTCCAACAGCTGATGACAGGGAAACATAACTTAATATGTTACAACCCCTTGAAATATTATGTCACTGATCTACTTAGCAGCGTTTTTTAAATTCCGATAACTTAGCATATTTTTATTTTAGGCGGGTTTTAAAATTTGCGTAGCATCACTGCCCGAACAATTGTCTGTCTGTCCGTGTGTAGGTCTGTCCGTCTGTGGTCATTTACACAAAAAACTCCATAGCTCCCTCAATTCTTAACCTTTTTTATAATTTCTTAAGCTAGAATGTTTGTCTCAGGATGAACTACCACCCTGATGAACCGGAATTTGAATTAGGTACTCACAGTACTTCCGATATATTTGCATTTTTAGTGTTTTCTATTTTATTTTTTCCAGGCCACAAAAATGAACCGATTTGAGCGTTCTTGTTCTTAAAATCTTTGTGTTAATTTGCAGAATATTGGGATATTTTTTATATTCCGAAAACTTAGCATATCTTTATTTTAGGCAAGTTTTGGGTTCATACTGAGTTTTTTTAATTATATTTTTTACCTAAACACCCTCAAAAGCAGTCAAAATATGATCAAATTGTGTCAAAATTTTACGTTTCAAAATATGGAAGTATTGCGTGTTATCTACGCACCACTGTTTTTGAGTTGTCACACTATTGATCTCAACGCGCGACATGTTCCGACATGGGTCTTTACGATGACGTCTATGTTTAGAATTGTATCCTGTTGACCTGTAGAAATAGATCGTCTGAAATGCGCTAGTCTTCAAGAGGCATCCGAGTTGGCGGCGCGGCGGCAACAAGATCGATAATGTTGTAAACTGTACACGCGTAGTTGGACACGGACAAAAGAAATACTGAAGGACATGGAAAGATGTGGAAGGACAGATGTTTAGCTGTGCGCGGCTCCTCAGGGGGAAAAAGTTTGTGTCGAAAGAGAAAAGAATGGAGCGGCAGAGAAAACGGCAGATGAAAGGGAAAAAATGTGACGGAGGTGAACGCGGATGCCGAAAGGAACGAAACCCTTGGAGCAAAATTGAAATGCGTCCAGACACACGTGGATTGTGAGGTGGATCCTTACTAAAATGAATGAAAACAGAGCATAATCATTTCCAGAATAATTTGAAATGATCGAAGCGTCCAAAGAGGTAAGTTTGAGCAGGCACCTTACCGTTTGTTTACGGCATCAACACCATTCTTACTTCCATATTTACAGAGATAATGGGAGTACTTCAATCGGTGTAATCAATTGTAAAATTGAACATCATAACTTAGCATTTCCATCCTGAATTCTACCTATAATTCCGACCAGTGGTACGTAGAGAACACTCAATACTTCCATATTTTGAAACATAACAATTGGATTACGTTTTGACTGCTTTTGAGGGTGTTTAGGTTAAAAATATCAAAAAACTCACTATGCAAATGTTAAAATTCACCCAAAATCGAAATTCGCTAAATTATCGGATTATAAAAAATATCCACATATTCTGATAGGAAAAACAAAGATTTTAAGACCAAGAACGAACGGAAGATCGGTTCATTTTTGTGGCCGGAAAAAAATAAAATAGAAAAGCAGTTCTGATGCAAATATATCAGCAGATGCAAATATATCAGAACTGCTGTGAGTTATTAGAATTCCGATCAAACAGGGTGTTAGGTTTTGCCAAGACAAACATTTCATTTTAAGAAATTTGAAAAAAGTTTGAGCATTGAGGGAGTTATGGCCATTCTTGTAAATGACCACAGACGCTTGTTCGTGTATAAGTAAATGTTTTTTCTGAAGCTCCGTTCCGATTCTCGATTTTAGGACGATTACAATACTTCAATTTACTCTGTAAATATGGAAGTAAAAGCGGCCGTATCTCCCTAAATTCTCAAGGTTTTTTCAAATTTTTTGAAACGGAATGTTAATTTTGATCTAAAGCGTCAAGATATGGTCAAATTGTGTCACACTACGTTCCAAAGTATGGAAGTATTGTGTGTTATCTACGCACCACTGGTTCGTCGTTATTAGTGAACCTTCTAATCGCAATGGTGCGCGCCTAGACGCTGCTTCAGCTCCTTGGCACCTGTGTACCTACTTTAGTACTTGCAACAAGACGTTGAGGGTCGGGTTGTTAGGTTTGTTACAGACGAGCAGCTACAAGTTACAATAGGAGAGAGGGGAAATGAGAAAAAGACAGAAGACGTCCTCTGAAGATCCGAGATTCCCTGCACTAAACCAACCATACCTGACAAACATACTTAGAGGGTCACGGCCAGAGGAGGAGCAGAGCTATTGTCCGCTCTATTCCATAGCTACCTCGCGCGTTACAATAGTTCTCTCAAGAGGCTACCTACTCCAGTAAAATATAAACCAGGTATATACATCTTGCTTTCATTGTCAGCAAATCAAAGGGACGACTTCTTCTGATCACTTTTCGCCGCCTTTTTTTTGCCCTCGTTTCCGAAAGCCGAAGGATCTGATGCCGCTTTTGGCTTCGGCTTAGTAGTTGAGGGCGTCAGGACTGTTGTGAGCTTTGAGGATCTCGGGGGTCGACACAAGGACTCCCATGAGCCGGAGCGAGACCGAATAAAGGAATTGTCCTCGTCCCTCGGAAGATGTGGGAGATTGCCAATATAGGAACAGTTTTGTCGTCTTGAATGAGGCTACTTTGTACTTTGTATCACACAACTCTCATCGCTAATAATATATTATAGTCCTAGTCCCTCGACGACAAGCTGTGTCCGTGGGGGACCTTTACCATTGACAAAGAGAGCGACATCTTCTTCGTCATTTCGGAGCCCAGTGGGAGTCCTTTCAGAGATTCGTGCCCCATTACAAGAACCGTATCATTTCTAATTGGTAGAAACGAGCGACCTCTTTACACCTCGCTCTTCAAGCGATGTTTCCATTGAAGCCAGTGACATCATAATCGTGTTTAGAGAATTCGCCATTGTGCCTGGGTACGAATTTCGCCCGGAGTCAAGAAGGCATTGCGTATAAAAATTGCGATACGCAAGTCTTTGTAGTAAGGCCCGGTTTATTGACAAAATTTATCCATCCGAAATCCAAGGAAGCTCTCAATATACATTACCAATAAGATTTTTGCGTTGAAATTTTAAATAAGTACCACCTTCACTTTTGTAAATGACCACAGACGGACGCTTGTTAAGAAACTGATTCTGAGTAAATGTTTTTTTTTTTTCTGAAGCCCCGACCCGATTTTCAAAAGCCCCGGTCTAATTCTACTTTGTAAAAGCAGGAGTTAAAAAACGATAATTTTTCGACAAATTGAGTAATCCCCGACTTTTGCCCGATTTTTTTGCTATTTCAATTTAACGTTAAAAAACTGCATTCACCGTAAGATTAAAGCAACGGCCATTCCTCCGGCATCCATTTTTTTACAATGTCCCAAAATTTAACGGGTTATTCACTGAGGAAAGGTCGAAAACACGAAACAACGTCTTTTTGGCGAAAAAGTGTGCTCTCCCTTGGGCTCTTGAAAACTGTATTGGAACAAAAATTGTAGCAAATGAACTGGAGAATCGATCCTTTCCAGGAAGACAATCCTAAATGCGAACACTGCGTACCGATTTGGAAAATCAACGATAGCACCAGCAACTGAAAATTTGTATACAGATACGCATTTGGTTTTTTAGCGGGCGATTCAGTTTCCAAATTATCCCACGTTATTCGTCAGAAACTAATTCGAGTTTGGTTATCCGACGCAGAAAGCCGTGGTGGCCCTTCGCAAGATGCACACCCCAATTTTTCGTCATCCCTCCCCCATCTTTCAGTTTAGAAATTGGAGAAGGGCTTCTTTTCAACATCCGTGTCGCCCTCTGGGGACTCTTTAGTCTAATTATCGTCACGTCACCTCTTGGGTCCTCTCCAATCATCCCTTCTTCATTCCTCTGCCGACTTATTATCGCAGCGTTTCACCAAGTCAGGGCTCCCTTTTGAATTTCTCCAGTGCTTAATGCTCTTCGCGATTGGATCTAATCAAATATCCCGGATAATTCTTTAATACCCGAATCAACTAGTGAGAAACGCTTTGTGGTTCTAACGAAGTTTTGAGCTCTGACTTGTAACCCTTCCGGTTAGGTATTTTGTAGAAGGATAGCGATTGAGTTGAATCGTGTCCCCATTCTCCCTCTTGCTTTTGGTACATTATTTCCCGAAATAATGTGCCTATGTAATCGGTCGAGAGAAATTTTTTTACAACACCCCCTCAAAATTTTTCTTTCGCGTTTCAGAAGGTCTAGAACACAAATCTGCAATAAAAATTATTTGTCCGTACGCCGTCAGCAGCGAAACGCATGGAAAGAGTCTTCCGATTTCAAGAAAAAGATGAACCAAAAACCAGCGTTTATCAAATTTTCCTCCTATAAGGGAACCTTCTAAAGTATCTCTAGAGTACTCAAAAACTTTCAAATGAAAAAAAGTCATGATCTCAAAAACAGTTTTTTTGGGGTTTTCGACCCCTCAACATTTTTTGATCGGATCCCCCTGACAATATGCCTCAAGTTGGGGCAAACCCCAATTTTTAGTACCAACCCCGCCGAAATCGGTCAGCGGTTCAATACGAAGTGGACGGACGAAATTTTGGCCAAAAATTTCGCATTTAACCGCTGATCCGATTTTGACGAAACTAGTCTTGAAAGTGGTGGTTTGCTCCAACTTGAAGCATATTGTCCGGGCAATCCGATCGGAAAAGGTTAAGGGATCAAAATCGGCATTAGTATGGTCCATTTTCGAAAAAACACAAAAACTTGGAGGTGGTTCCGCGGGTTTAGAATTCTTTGAGTATTTTTCACGGGTTTTTCGAAAGGTATGATGCCTCCGATTGTTTCAAGATGATGAATTCATGGGTCGCATTCACATGAGTATTTTCGAACATGAACTCCTGAAGTCCTGTTCGTAACCACCGTTGAATTCACAGTAAGATGAGAGCTTTTGGGCCTTTTTTGTCATCTCTACAATTATCTACAGAATTTGCTGAACTGGAAAACCGGAAAATCGCCAATAACCCAAAAATTTGAAATTCACGTGAAAAAAAAAACAACTGTCGGATTCGGATTCAACACCCTAAAAAACTTATAGAATGATGTATTTTATCGAGGACCGAGTGTCCTTTTTTCTGTAAACCTGCGTCAGCATTAAAATTAGGGTCGTGCTACTCAGCACATGAATAGCTGCTGAAAAGGCTCTGAAGTTAAGGGAAATAAATAAGCGTTCAAATTGCGGAGATCGTCCTTGATCCAATGAGGTGTCTGCATGTGAATGAGTTGTTTTTCTGCGCAGGTCAGGAGGGGCGTCGGCAAATTTGACCTGGCCTAATCAGCGTGTCATAACACCTCAATCGGAGGCCCAGGGCCGAAGGGAGGCAGTCAGTTGCAAATGAACTATCATTTACCAGGACTGGGAAGAACTCCAGCTCTCCATCACGTCCTGCCACCGTGAATGTTGGAAATGTCTAGGAATATTCGAACGTGTTCATGTGTGGACGTGGGCCGTTGTTAAACCTCATAACGGCTGCTCGACTGTCCACAAAAACGAGGGTGGCGATTTTTCATCTCCCTATCCGCAGATTCTCAATGAAATTCACTCAAAAAGAGACGGATAGGCGAGGGTGGGTGGACATGGGCAGGAAAAGATGAACGAACAATGCAATGGGTGTTCACAACGAACTGACCCCCTTGTGAAGGATAGATTCGGACGGGATCAGGGGTTTCCATTGAATGCGGTCCTTTTTTTCACAATATAGGACCACATGCGAGGGTTTGAGTGTTGGACATAACTCTTACACATGGGACGTGCTCAAGTGTGCGTGCCGAGGTAACATGCGGCGTGGTGCCTGCTGAGTTCAAGCCATCCGTGTCCTAATGTGATTACATGTGTTGTCCTCACCTCAGCGAACAGCGCAGTCGTTCCTTCCTCGGCTTCAAGCGCTAACTTTTCTCCTTGCTTCTCTCAGTCTGTCACAATCAGTGTACCGCTCGCATACACTCTTGAACTCCAAAAACCTGCCTGAAATTTCGGGTCCTTGCGCATTTTCGATTTTTAGGTTAATCCCCCGCAAATGGCTCGAAAGTCTTCAAGGCTTAATGAACACAGGCCGACGAGAGAACCGTTACCGGTAAACGCGATTCTCCTTCGGGATGGGTATCCACCAATGACTAATCGATTAATGTAATCGACGATTATTCAATCCCAAGTAATCGATTCCCCCATTAATCGGTACCTCAATAATCGATTAATTGATCACTTTTTCCAAGTATTTTGAGTAAATGTGTGAGGGTATAAGTTTTTTCTGAAGCTCCGTTCCGATTCTCGATTTTAGGACGATTACTTCCATTTACTCTGTAAACATGGAAGTAATAAGAGTAAACCGCACGGATTAGAACCATCCAATTCAAATTCTGGATCCTATAACTTTTGGGACCGCTATAAATTTTGCGGGACAATTTTGTTCTTAAAATAAATTGAATCGGAGCCCGGAATTTTGATAAATGAGCCCGACAGGCGTAATATTCCGTTCATTCGCACAATCCAAGGAATTTATGTAGCCTCCCAAAGAGAACTAACACGCCTCTCCAGAGGAACGTTCTGTACTAAAAAGAAATGTCTGCCTCAAACTGTTTTTCTCCTTTTCCATTTTCTAGTTGTGTGTTATCATCCTTCCTTTTCCTTCCCATTCCCCACTACTCTTACTTGGCTGAGCGGTATATTCCAGGGTGTATCCTATCTCAAAGCCTCGGATATTTGTGGCTGCCACGGGCCGAAATCCCGCCACGAAAGGGTTCCCGACTACTTTCTTTTCTCCCCAGCTCGCATGGACTTCCATATAAATCATAACGTACTCACACATCTGAGTCACATTTACAAGGAAAGTTTCCTGCGAATCTACACACTTCTACAGCCGCACGTGTAGTAGGCAAGAAGGAGGATTCTCTCGGCCAAATATATTTCGACTTAGAGCGTCGTAAACAATATCTGAAAACACTTTGTTCCACGCTCTCACATACTCACGCACGATCTTTTTCGAAGACTTTCACGGCGGAGGCTGTTGGTTCACATTACACGAGCGAAGTTCCAAGCATTTTATGACGATTTGCAAAAAATCCTCAAAAGGTCCAAAATTTTAAAAAAATTATTTTTTTCGAAACTTTCTGTTGAATGAACGAATGGATAGGTTCATTGATAATAGCGTAAAATAATATAACTCAATTCTCCTAATTAGAAAACCTTGACAGGCATTGAAAAATTGTAGTATGCCGGGTTGGCTAACAAATTTTAATAATTCTTATATAGGTATTAATAGTAATTCTAATGATAATTATTCTGCTCAAATTAACATTTTCTTCCAATCTCGGGACAAATCTTACACCCCACAAAGTCTTATCCTACACAAATACATTTTTCTACTTAGTTCCATGTCATTTAATTTCCATTGTCCTCTACAAGAAATTTTCTGTTTTTAATTTATTTATTACCTTTGTTTTTTAAGCGCTCAAAAAAAAAATAAAATAAAATAACCCCCCCACCGAAAATCAGATGTTACACATTTCAAAGTCACTATAAACCGAAATGGGATTTAAATAAATTCTGTCCATCTTGCGTTAGCCGTCCGCATTCTTTATCTGAGATGGCTGGACAGGGAATGTCAAAATTTCCCGAAACCAGTGGTGCGTAGATAACACACAATACTTCCATATTTTGAAACGTAAAAGTGTGATACAAATTAATCATATTTTGACTGCTTCTGAGGGCGTTTAGGTCAAAAATATCAAAAAAACTCACTATGCCAATTTTAGAATTCGCCCAAAATAAAAATACGCGATGGTATCGGAATATAAAAAATATTCACATATTGTACAAGGTAAAAAAAATATTTTAAGACCAAGAAGGTTCAAATCGGTTCATTTTTGTGGCCGGAACAAAATAAAATAATAGACACTAAAAATGCAAATATATCGGAAGTACTGTGCGTTATCCAAATTTTGATTAAACAGGGTGTTAGGTGTTGCCAGGACAAACATTACAGTCCGAGAAATTTGAAAAAAGGTTGAGAATTGAGGGAGCTGTTATGACGGACACAGAGACACTTGTTCGGGAAGTGATTCTGAGCAAATGTGTGTAAGAAAAAGTTTTTTCTGAAGCTCCTTTCCGATCTTCGATTTTAGGACGATATGTTCCGAAAACTTGGCGTATTTTTATTTTAGGCGAGTTTTAAAAATTGCATAGGGAGTTTTTTTTATATTTTTGACCTAAACACCCTCAAAAGCAACTGATCAAATGGTGTCAATTGAAGAGTGAATCGTCGTCGGACTCCTCGAGGACAAAAGACGTCGGATCTTAGGTGTGATTGCCATAACACCTTCTTCTTATCCTTCCAACGAAAGGGGCGCGTACATTTTTCTCCGAGTTTTTTCTTACTGGCGGAGCTTGGCCCTGTTCGTAATTTAATATCGTTCGCCGCAATAAAAGCCCTAACCTGGCGCTAGTGTTCGTTGAACCGTAGACGTCCCTCGACTCGACCTTACAATTTTTTCCCCTGGGTGAGGGAAACATCTGCATTACGAGGGATTTTCTTGATAAAAACTCGAAGTTTCGACCATAGATGGGGATGTTAGTTTTGTTAAAAAATAACTTACATCCAGATACAATTACCAACTGTCCCACGGGCTTTCCATAAAAATGGATTTGTTCATTTCGCTCCGCAGAAGTTCAAGTTGAATAATTCGACAAATTCCCTAGCCCAGCAGACGAATCTCAACAACATGAGTGAATACCTCATTTTTGGGTGGAGCAAGAATAGCAAATCAGCAAGAGTAACCGAATTTCGCATACCAATTATTAGATACACCGGTCAGTGTGCACGATACACTGTTTGAAAATTGTCTACCTTTTGTATGCAGAACGTGACTAATTCACCAATACTCAATTTACAAATCCATATTTTGTGCGTCAGTTTTTCAAACAAATTTATTGTATTTTGACCACCATTGCTACAAAGGCCAACAATGCGGAAACACACACTATGCAAATCTTAAACCCCGAATGAAATCGAATTGCTCAAAGTTACCGCAATATAACAATTTCCACGTATTTGGCAAGGTAGAATACAAATGAAGAGTTTTCCTTCAAAACTGCATATATCCACTTTCGAGTTTTGTCGATATCGATTTCGTTTTTTCGATTTTCGATTGCTTATAGGTACCAAAACTACTATGAATCGAAATCGAAAATCGAAATCGATAACGTCAAAACTCGAAAGTGGATATATGCAGTTTTGAAAAAAAAGCTCTTCAAATATTGTCAAAAAGAACGCTCAAATCGGTTCATTTTTGTGGCCGAAAAAAATTAAATAGAAAACACTAGAAATGCTGATATACCTGAAGAAGTTCTTTGAATAATCCGAATTCGGGTCAACGGTGATCGGTTTTGCCGAGACGAACATTCCAGTTCAAGAAATTTGAAAAAGGTAAAGAATTGCAAAAAGAGATTTGGCCGTTTTTGCAAAAACCGCAGACGAACAGGGGGACACGCAGCCACTCATTGATTCATGTTTTTGAGCGATTGCGATGGTTTATTATTGATCAATAAACAAAAAAATGTTTGCAAAGTAAGCAGTTCAAGTTATTTGTTTGCTGCGAATCAGCTCAACCTTCTGTCAGGGTTTCACGGTTTTGGACATGGTTATTTAGTGGGAGTAATTATAGTAAAATTCTCAATTTAGATTTCTGCGATTACGAAATGATTGGTGGTGACTTTCCTTAGACGATTTTTCCTTGGGCTCAATAACAATAATTTCTGGACGATCTCAGACCATGTAAATGGGATAACTTGTGTAAAATGGCGCATATGGCTTAAATGAAAATTAGTAATAAATTCAGAGCTATGTTCAATTCTGCTTCGGCTCAAAGCTTTCCATATCACTTAGTTTGGGCAGTTAAATTCCAGAGGTGTGTGCACCTGAGTTGTGGAGCGCTGAATAAGATTGTGTTCGTTGAAAAAAAAAAATGTGCGGGCAGAACACGCACACAACAACATTCTTCAGACGGGCTTGAACTAATTTCCGAACGCGTCGAATTATTAATTAAAACCTCGTGCATCGTTGCACAGCAACTGGGAAGTGCACTGAGAAGGACGAAAGAGAAGGGAACGAAGGACGAAACGCCCGCACTCGCAATTTAGTTGTGAAAATAGTGCGCACACTATCAAAAGGGACGAGACGGTTGAGCGTTAATTTTGCGATACTGACAGTTTCAAGGAGGCGGAGATTTTGTTTTTTTACTTCTCCCGGTAGTTGCTGGGACCCCTCGCATTTTTCCTTCTGTTCATTCGACTGTTTTCATTGGTTAAAAGGTGGTGTTTTTCTGCGGCGTTGTCCAATTATCGCATCTGAATGCATTTCCAGGCGTGAAAAGGGCGAGGAATGAATTGAGTCAATGATTGTCTCAGCTTCATTACCACACTACACATCCCGACACTTGAGAAATTTCTCCATTAATTAAGTCGGCGTCTTATTCATACGTTTTCTATACGTTTTTGCCGGCATTCGGTCGGATTTCATTAGGCACGTACACTCGGCCCACTTAGTTTAATGAGGAGTAAAATTTAGTTAATAACACAGCATGGTTTCCAAACCAAGGTAGACATTTATATTGAGTGAGATTTAATTATGATGCTTGAAAATGACTCCCATTGCAAAACCATCACGTTAACCTAATTAATTTTCCCTCGCACTCATCAGTCAGTACGAAATGGGATATGAATAAAGCACTGGGAAACGGGCTGGCCAATATTGACGTTCTTCTGAGAAGTCCTTTAGGATGAAACCAGTTGTGCGTACATAACACAAAATTCCATATTTTTTTCGTAAAATTTTGAACCAAAGCAGTTTGATTTTCACTAATTAGGTACCTAGCTACAATGATCAGAAATATCGAAAAACACACTATGCAAATTTTTAAACTCGCCTAAAATCCGAATACGTATATTTGCCGGGATATTAAAAATATCAATGTATTCTGCAAGGTAAAACGAAGATTTTAAGACCAAGAATGGTCAAAAGGGGTTTTGTCGCCTGAACAAAATAAAATGGAAAACACAAAGTGCTAATGCATCGGAAGTTCTGTGAGTAATCTGATTTCGGTTTGACGGGGTGATAACTTTCGCTAACTAACCTTTTAAATTCCTTCACAAAATCTTCATGATGCACCAAGGTAGTTGGAGACTCCACGCACTTTCCAACGGTAGGTATAGTCAAAATTGAATTTTCTCAAAAATTATGGATGTTACGGACGTTTAAGTCAATTAAGACCGAAACCACGAAATGTTCGTCAGGGTAACAACCTGTGGAGGGGACTTCAAATTCTTATTTCCCATCCAAATGCCTACGTGGGTGTCGAATAATTGGCTCTGCCCGCATTCCAAAATGTGGGAATATGTTTCTAATTAATTCCCAGCATATTTTGTAAATTCATGTTATTCGCCCATGTTTTTATAACGTTACTGTTTTTTTTTTTTTTTTGTTTAAAAAATAAAGGTTGTATCTCTCTCTATCATCTGGTTCTGGATAAAAACTTGGCTCATTATTAGGATCAAAATTTGAGACCTCCTAAATTTCGAGTTTAGTGGATCCTCTACCTGATTCTGAGTGAGTGTTATGGTGAAATGTGAACTGTGTGCTTTTGTAGAATGTCGGTATGGAACAATCGATTGACATTTTGTTTAATTTCGAATCGTAGGTAACGTTGATTTACCTTTGTGGGGAAGATCGTCAGGTGGCGTCGAGGCCGCCCATGAGGGGGTGTGACCCAGGGGGTGGCTCAGAGGTTGGTGGTGCGGCCCCATCAACCCCTGGTCACCACGCGATAGTCCTTGCAGCATGCCTGCAACATGGTAATAAAATTTTTATTGTTAGGCCAAGCATTAAAATAGGCGAAATAACAAAACGGCGGTTTTTGGTATGGGCGGGATCCGGACAGATGACCATGGTTATAACTGCCTACTGCTAATACGTATTCAGCTGTTTTCCATTTTCAGGACCACCAATAAAAATAATAAAACTCTCGAAGAACGATGCGATTCTGATCCGACAAGGAATACACAATCATTACGTAGGATTGCTTTGGGTTTGACCCTACCATCCACTCTAAGGAGGCGGAATGCTCTTGAAAATAAGCTCGTGAACAGCCATAAAGTCGGGGAATATTTTTGGAAAATAGCTCATAAGGCAACTGATTCACGTGGCATCGTTTCCAACTCATTGTAGTAACAATATGATCTTGACAGATGTTCAACCGTTTTTGTTTTAACCGACTTCAAAAATTATTCCCCCATTCTTTAAGATTAATATTGTTGGCACAGCAAAAATTTAGTTAAAATGCCAACAAAAAAAAAATGAGAGAAGATTCTTTGGAAAGTTTGGAATTTTCCGTCTGACAGCATGTTTTTCACTGTCTAATACTTTTCTTACTTCCTTCCTACTTTTTTCGGTGGATAAATATATTTTTTCCTTCAAAAATGACCGAGATTGTTTTTTAGTATTGTCCCAGGATTTTTCGATTGATTTACCCAGAGACAAATGGAATTTTTTTACGCATCATTTTTTGGTACCTACCAGATTTTTTATTGCGGTTTTCCCTATTCACGTTTTTTGGAATTGAGAGGGTTCTACTAAACCGATTTTGAAATCTTCAGCTCATCAAATTTCTTGAAGGTTTTTAAAAAATAAAATAATTATTTTTTTTAATATTATTTTTTTAATGTTACGTTTTAAAGCTTGTTTTTTTAAATTATTATTTTTTTTTTTTTTTGCTTTGTATAAAACCCACCCGGGTTCATCAATTCAGATTATTCATCGAACAGCAATAATTGCTTTTTTGGAATTGAGAGGGTTCTACTAAACCGATTTTGAAATCTTCAGCTCATCAAATTTCTTGAAGGTTTTTAAAAAAGAAAATAATTATTTTTTTTAATATTATTTTTTTAATGTTACGTTTTAAAGCTTGTTTTTTTAAATTTTTTTTTTTTGCTTTGTATAAAACCCACCCGGGTTCATCAATTCACATCGAACAGCAATTATTCTCCGAATAGAATTTTCCATGGACACGTCGACACGGAAATTCATAGTATACATTTCCAAGCATAAATAAATAAACTGAATAGATGAGCCCACTCTAAAAAGGGAGAAATAAAAAATTTAACAAAAAAAAAAAATAAAATCGACTCCTCAAGGACGCATGAAGAACTAAAAAGTAAAAAAAGTGGTTGTTTTTTTCACTTCTTATTTTTATTATTAATTTGTTTATTTTTTATTTGTTTATTTATATTTATTTTTGTATGTAGGTAATAGTTATTCATCTGATGAGTTATTGATAACGGTATTTCGTATCGTTTTAGGCAGTTAAATATTTAGATAACCGGTATGATAGAAAACTGAGTGACAATAAACAGCAGGACAATAAACTTCATGCTGAATTTCCGAGTTCAGTCGCCAGTATCCAGAGGTTAACCGCCTCTTGGGAATGTCGATCCGATTTGATTCGCATGTCTGTTTGTTGTTCGAGGTTAGAAATCGCTAGACGGTGCGGCCAGGTGACGGATGCTTGTAAAAAGGTCGAATCGCCCGAGGTTGAACCCCACGTCCCCACTTCTGCCTCGTTTCTTCATCCTTGTCTTTCATCTGCCCTTGTTAGCTTCGGTGCGGGTATTGAGGGCACAAATCCAAATATTGACTGTTGAGGTTGGGAAGGGCGGACGTCACGCCTTTTCTTCACTTTGAAGTCCAATTACAGGACCCGCCTTCGCAAAGCTCAGCCTGAGGCTCAATCTTCACAAATCGACTCAGTTACCATTCCGATACAGCAGCCAGTCGGAAAAAAGGAGTCGAAAGAACCGCCCTACGAATTGAATGGGGCACTTGAATTAGTGCAAACTTCACTTCTTTCTTTTTCAAGGCGACGGAAGGTTTTTGGAGCTCTTGGATGAAACGGTTCGGCTTGTAAATTCTCTGCAGTTAATGGTACGCAGTTTTTGAGGTGCGATAGTACCTAGTGTACCAAAAAGGTGCTGGAATGAACAATATAGGGTTTATAATTTTCGTCGGCGACACCCCAATACCCCACATCGTCGTTTTTGGCAAAAATGAGTTCCATGCACCATCAGACGCGCGCACTCATGCCGGATCGATCTAGCTAGGTATTTGAGCCAAAAAAACGCACATTGAGCGCGCAAATTGGGTTTATTTTATCACCCCGCAACGTGATTCGAATGCCAACAGGCCACATCGTCAGTCAGTCCCTGTGTTGCCATAAGCGTGAAGGTGCCCTCAGAGGTTGAGGTGAGTTTTAAATTCATTTATTTGTTTCACCTGTATAATTCATGGTTTTTAATGTAGCTTTATAGTGTCTCCACACAACCGATGCATAGATTAGTAAAATTCATAAATTTTGCATGGTTTATCTGAATGAGTAACAATATATTGACGAAGTGGGGTTTTACTGAATCATTCATTGGGCTTACTGATGTTGAGGGGTGTTCAATCGCAGCACCTTTTGGTGACCGAATGATCTGTAGTATCATTTTGAGTTGAAATCCTTGCGTGGATCCACTTGCAATTTCGATCGTCAATAATGCAACAACTCAAAATAACACTTTATAATTTCAATCATTAATAACACTACTAACGCGAAAGAAAACATCATCAAAGCGCCATCTGATATAACTTCACTTAAAACGTTTCTTTGAGATCGATAGAACTTTTTTCCTGAATCCAACGATACCAAAAACTCAAAATTGACCGTTTTTGAGTTGTAACACTATTCTCGCAAGGGTGCGATATTCTTCGGTACTGGGAGGGAGTAAAAAGGTGAAATTGTTTTCCGCATTCACCGTTCGCAGCATATGAGCACCTGGCTCGAATGGAAGGGTTTCCATGGACTCGGGGACATTGTGGTAACCGAATGCTTAGGAAGTGGTATGACGAGGAGGTAGAAGGGGTTGGACATCGAAGGGGATGGGCGAGAGGGGGTGGACAATGGACGGGACGTGTCGCCTTCATTGGATTAGCTCGGCTCACCCTCAACTCAACCGTCTCATCCCATTCCGTTTGGTTCCGTTCCATCAGGTCCGGGATCCAAACACCATGTCGGACTGTGGCTAATGCCGCTAACTTTGGCCGCAAATCCAATAAATTTGTCAAATTGTGCACGCCTTCGTTCTTGCAACAATAATTTGCGGATTATTTGCCTTCGAAGGAAAAACGCTGCTTATTCAAGATAATATCTTGCATAATAGTGTCACACCCTTGCTTCAATAGTGTCACAACTCAAAAATCCTGTTTTTTCAGGAAACGCGAAAAACTGTTTCTGCCGTTGATATAATTATTCTGGGCTTGAAAGTCTTGAAAAAATGTGAGATAGTCCTTCAAAATCGAATTTCAGTCGTTATTTAGTATCCTTCCCTAATTAATAATTCGTAATCGTGAAAATAAGCCAATTTTCCAAGTTATAACGGTTTTCATGAATAATCCATGCAACGGACGCTTGAGTATTTTGAGTTGATACGGTATTGATGGCTTTTTCAATCACCAATAGAGTTACAATTAGAAATAACGCATCAAAAATTAGGAACTTTACTCATCAAGAACGTCACAACTCAAAATAACACGTCAACCGAGCAAATATCTCATCGAGATTTATGTCACAACTAAAAATGTGACTCTGTAGACGAGTGGTAGGGATACCAAATGAATCGTCTACACCGATTTAACTGCTACCTGCCGGCACCTGAACTTCCAAAAGTTAGAACGGGTTTTTGAGATTTATAGAGCTTTTTTTTCTGAATCCAGCGGTACCAATAACTCAAAACCGTCAATTTTTGAGTTGTAACACTATTGAAGCAAGGGTGCGATATCATTTTCGTCATAGCTCACTTCAGGTTCACTAGAACATGAAAATGATTAAAAATTGCCTACTTTCCACTACAATGGCTAGCCATAAATATTCCAAAATCGTATTATTCGAATTAATCATTTATCCTGCGAATCTCGTGACTGCGACCCCTGTAATTTCCATTAGGGATTCGTATTTAAGGTCCAGGTATCCCTTTACACCTACTATAGTCATACCTATTATAGGAATTTATAATAGATTCAGGGCCGAATTCCTAGACGTTTTCCAAGGCCCGGAAGAATCTCAGTAAGTTACAAACATCAAGAGCAGAAAGTGTGCCATGGCGTCAGATAAAAACAACACCTTTTTGGATCTTTTTGCATCTGATTATTGAGAGCAGGAATCGAAAGGATCCAAAAAATGCCTTTTTGTTGGTTGTAGGTTCAACTAATTATAATTTTGTATCAGCGAGCTAAGGACCAAATATCCTGAGTTATTGGAGAAGTATTGTAATAGCCCTATAATTGAAAATCGGAACGGAGCTGCAGAAAAAACTTTTACTTATACACATTTACTCAGAATCACTTCCCGAACAAGTGTCCGTGTGTCCGTCTGTGGTCATTTACAAAAATGGCCATAGCTCCCTCAACTCTCAAACTTTTTTCGAATTTCTTGAACTGAAATGTTTGTCTCGTCACGATCTAACACCCTGTTTAATCGGAATGTGAATAACTCATAGTACTTCCGACATATTTGCATTTTTAGTAGTTTCTATTTTATTTTTTCCGGCCACAAAAATGAACCGATTTGAGCGTTCTTGGTCTTAAAATCTTTGTTTTACCATGCAGAATATGTGGATATTTTTTTCATATTCCGATAATGTTGCGTATTTTTATTTTGGGCGAATTTTTAAAATTACATAGTGAGTTTTGTGATATTTTTTACCTAAACACTCTTAAAAGCAGTCAAAATATGATCAAATTGTGTCACACTTTTATGTTTCAAAATATGGAAGCATTGTGTGTTATGTACGCTCCACTGGTTAAAAATAGCATAGCGTATTTTTTGAGATTTTTGATCCTCGTAGCTTCCAAAGCAGTCAATATAGGTAATACATTTGTTTGAACACTCACGCAGCACAATATGAAAGTATTATGTTGTGTTATTAACGAACTACTGTAGGTACTCCTACTGTAAGTACTTATAAGTACTTTATAAGTCCTTATAAGGAGTACTGTAAGTACTCCTAGTCATTCTGGACTTGAAGACACCATCCGGAATTTTGTCAACCCATAAACACACACGATTGCTCAATCGCCGAAAAAAGGTTTTTTATGTACCTACCTGGAAAAGGGAGTAGACAAGTGGATAATGCGTTTTTGGATTACACGATTGAAGGATATTACGCATAATTATCATAATTTATAAGTACGTACGAGAGTGCCAATAGGTTAGTTATGGAATGATTGATTGGCTGGTAATGACAGGTAATTTGAGGAAAAAGGATTATTACTGAATTAAAGGGATGAACAAGTATTACAGTAATTACAGTTTTTATACAGAAAATACTATTTTTACATTGGGTTGGTCCGAAGAACCCGGATTATCTATAAAATTCGTCTTTCGCTACTATTTACTTACTTATTGTACAAATTGCTATCCGATGGGCTTTCTCACTATCCTTTTTGAAGATCGTCACTTAAGTTCTAACACCACCTAACTCAATTTTCCCAAGTTTTCAGGAGAGACAAAAAACTAATTATTTTAACTTGGAAATAAATTTCCTGAATTCCCAATACGTTCTCACGATCTCGAAGGGTCTCTAAATTGGATTCTACTCTTAAATTTTAAAAATAAGCGCTAAACTCGAAACCAGCTGAGTTGGGCTGTGTTGCTGTTTGAAATCCTTAATTAGGCTGTGTTGCTCCCTGCTTTCCGTCCCTCAAATATAATGTTTTTACGTAAATATTTGTTTATTCTATAGGATGGGAATGCATCTGATAAAGAATTTAACACCCGAAATTTTCTTCTGCATCACGTTTTTGCCTTTTAAGGTTTAAAAACCCATAGGTGCTTAGACAGTAAAACCAAGAAAACTGCAAAAACCCCGATTTTGGCCTTATCACTCCCCCGAAATTGACCGATTTGACCAAAATCTCGAAAAAACACCAAATTTCATGTTTTTCAGTCAAAATCTAATGATTCTCGCCAAAAAAACCCGAAATCAGATCCATTATTTTTTTGAAATTTTTCCAAGGCTCTTACCTTGGATTTTTCATGTTTTCGTCGTAGAATATTGTAATTTTTCTGTGTCATGTACCTACCCAAAACCTGCTCAAAAATATTTTTTTTTGGAATTTTAGAATTTTTTTGACGGGTAAAAAAAACTTTTTTTTTAACTTCAAAAATTAGTCTTTAAACCAGTTTTTGAACGCTGAAATCCAACCAATTTTGACTTACAGGGAATGAAAACTGTGTAGAAACCTTCGAGGAACCCAACAAGCTCAAAAAATTCAAAATTGGTTCAGTAGGATCCCTCGGATTGGCAAAAACGTGAAAAGGAGAAATCGCACTAAGCCAATCCGATTAAAAAACAAAATTATCAAAATTTTTCTGAAAGAAACCCCTGTCCTATGGTAAATCAAGCGAGAAACCCGGGAAAAATACTCAAAAAATTCTAAACCCACGACATCACCTTCAAAATTGAGTTTTTGTGCTTTTTCGAAAATGGACCATACTAATGCCGATTTGGACCGCTTAACCTTCTCCGATCGGATTGCTCCGAAAAAAATTTCCTCGACCAATTACATAGGTACATTATTTTTGGAAATAATGTACCAAAAGCGGGGAGGCGTCTCAGCGGGAACTCGTCGGTCGCGATTTGAATTAGGTGGTGTTGCCTCCGCTTCCGCTAGATAAACGATTAGGCGGTGTTGTCTTTTCTTCCTCTCCTTCTTCACCGTTTGGTTCAATCTTCGTGGCAGTGTCACAATGATATCGGCTATTGAAAAATCTATCGAGTGGTGTATCTAACTCATTTTCGACAAAAATTGAGTTAGGCGGTGTTAGAACTTAAGTGACGAGATATTTAATTTTGGCGGATATAGCGGAAGGTACTAAAAATGTCATTACATCGGAAGTGCTGATTTTTATTGAGACGGTGACCCGTTAAGAATTTATGCCGTTTTTAGTGGGGCACTTTCCTACTTTTTTAAATCTCTAAATTTCAGATAGGTTGGGACTATAATACTTGTAACTAGAAAATCATGAATGGAGCTCATTTCGTGCTTACCTGATGCATAATAACCCCCGACTTACTTTCTCAAATATGAAATAAATTAAAGATTAAACTCGTTACTTTTCAACTCCTTATTTACGAAGTAAAAAAAGAATTGTAACCGTCCTGAAGTCGGAAGAGGATTTTTGAAGCGGAGCAACAGAAAAATAATTAGAAAAAGTAATTTAAGAACAAAAATTGCCGAATTTCCCTCAAAACTCTTTTTCAAATTTCTTTTACTGGGATGTTTGTCTCGGCAAGACCGGGTCTGACCGGAATTCGAATTACTCAAAGTACTTCCGATATATTTGTTGTAGTTCTAGTCCTAATATACTTATGTATTAGTGTTCAAATATCGGGAGGTTAAAGCGGTTATAAGGTGTAGTAAAATGTTAATCGACGCGATCCAAAATCTTCCATCTCATGATGCGTGCTCTCCTGTCGAATTTGTAATAAAACTCTGTGAAGTAAATTCCAGACTTTAATTAATAATTTTCCTAATAGTGAAAATAAAACAATATTAACACTTTCAGTTCTCTCTGCTTCATTCTCTCTTATTTTATTTTTTCTGGCCGCTAAAATGAACCGTTTCGAGCGTTCTTGATCTTAAAAGCGATATATTTTTGTATCCAGTAACCTATTTTGATTTTAGGCGAGGTTTAAAATTCGCATATATGTACCTATATCGAGTTTTTCGACATTTCCGATCTTTGTACTGTCTAAATTAGTCAAAATTATATCAATTTCATTCAAAGTTTTGTACGTACTTAAATATGGAAGTACTGTGTGTTATCTAAGCACCACTGGCTGAAAAATGAAACTCAGAATTCTGTGTTCTACGAATCAGATATTTTTGGAATGGTACAGCATTCCATTAAACCGTCAGCACAGTGTACTGTGGAGTTTAGGTGTACTTGAATATTCCGAAAGCCGTCGGCTCACGTACAGTGCACCCATTGTTTTGCAATTCGGTACGTCAGAATTTGGCAAATCAAATATTCAAATTCCGTTTATGAATGCTGAATTAAAATGTATTCTATGTAACTAATCAGTTCTCTTCGATCCGACGCCGGCGGTTGTACGGCGTCGGCGCCGACGGACATAATGTCTTCGCGGCCTTCAATAAATAAATTTTCTATCTAATTTGACGAAATTCGGTGCCTGGATGAATACGAACTCGTCGAAGTACGAACAGAGAAATTGTGAAATGATAACACTGAAATCGTTACTGTGGTAATGGTTGTTGAACTAGAGCTCCGAATTATGGGCAATTTAAATTATTCCAAAACTATTCCCAGCATTTATTTTAAAAAAATTGTTGCATAAAGAAATTCAAATGCTGCTATTGTCCAGTAAAATGCAAGATTATTTTTAGACTTAAATTCAATTGACTTCTATTTCATGATTTTTGCTACTTTTTGAAGCAAATTTTCACATTTTCGCTTCCATATTTAGAAAGTAAATTGAAAAAGTGAAAATCGGTTCGGGGGTCCGGTTTTACGAGAATGTGTCCGCCGGTCTGCATGAACCTCTAAATTTTAGAGACAGATTTTCTCGCTTATTCGTAACTCGCTTTTAAGGGAATTAATTCATTTCAAAAAACTGGCGTAAGGCATGAGATTTGAAAGCCTGATAATCCATTAAAGGCGAAAATCATAAATTTTCTACGCAGCACCGGTTCCGATTCTGTTTGGCTTGAAATTAACATCTCATTTTTATTGTTAATCTTGGCTGGTGTGGCCTCGAGTAGACTGGCATAAGTGAGGTTTTGAGTTGCCGGCTCAGGTCCGTAAATTGCGAAAGCCTAACAGAACGAGACGATTTCCAATGCAATTTCCGATTATTAATTCGACGCTATTTTCGAAATTATTCTTCGAGATTTTCAAACGATTCGGTCAAAAATTCGACGGGTCCTGAATTGGAGAAATAGTCCAAGTTTCGTCGATGTGGTCGGCGTTGGAAAGTTGAAAGGGTAGGCGAGAGCTTATGATTTGCGACTGTAGTAAATTATCGAGGCGGCAAACCAAAGACAAATCTACGCTTACTTCCTTCCTGTAAAAGTGTCGGTGTGCGTTCGTATATTCGAGCGAGAGTGCGACTGTATTCACTTATATATGGCGGTGTGTGCGTCGGGTGGCCATCGGGTGATTTATAAAGACCACTCTCCACTTCCTTGCAGTCAAATCCCAGCCCATTTCCTTACCCTTCTATTATAATTCATTTCGTCTTCGCCTTTCCTCGTTTATTTTCCCTCGGGGTTCGCACGAGTTGAAAATGCGAGAAACGTCGAGACTTGTTCGGCGAAAATAAATGGAAATCCCAGAATGAAATTGAATTTAGATATTTTGCAGCTGAAGTTTTATCTAGGGGAAAATTTTTTCGGGAAATTATCAAAAATGGAGCCGGATCTATGGATATTTTTTCTCGGCTCCGTTAAAAAAAATGAAAACGATCAAAGTTACTGAAAAGATGGGTTACTGGAAGGATGGCGCTATAATGGATTTGTTGCTGCCATTTCCACAACCCATTTGAAACGCATGTAAGTGCTAAAGCCTAAAATATCATTATGGAAAATCTCATGTACATACGTACAAAATATTTGAATTTCGAAATCAGCACTTCGGAGGAGACTTTGCCTATTCAAACAGCGAATAGTAGAAGAATGGAAGGGATGGATACGCACATGTTTCTAATTATTACCAGAGCATATTATGTTTGTATCACTGAACCGGTCAAAAGTGGAAAGTTATTTGTGGTTATCGCTGTTATAGAACCTTCTGTCATTAGAGACAATGGAAAACGCTAAAATTTTCTATGGTATTGGAAATTATTTGTTGAGCTGTTCTGCAATTTCGTAAAATTGATCTGAAATTTTCATAGCACTGTGGTACGATTGTCATTCGAAAATTATCCATAAACCTACTGGGGAAAGTTAATTTATCAGGAATCGAATTTCCCGGTTTTTTATCGCCGTTGCAATCGATTTGAAAATAATCGATGTTAAAATCGACTCACTGTATGTTAGCGGTTGGAATTGTTGACACAGAACGACCGTCGCTAGGATGCGGCACAGAAACTGCACATAATTCGCGATGTTACAAACAAACAGAGACGAGTCCCTACGCTGACCTTCCGGCCCGAGATCTCGAACAATTGTCTGCCAGCAGGAGCGTCGGGAGAAGGTGGAGCCCTTGGGGAGAGGCGTGGCCCCCAGAGGTGGCGTTGGATCCCCCTTGAACAGCGCCGCCCCTTAGTCCTACGCCGGCCCAATGGGCGAATGTTGTCACATCGATCCCCAGGATCATTCGCGCGGAAGCCTCCCCACCCTGCGAGTGGGGGATGAGCGTCACCCCAGGACCAGTCGTTCGCAGGAGGCCGCAGCAGAAGGACCAGATGGGCCGCCCTTCACCCGTCGCCTTTCATCCCGCACCCCTCCCCTACCCCTCACTATCGCCCTGTTATCACCGCAGGGTTTCATTCACGCTACCTTCGAGGAGAGGGCATACGAGGGGCATCCAACCCCCTCTCCCGTCCATTGTTCACCTCGTCACATTTTAACCTTAAGGGCAAACAATGATGAAATTTTTGCTTTCTCTTTCTACTCCCGTTTTTCCCTCTTTATCCCGCCTTATATCCACTCCTTAGTCCGATTCGATTTCTACTCCCTTGGCCGATTTGCGATTTCCTCGCCATACGCGGATATCAGGTGCAGCGATGACCTAGAGCTGAGCTTAATCCAGTCATGGAAGAACTGGAAGGACTTACTTCCATAGGAAGTCCTGTGAGGATGTGACTGACACAGTCTTGACAGGCATACGAAATGAACTGAACTATAGTTCTCAAACATCCGGCAGAGGTCATTATTATAGTGTTGGTTTCGGAGGCTAACGGTCTAAATCCTCCAAATTAGGAATATTTGCTGATAGTTCGTTATTGTCCTGTACAATCGCGATTGCGATGGTTTTTTGGTTCATTTTTCTTAAGAAATAAACCTTTGTAAACGGTTAGGAAAAAAATTTTTTTTACAACCCCAGAGAATTTGTTGGTTCTTTGAGTTCCTGTCACTGTAACCCGAACTCAAACGTAAACTGACAGTGAAACAGAAACTGAAACTCAAAGAGAACTGAAACTCAAAGTGGAGCTGAAATTGAAACTCATACCCTAACTGTAATTCAAACCGAAACGCAAACCCAAACTGAAACTCATATTCGAACTCAAACTTAATCTCAAACTCAAATTTTATATCAATCTCACACTCAAACTTGATATCAGTCTCAAACTCAAACTGGAACTCGAACTCAAACTCAAACTGGAACCGAAACTCATAATGAGATTGAAACTACAACTCAAACGAAAACTGGAACTGATGTTGAAACTCAAAGTGAAACTCAAACTTAAAACTGAAACTTATACTCAAATGGAACGCGAACTCAGACTGTAACTCAAATCAAAACTGAAACTGAAACTTGAACTCTAACTGAAACAGATACATAATCTGGAACTCGAACTTAATATCAAACTGAAACTGGAGATGGAACTCACACTCAAACAGAAACACAAACTTGAACTCAAAACTCATACTCAAACTGAAACACAAGCCCTAACTGAAACAGAAACTGAGACCTAAACTCAATTTGTAACTCCAACTGAAACTTGAACTAGAAACTCAAACCGAAAATGAAACTCAATAGCAAACTCAAACATAATCAAGAACAGAAACTGAACTGAAACTAAACTCAAACTGTAATTCAAAGTCTGACTCAAACTCAAACTCAAACTGGAACTAAAACAAAGCTCAAACTTCTGTTTCAGTTCCAGTTTCGGTTTGAATTTCAGTCTGAATTTGAGATCAAGTTTGCGTTCTAATATGAGTTTCAGTTTGTATTTGCGTTTTCGGTACCAGTTCCAGTTTCAGTTTGAGTTCGAATATGATTTTCAGTTTGAATTTGCGTTTCGTTCACGTTCGTGGAAAACTCAAAAATGTCTCACTAAAACTGCAATAAGTCCTAGACGGTTGGAGCTACCACCCTTTTTCGATTCAGCATCAAAAAATCGATAAAAATTGATGTCTCACATTCCTATGTTACACATTTCCTGAAAAGCACGATGTCAACAGCTGTTTTACTGGCCTTAGAATTAAGGTAGAGTTAAGGTAGAGTGATTTGGACCTTTTGGACCAAGTAGATAAAGGACCTAATTTTTGGTGAAACTTTCAAAAATTTACAACTCCTTCCATCTGAAAACCCCCGGACGGCAGACGGCGTACGGCGGACGGACAAAAAGTTTTTATTCCAGATTCGAATTCGGCACCCTTTGAAACGTAAACCAACAAATTTTCAAGGGGTGTAAAACAATGTTTTCCCGACCGATTACAAAGGTTTATCTCTAAAGAAAAATGAACCAAAAGCCAAGAGGATAAGTACTGTCAATTTTCGAACGGACCCAGAGAAAATTTGTGAAAGTCAGTTTTCGTTGAGTTGCAACACACTGGTAGCCTTATTACGATTTACCTATACGCTTCGCACTCGAAGGAATCGGTTTACTTATGGTGATGATGGCATTCTATGTTTACAAGTTAAACGTTTAAAATTAATCACCCTCATAAAACCAATTGGCATCAGCGATTCAAGTGAATGGGAATATTTTTGTCTGCTGAGAAATCGCCGATGATCGCTACGCACAACGGGCGACAATCGCTTTTTATTCCGATTGAATGGTAGGTATTGTATCTAAACATTGGAGCAGTGCGTGTGAATGTAAAACGGGTGCAACGATTGTGGGAACATGAAGTATATTGTTATTATCCGGGCAGGAGTTTCAAAAGATTTGAAAGAACAAGATTTCGAGATTGCGCCGCGGTACAAGGAGGCAACAAGTTAATTGGCAGGAGACCCGCTGGGATATTCGTGAGTCCCAGTGGCGAGCAATCCTCCCCTGGATTTCCTATTCTTGATCCCTCAGGCAGCGGGGGGGCCTGTGTACACCCCGAAGGTCCGACTCGGCATACAACGTCCCACCACTGACTTTACCTTCCAATTACCTGTTCACCAACTGTGACCGAGTGTATAGGATGATGCTGGGCTAAAGGGCTACCTACCACCCGACATGGAAAGAACGAGATAGAAATCTACTGCCTCGGTATTTATGTGAATCAAAGGGGATGATGAGGAAATGCCTGGGAAATTCGAGAAGTGGTTCTTGAATTGAGATGAATTCGAAAAAATTATATATATATTTTTTTTAAATTTGTAATGGAATTTTAGAAACAATAAATTACAAATTATAGTGGAAAACGAATTTTGTGGTTCTAGTAGTTTTCGATTTATTAAGGATTGGGGAAATGTTAAAAAACTCAAAAATGTCTCACTAAAACTGCAATAAATCCTAAACGGGTGGAGCTACGGCCGTGGCAATGGTCTCATTCGATTCAGCATCAAAAAATCTATAGAGATTGATGCCTCACATGCCTATGTTGAACATTTTCTGAAAAGCACGAATTTTTCCCTCTTCAACAGCTATTTTACTCGCCTTAAAATTGAGGTAGGATTCTGTTGAGACGTAAGGGCCAACTAGATACAGAACTTGATTTTTGGTGAACATTTCAAACATTTACGACAACTCCTTCCCCCTGAAAACCCCCGGACGGCGGACGGCGAACGGACAAAAAAATGTTATTGCAGATTCGGATTCTACATCCCTTGAAACGTTAACCAACAAATTTTCAGGGGCTGTTAATTTTTTCCTGACCAATTACAAACGTTCATTTCTTCAGAAAAATGTACCGAAACTATTTTGACAGCCCTCGAGATGGAAAACTCTATACAGAACCTTGCACCCAAACATTTAGTTGAAAATACATTGACCTTTAAATTAAGGTTTAAACATTTTTTTTTGTCAAAAAAATATTGAAATAGTAACATTTTGCTCAAAAAACTGCGCTGAAAAGCAACTTTTACGAGTATGATGGCATCGTGGAGTTCTCATTCGATTCAGCATGAAATCTATCGAATGAAAGATTCATTCGCGTGGCAAAAAAAGATTTCGGAAAAATCATAATTTTTTCAAGAGTTCAACAATTTTCCCAGAAGGCTTTAAGATATACCGATTGGATTGGCTAAAACTTTGTTTCTGCCAAGTTGGATTTTTTTCTGTAATTTATAAAAACATCTCTAGCTTTTGGGAAACTGCTTACGAGGGACGGCGAACGGACGGATATTTTTTTATAGCAGATTCGATTTTACGCCCTATGGAACGTAAACCATAACTTTTTACAACGATAAACTCGTCATTCGGCACGATTAACTCGATTTTTGGCAAAAATGAGTTATTGGTACCATTGGGTTGGTTTTTTCACGGGAATCCTGGTGGTAGCACTGGTTTGCGTGAATTCGGGAGAAAAAGCTGTCGAAAACCGTTTTGGGCCACACCGCTTAACCTTTCTTAGGCCCGAAAAAGTGGTTATCTTTTGCTGGGATTCGAAAGCTCTCACATTGGTTGGGTGCAGCCAATCTTTATGATTATTGTCCAACTTTTTGTTACATTTTTACTCAATTTTCGAAGCAATAATTCAATCATTCAATTTGCACGGATGCCAGTTTTTTGGATTTCATGAAAAGTTGAAAAATTCGAGTTAATCACTGTTGCGTGCCGGACAAATTTTGTTGTTCAACTCGTTACAATGGTATATAAAAGGTTAAAAGTTCACACGATCATTCCTTTTGTAAAAAAATTTCATGGGCGATTACGGTGGTTAATATTTAATATTAAACCAAAATCATTGCTAGAAATCGTTGCATTGATTTTGGAGTTTGAACTCCAATCGAAATTTTTAGATTGAGAAGGTGGATGTCTTTTCGAATTCCAGGACTCCCAACATTACCCTGTTTAGAGTTTAGCGGCAGGCAAAAATTCAGCAAAAAACATAATAGATAAATGGGTAATGTTTTGTAAATACCTGCCGGCTTTCAATATTTGATTTCTGAGGCGCTGGCGGTAACTTCAGACGAGCTCAGTCCTTGTGATCTCTATTCAAAAGCTTTTTGTTACAGTTCAGACCTTCCAACTGCCTGTATCGGTGTTGGAGTGCGACAATACCCCAGGGACTTTGCCGGAGGAAGGCCACGGCCACCAAGGGATAGCTTTGATGCGCGGTTTGAGGATAACAACATTATCCGCCTACAAGCCGACACAACAAGGGTAACAACTAACCAACCGTACGGATCCGTCCCAACACGCCGCTTTTCATCTGTATACAGCTCAAATACAAATGCAAGGGTTTCGCACAAACTCATCACACGCACATCGCATCTGCCACCCTCTATATCTGTATTTTCCAAGATTGCTGAGCAGGGAAGGTTTCCGAAATTTTTTGTCTTTCTCTTTCATTCGACTTATCGAACCATGCGAGATAAAGGCGTTAGTCAAATAAATGGATTGTATCGCAACAGCGTTAAATCGCAATCAAGCAAAATAGCATCCAAAGCTGTTGCAATTTACAATTGAATTGATTCAATGAATATTTTTATGTTCCGGTAACTGGGCCTTTTTTTTTTTTTATTTTAGGCCGGTTGTTGAGAATTTTTGGTTCATTTTTCATAAGAAATGAACGTTTGTAATTGGGCAGGAAAAAAATTAACAGCCCCTGAAAATTGGATGGTTTACATTTCAAGGGATGTAGAATCCGAATCTGGAGTAACAATGTTTTGTCCGTCCGCCGTACGCCGTCCGGTGTTTTTCAGGGGGAAGGAGTTGTCGTAAATTTTTGAAAATTTCTCCAAAAATCAAGTTCTGTATCTAGTTGGCCCTAACGTCTCGACAGAACCCTACCTTAATTTTAAGGCCAGTAAAATAGCTTTTGAAGAGGGAAAAATTCGTGCTTTTCAGGGAAATTCCTGAACATTTAATTTTGAACATTTAATGTTCAACGTAGGCATTTGAGGCATAGTTTTCTATAGACTTTTCTATGCTGAATCGAATGAGACCATCGCCATGGCGGTAGCTCCATCCGTTTAGGATTTATTGCAGTTTTAACGAGACATTTTTGAGTTCTTTAAAATTTCTACAATTCTTAATAATTCGAAAACTACCGGAGCCACAAAATTTGTTTTCCACTATAATTTGTAATTTATTGTTTCTAAAATTCCATTAAAAATTAAAATTGTAATCGTATTGCTCATAGGAATCCCCACAAAAATGTCTGTCTGCCCAATATCTTCACAAAACAAACAATTCAAGTTAAACAATTTAATCGTATTATACAAATCAGCAAAAATTAAATTGGAAAAAGTTGAGAATTTGGCCTTGGTTCTTAGATACGGTTGTTTGACCTTCTACTTACGACCAGTAGCCAATCACACCAACAAGGTGACGCACTATACCATTGCGCATGGCAGCATGAGAGCAAGACAAGCTACACCAACGGTCCTGAGGCATTCTTGAGGTATTTTTAATTTCACTATTCAGAGAATTTATTAATAATGATTATTCTGTTAATTATGTAAGTAAATAAGGATATATTAAATGGTGAATTTGACAAAATTAAATGATGGGCTGTGTTGAGAAGATTCGTATCTATCAAGCAAAGTGGATGATGTAGCTTTTCCGCTGGGACGAAAAACAATTTTTCTAAATCTCCATCTCAAGTTCGAATTGATACTGAAGTGCTAGCGTAATAAATAACATAATTCCGCATTTCAGGAGTATACCTATATCATTAGGTTTGTCTTTGCAATCGAAAATGAACCCTTGAGCAGAATTCGCAGAGTTTTTCGGATACACAAAAAAAATGATTGCGCATGTCACTGATCTACTTAGCAGCGTTTTTTCATTTTGACTTGGGGGTGCAGACGCGCATGCGCTCCTGCCAGTAGCCGCCCCTGGCATGGATCGCTTTCACGTAAAATTAATTTATCCCTGGCGACATAAGAGGAACTAGAGGATCATTTATGCTGGGTTATTAGAGAAGGGCAACTGTTCTAAGGTATACGAGTGGGGCTCGTATATTAGTAAGAGATTGCCATGTGGGAGGTTGGGGACCATAGCAACGGGAGGAGCGTCTAGTGTTGAGTGATACAGGCAATTGCATGGTTAATCAGCCACGATGTTCACTTCCCTATCCCCGTATATCCGCACTATCTTGCTCCTCCCGCTCCTCCCAATGCTAACAAGGGAAACCGAGCTCACTAACTCAACTCACCACACCGTATCGAATCCGAATACTAAACCACCTGAACTAAACCCTTTCAGTTGGTGAGGCCCCAATCCATAGGTACATGAGTTATGGATCAGCCTACCTCGACTGTAGCTATGGCTGCTACGTTAAATCCGCCAATTCATGGTATTGCAGGCGTTTGAACTTGAAAAGACTGTTGATTTTTCAATAATGCACAATCGTTCAAAAGTCGGGCACCGAATGAATTTTTATCACTTTTTCGATTGTTTATCAAACAACATTTTGGGGGTCGATTAGAAACATTAATAACCAAAATTAGAAACATAACACTGGATAACATTGGATTAATTCAATAAAGAGATCGTGGGTTGCGTCATTACTAGTTCTAGAATTGTATTCATTATTTTATTCATTCAGGATTTTATCCCTTTCCAATTATGTTTTTATTTTATTCACATAAATTTATTTTTTATATACACGTATTAAATACGTAGGTATTTAATAATTTAATAATAATAAATTTATTAAATGTTATGTAATTACTAGTAATATAATAATAATTAATAATAATTATGTGAATATAAAAAATAAATTTATGTGAATAAACACAAATTTTACAAAATTTATGAAACAAATTTTGTGAAATAAGTGTTTATTCATATAAATACTGTCGAGGTAATCAAATGATTCAAGTTCACAAATACGTAACAGGGTTTACTGAAATGTTTATGTCGGCAAGACTTAACACCCTGTTTAATCGGAATTTGAATAACTTACAGTACCTAGTTCTGATACATTTGCATTTTTAGTGATTTATGTTTTATTTTTTCCGGCCACAAAATTGAACCGATTTGAGCAAACGTCTTAAAATCTTTTTTTTTAACCTTGAAAAAATCTGGATATTTTCGTATATTCCGATAACTAGGGGAATTTTTTTAGGCGAGTTTTAAAATTTGCATAGTGAGTTTTTTGATATTTCGTCACTTAAGTTCTAACACCACCTAACTCAATTTTCCCAAGTTTTCAGGAGGTACAAAAAACTAATTATTTCAACTCGGAAATACATTAGGCGGAGCTGTCTCTTCTCCTACTCCTTTTTCGCTGGTTGGTTCAATCTCCTTGGCAGTGTAAAAAATTAAAAATTTTTAAAAATTTAAAAAATGATTAAAAAATCTATTAAAAGAAATCTATTAAAAATTATTAAGCTATTAAAAAATCTATCGAGTGGTGTGTCCAACTCATTTTCGCCAAAAATTGAGTTAGGCGGTGTTAGTGACGATTTTTTACCTAAACACCCTCAAAAGCAGTCAAAATATGATCAAATTGTGTCACACTTTTACCTTTCAACATATGGAAGTGTTGTGTGTTATTTTCGTGTTAAATCGTGGACAAATCGTCGAAACATGATTACGGCGGACGGGTGGAAAATTTTTATGGCCGATTCGGGTTCTACACCCTTTGAATCGTAAACCATCGAATTTTCGGAGGGGGGGGGGTTGAAAAAATTTCCCGGGCAAAGGTTTATTATTGAATAATAAACTAAAATTGAAGGGCGTCGTTCCACCTCCCCTTTTCACTGATCTCTTGTACGAGCGAAGGTTTCCACCCTGTACGAAAGAACGGCTGCATACGCCGAATATTTCGTAGGCCGGTTCCCCGCTGAGCGGCCGGTCGCTCGACTCATTCTCTTCTATTCCGGCGCGGCCGTTCGCCTTTCTTTCCGAGGGTTTAATCCTTTTGAAGCTTCTTCCTTTACAAGTCTGCGAGCGGCGAAATTAAAACAAGGCGATGCAACAGACGCGCGCGCATTGCAGGGATTTCATTCAACTCCGCGCCGAGCGTACAGTTTCGCTTCGAACCCCGTCGGAATCAAACGGTGAGGAGGTCTCTAATCTTTCAAAAAAAAAAAAAAAAGAAAAAAAAAGACGGCCGAAATCAGAAAGCCGCGCTTTTTGAGCTTTTTTCCTTCCGTTTTTAATTACGGACCAAAGCATTCTGTGACGAGCCCATGGTTATATCCGCCCTGCGGGACTCCCCGCTCGAATGTACGTTAACCCTATGGACATGGGCTGATGAGTTCATACTCGAGGATTGATAGGGAGAGCGTTTAATTCATACCATACTTAAGTGCGTCGCATTTTACAAAATTTTCTTGGTGCATTGATAACATTGATGCCTTAAAAACGGTTAAACACATGAATGAAACGGAAACAACAATTTAAAAAACGCTGCTAAGCAGATCAGTGGCATGAGCACATTAGTTGTCTGTGAATCCGAAGAATCCTGCCCAGGGGTTCGTTTTTCGACTGCAAAGACAAACCTTATGATATACGAGTATATATGGTATACTCGTATATGTACTTCTGAAACACGGAATTCAGTAGTTATTATTCTAGAACTTCAGTATAAATTTAGAAGAAAGTATTTTTTTCAACCCGGCAAAAAAGCTACAATGCCCTCTTTGCTTGATAGATACCTACCTATCTCGATAGGTATCTGTCTACCAATCTCTTCCTTGTTACATTCACCAATTAATATATTCTTATTTACCTACAGAATTAGCGGAATAATAATTATTGTAAAATTCTCTGAATAATGAAATTAAAAATGCGTCAAGAATGCCTCAGAACGAGATTGTTATAGCTTAACTCGCTCTCATGTTGCCAAGGCAACTGGTCTAGTGAGAGTGCGTTACCTTGTTGGTGTAATAGGCTAGTGGTCGTAAGTAGATCAATCAACCGTATCTAAGGACCAAGGCCGAATTCTCAACTTTTTCCAACTTTTGTTTTGCTGATTTGTGTGATTCGACCAGATTCCTTGAATTGAAGATATTGGATGGACAGAAGTTTTTGTGGGGGATTCCAACGAGTGGAAAACGAATTTTGTGGCTCTAGTAGTTTTCGATTTGTTAAGAATTCGGGCGATTTTAAAAAACTTGAAAATGTCTCACTAAAACTGCAATACATCCTGAATGGTTGAAGCTAAGGCCGTGGCGATGGTCTCATTCGATTCAGCATAGAACAATCTACAGAAAATGATGCCTCACATGCCTATGTTGCAAATTTCCTGAGAAACACGAATTTTTCCCGACTTTAACAGCTGTTTTACTCGCCTTTAAATTGAGGTAGGGTTCTGTCGAGACGTTAGGACCATCTAGATACAGAACCTAATTTTTGGTGGAAATTTCAAAAATTTACGAGAGCTCCTTCCCCTTAAAAACCCTCGGACGACGGACGGACAAAAAATTTTTATTGCAGATTCGGATTCTGCACCCAGTGAAACGTAATCCAACGAATTTTCAGGGGGTGTTGCAATTTTTTTCCTGACCGATTACAAAGGTTAATTTCTTGAGAAAAATGAACCAAAAAATAGTTTCCGATGTAGTTATGTGATTCAACACGTTATATTCATTCGTACGCTCTCCGATCTGCCGATTCTTACATGTGCTGCTGTCCGACTAGGACGTTTTTCGTGAGAAATGCGGATATTCGAAAAATGAATGCGTTCTTGAACAATCGAAGAAATGTCAAGAGTGAGAAAAAAACTATCACAATAGAGAAGGCCGAATCGACTACGTCGATATGAGGATTAGGTGGCACCAGAAGGACCCCCAACTGCAATAATAGTTCATCGATTGTCGTAGCGCTGAATGAATAGAACCTTTAGGCAACAGGCAACACTAACACTGGCGCTATTTCACTCATATCACACACTTAACAGAAGAGGAAACTCAACTCCCAACAATAATCGCATGTCGCGTAATGGGCGGATGAAATCCCATTCATCGTCGAGTATTTCTTTTGTCGAGAGCCCAAGAACTAACAACACAGGTCAAGAAAAGTCAACTCCTCGAAAGAAACAGGGCGGGTCATGGTTTGAAAATATTTTATCGTCAATAATAGACTTGAGTCCAGGACTGGGATAGGGATCTACGTATGGTCTCGACGTAGGTAACCCTACCACAGCAATGTGGCTGGTAAATTGTAAAACCCGGCACGACGTCACCTGCTTTTCAAACCAATTCGCCAACCCAGCCACCAATTCCGAACATCACCAATTGAAGAGGTCATTACAAAAAAATTGTTAAACAAAAAATAAACCCGACTCCAAAAGAAGCTTGAAAAACTGGAAAATTAAAATAAAATAAAAATGCAAGTGAATAAACTATTTTGACAGCATTTTACGGAATGATAAGGAAACTTTAATACCCGTCGTTCAAACCTTTATGCTGAATAGGACTTCATTAATTTTAGCGTAAATGTTGCATTCGAGGTGAAGGCACCACCGTCTTCGCGACTTCAAATTTGGATGTTCAAGCGAGGAGCGTAGTGAGGTGATGAATAGAAACGGTCCTACAATAGGTATTATAGTACCATTCAATAAATGGGTCATTCTAAAATTATGGGACTATTTCAGGTGTCGGAAAAACGAAAAAAAAAGTTCGATTTCCCCACTTTTTTTTTTTTGGTGTTACGGTCTTTGTAGGGTTCCCTCAGTACAATTCTGAAGCGGGATCACACTTTACCTCGTAGTTTCGGAAATATCGAATTTTGAACATTTGTACTAGGTATATACAACTTTTTAAATAATAATTAGAAAAAAAATTGGGTTGTGAGAAAAAATTTTTATTGCAGATTTGTGTTCTAGAACCTTTGAAACGTGAAAAAAATGCGTAGATAACATACTTTTATACTTCAATACGTCCGAATTTCGGTTAAACAAGGGGGTTTTACTGAGACAAAACTTGAGAATATAATATTTTTTGTAGATATTTTCGTATGAAATTTTTTGTTTGCCCACTGATTGGATTTAATCACTCATCTGATCGGCACTCGATAGAAATCACGAGGCGCAACGTCGAACAATCGATGAAATCACGAGAAACCGTCGAGCTCTCAAGCGTTAAAACGAAGAGCCTGATGTTCTCTGAAACCGGACCGCAAGGAGGAGACCCTCGGCAAGGGAGAAGGACGGACGATCGAGCCTTTCACTTCTGCCCGCGCAGCCTACTTGTTTGGGGACTGGTTTTCCACGAATCTTCGCTCAGATCTACCGCCTGCCTTCCTCTAGTGATCTCCCATTATTTATTTCATCACAT
The DNA here is from genome assembly GCA_036186465.1 of Nesidiocoris tenuis. Lineage (NCBI taxonomy): Eukaryota > Metazoa > Arthropoda > Insecta > Hemiptera > Miridae > Nesidiocoris > Nesidiocoris tenuis. Next base: position 11,457,086 of record AP028910.1, read on the forward strand.
TTCACATTGTCATTGTCATTTAATCGCAACATTTGTATCACATATTAATTAGATACCTAGGTACCTAAGATGTTGAGATGAAAACAGAGGAAAAATAAGTAGATCAGTGGCATGTGCACATTAGTTCATTTCTTAAGAAAAATGAACCAAAATTTTCACGGGGTGTTGTAAAAAAAATTTTTCCGACCTACATAGGTACCTACATTATTTTTAGAAATAATGTACCAAAATGACGTAAAGTTAAAACTAGGGTGCGTAGATAACACACAATACTTCCATGATTTAAAAGTAAAATTGTGAAACATTTTGATCTGCAAATGCACAAAACAGCAACTGGCCGGAGATAAAAACCTGCCGAAGGTACACCCCTACACCTCGAAAATGTCAGGGGTAGTATGAAATTGTCTTTTTCGATTACAATGGTTTTTTAATGGACAAGCCGAGCCGATGTTTAAAGACAATAAATCCACGCTGGCGCGACGAGTGAGTCAATGAAAAGGGGGTTGAAATTATTATGAGTAATGTTGAGGGCCCTTGACCGACAGCTGAGCCTGTGAGATGTTCAATCTAGATCCCCCACATGACCGTGACGTTGTCCTCGTCTGGAAAAGTGACGGCCACACTGCGATCACAACTGGAAGCTACAAGTATGAAAAGTGCGCCTGCGCTGATCTCCAACTAGGATAAAGGTTTACTGAAAGAGTGAGAGGGGGTGGAAGTTAAAACGAGGCGGAGAAATGAGGTATCTTATACAAACAAATCCAAGGGTGATCATTTGAAATTCTCCATACCCTTACCACCCCATCGCTTTCCCATTTTATCCGATCTCTATCAGGCTCCCTCTTATGTTCTTGCCCTATTCTCTCTCCTCCTGTTCTAGGGATCGAATTGTTATTTGTCCTCGAGCGATAACGTCTATCTTACCCTTCGATTCGACGGAAGGCATTTAAATGAGATTTTCATGTGGGTGATAAAGAAAATCTAGTAGTAGCGACGGATAAATCGACTTAGCAATTAGCCTCACTGTATAAACTCCGAAAGAACTGTTATTCGTGATGTTTGTCATCACTGACGGATCTCGATGTACCTACCTACTGACAGTATTTTCATTTGTACGATCTCCACCCCCTAATGTTCTTCCTGTTAGTTTTGGCGAATTCTGTTCCAAAGAACGTTTGCTCCAACTTGAGGCATACCTAGTCCGGGGTAACCGATCGAGAAAGGTTAAAGGGTCGAAACCTATATTATCCGTGGTCAATTTATTGCCCGAGCCAATATACCGAGTCAATTTCGAGGGTGATGCGACTAGTTTAGGATTTGTCGATTATTTACTCCAGGGATAGGAAGTTTCCCCCGGAATTTTCAAGGAAAACTTCATTTAACCAACCTAAAACCAGTGGTTCGTAGATAACACACAATACTTCCATATTTTGAAACTTAAAAATGCGACACAGTATTTTGACTGCTTTTGAGGGTGTTTAGGTCAACAATATCAAAAAACTCAAAATTCAAATTTTAAAATTCGCCTAAAATAAAAATACGCCAAATTATCGGAATATAAAAAATATCCACATACTCTGCAAGGTAAAACAAAGACTTCAAGACCAAGAACGCTCAAATCGGTTCATTTTTGTGGCCGGAAAAAAATAAAATAGAAAACACTAAAAATGCAAATATATCGGAAGTGCTCGTTATTTCGATTAAACAGGGGTTCAAGAAATTCGAAAAAAGGCTGAAAACTACTGTGAGTTATTCGAATTCTGATTGAACAGGGTCTTTTGTCTCTCCAGAGACAAATACTTCAGGTGAAGAAATTTGAAAAAAGGTTGAGAATTGAGGGATCTATGGACATTTTTGTAAATGACCACAGATGGACGCACAGACACTTGTTCGGGAAGTGATTCTGAGTAAATTTGTATGAGTACAAGTTTTTTCTGAAGCTCCATTCAAATTCCCGATTTTAGGACGATTCCAATACCTCCATTTACTCTGTAAATATGGAAGTAAAAATCTATTGTACCTGATAGACTATACCCGGTACGTTTGCTAACGTTTAGCGCTATCAATGATCCTCGATAACAGTAAAAAAATTCCGAGTTTCCCTTGGCAATTTTGACGCTACCTGGTCAGCTAGTTATTATTCGTATTGATTTCTCGGCGGTAGTAATAATATGTTAACGTTCAACCAAACTGCCTGAACGAGGAACGTCGCTAAGCGCGAGAGGGGATTGTGAATCATCTCGTCCTCTCGCTCGCACTCGCAGTCACCGACACTCTCCCTCGGCAGAGGAAGAACTCAAAGAAGCGGTATAATGCGTTCCGCGTTCCTCCCTCCGCTTAGCTCCACTCAAGTGAAGGTAACAGCTGATGTCACCCTGCATGCCGCCTGCCGCCCTTTTCTCCTTGTACTTAGTCGCTTCGCACTGATTCCACCCTTCACCCCCAGACCCAGCAGCCCTTTCGCTTTTTCCCCGAGACCCATTCTCTCCTTCTCTCGATCCTTCTCACCTTTCAATTTATTAGCGAATTTTCGACAAAGATAAGCTGGCTAACGCTGAAAATTCTTCAATCGGCCGAATCTGTCAAGGTTTAACCTTTTTTACTTCCATATTTACAGAGTAACTGGTAGAAACAATTAACGCATGTAAAAAGATTGAAAACAATAACTTACCGCAATTTTTTCAGCCAGGAGAGGGAAGAACCTCCGACACTGAAGAACTGTTCGACAAACTTTTAGATAAGGTTTTTGATAAACACATAAATGGCGTCATCTGAGTTGCCAAATTGGCGAAAAAAAGTCTTAACCTATCAATGAGAGTACGAATATTCGATTGCTACATCTTTTGGGTTTCTCCATTGCTCACAGGAGCGCAAACACACTTTGTTCATAATTACCCCACTTGACCCTAATCGTCCTAAAATCGAGAATCGGATCGGAGCTTCAGAACAAACTTTTACTCATGCACGTTTTTTTACCCAGAATCACTTCCCGAACAAAATTTGTTTAAGACATCTAATGTCTGTGTGTCCGCGTGTCCGTCATTTACAAAAATGGCCATAGCTCCCTCAATTCTCAACCTTTCTTCAAATTTCGTGAACTGAAAAATTTGTCTCAGCAAGACCTAACAGCCCGTTTAACCGGAATTTGAATAGCTTACGGTACTTCCGATACATTTGCATTTTTAGTGTTTTCTATCTTATTTTTTCCGGCCACAAAAATGAACCGATTTGAGCGTTCTTGTTCTTAAAATCCTTGTTTAACCTTGCAGAATATGTGAATATTTTTTATATTCCGATAACATGAGGTTTTTCTTTTTTGGCTAGTTTTAAAATTTCCATAGTGAGTTGTTTACATTTTTTACCTAAACACCCTCAAAAGTAGTCAAAATAAAAAATAAAAATAAAATTAGTTCAAAACATTTCGTACCTAATAAGATATGGAAGTATCCACGCACCACTGCTTTACATTCTCTTCTTTCTCGTGCGTTTTGTTTTCATTTCGCAATTAAATTGTTTTTCTTAATCATTCAAAACAATTGCCATCAACTCAACTGTTACCTATTTTATCAGGCGATGAAAAAATCACGAGTGCTTTCGAAACCTTGATCTTTCAATGCTTACCCTCCCTAAGTCAACTCTTTTGAGAGCATAGACCATCAAAAACCGAACTTTTCAATCATTTTAATGAAGTTTTACCCGTGAAACCGAGTTTTTCAAAATTTATCTCAACGTCATTTCATGCAATTATGGCTATAAAGCGGTTGAATCGAATCGCGTTTGGCAGGAGCTGTTTAATGGTACCATGCAATTTACAACTGTGGGCCGTTGGTTCACCCCTTTCCCCAAAACTAAATGGAGAGTCCCGTCCAGTCCGAGAGAAGAAAGCTGAGGAGAAAGAATGCGAGAAAGGGTCGTTGAGTCGGTCGAGTTATTGAGATGTGATCAGTGATAAGATTGGGTTTGGAGACACGTGTCCCCAGTGGCCAGATGATAGAAGAAACACGTGGCCCCGTGGGGGTTGTCACTCGACTCTTCCAGTCTCGTATCTCCCGCATAACGCACATACATCCCCCCCTCACCCACACCATAATATCATCACGATCCCCATTGCAGTCCTACACCTTTTGACAATGGGGAAAAAGGGCCATATCCTAAATGCGGAAATATTACGTGAAATAGAAGCGAGCGAACGTCAGTCGGGAAGTACGAGGAGTGTAGATGTATTTGTGGAAAGATTCAGTGTCGGAGAATAGTTGGGGTGTACGGGGGAAAACTGTAAACGTCACGTGTTTACACCATTGATATCGGTACCAGCTTCAGTGTCTAACACGTTTTTGAACAATTTGTGAAATCACGGACAGACGTATGAACCGCCAGTGGAAAAAGTTATTTTTATTTTATTTTCCTATAGGGCCAGAGGAAATCGGTCCTTTTCAAAGGAGACCCAAGTCCTTGCATTTGCGATAGGTGTTGCCTAGACGAACATTCCAGCTAAGGAAATTTGAAACCAGTGGTGCGTAGATAACACAGAATTCTTCCATATTTTGAAACGTAAAAGTGTGACACAATTTGATCGTATTTTGACTGCTTTGGAGGGTGTTTGGGTCAAAAATATTAAAAAACTCACTTTGCAAACTTCAAAAGTCGCCTCAAATAAAAATACGCCGAGTTATCGGAGTATGAAAATATCCACAATATTCTACAAGGTAAAACAAAGATTTTAAGACCAAGAACTCTCAAATCGGTTCATTTTTGTGGCCGGAAATAAAAAAAATAGAAAACACTAAAAATGCCAATATATCGGAAGTGCTCGTAATTTCGATCGAACAGGGATTTAGGTTTACAAACATTTCAGTTCAAGAAATTCGAAAAAAAGGCTGATAATTGAGGGAGCTATGGCCAATTTTATAAATGACCATAGACGGACGGACGGACACACGGAAATGTGTATAAGTAAGTTTTTTCTGAAGCTCCGTTCCGATTCCCGATTTTAGGAGGATTCCAATACTTCTCTGTAAATATGGAAGTAAAAAACAAATCTCCAGCCGTTTTGGAGAAAAGGTGTTTCCGCCCTTTGATTCGTAAACCATGACAACAATTTCAGTGCGGTTTAAATGTTTTGTTGAGCTATGGCAATGGTTTATTGTTGAATGACAATCCAAGACCGCTAATAATCTCGAGGGTTCTCACGTTAGTTGAGATCAAACTTATCAGATGGACGGAACGACGAGGAACAGAACGATGACGTACCCTGGACCTAAAATGTTAACGCAGTTAACGCTCGTATATTGTACTTTTGCAAATTGGGTAGACTCGGTTGACACTTGCGTGAATGGTACGCGCCTCATTTGATAGTTTTATCGGGTTGGCGATGTGATTTAAGTGCGTTACGCTAATAGGTATCCATTAGTTGGTAAGTATTATTCGATATTACGGTATAGTACAGCCAGGGAGATATTTAGCGTGCGGCGAAAAGTGGAAAATGCCCGTGGTGTACGAGCTGTACGACAGAAACAGACGGCATAGCTGCGAGCAGTCGGGCAAGCGGCAAAGCGTAGGGGAGAACCGTAAAGCAAAATCTCCCACCCCATCCACCATAGGATTTCATGTACCCCTCTTACTCTTTGGAGGAGAGTGGAGAGATGGCACGTGTGATGTTAATTCAACCGTGAGAGCTTAGCCAGGCGTGAACGCGTCCTCTTTACTAATATAACTTATATTAAAATACTCTTTTCTCTTTCCAACCCTAAATTAGACTTTGGAATATTCTTGCAATCCTGTCACCACCAGCTAACTCTTCTCTTCCCTCGCCTGGCCGACGCTCTCTCTTGTTCTCTTACTACTTCCATCCTGAGCATCTTTTCAGCAATTAGGACTTCTTTAGCGGAAATTAATTAAAATGCGAAATAATTACATTATGCAAAGGAAATTTCACTCCGACTGGTGACAAATAGTGAAACAACGTCCCGTTTCCATGGACAGTCCTCTAAGCGAATGAAGTTTGAGGAGCGCAGGCACGAATTATGATTGCCCCGCGCAAAATCCCATCGGGAACCGTAAAATTCATCAACTGGCAATTTTAACGTTATTAACCATCGGCTTGTACGAGTATTTATACAACGATTTATTATTTATTATTCATACAATTGATTATAATCAATGATGTTTCGGTTCTCGAAGGTTCACTTTGACGAAAGAAACCAGTGGTGCGTAGACAACACACAATACTTCCATATTTTAAAACGTAAAAATGTGACACAATTTGATCATATTTTGACTGCTTTTAAGGGTATTTAGGTCTAAAATATATAAAAAACTCACTATGCAAATTTTAAAACTCGCCCAAAATACGCCACATTATCGGAACATAAACATATCCACATATTCTGCTTGTTCGGGAAGCGATTCTGAGTAAATGTGCATAAGTAAACGTTTTTTCTGAAGCTCCGTTCCGACTCTCGATTTTAGGACGATTCCAATACTTTAAATTTACAGAATAAATGGTTATTTACGGTTGGTAGTTAACCAACTGAGGTACGAGTTCGAGGGGCAAAAGTGCCCTCCCCAGAAAGTCCACTATTCTTGCTAGTAAAGTGAATGATCTAGTGTGTGGTTACAAACTGTATGGAAAATCAGGTTTTTCTTATATACCTACCTACTAGTATACCTATTTACATTATGTACAGAGTGGATCATCAACGACATCAAGAGTGGTAAATTTGAAAAATATCGCTCTCCGGCAGGATTCGAACCTGTCATCTCATCCCGAGGCAGACTCCTTAACCCTTCGGACACGGAGAGCCGGGGTCCAGCCAGCCTGGGAGGTGCACTCACATCATACGAAAATCTTGTACGCATAAAATCGACGCAAACGCATTATTCCAGAATCCGTTGTAACTGGTCCGATTTCCATTCATGAGCCAGCGGCGTGTGCATAACACACAATATCTTGGATCGTAAATTTTTGAACCGAAGCATTCAAGGGGCAATCATTGGTCAAGATCAGAATCATTGGGCAAGATCTCGCGTTACAGGGGTGAATTTTCACCTCTTGAAATATGAGATCGATTTTTTCGTAAAGCAGCGTCGTTATTTTGGATATTTTGAAGAAATCCTCTCAGAAAATAATATTGCGCGAAGGAAGTTGAAGTCGCCAAATTTCAAGCTCCCAGTTGATGAGTTGCCTCGCTATAGTCCGCAGAGAAACTTTTTTCTCTGGCAGGCGAAGCTCATTGCGTTGGTGGTTACGTTTTCGTCAAATTCGGAACGGAAGTTCCCAACCATCGGCAATGTTCATGTTGGAACTGAACAGTATACGTCATACGGGAGGAGGTTTGTTGGAGAAACGATTAGCATGTAAATCAGAGTTTCGAGAGGTCCTTAGATGGACGTCTGGTAGATGAAGATGGGGCTGACGATGAAGAAGAGGAGAAAGACGACATTGAGAAATATGATGGAGAGGGGGGAAGGGTGATGTAATCGCAAGGATAACCTCTATTTACCGGTCGTTTGGGGTGGCCAGGCTGGAAAGGCAAAAGGTTTCTGTATTAACATATAAATTATGGCCACCAGCCTCCACCATTTCTACTCCCTTCTTCGATGACCATCAAGAATTTCGTTTTGATTTATTCAACAAGTAATCCGTAATTCGGAAATAGAAACAACCATAGCTGCAGTCCTTCGGGACCGTGATTTTAATAATAATGGTTAACTGATGGAATGTGTACAGCCGTATACGGCTAAGAACCAGCAGGACCGATCTAAATTTTCCCATTCGGAGATTTGTGCAGTTTCCGAATCAAATTGTGACGCACGATATGATGGAACTATTAGTTTTTTGAAAAAATCACATCAGAAATCAAAGTCAATCTCACAATGAAACCAAAACTCAAACTCATAATCGAAATCGATGTCAAACTCACAATGAAAAAAAAACTCAAACTCATAATCAAAATCGAAGTCAAACTCACAATGGAACCAAAACTCAAACTCATAATTGAAATCGAAGACAAACTCACAATGAAACAAAAATTCGAACTCATAATCGAAATCGAAGTCAATCTCACAATGAAACAAAAACTCAAACTCATAATCGAAATCGAAGTGAAACTTACAATGGAACAAAAACTCAAACTCATGATCGAAATCGAAGACAAACTCACAATGAAACAAAAATTCGAACTCATAATCGAAATCGAAGTCAATCTCACAATGAAACAAAAACTCAAACTCATAATCGAAATCGAAGTCAAACTCACAATGAAACAAAAACTCAAACTCATAATCAAAATCGAAGTGAAACTCACAATGGAACAAAAACTCAAACTCATAATCGAAATCGAAGTCAAACTCACAATGAAACGAAAACTCAAACTCATAATCGAAATCGAAGTCAATCTCATAATGAAACAAAAGCTCAAACTCACAATCGAAATCGCACAATGAAACCAAAACTCAAACTCATAATCGAAATCGAAGTCAAACTCACAATGGAACAAAAACTCAAACTCATAATCGAAATCAAAGACAAACTCACCATGGAACAAAAACTCAAACTCATAATCGAAATCGAAGACAAACTCACAATGGAACAAAAACTCAAACTCATAATCGAAATCGAAGACAAACTCACAATGGAACAAAAACTCAAACTCATAATCGAAATCGAAGTCGAACTCGGAATGAAACCAAAACTTCAACTCATAATCGAAATCGATGTCAAACTCAAAATGAAACAAAAACTCAAACTCACAATCGAAATCGAAGTCGATCTCAGAATGAAACCAAAACTTCAACTCATAATCGAAATCGATGTCAAACTCAAAATGAAACAAAAACTCAAACTCACAAATGAAATCGAAGTCGATCTCAGAATGATACAAGAATTCAAACTCATAATCGAAATCGAAGTCAATCTCACAATGAAACAAAAAAAGTTCCCTTCACTGACTTCTCGATTATGAGTTTGAATATTTGTGTCATTGTGAGTTTGACTTCGATTTCGATTATGAGTTTGAGTTTTTGTTTCATTGTGAGTTTGACTTCGATTTCGATGATGAGTTTGAATTATTGTTTCATTGTGAGTTTGACTTCGATTTCGATGATGAGTTTGAGTTTTGTTTCATTGTGAGTTTGACTTCGATTTCGATTATGAGTTTGAGTTTTTGTTTCATTGTGAGTTTGACTTAGGTTTCGATCATGAGTTTGAATTATTGTTTCATTGTGAGTTTGACTTCGATTTCGATTATGAGTTTGAGTTTTTGTTTCATTGTGAGTTTGACTTCGATTTCGATGATGAGTTTGAATTATTGTTTCATTGTGAGTTTGACTTCGATTTCGATGATGAGTTTGAGTTTTGTTTCATTGTGAGTTTGACTTCGATTTCGATTATGAGTTTGAGTTTTTGTTTCATTGTGAGTTTGACTTAGGTTTCGATCATGAGTTTGAATTATTGTTTCATTGTGAGTTTGACTTCGATTTCGATGATGAGTTTGAGTTATTGTTTCAGTTTGAGATTGACTTCGATTTCGATTATGAGTTTGAGTTTATGTTTCATTGTGAGTTTGACTTAGGTTTCGATTATGAGTTTGAGTTTTTGTATCATTGTGAGTTTGACTTCGATTTCGATGATGAGTTTTTGTTTCATTGTGAGTTTGACTTCGATTTCGATTATGAGTTTGAGTTTTGTTTCATTGTGAGTTTGACTTCGATTTCGATTATGAGTTTGAGTTTTTGTTTCATTGTGAGTTTGACTTAGGTTTCGATCATGAGTTTGAATTATTGTTTCATTGTGAGTTTGACTTCGATTTCGATGATGAGTTTGAGTTATTGTTTCAGTTTGAGATTGACTTCGATTTCGATTATGAGTTTGAGTTTTTGTTTCATTGTGAGTTTGACTTAGGTTTCGATTATGAGTTTGAGTTTTTGTATCATTGTGAGTTTGACTTCGATTTCGATGATGAGTTTTTGTTTCATTGTGAGATCGACTTCGATTTCGATGATGAGTTTGAGTTTTGGTTTCATTGTGAGTTTGACTTCGATTTCGATTATGAGTTTGAGTTTTTGTTTCATTGTGAGATCGACTTCGATTTCGATTATGAGTTTGAGTATTTGTTTCATTGTGAGATCGACTTCGATTTCGATTATGAGTTTGAGTTTTGGTTTCATTGTGAAATTGACTTCGATTTCGATTATGAGTTTGAGTTTTGTTTCATTGTGAAATTGACTTCGATTTCGATTATGAGTTTGAGTTTTTGTTTCAGTTTGAGATTGACTTCGATTTCGATTATGAGTTTGAGTTTTTGTTTCATTGTGAGTTTGACTTAGGTTTCGATTATGAGTTTGAGTTTTTGTATCATTGTGAGTTTGACTTCGATTTCGATGATGAGTTTTTGTTTCATTGTGAGTTTGACTTCGATTTCGATTATGAGTTTGAGTTTTTGTTTCATTGTGAGTTTGACTTAGGTTTCGATTATGAGTTTGAGTTTTTGTATCATTGTGAGTTTGACTTCGATTTCGATGATGAGTTTTTTTTTCATTGTGAGTTTGACTTAGGTTTCGATCATGAGTTTGAATTATTGTTTCATTGTGAGATTGACTTCGATTTCGATGATGAGTTTGAGTTTTGGTTTCATTGTGAGTTTGACTTCGATTTCGATTATGAGTTTGAGTTTTTGTTTCATTGTGAGATCGACTTCGATTTCGATTATGAGTTTGAGTATTTGTTTCATTGTGAGATCGACTTCGATTTCGATTATGAGTTTGAGTTTTGGTTTCATTGTGAAATTGACTTCGATTTCGATTATGAGTTTGAGTTTTGTTTCATTGTGAAATTGACTTCGATTTCGATTATGAGTTTGAGTTTTTGTTTCAGTTTGAGATTGACTTCGATTTCGATTATGAGTTTTTGTTTCATTGTGAGTTTGACTTCGATTTCGATTATGAGTTTGAGTTTTTGTTTCATTGTGAGATTGACTTCGATTTTGATGATGAGTTTGAGTTTTTGTTTCATTGTGAGATCGACTTCGATTTCGATTATGAGTTTGAGTTTTTGTTTCATTGTGAGTTTGACCGAGTTATGTCATGCTGGGGCTCATTTTCAGTTGTGCTATGCTCACTAAATCGGCGATTGTCGCGTTACATGTGATTTTTTCAAAAAACTAATAGTTCCATCATATCGTGCGCGACAATTTGAATCGGTAAGTCCGAATGGGAAAATTGAGTTAGGTCCTGCTGGTTAAAAATATGAATATCCGTAACGCAGTCCCTTCTTACCAATCGTACTCTATTATCGTTCATTCTGCTCCGACATTGTTGAGTACGGGGTACTAAGCCACATCGGAACCAAATCCAACGAAGCATGTCTTCATTCCTAATCTGGAATTGTCTCCGAAATAAACATGCCTTTACTTACTGCATCGCGGACTTGTACTTCTTCTACTGCTTGATATTTTAAAGCCCTTAAATGGCAAACAAATTATTTTCGGTTTCCTCATTTGGAACAGAAGAGCGAATTCGGCGAGGGTCGAAGTGGTACATGAACCGAAAATGGGTGTTGGAAGTGGGGGTAATGGTGGTGGGGGGGGTTGAATTTTTCCCGTACGAGCAGTGCAGGCGTGCGTGAGCTCAACGGACCTTCTTGACTAAACATGAAACGATCCCAAAAGAGAGAAGGGTAGAGCGGTAATGTTAGCCATTCTGCGTCCTTCTCTCGCTCGTTCGCTGGTTTCCATCTCTGTCTCGGTTTATTACGGTATCTACCCATTCGTTCAAAGCTCGGACCCGAAGCAAAAAAAGGAGGGGGATATTTCCAAAAATAAAAAAGCTATCTCAGTTAGTTTGGGAGGAGGTCAGCGGTGAGCGCCCATCTGTAAACTCTTTGTCAAAGCTTAGCCCACCAATTATCACTGAATTCGTCGAGGATATTGTGTGTCCACGCTTGGGCTTTACTTTGCGCCCGGATTAACTTTTCGGTTTGCGGCGAGCGATAGCAAGAATTTATTGTTCGCTCTAGATTTCAGCAAACGAGAATCCAGGAAAAAAAAGAAGAAAAAACGGCCTCGTCTTTGTGAAGTTTCCATTTTTTTCCTGGAAGGGGCGAGTTTTATTGCTAACGTTGGCCTATCAGCTGCTGCTATAGCACTAATTATTTCTGGCCGGTTTTCGTCACATTTTTCTCCGCAGGGTCAGGGTGAGCCAGGCAAACCTTACCAGTCAGCGAATCTTTTATTTATCGTTGTTCGAAACGGCATTTCACAAGCAATTCCTCCCTTTTCAAATGTTAGATTAGCTAAGCTGGCGAGGAAGATGCGATTTTGGGTTGGCTCCAGCTTTTCCGACATACTTTTGCGTTTTGAACTGGAATTGAACCGATGACGACTCGCTACATTTACCCTTGAAGTGATGATGGAATGTTCACGCTACCATGTAAACATCACCATACGAGAAAACCTGACTAACGTATGGCTAAAGATAACTGGGCGAAAGATTTCTGCAATCGCTACCGACTATAATACGTTTACTATAACACGGATCCAATTTGACAAAAGCATTTATGCTATTTGAGAAAACCGTTTTCAACTGGCTTCAAAAAGGAGGAGGTTACTCAAATTGACTTGCCGTAAGGGGTTGGTGGAGAGAAATTGAGAAGGTGTCTTTCAAAACTGAACCTGTCCACTTGGAAAAATTGGCGTTTTATGAGCTTTCCTACGATCGTATAGTACACGAAATAAATAATTTATTTATTATAATTATTTATTACATTATATTTTTAATTATTTACATTATTTATCGTGTGTACTGTTTGATTGTATGAAAGCTCATAAAGCGCCAATTTTTCTAATTGGACCTGTTTAGTTTTTAAAGACACCTCCTCAATTATTCTTTCCTATTTTTCATGTCTCAAGGAAGCCACGCAGAACATGCGAGTGGAGAATCGAACGAACGTTCTTATTTATAAGAAAGTTCGTTATTTACCGTTATTTCAGTTATTTATCGTTACTTTCGGTATTATAATACCCGGCCGACGCTGGGTTCAAATATTTGAATTATCCGCGTTCACATGCAATTTCTTGCGTTGCATTAGCTCAGAAACTTGGACATTTAGTCTTCTGTACATCGTCATTCAAGTTCTAACATCACCTACAATGGATGACAATTAGGGTTGCCAGACGTACCTACTATATCGACGATGAAACTGCAATACTGCCCAATTCAAAGCATCGTGTCTTTTGGGGGCGTCTGAGTTGCCTACTTCTCAAAATTTGGATTGGTGGCAACTTGGCAAATCACGCGTCCATAGATTGCATGGCAAACGAATTGGGCAGTATTGATTCTACACCGTCGATATAGTATTATGTATTGTGTATGTAATATGTATTATGCATGTGAAGCATTGCGAATGATGAGTGAATATATACTATATTTTGAACGATGAGTGAATATATGAGTTGGCAGCTATTCACTTGGGCACTAACCTTCATTCCCGAGTAATGGCGGACAGTTGAATAAATAAATACGATTTTTAAATAATGGCTATTTATTAACGTTAAAGAAATCGTTAAAAATAATACGTAGGAACCTGCGTCAATCACCTAACTGTTTAATTGAACTACCCTGGAGCCTGGGCGGAGCCGTCAATCGCAGATAAGTATATTTTTCGGGGATTCTCAACGGCGTGGGACTTTTCAAAACGCTTGTTTTTTTCTTGGTAATAAAAATTATTTTTTATAGTAGATACTTTTTTAGTATTATAGTATTTTTAGTAGTATAGTATTTTATGAGTGTTTTAATAAAATATTTTATTAGTATTTTTAATTCTATTAAAAATAGAAAGTACTTGAATAGAATTACTACTTGAGTAGAAATAACTAACTTACTTAAATAGAAATACTTATCATTATAAGTATTCTAATTTTATTAGTATTTTAAGTAGTATAGTATTTTATATTTTTTTATAGTACTTTTCAAATAAAAGATTGATCAACTGACGACAGTTTGTAGAAAACGACGATGGAACGTTATCATTACTACCGGCAGCAAGACTCAAAAATTTGGAAATAAATGATCAGATTCACTTTGATTTAAGCATCTAGTATTTTTCAGAATTATTAGGACTCGATTTTTTTTTTTGCGAAAAATAATTCCTAACGTACGATTGTTATGAGTGAGAAGAGGTTGAGGTATGATAAGAATGCCACAGTCAACCAACGGCAACTTGTACACTCAATCCTATCGTCTGGAGGGCAGAAAATATTGTTCACATGTCATGTCCGAACAGCGACTCGTAGTAGAAATGTTCGATACACGATAGCGTCAAATAGGCCATCAAACATTGAACCTGTCGTAACATGCTCGAATCGCTTGAAGACAAACTCTCTACAGTTGAGAGCATGTTCTTGGGCCGGTAGGTTGCGAGCGATTCGCTGTCTTTAAAGTTGCATGTTTTCCAGTTGTGCGTTCGAGTGAATTTGAAGAATTTTTCATTTTGGCCCACAAAATTGTCCAAATAAATTCGAAGAAGTTGGGTACTACATCTTTACGTGGTTGTGCACTTAGATCATAAAATTCATTATCAAGCTTGTTGAAATTAGCGTAGAGTATGCACCAATGTGCAGTAATTGTTGAGTAGGCGGTTGCTAAGATTTATTGGAAAGAAAACGTGGGATTTATTGCCTAGAATGGAAACTGAATTTATTGGGAAATCTTAACGATGCAAAAGAATATTACTGTTGAATTTCGCTCAGAACTACCGAACCAAGATTGTTATCACGGTCTCTATTATGAAATCGGCAATCCACTTGCTATTGTCGCTGCCATCGCCCACAAGCGTTGCTGTCATCCGCTTCGAATTCGTGCAAAGGAAGATCTAAGCTTCTTATGAACAATTTCAGCAAGTTGGTGAGTCCTACAACTTTGTGTTTGGCAACTCGTTGGACGATTTTCTTCATTAACCAAGGATTTAACAATTCCATCATGTGGCCAAATCAAAACTTTTTTCCCAGCGGGTTTCGCTATCCTAGATAAATATGATTTCTTGTATATGAATAGGTCTGTCGTTTTCTCTTAGCCCACTGGTCCTCAGGATTCTCCTTCCCTAAGCTCTGATTAATAATAGTTAGTTTATTATCTAGCCAGCTGATGTTTTAAAACATTGACATTCATACTGAGAATTACATTACTTTGTTACGAATTTCTGTCACTCCTTTTTTACTAATCTCGGTGATTTATTGGAACGGATAGGAGCTGATCTGTTATCGAAGTGAAAGTTTTGACCGAGCGAGGAAGAGAGGAGAGATAACGTGGCAATGTGGTCAACAGGTTCTGTCCGGAGAGGATGAGTCGAAAAAACGGCCGGAGGATTATTTTGGAGAGGAGAAGACGATCTTCCGGACAGGAGTGGTGGAGAGAGGTCGAGGTGCAGGTGAGATTTTTGATCCATTTTGTCTCTTTTTCTTTGGGTTGGTTCGCATTTTAGAGAGTTCAATGCTGAACTCCTTCGCGGCTGCAACAGATGTGGCTCTCATCAGCCGCGTAGCCTTTTTCCCCACTACGCCCTTTAATATTACGTTTTTCACTGAACCAAAATAATTTTCTGCAATGGCGTTGCTACATCGCTCTTGCCCCGTACCTAGACGGCTTCACGGCACACACCATAGGGGGTAGTAAGTGAAGTATTTGTTCAAGAGAGTCTCAAGAAGATCAGGGCCTACGTGGAATTTTGCTCGCCATCGGTTGTTGAGACTCTTTTGCTCTCGGAAATTTGCGAGAAGTGCAGTGCGAAGGAGTTGTTCTTGAGCTCTCGATTAACAGACAAGGCATTGTTTAAACAAACAATTGTTTCTGGGCCAGAAGGGCTGATGGGTCGTTGAACGAGTACAGGCTGATGTCTCTCACAGCCAATAGCCATGTGGACAACCCATAGTGAAACAAGCCAGATATCGTCAATATTGTTGTAACTTGGTATAGTTCATACTAAGTGGAAACCGTAGCCGTATTTGTGTTCGTTTTCAAAAATAATAAAAAGTTTAGTTTGCTTCTGGAATTTGAGCTTTTATTCCACGAGCACTATAACAATATCAAATAAACTAGCAAATGCTTCTGTGAAAAACGGTTTACTGTGGCTATCAATGTTGTTGATTTGTGCTAATGCCTTTAGCAGCGTTTTTCATGAGATCGGCGCAGCACAGTTTTAGCGCCATAGGGTGTCTTTTGTTAGGACTAGGGACTTCCTTTAAGAATGACGGCGTAGGTGGCATTCAAGCATGAATGTAGGTCCATTGAAGAGCGAACTTTTTTTGGACACCAATATAGTCTCCTAGCTGTTACCTGGTTGCACACCAAATTTGGTTGTTGCAGAGCTCCGCTGCTAACTTCGAGAAGTCTGCCATGCACATGGGCGGACATATGGATGGTTGCAACCAAAGGATCTGATATGAATTCTGGATGAGCTTCGGGTTCCTAGTAGGGTAAAGGCACCAATTGCTGACACCACCCCAATTACTGACACATGCTCATTCAACCTTAAAAAATAAGCGCTTCAGGCACCCTGGGAATTCGAAATTGGCGCAAAGTCAATGCCACAATGACTGGCTACCAATTCCAGCCAAAATCTTGTCAGAATTGATGATAATTAGTTCAGAAACAAGGTTTTATCATCAGTCTTACATTTGCTTTCGAAATCGTTAGTGGTTTTGCTAAGGAGGTAAGTCGCTATTTCGTCCATTATAACCGTTTCATCTTGGTTTCTACATGGAATTTTTTTTCCACCGCTCCAATATTGATTTTTGATAGTAAGAATACACCATTCCGGCACAAACGACTGATAAAACATTGTTTGTTGTGGTGTTAGGAATTGGGTATCCAGAAATGTGACTTTACCCAATTACTGACACTTGTGTTAGTAATCGATAAGTAATGAAGAAGACGAGTTGGAGAAAGACAAAACGCCGTTGAACTCAAGACAAAACGCCATTGAAATCCAAACTGTAAGAGAGGGCGACTACATAACCACATTTATGGCAACTGAACACAAGAACTGATGTCAGCAGATCAGGGGCAGGGTCACCGTAAGAAAACTGCCTCTTTTGCCGAGCTTTCGATGCATTGTAACGCCTTCATCAGGGCCTATAAAAATCTCTTGAATTTTAGATATTCTTTGCGATGTCGCTGTAGAGTCCGTAGCAGCTTTAGCCTACAAAAATTCTTCTCTACCAACCAAGCCATTACTCATCAATGGGATCAAGGTGGTTGCTTTATTAGATACTGGAGCTTCAATTAGTCTCATAAACTCTGATATAGCTATTAGAAATCGATGGCCAAGGTCATCAGAGCAATGCAGTGTCAGGAGTTTTGAAGGAAAATCACATCAGATCTCAGAATTCGTTCAGGCCACTATAAAACTGAACGAAAAGACTGAGCAAGAAAAACTCTTCATTGTAGACCAATTGCCGTATGAAGTGATTATTGGTTGGCCTACTCTACAAAAATTTGGATTTAGCCTCTCGACCAAAAGTGGTATTCAGCCCTGATTCAGGAGGTCACGATGGATTTCTACGAACATACCTCAAACTAAAAACCCGTTTCTATTGGCCTCGGATGAAGCAACAAATTTCTGATTACCTACGTCAAAAGTTGTCAACAATGCCAAATTTCAAAATTCAAGTTCAGGCCGAAACCGGATACTATGATTATTCCTGAAGTATCCTCGCTACCATTTGAACATATTCATCTAGATTTCGGGGAATTCTCAAAGAAGAAGGAGGGACAGAGAGCTACAAAAACTAAGAAAATATAAAGAACGGTTGAAAAAATACTTCGATCGTCGTCATGCTCGTTTGAAACATACGCTTCAAGAGGGGGACATGATTTTAGTAAAAAGCAATCCTCAGTGCGGAGAAACTAATGCTGCTGGCCCCTTCGGGATAAAGAAAATTATCTCCTTCGATGGATTCCCTAAGTCCATTCATTATGAGGACGAATCGGGGAACGTGAAAAAAGCTGCATTGAAGAACTTGTTGCCATTCCACTGCAGGAGCAGTGGTGTTTTCAGAAGTGGGGCGAAATGTAACAACCCTAGAAATTAGTAATCATAGTTACACTATCAAAAATCAACAATCTTTAGAAATAAATCAGTTTGCTTTCGTCTTTTGAAATGACTTAAGATTCTCAATCATAATTTGTAAGAAAATTACACTAGATATTCGAATATTCGAATACTTGATATTCGAGCATTCGAATAGTTGATATTCGAATATTCGAATAGTTGATATTTGAATATTCGAATAGTTGATATTCGAATATACGAACAGTTGATATTCGAACATTCGAATAGTTGATATTCAAACATTCGAATAGTTGATATTCGAATATTCGAATAGTTGATATTCGAAAATTCGAATAGTTGATATTCGAATACCTATTCGAATAGTTGATATTCGGATATTCGAATAGTTGATATTCGAATATTCGAATAGTTGATATTCGAATATTCGAATAGTTGACATTCGAATATTCGAATAGTTGATATTCGAATACTTGATATTCGAATAGTTGATATTCGAATATTCGAATACTTGATATTCGAATAGTTGATATTGGAATATTCGAATAGTTGATATTTGAATATTCGAACAGTTGATATTCGAATATTCGAATAGTTGATATTCGAATATTTGAATAGTTGATACTCAAATATTCGAATACTTTATATTCGAATATTCTAATACTTGATATTGGAATATTCGAATTGTTGATATTCGAATATTCGAATAGTTGATTTTTGAATATTCGAATACTTGATATTTGAATATTCGAATACTTGATACTCGAATATTCGAATAGTTGATATTCGAATAGTTGATATTCGAATATTCGAATAGTTGATTTTTGAATATTCGAATAGTTGATATTCGAATATTCGAATGTTTGATTTTCGAATATTCGAATAGTTGATTTTCGAATATTCGAATAGTTGATTTTCGAATATTCGAATAGTTCATATTCGAATATTCGAATACTTGATATTCGAATAATCGAATACTTGATATTCGAGCATTCAAATAGTTGATATTCGAATATTCGAATAGTTGATAATTGAATATTCGAATAGTTGATATTCGAATATTCGAATAGTTGATAATTGAATATTCGAATAGTTGATATTCGAATATACGAATTGTTGATATTCGAATATTCGAATACTTGGTATTCGAATATTCGAATACCTGATATTAGAATACTTGATATTTGAATACTTGATATTCGAATATTTGAATAGTTGATATTCGAATATTTGAATAGTTGATATTCGAATATTCGAATAGTTGATATTCGAATATTCGAATAGTTGATTTTTGAATATTTGAATAGTTGATATTCGAATAGTTGATATTCGAATATTCGATTGTTTGATTTTCGAATATTCGAATAGTTGATTTTCGAATATTCGAATAGTTGATATTCGAATATTTGAATATCAAGTATTCGAATACTTGATATTCGAATATTCGAATAGTTGTTATTCGAATATTCGAATACTTGATACTCAAATATTCGAATACTTGATTTTTGAATATTCGAATAGTTGATATTCGAATATTCGATTGTTTGGTTTTCGAATATACGAATAGTTGATTTCGAATATTCGAATATTCGAATACTTGATATTCGAATATTCGAATATTCGAATACTTGATATTCGAATACTTGATATTCGAATATTCGGATAGTTGTTATTCGAATATTCGAATACTTGATATTCGAATATTCGAATACTTGATATTCGAATATTCGAATGTTTGATTTTCGAATATTTGAATAGTTGATTTTCGAATATTCGAATAGTTGATATTTGAACATTCGAATAGTTGATATTCGGATATTCGAATAGTTGATATTAGAATATTCGAATAGTTGATATTCGAATATTCGAATAGTTGATATTCGAATATGCGAATAGTTGATATTAGAATATTCGAATACTTGGTATTCGAATATTCGAATACTTGATATTCGAATATTCGAATACCTGATATTAGAATACTTGATATTTGAATACTTGATATTCGAATATTTGAATACTTGATATTCGAATATTCGAATAGTTGATATTCGAATATTCGAATAGTTGATATTCGAATATTCGAATAGTTGATTTTTGAATATTTGAATAGTTGATATTCAAATAGTTGATATTCGATTGTTTGATTTTCGAATATTCGAATAGTTGATTTTCGAATATTCGAATAGTTGATTTTCGAATATTCGAATAGTTGATATTCGAATATTTGAATATCAAGTATTCGAATACTTGATATTCGAATATTCGAATAGTTGTTATTCGAATATTCGAATACTTGATACTCAAATATTCGAATACTTGATTTTTGAATATTCGAATAGTTGATATTCGAATATTCGATTGTTTGGTTTTCGAATATTCGAATAGTTGATTTTCGAATATTCGAATACTTGATATTCGAATATTCGAATACTTGATATTCGAATATTCGAATGTTTGATTTTCGAATATTCGAATAGTTGATTTTCGAATATTCGAATAGTTGATATTTGAACATTCGAATAGTTGATATTCGGATATTCGAATAGTTGATATTCGAATATTCGAATACTTGATATTCGAATATTCGAATATTCGAATACTTGATATTCGAATATTCGAATGTTTGATTTTCGAATATTCGAATAGTTGATTTTCGAATATTCGAATAGTTGATATTTGAATATTCGAATAGTTGATATTAGAATATTCGAATAGTTGATATTCGAATATTCGAATCGTTGATATTCGAATATGCGAATAGTTGATATTCGAATATTCGAATAGTTGATATTTGAATATTCGAATAGTTGATATTCGAATATTCGAATAGTTGATATTCGAATGTTCGAATAGTTGATATTCGAATATTCGAATAGTTGATATTCGAATATTCAAATAATTGATATTCGAATATTCGAATACTTGATATTGGAATATTCGAATAGTTGATATTGGAATATTCGAATAGTTGATATTCGAATAGTTGATATTCGAATATTCGAATAGTTGATATTCAAATAGGTATTCGAATACTTGATATTCAAATATTCGAATAGTTGATATTCGAATATTCGAATAGTTGATATTTGAATATTCGAATAGTTGATATTCGAATATACGAATAGTTGATATCCGAACATTCGAATACTTGATATTCGAATAGTTGATATTCGAATATTCGAATAGTTGATATTCGAATAGTTGATATTCGAATATTCGAATAGTTTATATTCGAATATTCGAATACTTGGTATTCGAATATTCGAATACTTGATATTCGAATATTCGAATACTTGATATTCGAATATTCGAATACTTGATATTCTAATACTTGATATTCGAATATTCGAATACTTGATACTCGAATATTCAAATAGTTGATATTCGAATATTCGAATGTTTGATTTTCGAATATTCGAATAGTTGATTTTCGAATATTCGAATAGTTGATTTTCGAATACTCGAATAGTTGATATTCGAATACTTGATATTCGAATATTTGAATACTTGATATTCGAATATTCGAATACTTGATATTCGAATATTCGAATAGTTGATATGCGAATATTCGAATACTTGATATTCGAATATTCTAATACTTGATATTCGAATATTCGAATAGTTGATATTCGAATAGTTGATATTGGAATATTCGAATAGTTGATATTGGAATATTCGAATAGTTGATATTGGAATATTCGAATAGTTGATATTCGAATATTCGAATAGTTGATATTCGAATATTCGAATAGTTGATATTCAAATAGGTATTCGAATACTTGATATTCAAATATTCGAATAGTTGATATGCGAATATTCGAATACTTGATATTCGAATATTCTAATACTTGATATTCGAATATTCGAATAGTTGATATTCGAATAGTTGATATTGGAATATTCGAATAGTTGATATTGGAATATTCGAATAGTTGATATTCGAATAGTTGATATTCGAATATTCGAATAGTTGATATTCAAATAGGTATTCGAATACTTGATATTCGAATATTTGAATACTTGATATTCGAATACTTGATATTCGAATATTCGAATAGTTGATATGCGAATATTCGAATACTTGATATTCGAATATTCTAATACTTGATATTCGAATATTCGAATAGTTGATATTCGAATAGTTGATATTGGAATATTCGAATAGTTGATATTGGAATATTCGAATAGTTGATATTCGAATATTCGAATAGTTGATATTCGAATAGTTGATATTGGAATATTCGAATAGTTGATATTGGAATATTCGAATAGTTGATATTCGAATAGTTGATATTTGAATACTGGAATAGTTGATATTCGAATATACAAATAGTTTATATCCGAACATTCGAATACTTGATATTCGAATAGATGATATTCGAATAGTTGATATTCGAATAGTTGATATTCGAATATTCGAATAGTTTATATTCGAATATTCGAATACTTGGTATTCGAATATTTGAATACTTGATATTCGAATATTCGAATACTTGATATTCTAATACTTGATATTCGAATATTCGAATACTTGATACTCGAATATTCAAATAGTTGATATTCGAATATTCGAATAGTTGATTTTTGAATATTCGAATAGTTGATATTCGAATATTCGAATAGTTGATATTCGAATATTCGAATGTTTGATTTTCGAATATTCGAATAGTTGATTTTCGAATATTCGAATAGTTGATTTTCGAATATTCGAATAGTTGATATTCGAATACTTGATATTCGAATATTTGAATACTTGATATTCGAATATTCGAATACTTGATATTCGAATATTCGAATAGTTGTTATTCGAATATTCGAATACTTGATATTCGAATATTCGAATGCGTGATATTCGAATATTCGAATACTTGATATTCGAATATTTGAATACTTGATATTCGAATACTTGAAATTCGAATATTCGAATAGTTGATATTCGAATATTCGAACAGTTGATATTCGAATATTCGAACAGTTGGTTTTCAAATATTCGAATAGTTGATTTTCGAATATTCGAATAGTTGATATTCGAATAGTTGATATTCGAATATTCGAATAGTTGATATTCGAATATTCGAATAGTTGATATTCGAATATTCGAATAGTTGATATTCGAATATTCGAATAGTTGATATTCGAATATTCGAATAGTATATATTCGAATATTCGAGTAGTTGATATTCGAATATTCGAATAGTTGATATTCGAATATTCGAATACTTTATATTCGAATGTTCGAATACTTGATATTCGAATATTCGAATATTTGATATTCGAATACTTGATATTCGAATATTCGAATAGTTGTTATTCGAATATTCGAACACTTTATATTCGAATATTCGAACACTTTATATTCGAATATTCGAATACTTGATGTTCGAATATTCGAATATTTGATATTCGAATATTCGAATACTTGATATTCGAATAGTTGATATTTTAATATTCGAATAGGTACTTTATATTCAAATATTCAAATACTTGACATTCGAATATTCGAATAGTTGATATTCGAATATTCAAATAGTTGATATTCGAATATTCGAATTGTTGATATTCGATTATTCGAATAGTTGATATTCAAATAGGTATTCGAATACTTGATATTCAAATATTCGAATAGTTGATATTCGAATATTCGAATAGTTGATATTTGAATATTCGAATAGTTGATATTCGAATATACAAATAGTTGATATCCGAACATTCGAATACTTGATATTCGAATAGTTGATATTCGAATATTCGAATAGTTGATATTCGAATAGTTGATATTCGAATATTCGAATAGTTTATATTCGAATATTCGAATACTTGGTATTCGAATATTCGAATACTTGATATTCGAATATTCGAATACTTGATATTCTAATACTTGATATTCGAATATTCGAATGCTTGATACTCGAATATTCAAATAGTTGATATTCGAATATTAGAATAGTTGATATTCGAATATTCGAATAGTTGATTTTTGAATATTCGAATAGTTGATATTCGAATATTCGAATAGTTGATATTCGAATATTCGAATGTTTGATTTTCGAATATTCGAATAGTTGATTTTCGAATATTCGAATAGTTGATTTTCGAATATTCGAATAGTTGATATTCGAATACTTGATATTCGAATATTTGAATACTTGATATTCGAATATTTGAATACTTGATATTCGAATACTTGAAATTCGAATATTCGAATAGTTGATATTCGAATATTCGAACAGTTGATATTCGAATATTCGAACAGTTGGTTTTCAAATATTCGAATAGTTGATTTTCGAATATTCGAATAGTTGATATTCGAATAGTTGATATTCGAATATTCGAATAGTTGATATTCGAATATTGTAATAGTATATATTCGAATATTCGAGTAGTTGATATTCGAATATTCGAATAGTTGATATTCGAATATTCAAATACTTTATATTCGAATGTTCGAATACTTGATATTCGAATATTTGATATTCGAATACTTGATATTCGAATATTCGAATAGTTGTTATTCGAATATTCGAACACTTTATATTCGAATATTCGAACACTTTATATTCGAATATTCGAATACTTGATGTTCGAATATTCGAATATTTGATATTCGAATATTCGAATACTTGATATTTGAATAGTTGATATTTGAATATTCGAATATGTACTTTATATTCAAATATTCAAATACTTGACATTCGAATATTCGAATAGTTGATATTCGAATATTCAAATAGTTGATATTCGAATATTCGAATTGTTGATATTCGAATATTCGAACACTTTATATTCGAATATTCGAATACTTGATATTCGAATATTCGAATAGTAGATATTCGAATATTCGAATAGTTGATATGCAAATATTTGAATAGTTGATATTCGAATAGTTGATATTCTTCTTGATATATATTATTAAATATTGTCAGTAAACCGGTCCGTTAGGTGTGAATAACACCGTCAGGAATCATTAGGAGGAACTAATAGATAAACTAGAAACAAAAACTTTGACAATCGACAACATAGATTTAAGTAACAAACCCTAGTCAGTAGCAAACTACAGTTCACTGCCTATCTGCCACTCCCCTAATACCATTGTTGATTCTGCCTGCGCACTTCAATAATTAGGCTAATTTTTCATAGATAACGAGCGTGCTGGTTGCAACATAGCTCAAATGATACCGAAAAGACAACTTTCGAGCATTATACCTACTTCAAGATTCGATTCCAAAAAATTGTGCATCGCGGATTGCACAGTCTGCAGTGTTTCAACATGGGCAGCACATTCCGACGTCTATCGCTTTTTGCATGCCCCAACTGAATTGGACTACGTTTGTTGCATGTTGTGGTGGTGAACCGACCTTAGAATGTTTGTTTGCCCCGTGGTGAGGGAGATACACTGTAGAGGTATCCCCAGGATTGGGAAGGGCTGAGAAGTTACGTATGGTACAGGACACGTCGTCTTCGCTCCGTGCAGTGCATACTAGTCCTTCGGCTTCACCCTTTTCGCGGTCCTTCTTTTTCCAAGTTAACCCCTTCAATCTAAGCCTTCTCCTTTCCATCAACCCCCAGCCTTCCTCAGTCGCATTGCACGCTAGGATCACCATCGCCGCACCCTTGCGCGCTCACCTCATTACTGGAGGTTTTCGCTTCAATGGCAGCATCATCTTTTTTCTTCTTGTCTTATAAGCTCCTCTCCCCAGTTGCGGCGTACGAAGAGTCGGAACGTCTCGATTTTGAGCATCGAAACACACGTGGGAACGATTTATCGATTGTCAATGTCTACAGAACTCAACTGCTCATGAAGTTTTCTTCGTTCAGGGTATTTTCGGAATAAGAAACCAATGTAGATAACACGCAGTACTTCCATATTTTGAAACGCAAAAGTTTGACACAATTTCAACATATTTTGACTGCTTTTGAGGGTGTTTAGACCAAAAATAACGAAAAACTCACTATGCCAATTTTGAAACTCGTATAAAATGAAAATACGCCAAATTATCGTATTGTAAAAAATATTCACCCATTTTGCAAGGTGGAGAAAAGATTTTAAGACAATGAACGCTCAAATCGGTTCATTTTTGTGGCCGGAAAAAAATAAAATAGAACACACAAAAAATGCAAATATCGATCCCTTAAACACAGAGGGCATATGTCCCAAAATATCAATTTTGAGATTTCGGTACCGAAAGAGTCTACTCATCAGGACTTATCGATCGCTCCCAAAATTATGATCCTTTTATCTATTTTTGGGGCCAAAAAAACGATATAATAGAAAAACGACAAATGTTTAAAGAGCGTTTATCTTGGAAGTGCTGAGTGCTACCAAAGTTCTGGTTAAACGAGGTTGTAGATCTTAGCCAGACAAACATTTTTTGTTTGGCGAATTTTTTTATGGAATAGAAAACTATGGGTGAAATCGTTATTTTTGTAAATCGATCAAAAACTTATTTTTCATTTTATATTATATTAAATATAGTTAGGTACATACCTATCAAGAAAAGTGGATGATTCATCACCACGTCGTTAACATGTAGCTTTTTTGCTGCACTCAGAAGGAGACACGCGTACAGAAGCGTTTCGCAGAAACTGATTCTGAGGGAAAGTCAGCGATTGACAAAATCCCCGTACTCAAGTCTGAATATTCTTTTCGTCTATGAAAATCTATCGCCTTTGACAGTGACAGTGAAAACATGAAATTGAAAAAACCTCAACATCCTCACTGACCAAAATTCGAGACATCTCGTTCTTGCGGAGTATTCGGTACATTATGCGAGTCCTCTTAACGGTTAGTTTCCCTCGTGGAACAGGATATTCATCCGGCGAATGGTAGATGCTGCTGTAGACGTAGGTATTGGTCCGCGACGTGGCTATTCGTGCAGAACGTGTCCTCCAACCCTTACATCTGCAGTCCGAGGTTTGCTTTCCACTTCCCCTCCACTGCCACCCTCAACGGTATTGAGGTTGCCCTCTGGTGGCGTCCAATGAGGAGGAAAGTCTCGACGCCGTAGAACTGGACATGGATCCCAATCAAGTAAGATTCAGTAGCACTGGAAGCAGCAAGTGTAGACGTAGCAAATACTTGGTCACACCTCCTTGGTTCCTCATTGAGGAACATGCATGAAAAACGAAATCAATTTTTTCCGCCAGAATGATGCTGTTTAGGATGCGAAAATGATGTAGTGATGGTCTACAACGACAAAACAACATTTTTCCTGGTGAAAAACGCTAATGAAAAGTGCCCTTTTGAATGTGGCGGTTAACCGTATGACGTCACTGTGCGGACGTAGTTTCTTAACGTAACGGCAAAAAATCCGTTATCGCCGTCCTATCACAGCATACACACATGAACTCGGATGAGGTTGCACTGGTGTTCACGGGAAGATGACATCAATCTGTGTAACCTTGCGGCTGGCCATTTTCCCGCTCGACTTCAAATCTGCGATTTTCACTAGCCTCCCTCCTCTTTTAATTACCTCTTTTCCAAACCGTCATCCACCATAACACCATTTTCGAAGCCTAACAAGGAATATTATGGCGAAAAAATAGTTTATTTTTTTTTTTCATGCATGTTCCTCATTGGTAGGCACTTCAGGGTAGGGATGAGCATCGATTGGGAACAATCGATAGTCACCATCGAATAATCTATCGAAGGAAACCATCGATTGTTAAAAACTATTGGTACAAATCTATTGATACTATCGATACTTCTTTGTTCAAGAGAAAACGTTTTAAAATTGAATAGATGCCTAGGTTGATTCAAGTATCTATCTTTGCAATTTGCATGATACAAATTTCAGTGAAACCACTGGTCAGTTTAGTCAATCGAAATCAACCAAAAATGAACAAAAAATGCAATGACGAATTTTCCATTTAAAAATAGGCTCAAAAGTGGGATTCAGATTCAACAATCTCAACCTTTTTTTAAATTACCTGAACTGAAATATTTATCTCGACAAGACCTAACACCCTGTTTAACCGAAATTTCGATAACTCACAGTACTTCCGATATAATTGCATTTTTAGTGTTTTCTATTTTATTTTTTCCGGCCACAAAAATGAACCGATTTGAGCGTTCTTGGCCTCAAAATCTTTGTTTTACCTTGCACAATATGTGGATATTTTTTATACTCCAACAATGTGGCGTATTTTTATTTTGGGCGAATTTTAAAATTTGGATTGTGAGTTTTTACGATATTTTTGCCCTAAACACCCCTGAAAACAGTCGAAATATGATCAAATTGTGTCACACTTTTACGTTTTAAAATATTTGCTTTGTAAATGTAGATGTTACAAGCTGTCATATGCAAAATATAAACAAAGAAAACCTTACGAGTAAACCGGAGTAACCTCATCATTGTCGAAGTCGGCTGAAAACGAGCGCAAGAGAATGAAACAATCCGCTGGTTCGGTATTTATAATATAAATAATATAACGAGCTGAAATTTGAGATAATTATGATGACGGGGTGGTGCGGTGGGGAGGATTGCCAGGAGCAGAAAAGGGAGAAGAGAGTTAACGTTCTGCTCGTTCGTCTCGGGTCTCGGGCTCGGTCTTGTGGCGGCAGAGCGCAAAACTTTAAAAGATGGGCGGAGTTAGAGCTAACTCGTTGGACTCTCAAGTCATTGCCGCCTTCGCTTGGAAAACATTAACGCTCCAAGATAGTGGTCCGAACTTTCCGCATATTTTCCGCAATATTCATGAGGTTAAGTTGGGAGAAGACAGAGAATGCGAGGGTGAAATGTGCGGAAGTAAAGCAGCTCACTTTATCACGGGGTGGAAAAATGGTGAAGGGAAAATGGGTGTGGTGGAGGTGGTAATTTTTATAATATAGGTGGTCCCCTAAAACACTTTCAAGGTGTTGATGGTTTCTCGTCATAATTGGAATCATTTGCTAAACTTTTGCCGTAATAAGATACTTACGTCTTCAAATCTCATTTTCCGTTCTCGCTTGCTTGATAGGTTCATTATGAGGGGGGAGGGGCGAAGCCTGGAATATAGTCTTTCGTGAAGATTTCCATATAAAACTTCGTAAATAATGTTGTTGCCTAAGCTCAAAAATTTTGACTTCATCTAAAATAACGTTGGATTTAGCCTAAATAACAGCCTCAAAAGTAGTCAAATGATAATCAAATTTTGTCGAAAATTTACGCATCAAAATATGGAAGTATTGTGTGTTATCTGCGCACCACTGGTTTTTACTTCCATATTTACAGAGTAAATGCAAGTATTGGAATCATCCTGAAATCGAGAATCGGAACGAAGCATCAGAAAAAACTTTTTCTAATACATATTTACTCAGAATCACTTCCTGAACAAGTGTCAGTGTGTTAGCTAATACCGACTTATTGGTAGTTGTGGACAGGCGCCACCGCCATACGGGTAAACAAAATCCTTATTGGTAATTTTTTTCCTTACCAATAAGAATCATCCCTTTATTTCATATATTATGCCTCAAAACGCGTAAATAACGATTAAAAAAAAACTACCAATAAGTCTGCAAAAATAATCACACGTGAATGATGAAACACGTCATAGGCTGTTAGGCCCATGTCGAAGGCTGCTAGGCCCGTGTCCTGGGCTGAAATCTGGCGGGCGGTTCTCTGACTCCACGACTCATTATAATGAATTATCCGCGCTTTGGCCCGCGCGGCGCGGAGCGAGCGCCGCACCGGCGGTTGAAAGGCGGTTCTCTCAAAATCGGAAGAATTGGCGAAGTGGGTGGTAGGTAGGGTTACCACACGAAGCAGCACCTACATATTGTACCATATTTTGCTTCATTTTTCTTGAAAAGTAAACCTTCCTATGCACTCAATCGGTCAGGAAAAATAAAATTTTAACACCCCCGGAAAATTTGTTGGTGTACGTTTCAAGAGATGGAGAATCCGAATTTGCAATAAAAATTTTTTGTCTATTCGCCGCAAGCGGTCCGCCGTTCGGGGATTTTCGGGAGGAGGAGTTGTCGTAAATTTTTGAAATTTCCACCAAAAATCAGGTTTTGCATCTAGTTGGTCCTAACGTCTCGACAGAACCCTACCTTTATTTAAGTCCAGTAAAACAGCTGTTAAGTGGGAAAAAATTCGTGCTTTCAGGAAATATGCAACATAGACATGGGAAGTATAATTTTCCATAGATTTTTCGATTCTGAATCGAATGAGACCATTACCACGGCGGTAAATCGAACCATTTAGGTTTTATTAATTATTATTTATTAATTATTTATATAAAAAATTAATAATTATTATTATAAATTTATTATTATCAATTAATTTTAATATTATTAATTTAATTACTATTTATTTATTTATTTTGTTTTGTGAGACATTTTTGAGTTTTTTAAAATTTCCCCAATCTATAATAATAAAAGCAAGTGTAATGTGTCTGTTTGTTTGTTTGGTTGTTTGTTTGACCGAGCTCTCTAGCCAAATCTATCGCACGCAGGGACCCGGAATTTTTTAAATGGAAGCACTAAGGGGCTGGCCACCGGACCTCGAAGCCCAATTTTCGATTTTTTAATGAGAAAAATTTTAAATTTATTTTTAAATTAAAAAAAATGACCTGTGCTCATTTAAACTAATTTTTTAACAGATTGTTTCTGTTTATCGACGGGAAATGTTGTGTGTGTGGGGGGGGGGGAGATAGTCTACCTAATTAATTAGGTACCTAATTAATTAATCACTGTTTTTTTGGCACGGGCAACGCCGGGCGGGTACAGCTAGTTCTTAATAAATCGAAAACACTAGAGCCACAAAATTCTTTTTCCACTCTTTGGAAAAAAAAACTTCAGTCCACCCAATATCTTCAATTCAAAGAATTTGGTCGTGTTTTACAAATCGGCAAAATTAAAATTGGAAAAAGTAGAAAATTTGGCCTTGTTTCTTAGATACGGTTGATTGACCTTCTACTTACGCCCACTAGACTATTTCACCAACGAGGTGACGCACTCACACTATACCGGTTGCGCTTGGCAACATGAGAGCTAGACGAGCTAAACCAACGATTATTGAAGCATTCTTGAAGCATTTTTAATTTCATTATCCAGAGGATTCAACATAATATATCGACGGTGTAGAATCAATACTGCCCAATTCGTTTGCCATGCAATCTATGGACGCGTGATTTGCCAAGTTGCCACCAATCCAAGTTTTGAGAAGTAGGCAACCCAGACGCCCCCAAAACACACGATGCTTAGAATTGGGCAGTATTGCAGTTTCATCGTCGATATAATTCTATAATATATTTTTCAATATAAGATATTATTCTGCTAATTGAAGATGGAACAGTTTGCTTCCGAAACGTCACGGAATATGCCACCTTACGCAACATTTAGCCAATTTTCCCTCGTGTAAGAGATTCCGCTATATTCACGTGAAGGTACTTAAGAAAAAGGAAATGTCATAAAAGTCATGATCACAAAAACAGTTTTTTTCGATCCCTTAACATTTTTTTATTGGATTCCCCAGACAATATGCATCAAGTAGGAGCAAACCACAGCTTTTAGGACCGACCATGCTAAAATCGGATCAGCGGTTCGATACGAAGTCCTGGACACGAAATTTGGCCAAAATTTGTACCCAGGATTTCGTATTGAATAGCTTATCCGATTTTGATGAAACTAGTCGTAAAAGTTCGACCAGGAATCCGGTCGGAAAAGGTTATGGGGTCCAATTTGGCATAAGTATACCTAGTCAACTTTTGTAAAAACACAAAAACTCAAATTTGAAGGTGTTGCCGTTGACTTAGAATTTTAGTACATTATTTCCAGAAATAATGTACCTATGTAATTGATCAAGAAAATTTTTTTACAACACCCCCTGAAAATTTTTTCTTTCACGTTTCAGAGGTTCTAGAACACGAATCTGCAATAAAAATTTTTTGTCCGTACGCCGCCAGCAGCAAAACGCATAGAAGGAGTGGTCCGATTTCAAAAAAAAAAAAAAAAAACGAGCGTTTAGCAAATTTTCCTGTGACGTGCACCTCCTATAAGAGAATCCTCAGAATCAACTCTAGACCACTCAAAAACGATCAAATGTAAAAAAAGTCATGATCTCAAAAACAGTTTTTTTGGGTTTTCGACCCCTTAAAATTTTTTGATCGGATTCCCCTGACAATATGCCTCAAGTTGGAGCAAAACACAACTTTTAGGACCAACCGCACCAAAATCGGATCAGCGGTTCGATACGAAGTGGACGGACGAAATTTTGGCCAAAAATTTCGTCCAGCCACTTCGTATTGAAATACTGATCCGATTTTGACTAAATTAGTCTTGAAAGTTGTGGTTTGCTCCAACTTGAGGAATATTGTCCGGGCAATCCGATCGGAGAAGGTTAACGGGTCCAATTCGGCATAATTAGGGTATATTTTTGAAAAAACACAAAATCTCAATTTTGAAGGTGATGCCGTGGGTTTAGAATTTTTTGAGTATTTTTACCGGGTTTCTCGCTTGATTTACCATAGAATAGGGGGTTTTTCCGAAAAAATTCGAAAATTTTGTTTTTGAATCGGTTTGGCTTGAATTTCTTAATGCGATTTCTGCGTTTTCGCGTTTTTGGCAATTTGAGGGAGTCCTAATAAACCGATTTTTTGAGCTCGTTGGATTCCTTGAAGGATTTTACACATTTTTCACTCCCTTTAAGTCAAAATCGATTGGGGTTTAGTAATCAAAAACTGGTTTAAAGACTAATTTTTGACCTAAACAAAAAATATTTTTTTGACCCTTAAAAAAATGTTAAAATTCCAAAAAAAATATTTTTGAGTAGGTTTTGGGCAGGTACATGACGAAAAAAATTTTCAATTTTCTACAACTCTCCAGGACTAAGAAAAATGCAAAAAACCGATTCCAGCTGGAAAATCCAAGCCTAGGAAAAATTTCAAAAAAATGATGGATTTGACTTCGGGGTTTTTTGGCGGGAATCTTTAGATATTGACTATGAAACATGAAATTTGGCATTTTTTCGAGATTTTGTCACCAGGGTCAATTTTTTCGCAATTTTTTTGGTTTTACGGCCTTTTTTGGTTTATAGGCTTGGAACTGCAAAACTGCGATTCGGCTATTAGAAAGTGAACGTTATTGGGATTAGCCAGTCTCGCATATTAATAGGGTGGACAGATTAATTAAGGGAATTTAAAGAGCTGCGAGGTGAATAGATGCGATCCCGAGTCAGGCCTTTTCGGAAATCTCAGGTATCAATACCGTATATGAGGGACCCGCAGGGACCTGGTTTGCGTCCAGGTATAAGGGAAGGGAATGGGGAGGGGCATTGTCTAATCGCTCAGTGTTTTTTCTTCTTTTTATACCTATTTATTCATCATATACCCATTGAAACGAAAACAATCGCAAGATTATCCCAATTTTTTCCTGATATGAGCCAACCCAAATTTTTTTTGAATTTTAAAACTGTTTTTAAAGAGTTCAAAAAGTCATTTTTTGAAATCTCAAAAATTAGTCTTCACACTGGTTTTTGATAACTAAAAACCAACCAATTTTAACTAGGGATGAAATAGGTGCAGAAACCTCCAAGGAATCCAACGAGCCCAAAGAATTCAAAATTGGTCCAGTAGAATCCTGCGGAGGTAGTCTTATTCGAATCAGCACCTAAAAACCATTAAAAAGTATGCGAAAAATTTTCTCTACGATTTTTTTTATTTATTTATTTAGGTAGGTAGTGCTTAGTTGAATTATGTGTAGTTAATTTAGCAGTTGAATTGCGTACCAGAAGGGTAAAAAAAATTCAGTGGCTCTCGATTATGCATAAGTACGGTGACCAGACGTAGGTACTACTTTTGTAAGGACAGTACCTACTACTTTTTAGTCCAGTGTCCTGTGTACTATTTTTTCTCGGTAGGACACTGAAATGTACTACTTTTCAAAAAGTACATACTACCTAAGGACATAAAAAGAAAACAAAAGAATGCAGTTTTTTGGAACTTTGATGAAACCTGTACGGAGATGCCTGTACCCTCGTATCGAGAGAGGATTTACCTACTAATAAAGATTCATTCTTCGGAAAAATATGCCGGAAATGTATATCTAAATTAATGGAACCAGTGCCGAATTTTCGTGATTTTTTTGTGCAGTTATGCCTAGTACTTTGAAGTAAATTTAGCGGATTCTCTTACCCGAGGTGCACATCAAAAATAAATTTGCCAAATTTTCATTTTTTTTAATTGAAATCGGACCGCTCTTATTATGCGTAACTATTGCGCCTGACGGCGGACGGACAATACATTTTTATTGCACCTTTTCTAAAACCTCTGAAGCGTGAAAGAAAAACTATTCAGGATGTGTAGTAAAATAATTTTGCTCGGCCGATCACATAGGTCCATCATTTTGGAAATAATGTACAAAAAAAATACATACCTATAGCCTTATATAAAGTTGAAAAAATGTACTACTTTTTTGAAAAAAAAAACGCTGCTAAGTAGATCAATGGAAGGTGCAGATTAGTTTTCGGTATGTCCGAAGAACTCTGCAAATTTTGCACAGGGGTTCATTTTTCGATTGCTAAGACAAACCTTACAATATATCGGTACTCCTTAAACACAGAATTTAGTTGTCATTATTCTATAATTTCAGTATAAATTTGTGGGGGGATTTAGAAAAATGTTTTTTCAACCCGGCAAAAAATAATCATCCTCTTCTCTAGGTAAATACTTAAATATCTATGTTTTCAACGTAGCAGATCGTTTAATTCCGTTAAATTTACCATTTAATCTATTCTTAATCACCTTCATAATTAACAGAATGATAAAAATCATTAAATTCTCTGAATAATGAAATTAAAAAAATGCCTCAAGATGCCTCAGAACCATTGTTAAAGCCTGACTCGCTTTCATGATGCCAAGCGCAACTGGTCGTAGTGTGAGTGCGTCACCTTGTTGGTGTAATAGGCTAGTGGTCGTAAGTAGATCAATCAACCGTATCTAAGAGCCGAGGCCAAATTCTCAAATTTTTCAGATTTTTGTTTTGCTGATTTGTGTAATGCGACCAAATTCTTTAAATTGAAGATATCGGGAGGACAGAAGTTTTTGTGGGGATTCCAACGAGTGGAAAACGAATTTTGTGGCTCGAGTAGTTTTCGAGTTATTAAGAATTGAAGAAATTTTAAAAAACTCAAAAAATGTCTCACTAAAACTGCAATAACTCCTGAACGGTTGAAGCTACCGGCGTGGCGATGGTCTCATTCGATTCAGCATAGAAAAATCTATAGAAAATGATACCTCACATGCCTATGTTGCACATTTCCTTAAAAAGACGAATTTTTTACCACTTCAACAGCTGTTTTACTGTCCTTAAAATTAAGGTAGGGTTCTGGCGAGACGTTAGGACCAACTAGATACGGAACTTGATTTTTGGTAAAAATTTCAAAATTTTCCGATAATTCCTTCCCCCTGAAAACCCCAGACGGCGGACGGGGGACGGCGTGGACAAAAAATTTTTATTGCAGATTCGGATTCTACACCCCTTGAAACGTAAACCAACAAATTTTCAGGGGGTGTTAAAAAAATTTTTTCCCGACCGATTACAAAGGTTCATTTCTTAAGAAGAATGAACCAAAAATCTGGTCACCGTAATTATAAGCGGTTCTCATCAAGCGGTAATTCAGCAGTCCTACGTGCGGCTCGTTGCAGATTCTGTCCCTCTCGGTAACCAAGTAGGTAAAGGCGCCGCCCGCGGTACGTTTGTGGAGAGCGGTTGCTGACCTAGTGCGGGCGGCATCAAGCCACCGGCATACGGTAGAAGGAATCCTCTATCATGAAAAATTGTCCTACACTACCACAAATATGAGCTTGACACGGCTACTACAAGTACTACAATCGGTTGCCGTTGCCGTTGGTAACCGTTGGCATGCAAGACGGCCAAGGCCACGTCAACCTGCACTGATTTTGACTGAAACGCACAACTATTGAAAAATATTTGGTGCGTAGACATCATACCTAACTTTCCTTACCTCAGTTTTCATTTCTTGTCGATTTAGGAAATTTTTTAAAAATGAGCTAAAAACAGTATGAAACGATGTTCACGTTTATGGTCCAAAAATAAATGATTACTTTCGAATCATTGATTTTACCTCAATTTGGAGAATCGTTAGCTCCTGCCAGCCTAAAACTCCCTACCTAGGCGACTATTTTTAAATTGTTCTCAATCCTGGAGAGTGTTAAAAAATTGCTCAATTTTGGTTCATTTATCTTGAGACATGAACCTTTGTTATCGGTCAGGAAAAAAAAAATTTAACACCCCCTGACAATTTGTTGGTTTAGGTACGTTTCAAAGGGTGTAGAATCCGAATCTGCAATAAAAATTTTTTGTCTGGGGTTTTTCAGGGGGAAGGAGTTATCGGAAAATTTTGAAATTTTTACCAAAAATCAGGTTCCGTATCTAGTTGGCCCTAACGTCTCGATAGAACCCTACCTTAATTTTAAGGCCTGTAAAACAGCTGTTGAAGTGGTAAAAAATTCGTCTTTTTAAGGAAATTTGCAACATAGGCATGTGAGGTACCTATCATTTTCTATAGATTTCTCGATGCTGAAACGAATGAGACCATCGCTACGGCGGTAGCTCAAACCGTTTAGGATTTATTTCAGTTTCCCAACATTTTTCAGACATTTTTGAGTTTACCAAAATTTTCCCAATTTTCAATAAATCGAAAACTACCAGAGCCACAAAATTCGTTTTCCACTCGTTGGAATCCCCGCAAAAACTTTTGTCCACTCAATATCTTCAATTCAAAGAATTTGGTCGTATTATACAAAATTTGTATAAATACAAATTTGCTGATTTAATCAGCAAAACTAAAATTGGAAAAAGTTGAGAATTTGGTCTTGGTTCTTGGATACGGTTGATTGATCTTCTACTTACGACCACTAGCCTATTACACCAACAAGGTGATGCACTCACACTATACCAGTTGCGCTTGGCAACGTGAGATCGAGACAAGTTTTACCAACGGTTCTGAGGCATTTTTAACGTAATTATTCGGAGAATTTAGTGATAATAATAATTATTATTCTGTTTATTATGTGGGCAAATAAGAATTGATTAAATGGTGCATTTAAAAAAATTAAACGATGGGCTGAGTTGATAAAACTGGTAGATAGATACCTATCAAGATGGGTAGGTATCCTATTGATCAAAGTGGATGATGTGGCTTTTTTGCCAGGTTGAATCTAAAATACAAATATAATATATTATACTGAAGTTCTAGAATAATAGCAACCAAATTCCGTGTTTCAGAAGTACCTAATAATCAGAAGGTTTGTCTTTTCAATCGAAAAAGTGCAGAATTTGCAGAATTCTTCGGATACACAGAAAACTAATGTTCACATGCCACTCATCTGCTTAGCAGCGTTTTTTCTATGTTGTATTGTGGTAGCTGCCTTATTCAACCCAGAAGCTATCCAATTTTTTTTGTCCAACTTTAGCATTTTTTTAGAGGGTTAAAAAAATTGTGATTAGAAAATGTCAAAAATTAGCCCTTTTACCTACGGTGACCATATTTTTTCTTCAGAAAAGTAGTGCATTTTTTCAACTTTATAGAGGCTATATTGATATTTTTTTTGGTACATTATCTCCAGAAATAGGTAATGTACCTACCTATGAAATCGGTCGGGCAAAATTTTTTACACCACCCCAGAAAATTCTTTTCTTTCACGTTTCAGAGGTTCTAGAACACAAATCTGCAATAAAAATTTTTTTTCCGTACGCAGTAAGTGGTCCAATTTAAAAAAAAAATCGAAAATTTAGCATATTTATCCTTGATGTGCACCTCGGGTAAGAGAATCCGCTAAATTCACTCTAAAGTACTATAATTGCGCAATTCGGCACTGGTTTCATTAATTTCAACATTTCCGGCATATTTTTCCAAAGAATGGATCTTCATGGATCCTCTCTAAATGCGTCAAAATCGGATCAGTGGTTCAATACTATGTCGTGTCTCAAAATTTCGGCCAAAAATTAGGAGACACGGCGTCGTACCATATTAAACCGCTGATCCGATTTCGAAGATATTGATTTTGAAAATTGTGGCTGGCTCTACCTAACTTGGTGCATAAGATTATTAGGCATCAGGGGAATCCGATAAAAAATCTGATTTTTTTAGCACTCGGGAATGATTTAGCGTTTTCTCTCACTCGAGGTGCTCATCATGGAAGGTCTCTTATTTCGCGCGACTCCTACCTATGTGCGTTTCGCATAGATCTATGCGTTTCGCCAGAGACGGCCCGGCGTGTACAACGTACGGGAGACGGACATTTTGTGCCTACATTTTTCTAAAAAATGGAAATTTTGGTACATTTTTTCCGAAACCTACTGATACTTATGCAATCGGTCAGAAAGATTTTTCCCCACACCCTTCAAACTTTGGCAAAATTTTTCGTCATTAATGGCGTTTCAAAAGGTATAGCACACAAACCTCCAATGAAAAAGTCTTTGGTTATAGTATTTTTATTTTTTGTCACGTCGGCGTCGCTCTTTGAAAATGCTAAAGCCGGTA
Source organism: Nesidiocoris tenuis (assembly GCA_036186465.1). NCBI lineage: Eukaryota > Metazoa > Arthropoda > Insecta > Hemiptera > Miridae > Nesidiocoris > Nesidiocoris tenuis. Next base: position 11,495,633 of record AP028910.1, read on the forward strand.
TCGCTTCTCAGACCGTTTCCCTCCCCATCCCACAGACCGACTGCACAGACCGATTCTTTTGTAATTTCGACATGCGCAATCTTTAATAATTTTTCCTAAAACTTTTTTCAACCAAGCAAAAAAGCGACACTCTTCACTTAGCTTGATAGACACCTGCCTATCTTGATGGGTATCCACCAATCTTTTCATCAGCTCAACGTTTAATTTTGTTAAATTCACTACCTCAATTTCTTCTTAATGCCCTACCTATATATTAACAGAATATATTGAATTCTCTGGATAATTAAATTAAAAAATTTTTAATTAATTTTAGCATTTAATGCTTCAGGAATGCTTCAATCATTGTTGGTAAAGCTCGTCTAGCTCTCATGTTGCCAAGCGCAACCGGTATAGTGTGAGTGCGTCACCTCGTTGGTGAAATAGTCTAGTGGGCGTAAGTAGGTCAATCAACCGTATCTAAGAAACAAGGCCAAATTCTCTACTTTTTCCGATTTTAGTTTTGCTGATTGGTATAATACGAACAAATTCTTTGAATGGAAAATATTGGGTGGACAGAAGTTTTTGAGGGGATTCCAACGAGTGGAAAACGAATTTTGTGGCTCTAGTAGTTTTCGATTTATTAAGAATAGGGCAAATTTTGAAAAACTCAAAACTGTCTCACTAAACCTGCTATAAATCCTAAACGGTTCGAGCTACCGCCGTGGCAATGAGCTCATTCGATTCAGAATCGAAAAATCTATAGAAAATTATGCTTCCCATGTCTATGTTGCATAATATGCAATATTATTTCCTGAAAGCACGAATTTTTTCCCACTTCAACAGCTGTTTTACTGGCCTTAAATAAAGGTAGGGTTCTGTCGAGACCACCACGGACCAACTAGATAGGGGACCTTATTTTTGGTGAAAATTTCAAAAATTTACGAAAACTCAGGGGGCTGAAAAACCCCGGGCGGCGGACGGCGTACGGACAAAAATTTTTTATTGAAGATTCGGATTCTGCGTTTCTTGAAACGTACAACCTACAAATTTTCAGGGGGTGTTGAACTTTTTTTTTTCTGACCGATTACAAAGGTTCATTTTAACTCAATAATAAAACATGAAAATAATTTCAAACAACATCGAGTTGTTATCTTTAGTTATGATTGTTATTTAAATTATTTGCGGCAAAAAACGTCATATCAATAATTTTTTTGACATTTTCCTTGATTTTTCCTGCTGGAGTTGGTTTTTGGTATATTTTTCTCAGTCCTGGAGAGGCGTAGAAAATTAACAACTTTTTGAGTCAAGTATGTAGGTACCTAAAACATACTCAAAAATATTTTTTTGGAATTGTAAAATTTTTAAACGGTCAAAAAAAATTTTTATTTAAATGTCAAAAATTAGTCTTTATAGGTACCAGATTTGGACCACTACTATTCAATCAATTTTGACTTAAAGGGAGTGAAAACAGTTGAGAAAGCTTCAAGGAATCCAAAAAGCCCAAAAAAATCAAAACCGCTTCTGTAGAACTCCCTCAAATTTACAAAAACGTGGAAAAGGAGAAATCGCATCAAGAACCCGAGCCAAACTATTTAAAATATTTAATATTTAAATAGCTATTTAAAAACAAATATTCCAAAATTTTCCGAATAAACATCCCAGCCTATGGTAAATCAAGCGAGAAACCGGGAGAAGTACTCAAAAAATTCTAAACCTCGGCGGCACCTTGTGCACCGTCAATTACGCGAATCAGGGAGCTCATCTTGTCGGTAGCCGCCGTGCTCCGCAAGGCGGCACGGCTCAGTAGTTGGGGATCATGAATTCATTAGGGCCTACCAATAAGTAGGCACGGCGAAACGTACCTTACAAATTTGTCAAGATACACACGCAAAACTACCAGTAAGGAGGTTTAAACACGCACACAACCAAAAATTACTGAAGTGTTTCCAAAAAATAATAATTTTCCCATATATAGTTTCATCAGCTGTACCACGTACTGTACTTACTTCCAAATTACCCATATGGCGGTATGGTATGCACACTACCAATAAGTCGGTATTGGCGGACATGTGTGTGTCCGTTTGTCCATTAGTCCGTCTGTCCGTCTGTGGTCATTTACAAAAATGACCATAAATCCCTCAATTCTCAACCATTTTTCAAATTTCTTGAACTGAAATGTTTTTCCCGGCATGACCTAACGCCCTGTTTAATCGAAATTAGGATAACGCACAGTACTTCCGATATATTTGCATTTTTAGTGTTTTCTATTTTATTTTTTTTCGGCCACAAAAATGAACCGATTTGAGCGTTCTTGGTCTTAAAATCTTTGTTTTACCTTTCAGAATATGTTTATATTTTTTATGTTCCGAAAATGTGGCGTTTTTCCATTTTGGGCGAATTTTAAAATTTGCATAGTGAGTTTTTTGATATTTTTGACCTAAACACCCTTAAAAGCAGTCAAAATATGATCAAATCGTGTCACACTTTTACGTTTCAAAATATGGAAGTATTGTGTGTTATCTACGCACCACTGGTTTCAAATTCCTTGAACTGAAATGTTTGTCCCGGCAAGACCTAACACCCTGTTTAATCGGAATTCGAATAATTCACAGTACTTCCGATATATTTACATTTTTAGTGTTTTCTATTTTATTTTTTTCCGGCCACAAAAATGAACCGATTTGAGCGTTCTTGGTCTCAAAATCTTCGTTTTACCTTGCAGAATATGTGGATATTTTTTATATCCCAAAAATGTAGCGAATTATTTTTTGGCGAATTTTAAAATTTGCGTAGTGAATTTTTTGATATTTTTGACCTAAACACCCTTAAAGCAGTCAAAATATGATCAAATTGTTTCACATTTTTACGGTTCAAAATATGGAAGTATTGTGTGTTATCTACGCACCGCTGGTTTGTACATTTTGCGATCATCGATTTCAGAAGCCTGGGGACGACGAGAAAGACAAGGCACGACGGCGGCGGGCAACGCGCACCGCCTTTCCTTCGGGCTTGGGCTCCTCCTCCACCGCCGCCGCCTCCTCCTCCACCTACTCCTCCACCCTCTCCTCCTCCTCCTCCTCCTCCTCCCTTAGGAGTTGTTGACTTGTTTCATAAACGCCCCACGCTCGGCTACACCTTCCCTCTGTCTTGGAAGCTGTAATCAGATTAATTTTAAATTTCACGACAGGGCATCCGCTTCGCTTGGCTCCAACTCCAACCTCGCTCTCGACCTCCGCCTCCGCCGCCCGGCTCCGCACCTCCGCCGCCCGGCTACTAAACGACTACTGCCACGTCTCCTATCGCCATCCGAAGCGGAATATTTAATTTTCATCCCTCCCGCCGCTTGCCCAATCATCACCCGCAACTTGCCCATCGCAGTTTTCTCGCTATTTTCAGCATTCGCCTTCCTCCACCCCCCGCCGACCTGCACCCTCACTCTCTCTCTCTCACGCTCACCCGCTCACCTCCTCTCGCTCTCTCTTTTAATCACTTGTGATTTCATTATACGCGACTGCTCTCCGATGTCGTCCGAGGTTCGTGGGCTACTTTATACGTAGATACTTCACTTTTGCTCAAATTAGCGTTTTTCGTCGTATTGCAATTTCCGTCCACTTTTTCATCCTGTGGCTGTTTTCACGCCCCGGCGAAGTACGAAGTATTAAACTTTGTCCTCTTGAGACGGATTACCAACCCTTTAACATCAGCCAGACGTTCCGCTACTTCTTTTCAAGGAATCCGCCCCAATGGCCTCCAGAAGTTTCCTCGGCAGACGTACCTAATTCTTAGGTAGGTACATGGAGGGTCTAAGAATAAACCAGTGGTGCGTAGATGACACACAATACTTCCATATTTTGAAACGTAAAATTGTGACACAGTTTGATCATTTTTTGACTGCTTTTAAGGGTGTAAAGGTCAAAAATATAAAAAAACTCGCTATGCCAATTTTTAAACTCGGCTAAAATAGAAAAACGTCATGTTATCGGAATATAAAAAATATCAACATATTCTGCAAAGTGAAATAAAGATTTTAAGACCAAGAACGCTCAAATCGGTTAGTTTTTTTGGCCGGGAAAAAATAAAATGGAAAACACTAAAAATTCAAATATATAGGAAGTTCTGTAATTTATTCGAATTCCGATTAAACAGGGTGTTCCTTCTTGCCGACACAAACATTTCAGTTCAAGAAATTTGAAAAAATGTTGAGAATTGAGGGAGCTATGGTCATTTCTGTAAATGAGATCAGACGGACACACAGACACTTGTTCAGGAAGTGGTTAAGAGTAAAAGTGTATGAGTAAAAGTTACAATCCCTAATCTCAGTATTAAAAAGTCACTAAAACAAATTATTCAATGATAATTTAGCTTATATTTTGGCCATGAAACCAAGAAAACAGGGAAAACGCGATTTTGGCCGAATTAGTATCCCCCCCCCCCCAGTGACCATAAGTATCTTAAAATGTTATGTTTTTTAGTCAATACCTAGAAATTCATACCGAAAATTCATGTAGCAAAAAAAAAGTAACATCAAATAATATTTTTAAATTTCTCCTGTTAAAATACCTTCGGATTTTTCATGACGAGTCGGTTATTCCATATTAAATATGGAACAATATAACAAATTTAACTAATATAACAAATTTTGTCAATCCTGGAAAGTCGCAGGGAATCGAGAATTTTGGTTTATTATTCAATAATAAACCATTTTACTCGCTCAAGAAAAAAATGTCTACGCTCCTCCAACCCTGGAAGTTGAATGGTTTACTTTACTCAGGGTGTTAAATCCGAATCTGCGATGAAAAAAATGTCCTCGATAAATCTAGCATTAAAAAATTCGAAAAACCGGCCTCAAATCTACCGAATCTACTCACGCTAACTTCACAATCAGAATTGTAACAGTAATCCCACTGTAACTACCCAACAGTGGGTTTTTATCTAGCTTAAAAAAAATTGTCCACTTATCTGACGATTCTGGGAGACCTTAAAATACTTTTAAGTATTCAAGTTAAAAGTTAAGTTAATTCAAGTTAAGTTAAAATAATTTTAAGTATTTTGGTTAAAACCACCCCATCAAAATTACTTCGGATGCAACCACGGTAGTGGTAGTGCCGATTTTCGTCGACAATTTTAGGTTTGAATCGGAATAGGGAGATACTCACCCTATACACTTTCCACTATGACATATCGTCGTTTAAGAACCATCGTAGCACAACTAAAATTTGACAACTTTTCAGGAAAAAGGAAAAATCAATTTTTTTCCAATGCATTAACATAGGTATCCAAGCGTATCTATGGGATATTTCAGTGGGTTCCACGACGAGTTTAGCGAATCTGAAACCGAGCAGTGATGTGGCACAGAGAGTAAACGTGATTTTCCGTTTTACCTAAAAACTGCCAAATTGTTAGTTGTGTTATGATTGTTCTTGAACGACGATATCGTTCACGAATATATCTGTCGGTTGATAGTGTAATCATAAGTTGTGCACGGTTGTACTCAACCGACGACATTGGCATTGTCATGCTGGAGCAGCTCCTGGAGCACAAAGGGCATTAGGAGCTGTAGGTGACAAAGGGCTCGTCGTTAATAAGGCATGAACCAGTGAGTGCATGTACGCGTATGTACGTAGACTGCCCTGAGGCCCTGACCGCTGGTGTAGACTCCTGTGTGCGCGTGTGAGGGCAGGGCTAGTGAGCCGTTTATAATTAGATCCCCACCTCTACCAATCCGCAGAGTACAGCATCGTCGTATCAGCAGTGCTGAACATCTCCGCACTTCCACAGCACCTTCATCTTCAGGCTGCCGATCGACTTCTCTGCTGCCACTGACAAGTGCGTCATACTAGAGATGGCCAAGCCTGTTGGGTCAACCGCACTATAGAAAATCCTCATGCACCTCGAGAATGAAACGGGCACAAGTTAAAAAGGGCGAGTTTTGGGAAATCGCTGTTGAAATTTTCAATTTTTTTTTTTCAAATTCTTGCCCAAGATGCACGGAGTGAGATAACTTCAAGTTTTCTTTTGGTTTACCCTGATGAATTTCTTTTCTACAAAATTACAAGCGCTTTCTGACGATATTATCGATTAGGTATTGTTCATATTTTTAATTCTGATTTTCTTCTTTTAATTTCTTATTTATTTATTCATATTTTTAATTTTTTCGTATTTAAACAAACTTAAAAATACAATTCTACGTACAAGGTAAGTACTACATTTTCCTATCGATCCTACAAACCACTGATATCGATTACCATGGATGAATATCGATATTCCAGCCGGATGAACTCAATTCGATTTTTTCAACTGTTTGGAATACCTGGTTGGTATACAGATAAGATCATACAAACTACAATTACTTAGGAACCTGAATTATTATCTCTAATGGAGAGTTTTTGTTACTTCCATATTTACAGAGTAAATGGAAGTATTGTGATCGTCCTAAAATCGAGAATCGGAACGGAGCTTCAGAAAAAACTTTTTCTTATACACATTTACTCAGAATCACTTCCTGAAGAAGTGTCTGTGTGTCCGTTAGTCCGTCCGTCCGTCTGTCCGTCCGTCCGTCTGTCCGTCGTGGTCATTTACAAAAATGACCATAACTCCCTCAATTCTCAACCTTTTTTCAAATTTCTTGAACTGAAATGTTTGTCTCGGCAAGACCTAACACCCTGTTTAATCGAAATTTGGATAACGCACAGTACTTCCGATATATTTGCATTTTTAGTGTTTTCTATTTTATTTTTTTCCGGCCACAAAAATGAACCGATTTGAGCGTTCTTGGTCTTAAAATCTTTGTTTTACCTTGCAGAATATGTGGATATTTTTTGTATTCCGATAATGTGGTGTATTTTTATTTTGGGCAAATTTTAAAATTTAAATAGTAAATTTTTTGATATTTTTGACCTAAACACCCTCAAAAGTAGTCAAAATATGATCAAATTGTGTCTCAATTTTACGTTTCAAAATATGGAAGTATCGTGTGTTATCTACGCACCACTCAACTCAACGCAGGAAAACACAATTCCGTTTAAACATTGGTCGAGAGCCGACTCTCCCGCCATGGAGACGCGCCGCGCTGGCGGAACCCGAGCCGGGCGGTGCCGAGCCGGGCAATCCGAGCCCTTCGATCAACAATATTCCTAGCCGCCCGGACCAACACGGCGGAAGTTTTGACCAGCCGCCCGGCACGGCTCAGCAAGCCATAGGCGCTACGATTTCGAGAATCTACGACCCGCGCGCATGTTCGTCCGTGTAATTCCATGTTCGGCTATCCTGCTAGTGCGAATCGCCTGTTCGCGGCCTCAGTCTTCCGCCGTCTTCCCTCCGGGTCGGTCGCGTCGCGCTCGCGTAAGTAAATTTTCCTTTTTGCCCCCCTAGGATAGGAAAAAACACTTCGAAAAATATTTTACATAGACAAACTTCGTTTCTAATTGTCCTTTTTCTGATTTCCTTCTTCCTCAGTAAGACCTATCACCCTGTTGAATCGAAATTTGAATTACTCGCAGTACTTCCGATAAATTGGCACTTTTAGCGTTTTCAATTTTATTTTTTTCCTGACCACAAAATTGAACCGATTTCAGCGTTCCTAGTCTTAAAATCTTCGGTTTAGACTGCAGAATACGTTGGTATTTTTCATGTTCCGATAACTTTTCATATTTCTAGGCGAGTTTTAAAATTTGCATTATGAGTCCTGGTATTTCTGAGCCATAAAGCCTCCAAAGTAGTAAAAATGTGATACAATCGTGTCGAAAATTTGCGAATCATAATATGGAAGTTTGTGTGTGCCACTGGTTTGAGCGAAGGTTTTCGATAATTCAATTACCGATTATTTCGGTCATTTCTGCGTGAAAGCAAGTGAGTTCGGCATAGTGCGGGCTTAATATCGATAATAAGTTAAGAAAAATGCCATTGTTTTCGCCCGTTAACCGAATTTATCCCGAATTTTTCGGATTTTATCGGAGAGAGGGTCGGAGCTAGTTAGGGCATGTCGCTCTAGTCTCATAGCTTAATATGTAGGTACTTTGGTACACGGCGGTCATTGCCTCGCCGCCTCGAGCGGACTGGATCCAGCGTGTTGAGGGCGTTGGACTAGCACGCCGGGCTTGGCCAGGAATTGTCTTGAACGCTCATGAGGGTGCATAGCGCTGCGTCTACGGAAAAAATAGTCGGCGGCGCATCGCCGCGTAGAAGCAGCGCCGCGCTCCCGGATTCCGCCAGTGGAGCGGGGCCGTGTAAATTGAATTGTGCCCTCGCTAATCGATACTATCGATAGTTTGTGTTTGTTATTCAATAGCAAATCTTTGTAATCGCCCAAGTTTCAAATAATTTTAAAATTTTCCGTAGGTAGGTACTCTCACGATCATTTCTCATTATCCGAAAATTTCTTTCTACTCCGACTGGTTTATTTCTTGGTAAGAAAAGATAGTTTTAGTAAATTTCTTGGACGTTTGTTGTTAATAATGATAAATAATATAAATGTAAATATAATATGAATAAAGGTAAAAGTACATAATAATAAAGATAGATAGATAGATAGATTAATAAAGATAGATTGGTCAATTTGATAAAAATATAAATAATATTAATAAAGATGAATAATATAAATATAAATAAAATATAAATACATAAATAAAGGTAGATAAAGATAGTTTTGGTAAAGTTTTGATAAATAAAGATAGTTTTGGTAAATTAAGATAAATAATATAAATATTTAAAAATATAATCTATAATAATAAAAGCAAGACTTACACATAGTGTAATGTGTCTGTCTGTCTGACCGAGCTCTCCAGCCAAATCTATCCAACCCAACCCAACCCAACCCAACCCAACCCAACCCAACCCAACCCAACCCAACCCAACCCAACCCAACCCAACCCAACCCAACCCAACCCAACCCAACCCAACCCAACCCAACCCAACCCAACCCAACCCAACTCAACTCAAAATTTTTTTTATAAATTTAAAAAAGACCTGTTCTTATTTAAACTAATTTTTTAACAGATTGGTTCTTTTTATCGACGGGGAATGTTGTGTGTGGGGGGGAGGGGGGGGAGAGAGAGAGAGACAGTCTACCTAATTAATTAATTAATAATTCACAATTTTTTTGACACGGGCAACGCCGGGCGGGTACAGCTAGTATAAAAATTAAGGTAAATAAAGATGGTTTTGGTAAATTTCTTTCCACACCGACTCTCTTGCTAATTTGGACTACCGTTGACCTAGTGATAGTTTTGGTTTATCATTCAGTATTATTAAATCTTCGTAATCGTCCAAGTTTCAAAAAATTTTACCTTTTTTCGCATTCAACTGTAACTGTAAAGTAGAATTTGATTATTTTATTATTATTATTTATACATTATTATTATATTAGGTATATATTGTTTTATATTATTATGGCACAATACAGATAATACATTGTATCATTACCTATTATATTATTATTTTTATTATTGCCAACCTATCTATTATTTTATTATTAATTAATAGTTCAATACTTAGTTAATTATTGTGGTTTTCTCTAGCTCGGTGTACTGATATCTATGGTAAGATTTGGTATCTAGCATGGTTGTTTTGGGTCATCCAGATCCGGAATGAGGACAAATATCTTTTTTTTTAATAAAAGATTCCTAATAATTTGGAAATTTAATAAGATCATTAATCAGCATCATTATTAAGACCCATTAATCAGCGTAAATGCTGTCTTCTTGATTTATTTTTATTTTTCAGGACTTCAGGTTATCATAGTAGGGACTTGAAGAGCGTTTTTCGTTTTTTAGGTTGTGTAAACATTTTCAGGTTCAAATATATTGTTCCGTCGACCTATCGATAACACGGAACTATCGATAGCACCGTACTATCGATATTAAGCCAGCACTATTCCGTAATAATAATTCCACGAAATCTCGGATTCGATGAATATAACCGACAATTTTTTGCAAAATACTCATTTCATTTTCTTACCGTCCCGTTTCGCTCGTTCCGATTCGCGTCCGTCCGATTTCTCGTGCCGGTTGAGGGAACAACAATTTTTAAATGGTTCTGTGTTGTGTCGCTGTGTTGTGTTGTGTGGTGGATTCGCTTTGGACTTTGTGTCTGCCGCCCTGGTAACGCCACAAGTCAAGATTCCATCGGTTCGATGAAAGTAAGTGCTAGAATAGTGTCAAAAATCTTTCATCCTATGCTCGTTCTGGCGCATTCCTATGCTCGTGGCTGTCGTTTTCATAATCAGCTTGGAAATTCAGATTTTTTGTATGATTGAGATTTTCATCTTACATTTTTATGAACTTGTCCTCGCTGTAGTCTGCAGCTAATCCAGTGTAGTAAGCAATATTTTTTCTCTCGATTTTATTCAAAATTTGACGTCTAACCGCAATGCTTTTTCTTGTTTGTTGCAGGTGTGATCAAGTGCCGTGTTTATTCTCAAGGGAGTGCAATTCCAAACATTTGATCAATATTAGTAGGTGATTACGTTAGGTTTGAAAATTTCGGTTTGGTGTTCATCTGATCAAACTTCAAAGTTCAAAAAGTTTCAATTCCTGACTGGAGCCTTTGACAATTGAGTCGGTAGGTATTTCTTTGCTTTAAATTTTCACCATAGAAAGCAATTCGACACAAAAGCTTTGAGTAAAACCTAGTTGTTAGAAAAATTCAAAAATCCCTTAAATTCGTAAATTGAACTGTTTTATGGATTTTTTCTCCTAAAATCAAGTTTTATTTTGACAAAAAAAGTGACGTGCTGTGGAAACATTCTGTGGTTCGAGAAGTGCAACACCTCGGAGTATGCAGCCGGAGGACATCGGCCAACGAGGAGCGACGCGGCCAAACGTAAGTTACCATTAAATGATAAATTTTATCATTTTTGATAAATTTATGATTTATATCACACTATTTCTATTATTTTTGCTTTCCTGAAGCAAATGGAGCTTCAACGGATTTTCCATTTTTTTGTTACAGGTATGTCCGAACTTGACTGCGTTTGGTCCAAAGGTAAGAGTTTTTCATTTGAAATCGAAGAGATCAATGGCTTACGAACGAAAAATAGGTAAATAGGTAGGTATTGTAGTGAAGGATCCCCACATTTTGGCACTTTATCGACCCGTTACATTCCCATAAACTAGAATTTCGCGTTTTTTATTATCTCGCGTCCTGTCCAGTTTTTCTTGACATTTCTGAAGTGTTTCTCGAAAAGTCTTCGCGATTTATTGTGACTCGGGCTTCTCCTGATGTTCGAGCGTTCAATTAAGTCGTGGGAATAGGTAAGTACGATTCATTAAAAAAAATGCCAATTATTAGATACAAAAATTACCTTGAATAATTTTTTGTGCTTTGAATATCCACTGTTCGTAATCATGTTACGGCCATCGATCAGAAATTAGGCTGTAACTCGATCGGAAATTCACTATTAAATAGAAAACAAATTTTGTTTTCACACAATGTCATTGCAGTGATGGACAATACTACAACTATCCGTAACATCTTCGGGCTGAGGATTCATATAATTACGACCGAACTTCAGGTAAGTTCGATTGGTCGTCAGTTTATTAGAATCATCATATTATATTACTATGAGTATGAGTACCTCAATTTTTTGAAATTTTTGATTTTTGTTAAATAATATTTATTTAAATGAATAATAAAAAATGTTTATTTTTTAAAAAGTATTAATTAATATTTATTTAAATAAATAATAAAAAGTATTTATTTTAAACAATATTAGTTATAATAATATTTATACTTGTATTGCAGATTATGCGATAAGGAAAAGTCAAAGCAAGGTGCTCCTTTTTGGGATTCTCCAATGTTTCCGACAACTTCAAGTCATATTTCACACTGTCTGGCGCCGGAGGGTGAAAATCTTGATTTTGGCACCTCCTATCGGTGACCACTGGCGCGGCTCTAATTCGAGAAGGTAAAACTATAAGGCAGTTTCAAGTTGAAGGGCTTGTTTTTGTAAACGATGGCACCGAGCAATCTCTGGTACCATTTGTCGGCAAGAAAACATTGAATATTTGGCCAGGGTCCACATTTGTTTCAGAAAGTTCATTCCCGCGACCTTGTTGGAAAGATTTAAACGAGACGTGTAAGTGAGACGAGATGAATGGAGCTGGTAAATGGAAGTATTGTGATCGTCCTAAAATCGAGAATCGGAACGGAGCTTCAGAAAAAACTTTTTCTTATACATATTTACTCAGTCTGTGTGTCCGTTAGTCCGTCCGTCCGTCTGTCCGTCCGTCCGTCTGTGGTCATTTACAAAAATGACCATAACTCCCTCAATTCTCAACCTTTTTCAAATTTCTTGAACTGAAATGTTTGTCCCGGCAAGACCTAACACCCTGTTTTATCAAAATTCGGATAACGCACAGTACTTCCGATATATTTGCATTTTTAGTGTTTTCTATTTTATTTTTTTTCCGGTCACAAAAATGTACCGATTTGAGCGCTCTTGGTCTTAAAATCTTTCTTTTACCTTGCAGAATATGTGGGTATTTTTTATGTCCCGAAAAACTGGCGTTTTTTATTTTGAGCGAATTTTAAAATTTGAATAGTAAATTTTTTGATATTTTTGACCTAAAAACCCTTAAAAGCAGTCAAAATATGATCAAATTGTGTCACAATTTTACGATTCAAAATATGGAAGTATTGTGTGTTATCTACGCACCACTGGTTTGTTTTCCGAACATAAGGTTCACTTTCTAATTCACATTATTAATTTCCAACTAAATAATTTCTTACTACTGCCTCATAATTGGGTACGGACGCCGCCGCCGCAGCTTGGATGGCCTTTCCAACTGCGACGTTGCTCCGCTTCGCGGCTGCTGCATCTGCGAAGAAAAATGTTACATTCACCTAAGCACAAGTCCTTGAAACCGCATTGAGGCCGCTCGTTTGTGTGCATTAATTTTAATTGGTGCGTTTCATTCCAATGCACTAACTTTACTTTTCTTATTTTTGAATTCGGTGTACAACACCTTGACTTCCTCGAGCAGCCTGTCTCTTTCCGAGTACTGTTCTTCCGTCCCGGATTTTCGGTGAACGATTCTTTCGCCTGGCCGAAAATTCCTTCCCAGACACATGGACTAGTTTGGCCCTGACGGCCGCCCACCTGGCCGTGTCCCCGAAGGGATTTTTGGCCAGGACCTCCTTCAGCATTGTGATGTCATCTGCTGCGCGGAAAGGTGAACTGCGGCTGTAACAACAGGTTAACAATAGAAAATGCTTTCTTTCCATTACTGCACAGTGGCTAATCAGGACTTTTAATGCTTACACAACCTGGTATTCCGATGAATCCATTCTGCGCGTACGAACTGCTGGACAACTCAGAGTGAACCTGAGACGGCCACGCCAATGCGATACCTAATGCAATTCTGGCGTATTTTTTTTATTTTTCAAAATTATTCTGGAATTCATTTTTTCCGGGCGTTTATTTCTAGTAAGTTTTTGCAGGCTGCAGTTGTTGTCAAGAAATCAACGATGCTTCTGCATGGTCGCGTCAATGGCTATGCCAAACGTTTCAATTTGAAATTCCCCTTTTTCTCCCTGCTAAGTAGTCACGTCGGCACAAAGCGAACATTTTCTTAGTGAAACCATACGGAAGTCAAGTGATTGTTTAGTCCGTAACCCTCAGGGGTCCCCAAGGGGCCAAATACGGACGGGGTCCCCACTCCGCGCCATTAACGACCACGGTTCGTATCGTAGAGAACAAGTCTCATGCCTCACAATCCATAGTACATAATACATGATAATTTCTGTCGGCCCAACGACGAAATGCGTCACATAAAGGACGGACAACGTAAAACGAAAACGTTTTCTGGGGGCTGGGGTGCGATAATAAAGGAATTGTTGCTTACCTAAAGAAGACCGAACGCCTGCGGGAAGAGGCGAGGAAGTTGTGAACAAGGCGGTCAAATAGAAGGTACATCGCCTATTGTTTACACAAGGGGCCTCCTATTTAGACGTTAGTTAAGTTGTACTCTATTGGAGTCGACTATAGAAATCGTTTCCTATTGGGGTGACTCTATCTTGGGGCGAGACTTGAGGCCACAGGAGTCACTGTGCCACATACTCAGACTACTCGCTAGTCCCAGTAGTTACGCCCATTGGTCTTTTCTTGCTTGTCCAACCCTAATCAAAACATCTGTCAATAAAGGATCAGCTCAACTCCTCGACTTCCAATACAATGAAATCACTTTGAGCGTGTCTAAGGTTCTCATCAGCAGGGTTCTTGCCTTAACAACCATCAAATTGCAGCTTCTATTGCAATAATTGCATACTCGGTTCTCACGGTGACGCCCTTCTGAGTCGCCGTCTCCGTCCTTGTTCTCCTCGGTTCTTTTGAGCATTGAGTATTTTTCTATACTTTATAAATCGGTTAATCCCCGCTGGTCACCCACAAACGATCACGAACAATCGCCGGCCCTACGGTGCTGGTGGAAAACATTGTGAACGCGGCTTTTGTGGATTTTTATTGTTCGGGCTGAGGTTCGTCTTGGCTTTTATCGGTAGAAAAAAAATCGTAGAATGGATTGCTTGGATTTGAATCGTAGATTTATCCTGTGCAACAGACCGCTGTCGCTAAGAGGCGGATTTTCAGCCTAAAAAAAAATAATAATGTTTTCATGGAAAATTGGAAAAGAGGCTGACAATCCGCCCCCTGTGGTTAGGGTTACCAACTCCTTCCACGACTTTGGGAGGACAAGTTGAATAATTTGGGAGGGCATCTTTGGAAAAAGCAGGACACCTCTGCATTCATGGCAAAACAGTGCCAAATTAATCCTGATTAATTAAACTGAAACCTAAACTCAAACTGTAATCGAAACTCAAACTTGAACCCAAACTCAAACTCAAGCCTACACTCAAACATAAACTCAAACCTAAACTCATACTTTAGCTCAAAATTTAACTGCAACTCAATCTTAAACTGAAACTTAAACTCGAACCTAAACTCAAACATAAACTGAAACTCAACTTTAAACAGAAACTCAAAGTTTAACTGAAACACAACCTTAAACTGAAACTCAAACTTAAGCCCAATCTCAAACCCAAATTTAAACTCAGTCTCAGACTTAAACCCAAACTTACTTACACTCAAACATAAACTCAAGTTTTAACTGAAACTCAAACCTAAACATGTGCTCTAACATAAACTGATACTTGAACTCGAACTTTCACTCAAACATAAACGCAAACTTAAACTCAAACTTATACTTAGTCAAAACACAGTCTTAAACTCAAACTTAGCTTAAACTTAAACTCAAAATACAATTAAAGGTTAACTCAAACTTGAAGTCAAACTCAAACTCAAACTTTAACTGAAACTCAACCTTAAACTCAAACTCAAACTTGAACCAAAACTTGAACTCGAATTGCAATTGGAACCGAAACCAAAACTCGAAGTGCAACTAAAACTTGAACTCAAACTAAATTGGAACTCAAATTGTTAGTCAAACTAAAATGGAAAACTCGAACCTAAACTCAGTCTTACTCGAACTTGAACTTGAACTAGAACTCAAAGTTGAACTCAAACTGAAACTGAAACTGAAATTGAAACTCAAACTGGAGCTGGAACTCAAACTGAAACAGAGTTTGAGTTAGGTTTTCAGTTTGAGTTCATGTGTGAGATGCAGTTTGAGCTTGAGTTTCATTTGATTTCAAGTTTGAATTTCAGTTCAGTTTGAGTTTCAAATTCAGTTTAAATTTGAGTTCACGATTGAGTTTGAATTTCAGTTCGAGTTGGAGATTGAGTTTCTGTTGGATTTTAATTTCGAGTTCTCTGGCCAAGTTTCGATTGGAGTATGGGTTTAAATTACAGTTTGAGTTTAAGTTCCAGCTTACCTTTCAGTTAGAGTTTTAGTTTAGGCTTGAGTTTACGTTTGAATTTCAGTTTCATCCAAAGTTAGAGTTTCAATTTCGTTTGTAGTTTAATTTTAGTTTAAGTTTGATTGTAAGTTTGAGTTTGAGTTCCAAGGTTTGAGCATTAGCTTGCGTGCCAGTTCCAGTTGCACTTTCAGTTTGAGTTTTTGTTTGCGTTTAAGTTCGAGTTTAGGCTTGAGCTAAAGTTTCAGTTTCAGTTTGATTCCAAGTTTGAGCTCGCGTTTGAGTGCGATTTAACGTTTCAGTTTGAGTTAGAGTATGGGTTTGGATTACAGTTTGAGTTTATGTTTAGTTTACGTTTGAGTTCATTTCGGCATTTGCAGTTGAAGTTTCACTCTCAGTTCAAGTTCCTGTTTGGTTTGAGGTTCGGTCTCAGTTTTACTCTCGGTTTTACTACCACTTACACTTTCAGTACACATTTGAGTCTCGCTCCACTTCGATCTTTCCACTTTTCTGACCTCCTACCTTCTGCGGTTTGGTTTCAATCCAAGTTGCGAATATATAAAAAAATATCGACGTACGAGTATTTTGTAAGGTAAAAAAAACTTTAGGACCAAGAACGATAAAAATTGGTTTGTTTTTGTGGCCAGAAAATAATCAACAGGAGAATACTAAAATTGAAAATACATCGGAAATTCTTTGAGTGATTTGAATTCCGGTTAAACAGGATAGGCCTGGATAGGTCTCGCCGAGACGAACATTCCAGTTCAAGAAATTTGAAAAACGTTGAGAATTGAGTGGTTGCCTATTTATAGACAATTTTTTGAGAATTCTACGAACTTGAACTACCGCAAGGAGCATGAAGAGAGATCGATGTAAGTACAGGCAAGTACACCATGGTTTCAATTAGACCAGCAACGATCAATGGCTACTAACGACAACCCTTGAAACACCTAAACGTTGATGTACCATTTCTGCCCGAGCATCAGCGATCTTATTCTTCGTCGGAACTTTCCGGTCGACCACCTGCCGAAGCATCTCTTAATTTAGGTTAAATCGCGAAAACACGATGAGGTATGTGCGGTGTTGGGCCAAAGATAAAGAGTGAAATGGGGGGGTTTCACCTTTTTCTAGAAAAAATCGCTTTGTCAGGCCAAAGGCTCGGATGGTTTCGCACGGATTGACGACTTCAAAAGGTGAATTAACCCGAGGGGTTGTAAAGTTGGGAACGGCGAAGTTACGACCCAGATGTAGGTAGCATGTTGTGTAGAGGTGTAGTTCTGTATGATAGGAGGCAATGGGCCCTTTGACGAATCCTTGTCTCGTCTCTGTAGCGTAGTATCGGGTTCGCCATACGATAATCGTTTTAAACTGCCTCATCCCCTCAAAGGCCCAACTTTCTTGATTTTGGTAGTTAAAATTTTGGACCGTTTCCGATTTATTAGTCCCCTATCACCTATAGTGATAATTCAAAAACGAAACCAGTGGTGCGTAGATGACACACAATACTTCCATATTTTGAAACGTGAAATTGTGACACAATTTGATCATATCGACAGTCATAGTGTAAAAACCTGTAAGTGTATTTTCGAAAACTTTTCAGGAGACAAAAAAAACGTTTATTTCTATTTACATGGACTTTCAGTTTATTTTTCTTTTTTTATTTCATGCCAAAGACCATTACCGACAGTTCAAACGTATTTTGATCAGAATTTTGTTGCAAAACAGGTTTTTATACAGAAATTACAGGGATTACTTACAGGGATTTACACCGAATTCATTACTTACAGATTATTGCAAACCCCCATAGAATCGAAAAATTTTCATTTTACAACAAATATTTAATATTTGTTGCAGATGAGTTATGACGCCACCAGACGGTGCGCAAGGTCAATAGCTACATGAAAAGCTGAAAACATCATTTTCGCCAAAAATCGCACTTAAGGGATTTTACACGATGACTGTCGATATTTTGACTGCTTTTAAGTTTGTTTAGCCCGAAAATACGAGAAAAACTCACTATGCCAATTTTAAAATTCGCCCACAGTAAAAATACGCCACATTATCGGAATATAAAAAATAGCCACATATTCTGCAAGGTAAAACAAAGATTTTAAGACCAAGAACGCTCAAATCGGTTAATTTTTGTGGCCGGAAAAAAATAAAATAGAAAACACTAAAAATATGCAAATACATCGAAAGTACTGTCAGTTAATCAAATTCCGATTAGACAGGGTGTTAGGTCTTGCTGAGATGAACATTTCAGTTCAAGAAATTTGAAAAAAATTTGAGAATTGAGGGAGCTATGGCCATTTTTGTAAATGACCACAGACGGACACACGGAGTCCGTCATAAGTCATAATTAAATAAAAGTCATAATTAAATAAGATTAATTTATAATACATTTAATCATTATAATAATACATATTTATTTATAATATATTATTTAGTATTATAATAAATATTTATTTATTATATATTATTTAGTATTATTATATTAATTATAATTGAAATATTTTTGATAATTTATGAAAAATAAGAAAACGAAAAAATCTGATTCTAACCTTCTACCAAATCTCCCAACCAATTCATTCTCTCAATAGGTGCTCTCCGGGAAAAATTGGGGAAAAAATATGAAGCACCCGAAAATAAAGAAAAATTGACGTGTTTACGGTGAAAACGAATGGGAAATGCTTGTGAAAGTCTCTAAAACCTTAAGGGCCGCTTTATCAAATCCTCAGTCAAACAGTCAGCTACCTAGCCAACAAATAGCGCTAACTGACAGCTATCTCATCAGGCCGCTTTATCATTCATTCCTAACTCGTCAGTTTGAGTTATTCAGCTGTTAGCTTCCGCTGCTGTCCCTAGGCACGGGTTTCACGAGAAATTTTCGATATTTGGGCATCGATCAAGTTTTAATCGATAGTTAATCGATTAATTTCGTCGATTGTGCTAGTTATAAGTGATATCTCCCGGAAAACGCGGGTTTGATGAGTGTTGCGCGTCGCGTCGCGTCGGTCTGATAGCTCCTAATAAAATTCTTTTCCTCCTAAAAATGCTTAAAAATAAAATAAAAAAAATAAAAATAAAAAATTAAAATAAAAAAAATAAATAAATAAAATAATAATAAAATAAATAAATAATAATAATAAATAAATAAAATATATAAATAATAATACCTATAATAATATATATTATATATATAAATAATAATAAATAAATAAAATAAAATAAATAAAATAAAAAAATTTAAAAAAAAATAAAAATAAATAAAAAATAAAATCCTTCTTCTAGTAATATAGTTATTTATTAGTTTTCACGTAGGCTGTGCAGCATGGAAAGAAGAGGAAATAGAAAGGTTGAGATTTGAACGCTGTGCTTTTTTCGTTGTTTTACTTCCATATTTACAGAGTAAATGGAAGTATTGTGATCGTCCTAAAATCGAGAATCGGAACGGAGCTTCAGAAAAAACTTTTTCTTATACACATTCACTCAGAATCACTTCCCGAACAAGTGTCTGTGTGTCCGTCTGTGGTCATTTACAAAAATGGCCATAGCTCCCTCAATTCTCAACCTTTTTTCAAATTTCTTGAACTGAAATGTTTGTCTCGGCAAGACCTAACACCCTGTTTAATCGGAATTTGAATTACTCACAGTACTTCCGATATATTTGCATTTTTAGTGTTTTCTATTTTATTTTTTCCGGCCACAAAAATGAACCGATTTGAGCGTTCTTGGTCTCAAAATCTTCGTTTTACCTTGCAGAATATGTGGATATTTTTTATATTCCAAAAATGTAGCGAATTTGTTTTTTGGCGAATTTTAAAATTTGCATAGTGATTTTTTTATATTTTTGACCTAAACACCCTTAAAAACAGTCAAAATATGATCAATTTTATTCAAATATGTACGTTTCAAAATATGGAAGTATTGTGTGTTATCTACGCACAACTGGTTTTTACCTCATTTTATCAGTAGGTTTGTGTTACCTACTGTGTACGGTCTCCGTCTCCAGGAGAGAAAAACGAGGAATAGCTCCTCATCGGATGAATAATCTGAATCCATCACTCACCGGCGTATAAAATATAAAATTAATGAGCAAAACAGATCAGTTTACAATAATTGTAAACTGTAATTAATTACCTAATTAATTAATAAATAATTAATAAATTAATAAAATTAATTAATTATAAATAATAATAAATTAATAAATTAATTACCTAATTAATTAACTGTAATTATTAATAAGTAACTGTAATAATTATTATTACTAACTGTAATAATAGGGCCTGACCTATTACCTAATTAATTAACTGTAATTATTATTAAGTAAGTGTAATATTTATTATTACTAACTGTAATAATAGGGCCTTAACTGTAATAATAATTATTACAGTCCAGTTTACATTACAGTCCAATGGCCGGTAATGGCGTTAACCAGTCAGTTAAGGCGTTAACTGAGCCTCGAAGCGTCGGCTAAAGTTAGCTGTCAGCTAAGCCCTAGCCGACGAATGATAAAGAGGTCTTCGCCCGCTATCAGTTGACTAGCGCTAACCGATGAGTTAAATCCCACTAACCGACAATTGATAAAGCGGCCCTAAGTCTCATTTTGTGAATGGTGATGCAAAAGAATAATAATTAGCGAGCGAATCTAAAAATTAATCAAAATTCAAAATCGGTATGTGAGAATTTTCTCCGACCTATCATTTCGAGGGAAATAGGTAGGGGAAAGGCAAAAAAATAAGTGAAAGTCTTGCGAGGATGGAGCGTATAAAAGGACGGGAAAAGTGTATAAAAGTGTCTGTTGAAGAGACTTTCCTTTTGGATCAGTGACTTTGTCAAACAAGCGGAAAATGAATTTTCATCCTAAGTTAATTTACGACGAGAAAGGGGAAAAGTGGAGATGGCGGTTGAAAGAATCCGCGTTCATGGAGGGGAGGAATTGTGTAAGATTGGCGACGAAGAGGGGACGAGGAGTCTAATATGGAATCAATCATTGGAGGCTGGTGGAATTAGAGCATCCTTGCGAGCCTGCGATAAGAACGTCATGCTTCTCTTTTCCACAGTCACTTCATCCTTTTCTTCTCTTTTCCTTTTCTTCGCTACTCAGCTCCATCCTGATAATCCAATACTCACCCTACGTAACTATACTCCGAATGTGTACCTACACGATCGCTTGACAAGCGTTACCCTCGGTACCTTTTTGTAATTAGAGATGCCAAAATCAAAACGTCTGCGTTTGAAATTAATCTAGCGGTGTTGGAAAAAATTGGCAAAAAACCGGGACTCGAAGAAAAAACGTTTCCTTTGTCGAGCTTTCGATTAATATTTGAGGAGTTTTCCACCAAAAGGGCGTGTATCCACTTCCGGTTTTTTCTTTTTTGAAAACAATCGAACTATTACTACGGGAAGGATACACGCCCGGTTGGGGAGAAACTGATTTTTAGCTTCCGAAGCCAAGCAAACAGGTTATTTTATTCCAAAAAACCCTGCATAGTAGTAAATCAGGGTTTGCTATTCATTATGATTTGTCGATTCGTTCCAAAATTGTCGATCCCGCCATCTCACAATACTTCCATATTTTGATACGTGAATTTCTGAACTAAAGCAATTTGATTTTGACTGATCTGGAGGCTATAAAGATCAAAAATGTTAAAACACACGCTATGCAAATTTTAAAACCCGCCTGAAATACGATGAGTGCAAGAGTGAAAATACATTAAGTATGATAGATTGCTAATTTATGATTTGCCTACGTCAAGTCATAAGTTTAGACACACCAGTTTAGCCACATCATTCTCTAGATGTGCCTAATGAATACCCAATTTAAAGCAATGCCTCAATATCGTCGTTTGTGTGGTTATTTACATGGGTTAAGTGATATGAAATACGGGCATCCTTGGGGCCCGAAATTAACTAAACATGAAAACGGATGCAAAAAGGGGTATCGTCTAGGTCTTTTTTTACCGTTTTTCTGATCCTACGTTGATCCATCGTTAAGGCAGTTTTTTACTCAACAGTTGCGTTCTGGCCGCAATTTGGCCCAATAAATAGGGAGAATATTAGCAGGCACATACGTTCGAGAATGGGATTTGCTGCAACTTTTCAAAATATTTACTGGCCAATTCAGCATTCATTACATTATAAACATTTTCCAGAATCCACAAGCTTTCATGTTTCTTTGTCGGGATGTTGAGTTCCGTAATGACTTCCCCATTCTCGGATTTCTTCCGCTTAGGTGTTACTAGGCGTACTTAGGCGTATACTAAACGCCATGGAAGAAGAATGGAAGAAACTTATTCTTCAATGACTAAACGCTAAAGAATTGAGTCTGCTCTGGATCAAGGTTGATTTTTCCTGAAAATTTCAATTTTTCTCCTCCAGCCGTTTGTGGAGAAAAGGTGTTCGTGGTGGATGGTCGAAAATTTCCATTACAGACGGCGGAGGGACGAAAAAATTTTTCGTTGCAGATACGAATTCTACACCCTACGGTAAGCCATAAAAGTTTCGGGTGGTGTTAGGCATTTTGTTTCCGTGAGCGATTAAAAACAGTTTATTATTGAATAATAAACAAAAATAGTTTTTTTCCTTTCCCTCATCAGCTAGTCCGCTGTATTTACTATCACCTGTGTAGCAGCATTTTAATTGTATTTGTATAGTTGGGATCCCATTGCACCGGGAAATTTCAACTGTATTTCCAACAACTTTTCAAGGTTTTTGAATTCGTCCTTGGGCCTCAATTGATCCGATTGAGGCAAAACGTAAATCCTGCTCCTGGAAAGGAAATTTCAATCATATAAGATTTGATGTATAATATTAGTAATGATATAATTCTATTCAGATGTTAGGATTAGTCGAACATTGAATGGGAGGGTCGTAGTGTGTAGGCAGGTAATATAATTTTAGCTCGGGAAACCGAGAGAGGAGAGTGAGAGATCTTTGTTGTTTCTGCTAGAGCACAGGGCATGGGCCGGTGATCAATATTTCCAATAGGTTTACCACTTTGATGTTGGGGCCCTGCTCAGCTCAGGCTTTCTCCTCGCTCCACCGCCAATGTTAGGCTCAAAACCAAATGCGCAAAGGGGCTGCGTGTAGTGTAGATGCTGTTGCTGTTGCTGCTGCTGCTGCTGCTGATGATGATGATGATGATGACGAAGAAAGGAATGGAAGGTCTCTGGTTCCACCGGCGTGTGTGAAAGAGTCGCGTGTCCGTGCGTTGGCGTGTGAATATGTGTGTGCTTTGGCCAAACTTATGAATTCACCGCAGCTGCTAAACCTTTTTACTGATAGGATTGAGCGCTGATGAAATAATTTCGCATAGTGTTCGAATAAAGTAGATTCCTTACCGCTCACTTCCGCAGGAACAATTAAAGTATGCTTGAGCGCAAACGAAATATGCACCTAACACAAAATAGCTATGTTCGAACATTTGGATCCAAAAAATTATACGCGTAGAAGAAAAACGTCAAAATAGATGAATAAGGTAAAGGAGAAATAGTTGCCCGAAAGATGCGCCAACGTTCAATCAAGCTCACATTGAGAAAACCCAGTTATGTGCACGCCTGATGTTCATTTCTGGAGATGGAAAAAATCATTTTTCAAACATTGAACCTAGTTCAAAGTACTAGAATAAGCCATGCTTCAAAAAATACGTTCATAGGTATTTGAATAAACCCAGCGGTGCGTAGATAACACACAACGCTTCGATATCTTGATGCGTGAATTTTCTGACACAGTTTGATCATATTGTGACTACTTTGGAGGCTGCGTGGATCAAAAATGTAGACAAAATCACTAGCCAAATTTTAAAACCCGCCTAAAATCAAAATACGTCCAGTTACCGGAATGTGAATAATATCCACGTATTCAGCAAGATACAACAAAGTTTGTAAGACCGAAACGCTAAAATTGGCTCACTTCTTCTGGCCAGAAAAAATGAAATAGAATACATTAAAGGTGCTAATATTTCGGAAGTAATGTGAGTTATTCGAACACCGGCTTATCAGGGTAGTAGGTCTTGCAATATGAATTCATAAGGAATCATTGGTGCAATACCTTGCATAGTTTCAAGATCAATAAAATTTATTTATTTACACTTAATGTGAGGTGTGAGTATTTCAGGGAGTAGGAGAGCCTTCAGAGAAATCGGCGGCTAAACCATCATTGCATAAACGCTCTGCAAGTGTAGCATCTCTTCGCTGGAAGGCCCTACCTCCGGATTCCAGCTCGTAGGTTATCAGTAGTATACTACTGTATACTTATACTTATACTTATCCATATACTTAAACTTATACTTATACTTATACGGAATTACGGATAATTTTCCTTCCGATTCGCTGAGTTCAATGCTACGTTTTCGGTCCGTTTTGGTTTATTATTCGATAGTAAACCATTGTAATCGCCCAAAAAAATGTCCAAACATACTTACCCTGAAATTCACGTTGCCAAGCGCAACTGGCCTAGTGTGAGTGCGTCACTTTGTTGGTGTCATAGGCTAGTGGTCGTAAGTAGATCAATCAACTGTATCTAAGAACCGATGCCGAGTTCCCAACTTTTTCCAATTTTGATAATTGAAAATTATGGGAGAAATGGCAAATTTTGAAATTGTTCAAAACCCTATTTTGCTTTTCCCCCAAATTGCTATTTTCGGTTAGGTTCCCCGTGTGCTTTAAGGCATCAAAATTTGGTTCTAAACCTTTGAAATATGATGTTTCAAGGTAGGTACATAAGCCACCCATCGACTATAATAAATTTCCCCCGCCCACCGTACGCCGTTTACCGTCCGCTGACTGCAGTTCTTCTCTATGAGGACAAAACAGAAAATTGTGGAAATTTTGGAAAAAATTAATGGTAGTCGTGGACAGGTCCGCACTTCTATCTAACTCGCTACCTCACCTCTAAGGGTCTCCTTTATTTTGAAAAACCCATAAATATTAAGCCTAAAAAAATTTAATCTTGTAAGGTGACATTTTCCATACAGATTTTTGACTGCTATTGGATCAAGATTACTTTCGAGACGGTAGTTGCAACTGTCTAGGATTCACGGCGTAACCAGCAGCAATAGAGCGACTAAATCATAAATGAAACTCAGGATAAATTGAACCGATATTTTTCAGCGTTTTTCTGGGTTTGGTTTACGTGATCTACGCTCTCGCTCGGCTCGAAAACCTTTTTTCCAGCGGGCCAATTTAATCTTCAGGATGGCAAATTTCCGTGGCATCCATCCGTCTTTGCTAAGCTTTCGAAGGGTAAACGCCGCAATAAATTCCCACAAATATAATTTATTTATTTCATACCCTTATAAACTAGGTACACAGTAAGAACCTTGTCGCCCGAATTCACTCAGGCACTTGACTGCCCATTTTATCAGTCCTTGATGTCGTTGCTTTTCTTTCATCCCCTCCACTTTCATTAGTTTGCAATGAAGACGTCGATCTCAAACGCAAGGACGTGCCAGGTTCCTTGGGCCTTGTCTTGGAACCTTTGACCCTATCGGCATTGGATGGTTGGGATCAAGAAGTTATGGTTGTAGGTATTTTCTTCAGAGCTCTCGACCTGATATTTTCCATTGTGCGAATGACCATCCAATTCGCAAACGTTGGTGATATCGCCTCCATCATCTGTATGCATTTCAACTGAAACATTCGAGAATGAGGATGGGATTAGGCAAGTGTTATATGTGTACCAAGTGTTCGAGGTTTTAATTTATTTTAAGAGATTTTTTCGTTTTTTTTTTGTCAACCATGTTGAAACGGCGAAGTAGTCATTGTCCAGAAATTATTACCTACGATGAAATATGAAGGGGCAATGTCAAGCTCAGGGCGAAAATGAGATAGTAATGCCATCTAGCGGAGGATGATCAGATCTACAACTCCGTATCATCGTTTTGGGGAAAAGAGCGCTAGGTTCGGAGAAAGAGGGGTGAAAAGTTTTGGGGCACTGGGGAAGAAGGCGCTAACTTTGAACGAAAAAGCTAATTTCCCAAAATTTTCCTCTGACTGACAATGCGCCTTCTTCCCCTGTACCCTTCATATTGCTGCACGGAAAATAAAGAATAAATGAATGATGGATTTTGAGTCTAAATCTTTACTTTGAGGGTGAGCTTTACATTGATGTTCTACTTGTTTTATCACTCAAGGATACACTATTACTCACTAGCAATGTGTGGGGATAGTAGCCGGTGGTGTGCGTCTCAACACCTACAGTCGAAAGGGCTCGTTTCACGTATACAGTTGGTGAAGGTGCCATCCAGGTTGGTTTTTTAATTTTACTCATCTTCGTGGCGACGTATCCGGGGACTAAGCACTGAATAATGATGCCATCTTTCTTGTACTCACTCGCTAGGTCTTTTGAAAATTTGGAGACGAATATCTGGAATCAATATTTCATCGAAATTACGAACGTCGCTTGAGCCTCATTCGCTTATATGTTATACCTATGAATCACAAAAGATGATTTTAGATTTGTTCGAATCACCTCGAAATTCCTGAAATTTTAAATGTTCAAGGTACCTAGCCTCAAGTGAGGTACCACTTTCAATACATTGATTGTAGGTTGCAATGCTGACAAAACAATTTTCTGGGACGTGTTTAGCTATGAATATGTAGGATTTGAAATACTGGGCCTAACGTAACGAAGGTGCTTTTCTCAAAAGATGGACCTGCAAGAGTCTCCAGGGCTTTGAGGGGATTCAAACCCCCTAATCCTCGACTGTGGATCGCTCGGCCACACCAGACCACTCTATATTTAGGATTTACGTTAATGCCAGTAAACTAATCCAAGTAATAACAGAAAGTGTTGTGCCCATGTGGCCTGAAAATCCCTTATTCCTTATCTAACCGGACGAATACGATCGTGAACCCGCCTTGATACTGTGCTGTGTTTTTCTCTCCTTCCTGCGTTTTTTCTTTCTGCCTTTCCCACAAGCTGGTGGGAAATTTACGAACATAAACTCAACATCGATCTCAAATATCAAATTACTGCAACTGAGCAACTTGGAGCTCATCTTGATCTTGCACAACTTGAACCAATAGATTACGATTGATTTGTCTGTGTAACTAATTTATAAATATTATCCGCCCCATTAGAAACATTTAAATGAGCATATTTTCTATAGGTTCGCTAAGATATTGCAACACTACAAATCGTAATCCATATGTGTCGACAAATTTTCAAAATCAAAACGAAGAAGATATCAACCTTTGATGCTCCGTAGACCGATAGAAGAGGACTAGGAATGTCGGCTGCTGTTGACGAAATATTGATAACAACCCCTTTTTTCCGGTCTACCATTCCTGGCATGACGACCTGGCACATCCCCAGCATGCTTTCTATGTTGCACTGAATTATGTTGTGGTAGATCTTCTCCCTTTTGTCCAGATCGAGGAAGTATTCCGGGTTAGGATAGCTGATACCAATGTTATTCACAAGTATTCCAATCTCGCAGCCGAACAGTTCTTTAGAAATATGTCCGAACACCGTTTGCCCCTGAGTGAAATCTGCTTCAATAATTTTCGTTTGAACTCCGTACGTTTCTTCTGCAACACCAAATTTGTTCAAGTATTAAGACCAAGGGCCCGGATAAACTTCATCACGTCGCTACACATAATCTCGAAACTCAAAATTTAATTCCAATAATGATTGTCCTAATTATTCTGCCGATTTCAAGGATAGGTTGTTCTAGGTTCTTCACAATTGTGCTAGTTCTTGAAATGTTGGTCCCCAATTAATTCCTCACAGTACTCACCGATTTCTCGAGCCACGCTTATCAATTTTTCTTTAGTCCGGCTCACTATAGCGACGTTTAGACCTTTTGCAGCCAACTGTAAAGCAAAAATGTGAGCGACGTCAATAGAAAGTCGTCAACGAACTCATGTCCTCGCCCGTTAAACAAAACACCAAAATTGTTCATATGACATAGCATTTCCAAGTCGAAGAAGAATTTTCCAAAGCAATTTGAGCATTTTCCCAACCAGATTGGAAATTTCCCGAACCAATTTGAGAATTTTCCAAGGCTATTCCGTTGGAAAACTTCTCAATCTGGTTTGGAAAATTCTCAAATTGGTTTGGGAAATTCTCGATTGGACTTGGAAATGCTATAAATTTTAGCATGAAATACTCTCCTGATATATTGGTAAAAAATTGGGTTCAAAGAATTCAATTAGTTGCTTGGTCGCCCAAGACGGACTTGTGATTCGGCATTCGGGAGAATCATAACTGGGTAATTTTGAATACCCAGTAGGAATGCTACCTTGAAGAGATACCTGACTTTACTTTAGACCCTTATCCTGAGTTCCTATAGGATCATTAATGCCCCAGGAATCATACCCCAATCAGATGCCGAAATTTCTCAAATTAATTTGGAAACTATTCAAATTGGTTTGGAAAGCAAAATCTCGGCGCATTTTTTAAGACTGCAGGCTAAATTAAACCAGCATAAAAAGCACACGGAGTTCAAAAAAGTGACGATTTTCGAGATTTGACCAAATCTTCTTTTCCGGTCTATTTTTAACCAATTGAACCACCTCAAAAATGGTTTTTGACACTGTAGGGTGATTGGAAAATTATCACTCTTTCCAATGGTATAGACAAAATTGCTTTTTTTTTTTCATAAAATCAGGATGTTATGGCCGTTTTAGTGAATTAAGATCGAATTCACGGAAGAAATCTTAAAAATGAAAAAATTGTCATTTAGAAGCGAGTAAAAAATGTTATAGAACAATTTTTGTTGGAAATCAGTTGTAAAATCTACCCCCAGACGGTGGCGTATGCCTCAGGTTAACACCCTGTATTAACAACTACCTGTTCCATCTAATCGCCCTAACTGTTCGGGTCAAAAACCAACGGAACTGTCCTAGTCCTCCCCCCAACATCGGACGTGTCCGCAATAATGCGATCTATCGATTTCTCTAACAGAGCAACGGTGCTAGCGTGCCGAACTAGATTCGTTCACGTAATGCCCGTGAAATCTTGTCTGGACGTGTACAATTCGTCTTGGCAGGACAACCAGTTACCGCTGCTCCTGCGTGACACCAGAATCAGTCCGCCAAAAAGTCATCTTCTGTGGCGTAAGGCAAAATTTTTTTTGGGCGAATTTTGCAAATGGCAGACCAGGTGCACCAGTTCGGTACTCCATTAGGGTTGCCGCTATGCTCCGCCAAGATATCCAGCAGAGAAAACACCCACTAAGAAGGAGGCCACTCAAGTGGTTAGAAAGTGGTATCAGGGAAATCATAGCCTACATTACGATGAAGCTGATAATAGTATTAAATACATAATTTTCTACCCGGTAACTCCCCACCTTCATAACAATAATTTATGTTTAGCTGAACTTTTAATAACAAAAATAGGAAGCCGCTAAATGAGCTAGCCCTTAACTGCCGTCTAACGGAAATTTGGCGTATTAGTACAAAGCGCAAAAGCATTTAATTCAACAGTTTGTTTGCCTAGTGCAATGCGATGTTTTTGTCAGTGTCGGTCGGCCGTTGGAAGAGGGTTACTTGGCGATGGGAAATAGAAAGCTCACGGTGAAAGCCATAGCACAGGAAGAAGACTCCTTGAGTTCCGGTGACTGTAACCGAATTCAATGATTTTGGTTCATTACTTCCATATTTACAGAGTAAGCTTCAAATTTCTCGGCAAGACCTAACACCCTGTTTAATAGAAATTGGATAACTCACAGTACTTCCGATATAATTGCATTTTAACTGTTTACTATTTTATTTTTTCCGGTCACTAAAATGAACCGATTTGAGCATTCTTGGTCTTAAACTCTGTTTTTTTTTACCTTGCAGAATATGTGGATATTTTTTAAATTCCGATAAATTAGCGTATTTTTATTTTGGGCGAATTTTAATACTTGGATTGGTATATTTTTGTCTTAAACACCCCTGAAAACAGTCAAAATATGATCGAATTGTGTCACGTTTTTACGTTTCGAAATATGGGAGTATTGTGTGTTATCTACGCACCACTGGTTTTAAATTTTATGGCTAACGATTTGACTAGACGATCCGGTATTTTAATCCTCTCAGGAAAAAAACGTGCCTCATACCCACCAGCAGATTTGAATGACTTCAATTTGGAACCAGACGGACCACACAGACACTTGTTCGGGAAGTGATTCTGAGTAAATGGGTATGAGTAAACGTTTTTTCTGAAGCTCCGTTCCGATTCTCGAGTTTAGGACGATTCTAATACTCTAATTACTCTGTAAATATCTCCTTCCCTAGGAGATTTTGGAAAAAATATCGAACGCTCGAGAAATACGATTAAATTCCTTAGCACCGAGCTAGGAACTTGCAAAACGTTAGAACCAACCAGACATCCCTACTCTTTGATCATTACTGTGGGAAACCCGAGAATTTTCAAAAACTCGATCCGGAGTCCCCTCAAACCCAAATTTTAAGGGAGCGTTGAACAAACATTTTTGACCGAATGAATGAAAAAGAAATTACGGAGACACTTCCTCTCCTATCGTTTGATAGGATCCCGGCTTCATGCAGAACAAATTACGCGAAGATGCAACGTGTAAGATATGTGAACTCACTTGTTGAACAAATGCTTTCCCAAGACCGTCCGTACCACCAGTGACAACTGCAAAAGAAGAAAAAATCGTATGCAGTCATGTTAAATGTTAATTCGTTAATTACATCACATGAATTGTTACACATTAGCTTCTGATCTTGCTACTTCCAAGCAAAAAAAAATTAGCGACAATGAATTATTGCATCCTAATTTTTTGTGGTTGGCTCGCTTACTGCAAATAATATTCATCCACGTTCTCGAATTTTTCAATTTGATTTTTGAATTTCAAGTGCCTTGGAACCTAAACCATCAAATTCTCAGGAAGTGATGAAAAAAATGTCTGGAGCGATTAAAAATCTCTCAACATTCGCTATTCAATAATAAACTAAAGCCGAGAAATATATTCCTGTCCGCCCACCGTAATCCTCCCAATTGTTTTTCTCAAAACGTGGTGGTTAAGAAAATTTTGAAATTTTCAATCTGTATCAAACTCGGTCCCAAACAGACCCATTTTTCCAGCCAACAAAAAAATCAGTTTAATTGAGAAAATCTGCAGCATAATGAATCATGAAATCTTCTGTTGAGCGATGTGTACCTAATATACAAAATTTGTTTACAACCGCTCCTATTATGTACCTTTTGTTATCAAAGAAAATTGATCACTTTACCTATCTACTATCGCA
Source organism: Nesidiocoris tenuis (assembly GCA_036186465.1). Lineage (NCBI taxonomy): Eukaryota > Metazoa > Arthropoda > Insecta > Hemiptera > Miridae > Nesidiocoris > Nesidiocoris tenuis. Next base: position 11,526,625 of record AP028910.1, read on the forward strand.
GAAAACATGGAAGAATAGTGCGCTCTTGTATCAAATGTTTGGAGGATTTAAGAAAACTAAGTTACCTACCTACAATTTATAAACACACACAGTTTTTGAACTGGTGGTGTAATAGCTGCGGCCAGAGATGTGTACATGCGTTCCAGCATTGCGGGAACTAATTGGCAGTGGTTAAAAATGGCAGTCCGTTTTTAAAGTATACTAGATGTAGCAGGTATAAGACTCTCCTTGCAGAGGTTCTGCAGATTCGTGACTTCATGTTGAGGAAAAACGACACTTTTTTGAGAGGTAATTTCCGACTAATTCCCGGAGCCTTAAAAGCCGCACCAAACAGACGGGCAGTTATGTCAATATTTTTTCCCTGCTCAATACGCTAACCACAAATAGGCTGAGTATGTCGTCAGTTATTCCTTTGGTGCTGACTAGCACTGAGAGGCTACGGGGCAGTTGAGCAGGTGTACCTTTTACCTCACAATACTTACCTCCGAACAAAGAACCTGCATAACAGAATGTTGCAAATTCTTATAGCATTGACAAACGTGTAATTGATAACTGGTTGAGGCTACCGACTCAAGAACGGTCTAATTTATTTTTACGTGGAGTTTTATTCCATTTCTTTTTGCCAAAACGTCAAATCCTTAAGTCAATAAAAAGCAACAGTGAGATTTTGCAGTGCCATTTCCACGTCCCACAACTTGATAAAAACGATGAATCTTTAAAAACAATATGAGAGAAGTATTTAATTTAAGTTGCGTAATAATTACTGTTATAATAATATATAATAATTTATTATTTTATTATATATTTATTTATGGATATATTTATCCATATATTTATTATATATTATTTATAATAATTTATAATAATTACTGTGTAATAAGTACTGAGCGTAACAATTATTGTTTAGAAACGTATTTGCAAAAATTCGTTTTATTCAAGAATAAGTCTGTACCCTGAACCTCGGGGAACGGAGAATAATAAAACTTGTATCCTAACGTCCAGCCTGACGTATCTCGATTGACTTTTTAGCACCGTGCTCATCCCAACTGGACAACAGGAATCCTCAATGCCAAATCGCCATCTTATGGAAAAACTTGATTTTCAAGGCCACCAACTGATAATAAGAAAATAAAAGTCGTCCACTTACAGACTCATCCCAGCTTTTAAACGACGCGGCTGAAGGAACCAGATTATTTTATTCTCTTCCAAGTTCAGAGAGTTTTAGATTACTTCTCGATTTCGCTGATTATTTTATCGGAAAATACAGTGAATAGAGTTTCAGATTGAGTTTGCTAGTATTACAAATTTACATATAGGCGAATTGTGTTAAGGTGTGTTAAGTCTCTGAATTCTTGCGATGAATTTACCACACGAGTAAAAAATGGAAATATTCGAAATGGGACATAATTATTTCTGAAGATAATGATAGGTACTTGAAAAAGATAAAATTATCGAATCTTATTGATAATAAGTATTGAATTTATTGACGCACCTTTATTTTACCTACCATTTTCTCACACAAGATGTCACAGTTGGTTTATTATTATGTCTTCACTTGTTTTGAGACGCGAATAAATTATTTCAGTCTACTAGCCGCTTTGGCCGGTATAGCCGTCAAATATTTTTATGTCACCAATCAGGAAGATTAATTTGTCTGAATAAAGCAGCCATGAATGTAAAAAGAAAAAAATCAAAGATTCGAATGAATGCGTTAGGATATAGAGAAGGTATACTAAGATAGGAGTCATTTGCCTGAAATTTGACTGACGTTTCTACCTGGCATTTCTTGGTTGATTAACCATACGGTAGGGGGTTCTTAAATTTTCAGAAAAAATGTTTTGGCCTCCCGATTTCTTGTTTGTGAGCTTGAGAGGATTCAACTGAACCAATTTCGACGTTTTCGAGAACGTAGGATTTTTTGTATAGGACTTGTTCCCATATTCCCCCCCCCCCTTCACGTTAAAATTGACCGAATTGTAGTAGACTCGTTAGACTGCCAACTTTTAAAATTTTGGACGACTATTTTTTTGGACTCTTCAAACAGAATCCTGAAATGTTAACAATAAATAACTTTGAATAGCCTTCGGGTAGGTACACTACAGATAACAATGCGATTTCACCCGTTCCCCCGTCTCTTTTTTGGGGGGGGGGGAATGCAAAAAAAATTTAAATTAATTTCATCTCACTCGGATCAGCGCTTTAACACAGATGTCCTGTCTCTTAAATGTTTGGCGTTCTGTCTAATTTACTGAAGCAGTAAATATGGAAGTGGAAGGGTAGAAAATTATTGTTATGCAAAGCCCAAATGACTACTTTGTATACCTTCTCAATATCCTCACGTATTCACTGGAATGTTTGAGCCTTTTTTCCAAAATCATGGCTGTGTTATTTCAGCCAAATATAATCATGCAGATTGATTGACTACATTAAAATAGCGACTTTGGTGTTTTTTGGCATGAATCTTCATAGGTATTGACTCGAAAACATGGAATTGATTGGTTGTTTCCAGACCTTGGTCATCATGGTCGTTTGAAGGGGTAGGCGCGAATGCGGCTAAGATCACGTTTCTCGGAGATTTTGGTTTCCGGCTTAAATACAGGGTTTAGGAAAACATGGGCATTAAATTTTCTATCAGATCCACCGTTACCTGCAGAATTTCGTTATGGACGAGTCACCTTCTTGGCACGTTGGTAACTCAAAAACGACCGAGAATCTGAGTAAGGCAAAGGACAAGTATTGCAATCCGGGTAATTCCCTTAAAAATCGGGCTGATGGAAAGTCGTGGATAGAGCTATGTGAGTGGGGGGAGGGGGCATAGGATCGTCATTTTTGCTTGAATTTTTACTCAAACCTACACCTGCTTATTTCTCTTTTTCGATAGTATAATGCTGCATAAAATACCCAGGAAAATGTTACCACGCCACAAATTCACTTCCGAGCCTTTTTTCTCAGCAGAAATATATACAAAAGGTATTTGTATATCAGATATAGATTCTATAAGACGATTCTGCATCAAACGCGTCTTATATTACCAACTATCTGAGTCTTCCTGAAGAAGCCGTACTCATCTGTTCCTGATATAATAGCTCTTTCATTCACTGAGCGGTTTTCTAATCAACCCGTACTCCCAGAGATTGATGAGAGTAGAGAAATCGTTGGCGCGTACGAGTAGTCGGTGTCATTTCCTCTTGTAATCGAATTTGCTTAGTATCTACACTGATCGATAATTTGGAAGAGCTATCAGTATGATGATAATTGATTGAGGATGCCCGTTCCAAGTGACTACTCATTTTGTTGACCCACTACCTAATTTACAGATCCGAGATTCACTTTCTTCTCGCTCTTATACGGGCTCTACCGCAACTCCGTCTGTTTTACGCGAGTTTTGCAGCTCGAATTTCTCAAATGCGTGATAAAGGCATTATTCGTATTGGTAAGGACATTAGTGAGTTTTCGCAGTCCCGCGACTCAGAAAAAATAACGCATCTCAAAAAATAGTAATAATATGAGAAAAGCAAAGTATCTTAGTAAGTTCCATACTTTTAAGCAAGTAATAGTCGTTGATTACAATACTTCCATTTACTCTGTAAATATGGAAGTAAAATTAGCGCTTCAAATTTTTTCATTTTGCCTTCTTTGCATTTTTCAGCTACAGCCGGGCAAAATTTATTGATTTCACAAAGGTGAATATTTGTTGGTTTGTCTGACAGTGGTTTTTGCCTGTCACCAAGTTGAATCGTTGACACTACCTTGAGTGATGTGCAAATTATTTGGAATACAATTTCACACTTACGTATGAAAAACCGATATCCTGAGTCCTGTGGCATAAATATTCATGATCATGGTCATTAGCTCACTTTTATTCCCCTATGTTTACTGAGGATGTGGAAGATTTGTTGTCTACATTTCCGATTTCATGCAGTGAAGCTCAGAATCCTTTTTTCCGGCTATCTGTTGATTCTGCACTTTTTGAGATTTAAAATGTGAGTGTTTAGAGGGTTGATGATTGTTTGATTTCCTTGGTCCAATTTCGCTGTCCCACTATCATAAAAATTACGTTACTCGGAAAATTTAAGTTTTTGAAAATTATTGTGTGCTTTTGATCTCTTTCCTTTTGATCCCCTACTATTGTTTGTATTGGTGATAGAAAATTAATCTTGGAAAAATTGAAGGTGAATACATGATGTACACAAGCATATTGTGAACGGGAAGAGTTGATGGGCAAAAAAACTAAAAATCGATACACTATTACAATACTTGATGCTTGCCGGATCGTGACATATTTGGCACACGCCCCTCGATGAAATTCGTGAGAAAATCGCCGCTCAGTAAACTGAATTAGAATGAATCCCTCGACTGAAAGGTACGTCGAGAATTCGGATTGTTGATACGGAAAGTAGGTACTAATTTACAGCACATAAACATTATCCAATGTACAAATACAAATATTCTAGATTCAATGAGTCAAAATTAAAATTACTTAACCGGGTTTCGCATACATAGGTACCTATTGTTCGTGCATCTTTCAACCCGGTTCGTTATCACATTTTCGCGTTACCTAGCCACTGCCGTAGGAGAGAAGCGCACCTGATCCCGCGGCCTCGAACCCGGACAAGGATACTAGCCAACCTGAACTCAAACCCGATTGACTTGATCAAGCTTCGAACGAGTTCAAGTGCAATGCCACCTTTGCGGGGTTGGAGCGTTGAGAAAACTCCGTTTTTTTTTTTTATGTTGGAAAGCGAGATAAAAGTGGCTGGATTCCTATGAAAGTTTTGTCTTCGGTGAAGGTTTTATTTATACGCTTCACAAGCCAACTTAGACATATATCCATGATATTTGGTTAGTTTTCCAGGGTTCGCAGCGTTTTCTAGATTTTATTGAACATTTTTCAGTGGCGGTTCAAAAAGTGAAAATCGGATCAGAGGTTTGCCGCTACATTGTTCTAACCTCCTCATCACAAAGTAAATAGAACTATTGTACTCGTAACCGGAAAAACTTTTATTTGTATACACTTTTACTCAGAATCACCTCCTGAACATGTGTGCCATTTAGTCCGTCTGTGAGCATTCACAAAATGGCAGTATCTCCCTCTAATTGCAACCCTTTTTCAGAATTATTGAACTTGAATGTTCGTCTCGGTAAGCCACATCGCCCTGATAACCGGAATTCGGATTACCCACACTACTTCCACTGATATAGGTATTACCACTTGAAGCGATTTTTTCTGGCCACGGAAATGAACCGATTAGCGCGTTATTGGTCTTGAAATCTTTGTTTTACCTTGAAGAGTACTTGCATTTTTCTATTCCGGTTACTACTCAGAATAGGTACTTCGTTTAAGGCGGTTTTTAACATTTGCATGGAGAGTTTTTTGACATTTTTGGCCTACACAATCTGTAAAGTATAGTCAAAATATTATAAATTTGTTAAAAAAATTTACGCATCAAATTATGGAAGTATTGTGTGGTATCGAGTGACGGACTGCCCATCTCGCCTGCGTCAGTGGACATGTACTGGTTGACTCATCAAGTATGACACGGTTGACAGTTGGGGTAATTGATAGTTACCTACCAGTACCTTACCTATCGGATAGATATGATTAGTGACGATATCCACCAGTAGACAGAACCTTTGTTCAGGGACATCCGACGATGTCAAAAAAAGTTCTCCACTCGGTGAAGCCTTTGATCGAAGGAAGCATGTATCCTTGCAAAACCGTAAATTGTTAGGTATATACTATCGACTGACGCCACTGTACTCTACCACAAGGACTAGGCAATGGTGCCTTCGACTTCAGAGTCGAAAAACCATCAAATTTTCAATAGATTTGTAAGTTTTTTCAATACCTTTTGGTTCATTATTTTAAATTTTAGCGCACTTTTGATATCGAAATGGGCCCGCTTCCGAGTAACTGCTTCCAGGTAAGCAACCTCTGGTCTATACCAACGGTTTCCCTAAGAAAATGTAGGTAACCCATGTAGGTAAATCATGTATGCCCCATGGTGCAATGTGTAACCCATATACAATGGTGCAATATGTAACCCATATATGGGCATTCACTATATATAGTGAATGCCCCATGATAGGTAACCCATGTTACCACAACGAAACTTACGTTCTAGTTTCCCCTTCGAAAACATCCTATGCCATAGAAACGTCGTTGGTGTAGAAATAAATAGCGCCCGTGCTATTGAAACTTCAATTTGCAAAAAAATGAATAATTTATTTGTATAATAAACAATTATAACTATAAATTCTATAATAAATAATAATAATAATAATAATAATAATACATTTTATAATAAATAATTTATTTTTATAATACATTTTAAACTAACTTATTTGAATAAATTATTATAATTTATTTAAAAATAAATAATTTACCAACAATTATTGTTGATGACATTTTAATGATGGTTTACACTTCCGGTAAAGTACCTATTTATTTAGAGCCCCAGATTTGTAACGTGTTGAAATACACCAAAATTTGGTGCATCATTTAATGATAATATGGGTTTGGCTAAAAGTCGATGAGATCGATTGAGAAACTTTCTCGGGGCTGATCCATTTATTCTTTATCGATCAGAGCATTACCGTGTCCCATCAGGTGCATATTACACGGTAACGGCAATATCATGAATATTTTACGAGAATCTAGAATATTTTTGAACCATGAGTTTAAGATCAAAGGGGCGTCATTTTGATTGTGGATAGCTCTCGCGCGTTCCAATAACAGCCAAACAAATACATTTGGAAAATCTAGATGCCGAAACTGAAGGACAGCCTTCGAAGGAGAAATTCTTGGTGGATTTAGACCAGTTAACGGTTCCTTCCCTTTGGTCAAATGGGTGATGTTATCTATCTATCCCCAGCCTTCAATTACGAGTAACCAAGTTTACTTCTCTTTGCAGTTTGCTATAAATAAAGCTGGTCGGTGACGCGAAACCTATGCTTTCAACAACAGGCAAACAGTTTGTTTTTAATTTTTTATTATTATTATTATTATTATTATCTTTTTTTTTTGTTACCAACTGATATACTTACAAGAGAATTTATAATTTTGAAGATAATTCTTAATAAATTTAGATTTTGTGGCTCGGAACCTCGAGGAATTTTTGAATTTCCTAATTTATTCTTCTTACCTTAAAAATGAACTGATTTGATCGTTAAATGTGTTATAATATTTTCATAATCGTTTTCAAGCAGATGTAGAAGTAGTTCTCAAGCCTTGAGTTGACCCATTAATCTAAAATCGTAGGAATTTTCGTTACATCTAATTTAGCTGCACTGATGAGGCAAATCATGCGCCCTAATCATGAATAATGGTAGGAAATTTCGAATGATAACATTGATAAGGACTTACCGGCCCACGAGCCGCATGACTTGAGATCTGTATTGAGTCGGAGGAGAGGGGCGGTAAATCGGTAAACGATGACAACGATCGATTTGACGATCCAGGCCAAAATATACACGACGCAGACGATGCCGATTTTCTCCAGCAGCGAGAACATGCCGATTGTTGAGTTATCCTTCAGATCGAGAACCGCAACTGTATCGGGTACGACGTGCGGTCGGCCGGCAAGTGTTTGTGCCGTGGAGCGAAGCGGCTGCAGTCGGGATATCGACCCGTTGGGGAACTGCCAGTGCTGCTACCGCTCGGGTGGGGACAAGAACTCAACATCCGAGTCTTCGATGACATTGGGTTAGGGCTGGAGAAAGTCTCAGCGCTCTCTCCTTTCTCCTGTCCTTAGCCAAGGGATCCGACCTCAGCTTCGAGTATAGGTACCTACACAACCGTGTGGGTAGGGAATTTGAAATTTGCTTTAGCACAAGGTAGCTGGCGTGTGCCCTGCACGACTTTCCTTACCAGTAACGAGGTCATTCGATCGCTGGGACTCCGTCCTCCGGGGCACTAGTAATGATAGAAGGCCTGTGGAGACCTGTGCGTTATGATTAGGGATCGGATCCGTATTTGTTTACATAATATGTAAATATAAAGAATATTATTCTTTCCTAGGCCAGGTACTGTTGTTTTTCAAGTAGACGAGTTCATATTGGCATTTTCGGAACCGCTTAAGCCCACTTTCATTTAACATATTTTGACATATTCCGCTATAGGAAAATCGTAAATCCATATTTACCAATATTTAATCCAATAAAACACATATTTTTTAATTTTTGGTAGAAAACGGTGTAGAAACCTTCAAGGAAACGAACCAGCTGAAGAAAACGTGAAAAAGGAGAAATCGCATCAAGAAACCGATTTAAAAACAAAATTTTCTGGAAAAAACCAATAACCTATAGTAAATCAAGCGAGAAACCCAGGAAAAATACTCAAAAATTCTAAACCCACGACATCTCCTTTAAAATTGAGTATTAAATACTTAAACACAAATACTTACTTAAACACAAATTTTGTGTTTCGAAAATGGACCATACTAATATCGATTTTGGAAAAACATTTATATATAGACCCGAAGAGTTGCCCCTCCAATAGGTCTACAAGACCAGTCTTAGCAGGGCAAGCTCTAATCTCTTGCAGCTGCAAATTAGCACATAAAATTCACCCTGAATGGGTATCATTATTCAACACCTCCGAACAAGACTAGAATACAGGAGTTGAAAAAAAACGAACTCATTCTATGTTAGGTACATCTTATTATAATTTTGCACTTCAAAACTCAAGATTATTTTTCTGTGGCTAGAATAAAAAATAGTTTGACACTTTTTGCCTATCACTTCGTTATTAATTGAATTGAGAGTTTGGTATTCAGGGATATATATTTATACATAACTCACGGTGCCCCTAGGAGTATTACTTTTCAAATCAGGTTTTGCTGAGAAATCAAAGTGGCCGCACTGCATGCTTTTGACTTTCCAGGAAGTTTTTTAAAAGTGGTTATAACTTTTGGGTATAGCCTGCAGCTAGAGACAGTCGCGCTAGCCACTAGACTACACCTGACCCCACCTGCCAATGTAACTATAGATTATTTTGTATTACTATGTAAATAAAAGAAAACTTTTAATTTAAGGTAATAGGTCATTTAATTTCTGATCAACAAAACAAGAAAAAGTGTATATTTTTCAATGGATTAAGCTTTTTATCCATGCGATGACTTCAGTGAGTGGTTTCCCTGCTATTTCTTCGTTGATTGTAGATTGGATGTAAACCGATGCCAGAGCGACAATTTTGTCTTTTTTACCGCCGATGGCGGTCACCATGATCGAACGCGCGAACTCATCCAACTGGTCTGGTGCTATACCCTCGACGCTCAGGCCCGTAAAATGTACCTGTAGAATTCAAACCATCGATTAAATCAATGCCTTTTAAGAAAAGTTTCAAGTTTCACGTCAGCTCGTCGTTGCGAATATTACTGTGTGCATAGTTCACGGATAGCCTCGCAGCTAGTGTGGAATATTCGAACCGCTGATCTTCCTGAGTTGTGGATTCGAAGCCCACCGGTTTCTTGAAAATTTTGGGGGTTCTCCAGCCCCCAGCGATTGAGATTGGGTATCTGACAAGAAATTTGGCAACCTCCGGTCAGGGGCGTCAGGGTATAGCGTGCAGCATAAATAAAGTTTACCAGGAAGAAGCGTTAGAACGTGTGTTTTGTAGCAACCGGTACCCAACCAATAATAATATATTTTAATAATATTTTAAGTTATAGGTAATTAATTTTTGAGCTGAACTCACGCACGAATCTACTCAAAAATTGGAACATGCGATGTGGAGTGTAAAACCTTACACAAGAAGAATTTTGGTAGTGCAGGGAAGTCGATTGATCTTGTATTGATCAGTGGTTCAAAACGTACAGCCAAATCGTAACATTACCTTGATTTTAGACAACTTACTTTGAGATCATTGGCATCCCATCCCAGAATTAAAGAATCAAGTTGAAGGCTTGAATCAGGTTGTACGAACGAACCATTAGCTATAACGTTCAGGTTGTCAATCGTGATCCTGAAAAAATTACATCTATTATTACTTACACCAACAAGGTGACGCACTTACACTGTACTAGTTGCGCTTGGCAATATGAGACATATTTATTAATCATTCTGTTAATTACGTGAGTAATTTAGAATAGGTTTTTTGGAAATCAACTTCACTCCAAGTCGAAATCCCAAATTATTTTATTCCTAGATCTAGAATATGTCGATACCAGGATCCATATTTTGTTTGCCCCGAAATATTTTAATTTCGAATTTCATTCGTCGAATAAAAGAGTCGAGTTCACTAGTCAGCAATGCTTTATAAAACAGAATGGTTAAATAGCGAATTCAACAACATTAATCGATGTGCTGCGTTAAAAAGGTACCTGCGTTAAATATACCTCCGTTAAAAAGATACCTATCAAGATAGATAGGTATCTGTCAAAGTGCACACGGTGTAACTTTTTTGCAGGGTTGAAAATTTTTTTTTTAAATCCCCATCTAAAATACAAATTTATACTGAAATGCTAGAATAAGGGCCAGTTTATCAATTTTTTTTAAACTAGGTTTATTCAAGGACGCTTGCATTAACTAATTTCCAAGAAATGTTCAGTAGGGCGATCAATGAAAATATTTCCTAGATGAAGTGCAGTGCAAACGTCCTAGGATAAACCTAGCATTGGATGAATTAATAAACCGGCCCTAAAAATAACTAAATTCCACGTTTCAGGAATATGTATCATAAGGTTTGTCTTTGCAATCGAAAAATGAACCCTTGTGCAGAATTTGCTGAGTCCTTCGGATACACAGAAGAATAATGTGCACATGTCACTGATCTACTTAGCAGCCTTTTTTATTCTGAGAGATTTGCACTGCGAGTTCATGATATTTTTGTTCTGCACAGCCTCCAAGTAGTCAACAAAATTATCATATGGTGTCAAAATTTAACGTATCAAAATACGGAAGTATTGTGTCTTCTTTACGGGCCAATGGTTAAATCTGTAGTTTCATTTGGGCGTTATAAATAAATTAGCTGAAGTATTCCGGCCTGAACACTTACGTCATATCGCCTGAGCCGGTAACTTTCCTGCCAAGAGCCGAGCCTCGAATACTGTATTTTCCAGACACGATGGTTTCAGGAATCGTCATTACGATTCTGGTTTGAACGTCGTACGGAACAATCGCACAGCCACCATGTGCCAGAATATTCTCCGAGAATTTCGAGACCTGGGTGTCCGTCTGGCTCAAGAATAAACTACGCATACGAGATAAGTTCGCATTAAGAATCAGCTCGCCAGCTTATTATTGGACGTCTTGAAAAATTTCCATGAGATCATGAGAAAAACCAGTCTTCTGACACACGTGTAAGATGATACGTCAGAGTCGTCTCTGCGAAATCGTATCTGCGAGTTTACTTGTTGACAGCTTCTTTAAGTGAGAAAATTCTCCTCATTACTTGGCACTGTCCGGTGTTCAAAAAACGTTCGCTTACTATATTTTATGGGAGATAGAAATTTTTCCTCATGGTTCATTTATCGAGGTCTCGTTTATCAACTTCGTCGGCTATGGTTCCTGCAATGTTCAGCTTGGAAATTCAACGATAATTTTCCCAGGTCAATTCGGACTGTTTCTGATTGAAAATTAAAGAAAGTACCCTAGGGCTTCAAATATGTTTAAAATGCCATGTTCTGGTTCAGAATTATTTTTATTAAACCTTAATGAATCATTTTAGTCTATATTGACATTAATTATATCCAGTCCAAATCCGAATCATTCGGTCTAGAAAATCATAATAATTTTGAAACATATATCATGAAAATCATAATAATTTTGAAACATATATTTGGTGTTTGAAACAAAATTATTATTATTATTATTGCTTTGTTTTCAAAATAATTGCTATTCTGAGTTTTAAAATTATTATTTTATTTTACAAAATTATTATGATCATTATTTTGGCATTTCAGTTTGATCTTGGTATTTCCTTCTGTTGTACAGGGGGGGGGAGGTTTAGTTTGATCTATTCAGTAAATTGTTGTACATGATTTTTGGTTCAAAGATTTTAATTATGGGAAAATCCAGCAGCGGCGTCCAGCGGATGTAATTCGTTCATTATAACAATAATTGTATGAGTAGGTTGGCTAGCCAGTGAGTGCATTGTAACATTTTCTGCCATACACTTACTCTATGTTATCAGCTTGGATGTGCTGATCTTCAATACTGTCGATCGGCTGAGGGTCGTGTACAGTCAATTCTTGTTTCACCAGTAGAAGGAAGTTTTTGATCAATTCATCGTATTGGTCGTTCACTGTAAGCACATAACAGCACATCAGGGCGATCTCGTCGCATCTTTATTTATTTGTCTGAACATTGCTACATTAAGACTTAGCCTACACTTCAGTACTACCTATATATTTGAGCAATTATTATGAGTAGGTAGACATGTGGATTGGTAATACGTATATTATGGTGCATTATAATAATTAATGTTAATTAATTGTTATTAAGATTAATATGAATAATTAATAATAATTAAATTTATAATAATTAATTGTAATAATTATCAATACCTGAGTTTGGTAATTGATTGTTCGTTCTAACTGTGTTGATTCGAGCCAACGATTCATTAGTGTTTGGTGCAATTAGTGCAGTCTAAAGTCGGCCATACATACATTATCCGATTGCTGGTGGAGGGGAAGAAAATGCATTGCTGTGATTGGCCGAGGTGGCGTTGGTGTTAAACCCGATGAATTTTATTGGCGTTTCCAGGCCACGTTTCCATGTTCATCATCCCTCAAACGGCCAGCAATCTGACAGTGTGTGGACGACTTAACTAATACGATTGTTGCTTCTTCGGATTCCTTCGAGGATTGCAGTGAATAACAAAAACTTATAAATTTCAACAATTCCTACACTATTATGAACGACATGAAACTGCATAACTCACCGGGAACGGCCAAACCATGAAAAGCCAAGTTGACCGTAAAAAGAACAATTAGGTACAACATGATTGAGGGTTCCCACGGTTTCAGCACAACACTGCTGGTTGTTTTTATATTATTGTTCAAGTTGGTTGCGGAAAGCACTCGACATCTAGATACGATTATCTGTAAGAGTGCACGGTGAGAGTTATCTAATAATACTAATCGAATACTACCTCGTTACAAAATTTGCGGAGCATCAGGTCAGCTCGAAAATAACGTCATGAGATAAGTTAATCATGATTGATTTGTCGGCTACCTGATAAGCAGTCTTTTCCGAGTCACTCAAGCTCAAGCACATTCCAAACTCGCATTTCGACATGTCAGATCCATTCGATATCATGCGTCTTGAAACAAAACGATAGGGAGTTTTTGGAAACTTCGTACTTTTTGCCTTTTCGTTGTACAAAATTAGTAGTTTTTACGAAGGCACCTAGAAATTCACCTGGCAAATCAAGAAATGCTACGAAAACTCCTAGCTCCCGTTCAACAGTCAACAAAAAGTTCGGATTTGATTTTTTTTGCATTAGTTGCTTTGATGCCAACAACTTCGTGCTACGAATTTGCACGATTCGTGTACAAATTAGGGGGAGAAAGTTCCTGCACGAGTTTAGAAATTCGGAGACAAATTGTTTGCCACGCAGAAAAAAAAAAACAACTCAAACCCGGACTTTTGGAAAAATTCCATTTTTGTCGCATAATTGTCTAAAGTTCTTAAGCATTCTCAGGATTTGCCCGGTGACTACTTGGCACAAACTATTAACTTCGTACTACAAGTGACAAGAAGCACGAAATTACACAAAACCCTCTAATAATATAGCAGTATGCTAACGTTTGTTTAACGAGCAAATACAAACTACTTTAGAAACATATTCCAACGGAAATAGTAGGTACCTTTTTTATTTAACCGTTTTTACTTCACTATTATCTTCATAATGAATAATAAACCTAAGTGTAATGCATTGCAGCGTTGTCTTTATATCCGACGCCTTGTTGGATTTCCGTCCGCTTGGTTTCATAGTATATGGGTTTTGCAGGTCAGTATATCCTGTACATGAGGTTTGCGCAACTCGTTTGATGAATATATTCATATTCATAACATGAATGTAATATAATATTGTTTGTTGTTTTTTTTTATGTTCGCCTCATTTGATAATCGGTCCAATATACTTATTATTCGTTCCTATTTTTAGGCTCTTTCGGGATTATGGACAGCAAATGTGGCGCCTAACATTTTTACAATATGTAATTAGGTGTAATTAACTTTAATTAGGTATTTATCCAAAATACCTGTTTCAAACTTCACATTGATAATTGTAAAAGGGAAAATTGTATTCTCCCTCAAGTCGGATTCTCGATCGTTATTGAGTTTCATACGTGCCAGTTTGTAACCCGTGTAATTTCTTACCCACGTAACACATGTATGTAACCCATGTAACATACATAAACAGAATAGGGGCTGTTCCGGAGTTGGTTTTTCTGAAAATGTGAAAAAAAAGTGGTGCGAAGATAACACCTTCCAATCCTTCCATATTTTGATAGGTAATTTTTAAACCAAAGCGATGCGATTTTGACTAATGTGGTGCCTACAATGATCAAAAATGTCAATACACACTCTATGCAAATTTTAAAACCCATCTAAAATCAAAATACCTCCAGTTGCCAGAATATAAAAAATATCCACTTTTTAGGCCAAAAACGCTCAAATCGGTTCGTTTTTGTGGCCGGAAAATAAGAGTTTTCACCCTGTAAAACGCCAACTAACGAGTAATAAACCAAAACCATAATCAAACAGTAGATAAATAATTTTCTGGTCTTGCAACCATTGCAACTGGTTAACTGGAATGTCTTCTGGTGCAGGGTGTCCAATAAATACAGGGGTATTGCTATTCTTGCATGACGCTATTGTTGTAGGATAATGTATTTCCTTTCTTCCTAGCAACCATAGAATAAGGATGAAGTAATGTGACAACCATACAAATCACATTTTATTAGCTAAAGGTAAGTCGTCTCTTTACTTCAGATACAAAATAAATTATTAACAATATTCTTAAAAAAATAAAATATTCATTTCTGTTCCTTATAACCAATATTGCTTAGAATGAGCCTTCGATTTATTCTACGTAACTTAATATACAACAGGCCATTGAGCCAACGAAGAATGGTATACGGACATGGTTGGTTTTGAGAGGAAATTTTGCAGCAAAGTTTTTGATAATTTTTATTTTTTTATTTTTTAAGTTGTTGCAATTATTTCTGTCAAATAATTTTTTTAAGTATATTCTAGTGGAAGAAATTGGAGGAGAGTTGGAACGTTTTGGTACATAGATGCCCAGAAAACTAGAATAATTTTAATAAAGTATTCTTGGTAAATTTGTTTGGTTTGACCATGCATTTGTCACCACATAATGACTACCTCTAAATCTATTATTTTACGATACAATAACGCTGCCAATTCTGCACAGGGGTAGTTTTTGATCATTACAAACAATTTTATTCCGCCAGAAGAAGATCCTGCCATGGCCCCCACCAACGTATTTTTTGAGTGGGGGGCCCCGACCTATAACGCATAAGTTTTATGTTCGAAAAACGTCGTGGACTCATTTTCTACTAACTGCTGCACAAATGAACACATCGACGGCGTAAATTGACGCCGTAGGTATTGGTGCGGCACATGAATGCGGTTAGAATGATCGATTAAAATCTTTTACAGGATTTACGTTTACTGATTTGCTGAAATGATTTCTGAAAGAGTAGCAAGATTAATGATCTCTATTATAAATTTGAACCGGCGTAAAATTAATTCCAAAGGTATACCAGAGTGTCTGGCTCATTTTTGAACATTTGCGAACTGTTGGCAATGGAAAAATCAAATTTTTTCTTAAAACGCATAACATGGGTTTATTATGTTATATCTATTACATAAATCAAAATTATCCATTGAGCGTAGAAGGGTAATGAATGGTAATCATGATGCAAAATGTGGCACATTTGCAAAACCTCCACCTCAATTGGACAATGAATTTTATCACACATTAATATTATAAACGTTAACATTCCACCCACTGTACGAAAATGATTGAATTGATTCTTACTGTAATTGTACTGTAAGATTTCTCCCACTGTAGTGTAAAATATCTATGAATTGATACAGCATTACTATATTATTGTAAAATTTCTTTGGGATATCATCAATAAAATCATCGTATATTTGCTCAGCTAATAGGTACGTGAAAAGTCAATTCTACTTGACAACAGTGCCAATCGGCAGACGGTAGTTTAATAGCGGGTTGGAAAGGTCTAGTTTTACTGCGTGATATTTTGTTTTTGTAATCTACCATAGGGTACTATGAGAATTTCAATTTTCATGGGGATGGTAATGGTGAGTAGAATTTCGAAATTCATTCCTCCTACTCGACTTTGCTCGTCGATGGTTCGTACGACGATCTCATGCCGAACCCGACCGCCTTCTTTCCCTGGAACAAATAAAAACGAACTTTCATTCAATGATGTAGGTGTAATTGGAGCTTGAAACCTCGTGAGCGCCTGTCTTTTCAAGACATCGATTCATTGACTGGTGCGTAGATAGACACGGTACTTCACATTTTGACCAAACTAGTGATATTGATGATTTTGGACTGATTTCGTGGCAGGAAGGATTAAGAGCTACGCGCTATGAAAATAATTTAGCTGGGCTTTAAAATTATTTTAAAGCCCAATTGAGAAATGGGTAAACTGGTTAATTAATATCTTAATACACATAGTCCATAAAAATGGACCATTGAAAAAATTAGAGTAAGCTCTGAAACTCCCAAAAGTATCCCTCAATAGTGAGCATCTAGCATCTACTATACTTCCGTTCAAATGAGACTCAAGGTTTTGCCTTGGCCGAAATTTCAGGAGAATAAGTTTGAAATGTGATTGAGAATGGAGGGGGATACAATTTCGGAAATCTTTGATGATTTATAAAAAATTGTCAGTTTTTAATTGTTCAGTTGTCCATTTCTCGATCAAACAAAAACTTGGAATAAGCATCAATAACTAAAATTCCAAATTTGTTAGCTTAAGGGCTGGTTTATCAATTCATTGAAAGCTAGACTAAGTCAATTTAAGGGTAAAAAATAAAATACCACAAATTAGTTGAAACAGTGGCGCGTAGATAACGCACAATACATTCGAGTAGAATGGAGGGAGTGCGGAAATTTTTGTAAATCCTCACAGCACACCTGTTCAGGTAGTTCAGGTGAATGAGTAAGTAAAAGCTGCGTGAGTGAATTTTTCCCTGAACCTCCGAACCAATTTTCGATTTTAGGACGATTACAATAATCCATTAGCTTCGTCAATATTGAAGTGAAAATAGTGCTATGTGGTTTTCCCAGCCCGAATCCAGATTTTTCGAAGTAATCATTTTTGAGACTGGATGTGATAACAATTTTTACTGATCGCCGTTGATGGCAAATAATCGTTATTTGGCCACCGCTGATCGTTGAACCATAGGACCCAACTGGCAATAGCGAATAAGGTTGAGTTCAAGAATAATGGGAGTTAACAAAACCACCACTTGCATCTTCAATCCTGTTCAACTTGGAGGAGAAAGTTTCCGTTTGAAACAGTCAAGGTACCAACGTGGTAGTTACCGTCGACGTTGGACCGCCAGTCAATAAAATGTTTACTAGGCCTCAACTGGGCCCGTAATTGACTGGGTAGAGCCAGAGCTGGGCCAAAAGATGGGCCTGGTAAGCTCAGCTATGCACGGAATGTCAGTTGTTTGTTTGATAATCGTGGAACCCCCCGGAAAATTATGAATCCATCCCAGAGACATGCGCTATCATGAGTCGTGTCCAGCATTTTTAGGCGTCTATATAGGATATATCCTATATATATATAGATCTAGATAGGAGTTACATCTATTTTTGTAAATGCGCAACCGCGGATCCGCGGACGCTCTTTCAAAAAGTGATTGCGATCCGATTTTAAATTTCTGGACGATTACAATGGACCATTTATAATGTGAATACAGAAGTATAATTTTACTTTGTAAATATGTAATTCGGAATATTGAAGAAAGCACAGGCTCTTACTATAAGAGCCAAAAATATTTGATACAATAATACAATGATTTTTAGAGTTGGTGGACTGTACGACGTACCTTTTCAATGTAGGCTTTGGCATAGAAATTTCCAAAGAGAACGATGAATGAGACCATGTAAAGTACGAGGCCGTACTGCATCCACATAGGGAATTCGCAGCCAGATCTTATTCCGTTGATCCCAAGAATCAGAGCAGTTGTAAATTGGATCTGTGAACAAAGAAATAAAAGAAATCTTGAGCCTCGAGAGTGATTTTGTTCGAATCAGCATCCGAAGATCTGTGAGAAGCTTCGTCCAAAAAGGCACTGGTTTTGTATTTATTGTTTGCTTATTGAGTATGGGGTTTTCGGAATCGGGCTAGAAATCTTGCTGAATAGTCAGGTATATATATCGGGGTCATGGATTTTGGATCAGGTCTTTTGGGTCAATCAAAAGGTGAATAATTCAAGTTTTCCTACTCAGATCTGGCGTGCTGCCTCCGCAATCATCGAAAAACCACGCCATATTGAAATTTTTTGGGTTTTCACCAGCAGCTTCTTCTCATTATGTTTATCGGCGTTTAGAAATGGTAGAAAACGTGTAGAACAATACATTTCCAACAAAATTGAATCCACGAGATTTGTTTGTAGGCTCGATAATTACGGGCCGGCATAAATCAATCGTCAAGTTTGAAATAATGTCTTCAAATCGGTTAAAATGGGCAAACTATGCTCACGTTTTGTAGTCTGTAGTTAAAAAACGGCGCACCCTATCGAAAAACGCCACGTTTCCATTTTAGAAAAACATCCTATACCGTCTTACATCCGACCTTGGACACTTATGTTCCTAGCCAGAAAACAAAGCCAGTCGAAACGGCCCGAGTTTAAGTTGTTTTGCGCATATCTCGTAAACAACGCATCCTGCAGGAAATGTTACTCGGTTCAAAATTAAACAAGATAAAATTCTGCGTCGAATGACTGTCTTGAATATGAAAATCGGTTCAGCCGTTCGGCCGCTATGGAACGTCAAAGGTTGAAATTTGTCCTCAACCGGCTGAAAAAATGTGGTAAACGCTTCCATACGTTCAAGTTTCTGAGCCGGTTCTTCAAAAACGGCGTACCGGCTGCAAGTGACGTCGTGCAGGTATAGTTTGTGCATAATTGTCGCTACAGTACGTTTCATGAATAAATATCCTTTGTGAAAACAGATTTTTTTGCCCACCGATCGTTAGCGACTAGAGGCGGAGAGGCAACATTTATTTTGTTTTTCCGATTTAGTCCCCACACCAAAAACCTATCGATGAGGAACCCGATGAAAGCCTCATTCCAAAGAAGAGTGACGTGCACACAAAGCTAGTCCGTGAAAGGCTCCAACGCGAGAGATGCTGAGTTCTGATTTGCTCGATGTTGTGGGAGGTGGAAGGAGGTACTGGCTATTTTCGACACAGTCGGTCAACACTTTCTAGTGCCCACGAATAGAATGAGTAAACGACAAAATCATTGTCTGCTCCTGTTTCGTCTGTATGGCTCTTTTGGCGAGTAAGGCGTTCCGTCGAACTGTCGGGCGAAAAAATGATTTCACCTTTTTTGCCTGATGTAAAACGGTCGGCCATTTCCGGTTCATTTGTGGCCGTTTGAGGGAAAAAGTATTAACGGTGGACAGATGGAAATGATCGTATGGCTGATTCGAATCTTTAAGCACCCATGTCTACGTCGTTATCTACCAAATTTTGGCAGTAAAAAACGTTTGAAGACCAACTTTTGGTTTTTTTCATAACTATTTTGTTGCTCCTGTTAATAAAATGCTATAATAATTCATATTAGAGACAAATTGGCGATTTTCTATAACTCGGGTTAAGAAGAGAAATCCATGAAAATAGTTACCTTATAAGAATGGGCACCTAATCTCGAAAATTCGAGTTTTGAAAATAAATCCTTAGAATAATATGCCCAGAACGACTGGTAGCTAAAATCGAGTTTTTCGGAACTCAAATTCTGAGTTTCGACCCGTTTGCGCGGTACCTTCTCGAGGAAAATAAAAACATTCAAGAGGTTGAGAAGCCTACCGATTGCATTTTACTGAAGGAAATGCAACCAAACTAGATGATACTATCAAGTTAGTTCCATACTCAAATTTTCATCAGTTTAGGTTTTATACAATTCGGAAACACTCAACCAGCTTGCTGATTGATGTTCGGTAATATAGCTAATATTCTCCCATTAGTCAAGTCTCTCTTTCTCTGCTGTACAAGGTCTGCCATAATTTCATACTTCGAACGAGCCGAGGTACCTCCGTTGATTCGGTGCCGACTTGTCGCCAATCTTTTGAGCCTTCCGAAAAACCCCAAGTCATCCCAGCTGACGTCTCGTCATCATAGCTTTCCAACGGTCCCTAAAACGCAACACCCTCACTTTCCCCACTTTCTCCATAACCGAAATCCAAACTCCAGGTGCAGGTGAAGTGAATGGAGGCCGTCGCCACTAAAACGGCGGCTCGTCGACAACGACATTGTTCTAAGACTTTCAACCCAGCCCGACCTCGAAGATTTCCGTCTGTCTAGCACCGCCGTTGAACTACGGCCCCATCGATACGAAACCTCAATGACGAAATCCCGAATATCCCCAAGTAAACTCAGGCATGCATTAAACGAGCTTTTAAATTTAAATTAATTATTAGTTTACGATTGGGTTACGTACGAAATATCGGTCAACTCGTTCTTCATAGGATCTGTGTGTCAGTAAAATTAGTGACCCACCTATTGGTTACACCCCCCCCCCTGGTTAATGGAACGTGAATTTTCTTCCCCTTTTAATTTTACACCCGCCCTTTCGAATGCAGTTCGTCGATTAGCGTTTTTATCGCGACTCATTGTTGATGAGAAATAGATTAATCCGCGGTGTGGTGGTGAATTTTATTTACACATTACCGACCCTGAAGAGTTGATCTGGAGTGTAATTCATTACTGATGGAAGTGACTAACCACCACGCTCAATGAAAGCTACCATAGGTATGATCAACAATAGAAAAGAGAATTGGAATGGAAATTATTCGATTTCGCTAAACAATTCGTTATGAATTACCAATTGAAGGATGGTCAGGTACTTCTTCCACCAGAGGTACTTGGCAATGCCGGGTCCGATAGCTGACAGGCCGTAGTACGAATACATCAGGACGTGAATGAATGAGTTCACCATGGCAGGCAGGAACGTGGAGCCGCTGGGAACCCACTTGATCCCAATCCACCAAAGTGAGAACATGGTCGAATGGTGATACACGTGAAGGAACGTTAATTGTTGATCCTTCTTCCGGAGAATGAAGAAGAACGTGTCACAGAACTCTAATAATTTAGAGAAATAGTACCACCAGACAGCGTTCACTATCTGAAATCAATGAAAAGAAAGGAAACACATCTCATCAAACAAAATAAAAAATGTTCACATATTAACAATTAAGATTGCAAGACCAAGAACGCCCAAATCGTAGACAGAAAAAAATAGAAAACACTAAAGAGCGAATACATCGAAAGTACTGCGAGTTATTCAAATTTTGGTTAAATAGGTTTTGCTGAGACGAACATTCTACTTCAAGAAATTCGAAGTCCTTTACAGAAACATTGGCAAAACGATCGAGGAAAAAATTGTCAACGCCTTACCCTCATTTCTTCTTCGTGGTTTGTGTTTCGAATAGGTTGGCACACGTAGCTGTACCTGAGTTTCGTCGACGCTATCAGCAACTGCAACATAAGAATGAACATGCAGCAAAGGTACGGTGGGCCTAGGCAGTCAAATAATTTCAGCATACTAATCAACCATAATTATCGATCCTGTGTAAGGAATAATGTGCGGAGTAGTGTTAAAGAGCTGATTTTGAGGTAACTAACCAATGACTATGCTTTATAGATTCATCTATATCGAATTTTATTCTGTCATTTTTTTTCTTTATTGGAAGAAACATCTTTTTAAATATTAATGGCTTATTCAACAAATATTTTTACCTCAATTGCGATGTAAAGATTGAGAAGACTCATTGCTAGGTTGTAAGGGATGAGAATCCAATTCAATTGGAACGGTTTTCTTTTCTCCATGACCTTCGGACCAATGCCAACAATGGCGAGGTATATGACGGTATACAGAAGGGTAGGTACAGGTGAATCCACCAGCATCCATCCTTGAGTTCTTCGATCTGTGAACAAGTGTCGAAATATCGATATCAGAGATTAAGGAATCAGAAATGTAAATTAAGCTGCAGTGACCCTAGTTTTTTTTTTCTGCATGGTCATCGCTATCACTCCAAAAACTTCTATACAAAACCAGTTTTCTTGAACCGGTACAGACTCCTATCAATACTATGTGAT
This sequence comes from Nesidiocoris tenuis, assembly GCA_036186465.1. NCBI lineage: Eukaryota > Metazoa > Arthropoda > Insecta > Hemiptera > Miridae > Nesidiocoris > Nesidiocoris tenuis. The sequence continues at coordinate 11,548,965 of AP028910.1, forward strand.
CCCATTCCCTTGAAAGACTACGTCAATCATCGAATACATTTCTGTTATACCTGGCGTTTCCCAGGGTTTTTATCCCCGGGTTGTCAATTCATTGTGAGGACAAATCATCTAAACTTTTGACTTAGATTTTCTTCAAAGATCCGTACGCGATTCGATTTTGCTCATTGCGCCTACCTGGTAGTAAATAAGCGCAAAGCGTCATTGAGCGCAAAATTACGATTTTTGAAACCCCAAGTGTGGCACATGCTGACGTAGTTTTCAGATTCGACTCACGGAAATTATTGGCCAAGAAACCATTTTATTTTGAAACTCTTCAATGATAATTCTAATCTAGAAACTGACATCATCGCGTAATCAGCGCCAAAAAATACTGTCATACATGTGCCAAATTTGGGGTTTAAAACATTTTTCTCTCGTGGTCGCTTTACGCTTGTAGTAAGAGTTTAGCGGGATGGCAAAAATTAAATAGGGTATGAATTTTTCATGGAATTTTCCTAAAATCCGAATTCGCAACAAAAGATGGGGGCTATCATCTAAACAATATGAAGTTACTGCCAATTGCACCTACTCTGGCGCAAGTGTTAATGCAGAAGTATTATTCCTGAAATTTGCGCAAACAATTATGTTACTCCCGTATAGAAATATGTAGCCAAATTAGGAAATGCGAGAGGGTGGTCAACCACTTAGCAGACACCCTGTATACTAAACAAGGTAATTCATGTCTAGAGACCCCCATCGAACCTAATGCCAAAAACAATTTTGCGTTGATTTTAGAGGAGAAAAATTTGCAGATTACCTACATCACGGCTAAAAACGGCCGGATACAAAAAATGGGGTTGAACTGAAAGTTATCTTCTAAGACACCTTTAGGAGGAAACAGTCGATCAATTATCGCGTAGGACTATACCGTTGGTTTGTTTCCGGTGTTGAAAGTTGAAAACTATAATCATTCCAAAGTCCAAACGAATCGTGAGTGATAGATTTCTGAAAATGTGGAGTCATCTTCAACTTAAAAAGCTTGAATCGTAAAAAGCTCGTATACCTACTATTATGAGGAACGGCTACCTCCATGTGTAACACAGAAATCAAATGCTCCTAGAAAGTAAAGAATTGCTTTGAGGGACTGAATTTCTAGTAACATTTTCCGTTTGTGGAATAATGCGGGCTCCTTTTCCTTTGAAATCTGGCAAGGGCTCCAATTTATAATAAACTAGAGGAACGAATAATTCTCTTTTAATTCTGATAAAACATTTTGGCCATTTTCCACCGTTTACCGAGTACCGAGCCTTGAAACAGCCGGGATTTTCTAGGAATTTCATATGAATCAAAATGAAAATGTTTTAAACCGATTTTGACCATTCGAGGTTTACTCTCCTCAAATTAACTCTTTCGATAGCAAAAATCAACAGAAATCCAACTATTTGAAAATGTTATCCCCGAAAATCTTTTTAAAACATTTCAAGGTTACCTACATCAAAACTATTGAAAAAATGTTGGTCCTCATTATTCATGCCAACCCCCTCACATCGTTCTTCATTTCGAAATTCTCAATTCAAATTCCAAGACATTTTAATGGCTAATGCACCAATGGCCACTTTCACCAAGCATTACCGACGTGTCAAAGTTACCGGCCCGGTAAAACAGTCGGTAACGACTCCAATGAGCCAGAAACTTTAATGAGTTGGATAGGCATTTTCAGGTGCATCAAACGTGTGGACAATGATGTCATATTTACTTAGTTATGCCAGCAAAATGATTTTCTAATTTTGTCGGAATTTCATTGCAAAGTTTCGTTAAAAACAATCCAGTTAAGAAATTTAACTTAACTAAATTTAACTGGGGCTTGGAACTCCCACTGTAAATTAATGAATTAAGGAAAACCATTCGGCTCGACGCACACCTTTCTATTTGGAGTTCAACGCAATTTTCTCCGTGGATGCCGCCTGAACGGTTGAAGAGATGCGAAGTGATCGGAATGAAAGGAGTGAGAGACAGAAACTTGGTCTGGAGGTTGGACAGGACCTGCCACAATAGACCATCAGGCTCGTCATGACTCTTATATTGCTTCTAGAACTGTGAGTCAGCTTACCATTCCCGATCATGTTGCTTCCCATTCCGTGGCCTCATTTACATACCGTGCGATCCTTTCGTCGCTTTGACGGCCCTCAATTTTTCAAACCGCTCCGGAGCCAGGAAGGCGAACTTTACCGTCGAAAGAAAAAGCGTTAACTCCATATTTACAGCAAATGGGAGCATTGGAATCATCCTAAAATCGAAAATCGGACCGGAGCTTCAGAAAAAACTTTTCCTTATAAACTTTTGGTTCATTTTTCTATAGAAATGAACCTTTGTAATCGGTCAGGAAAAAAAAATTTTTAACACCCCCTGAAAATTTGTTGGTTTACGTTTCAAGGGGTGTAGAATCCGAATCTGCAATAAAAATTTTTTGTCCGTCCGCCGTCCGCCGTCCGCCGTCCGCCGTCCGGGGTTTTTCAGGGGGAAGGAGTTATCGAAAAATTTTTAAATTTTTACCAAAAATCAAGTTCCGTATCTAGTTGGTCCTAACATCTCGACAGAACCCTACCTTAATTTTAAGGCCAGTAAAACAGCTGTTGAAGTGGGAAAAAATTCGTGTTTTTCAGGAAATTCGGAACATAGGCATGTGACGCATCATTTTCTATAGATTCTTCTATGCTGAATCGAATGAGACCATCGCCACGCCGGTAGCTCCAACCGTTCAGGATTTATTGCAGTTTTAGTGAGACATTTTTGAGTTTTTCAAAATTTCTACAATTCTTAATAACTCGAAAACTACTCGAGCCACAAAATTCGTTTTCCACTCGTTGGAATCCCCACAAAAACTTCTGTCCTCCCAATATCTTCAATTTAAAGAATTTGGTCGAATTACACAAATCAACAAAACAAAAATTGGAAAAAGTTGGGAACTCGGCATCGGTTCTTAGATACAGTTGATTGATCTACTTACGACCACTAGCCTATGACACCAACAAAGTGACGCACTCACACTAGGCCAGTTGCGCTTGGCAACGTGAGAGCGAGTCAAGCTTCAACAATGGTTCTGAGGCATTCTTGACGCATTTTTAAGTTAATTACTCGTATTATAAATTTTATTTAATTATAAAATAATATATAAATAATAATAATAAATAAATTTATTTAATTATTCAGATAATTTAATAATTATTATTATTCTGTTAGTTATGTAGGTAAATAAGAATAGATTAAATGATGATTTCAACAAAAATTAACGACGCGCTGCGTTGAAAAGATAGATAGGTAGGTCAAGCAAGGAGGACCAAGCAAAGAGGATGATTATTTTTTGCCGGGTTGAAAAAACGTTTTTTCAAATCCCCATCTAGAACACCAATTTATACTGAAATTCTAGAATAATAACAACTAAATTCCGTGTTTGAGGAGAACCTATATATCGTAAGATTTGTCTTTGCAATCGAAAAATGAACCCCTGTGCAAAATTTGCAGAGTTCTTCGGCTACACCAAAAACTGATGTGCACATGCCACTGATCTACTTGGCAGCGTTTTTTTACTCAGAATTACTTCCTGAACTAGTGATTTTCAGAGTATTTTTTGACATTTTTGATCATTGAAGCCACCAAATTATTATTGTAATCGTCCTAAAATTGAAAATCGGAACTGAGCTTCAGAAAAAACGTTTATTTTTTTAATAACTTTAATACAATTTTACTCAGAATCACTTCCTGAACAAGTGTCCGTGTGTCGTCATTTACAAAAATAGCCATTGCTCCCTCAATTCTAACCTTTTTTTCAAATTCCTTGAACTGGAATGTTCGTCTTGGCAAGACCTCACACCCGTTTAATCGAAATTTGAATAACTCACAGTGCTTCCGATATAATAGCATTTTCGTTGTTTTCCTTTTTTTCCCCGGCCACAAAAATGAACCGATTTGGGCGTTCTTGGTCTTAACATCTTAGTTTTACCTTGCAAAATACGAGGATATTACTATGTTACGATAACTTGACGTATTTTGGATTTAGGCGAGTTTTAAAATTTTTATAGTGACCTTCTTGACATTTTTTATCCTAACAGCTTCCAAAGTAGACAAAGCATAATCAAATTTTGTCAAACATTTACATACCAAAATATGGAAGTTTTGTGAGTTATCTATGGATCACTGAGTTATTCTTGCGGTTTATCTTAACAGTACCACTAATCTGGTAGCTCGGCGTGGGTTTTAGCTTTTAGGAAAGTAGCGTTGGAAAAACTTCGTTTTCGGTTCTGGGGAAAATTGTGTAGTACTTATAATCACAACTGAATTACTGAGTATTAGCATTATGTGCCTGGGTACAATGATTAGCTTCCATGGCTTTTCTGAAATTTTTTTCGAGAATATTGCATACCTAATATGCAATTTCATATTATGAGATCGTTTGTGTTTTCATCTTTCTATTCCTCCATGATGTAAACATAAACTACTAATTGCATAAACCCGTGGCTAAAACCGACCTATCGCCAATTTAACGTAAGAAATGTAGAACTTTTATGTCAACATTATAATATGCCCGTACGCCTGTAAAACCCTTCCCTTCAAAGGCCTAGAACGCCGTCATTTCGAAATGAGACAGTGAACTTTTCTGTAGTATTGAACCCAAAAAAAGGAAAATCGACCAGAAATAAACTTCCGTCCTTTAAAAGTACCGAGATTACAAATTATTATGTAGGGCTACCCGTAAATAACGCGAATTGAATTTATACTAAATCACTCGCGGAGAAATCGTGGATTCCCGTAATTCGAATAAAACCTCAAAAATGAGAGAACAGAAATAGTCGATTCCATTATTAGTTAATTATTATTCCTCTGCTAATAGTAGTAATAGAATAGACTATTTCTCTTCTCTCATTTTTCAAGTCTTTATTCGTCTCGAACTCAACCAACGGAGAAAGTGATTGAGATCCATATTCACCCACAGTAGAAATCTAGCAGTTGGCTGATTTCAATACGAGGAAAAAACACCCAATACTAAAATTCCGTTGGTAAGTTATAGCTTGTGCCTCTTGATTGCGGGAACACCTGTTTTCTGTCTCCGAACATCCGCCTGGCAATTGCGTTTCCCAGGGAAAAATGACGGCCAAAGGTCGAGACGACACTCGAGGGGTCGATCCGTTGACGAAGCCGCAATATGGGCGTGCGACTGTCGGCTCGAAAGACTTGGCCAGATACGTGTGGCACGAAATGGGATTCGTGTGGGAGTCAACCGAGCCCCGAGCCATTGATGACATACGACCATATTTTAAACGACGTCCCATCGACGCCTCGGGCATTGACAGCTGATAGTTTATAGTATCCATAACCCGAATTTCCTGAATGAATAGGCAATCAATCATTTATCTTTAACGGGCAGGCTGATCCAATTCTGTAGCATTGTTAAAAGTCACGAAATCTGTCACATATTGTGTCTTGAGTGGTATTTTTGTGTGTTTACTCACTTCATCCTGGAATGTAGTTGGTAAGGGGCGTTCGCGAGCGCGTCTTCATGCGGCACGGCGAGGTTCGGAAAACGCCATTATTACCATGATTACGATTGAATATTAGCAACCATCGCCCCCAAACATATAATTATCTGCCTTGGCGTGGACACATCAATACTGAAAAGTTCTCGATTTTTCTAGATTGGTGTACTGATCTCTATGGACAGAGTACCGGCGTTGCTAAGGCACTTCCGCATCCGGAATGGGGGAAATACCCAATCGAATAAATATTTCCAGCGATTCCCGATCCAGAAGTGCCTAAGCAACAATGCTACTCCTTCCGTAGAGATCGGTATACCACTGTAGAGAATTCGAGGATATTAAACTATTTTTCTATGAGAAGGGATACGATTTTGTAAGGGGGGGGGGGGAATGGTTGCTAATATTCAATCGTAATCATGGTAATAATGGCGTTTTCCGGTCACTGAATCAGTTCATTTTCGTAGTCGTAAAAAATAGGAGTGCTCATGGTCATGGTTTGCTCACCCACAACTTGTTGACAAGAGTAGTCTCGTACAATGCCAACCAACCATCAAATTTGAGAGCAGTTAGTTGTCTCTATTTTAAATTTCATAAAAATAATTTTTATGATTTTTTATGAATTTATGAATTTTGAATAATTATTTATTAATTTTCTCAGCTGGGTGGGGAAAATTAATTACTTAGTTCAAAGTGGCCTTTGAACTGAGGAAAGGGTCTGCCTTGACTCTTGACGATAGGGCCAACTAGATTCGGGACCAGATCTTTTATGAAAATTTAACTCACTAACGATGGGGTTGTTCTAGTGAAAATATGCTTCTATCCTGTAATGGCGTCCCGTTTGGCCCCTAAACGTCCCAATAGTGATACGAGTATCCCTAAAGGATGTGGGAACAAATTCCTGAGGGAGGATGAGCTCGTCCGGTGTCTCGTGTGGAGAAAGGAAGCCGATATCCTTGACCTCGAATAGGCGGGATTGGAAATGAGACTGCACTGGTTGGTGCATCACTGCATACCTGTTGTAAGTGCGAGAGAGATACATCTTGCGACGCTAGTGCCAGAAAGGGATGAAATGGGAGTGTGAGTCAAGAAGGAGAAACAAGATTGGGAGGGTCGAGAGATGATCGCTTATCTGAGCAGGAAAGTGACCTGTGGGTGAAGATGAGTCTGTGATCAGGCGGAGGCCAATTGAGCTGGAATATCCGAAATTGATCGAAGTAACAATCGGTATTTTTAGGGCTGCAGCTTGAAACGAGATTTGTTCGAAGGCAATGCTTCCTATAAGTCAAACTCACTATGAAACCGAAACTCAAACCCATAATCGAACTCGAAGTCAAAGCCACAATGAAACAGAAACTCAAACTAGAAGTCAAACTCACAATGGAAGAAAAACTCAAACTCACGATCAAACTCGCAATCAAACTCACAGTGAAGCAGAAACTCCAACTCATAATCGAACACTTACTTACAGTTACTCATAATCAATCTCGAAGTCAAACTCGAAATGAAAAAGAAACTCAAACTCACAATCGAACTCGATGTCATACTCACAATGAAACAGAAACTCAAACTCACAATCAATGTCGAAGTCAAACTCACAGTGAAGCAGAAACTCCAACTCATAATCGAACATGAAGTCAAACTCACAATGAAACGAAAACTCAAACTCATAATCGAACTCGAAGTCAAACTCACAATGAAACAGAATCTCAAGCTCATAATCAATGTCGAAGTCAAACTCACAAAGAAACAGAAACTCGAACCCATACTCGAAGTCGAAGTATAACTCGAACTCATACTCAAACTCGAAGTCAAAGTCACAATGAAACGGAAACTCAAACTAGAAGTCAAACTCACAATGGAAGAAAAACTCAAACTCACGATCAAACTCGCAATCAAACAGTTACTCGAACTCATAATCAATCTCGAAGTCAAACTCGAAATGAAAAAGAAACTCAAACTCACAATCGAACTCGATGTCAAACTCACAATGAAACAGAAACTCAAACTCACAATCAATGTCGAAGTCAAACTCACAGTGAAGCAGAAACTCCTACTCATAATCGAACATGAAGTCAAACTAACAATGAAACGAAAACTCAAACTCGAAGTCAAACCCACAATGAAACGAAAACTCAAACTCATAATCGAACTCGAAGTCAAACTCACAAAGAAACAGAAACTCGAACCCATACTCGAAGTCGGAGTATAACTCGAACTCATACTCAAACTCGATTTCAAAGTCACAATGAAACGGAAACTCAACCTAGAAGTCAAACTCACAATGGAAGAAAAACTCTAACTCACGATCAAACTCGCAATCAGTTACTCAAACTCATAATCAATCTTGAAGTCAAACTCACAGTGAAGCAGAAACTCAAACTCATTATCGTACATGAAGTCAAACTAACAATGAAACGAAAACTCAAACTCAAAATCGAACTCGAAGACAAACTCACAATGAAGTAGAAACTCAAATTCATAATCAAACTCGAAGTCAAACTCACTATGAAACAGAAACTCAAACTAGAAGTCAAACTCGCAATCAAACAGTTACTAAAACTCATAATCAATCTCATAATCAAACTCGAAATGAAACAGAAACTCAAACTCACTGTCGACTCGAAGTCAAACTCACAATGAAACGAAAACTCTAACTCGTAATCGAAGTCGAAGTCAAACTCACAATGAAATAAAAACTCAAACTCGAAGTCAATGTCACAATGAAACAGAAACTCAAACTCATAATCGAACTCGAAGTCAAACTCACAATGAAGTAGAAACTCAAATTCATAATCAAACTCGAAGTCAAACTCACAATGAAAGAAAAACCCAAACTCGAAGTCAAACTCGCAATCAAACAGTTACTAAAACTCATAATCAATCTCGAAGTCAAACTCGAAATGAAACCGAAACTCAAACTCACTATCGACTCGAAGTCAAACTCACAATGAAACAAAAACTCAAACTCGTAATCGAAGTCGAAGAAAAATTCCCAATGACAAAAGAACTCGAACTCATTCTCATACTCGAAGTCAAACTCACAATGAAACGAAAACTCAAACTCACAATCAAATTCGAAGTCAAACCCACATTCAAAACTCAAACTCATAATCGAACTCAAAATTAAACTCACGATGAAACTGATACTCAAACCCACAATCGAACTTGAAGTCAAACTCACGATGAAGTGTGAATGATGAGTTTTTGATGAAATGAGTGAATGTGATGAAATGAGTTTTTGTTCCAGTGTGAGTTTGACTATGAATTTGAGTGAGAGTTGGACTTCGAGATTGAGATAAGTTTGAGTTTCTGTTTCATCGTGAGTTTGACTTCGAGTTCGATTGTGAGTTTGAGTATCAGTTCGATCAAGTTTGAGTTTCTGATTCATTCTTAGTTTGACTTTGAGTTCGAGTGCGAGTTTGACTTCGAGTTTGTGTATCAGTTCGAGTTTCTGTCCCTTTGTGCGTTTGACTTCAACATTGATTATGAGTTTGAGTTTCTTTGTCATCGTGAGTTTGACTTCAAGTTCGATTATGACTTTGAGTTTTAATTGCATTGTTAGTTTGACTTCGAGTATGATTATGAGTTTGAGTTTCTGCTTCATTGTGAGTTTGACTTCGAGTTTGAGTATGGGTTCGAGTTTCTGTTTCTTTGTGAGTTTGACTTCGACATTGATTATGAGTTTGAGTTTCTTTGTCATCGTGAGTTTGACTTCAAATTCGATTATCAGTTTGAGTTTTCGTTCCATTGTGAGTTTGACTTTGAGTTTGAGTTTTTATTTCATTGTTAGTTTGACTTCGAGTTTGATTATGAGTTTGAGTTTCTGCTTCATTGTGAGTTTGACTTCAAGTTCGATTATGAGTTTGAGTTTTTGTTTCATTGTGAGTTTGACTTCGAGTTTGATCATGAGTTTGAGTTTTCGTTCCATTGTGAGTTTGACTTTGAGTTTGAGTTTTTATTTCATTGTCAGTCTGACTTCGAGTTTGATTATGAGTTCGAGTTTCTGCTTCATTGTGAGTTTGACTTCAAGTTCGATTATGAGTTTGAGTTTTTGTTTCATTGTGAGTTTGACTTCGAGTTTGAGTTTTTATTTCGTTGTTTGACTTTGAGTTTGATTATGAGTTTGAGTTTCTGCTTCATTGTGAGTTTGACTTCAAGTTCGATTATGAGTTTGAGTTTTCGTTTCATTGTGAGTTTGACTTCGAGTTTGATTATGAGTTTGAGTTCTTATTTCATTGTTAGTTTGACTTTGAGTTTGAGTTTCTGCTTCATTGTGAGTTTGACTTCAAGTTCGATTATGAGTTTGAGTTTTTGTTTCATTGTGAGTTTGACTTCGAGTTTGATTATGAGTTTGAGTTTTCGTTTCATTGTGAGTTTGACTTTGAGTTTGATTATGAGTTTGAGTTTTCGTTTCATTGTGAGTTTGACTTCAAGTTCGATTATGAGTTTGAGTTTTCGTTCCATTGTGAGTTTGACTTCAAGTTTGATTATGAGTTTGAGTTTCTGTTTCATTGTGAGTTTGACTTCAAGTTCGATTATGAGTTTGAGTTTTCGTTTCATTGTGAGTTTGACTTCGAGTTTGATTATGAGTTTGAGTTCTTATTTCATTGTTAGTTTGACTTTGAGTTTGAGTTTCTGCTTCATTGTGAGTTTGACTTCAAGTTCGATTATGAGTTTGAGTTTTTGTTTCATTGTGAGTTTGACTTTGAGTTTGATTATGAGTTTGAGTTTCTGCTTCATTGTGAGTTTGACTTCGAGTTTGAGTATGGGTTCGAGTTTCTGCTTCATTGTGAGTTTTACTTCGAGTTTGATTATGATTGTGAGTTTTTATTTAATTGTTAGTTTGACTTCGAGTTTGAGTATGGGTTCGAGTTTCTGTTTCTTTGTGAGTTTGACTTCGAGTTCGATTATGAGTTTGAGTTTTCGTTTCATTGTGAGTTTGACTTCAAGTTCGATTATGAGTTTGAGTTTTTATTTCATTGTTAGTTTGACTTTGAGTTGGATTATGAGTTTGAGTTTCTGCTTCATTGTGAGTTTGACTTCGAGTTTGAGTATGAGTTTGAGTTTTTATTTCATTGTTAGTTTGACTTCGAGTTTGAGTATGGGTTCGAGTTTCTGTTTCTTTGTGAGTTTGACTTCGACATTGATTATGAGCTCGAGTTTCTGTACCATCGTGAGATTGACGTTGAGTTTGATTATGAGTTTGAGTTTTCGTTTCATTGTGAGTTTGACTTCAAGTTTGATTATGAGTTTGAGTTTTTATTTCATTGTTAGTTTGACTTTGAGTTTGATTATGAGTTTGAGTTTCTGCTTCATTGTGAGTTTGACTTCAAGTTCGATTATGAGTTTGAGTTTTCGTTTCATTGTGAGTTTGACTTCAAGTTCGATTATGAGTTTGAGTTTTTATTCCATTGTTAGTTTGACTTTGAGTTTGATTATGAGTTTGAGTTTCTGTACCATCGTGAGATTGACGTTGAATTTGATTATGAGTTTGAGTTTTTTTGGATAATTGGATGGGGATTTCTTTTTTCTGTAATCGTCACTCTAGGCTCTATTTAGAGCCAAGTTGCTTAGAGATGAAATGCATCTAATGGCTTCCTATCCGCTAGAGCCAAGCTAATAATTATACGATAAGGATGGTAACTTTTCAAAATGATGGCGACTATTCAGGGGTTGTGGTTCCCATGCATACGGATGTCGCGCTGAGCAAAGGTTGCGTACCTACCTACTTTGCTCGTGCTTTAATATCCCAATAACTGCACATAGAAGATGATTATGGTCCTCGTCATGAAATTTAATTTATGTGGCACGTTTAACGGCCAGCATTATCCTATACGTTGCCATTATCCTGTACGTTGCCATAATTCCCGCATCATTTGCACGCAAACTTGCTAGACATTCTTCCTGTAATCCAATCAAAATGCAGAAATTTATTCAGGCTGGACGCACCAGGAAACCATTGTAACACCAAATAGCAGCCAAGTTGCACACTATTTCTCAAAGATGAACTATGGATCGACTATCCTCAGGGAGTGATGAGTGCATTTCATACTAGGAAATTTTCTTAGAATAGGCTGGAATTTCCTACACAGGGGGTTATTATTCACGTGGCTTGCTTCCCTTACGATGTAGGTACATCGTAACTTTGATGCGCTCCTTTTTCTGGCGGTTTTCAACGTGAGATTAACCCCGGTCTTTTAGCAGCTAGGAATTTCTCCTGATGAACCAGTTCTAACGGTTTATGGTCACTATATATTAATTGGGGTCTTGGTGCTGTTCAAAATTTCGGAAGAGCGGTATGAGCGGGCTCCAGCTTCCTGGTTCCACCACAATTTTGAGGATTCATGGATGAGCATCAGGCAAAAGTCATTTAAATTATTAATCCAAAAGGTTTTCGACCAAGGAGCTTGAGTTTCATTTTTACTTCCATATTTACGAAGTGAATGAAGTATTGTCATCACCCTGTTTAACCGCAATTAGAACTACTAACAGTACTTCCGATATGAGTGCTTTGTGTTTACTATTCCATTTTTTCTGGCCACAAAAATGAACCGGTTTGAGCGTTCTTGGTCTAAAAATATTTGTTTTACCTAGTTAATACGTGAAAATTTTGTTATTCCGGTAACTGGAGATATTTTTATTTTAGGCGGGGTTTAAAATTTGCATAGTGCGTTTTTGACAATAAAAATATGGAAGTATATACTTCCATGGAAGTACTTCCATATGGAAATATGGAAGTATTGTGTGTTAACTGAGCACAAAACTGCAACAACTGGTTTTTCGGTAGTTTTCGAAATTGGCCCAACTTTTTCAGGCACCATTTCTGAGATTGCCTCTGTATGTGCCAGAGTACGGATCTACTGAGGGCTTCTACAAACCATCGGTTTATTAACTAATAGGCAATTTTGTAGAAGGACGCAAGGGTTTATTTCTAGGCTCCAGGAAAGTGAAAATGGGAAATACTAGGCCAAGGGCAGGTGGTGACCCTTCGAATAGAAATTAGCTGTAACAGCGTATGCATGTGGCGTCGTTTGCGCTATTATATTTGAGCCGGGCTATTATTTGCTTCCCATTGTACAGTAATTAGTAGCTCCGGCCAATTATAAAGAAAATGACTCTCGATAGCACGAGCCATAAGCTCGATGATGGGTTTACCTGCACGCGTACAATCGTGTGCACGGTTCACTTTGCAATCACCACCGATACTCAACGAGCATCATCTTCGAACTTGAATGGAGCGCCACTGACAGATTTAAAACTGCTTTATTGTGGCGAGAGAAAGTGTAAATTATTTTCACGGAGTTGAGCAACGATCGACCACCGCTAAATTTAATTTTGATCAAAATCACTGAGCAGGGAGTTCTCGAATTCAACAGTTGGACCAATTTTACAGAATACTGCCCATTCTGCAATGCCTACTTTAGAAAGAACATTATACCCTTCATAAAACGCACTACTTCCGCACTAATACGCTACTTTGGAACGCAAAATTTTGAACCAAACTCACTAGGATTGGAAATTCTGGAAAAAGGCTAGGCGAATTTTAAACCCCGTATAAAATCGAGATCGACCAAATTAATTAACATCTACGCATCCAGCAAGCTAACTCGAACGTTTCAAGACCTTGTTTAGAAAGTGTTAGTGAAATGGTATGTTTTCCTTCGAGAAAGTATGTAGTTGCCTATGGCAGATGAGAAAATTTGGAAATTCATGACTAGTTTTGAATAGTCAACTACTCTGCGGTTGCTGACTGCTCGCTGTATTAACTAAATGAACCCACGCTCCATAGTTGAAACGGTTGCCTCAGATTCATATCAATTGTCGCCACTCGAGCGAACGAGCAGTTGAAAATCAAGATACCTCTAGAAAGTGAATTCAGATCCTCTCTCAATCGTGAAGTCGTTTCCTTGAAAGCGCCTGGAAGATTCTGCTGTGAAACTTCCAATTATCATTAATCTACATTAAATGTAGATTAACAAATTTTGTTGAGAATTGCCCACTTATTCCCTGACTTACCTTGCAACTACCTACCAAATATAGCATTCCCAAGCCAAATTGGGAGTTTTCCAACTCAAATTGAGAATTGACCATACCAGTTGGAGAATTTTTCAATTTTAATGGAGAATTTTTCAAACCAAATTGAGAATTTTTTAAACCGAATCGAGACTTTTTCAAACCGCCAATTGGCGTCGTAAAATTCCCAATTTGGTTTGGGAAATTCTCGATTCGACTTGAAATTCAATACGTATATTTGGCAGCTATTCGATTCGAGACTCAGCAATCTTCTGCTGCAACAAAATCAAGCTGAGGCTTTGACGTTGACCGCTCGAAGAAGTCAGAACCAACCGTATTGTACATTATGTCGTTTACCGATTGGTACGATGACCAGATTGTTTTCCTCGAATGGTAGTGCCTGACCTTCCTAATAATTATTTCTTCATTTTATAATTATTATAAAATAAAGAAAATAATTACGTATTTTCCAATTCAGCAACGTCCAATACCTACTATAAGTAAGGAAGACCTCGTCCTATTAAGCAATTCAAGCTAAAAATTGTACCCGTTCCAAGATCCCACAGAATGATGATTAGGAGGGATGACAAATTGAGAGTCACAAACGAGTCAAATTTTTCAACAATGCATTTTTACGTATCGAAATATGGAAGTATTGTGTGTTATCTACGCAATGATTTTTTTTCAGCGAATCATCCCTTGATTATAGAAATGAACAGCGCAACTCCATGCGGTAGCACCGGGTTTGATAGTTCTGCCCACCGAATTGTTGTTTTTCAATTTTTAAAATTTCTAGCAAGAAATGCAAAACAAAGTAGTGCGTATGGTGGTACTTATGATGCGAGGTAGCGCATTGACTCCCGTTTTTTCAAATATTTTGTAGCAGGTCAGGAAGTTCTATCACAGAGTCGGTTTTATTTTTTGTTAATTTTTCACTTTGTAGTAGTGTTTGACAATAAAAATTGAGCCATTGTAAAAATTGAAAAAGGAAAACTGCATCAAGAAATCTGGGAACAAAAATTGCGTTTTCCGAAATTCCAGAAAAACTATCCTATGGTCGGCAAAAGAGATCCTTTTTGAAGTCGGTCAGAAATTGGATCTGGTGTCAAACGGATGAGGTATGGGAGAACGCTACAAAGAAACGAATCAAATCATCGAATTCCGCATTTCAACAAGTAAACGAAATAGTTAACATAAACTAAAGTGCTTTCAGCATTTTTAGAATTTATTCCTCTTTGCGGGAATGAAAATTGCTGAAATAACCAGGCACCATATGTCAAATACCTATTTTTGCCTGGTGGATCCGAGTTGACCGTGGACACTTTCGCTTTTGTCTTTCCGTCCTTGGATTATCGATCGTGTATCAATGACGAGACCGGGTATACCCGCGGTATAGCGGTCGCCTCAAACGGTTAGAGGTCCAGGTACAAACCGAAATGAAAAGACAACAACCCTCCCACCACAACCTAGGCACACAACTTTCAGTAAAACCACTAAGTGGACTACGTTGTTTTCAGCTCACGTCCAAGCTAACCGCAAAGCCGACAATTTTTCGACTGTGCGTAACAGCAATCCAGCAGTGTCGTTGAGCACTAATGTAACCAGAGAGAAAACACGTTCATTGAAAGTACCAACATGAAATCTGGCATGTGAGTTTTCACCGGTAAAGTGTTCTCGCGTCTATAAGTATTGGCTACTATAAAGAAATAGTTACAATGACTCAAGGAGGGATTGTCGTAATTTATATAAAGTCCACATAGAATCAAGTGGGGAAAACTCGCAGTTTTGTACAATCGTAGCAACATCCGATATGGTCGCCAATGGTATGCGGGATCGATCTGCTGGCGCTATTGGTCGTTTCCCACCGTTCTTGCGAACTCACTTGACACAAATCGAAATCTTCCCTCCCTCTTTTTCTATCCGCTCAGACTCTCCCCCTTCTTCCGGAACGTCCCATTTTTTCTCAACTTGAAGATGACAAACGAAAAATTATACCTTCGCTAGTGAAAGACGAGGCATCATACAACGGCATCCCGGTATCCCTCCTGCACTTGTCCAACACTCGAACGTGAAAGTCAAGGATCTAATGACTTGGGGACTTTAAACTTTTTAGGCGCTACATTGGTTGCTGAGCCCTAAAGACCAGTTTATCACGTCTCCTGCTAAATCTCCTAGTAGGGAGATTTAGATTTATGTGTGAGGGCCGGTTTATTAGATCTCCTGCTGAATCTCCTTAAAGGGAAATCCAGATTCAAGTGTAATATTGATACCTTAAAGCACAAATCGAATATGTCCAAAAATGGCATAATAAGAAAAATGCAAAATAAGTTTTTGATCAATTTACAGAAATAAAGATTTCTCCCATAGTTTTCAATTCCATAAAAAAATTCGCTAAATAAAAAATGTTTGTCTGGCCAAGATCTACAACCTCGTTTAACCAGAACTTTGGTAGCACTTAACATTTCCAAGATAAACGCTCTTTTAATATTTGTCGTTTTTCTATTATATCGTTTTTTGGCCCCAAAAATAGATAAAAGGATTATGATTCTTGGAGCGATCGATAGGTCCTGATAAGTAGGTTCTTTCGGTACCGAAATCTCAAAATTGATATTTTGGGACATACGCCGATCTGCCATCAAACTCCCACCAGCTAAAGTTAGGTTTAGTCGATTTTCCAAATCGAATTGAGAACTTTCAGCAGATATCACTCAAGAACAATTCTATCGAGCAGCTGAGAAATGGATGAGACTTCTGGAACTGCGACTTTTTAAGAAAGTCAAATTATGTTTCATTAGAAAACATTCCTTCAGAAGGTCTGACGGATCACCCAGAAAAAATGCTTAGCTTATTCTCAAACTGTATCCATGTCGAGCAACGTACGCAAGCTGTTTTATAATATTGCATCAAGGAACGAGATGATGATGCTAGTCTGGGTATACTTCCAGGTTTTTTAAATTCCCAACGACTGTTTTGATTTGGATAACTGATCCGGTGCAGAACAAGACGAATTGGTTTGAAGGATCATGGGAAAAATAACCAAGATAAAGCGTTCTTGTTCAGTTTGGTCGAAGAAATGCAACAACGGAACAAAGACCTAAAATGCATGCGACCCAGAGCTAGGCAGTAAGAGAGTACGTAGTCATTAAATATAACTGTCAACTCGCGAACAGCTTCGAAGTCGGGTCGAAGATGAAACAGGTGTCATCTACAGGCAAACCCGTCGAAACTTTCTTTGTTCATTTTGTCTAAACGCTTGTTTCCGAATTGGCTTTCTCCTCGATTACAGTCAACTTGTAGATCAAAGGGTTGCAGATTAGAAACATTGCTTCCTAATTAGGGTATGGCAGTTTTCTTGAGATTCCTTTTTTAAGTCGCCTTATTTTTAACTTGAGGTATGATATTCGAACCAATCATATTATGGCTGCTGAGGCAGGATTGGGGAGCGTTAGAGAATTTTTGGTACATTATTTCCAGAAATAATGTACCTATTTAATCTTAAACCTGGAATGAAGAATAGAATTTTTTAGAATTCGAGGGATCAAGTAGTCAGTTCTATATTGCGGCTTGAAACAAAATGGAAATACTCGTACATCGGACGTGTTATCCTGACTCCGGTTAAATTGGAGTTCTGGCTTGGATAAACATAACTGGGAAAAAGTTTGAGGAAAGGTAAAATATTGAACCAGATTTACGATTATCTCCAAGAGTGGTACTAAACGTGTTTGCTCCTCAATTCTAAAAATCTACCCTGTCGTAGATATTGAATCTGAAATTCTTGTGAGACCTCAATTCAAGTACGAAATAACGCTGGAAATTAGTCTTTTGTCTCAACATCTGCCTACAGAGCAAAAAAATGGACCGCTATCCAACCTCGCAACGTTTTGCAGTTCAAGTTCCAAATTTCCTCGAACATTCGATTCCAACCGGTTCACCCAACGATTCATACCGCCAAATTTCTCCACCTGTTGATTTCGACTTCCAAGCTACCACCGTGTATTCCGGTCCGCACAATTATTTTTAGCATAACAATCAAAAATGGACAGCGAAACAAAATCATTAGGTCCAATCCAATGCACCATCCTAAAGGGTAACAAATAATTTAGTAGGTTTACATGACATGATACATAGTATCATTACGCAATGGTGGACAGGCATTGACAACAATTCCTGGCTAGTCTGCTGTGATGAGGGTAGCTGGTGCTAACGGCGACAGCAGCTGATCGCACCCCAATCATTCCGTGCGAGGCATTGACGAGCATCTCATCTTTCACTCTGCCTCTCAAGTCTAGACCGAATTGGAAAGGTTGAAGTAGTTCATAACTCGATCTTTTCTTTGGGACTTCAAAGATTCGGAGCATGTGGGGGGGCATCAAAACAAAACGAGGCGTCACATTCAAGACGCTAGACGAAGACCGCTAGAACGACGCCTGATGTGCTGTTGAGAGACAAAGGAGAATTTTTTCAGAGAAAGCTGAGTCCATGTCCTGATTTTTGAATGATTAGGACTGGAATGCTTTTGAACACTTGTTTTCCAAACCAATAAATCATTATTTTAGTTATAAAAAAAAACTTGGTTTGGCCGTGGTTTTTCCTAAGATAATCAGAAATGCTATGAATGAAGAAATATTGGCTTCCTAATTTCTTAATCAACGTTTTGACGATACTGCCTCCACTTGACGCCTGATGTTTTCTTATTATTCAAGATAATCTTGCTTTTAACGATAAATCAACGATCTGATCATTGCAGGTGGGACTCGGTGAAAGTGAACAATAATCCCTTTTCTCGTCAGTTCAAGGACACCCGAAACCTTCTTGTACTTGGAAATGCGCCTAACTTTCTTTTTCCGACTCACAGCTATGAGCGGATGGCGTGAAAAATAGAATTGTTGCCAATGAAAAGACATACGGCGTCGAGACCGTCTTCCGAGGGTTTTTCCTTCGTGGAGATATTTCTCAATCTTTTCCTCAAGATACCGGGCTAAGCTAGATATTGGGCGGAGGTTCGAAAGCCAGGAGTTTCCAATGACAGCCCTCCTTCCCCCCTTTCGACCCTTTCTGCTGTCATCACTATTGTAAACTCATTCGTTGGTTTGAAATGTGCCGAAACATGGATGGCTGGAGGCGGGTGGTTCTTTGAATATTAACAGCTATTTGTAAGCCATCCTTATTCCAACATTTCACTCCCATATTTGATAAGTATGCAGTTGAAAACGCTGCCAAGTAGATTTGCGAAATGGGTACACTATTTTTCGGGGCATCGCAGAAGATAATGTTCAAATAAAAGAAGGTGTAATAGTAGGTTTATCATATCTACTATATGAGTAGTAATTCGTGTACAAATTGAAAATCTTTGCTATTCGATCGATACTAGCCTGTCCAATTTCTATCTACTTAATTACGCTGGCTATCACACAAAACGTCCACCGCCTAAAAGCCGAATTCGCAGTTTTGCAGTTCCCAGCCAAAATGAGGGCTCACTCGTTTGAATAGCCCGTTACAAGGGTTTTTTTGCGGGGAGTGCATTTGAAACGGAAAATTTCACATTTGAGTCAGTACCTAAAGATTTATGCAAAAAAATCGAAGTCACGTCCATTATTTTTTTTGACATTTCCTATTCCCAGACCTTGGATTTTCCATGAAAAATAGGGTTTTTGCATTTTTCTCAGCCCTGGAGAGTTGTAGGAAAGTGCCAATTTTTTGTTTTTCTCCAACTTGAGGCATCCGGCGAATCCAATAAAAAATTTTAAGGGGTCGAAACCTTTTTTCTTTCTAAATTATGACTTTTTTTATTACTTTAAAGTGAATTAAGCGTGTTCAACGGAAGTGTAAGAAGATGCTCATATTTTTTTCGAAATCGGATGACGCCTTCCATGCGTTTTGCTGCTGACGGCAGACGGACATTTATTTTGAAATTAATGAATTAAAAGTTTGAGGGGGTGTTGTAAAAAATTTCGATTTTTATAAAAATACATAATTAAATTTGAAAAATAGTATTTACTGAAAGAGTTCATATTATTCTGGAAACGATAGGCACTGCCACTTATTCAATTCTAGCAGTTTTTGAGGATCGAGGCCGACGTGACCCCAGAGTTGAGGTGGGGGATTTTTTAAAATTTTTATTATAGCCTTAGAAGACCGAACTAAAAATTATTTTAAATAAATGCGTAATTTATAAAAATTTGCAAGAACAATAGAACCGGGTTTTAATCTTTTTTTTTTAATTTCCATTCACTTTTTGAGTCGTGAGTAACTATGTATCGAAGAAAAAAGGTTACAGTCCTTAGAGCTCTACGCTTTATCAGATCTCGAAATGGGAAAACCCTGAAGGAAGAAGAATATTGAGATTCCAAAAGAATATGAATACCTAGAATGATTAGATATCAGTCCAGGATTGGACATAGTTCACACAGTGATCCACGGCAATCATCTTCTAATAGTATTTTCAGTGAATTCGCGGTATCTACGATAGTATTGGAGATTCATTCATAATTTAGAAATTCATTCCAATTTGTATGTGCACTGTGTAGTCAGGAAACCAAATCGATGGTAAATCGTTCGATTGGGGCAATGTCTGAGGAACTGTACCAAGGAATACCTACGACAATTTACTAATTGCTTCACAATTTTACGTGCATGATAAAATATTTTTCACAACAGGGCCTAATTAGCGAGAATTCTTGAGCCTTTGTTTTATAGTACCTCATCGTTTCCGTCTAAATTATGATTGTCGGAACCTGATGGCACTTCTTTTATTAGAATATATGCTTCAACGATATCACGCTACAAGTACATGAGTAAAAATATGATCGTATAGAGCTGTGAGCTTCATACTCAACTACAACTTTGTGAAACGGCAGATGAAGTTTAGATCATTCGTGCTGCATGGTTCATAAAACAGGAAAAAATTCTTGATTACACGATGAAAACCGGCATGATATGCTCAAATTTCAGAACACCCACAGTCAATATTTTAAGTCGCTATGATGTTGAATTGTAGGTAGGTATATGTACTCGATAATCTATTTTCAATAGGTATGTTTGCTTCGCTTCAATTTGAGGCATTATTGAATTTTTGCCACAGCGCCTCATGCGCCGCTTTACACACCGGGTCCCACTAATGGTAGTCCGGGTCAAAATAATAATTTTTTTTTACTTTCGTGGGTGTTGCCATTATTCCGAGAGTTTTGAAGTATCGTTTTTTTCCCCTCAATTTTGAATCCGTACAGGGTCGAATGAAATGTTTCTCTCTGGCGGAAGGATAAACAATCTAATTTTACCACAAGAAATAAAGTATAAGTTGCCAACTTACCGGCCAACGACAAAGTCCAGAGGTAATAATCGTAGACATATTCGCCCGCATCCCGAACGGGGGTTAACAAGTCCATTTCAGGAGGTGGCGTTGGCTTGTGTGGTCCTCCGTTCAAACGAGAGACTGAATGTACCAACTGGACAACTGATGCCGGTACAAGAAAGGACCTCGCGTGGTGGATGCTCTGGTTGCCCCTTCTTTCCCCAGGAACAAGATGATCTTAGGAGTCCTTGAAGGAAGAGGACGTCTTTTCTTCAGGACCTGTTGGGGTTGATCGGAAGGAAGACTTCCTCAGTCATCCCTCCTTCGAGGTTCTCCTTCTCCCGAGTTCGCCTCCTTCTACCTCTCAGTCACTTTCCTCGGGGTATAGACCCCCTGGCACTGTCTGACCCACTACCCTCTATCACTCTAGTGTGTCTGTAACATCAGGTGGGGGCCCCCTGACGCAAAGCTACGTATCACTTCTGGAGTCAGCCAGAGGTTCTTCATATGCCTATTCTCATCTCTGCTTTTGCTTTTCGTATAGAAAGATTAACGGGAAAACACGCAACCATTCCAGCGACTATGAGGGGGGGAGGGGGGTGTCTCCGAACCCGAGGTGGGAAATCGAGTTGAACGATTCTTTTCACTGGAAATATTCATTGATCACTGGGAAATAACGTCCAGGCACGAGTTCTCGGAGTCGTTTTTCCGGAAAACGAGATGAGGAAGGACGACATTTTCAGCCGTTTGGGATAAACATACGTGCTCCTAAATCTCTTGGTTCCTTTTTTATTTTCACTGGTATTTACAGAGTAAATGGAAGTGCCTACTCTAATCGTCCTAAAAATTGTGCATTTACTAAATCCCCTATAGGCCATATTATCCCCTTTGATTTCCAACATTTTTTCTCGATAAATAAAGAAAATTTTTTTATTTAATGATCCCCTATTAATATCCCCTATTTTCCACATTATCTCCTTTGATTCTCAACATTTTTTCTCATTAAATGAGGTACCTAATCCCGCTCAGCCAAAATTTGGAGTAGGCACTTGCAGTAGGTACCTTCCATGAAATTGCAGTCGACGATTTTCCGCCTCCAAAATGAAACGATTTGAGAGTTTCTGGTTTTCGAATGCTTTTTTATAAAGGCCTATATTTTCAAGATCCTCTAGGTACGACCTCCCCTGAAAGTGTAATGACCTTGATTTTCCCGTTAAAATAATAATGGTTGTGAATTTTCCTCCTTATTCCTACAGATTTGCGTAACTAATAATAATGATTAACTTTTTTAAGCAGAGTGCATCTTTCTGAATGTTAGTTCCAATATTGGTAGCCTTCAACTCAGTCTAAATATGATCAATTTTGTTCAAAATGTTACACATCAAAATACTGCATGGGCAAGTGATGGATTATTTTCTGTGTATTGGTGGATAATATAATTAAATTATTTCGTAGGCAATAGCTCATTTGGCTGTTTGAAGGCTTTCTCGATATTTTGATTAAATACAAACACCATCTGAGCTCCAAAATGCGTTTTTGTCGGTCCATTACATTCTTTGAACATAAAGTAAATAATATTTACTTTATATATTATGCGGTATTGTTATGCAACAGAAATTGATTTAAAACGCTGCAAATTCTTTCACTGGGGTTTATTCCCTTGGCTTGCGTCCCGGCGAAAGGGTTGATTTTAGCTCCCATTGTTCAAAACAGGATCTATGTCAAATTGGGCATATCTCCTCAGCCAGGCGAAAATACTTGACATTGATAAAATTCTAATTCTTAGGTATTGGTATCCGCATACACAAACGCCTGTAGTAACCACTCAGGCACTTTAAGGTACATAGATAAACCAACTCAATATTTTCTAACAAAACAAAAAAAGTAAAAGAGTGAAATTCGGATCGAATATTTGTGCTGAAACTCAACATTTCAATGATTCTGACGAAATCAAGGAATCTGCTCAGGGCACATGGGCTTTAATTTTTAAACGAAGATAGCTATCGACCAGGAGATGAACTCATTCGATCCAGCATGAAAAAATCTATCAAACGAATTACGCAAATTATTTGGGGAAGAACTTTAAGAAAGACCACCAGTTTCCCGATGTTTCAACTATTTTTTAGAAACCATGAAATTGATCTATTGGTTTGGCTAATGAATCGGGGCTGTCCCGGATCAAAGTAGGGTTTTCCTGGAAATAAAATGAAATCTTTGGCCGTTTGGGAGAAAAAGGGTTAAAGGCGAACGGCGGTAATGTTTTCATTGGACATTCGGATTCAAGACCCTTTGAAACGTAAATCATGAAAATTTCAGGGGGGTGAGACAATTTTTTTCTTGAACTATTACAATGATGAAAATTGGATTGCAAAAAATTCTTCGAAAAAAGGCGGGCCCTAAAATTTGAATCGTCCGTTTTCCGGAATATCGCGTCCATGTTTTGGGCGTTGCGTCGGTTTTACCCTGGCGAATCCGAAATTCAATTTGGTAAACTGTCTTTAAGCTATGGCCTATTCTCCATCAGTCGATGACTCCTCTGGCCACCCCTGAGAGAGTGGTTTAGATGTTTGAATCAAAATAAAGCGTCAATATATAGTTATACACTCTCTTTACTCTCTCTTTTTAAGGGAGTGATTTTTTTTGGCGGGTACTAAATTTTCGTACTCATACTACTGTTGTTGTTGTGCCCTTGCTGTGAACTCATACTTCCTATACTCTGACTGGAATAGGAGTTGTTAGCAGTAGTAGTAGTAGTAGTAGTAGTAGTAGTAGTTATGCAACATGGTGAAGAGGCAGCTGCTCAACCAAATCTGCCGACTGCTAGATCTGACATTGCGCTGCTTTCGTGCCCAGTTTTCACCATATCCTATACGTGCATCAGATGCAAGCACCGTGCAATAGTAATTAGTCTTGGTGATGTGGCTATGAGCAAGCGATTTTTTCCTAGTTATCAGACTGATTTCCATGTTCAGATGAGCGTGTTCCTTGCCTATTAAAAATTAGATCACCGCAGAAGTATGTGCCACAGCTTCCTAAATAAGAAAGTAACTCCCACCCAGACGTGGATGCGGAAAAGTCGAAAGTTTCACCCACTCGATCATCATAGCACAATGATTAGATAACGTGAAATGCTTTACTAATGAAGAACGATTTATGAATAGGTAACTATGCTAATAATTCACTCGCCGAGTCCACAAAGGAAACTCTTCCTGAAAACCCATCGTATTTATTTAACTGCATAATGAATCAATGGTTTTTTGCATGTAGTCAAGTAGTCCACAGCCTTAATAAACGTATGTATAGTAGCGATCAAATTCCAGATCGACGATGCTGCAGACTAGGTAAACCAAGTAGAAACTACCGAACAAAAGAAAAACGATTCAGGTGGATGGAAATCGAACCCAACAGTCGAATAGGAATTAGGTAGTTATGATTTATAATACTTGCTTATATAGTCGTATCCTTAGCTTTAATAACACCTATATTATTTATAGCCGGAAAACAGTAAGATAATAATGAGGAACGTTGAAAGAATAAAAACTCCAACGATCAAATTCGGCTAATAACCCTCAAAATTAATGGTGCGTAGATACAATACTTTCATGTTTTGATTTTTAAAAAATCATTACAAAGAAAACGCTCGTCAGTTCAGTTTTGTATGTAAAACACAAAAAATTCTCAGAAACTCAAGCGAACAATTGTGAGGGAATAAGAGTCGATAGGGATGAACCTACGTGAGGTGTGTGGAGTCAGATCTGAAAAGCGCGCAACATACGGAAAAAAGTGTCTCTCGGTTGTCAATGGTAGGTCTGAAATCTAAGGATAGAAGGACAGTTATATCAAAGTTTAGCCGCTTTCACTACCACCCATTCCTCACCTGTTGCACTGCAATACAAGGCGCCATTGCGTCGGGTAGGACCACCACAAGAGAGCGCAAATAATTCGGTTTCGCTCGGGAAGGAAAGTCTCGACTGGTATTATTATGTCAAACTGACTCGGTCTGCTATTCGTAAAAACCTTTATTCATTTTCCTCGTTCTGTGGCCTAGCTTAAAATGAAGGAAGTTAAAATGGTGATATTGTAGAGGAAAAGAGGCAGTCAAGAATTTTACTATAATCGAATTGTAGAGTAGAAAGGTATAGCGCAAAATTTGGAAAACAATATTTAGGAAGTGAGAACAAGATTTTTTTAGTCTTTTAAGCCCGTCCACAGGACGGGTTTTTTCCCCTGAAATGGCCTTATAGACAAGGCAATAGTGATCACATTACTGGGTCTACCCTACAAGATTAGGAATTTCCTTTAAACGTGGTTTTTGCATAATTGTCGTTATATTGCGGTAATGGTCTATAACACTGATTTTTTGGTCAATTGATCATTAGTGGTGATGGAGGAGGAGAGGCCATGAAGGAGGCAGAGGAAGGACGCCCTTTACATTGGCATGTGACAAATTTTGATTGGGTGCGTCGTTGATGAAGCCCAGGCTCCAAGACGTGAGATTTGCTTACTCGATTTCCAACCGATTTAAGGACAAATTTCCAAATTCGACGATTGATTGCGGCCAAACAGCTTAACTGATTCTGACTTTCAAGATAGTCTTTCGACGCGGAAATATATGCTCTTTAACTTTGGATTGAGTAGGATTTCTAATAAGATGCATAGTTTACGAGGTGCAAGCAAAAAACTGAAACAAGTGCCATAAATTTGTGACCAGACAGACGGGCGATGATGGGAGGAGACAAAGTTGGGTTCATGAGGGATGCGGACCATGAAACTCGCTATGAAAAGCAGTTTGGGCCATAAATGAGTAAATCACGGTCTAAAAGGGTTCCCCTACTCAAATCGAAAACTTAGATTATTTACCTTCTAATTGGCCAAAACAACGTATCCAGGACTACAGCAATTTTCGTAGGGTCATCGTCCTACTATTGACTGGCCTATAAATTTCTCTCAAGTTGTTTTGGCCTCCATGAAGTAGGTATCCTAAATGTTGGAAAATTCGTGCAAAATTTTTAAAAAGTTATTGTCATGCAAAGCAGGATTTTGGATGAAAAAATTTCAACTCGGGGTTTCGATGGATTGTGGTACGTTTACTAAATCAGTCTGAATTTTTAGGTCTTAAAATCTTTGTTCACCTAGCAAAATATGGGGATATTTGTTATACTCTTATAATTTGCCGTATTTTTATTTTTGGCGAATTTTAACATTTGCATAGTGAGTTTTTTGATATTTTTGACTTAAGCATCCTTGAAAGCAGTAAAAATAAGATCAAATTGTGTCACACTTTTACGTTTCAAAATATGGAAGTATTGTGTGTTCTACGCACCACTGGTTTTAAGGGGTGAGGAATTTTGAATATAGATCTTGGTCACGGAGGCCATTGTATCGGAGGTTTTGACGTCGAAATTTGTGACAGGTTTGTGTTGAGTTGTCAAGCAGAGTTCGCAAAAGCCCGGAACCGACCGGGGATCATCCCTATACCATGATGATGGTATGGGTTAACCAACAGGATGTTCATGATTTCACAGTTACTTTGGGCGGAGCAAGAGACAGACGGGACTTCGGGCACCCAGAAGGGTAGGTGGGGCAAAGCCTTGCATGAGGCAAACTATGCATCGACTTTCTTAATAGAAGGCCATTGATCAGGTTGAAGAAAATGCGTCAAGTCCGTTTTTCACTGTTTTGATGTAATTTCTTCAAAACTTGACACCAACTTTGTGGGAAGTTGGGTTGCATCAAATAAATCAACGAAGCATTAGTGATTAGTGCTATGGAAAGGCTTCAATATTAAAGCAGAGCCGTTTCTTCACGTCACTTCTCCTAACCTTATCAAAGCACCATTTGTTAACAAGCCATATGGGGCAAATGCCTGGCGTTTTTTTAGGGCAAATCCCTGTATGCCCTTAGTGCAGGGATTTGCCCCATTCAGTGTGGCACGTTTTCCAGGATTGTACTTGTACATAACTGCGGATGAGAAATGTACCTCTCATTATTTATTGTCCATCAAATAAATGTGCACCATTTTCTCACGTTTTAGTTCCGACTGTCTGTGCGATGAATGCAGTCGGGCATTACATTCCACCTAACTTCATCTACGCCAGAAAAAAAGAAAATTGGCAACTGCTTCATGGTGGCCCAACTGGATGTGACATGGCCGTTACAGGCGGGGATACATGAATAACACAACGTTCATCAAGTGGCTTCAGCACTTTAAGAAGTATGCAAACCCAACTGAGGAAAACTCAAGTCAGTTAGAACGGTCAAAAACCCAACAATAATTGCAGGGATTTGCCCCCACCTACCCTACCACCAGTTAAATTCAAGAGAAAGTCACCATCAATTTCGTACCCTCACCTCACAAGGGTGAAACCTTAACCACCTGAACAAGGGTGAAACGACAAACACACCAAATAAAAATGAGAGAAAAGAAATAGTCTATTTCACTATCGTGGTACGATTCCAGACCTGTCTCGATGATCAAACCATCAACAGTACTTAACGTCAACCATTGTTGTTATTATTATTTCATCTTTGTCACCGAAACCGGTCCACAATTGTACCTCAATAGTGAAATAGACTATTTCTTTTCTCTAATTTTTGAGTTTTATTTCAAATTATGGGATTCCACAATTTCTCCTCGAGTGATTAAGCATCCAAATAACAAGGTACTGCAATAAGGGTAACGGGGACGACAGGCTGGCTTCTTATCAGAGACAAACCCTTTTCTGGGCAACCGTACCCCGGCTGGTAAGGAGCAGCAAGCCACCAGAGGCACTCTAAACTGTCGGAAGGCTGAGAGCTGATGGTCTCCCTCCACCTGAAGAGGTCCGGATGTTCAAAAGAGCTTGAGCTCGAAGCAATTCCGTTTGTTTTTAAACGAATAATTTTTCCCTTACTTATAGCAGTACCTTCTACCAATGGTGAGGATTGTCAGGATTCGTGCTCGATGAAAATACGATATGTTTAGATTCATAAAACCATCATCTATTTTTAACAAAACCATCATTCTCTGAAGCATTTGCATTTAATTTTTTGGAAGATTTTAATAAATAAAACGAGATGATATTACAACCTTTTAAGGATTAAATATTGATAACACCGCTATAAAAATTTACAGATGGAAGTATAAATAATAAATTAAAATGGATAAGACTTCTCTGTACAGTTTTAACTCCTCCGTAAGAATTAGAAGGCACGAATATCGATATAAATTTACACATTATAAAATTTTCAATAAAAAGCCAGTCTCATACAGTAGATATCAAGGAAGGGGATTTCCTCCTAATGTCTGATACCAGGAAAGCCGAAGAAATTGATGTCCTAATTATCCGGGATTTTTCGAGAGGTTCAGCGGAACATCTGTAACAATTGAGAGGCAAATTATTTCGAGAAATGACACAACTCATGAGAACGTCAAATAGCAGGAGGGAAAGAGGGAATTGGAGCTAGCTACATAATTCGGAACCCCTCAATCGCAGCAGTAGTCTTCTTTGCCCATTAGCCTGATTTTTCAACAAACTTTTTGGGCTCAAAATGCTTTACACAGGGTGTTCACTCTTAAAGGGGTCGATTCTCTAGCTCATTTGCTACAATATTTATTCTGTAAACCGATTTGTGAGAACGAGAGAAAGTACACTTTTTCTACTTGAAAAGTTGTTTCGTGTTTTCAACATAGCCTCAGAAAAATGGGCGTACGTCTCTTAAATTTAGACCAATTACAAAAATAATTAAAAAAGGGGAAAGGTCGTTAAAATCCCCAGGAAATGACGGCATTCTATTTTTACGAAAATGAACCATAATCCCCTCAACCTTTTCAAATCGGATTCCCCAGACAATATGCATCAACTTGGAGCAAACCGAAACTTTTAGGATTAGTTTCATCAAAATCGGATCAGCAGTTGGTCTAAAGGTTGTGGTTTTTTCCAGCTTAATGCCATGACAATTATGGAATTTTTTTTTTAGTACTCCAAAGTGAATTAAGTTCTCTCAACCAAGATACACATCAAGGGATGTGCCCATTTTTTTCTTTAAAATCTGACCGGATTGGATGCTAACGGCGTAAGTTTTTT
This sequence comes from Nesidiocoris tenuis, assembly GCA_036186465.1. Taxonomy (NCBI): domain Eukaryota; kingdom Metazoa; phylum Arthropoda; class Insecta; order Hemiptera; family Miridae; genus Nesidiocoris; species Nesidiocoris tenuis. The sequence goes on from AP028910.1 coordinate 11,577,845, forward strand.
TTTTCTGGCAGATTTGGATTTTATTTGAAAGCAGAACTTCGTCTGCTGGATTGTTGGTTCACTGGAAATTTTGGCCATTCTTTCTATCTAGTCCCACCGCAAAAGTGAAAGTCGACATTACCCCTCAAAAACCAACATCACTCCTCAAAAATCCTATTAAATTCAATAATTGCAAATTAATTTACAAATTAATTAATTTAGGATTTTTGAAGAGCAATGTCGATGTGAACTCCGATTAGAGGTCGGACTAGGAAGCCAGGATAAAACCATAAATCCAGAAACCTCAACCATTTTATTACACTAAACGCACGGCAACTTGTACGCACTTTTTGCCTGTAATAACAGTGGATTTTGGGAGTACAGCGAATATGTATTTAGACAGGGACTGCGTAAGATCCTCATTTTGCAATTTATTGTTTGAAGTCTGCTATGATAATAGTAATAATCAGTGTCGACGAAGATACCAGTTTTTTTTATCTAGATATAGATAGGATATTTTGCTATAAAAATATCTAGATCGGATACAGATACCTACATAGTATCTGTATCTGAGATACAGATACTGAGAATATATCTAATTTAGATATAGATACCGATAAATTTTGGACGTATATTTTCTATCTAAATTACGTTGTGCGAGTAGTGGCTATTAAAAAAGGGGTATTATTCGGTTTATAATCACTGAGAAAATAAATTTTCCCTTAATTGCTTAATTTTATCAATCTATGAGGCTTCGGGAAAAAATTTTTTTTAACACCCCCTGAAAATTTGTTGGTTTACGTTTCAAGGGGTGTAGAATCCGAATCTGCAATAAAAATTTTTTGTCCGTCCGCCGTCCGCCGTACGCCGTCCGCCGTCCGGGGTTTTTCAGGGGGAAGGAGTTATCGGAAAATGTTGAAATTTTTACCAAAAATCAAGTTCCGTATCTAGTTGGTCCTAACGTCTCGGCAAAACCCTACCTTAATTTTAAGGCCAGTAAAACAGCTGTTGAAGTGAGAAAAAATTCGTGCTTTTCAGGAAAAAAGCAACATAGGCATGTGAGGCATCATTTCATATAGATTTTTCTATGCTGAATCGAATGAGACCATCGCCACGACGGTAGCTTCAACCGTTTAGGAGTTATTGCAGTTTTAGTGAGGCATTTTTGAGTTTTCCAAAATTTCCCCGAATCCTAATAACTCGAAAACTACTCGAGCCACAAAATTCGTTTTCCACTCGTTTGAATCCCCACAAAAACTTCTGTCCCCCCGATATCTTCAATTTAAAGAATTTGGTCGCATTACATAAATCAGCAAAACAAAAATTGGAAAAACTTGAGAATTTGGCCTCGGCTCTTAGATACGGTTGATTGATCTACTTACGACCACTAGCCTATTACACCAACAAGGTGACGCACTCACACTACGACCAGTTGCGCTTGGCAACATGAGAGCGAGACAAGCTTCAACGAAGGTTCTGAGGCATTTTTAATTTCATCATTCAGAGAATTTAATAATTATTATTATTCTGTTAATTATGAAGGTGATTAAGAATAGATTTAAGTGAATTTAACGGAATTAAACGATCTGCTGCGTTGAAAAGAAGGATAGGTAGGTATTCATCAAGCGAGAAGGATGATCATTTTTTGCCTGGTCCCCCCCATCTAAAATAAAATCCCCATCTAAAATACAAATTTATACTGAAATTATAGAATAATAACAACTAAATTCTGTGTTTAAGGATTACCGATATATCGTAAGGTTTGTCTTTGCAATCGAAAAATGAACCCCTGTGCAAAATTTGCAGAGTTCTTCGGATATACAAGGAGGCTTCGGCTGAGCTTAACTGAAGAAGCGAAGTATAGAAAATTTTATCTAAGTTAGATAAAAATTAGATACAGATACCCATTTTTTATATCTAGATAGGATACAGATACGTGGGACGCAATTTTATCTAGATACAGATACAGATACAAAATTTTCGGTATCTATATCTATTTTAGATACAATTTAGATACAATATCTAGATACCGTCGACACTGGTAATAATACTACGATCCACTTGGTTACTATGAGCAGGCCCTGAACCCATCCGGTACCTTCTGTTTCCTTTTCGGATAACTAGCTTTTATAAAGAAAGACTCATGGACTACAGTGAATTGAAAACTCGAGGGAAATTCTACGTACATTTAAAATGGATATGTCACTTACCGGATGAAGGCTCTGGAGGAACTGAGCGGTGGTGCACCTGAGGCCAAGAATGCGGGTATGAAGGAATATAATACAATGGGAACGGAACAGGAGGACTAGAAAAAGGATCGTGAACGGCAGGCCACATGTGTGGTGGGAAAGTGGCCATCGGCGGATAATAACTGTTGGTTGAATTCGAGAGCAGGGAACCAATGGGGTGCATGTTGTGTGTGGACGGGGATAGGTAGGAGCTAGGGGCTGGCGTTGATGTGGCCGGCGACGACGGCGGTCCGACCGGAACGGACGACGATGATGAAGATGACGTTGACGACGATGTGGACGATGCCGTCACAGACGCCAACTGGACCTGAGCGCGGGCCGTGCTGTCCGTCGCTGCCGGGGATGGCGACCTCAGTAACGTCCTTAGGACAGATTCACCTTCCTTGGCCAATATCGACGATATCGTGTGGCTGTTCCTGATGGCTGGCGCTCTTGCACGTTGTCTCTTAGTCGCCTCTTCCAACGTAAAACGTTCCAGCTCACGAAGGATCCTCTTTCTCGGGGACACGAGACTCATGTCTGTCTTGCAGGAGGTATTTGTCATAACGCGTTCCCAAAGCGACTGCATTATTCGTCCAAGTGGCAACCGGCGGCGTTTTGCCGTCATTGATATGTCCTGAAACACAAATTTCTAAATTGAGCAAAGACAAAATTTAAATGACAGTTTGTTCCATCATAAACGGTCTGATTGAGTCAATGTTACAATTGCTTCATGGTAGATTGTGTGCGGAATATGTGAGGGGTCTCTGGAGGGTAGAACTTGGACTATCCCAGAAAATAAAGCTCAACAAGTGGGCAACTAGGCATCAGAACCATATTACAGGAGTCCAGGGTAGCCAAGCGGTCTAAGGCGCTCTCTGTTATTATCGGTGCACAGCTAAGGACTCTGAGGTTCGAATCCCAGCCATGGAAAATTTGTGACCCTTGCAGTCTCATCCTTTCAAGCGCCGTTGCAATCATAAATCTTAACGTCAAGCAATATTTATTATTTTATGATTCTTTTTCATTTTATTTATGTACTATTATTTTTATTATTAATTTTAATGTTACCGGAGTCAAAATCGGTATACAAATATAGTAAATTGATCGAAAATGTAATCAATACTACCCTACCCCAACACCCCCGTAATGACTTCCTGTCGGCCCAATTCCACAGGCTACAAAAACACTCCTCTGCCTCCCAGCCAAAATCGCAGCGCTTCAATCTCAAGACAAAAAGCGGAACCACTCGTATGAATAGTTTGTGAAGGGTTTTGCAGAGAATGCATCTGGTACGAAATCTCCTGACATTTTCTTTTCCATCAAGTTTTTTGCATAAAAACCCATACATAATTCGGCCGTAAAACCAAGAAAAAAAAGAAAACTGAAAAAAAGAGATTTTGGCCGCAACTTAACTATGATGATCGAAACCTCAAAAAACAGTCGTAAATCCGAAACAAAATCATATCATTTTTTGGAAATTTTTAATAGGAAACAACATCCTGGAGAGTCGTAGAACGTCCCCAACTTTTTCTTCAGTGGAGCTACCTACAGGCTACCCAAAATAATTTTTTTTCAAGATTCAAGAAAACAGTTTTTTTGAAATGACAAATATTAGTTTCCAATCAGTTATGTGGACAGGACGGACTTTGGACCGAACCGCTGATCTGATTTTGATGAGTCTCCTAAAAGATGTGGCCCGTTTGGCCCTTGTTGTATTGCTAGCTTTTGTATTTTTAAAGAACACTCTATAAAAATTCATTTGTTTTTAAGGAAAGGATACTGTTGACAAACGTGGTTGAATCGCTGGTCTCATTTCAAGAGATACTACATCAAAAATATGACAAACTCATTTTGTTCGGTGAAAGCATGCTCATCAATAATTGTTAATAATAAGCAGCAATAATTGTTATAATAATAATTATTAAGCTGTAGCCTTAACGCAAATAATGGGAGAACTAGTGCATTTATCAAAAATAAGTATGAGAAAAATTCCACTGTGAAGTATAGAACATCAATCCATCAAGCTAAGGGATGAGTATGAGCTGCAAAATACTAATACAACGCTACAATTTAAAAATCTTACAGATATATTCCTGTTCCCAATAGAAACGAACGGTTTTCTTCTTAAGCGGTTCGCGTTCGAAGATGAGCTTCTATTCTTCCGATCGGTAGCAAAGTAGAATTGCATCTTCTTACTAGCATTACGCTTGGGGCTGGTTTGTTTCCAGCAATGATCCCTTTGCCAAGGAGAAGATTGAATCGAAGAATTGTCATCTGAAACTGGACCGTAAAATTAGGAATAATGTTACGAAAACAATAGCATAACATAAAATGATTATTCTTAGCATAATAGGGAACTAACAGGATCATTTAATATTATTCATGGATTGGGGACGTCTGCCTAGAAGCAAAAATCGTGGAAAATTAAATTATTTTGGCCTATTATGATGAATAAAGTGGATGATCGACCCGTAATACTGCGTAGCTATTGTCAGCGATCAGGGGTAGGGTCTCAGATGAGATAGCAACCTTTTCCTTTGCCTAGCTTTCGGCCAACATTTATTTAGGCCTTCATCAGGGCTCGAAAAATAGATTTAAACAAGTTTCAAACAATTTAGCTCCTTCCCCCATCCAATTGTTATCCAGTTTGTAATAGCCTAGTATGATAGCAAAAGATTTTTTGAAAAATAGCACACAGATAGTGGTTCACAATATCAACACCAGAAACTCGATTGCAGCGGAGCAAGGATCTTTTCTCTAGTTCATAGCTACCTCTCAGGTGCACCAACATACCAGCACAACTGCCCCAGTTGGATTTCATCCCAAAAATAAAATTTGTGTGACAATAGCATTTAATAAGTTAAGAAGGTTGCCAGTGGTTAAATATTTCTTATGCTTGACTTAGTCAATAACTGTCCATGTAAATTTTCACTTCAAATTGCACAAAATTTGTGCATTTAATACCATTTATTGGTAATGAAGGGCCAGGCGTGCCTTCAGAGCACTCTAGCGATGATCGCTACAATCAGTTTGATTGCCATAGGTAAATTTAGTCGATCGTTTTAATATTGATTTCATTATTTTTTGCTAAAAACGGGTTTTTTGTTAGAAACCACGGACAGACAGGGTTTTAGAGGTTTCCGAACTCAAAAATTATGTTGACAAGTCGAAATGCCAAAACACTTCCAGCCTCAAATCTGTTTCAATTGGCATTATCCATAGTGTTACCCACACGTGGGTAATTGTTGATTTTTCTAAATTAAGGAACTCAGTTGGAATACCTACCATCTCAATTTTTCCATCAAAAATTTTAAAAATTGGTGAAATTATGCATTATTCACATTTTTTGCAGCACATGTTTTGGTGTACAATTAGTATCTAGCCAACTCCATTAACCAGCATCATCTTCATTTTTAGTCGACTTCAAAAACAAGGAGGTGATAAAGGAACCTATCCACAATACCAATGCATCTTGTATGTTTTGTTTAATCCCCAATACTTTGGATTTTTTATTTCCAGTGCTTCATATTTTTCAACTCAGTTAAGAGTTATAAGTTGAAAAATTACAAATTAAAGAAAACAAAAAGTCAAAATGGCATTTAAGCAAGTTGTAGAGGTTATGATAGAAGAGAAAACGTAACTCACCGCTGAGAGAAGCTGAACTTTCTTGCTTGGGAGAGCCAATTACTGGCCAAAAAGTCTTTTTCTGAACAGGAATCCAGCATGTCTTTTCTCCATCTTTCCGATGGCTCAATTCAAGGATAAACTTTCCATCTGAAAAGGTAACTCGACGCATGAATGAATGTTGTAATGCATTCAATCATCATTATTTTGCTATTGGGTGTTCCTGAAGAAATGAAGAGTCATGGGGAAGAAGGATCATGCCCACTTTTCCGTCCAAGTGAGCTGGATATGCCATTTTGTGAGGAGTAAACGGAGGCCAGTTCATTTTTGGGAAAACAATATAAAGTTCTCAGCGTTCAGCTATGAAACAGATGTGGGGGTTTGGGGAATAAGGATCAAGTTTCATGCGCTTAAGGAAAGAAGGGTCTAAGTAGATTGAAATCGCCTTTTTCCCCATCCCATAAGTGATGTACATCACTTATCAGTGCAGATTGTCAGATATCAAAGTGTCGACTGAAGTGTTTTCAGGGCATAGTTTTTTGTTTTGCGAGGTTGTACTGATCAAATCGCTTTGTTAAAAGTGAACATGTTTATTCCACTACTTTTCAATAGGTTACAGACTCAATAATGGCCCCTCTTCACAGAAATCTTTAGTAAAAGGCGAGAGGTATATTTGTGTTGAAGACAGACTAGAGCTCCAGCCGGAGAACAAGAAAATTTTCAGCAAAGGTGAATGTTCTACTAATTATTCCTAAGAATAAAATTAATCTTAGGAATAAGTATACAAATGTAATAGTGCAGTTTCTGCTAAAATGATAAAACCGTAGGGAAAAATGATCAAAGTCCGTATCTTTTCTGGAATATAATTTCATTTGCGATTAACTTCATGCTCATACCCACTTCTACAAAATCAAATTTTCGTCTAAAAAACTTGACTTCGATCTTTATTCCCCACGACCTTTCAAATTATTCTAATAAACCTTTACCTTTGAAGAATTTCAGCCTGCCCCCTCCGCTAGTATGGGCGTCATCAGGTGAATAGTGAGGGCTTGTCGGTGAGGACAGACCTTCTCGGTCCCCATCGTGTAAGCTGAGGTCATTTTTCAGTCCTAGTACAAAGATGTTTTCCAATTGACTCATTGATACAATCGCATACTGTGCATAGATAGGTAATATATCATCTTACAATTGTAGGATAATTTAACTTTGAATGGTACACTAGAAGGAAGTAGCACACAGGGCTCCAATATTTTGGACCATCTGACGTCATTATTTTCCTCTTTCTAACGAATGGAAGCAATACCTAATTTAGATATGTAGGCCTGGTTTTTCAATTACTTGTTTTTACTTATTAATTACTTTTCAATTACTTGCAGCTAGATTTATCCAAGGACGCTTGCATTAACTAATTTCCAAGAAATTTTTGACATGGCGGTCAATTAAAATACGTCTTAAAAATCTAGCTTTTTTTTATAAACCCGCACATGATCAATATATTTAAAATTCAGCCAAAAAACGAGCGATGATAGTTGTTGTCTAGACGAGCATTCCAGTGCGAAAAATGTGAGAAAAAAGGTTTAGAATTGAGAGAGACATGGGCTTTCTTTTTACTACTCACATACAGACACACAGACACTTGTTCAGGAAGTAATTGTGGGTAAACGTGTGAGCAAAAATTTTTTCTGAATTTTCGATCTAATTTTCCAATTTTGAAACCATTAAATTACTCCCATCTACCTACTATGTAAATATGAAAGTAACAAAAATTGTATTAAATAATAAATAAATAATATTTAATTAAAAATAAGATTTAATTCATTGAGATTCAATTCAGACCCAATTCTTTAGCCTCCTTCAACCCTAGTAATTTTCGAAAACGCCTACTTGTTAATTTTAACCAATTCAGTGCCACATAAGGCACACAATTGATTTGTGTTGAGGTGAGGTTTTTTTGGAAGCTGATAAAAACGAGATCTTTTCCGAGATGATAGTTTCAAGTATAGGATTTTTGTCAGATTTAGTGAGCTTCTGACTTATTGATATTGTCACAATTATAGATAGGATAAGAACCGACAGAATAACTAAAGTCGTTCTGAATACACGTGGGAATCTCAACAAAAACTTCTGTCCACTATTTCTAGAGAATCAAGTCAGTGGTCGAAATTCAGAAATCAGCAATGGCATGTATTGAAAATTCATGGACTATTCTTCTTGGTTATCGAAACGGTCGATGTCCACCAGAACCAGAAGCGTCATAGGTACCATCCAGTGGCGCGGTTGCACGGGGCAACCTGGCCAAGAAGTACCTACCTTGCCAATCGTCATTAATTAGTATATCATAAAACGCATCTTGATGATTCTTGATTCACAATTTTCCTTGGTACTGTTTGCCCACTTTCCACCTTACGATTGGCCACTCATACCATCTCCCTTACAAACGATTTCAAATGTTTAACCCTTTAATTATTACAAATTAACCTCAAGTCACAATAAAATTAACAATGACTCCTAGTGTCATAATCCGCAGCGCTTTTCTCGTGAGAAGGCGTAAGTTTATTTTTGATTCTATACCCGTTACTAATGTTTCTTATTGGGATATCAGCGAGAAAAATGGCCTAGCGGGTTTTACAGAGCGTAAAAGCAAGGTCCATGTGATACGGATGAGCGATTGAGTTTGTAGAAAGTAGCTCTGCGATAGAGATGCGAGTGAGAAAGAGGGGGAGCCGATGAGGCGTATGCGGTTACTTACCTTTGAAAACTCGACAATTTCCTCTGATAGGCGTAATTTCGGCTTCGCCAGAGCGATTTGGGCTGGGATGAGTCTTGTTGTTGGGTGACCGGTGGTTGACGTCCTGTTTCTTGGATTCCCCAATCGCCTCATCTGACATATTGCCACATTGTGTCTTGTCCCTGATTCTCATTTGACTGTCATCGGAGTTGCGTTCCCAACGAACAACAGCTCTCGGCTGTCTCAGGGGTGAGGTCCATCTCTAAATCCAAAAAACAATGGGCTCATACAGACTCGAATCGGTAGATCAAATGGGAAAACCTTTGCGAAGGGACGAGCAACGAGCCGTCAGGCAATCATAGCAGTGAACGACCGCCACCTGTTCAACATAGCGATACCGTTCGAATTGTCTGTGACCGCCCGAGGCGTTCACAATCGTATTTGTGGCCCACAAGAACACTCGAATGAAAAAAATGCTGAAATCTGTGGAAGTGCAAGTGATAAATACCATGAAACGGTCAGCGAAACTTCAGCATCGCGCGAACGACAACAAACCACTCATAACATTCAGCAGTGACTTAAGTTCGCATTCGGGCTGGCCCAAGCGAATTCTAGCGAATTACTGGCACAAACACTGTTCATTTCTGGTTCAATACGGATTAGAATTGTTAAAAATATAGGATAATACCGTAATAAACGACAATATGAAAGTGGGGTGTTTGATTTAACCTGGTCGCTGGTACCAACTCCGATCAGAAATGCCGAGTCGATACATCGAATCGACACAAACCAACCGACCGAGAGGGAATCGTTCAAAATAACACACAGTATGAGGTGTGCTGTCTTGCGACATGTACCTACTCTGAATTCATCAAAATATCTAATCCTGTAAGTATGACATTCTTGAATGAATATTATTCATGTTTAGATTTAAAGAACATTGCCTTCAATTATATAATGTTGAGTATACGGTTTTGTACCTATTCATTGTTGTTGAGGCAATATAATTTTTTGACTCTACCAGTACGACCCCTCCCCCCTCCCAGTTGCCGGTTCCTCCTAGCGCCTCGCTTTGGGATTTTGATATCAGGTCACATAAATGGGCACCTAAGGGGAAAAGCACATGAAAAGCGGACATGACAACAGTAGTGGACACTTGGGTTAAAAATCGATAAAATAAGGGTTTGAGACAACTTGGGGGGGTCTTTTTTTTGTGCCACAACTATTCAAGATTAGGCACAACAAAGAAGAACCCCCCAAGTTGTTTCAAACCCTTATTTTATCGATTTTTAACCCAAGTGTCCACTACTGTTGTCATGTCCGCTATTGGTGCTTTTCCCTTACATCACAATAGAACTGATGATTGCTTGTTCAAAACCCTTCATTTTGAAGCATGCTAGCAAGTTTGATAGATAGGGACGGTTCAAAATCGGTTTGTTAGTCCTGAAGATTTTCGATGTTCGATCTCTCGATATACTATAGTATTTTAAATTTGACTGAATTAATTTCGTTATTTTTGAAGAAAGGGCAGTCAATTGGAGATAATACTGAAAAATATAAGTTAAATGGCATCACATTAGAACGTGCTCACAGCGAAGACACGAGTACAATTCGATACTGCAATAGACCGGGGTGGTACAAACTGCATGGAAAATGAGGGTGGCAATAACAGCTAACCATTTCTATTCAAAATTGATTCTTCAACAAATAAATCACATGTTTAAGACATTAGATTCCTTTGGATGCGCAGAAAATAAACACAATTATCCACTATGTCACTAGTTGATTTTGTAGTTTGTTCTCCACAGCAAAGTTCACTTTGATTTTATGAGATCTCGTGTTGTGTATCGATCATAGTGGATATGCAATTATCGTATCTCAAATTTCTTTTCGCATTTGAAATCCATGAAAATTTGTAGGTATTTTGGTAAAAAGTAAGAACCTTGGACTAAGTCGGTGGTGATGTACATCGTAATACCATCGATCTTGATTTTCACATACCAGTGGGTGCACCTCAGACTTGACAATTGAGTTGAAAATTGTACACTCATTTGACAAATCTCATATAGTTGGGAAAAACGGTGACGATTTTAATCCAACAACTGAGTTTTTCAATAGGTTCTCAGTTGGGACATCTTGGGACATTATTGTTTAGATATTGGTACGTAACAATACCTAATCAATAATGTCCCAAGATCCTACCATCTTCATCTATCATTATTTGAAACTATCGATATGACAACCTATATCGGCTTCAGTATTGAATACGAGGCAATCGATGTTTTTCTCCCAAACTGAAGGAATGTTCGGCTGTTCGCGTTCACGTGATCCATATCTCCAAAAAGTGAGGTTGTAATTTATTGCCAAGTTGTTGGGTTGGCTGTGATGTAGCGTTGATTTTTGAGCAGTCCGCTTGACAGTTGCTTGAAGTTGAAAATTCCCGGTTCACCTATGGGATTCTGCCCCGGCGAATTTGTACGAAATCAATTCTGGTTCAAAATCAATGGAAAGCTTTGAAGTTTATGCATAACATAGGTAACATCAAGCTGAAAAATGGGACTGTGCAAGTGTCCTAAGAAAGTGGTCACCCCCTTATTTTGCTATGAACATCGTGTCAACGTGTGTGAGTACTGCATGGCGATGCACCATTCCAACGTGAGTTCAGTAATGATTAATTATAATTTTGCTTATTGGATTCGTTTAGGTATACATTTTTTCTCTTCCCACCTGTCAGAGTAATTTGTAATTTCTTCTGATAATGGCCTAAAATCTACTTCCCTTGACCGGCGTTCAATAGTAATCAATTTTGTTAATGATGCCCGGTCGGCCTTGTTGAACTCTATCCTACCTAGGCAGTGCTGGGTTGATACGCTCAATAACATGGTTTCAGCTTAAGAATTTATTCATGGAAGTGAAGTCTACAAACCAAATTTATTGCAGAACTGAAGCCATGTTTTTGAGTTCATCAACCCTACACACCATCAATAATAATACCATAAGTTACCCTACATAACTGTAAAATAAGAAGTAAAATATAAACAAATAATATGACCCAATGCGGGGAAACTGTTCAAGATGGTTCTGTTGTAATAACAGAATGTATTGTAATCCATGTGTCAGGATAATATCCCTCACCATGAGTTACAATTCTGTGAGACCAAAGCGACATATCCTGACACATGACAGTACCATGATCATAATACAACCATAATATGGTCATGGGGGTCAGGGGATTGGCCATGGTTCTTTTATGTGTGAGGATATGTCGATTTGGCCTCACGGTAGTGTAGCTCATGGTGAGGGTTTTTGCTAAAATTGAACTGAAGACCCATGTGCCTCCTCGCAAACACAGAAAGTCACAGCCACCACACCTTAGCCATCTCGGCCACCCTGACTCCGTAAAAGAGATGATACTAAACGATTGATTTTTCCGAGGGTTATATGTTGGTACTTACATGCTTTTTTCCAAAAATGTCAGTGCATTGTCCAGACGTACCGTGAATGGCTTCGAGATGCTGACTACGATCCATCGTGTAAACTTTGCAGTCGTGCACTGTCCAATGAAGATTGCTTACGACTTCCCTGCTTCCGTAAGTGGATTTCCTCACCACCCAACATGCACGGATAACCATGCGTGGTTTTAGTTTTGTACATTATTTCCAGAAATGATGTACCTATGTAATCGGTCAGGAACACTTTTTTACGACTACACCCCCTCAAACTTTCATCTTCTACGTTTCAGGGGGTCTAGAACACAAATCTGCAATTGAACCAATGGTGTTTTACGGCCCAAGTGAGGTTATTAAGCAAAAACTTGATAGAGAAGAAAATGCTGGGCGTTAAATTTTCTATCAAAAAATTCAATCAAGCCTGCGAAACCCTTGTTACGGGCTATTCACATGGGTGGGCGAGCATTTTGGCTTGGAACTGCAAAACTGCGAATTGGGCTTTTAGACGGTGGACATTTTGTGTAATAGCCCGTGGAATTGGGTAGACAGAAGTCATTAAGAGGGTGTAAGGCGAGTTGGGTGGAACTGATCTAATTGCCTATTGCGCAGAATTTCTCAATTTATGTAAAAATTTTGACTCGTATTAGTACATACTATGTACTATTAATATCATATTATGATATGACTACTATTAGGTACTACTACTAGGAGTTCTATTAAAGAGTGAGACATTTGGCCGTCCCCTGCAAGATCGTGGGGATAATGGGACACAATTCTTAGTAGCAAGACTGTCCGCCCAAATCTGGATGTCTGGTCACCATAAATATGGCTGCACTTGAGAGCTTGTGGCTGTTACTCCATTTCCTCAACCTGAACCAACTTAACTTTACCCTCCAGATCTGTTCCATTGGTCGTGTTTGAGTGAGCACTGCGCATCCCTACCGGACACCACAGCCCCTGCCGGCTACCAGTGTCCCCAGTGCTCTCAGCCAATTTTTCCGTCGGCCAATGCTGGATCACTTACGTCCAATTTATGTATGGAAAGGCTGGCATCTGTCAACTGGGGCAGGAGGGGGCTCGGGTTACCTATGGTTTGTAAAACCTATATTAATATTCTTGTATAATTCCATCCAGCTGTGGACACATTTTTTTCGCAATTCCGTATAATAGGCATGTGTTATGGCCAAGTATTAAGAACCGGAAAATAATTTGCTGATAAAGGGTTGTAATCCTTAGTCCATCTACATACTTGGTAGGATATTGATCACTTCATCATGGTTCGACTTTTCAACTTTTAGGACGAACAATTTTTGGGACATAATAGTTTATTGCTTCTTTTTCCAGTTCACCGAAAATGAGAGCTCATTGCCATCAAGCAATGATGTTTCTGCTCCCAGTGGTTTTTCAAAAGACCGCTTCTTCCCAAGTCAGCAGACGCACCAGTTCACTTATGATGAAACTACCCACCTGACTCGTGTACCAGAAGGTCAGTATACAAGGCCTTGAATAAATGGCGGGACTGGATTCCATCAACCTCAAACTAAGGACAATGGCCATTTCTATCAACTCGGATGAAAATTGGAAAATCCAATTCTCTAAGAATAATAACTTTCCACATTTCTGTACATAGAAAACCTATTACCTACTGTAATGTCCCCTTTCAGTTCAAGCACCTCGGCGGATACATGGTGTTTCTATGGAGGAGAGCAGAAGTCTTCTAGAGGGTCGAGATATGGATGAGAATAAATATGCTAGAAGATCAATACGACAAGGAAACTGCCGTCCTCAGTAAGTCAGCAATTTTATCGCTACAATATTGCTCACCTAAATTCTCATTTGAAAGGCCCATTTTGCTTCATGGGTGAATGTACCACATTGTACCTAGGCTATGAATTACAACCAACAAGATCAGTAGCATCCTCTATTTATTGGCCCAGTTGTAATATTGTAATAAAAATAAACTCCAAACATCCCTCATTCCAACATTCCTTCAACTACTCCAATAATATAAAATTTCATACAAAAATAATAAAATCTGATGAAATAAATTTGTAGGATACAAATACTCTACAAATTACACTAACTAACAAACGCAAACATATACAATAATTGACACTTAAATGAAATTCTCAGATCAGTTTGTGTTCGTTAGTTGGCGTTATTTGATGAGTTTTTGTTTCCTATAAATTTAATTTATCAGATTTTATTAATTTTGTATGGAATTTTATATTATTATTTATTGTTGGCGAATACTTAAATGGTAGGAATGTTGGAGTGAGGATTGTTAGGATTTTATTTTTATGATTTTTATCTGACTGGTGTGGCAATGAAGTACACTCCTTATTAAAACAACGTCAGCAACAAAGAAAAGTGTTTTTTCTTGACCCTATTCCCAATTGTCGGTGGATGAAGAAGGAAATAACAAGATTATTGTTACAATGTTTCAGAAATTTCGCGCGAGGAATCTGTGGAAGGCCTTCTAGGATGCAGCTAATCTTCTACTCACTCGTCATTATCGCATTCACCGGGTTGGTCATCTCTGTTAGTATGTTCTTCTTGCCTGAAGATTGAACCATGCTACTCTTCAGTCAACCGTGTGACTAAATGTGTAAGTTTGGTACCTACCATAATCGCTGTGAACATGAGCTGTCCGCCGAAATCTGAAATTATCAACGTTCTGCTGCTGCTGGAGACCGAGTTCAACTGTGCAATGGTACAGAAGCTGTTACTACAGAAGCTGATCCTGTTCCAGTCGCAACATTGAAAAGTTAGAATTAGGCGGATTAGATGATGGTTATTTGGTCTGTTATTGAAGGGGTGGAGGCCTCCAAAAGTTGGCAGCCTGAATCCCGCCGTGAGAGGTCTAGGGCGCATAGCAGCCTAGCTAAAAAATAGGGCCAATGTGAAGTTCTTAGGCTGCATAAAATTGCAGGACAAAATCAGCATGCATTTATCTACTCCTGGAGCCCATTTATGGTTGAAAACTGTGCGTTGAACAGTTTACTGCGTTTTTAACCATAATGACCATCAGTGGCATTGAAACACTCGGGTAGGTGTTCTTACTGTGCCAAAACGTGGTATAGTCCCATTCTTGAAACACATCTTCCCAGGTTCCCTAATTTCCTTAATAGTTTGTGTCTTGAACCGTTGGTCTATCCCCCCCATACAATATAATATACTATATCCTGTTTCGGCGCGTTTCACCCTGATATTTCGTTTTACAGATAACTCGTAGAAAAAGCGAGATGGGCGTAAGAAAATAAATTCATTTAAATTTTGTCACCAACCCACGGAGATGGGTTTTTAAAAACGATTGTTTAATTTCCCGACAAAATTTGTGTGTGATCTAAACGGAGAAGGCCCTTTCGGGGTATTGTGCCTGGCGCTTATCTCCGCTAGCTGGGCTGAGAAATGTAGTGCTTCATCATATCTTGAATACTATCCAAAGGAATGATGATTATTGTTCCTGGGCGTGTAGATATTATTCTGTGTGACCATTGACTCGCGATCTGTTTTTTCTGAACTTTTCTGCCTGAATATCGGAAGTCATTTTCAATTAAATTTATTGCCGATTCCAGGCTTTCTGGATTGAACCCGGCTTCTTAGAGGATCTTTTAATCCTCTTAGAAATTGCCTTAACTTTAATTTTTTGTAGAACAGTTGGTCAATCCAACTATGATGACCAGTCCACTATTTATTGGTGAGGGATTTCTCGCTTGCACTGTGGTAAACCTGCAACCCGGATTCCCCCTACGGTCGGCACAAAACGCGCGTTCCCCCACCTCGCGCGGGAAGATTGGGGCTCCTGCCGTCGCCATTCCTACGACTACCGCCTTCCGGACTACTACCGTATGTGAACCGAAGCCGTGCCTCTACCGACCGCCCAGCTGTTCCGTCTCCCGGAGAAATCCCAGGTTTGCCGCGTCCCCTATGAGCTGTACCCTGCGAAATACCATGAGTAAACCCATAATTTCCCTATATTTCCACAGTGCAGGGCTACTCATTACATTTCAATCCCCAGGACAGCTTTTACAGTCCTCTGTCCTGCAGGAGCTACCAAGGAACCTAGAATCGTTGGGATACCGTTTTTTTGTGTCTACAAATAGGTCTCATTTGATCCATGAATAATGAATGAATGAATAATGAATGAATGAATATTTATTTATTTCCATGAGAAATTGCTTAATTTGAACACACTTTATCACAGATGGAAATTACCCCACCACCAGGATAAAAATCCGAGCGGGGTGGGGGAGTAAACTATTTATCTAACTATGCATCTAACTACGTAACTATGTATCTATCGAAGAGGAAGAAATTAACAAGAACTACAACGATTGAACAATAGCATCAACAAAATAAATATTCTATAAATTATATAAGTTAGAGATTAACAAACAAAAACGGAGACAGGAAGAAGCATAATAATGAAATAGATAACGAATTACACATAGGCGCTACACATCGACGATGATGAAACAGTGGCCGTTATGTGTGGTCTCCACGTCAAATCCTCGTCAATTATAACACCTAGATACCTAATTTTCTCCTCTCGATCGATCCATACATTGTCCAACGATTACAGTTGCGCTGCCTTCACCAAAATCGACGATCGTCTTGCCCGGTTAACTTTTGAAGTCAGATAGCGTCAACCTTTTTATACGCATGGCTGATGGCGTCCTGCGCGTAGCTGGCTTTGGTTCTTTCCCAGGCAGCAACAGGTCGAGTCACGATTGGTACTGCCTTAATAATATCGTCCATGTACGTGTCCCTCATGATTGCCTCGGATGCCGTGGGATAGGCCTGACCCTCATCCTGCACCAGTTGGTGCAAGGTTCTAATGGCGAGGAACGGTGACGCAGACACTCCGTAGGTGACCGTGGTCAACTGGTAGTCCCGGACAGGTTCCTCTGGCGATGATCTCCACAAAATCTTCTGAAACGGCTGGCTCTGAGTGGACATTCGGATATTCCGGTACATCTGGCGAATATCAGTCACCAGGACGATCTGGTACATTCGGAATCGAAGCAGTATGTCCAGCAGTTCGGCTTGGAGTTTAGGACCTTTGTACAACACCTGGTTTAGGGACGGTCCGTCTTTGGTTACCATGGATGAATCGAAGACCACACGAAACTTGGTGATCACGTTAGCCTCCAGATTCTTGAAGATGCAGTGGTGGGGGATATAGTAACTTTCCGCAGCCAGCTGGCATGGTCCTGCTAATATCATGTGCCCCTGAACCTGTAGTCGGCCATGAACTCATTATAGTGGGCGCGCAAGGAAGGATTCTGCCTCAGTCGTCGTTCGAGCATAAGAAACCTATTCAACGCTCGAGTTCGACTAACAGTTTTTGTTCTTCTATATTTGGAGCAGCATTGTTCACAAGACACATTACAATAAGAGGTTATCAAAACAGACGTTTTGATAGATTGACGTTTCTGTTTTGATAACCTGCGCCGTCGCTCCAAAGAATTACGTCTTGGTGGTCGAGCAAAGTCTGCGCCCGAATATAATTGGTGATCAGAGTGGCAAACTCATTTGAAGATATCCCTCCTTCCTCCTCGTGCCAAAGGTAGCATTTAACTTCATGAGTTTTATTGTTGAAGACCGTGAAATTATGGACGATTAATTTCATTCCATAGTAGAGAATGCGTTCAGTCTTGGGCTTAGGAGTACCGTGAAGTGGGGTAACTTTACTGCAGGTTTGGTATACCTGCGAGTGTATCTCTTACAATTTTGGAGCTACTTTTGAAATTCTTATACTAGATGATAGCTGAACATCTCAGCTTTCATGTTCCGCTTGAATGAACTTTTTATCTTCAATAGGGGGGAGGTAGGGGTCAATTTTTTTATTAATCTTACCCCAGCAAGTGGGGTAACTTTGAGCAGAAAGGCTTTCTCATCCCAAAACGATAGTTACCCCATAAGAAAGCCACTTTGAGTTTTTAAAAAAGTAATCCTCGTGAATTCTCGACGTTTTGGGCCTAAAAACTCCAATTTAACGTGAAATTTCGGTTTTGAGTAGCCTATGAAGGTCTTCTACTCCCTCTAAAAAGTAGCTAAGAACAGACAAAACGGTTGGAAGGAATAGGACGAGAAAAAGAATCAAGCAAACATTTGTTGTTTTTATTTCAAAATAAAAGGGCTCCAACACCACCAACAAAGGGTAACCAACATCTATTTTCAAGTTTTTATCAAGTGCTGTGTGAGGTGCTGCACTCTGACCAGTGAATCACAGACGTTTTATAGATTGGTAATAGGAATACAAAAATGAACGAAAATAATGTTGGACGGAACGACAAAGTTTTGTTAGAATGGCACTTCAAGGCTTCATGTCCACACCAGAAATGGCGTGTTCTACCTGGGAAACTTGAGGTGCACGGATCCTGGAGCGGATACTTTTTGGTTTGAACCAAAGTTTATCTTCTTCGTCGGGCCAGGTCCACTTTCCGCGTTTCTTCATGCAGGGCACTTCGAACTCGTCGTTGTCTTCTCCCATAACTTGATTACTGTGTGGTAAATAGAGTGTAAATTTGAAATATTGAAATTGGCTACATTTGATTCTTTTCTTAAATTTTTGACAAAAGAAGTTTTTTTCTTTGCACACTTGAAGTGCAAACCTGTTGATAATTTCTTCATTTGTGATCTGTTTTAGAATTTCTTTCTCGCAAGAAAGAATGAGCAATGATCCTGGAGTTAGTTTAAACGGCGGAATAATATTTAGCTATGGCAATTTCGATCTTGATGATATGGTAAATGATTTATCAGTACTTTTAACTGTTGAGTAATTCTCATTTCTCTGGTTATCGTCATGGTTTAAAATGTTGACATAAAATCTACAAAAAAAAAATCATGCCCTCCCTAAAATGTTGATGGCTCAAATTGCGCCATGCCCCCCCCCCTTCTGGGCACCTCTGTGTGGAGTATAAGGAGAGCACAACAGCTAACTTTTATTTTCGTTCTACCACACTGACGTCACAATTGAAGTTTTTAATTTTTTTGGCGTTTTTTCTCTGGTTGCGTTGACTTTGACGGTTGAGACAACAAACATCCGTTTCATCAGCAAAGTTTTCCAAAAGTCATTGAAAATTGTTCTTCTCTCATCCTCAGTAATGGTGTTGCACAAGCGGCTTTTCCACTTGACGCAGTTTGGTGCGTTACAAGCCGGTCCTATGGTTCCCTGTTCTCGAGGAGCTTTGTGAAGGATGACTTTGGTAGACTTTTTTTATTTTCTTTGATGAGTCCACGTAGCTTTTTTCATCCTCTATAGTCATGAGCTACGAGGAAACCGAAATTGGGTTTAGGTTACACAGCACTGCTCGTATTGGACTCAGTTTGTGGTCAAAATTCAACCGTATCTAAGAGCCGAGGCCGAATTCTTGTAAATTAAATTTTAATATAATTGGACAAATTCGTATTGGACAAATCAGTATGGTGCGCCTCCTTCATTTTGACTTTGTAGGCCCCGGCCGCGCCTACGGCCGCGTCTTTCGCTCTGGCCCCAACTCTGCCCCTGTAAATCTCACAACAAACGAAGATCAGCTAGCAGCTTTTTGTGTAAGTGTGATTTGAGGTGGAACTGGAAAGCTGGACCTTCCTCATAATGCTTTTTCTGGTATTGCTTCTTGTGTTACAAGCACATTCGCTATGCGCCTGTACCACCAGGACACAGGCTTATCATCGCCGCACCCTCTATTGCTACAGAACGATGGAGGAAATTCACAGTTATCTGTGTGAACACTCTTTCTTCGAGTCCGAGCTCCCAGCCGTCATCTTGTATCATAGAAACAAAATCGCCTAGTTCCAGGATGATGGGAACGATGGCGTGTTCCTCTTCAGGTGGTGGAATTTCTTCTTCGAATTAGTCGGTAGCTCAGCAATGACGCCGGTCGAATAGTGCAAACATTGCTGACCAGGAACGCAAGTGAAACAGCCAAACGAGTTGAATTGCAGCAGGTTGGTGTTTTGAGTCCCTACTTCCGCCAATGCTCACTCGAGATCTGATGGGTGTTATGTATCTTTCGATATAACTAGCCAATAGGCTATCTTGTGCTTCTTTTGATTGTGCATTATACATCACGAAGAACAGATCTCTTTGGGTTTCGCGGTCGAATTTGGCATGACATTGCTTACCACAGCATTCTTTTATTTGTTTGAACTCTGGCTGCCACCACTTGCCCACTTGATGAAGAGGTGTAACTTTCTCCAGAAGTTCTCTTCTTTTTTGCCTCATTACGTCTCCAATCATCAGGCTCTGTCCTCTTGTACTTGGCTCCTAAAATCAAACAAACAATATTGAAAATTCCGTTGAAGTGAAATAGAGGCATTATCAAAGACGAGTAGGACGGTAAGGAGATTGGATGCACCATTGGTTAACTGCATTGATTTACTAAATATTAAAACCTACGTACCTCGCTTACACTTCTTGACGACTTCTTTTAAAGCTGACATTCTTCATATAGGTAACGCAAGTAAAGTAAAATACTAAAAATATTAGACGAGAAAGATCAGTACGACGAAAATCAGCACAACACAAGTAACAAGTTGGTCTCCTCAGAAAAAAATCACTGATAGCATGTTCTACAGAAGAAGGGCGTATAACGGCTTTTGATAAAACAAGGATGCCAACAAGAGTTCTGGGAATTTCTCCACGAAAATTGGCACTCTTATAGAAGACAACACTGGGAATCCATTAATGCATTCTCCCCAAGAAGGGCGTATGAGCCCATACGCCCTTCTTGCACCCACCTCGTCAATTTTTGAAAAAAGTCCAATCCAAGTAACGAACGTCATAGGGCTTAGAATTTTTCCGAGCTGATTTTATCAACTCTACATACCCGGCAGGACTGTAAATAGTTTTGTTTTTTCTTACGGCTTCTACTCTGGCATGAATGGAGTCACACTCCATTTGGGTGTGACCCTTCTCTAAATATTTTTGATAGATTGTCACATTACGTTCTTTGCTAATTCTGATCAAAGCATTTGAGAGGTTGACGTTGCGGTTCTGATACCCGCACCCGTCGCTCCACAAAATAACGTCTTTCCCTTCTCCAATATTCAACTCTCGAAGGAAACAGTCAATTATGGACACAAACTCATTGGAGCTGACCCCACCGTCACCCTCGTGCCACACAAAGCACGACACATCTGCTGTTTTTTTATTGAAAATGGTGAAGTTGTGCACCACCAGCTTCATCTTATAATACAAAGCAGACGCTTTCAAGTATGGACAAAGAAGCACACCTTGTAGGTCCATGGTAAACGTGAGGCTATTTGGTGAGCAGTCATCAGCTTCTTTCTCGTTGCGTGCTTGATATTTTCTTTTTTGGTGAGCACTGTATTCCTCCTGAGAAACATTCCCCTGAAGATAGGACACACACGTGTCACACTGATCCTTTTTGGGTCTATAAATGGACAAATTCATTTCATCAAAAACGTCATAAAATTTAGTGATCTTGGTAAACGGGACACGCTTTTCAGCACAAAATTTCAAATAAAGCTGGTAAACTTCTGTCTTGGTTTGGAACACAGGTTCCAAGAACAGCTTCTTGGTGTTCAGTGGTTCTTTGTGGTGTGGCAGTGACTGCCTCGCTGGTTCTTGATGCTATGTCAGGATGCCTCTTCAGAAATGCAGCCAGCCATGACTTTGGTTTGTTGGCAGGGAAAGGGTTTGGACGTTGGATTAATTTGGTTGAAACATTGAAAGCAAGTGATTTTACAAACAAGGTCATCAACCAGCCATACACCTGAAAGAGATACGGAAAGCATATCCACCGTGACACCGGGTTCTGACATCTTCTTCACGCTGATAACGACAACTAGAACTAAACCTGACGCTGGGAGGGCCAAGTATTGACACGTCAATAAAAATAACGCCCCACGTGGGGCGCCAAGATTATTGGGGGTAACTTCCCGAATCGAGAGGGAAGCCAGAGATAACAGAAAGTGCATTCAATTGAGATTTCAAATACTGAAGCTTATTCACCTGAGATAGTGAAGTAGCTGACGATGGATTTCGGCAGCTGAATTTTGGCGCAAAGTGAGGAACTTGATCCCTGCCCGAATCTCGCACCTGCGCTAGGTGGAGCGAACGACACCTGCAGAGGTTGACGCAACGGGCTCCTGCGACGACATTTTTGAACGAACTGAGACGAGCGAGCGCTCATTGTGACCGTTAGGAGTTCCCGTACACGCTGGTATGCCAACTTTGAAAAAAAATTCCCATCACCCCCTACAACAATTGTCCCCTTTTTTCCGGACATCCCTTGTATTTTGATAAACCAACGAATCAAAAAGTGAATCGAATCCGAGCCATTCATCTATTTTGCCAGAAAATGTAGGGAGATTAAACCCAGTTACTGTTCTTTTGTTGCTACTGTGACAACATGGAAAGTTGAGTCGGCAGAAAACCCAACACTGAGCCTCCAATTGAAACCCTCGGTAAATTAATAATTCGGCAGAAGGTCGCCCCGTAGTCCAGTGGCTTGGACATCCGCTTTCGGAGCAAGAGGTCCCGGGATCGCAACTGCATAATCATCATTTCGGTCGAAACAAAGATTTTCGGCGGAAAAAAAGCTTCCACCTTCTTTCTTTCGGTACAATGGTGGCAGCGGTGGGATCCGACGATCTCAAAACAGTAGTTCTCACGTATAGTCAATTCAGCGATAAAATGCACAACAGAACAATTGGAGCACTCAGGCCTTTGTAAATAGTAATTCACGCGACACTACTCGACTTTCTGCTGACGTCGACTTTCCCTCACCTTCTCTCCGAGCCCCATGTGCGCTCTGGTCAAGCTGCCCGTTGACGGAGCAACGGCTCCTAGGGAGGGAGTCATGTGACAACATGGAAAGTTGAAGGGGTAGGTGAAGGGGTGAAACAGGGTAAATGGCGGGAATCATAGTTGTGCATAACTTTTATTTACATTGCATTACATCTGGTGGTAAATCTAATTTTTTATTTTCTGAGGAAGCATTGTGCTAACGCTGTGCGCCCTGGGCTTGTATACTGTTCAGTCAAAGAAGTATTATTTTCCATACTTGATCAATTTGTGACGAGGTTACTGATGTGGAGATTCTGTTATTGTAATTTTAACACAGGCTCCTGCTAGGTTTTTCCTTCTTGGTAGGTTGGAGTTGTAACTGTGGCACAACATGGTCTTCGAGTCATTCCATTTTCTGATTGAAATTTAATTACTCTCTAACATGTTGAATTGTTATTGTTTACCGTTGTTTGATTATGCGATTTATGAGAGATTTGTGAAGTAAATAGTGCCAGCAAGTGCCTATAATTTTTTTTTTTGTGGAATCTATAAGTATGGATAGTCACAGATCATAAATCGATTTCGTTCGTGTATCCCTGTATTTTTCTTTCCGATAAAATAAACTGGATTCGGCCAGTGAATCTAATTACTCCCTGAGTTATTCATGTCTCCTCTTACGTTTCCCAAAAATAAGCCGCAATAATTATCAATATTAGTTCACTGTTAGCCAGCACTATTTGGGTAATCCGGCATATTGAGAACCTGGAGAGAGCACCCTCCTGGTTTCCACTCCTAGGCCGCTGCACTGCGCATTAGAGTTTTAGCAAGATCCTCTTTATGAGAACAGATAACTTTGATTCCTCGTCTTGCAACCCCTGTTACCCGATGTGCTACCCAAGTAAATTTTATCTCCCCATCTTATCTCTTGAACAATTGTATCTTGCTGAAAATCTCTCTCTTCCCTCAGGACCACTTGTCCACACGCAAAATCGTTCTTTGGCATCGACAGACCTATGCTTTAGCCACTTCGCTTTTCCAAGTTGCATCTTCTTATACGGTGGTAATCTTCGTTACCCTCCAGTACTACTCATAGAAACAATATTTCGGGCCAATTCCACCTAAAATTGCTAGTGAATTGTGGGAGAAGAGCCAGAGCTCCAATACTGCAGTTACTCGTTGTGAGAAGGCAAGATGAACTAAGATCCAAACGATCTTCAGTGGTTATATATTGGGCCCAGGAGGTTCTTGAGCTGATGGCTGTCGATCAAAAAGTGTGACCCTACAGCATTAACCTGTTGTATGGTTCTTACCAACAGGAACTCCTTGCTGAGCATGCTGCTGAGTATTAGATAAACTTCCCAATAATATATTTTTTGCTCACAAATGAATCCATGCTGTTATTAATTCACGTCTGCTGTTATTCCTGTCAAGAGCTGGTCATATCTTCCTATTCTTTTGCTTATAATTTAATCATGAATTAATGGGCTATGATAATTTTATTGTTAATATGCTACATTCGAAGGTTTTGATTCAGTAAGATGAGTACGTACTATCGTTCATTCATGTACAAAGTGGGAAGAAGCTGCCATTGTTGATGATTCCATCATATATGGCTGATGTACCTTCAATTAACTTGCTTCTGCTCTACAATATTTTTCGACAGTGTTGTAGAACAGAAGCCAGTCCTTTTGAAGTTGCATCAACCATATATTTATGGGAAAAGGCATATCGCCATTTGGCATGCCAACAGTGATTAACTTGAGTTTTGGCAAAAATGAGTTGTTGGTATCACTGGATTGGTTTTTCCACGGGGAATCTGGTGTTACCCCACGGTTTGTGGGAATTCGGTTGAAAAAGCTGTTGGAAACCGTTTTGAGCGACACCGCCTAACAGCCCGTAAAAGGCCCGTAAAAGTGGTTATCTTTTGCTGTGATTCGAAAGCTCTCACGATGGTTGGGTGCAACTCCTCTTTTTAATTATTATCGAACTTTTTGTTACGTTTTTACTCAATGTTCTAAGCGATAATTGAATGAGCCTAATTTGCATGAAAATGAGTATTTTGGATTTCTTAAAAAGTTGAAAATTTTGAGTTATCCACTTCTTCATGCCGAACGACAAAAATTATTATTTATTGGAAAAATTATCGTTATTTAAAAAATATTGTTTTTCTCCTAACAGAAGGCATTATTGAAGAGAACTCATTGTTTTATGGAAATGGTCTTTGGTATGCCATTTGGATTTGAGCTCTTGATTCACCTTACCCGGTGTGTCAGAGGTATGTGGAAAAAACGCTCAGATGAATTTCAATTTATCTTTCGAATATTGGTTTATTGATAGTCAATTTGTTACCTTCCTTTCTGACAACATAGCTATAAATTTTGTTGTGCGTCATACGATATTAATGGAAATATAATGTTGGCAACATTTTTACTTTGGAATGGACTGTGTTTGTGTCTGCCATCTCGTCATTTCACCCCTTCGACACCGAAAAAGAGCTGTTTGGTTCAATTTTTTAGAATTATGTTGGAACGCTTCTGAACCGATTCAGCCAACTTATGATGATCGGTCCACAGAAGAGGATTCGGGGGCTCAAATCCTCAGCCCAGCCCTGGAATATTTTTGACCAACAGTCCTCAATTTTTTGACATTCTTGCCTTGAGCTATTGGCTTGGCCAAAGAATTGACCATTTTAATGAGGTTATTTTAGGTTATACAGTTCTTTGCACAGGATTCGCCAAATTATATTTTGCTCATTTTATTTGTCAATTTCAAAAAACAAACATGTCGTTCACATAGCTGTGGTCGGGACCTAGGGAACTTTCATAGATAACCTGATCGAAAAACAACCTCCCGAAAATGGACAGGTAGTAATCCAATTACTTTTAATTGTAATAAAATTACTTTGAGCCAATAAATTATTCTGAATCGCAATTGATTTCCTAGAAAAAATAATTGTAATTGAGATCAGCAATTACAATTAGGTACATCTCTGAGCTTTGTAATTTTGGGGTTCCAATTATAGAATTCAAGGACTTACCAATTAAATTTTTTCACCGGTTTTTATTTATTAATTAATTATTTTGTTGTTGAAAAAATCAGAAACAGCGAAGGATTGTTTGGGTATAGAGATCGTTGAATGAACCTATTATTGAACTATCGTTGGAGAAAAACTTCTTTATGCTGAAACGGAAAAATATTTTCAGCACTGTAGAATGGCAACAGCAAGACCATCGGATTCCATGGAATGCTGTACCAACATTGAGAAGAAGTTGTCCTGTACATTTTAGCGGCTTCAGTCATTTGAACCCCAGTTCTCGAACCTTTTTTATGTAGGTTTCTAGGGGCTTGTTTATGACCTTATAACCCTAGCAGTCGAATGTCGACAACTGCCCTGAACTTTTGTGGGTCCTTGTAGAAAAACCTTTTTCGCTAAGCTCGCAAGGCAGGTCAACAACCACTTTAGGGCAAAGGCCGACTTTATGACTGGCAATTGTTAAACAACGATTGTTCCTTACGCAAACCCTTGCGCAACGTTGCATCGATGATGCACATTTTTTCAACTTTTCCAAGTAACCCGGTACCTGCACTGACCTCTGACTTTCCCGATGACTTTCTTCGTCCCCATGCGGAAGCGGGGTCTCCAGGTAACCGTTCAACTTTGCGATAAACGTTTGTTGTAGGTCGCCCAAGGACCGATTTCACCCAAAATTGTTTACGACTAGTTAAATGAATGAGTTGGTGATTGGTGGTAAATTTCAACATTTTCTGGCTATATCTGAGAAAATGGGAGAAAAGAATTTTGGATTCGATGTACGTTCAACACATTTTCAGGGTGGGTAGGTTAATTTTTTTTTCTTTAGCAATTGCAAAGGATAATGAATTCACTAAAAATCAGTATCCTTATAATTTTTCGATTTCTCTTTATTATTTAAAAATAAACCATTGCATCGTTCAAAAAAAAAAGTTTTCTAACCCTCTAAAATTTTCATGTTTCACGTTTCAAAGGGTGTAGAATCCGAATCTGCAATAAAAAATTGCCGTCTGTCCGCCGTCCGTCGCAAGCCAATTACAATACAATTATTTATTCAAAAATTTTTTTACCAAACTTTTTTTTGGAAGATTTGAACGATTTTTTGTCGGAGGCAAGGAGGCGGATATTATGTTAGTGCCATTTTTCAATTTTTCAAACGAAGTCAAACTGAAACTTGAACACTAACTCAAACTGAAAAAGATGCTCGAACTGAAACTCGAGCTCAAAGTCGAACTGAAACCCAAGCTGAACTCATACTCAATGTCCAACTGAAACTGAAACAGACACCTACTCGAGCTAAAACTCAAACTGAAAAACGAACTGTACTCAAACTTAATGTGAAACTCAAACTGAAAACATTATATCCTGACTGAAAATGAAACTCAAACTCAAACTGAAACAGGTTCTCTAGCTGAAACTCAAACTGAAACAGGTACTCTAACTGAAACTCAAACTGCAATTGAAACTTAATTCGAACTGAAACTGAAAATGAATATGAAACTCAACCTCGGGGTTTGTGTATTAAGAATTAGTCATTAAAGTTTGAAATTGAATATCGGTTTATGGGTGATTCTCAAAAAAAAGCAACTTTTTGGGTCGAGTCAATTTTTAAAATTTTGTTGCTCAGAAAAATTTCAAACTTTTTTCTAACATTGTTACTCGTTAGTAGATCACATTTAAACACTCGGTTGAGATCAAACTCATCATAGGAATAAAATAACTTAATGTTAATAATAAAACCACTGGCACATTGATGCACAATAAGATGGTAGGACTGGGTCGTTTCTGATTTTTTTCCCTCCGGGCTTTTTTCCGGAGCCTTCTACGCTCCTTTATTTCTGCTGGAGTGAACAATTTTGGTGGAGCCATCGACGTAGTTCCTGAATAAAACAACTTGAAATAATAAAGGGGTTCTCACATCACTAAACAATCAAGTACGCTATTTTCAATTCAACTTAAAACCATCAAAATCTAAAAAACTGCAATGATACTGCTGATTTTTCACTCCCATGTCCTTACTGTCGGTCCCACGGCCACATCACATTATCAATAAGGCCATGGGAAGGAATTTGATTGGGACGTGGAACTGAAAAATCGTACTTCAATCCATTGTATACTACTGTAAAAATAATTTAAGGTGCTAAATTGAATTTTTCTTAATGGTAACAGACGAGTAGAATGCGTTGAAAGCAAAAAAATTAGCATGAGCGTCGAATTAGAATTGATTCCATAGGGGCATGGAAAGGAATGGAGAAAAAACACCCACGCGTTCGCGTTCACCTCAGGAGCGCTGGCGGAGCAATGAGAGGTGTAAGCGCCGTGCAGCTGTAGGGCCATAGAGGCGAACAGTTTTGCCAACTACTGATGCAGTTTCCCGGCTTTTGTCCCTCATACTCGATGCGAATGGACACTTTTTTGATGAAGCCATGGAACTGAACTCAAAATCATGTACACAAGTTTGAGGTACCGTGGCCGACTAAATTCGAAAGAAATGTTGATATAAGCTTGCAAAACATAAAGAAGAACTAATTCTGAATCGATTCAAGGAATTTTTTTTCAAGGAAATGTGCTGATTTCAATCAATACTTACCTTTCGAATCTTGAAAACGTATACTGCTACAGGGCACGGAACTGAACATTTGAACGTTTGATTAGCAATAAATAACTTCCAATATCCCCCTCCCTTATTTTTTGGGTTGGATTACGTCAGCGGCCGCCTAGTGAACAGATAGAAAAAAAAATCACGAGTCTCAGATGATTGGTTTCCGAGTTATGGTCGATTAACATGAAAGTTGCTTTTTTTTTGAGAATCACCCATATTCGGTTTGAGTTTCAGTTGAAGTTTTAGATTGTGTTGAAGTTGGAATTTAAGTTTGAGGTACAGTTCGATTTTGAGTTTCAATTTGATTTCAAGTTTGAGATTCAGTTTCATTTTGAGTTCCAGTTTGAGCTTAAGTTTGAGTCAGAGTTGAAGTTTGATTTTCAGTTTGTGTTTGTGTTTGAGTTCCTGTTTCAAGTTCAGTTTTTGTTTGAGTTTGATTTTAGTTTGAGTTGCAGTTTCAATTTCAGTTCGAGTATGAGTTCGGGTTTGACTTTATGTTTGAGCTTGAGTTCAAGTTCTTTTTTCGTTCAAGTGTGAGTTTGAGTTCATGTTTAGAGTTTCAATTTGAGTTTGATTTCAAGTTCGAGTATAAGTTTGAGATTCAGTTTCAGTTTTGAATTGAGTTAATTTCGACTTTGAGTTTACTGATCCGATTTTGACGAATTGGTGGTTTGCTCCAACTTGTGGCATATTGCCCGGGGAGTAGGATCGGAAAAGATTGAGGGGCCACTGTCTCCTTCGCCAAGCTTTCGAAAATGTATAACATACATAGGATGAAGGAAACAAATGTGCTTAAGCTTGGCGAATGAGAGGTCCTGTTTCCCCTGATATTTGGCTACAAAATTGCTCAAAACGTTTCTCAGACGATGCTAGCACCTTTTTCGTTGAATTTTCGAACGAATTTCCCCGATGATGAACTTACCCCCATGAACTGGAGTTACCGTGAAACCGTTGTCTTTAAGAGTTCGAATGTGCGGTGAATCCGATCCGTGGGCCGGTGACTATGTAGGGCGAGCGGATCCGTTAGTTCGAAAAATATGTGACGTCACAACTAGACATTCTCGTTCAAGCAGTGGATTCCTCGGCTCGTAGAACTGGCCGGTTCTTGTCCTGTGGACCTGTCCTGGGCCTTGTCCCCTTGCCGTGTTGTTCGGCGATGCTCATCTGATATCGAATGGCGTCACCTTTCGTTTCTCATGGGCCCAAGAAGATCGTGAGGTTTCGATTCGCGGAAGCCGCCCGCTACGGAATCCGACGGATTTCCAGACGTGGATTCCCCTGTTGAAGAAATCGTGAGCGGCACGGTAACCGCTCGTTGGCGCCTATTGTGTGATGTGAGGAATTACTAATTGGCACATGGGATGCCTTGTGAACACGCTGTGACACTGAAAAGAACCAAAAAAATTTCTGACCAAAAAAAAAAAACGTGGTTTGTGGATTTACCGAATTTACTGAATTTATTGTGGGAGTTACCGAAATTACATTGTTCCAAGATAGGTATCGGTTCCGTGCTCATTCCTAGTTGTGAAATTTTCTTCAATAAATACACGAAACCCGCAGTTCCTGAGTCCTTTCTACTCCCCCAAACACCCTTGGTCGAATTACTCCTCCAATCGGATAGCATAACGTAGGCAGACCTTCCCACTCGTCTGAAAGTCAGGAATCGCAAGGTGAAAGCTGCCCAGATAATATGTGTGATTTTTGATTTATGAGTATTAGCAGGTAGCAGTCGAGATGGAAATTATGAAGGAATTAGGACACCGCTAGCCTCACCGCACACGCATGATCTTCCGCTAATCGACATGCTTGCGAAGTTGCCCAGCTTGCGGCTTCCTTTCGCTAATTATGTTCTGTACGAAGGTTTTTTTTAGCCATTATCCGCGATTAAAAACCAGCACCGTCTGTGGTCATTTACAAAAATCTCCCCATAGCTCCCTCAATTCTTAACCTTTTTCAAATTTCTGAACTAGGATGTTTGTCTCAGTAAGGCCTATCATCCTGTTGAATTTGAATTACTTACAGCACTCTTGATATATTAGCACTTTTAGAGTTTCCTAGTTTATTTTTTTTTTTCTGGCCACAAAATGAACGATTTGATGACGATTTGAGCGTTCTTGGTCTCGAAATGTGTTTTTACCTTGCAAAATACCTACCTGATCATTTTTTATGATCCCATAACTTGACGTATTTTGATTTTAGGCGAGTTTTAAAATATGGATACTGGGTTTTTTGATATTTTTGACCTAAACACCCCTAAAAGTAGTCAAAATATAATTGAGTTGTTTTAAAATTTTAGGTATCGAAATATGGAAAATTTTAGGTATTGTGTGTTATCGACGCAACACTGATTTTTTCGTACATGGTTTTTGTTATCATTTCTTTGTATTATGGGTAGTCAGTTTATTGTTTAAATTGGTACCTGTATGGATATTAAAATAGAAGTTTTCTCCATTCCGCTAGCTGAACATTTTTTCACTCCATACAGGCTTTTGCATTCGCAAAATTTTTTTTAAATAGCCACAAAACCGGTCAAAGTATTATGGATTTGGCCCAAAATTTCGAGTCCCAATCACACGGAAATCTGTGTTTTCTATTCACCGCTCGATGGTTGATTTCCTTAAATATATCAATGCTTGAGTTTGTGTTCGATGAGGAACTGAAGACTTTCAAATGCCTATGGACAAAATTTCCGAAGAAAGTTCACTGACTGTATGGAGCCTGCGTATTATTACGGCTAACTAACGGTTACGATAAGGCGGAGCGGAGGAGCAGCAGAAAGACGGAGGAGCGGCCTCTAGATTTCCAACACGGTTAGCACCGTAACTCAACTCCTGGGGCCATTTCGCTTTTTCGCTCTCCACCTCGCTCAACATTTCGAATACATTTTGGCACCAGCACTGCCTGTTTTCCTGGCGTAGCAAATATCCGCCTACAGCTGGGCGATTAATTTTTACCAGTGATGCGCGAATAACGCACAGTTCTTGAATATAGTGTGAGTATATCTCTCGTTCTGACTCTTAACGTAGAAATTTTTCTTAGTTTCTCATAATCACTTCTGCCTCGTGGACAGTTTACCGTGAGAGAGTGTATGGGGGGGGGGGCTGATCCAAGACGCAACTGATCCACACCCAATCGTTACCAAAATCCAATGGTCAAAATCAAAACTAGTGCATTCAGAGTGTCCCAGGGTCAAAGCAGCCATAAATTGCATTACTCTTTGTCCTTCCAAGATGTTGGAATTTTCAGTGTTGTCTATAATATTTTTTACATGCCGCAAGACTGAACCGGATTTAGCGTACTCGATCTTGAAATGTTGGTATTGCACATTATACGCAGGTGTTTTGGTTTATTTGGTTTTTGGTTTGTTCAATAAAAGACCGTAGTAATTGCCCAAGAAAAATGTTTTCTGACCTACCTTGAAATTTTCTTGGTTTACTTTTCAAAGAGTGCAGAATCCGGAACGACAATTTAAAAAGATCCGTCCGTCCGCAAAACGCTGTACGCCGCTCCGTCCGTCGTAAACGCTTTTCTTCCAAACGGCTGACGATTTTTTCGTTGTTGAAATTTTCAGGAATAATACACCTTGTTTCGGGACAGACCCAATTCTTCAGCCAAGCCATTCGGTAAAATCGACCCTCGAAAAAAAATTGCGTTGGTGATTTTGGACGGTTTTTCATTTTTCATTGTGAGTTTTAACATGTCCGATCCCTGGAGCCTCCAGATTAGTCAAAATAGAAACGATTTGGCTCAAAATTTTAATGCCAAAATATGGAGTCATGATTTTTTAATTTGTTTTTAAATATTTTTTCTAGTAAGTGTTTGGCTAGCGAAACCGCGCCATACCTACCTCTGCTGTCAATGAACTTTTTTTAGGAATATAGTTTTAACCAATCCAAGGTAATTGGGTTGGCGAGAATGAAAGCCGATGAAAGACATTACACTATTTCATTTTCTGTTCTCACGATTGCAGCATACTACGGAATCGATCATCAATATCCGAAAAATTGTCGAATTCAGCCGTATTACAAGTGTCGCTTCCAATTTTAGCTTTCCAGAATACCTATATCCTAATGTGGCCTGACCCCTGGTGCTGTTTTCATATGCCAAATGGAATTCTGGCGTCAACCGGCTGTTCACCCTATTTCTTTTCCATCGTGGCCTCTGGCATATTACGCAGAAAAGGGCACAAATGTTAGCATTTATCGGAGGGGTCTCAGGGTTTCGGACGAAGTGATGCTAAATGTCATTTCATGACGAGCTAAAGGGGCCCCATCCCACATTCGCGATGAATAGGGAGTTGCAATAACCTTTAATTTTTGGGAGACGGAGCCGAGCTGAATGACAAAGTTCGATTTTCAATATATTGTATATTCCGCCAAGCGCTTTCGCCTGTATCAAACATCTCTTTGTGAAGAGATCCTTTTCGAATTTCCTACCAATTTGTGGCCGGAATTTTAGTTCGCACCCCTAAGCCCGAGAACGAAGTTTTTTTGTGATTCAACCGTTTCTCTGGCGTATTATGGCCGGAATGAAGATGCAAAACCCTTCTGAATTAGTGGGGGGTTTCCTCCAACTTATGTAGATATCATTACCAATAGTTCGTTCTTGAAAAATGTGCTTGTTGAGGCCAAAACCGTCAGAAATCCGTCAATTTGTTGCTAACTTATAGTTATCGTAACAATTATGAGTGTTATAATGGTGCCGTCAGTCTCAAATTACAAACATTACACCCCCTCCTATAAAGTATAACTGTATGGTTAATTATTCATTATGATTTGAGCTCATTCGTGATTAGCTCTTAGAGTGTCAGAAATCAGGATGTCTCATTAAGGACTGTGTAAATCCCGAATAGTTATAGCTACCGTATCGGGGGTGATTTTGATTAAAAATTCATGGAAAATCACTGCAAAATTGTTCTCTATCGAATACGATTATTTTCAAAACTTAGGAGACTTGAGGGAAGCGTTAGACTTCAGGAGACGTTTGGAGTAATGGCTGAGATACTCATCTCATGAAAAAGGGACAAAATTTACCAATCGGTTAAATAAGTGCGGACATACAGCTTTTTTTTATTCGATTTTGGATTCTACGTACCATTCTATTTTGAAACGTAAGAACTATTGAATATTGAGATAGGATCTTATTTTTATCGGAGAAATTTCGACCCAGAGAAGCTCGACTGCAACCCAAGATTTGCATTTGATCGCCGAAGAAGTGAAAATCCGATATCACGTTAACGGTTTTGGTTATTTTCGTTACCACCCATTATTCTTTCGTTATGTTCTCAACACTGGAACAGTTGAGGTTGAAGTCGTGGCTGTTCAAGGATAGATCATCGCGACGCGGGTGGGGCGTATCGGCGGCCATGTGTAATCCTTTCTCAGCACGGACGAGGCAGCACCGGCCGTCCTGCCCTTCGTGAATGCATTGGCCTCAGGAGTGTGGTAGTGTGCGTTTGTTATGATACTCCGTCTTACCCTTGACGGGCTCGCGAGCCTCCTAGCCGCGGCTCCTTGCGCGCGGACCAACGTTTTTGGAAAAGATCATTTCCTGGCAAGTAGGCAACCCTCCGCCTCCATCTAGCCCTACGCCACCCTACGCCCTTCGGCCGCCCAGTGGCGGCTGTCTGTTGGAGAGCACACTCTCTCTCGAATCATTTTAGACGTTGACCACAGAGCAGCGCTAGTTGTAGATGTTACAATCCCTTAGGAGCTGGCGAGCTGCCATAAACCGATAATGTCGCATTATTAGTGGAGCTGACTTCCTTCGTGATTTAATTGTATCGACGACTGTGAAGAAGGAATATATTCCTTGAGCTATATATTGCTTCCTATATTGCTTCACCGACTTTGCCATCTCGTCCAAAAATGTCCGAGTTGTCTGATCTTGCATCCTCTCAAATTTCATTGCAGACTGTCTTGGGCTGTGCAGTAAGCTGCTTCTTGACCAACGATACTCCAAGATCCTTACCCTGGACGTGTGTTATTTGCTGGTTTTAAACTTGAGCCCGCAACTCGGTTCCTTGATTTCCAGCTTGATTTCATGTTGCGCTATATGTGATTGCAATATGCTCTACAAAAAGATCGATCCCGTGCTTCACAAGGTCTGATAGAGATTCTGAGGGGTTTTCAGGGTGCTGAATCCGGATCCGAGATTCGTTTTGCAGTACGATGCCTGAATACAAAAAAATCCAATTTTCCTGATCTATTTTCCAACTTCGTTATTTTTTAACGAGCAGAATCTGATGCTATCCTTTCAGGAAATCTACTACCAAACACGCCCATTATGGTCTTAACTGCTTCCTTCGTGTGTTTTTTGCCAAAAAACGTAAATTGAAAATAAAATTTTTGAAGAAAAAATTTCAAAAAAATTTTTTTAAATGTTTTTAAAGAATTTTTTTTGTAATTTGAAAAAAAAAATAAAAAAATTTTTTAGTACCTAAATTTTTTTTAAAGAAAATTTCTGAAAATTTAAAAAAAAAAAATTTTTTTCTATTTCTATTTTTTGAAATTTTTTTTGTGAAAAACATTTTTTTTTAAAAACACGACTTTTGTGTTAGTCTTTAGACCAAACGTTAGAATTCTGTGCGTTTCGTGCGTTAGAATTCTTTCTGCCAAACCTTATGAAAGCATTTTAGACCAATTAAGTAAGTAAGAATAGATCCTGCTGTTGGAGACTAATGAAGTTAGAAATCAGGCGAATTTTTTGAAAATTTGAAACCTGTGCGTCAGGGGTAAAACGGATCTCGGATTCGTTTTCAGCATCCTCAAAAACCCCCAAAACCACTCAGCATCAGACCTCTTAAATCCTAGATTAATTTTTATTATTATTATTTTTTAAATTTCAGTGTAGTGCTTTTTTTTATACACACATCCAGTTACTGTTGTTATATTTTTCAAAAATTTTTTGTTTTGCAATACTTCAAGCTGGACAGTTTGTAAAATCGAGCTTCAGAAAGAAAAGAACTAGTTTGTGAAATGAGTGTTGAAGGCCTTAGGAGCATGCCCCCTCCTAGGTGCTTTTTCGACCTTGAAGTTGGTTCTACTGCATCTCTTCACCTCTCTCCCCGATACTTTCATGGCCCTCAGTTTTTCATGTTGCTGTATGTGGCAGAGGCCATTTAAATCGAACGGTATCGGATTTTTCCTCTCATTTTAGTTCCACGTTAACAGAGCCTTAAAATCATGACAAACCCAACTCACCCGCCCCGACGGTAATTCATGCGAAGCTAAAAAATTCCGAGAAAGATTATTTTACATCCTCACCTTGTAAATGAAAGTATTGAAATCCGCCTAAAATTCAAAATCGGGACGGAGCTTCAGAAAATGAAATTTTGCCTATGCATATTTACTCAAGATCACTTGCCACAAAATAAACCGATTGATTTCTTGATCCGAGAACATCTTTCATTTTATTTCTCGATCTTTTTTCCTCGCAGAATACGTGGATGTGCTATTTTTTCGGTAACTTGACGTATTTCGATTTTGAGCGGGTTGAAAGCATACTGTGTTTTTGAAATTTTTGATCCTCATAGCCTCCACGGTCGTCAAAATGTAATCGATTCGTTTCAAAAGTTTACGTGAAAAAATCTGGAAGTATTGTGAGTTATCTAGGCTCCCCTGCGGAGAATTGACCCGAATCAGATTTACTTCTGATTCTACTTAACTCACTTAACATGAGTAAATTTGATTGACTTCTTTTTAAGACTGGAGTTTCGTTCATGATTTTGTGTCTCTTCTTCACCCTTGTTCAATTATAAACATGATTCCCCCACACGGACTGCAGCGGTCGAGTCGAGAATTCTATTGGTAAATTTTAAAAAATATGTGAGGCATAACAGAATCTGTACCTACCTATGGAACAGTCTGAATCACATTTTAGCGCGTGTTTCGTGACCAATTTCTCACCTATTATTTCCGCTACCCTAGCACGGAGTTCGCCTATTTCGGCGAACTAGTCGAACTGGTTTGGCGACTTAGGGGTCTCCTTATTCAAGCAGGTCGCAGCTCGTTCGCCTGCGATGTGGAAAGTTAGCGAAACCTGAACGCGTCGCAGTACATCTGGCGAATAGACGAATAGCCAAGCCTCGTGCTGAAGCTGCCAGTTACCACGAAAGAAAGATGAAAAAATGAGAGCATCGTCCATTTTCTTGGCCACGGGGATTGGAGAAATGTTTTAGTTCCTGCAGGATAACAGTTTCTCATGGAATGTTTGAATTCCTCATAGACGCTGCGAAGCATTACACAAAAGCTGCATTATGATTTCGCATCATTCCTAAACATCTATAGCTACGGTCTCGGGAAAAGTTTTAATCGAATGTGCGTTCAAAAATCTACTAAGAATCAGTAGGTACCTATCTCACACAACTATAAAAATATTTTTTCTTTCGTTTAAATTTTAGACCTCTTCGCTAATGAATCGGTCCTGCCCGAAGCCGAGGTTGATTTTTCCTGAGAATGCTAAAATTTTCTGTCCAGTCAATGAAAACTGCGGACGGGGCAAATGAACAGATTTGTCTAAAATCGATTTATGGATTCTGCGCAGTTGTCGTAAAATGTTCAGAGAGGTTCGAAAAATTGGTTTTCATGAGCGATCACAAAGATGCAGCATGCCCACATTTTTTCTCCATTATGGGCCGTAATCGCAGCATTTCCTAGGCTCATTTTATCGGTCAATTTAAAAAAAAACATAACATGCGAGTTTTATGGAAACGGAATGCTGGTTTTTTGATATTGAAGAATAAAATGTGCAAAGGAAGCGCTGGCGCATCGAGCGGCTCCTGTGCCTAGGAAGTGCTGTGGATACGGCCCTTAGTAACTAAACTAGTAAAACTAGTAAACTGTTTCAGTTACAAAGAAAAGTCGGAACCTCTGCATGATTTCCCCAAATTTAGCCTAATTATGATTTTAATTGAACTCACAGTGAACTCATTAAAATTAGGTACTATAAAGATTTATTATTGAAACCGAAATTGAACCGAATAGAGCTCTTTAAAACAAGGAACACTGCAAATCGTTCTTTGTTCATTATGATTATACCAAACCCAAAACCATGGTTAGATAATTTCCTACGTTTGGAAATTTGAAAACTCACTATATCTTAGAAATTATTTATTCAATGGGAGATTCGCACAAAAACTGGAAATGAATCGTCTGTTCTTGGTGGAACTGGATTATATTGAATGCTACACATATAGATCACATAATGAGGGCGAGACAGATGAAGTACCTAAAAATTGGTACAATAAGTTGTGTCCAGAATTTTGAGATTAGCGAAATGTCAAATTCCAATTTTCACTGTAAAAAATAATTTTCACGAGAACTGTCACAAAACGTTTCCACTCGTGTTTTTGCTACTTGGTGGCACTTGAGCATGACTCTGTACAATGTTAACTATTCACACCTTCCTTCCGACCAGATTCACGATTGTTTCTTTTAAGTAAGCTAAGTAAAATCTTTATTTAAATCTATGGCCAGATCTACGGTAAATTGTGCACGAACTAAACTTCAAATCCAAACTTGTGGTACATGTGAAAATTCGCACCGGCTGTTGAACACTCCCGCACCAGACGTAACACTGAATTGCGACTCGCGAAACCTCGCCAACTACGGCCTCGGCGTCACTGACCACCTGAAAGGGGAGGGGGGATTCGCGAGTTGGATCTATCCAACTAATGAGCCTTTACTCCTTTGGAAGGGGTGAGCAGGCCTTTGTGCTACAATTGTATGTTGTGTGAGCGAATTGACGCTCGGTATGTATGACTCGCAGGATCGAACCCGGTAGTCCTTCCTAATTTGCTAAAAATACGTGCATTTTTACTTCCATATTTACACAGTAAATGGATGTCCTAGAATCGAGAATCGGAACAGAGTTTCAGAAAGAACTTTTTCTTATACACAATGTGTATACATGTCATGTACTCAGAATCACTTCCCAAACAAGTGTCTGTGTGTCCGTCTGTGGTCATTTACAAAAATGGCCATACCTCCCTCAATTCTCAACCTTTTTTCAAACTTCTTGAACTGAAATGTTTGTCTCGGCAAGACCTAACGCCCTGTTTAACCGGAGTTTGAATAACTCACAGTACTTCCGAAATATTTGCATTTTTAGTGTTTTATTTTTTTCCGGCCACAAAAATGAACTGATTAGAGCGTTCTTGGTCTTAAAATCTCTGTTTTACCTTGCGGAATAAGTGGGTATTTTTTATCTTCCAATAATGTTGCGTATTTTTATTTTGGGCGAATTTTAAAATTTGCATTGTTGCAGTTTTTTAAATGTTTGACCTAAACACCCTTAAAAGCAGTCAAAATATGATCAAATTGTGTAACATTTTTACGTTTCAAAATATGGAAGTATTGTGTGTTATCTACGCACTACTGGTTTTCTCAGCAATGTTTTCTTCCTGAGCAGATTCAAGCTCAAGCTGAGCTGTTCAAGGCAGATTCTACTTGCATAACTGAAGGTTTCAGGCCTGTTGACAAAATTTGATTTTAAGCCACCATATTCCATTCGAAGAAGGCGCCAGAAAGGGGGTGGATTACTGGAACAAATTGCTTAATTACAATGAAAAATTGACTTTTCACTGTATTGTAATCCAAAATCAGGGTCTGGTGTTTTTACTTCCATGTATTCGAAGTAAATGAGGACCATAAGGGAAAAACGAGTTAACTCAGTATGTGAGTTAACACGTTTTTCCCCCGTGGTCCTCAAATGGAAGCAATGTTTGTATTGGATTTGGAAATTTTCGGGTTTCTCTATCACCTTCACAAGCCTGTGAAACTTATGGGGCAAGAGCGTACGAGCGACTGTTCCTTGATGAATCCTTAACAAGCATTTTTTAACGAGATTTTTAGTGGGTAGGGATAATAATTAAATGAGTGTGGAAGGTCTGACCCTTTTTGTGCATATGCGTTTTTCCGGAAAGACTTCACTCGGGTGCGTAATCGCAATAACATGAAATAATGACTACTAAGGTAACCAAGGGAAATCGGTTCAAGGTGAAAAATCCCTAATTTGATTAAATGATGAGCACTTCCCTGCCATTCATCAAGCCTGAATCCAGAGACGGAATCCTGTAGGTACCCACAATTTATCGAATTTGAAATATTCAATGATTGATCAGCTAAACCTTGTCTTGGAAATCGAACGGGCTTGAGATGTTATTAGGGGTTGACACGTGGTTCTAACAAGTAGCAGAAACTAGGCCGATTAGCGAATACATTGCTTAGCTGACGTTGACGGTGATGTCAAACTTAATAGGGGCCAAAGACCCCCACTGCTCCCAACGCCTAGGTATCTGTCAGTGCCTGTATGCCTCTATCTGTCTCTGTCTGTCATGCGTAAGTCTACGGTTTCGCTACTAACCCGGTCGATCTATCCGCTCGATGGGAAAGTAACCTCAATTCTAAGCTGCCAATCATCGCCGTCCAGAAGAGTGCCGAAAGATTGATCATCTACCAGAATAACCTCTTTCTCTCTATCTGTCTCCTCTCTCTCTCTCTTTTGCAAATGGTTGGCGGCCGAAAAACGAATCACAACCTACTTTCCTTCCCTCGGTTTTGAAATGTAAAATTTGAATATGTAGGTTGAATAATTTGAGAGCTAGAGATACCCTCTTGATTTGTCTGCATTCGGTACCCACCTACCTATCCCTATACTCACTTTGCCATGTAATTCCGTAAAATTTGCTCAAACATAAAGTGTTTCAGTCATACTTAATGAATAATAAACACAAGTGTAATAGTTTGCAGCGTTTTTCCTGAGCGATTACTCACTCAATCATATTTCGATAATGGTACTAAAACTAAACTGAATTCGACTGCGTAGAGTAGGTAGCCCAGCCGATAAAAAAAGGCCAAGCCTTACATTACGAGGAAGTAGTTAATCATTCCACTGGTACCTATATTGATAATTCACGTTAGCCGTAATGGTGATTATGAAAAAATCGTCCACTGACGACTGGCCATTACTACTGGCTCCTCGTTTATCTCAGGATAGAAACACTTACTAGGCTGTCGCTCATTTCAAAACGATCGTTGTTCGGTCGTTTGAAACTGAAGGGGCCTCGATTGATAAACCGCAAACAAGAGACATCGAGCAACGCTATTTGCGTCCTCTTAAAAATATGCCGCCATTGTCTTTCCAAGTTGAGCACGTATCTGCCGTGAGGTGACTGAACTCAGCTCGCCGTGTCGCAGTTTCATTGTTGAAAAGTAGGTCTGTCCTCCAGCCGAACGTTGGAGCGAAAAGTAGATACGAACGTAGGTATATTATTGCGATCTGGGTTCCTTTCAGATCCATTAGCATTCACTAAAAGAGGGTGCGGTTCGGTTACGAACAAAGATAGGAACTGCGAGAGGTGCCTTTTCAAGGAAAAATTATAAGTATTCCTTTTGAGTAATTATTTTTTTTTTATGTGACTATGTACGCAAGAACTCGACTGGGGGCATTGCCAATACCCCTGGAAATGTTCGTAACGAAACATGAAAATAAAATAAGCGCTCATCGATTTTTCGCATGAAATCCGATTGTCGGTTCGTTTTGGTTTGGCGAATAGACACAATAAGACACGCTAAAAAGAAAAAAAGACCTTTTGAGCGACCTCTGAAATGTCCGATTAAATAGCGTGTTACAAACATTTCAGTTCAAGAAATTTGAAAAAAGGTTGAGAAATGAGGGAGCTATGGCCAGTTTTGTCAATGCCCACAGACGGACAGACGGACTTACACGGACACTTGTTCGGGTTCCTTTTTCTGAGTGAATGTGTATGAGTAAAAGTTTTTTCTGAAGCTCCGTTCCGATTCTCGATTTTAGGACGATTACACTACTTCCATTTACTCCGTAAATATGGAAGTAAAAACACTATGGAAATTGTAAACCCCACCCAAAATTTAAATATTTCCGAAATATTCAAATTTTCCCGTCTACTATTGCAATTTGATCCGAACAAGTTTACGCACTAACACTCGAACGATCGAGATCGAATCAATGTAGTTTATGACAACTCTAGGCAACAGACGTTCCTCGTGAGTGCCCATAACGGTACGGTGGCTTGACGGAAGGACGTTTACAACTTTTGGGATCAATGTGATACCACGTATCATGACGTGACGTATTGTAATACTTTATACATTTCTTGCCAGGAATTTAAAAATCTACGAAATTTAAGCTGTGAAATTCAGAGCATAAATCAAATTTGATCCTCTAATTCGTACAATATGGGGAAACATATTTGCTGAAAGTGCAATAAACATCATTATTAATTTTCACTTTGAATTTTTATTTTATTCTTTTTTGGGGGCTCACAAGGTGGCCGAGTGGCTAGCGCGACTGACCAGCTGCTGACCAGCGACTCATCAGCTGCCCCAGAGCTATGGGCTCGATTCCCATAGGTGGCTCGAAAAATTTGGCCGATAGCCCTATAATGCATGTCGTTTCTGGTTTTCTGGAAAATATCTAAATTGGTGCTCTAAATCCACTACTTGGTGTAACCAAATCGGTGATATGGGCTAACACAATTTACCCATCATTTACATTTTTATATATTTATTTAATGTTTTCAAAGGAAGCATTATTTATTTCGTGCAAATCATTTCATCAGTTCATTTCCCCACCGGGTAGGTGTTCTTGTACCTTTGTTTCTAAATTTAGGAAAATGCGCTACTTTTTAGGAAGAAAAAACCTGGTTGCCGTAAGTACATGACGGGCAAATACAAAGGCCGAAAAAACGTTACGTTACCGAGAAAGAATAAAAAATTCACCCAACCTAGCCGATCCCGATTCCCTCTTTGGCATTCAAGAGAGTTTAGAAAGTTGTAGAGGAGTTGTGAGTTAAAAATCGTTAATTTTTCGCCAAATGTCACGATTTTTACTCAATAACATAATATTTATCGATCCAAAAGGTGCTTTGTACGTGATAATTTTCGCCTCGCTTATTTGGATCAAGAGACTGATGGGGGGACGAGTCGAGGCCCATCACTGCCTACTCATGTGGATATCTGACAAACATTTTTACAATTAAGAGGTTTCTCGGAAATGGGCAACGACCTAGAACGTTGTCGCAACCTAGTTTTTTTCCCCAATCCGTTCGACGCAAAAATAAGGAGCGGAATTTTCCTCTGTTCTGTTGAGTTTGTTGTTACAGGCGATAAATCGCGCACTAATTACGTTCAGCGATAGGAGGATCGGTAACGTTAATTCGACTGTTGAGGTTGCTCTTATAATGTAATTTTTGGAAATGGCAAAATTTTGTTCATATTAGTAATCTACTTAAAATCAAAAATATTTTAATGAAACGAGCTAATTAATTATCTCCATAAGTGACTTTCCATGCATAGAGATCGATGTTTGAAATGATGTTTCGAACAAAGGCATTCCGTTGGACCAGATTTGGACTGTTATGTGGCTGCTAGGCGCGATAATTCGTAGAAGCATCTGCTGAAACAATTTAAAATCTAAATTGACCACCAACCTGTTAACACCGAAATCTGGGTATTCGTGAGGCCAGAAAAAAGCTGCTAAGCATTGAATATCCTATTGAATATCCTATTGTACCCCGCATGGTAAAACACAGATTTTAAACCCGAGAACGCTCAAATCGGTTCATTTTTGTGGCTAGAAAAAAATAAAACAGAAAAACCGAGAACTCCAAGTATATCGGGAGTGTCACTGTGAGTAAATCGAATTTCGGTCAAATGTGGTGATAGGTCATGCCGATACGAGGCGCTTCGCCATAAGGAAGAAAAGGACCAACAGAAATCATCCGTTCAACATTTGCACTAGGCGCGTATTTTTACTTCCATATTTACGAAGTACCTAAATTGAGTATTTTAATCGTCCTAAAATCACAAATCAGATCGGAGCTTCA
This sequence comes from Nesidiocoris tenuis, assembly GCA_036186465.1. Lineage (NCBI taxonomy): Eukaryota > Metazoa > Arthropoda > Insecta > Hemiptera > Miridae > Nesidiocoris > Nesidiocoris tenuis. The sequence goes on from AP028910.1 coordinate 11,621,117, forward strand.
GGAAAAATTTTCACTCACACACTTTTACTCAAAATCACTTCATGAACTAGAGTCTGTGAGTCCGTTTGTCCGTCTGTGGTCTTTTACATGTAAAAAATATTTGCAAATATGGCCATAGCGCCCTCAATTTTCCACTTTTCTCAAATTTCTTGAACTGGGATGTTTTTCCCAGTAGGGCCTCTCACCCGGTTTAGCCGGAATTCGAATTACTCACAGTATTTCCGTTATAGCGGAATTATATCGGATTATAATTATAACGGATAAATCAGCACTTTTAGTGTTTCCTATTCCATTTTTTCTGCTCACAAAAACGAACCGATTGGAGGGTTTTTTTGTCTTAAATCATAGTTCAACCTTGCAAAATACGTGGACATTTTTATATTCCGATAACTAGACATATTTTGTTCTTAAGCGTGTTTTAAAATATGCATAGTGGGTTTCTAGACATTTTTGACCCAAACAGCCTCTAAAGAAGCAAAAACACCATCGACTTATGTCATAAAATTGCGTATCAAAATATGGAAGTATTGTGGGTTATCTACGCTCCACTGGTTTCATTTCGATCCGAAAACTCTCCTAGTTAGAGAGAATGCGATCAAGGCAAAAGGCGAAATGCGGCAGCAATGCGATCGGTCGATTCGGCCTGTAGTTTTCTCCGCGTGATGTTACCTTTATTTGCATCCTAAACAGCTCAGCCATCCGTTCGAAGGATGAAAATAACGAAATGAATGCGAGGGGAAGCGCAGGTGCGTGTTTGCGCTGCTCGAACGTCGGCGCTGTACGTTGTTTCACCCCAACGGCTATCTTTGCTGCTGCTCGCAGAATCGGAGGTTTCTCCTTTGGACATTTTTCGAAAATCAAGTAACCCAAAGTCCTCCCTTAACTATTAGACCGTAATTACGACCGATATCGGAGTCTGTTATTGAAATTTTGTTTCCATAATTACGAAGCATGGTCGGGAGGTTGACCTGAAGAAAAAGCAACTATCAAATGCATACCTGTTTGTATCTAAGTACCAGGAACCATCGACGCCAAATCTCTATCGTGCCTGCTTGCGTGGTTTAATAATACTAGATTTTGGGTTTACTCCTTGGTCGTTATCGATCAACGACGTATTGATTTATACTGTAAACTGTATACTCTATACTGTAAACTGGAGAAAAGCAGTGTGTACAATCACTGAATTGTTTCATCATTTTTGAATTTTCATCCGACTTGAAAAAGGCGGAGGTTGACTTGTCTTAAGGTGTTTTGTCGATTTTGGTTTATAATTCAATAATATATCATTGTAATCGTCCAAGGACAAAAATTAATAACCTACCCTGAAATTTTCATGGTTTACGTTTTTAAAGGTGTAGAATCCGATTCTGCAATAAAAAACTAAACTCGTTTTCCACTCGTTGGAATACCCAAAAAAACCTCTGTCTACCCAATACCTTCAGTTTGAAGAATTTGGTCGTATTATACAAAAAGCAGCGTAACTAAAATTGGAAAAAGTTGAGAATTCGGCCTTGGTTCTTAGATACGATTGATTGGTCTTTCACTTACGACCACTAGCCTACTACAAGGAGACACACTCACACTAACCAGTTGGGCTCGGCAACATGAGAGCGAGACAAGTTTTACCAACGGTTCTTGAGTCATTCTTAATTTAATTATCCAGAGAATTTAATAATTATTCTGTAGGTACTTAAGAATTGATTAAATAGTGAATTTAACAAAATAAAACGATGAGCTGCGGAAATAAGATTGGTGGACAAGTATCAAGATGGGTAGGTATATTTATCAAGCAGAGTAGCTCTTTTTCTGGGTTGAAAAAAGTTTTTCCGAGTCCCCATCAAAAATACAAATTTATACTGAAATGGTAGGATTATATCAACTCAATTCCGCGTATCAAGAGTAGGTTTGTCTTTAGAATCGAAAAATGAACCCTAGTGCAGAATTCGCCGAGTTCGTCGGATACGCAGAAAAATGATGTGCTCATATCGCTGATCGACTTAGCAGCGTTTTTTGGGAAAACATTGTTCCAAAAGAAAATGGACCAAAAATTAAAATTGCCACGCTTTTCATCCCATAGGCACGTTATGTACCGTGTTAATGCAGTGGTAGAGTAGCGTAAGGTGGTCAGGGCGGGAAGCGCTCTTCGCTAGTGCGGAATATGAGTCAGCCAGACATTTGGCACTGGCAGACACTGACCTGCTCAACGCGCCCGCGCCGAAGAGGGGCTGACTGCAAAGGTTGTCCTTGACCAAGAATTCTGCGGCCTTGCCCTTGCAAACGGTACCTCGGGACCACCCCTTGCTCCCGATGATGTCAGACGGCCTTGCCAAGTCACCGACCTACCTCAACCTCGCAGATATCCGCGAGTCGGGGGGCCCAACTTCCCCCTCCACTCGACATCGAGGTTCGCAGAATATTGGCGAACCCTCTTTAGTCCTCAGTCGGAGCTTTGAGCTCAGTCTGTTGTGGGAGGTCTCACCTTGCGTGTGTTCATGACGGGTTTTCGCAAAAAGTTCGCGAAATCGACAGCAAAGATTGCTGCAGACATCAAGCTCAAAAAACGCTGCAAATCCTAACGCGGGGGTTCATTATTCGCGTGGCTTGTATCCCTTATTCGACGCATATACCGTCCAAGGTTCAAAAATTTGAGCCACTACTTACTGCCTACCTATGTTGCCAAAAAGTAAATATTATCTAATAGGTAACTCAGCACAAATCCTTGACATTGGATTGCTCTCCTATATTCGAGTACCAAAGCTGGTAACCTTTCATCTAGACATCAAATTGCCATAATAGTGCTTTGACATCCATTAAATAAAATTATTCTCAGACAAAAATAGTTATTCGGCTAAAATTCGGTTCAAAAACATTCGCTGAAACACAAGATTTCCTACCTTATTCGGTGCATACCGCTATTAAATGCACTACTTACCTATGTTGAAAACTAGTCTAATTATTTAATTCGGTAATAGGGTTTAGGCATACAGATAGCAGCAGCAACAAGCTCAAAAAATTCAAAATCGGTTCAGTAGAACCCGCTCAAGCCTTCAAAAACGTGAAAAAGGAGAAATCGTATCAAGAAATTCAAGCCAAACCACATTATTGGAAATAATGTACCAAAATGAAAAAGGGGGTTGTTCAACAGTTTTTTTTTTTTTTTTTTTTTTTTGAAGAACGGAATGCTTGTTCTTGGATTGCGATCGTCTCTCGTGTGAATGTGAATTTATTCACCCAATTTCCAACTTAAATTACCTTCTTTTCTAAGGATGTACCTAACTATAGTATCAATCGAGGAAATCAAGCTCGAATTGGAGGCACCGATGGAGATTCTTGCTTAGCCAAAAAACTTTCTAAGACGAAAAAACTGCATCGAAAAATTATATTGGTTAATCATTATGAATAGTACTATTTATCCGAGATAAAAATAATTTTTCTAACAACACCGGCATTGAAAAGAAAAGCTTGCTCGTTGTCGCACTTTTGGACCCAGAGTCTTTGTGCGAGTATGTTGTGTGCACAGTTGTAGCAAGTAACCACTTAACGTTCAGCTATGTTGCGTTCAAAGGCTCAGATCACGTCGCTGGAATCGTCGAGGGTGACGACTCGACGAGGCCCGCATCTTTTCAGCGTTTACCAATCTAAATCTATCAAGCTCTCTATGAACGTCATGCTCATATCCTTTAGCAGTCTAGTTTTATTCCATTGGTAAATCCTTTCCCGCGTGGCATTTGCGTGTTTAATTGGCAGACCATGTCAACCATATGCTGCGACATGTATCCTATGGGTCATTATTCTAGAAAGGGCCAATTCGCCCTTCAAGATTTTAGAAAACTGGAATTTCAAATTTGGTTCTGCCAAAAATCAGGGATCATTCTTACTTCGTCCTGATCACATTTCAACGCAAGGCGCTTCAGTAGGGCGCATAATTAGTTAATTATTAATTAATGAAGGAAACCCATCGGCAGATGAAAGACGTCTATGGCAGATGAAAGACATGCCGGGCAGGAAAAGGATGTAATTTAAGTTTTCCGAAAATTTTGGTTGGGGTTATTGGTGAAAAATAAATTCTTCTAGACATTCATTCCCTATTTGAATGCATCTCGATAGAAGCTGGTTTGGCAATACTCTTAGGTGGCATAGTGGCCCCATGGGTACCGTATCGTGTACCACTGAGTACAGCCGATGAAGAGGATACTTCTTTCAGGGAATCAAAAGATAACCAACTATACGAACGTTTAGTGGAAATATTGCAGTTGTCAAACTCTGACTCTTGCTAGATAGGCAATTTAGAACTGTGACAGGAAACATTCATCACTTTTTCTGCTACCTGGAATTGAAAATTGACCCATACATTAGGAAATATTATGCTGGCCCCATCGTGGCAAACTAAATGAATACTCATGTCCCGAGTTCGGACAACCGTCCCCTCCCCAGCCCCACATCTGCATCTAGGCGCACAAAACGTGGGCAGGTTGTATCGCTGTAAGACGCATGTGTGGGATTTAAAGGATGAGGCCTAGAACTGAAGAAGTAGCCAAAGTTGCTTGGGCACTTTTTGGTAATTTATTCACGAATCCGGCCGAGCCGGGCGACAGCGCATCGCCTCACTGCACACGAAAGGGCTGGTTCTCAACTCCGCACTCTGCTCCACAATAATATTCTTCCGTTGCCATTGAAGAATTATGGAACGATCGATTTAGTGTCACGTATTGAACCAAATAGAACTGGAATTTCAATGACGGAATCGTAAAGTTTTGGTTTATTATTCACAAATAAACCATCGTTATATCCGGGGAAAACAATTTCACCGTGAAAACTCTCTCTACCAAACAGCTGGAGATTTGTTTTGGAGTTTTTCAGGGAAAATCGACCTAGGTCCGGCACAGCCCCAATTCTTTAGCCAAGCCAACGGTCAACGTTGAGCTTTCAAAAAAAAAATTACTCGAAATTTTCAGTTTTATTTGATAAGTAGTTCTTTTCATCCTGAATCGAATGAGACCATCTCAATGCCTCTCTTCCTTCAAAAATTACAGCCTTTAGGGCCAGTAAGCCGCTAGCACATCGCGATTTCGACGTATTAAAAAAACTTTTATGGTTCTGCAGAGATTTTGAGACCAGATTTTAGCAGTTAACATAATTTTGTTGAAAAATATTATTTGACGGTGATAGATTTTTACTTCCATATTAACGAAAAAAGTAAATGCAATCGCCCTAAAATTTAAAATCGGAACAGAGCTTCAGAAAAAACTTGGAAGATAGAATGTCTTTGGTTACTGTGGCACCTACAATCCAGTTATACCTACTATACAAAATCTGGGCAAACTTACCTCACCTATAAAGGTCTCCTTAGTTTTGAAAAACTACGTTTAAAAAAAATGAAACCAGTGGTGCGTAGGTAAAACACAATACTTCCATATTTTGAGTAGGGAAATTTGACACAATTTGATTATATTTGACTGCATTGGACGGGGTTTAGGTAGAAAATATCAGAAAACTCTCTATGAAAATTTTAAAACTTGCTTAAAATCAAAATACGTCAAGTTATCGGAGTATAAAAAATATCCGCGTATTCTGCAAGGTAAGACAACGATTTTAAGACCAAGAATCGATTCGTTTTTGTAGCCAGGAAAAAATAAAATAGACAACACTAAAAGTGCTTATACATCGGAAGTACTGTGAGTAATGTGCACTCCGTTTAAACAGGGCCATAGGGATTGCCGTTCAAGACATTTGAAAAAGGTGAAGAATTGAGGGAGCTATGGCCATTTTTGGAAGTGTCCACAGATGGACATTCACAAACTCGTTTAGGAAGCGATTTTGAGTAGAAGGTTTTTTTAAGAAGCTCCGTTCCGCTTTTCGATTTTAGGACGATTCCAATACTTTCATTGACTTCGTAACTATGGAAGTAAAAAGGTTTACCAATAATTGATGGCTTAATTATTGAGTCATGTGGCAACTAATTGCTGCGAGGCGTGATCGAATTGTTTTCCCCTGAGACATAGGTACCTAATGTTCAATTTCCAATTGTTTCAGTTTGGTGAGCTCCAAAAATCGTATTACTTCTGTGTAATATTGGTGTCACAGTAAGAACAATAGTTTCAGATGGTAGGAACCTGGTTTGTAGGTCAATCATTTTTTGAAGTCAAATATCAGGGTTAGGGTCTTCAGAGAAACTGTCTCTTTCGCCGAGCTAGATGATACAGTGCCTGTGGTAGTATTTTAGCGTTTTGAGTCTACATCTTATTTAAAAGTTACCGTAAAATTCTTTCATAAAAAAGCTGGCCAGTTGTATTTTTATATTTTGTTGCCGTGCACTGATGCTATAAATAATAATTTTCTTCAATATTTTTGCAATAGAAACCAGAATCATGGACACCGCCCCCTAGAAATCAGACAGTGGTCACAGTGTGACTGAATAGCTGTCTACCTGAATACCTGTCTCCAAGCCCTGATGAATAAAATACCTATAACTTTTTCGAATGCTCGGCGAAAGAGACAGTTCCTCTGAAGACCCTAACCCTGATATTTGACTTCAAAAATTGAATAACGGGTCGATCCTCAACAATTCACTACGGAAGTCAATCATGTTCAGTAAAACTTTGACTGGATTTAGATTTAGCTATCTGTCATTTAATGGAAAGTTCGCTGAAAAATGGAACAATCTCGTGGACTTCGGAGACCGATTTTCCGCTACCTATTTTCTCTCTAGATTTCCGATAAGAATCATTCCCTTGAAGACCGGCGTTCGTCTCGAGGCAGGGAACGCATCATGGCCGGGACCGGGGATTCGGTCGTGCCAACAAATCGTGGTCCTGTGAAGTGAATTCATGTACAACTCAGGGACGAAGAGATGGAGCCGAAAACGTGGAGAGGACGGGATGGAGGAAGATGATTGCAGTGACGACTTTAGTGTTGGTAGTGGCTGGTGGATAGTTTGGGGAGGTCCATGACCTCTAGAGTGCGGAAGGCAGTGACGGGAGGGGTGGCCCTCTATTTCGGTGCAATGCGAGAGACGAGGACGGGGAAAAGCAGTCTCCTCCTTGTTCCTCTCTGCTACTCTATTCGCCCGCAGGCGGCCCTCGCTCTGGCCCTGGCTTTGGCTCTTGAGCCGCACTCTCAATGTTGGGTCCGTTGTCTGTGTTGCTGTTGACTCCTGGGTGTCTCATTTCAAGCGTGAAACCGTAGTTTCAGGATCCTTTCAGATTCTGCTTGCGGCATGAATGAAAATATGTTATTTTTGTTGTTGAAGTTGAGCGTTTCGATTCAAGCTAGAACCAGTGGGGCGTGGATAGCACACAATACTTCTACATTTCGAAACGTTAAAGTATGACACAATTTGATCATATTTTGACTGCTTTTGAGGGTGATTAGATCAAAAATATTAAAAAACTCACGATGCAAATTTCAAAACTCGCCTAAAATAAGAATACACCATGTTATTGTAACATAAAAAATATCCACATATTCTGCAAGGTAATACAAAGATTTTAAGACCAAGAACGCCCAAATCGGTTCATTTTTGTGGCGGGGAAAAAATAAAATGGAGAAAACTAAAAAAGCAAATATATCGAAATTACTGTGAGTCATTCGAATTCCGATTAAACGGGGTGTTAGGTGTTGCCGAGACAAACATTCCAGTTCAAAAAATTTGGGAAAAGGTTGAGAATTGAGGGAGCTATGGCCATTTTTTTAAATGACCACAGACGGACACACAGACACTTGTTCGGGAAGTGATTCTGAGTAAAAGTTTTCTTATGAAGCTCCGTTCAGATTCTCGATTTTATTACGATCACAATACTTCCATTTGCTCTGTAAATATGGAAGTAAAAACTGATGTTTTGATACGGCCTTGTTATACTTCGGCTATTGAAATGATAAAATATCGAATATCTTTGTACCTCAAAGAAATTGATACACATCTCTCATGTTAAGAAGGCGTGTAGAATGATGCCAGTTCGTAGAATTGAGTCCCACATGCTCCCTCGCACTACCAGTGTCTTAATGTTTTTGTTTTTTCTCACACTTACCATTTCTTGCAATTTGAAAATGGTTATCCTGCTGACAGTTAATAAGCAAAGTTACGCAAATGAAAAATTCTGAATGAACAGTCTCCTTCGGGATTGTTATTTTAGACTGAGTTTCCAAAAATATTTTTACTATCTACTCATTTCCCTAAGCTTTTAGAATGTTTTTAAATTGATATTGTTAAATGACTCGGGTAAACGTGTTTTTCCAGTCCCAAACAGCTTGATGCTGAATGGTTCAATAACATTTCACCTACGATAGTTTTTACACAATGGATTCAACCATAATATGGAATTATTATATTATTCTTGGACGGCAATCCTGACCGCTTAAACCTGTCTCAAAGCTCTGATGAAAATAAAATATTGAGCAAAAGCTCGGCGAAGAAGACTTTGTTTCACTGTGTGACCCACTCCCTGATTTGCTGACGACAGAGATTGGTTATTGGTCTCAATATGCACTTCCAGTTAGCGGGGTGCAGAATCATGTCAGAATGAGGCAACAGAAGGGGGAGGATAGTAACCCTTAGGCTCAGCATGGGCATATTTCGGCGGTCTACCCTTCCGCACAAATAAGAGCTTTTTAAAATTTGAAGAGAGGAAAACATAATTTCGTTGACAAACGCCTGATTGAGTGATGATTTCACTATTTTGAGGTCGGGTATTCGCGTTCTACCTCCTCTCCCAGCCCTGATTTCGGCTTTGGAGCTGCACTCTCAACGTTGTGACCGTTGTCTGTGTTGAGTCGAATCGCCTTCGTAACTGCGCCCACCTCCTCCGCCGCTGCTTCACGGTGCACCGACTCATACATGCACACGTCAGCCCAGCCCATCCGCACCGTAGAACGCGACTTGGTGGATGAAGGCGGCGGTGTAGGTATGATGGAGCCCTTGTTGCCCTTAGGTTAGGCCTTTCCTTCCCCTCCCTACCCCTCTATCCATACGCCCTTCCCCTTCAACCCCATTCCCTCACCTTTCTTTCACCCTTCGAGCACTTCCACTCTATCCGCTACATCCATTACCATTTGACTCTGTTCTCATCCGCTGCATCGCTGCACAACCACATAATAGAAAACTTCTTCTTGCGAGCTCATGTTCTTAGATCGTGAAAAACAAATCGCTTGGTGGTTAGGTAATTTGGCTGAAAGATGTTTGATCCATCATCAAAATGTTTTCGTTCGTAAACGATTACGGGATTTTTTCACTTCCTCATTTATTCACAGAGTGAGATGGAAATTATGCGATCTTCCAAACATTAAAAATCTGGTCGGTGGTTCAGAAAAAACTCCATTTTCACTTTTTCACTCTCTCTTATTGAACAAAAGTGCCATAAAAGTAGCCATATCAATCATCAACTTTTTTCAAAATTCTTAAACTGCAAGACTCATAATCATGTTTAACAAAAATCTCAATTCCTCGTATTCGTTGATATATATTGGGAATTTTAGTGTTTCTATTTTGTTTTTTACTGGCCACAAAATTGACATTATTTTGAGTTCTTGGTCGTGAAAGATATATAGATAGGTCGTGATTTGGTTTTGCAGAATACGCAGGTATTTTTATCATTCAGGTACAACGTGGTATAACTTCTTCGATTTTAGGCGCGTTTTAATGTTTTTATATTGTGTTTTTGACATTTTTCATTATAACACTAACCTCCGAAACAGTCAAAATATAACAAATTGCTTTCAAAATGTTGCGTTCCATCTACGCACCACTGGTTCTGAGTATAGATCCAGACTTTGATTCATAGCAACTGATGTTGGAAAAGTGCACCACCTTGTTGGTGTAACATGATAGGGCTCGGCAAGTAAGTAGTAAGGATCGATTTGTCTAGGGGCCCCCAACAAAACCACGAGTTTCATCGGATACGTGAAGCGGATTTTTTACTACCCTACCTTTTGGTAGTTTTGTGCTCAATGGATGGACACATGGATGGATGATCGACTCGTGAATGATTACACTGGGTAACAGCCAAAAAATCGTCCGGGGTTTCTCAGCATTTTTAGACTAATTTTGGTGTTCTGATTCCAAATATCACCTTGGTTTTGCTCTATCAGGTCAACTTTTTGAGATACAGCCATAGCTACCTGACGAGCTATACATACGAGGGGGGACCCAAAAGTAACGGGAATTTTGTCATAACTTTTTTATTTTTCAATATTTTTACACCTAATGTTGATCACCTTCAAAGTAATTACCACTGACTGCAACGCACTTGTCCAATCGGGTTTTCCACCTTTAAAAACATTGTTCAAATTCATTTAATGGAATGAGCTTGAGGCCATCCAGCGATTTTTGTTTTACATCTTCCACAGTCGTAAATCGTTTTCCTTTCCAGTCCCTTTTGGGATGGGGGAACAAAAAATAGTCGCAGGGGGCAAAATCGGGTGAATAGGGGGGGTGAACAATCGGTGTCATGCCATTTTTCACAAGAAACTGCTTCACAGACAGGGGCATTGTCATGACGGAAGAACCAATCCCCTGACTGCCACAAATCCGCCCAATCATTACATATTTTTTCAATCATCAATGAGTTGATGATTCTACATCAATCAACATCAACATCAATGATCAATGAGTTGATTTTCTCAACGTTGTCATCAGTTCTTGACGTTGAAGGGCCGCCAGAACGAGGTTGGTCTTCAATCGTCATTTGCCCATTTTTAAAACGCTGAAACCACTCGTAGACTCGTATTTTGCTTAATGCAGCATCCCTATAAGCAGTTTTTAGCAATTCGAGAGTTTCAGCCGGCGTTTCCCCTAACAGAAACAAAATTTTACGGCCGCGCGTTGCTCCACGCTGTCCGCCATCCCACGTTTTCCGTTCGCCGAAACGGAAAAAGTTGTTTCACTAAAAAAGATCTAACGGACGAACCGTTCAACTTACAGCGACCCAACTTGGCACACTGACTCTTGAGATGTGTCCCTTCCAAACCCCTCACTTGCCAACGAACCACTCACAGCAGTCTTTCCCCTCCAGCTCGATTCCCATTACTTTTGGGTCCCCCCTCGTATGTTAATTTGAGGGTTTTGAGTTCAATCCTGGTTTTTTTAAAGGATATAGCCAAGTATTCATATATAAATGGTTGCTTCTGATGTGTTTCTGTTTCCAAATGACGAAATCATATTTTCTTTATTCCAAAATTGAAAAATCCAATATGAGCAGCACTAAGTTTGTCTATATATCCAATATGTCTGTAGCGAACAAACCTGACCTGATTGAAACAAACTAAGGGCATTTTCGAACTCAGAGCATCACCATTAGTCAAATTCCGGTGGAAAACCCTGGACGATTTTCCAAAAGATTTTTTTTGTTACGCAGTGTTATGGTTGTCAGCAGATCGGGAATAGGTTCCAACATAAGAACTCTCTCCTTCGAACAGCTTTCTGTATGTTAGGTATAATACTTTCATCAGAGCCTATTAGTACAATTTATTTATTTTTACCATTTATTTATTTATACTATTCATTTATTTATATTATTTATTTATACTGTTTTATAACACAGTAGAGCTATAGCTTTTCCATTATTTTAGGCGAGTTTTAAAATTTCCATAGTGAGTTTTTTTGATATTTTTGACCTAAACACTCTCAAAAGCAGCCAAAATATGATCAAATTGTGCCACAATTTTACGTTTCAAAATATGGAAGTATTTTGTTTTATCTACGCACCACTGGTTGTAGCCAGAGGATGCGACGACGAAGTACCTACTAAAAAAATCGTTCGTCCATGCAACTTTTCCCTCTCATTTTGAATTTAAATATGGTCCTATTTTTCCCAAATTATTCAGTTTATTCCAATGAAGCGGCTCTCTTTCAATCCTCAAATCTAAACCGTTCTTGGTATAATGAATGGGTCCAATCATTCTGTCCCTAAAAAATATGTTTTTTTCGTGTCCCATCAAGATCTCACTTCCCTAAAGACTACAGTTCAGTCACTCCTTTCTGGTCAATGAATGAATTCATGGCTCCTATCCTACCGGACCGCCGAGTTTCTTTCCTTGTTTTCTGTGTTCCCTCAGCCTCAGTTTTATTGACGATTTTCATATGGAAGATGAGACGACGAGAGCCATGAACAGTTGTAAAACCATCTCGAAGTTTTCGTAGCTCCTCAGTCAAATTTATTTCTAACGCGATTGCGTTTTTTAAAAATACAAATGGTTTTCAGCCTTTGACTTATCGATTTAGAACAATATCAAATACGGCTCAGAACAACTCGATTCTGAAAATTTTTTAAAATTAAATTTTCTCAAAAACAAAAAAAGAAAAAAAGGATCTTGTTTAGAGGAACATGTTTTATTGAAATTTATTGAAACAACGTACCGTAACGTTTTTTTTTTTTTCAGGTTAGGTCAAGGCTAAAACCAAACTAGCCTTTTTCTTATCGTTATTATTCGCCATGATGGAGTAGACTTCAGTAGAAAAGACAATTGTTGGAAATTTCATGACGTCGCTTCCTAACTTTTGATTTTTGCCGTTCTCGAGATATGAGCGAAAAAACACCGAAGAACTTTCGAAATTGACAAAAACCCGTATTATGTGGAAAACGAAAATGACGACACCGACTTAAAAATACAATTATACAATTGTATAAATCTAGCTTTAAATGAATTGAAAAACCTGCCCTTGGAAACAATATTCGGATCTCGAAAGAACACTTTCATTTTTGTCCATGTTTCACTGATATCTGCGTTGATCTGAACGGATCGGGCTCCATGAGAATTTTCCATTCAGTCCTACAGACTAATTCCAACCGTGCCCCTCTCTGCAATCTTCTCGGAGTAAACTGTGGATGACACACAAAAATAAATATTTGCCTATCAATTTATCAAGTCCATGTTTAAGGGTGGTTTCTGAGTTTCTCGAAATGAGTCCCAACAAGCGTTGGCGAGTTACAGACGGGAAGGCGTTTATTCGTCTCGCGCTCTGGTTCCGCCGCGCATCGCGATGCCCGCTCGCCAAGCTCTGGTGGAGCTCCAAGGGCTCATAGTTTAGCCCTTCTACCTCCTCATTTCCTCATTTAACCAATCTGGTTTTCGTACGGTCGTCTCAGACTGCTACGCCCTTCATGGACCTTGGCTGCCTCAGGGGAACGGGTCCGGTTCACATACGACGCGATCCGCGGAAAGCAAACGATTAGGTGAGATGGATGAGGAGGAGGAAGATGAGGAGGAGGAGGGGGAGGGTGAGAATAAGGAGGAGGGCGAGAATAAGGAGGAGAAGGAGGAGTAGGAGGAAGTGGAGTAGGAGGAGGCGGTGGGTGAAAATGAGGAGGAGAAGGCGGTGGGTGAGAATGAGGAGGAGATGGAGGAGGAAGAGGAGGCGGTGGGTGAGAATGAGGAGGAGGATGATGAGGCTGTGGGTGAGAATGATGATGAGGAGGAGGAGGAGGAGGAGGAGAAGGATGAGAAGGTGGTGGGGAAGAGGAGGAGGAGGAGGAGAAGGAGGAGGCGGTGGGTGTGAATGAGGAGGAGGGCGAGAATAAGGAGGAGAAGGAGGAGTAGGAGGAAGTGGAGAAGGGTGAGGAGGTGGAGGGGAAGAAGAGGAGGAGGTGGAGGAGAAGGAGGAGGCGGTGGGTGAGAATGAGGAGGAGAAGGAGGAGGAAGAGGAGGAGGCGGTGGGTGAGATTGAGGAGGAGATGGAGTAGGAGGAGGAAGAGGAGGCGGTGGGTGAGAATGAGGAGGAGGGTGAGAATAAGGAGGAGTAGGGGGAAGTGGAGTAGGAGGAGTAGGATGGACGCTAGTCCAATTCCACTATTCATTAATTAAATTTAACCCGCAGTGAATTCGGAACTTTTAATTTGTCATTGATAAATGAGCGATCTAAGGATTGGAAAATATCAAAGTCATTGGTTGTGCAGCTACTTATAACCTGGTTTTACGTGAACACAAGAGTCAAAATGTTAGCTCATGTAATTTCATAAGAAACTAGGTTTTTTCATGTCCGAAAATAGTCATCAAAATTTTTGAACGTCCAGCCCAAGAAGACGAAGGCAATTTCATTTATACTTGAGCGGCAATTAATCGCCAAGCTCCTTAACACTTACAAATCCTCCTTGAGTTCCTTACAAATCTGTAACCAAAGAAGGATTTTTCAATACCGACGGTTAAGGTATAACGTGTGTAAATAGGTGCGCATCATATACCAAGTAGCGTGTATAAAAAATCAGAATCGTATACATACGAAAACATGTTTTCGATTAATTCTAGCTCAGTACGCACCCATAAGCCCGAATTTCATGATTTTGTGTATGATTCTGTCATTGCATTTGGGGCATAATGACCCTTAATTGAGGAGCAAAAGGCTTAAAGTTCTAATTACTCTGTGAAACTACAGGTTTTCAAGCTTCGACCCAACGAATAAAATTTTAGTTAGTTTAAAACCCTGAATTTTGGACTCAAGAACGGCAAAATCGGTTCATTCGTTCCTCAGATGAATTCCTTCTCCGAATAAAGATCGATGCAATGCATCATATAATTTAATTCAAGTTTCGTAAAATCTATGCTCGGTTATCGGCAAATGATAAAAAATAAGTTCTTAACATATTTTGACCTGCAACCCAGAAATTTCCGCTAGATATGAACCATGCTCGAGTGCGCCCAATTGGGGCCCCTGCTGCGTTGCTCCACCGATACGCTCCAGAACACTTGGCGGCCCAGCCCTTGCCCTTGTCAAAAGAATCGACTCTTTTGAGAGGACTGCGACCGAGGACAGCCTGCGTTCGAGTACCCGAGGTCCGGCTCCTAATATTCGTGACCACCATGTCCTTTTAAATGGGATATTCGATTATTAAATGGACGATGTTATGTATTTTGCTCCATGCAGTGGCGTAGTTTCTACTTCATACTTACAGAGTAAATGAAAGTATTGTAATCAACCTTTTTTCAAATTTTTTGAACTGAAATGTTTGTCTCGGCAAGACCTAACACCCTGTTTAATCGGAATTTGAATAACTCACAGTACTTCCGATATATTTGCATTTTTAGTGTTTTCCGTTTTATTTTTTTCCTGCCACAAAAATCAACCGATTTGAGCGTATAAATAAATATTTTGAGGAATAAATAAATAAAAAAGTAAATAAAGTTTTAGGAACTAAAAAAGTAAAGAATAAAGTAAAAGTAAAGTTTTATAAAATAAATATATTAGGCGATTTTTAAAATGTCCATAGTGAGTTTTTTTTGATATTTTTGACCTTAACACTCTCAAAAGCAGCCAAAATATGATCCAATTGTGTCACACTTTTACGTTTTAAAATATGGAAGTATTGTGTATTATCCACGCACCACCGGTTTTCTTATTATTCAATTATAAACCATTATATACAATGTATACAATTATAATCGTCCAAGAAATCAATTTCCTGACTGATTTTACTCACTGACTTGATTTCGTTGAAATTAATTTTGCAGGATATTTTACGACGAGTCCAACGAGCAACAACGAACAAAAGAGAGCAACAACGAGAACAAAAATGAAAATTAAAATGTCATCATTTTTTATGCAGGCATCTCTGAAAAAAGGCGCACAGAGATTTTTTTACTCCTTTCTTGGATTCGGAACCTTGAAACGCAAATCATAACTTTCGGGGGTTTTATAGAAAGTAAAAAATTCGAACAAAATTCATCAGCGATTGTTGAGGTTTATTATTGAATAATAAACTAGAATAAACTCAGGAATGAGATCAGATTGATCTTGTGAGTTCTTGAAAATCCCGTGTATGTGGGCAGGTGAACATTCACTGCGGAGGCACGCAGTTCATTAAAGCATCCAAGTTTTCATTCAAAGCAGTCGAAATGCAGCTAATAGGATTTCGCGTCGGCATTGCGGGTGCGTAGGGACGGAAGAAAAATGAAATCTCATCTGCCTGGATGGAGCGAAACCAGAATGTACACTAGAGAGAGAAAATTAATGGAAAAAGAGCACGTTCTGACTACTTCAGCCATGCGTAGGAGGCTTCCATGTGTTTTATGGAACCGAGAACAGCATTCGAATGAAGCAGCAGCACCGCCAGCCAGCACAGCCCGCGCCAAGACAATCGCCGAAACGCAATTACAGGCCCGTTCTTTGAAAACAACTTACTGGCCGATTGCACTTGACTTAATGAAGATATTATCAGAACCTAATAAAGATTATATCAGGGAAAAGCCGTTTTACGAAAATCTTGTAGTGATTTTCTTAAACGATTGCAATATTGCTATTATTTTCCATCATCATTCGAGGAGTACATGTATACCTAGGTATGTATACCTAGTTTGGTATTTGAATCTATAACCAGTGGTGCGTAGATTACAAACAATACTTCCATACTTTGCAGCGTGAAAGTGTGACACAATTTGATCATATTTTGACCGCTTTTGAGTGTATTTAGGTCAAAAATATCAGAAAACCCACTATGCAAATTTTAAAACTCGCCTAAAATACAAAAACGCCAATTTATCGGAATACAAAAAATATCCACATATTCTGCAAGGAAAACAAAGATTTTAAGACCAAGAACGCTCAAATCGGTTCATTTTTGTGGCCGGAAAAAAATGAAATAGAAAACACAAAAACGCAAATATATCGAAAATACTATGAGATATTCAAATTCCGATTAAACAGCGCGTTAGGTCTTGCCGAGACAAACATTTCAGTTCAAGAAATTTCTAATCACTTCCAAGATAAACCCTCTTCTAGTATGTACCTATTTGTAGTTTTTCTATATTTTTTTCGACCCCAAAAATGACTAACCGGATTAGGTATGATGTTTTGGTGCAACCGATAGGTTCTGATGAGTTGATTCTTCCGATACCAAAATCAATATTTTGAAACATAATTCCCTTCGCGATGTAACGTACAGAAATGGTATATATACAATCTATAAATAGCTATAAATAGCTAAATTCCTGAAACCAAGAGATGCACGTTTCGCCGAAAGGAACAGTGTTACAACTACTTGTTACAACTACTTGTTACAGCTACGAACTAGTGTTACAACTACTTGTAATTGCATCACAATTAAAATTGCTCGTAAATTGTAAGAATTGTAACGCTGTTCCTTTCGGCGAAACGTGCATCTCTTGGTTTCAGGAATTTAGCTATTTATAGCGCTTTCGACCGTACGGGCCTCCTCAGAAGCAAATTCTGAAGTGTTGCCTCTCGTCAGGTGAGTGAAGGAGGCCAATGACACTCGCTCTTCCAAGAATTTAGAGTGCCGCAGTTGGCCAGCCTTCGATCCCCGCTGAGATGTAATCGCCCGGAAAATGATGATCATAATGACCAGGCCTCGCATGATTTCTGATGGATAATGGTGACTCATGATTGTGTCTCTATCCCAGCCAGGAATCGGCGCGCTGAACTGCCGGGTTCTCTTCACTCGCCCAACAAGAGTCGGCACGTCAGAAATTGCGAGGACCGTACGGCCGAAAGCGCTTGCCCTGGAATCAAGAGAATGTCGTCATCCATCTCCAGACCTCGTCCCACACAACGCATCGATGAAGCCCATGAGAAGAACCCGAAGGATGATTATTATGCGGTTCGCCCTTTTTTCATCCCCCTCGAACACGGACCTATCCCGGGTTCGCGTCGTCCAGCGTCGGCCGAAGATCGCGGCTGCGGCAGCGATGGATGTGGCAACACGGCATCTCGTCCACCCCTCGCCATTCCCCTCCGCCCTTCGCCTCTGCCCCTCCACCCCTAGTCGCTCGTCTTTTCGTCTCGTTCTTATTTCCTTTTCCTCACACACACGAGCAACTCATCTTCCCATCGCTTCCCGACCCGCGCGCCAGCTCTTTTTGTGTCCTTATACCGATTTATTTCATACCCCGACCAACGCGATCCCCTCCCCCTCCGTCCAGCCCTTGATCACGATGTAGATTCGATCGCATCGGCGGGGATGGAGCGGGAAGACTCTGCCGACTACCTGACTCCGCCGGCGGTGGTATCTGCCGGCGACCTAGAACCCTTTTTCGCCCCATTATGTCTCTCGTATACAATTGACACCTGTTTTAAGTCTCTCGTAATTCGTGGGAAATTCACCATCAGCCAGTCCTGATTCAACCGACCAGACGTCTCAGGTAGGCCAACTTTTCCTACGATCGACGAACTGACGAACCGCTGTCACCTGTCGTGTGCACTTTACCTTGTCCTACCCAGCGAACATTTTCATTCGTTCTTCAGCGATGAATCGAATTATTTGTGTTACCGCGAATTCCGCTTTTAACAAATTGTCACAACCTAGGCAAATGTATTACGTCCACGTTTTCGAACTAAACGGGTGCATTTTAATCGTTCCAAAAATTGAAAATCGAAACAGAGCTTTAGATAAAACATTTACTACCTAATACACTTTCACTCGGAATTTTTGCTGAACAAAATTATTTTATTAATAATTATTTTATTATTAAAATTTAAAAAAAATATATTACCTATTGATATTAATTATTATTAAGAATTAATTTTTTAAATTAATTATATTATTTAATAATGTCTGTGTGCCCTTCCGCCTGTGAGCATTCACCAAAATGGTCCTATTTCCCTCGCTTCTCAACCTTTTTTCAAATTTGTTGAACTGGAATGTTCGTCTCGGCAAGACGTATCACCTTGTTTGACCGGAATTCAAAATATTTACAGTACTTTGAATTACTGACCGCATATTCACGCTTTTAATGTGTTTTAGTATTTTATTTTTTTCGGCCACAAAAATGAACCGATTTAGGCGTTCTAGGTCGTTGTTCTACTCTGCAAAATACGTTAATATTTTTTATACTCCGCTGGCTGGAGGGGTTTTTATTTTAGGCAGCTTTAAAATTAGCATGGGTAGTGTGTATTTTGACATTTTTTTGTCGTTGTGGCCTACAAATTAGTCAAAATCAACTTTATTCGGTTCAAAAATTTACGTATCAAAATATAAGAGGATTGCGTGCTATCTAGGCACCACTGGTGTTTTCTGGAAATGTGAGCCCAGCTTCCCCATGCTTAGTAATTGGTTTTTCGGATGTTCTGTATTGTCTACAATTGATATTTACGTATTCGGTCCAAGAATGTGGAAGATCGGTTTTGAATGAAATGCAGTACGTGACATTGAATGTGGCCAAATTTTGGTGCACTACGGCTACCATTTTCTTGTAACTCAACAAATCTTCGATTACCTTACCAGAATTTTGCATCCTTAGCAACATTGATCAATCAAGGGTGGGCTGGCAGAGCTTACCTGAGAGTTTCTCCCCCTCCAGGTTAGCCACTCTCTGCAGAAAGTAAAGCATGGCCGTAGCCTTCCAACAATGTATTTTTATTCTTTACTTCGTCCCATAAAATGGTGCAAAACCTAATGGGATGTGAAATTTTTATGAAATCTTTTGTAGAATCCGAATCTGCAATGAAAAACGGGGGTTCCGATTTTAACCATTGGTGCGTAGATAACATACTTCCATATTTTGAAACGTAAAAATGCGACACAATTTTACTATGTTTTGACTGCTTTTGAGGGTGTTTAGGTCAAAAATATCAACAAAAAAACTCGAAAAAATGCGAATTTTGAAACTTGAATAATATAAAAATAGGCCAAGCTCTCAAAACCAAAAAAATATCCACATATTCTGCAGGGTAAAAGATTATAAGACCAAGAACGCTCTAATCAGTTCATTTTTGTGGCCGAAAAAAATAGAAAACACCAAAAAATTGCAAAAATACTGGAAGTATTGTGAGCTATTCAAACGCCGATTAAAACGGGTGTTGGGTCTTGCCGAGACAAACATTTGAGTTCAAGAAATTTGAAAAAAGGTTGAGAATTGAGGGAGCTATGGCCATTTTTGTAAATGACCACAGACACTTGTTCGGGAAGTGATTCTGAGTAGGTATGTGTATAAGTAAAAGTTTCTTCTGAAGCTCCGTTCCGATTCTCGATTTTAGGAAGATCGCAATACTTCAATTTACTCTGTAAATATGGAAGTAAAAAGGTTATTGCTCAGAATCATGTCCTCAATATGCGTCGGTCCGCCAGTGCGCATTATCAAGAACCATTTTCTAATTCTACACAGCCCTACTGCAACCACAACCCTACTACAATACTATCTAAATAAAACTGAAGGTGGTTGTGAGAAAAAAAAATTATGGAAAAAAATTGTACACAGTTAAGTAGTGTTAGGGTCGGATTTTAAGTTCAGAAAAAAAACCATCGGTGCGCAGATAAAATTAATTTGCGATTCTTCCATCCGGTCAACCGCTCCGTTGATAAAACTAACATGAAACTAGCAGGGTTTTCTTGGAAAGTCTACCGAAAGAGTTGATCCTAGGTCGGCTGAACGGAGCAGTGCATATAACATATGGCGCAGAGGCGGAGGACAAAAAATATCGAAACTCTCCTACACTAAGGGGCAATTTTCCGTCTCGCTCGGTCGCAGGGATAATCTCCGCCTCGCACAGTTTCTCTCCTCCTTGCACCGATTGCCTTCCGGCCTCCAGCGCCCTGCACAGTTCGGCTGCATTGCTCTGTCCCCCTCCATCCTCACATACCTCGCATAGTCAGGATAAAAGTCAGCGTCTGTCGGCCCCTTCTATCCCTTCCATGACAAGCCAACCTAGTCCTAGTCTTCTAGTCCTAGGCCTAGAGCTAGCCGCAGTCATGCGCACATGCACGGACTTGCCTATAATCTCGGCTTATCCTTGCACCGCGATAATCGATACACGCGGGGTATCGATTGTTTTGCCACCATCGAAAAGTAGACGGTTAGGAGTCCTTCGAGCTCTTTAAAGGGATAAATGAAAATTACTCCCTCCTAACCTATATAGGTTCAACCCGAACTTATATTTTGTGAATGACCATTTCGGCAGTTACGCCATCTTCAGAACATTTACGCTTGGAAATTTACACATCAGTGAATCGATGGAAAAATCCGTATATGGGTCGTTCTCATTTGAAACACACATTTCGTGTCCTCCCTATCCCGCTTTATCCCTCAACCGTTTTGAAGAACCCGACGATTTTTTTTCCAATCTGCTGGATCTATTATTCAAGCCTCCCTAATTACAACACCATAAAATACAAACTTAGTGGAAATCTAAGACCTTTTATGACAAAAAACATCTAGAAATCTCATGTGCGTTACCGTCCTCAGCCTCAAGTTGCCAGCGTCTTAATTTGATATGAGCGAGTATAAATTTTTCGGAAGGAATCGCGGACCTCTAACTTGTAGTGGGTAGTGTAAACTTGAGGAAAAATGGTGCCACAGACCTACTAGACCTCTCCTCTCTTCATGAAGTCATCATTGAAGTGTGTCCATCATTTTTCAAGTTTTAGTAACCTAATGTATGTTACCGCTGCCATTTACTGGCATTGCGGAATTTTTTGGCGGTTAACCTTTCATTATCATCACAAACTAGTCTAGTATTAGTTTTTCCCTGGTTCCTCGCCGATACGCGAAGTGGGATCACGTAACATGCCCAAAACTCCAAAAAATGGTGCGTATTTTTATTCGACCTCATGTGTGTTACCGAAGTTATTTTTGGTAACAGTGAATATAAAATTTTTCTGGCAATTTTTCGTCAATAAGCCTTGGAAACCCTTTTCATTTCGTGTGTGTTACACCGTCCTGGGTTGGTTAGTTTGTCTGCAATCGACAGTTGAAGATGGGTTCTCATGTGCGTTACCGCTCATGTGCGTTACTTTCTGGAGGGTAACACACATAATCTAGCATTCAAATTCCATTTATTTCCAAAAAACAGAAAAACTCCCGAAATTCGTATGGAATAGTGGTCTTGGGAGTTGGATGGAATCAGCAAAAATCGCGCCAATCATAAACAGTGAGATTTAAATTTGGCCACTTTGCTGTTATGGAGAGACTCAAATGTGCAGTTCAAATGAGAACGACCCATATAAACAAAAACTTTAGAGAAGAAAAAATTCGAGAAGAAATAGAAAAAATAAAGAAACCAGTGGCAAGTAGATAACACAGGATATTTCTATAGGTATTTTGAAACGTAAAAGTGTGACACAATTTAATCATATTTTGGCTGCTTCTGAGGGTGTTTAGGTCGAAAATATCAAAAAACTCACTATGCAAATTTTAAAATTCGCCTGAAATAAAAATACGCCAGGCAATCGGAACATAAAACATATCCACATATTCTGCAAGGTAAAACAAAGATTATAAGAATGAGAACTCTCGAATCGGTTTATTTATGTTGGCGAAAAAAAATTAAATAGAAAACACTAACCAGTGGTGCGTAGATAACACACAATACTTCCATATTTTTAATCGTAAAATTGTGACACAACTATACACATTTACTCGGAATCACTTCCCGAACAAGTGTCCGTGTGTCCGTCTGTGGTCATTTATGATAAGACACAATGCTTCCATATTTTGAAATATAAAAGTGAGACAATTTGATCATATTTTGACTGCTTTTAAGGGTTTTTAGGTCAAAAAAATTCACTATTCAAATTTTAAAAGTCACCCAAAATAAATGTAAGCTACACTGCCGGAATATAAAAAATATCCACATATTGTGCAAGGTAAAACAAAGATTTTAAGACCAAGAGCGCTCAAATCGGTTCATTTTTGAGGCCAGAAAAAAATAGAAAACACTAAAAATGCAAATATATTGGAAGCACTGCGAGTTATTCGAATTCCGATTAAACAGGGCGTTAGATCTTGCCGAGACAAACATTTCTGTTTAACAAATTTTAAAAAAGGTTGGGAATTGAGGGAGCTATGGCCATTTTTGTAAATTGCCACAGACGGGCACACAGACACTTGTTCTGGAAGTGATTCTGAGTAAAAGTGTATACACATAATTCTTATACATAAGAAGAAATTTTTTTCCGAAGCTTCCAATACCTCCATTTACTCCGTAAATATGGAAGTTGAAATATCGATTTCCGTTATCGAACAATCGATTATTGCTCTCGTTTCCCATCGTTTCATGCACCGCTGCTGCATTGACTGCACTGTTGGCGCGGTACTCCACCCCCCTCCCGCCACTCCTTCTCGCTCCCTCCTTCAGACTCTATCTCTCTGGCCTGAGAGTCAAGACGAAACCGTCGTCACAGTTAACATATCTATGCCTTTTACTGCAGCACCCTCAAATAAGAAAACGACGAGGAGAGAGCACAAAAAACGATATCGCCGCTGAGTAGCTTGGGACGAACCTCGGCAGTAGCTTTGACGATCAATGCCATCGTGTCGTTGACCTTACGTATTCGACCTTGAAGCTATTTAGAAACCCAAATGCCTTTTGGGATATCCAGCAGCCATAAACTGAAATACTTGATCCAATTTTACTGTATATTCGAGTTGAATGAGAACGATTGTTAAATAAATGAAGAGTTTTCCTCCAAAACTGCATTCATCCACTTTCGAGTTTTTTTCGATTTCGTTTTTTCGATTTTCGATTTTGTTTCATAGCAGCATGATAAGCAATCGAAAATCGAAACCAGTGGTGCGTAGATAACACACAATACTTCCATATTTTGAAACGTAAAATTGTGACACAATTTTATCATATTTTGACTGTTTTTAAGGGTGTTTAGGTCAAAAATATCAAAAAATTCACTATGGAAATTTTAAAATTCGCCAAAAAAAAAACTCGCTACATTTTCGGAATATAAAAAATATCCACATATTCTGCAAGGTAAAACAAAGATTTTGAGACCAAGAACGCTCAAATCGGTTCATTTTTGTGGCAAAAAAAAAAATAATAAAATAGAAAACACTAAAAATGCAAATATATCGGAAGTACTGTGCGTTATCCGAATTTCGATTAAACAGGGTGTTAGGTCTTACCGAGACAAACATTTCAGTTCAAGAAATTTGAAAAAAGTTGATAATTGAGAAAGTTACGGTAATTTTTGTAAATGACCACAGACGGACAGACGGACACACAGACACTCGTTCAGGAAGTGATTCTGAGTAAATGGGTCTAAGAAAAAGTTTTTTCTGAAGCTCCGTTCCGATTCTCGATTTTAGGACGATTCCAATACTTCCATTTGCTCTGTAAATATGGAAGTAAAAAAAACACTCAGGGATTCAATTTTGACAACAAAGGAAATCCCTCCATCAATATTATATAGGTACGATTCATTATCAATGATAATTTATCATTATCAGGTATTATTGTAGTCCTTGGTTAGTTCCTGGTCGTGGTCAGGAATTCGGCCATTTCGGCCCAGTCCCCTCCCCGCCGCGGCGGCCCGTAGCCGAAAAGGCGGCTCAAGGTATGTTGCGCTCCGGACAGTTCCTAGGAAAGGATAGGTAAGAAAAGCGTTGGCCTTGAAAATCCTGGATAGGCGCACGCACACGAACGCCGGCGGGCCCGTAGTCGCGCCACCACCACGGACGCTCGCCGCGCCGCCACCTCGCACGAACACGGACCTCGGTACAACCCTTTCTTCGCTAGTCTTAAGACTGCATTTTTTAGTCCCGCGGGAGATGAGGGCAAGGAGATGAGGGCGGGAGGAGACCCTTCATCTCCGTCATTGCATCTCAGCCTTCGCCCTGTAGCCGTTTTTTCACCTCGATATCGTCCCCCGCCCGCTCCATCTCCTGACTTACCGTAGCTATTTCCCCCTTGCCCCACGACCACAGAGTTGGCCGAGGGCGCTGCCGCCGCCGCCGCCGACGGCCCAACATCCGCTGAGCGCGACGAATCGCTTTTCTCCCATTCATACGGTCGCGCCGCCCTACCGGCCCGTCGTGTCAAAGTCCTTTTCCTTACAAAATACAAAACGCACCCGAGACGGAGTCTACAAAAATTTCGACAAATAAAAACTCACAATAAAACAACACGCAAATGACAAAAATTTCGACAAATAAAAACTCCTAGATAACACGCAATATTGTGTCATTCTCACAGAAAGCGGCAGTTTCGGGTTAGAGTTTTCAGATATGAAAATTTTTCTCCAATTCTGCGCAAAAAATTCGGTAACGCTCTCTCAAATATTCCAAAAATTCTCAGAAATTAGGGAAATTTGACTTCCATTTTCTCAAGTTTCAAATTTTAGATTTTTAACCAATTTTTTGTCTCGTTATATTGCGTACATTCTCTAGCATGATAATTCTTGAAAAAGTTACGAAGAATAGTCATGCTGTGTCCTAAAAAGCGAATTTAATACAATTTGGTTGTTGAGGGTCTGGAAAAAAAAGCCGTCTGGATGTTTATTGGACGTATGTTCTTAGCAAAATATTTTTATTTATCACGGAAAAGAAAGTTTTGACACCTTATCAAGCAGCTTCACCATCTGAATTCAGCAAAATACCCTATACAATTTAAAAAATTCAAAATGAATTGTTTTCTTCCATATTTACAGAGTAAATGGAAGCATTGGAATCGTCCAAAAATCGAGAATCGGAACGGAGCTTCAGATTTTTTGATATTTTTGACCTAAACACCCTTAAAAACAGTCAAAATATGATCAATTTTTTTCAAATATGTACGTTTCAAAATATGGAAGTATTGTGTGTTATCTACGCACCACTGGTTTTCAGCCTAATTTTGGGTTGATACCCATAACGCGATGACGAATTGTGCACATGAGAGCACGAAAAATTATTCAAGCCCCTATGTTGATGTAGGTATTCAATAATTATCACTTTCCATAATAATTCGTACTAACCTGTTCCCACGTCTTGATTAAACACTCGTGCATCAGTGGAAATCGAGTCACAACAATAATTATTCGCCACAATCCTTTTCTAGGAATACGTTGCACAAACCGTTCAGAATATTGGCTTATCAGGAAAAACTAGTCAAGACGCGGAATAAATTTTAAAAAACGCGAAATTGGAGTTTATGGGAATGTAACGGGACAATAAAACCCAAAAATATGAAGGATCTTTTGCGAGAATGCCTATTTTTCGTTCATACGTAATGCATCCCAATCAGGGTCGGATCTCTACGATTTCAAATGAAAAAGGTCTTACCTTGGACCAAACGCAGACAAGTTCGGACATACCTGTAACAAAAAGAGAAAAAAATTGAAGCTCTATTCGTTTCAGGGAAGTAAAAAACAGAAGTCGTGTGATATCTACGCATACATGGAAACTTACGTTTAGCCACGTCGCTCCTCGTTGTTCGATGTCCTCCGGCTGCATACGATGGGTACTCCATGGTGTTGCACTTCTCGAGGCACAGCATCTTTCCACAACACAACGACACTTTTCTTTCTTTTCGGTCAAAAAGGAAATCTGAATTTTGACTTTAGGAAAAAATGTCATAAAAACTTTCTCAATTTATCATAAAGAGTTTTTTTCCAATATTTTTGTGAAAGGATTTTTCGGTTTCATCTTAACTCAAATCTCTTGATGCGATTTATTTTTTTTCAATTTTTGAAAGATTCAAGATGGTTCAACGTTGAGGTTTCTTTACGTTGAGAAACAATTTTAGTTTTTTGGGGCTCATTTCTCATCCCGTTAACGTCAAAATTGATTAAATTTTAGTGGCCAAACAGTTGTTAGTAAAAACTCGGTTAAATAAAAATCCAGTCAATTCCAGAAACTGTCCTCAAGACTCTACCAAAAATTCCACTAATTCCGAAAACTATGCCAATTGCTTGAAAATACCCTTTGCATAGGTGCATAGCAGAACTGATGGTATGTTGAGTTTTCACCGACGAGCAGGGCAGCAGACACAAAAAGGCGAATCCACCAAAACGACACAGAACCATTCAAAAATTGTTGTTCCCTCAACCGGCACGATAAATCGAACGACTACCAAACCGAGCGAAACGGGACGGGAAGAAAGTAAAATTTCGCCAACATTTGTCAGCCACATTCAGAAAATCACAAACTAATCGACCGATTTCGCGAAATTATCACAAACTTTCACTCGCGGAACGATAACAGCAATGTCGGGAACGGAGTTTTTCGATGGAAAATTCTCTCGATACGCTTTTTCCCGAAAATTTCCTAAAACAACCGAGCGCGATCTACCCGGAGGGAAGCTGGCGGAAGACTGAGCTTGTGAACAAGGGGCTCGCATTCGCAGAAAAGCAGGCGCAGGAAAAGACTTTGAACTGACATGAACGAGTCATGAGCGCGAGTCATCGATTCTCGAAATTGGAGTTCGGCTGGCTAGGGCCGGGCGGCTTATCCGAGCCGCTTTTGCGGGTTAGGGCGCCTTGGTCCGGGCGGCTAGGGTAGGTACAGATCCGGGCGGTCTGGTCCGGGCGGCTCTATCGTTGACGAGAAGGCAAGGATGGTAGGGCTCGTGTCTCTCCGAACCGATCCGAGCTAATTTGGGAGGGCGGGCGGCGGACGGACGGAAAATTTATTTTTTCGGTTTTATTTATTTATTATTATATTTATTTATTATTTAATATTTATTTATTTTTATTGTTTCGGAATTTTATTGAGTCGGATTCTACACTCGTTTTACTCGTAAAACATGACGGGGGGGGGGGGGAGAACAATTTGGTACAATTTTTACTTCCATATTTACAGAGTAAATGGAAGTATTGTGATCGTCCTAAAATCGAGAATCGGAACGGAGCTTCAGAAAAAACTTTTTCTTACACAGATTTACTCAGAATCACTTCCCGAACAAGTGTCTGTGTGTCTGTGTGTCTGTGTGTCCGTGTGTCCGTTAGTCCGTCTGTCCGTCTGTGGTCATTTACAAAATGACCATAACTCCCTCAATTCTCAACCTTTTTTCAAATTTCTTGAACTCAAATGTTTGTCTCGGCAAGACCTAACACCCTGTTTAATCGAAATTCGGATTACGCACAGTACTTCCGATATATTTGCATTTTTAGTGTTTTCTATTTTATTTTTTTCCGGCCACAAAAATGAACCGATTTGAGCGTTCTTGGTCTTAAAATCTTTGTTTTACCTTGCAGAATATGTGGATATTTTTTATATTCCAAAATTGTGGCGTTTTTCCATTTTGGGTGAATTTTAAAATTTGCATAGTGAGTTTTTTGATATTCTTGACCTGAACACCCTTGAAAGCAGTCAAAATATGATCAAATTGTGTCACACTTTTACGTTTCAAGATATGGAAGTATTGTGTGTTATCTACGCACCACTGGTTGGCGGAAAGCGTAGTTGACCTAGCCAATTCCATTAGAGCTGTTATCAGGTTAATGTTTTGTGGCCAAGACTTTGATTTTGTAATACATTAATTTATAAGCTCTTCTTCTAAATTCTTTCTAGATTTCTTTCCCAATTATTTATTACAAAATCAAAGTTTTAGTCAAAAAACTTTTACTATCAAATCCAAATTCAAAGTTATATCCATTAAACATATCCTCTTATATAAAAATTGTAACCCACCACAGACTTTTATATTACTAAACCTTGACCTAACATTAAGATTAAAAAATCTATTAGAAAATCATTCTTTCTAAAGATATTCAATGATAGAGGTATATAAGCAAAAATAAAAGTAAAATTACTTGTGGTTCGGCAGATTGAGAGGGGAAAAATCAACTATAACGATAAGTCAAAAGATTGCGCTGCAACGTCAATTGGTCCAAGGAAAAAGCAAATATTGGACCGACAAATGTAATCAGATTAATGTGCTATTATCAGATTGATGTCTGCCTCTACTCACCGTTCTTGGCACTGCTAAACCGCATAGTACCACTGACTGTATGAGGTGCGGATCTGCGAAATAAATACATTCCAGATAAACACCCCGATAGAATTCAAGCAATAACGAAGTTAGAAGGAAAATTACCTTTATATCATGAACCACTTTATTTTATTGCTTAATATTTGATTTTAAAATTTCTTTTAAATAAAAAAAATGAAATGTTTTCATTTAATGATTGAAATAATTAGATTTCAAATATTAAATTTTTATTGTTTATTAAAAAAATCGAAAATTTCAATTCAACTTTAAATTGAACAAAGTACCAAGCCCTATTTATATCAAAACATAATACATAATAATTAAAATATGCTTATATGCTCGAACTCATAAACGAAATCGAAGTCAAACTCACAATGAAACAGAAACTCAAACTCAAAATCGAACTCGAAGTCAAACTCACAATGAAACCGAAACTCAAACTCATAAACGAAATCGAAGTCAAACTCACAATGGAACCGAAACTCAAACTCATAAACGAAATCGAAGTCAAACTCACAATGAAACGAAAAGTCAAACTCACAAACAAAATCGAAGTCTAACTCACAATAAAACGGAATGTCAAACTCGTAATCGAACTCGAAGTCAAACTCACAATGAAACTGAAACTCAAACTCATAAACGAAATCGAAGTCAAACTCACAATGAAACAAAAAGTCAAACTCCTGATCGAATTCCAAGTCGAACTCACAATGAAACCGAAACTCAAACTCATAAACGAAATCGAAGTCAAACTCACAATGAAACCGAAACTCAAACTCATAAACGAAATCGAAGTCAAACTCACAATGAAACGAAAAGTCAAACTCACAAACAAAATCGAAGTCAAACTCACAATAAAACGGAATGTCAAACTCGTAATCGAACTCGAAGTCAAACTCACAATGAAACTGAAACTCAAACTCATAAACGAAATCGAAGTCAAACTCACAATGAAACAAAAAGTCAAACTCCTGATCGAATTCCAAGTCGAACTCACAATGAAACCGAAACTCAAACTCATAAACGAAATCGAAGTCAAACTCACAATGAAACAAAAAGTCAAACTCATAAACGAAATCGAAGTCAAACTCACAATGAAACAGAAACTCAAACTCATAAATGAAATCGAAGTCAAACTCACAATGAAACTGAAACTCAAACTCACATATGAAATCGAAGTCAAACTCACAATACACCGAAACTCAAACTCATATTTGAAATCGAAATCAAACTCAATATGAAACGAAAAGTCAAACTCATAAACGAAATCGAAGACAAACTCACAATGAAACAGAAACTCAAACTCATAAACGAAATCGAAGTCAAACTCACAATGAAACGAAAAGTCAAACTCATAAACGAAATCGAAGTCAAACTCACAATGAAACCGAAACTCAAACTCATAAACGAAATCGAAGTCAAACTCACAATGAAACGAAAAGTCAAACTCATAAACGAAATCGAAGTCAAACTCACAATGAAACCGAAACTCAAACTCATAAACGAAATCGAAGTCAAACTCACAATGAAATCGAAACTCAAACTCATAAACGAAATCTAAGTCAAACTCACAATGAAATCGAAACTCAAACTCATAAACGAAATCGAAGTCAAACCCACAATGAAACCAAAAGTCAAACTCATAAACGAAATCGAAGTCAAACTCACAATGAAACCGAAACTCAAACTCATATTTGAAATCGAAATCAAACTCACAATGAAACCGAAACTCAAACTCATAAACGAAATCGAAGTCAAACTCACAATGAAACCGAAACTCAAACTCATAAACGAAATCGAAGTCAAACTCACAATGAAACCGAAACTCAAACTCATAAACGAAATCTAAGTCAAACTCACAATGAAATCGAAACTCAAACTCATAAACGAAATCGAAGTCAAACCCACTATGAAACTGAACTGACTTGTTTGAGTTTCGGTTTCATTGTTGACTTCGATTCGATTACGAGTTTGACTTTTCGTTTCATTGTGAGTTTGACTTCGATTTCGTTTATGAGTTTGACTTTTCGTTTCATTGTGAGTTTGACTTCGATTTCGTTTATGAGTTTGAGTTTCGGTTTCATTGTGAGTTTGACTTCGATTTCAAATATGAGTTTGAGTTTCTGTTTCATTGTGAGTTTGACTTCGATTTCGTTTATGAGTTTGACTTTTCGTTTCATTGTGAGTTTGACTTCGATTTCGTTTATGAGTTTGAGTTTCGGTTTCATTGTGAGTTTGACTTCGATTTCGTTTATGAGTTTGACTTTTCGTTTCATTGTGAGTTTGACTTCGATTTCGTTTATGAGTTTGAGTTTCTGTTTCATTGTGAGTTTGTCTTCGATTTCGTTTATGAGTTTGACTTTTCGTTTCATATTGAGTTTGATTTCGATTTCAAATATGAGTTTGAGTTTCAGTTTCAGTTTCATTGTGATTTTGACTTCGAATCGTTTATGAGTTTGACTTTTGGTTTCATTGTGAGTTTGACTTCGATTTCGTTTATGAGTTTGAGTTTCGGTTTCATTGTGAGTTTGACTTCGATTTCAAATATGAGTTTGAGTTTCTGTTTCATTGTGAGTTTGTCTTCGATTTCGTTTATGAGTTTGAGTTTCGGTGTATTGTGAGTTTGACTTCGGTTTCATTGTGAGTTTGACTTCGATTTCAAATATGAGTTTGAGTTTCTGTTTCATTGTGAGTTTGTCTTCGATTTCGTTTATGAGTTTGAGTTACGGTTTCATTGTGAGTTTGACTACGATTTCGTTTATGAGTTTGACTTTTGGTTTCATTGTGAGTTTGACTTCGATTTCGTTTATGAGTTTGAGTTTCTGTTTCATTGTGAGTTTGACTTCGATTTCAAATATGAGTTTGAGTTTCTGTTTCATTGTGAGTTTGACTTCGATTTCGTTTATGAGTTTGACTTTTCGTTTCATTGTGAGTTTGACTTCGATTTCGTTTATGAGTTTGAGTTTCGGTGTATTGTGAGTTTGACTTCGATTTCATATGTGAGTTTGAGTTTCAGTTTCATTGTGATTTTGACTTCGAATCGTTTATGAGTTTGACTTTTGGTTTCATTGTGAGTTTGTCTTCGATTTCGTTTATGAGTTTGAGTTTCGGTGTATTGTGAGTTTGACTTCGATTTCATATGTGAGTTTGAGTTTCAGTTTCATTGTGAGTTTGACTTCGATTTCATTTATGAGTTTGAGTTTCTGTTTCATTGTGAGTTTGACTTCGATTTCGTTTATGAGTTTGAGGTTCGGTGTATTGTGAGTTTGACTTCGATTTCAAATATGAGTTTGAGTTTCTGTTTCATTGTGAGTTTGACTTCGATTTCGTTTAAGAGTTTGACTTTTCGTTTCTTTGTGAGTTTGACTTTTCGTTTCTTTGTGAGTTTGACTTTTCGTTTCTTTGTGAGTTTGACTTCGATTTCGATTATGAGTTTGAGTTTCGGTTTCATTGTGAGTTTGACTTCGATTTCAAATATGAGTTTGAGTTTCTGTTTCATTGTGAATTTGACTTAGAGTTCAACTATGATCCCTGTTGCCATTCGTCGCCCCCTTCATATTTCCCGGAATTCCGTCACTACGACCGTGATGTATTTTTCATTATCAACAATGTATATGTGTGTTATTATCAATGTGTGTGTGTATGTAGGATGTAGGTACATCCTACCTATTAATAGGTTGTTTCCTAATGTTGATAGCCTGATTTTGGTTGTTAAAAGTGATTCAATTTTCGGTGCCCCCTCCCCCAAATTAAAATCTTCGGTACGGGCCGGGATGGAAAGTAATCATCTTGTCACCTTATTTCAGTCTATGTACAAAAGATTAATTGGAATTTACTTTCGGCAGGGTCTATCGCAAGTTTGCTCTAGACAACTGCCCCTATCAGTGTAGAACGCATATTGTCAAGGACGCTCTATCTTTCTCTCGTTCCTTCTCGCTCAATCGCTCCAAAGGATTGTCCAAGGTCAGGTCCCTTATTCGCCTAGATCGTGGACAATTCCATGTTGATTGATAACGGGAAAACAGGCTAAACTCCTATAAAAGTAATTTGGACTGCTTCGATGAAACCAATTTTGTTACATTATTTCCCGAAATAATATACCTACCTATGTAATCGGTCGAAAAAAATTTTTTACAACACCCCCTGAAAATTTTTTCTTTCACGTTTCAATATGCACAAAGTTACACCAAATTTGGTCAACATTTTGTGGCCACCACATCGTATCGAACCACTGATCCGAATTTGATGTCCTAAAAGTTGTGGTTTGCTTCAACTTGGTGCATATTGACCGGGCAGTCCGATCGGAAATGGTTTAGGGGTCCACTTTGGCAAAATGTGGGTATATTTTTGAAAAAACGCAAAAACTCAATTTTGAAGGTGATGCCGCGGGTTTAGATATTTTTGAGTATTTTTCCCGGCTTTCCCGCTTGATTTACGATATGCTAGGGGTTTATTTTCGAAAAATTGTTGAAAATTTGGTTTTTAAGACGGATTCGCTCAAATTTCCTGATGCGATTTCTCCTTTTTCGCGTTTTATCCGATTTGAAGGAGTTCTACTGAACCGATATTGATTTTTTTGAGCTCGTTGGATTCCTTGAAGGTTTGTACACCTTTTTCACTGCTTATAAGTCAAAATTAAACCAGTGGTGCGTAGATAACACACAATACTTCCATATTTTGAAACGTAAAATTGTGACACAATTTGATCATATTTTGACTGCTTTTGAAAGTGTTTAGGTCAAAAATATCAAAAAATTCAGTATTAAAATTTCAAAATTCGCCCAAAATGAAAAAACGCCACATTTTCGGAATGTAAAAAATATCCACATATTCTGCAAGGTAAAACGAAGATTTTGAGACCAAGAACGCTCAAATCGGTTCATTTTTGCGGCCGGAAAAAAATAAAATAGAAAGCACTAAAAATGCAAATATCTCGGAAGTACTGTGCGTTATCCAAATTCCGATTAAACAGGGTGTTAGGTCTTGCCGAGACTAACATTTCAGTCCAAGAAAATTGAAAAAAGGTTGAGAAATGAGGGAGTTATGGCCATTTTTGTAAATGACCACAGACGGACAGACGGACAGACGGACAGACGGACACACGGACACACGGACACACGGACACACGGACACACAGACACTTGTTCAGGAAGTGATTCTGAGTAAATGTGTATAAGAAAAAGTTTTTTCTGAAGCTCCGTTCCGATTCTCGATTTTAGGACGATCACAATACTTCCATTTACTCTGTAAATATGGAAGTAAAAAGTTTAAATTAGAAAAGGTTTTAGCGATCGAAAACTGGTTTAAAGACTCATTTTTGGCCTAGAAAAATGTGTAAGTGGTGGTTGGGAGCGGTAGGGGTGCCGGGCGCCGGTGAGGGTTGAATCCCGGGAGGGGTTGGGGTACGCGTATTTTCTTTTTGTACCTAATTATTCATCATTGTGAAATCGTACCATTTAAGCAGCACTGAGCTCACCATGGACCATTACTCCGCAAATGATATCATGATAAACCGACCTACTCCAAGATTTTGAGACCAAGAACGCTCAAATCGGTCCATTTTTGTGGCTGGAAAACAAATATTATAGAAAACACTAAAAATGCAAATATATCGGAAGTACTGTGAGTAATTCAAATTCCGATTAAACAGGGTGTTAGGTCTTGCCGAGACAAACATTTCTGTTTAACAAATTTTAAAAAAGGTTGAGAATTGAGGGAGTTATGATCATTTTTGTAAAAGACCACAGACGGACACACAGACACTTGTTCAGGAAGTGATTCTGAGTAAATGTGTATAAGAAAAAGTTTTTTCTGAAGCTCCGTTCCGATTCTCGATTTTAGGACGATTCCAATAGGTACTTCCATTCACTCTGTACGTATGAAAGTAAAAATAGAATGTTCCTTGCCAATTTATCGCAGGTAAGTCACAAATTTCGTGATGGATCTGACCGTTGGATTTTTTTCCCCAACCCTGAAAAATGGCCTAGGCTAAAAAGGCCCTATTCATTAACGACTTCCACCTAGGTATCTACGCGTATCTATCTATCCGCACCGAGTTTTATATCTAGGAAGGTTATCTGGCCCACGACTGCCACTCGCCTTCATTAGCCAGGCATCCCAGCATTCGCTGCCCTGATGGGCTATTCGACAGATGTTCGTATTCACCTACCCTCGCTAACTAACTTACTGGCTTATACGGTTGGTTAACACGCGATCACCTCTGGTTAGTTCGCAATAACAGCAGCTCGGAGAAATTAAATGGGCATCGATAGTCTGCTCGGGGGAGACATTATGTTTCATTTCGTCAACCGCAAACCGATGGTTACTTCAATTTCACAATTTCTCTAGTACCTGATGCTTTTTACTTCCATATTTACAGAGTAAATGGAAGTATTGGAATCTTCTTAAAATCGAGAATCGGAATTTGGATAACGCGCAGTACCTACTCCCCATATATTTGCATTTTTAGTGTTTTCTATTTTATTTTTTTCCGGCCACAAAAATGGACCGATTTGAGCGTTCTTGGTCTTAAATTCTTTGTTTTACATTGCAGAATATGTGGTTTTTTATTTTCCGACAATGTAGCGTATTTTTATTTTTGGCGAATTTTGAAATTTGAATAGTGAATTTTTTGATATTTTCGACCAAAACACCCTTAAAAGCAGTCAAAATTTGATCAAATTGTGTCACAATTTCACGTTTCAAAATATGGAAGTATTGTGTGTTTTCTACGCACCACTGGTTGTAAATGACCACAGACGGACTAACGGACACACAGACACTTGTTCAGGAAGTGATTCTGAGTAAATGTGTATAAGAAAAAGTTTTTTCTGAAGCTCCGTTCCGATTCTCGATCTCAGGACGATTCCAATACTTCCATTTACTCTGTAAATATGGAAGTAAAAATTCGAATTTTGATCATCCCTGCTGACGATATTTAGCTGTTTCGACGATGTTCCTCGCAGCTTTTCGAAGGGCTAATTGATAATAATTCCCTCCACAGTCGATTCTGTGGGCATCGCCTTGCCAACAGATGAAACTCAGACAACCCGACATGACGTAGCTACGGCATAGGGCAGGATAGGGGTGCATGTGTGCTACGGTCGGATGGTGGATGGTTGCGGGGCGGATGGTTGGGGGGCTAGGCCCTGCGCTAGTTCCCCGTCTAGGTGGGGGCAAGCGGAGTCCTAGGGCGGCCGCTCCTCCTGCCCTCCACCCGCCAGCCGCCGCCGCTGCTCCACACATGCAATCCTATCTAGCGCGCATCGCCCGTCCTCACGAAAACCCTCCCCCTCCCCGTGCGGAGGGGGGACCGTAGGCAGCAGGGCTCGTCGGATCTAGCCCTACGTGCTAACACTTTCCAAGGGAGGGGGGCATTATCTTTCTCCGTTGGAAATCGCTCCCTTTCGCTCCCCCTGCGCCGCCGCTGCACTTCCCTCTTCATCGTCGGCCGTCGACGGGCCTAAAAAAAACGACGCGCGCTCACAAAAAGTGTCTGAGGGCCCCCAAGATGGCAGCACAGTGCATTCGAAGGTTGATGACCAACCAACAGTCTGTGGTACGATGTTCCCCGGGTAGGAAGTAGGAGCCGACAAGCAGGAGAGTGCGCAGTGAGAAGAGCTGTGAGTCGAGCCGAAAATAATAAAAAAACACAACAAATCGACGACCAAAAAAAAACTCGAAAAAACGACAAATTGTGCGAGTGCGGGGTGCGACGACGTTTGCGACGTAAGTAGCCGCTATATATATTCAATTTTAAAGCGAAGATGATTTCGATAAAAATAATAATAGAAAAATAATACCTACCTATATCATAGACGAAAAACTATGTTAACGCTTCTGCGGCTGTCCATCCCTCGATTTTACCCGTTTCCATTGCGAATCGGAACCACCGTTTCCCATTTTTTCCAGAAAAAATTATTATTTTTTTTTTCAAACAGTTCCAATCATTTGCGATCCGGAATTACCAGCAGGGAAAGTGTTGGAAGGTCGCATTTCTCAAAAATTCCACCTCGCGATTTTATACGACTGCGATAATTTTATCGGTTATTTTATTTCGATATTATCGTAATTTAATCGGTCCCTCCCGAAGCTTCTCGTTACATAACGAATATTCCCGGCACTATATTATCGATCATTTCAGTGTTTATTGACGATAAATCACTACAATTTCAACACGAACAAAGTTAAATTGCAGCATAATTTCAAGAGCGCTGGCATTTAACTTTTTTTACAGCCCCGTTAATTCTTTTCATATTTTTCTCATTTTAATTTTGGCAGGTCCCAAGTTTTTGATACGAAATAGTTTTTCCCTTAGTCTAGAATGGGAAGGGTGCGAGGAAATGGCCGTTTAGAGAAAACTGGTCTCGCCTATCCACTGACTAGGTTACCATCTTAGCCCACCTTGGGATACAGGTTCTTCGCTAGGCCCGACTATCTAGTCAAACTCGACTTTTTGACACTCGTCCTTAAATGTGGTACTTTTCGACTCAATTTCATTCCGAGCATTGTGAAAAATCCAAAAACAGATCGAACTGCCTTGCGATTTTTTCAATTCGTTTGACAAATTCCAATCTAAACGCAAACGAATAGTAACTCTTGTTTTTTGTTACTGTTCTATTTTCTATTATTTTCTATAGTTATTGTCACCCGTCTATTTCGATTCTTTATCATCTCTTTTTATTGTCAAATTATCCATTCTTTTTTTATTATTCAGACGTATAATAGCTGGTTTACTTTTAAAATCGATTTCATTCCACTTTGGCCATTTGTGTGTGTTTAATTCGTCCAATACGATCAAATTAATCATTACCTATCGGGAATAAAGAATCTATGCTTAATTTTATTTCGACCTAGGTATTTTTTAATCGACAATCTCATCTTATCAGCCATTCCATCACGAATACGTTGGCAAATAAGTTCGTGATTTTCCCTCGGAATAAAAAATTAAAAAAAAAACCAACCCCGCGAAATGCGACATTTATTTCTCGCACACCTTCGATGAAAATTGGCAGGTGCATCCCCAGATGTCGGCCAGCTGTTGTAATGGCCGAATATTAACCCTCGTTTCCAAAAATGGTCGATCATGGTCGGTACGTCCTTTTTATCGAGGATTTCCCCCGGAAAATGTCCAGCAATCGGTACGTCCAGGCCGGGGGAAGGCATAGGCAAGATCTCAGTTTACCTGCGTTATGTTGTCCTAGAGTAACGTAGTGCTGCATAGAGCAGCTTTTGACTCACGGATCCATCCATCTTTTTCCTCCACTCTGCCCAGCACCGGCTAACGCATTTCCCCTCCATTTCCCCTCCTATGCCCTCACCCCTTCTCGTACCTATTCGCGTTCATCTTCTTCTCTTAACCTTCATACATCTTTCACCTGATTTTTTGATACGAGGCGCTGAACAACAGGCCCCTTGGACTCTCGAATGAACTATTTTCCGATTTTCATCGAAATACGGTCATCGCCCGCATTTTACGGTCGGTGTAAACTCGAATTTTACTCGGTTCGTTCGAAACGTTTTCATTTCGAAATTCCAAAATACTCCGATCCTTCGCCGGTGAATATTTTTTGCGATAACTCTCATATTCGATTCGTAGGCTGTTGAAAAATTGAATAAATAAAATTATCGTTCGTGCAATAACGGTTAAAATTGGACTTCTGTTTGTGACTGAAACTGGTGGACAACTGATTGTACAAGGTCGGTATCTATCGATAGAATATTTTTTGGATCGTCGTTTATCATCGACAGTGGAATAATTTAAAAATTCGATCGGTAGCTAATTGCTGTGAAAAATACCAGCGGCGCTTAGATAACACGCAATACTTTCATGTATTACGTAAATTTTCACGACAAACTGATCATTCATTTTGAAAAATATGATTATCGGAAATCTCAAAAAACACGCTGTCTCAGTTGTAAAACCCGTCCAAAATCGAAATACGTCCAGTTACATAAAAATTATCCAGGTAAAAGGTAAAAATTAAAGCAAGGTAAAAGATAGATTTCCAGACCAAGAACAATAAAATCGGTTCATTTTAAACCAGTGGTGCGTATATAACACACAATACCTCCATATTTTGAAGCGTTAAAGTGTGACACAATTTGATCATCATTCGACCAATGTTGAGGGTGTTTGAGTCAAAAATATCAAAAAACTCACTATGAAAATTTTGAAACTCGCCCAAAATAAAAATACGCCATGTTATCGGAATATAAAAAATATCCACACATTCTCCAAGGTCTAAGAAACATTTTGAGATCAAGAAAACTCAAATCGGTTCATTTTTGTGGCCATGAAAAAATAAAACAGAAATCCCTAATAATGCAAATATATCGGAAGTACTGTGAGTTATTCGAATTCCGATTAAACAGGGTGTTAGGTCTTGCCGAGACAAACATTTCAGTTCAAGAAATTTGAAAAAAGGTTGAGAATTGAGGGAGCTATGGCCATTTTTGTAAATGACCACAGACGAAACCGCCGCGTTAATTATTTTTCATATTTTTGGATTTTTTATTTTTTTCTGGGTTTAGGATTTTGTATTGGATGAATTACTCGTTGGAATCAATTCTTCCATAAAATAGGTACCTAGTCGCATTTTTCGAAAAATCTGCCCTCCAATGCAACAAAACGATGGATAAGCCGCGCTCGTATCGCATGAACTATAAACGTCCGTATTTGCCGTATCAGCGTTGAGAATGAGCGACAAAGATAATCGATTGTGATTCTGTACAGTGGTATCAATGTTGGTACACTAGTCTCCTATCGAACCCCTCCTGAATTCCCTAGAACTGGCCAATCTTGAATGCCATTGGACAATAATACGAGTGAAATATCAGCGGAACATTCCTACGTCGAAACGTTAACTTTCAGCCCGATTTTGCGACTGCTAAAGGAAAAAGTTGAAAAAAAAACACGATTTTAAAACCCGCTCAAGATAGTAAACTAATTCAGGATAGGAAAATGCGATTAAAATGAAATTTTCCTTCCCTATCGCTTTCGCCCTGCGAAAAAAAAAATAAAATTAAAATTAAACCAGTGGTGCGTAGATAACACACAATACTTCCATATTTTGAAACGTAAAATTGTGACACAATTTTATCATATTTTGACTGCTTTTGAACGTGTTTAGGTCAAAAATATCAAAAAATTCAGTATTAAAATTTTAAAATTCGCCCAAAATGAGAAAACGCCACATTTTCGGAATGCAAAAAATATCCACATATTCTGCAAGGAAAAACAAAGATTTTAAGACCAAGAACGCTCAAATCGGTTCATTTTTTTAGCCGGAAAAAAATAAAATAGAAAACACTAAAAATGCAAATATATCGGAAGTACTGTGCGTTATCCAAATTTCGATTGAACAGGGTGTTAGGTCTTACCGAGACGCACATTTCAGTTCAAGAAATTTGAAAAAAGGTTGAGAATTGAGGGAGTTATGGTCATTTTTGCAAATGACCACAGACGGACAGACGGACTAACGGACACACGGACTAACGGACACACGGACACACGGACACACGGACACACAGACACTTGTTCAGGAAGTGATTCTGAGTAAATGTGTATAAGAAAAAGTTTTTTCTGAAGCTCCGTTCCGATTCTCGATTTTAGGACGATCACAATACTTCCATTTACTCTGTAAATATGGAAGTAAAAAATAATAATAATTTTATTTCGTAAAATTGCACGAGAATTCAGAATCGGCATGGAATCTAAATTCTTGAGCAAATTCACGACTTCAATTTCTATTTGGAACTTACGGAGAAAAATGAACACCTCCCCTTCCC
The DNA here is from genome assembly GCA_036186465.1 of Nesidiocoris tenuis. Classification (NCBI taxonomy): domain Eukaryota; kingdom Metazoa; phylum Arthropoda; class Insecta; order Hemiptera; family Miridae; genus Nesidiocoris; species Nesidiocoris tenuis. The sequence goes on from AP028910.1 coordinate 11,661,483, forward strand.
TCGAGCAGACTGAAAAATCAATTAATACCATTATTAGGCCAAAATATCGCAGTCCCCTGAGAGGCTCGATTGGGCGAAAGCGCCGTTGAAATAAAATTTTATAAGAGTACGACCACTTTAAAACACCAAGGCGGTGTCACTGGCACTTTTTAATTAAACGTTTTGTAACCCAATGACATATTCATACTGAACTCTCAAAATTCGAAAAACAAAATATTTCGACTTCGTGCCACGGTTTGACGGACCTACTTTTGGCCCTGTCTCTTATTGCGAACATTCACAGTGCATTGGAAAAACTAATAAATAGGTAATAATAAAATCGAAATTCCAAAGCATCAATTTTCGCACCAATATATTTTTACTTCCATATTTACAGAGTAAATGGAAGTATTGTGATCGTCCTAAAATCGAGAATCGGAACGGAGCTTCAGAAAAAACTTTTTCTTATACACATTTACTCAGAATCACTTCATGAACAAGTGTCTGTGTGTCCGTCTGTCCGTTAGTCCCTCTGTCCGTCTGTGGTCATTTACAAAAATGACCATAACTCTCTCAATTCTCAACCTTTTTTCAAATTTCTTGAACTCAAATGTTTGTCTCGGCAAGACCTAACACCCTGTTTAATCGAAATTTGGATAACGCACAGTACTTCCGATATATTTGCATTTTTAGTGTTTTCTATTTTATTTTTTTTCTGGCCACAAAAACGACTCGATTTGAGCGTTCTTGGTCTCAAAATCTTCGTTTTACCTTGCAGAATATGTGGATATTTTTTACATTCCGAAAATGTGGCGTTTTTTTCATTTTGGGCGAATTTTAAAATTTTAATAGTGAATTTTTCGATATTTTTGGCCTAAACACCCTTAAAAGCAGTCAAAATATGATCAAATTGTGTCACAATTTTACGTTTCAAAATATGGAAGTATTGTGTGTTATCTACGCACCACTGGTTTTTAATTTCTGTTCTAATTGGTCAAAATGGCTCTTTCTCGATTTCTTGTTTTATTGCGTATTGTTCACCGTAGTACGAAAAAGGGGCGCGGCGAATGCAAATAGCCGAACGTCGGCGTAGGGGAGGGTAGTCGAATGTGGAGGCCAGCGAGGCGTATCTAGGACAACGAAATGTTTTGGTTTGATAGCCACTCGGATCAAGATGAAATTATAATTTTTCCGAAGAACAACGAAAAATCCCTTTCTATATTTTCGGTAGCGCAAAAACTAAAAATCGTATCAGAAGTATCGTTTTTCAAATACCGTTTTCCACTTTTTCACGAAGTAAATAAATATTTCTATTAGCTCTACAATGTCGGTCGAAGGGCAACGAGCAAGTCCAAGTACATCATGACTGGTTGCAGAAAATTGATTTTCAACCTTTAAAAATAGGAGGTCGACTGACAAGAATGTTTTCGGAAACGCTGCCTATTTTGATAAGTGTTAAAAAAAATACAGTAAAATTTCGAGGACGTCAGCCGTTTGTTACCACTGTTTTTCAAGTTTTCAAAGGATTTGGTGGCACCTCAGCCAAAAATGTAGCAAAACTTTCAGAAAAATTAAGAAAAAATATTTTTCTAATTCGAAATTTCGCTTCTAGTTACTTTGTTTTTCATTGGTTAACACTTTTTCGACTTTTTTTGGTTTTGCAGGGTAGTCAGGCTCATTTTCCCAAAAAACACTCAGAATTTGGTTGAACATCGAACTCACTTTTCGCATTCTTTTAAACCCACTTCGACCTGAATTGAATTTCGTAAATATGTTGTTGGAAAAAAAACATTGTTACCTACAGTCACACGTTGCAGTTTTGCAATGTTTTTTTTTTTTTTTTTTTAGTATTATGAACTCGATTTTTTGCTGTAATAATGATAAAATCGTGGTTTCTGCCCCGTAATAGTCTCGAATGTTTGTTTGGCCGGCGGACCTGGCCGTTTTTTGTTTTGTTGTGTTTCGTTCAACTCGAATACGAAAAGGGAACGATGATGAAGGAATGCAAATAGTCGGACGTGGGCGGGGGGGAGTGGGCTCGTCTGGTTCGAAGGTCTGGTAGACGTGTCTAGGACCCCCTCCAGCCCGTATGGGGCAAAAAACACCCCCATCGCCAAAGGGCCTACCCCGAAGCACAACCACCACCCCGTACCCCCTTGCCCCGTCGCGGTGGTCGGTCGGTAATGACCTTGGCTTGAAAGTGAAATGCTGGCCCTCCCTCCGCCAGAAACCAACCCCGAGCCCCGGCCCACCCTTCGCCAACCCTTGGATCAGCGCAACCCCATCCCCCTCTGGATCCCATCCGGTGGCAGCCCTCCGAACCCCGCCGCCCCGTCTAGCTCGTCTAGGACCGTCTAGCCTTCGCCCTTTTTTGCCTAAGCCCTTTACCCAAAAACCTGAGCCCTTAGTTGTTCTCCTTTTATTTTTCGAGCTCTTTCACAATCTTTCGCCACAATCAGACAGCCCGTCGTCCTTCGAGTTTTCTTTTTTCCCCGACAACTTTGGACGTCTCGGTCCCGAGTTCGAACTATGCGAGATGTGTATGGATGTTGGGATACTCTAGCAATCAATGTTTTTCCTTGCAAAAACGCTGTAAACCCCTTAAAATTGAGCGGCTGGCTTGGCTAACGATGAAGAATTTTAGCTGTCCTGAACCATGTTTGATCTTTTCTGAAAATTAAAAAATCAAAAATCTTCAGCCGTTTTGGGAGAAAAGGTGTTCACGGAGGACGGACGAACACTTTTATTGCAGATTCGGATTTTAGACCCTTTGAACGTTAACCGTACAATTTTGAGGGCAGGGGGGCAGAAATTGATTTAAATGGGCGATCACAAAGCTTTATTATTGATAAATCAAAGATTTATCTAATAATAAACGGTGTCGAGATTTTTTCTCAATAATTGTAAATGTAGTTAATTATTAACTGCGAAGCAAAAACGGACTATTTGAGAATTTGAGAATGTTGAGCGTATTTCCGGATATTGACAATGCTAATTTTTTAGCGAATAAACAAAAGTGAGGTCCTTTTCGGACGGGTAGTCCTGGACTATCCTGGACCAGTTGATAAAGAATCCAAGCTGAGAAGGAACTATCTAAGGTAGGCTCACTCGGAAAGTAGTCCAAGGACTTGAATGGGGAATAATTTTATTTATCATTCCTGAAGTTTTCATTTTTGTTTCATTTTTCTGAGCCTTCCTACATAGAAGACTAACCCCAGTAGTTGAAATTGGGGTTAACTGACCCCTGCTCATTGCCAGGTGAAGGAATGGAAGAAGAGGGGGATAACCGTCATTACTTTTCAACTTCAGAGGAAAGCTAGATTTGCCCTCTAAATGTAATATATGAAAACGCTAGAATAAGGAGAAAAAAAGAAGCTGAAACCAGTGGTGCGTAAATAACACACAATACTTCCATATTTTGAAACGTAAAAGTGTGACACAATTTGATCATATTTTGGCTACTTTTGAGGGTGTTCAGGTCAAAAATATCAAAAAAACTCACTAAGCAAATTTTAAAATTCGCCCAAAATGTAAATACGTAAAAAAATACGCCATATTATCGGAATATAAAAATATCCACATATTCTGCAAAGTAAAACAAAGATATTAAGACCAAGAACGCGAAAATCGGTTCATTTTCGTGGCCGGATAAAATAAAATAGAAAACACTAAAAATGCAAAATTTGCAATATTCAATATATTGGCAATACTGTGAGTTATTCAAATTCCAATTAAACCGGGTGTTAGGTCTTGCCGAGACAAACATTTCAGTTCAAGAAATTTGAAAAAAACGTTGAGAATTGAGAGAGCTATGGCCATTTTTGTAAATTACCACAGACGGACACACGGACACTTGTTCGGGAAGTGATTCTGAGTAAATGTGTATAAGTAAAAGTTTTTTTTTGAGCTCGTTCCGATTCTCGATTTCAGGACGATTCCAATACTTGCATTTATTGCCAAAATGCCAGAATAGCCCCAATGGGAAGTAAAATTCTATAATTATTAGCCCGTACATGTACCTATAATCATATAACCTGAAAAACGCTGCTAAGTAGATCAGTGGCATGTGCACATCAGTTTTTGGTGTAGCCGAAGAACTCTGCAAATTTTGCACAGGGGTTCATTTTTCGATTGCAAAGACAAATCTTACGATATATAGGTTCTCCTCAAACACGGAATTTAGTTGTTATTATTCTAGAATTTCAGTATAAATTGGTGTTCTAGATGGGGATTTGAAAAAACGTTTTTTCAACCCGGCAAAAAATAATCATCCTCTTTGCTTGGTCCTCCTTGCTTGACCTACCTATCTATCTTTTCAACGCAGCGCGTCGTTAATTTTTGTTGAAATCATCATTTAATCTATTCTTATTTACCTACGTAACTAACAGAATAATATTAATTATTAAATTATCTGAATAATTAAATAAATTTATTTATTATTATTATTTATAATATAAATAATTATATTATATTATTTTATAATTGAATAAAATTTATCATAATTAACTTAAAAATGCGTCAAGAATGCCTCAGAACCATTGTTGAGGCTTGACTCGCTCTCACGTTGCCAAGCGCAACTGGCCTAGTGTGAGTGCGTCACTTTGTTGGTGTCATAGGCTAGCGGTCGTAAGTAGATCAATCAACTGTATCTAACCGATGCCGAGTTCCCAACTTTTTCCAATTTTTGTTTTGCTGATTTGAATAATTCGACCAAATTCTTTAAATTGAAGATATTGGGAGGACAGAAGTTTTTGTGGGGATTCCAACGAGTGGAAAACGAATTTTGTGGCTCGAGTAGTTTTCGAGTTATTAAGAATTGTAGAAATTTTGAAAAACTCAAAAATGTCTCACTAAAACTGCAATAAATCCTGAACGGTTGGAGCTACCGGCGTGGCGATGGTCTCATTCGATTCAGCATAGAAAAATCTATAGAAAATGATGCGTCACATGCCTATGTTTCAAATTTCCAGAAAAACACGAATTTTTTCCCACTTCAACAGCTGTTTTACTGGCCTTAAAATTAAGGTAGGGTTCTGTCGAGATGTTAGGACCAACTCGATACGGAACTTGATTTTTGGTAAAAATTTCAAAATTTTTCGATAACTCCTTCCCCCTGAAAAACCCCGGACGGCGGACGGCGGACGGCGGACGGTGGACGGCGGACGGACAAAAAAATTTTATTGCAGATTCGGATTCTACACCCCTTGAAACGTAAACCAACAAATTTTCAGGGGGTGTTAAAAATTTTTTTTTCCTGACCGATTACAAAGGTTCATTTCTATAGAAAAATGAACCAAAAATCACCCTGAATAGGCATGAAATGTGCAAAATTTTCATCCAACGCGCAATCTCAGTGAATGATTAACCCCAGTGTGAGAATTTGCGGAGTTTTCGTCTTCATTTCCTTCCATACATATTGACACGTTGTGACATTGTGGCCGGCCTCCTTTATTCGATGCTCCTCCGTACGGCACATAGTTTGACAACTTTTTAACTGCACCGCCAAAGTCGAAAACCTTGTAGTACCTGGAGGGGCGCCCTTGGTTCATGATCTCCATAGTGTTGTTGTTTTACCATTTCTTAATGGACTCCACCCCTCATCCCTCGCCATCTAGATCCATTACCAACACGCAGCCGACATTTGGCGGACCCGGACGGCCTCCAGTTTACGGCCAGTTGCCACGTAACCTTGGGGGACCAAACGGTGGAAAAAATGGAAAAGGGGAGAACGGAACAAACTGGAGAAACCTTCGGCCGACGGATCGATACCCGAATTTTGAGTCATCTCGTCACGAGTTTAAGGAGAAACGGGCGAAAACCGCAGGCCTTCACCTACATCGGGGAATTCTTCCGACTTGAACTTACTCGCAATAATCTCTCGTTTTACAATAGCTGTTTTCCAGTTTCACATCCGCTATAAAAAATTATAAGGGCAGGCGAACACTCATCCATCTGAATTTAGTTTAGCATTAGGCACCTGTCGGTTCAATGATGAAATATAGTCGGGTTTCTGCTTCCATATTTTCTGAGTAAATTAAAGTATCGGAATCGTCCTAGAATTGAAAATCGGAACGGAGCTTCAGAAAAAACTTTTACTCATACACTTTTTACTTAAAATCTCTTCCTGAACTAGTGTCGGTGTGTCCGTCTGTTCTTATCCACAAAAATTGACTCAATTCTTAACCTTTTACGCATTTCTTGAATTGGAATATTTTTCAGGGAGCTAAAATGAACTCACTTGAGCGTTATTGGTCTTGAAATCTATATTTTTCCTTGCAGAATACGTGGATATTTTTTAAAAGCTTTAGCCAAGCATCGTCAAGACGAGACGATTCTCGTTAAATGAAAATTACGTCCGTTCGATATGAGCACCTAGTTTATTGGTCAATGATTGGTGGTAAATGATGAATATGCGAATGAAATCACGCTCCACAATTTCCACTGAGAGAGAAGTAAAAGTCGGAAAGTTCCCACCCCTCGCCATCCCCGTTTCCCTTCCTTCGCCTTCGAAATGTCTCTGGCTGCTATGCCTTCGAGTTGGCTCAACTTAATTTCTATCCTCGCCCCCTTTTGCGGCTATATCCTTCCCCCCTCCGCCCCTCCACCTCGGGCATTACTTTCCTTGCCCACTCCCTTCATTCTTTCGTGGTGTAGAAATAATCGATTGACCTGCAACCGCTGGATCTCGCGTTTTATTGATCATACGAAACCAATGCGGTGGCACGCTAATCGTTAGTCTTGCATGACAACGCCTTAGCTGAATTCACTGGCAACGAGAAATATCGAGTTTTCCGAGCAGAGGACGATCCGTCGAAATTTTGGTGGTACGAGCATCGAAAACGAGATCACTATTCACTGAAATATATACCTAAATAGGTGTGCACAATTTCAGCGGTGGACATTTCGGGGGCGGTTCCCAACCTCCATCCAACTACCACCGGGATCTCGTTCCGCCGTTTACAACTACCACCCGTACCCATACCAGCCTGTTGACAAGTGCCACCCCCTAAGGACGTCGTATTTCACGTTGAATAATTCAATTATTGAATAGTAACGATGAGTTCCGATTCCAGGAGGCGGGAACCAAGAACATTTTTCCATAGATATCTCGAGGCAAGAGGGGGGGGGGGCGCTTGGGTATCTTCTTGGGAAATGTTCATCTACTGAATTTTTGACTGTTGCGCCATCAATATATTAATCCTAAAAAGTGGAAAAAATATTGGTTCTACAGTAGAATTGTTGTTGGGGATTCGATTTTGAGGGGCACTTTGCTTATGCCTCGTACCGAAATAATATTTCCATTCATGGAAATTATATTATATTTTCCATGCATGGAAATAGGTACTTTGTGCATTAGATTTGTCCATTTTTCGTTACGTCGCCCTTCGTCGATCCTCATGCCAGCGTTTATGATCACTTGAACGGAAAATCCATCATATCTCTGTCAATCCATTCCCGAAACTGTTGTGGCAGAAATGTTATTTGCTCAACCGATACCAATTAATCCTGTTCCACCTGATTCCAGATAACATGCGAGCGAACTGTACCTAGGAGCGTATGGATGTTTGCCCCACTCATACAATACACGATCCCGTTTCTTATTTCTGATTTGTGCTTTTAAATGATACTCATGATGACGATTTTTAACCGACTTCAAAAAGGAGGTTACTCAAGTTGACTTCGTTGTAGGGATTTTTTCTTATGCCGCTTTTTTTTTGTATGTCTGTTCCGTTCTCTCGCAGCCAATTTTGATCCGACTTCTGAAATTCTTTCACTTGGATGTCGAGGAAGTCTACCACTTGGTACCAATATTTTTCCATTGTTTACTACTGATATTGGTGGCACGACTGAAATGTCACATAAATCTCTAAAATAAATCTCCAACGTTTTTTTGAAAATTCAAAATTTTGCGTTTGACTGCTTTCTTTTTATTGTCTAATACTATTCCCAATCTTGTTTGCCGACGTTTTAGGTGGTATTTAAGCAATTTTTCCCAAAAATTTCAAATTTTAAAGATGATGAAATGGGTTTGGAATTTTTTGAGTATTTTTCTCGGTTTTCTCGCTTGATTTACCATGGGATAGGGAGTTTTTCTGGAATTTTTGAAAACATCATTTTTTGATCCCAGATTTCTTGTTGCGGTTTCTCCTTCTCTCGTTTTTTGCGGTTTTGAGAGGGTTCTACTGGACCAATTTTGACTTCTGTCAAAAGATTTGATTTCGATATTGTTTAACGCAACTAAACAGTGAGAAATAAAAACTTTTTTACAAAAAATATAACCGACTCCGGAAAGAAGCTTGAAAACTAGAAAATGAAAATGCAAATGGAAAAAGAGATAAGGTATGATACATATAGTATTATCCTTTCTACAAAATAGCTGAAGGATAAATCCTCACTTGAACATCCAAATTTGAAGTTGGTGCCCTTATTTCATATGTAGCTTACACTATCAATGAGCACACCGACTTCAAAGTTGGATGTGAGGAGTAGTAATTGGTACTGAGCTATTTAGTAGAAAGGTTCCTACGATGTGTGTCATTCCTTATCATTTCAAAAATGGCTGTAAAAATATTTTTTTAATCCATTTGCACGTTTATTCTTTACAGCTCTTAGTCTTTCAAGCTTCGGTTTTATTTTTTGTTAAATTATTTTCTTGCAGAATATGGATGTATTCTCTCAATTTCGATGCCCCACATACCTTAGTGGTACAATCTAACAGTTTTTTTGGGCATTTCATTGCTTTGATTTCTGGTTCTCCTTAGCGGGCTGAGCTAGTTTTATGAAAGTGTCGGTATTGAACCAATGGCTTCAATTTTGGGAAAAATCGAGAATCGCGAAAAAAAGATGAGATCTCCAATAAGCAGAAATTACCGGTCTTTTCTTGCAATAACTACGTCAACCACTGGTTACCAGTATACCCTGTTTTCCATGGACTACAGGTGCGACCTAAATAATAATCGTTCTTTGATCTTAAAAAATTGCCGATCCACGTGTTTTCGTGATTCCGTCGAGGGGGAGGGGTCACCTCTGTTGCCAAACGGGAGAGTAGCCGAGTTTCTGTGTCATTGACACGACGGTATCTATTTAGGCGCGGAGCTCATTGCGTCAGACGGCGCGAGCTGGCGAAACGGAGCGCGTCGTTCGCAGGCTGGGCACATGCGCTAGCAAAACAGGCGAATTCGGCTGAACCGGACTCTGATAATATTCGGCGAAGGGTCACGGGGGAGGGGGTCAGAGACGAGTGGAAAGCGGAGGGTAGGGGAGGGGGATGGTTGCGTACACGTGTGAGAAAGCCAACGCGCTCCAGTGGATCCCCATGCTTCAAACGAAACCTCAAATTCGACACCTGCTATAACATTTTTATTCTCTTTCCCAGAAAAGGAGAAGATATGAACGGATACAAACGAATATATAAATGGAAAAGGAGTAAAGCGGTCGAGTCAAAAATTGAATTTGAGACATAGCCATGCGAAAAATGAAAATGCAAAACCCCATACTTGAAAATGCAAAACCCCATTTTCATTTTTCGGAATAAATTGTATTAGTTACAAATATTACATGCAAATACAAATATGTATTTGTATTGAGGCCTCTAAAATATTACTAATGCACGTATCACACGTCAGACAGTTCTCCTCCCAATCCCACGTACAGACACACAGACCTGCATTTTGCTGCATAAAATTATGACACAATTCGATTATATTTTGACTACCTACTTTTGAGGGCTAATATAAAAAATATTAAAAAACTCACTGTGCAAATTTTAAAACTCGCATAAAATCCAAATTCATCAATTTATCGAAATATAAAAAATATTCACGTATTTTACAAGGCGAAACGAAGATTTTAAGACCAAGAACCATCAAATCGGTTCATTTTTGTGGTCAGAAAAAAATAAAATTGAAAGCAATAAAAATGCAAATATATTGGAAGTACTGTGAGTTATTTAAATTCCGACGAAACAGGCTGTTAAGCCTTGGTTCGACGAACATTCTAGTGCAAGAAATTTGAAAAAAGGTTGAGAATTGAGGGAGCTATGGCAATTTTTGTAAATGACCACGGACACATGTACAGACGGACGCACACACTTGTTCAAGAAGTGATTCTGAGTAAAAGTGTAAGAGTAAAAGTTTTTTCTGAAGCTCCGATCCGATTTTTGATTTTAGGACGAGTACAATACTTCCTTTTACTCCGTAAATATGGAAGTAAAAATATTAGTGTCCTGATTTTCATCTTCCCTATCCCTGGGTATGTCAAAATCGTCGGTAGTAGGGAGTAATGTACACTCTTGGATCGCTTTGTTCCGCTTGTTTTTTCCCTTCATTCTGGGCGAACTTCTACAGTCATGAAAGTTTTCGTCTGTCGGTTATGTAGCGGTGTCTACAGTAGGTGCCTAGTATTTATGTATTTGTTTGTTTAATTTAAAAAAATATTTCCAACGCTTTGAGGAATACGGTGTGACTATAAATCCTGCCAAGTGTGAAAAACTGAAATTGAATTCCTATGACACACATGTCGAGAAGGAGTCAGGCCAATCCCATCGAAAATCGAGCCTACGGTCCAGTTCGAGCTTCCTAAAATCACCATAGTGATTTCACACGTCGTTTTTTGGAATGTTTAACTTTTACCGACGATTTGTCCCAAGGCAGCAGATCACCTCGCAATACTAAACGATTATCTGAAAGGCTCGAGTGCGAAACGAAACTCTGACATTTTGTGGACGCATCGCTGTACTAAAGCGAACCTTTTTCCTATTTGTTCAGTGGAAAACCATAACGAGAAATTGAATTCGTAAACCCTGCGTAAACATTTGTCAGAAACCTCGCTTTCGTCTGCCTGACTTACGGGGGACAAACTGCGAGTGCTTCAATGACGAACCCCAAACGGCGGATGGCGCGCATCCAGCAGCGGATGTTGAGAGGGTCCCGTCCCATGCGATCTACCATCGACTGCGATCTGTGCGGAAGCCACGTTCGCCGTGACGCGTTCATTTCCGGCCGCTGCCGCTGCACCCGACGCGTCGGCTGTTGAATGAGTGGGACCCAACGCGAAACTGACCTTACCCAGCTATTTGATAATGTTGGAATTTTTTTCGTCAACTCAAAATTTCACTAACGTTCGTATTAGCGAAGTAAATGCAAGTGCTGTGATTGCACGGGATTCGAAAATCGGACCGGAGGCGCGAATATGATCAATTTCTTCGGAAATTCATTGTACCACCAAAATACAGGCTAGGTGACATTTTTTTAGATTCTTCATTTATACTCGAAGCTCAAACTAAAACATAAACTCAAACTTGAACTAAAACTCAAACTGAGAATCACATGCAAAGTGAAACTCAAGCTGGGACTGAAACTGAAATAAATTCAAACTGATACTCAAATTCAAACTCAACCTGGAAGTCAAAATCAACCTGAAACTGAAGCTTGAGTTCAAGTTTCAATTTGTGTTTGAGTTCGAGTCCAAGTTTGAGCTTGAGTTACAGTTTGAATTGACTTTCAACTCAAAACTAAAACTGAAACAGAAACTGGAACTCAAACTCATACTGCAAGTCAACCTGAAACTCAAACTGAAAGTTAAACTGTTCAGTTCAGTTTGAGTTCACGTTTCAGTTTGAGATTGAGTTAAAGTTCAAGTTTCAACATCTCAATGCAACTCAAGGCTGCAAGGTTCAACTGCAACTCAATCTGATTATGAAAATCAATCTCAAACTTCAGTATCAGTTGGAATTTCAGTTTGAGTTTAAATTTCTGTTCCTGTATGGATTTCAGTTTGAGTTTGATTTCAAGTATCAGTTTGGTTTTCAGTTTCAGTTCGAATTTCCGTTTGTTTTCTTCATCAGTTTCATTATAGTTTGAATTTCAGTTTCAGTTCGAATTCCAGTTAGAGCTCCAGTTTGAGTTTGATTTTCATTATCAGTCAGAATGAGTTGCAGTTTCAGCTCGAATTTTAGTTAGATTTCAGTTTGAGTTTGGGCTTGATTTTCAGTTTCAGTTCGAGATTGGGCTCAGTGTGAGTTTGAGTTTCAATTCGAGTTTCAGTTTTAGGTCGAGTTTCAGCTTCAGTTTGAGTTTTAGTTGCGGTTCCAGTTTCAGTTCGAGTACGAGGTTGATTTTCAGTTCGAGCTCCGGTTTGAGATTAAGTTTGATTCTCAGTTTCAGGGAGATCCTAGGGATCATAAAAACTTTTGAAATCGTTCAGGAGGGTCGTAATCTCCGATCAACAATAACAAAAACGATAACAATACAACTTGAATATTATGATTTACCAGAAAGGCAATGGAACAAAACCTCGAAAAATTGTCCGATTCCATAGGAGGGTGATTCAAACCGAAACCCAAATATGGGCGAATTAAGAGTAGGTAGTTACGGTTCAGTATTATTTAATTGTATTGATTTCCATCAATGTAAAGTTCCACCAATGTCAAATTTTTACACGGTTTTTGCCACATCATTGATAAGCCTCAAGTCACGACGAATAGAAAACTCTTTTGTGTTACTTGACAGAGTTTTTCAAAGCAGATGGTCGTAAGAACGGTACAGAAAAGGGAGAAAATGGGTCGTCAGCAGGAGCGCAACGTTCATCTAGTTTTTGCAAGGGGTGCGACGAGGGTTGCCAATTTTATGTCTAACCGTAATTGTGGACGTCTAAAAACGGGACGGGCCTTTTTTCAGCTACAGGAAATTATACGTTTCGTTTAACGGGTCTTCTCTCTTTTGGCCGATTTTACCTTTACACCCCAGCCCAGGCAGCATACAGACATTTCAAGGGTTCACACTCGTACACGCCTGTCTAATGATGATGAGATTGTAAAATTAATTGTAATTTAACCGTTGGTAGGTGGCGGAGGCACACATTATTTGTAAAGCATCGTATATTTAGGTAAAAATAAATAGGTAGCTAATCATTTTGTTGCGCTATTTTGAATTTTTTCGAAGTCCCGATGGAAAATGAATTATTCAACCTGGGCGGGAAAGAAAACTTTGGTATTAGAGTATTTGGCTAATTCCTAATATTTCCTTTTACTCTGTGAACATCGAAGGAAAAATCATCAGCCGTTTTGGAAAAAAATATTTTCGGCGTACGGAAATTTTTTCATTGTAGATTCGGATTATCCACCCTTTGGAACGTAAACCATGAACATTTCAGGGAGGGTTAGAATGTTTTTTTACGTTAGTTTATTATTGAATGATAAAGCAATCTCAACGCATAAAATGTGACGGATAATTTCTAAAAAGGCAAAATTGGAATCCCGCCTTGGAAACCCTGCAAGGAACGAAAACATAAAAAACACGAACAAAGGTCAAGGCTATATACCTGTCCCGATAGTCTATTTGCACGTTGCGCAATGGAAATGTGTCCCGGGACGGCAGTTATACCTGGTCCTAGCCAATTGAACCGGTGTCGGTGGAACATGTGAAAAGGGTGCGTTTTGTTCAAAGCAAAAAGGGTTGCGATTGTCGTAGTGCGAAGGGTGAGTATTGCGCGCAACGTGCGCAGCTCCGATCTGCGCAACATCCTAGACGAAGGTCGGGTCAAGGCCCCTCGAACGTACAAGAGGAAGGTCGAACTAAAGGGCAAGGGATCGAGAACGCTACCACTTCAGTATAATCGAGTAACGAATTTATTTTTTGCTAAAACGTTAACTTGTTTGAATGCGAACGCTGTAATTCAGCCAAAAACATTAACCAGTGGTGCGCAGATAACACACAATGCCTCCATATTTTGATACATACAATTTTGACACAATTTGATTATATTTTTACTACTTTGGAGGCTGTTTGCATGAAAAATGTCAAGAAACTCACTATGCAAAGATTAAAACTAGCCTAAAATCAAATTACATCAAGTTATCGGAATGTAACAAAATTTGTTTAATACGTAATATATTTAAATATAAATATTATTATGAGTCTATTATTATATATAAAATATTTTAATATTCAAATATTCTGCAAGGTAAAACAAAGATTTTAAGATCAAGAACGCCCAAATCGGTTCATTTTTGTGGCCGAAAAAAATGAAATAGAAAACAATAAAAATACTAATATACTGGAGTAATTCCGGCTCAACAGGGCGATAGGTCTTACTGAGACAAACATCCCAGTTTAAGAAATTGGAAAAAAAGTTAAGAATTGAGGGAGCTATTGCCATTTTTGTAAATTACCACAGACGTTCACGCAGACACTTGCTCAGGAAGCGATTCTGAGTAAAATTGTATAGTAAACGTTTTTTCTGAAGCTTTGATCCGATTTTAGGACGACTACAATACTTTCATTGACTTCGTAAACATGGAAGTAAAAAATTAAAACCGCTACGTGAATTGTGATACCCGCCTTAAAACAGCCTTCTGTTTGAATGAACTTCTGCCTATACCTATATTTTCAGCCTTTTTTTTATTTTCAAATGGTGGATCGTAATGCGGGGTTTCCTAAATGGTGCAATATGTGGTTTTATTGTGTTAACCCGTTCGGTATCGCAAGGGGTGGGTTTATTTCTCCAATTTTGACAATGTCCAGAAACCCCGTATACCATTGATGACGTTATAGTGCTATGGGCCAAATGTTTCATGCCATGGTATAGTCTGCAGCCAGGCGGATGCGCTAGCTACTAGACCCACCCGAGTGGCCATTATGTAGGGTCTCCAATGACTAAAACTTGGTGAATAATAAATGTTAGTAATTGCTGAGTACCGACTGTCATTAAATGAGGTACTTGGAGAAACGTTTGGCACAATCAAACGAAGAACCAGATTTTTTTGAATTTTTTGACTTTGAATTCGAGTTTTTGAACCGTCTCCGGCAAAAAAACTCCGGGAGGCAGACGGCGGACCGAGACAAGCTTTGTTCACAAAAATATATTAGATACCTAAATAAAATGTACATTATACATTACGAGCACACAATAGACTAATGAAACTTAAATTCCAAAAATTTCAGATTGAGAAATTGTGAAGTCGTTAAATATATTATTCGGAGCGAGACTGCAACATTTTTGCTATCGCAGTTGCAACGGGACATTTCACGTTGAAATACGAGCTGGTATGACATCTGCCATAGTCCCCCGTGGATAGGTTGGAGGGTGCAAAAAAGAATTGAGCCCTTACCGTTTCCTTCTTTGGGAACCCCTTTATGGTGAACTGTCTCTCATGGCGAATTTGATGAGATGGCTAATGGCTTCTCGTTCCCATAGCCTTTAGATTCTGACTCGATTGTTTCTTTTAAAATTAGTCCCAAAATTATGTTGATTTATTCCAACTTGAAGTGAGAAGTACGCACAATAATGCCACCGATTGACTTCCCTGATGCCCCTTTATCAGGTAGGGGATAGGCAAAGCCAAGAGACTCCTGTGCCAACGCCTGCGGTCCCCACCGCTCACCGGAAGTGCTGCATCTCTCTTCGGAATTGATTATTACTCAGTTATGCTTATCAAATTCCTACGTGATAACCGTAGACAGCACGCAGCAGGTACATAATCATTTGGGTACCTACGTAAAACTTTGGAATAAAAACTTCAAGACCTTTGACACAAAAATCATTTTTGTCCAGCATTTTTATCCAGTGAAAAATAGAATAAAACTATTGATTACTCTGAAGTACTGCGCTTGATCGGATTTTTTTTAAATAGGATTAAGGATTTTTTCCTTGGGCCATTTTGTATTTATCGTCGTATCATATTCCTTCAAGCAAACGTAATATGATAGAGTTAGAAAATGTAGGGATACATGGCCGTTTTTGCGTGCAGGCTGCAGACTGACAGATCGATAGATTTTTGAGTGATAACCTGAATGTATGAAAGAAAAATTTCCTGAAACTCTGATCTGATTTCCAGTTTTAAAACGACCACGCACATTCTACTTACATTTGCTACATAAAAATGCGAGTAGAAATGGACGAAAACGCAAATTTGAATTAGATCTAATATTTTGGATTATCGGCCAGTGGGAAATTTTGGCACTCGATAGACATCGGATAAACTCAGCCGTTGTGTCGACTCATGCGTAGGCAATTCTCGCCGGATGTTCGCTTGGGACACCTAAAATTAGTAGACTAACCCGGCTAAACATAGAACATACGCCAACGGACGAAAGCTGGGTTACGCACGCTTATCTAACATCTCTCATAATTACCATGCGCAAACGAAATGTGGCATTGAATATTTAGGTTTGAGGGCCCGCGTTCACATTTCTATGTTACGTTTCAAAATTTTGGCGGAATTCTTTCCCCCACCCCAAAACAGCAGTTGCACGATGATTAGAGCTGCATTATTCCCAGTTATGAACATGAATCGAATAGAAACTCACGGTTTTAGAACTTTAAGTTCAAGAGATTTTTTTTTTAATTTTATGATTTTATTTTTATCTATTACTTTTTTAAGTGTTTTTATTTAAATATGAATATATTTCTAATTTAGCTATACAGGGTAGCTCTCAGGGGGTACTCATTAGTATTTTTCCCTTCTGATGGCTACGTTTGCCACTAATCCCTTGGGTTTCGTATTTTGGCTGGAAATCTTCAGAAATGAATAATAATGTATATATTACTACTTATCTATTATTAATTAGTAGGAGTTGACATGAACGTGAAATTCATGAAATGATGATTTGTCACAACTTGAGGAAATAAGCGCTCAGGTGTTTACAATGGGTGAAAGTTTCCGATAGGAATATTTTCTATCGCAACAACTGTGGGTGGAGCAGAATGTTTATCAAAAGATTGGCGTCTTATCTCGATCAAACAAGTTCATCGGAAAAAACTGAGATATAATAGTCCTCGATTTATCCCTGCACTTTCCTATATTGAAACCTAGACCAAACTTACTCCAATGAAAATTCATGTCCGATTTATTAGAGTGCACTTTGCATGAACATACTGACAGTTAACTTGATATTGTATAGCAAATAATCTCGTTTTAGTAATGGTATCCAATAAATCTTGAGTCCTGACGCCTTGTTTGAACCTCAACTGTCCAGAGCCAAGGGCTATAAATAAAAAATAAAATAAATAAATGATTTAAAAAAATACTAATGCTGAATAAAAAACAAATACTAAATAAAGAAACCCTAAATTATTTTGATCCTTGGCAATTTCGTATCGTAGGCTTGAAAGTAAATATTACATTTTTATAAGAACAGTTTTAATGGTTATTGAACAAGTCGATTTTTATTTTTTATTGTTAGTAATGGCTTCTACTATCTGGCCGAAATAGGATAATGCAGGTGCTTCTCGGTCGATCACCCTCTAAAAAAGTGCATTTTTACACCGGAAGCTGATACAGGTGATTCCGTTTGTGGTATCTGTCCCGGTTCCACACTACCAACTTTAGCTAAATTATAATAATCAGCATCCACAATAAATGGATATTTCTTATGCTGCAGGTGTGAAATGTATCTCCTTTATCTCGTGCTTCGGGAGCCGGAGAACTGGCATCGTCTAAAACACGTGAGTGGTTGAAATTATAATGCAATTGTTTTTTTCCTTAAACAGATATTATTTAAAGCCGAATGGCACAATTGGCCTGTGAGGATCAGATGTGTGCGAGCGGTATGAGGGGTTATCCGCTCCTGGACCACAGACGAGGATTAGCGGATTCGAGTTCTGCCCACGGCCTGCTTATTGCGACCCTTGCTGTTTAGTATGATAGTATGACCTTATCATAAAAGCCCCTTCTTCATGCCAGACCTTTGAAAGGTCATAAACCTTTGAGCAAGCGAAATTCAAAATTAAAATAGGAAAGATACACAGCATTGTTTTCATTTGAACACTATAATTTAAGACTACTTTTTTATAGACCACTAATTACAATTTTCGCAAGGACCAATTCAATAGTTCAGGTTAATTCGTTGTTTTGCCCATATTTTCTGCGCTATTGCAAAATAAATGTAACTGTTCTGAACTGAGTTCTCTGACCTACTCTTTCGACAATGTGGAGAGAGAGAACCAGCAATCTCAGTCATATCCCTCACGGTGAATGCTGGCAGGTTGGGTTCATGCTAATATCTTTGAACGGAGAACACCTGTCCTGGTAAAAAACGTACTCAGGTAAAACGACTCCTACCAACCCTTCCTTTTCGAAATAAAGGATCACGTGCACGGAAAAAAAAAGTCGGAGAAAACGTCGCTCTCCTCAATTACAATCATGATGGGGGGAGGGGGGTCATTCACAGGGTAAATCGCCAGATGCCTGCAGAACAGGCCTAGTATCTGTAAAAAAAAAAATATGATAATAATAATTAATAATAATAAAATACTTACAGGATCTTTACTCAGGGAATAAATTCATTTAAGTATACTTTAAAATATAAATTTTGCTCAATATATTTCAATGAACGCGTTTGTCGCTGAACGTCAGATATAATGTGCTAAAATTGTGTTTTATGTAGGTATTGTATACGTTACTGTAAAGCCCCGAAGTACATATGGTAAATGATTGGAATAACCAGAAAATCCTAGCATTTTCCAGCAGCGTTGGCATAAGCATGAAATCTAGACGAAAGCCCTACAAAAATCATAATATCTTATGGCCGTGAAGCGCTCTGGAAACAACATCCCTCATCATTCTGACCAGACCAACGCTAATCAGGTGGTTAAAGAAGATAAAAATAAAAAAGCTCCATCACCGTTGGTTTGCGTTGACCGGATTGGACTAATGAGGAGTGTTATTTTTTTCTTGAAGATGTGCACAGTTCTTGACCTACTCGAAGCAATGATATTATTTATTGAGGGGTAGAATCCGAATCTGCATTGGACATTTTTTCCACTCTCCATAAGGGAGGACTTTTTGTAGATTTTTAAAATCGTCTGAAAAGATCAACGAGCTTCAAAACTCACATTTGTATTTATTCAAGTTGGTCCATCTAAGGTGCCTGGACACCTGAATCAAATTTATTTTTTTCGAAGAAGTACCTGGATGGGACTGGGCAAGAAAGGTTGGCGTATAAAGCGCAGCACGTGACCCGCACACCCCACATATTTATGCAGCATTTGAATATTGTGGAAATTGAAAGCACCTTGTCACGACGGTTTCAGGATATCCAATTTTGCATAACCTGAATTGGACGAGGGATGGATTAGAATAAGTATACGGAGAGGGTGGTATGTGATGCGTTGCTCTGGTCAATTCCAGCGAGGGTTTCCATTGATTTTTTTTCATGTAAAGCAAGTCCGAGTAGGGAAATATATAATGCCACCTGCAGTCGTTTTCTTGGCTTTACTTTATTAGCTTTTTTGGTCGGCCTGGAAAAAAATCTCAAAAGAGGCGCACATGGCATATATCTTTCCCTTAATCCATAGATTCACGATTTAAAAAAAAATCGATTGACACTGCCAATGAAAGCTCGCAAGCCAATGTTGGTATCGTTATGAAGATTAAAATATGAAATACGTAGTTTGTGTAGATTGAAGAGATGAGATTAGGCTGGACGATATTATTTATTTTATTTTTTAAATCGTTTTATTTGTTCTTTTTACAAAATATTTATACAAAAAAAAAGTTGATAGTTAGTTTTACAAAATTTAGTGCTAATTTATTTTCTAGCAAGTTACAGTTAGTGCAAATATTCCTAGACCTTTATTCGTAGCGAGCAAATCCTTGGCCATAACTCTCTGGTGCCTGGAGTTCGGACTCCATTTTTATCAAGAACATTGAATTACACAAGAGATTTCGGAGAAAGTAGGTACATTCCACTGCCATCCCACCACTTCTTGCGACGATGAAAACTGGTTCCGATAGCATAAAAGCTACTTCAAACCCGCAATGCACTCGTGATGTGAGATTTAGGCACATCTCGTAAAGAAGGCGCTTCCAATGTCAGAAATCCCACTTCATGTCTTTTCAAACTACTTTTTTCTGGAATTGGACAGCCAAACTGATACAATTTTGTAATAATCAGAATTACATGTTACGTTTCCCATTGTCGGCCCGGTTTATTCACAAAATTTATCAATCCAATATCCAACGAAGCTTCAGATAAACTTCACCACGGTGGTACATCAAATTTCAATGCAAAAATCTCATTGGTAATGAGTATCGGGTGCTTCTTTGGTTATCGGATAGATAAATTATCACTATCATTAGTAGGAAATAGTACTACATACAACTGACCAATAAAATAGGTACCTACGCAGCAAGCGAATTCTACACATAAGTTCATTTTCCTTAAAAAAAGATCATTAATCCTGATCGATCAATTATTATTATTATTATGAACTAACTAATATTATACTGCAATTGCAGCATAGGTATGCACCTATTACTACCAGATAGTGTAACACATAAAGTGTAAATTGAAGTGTTGTAATCCTCCAAAAACTAAAAATCGGTCCAGAGGTGCAGGGAAAAATCACTTTTAGTGTTTTCCATTTCATTTTTCACTGACCGGAAAAATTAAGCTATTGGATTTTTTGAATTAACAAAATTTTTTTTAATAATGTGGTGTCAGCTTGCAGAATAAGTAGTAATTTTTTCATGCCGATAATTTGGCGTAATCATATTTTATGCGGGTTCCAAAAGTATTTTTCTATCCTAGTGGCCTCTACATTGGATAGTTGGAATAGAATAAATTTGGTTCAAAATTTTACACACCAATATAATATATTATGGAAGTTTTGTGTTTCATCAGAGCACCACTGACCTTCGGATGAACCGAGGCTTCGTTTTCAACATTTAACCCATTTTTATTCTATAGAAACCTATAAAAGAGTTGTATTCTAAATTATCGACAGGAAGGACACCTAGATCACATTCCTACTAAATTTTGAGCAATACAATGTTCCATGTTTCTTTGCATGGATCAGTATGAGTACCACGAGTTATCATAATGTTACAAATACTTCCTTTTTTCCAGGACTTGTAACTTGAAAAACAACGACGAAGCCAGTGGAGGGGAGGATAAGGCCACCGACGAGAAAAAGAGCAACAATCACGAACCGACCAAGGAGATTCCACCTGTGGCTGTTGCTGCTATGGCCAACCATCAGCAGCAACATCAGCAGCAGTACTGCCTGCGATGGAACAACCACAGATCAAATCTGCTGACGGTGTTCGATCAATTGTTGCAGAACGAAGCATTCACCGACGTGACGTTAGCTTGCGAAGGAGGCACATCGATGAAGTGTCATAAAATGGTGTTGGCCGCGTGTTCCTCGTACTTCCAGTGCCTATTTACGGAATTACCCTGCCGTCATCCTGTAGTCGTGTTGAAGGATGTCAAGTATTGCGAGATGAAGGCGATTCTCGAATACATGTACCGCGGGGAGGTCAACGTAGCTCAGAACCAACTAGCAGCACTACTCAAGGTAGCTGAGGCTCTGAAAGTCAAGGGTCTTGTTGAGGAGAATGGCGGTGGAAGTGGGAGGTCGAAGCGGGAGCACCATCAACGCATGGATGAAGAGGGAAGCAATGCTGCTATAACAACAACATCGAACCAATCTGCTCTCCTGCCTGCCAGCAGTAGCTGTGGAATGAACAACAGTCCTGACGACTGTGCACCACCTCATTCAACATCTTACTTTGCATCAACTAAGATACCATATAGTCTTTATGGAAAATCCCCGATAGATCGGAACCGGTTGACGCCGCCAACTCCACCAACGTGGCCTGTCCCAAGCATATCGGCCCCATCTTCGTCCGAACAGACCCCTCCCCCGTCGAGCACAGCACAGTCTATTGGTTCGGCTGCTTCAGCTGCAGCCATGGCAGCCGCCGCAGCTAACTTTGCCTCGGCCGGTTCGCCAGATCTACCCCCTCCGCTGAGGCGCAAGAAATTCTCTTCATCATCAAGCAGCATTTTGATGAGTAAAGATACCCCAATCTTGCGGACGGTGCTCGGTCAAGGTCAAGCTGACAGTTCACAGCAGCCAGTAGCGCTGGTATGCCGCCCTGATAGTTATGAGCCTGGGAATCACTCCCCATTTACCAACGGATCTGGGCACGATCAATACAAGGTATTAAAATGAATCTTTACGGACTCTATATTAATGCTAAAAACCGACGATAAATTTATCCTGGTTACGAATACATTGAACCAAAAACGTTCAAAGATACTTCAGACAATCCACTCATGCCTACATTCAATTTCTGAAATTCACGCTCATTTAAATTTAATCTCGATACCAACATCTTTGGAATGAACGGCATGTTTCTTGTTTGCAGAACGTCAAGAACGAGCCAACCTCTGGTGATGCCCCTTCTCCCTACACGGATATTTCTAACACCGAAGATGAAAATTTCGACAGAGTAAGTGTAAACTTGTTGTTTTTTATGCCAATTTTAACATATTGAACGCCTTGAATAGTTTCTCTCAAAAAAGATACTAAGTACACCAGTCGGAAAATAAGTACCTATTGCAGGCACCCCTCAACGACTGTAGGCACTGACGTTTACAATTCCTATTCAAATGTCTATGTCACAGGTGATTTCAACGCGCATTCAGATTAAAACGTCTCCGTAACACATTATTGTTTGTGTTTCAGCAACAAATGTCTGGACTGCATTCATCAGTTCCGCATTCCCTGTATGGTGAATCAAAAGGTGAGATAGGTGAGATATGCTTGTGAACATGTTATTCTTTTGGTAGACTCTTTTGGTAGAATCAAGGTTTTGGGACAGACTAGATCTTACAGAGATGGGAACTTGGCTGTAGATCCCATCTGTAGACTTGTTTAGGGTTTCTCCTCATCTCACTCTAATGTCACTTTCTCAATTATTGACGATTGTTTGTGCTGAATAATCGGGTATAACATGATCGTAATAGATAAATATGGCTGAAGCTAAGAGATTACTAAAGGATGCAACCAAAATTTCCTTGGCGCGCAAGGATTTCCCCGGCTGTTACCTATTCCAGCTCACGAAACACGATCACTGTTCTATCAGGTCAGCGTGATAGCACCGTGACCAAAAATCAATTCGTGGCTCAGATGTTTAGCCAGAAGGCGATGAAACTTCAATTCAAGAATGTCATCCGCACCAATGATGAAATTTTGGTATTTCGTGCCTAATTCATTCTGCGTGGTTTCAGGAGGAATCCAGTCAGGTATAGCAAACTACGTTGCGACGTCGAGACCTGAATGGAAAAGATACAAACAGTATACGAGGAACGACATCATGTCAGCCATAGAAGCAGTCAAACAAGGTATGAGCGCACTTAAAGCGGCAAACAAATATGGTGTCCCATCTCGAACACTATACGATAAAGTGAAGAAGCTCGGTATCACAACTGGACGCCCGATCCGACGAAGTTCCAACAGCAATCGAAGTCCAGCATTCCAGTACGGTTTCCCTGGGAGCGGTTCTGTCGTCTATTATGGTTCCAACGAAGACGACAACAAATTTCCGCCGAACGTTGTCGACCAGAGTTTCCTGCACCAGGTTTTAGATGCGCAGAACATCAAGAGGGAAGATTACGAGAGAGAAGCGATCGCCGCCCTCGTGGCTGCCTCTTCCAACCCAGATAACACGAACACCAGTGGGAACTCATCAAGCCCTCCACGAAACCACGAGCGTAGTCCGAGTCCAAATCTGATAAAGTACGCACATCGACGTAGTCCCAGTCCCGTGTCGCCACAGCAGATGATGGAAGAAGATTCGAACCAGGTGGAAGATCTCTCGGTGTCCAGGAAGAGTACAGTGTCGCCTCCACCGCCACCACCCCCGCCATCTCGTGTCATAATGCCGCCAATGAGCCAAGCTCCAACTGCAATGGTGACAACTGGTGTCGATCAACATGATGGAAGTACAACGGAATGATGTTTGATCTGATCGCTTATTCACGAATGTCTTTCCTATGCCTATTACCATTCAAAATGCTCCACTTAAATTCTAACGATGGTTGGTCTTCAGGCCTGCAGTTGTGTTGTGGAATGGTTAGAAAGTTGTTTAACTGACGTCATATCCTGAGCTCTTACCGAATTCGTGTAGCCGAAGACATTCATTTTCTAAGACTGTTTTACAATAGTGGATACTAACTTGGAGACTGTGATAATTGTAAATCCGTTTTCATTCTGCAATGGTTGAAGATGTTTCCCTCTCGTACTATTCTTATAGCTAGCAGCCAATAAGGTGCTTTGGCAGGTGGCGTCGTTGGTTTTGAAGCAGTACCTGTAGTTCCTAGTCGAAGTTCTTTCTGGAAGAACCCTCCTTGCATCCCGCTGTTGGCATTGGAAAATCGACATTCGTCTGAGCCAATCGTCAATATCCCTGCAGTGAATGGCTCTGATATTGAATGGTAGCTAATCAATCAAAGGGTCTGTTCAATCAGGCCAGTCCTGACAGTCCCAGACCAGAAACTACTGACGCCTTAACCAATACAAGCAACGTGATCAGGCGAATTTGCTCGGCGGCGTTAGTAACCAGTCCGGGACTGGCCTAATCGATCAGACCCAAAAGGTGGCGAAGGGTTTTGGTGGTTTCTCCTTTCTCCTGCAAAAATTATCTCGTCCTTTAAAAGGTACTGTTATGAGAGCAACGATGTATTGTATGACAGCTTATGAGAGTAAATATATTTCTAGCTCATTTGGAAGATTTCCTAGTAGGGAACAGGAGTAAAGAAATCATTCAGGATAATGACTAGGTTCTGCATAGGTGCGGCTGAAAGCTGGAATACTGCACTATTTTTCAGACTCCAGCTGTGTGACATCCTGATCGCACTATAAATTTCAATAAAAATTGAACACAAACCGTTAAATTAAAAAAAATTTTGTGTTGCGGAGTATGTGACAAAATATTTCATGTGTTTGCACAAATCTGGGACACCTGCCTTTGTGTATATTAACCGTTGGCTGTTTTAAGCGTGGCAGTGGCCACCAGTGCATGGAATTTGTGCCTCGTGTGTTTCGCAGGGCAAACGTTATCCCCTTGCACCAACTACCTCGAGAGGAAAAGACTTTGAGAATAACTGGTGGGGCTCAGTGACAGTCGAGAGATTAGGGGATCAATCCCCACTATTAGCTTGGGAAATTTTGCCCATGGCTGAATGATTCATGTCAACCCTGCCTCAGGGTTATAGATACATGTATCTAAATGTATGTCGAGGGTTAACGGGTCTACATGTATGTAGATACATCAGTCCAAGGTTGGAGATCAAACCCTCTTCTTGTAGTCCTTCTCATTGGAACGTACTGTCGAGGCAGCGGGAAAAATTAGTGCAATATTTCAAATAATTTTTGTAGCTCCAGGGTTTTCTTGAGAGATTCTACAATACCAATGTGCTTGGCTACCTACCGCTTCCGACTGGTATATCTAACTCAATGTACGCGTGTCGATTGCAGGTTATTATGCTCTTAATTATTAATATGATTTTTCAATCAAATTCTGAATTTCAAAAGCGTATACCTATTAAACCTGAAGAAACTAACTCTTGATACTCCGAGTGACACTCACTATTTTTGATAACGTCCCAACTTGAGATATCATAGAGCTGCTCAGCTCCTTGGAATCGTTTTCAATAGTAGCCTTAAGCATCCTATCATCGCATCAGTGCTGAAAGTGGAGTTGGCAAGTTTTTAGTTTAATAGATTGGTTGAGACAAGATGTCTAAGTAGGTCTCAAATAATTTGTTGTGACTCTTCTCATGAATTGATCGCATAGTTTTGAACAAGTTCATAGCGCAGAGCATTGATGTCAAGATCACTACTAACCCTTTTGGGCTGCTAGCATTGCCAAACCTAACACTGCCTTTTGATTATCATATTGTACCTAAGAATTTATCTACCTCAATTTTAGATAGTCTGTAACAATCATATATCAGGATGTATCACCGATTTGACTGAGAAATGAAAATGCCTATTCAATAGCAGTGCTATATTATATTCTAAGTAACGCATTCCACAAATTATGAATTCTTTGTCGCTTCAAGAATGAACCCTTCTACCTCAGTTGTCTTCAACTCACTGTGTGACTTTAGACCGAAAATATGTCGCACGATGGGAGATAGTATTAGGATGTTCCTTCGATGGAAGACACAGTAAACTATAAGACTGACTAATCTAACATAATCACTGTAATGTAGTCAAAGTTCAAAACCTCTAGCTAAAAAAACATAAGACTGACTTTGTTTCAACTTCATACCCATGAAGTTGGATACCATCGTGGTGTAGATTTTTTCTTTGGTGATGATTGTTTTCATTTTATTTTTATTTTCCTTCTATTTTGTGTTTCTGATTGTTAGGATTTTGTATCCTTCACTGCTGTATAAGGTGAAGAGTCTACTAATGAATTATATAGGTGATTAACGTACTCGGCGAGTTTTGTGACTGTACCGAAATGTTGAAATATTTTTATTGATATCATTTAAAAAATGTTGTTAGATATGCGCTAAAAATGCGACTTTATTTAGAATAGTAGCCAGCAGCTTGTTGTGGAAAAAATTATGCCCGTTTTCAATAACCCGTTAGATCACGTTTAATGGTATAGGTACGTTTCACTATACTTATTTTTTCTTAGTCTCGACTTTGTTATTGTTTATTTGAAAACTTATGTAAAACTTCAACCCGTTAAGCGAAATCCTTACGACGATTTTTCCAATTGTTCACTCCGATTTCAAAAAACCTTGAAAAATTTGACAATGCACAAATTAGAAAATCCTGTTTTTACACCGTGAATTGATGAACTTAACCCAACTGTGTACAATTCAAACCAACCAGAACTTATGTGGGTAACCAACTATTGAACAATAATTACCTACCAATTTGCAAATTGATTTTAGTTCCCCTCAGTCTGTTAAACAGATCTAATCAAAGGCGTCTGATTCTCCTAGAACCCAAGATTTAATTATTTATAGAGTTAGTAAAATTACTCGTACTTACAACCGGTGAAGCATGAAAAAACCCTACCTGCAGTATGCTCAGTTACCATCTACAGAATAGTAGTCTACAAAGCAACGGACACTTTGCCATAGTAGGCATGACTGGCACAATGACAACAATCTACAGAAATCTAAGGACGCTTTTGAATTCCGTCTGAATGAAAATCGTCTTGGAAGGATTCCTACAGAATTCCAAGGAATTTTTTAGATTCCTATAAAATTGAACCAAATTGAAACCAACTGATGAGATTATACTGAAATGACAAACTGCTGGCGATTCTAAATCTTTTTGTGTATGTAGGGTAGTTGCAATCAATTATGAGCTAAAATGCTCCTTTTCTCTTCAACACAAGGTGGCTTATAAAAATTTAAAGAAATGAGCGAGATGTTTCTCCAATGGGGGAAGTATCTTTAAAAACATAGATATAAATAACATGATTTAGGGCCAGTTGTACAAACTAGAGTTGAATTCATCATTGACAGAGAGGGGGTCCTTTTATAGAAGTGTCGGTAGTGGTTGTCCATTGTTATGTGTTATTCCAAGTATGTACAACTTGTCCTTAAAAAACCGCAGTTAACGTAAGTACTGACTGATTGTACGACAGGCAGCAATTGGCTGTTTTATTGTTAAACATGATGCATTTTCGAATATGCACCGAACTCGATATAGGAAAAATTTAAGGGAATGATCGACGTTAAACGTGTAAAGGAAGAGAATTAGCGAAAAATTGGAATTGGTAATCTATAAAACATATTTTTTAGTTAGGTGCTGCGGGTGTTCAGCTCATTTTACCCGACCATCAGCAGGACAGGCCTCAATTTCTGTGAGAATTTTAGACTAGTTTCTGGGGTTGAATCCATTCGCAAGATGAGTCCTTAGTGCCTTTACCGCGAAAAAGCTGTGAATCCGACTGGAGCTAGTGCTAGACAGTTTTCTCTTCCTTAGCCTAGACTGGAATAGCGACTTGAATAATTCATCCGGCCGTTCGACTCTAGAGAAATGGTTGATGTCTCTGTGTACTGGTGATGAAGAATCCCCCATTGATGCAATTCTAGGAAAAATTCCATCCTGTTTACTTTAGGAAGACAAGCATTATTACTTTCATATTCATTTTTATTTCATACTAGGCCCTCACGATTTTTTTTTTTTTTTTTGTACTTTCTCCTTCTGAAGTTATCTTACCTAAGTAGTTTTGAAAAGCAGCAACATCAGATTAGAAGATTCTACTAATGAAGAACAGAGGTTTAATATGAATATGAGAGTGAGCTGCTCTTTATTCACCATTTTAACAAGCATTCAAGTTTTCCGCAAGAACATATTTTCTGTCTGTGGGCAATACTTTGTAACCATTGTTCAAGGACATGTCACTCCGCAAATGGAGTCGGTGGGGAGGACTGTACTTGCAACTAAACGCGAAATTTTTCATTTAAAAAATATCCTAGCCTATAAACTCTTTGAAGAAAAATGTTTTCTCCTTCCCGAGTTGAAGAAGAGGATAAGATCAGACACGTTTTCAAGATCGTACTATTGCGTTGCATCGGTTGTTAAGTGGGGATTCTTTGTACAAATCTCCATATTCCGAGGGGGAAAATTGTTATCAACTTAGTCCAGATGCTAATCTTCGTATTGGCTATCAAATCTATGAAAGCGAGCAAAATTAAACTACTGAATTTTTATAACCTCAAATTAAACAAATCATCAAGTGCACAAAAATGAATCAAAAATTAAAAGACGTTTAGAACTTGTTTCGAAGTACCTGCCAAGGTAATTTTGCTACTAATTTGGCAGGACGATAGAGAAGAAAAAATATTGAATGGCAAAATTTGGCACTTTTGTCAGGTGTTTCAACCATTAGAACCCAAATTCAGGACGGCTGAGGGCGGTGACTGGACTTAGGCCTATTTCAGATGTCAAAAGAAGAGAGTTTGACTTTCCCGCTTTATAAATCTATTGACAGAAAAACAATTGTCTGACATAGAATAGAGTAAAGGTATTTTTATAAAAAAAATTGTGCCTTATAAGGCAAACGTAGGAACAAAAACTAGGTTATGCCAATTTCGATATTCTAGTCTTATAAAAAGGAACCAGCAAAAGTGCCTAGCTCCATAGTTGATTTGAAAATGCTGAACAATTTGGAATACAGTCTAGATAACGTACTTGCACAGGTAAAAATTAAGTTCTAAGTTTATGGTTAGCCGGGATCAAGATG
This sequence comes from Nesidiocoris tenuis, assembly GCA_036186465.1. Lineage (NCBI taxonomy): Eukaryota > Metazoa > Arthropoda > Insecta > Hemiptera > Miridae > Nesidiocoris > Nesidiocoris tenuis. The sequence goes on from AP028910.1 coordinate 11,690,476, forward strand.
GTTTATTTTGATCTAACCCATCGGTTTTGCCAAAACCAGCGTCTGCAGAGGGCTTCCTTTGGAAAGTATGTTGAGTAGGCTTCCAGTAATGCTGTAACATCTAACAGCATCTTTTAAAAGTCAGTCGCCAATACTATGATGAGTTGCTTTATCAAAATTTCTAGGGAAATTGCAACACGGATCATAACGGCCATCCAATAATGGGTAAATTGATACAACCAAAATTCTTTCGCCTGATTTCATTGAGGATATTGGTCCTACATAAATCCACCATCACTGCTCTCGAATATATCAAATAGCGTGGCTCTGGAGCGGTTTCATCAAGCATTTTGGCCAAGATTTATGACAAACTACCTCTTGTCGCCTTGGTACCAAACTTAGTTGTTTACTACGTCACTAGGGAAACCCAAACTCTGTTAATAAATATATTTTGAAATTTTTGATGAAACATGGTCGGTAGAACGTGGGTTGAAAGTGCTTCGGTATGGCACGTATACTCGATAAGAACATAACACTCAAAAATGATCCGACGATTGTCTTTTTTGAACTCGACTTCGGTCTCACTTGCATAGAAACGTGTCTGATTCAATTTTTCCAAGTTATCAGTAGATAATAAATTGATTAGGCCAAGAGTGGTATTTTCCGAATAAAAGCTAGTTCCCTGGTCATAACATTTTTTTAAGCTAATGGATTTGTGTTTTGAATCAGTAGGTTGGAAGAAATAAGTTTTTGAAACGGAGATGCATCAAAATAGCTAATCATCAAACCAACGTTTATGGGCTTAGAAGTGCTCATTTATAAAAATTCTGTGATCGTACTAGACTGATTCAACATTATGTCAGTTTGCTCAAAGCATTTCTCGGTAATATTCATAGCAATTCCAAAATGGAAATTTAAAAGAACTTGTCTTTACTTTCCCGTTTTTACCCGAGACACTTTTTGTTTTTTTTTGGTAAACATATAAGGTGCTGCTGATTGATGTTGGGTCCCTCTACTAGATTTTTATGCGAATAATAAACAAGAGGCTACACTTTCATAAGGTTCATTTTCTTTTTCATTTTGTTGAATTTATAGAAGTTAGACGATAGGATGAATTACATCGCATACATAATATTATTTTACATGTAAGCTGCGTATTTCCTTCAAAGACTGATCGATTATGCATGGTGTATTTAGTAAATAATTGGAAATTGTTGAGCAGAGTTTGTATCCTATAATTTAATTTATTTATCAAACGCGGTACAATAATTTCGGTCATGGGTTATTTGTATTAAATAATTTTATGACGAGAAGGATTAGAGACCGTGAGGGCTGCTATCATGGGTGTGATGGATTACACCCAATAAGGCTAAATATTCCGAAATTCTTCAATTCTACGATTCTAGAGAAACATTTTGGTTCAAATAATCAGTTGGTACAAGTTGTTGCCTAATTAGAATGCCCTTGGTCCATTTGGTACCTATGCGATTTTCTCATCTACCAATAGGGACTTAGGTAAGCAAGCATTTTGGTACCTACATTTAAAAATATTCACCTCTGTAATCGGTCAGGACAAATTTATTGATATAAAAAATAAACATAAGTCCCATTGTATCCCATCGACCCCTAAACCCAAGGAAGGAGTCGTCCGATCCCGAAACAAATACGAGCATGGAGCTGCTAACCGCTTAATGAGGGCCTCGGGCAAGACAATCCGCTAAATTCAATCTAAAGTAGATACTAAAAAATATCAAATGGTAAAAAAGTCATGATCTCAAGAACCAGTTATGGTCTCCTGATTATTTTTTGATTGGATTCTCCTGACAACTGGTATGCATCAAATTGGAGCTAAACACAACTTTCAACACTAACTTCACCAAAATTGGCCAACTGATCCGATTTTGTCGTAATTTCTCTTGAAACTTGCGGTTAGCCCCAGTTTGCATATTGTGCTGGGAACCGCAAGGGTAAGGGGTCGTTATCGGCTTTAGTATGGTCCTTTATGTGAAAACAGAAAAAGGTTAGTAGGTAGGTATTGATCGAATTTTTGACCGTGCGATACCGATGAAACACGATTTGAATAGGTACCAATTTCGACTCTTATTCAATCACCAATCTACTCGGCAGCGTTTTTGATGGTTTTTCGAATTACTTTCCACGTCAATACTACATAATTTAATTGGAAATTCGAAGTTGGTAAAGAATGCATCCTGGCTATGTCATCTCTTATTTCTGACAGTCGACGTGAATGCACTTTTGATGAAACGTTTTATGAAAAATGGGCCTGCGTAATTCGTTAGAAATGAAAACGGCATCCTTTCCTACAATCAACATCTCTTCAACACTTCAAGTTTCAGAAGTTGAGTCACAAAAATGCAAATAGGTGCTTGGTTTTTGTAATTGTTTGATGACATCAAGAACACGACTGAAAAGATTTCCGCAGAACATAGGCAAGCACTCAAATGTTCCACCTCGTTCGCCTCCTGAATAAAATCAATAGAATTCTTGCATTCAAAATATCATGAATTTAGAGATTATTTGTGAATTTCTCGCACTTATGCCGTTATGAAAATGGTCCAAATTATATTATGTGGTTCATATCCCTTCCTTGACCTGTGGTCTTTACTGCAAGAGAAATTAGGGGCCTGCGTTCACTGGAAAATTGAGATACATAAAGGGTTAGTTAACATACAATCGCATTCCTGTTTCTACAAAAATTCCGTTTTCATTTTCACTCTTCTCAAGACTTCGTCAAGCTTTGAAGTGTCTGGCTCCATAAAATCCAACACTTTTTTGGGCTGCCCTTAAATCTTGCGAAGGTCTTTCAACAAAATACAATCCTTACTCCTTTTTTTGCTGACTAGGGAAACGAGCGTTGGTGTTGTTGATTAGGTTTGAAGGGTTATCCAAGTAAACTTGGTGTGATTGTGTTGCATGTTGACAATTGAACGTAGGAAAGATTTGGCACGTCAATTTTCCCCTCCTCCTAGCCTAGCAATTCAAAATGTATCTTTTTCGCATAAATCAAATTCATTACGATTTTCTAATTATATTATTGAATTCTCTCAAGCTTAGAGAGCTCATTTAATAGCGTAATACCTCAACATTTACCTACCTGCTGCATTTACCTTTTGCTGTTTTATATCAATTTATTTTTTTTACGATCATTCGGTTGGAGAAAATATTTTTCATAATCGCATTTATCGTATAAGTAAATCAATGGTAAATATTGATGAAACCAGCTATGAAGAAACTCTAAGATGACTGTCTAGGATTTTTATCAGATAAGATACGCTGTTAAAATCTAATCTAGTTTTAAAACAAAATTATTTCATAATTATGAATTTATACATGCACAGCAGTGTGGTATGCACTTGTATTTTTCGATTAATATTTTGGCAGAAAAACTCATAACTGGAACAATATCTATCATACTGACTAACGAAATAATATTGAAAATGTGCCTTCATACTGTTGCAATAACTATATCGATTTGGGCATAAACTACTTAAAGACTTGAACGAAAACTTCATACCATTGGTGTACAGAGGTTGCCTTACCTTTCCATGTTAAAGTTTATTTTTATGTTCGACAAAATACAAATATATATTCATTATTTTTATGTTAGTCATAAAGTAATTGTGCCTTTTACTTGTTTAAACAATATATTTTTCTAGCTTTAATGATTTTATCAACATTTTAAATTATAGCAGTTAGCCGTTTGCTTTAGCGTTTTATTTTATATAGATAAGTTAAAGGCCATCAGAAATTAAAGACTGATTTTTTCCAACTTGTATTATATTTAGAGCCCTGTTGGATATGATTTGTAAATACAACCACAATGCACATCACTCCATTCACTTGAAATGAAGTAGGTACGTTATCACTCTGTTATGTATTATTTTATCAATCAATTTTATACTTCATTATTATTGTACAATGTCTAATACAGTAACTAATAAGAAAAACTGGCTAATTTTTTTACCTTAACTGCCTCATCCTCAATTTTCTCGGCCCATGTTCTGGAAATTTACTTGAATATTTTTAAACCAATGACCAATACGGAAACTCCCAGGAAAAAATACTCACATTATATCTTACCATTTATTGATAAAATCATACATTCACGCGGGATCCACATTTTTATCATAATGGTATCTATAATATACCATATATTATAAGTCATTCAGTATCACAGGAGATCTGTATATTTAAACATGACCTAAAATATTCAGCGATAGAGCAAAAAATGGAAGGTTGTCCATCTTCATGGTAACAATTGCAGTACTGAGGCTCTAACTCCTCATTAGGATCATCTAATTGAAATAGAATCAACACATGGAATACCACTTGAACTTTCATCATTATGTTTTCATAAGTAGGTACGACCATTACAAATACTTGCATTCTGCATTGCCTCCCACGGAGGGTTCGATAACTTAGCTGTACAGGCATTTGACTAAAGTTGAACTTGAAACCATTCAGTTTTCTCGGCCATTCCTTTTGTTATATTCTGCCTGATAAAGGCACTATAATGTTAGCTTTGAAAATTTTATTTTGCTCAACAAAACAGAGTGCACTCTTTTGACTAAATATCTTGGGTTCGACGCCGTAGCCAACTTCACAGCAAGTTTAGGTTTAGGAACTCAAATTATCAAGAAAGGAAGAAACATAGGTGCAAAGATTATCACAAAGTAAACTGGATATTGATACGTGTTGGACTGCGACATTGGAAATCGAATAAGATTTAATTTTGTTATCACCATGATGATAAATGAATCATCATCCCTCATGCTGAGTTAGTGGATTGCATCGCAATCAATAGGATCCCTATTTTGTCACGCTGTCATAATTTTCTAATTACTTGACTTTGTCAGTATTAAATTCATTTTATAATTCAGATTCTGATTTATTAAAATTATGTGTAGTAGAACTGCACTTCGAATAGGCGTATGACGCATAGCTGATGCAGCAGCTTCGAGTTTATACATGGGAGCGCTGCGCATCAGTCTCCAGTCTCAGCAACTTCAGCAACTGCACTCTATGATTAGAGAACTATTAGTTCCCTAATTAGTTAGGGAAGTTGTCCATCACCCCACACAAAATTTGTGTAACAAACCAAAATTAACAGGCTCGGATATGGACTCGATCTCCCGTTTTGATGGAACGCCAAAGGCACTCCACGAATCTCTTGAGGTGACTCAGAACTTGGTTGAGCTCTTCTACGATCCCGAAGAACCCGATTCCTATCAAAATTTTCGCTCAATATCTGGGATTAAAGCTGAAATCTTACCCCCAGCCAAATACCACATCTCATCGCAGACTCTGACAAATTTTGAACAGATCAAAAAGGCCATTTTGATGTTGAGAGCTTCTAATGCGTGAAGTTGAGCGGACACTTAGTCGTATAGGTTCGACAAAGGAAGAGGAATGTTCTGACTAGACCTTTTGACAACGTGTTTCATGACTGAAGATAGAAGCTCTCGGAAATAAACCTCGATGAGCCAGTCATCACGAGCGAAACGTTCTTTCAGCAAACTGATCGCCTTTTCATAGCCATCGGTGGTGATCGGGATACTTTCGACTAGTCGGCGTGCTTTAGGATATTCAAATGGAGTCGTTCAATTTACAATTTCGATCCAATGCCAAAAAGCTTCAGGAGGCTATACACTCGTTTGAAAAATTACATGCTCAAGCTAGCACTTCACCGAGATTACTCAAAGCCGAAATCGAAGTAATCGAAAGAGTATTTTCCGACATGATGGAAAAGCATAAGCAAGCACTCTTAATAATTCATTTCGTATCCCCAAACACAAATTGCTATGTCGGATACAGAACCCAACCCCGGCAACTCCATGGAAGTTGACTCGGACATTCCCGCTCCTACGAAAAAGATTGTGAATGTCGATGACCCCAACGAGGAGAGACCGGATGTGAGACGCAATCAGTACCTCCCAAATCAGGCCCTCAAAAGACAAGTAGTGGCCTTCCTGGTGCATGTGCATCTGGCTGTGGGAAATCTACTCGGAGTGACTGACTTACGGATCTGACCAAATGGACCTACGTCTCAAGTGTAGTGGCCAACGCACACACGGCGCTGAGGCAGGAAGCCAATCCTGGCAGGGTCGCCAAAAATATTCCGATTGAGTAAATTATTAATGACCGCTCTTTCTGAATGTCAAGCAAAGAATGAATTTTATTTGTTAGAAATTTTGTTACTAGAATTTGGGGGTTGTCTTGAATCTTGTCAAAAATAATTAGGATTGTCCAGATGTTGCTTAATGGGGATTAGTTTGAACTCAAACAAAAAATATAAATTTTCCCTTCTTGAAGCTTAGTTCGGACATCCCTCATTGTAGAATACCACAGAGTAGCTCTAAGAAAATATTTTTGCTAGGGTTACGTAAACCAGTTAGAAATGCACTTGGGTCTAGGGATCCCCCTGATTTGGGCACTGCTTTGTCAATGCTGACAAACGAATACCAACTGCAGATAAATAACCATCCTAAGTCGACATATATCGCGCCCAAAAAACCTAACGCCAAAATTCAAGTCTCAGACCAAATTTCAACCCCGGACCAAATCAAGCACTAAAGTCCCCAAACTAACAATCCTCCTCGACCCCCTCCAAATCTAAATTTTAAACCGAAAGCTACGCTCAAAACAGCCAAAAGCCCAACGATCCGCCAAGACCTTCAAGTACGCAAGCAATACCGATGTCGTGGAAAGCATCAAACCCAAATTTCTACAACATAGAGACCGGGCAAGAAACTGACACGATTGAGAATGAAAATCCTCGCAAAATCGAGGATCAATTCGAACCTGATCAGGACTACGGACTACCTGACCAGCAGAATCCCGACTGTTTTTTAGGCGAAGCGAGCCTCCCCCATGAATTCCCCAGAAAAATCCTAATCCAGAAAACTTCATTTCTATCAAAAGAAATCGCCTTCCTGGGTCACATATCACACCAAACTCAGTAAAGCCAAACCCCGAAAAAGTTTGAGCAATTGAAAATTTCCCTATTCCTAAGACCACCAAGGAAATAAAGTCATTTTTAGGGTTACTCGGCTATTACCGGAAGTTCATCAAGGACTTTGCAAAAATAACAAAACCGTTCACTAGATCCCTCAAAAAAGGAAGCAAAATTGATACAGCAAATATGTAGAATGTTTCGAAACCTGCAAAAAGCTGTTAACTAATGACAGTATTACAATATCCAGATTTTCAGGAAAGCAAAATTGATACAGCAAATATGTAGAATGTTTCGAAACCTGCAAAAAGCTGTTAACTAATGATACAATATTACAATATCCAGATTTTCTAAAACTATCCACTTGACCACTGTTTTAAGCCAAAAAACCAATGGATCTGATTCACTGGTAGCTTACAGTAGTCGAACGTTAAATGATTCTAAGAGGCAGATTTCGACAATAGAAATGGAACTTTGTGCTGTCGTATGGGGTGTTGAATATGTTTCCTGAAACTATGAACCGCGACAGATTTTTTCAACTCAGAACTCATCTCCACTTCGTTAACAACCTTGACACTCCACAGGTCAAGGACAGGTTCCACAAAGTTCGGCCTCTCTACGATTCTATCCGGAAACGGTGTTTGGAAATGCCACTTGAAGAACGTTTGGCTATTGACGAACAAATGGTGCCATTTCGAGGACAGCTTGATGTGAAGCAGTACGTGAAAGGCAAGCCATGCCCTTGGGGCATAAAAATGTTCATGTTATGTGGAAAGTCAGGCTACCCCTACGACTTCATAATTTATCAAGGTGAGTCGACTGAGCTCGATCCAGCATCAAAAGGCTATTTGGGGCTAGCTGCCAGTGTTGTCCATACGCTCGCCTCGAGAAGAATAAATGACGGGGTTCACCATGAGCTTTTTTTTGATAATTATTTTTCAAATTATCATCTTCTCGTTCTCTTGAAAAAGATGAAAATTGACGCAGCATGCACCATCAGAATTAATCGGTTCTTCAACCCTTCTCTAGGGGGATCGTTCCTTTTTACAACATTGTCATCGTTCCTTGTACAGAATTTTCATTCGATCTAGAAAATGGACCCTACGAAAAATTTGACTTTTTTGACAATTATTACTCCAACCCCGTGCTCATGTCGTACCTAAGGAGCGAATATGGTTTGTTGTGCTTGGGAACCATTAGACTTGACCGGTTCCCCGGGCTTGAGTTCAAAAATGATAAGGAAATGAAGAGAGCAGGGAGAGGGAGTTTCGACGAGCTTATTGAGAATGAAAAAAAATTGGTTGCCGTAAAATGGCTTGACAACAAGCCCGTTCATGTGGTCAGCACATTTTGTACAGCGGGATACACCACGGAGGTGCAGCGTTGGTCCAAACAACAAAAACAATTCACCGATGTAAGTCGTCCTCAAATAATCGGAATTTACAATGAGTTCATGGGCGGCGTCGATCTCTCCGGGCAGCTGGTTTCATTTTATCGGACCAAGAAGAAATCTCGCAAATGGTATATGTGCATATTTAGCCAGGTCCTCGACATGTGCATCAACAACGCCTGGCTGCTATACAGAAGGGACTTCAAAAATGTTCATCAAAGAAAAAATTATGAAGACACCGACGATGATGGAGATAAAACCGAAGAAGAAACTAAACTTTAGGGCCCGAAACACATGCCATTGAAAGAATTCAGAATCTTGCTAGCTAACCAGCTGATTAGCTTTCAAAGACTGAATCCCAGAGGGCGTCCCAGGAGTTCTGGAGGGGACAAAACTACTCCACCCAAACCCAGACAATTGGCCAAAAAGAGCCCTCAAGTGCCTCCTGCGAAAGATAAAAATGGAAATTATAAGGAAGGAAAAGGCTCAACGGATTCAAAACACGCTCAAGCCATCTCCGTGCCTCCGAGCATCAGATACGACGACGTCGGCCACTTTCCAGTCACTGGAGCGAAAGGTAGATGTCGTTTATGTACAACCGGTCAGACCGTGTGGCAATGTACCAAGTGCCAAACAAGGGCTTGTCTCAAACCCGAAAAAATTGCTTCCTGCGATTTCACCAAAAAACTTGATCTCAAATAGGTATATGCAACTAGCTCGGTCTCTCGAGCTCTCGTCATTTTCAAGGGATAATTCCGTCCAATGTTTTACACCTATATTATAGGTGATTCAATTTAGTTTATTTTAATTTATGAGACATTTGGTGATAACTTTTTTTGCTCCTAAAATCAGTCAAGTCACTGCTGACAAGAAATGTTTGATGTTATTCATTCGAAATTTATTTGAATTATTTTTCATTTATTCGAAGTTTATTGTTTTCAATAGGTACCTACCTAAATAAAAAAATTGCGTTTTGGCATCCATTTCCTTACATATTCATCTGGCCCCTGGGAAATATGAGCTCGTGCGTCATGGGTTTTGAAACAGTCACGCAGTTTTGACATGATGTTCGCTTACAACCAAGTCCCACACCCGATACCCCTCATATAGCAGCGTTTTTTCAGAAACTTTGGATGTATGCATTGGTACCTTTACCAGCCAATGTATCTTTGAGAAGCAATGCGTGGTTCCTCGATAACCAGCCAATGTATCCTCAGAATTGAATTCCTGATTCTTTGATAAACGGCCAATGTATCTTCTGGAATACATGGCTTTTTCATCGTGAAAAGTGGGGGAAACGTGATAATCTGAGCCAAATAAAGGTGATTCGGGACTTTTTTAGGTGAAATGAGAGTAATAAAATTTTTTTTTTCAAATCCCCGACTTGGCCGTTAAAGGGTTAAAATCTGCAATATAATAGGCCAATAGGTCCACCCCAACGGGCAAGTGCCCCAATGTTTGTCGTCCTAAGACCTGACATTCCGCGTCAAATTTCAACAAAAACGCAAAACCGCAATCTCGACAAGAAACAAGGCCTCCGCTCACCAACGGAATAAGGAACCCTCAGTTCCACAATGGGAGTCAAAATCAAAATTTTCAGAACAGGAATCCGACGTCAGGATTCTACCTCTCTCTGCAAGAAGTATTAATTCATGGATTTCAGCGAAAAGTACGAGACAAAGTACAACACCGAAGTTCAGTCAATCCATTTTGGAGGAAACCGTCAGAACATATCGCACCCCTCGTGGAATACTGTAACATCTCAATTTTCGGCCATTTTGAGTTTGGTATTGATTTGAAGCTTTTTCGGCGAGCTTTCCATTCTCTGAAGACGGTATTCCATTGTGAGGAGAGATCAAAGATTTCTAAGATTTTGTCCTTTCCTTCATTGTTGCTTCGGCCCTTTTCAACGTTGAAATTAAAAGGGCACCAGCTACTAACTTGACATAGTCTTTTCACGTATTTGCGTGCTTTTTTACAACTTATTATTTTTGTTGAAGGAATATCTGTCAATTGATGACTGCAAAATGTAACTTTTTTCTAGAATACCATGGACTCGAGAGCCCTTCGGATAATGAAGGCATTGCACATAGAAAACGTCACGAACCCCTGTTCTGGAAACACTCAAAAGATCGAAAATAAAGCAGTTCTCCCTCAACCTGCTTATAAGTCGATCAAAAAGGGGACTTCCCGAAATGGAGAAGTTTGGCGACCGTGCCCTTACAAGCATGATACTTACTTCAAAATAATTGGAGCGAGTGAATTAACGGCTCTGAAAAAAGAGTTTTGCGAAAGGAGTCTGGGAAACAAGCCCTTCTCCAGTCATGGAATCTCCATAAAAACCACTTCAGGTAGGTACTATCTAGTTTTTCGGGCATTGCTCGTTCTTAGGTGAAATTCTAGGACCTACCAAATTACTTATGGACATATACACAGCAAAAATGTTGCACTTTGTTCCTAGCAAAGTTGCTCGCAATAAATCACCCCGTTTCCTCCCAAGCAGTTAGGAAGACGAGATCGCAGTCCAATCTTGGAAAATGAATAAAAACTAATTATCACTAGAATTAGGACTAACCAGTCAGGGCTTGACACCAACAGCAGATGTATCACATAATTATGGAGAAATCACATTCGATTACTTAAAATACCAGGCTTGCATTTCCAGGAACATGACGTGTCGTGATGGAAGTTCAGGAAGAATCATTGTTTTAACAGCACAGCCGAAGCGATACCCAATTGTCCAGCATAATACGTTGACATTACGATCACCTGTAGGAAAATTCACTTATTCAGATTTGTCCTGAAATTATGAATGCATAAAAATTGAGAAAAATTCAAAAATAGTAGCTGGGGTAAGAGTTTGCAGAGAGGTTTCAGAAAGATAAGGAAATCTTACATCGTCCCGCAACTCATCAGCTCTAGTGTTAAATAGTCATTAGTCCAAATTACCTTAGCATACGGTATGGGTTGGTTGAATTCGTTGTAAGCCAAGGCAGAATCCGATATCATCCACATGACTCCACCGGCACCAACAAGAAGTCGCTTCCACTCTGCTTGGCCCTGAAATTAAAAAAATTTTGGCAAAGGGAAACTCAGTCACTGTGCAAGAGATTTATTTCTGTAGAATAAATGAAGATAATTCATGTGGGATTAATTTTCTGGTTAAAGTGATGGATCATTTACGCCCATCCGTCAATGGGTAAGCGTGAAATATTCAATGCAAGAGTTAAGAGAATTTCATACCTTAGGAGAACTTGAGGATAGAGATATTGATCTCCATCCCATTGTTGACAACAGGAATCCATAGATCGGGATGCACCATCGAAGGACAGTATTGTAAGATGGAATAATATTTGGGGTCACTGAAATGAAATATTCACATCCTTAGATAATTCAACTAAATTACTTTTTTGTCTGTCAAGTTGTACCTATACGTAAAATTAATTAATATGGGCTGGAATTTAATTTCAAGATAATCCATAGAAGCTCTGCAATCGGTCAGGAAATTTTTTTTTTTAACCCCTGAAAATTTGTTGGTTTACGTTTCAAATCTACAATATTTTTTTTTGTCCGTCAGCCGTACGGGGTTTTTCAGGGGAAAGGAGATGTCGTAAATTTTTGAAATTTTCACCAAAAATCAGGTTTTGTATCTAGTTGGTCCTAACGTTCGACAGACTACCTTAATTTTAAGGCCAGTAAAACAGCTGTTGAAGTGGGAAAAAAATTCGGGTTTTTCAGGAAATGTGCAACAAAGGCATGTGAAGTATCATTTTCTATAGATTTTTTGATGCTGAATCAAATGAGAACATCGCAACTGCGGTAGCTCCAACCACTCAGAATTTATTCAGCCAGTTCTGAGTTGTTTTTTTTTTATTTTCCCAATTTTTAATAAATCGAAAACTACTAGAGCTAAGGTACAACATTTGTTTTCCGCTTGTTGGGATCCCCACAAAAACTTCTGCTCACCCAATATCTTCAATTCAAAAAATCAGCAAAACTAAAATTGAAACCAGTGGTGCGTAGATAACACACGATACTTCCATATTTCGAAACGTAAAAACTTGACACAATTTGATTATTTTTTGACTGCTTTTAAGGGTGTTATGTAAAAAAAAAATTCACTATTCCAACTTCAAAATTCGCCCAAAATGAAAAAACGCCAGTTTTTTGGAACATAAAAAATATCCACATATTCTGCAAGGTAAAACAAAGATTTTAAGACAAAGACCGCTCAAATCGGTGCATTTTCGTGACCGGAAAAAAATAAAATAGAAATAATAGTGGATTCAAGCAACCTCGAATTAGAGTGAATCCGGATATGGTTGCTCAAGGTAACTTTGTTTAAACATAGGTAATATGTAACTATGTACGGATTAACTCCAATAAAACGAAGTTTTGCTGTATGACCCTAACCTCGATCGCACAACTTCAGCATTACAGGTCGATCATTCATCATCAATGTGTAATTGGTTCGAATGGAGGAACAAGAAATAATTCTGTACCTACTCAATGATAAAAAATGGTAGTCAATATTGGTCTGTATTGCAGCAGACAAGTATCCCTCATCACTCCCCATCATTTGCCTCGAGTAAATTAAATTTAGGTTAAGTTTAACTTACCGATTATGTTAACTCCGTATACAAGCGCTCCTCTGCTTATTTTCAGTTGGTCGAAACCCAACGCGGCAATGTAAGAAATTTGTGCCATTGCAAAAGCCAACATTCCCAAGATGAAAAGATCATCTTCAATCAACAGTGCATCACCAATGCACGAGAAAAATAAGCCGCACTGGAGTTTCCGGCCTGTAGAATCCCTGAATCAAAACACTCATTTGAGTTATACTTCTCAAAATGTCATATTTTTCTAAAACTAATTATTTTCCAAACCTCCTGATTCCTATTGTCAGCTCAAGATTATGTTTGGTTTAGTTGCAACCCGCAAGTTAGGCTATGTGATCCTGAAAAGTTTCCAAATATTTCAAGTTTCCCAAGTTGAGATGAGGCGTTCTTCGCTTACGGCCAAAACATACGTTTAGAAAAAAAATTATAAGGTGGAACTGAAGAGCCGAAGATTATGCTAAAGCGAAGATTTTCTCCAGTGATACAAGAATGGCCCAGAGACTGAGTAAGTTTTTATACTTATATGGTTGGCTTAGGTCTTTCTCGCTCACTAGCCTACAATTTTCGGATAATCGACAAATGATAAAGCGGCCCTTAATAACATTTTGGGATCATAAGGAATGGTTTACCGCAAACTTACCTTCCCCCATCATGATTGATGTGCATGGTAACGAACCACAGCAGTGATAGAACAGGTGCAATCTTCACAACTACTTGACCGAGTATAGGTAAAGTATAAGTGCAGCTCATGACAAAATAGTTAGCAGCTGTGATTGTGAAAACTATGACAGGAAGAAGAGCTTTGATTCGCACCTATGAGAAAATCAAAAAGTGCATTGATTATTGGCCCAAGCAAAAATTAATCGACTTGTTGAACATGCTAGGTAAGCAGAAATGCATTTGGCAGTCAAGAAAGCATTTTTTTCACAAAAACATACAACAATTTTTACTTCTCCCTGCCCAGAAACATCAAAAGAAAATAAATAAATCTACAAAAAACGAACAATAGAGAAATCAAAGTGGAATTCGTTTTGACGCATAATTGAGGAAATTTGAGAAAGACCTCAACAGATATTTAAATGTAGGAGAGAGAGACGAATGGGCAGAGTGACGCCTATAATATACTGACGAGTATAATTTTCGTTAAAATGATTAGCAAAATGAAATGTATTAGAGAACTGATTTCGCAATGAAACGAAAATCGTCCAGTTGGAAAATACTTACATGGCTGTGTTCTTTCGAAGCAGAGCCTCCTTTCATGAATTGCTGTTTCGAAATGGCGCAAGAACTCGCCATTCTTTCCAGTGATCTGCAAATTATCAAAATTTGGTAAATTCAATGTTACCTCAATGAACTGTTTATTATAGGAGACAGATTTTGGATGACAAATGACAATTTTCAAAGCAAATTTCTCAGTGCCTCGGTTGCTGTGATGCCATGAGGGTTTTAGGCATGTCTGTTACTTCCACATTTACAGAGTAAATGGAAGTATTCTAATCGGCCTAAAATCGAGAATCGGAACGGAGCTTCAAAAAAAAACTTTTTCTTATACACATTTACTCAGAATCACTTCCCGAACAAGTGTCTGTGTGTCCGTCTGTGGTCATTTACAAAAATGGCGATAGCTCCGTCCCATTTCTCAACCTTTTTTCAAATTTCTTGAACTGAAATGTATGTCTCGACAAGACTTAACACCCTGTTTAATCGGAATTTGAATTACTCACAGTACTTCCGATATATTTGCATTTTTAGTATTTTCTATTTTATTTTTTCCCGGCCACAAAAATGAATTGATTTGAGCGTTCTTGGTCTCAAAATCTTCGTTTTACCTCGCAGAATATGAGGATATTTTTAATATTCCAAAAATGTTGCGAATTTTTTTTTGGCGAATTTTAAAATTAGCATAGTGAATTTTTTGATATTTTTGACCTAAACACCCTTAAAAGCGGTCAAAATATGATATAATTGTGTCCCAATTTTACGTTTTAAAATATGGAAGTATTGTGTGTTATCTACGCACCACTGGTTTTTAGATTGACCAATAAAATGTGCAAAATCCATTTTGGCGCATCAGACGGCTCCGCTGCTAAAAAACGTCTGTGGCTACGGCCCTTGGTATCATTAGGTGGTCTAGAGGTGTATTGTTTGAGTTAAAATTTCGTAACATTAGCAGTATAGGACATTAGTGAGCCCGATCCCCACTTTTTTAATGATTTTACGCCATAATACACGCCGTAGTACATGTTTAGCCTGATCCCGTTGTGGTAGGATACCGTTGCACCAGAGTGAAGTTAGCAACGGTTCAGCAACGGTCAACTGCGTGTTTCTTTTCTAAATTTTCGGACTCTAGGGACGTCTAGGAACACATTTATGGCATTTTTAAAATTGTGCCACCAGTCATACAGTCCATACAGCTCGTTGCTAACTGTTCCTTCACACATTCCTTATACAGATCAGGTGAACTGGATGCTCGCTGCGCTCGCATCTCCAAGACAGAAAAACATCCCTCATCAGTCCAATTCGACATACTCATCAGTCAAACGCTAATCAAGCAAGATATTTTATAGCCTACCTACTTATCCGAGAAGGTATTGGATACACCAAGGTGTTTAATCCTCAGGCGTACAATGTGACTGGTGGCACAATTCTTGTACAGCCAGAAATGTGCTCCAAGACGTCCCTAGAGACCAATTAGTTAGAAAAGAAACACGCAGAAGACCGTTGCTGAACCGTTGCTAACTTCACTAAGCTTACCGTTGCTAACTTTATGAAGCATCACTCCGGTGGAAATTAGCAGACGCCACTCCCGGCACTTCAATTACCTATTAACAAATTTACTGCATACCCTTCAATTAATTTACAGGCCACAAGAATTGGCCTAAGGAGAAGACCAGTAACGTTTGTACATATCAGGATTCGATGCCACATGCAGTGTTTGAACTTGATCACCTCCTAAATTGAGGTGACATTAAATTTCACCTAATGGAGGACACACGTTCTTCTCTCCGGTGGAATCACAAATTGTATAATTCAGCTTCCAGTCGTTCGATTGGTGGAATTCACCGGTCATAAAGTTCGTTGCCGGTAAAATCTCGGGATCAGTATTTCGGTATAAGCGCCAAGTAAAATTTTAAGTTGTCTTACCTCTTAGTAGCAACGTCAAGGTCCTCAATCGCTCCCAGAAACCCGCTAACTGACGTGCATTCCAACCTCAACAAACAATTGTCATTGAGTATTCCAGCATTCTTCAGCTGGAAAACCAGAAACTCAGAAACATGCTAGCGGTGATGTTGTTGGTCGTTGACGAGTTGGGTGGGAGTTGACGGCATGTGAGTCGTTGGAACTTCCGAATCATACCGCTTCTCACTAGCGCTCTAGCGCCTTCCTTCGAGCCAAACCGAAAACTCCCGAACATTTCCGAAGACATCACGCCAATTGGCGAACTTTTTTAAGTTGCTCATTTCGAAGTTCTTAGTTCGTATTCATTGGATTTTTATCCTTCCTCCGCCTCACATTGTCATGAGTAGATCAAACAACCCGTAAACCTCGCTGCGCTCGTATGTCAATGTCAATGTCAAAGTCAAAGTCAAAGTCAATGTCAAAGTCAATGTCAAAGTCAATGTCAAAGTCAATGTCAAAGTCAATGTCAAAGTCAATGTCAAAGTCAATGTCAAAGTCAATGTCAAAGTCAATGTCAAAGTCAATGTCAAAGTCAATGTCAAAGTCAATGTCAAAGTCAATGTCAAAGTCAATGTCAAAGTCAATGTCAAAGTCAATGTCAAAGTCAATGTCAAAGTCAATGTCAAAGTCAATGTCAAAGTCAATGTCAAAGTCAATGTCAAAGTCAATGTCAAAGTCAATGTCAAAGTCAATGTCAAAGTCAATGTCAAAGTCAATGTCAAAGTCAATGTCAAAGTCAATGTCAAAGTCAATGTCAATGTCAAAGTCAATGTCAAAGTCAATGTCAAAGTCAATGTCAAAGTCAATGTCAAAGTCAATGTCAAAGTCAATGTCAAAGTCAATGTCAAAGTCAATGTCAAAGTCAATGTCAAAGTCAATGTCAAAGTCAATGTCAAAGTCAATGTCAAAGTCAATGTCAAAGTCAATGTCAAAGTCAATGTCAAAGTCAATGTCAAAGTCAATGTCAAAGTCAATGTCAAAGTCAATGTCAAAGTCAATGTCAAAGTCAATGTCAAAGTCAATGTCAAAGTCAATGTCAAAGTCAATGTCAAAGTCAATGTCAAAGTCAATGTCAAAGTCAATGTCAAAGTCAATGTCAAAGTCAATGTCAAAGTCAATGTCAAAGTCAATGTCAAAGTCAATGTCAAAGTCAATGTCAAAGTCAATGTCAAAGTCAATGTCAAAGTCAATGTCAAAGTCAATGTCAAAGTCAATGTCAAAGTCAATGTCAAAGTCAATGTCAAAGTCAATGTCAAAGTCAAAGTCAATGTCAAAGTCAATGTCAAAGTCAATGTCAAAGTCAATGTAAAAGTCAATGTCGAAGTCAATGTCAACGTCAAAGTCAATGTCAATGACAAAATCAATGTCAGAGTCAGAGGCAAAGAAAGGCTAAGTCATACTCAAAGACGAAGTCAAAGCCAATGTCAGACTCAAAGTCAAACTCAAAGACAATTTCAAAATCAAAGTCAAACTCAAACTCAAAGTCGAAGTCAATGTCAAACTCAACTTGAAGAAAAATTCAAACTAAAAATCAACCTCAAAATCAAAGTCACTATCAAAATCATACCTATTCAAAACGCAAAGTCTAAGTCAAACTTATACTCAAACCCAATGTCAATGTCAAAGTCACACTCAAACTTGAAGTCAAACTCAAAGTCAAAGCCGAAGTCAAACTCAAAGTGATAGGTAAAGTTAAACTGAAGGCAAAGTCAAAGTCAAACTCAACGTTAAAGACAAATTCAAACTATAAGTCAACCTTAAAATCAAAGTCACAATCAAAATCAATATTAAACGCAAAGTCAAACTTATACCCAAACCCAAAGTCAATGTCAAAGTCAAACTCGAGCTTGAAGTCAAGCTCAATGTCAAAGCCAAAGTCAAAGTCAAACTCAAAGTGAAAGGTAAAGTTAGACTGAAGGCAAAGTCGAAGTCAACGTCAAACTCAAAGTTAAAGTCAAAGACAAACTCAAGTCAATGTCAATCAAAGTCAATGTCAGTGTCAAAGTCACTATCGAAGTCAAACTCAAACATAAAGTCGAACTCAAACTCAGAGTCAAATTCAAAGTCAAACTCATTCTCAGAATCAAACTCAAACTCGAAGTTGAAGTCGAAGTCGAAGTCAATGTCAAACTCAACGTTAAAGACAAACTTCAAACTAAAAGTTAAACTAAATTCAAACTGAAAGTCAACCTCAAAATCAAAGTCACAATCAGAATCAATATAAAACGCAAAGTCAAACTTATACCCAAACCCAAAGTCAATGTCAAAGTCAAACTCGAACTTGAAGTCAAGCTCAAAGTCAAACTCAAAGTTAAAGTCAAAGACAAACTCAAAATCAATCTCAAAATCAATGTCAGTGTCAAAGTCACTTTCGAAGTCAAACTCAAACATAAAGTCGAACTCAAACTCAGAGTCAAATTCAAAGTCAAACTCATTGTCAGAATCAAACTCAAAGTTAAAGTCGAAGTCAATGTCAAACTCAACGTTAAAGACAAACTTCAAACTAAAAGTTAAACTAAAGTCAACCTCAAAATCAAAGTCACAATCAAAATCAATATCAAACGCAAAGTCAAACCTATACCCAAACCCAAAGTCAATGTCAAAGTCAAACTCGAACTTGAAGTCAAGCTCAAAGTCAAAGCCAAAGTCAAAGTCAAACTCAAAGTGAAAGGTAAAGTTAAACGGAAGGCAAAGTCAAACTCAAAGTTAAAGTCAAAGACAAACTCAAAGTCAATCTCAAAATCATTGTCAGTGTCAAAGTCACTATCGAAGTCAATATCAAACTGAGAGTCAAACACACATACTCAAAGTCAACGTCAAAGTCAAACTTAAAGTCAATGCCAAACTCGAAGTCAAACTCATTGTCGAACTCAAACTCAGTCACAGTCAAACTCAAAGACAAAGTCTAAATCAAAATCAAACTCTAAGTCACAATCCAAAGACTCAAACTTAAACTGGAATTTCAGTTTCAGTTTGAGTTAGAGTTTGAGTTTGAGTCTGACAATGAGTTTGACTTTGAATTTGACTTTGTCTTTGACTTTTTGGTTGACTTTGACTTCGAGTTGGAGTCTGACTATGAGTTTGAGTTTGACATTGAGTTTGATAGTGACTTGGACGCTGACTTTGACTTTGTGATTGACTTCGACTTTGACTCTGACATCGACTTCGACTTTGAGTTTGAGTCTGACTATGAGTTTGACTATGAGATTGACTTTGACTTTGTCTTGTAGCTTGACTTTGACTTTAACTTTGAGTTTAACTTTGCCTTTTATATTGACATTGACATTGACTTCGACTTCGACTTTAACTTCGAGTTTGAGTTTGATTCTGACAATGAGTTTGACTTTGAATTTGACTCTGAGTTTGAGTTCGACTTTAAGTTTGAGTTTGACTTCGATAGTGACTTTGACACTGACAATGATTTTGAGATTGACTTTGAGTTTGTCTTTGACTTTAACTTTGAGTTTGACTTTGAGCTTGACTTCAAGTTCGAGTTTGACTTTGACATTGACTTTGGGTTTGGGTATAGGTTTGACTTTGCGTTTGATATTGATTCTGATTGTGACTTTGATTTTGAGGTTGACTTTCAGTTTATATTTAGTTTAACTTTTAGTTTGAAGTTTGTCTTTAACGTTGAGTTTGACATTGACTTCGACTTCGACTTTAACTTCGAGTTTGAGTTTGATTCTGACAATGAGTTTGACTTTGAATTTGACTCTGAGTTTGAGTTCGACTTTATGTTTGAGTTTGACTTCGATAGTGACTTTGACACTGACATTGATTTTGACATTGACTTTGAGTTTGTCTTTGACTTTAACTTTGAGTTTGACGTTGACTTCGACTTTGCCTTCAGTTTAACTTTACCTTTCACTTTGAGTTTGACTTTGACTTTGGCTTTGACATTGAGCTTGACTTCAAGCTCGAGTTTGACTTTGACATTGACTTTGGGTTTGGGTATAAGTTTGACTTTGCGTTTAATATTGATTTTGATTGTGGCTTTGATTTTGAGGTTGACTTTTAGTTTGAATTTGTCTTTAACGTTGAGTTTGACATTGACTTCGACTTTAACTTTGAGTTTGAGTTTGAGTCTGACAATGAGTTTGACTTTGAATTTGACTCTGAGTTTGAGTTCGACGTTGACATTGACTTTGAGTATTGACAGAGTCTTTGGCCTTTTATATTGACATTGACATGGACTTTGAGTTTAACATTAAATGTTTTACTAAAATTTTACTAAACTTTTGTTAAATGTTTTACTAAAATTTTACTGAACTAAAATTTTTAGTTTGAGTCTGAGTTGGAGTTTGACTATGAGTTTGACTTTCCTCTGAGTTTTACCTGGCTTTAGTTTTTGAGTTTGACGTTGACATTGATTCTGATACCTAGTGACATTGACGCTTTGCGTTTGACTTTGAGTTTGACTTTTTAGTCTGACTTTGAGTTTGACTTCGGCTTTGACATTGATTTTTACTTTGAGTGTGGCATTCCCTTTTTATTGACATTGTCATTGACTTCGACGTTGGCATTGAGCCCTCACCCTACGGTTTTTTTGAGAATTCTAAGAAACTGAGATGAAAAGCCCAAACGTTGATGAACCACTGCTGAGGCAGCCATCCAACTGGATTCAATAATTGAATATTATGTTAATAATTATTATGTGAATAATTTCTCCTAATTAATAGTTATATTATTAGTTAATTAGTTATTAGTTATATCTCCCATGCTATTGGAATAAATAAATCCAATGGGTGCAAACGCAAACAAGGAAATGGTTATGAATGAATGACGAAGAGGTCGGGCCGGAATTCCTACACAAAAACAAGTCGCTGGTCCGTTCTTGACTGTTCTGGGCCAACGGGGGCGACTACCGATGCCTACTGACTGGTGACAAGGCCCATACATGGGCATGCAAGTTCTGTAAACTGGAGGGACTATTTTGTTAACTCGAAGCGATTCATCTTCGAAAATCGATATCGAATCGCAATGACAAAACCAATGACAGCATAAGTATTAATTTAGGCGTGGTTGGTAATAACGGCCGCTGATAATATCGATACCTTAAAGCACAAAGGGCATATTGTCCAAAAATGGTATAATGAGAAAAATGCAAAATAAGATTTTGATCAATTTACCAAAATAAAGATTTCTCCCATAGTTTTCAATTCCATAAAAAAATTCGCTAAATAAAAAATGTTTGCCTGGCCAAGATCTACAACCTCGTTTAACCAGAACTTTGGGTAGCACTTAACACTTCCAAGATAAACGCTCTTTAAATATTTGTCGTTTTTCTATCATATGATTTGAGCGTTCTTTGTCTTGATATCTTAGTTTTACCTTACAGAATATGTGAATATTTTTCACGTTCCGATAATGTGGCGTATTTTTATTTTGGGCGAAACCTAAAATTGGCGTAGTTAGTTTTCTTAGGATTTCTGACCTAAACACCCTCAAAAGCAGTCAAAATATGATCGAATTGAGTCAGACTTTTACGTTCTAAATTTGGGAGTATTGTGCGTTATCTACGCACCGCTGGTTAGGCAGGTAGCATAATATGCTGTAGTAATATTATTACTACCTAATATGCTACTATTGTTACTAGCATAATAATATTATGCTGTAGTAATATTACTACCTACCTAGCGATGTCACGTCACAGTCACGTCTCTAAAAAAGGCGGCTTCCCGTGCCGGCGAAGCGGCTCGCCGGATTCATAAGCTGGCGGGCGTTTGGGGTTCGGGAACGTTCGGCGGGCGTGGGCGGAGTCGGACGTGTAGCGACGGAGATGAGGCTGACTCATCGGCGAGACGCGGCCGTGCGGAGGCAGCGAGCGTGACGTCAGGCGGCGGGGGCCCCGCGCAGGCGCAGATCGGATCTCCCCCACAGCGTCTATTTAAATCCATATGGTCTGCCCCTGCTGGGAGCATTGAGGAGCCGAGTAGAAGCGTGTTGTTGCTTGTTGGCCATAGCCGATCCGAGCTCGATCCGTGCGACCAGCATTTTCAGTCCCAGTCCTGCCTCGTAGTCCGCCCCTCTTCCGCGCGGAATCGAAGACCGCGTAAGCCGCACACCCACATTTCAGTTCCTTTTTCGAACGTACGAGCAAAAAAGCCGAACGGACCCGTGAATTTTTCATATGGCCGACCAAGGTGTGAAGAGGAACATCCCGATCAAGCTGGGCGATTTCAGCGTCATCGACACGGAATTCAGCAACATCCGCGAGCGGTTCGACGCGGAAATGCGGAAAATGGAAGACGAAATGACGCGATTCCGCAGCGAGCTCATGAACCGCGAGTCGAACTTTTTCAAAACGACCACCAGGTAAATTTACAATAATTACCTACATTATATACAATACCTACCTACGTATGGCGAACAGTTTATTTTCGTTCCGTGCATAAATCGTGCAATAAATGCAATTTCTTTCACCTACCGGCTACTCGCTAGTTGGTACTAGTGATGGGCGATACCGCAAAATATTCGATACCTACACTCGATACTAGTATCGAAACAAATATTTGATACTTCTCAGATATCGAAAGAAAATATTCGATACTGAAGAGTATCGAATCAAATGGGTACTTTTTCATTTCACGCACCTAATTAAATGTTAATAAAATGGAAATAACAGATTAAAAAACCACTATTAAGCCCTATATTACTTAAAAGTTATAGGGTTACTTAAAAGTTATACTTTTCAACAAGGTTAACAGGTCATTTCTATGTGTAAACGTCATTTATAAGATCAAACGAATGGAGATGGGGAGGAAAAGTTGACATCAACGATGTCATTCACTCAGTCAAGTCCCAGAACTGCTTCCCTACTCCACGCAGGAATGTCAATTTGTCAACCAAAGCTGGCGAAAGTCGGTTCTTTTTGTAAATTTTATTGGTTAGCATAAATAAAGAAGGCAGGTCCAAAATCTCTGTCGCTAGTAAATTTATTGAATTGAAAAAAATATCAATTTTTTCAAAATTCCAGAAAAAATCTCATGAAGACAGTCGATTCTGATTGTTGTCTATCGATAGTTAACTTAGCCAACTCACAGTACAATCTGCACTATATATCGATTTAAAAATCGATCAATGCGCTGAGATCGATCAATCTGCACGAGATTCCACGGGTTCGTAATTCAGTGACCGTTTGAAAGGCAAACGGTTTTGAAAACGATGACACAGTTTTTCATGACACGGTTTTGAAAACAGTGACGGTTTGGAAACACAAAATCAATAATTCGGTAAATCATGTACATCTCTGGCATTATGCAGTTTTTTAAAATTATGATACAGTTCTAATTCAATCATTAATAATAAATTCAAGCTAATGAGACCATTGATTGCTTTTTAATCAAATTAACTTAATTGTTAATTAAATTAACAACAATAAACTGTAGGCAGTTTTTCAATGACCTCGCCTTACGATGGACCGATTTTCCGGAAGAATTACGAAATCGTTATACCAATAATTTGTAAATAAATCAATATTATTGATTTTATTCCTTGTGCATATGGTGCATGTGGTGTAGTGGTTTTCAATTCCGAATGCATGACATGCGCATTGTGCTATGCCTGTATCAATTGAGCTAGGTTCGTTTTCAAAATAGCTCTCGAAAAGTCGCGAATCCTTCGTTTTATTGGAAATTTCCCATAGGTTTACTAAAAATTCACCTTCACATGGATAAAAAAAAATATATACCTATCAATACGAATTTTTTGGGTTGCTGAATCCGAATCCGGCCACCGTTTTCCGGTTACGTCCAAATTTTCGACGTTCTTACTGGTTATCATTCGTGTTTTTTTTTCTGTTCATAAAACTACAGATAAGCTGAAGCCCAGAAATGCCACAAAAACTCCCTTCTTACTGAAATTGACTTGTAAAACCGCAAGAAGTATTGTATCCGGCCAGGGAAATTCAAAAATCGTCGTTCTTTCATAACCAAAGTCACGTTTTTGGTGTTTTTGCATTTTAGCGTAAAAACCATGGTTGTTGACCATTTTTGACATGAAGTCTTGTCGGTCGATAGTTTCTGCGTCTAATGAGACCAACCTCAACCTGTTTACAACATAACGATTTACATTTTTGTTGCAAAATTACAAAATGTTTGTTGTTTCAGCCTCCATAGTAGACAGTTTTTGTGGCAATTTGGTGCATCTTCACGTTTGCCTATCAGTAATATTTAGACTAAAAAATCAAAAAAATCGCCAATCTCTCAAAAATTTGTATCACCCCAGAAAACATCAAGGTGGTTTTCAGAGAGTGATAATTTTTCCGTGGACCAGTACAAATACAATTAAATCGTCGAGATGGTTTTTCGCATAATTCTGAAAATGGAAAATTTAGTAGACTGCGAGTAAAAGAGAGGCTCCCTCCGATCTGTCTGCCTCTATCCTATGGGTACATGTTCTGAATTGAAAAATATCTCACAAAGCGCACATTTTCTCTTTCGTTCCGTTACTTTTCGAGGCGCAAAAATTGAGACGATCTTCCTTATCAATTGCCTAGTAGATAAGCACATGGTGCGATGTGCGATCTCGGTTTTGAGTCGTTATCTACCTCCAAGACTTGAGACATATTTTATAGTAGGCATGTACGTCTTAGAAATTCAACGTCTATATGTCTCATTGCATGCGAGATTTGTTCGAATTGGTCGCATGCGCATTCTCACAGTAAATTGTTTGTCATGTTTCTACGTGGGCAGCCTAAAGAGCAGTTGAAATATAGAATCTACCTATTCAAATTGTGTCAAAAATGCACGTATCAAAGTATGGAAATATTGTTTGTTATCTACGCACCACTGGTACATGTACGTAGTCAGACATTATTTATAACCACTCGAGAGTCGACTCATATTGTGCAATAATGTACCTATTTCGCTTGCTGTCAACGTATGAGGGATTGTCATTGGCATTAACATTCAAACATTATAGCAACATAAGACATAAGTTACCAAAGGTCCCAGTATAACATTAATTCGTTTTACGTCTGCCAATTTTTTTGGTCTTTTCCGGTGTTTGCTTTTTTTACTGGATAAAAAACTGGACAAAATTTCACAAACATCTAAGTACACATAGGCAGGGTTTCCGGCATAAAAAATCCACGTATTCGAATAGGTTAAACCAACATTAAACAATATTTTCAAATTGTGAACGCTCAAATTGGATCATATCGGTACCTTAAAGCACAAAGGACATATGTCCAAAAATGGCATAATGAGAAAAATGCAAAATAAGTTTTTGATCAATTTACAAAAATAAAGATTTCTCCCATAGTTTTCAATTCCATAAAAAAATTCGCTAAATAAAAAATGTTTGCCTGGCCAAGATCGACAACCTCGTTTAACCAGAACTTTGGTAGCACTTAAAACTTCCAAGATAAACGCTCTTTAAGTATTTGTCGTTTTTCTATTATATCGTTTTTGGCACCAAAAATAGATAAAAGGATCATGATTCTTGGAGCGATCGATAGGTCCTGATGAGTAGATTCTTTCGGTACCGAAATCTCAAAATTGATATTTTGGGACATAATATGTCCCAAGGCATATTATGCCCTTTGTGCTTTAAAGTATCGATATTTGAGGCCAGAAAAAAATTAAATCAAAGTGGCAATATTTCGGAATTTGGTACTGGGTAACTAAAACGTACCTTATCTTTTAGGGGGTCCGTCCCCCCTGAATCGATGACAATTTGTCGATTCTGTTTCGTATTTGACCCGGGATGAAAAACTGTTACTCGCCTATGCAATTGGGTTCCCCGCCGCATTATGTGTCTATATTTGGGTCCATGGTATCTTGAGGCAGCTCACACCTACGCGAGTCCGTTCTAGACCATCTGAGTCACCTCCCATCGTCGATACCCACTCAATCCGCATACCGCATTGGCAGCTGTGATTCGAGAGTTGCTCAACGGACAAAATGAGATAGCGATTGTTTATTATCAACGTATTATCTTTGATAGTTAACGCACTTTCGATGTTCCGATCGTCAGTCCGTTCGAACGATTTTCGCTTCTTTTGGTTTATTAAACCACCACTCGAGAAAAAGTTATTTCCACCCCTCTGAAATTTTCATGGTTTACGTTTACAAGGGTGTGAAATCTGAATCTGCAATAAAAGTTTTCCTCCCGTCCGCCTTCAACACTTTTGTTTCCCCAAGGGCTGGCGTCATTCTATATTTCCCGGTAAAATGAACCTTGACCCGACGCAGCCCAAATTCCTTAACCGAGCTAATAGTTCTGTTTTAAGGATTCCAATAAATTTGGTAAAAACTCGAAAAAATAGAGTTTTCCCGGAAAATGTAGCCAAGCAAGAATAACATTTAATTTAATAGATTTTTCCATGCTGATTCGAATGAGACCACCACCACTTGAATAGCTTCGACCGGTAGGGAGTTAGTTAGTAGCTATAACCGTTTCAGTCAGCCCCTAGGACTGTCTGTGGGGCTGGGTGGATTTGTTGATTTTTTCATATTCTCCGAAATGCTGAGTTTCAGCACAGATTTTTGAACCAAATTTTTTCCTTTTATTTATTTACTTATTTTGTTTGAAAATATTCGTTTAGTTTACCTTTGCCGAAGTAAAACTAGTTGTTATGTTACATATACTTAAGTATAGGAGTAGGTTTTATGAATTTCGAATTTTAACAATTACGCAGTCCTAGGTTAAGAACTAATATAGCTATAAATGAAACTCAAGTCATAAAGAATAATAAACTCTAGCGTAATACTTTGAGGGGGGTTTTCATAAATTTGATTTATTTCGATCGATCAGAGCATCGAAAAAAAATTTTCCTTTTTACTCAAAACCTCAATAAATCATTAGCACCTAACTGTTATAGAAAATTATCTGGAACATTAAATTTGACTGAAACTGGCCCTTGAGAATTATTGAGCAGTCATTTCAATACACAGGGAACTCAATAGGATGTCTTATTCGGTCTGGCCTGTGTGAGAGATGAGCGCATTCACCAGATCTGTCTCCCCGGTCAGATCGGGCGCAGGCAAGGTCGACTTGGGTGAGGAGGTGGATGATGGAGAATTGTACTCATCACCTAGGAATGCAAATTGATGTATCAGCCTCGGATCATGAAACTCAATTCCGGCTCAACGCGGCAGGAAATTTCCCTATTAAGAATGCTCGAAAAAAGCTAACGAATTTAACACACTTCCACGTTTTACTGCAATGTATTACCCAGGTTAACAGAGAAAATGTCTTTTCTCGCGTCTGGGAAACATCCAGTACTCGATGCGTTTTTTAGGGTGCTGAATCCGGGTCCGACCGCCGTTTTTTGCCCAAATTTTTGAATTATGGGCGATTTTCCATTTCTTCGGCTCTTACCAGTCAGCCAGATTATGGGTGATCGTACAGATGCCCGAAACCTCTGCTCTTACTGGAAATGAATCACTGGTTCCAAATACATAAACAACTCTAAACTCGCATGAGATATTTGCGATTTTGCCAGGAGACGCTGAAATAACGACGTTTTTCTAATTAAAAAATTACGTTTTTTCGGAACTTTGTTTATCTTTTATCGTAAACATTCACGGCGTTAAGGCTTTTCTTCCAACGAGGTCCTGTAAGTAGATTATTTTTGAGTCAAATGAAACCAACCGCAAGCCTGAATCTTTTATAATGCAGAACATGAACTCTTGGGTCCCCAGGTCAAAAATATCAAAAAATTCACTATTCAAATTTTAAAATTAGCCCAAAATAAAAGTACGCCACATTATCGGAATATAAAAAATATCCACATATTCTGCAAGGTAAAACAAAGATTCTCAGACCAAGAACGCTCAAATCGGTTCTTTTTTTGGGGCCGAAAAAGAAAAAATAGAAAACACCAAGGATGCGAATGTATCGGAAGTACCGTGAATTATTCAAATTCCGATCAAACAGGGTGTTAGGTCTTGCCGAGACAACCGAGGCATTTCAGTTCAAGAAATTTGAAAAAAGGTTGAGAATTAAGGGAACTATGGCGATTTTTGTAAATGACCACTGACGGACACTCAGACACTTGTTCGGGAAGTGATTCTGAGTAAATGTGTATCTTTTTCGGTACCTGTAACAGCAAAATAACACATTTTTTCGACAGACTGGAAACTGCCTACCTAAATCCTACGTAAATCCCCCCTCCCCCCGAAGTTTTTTTGTTCAGATAAGTTCCCCTCGTCCATGAAGATTCACAGTTGACTAAAGTTATACGATGTGGGAACACTCCAAATTCTTCTGCCAAACGTGGTCTATGGGCTATTGAAATAGGATGAGATTCTAGTGCAAACAACTTAAAAGGCCGAGGCGTGGGTGTCGGAGTCGGTTGTGAAATCTCTTGGCAACTAACATCGACAGGTTCTAGAGGAAAATCTGAACCAATCTCATCCCACTCCATCTCGCAACTTCTGAACAACAGCAGAACACGAGGCCACTCCTTAAATCAGGAAACTCGTCATCTCCTCGGGAGTGCATGTGAGTTGGAATAAAATTAACTTGCGGCCCGCAGTAACTGCAACTTGGAAGTTAACGTTTCAAAGGGTGTAAAATGCGAATCTGCAATAAAAGAAAATCCGTCCGTTTTCTCCCAAACGGCTAACGATTTATTTTTTATTTTTTTAACTTTTCAAGAAAAATCAATCTTGATCTGACTCAGCCCCAATTCTTCTGCCGAGCAAATAGCTCACTTCCAAAGCCTAAAAAATCGTTGAAATAATAAAAAAATCGTGATTTCTTCATAAGTTGTCTGCCCTATATCAATGTTAAAAATCAATTCCATCTCTCTTACAGTATTTACTGTCCACTTGTTCGTCATAAAACTCTCCAGTAAGCTGCATATTCATGCCACGGAGATCATAAATTACATTCGATAACGTCGGTCATCAGATTGCTGAAACAATCATTTTCACGAATCTCGATATTCACTTGCTAACTTGTCAAAAACTTACGAGCTGTCATATTAGTAATGTCTCAGCCCATCCTCGATAAGATTATTTCAATTCTAAATCGTTTAATTTTTATTATTCCCTACCTCCTGCCTAAGCGTTTCTGGAGTGGTTTGTGGGCGTAGGTTCGGCGATAAGATTCTCATTAGGATGGCTATAACTCCACATCTTTATCGAATGCGGTTGAGGATCAATTCAATTTTTTTTTTTTTTTTGTAACTTGGCTCATTGGGTCCATCACAAATATCTGAAGATGAACTGGTTTAATTTCTTGAAAATGACGGCAGCCTTTCAGTTCTCGTAACTCTGGGACTAACGAACCCATTTTACGTTTATGGTTTCAAATCATAGGATTTTCGCTTCGTCCAAAATGCGAATTTCCATTTGCGGTTTGAAGGATTGGCACCTAATTAACGGTAAATATCGGCTTGGTCATATCATAGGAAAACGTTATTTCCAGCTTCGGAGGACTCCATCGAAGCTGGACACGGAATTTTTCGTTAACATTCAGCGTCTTTGGCATTTACCATCCCCAACTCCCCCGCAAAAAAGGGTGAAAATCCCAATTTTCCCGATAAAAACCAGTGGTGCGTAGATAACACACAATACTTCCATATTTTGAAACGTAAAATTGTGACACAATTTGATCATATTTTGACTGCTTTTAAGGGTGTTTAGGCCAAAAATATCGAAAAATTCACTATTAAAATTTTAAAATTCGCCCAAAATGAAAAAATGACACATTTTCGGAATGTAAAAAATATCCACATATTCTGCAAGGTAAAACAAAGATTTTAAGACCAAGAACGCTCAAATCGGTTCATTTTTGTGGCCGGAAAAAAATAAAATAGAAAATACTAAAAATGCAAATATATTGGAAGTACTGTGCGTTATCCAAATTCCGATTAAACAGGGTGTTATGTCTTGCCGAGACAAACATTTCAGTTCAAGAAATTTGAAAAAAGGTTGAGAAATGAGGGAGTTATGGCCATTTTTGTAAAAGACCACAGACGGACAGACGGACAGACGGACACACGGACAGACGGACAGACGGACACACAGACACTTGTTCAGGAAGTGATTCTGAGTAAATGTGTATAAGAAAAAGTTTTTTCTGAAGCTCCGTTCCGATTCTCGATTTTAGGACGATCACAATACTTCCATTTACTCTGTAAATATGGAAGTAAAAAATTCATTTTGATTTTCGCTCCACCCTAGTATATATGTCCAATAAACCTCCAGACGGCTTTTTTTTCAGACCCTCACCCGTTAACAGACCCTCACCAGCCAAAATGCATGAAATTTGCTTTTTAGGACAAAATATGAATATTTTTCGTAACTTTTTCCAGAATTATCATGCTAGAGGATGTACTGAATATAATGAGACAAAAAAATTGGTTAAAAATAAAAAATTTGAAACTTGAGAAAATGGAAGTCAAATTTCCCTGCTTTCGGAGAATCACCCTTGTATTCTGGGACATGATGTGTTAGGTATGCCAACAAGCTCAGCTCTGTATAAAAAAACATAATAAAACTGTACGAGAGGTAGCGCAATTGGTTTTCCTCCCCTCCTGAATAATTATGGGGAATGGATATCTCCCTTTTGATAGATCACTCCTCATATATCATAAGGTTTTCTTTGCAATCAAAAAATGAACCCCTGTGCAGAATTTGCTGTGTTCTTCGGATACACAGAAAACTAATGTGCACATGCCACTGATCTACTTATTTTTATGCTGAAACGAATGAGACCATCGCCACGCCGGTAGCTTTAACCGTTTTGGTTTTATAGCAATTTTAGTGAGACATTTTGAGTTTTCCAAAATTTCCCCAATTCCTAATAAATCGAAAACTACTAGAGCCACAAAATTCGTTTTCTACTTGTTGGAACCCCCACAAAACTTCTGTCCTCCCAATATCTTCAATTTAAAGAATTTGGTCGCATTACACAAATCAACAAAACAAAAATCGGAATCGGATTTGAAACGTTAGTAGAAAGGATTCTCCGGTGATTTCTCACTATTGTGGTTCCTTCTTGTAGGCCCAGCTATGCCCACACCAAAATTCAGTTCGCTCGGTGTTGATTTAGCCTTTCAAATCTTCTTTGCAACACGGAGCAATTTTCATTCGACTTTTGTTTACAATGGCACCAGGAATTTTTTATGGATTTTTACTTCCATATTTACAGAGTAAATGGAAGTATTGTGATCGTCCTAAAATCGAGAATCGGAACGGAGCTTCAGAAAAAACTTTTTCTTATACACATTTACTCAGAATCACTTCCTGAACAAGTGTTTGTGTGTCCGTTAGTCCGTCTGTGGTCATTTACAACCAGTGGTGCGTAGATAACACACAATACTTCCATATTTTGAAACTTAAAATCGGGACACAATTGACCATATTTTGACTGCTTTTAAGGGTATTTAGGCCAAAAATATCGAAAAATTCACTATTAAAATTTTAAAATTCGCCCAAAATGAAAAAAGCCACACTTTCGGAATATAAAAAATATGCACATATTCTGCAAGGCAAAAAAAGATTTTAAGACCAAGAACGCTCAAATCGGTTAATTTTTGTGGCCGGGAAAAAATGAAATAGAAAACACTAAAAATGCAAATATCTCGGAAGTACTGTGCGCTATCCAAATTCCGATTAAACCGGGTGTTAGGTTTTACCCAGACAAACATTTCAGTTCAAGGAATTTGAAAAAAGGTTGAGAAATGAGGGAGTTGTGGCCATTTTTGTAAATGACCACAGACGGACAGAAGTACAGACAGAAAGACGGACACACGGACACACAGACACTTGTTCAGGAAGTGATTCTGAGTAAAGGTTTCTATAAGAAAACGTTTTTTCTGAAGCTCCGTTCCGATTCTCGATTTTAGGACGATTCCATTTCTTCCATTTACTCTGTAAATATGGAAGTAAAAATGACCATAGCTCCCTCAATTCTCAACCTTATTTCAAATTTCTTGAACTGAAATGTTTGTCTCGGCAAGACCTAACACCCTGTTTAATCGAAATTTGGATTACGCACAGTACCTACTTCCAATATATTTGCATTTTTAGTGTTTTCTATTTTATTTTTTTCCGGCTACAAAAATTGGCCGAATGAGCGTTCTTGGTCTTAAATTCTTTGTTTTACCTTGCAGAATATGTGGATATTTTTTATGTTCCGGAAAACTGGCGTTTTTGGTACATTATTTCCAGGAATAATGTACCTACCTATGTAATTGATCAAGAAAAATTTTTTTACAACACCCCCTGAAAATTTTTTCTTTCACGTTTCAGAGGTTTAAGAACACGAATCTGCAATAAAGATTTTTTGTCAGTCCGCCGTAAGCCGTACGCCGTATGCCGTACGCTGTACGCAGCAAAACGCATAAAAGGAGTGGTCCGATGTCAAAAACAAAAAAAAAAAAGCGTTTAGCAAATTTTCCTGTGATGTGCATCTCCTATAAGGGAATCCTCTGAATCAACTCTAGACTACTCAAAAACGATCAAATGTAAAAAAAGTCATGATCTCAAAAACAGTTTTTTTGGGTTTTCGACCCCTTAAAATTTTTTGATCGGATTCCCCTGACAATATGCCTCAAGTTGGAGCAAAACACAACTTTTAGGACCAACCGCACCAAAATCGGATCAGCGGTTCGATACGAAGAGGACGGACGAAATTTTGGCCAAAAATTTCGTCCAGCCACTTCGTATTGAAATACTGATCCGATTTTGACTAAATTAGTCTTGAAAGTTGTGGTTTGCTCCAACTTGAGGCATATTGTCCGGGCAATCCGATCGGAGAAGGTTAACGGGTCCAATTCGGCATAATTAGGGTATATTTTTGAAAACCAGTGGTGCGTAGATAACACACAATACTTCCATATTTTGGAACGTAAAATTGTGACACAATTTGATCATATTTTGACTGCTTTTAACGGTGTTTAGGTCAAAAATATCAAAAAATTCACTATTCAAATTTCAAAATTCGCCCAAAATAAAAAAACGCCAGTTTTTTGGTACATAAAAAATATCCACATATTCTGCAAGGTAAAAGAAAGATTTTAAGACCAAGAACGCTCAAATCGGTTCATTTTTGTGGCCGGAAAAAAATAAAATAGAAAACACTAGATATGCAAATATATCGGAAGTACTGTGCGTTATCCGAATTCCGATTAAACAGGGTGTTAGGTCTTGCCGAGACGAACATTTTAGTTCAAGAAATTTGAAAAAAGGTTAAGAAATGAGGGAGTTATGGCCATTTTTGTAAATGACCACAGACGGACAGACGGACAGACAGACAGACGGACAGACGGACTAACGGACACACAGACACTTGTTCAGGAAGTGATTCTGAGTAAATGTGTATAAGAAAAAGTTTTTTCTGAAGCTCCGTTCCGATTCTCGATTTTAGGACGATCACAATACTTCCATTTACTCTGTAAATATGGAAGTAAAAATTCGCCAATTCCGATGAAACTATATCCTCACACAGTTGTAGATATCCTACATCAGTCTCGATTATTAAATTTGCCTATTCATTATTTACACTATTTACCTGTTTTTCGAAAAACCGTCATTTCAACAGTTGCAGTTATTTGGTCAGCATAATGAAAATTTGTTGTCTGGAAAAATACCAATCAAATTTGAAGAGGTGCATCTTGATTTTTTCAAACTACTCGTTTTGAACTGGCCCCCTTTTACTGCTGAATAAAATTGCCGTTTGATGAGGTTGTATTCACCAAACCTGAGTCTCAGTTGGTCAAGGCCTGTGCTGTAAAAGGGCCTAACTTGGGAACAATCTTGCCAACGTGGCCGTCTTCGTCTTCTTCATCACGATTATAGTCTCTAATCAATTTCGAATTTTGTTTAGTTCCTCATGGAATGATTGGGGTGCGATGAGTCAGCTGGTGTGAATGATTCAACTTACGTTTTATTTGCTTCAAATCGTTCTCATTTTTCTCAACAACGTTGTTTAGTTTAGTGAAACCGGTGGTGCCTAGGTAACGCTCAATACTTCCATATTTTGATACGTACGTTTTTGGCACTATTTGATTATGTTCTTACGGCTTTTGAGCGTGTTTAGGTCAAAAATATCAAAAAACTCACTATGCAAAAGTTAAAACTCGCCTAAAATACAAATACGCCAAGTTATCGGAACATGAAAAACATCCACATATTCCGCAAGGTAAAACAAAGATTGTAAGACCAAGAACGCTTAAATCGGTTCATTTTTGTGGCCGAAAAAGAAAAAATAGAAAACACCAAGGATGCAAATGTATCGGAAGTACCGTGAATTATTCAAATTTCGATCAAACAGGGTGTTAGGTGTTGCCGAGACAAACATTTCAGTTCAAGAAATTTGACAAAAGGTTGAGAATTGAGGGAACTATGGCCATCTTTGTAAATGACCACAGACGGACACACCCACAGACACTTGTTCGGGAAGTGATTCCGAGTAAATGTGTATGAGTAAGAGTTTATTCTGAAGCTCCGTTCCGACTCTCGATTTTAGGACGATTACAGTACTTCCATTTACTCAGTAGATATGGAAGTAAAAACATCAATGCGTCCTGGAAACCTTGAGACTAATCGAAAAACCATATTTTTGAAATAAATATTGTTTGCATGGTGTTCAATGAGTTTTTCGACATTTTTGATCCACACGACCTTCAAAGTAGTCAAAATTATGAGAATAACTTAATATTACTATCCAGTTAGCAAACATTCCAAACTTCAACTAAGCTTATTAGCTGATAGTAGTAATACTTTCTACCCCTTTTAACTCAAATGAGCTGTAAATATATTTACATGCAAGGATCAGTCTCTTCAATTTGGTAAGGGTCCCTGCTGTTGAGAATACGAAAAATGAATGCCATCCACAGAACTTGCTCGCGTTCTTCTCCAATTTTCTCCCATTCCTTCAATGGCCTGCTATGGTAATTTCTCGCAACTTCAAATGCATACAGTTATACATCGGAGTACAATCCAGTAGGATGACATGAGTAAAAACTCTTTGTTCTACCGCACCTAACGAGTCTCATTGTCTTCAGTGAAGCTTCCTCTTTATATGAATACAGATCCGTTCAGCCCTGTGACCAACTGAGGACAATAAACGCTGCAGAATCAACTCAATTCCAGTCCTTTGTTAGTCAAGGTTTCAAATTTCGTCATCACAACTTTTCATGTGTTGATGCATTGCGGCTAAACATATTGTTGTTGCTTCTGCAGTTGCAATTGAATCATTGCGGAAATTGTTCAATCATGTGAACTCATCAAATTTTGGTGCTACGAATTCGA
The DNA here is from genome assembly GCA_036186465.1 of Nesidiocoris tenuis. NCBI lineage: Eukaryota > Metazoa > Arthropoda > Insecta > Hemiptera > Miridae > Nesidiocoris > Nesidiocoris tenuis. The sequence continues at coordinate 11,725,834 of AP028910.1, forward strand.
AACTACTAGTGGTGCGTACACAACACACAGTTCCATGTTTTGATACGTAAATTTTTGATTTAATTTGATCGAGGTTTGACTAATTTGGAAGCTATGCGGATCAAAAATGCAAAACCTCACTATGCAAATTTTAAAACCCGCCTGAAGTCAAAATACGCACAAAGAATATCCACGTATTTTGCAAGGTGAATCCAAGATTTTAAGACGGTGCGGTACTTCCAATAAATTAGCACTTTTAGTTTTCTCTATTTTACTCCTTTCCGGTCACAAAAGTGAATCGACGGAAGCGTTCTTGGTCACAAAATCAATCAAAAATCATCTGTTGATTTTTAGTATACGTACCTTGCAATGACAAATAGTTTGTTGTGAAATCGCAGATTGAACTCTGCATTGTTCGTCCTCGGACGCTTATTCTCTGCCCGGGCCTTGAAGTTAATTTTGTTCGCTTAGCTTCGAGTGCTAGTTCACCTTCATTTTTGCGTTGATGCATTTCAACCTCCTATGTGCATCCAAGATGGTGCAGGCACTGCAGAATGAGAATTCAATAGCCAGCAGTTAAATTGTGTTGTAGGATTTTAAATATTCGTGGCATTTTATAACATTTTTGAAACCCTGTCAACATTTTCATTTTGGTTTTTTTTTTGTTCCGGAAAATATCTCAATTTCAATTCAGTTTACTAATTGGTTATCGAAATGATGTCGGTTACATTTATAGGGGGAAAGGCTAATAGCAAAAAAAAATTATAATTGAAAGGAGGAATATATTGTGGTCAGCTGTATACATAGATATACATTTGTATACATATTCACTAAAATGGATCAAGTGAATGTATTCATATTCGTATTCACCTAATACAAATATGCTCATATGTGGTTTGATGCTAAGGAACACATCTGCCAAGGGTTTTCGGTTAAATCAATTTTTCCTTGCGACAAACCTATAATGTTGGATGTTCTCAAATCCTCGGAAGAACGAATTGATCCAATGATCTTGGCGTAATGATTACAGGGATTAGTGCTCTTATTTCGGCAAATGCCCAATGATGCATCTCATGATTTATCTTGAACGCGCACCGGCATCATTTTTTACAATCTGTTCTTTCGTTAGACGGTTACCATTTTCCAAATGTTCAGAGCTAACTTTCGGTACAAATATTCTGGAAATAGTTCGTCATTCGCTAATCTCTCAAAACTCTAACCTATGAGGGCATTAATCTTTGGTGATCTCCACTAATTTTCCAGAACCTATGAATCAAGGAAAAAAATGTCCCTACCTCTCGTTAGTAGTTTACTTGATTAATCAGCGAGCAAAAAACAGAGGAGGCTGTTGGCCAATTCTGAAGTAACATTGTTCGAAGGCGCCAGACGTTTCGTCGCTTTTTCGACGTCTAGAAGCCTGAGGATCTATAAATACCGTTTATGTAAGGAAGGGGCTTGGCTTTAGCTGACCACTCTTCTTTATACTCAAATGTTACACAGTTCACATTCCTTCAGTGTCTCGCCTCCTGTTCAGGATTTGTCCCTCATTTGAGCACTTGAGCAGCAACTGTTTGCTGAAGCCTACAAAAAAAATCCGATTTTAATTTTTCGACGATTACCATTGTGCATTATTTCTTCTCGTGTTCACCTCCTTCCCACACCAAACCTACAACCACCAACGGCTGAAAAAAAACTTTTTTCTAATAAGGGATATCTGAAACGTGGAAATATGACAATAAGTCGAATACTTGACCCGATCGCTATCATCAATTCATCGCTATAATTTTCTTTCCTTTTGTACCGGGGATGGTGAGTAAAAAGGCATTTGGTATTGAATGAAAAAGCAAGAAGCCACATCGCGTGTCTGATTATCTTCGAGAAGGAAAACTTTCTACGTGAATTTCCAATGCATTCGTGACCCCGAGGTGAAATGCACTATTTGAACGTGAACAGTTCGGGAGAAGAAAGAGGCGAATTAAATCTAGTCCAATGCAAATGAGAGTCTCGGAATGTTCTGATTTGTTGCAGTTAACCTCGTTCGGGGTCGCGTGATTCAAAAGAGGGAAAAAGAATGCGAGAGGAAGTGAAAAACGCGCTTCAATTGTGCCCTACAAAACCTTGTCGTGTTGCTTTGCTCTGATCCGCTTTTTGATTTTATTACGATTACAATGCTTCCATCTACTGCATAAATATGGAAGTAAAAACAATCAAACCTTGTCCCCATAGTGGAGTGGCACTTGTCAGCAGGCTGGTAGGGGTTTGGGTGGCGGTTGTCAACGGCAGAGCAGGACCCCGGGTGGCACTTGGATGAAAAAAACGGGGCCGAGAGGCCTCCTCGCTTGATCGTTTTTAGGTTTTTGACCGGCTGCAGTTTTACGCCCCTCCAACATACACTATGCCCCCATTATTATAGCATTGATCTGAGCATTGGCCTTTGATTTTCATTCTTACTAGCCAAAATATTGAATTCTACGCTTCATCATTCATTGTCTTGTAAGCGGTTATTTTTCTAATAGATTCTGATTATTCGTCCGCGTCATGATGTTCCAAAACTCGTCTTCTGTGATTGCCTTTTGATTTGTGTACGTGAGGATGTCTGCCTGACATGCTCAAAAATATGTGACGAAATCACCTTCGTGTACGATACATTGTTGCTGAACCTCTGTGAAGAGTAGAAGCATGTGTTCTAGATTGCCTCTAAATTGCGAAGATGTTGGAGAATCACGATTTTAGAAATTTCAAAATGCTCAATTCTTTCATCAAAATCTATTAGGCGTAGAGCGGCAAAAATATATAACTAAGCAATCAAATTATGTTCTACCCATGTTGTCAGTTCATAATTTGCTCGAACGATTGAAGGGTCGAGAAATGATTTTAATCATACTTTTCAGTACTGAAAGGTTCTTCGGGTATTATGACACAATCGTCTACCCCAGGGAGGCGGAATGCTTCAGCATTTTTGAGGATCGAGACCGAAATGGCTCCAGAATCGTGGTGCTACCAGGAAGCTGAACCTTCCCATACTGCTCATCCGGAGCTGTACATTGGGTATCTCCAGCATCCTGGTTTCACCAAAACCCGTGTTCCACTTCGGCCTCGGTCCTCAAAAACGCTAAATTTAATTATTATTTAAACCAATTGATAGACAGTGTACCTACCTACAAAGGGAATCATAATTGAATGAGTTGATTTTTTCTCGCGTACAGAAAAAATATAAGGTATGAAAATGTATAGACGAAGTAAATGCTTAGCCATCCAGAGTGATAAAAATGAATGGCTGCTTGCTTAAGAAAATTTGTGTGAAAATTGGCTTAGTATTGGCCCTAATTAATACCTACTTCAAGTTGTGATTCTTCAACATCATGATCTGGCTTCATTTTTATATTATTTGTCCTGTCTGCTATGAATTTTCTGCATCAAAGTTGACATAAGTATTGAATTGGGTTAGATTGCGAGCATCTTTTATATCTTGACAACTTCTTTTCCACTCTTCAATTTTTTGATAATCTTTTTCTCTTTTGTGAATGCTCTCAACGGATCCTGGTCTTCGGTCCGAGAATCGAGGTAATCTTGAGCAATTACCATTAGCATTGTTGCATTCTGAATGAACCCACTTGAAAATTGACTGTAAATACACGGAGCAAATCGTAGTCGTGAATGTGTTGTTCTGACCACTTGCAGTGTTATCATAAGTATGGTTCGATTTAATAGGGAATACAAATGAATTCATTGCCTACTATTTTATTCTAGTTATTCGAAAATTGGTTTCGCCTAGCAATGCACTTTTATTTGAACCTACCGAGGTGTTCTGAAAGTTTTACCCGGCACAATACTAGCCATTAAATTCGGATACCGAACAGTACTATTTTATTTGATAAACGAAAGCCACAGGCATCAAAATTCATATTATTTATAATATTTTGGAACAACATCGATCTTTCTCCAAAAAGCCGTCAGCGTTTTCAACAAATTTGCTCAGCCTTTCGAAAATACAATTTTGCTCTTTTTCTTTTCCATGTTTCAGAGCTATGTTCCATGTTGTGACTCAAAGCTTCTTCGTAAATTGAGTTTTAGCCGAAATGTCGATCGCCCACAGTGTTTTTCCAAGATAGATGGCACTTTTAGTTTTTTCATTTTTATTGTTCACTAGCCGCAAAAAGGACCCGTTCGAGCGTTCTTTTAGTATGTGATTTTTTCATTCTGATAGATACTAGACCCTTATGTTTTAAATAAGTTTCAAAATTGGCAAATGCCTATTCTGTTATTTCAGAACTACTGTCCCCGGTTTTTTTGCTTGATGACATTGGTTTTAACCGGTCAAGAATGAAATTCGATTTTGAAAACTATATAAAAGTTAATGTCCTTTTTTTGGGGGGGGGGGGGCTTTAAAATTGTTCATGTCTGTGAGTTTTCCACAACCTAATGGCGACACTAATGATCTGAACTGATCAGCGGAAACGCCCTGCAAAGGTGGCACTTGAGAAATGGCTCAATAAGATAACACTCGCTAAGTGGACGATAAGGATGTACGAAAGATGAGATCGATCCGAGGACGTTGACCTCAGGCCCGGTGGAGACGATGCGACGATAAACTAGTTCCAGATTGGGGAGCGATCGATTTCTTCATCCTGATTCCTGTATCAGATGCTTTGCACAAATTGACCTTTCCAGATCTTCCGACGAAACGGCCCGCCGGCAATCGAAGTTTGGTACCGTAACATTTGACCGAATTGAGGAGCGCCCTATCGCTTAGGCCCGAAGGGGAAGGAGTGAAGGGATACCTGATGATCGGAACGTGTTGATTGGAAACGGAATCGACACACCGAACCGATAGCCCAGGGGCAATGGAAGGAGAATGTCAGTTGCGAAGACTACGTTTATATGCCAATAGCCGTGGGCGGCATTTTCACCTAACCTCAAGGAGACGAGCCGAGGATCTTGGATTCCGGTGTCGGCTCAATTATAAAAATCGAAAGTATCCCGTTCCCATTCTACAATATTTTCTGCCCATGTTCGATAGGTTGTCTTGAAATTCGAATTTGGAATAGATAGTTCGGTATACCTGGCTTCTTTCAAATTGGTTTGAAAACCGGACCATTGTAAAGGCCTGTATTGGGAAGCGAATGGGAAAGGTGTGGCCTTCGGATGTGACAAGTTGTGCCTGGATCTAATTATTGTTGAACAACTGCGCCGACTCAACTGAACGTCGACAAACCACTCTGATTTCACTCGACTGGCCGTCCTTTGTGTACGCCGTCTACCTGAGCTAACAAACATTCGCAGTATAACAAATCGTCCTCCTCGGTTAGCCTCAACTCACAATTAGGGATTCGAATTGGACGACTAGGTTCGGTGCTGTTGGGACCTAGCTAATCCGGCGAATACTCGTTGAGGCACTGAGTTTGCTAATGGTGTTTTCTGAATCAGAATAATAGTCCAGTAAATGCGTGCTCAAAAGGGGTGATTTGGAGAAAAAAATACTGAAGTAGGTATTTCAACTCTTTCCTCAATGTTTTTTGGGGTGCTGAATTCGAACTATTGGTTTGCCACCTCAAAATCGCGCGGCGTCGCAACAAAAACCGCAAAAAACCTCAAAATGCTTGGTCTTTTTTTGCTTACATTTTTAAAACAATTCGTATTTAAGGAGAGGATAATATCATCATATTATGATCAGCATTGTTAAAGATGACTGAATGTGTGACAATTCAAGCGCAACCCCAGCTTTCTAGCTTGAATAGCCCCTGAGTTATGGCTTGCCAAAAAATGGCAATTTTTTCCTAAAAGTTGCGCTTTTGAGTTTGGATTGTTTGACAAGTCAAATACCAATGTCAAAATGTAAAAAAAATACAAAAAAAAAAACAGGGAAACCCCCGGCAGAAATGTTGCACATTCTTATCAGCTAGAATTTGAGATCAAAAGGGGGTGTCTGTAGCTTTAATAAAACTTGACTTTTGATAGAAAAACAGAATAGTGGGTAAACCAAATTTTGGTATTTTTTAAGAAAGAACTTCTGGTCTCGATGTATTCATGTGTGTAGGTTGGGGAGACGGTAGAAACTTCCAGAAAAGGGTTTTAGGACGGTAAGAGATAGTTTACTGTGCGATAGCTGACTGATGGACTATAATCTGAATTAGAAATGGTAGTTAGGTACTGACTTGGAAATTTTCTTTCCCAGTATAAGTGTCTAATTATCAATTCTAGTTCTTTCTAATCCAGGATTTAGCAGCTTTTCTCTCTTAAATCAAACTATTTCAACTGAATGATGTGAAAGCATCAAGTATTAAGTAGATACCTACATCAAGTAAATGCGTCAACTGCCTGGTTAATTTAGCATACATGAATCCATCTTCTCGGGTCTTTGGGCACCTTTTAGACTTCAGCCTGGGATGATGTCATTGTTTGTCTTTTTCTACATTCCAACAACGAACTCCGCACTTGAGGGCTTTAGTGTCAACATGGAGGTCCATCCATCTGCCTCTTGCAGCATCCTACCTCACGCCTTGTACCCCTTCTACCTAACCGCACGTTCGTAACGGCTATTTATAAATGCCTAAGTGTGAAATCGCTTTGGTAAAAAAAAACGCTCGATCCCGCTAAAACATTATTTGGTTGCTTTAATGATATGGATATGTCTACACCAAGGAAGTTACATATACCAAATAAACAACCATTTTTGAGAGATGAAGTTTGAACATTATTTCCCCGAATTTCCGGTCGGGGTTTCGTTTCTTGGTACGCACTGTAGTACAACTGCTATCCATAATCTAAGAGAAGATTGTTACTTCCATTACAACCACGAATTCATAAAAATGAATGTGTGTTAATGAACACCGTGTGATGCATGGCTTGAAAAACATTAAATGCTCCTCTTATAATAACCGTTTACATGTACACATGTACACGTACCAGTAATTGTACACATGTACACAGGTACACGTACCAATGTAACCAATTTTGGTCTTGTTCTTTGAATTAATAGCAAGTTTGGTTTGATTGTAACATTCATGGTATTTTGCACGGTCCATGAAAAGGTATTCTCACACGCCTTTGATTTCTGAGCTTAATGTCGTCTTTAACTGTTTACTGCTATGTATTTCGTTGTGACTTCCCACCATTGATTAATGCTTGCTAATATACCACTTAGTTCCTGCTGCACGAATGGGTATTTTTATTTAGCATGATGTTCACATACCTACCTTATAAGGACTCGGGCATAATATGTCCATATTATGGAGTTAGCAAAAACGCAGCATATCGTCAGGGTTTCTTCGGTTTGGTTGCTTTATGCAGATGGCGTAGCACCTTCACTTTTCATCTGAAAAAATTCTAACAAAATTAGAAACACTCCTGAAAGGTATACCTACTGAAGAAAAATAAGAATTCGGCTATTAAAAAATATTAGAACGCCGAAAAACCAAAAAACCTTCAAAAAGTGTACCAGAGTCACCCCGGTTTACGGTATGCAATTATTTCAACAGTACATCCTACTCTAACATTTGAATCTTGCTCTTCGTACCCTATCATCTTGCTTTTAGTATCTACCATATTCCTGTGCCGAAGAATAGAAATTAAGCAATGCACTCATTTTTCAGTTCAAGTTCCAACTCGGTGTCTTCGAGCACTGGAGGATTGGGAGCTGAGAAGCAACCAGGAACGTGGCTTGACAACATCAACTCACCTCTCATCCAAGATGAGGGTGACAACAAAATGCTCAAGCTGAGATTCGACGTTTCCCAGTACCAACCCGAAGAAATCGTCGTCAAAACCGTTGATAACAAGCTTCTGGTAAATACAAATTCAATAATTATAATAATAACTGTTTGTGGGAGGTTTAGAGCCCGATTTCATTGCCTTATTTTTACCTTTTTTCTTTTAGATAAATGCTTGTGATTCATTTCAGAGAACGGGGGCGAATTACGTTTCAATAACAGCACGCCCTTATTTCAGTTCAAAGTGTGAAGGGGCATTTTTCATTTAAAAATAACAAACAGGGGCGCGGATATTTGAGAGGTGAAAAAAACTGTTGGCCTATTATTTGCAAGGATTCCGGCCCGACGGGATCGGACGATTACGTCAGAATCGTGGTCCGCTTTCGTCTTCCATTGGAAAATGTCCAAAAATTCAAACTTCGTTTTTGTATGAGCCAACACCGACGTGTGTGGATGTATTTCAATTCCACTGTTCAGGAGAAAAATAACCCAATATGTAGTATTCGTGGTTTCCAGTATTCAAGTAGAATAGGTACCCCATTTTCCCATTACTCGTACCACAGTCGCGGACTAAGCAACTAAAAATACAGTAATATCCGTCATCTCAAAACTATCTCACTCATAAACCAGTGGTGCGTAGATAACACACAATACTTCCATATTTTGAAACGTAAAATTATGACACAATTTGATCATATTTTGACTGCTTTTGAAAGTGTTTAGGTCAAAAATATCAAAAAATTCAGTATTAAAATTTTAAAATTCGCCCAAAATGAAAAAACGCTACATTTTCGGAATGTAAAAAATATCCACATATTCTGCAAGGTAAAACGAAGATTTTGAGACCAAGAACGCTCAAATCGGTTCATTTTTGCGGCCGGAAAAAAATAAAATAGAAAACACTAAAAATGCAAATATCTCGGAAGTACTGTGCGTTATCCAAATTCCGATTAAACAGGGTGTTAGGTCTTGCCGAGACAAACATTTCAGTTCAAGAAATTTGAAAAAAGGTTGAGAAATGAGGGAGTTATGGCCATTTTTGTGAATGACCACAGACGGACTAACGGACTAACGGACTAACGGACTAACGGACTAACGGACACACGGACACACGGACACACGGACACACAGACACTTGTTCAGGAAGTGATTCTGAGTAAATGTGTATAAGAAAAAGTTTTTTCTGAAGCTCCGTTCCGATTCGCGATTTTAGGACGATCACAATACTTCCATTTACTCTGTAAATATGGAAGTAAAAATGAATAAGATTGAAAAACAATCCCACGATTAATACGCATCGTGTAAAACTGACATTAAAATTTAAAAAATAATATAATAGGCACTGAATGAATTTAGTCAATTTCGAAGTATCTAATCCCCATGGAACTCCCCTGTAATTCAATCTAATAAACGGCCTTGTAGTAATCAAGTAAAATAAATAATAAAATCTAATCTCCAATAATATTAATTACTATTATTATTTACCGGTGTGAAATCCCAGTCGGGACCTGGTGGCAACTGAGACTACCAGGTCAAGGCGAGCAGGTTGGCATCTGCCTTTTATGGAAGTGCACTCAGTGGCAAGGAGACTGGGGCCGGGGACCTCTGCGAAACTGGATTTGACCACGTCCAGATACTTCAGCTTCTGTCCGTATTAGGCCGGTCTGAACTAATTCTCGTTCTGTCGGCAGTTTGCTATAAGTGGCCGTCAATTTTTGAAGATGAAAATCCGATCGAGCAATTCTTTTCCCAAGCATACTTATTGTATGAAATACTCCGGTTTATTGGAGTTAACTCTGAGGCATCACAATTGAGTTCAACAGGCATCCGGTCACTGCGATCTACTTTCAAATTATAACAAGCTGAGACATCAATTTTGTTAAGAAGCCATGCATTTCAAACTTAGACGTAAGTTTTTTTGTCCAAGTCACTTTGGTCAAGTCGAAGCGAGGTATGTCAAAAGAGCCAAATCAGTACGGACCTGTAAGAGCCATCTCTCCTTGTTACTTGGCCTACATATTTTAACTGCCTACGAAAATTCAATAATCGGGCCAGTCGTTTGGCCGGAATTACGGTAGCAGACAGAGATACTGAAGCACACACCCTGAAGCACGCAAAACGATTATGATCCCTCAGCACAACCATGGACAAAAATAAGCTTCTATGAGCACAACCGTCAACCATGTGGAGGCGAATAGCGCGAGCTTGAATGTCATTGCCCGTACGTGCGTGTCGTTGTCCTTACGTTCGTATGGATCACCGTAGGCATTTAACGTTTAAAGTTGATAGCTGACCAAATTTATATTTTTCCATCCGCCTAGTAAATATTGTACCTACCTGATGCTAAATCATTCCATTGTCCATTGCAGGTGCACGCCAAGCATCAGGAACAATCGGAAAGCAAATCCGTGTACAGGGAGTACAACAGGGAGTTCCTTCTGCCCAAAGGGACAAATCCTGAGTCGATCAAATCGTCGCTGAGCAAAGACGGCGTCCTCACCGTCGAGGCTCCCCTGCCAGCTCTTGAAGGGCCTGACCATCTTGTGCCCATTTCTCACCAATGAACATCAAAAAACAGCGACTAAACAATCGTCGAAAGTGTGGGAATCTGGGGATGACATCAGGATCTTTGATGAGCGGCTCACCCAATGTGGCTTGACTAATTTATTACGTTTGGTTGTTTGGAGCGAAGATAATTTTTTGTTTGAAACAAATTACTGCTCTCGAGCATCTAATTTTTTATGAACGCAGATTCATAATAGCAGTGGCAATTTTTCAGATATTTTGACAGAAGAGTTTCATTTATTTACCCCTTAGCCTATGAAAGAGCTTGCCATTGAATGAGCCCCTCATTGACCGCTTTCAAATGAAAATTAGGTGCAGCTATTCTACAAAAATAATGCTTGTGAGTGTTATAGTTATTGGCAGCACATTTTCAACAGGTTTAATATCCAGTGGAGCAACGCAACACCATTTCAGTGGCATCTGTTTGTGCATTATGTGCATTACCTGCTTTTATCAGTGTCTTCTTTTTGGGCTAGGGAGGCTTAGTTTGGTCAATGTATATCGTTTCTAAAAATTAGCCCTCAAAGCGACCATTATTTTTGAGCCCATCCTGAGCACAGGGCATTCATAACACGTTGACTCCAATATTAACAACGAATAAGTACGGACCTCTCAATACCGAATAAAAAGGAGATTATGAGAGAAAACCGAGCACTTATTTTTTTATCATCTATAGAAAAGTGGGGATTGACTGGCCATGTGCTAAGAGTTTACTAGAGGCATTAATAAATGTTGTTACCGATGATGTGGTATACGATGGCCCATAAGATCCATGCCTATTTTTCACCCTCGTTAGCATATTTGTAAAGCCTGCCTTGCAGGGTGAGGAATATCTCAATCAAGCCATGCAAATAATCAAGTAAAAAGTTCTTTATAGTGTCATAATAGGTGAATGTTGCACTTAGGTTCTTGTTTAATCCAGTGCTGGCTAGCAGCAATCACCTGTAACTTGGTTCGAATACCTGTGTAGCCACACAACAAATGAAATTTACACCGCGGCCAGCCAACCCAAGGGGTCATCTCCAAATTCAGAGACCAAGCTACTCACAAATACATAGCTATTGATTCCCCTTCAGCGTTTCAACGTTGAACAGTCAGTTTCAGTTGGTAATTTTTGTTGACCTGATTCAGCCTATACCTATTATGAGTACGTATATTTTGTGAGAGCCTTCCACATTATCTTACATCAATAATCGTCTTGGTGCCCTGATCTATTTTCCTGAAAGAAATTTTTCCATTCAATGCTTTCGACGATGCATAATTTATTGAAAAAAATCAAACTCAACACTTAAGTACTTGTATAAGTTGTTTATAACACGATTACAATTAACATTTTCAAGGTTCATCCATGACTCATTCATCCGATGATTCTGCTTTTCGGCCTTGTTGCAAGTAAACAATTGTGCCTAAAATTTTGACTACGCACTCGATCACTCAAACATTTTGTTTTTGAGGGCGATCTGTCAATCAATGCCTATTACCTTGGCTTATAATGTAGTCGAGATATCGGTTTCGTTTATTTATTTTCATCTATGTTACAATAAAGACCACTGGTTGTTGTTTTTTTGATGATGCGTGAATATTTCAATACTTGATCGCTGAATTAAAAAACATCGAATGAGTGTAATGATTATTTATGTTGACAGAGTGGATTTTATTCCTCGTAATAATTTATCATTCTGTGAGCCTAAATGCATCAGGTTTCCAACAGGTTTCAGCTTGGATTTTTATTACCTCGAGAAAAATTATGATTGAAAATTCAGCGGGACATTGTTATGTTGCTCGGTAGAACGCCTAATGGTGCTTAAAGCTTGGAAAAGTATTCGTTTCATTTCTCTATAATATTTATGACTATCTAATATAAAAAATGATATAGTTTGTTAAGAATATAACATATTTTGTTGTATTAAATATTGGATATAAAGTTTAAGTATAAAAACTAATATTTTTGCTCGTTTGTTCCCCTGCAATTCTAACATGAGGCAAAAATTCCCTCAACCATTAGCTAGGCCCAAGACGGGGAGATTAACGCAATACAAATGGTGAACGTTTCTCAACCACTGAATTATAATCAAAGGTTGGAAACAGCGAGTTTTGGTCTGTTTTTTTTTTTATTTATTTATTTTAATTTTATGCCAACGTTTTGCTCAATTTATCGAGCATCTTCAAGGCTTAAACTACAAATACGGGAAGGACAAGACCTTGATTGTTCACTTGGTAAAAGATTTTCCAACCCAGAAAAGTAGGAACAAAAAATTATCGTTTATGTTACTTGCCTAAACGTTTGTTTATTTACACGATTTTTTCTAGTTTATAAAATCTCTCTTCATGTGGACAATTACGGTCTTTCGTCTCTGAAAACGTTGCCATAAAATAAATGGGGGAAAAAACAGATCAAAACTTGTTATCTTGAACCTCCTATAAATGAAATATTTTCCAAGAAGTTATGAACTTTATTTGTCATACATCAGGTACCTACTGGAAAAAGAGGTTCTCAGTTGAAAGAGAAGCCAACCAGAATTCAAGTGCCTACTACCTACATTCAATGAATTGTTTTATTCAGCTGAGTAATTAAATGACGCATAGCTCCTGAAGAAAACGCTACCTCGTTCATGACAGAATTCCTGTACTTTCAAGAAACTTAACTAGAGTTGATGAACTCTCGGGTCCCATGCGGTGCGAATTATAGTTGACGTATTCCATAATCGGAATACCGGTCAAATATTGAATCTCTTCGATGAGGCAAGTAACCACAGTTGTCCACTGCTTCATCATCTGCAGAAAATGAACGTAATTTATGTCAAACTTCAGGAAGAAATGCAAAAAGACCTTACTCAACTTTTGAGTAACCTACTCATTTTTAAAGCCGGTTAAAAATCGTCTTTGAAGAACTCAAAATTCTTAGTTTTATTCAGACAGAATGTCAATCATTTAATTGAGCGGCATTATGAGATATTGTCTTTAAGACGAATAAGGCAGATTATGTGACTGTTCTTCAAGGAATGCATTTTGAAATTTCGCTAATCCTTTGCAGGGGTTCATTTTCCATTGAACACTCTTTGGCATCTTTTATCCCAAAATTACAAACCAAATTATACAAAAATGGTGCATGAATTTTCTCTTCTGAACGTTTTCAATAATGGTCAAGAAGGAAAAGTGCCCATAATATTGGCCAGGGAAATGGCTTTTCTCAATATTAAACAAATGTTGATTACCTTATATAGTTAGATATGTACCTCAATCTGTTCATAATGGCTAAGATCGAGTGGAAGTTCAAAGATCCTTGGTGACTTTTCGTATACTTCCTTTGCTTTCGAAGCTCTGATGTAATTTTTGCCCAGCAACGTCGCCTCGAGGAATTTGACTCGCTCACGCTCCCTGTTCAGTTTCACTTGATTCTCTTCGAATAATGTTAGCAAGTCTCTCAACCGCTGTGGAAGCACAGATGGGCATATTAAATATTTAATTAGTCATCTGCCAGTCTTCAGCTGATCATGGGAGAACATTCTGAAATCGGCTGTCCCAGGATTATTCTTGCGTTTTAAAGCATACAGGGAAAATTTACCTGGGAACATTTCTTCGAATATGGCGTACTTCGAATTACGATATTTGCATTTTCATTCGAATTTCTTGTCAACGTATCGATGATTTGGTGAAGCTTTTCCTTATGCCCTTCATCTTGTTCTTTGAGAATCTTCTCCGTTTCTATGTCTTTCTGTTTGTTTTGTGGTACATATTTCGTGTAAAGCTCCTGTCGGCGAAATGCGCGATGCAACCAACAATCACCATGAAACATTAAATTTTATCCCTCAAAAAATATTTTAATGATATTTCTGAGAGTGGGAGAATCAGAAGAATAATATTCTTCTGATATATTATAAAGATATATTATATCTTTATGAGCAACGTTTTATATCGATAGTGTAGTTTAAAATCCAATTTCGAATTTAGCCCACCAACTTCTTTGAGCTTATTTTTCACTCCAGATTTTATCTATGAACGCGAAAATAGCCTGCTTATTGGGCTTCGAAAATCACAAATGTCTTCCTCAAAATGTAAGGGGAGACTCATCTACCATGGACGACCCTTAGGTGCAGGATTATTCCGTACTAATTCTCATGGAAGACTGCGATGGATGTTTCCGCTGAATTTCCTCAACTAGTAGCTCTACTATAGCTAAAGTAGGTATCACTCCAAGCGATATCAATTTTTCACCTTGACAGCCTTCTGCAAGAGCCTATAGTCATGATATTGATTAGCTACGTTGTGGATATCAAGTAAAATGAGGCGTATGAATCGTTCCGTGTTTCTCATAAGCTCTTTCTGCATGTTGATGTCCATTTTGACCACGTTAATCATGTACTTCTGCTTCGTATTCAGCAATTGCTCCTCAGTAATACTCGTGTATAATTTTTTTATCTCTTTCTCAAGCTGAAGACAAATATTGCAAGAACAAATCATTAGTAGACTACTAATACTACTAGAGCACACTAAACATGCTCTTGTTATACCAGCATTCAGCATTTGGGCAAATTTAAAAAAGGGGTGCACATCAGAACTTTCCTAGTTTTAGGTGTATTTATAACGAACATGACAAATGGCTGCAGCCTTTTACCAGCTATACGTTTCAAGACAGAAGTTCAAGACAGGAACCCTTTTGTCTGTGAGTCGAAACGTTTTTCAAATTTTAGGGTTGGTGAGGGTGGCAGTTGAGCGCCGATAAAAACAACTCAATTCTGATTTTGGGCCTATACCGACCAGTCGATTGGTTTGTTGTTAAGGGAAAGAGCCTTGAAAGCAGTAATTTGAAACGAGCCTTACCTTCAGAATACAACTTTTTAGTTTCTCGATCATTTCTATCTTCGGCTGTAGTTGGTATTTCATACATTCCAGCTGAGTGTCCCTGACGTATCTTTCTTTGGAACAAAGCTCGTTCTTTTTGGTCACTTTGACGACGAGTCCGTCCTTTCTGGCAATGGTTACGTCTCTCTCGTCGATTTCCCTCTTCAGCACGTTGATCTCCTGCAATAAAAAAGACAGGTACTTAAGAACTACGAGGCTAGTGCATTAAATGTAATGACGCACACGGTTACTACAAATCTTTGATTGCAATTGGTAGGCAGTGTGATTACTACACTATGCGCTCCTTGGCCTGATTTTATTATTGCTTCAAATATTTAATCGTGGTATGGGCTTCCCAAAAAGCTGCAGTTGTGTCTTTACGCATACACACGCTTTTTGGGTTTAGTATAAAAATATGAAATAGTCATAGCATGAGCGAATTCCACAGAAGATGGCTAATGATGAAATGGTTGTATAAACTCAGTAGAATGGTTAGAGAAGGTATCAGTGGTGCATTACCTTCTGTTAGCCAATTATCCAAGAACCTCACCTTGGTTGAAACATCGATGATATTTCGAAGTCTACCACACTCCTCCTCTAGCTTGGCTGCGTTTGTCTGGTACGTCTTAATGGAATCTTCAAGCCTTGAGATTAAAAAAAAAACATTTTATGGCTAATTCTAGTTTCTTCCATATCTACAAAGGAAACTTCAGAAAGGAGCGGAGGAAAATACGTGGATGTTTTTTATATTCTGGTAACTGGAGGTATTTGATCATGGTAGCCACTAAATCAGTCAAAAACAAACTGCTCTGGTTCAAAAATTTACGTATAAAAAGATGTAGGTATTGATTTATCTACACCCCACTGGTTTTGGCATGCAATTTGATTAAAATGAAGGATAAAAGTTAATCAGCCTGGCATTACAGGCATCTTTAACATTTCAATCAAACGAATGACCCATTGAATTAGGGATTGATGGAAACATGTAACACCTACATTTGACTTCTTTTCATTAGCAATCCATTTTTATTGTTTATTTGGAGGATTGTTTCATCTTTTTGCTTGAGCTGTTGGAGGAAAGATTCTCTTGCCTCGCCGATCTCTGTATCACATTCCTCCTCGATTAGCTCTCTGTTCCTTTCGCTCTGGGCCATAGTCTCTCTTCTAGCATTTTCTAGCTGTAATGTAGACACATAATTTTTGATTGTCTGGTGCAGACATCAGGCAGATTGGTATCACGTGGGTACCAATACATTACTATCTTACCTCCATGAGAGCATGAAATTTGGTCAAGTAAAGTTATTATGTTTTAGTTACCATCATTGGTTTGATCTAAAATTTCAGGGTCAAGATACCCAATGTGCTTTTATAAGGTTTAGCTTCAATCAACGAACCTCACATAACTGCTCTTTGGAATTTTAAAAACAATCTAGAATTAATCTACCGGCATTAGTTAGCGGTTAAAATTATAAAACGGGTAACAAAACTAACTAAGCCGCTCAAACATTTCGTCATTGATAATATTTCATTAAGAAAATGACCAACCAATATTAAATTTAAAAAATTTAAGAAATTGTTAACCTCTTCAATCTTTTTTGTTTTGAGCCGTAATGCATTGTCTTTTTCCTCACAAAGTGATAGAATTGCTCGTTTTGCTGCTTTCTTGAAGATCTGGAATTGTCTGCAAACGTAACGAGGGCATAAATACACACATACACGTACCTACACACTTGTGGTGGCAAGGCTCAGAAGATTAAAAATCAAACTTCAATGAACCAAATTAACCTGAATCACTCAAAGTCGGGATGATCCGAATTTTTAAGGTTGTTCGTAGTAACTTCCGAACCCGCACAAATATTTTTTTGCGATATTGTGCAACCTAAGGCCTTTGTGCTATCTACTAGGCCTTTTTCAAACTATAATAAGGACTAAGTAATAAGGACTAACATTATTAAGCACTTACAAAATAATACCTAGGCGTAGTTGAAATTATAAATCAACAGACCTTTTAAACTTGTCTATTTTGGCTTTAGTTTCATTGACTAGGCCATCATAACGTTCGTATTCTTGAATAAACTTCGCTGCGTATTGGCGCTCTTTCACCTCCAACTCCTGACCATGGCCACTTACAAGGTCTTCCATTTTCGAACTGTAGTTGTGCAATTCCAGCAAATGCTCTCTCTCAGCTTGCTATGTTCAAATTACGCCAGTATTATGCATCACATTCATTTTTAATGCTTGAAAATATCATATGAAAACTTTTCTGACCTTGATGCGCGACTTCAAGTCTTCAATACACTGTATGTAACCACCATGAACTTCCTTCAAGGTTACTTCATGAGCAGCAGTCACTTGTCGTACAACGTATGAATGTTCGCCCTCCACTTCTGCCATACGGGTCCTGAGTTCACCTGAATATCAATTGTAAAGCTGGGTTCACGTGCGATATTTTGCTCTCTTTTAATGGCTGATTTTTCAATTCATTTGAAGCTAGACTTATCCAAGGACATATTTTCATTGACCGTCATACTGAATATTTCATTCTGGGGGTGGGTGCTAGGATCGAAACATGAGTTAAGTGGCGCATTAAATGGTAAATGCTTATACCTATTTCCTCCATACGTCTAGTCCATTCTTCGATGTCAAGAATGACTTCTGTCAGATGCGAAAAGCCTTGCAACATATCTTTTTTCTTTCCTTTAGCATTCTTGATCTCCCATAGGCAGAGAGCCCCTTCACTACTCACAGACACCACAACATTGTCATCGTTTGTAATAAGAATCTGAAAAATATTCAATTGCGCTGAAGTTCTGGTTAGGGTTCTCACGGCGGGTAACGAACCCAATGCTTAATTTCATATTCTCTCGAGGTGTTACAAATAAATTCCTGGCCGACTAGGTGCATAAGTAGAAACTATCGAAAAGGTCCTCTAGGCCACCAAAAAAAGTAGAACACACTGTTGGTGTTTAGAAATAAAACCTACCTTGGTCACTGGTTTGGTGTGCATGGAAAACTCTCGGTAAGCCGGCGGGTATACAAGGGGATAGACAACAGACACTACGCAACCTTTTTCGCCGCCGACGAACATAAGTTGGTCCGAGTGTGATATCACGACAGCATAAAGCTCGTACTGGTTCATTGGAACGGTTTTCACAATCTAAAAACAGCATTTATTTGGATTAGGAAAAAGGACTATAGAACTCTTGAAGCACCTCAATAGGCGCACTTACCCTCATCATCCCTCAAATATAATCAACTCATTCACCTCGCCACCAATGATTTCTTTCAAAGTTCCATCTGTGCCAACAGTGTAGACCATATCTCCTGCCGTTTTGGCCCCAACGTCGTAGTTAGCACAGCCCTTGGTGAAAATGTCTTCTATTCGCTGATTTGTTTGTAAGTTCCACTTGTAGAGTGAACCTTCCTGCCCGCATGTGTACAGATAACTATCTTCTTTGACGAACTGCAGAGCCCGTACCTATCAATACGCACAATGGATTGATATGGGCAGTTCAATTCTGCTGTCCCATTTGATGGATTATGGATTAGAGAAACCATTTGCGTCAAAACACCATAACTAATGAAAATCCCTAATCTCTAGTCTCTATCATACAAAGGTACCTATGCCTAAAATAAACCATGTATTGGGTAAAGATTTTTTGCTTACCGGGCCTATGTGGCCAGTGAGGACTGCTAAATTTTGGAATGTTATCGACGAATAAAGTTCTACTACTACTCCATTTACCGCAGCGAACACATGGCCTCCCTTAGCGAACTCTACTAACGAGCAACCTTTGATATCAACGTGCCTGATTGGTTTCATATCGTCAATCAGAATCATGAGGAGCTTCAGCTTGTCAGTGAACCCGAGGAGACAGTAAAACCCTGTGTACACATAGAGGGTAAAACTGCGAGATTACTTAGGAAGAAGGATAACATACTATAGTACCTACTACCGACTATGTCTACTATTCTACATAGACAGTAAGACCAATTAGAAAGAATGTTAACATACTATAGTACCAACTACTCTGCCACACTACATAGAAGGTACAACTCGACAGTGAAACTGGAATACCACAGAAGTCTACTATTTTGGGAAAACGAGATTCTGAGCTTTCCTGGTAAAACAACTCGTTACGCATATCCTCGAATCAAGAAAATGGATCCAAAAGCTGATCGAGGGGTCGAGACAATTTATTAATTTAATTGGTTGAAGTGCCTTCAGAAATGAATCCATTAAATTTAATTGGCGTTTCAAAACTATGTCCCCATGGCCATCCCCACTCGCCCAGCCAGCAGTTGGAAGTTTTTTTTCACTTCCTGAAAAATTCTGGGTTCAGACATACGAGGTTTCCCAGAATTACAATCGAACTGCAAGATTACTTAAGAAGAAGGGTAACTTAATATAGTCCATACTACTATACTATACTACATATAATATATTAATTTACCATATTATGGTACATCTAGAAGACCACTTGGAATGAAGGGTAACATACTATAGTACTTACTACTGTACTACATACTATAGGTATACTACAGTAGTATCAAAAACAGAAGTTTACTTGTAAATTTTATAAGGTAGGCACACTACTTAATGAGGTATGTATACTACGTACCTGAAGGATGAAATGCTGCGCTGTATATTTCATCTGGGAAGTCTTTAATTAGGACGACGGATCGTAGCTTATAATCCCATATCCTGCAAGTCCTGTCGTGCAGGCCTATCGTGAGAAACAGAGGTTTCCACAAACATGTAGATATTGCTCCGATCGGCCCTTGGTGAAATCCGTTGAAGAGAATCCCGAACTTCTGAAGGGGCTCCTATAGGAATGACAGCATTGGTAACCAACTCGAAACCAAAATATCTTTGTTTAATTTTTTTACAAACTAATTCAGCATTATAAAGAGTTGCAAACCTTTTCAAAAATTTGCTCTCCGAAGAGATCGCCCACGTAAAGGTCAGTTCTACCAGTGGTTACCATCATTTTCTTCTCTTTTGGGCTTACTGTGATGAAATTCACTTGATCCATTTTAGTTAAATCCAGAGTCCCTAAGGCAGGCCCTCTCACGTCGATCACATTTTTCTTCACCCATCTGGATAAGGAGTAAACATAGTATCTTGTTTTTTCCTAATCTGGAGGATAGAGGTCGTTAGCCTCCGTTATTCACGGTGGGATCAGGAACCAGGAGCCTGCCCATACCACTCATCCAGATTTTGGATCGGTTCCTTCTACGTACTGTAAAGACGAACTATCTTACTTACGTTTACTTAATGACTAAATGTCATATTGGTAAAAATATTTCACGATTATATTCATGGTTGAAATGGGATTATGATTGTGTATTCTTCGTCTATATATTGAATTTGGAATATTTAAGGGTATACTTGTTGGAAGAAAATGTGTTACAATAGAACAGTACAGGCCCGTACCCAGGATTTTAATTTGTATGTTACTCGACCGTTATAGCATAATATGCTATTACTATTATTATATTATAATTGTAATATAAACGCCTAAATAAGATCATCTTGTCAACAGTAGATAGGCACTAATGGCTCTGACAAACTGTTTGATTACTGATTGTTGGCTACATTTGATTAAATCTGTTTAAATGTTCCAGTTGACACATGAGCCGGAGCAGTCCACTTTTACGAAGGAAAACACCTCCAATTTCTCACACTAGGGTTTATTATTCACGGGGCTTGCGTCTCTTATTTAGATGGTTTATTTTCACTCACTATCACTGAAATATGTTTTATATATATTTCGATCCTTATTTTAATTTATTACTTAGCTCTGTAAAATTTAACATTGTTCGCATGGTTAGTTGTGATAATTGTCTTCAAAAGATCAAATGCAGGTTTTTAGTTAGACACAATGGCAAACAAATCAAAATTTTAGAAAAAATATTAAATTTCAAATTTTTTTTCTGAAGAAAATGATTTTTTATTTCAATGTTTCTACACGATTTGTATCTCAGCTATCAAATAATAGCTAGTTTACACGGCCAAAATATTATTAATTAGTCATCTAGGGAAAGTGAAATACTCACGTATCAACGTCTGTCCTCTGGAACACGAACACTGTCCCAATAGAACACGAGTATGCGAATCCTTGTGAGAAAGCAATCAGCGATCGAACTTCGAAAACGCCCGATCTCTCGACCTCCGTTACCAAGTTCGAGGCAAGGCTCACTTGTGTTTGCCGTCCATCCATCCTGTGTATTTATAAAGGTTTTCATTTTATGAAGATTATCTATTTAAAAATGGACTCATTTGGTGAAAAGTGAAATTGTTCACTGGGCCTTTTTTCTGGTTACGGGAAAATTCAAATTAGCGCTTTCATTAATTGTGATTATCTCGAATTATAATTTTTCAATAGTTAGCCTCAAAGATGTTTTAAGGCGTGCACAAAATACGCGTGCGTTACATACAATACATTTTTTTTGAAAAAAAAAATAAGTTGCACTTTTAACATGCGTACTCACTCGAGCGCATGTGCCAATCACATTAGGTACCTATTAGCTAACTAGTGTTACCATAAACAACACCATTTTTGCCAAGATTACAATTGAATATGATTAGTTTTGGTGACTTTCCAAGGGTAGCCGCCCTCATCACTGGCACGAGACTGCGGGAGCTGTTGGTTTTCCTTCAGCGTAAACTTAGCCCTCTTTTTAAACCTTTTTTTGCGGTACAGGGCTGGGTACACGTCAAAAAAAAAAAAAAGCTCACTCTCTCCCGAATACACCCTCCAATCCTCAAAAATTAATAAATATCGTTGCGTCAAAAAAAAAAAAAAAAAAAAAATGAATACTAGCAACTATTGTCCCCAAACACAAAGCTATCTGACTTGGCTTAGACATATGAATAATTTTTGGATTTTTATATTCGCGATTTTCTTAGCTTGGTGTACTGTTCTCTATGGAAGAGTATCGCCGTTGCTTAGGCACTGGAATGAGTTTGGCTGATTTCACTTTCCAATGTAATGCCATACCTATATTTTGACAGAATTCAGCTTACTCCTTCAATTTCACCTTCAGGATGATTTCGTTAAGGTTGTATGCTTTATAAACACCACGAAGATCGGCCGACTCAACCACGATAATACGGCCATCTTTTGTGCCTGCTAGAACAAGATCTTTAGTTATCCAACACACGCCTGTTATAGGGAGATTCTCTGCTCTCTGGAAGCCATATTGGCGCCACACATTGTCACAGCAGCTCATCAGCCGGAACAGCGATGTTCCCACTAGGACGCAAATTGTCCTCTCCGATGGATGGCATGATATCTGGTGGAAAATAATTATTTTACAACCTTAAATCGATATAGGCATGTTTTAAAAAAATATCTCTTGTAAAAGCGGCCGTGCCTCCAGGAAAAATTACCCGACTTTGACGATTTTGGCTTCAAAAATATGACCTAATGAGGTGGTTACTTAAAACGATTAAAAATTATGGTAGTCCCTGGGACAGGAAAAATTTGATAAAATCCAATTCGTTTATAGCGTACCTACTTTGACTTTATTTATTCAGATGATCTATTTGTAGATATCTTAGTCTTGCGTGAAAAAGATAAGTAACCTGAGTAATGCAGGTAGGATTGTGCTGGTAGATAGCCTTAACAGTGCTTTCCACTTTGCCCTTCTCCCAATTGTAGTAAAGCAGAAGCCAATCTGGTGAGCCGACCACTCCGACTAAATATTTGCTATCGTGAGTGAATTGGATTGCCGTGAAATATTGGCCTGTCGATCCTTGGATAGGGTTGCCAAGTATTTTTAGACGAACTTTGGTCTGGAGATCGTATACTGATACTGTTGGACGATTCGCCTCTTCCGATACCGCTATCAGTCCCCTGAAATGTATGCGGAGGAAATTATTTTATTTCTAAATGGTGAAAACCTTCTATAATAGAAGGTATAATTATATTGTAATAATTACAATATTGCTAGGTAATTTTGACCGAAAAATTATGCTGCGTTGCGTTGCTTTAATTACGTCCATTCATCTTGGAACTAAAAAATTGCGGCTTCTGCTTTTTTGAAATACCAAATGCAGAAAAAAATGATGATGCTGAATTTGGTTACTCCAGTAGGGTTAGTGAACGCTGATGGCTGAAGCTTTTTTCATTGAGCAAAATGAACGCAATTTTATTGGTCGGTATATACTTACTGCTAATTCTATAGTTCGGTATTATATTTGATTTACGCCTGAGCTTAGTGGTGCATAACAAATATGTGCTCTCAGGGAATGAACAAAACCGGCGTTTGATCATTTCTATTATTTTGGTCATTGAGGAATGGTGATGTGCAATTAAGAAGATTTTGATGCAGTATAACTAAAAAGCAATTCGTGCTGAATTACCTGTCAGGTGATATTGTTACTATGTTGACGACTTTATGTGATTGTGGAAGTTTTATGTAGTCCTGGGTGTAATCGTCTAGGTTGTCAATAACCAAAACTCGACCTGCATGAAGGTTGAAAGTACGAGTCAATTCGCGATAATAAATGTGAAGCTAGTCGTCACTTGGTGGGACTAGGAAACCGTTTGCAAGAGCCTGCACCGACTTGCTTCTTGCAAAGGGCGCGTAGGTATATGTGAACATCTGCGATAGCTGCCAGGTTGCTACTTATAAACTTGTTCATACACAGGATGGCAATGGCGTATTAAATATACCAAATTTTGGGGGGCCAAAGCGCCATAATCAAAGTTAGCTCACTACAAACCTACATGAGAATTTTCGGCATCTTTTATTGCCTCGCATGATCGATTCATTTTTGCCCCGACGGGGGCCAATGAATTTCACACCTACATTATAAGGGAAGGGAGGGCTGCAGGTCACAAAAACGCCAGAGGATGAGCGGTACTCGATCCCGCTGAGCTCCTTCATCAAGCTATTTAGTGTTAATAGTGGGAGAACAAACCAACATAAGAGAGTTGCCGCACAAAATTCAAAGAACAAGATTTTAGCAATTGTATTATTCGAGTGCATGCCCTCACCTATCGGATGAATGATGACGTTCTCGCTGATGAAATGGGCATTACCCTGGATGTCGTTAGAAAGTCCACAGAACAATTTAGGTCTCAGTTTCGGGACTGAAAATTTGATTTTTCTGTCAGCCTCCATAAATATTGGCGAGTAATTTCTAAGTTCATCCAAATGCTCATAAATTTATTCAGATCATAAAACGCATTCGTTTTTTCCTGTCCCTAACGCGTGAGCTCAAGCTCAGTTCATCATACGTTTACTGGTTGCTAGGGAAGTGTTACGCATTTTCGACAATAACAAGAAAAATCGTTACATACCGCTGGAAGTATTGGAGGGTGTCCAAATTTGAAGCCAGGATTTATTCGATAACCGACACGATGATTGACGCAATCCTAAAATTGAATCATATTAAATATTCGATTAGTAATATCGAATTTTATCATAATATGATAGATGATCTATATTAGATATGATAGATGATGATCTATATTATAGATAAAAATTCGATTAGTAACAAAAACATTAAATTTTAATGTTTGTATTACTAATCGAATTTTTTCACCCAACTAATCGACATCAAAAATCCATCTTTTCTATGCTTGATGCCCGATCTGCATTCCTAGGCCACGTAATCCCATGATGAGTGAAGAATTCGTTGCTGAGTAGATCAGTAACATCTGCGCAATATTTTTTAGTGTATCCACAACGGTTCGAGCAACCCATGCCTTATAATATAATATATTATACACCTGATACGGAATTTAGTTATTATTATTGAGTTACAGCATAAATTCGTATTTTAGGTGGGGATTTAGAAAAACTTTTTTTCAACCCAGCAAAAAAATTAGCTCCCAGATACACGTTAACGAAGGTGGTGATGGTAGGTGATAAATCATCCACTTTTTTTTATAGATAAGTATTTACCTACCTATCTTTTTGACACAGCAACTGTCGACACTTAAAATTTCAATCCGTAAAAGTGGCTTAGGAAAATTCTGGATAGGCACCTTACTATATTATTTTCCGTTTAAAGTTCTTTAACCTCCCTTTAGAATTTGTAGGTAAATTTGTACGTTTCAGTCAGGAGTAGTTTTGTTGCATGAACTTATCAGTTCATGATGGTTGATCGATCTACCTACTACCATCGTTCAACTTTGTTGAATTCACTATTTAACCTATTCTTAATTACCTTCATAATTAGCCGGATAACTATCAAGTTCTCTGTGAAATTCATTCTAGATTCAAGATACTGAAATTAAAAATGCCTCAGCAACCGTAGTCTTTTTTTTTTGTGTTTGCTCTCATGTTGCCAAGCGCAACTGGTATACTGTGAGTGCGTCACTTAAAACTTTGGCCTATACGCCTCCACTATTCTGCCACAACGGTATTGGCGGAATTTTTCATTTTCATAAATCATTACCTATCGTTACGACGGCTAAAAATATTCGCCTCATAATGGCGAACACATCTCTGTATCAAATTTTCGGTTTGGCCGTCGTTGATATTTCTTGGGGAACTTGATCAAAAACTTCGAGTAAAACAGTCTACAGTCTCTTGTCGCTATTCATAGGACCCTTAACAGTGTGTGAAGATCTGCCATGTTTGGCAAGAGAAAACAAAAATTGGAAATGCCTGATTTATGTATTCTTGTTTTCTACATTTTGATGTGGATGTCATCACCATGAGCTTTAAATTCAATGTTGAATATCTAATTAGTTGTTTTCCAGTAGCCCCAAAACTGCAGTAATCTAAAAATATATAATGTGGGTATTCATAGAATTCCTCTTCTCTGATTGAAAACGATTTTATTAACAATCTCACTTAAAATCTAAGGAAAGACTTGGTAGTGAATAAAACTCTTGCACAAAAACATAACAATTGAGACGAGATAGGAATGATCCTAGCGTCATCACCTCACTAAAGAATTTACAAAAATACAAATTTTTATTTTGACATTATTCCAGTCTGCTCAGAGAGATTACACCTTTTTTAGCTGCCGACAACGGATGCATAGCCTCATTAAGCTCAGACCACTTGTACCATGCTAAAATTGGACTTGTCCAGGTTTCAGATAATCCTGACAAGACGTTGTGTTCCCCCTAAGGAGGGCTGTCCAGCCGAGAGCGCTGGAGGAATTATTTTAGAAAAGTTTTGGAGGAGTCGCCGCGTATCTCTAACCCTAAAATGTCTAAAAATTAGTATAGCTTTTTCGAGGAAAATATTTGTAATATAGAATATTATGGCGAAGAATAGCTTGCTTACACATGTAGCCAATAACATTACATTATCTATTGCAGGTCTCATAAAATCTGGTCGTTTGACTAGGTATCTTTTGTTGCTCAATAATTGTTCGTGTTGAATTCCGATAATGGTCGTCTCACTTCTCAAAAGTGTTTGAGCATTTTATTCCAGAATTCCAGCAGCTGTAACACACCGACAACCATAGCATGGATTTATTCGGCGCAGGTAAGTGTTGGTGGTTACAGAGTACCATATCCGACAAAGAAATCATTCATCCAAAAAAATGTTCCCCCAAAAAAAGGATTTCGTCGGTACAAAGATGTTTTAACAATAGGTGCTGTAATAAGAACTCATTGTATAAACTCACAATCAGGCATGTTCACAGTTGCTGTAAGTATCACTTTGTTTGAAACCACTAGAACTTGAACCACGCCGGCAACTTGAGCCTGGCATGTTACCAAGGTCTCCAATGAGTATGCTATCCCATTGACCATCAAAGGTACCTGAAAATCCATTAAGAAAAAATTAAAGAAAAAAATACAATAATCGAATTTTTGATAGGTTCCTTCTCTTTTGTTACCAATATTATCATCAGCCTGGAGTATCATCAATAAACCCCAGTAGCTAGATTTATGCCAAAAAATTGAATCTCACTTTGATCACAGGTTGGTGAATTTTATAGAGCCTAGCATCGTACACGAATGTCACCTTGTAGTTCATTGGAATGGCACTTTGCGACATGTTCTGAAGGACTGTACGAATTTTCATGCGAGGGCCTAGCCCAAAAACCTGAAATAACCATCAAAATTGTTAACTGAAACCGGTAGAAACTATGAAGGTAATAATAATATTTATTATTGACGTGAAAGCAACTAAATCATGATGTTATTGCTCGTTGGTTATTTTCTTGTGTTATTCAACTCATTGAAAGCAAATGAACATAATACCATACCTCAACAATAATTCGTAGAGCATCATTTTGGGTGACATTGGCATTGTGCAGCGCATCAATGTAAGACTCACTCACTTGCAATTTCATGCTCGTCCAAGTGTAATTGAACCATGTATGAATATCTGGGGACAGGAGTCTGATTGTTAACAAAAAACGCTGCTAAGTAGATCAGTGACATGTGCACATCATTTTTACTTCCATATTTACAGAGTAAATGGAAGTATTGTGATCGTCCTAAAATCGAGAATCGGAACGGAGCTTCAGAAAAAACTTTTTCTTATACACATTTACTCAGAATCACTTCCTGAACAAGTGTCTGTGTGTCCGTCTGTCTGTCTGTCCGTCTGTCTGTCTGTCCGTCTGTGGTCATTTACAAAAATGGCCATAACTCCCTCATTTCTCAACATTTTTTCAAATTTCTTGAACTGAAATGATTGTCTCGGCAAGACCTAACACCCTGTTTAATCGAAATTTGGATAACGCACAGTACTTCCGATATATTTGGATTTTCAGTGTTTTCTATTTTATTTTTTTACGGCCACAAAAATGAACCGATTTGAGCGCTCTTGGTCTTAAAATCTTTGTTTTATCTTGCAGAATATGTGGATATTTTTTACATTCCAAAAATGTGCCGCTTTTTCATTTTTGGCGAATTTTAAAATTTTAATAGTGAATTTTTCGATATTTTTGACCTAAACACCCTTAAAAGCAGTCAAAATATGATCAAATTGTGTCTCAATTTTACGTATCAAAATATGGAAGTATTGTGTGTTATCTACGCACCACTGGTTTATATATCCGAAGAACTCTGCATATTCTGCACAGGGGTTCATTTTTCAATTGCAAAGACAAATCTTATGATAATATCATAATATGTAATCCTGAAACATGGAGTTTAGTTGTATTATTCTAGAATTTCAGAATTTCAGTATAAATTTGTATTATAGATGGGGATTTTGAAAAACGTTTTTTCAACCCGGCAAAAAAGCCACATCATATTTTTAAGCAGCTTAGAAGAGCTCCGGTTTCCTGGTCCTTCTGCAAATCCAAGGATACCTCGGTCGCGGTCCTCAAAAATTCTATAATGTATTCCGTCCCCATAAGGTTGGTCTGAAAGACCAGAATTACAAATATATCCAATTTCCAGGAGGTGGGAGAGGCCATTACTTAATAGTTTCTTAAGAATTTGTGTTCCAGTTCATAACGACTCCAGCACCTTTGCAATTTTGCCGTTCACGAAGGGATTGCTCCAGAAACAGTTTGCTCTTTTTAGGAACGAGAAACTTGATTTCATGCGGTTTCACATAGTTCTGAGTCCCAAATTTGTAATCATTGTAGAACTGAGCGGTTCTCTTGAGAAGTTTGATGTCGAGAGTGCCACCTGGGGAAAACAGAGCATGGGCTTGCAATTTGTATTCGTTTGTGTTGGCACTTGTATAGCACCAAGTAGGTAACTATATTATCTAACGATTGCCGGAATCCTCACTTAATCTTTGAATTAGTACAAGTTATTTTTTTGTTTTCAAATATACAGTGTGTTATTTTTGGCTTTATTCACATATTTGACTGATGAGACTATAAGATGATTTTAAGCAATAAACTACAAACTTGCTGCTATAGAAAGGAGAGCATGCTCCTCTTGGCCATAGCGTCCAAACACCATTGAATGGATTGGCTCTTGCGTTGTTATAACATATACCAAATGTGAATCATTGTATAGGTTGATGTTTCCCCTAGCAAGATTGACAGCGATCAAAGTCAGAGCCAAATTGGGGAGTGGTGTAGCCATCATGTGAAGTGGGTTGTCTGGAAGTCGAATAGCCCAGTACTTCCTGCCCTGGAATTGGGAAATGAAAAAATACCTAATGATAGACTCATGATAATAATATGCTTTTTGTTTGGCAAAGTTTTTTTTTTCATTGAAAATCTGCCTAAAAATTAATGTATTTCTAGGATACATGAATGTATCATGTTCAGTTCAGTTCAAATACATGTACAAATGTATATGTGTACATTTATATAGTAGATAGTTCAAATACCCGTATTTCTTTCTGCCTAAAAATCAATGTATTTCTATTTTCTTTCTGGCACAACTTGGTAACATCGAAAACGATAACACATTTCCCATTAATCAACTACTCCATGTGACTAAACAGATGACTTCATGATTGGTTCATTGAAAAAAGTTTGAATTTAACACAGGAGTTGTTTGCCATCCAAGCTCCAATGGCATATTGATTTACCTTCATATTGAAGCAATTCAGTGTTGAATCCATATTCGCTGTGAAAACTTTATTGGCGATGATGGTCAACGAGACCGCATGCGATGTAAGGTGAGTGATGAACCTTAACTGGCTCATCTTCAGCGAATGGAGTGCACCATTGCGCATGGCCAACACAATGCAGTATTCTACCAGATAGATTCCTGATGCACATAAGTTACAGCATACATCGGGTAGCTGTAAAATGAATATATTACAGCAATGCGTAGATGAAATAATTTCGTGATTCGATAAGTCTTGATAAGAGAGCGTTACAATATTGAATCATTCCAGAAATCATGAAACTTATCTTTGCTTAGTATACCCATACTGAAAGAAAAAAAAAAATGAAAAGATACCCATCTTCTCAATTTTTTTTTCTTTCAGTGACCACTGAAGTTTACCATACTCTGACACCGTCTATTGGAGCACTCACCTTGAATTCATTTATGAGAGTAAACGTTTCCGGATCCATCACAAATAACTGGCTGCATTCAGTGGCCAAAATTATGACAGAAACATCTTGTTCTGAACCAGCATACTTATTTAATGTTGCCATACATGTTATCACCATCTGAAAAGGTAGATTGGTAATTCATAATGGTCGAAACAATGCCTTCAATCGTTTATACATGAACAATGCCCTTATACATGACGCTTAACGCTTGGATATATCAATATTGCAATTGTAGAGTTTCAGCTAGGCGTTACGAAGAGCTAACCACCACATAAGTTTTTTGTTCCTGAATCGTTGGCCATGCTAATGTCCGGTGATGAGATTTTTGGGACCCGGCCAAAATGACCAATACTGCATCACCATCATATTACTCGACGTTTTGAGAGAATCCCACTCTCATCATCAGGACTTAATCGTACTACAGTTTTGATCAACGATGGTACTTAATACCCAGTGATGGGTTTCGTCTTGTTTAAATTATTAGCTTATTGAGGTGAATAGAAAAATCTATGAATACACTTACTTTATCGTATAATATAATTCTAAATAAATTTTTCTATTCATCTAAATGAGTGAATAATTTTACCCAAACTAAACCCATTTCAGGGTTAAACCCTGACACGGGGACTAAACCGATTTTTTTCGTCGTTGATTAAAAATTTAGTATCCGGATCAGCGGGTGGTGGGAGGGCTCAAGGGTTGGTCTCGTGGTTAGCTCCGTGGTTCGATTACACGGTTGATGGTCCGGCCTAATTTCGATCGGGAAATAATTATAATTGCTACCTACCGTAATTAGAACCTTCTTTTGAAAATGTAAACTTTATTTGTACACAGTACATTATAGTTGAGACAAAAAACAGCGTAAATATAGATACAAGCAGTGAAGCGTATATCCATATACATACAATGTATGGCTACATATGTATGTATTGTATGGATACATATATTTCATATATATACATATATTTCAGAACCTTCTGAAACTCTTTCAGCGTGTTGTCTTCTCACAGTCAAGCCAAATAACAATGAATAATGTCTTACTTCTTTCTTGGCGACAAAGTGCGTCCTTGAACTGATGTACTCGTCTCGGAGGGAAGGTGCCATCAACATCAAGTTTTGCGACGGCGAAGACAAATTTGAAAAACCTATCTCGAGGCTGAGGTCCTTTAGGATCTGGACGAGCTGATCTGCGGACGAGATGTCGTTCCATACTTCAGCCTCCAGACCGGAACATTCTTGAGGCGGTAGTGTAAACTTGAAATAAGGACGGCAGTTCCGGTAGACTAACACGTTTGCGCCACTTGCAACGATTATGCCTGTATCCGACAGAAGGCTACAATTAAAGTATTGAATACTTTAAATACAAATTTTGTGCTTGGTGATGGATTATGAATACATTTGGCACCGAGCGTCTTAGGAAATCAATTGTCTGTTCAATTTATACTGATCATCATCCATCATGATTTCAGTTCAGATCACGTGAGTGTACTTCGTTAACAAATTAACAATGGTTTTCAAGTTGTAAATTTTCATCGAACCTGTCTTTGATTACCCTAACAAATACAGTGTCGAATTTAGAAAGGGGGTCCTCGTAATGTGAGGAAAGATAAGTTTTGCTTGAGCAAGTATTGCTCGTTGACTTTTCGATAGACCTGTAGTGGTCAGCTTATCAGCTCAGGCCAACTAAGCGAGAATAGAGAGAAACCCAGTTAGCTATTGATTGATTCAGAACGCAGAGGGCGATGATAATTAGGCAGTTTTGTAACAAAAGATGTTCATTATTAACAGGCCCTAATGAAGGTGGCATAGTTTCCCCCAAAACGTTGGCAAAGGAGTGAAGCTGTAATCTGTATGACCCTAATCCTGAGAACACGGACTGGTTAACGAAGTTAAGGGTTGATCAATACCATCTCCAACAGAGGGCGACATGCTAAATGGGAAAACCAGTCAAAGAGACTCCTAAAACCTATCCTAAACGACAAGTGAATTCAGAGATCATAGGACTCACCAAACCAACAGATACCACCAAGTTAGGGTACCAAGACCAACTGATGTATCATTGATTTTGACCATGTCATTTTTATAAACTTGTGTCTGACTGCGCAGCCTAGGTTTGACACCCGGTCCAATGTTTCACAACTCACAGTCAATAGTGAGATTTTGCAGTTACATTTCCAGGTCCCACAACTTGGCAAAAATGACTTATTTTGGAAACAATAAGAGAAGATCATAATATCTTAGCAAGTTGCGTAATTTTAACTAAGTTACGGGACTTGGAAATGTAACAGCCAAACCTCACTAATTATCGAGTGTGTTTGTTAGAATATGATCTGCCATTGATCCCACTAGGAACTAGCCAAAATGGGTACAAAAATTGTAGCTATTTTTGAAAAAAATGCTTCACCCCCACTTCTCCAGCAACATTCATAATATGAATTAATAATTATTAATTATTATAGCTATACCTATTATAATAGGCAATAGCAATACCTATTATAATAGGTACCTATGTGTGTGGTTTAATTATTGCCTACTTCCCTTGGTGATGAAATATTCAATTTTGAATCCATCATTGGCCCTTGATGTTGAATCTTAGTTCCTTTGGATGCAATGAGTGGAAAAAATTAAGTAGGAACCCGTTTTATGTACTCATCCTTTTGGACGTTTTTTTGTATTATTTTATGGGTTTGGACAAATTGATGGTTTTTGTTGCTATTAAACTCAGCAGTGAAGAAAAAGTCCTTCATTAAGATTATAACGTTTATAAAATTGAATTACGTTTTTGGGTTGTCCATACGTGATTGGTTAAAAAACAACAACTCTACGGGTATAGCTAACTAAAAAATAATACCTACATTGAAAACCCTGTTTTACATGCTTCTTTGTCAAATTGGTTCAAAGAACCACCTAATCCGGAACATACTGACCTGAGCTAAGAGTGAACTAGGTGCTAGCTTTTGAGTTCGTGAGTACCGGGAGGTCTACTCGACTTTCATGTATTCTTATCAAAAATTTGCATTGCAAGCTGGGGCCAACCGGGGGATCAGACTTGTCGTCGTAATCGGTACAAAAACAAGAAGAAATCGAGATGAATTTATTCGAGTCCATATGTGACCTCTGAGAAGGGGTAAGGGTCTACTATTCCGCAAAGCTCTCTCAAAAGCGTAATCCGTTGTTGAGATAAAGAAATAATATTTAAGAAGAAAGAAAAGAATGATATCTCCCTTATAATGGATTTCACAAACCTTGGATTAGAGTTGTTCTGGCCATGCTTACATAGTTATGTATAAATTAAGTTAGAAAGAGCAACTATGTCCTGACGAACTCTAATCCGAGGTTGGTCAAATCCGCCATTAATATTCCAATTTCATTCTTCTGGGTGCTACATACCGGTAATTGTGAAAGTTCAGAAAGATTCAGAAATGGCTTACCAACAGGGCCCACACGGATACGCATACACTTGTTCAGGAAGTGATTCTGAGTAAAAGAGTATGAGTAAACGCTTTTTCTAAACCTCCGTTCCGTTTTTCAATTATAGGACTATTACAATGGTACAACCAAAGCACCAACTTAAATCAACTGTTATTTTCAGAAAAAAGGGTACTTACCCCGTAAATATGGAAGTAAAAATCGGGAAAAAATAAGTAGAAGAGGATTCTGGCAGGACCTATTCGTCAACGTCAGTAGTATATCCTTCATTAAAATTCTCTGTAACGCTGGGTCGTTCTCTTAGACGCTACTAACATGAGGAGCTTCTTAACGCAAGGCACATCCTACACCTTAGCAAAGGTCTATCCAAAGCTCCTTTTTTTTAGTTCTGAGAATATGGCCCATCAGTTGAATACTGACGCCCGAGAAACAGGACCCTAGCTAGGGGGTTTTCAGATGAAATACTACAATAAAATATCTCCTAAATACCGATTTATGATCAAATTGTTAAAGAAATTTTCGATTCGTATCTGGAGTTATTTTCCTTCATGAATCTAAACGACTTTGGATAACGCTTTCTAAAATATAGAGAATGCTTGAAGCGTTCTATGGTTTTATGTAACTGGTGTATAAAAAAAATCTGTACATAGAAAATAGCAAAAACACTATAGAGAATGCGTTCTTGTTAGTTTCCCATACCTCCAACTCTGGGTTCGTTTCGGTCGGTATAAACGCATTTGACAGCGCAGGGCTGAGTGAGGAGGGGCAGTTCTGCAGAAAGTGATGTCCCCTTGTAGACCTGAGGCAAAGAAACGAACGTTGCCACATGTTCACAAAGGTTAATTTTTTATCCGGATGATCAATAGGATTAGGTACCTCCTACAGATTCAGGACTACAACTGGAATGAAGTTTGCAATGGCCCTGCCACCATGTGTTATGGTTCAAACGTTTCGACGGCAAGTATTAGATATAATTAGGTTTTATGTAAACCAGCGGTGCATAGATATAATAATAGTAATGTTATAATACTTCCATATTTTTATACGTAAATGTTTGACTCAATTTGATTATATTTTGACTACTTTTGAGGCTGTTTAGGTCAGAAATATTAAAAAAACGCATTATTCTAATTTTAAAACTCGCCTAAAATCAAAATACGTCAAGTTATCGGAAAATAAAGAATATCACGTGTTCTGCAAGGCAGAACACAGATTTCAAGACCAAGAACGTATACCGGAAGTACAGTGAGTAATGTGATTTCCGGTTAGACGGTGGTAGGTCTTACTGAGCCAAACATCTCAGTTTAAGAAATTTGAAGCTATGGCAATTTTTGTAAATGACTACAGAAGGTCACACAAACATTGCCCAGGAAGTAATTCTGAGTAAAAGTGTATAAATAGAAGTTTTTTCTGAAGCTCCGTTCTGGTGATCGATTTTAAGATGATTACAATACTTCCATTTACTCTGTAAAAAAGGGAGTAAAAAAAAATAAGAAAAAAAATGGGGATGGGATTTAACTTGTACCACTTTAAAAAACGTTTCTGAATCAACGACACACAATAACGCAAAGAATTTTCGCCTGTTCTCAAACAAGTGCAGGTACAACCCAATTTATTGGTGCGTACAATATTTTCTCCAATGCTCTTGCATACCTTGAGCTTGACTTGTATTCCGTTGCCAAAATCGGCCAAAACGAATTTGTGATCGTCGTCAGCATGAAGATCTGATAAGGCGATGCAGGTACTGAATGTTTGCAAATCGGCCTTCGGGTCGTTGAAAGCGTCAATCCAGGGGTTTTCATCTCTCGACCTAAAACAATTATTGCAAGATAATGAATAAAGTAGTGAAGTAAAAAGGAAAACCGCCGTTCCAGGCGTTGGTTTTTCGCCCAATAACCGAAGTTGTCCCCAGCGTGCCCTGCCGCCCCCAAGGAGAGGATCGGAAGTGTCCCAAAGGGAAGTATTGAATTGTAATCGTCCTGAAATTAAAAATCCGGGCGGAAAACCACTTTCCCTTTTATACTTTTACTCAGAGTCACTTCCTGAACAAGTAACTGTGTGTCCGACTGGGAGGATTTACAAAAATGGCATCTTTCTCAATTCTCAATCTTATTTCACATTTCTTGGATTGGGATGTATGTGGTGTTCAACTTGAATCGCATTAATCGCAGTATTTTCGATAAATTAGCAATGTTAGCGTGTTTTATTTTATTTTTTCCGGCCACAAAAATAAACTGAATTTATTATTTATTATTATTTTCTAGCCAACTACCCCATGAAAAGAGGTAGCATTATTTTTCTATTCGTATCAAGTCTGAAGGTAAGTAATAACGAAACGTGACATAAAACTTTTTCTTAAAAAGCAATTTCGCACCAAGGTGCAAACAAAATCATCTGTACGAATATCAGCTGAAATGAAGCATGCATAGCGTTAAATGAGTTTACATTTGAATAGTTGTTCGCGGTCTAGCGTATGCCAGTGATGCCTCCCAAGTCGTGGTCATCTGGATCTGAGAAGAAGCTGATCACTGATCAGCTCAGTACCAAAATCGTTTCAGCAGCATTCAGAGAATGAAAGTGTGGATCGGCTCCAACGCCGATCGAATACTGACCAGTGTTTTCACCGGTGACCAATCTGGGCCCAACCGCTGTCCCAATCTCACCCGTACTAGCCCGAGGCCAGTAAAACGGCCACCAAATCGATACCAACATTCCCGTAATCTCCTGGCTGGGTCTCTTAACGTTTTGTAATATTCATTATGTGCTTGTCCGAATGAATAACTCGCACCGAGTCACGCCAACATCTATCCATTAATAAAACCTCGACGTTTCACGACCAGGGCCGTCCAGAGGGGGGGGCAGGGGGGGCAAAATCCCCGGGGCCCGGGGCCCAAGGGGGCCCGGGCCCGCCCGTGGGCCTTTTACGTACTAATATGCACATTAGAAAAAATGCTTTTATTGACCGGGGGGGGGGCCCGGTCGAGTCTTTATCCCCGGGGCCCGGCTTGGCTCTGGACGGCCCTGTTCACGACTAAACGGAATCGATTCATTCAGGTTTTAGCAATGTAGCCGAACAAAACTTACTTGTTTGCAGAAGACATGAGTCACTAACAACGGTCGAAAATTCTTCTGGGATCAGATAAGGAAAGACTGAGCGAAACTTAACTGCCGAGAGGCGCCCGATCTTGATGACCGATGTTGTATCCACAGTCCCCATGGGAACGAACCGAAGCCGAACGGCCTGTGTTTAGTAACCCGCCGGTGGCGATTATTGCATCAATACCCACTGAGCATCATAAATTGGGTATTGATGAATAATACAACGAGAAAAATTGAATTTGGGAATCTGAAAATCGTAATTTTTTTTGTTCATTCTTCAATAATAATGATTAATCTTAGCAATCGCCTAGAAAACATTGTTTAACCTTTCTTAAAATTCGATGTTTTGTGTTCCAAAGTGGGTAACTCGAATCCAAAAATCTAATTGAAAAAATTCTGTCCTTATGCCGTCCGTTTCGAAAAATACGTCTGTACTTATACAAAATCTAAAAAATCGTAGCGTCGTTCATTTTCCATTGAATTACGCTGCCGATTCGGATTAGACCGTTTTAGTGAGGCACTTTTTTAAGTAACCGCCATAATTTCAGATAGCTTAAAAATTGAGAGAGCTAGTTAGTACCGGAATAAACCAGTGGTTCGTGGATAAGACACAATACGTCCATATTTTGAAACGTAAACGTGACACAATTTGATCATATTTTGACTGCTTTTAAGGGTGTTTAGGTAAAAAAAAATATAAAAAACTCACTATGCAAATTTTAAAATTCGCCCAAAATACAAAAACGCCGATTTATCGGAATACAGAAAATATCCACATATTCTGCCAGGTAAAACAAAGATTTTAAGACCAAGAACGCTCTTATCGGTTCATTTCTGTGGCCGGAAAAAAATGAAATGGAAAACACTAAAAATCAAATGTATCGGAAGTACTGAGAGTTATTCAAATTCCGATCAAACGAGGCGTTTGGTCTTGCCGAGACATACATTTCAGTTCAAGAAATTTGAAAAAAGGTCGAGAATTGAGGGAGCTATGGCCATTTTTGTAAATGACCACAGACGGACACACCCACACTTGTTCAGGAAGTGATTCTGAGTAAATATGTATAAGAAAAGGTTTTTTCTGAAGCTCCGTTTCGATTCTCGATTTTAGGACGATTCCAATACTTCCATTAAATGGAAGTAAATTTTACTCTGTAAATATGGAAGTAAAAAGTTATCAATAAGTAGGTAGGTATATTTTTGGTAGCACTCCTTTTTGTCCTCAACCAAGCCCGTTTGAATTATCTAGTTTTTACTTCCATATTTACAGAGTAAATGGAAGTATTGTGATCGTCCTAAAATCGAGAATCGGAACGGAGCTTCAGAAAAAACTTTTTCTTATACACATTTACTCAGAATCACTTCCTGAACAAGTGTCTGTGTGTCCGTGTGTCCGTTAGTCCGTCTGTGGTCATTTACAAAAATGACCATAACTCCCTCAATTCTCAACCTTTTTTCAATTTTCTTGAACTGAAATGTGCGTCTCGGTAAGACCTAACACCTGGTTTAATCGGAATTTGGATAACGCACAGTACTTCCGATATATTTGCATTTTTAGTGTTTTCTATTTTATTTTTTTCCGGCCACAAAAATGAACCGATTTGAGCGTTCTTGGTCTTAAAATCTTTGTTTTACCTTGCAGAATATGTGGATATTTTTTACATTCCGAAAATGTGGCGTTTATCATTTTGGGAGAATTTTAAAATTTGAATTGTGAATTTTTTGCTATTTTTGACCCAAACACACTTAAAAGCAGTCAAAATACGATCAAATTGTGTCACAATTTTACGTTATAAAATATGGAAGTATTGGGTGTTATCTAAGCACCACTGGTTAGGATATTGGCTAGGTTCAAATTTGTTCGGTTTGCGGACATTTTCGGTTAATATTGTAGGATATCTAATTTTATTCCAACAAAGATTAGTTACCTACTTACTCAGGGTTTTAATTTTAAATCGTTAAACTGTTGGGTTTATCACATCACCAATGACTCTAGTCACAATGAGTAATGCACCCCAGCGAATTGACTTGTCCAATTTTTTCATGTTTACGCTCATTTTTCCGCTCTTGATTATCTAAACTGAAAATCGTACTCAAGATTCAGAATTTGCTGCTAACAACCTATTTCACCGACGAAGAAATTCTAAGGCAATGATGATGATTATTAGATTGTGGAATAATTGAATCAGATTTTATAATCTGATTAGCAACGAGAAGGTGAAAACTACGGACGGGTGTTTTGTTAGAACTTTCGATAGGATCTAGGTTGTCAGGAAATAGGTAGGTACGCAAAAATGTTTCAGTCTCGGGCAAGGCATGGCATAATCTCAGTCTCCGACGGTGAAATAGGAGAACCTGCGATAAAAGGAGTTTTTCTCGTTCCCTCTTCTAAATCAGCGCTCTTGATATCCGTCCAGAAGCCATCGTCATCAGTGCGACCTGCATCGTTGCATCGGGTGTGAAAACCAGGTCGTCATCGCCGGCAACATTTGTGTTTACAACAGCTTCGGAGCTATCTTGACCTGATTTTACCAAATGCGGCAGTGGTAAGTAATAATTTTTTCTCCAGCTACTTCTTCATCTAGATACAGTCAGATAGATTGTTTGGTATTGTGGGATTTGGAGAATCAAGGCCGGCATTGGATAAGAAAAAACGCTGCTAAGTAGATCAGTGACATGTGCGCAGTAGGTATTTTTTATGTACTCGAAGAACTCTGCAAATTCTGCACCCTCACGAGGCCCTTACTTGGTAGAAGATCAATCAACCGTTGTAGAAGATCAATCAAGTAGATCAATCAACCAAGACCATCAATCTAAGAGCCTAGGCCAAATTGTCTGCTTTTTCCAATTTAAGTTTTGCTGAATTGTATAATTCGACCAAATTCTTTAAATTGAAGATATTGAGTGAACAGCAATTTTGTGGGGATTCCAACGACTGGAAATCGAACTTAGTAGTTCTATTAGTTTTCAATTTATTAAGAATTGGGGAAATTTAAAAAAAAACTCAAAAATGTCTCACTAAAACTGCAATAAATCTGAAACGGTTGGAGCTACGTGGCGATGGTCTCATTTGATTGTGCATCGAGAAATCAATGGAAAATGATAGCTCACATGCCTATGTTGCGAATTTCCTTAAAAAGACGAACTTTCTCGCACTTACACAGCTGTTTTACTGGCCTTAAAATTAAGGTAGGGTTCTGTCAAGACGTTAGAACCTAATAGATACAAAACTTGATTTTTGGTAAAAATTTCAAGAATTTACGAAAACTCCTTCCCCCTCTGAAAACCCCAGGACGGCGTACGGCGGACGGACAATAAATTTTTATTGCAGATTTGGATTCTACACCCCTTGAAACGTAATCCAACAAATTTTCAGGGGGCGTTAAAATTTTTTTATTTCCTTGACCGATTACATAGGTTTATTTTTTAAGAAAAATAAACCAAAATAGGTACATTTCTCGAACCATAGCTCTGTAGGACCAATTAACCTCTGTCCGTGAGGCAAAGGCAGAAAGCCAATTCTGTAAATCAGTAGATGAATAGTGTGAATCGGTTGATACTAGAGAGGAACTAGAGAAGAACCATTGCTAACTCGAGTTATACGCGATACGTCTGCATGAAAGTCCAGGGAGTCAAACAATTTTTACCTCAAAATCTTCTCCCCATTTATTACGGTAGTAGTTTATTATCGAATAATAAGCTTGTCTCCGGAACGACGTGGGTTTGCATGTCCTAGATCTGAAGGGGCCCTCCAGATAGCCCGTGGGCCCTCTGAATAGCATGGGTGACTTGGCTAGAAATTTGGGGCTAACCTAGACCTAACACCCTGATGGAGTACCCTGAAAATTTCAAAATGTTTCATTTCCGCGTTTGGGAAACGCGATTGCGAAAAGTAAGCTTTTGAAAATTTGTAGAAATTGAACTATGTTTATTGGATCGTCCATGAAACGAAGGTTGTATTTTTCTGAATGGCAATTTTTCGTTAACGAACTTTATTGACCGAATGAGCGTAATGAGGTTGCAGATTGTGCATATCGTTGCTTAAGAACTAACAGGTGCTATCGCAGTTTTCCCAAC
Organism: Nesidiocoris tenuis; assembly: GCA_036186465.1. Classification (NCBI taxonomy): domain Eukaryota; kingdom Metazoa; phylum Arthropoda; class Insecta; order Hemiptera; family Miridae; genus Nesidiocoris; species Nesidiocoris tenuis. The sequence goes on from AP028910.1 coordinate 11,766,442, forward strand.
TTATCAGGAGAGACAATTACCAATCTTGGACTAATACGTTCATTTACTTAGTTAATTTCCTCTAGCTAAATCACTTTTTGGTAGAAAAATATTAAAAAATATATTAGTTAGGAAAACTGGTGCGATAGCACCTACCAGCAACTGCATAACTGCGATAGCAGGATTTGTTCTGTGCCTTTCTAGTTATGATATGGGATAGCAAACTTTAATTTTAAAATAAATTAAAGTTTAAAACATTCAATTATAAAATAAACGAGTGAAAATCTATCATCTTAATTTTTAATAGGTAAGAATAACCAATTTAAACCTAAAAATTCATTAAAATTGATTTACTTTATTCAACCAATTTTGTAATATTGATCTCGAAGTTGAGTTTGATCTCGAAGTTGACTTTAATCTCGCAGTTGAGTTTGATCTCGAAGTTGAATTTGATCTCGAAGTTGAGTTTGATCTTGAAGTTGACTTTGATCTCGAAGTTGACTTTGATCTCGAAGTTGACTTTGATCTCGAAGTTGACTTTGAACTTGAAGTTGGATTTGATCTCGAAGTCGAGTTTGATCTCGAAGTAGAATTTGATCTCGAAGTTGAGTTTGATCTTGAAGTTGAGTTTAAACTCGAAGTTGATTTTGATCTCGAAGTTGAGTTTGATCTCGAAGTTGACATTGGTCTCGAAGTTGACGTTGATCTCGAAGTCGAGTTTGATCTTGAAGTTGACATTGGTCTCGAAGTTGACGTTGATTTCGAAGTTGAGTTTGATCTTGAAGTTGACTTTGATCTCGAAGTCGACTTTGATCTCGAAGTCGAGTTTGATCTCGAAGTTGACGTTGATCTCGAAGTTGAGTTTGATCTTGAAGTTGACATTGGTCTCGAAGTTGATTTTGATCTCGAATTTGAGTTTGAACTCGAAGTTGACTTTGATAGCAAAGTTGACTTTGAACTCTAAGTTGAATTCGATCTCGAATTTGAGTTTGATCTTGAAGTTGACTTTGATCTCGAAGTTGACTTTGATCTCGAAGTTGAGTTTGAACTCGAAGTTGACTTTGATCTCGAAGCTGACGTTGATCTCGAAGTCGACTTTGATCTCGAAGTCGACTTTGATCTCGAAGTTGACGTTGAACTCGAAGTTGAGTTTGATCTTGAAGTTGACATTGGTCTCGAAGTTGATTTTGATCTCGAATTTGAGTTTGAACTCGAAGTTGACTTTGATAGCAAAGTTGACTTTGAACTCTAAGTTGAATTCGATCTCGAATTTGAGTTTGATCTTGAAGTTGACTTTGATCTCGAAGTTGACTTTGATCTCGAAGTTGAGTTTGAACTCGAAGTTGACTTTGATCTCGAAGCTGACGTTGATCTCGAAGTCGAGTTTGATCTCGAAGTTGACTTTGATCTCGAAGTTGACTTTGATCTCGAAGTTGAGTTTGAACTCGAAGTTGACTTTGATCTCGAAGCTGACGTTGATCTCGAAGTCGAGTTTGATCTCGAAGTTGACTTTGATCTCGAAGTTGACTTTGATCTCGAAGTTGAGTTTGAACTCGAAGTTGACTTTGATCTCGAAGTTGACGTTGATTTCGAAGTTGAGTTTGATCATGAAGTTGACTTTGATCTCGAAGTCGACTTTGATCTCGAAGTCGAGTTTGATCTCGAAGTTGAGTTTGATCTCGAAGTTGAGTTTGATCTTGAAGTTGACATTGGTCTCGAAGTTGATTTTGATCTCGAATTTGAGTTTGAACTCGAAGTTGACTTTGATCGCAAAGTTGACTTTGAACTCTAAGTTGAATTTGATCTTGAAGTTGACATTGGACTCTAAGTTGACGTTGATCTCGAAGTCGAGTTTGATCTTGAAGTCGAGTTTGATCTCGAAGTTGACGTTGATTTCGAAGTTGAGTTTGATCTTGAAGTTGACTTTGATCTCGAAGTCGACTTTGATCTCGAAGTTGAGTTTGATCTCGAAGTTGACGTTGATCTCGAAGTTGAGTTTGATCTTGAAGTTGACATTGGTCTCGAAGTTGATTTTGATCTCGAATTTGAGTTTGATCTTGAAGCTGACTTCGATCTCCAAGTTGATTTTGATCTCGAAGTTGATTTTGATCTCGAAGTTGACTTTGATCTCGAAGTTGACTTTGATCTTGAAGTTGAGTTTGAAGTTGAAGTTGAGTTTGATCTCGAAGTTTAGTTTGATCTCGAAGTTGAGTTTGATCTTGAAGTTGAGTTTGAACTCGAAGTTGAGTTTGATCTCGAAGTTGAGTTTGATCTCGAAGTTGACTTTGATCGCGAAGTCGAGTTTGATCTCGAAATTGACTTTGATCTCGAAGTTGACTTTGATCTCGAAGTTGACTTTGATCTCGAAGTTCAGTCTGAACTCGAAGTTGACTTTGATCTCGAAGTTGAGTTTAAACTCGAAGTTGAGTTTGAACTCGAAGTTGACTTTGATCTCGAAGTTGAGTTTGAACTCGGAATTGACTTTGATCTCGAAGTTGACTTTGATCTCGAAGTTGAGTTTGATCTTGAAGTTGACTTTGATATCGAAGTCGACTTTGATCTCGAAGTTGAGTTTGATCTCGAAGTTGACGTGGATCTCGAATTTGAGTTTGATCTTGAAGTTGACATTGGTCTCGAAGTTGATTTTGATCACAAAGTTGACTTTGAACTCTAAGTTGAATTTGATCTCGAATTTGAGTTTGATCTTGAAGTTGACTTTGATCTCCAAGTTGATTTTGATCTCGAAGTTGATTTTGATCTCGAAGTTGAGTTTGATCTTGAAGTTGAGTTTGAACTCGAAGTTGAGTTTGATCTTGAAGTTGAGTTTAAACTCGAAGTTGATTTTGATCTCGAAGTTGACTTTGATCTCGAAGTCGAGTTTGATCTCGAAGTTGACTTTGATCTTGAAGTTGACTTTGATCTCGAAGTTGACTTTGATCTCGAAGTTGACTTTGATCTCGAAGTTGACTTTGATCTCGAAGTTCAGTCTGAACTCGAAGTTGACTTTGATCTCGAAGTTGAGTTTGATCTTGGAGTTGACTTTGATCTTGAAGTTGACTTTGATCTCGAAGTCGAGTTTGATCTTGAAGTTGACATTGGTCTCGAAGTTGATTTTGATCTCGAATTTGAGTTTGAACTCGAAGTTGACTTTGATCGCAAAGTTAACTTTGAACTCTAAGTTGAATTTGATCTCGAATTTGAGTTTGATCTTGAAGTTGACTTTGATCTCGATGTCGAGTTTGATCTCGAAGTTGACTTTGATCTCGAAGTTGACTTTGATCTCGAAGTTGAGTTTGATCTCGAAGTTGACTTTGATCTCGAAGTTGACTTTGATCTCGAAGTTCAGTCTGAACTCGAAGTTGACTTTGATCTCGAAGTTGACTTTGATCTCGAAGTTGACTTTGACCTCGAAGTTGACTTTGATGTCGAAGTTGAGATTAAACTCGAAGTTGAGTTTGAACTCGAAGTTGACTTTGATCTCGAAGTTGAGTTTGAACTCGGAATTGACTTTGATCTCGTAGTTGAATTTGATTTCGAGGTTGAATTTGATCTTGAAGTTGACTTTGATCTCGACGTTGAGTTTGATCTCGAAGTTGACTTTGATCTCGAAGTTGAGTTTGATCTCGAAGTTGACTTTGATCTCGAAGTTGACTTCGATCTCGAAGTTCAGTCTGAACTCGAAGTTGACTTTGATCTCGAAGTTCAGTCTGAACTCGAAGTTGACTTTGATCTCGAAGTTGAGTTTGATCTCGAAGTTGAGTTTGATCTCGAAGTTGACGTGGATCTCGAAGTTGAGTTTGATCTTGAAGTTGACATTGGTCTCGAAGTTGATTTTGATCTCGAATTTGAGTTTGAACTCGAAGTTGACTTTGATCTCAAAGTTGACTTTGAACTCTAAGTTGAATTTGATCTCGAATTTGAGTTTGATCTTGAAGTTGACTTTGATCTCCAAGTTGATTTTGATCTCGAAGTTGATTTTGATCTCGAAGTTGACGTGGATCTCGAAGTTGAGTTTGATCTTGAAGTTGACATTGGTCTCGAAGTTGATTTTGATCTCGAATTTGAGTTTGAACTCGAAGTTGACTTTGATCTCAAAGTTGACTTTGAACTCTAAGTTGAATTTGATCTCGAATTTGAGTTTGATCTTGAAGTTGACTTTGATCTCCAAGTTGATTTTGATCTCGAAGTTGATTTTGATCTCGAAGTTGAGTTTGATCTTGAAGTTGAGTTTGAACTCGAAGTTGAGTTTGATCTTGAAGTTGAGTTTAAACTCGAAGTTGATTTTGATCTCGAAGTTGAGTTTGATCTCGAAGTTGACTTTGATCTCGAAGTCGAGTTTGATCTCGAAGTTAACTTTGATCTCGAAGTTGACTTTGATCTCGAAGTTGACTTTGATCTCGAAGTTGACTTTGGTCTCGAAGTTCAGTCTGAACTCGAAGTTGACTTTGATCTCGAAGTTGAGTTTGATCTTGGAGTTGACTTTGATCTTGAAGTTGACTTTGATCTCGAAGTTGACTTTGATCTCGACGTTGAGTTTGATCTCGAAGTTGACTTTGATCTCGAAGTTGACTTTGATCTCGAAGTTGAGTTTGATCTCGAAGTTGACTTTGATCTCGAAGTTGACTTTGATCTCGAAGTTCAGTCTGAACTCGAAGTTGACTTTGATCTCGAAGTTGAGTTTGATCTTGGAGTTGACTTTGATCTTGAAGTTGACTTTGATCTCGAAGTTGACTTTGATCTCGACTTTGAGTTTGATCTCGAAGTTGACGTTGATCTCGAAGTTGAGTTTGATCTTGAAGTTGACATTGGTCTCGAAGTTGATTTTGATCTCGAATTTGAGTTTGAACTCGAAGTTGACTTTGATCTCAAAGTTGACTTTGAACTCTAAGTTGAATTTGATCTCGAATTTGAGTTTGAACTCGAAGTTGACTTTGATCTCGAAGTTGAGTTTGAACTCAGAATTGACTTTGATCTCGAAGTTGAATTTGATTTCGAAGTTGAGTTTGATCTTGAAGTTGACTTTGATCTCGAAGTTGAGTTTGATCTCGAAGTTGACGTTGATCTCGAAGTTGAGTTTGATCTTGAAGTTGACATTGGTCTCGAAGTTGATTTTGATCTCGAATTTGAGTTTGAACTCGAAGTTGACTTTGATCTCAAAGTTGAAATGAAATGAAATGAAATGAAATGAACTTTATTGTAGAACCCATAGGTATTACAAGGTTGGCTTGAATAAATTAAGTTGAACAAAACAAACTAAGATGAAAAATGAGCAATAATACTAATGAATAATAACTGCAAAATTATATAATCAGATTTTCAAAAATGTAAGAATAATTCAGTATGATGCCAAAAAAAAATTAATTAATTCAATATAAGAATCCTTCGTTCAGAAAGAAGATGCGAATTTTCATTATGTTCTGTAGAAAGTAAAACATTCTTCTAAGAACCTCCTTACTCTCAGAAGTCAGACAGTTAATAACCGTTTCTCGGCTTATGGTATCTGACCCGAAAAAGGCCATTCTTTCCCCTCTGAAGACTGGGCAGTTGCCCACAAAGTGCTCCGTCGTGTCAGGAACACCCCAATTACAACAGGGGCATTGTTCGACACTTTTAAGTCGAACACATAGCTTCGGCAGGGTAAGTTTCGCGTAGTGTTTGCCCGCCAGCCTCACTTGCGCCAGAAGTCTTTTGCAGGCGATTCCCAAGTTGGTCTCGAGATAGGTGCTGATTCCAGGCTCAGTTGAGCAGAATTTGAAGATCTCGTTGAACGTGGAATTCGCTATAAGGTGAGCATCCTGTTCCGTACACCAAGCTGTCATTTTTTCAATCAAGTCGTTTCTCTTCCTGCCGATCGCATCGACATTCTGGGAGTGCCAGAGTTCCTCCTCACCGATGATGCTGAAATAAGTCGCCAATTGAGCCCACCAACTGTACCTGGCGTCGATAACCGTGCCTAGCTCCCTAAGCCGGTGGAGGCATTTCTTGGGCAGCCTTTGTCCCTCCATTCTACCAAGTTTAAGGTACCAGTTCAGAGCCAGTTTGAAAAGTTGGATTTTCACGTGCTTCAGGCCAAGTTCGGAGCGTACATAGTGATCTGGCGTACTGCTGGCGATAAATAGGGCAGACTTGGCAGCCCGGACTTGAGCCTTGTCCAGAACATCAGCGTGATTAAGGCCCCATACCTCCGCCGCATACAGGGTAGTGGAGAGTACCGTCGCACCCATCGCACTCAACCAGGAGCTGATTGGGCTTCCCTTCAGTTTATACAGCAAGCTCAGCAGAGATCTTGTAGCCGTTTCCCCCTTGCTCACGGAGTAGGATGACTGTTTGTTGAACAGGCCTGAGCTTGAAAAATTGACTCCGAGATACATGTAGGACTTCGCAATCTTAATTTCTTTTTGACCACAGCGGAATTCATAGTATCGCGGAATGCTACCTTTCTGCTGAAACACCATAACCGCCGATTTGTCGTGGTTTATCTGGAGGTCATTCACCACGCAGTAGTCGGCCAGAGCGTTGAGGATATTTTTCATTTCTCTGTAAGAATAAGTGAGCAGGCACAAATCATCTGCGTAGCATAACGAGAGGACATCAGTTCCGTCTCCTACGTCCAAACCGCGGAGTCCTCTTTTCACCAGAAAGTTACTCAGATCGGCCAGGAAAAGGGCAAAAATTAGCGGTGAGGTGACATCACCTTGCAAAATTCCTGCCCCCACCCTGTAGGACTGTGTCTCGCTGTCATTGACTTTAACCCGGAAAGACGCATTGGAATACAGCGAACTTAGGAGACTGATAAATCTAGCGCTGACATTCATCAGTGCTAACTTGCGCCAGAGGATTTCATGGTTGAGGCTGTCAAAGGCTCGTTGAAAGTCGATAAATGCCACGAAAGTTTTACTTTTAGGCAGCCTCGTATTGATAGCCACTAAGCTGGACAGAATGAAAATGTTGTCTTGGCAGCCTCTTCCTTTCCTAAACCCATTTTGGGACTCCGGCAGAAGATTGTTGGCAGCGACGAAGGAATCCAGCCTATTTAACAAAATTTGGTTAAAGATTTTCAATAGCGAGTTGATGAGCGAAATGCCACGATAATTTTTCGGGTCGTCCTCTTCCCCCTTTTTAAAAAGCAGAAAGGTTCTGATTTCGGCTAAGCATGCTGGCACACTTACTTTGCGTAATAATGAATTGAAAAAACTTAGCACGAACTGCATCCAGTTTATAGGGAGATTCTTGTAGAATTCGTAGGCAACTCCGTCCACACCAGCAGCTTTATTGTCTTTGAAAGATTTTAAGGCAGTCTCCAATTCGGTGAGCGTGATTTCGCGATCGAAGTGTTCGTCGTACGTACCATAACACGGTGGCATGGCCGGTGTCGCCTCTCCACTGGCCCGGGTGTACAGCTGCGAGTAAAATTCTTCAACTGTGCCGACGTCCAATTTGCAAACCTTGGCCTTTTTCTTCCTAAACTGTTTAACTGTATTCCAAAACTCCTTAGAGTTGCGTGTGTTTTTGAATTGCTGTGACAGGTTTTCAAAGTACTTTGTTTTCTTATCCACCAGCAACTTCCTGTAGACTTTTTTAAATTCCAGATAAAGTGCCAGCCATTTCGAATTTGGTCCCTCACGTTTAAACTTACGATAGGCATTTCTCATCATCCGCTTAGCTGAGCGGCAGTCGTGGTCAAACCATGGCTGGTGAGATCTGCTGATCCTGATGACTTTCTTTGGAAGAATAAGGCCGAGTGAGTTTCCAACTTCTCTGAGTACTGCGAGCAAATGCGTGTAATGACCAACAACATCGTCGCCAAGCACCGGGGGTACAATCGCGAGCAGCGTTTCTTTATACCGCTTGCTTAAAGCTGAGTCCCAACGAAGCTTTTGGTCCAATGCCACCTCAATGCAAGTGGGTTGCTGACGCGGTGGCACCAAGTCAAACTCCAAGGTCATCCTGCATGCAAGATGGTCAGAGCATGAACCCACTTCAATCACCTCAAAGTCCGAAACTTCATGGATGAGATCCGGAGTCACCCATACATGGTCGGGGCAACTTTTCCCCTGATGCGATATGAAGGTGAAATGGCCTTCGCGATCACTAGTAGACCTACCATTGACGACCGTACACCCCATCTCCTGCATGAAGTTCAGTAAAGTAGACCCTTCCTTGTTCAAAATCTTGTCCTGCGCAAACCGATTTGGGAAAAGCCTGGATCCAGTGAATAGTTCAGGATCAGTCAAATCCTCAGTACCAATTCTGGCATTCCAGTCCCCTCCAAAAATTATTTGTGTATCTGGTTGAGATAAGCTGATTTCTTCCACTTGCTCTTTAAAGTCCCTACAAGCATTTCTGTCAAAACCAGCATTGAAATAGACACATGCCACAATAAATTTTTTTGGCCCACAAGGACCAGAAAACAAAATAAAGACCGAGCTCTTAGAGCGACCAATTTCAGTAGCAATCAGATCCTCCTTATAGAATACTGCCATGCCGCCGCTAGCACGGCCAACTGTAGCCTGCCTTATGGCTGGAATGGATATAGAACAATAACCTTCAAATGACTTTGAACTCTAAGTTGAATTTGATCTCGAATTTGAGTTTGAACTCGAAGTTGACTTTGATCTCGAAGTTGAGTTTGAACTCGAAGTTGACTTTGATCTCGAAGTTGAGTTTGATTTCGAAGTTGACTTTGATCTCGAAGTTGATTTTGATCTCGAAGTTGAGTTTGATCTCGAAGTAGAATTTGATCTCGAAGTTGAGTTCGATCTTGAAGTTGACTTTGATCTCGAAGTTGAATTAGATTTCGAAGTTGACTTTGATCTCGAAGTTGAGTTTGATCTTGAAGTTGACTTTGATCCCGAAGTTGACTTTGATCTCGAAGTTGACTTTGATCTCGACGTTGACTTTGATCTCGAAGTTGAGTTTGAACTCGAAGTTGACTTTGATCTCGACGTTGAGTTGGATCTCGAAGTATAATTTGATTTCGAAGTTGAGTTTGATCGAAGTTTTCTGATACTGTCACGGCACTGAACTGTTTGCGATAGCAGGATTTTTCAGAAGGACTGCATTAGCAGCAATCACCTTCAATCGATTTTTCGGTATTATCAATTTTTTTAAAATAATTATGGACCTCACCAATCGATCGAGCTTGAAAAGACGAATGCAAGGTATAAGAATCTCAATTTGGCCAAAAATTGCGTCAGCACCTGTTGCTTCTTAAGCGACGATATTGTACCGTGGATGGACTAAAGTTGAATTGGACCATGGGTAGTTGGGTTTCGACTAATAAACACTTTCTGTGTCGTTTTTTAGCAATTTCAAAACTTTACTCGGATGCAGTGGGGAATAATATGGCTCAAATGGCTGTTTTTCGTGTTTTTAGGATTCATGGTTGAAGGATAGGTAAGTCATTTCATATGTCAGTTCATGTATTTCCGAGCATAGAATCCGAATTTGTCATCGTTGATGGCGTCAAAAAGTTCCTTGAGTATGATAATTGGGGAAAAAATCGCGTAAACCGTGAAATATAGGTCAGACGGTGGGCCTAAAAAAATGTTCGTCTTGATCCAGGAAAAACCAGAAAACCCCGAAAAGTGAAAATTCGTCAACACCTTGGAAAGCTTCCTCTATCATCATCCATTCTATCGAGCTCCAATATAATTAGAATTAGATAGATAATAGCAGAGAGATTACAATTTTGTAACGTTTTTGTTAGACCTTCCCCTAATATTCATCATCGGTATTCCGATACTTAGCTATGGAAACTATAGGGACTACTATTATAGATCAATGGTAACAAAGTTTATACCCTCGCTAAATTGGTAACAATTGAACTCAAGGTACGACCCTTGATTAATTGTGATGGTGGGTGGTTGGGACCTTAACTGAAAAGCGCAACATGGTGAGTCATGTCCATACTGCCGCATTCATGATCACACGCGTACCTACGTTTGCATACCTGTAGATATCCTTTCACTAGTTACTGCCCTCACGAGGCAGGCTGGGTTTAACCCGAATAGGAGAATCCAGCGGGGACTAATCTTTTCTTCAAAAGGGAGAACGTTACACAGATTCGTGTTTCGGCTTATTGTCTACTCTTCAACGCCTTGCAAGGGTGGACGAGACCTACGATTCCGTTATGTTGTTTTTGGGAAGGCCTCTTTTGGATATTCCAGGTAGTTGCAAACATGAGTTCGACTCATTCATATGTTTTTGAAAGTCAAATAAAGGGCATTGGGATAGCTCATACAAAATCGCGTTACTTTCAACTGCCTGCGATGCTCTCGTGAAATAGTCAGTATCACTTTTGGCCTCAAGTTGGTCTGGTTGGTTTATGCTCATCGGGCATTCATCGATGCAAGTATATCGTGCAGGTTCGTAATACCTACTCAATTATTTTCGTAACTTGCAATATTCTTTTTTAATCTTGATTACTGCACGTTCTCAAATTGTATGACTCACAATTCGAGCTACATCAAAATAGTCAGGTTTTTTGTTCTCTTCCTATGTTTTTTGATCTGAACATTTCAGTACGTCTGCTATACGCCGACTGCGTTTTTTTTCTCTCTGAAACGGCTAGATGAAAATTTTTAAAATGTTCGGCTAACCTCAATTAGCAGGGTGTCTCCCTCATCAATCAAATTTTCCAAAAGTTCAGGAAACAACTCGCTCTGTTGATAGCTAGTGTTCAGCGGGTTCGATTCCCGTCCATCCCCAGCAGATTTTAGATCACTCATTTTCAGCCAGTCAGTCTCATCATCATCAGGAAAGATATTCAAGCATGTTGAACCTTTTCGAAAAACCATGGATCTAGAAGCAAAGCATTTCGACACCGAACTAACATTTGTCGGGTAGATTTGAATGAATTCCCCAAAAAAATTTCAACGGAAAAAATTGGTAAATTAATAATTTGATATAACTTGGTTTTTAGATAGGTGGGTACCTAGGTAGAGTTACATAGTAATACATATATAACGGCATATTCATATTACATATGAATTCAAGCCCAGTGTATTATTTATAAGTAATAAAAATATTAGTATAAAAATTACCTAATTAAAATTAAATAAATTAAAAAATATTAATATTTTTGCCCTGACTTCTCAATCGAGGTTGGCATCTGAGAATTTCTTTTTTCGTGAGTTTTCAGTTTTTCTAAATTGAAAAGAGAATAAGAATAGAAAGTATTGTAGAGTTAGGTAAATTACGTAATTCCATCAATATTAAACATTAAATTTTTTTAGGAAATTTTCCTCGGCAGTGGTCTATTACCTACTGCCTGGGAAATCATATTCAGTGGGATGGAGAGTTCTGCAGAACATACATCCTGCTGTAGGTTTGGTAGGTAAGTGATATACCTACCTAATTGAATAAGCAATTGTGCCACTGAAGTCAACCGTATAAGTTTCCCCCACTGAATCCTGAACTCTATCTTTCTGGTTTGTATAAATTTCCATGAATGCCCGTCGACCGAAATCGTCAACCTTTTACTGTTGTGTCAGTTTATTTTGACGCCCTTCAAAAGTGCCACAGGTAAGAAGAAAGTCACGTTACAATCTCATAGCTTAACCCAAGTCACCCCAAAACATAGGCGACCTCCGTAATTATCAGTGTCAAAGACGAAAACTTTTTTTTTTTTTTTTTTGCTTGTCAGCTTTATGGATAAAAACAAGTTTTAGATTGCCAGAGAAAACAACTTAGTACAATTGGGACTTGTCTAATCGAGTTTGAAACTGCCATTACCCTGAATTACTCATTGCGAATTACTCATCGTACTTCCGATATATTAGCCTTTTAGTATCTTATAATTTATTTTTTTCTGGCTACAAAAACGAAGCGATTTGGGGTTCTTGGTCGAAAAATCTTTGTTTCGTAGATATTTTTTATATTCCGGTAACTAGAAGTACTTTGATTTTGGACGGGTTTAAAATTTGCTAAGCGTGTTTTTCACCATTTTTAATAATTATAGCCACCAAATTATTCAACATCAAATTGCTTTGGTTCACAAATTTACCAATCAAAATATGGAATTATTGTTTGTTATCTAAGCACCACTGGTTTACTTGCCTGATGTTGTTAGTTAGGTTTATGTGAGTTCTTGGAATGATGTTGGAATTTGGATGGAATGTTGGAATGTGGGATGTTGTAATGATTTATTATAATTAATAATAAACCATCGTAATTGCCCAAGAGCATTGCACAAAGCAGGGCTTATTTGTGGCCATGACTCTGCTTTCCCGCTATCAATTTTTCACAGTGGCTCATTAGTACCTTATTATTAAATAAAAACCAAAAGTGAGAAATGAAACAAATCATCAAAAAAACAGAACCGATTTTGAAAAGACGTATGAAAAACAAGATAGTAAAAAATAAAAGTAGAAAAGAATAATGGTAGTAATTTTTATTTTTTACTTCTTTGTTTTTCATCCGCCTTTTTGAGTTTTTTTTTGCTTTGTTTTTTCAGTATTTTTAGTATCTAACTGGATTGGTTTATATGTATTTTTCAGATGAGTGATAATGGAAGGAAGTATATGGTACACTGACTGGTTCAACCCTCTGTCATCATCACGTATTGACGTATCGTTTTTGACAATCATCGAAGTTCTGACTGCATCATCACTAGCTTATTTGTTCACGAAGTTCATTATATTGCCTCTGGATCTTAGGAAGGTTGGTGTTACGCTGATTTTTCCTCGGATAAACACCTTGGTTGGATGCTTTTGGAAGTTTCTTTTCTACAAAACTTGTATAAATATTAATATTCAATGTTGGTAATTTTCTTCAAAAATTAGTTAAATTTTAATCTTGTAGCACTCATTGAGCTCTCACTGTTGTAGTCATGTGATTAATCTCAAAACGAGTTTGATCCCTCTGTTTTTAGATCCCATAGCCTGAGGGTTAATGCCAAGTTACCCAAGTTTGGAGCTTATAGGAGACAAAGATCGGATTAAAACTTTTCTAGCTATGACTACTGATTTCAGGATTTGTATGGCTCAGGCTACCAATTTGTCACTGGTTCTAAGCACGACAGGATCAATCAGATCAACACTATTCGCCGAAACAGGAAAATTGGTGAAATTCCTCCTGTCTTCCCTAACGGCTGGTTCGCCATTGCTGAGTCAAGTCATGTACCTAAGGGTAAACCCCTCCATGTATCTGCCCTGGGTACGTAAAATAAAATACCGTCTATCACGAGAAGACATGAGAACTGCCCTTGAGCAGATTTTGCAGCGGGCACAACTTTCATAGAGTTGACCCGTGTTTAATCAAGCTGGTGTTGACCGGTTGACCAATGTTCAATCAAAGTGTTTAATTCAAGTGCTAGCATAACATAGAAATCTATGTTCCAGAAAGTTGTTCATAAGTATTTTTTTTATTTCAGGTGAAAATTTTGCTGTATTTCGTGGGGAGGATGGACAGTGCCACGTCTTGGATGCTTCTTGCCCTCACCTTGGTGCCAACATGGCAATCGGAGGTCGCATAATAGGCAACTGCATAGAATGCCCATTCCACAGGTGGCAGTTCGACGGTCGCGATGGAAAATGCTCAACCATACCATTTACTGAGAAAAGTGAGTAGGTACTCGATTTCAATATTGGGGAAAATATTCTTAAGGTGTCTCTCTATGAGCTTGGTGAGTGAAACCTGTCATGTTGCATCCATTTGGACGGTGAATTGTAGTACATGGTTTTGCGATCCAAATTGGATACTTGCAGTGTTTTGCTTCCGTTTGCTTTTGTTCAATCCCAAAGTTTTCGTTGATTTCGGTTCACTATTTAATATTAAACCATTGCAATCGCCCAAGATAAAAATCTTAACATTCCCAGAGATTTTCATGGTTTACTTTTCGAAGGTTGTAGATTCCAAATCTGCAATACAAAGAATCCGTCCGTCCGCCATGTCTACTTTTCCGCTAAGCGGCTGGAATTTTTTTTTTTTTTGAAATTTTCTTGAAAAATCAACTCTAGTTCGGGACAGCCATGCCAATCGCTCAATTTCTACGATCCTGAAACTATAGAAAATATTTAGGAACTGTGTTTCTCCAAACATTTGTCCGCCATGCACGTAAAATATTTAATTTGATAGATTTTTCATGCTGAATCGAATGAAACCATTGCCAGATCGGCAACTTACTTTGTTCAAAATTTGTAGCCTTTTTGGTGTGCGCGCAGGGCAATATTCAAAGAAATTTTCTTTTTCAGCATCTGCTTTTGAACCAAATTTTAACCTTTTAATTATTTTTGTCAAAAAAATATTTCGAAACCCATATTTTAAATATTATAGTTACCAAATTATCATCCAAGTACCACTTCTCTACCCATTTTGTCTGTTTCTTAGGTCATTATTAGGTCATTGGGTTCATCAAGCTAACCTGACGCAATTTTTCAGTTCCGAAATTTGCTGAAGTGAAACGTTGGGACTCCTTGGAAATGAACGACCTAGTGTTCGTCCATTATAATGCAGAAGGCGAATCTCCAACATGGGCTCCAGAAGAAATTCCTGAAATAAAATCGAGAAACTTCATTTACAGAGGCAGAAATGAATTTTTCGTCAATGCGCACATACAGGTAGATGGTTAGGCATTTACAGATTTTTCGACATTCCCAAGCCCATTTTCACCATTATCTTGAGTGATTTTCCGAACACTTAAAAATACCTTTTATTTAATTCCAAATATTATTTTAGACTGTTTGTTCCTAAACTGGTTAAATTCGCATTGGTCCCAATTGAGAAAAAAAAACCGAAAAAAATGTCTTCATAAAGGGTTTGCAAGCAATCAGGAACTTTAGAATTTCTTTCCACTAAATGGGCCTCAACAAATCACAAATACTTAAACTTTTACGTAAAACTCTCCTGAACTTTCCAGGGTTGAAGTTTTTATGCCAATGTTTGGACTCGTTCTGAAACTTAGTATGAATTGGTACCTATACTCTTTTGACAAAAACATAAGTAAATCGATTCCTCGCCAAGAGTAGCTTTAGAAATGGTGGTTCACTTAAATTTAAACAAAATGGATTTAATCAGTTTTGGAACAAAAAGCCTCAGTTACCTGCTAATGAAGTAAATGATTTCAGCAAATTCCGGAGAATGGAAGTGATTTGGTACATTTTTCTGCGCTCCATAGCAAAAGCGTCATATGTGGCGGTGACATCACAAAACAGCAAACGAACTGGCTAAATATTTTCACTCATAACTGGGAATCAGTCTGGCATCCGTCTACAGACCCAGAATTAAAGCATATAGGAATTTCCAAATTGCTCCACCATATCGATTTTTGTGGCTTCAAACTAGGAAGCCTTGATGCTGACATCCGACAGGTTCGTACGCTTGATAAAAATTTTTTTTGCATTGAATTTTTTATCAAGTTACTTAATTCAACCAATTTTAAAGCCAAATCAACTGTCTCCCTACTCAGTTGGGAAAATCAAGCGTACCCACGTTAATCTCACACGAAGTTCATTCGGGCAGTTGCGCAGTTCATGTACAATAGCATTTTATTACCTAAACGTTCAAATTCCCACCTTCTTCCCTGTGAATAATTTTCCAAACCTTTTCAGGTCGGTCCAGGTTACGTTGAGTTGAAATTCCTCACTCCTTTGGGTCGATTGGTCATCACCCAAACGGTAACTCCAATTGAACCACTCGTTCAAAAAGTTGTGCATCGAGTGTATACCCCTTGGCAACTCGCCCTTTACGGCACTATCATGTTGATTGGAGAGAGCGTGATGGTCAGTATGCAGCCTGTAACTTCTGTTTTCCATAGACTATTAAACATACCTAATTAAGAACTGGGTGAAGAATTTTCTGCAGGATAAGAGCAGGATCACTAAAATTCTGCTCAGGGGTCATTTTTTGGTTGTCAAAACAAACATTACGCCATGAACGTAGAAAAACAGCTATTTTCTACCATGAAGACACGAATCTGTCATTTAGATTGTGGCCCCAAAAAGAAATTGCGTTACGCCTTCCCTCCCAAAAAATGCAACTAGTTCGGGCAGCAGTGGATTTTTTCAGTAAAA
Source organism: Nesidiocoris tenuis (assembly GCA_036186465.1). NCBI lineage: Eukaryota > Metazoa > Arthropoda > Insecta > Hemiptera > Miridae > Nesidiocoris > Nesidiocoris tenuis. Next base: position 11,782,434 of record AP028910.1, read on the forward strand.
AACAGGGTACCTAATTTCATGACGGGTCTCCATAAAACGAAAACTAGAACTCAAAAACCCCAGAACTCAATTTCAAACACAAGCTACGAGAATTCAACTAAAACGACCTAAACTAAAGAATTACCTAAACTAAGAATTTAACTAAATTAGAATTAAAACTAAAACTGAAAATCAAACTCCAACTCAAACTGTTTCTGAAACTCAATTCAATCTTAAACTTAATTTCAAACTCAAATTTAACCTCAAACTAAAACGAAAACTGAAGTTGAAACTCAAAATCAAACCCAAACTTGAACTCATATTAAATGTCAAACTCAAACTCCATCTCAAACTGAAACTAGAACTATAACAAGAATAAAAACTGTAACTGAAACTTTGAATTAAACTCCAACTGAAACTGGAACTAGATTCAAACTTAAATTCAATTTCAAACTCAAACTAAAATTAAACTCAATCTAAAATTAAAACAAAAACTCAAAATCGAACACAAACTCGAACTGAAACTCAAATTCAATTTCAAACTCAAACTAAAATTAAACTCAAACTCAATCGAACTTAAACTTTGAACTCAAACTAAACCTCAAACTAAAACTCAAACTCAAACTGCAATTCAATTCAAACTTCAACTCAATTTTAAGCTCAAACTAAAATTAAACGGGAACTAATACGAAAACTGAAACTCATATCAAGCGCAATTTCAACTTAAACTCAAACTAAATGTCGAACTTAAACTCTATACTCAACCTCAAACTAGAACTCAAACTAAAACGAAAACTCGATCTTGAACTGAAACTCATTTTCAAACTTAAACTCTATTATAAAACTACACCCTAATTTAAACTCGAACAAAAACTAAACCAAACACTAGAACTGAATCTGAAATTGAAGTCAAAGTAAAAATTAAAATCAAAACCAAATTCAATTGCAAACTCGAACTAACATTAAACTCAAACTTAAAATAATTTGAAAACTGAAACTCAAGTCCAACACCATTTAAACTAAACTCAAACTCTAAACCCAAACTAAACCTCGAACTAAAACGAAAACTGAAACTCAAACTCGACCTGAAACGACCAAACTTAAACTCAATTTCAAACTCAAACTAAAATTAAACTCAAACTGAAATAATAAAACTAAAACTCAAACTCGAGCCAATTCAAACTTAAATTCAATTTTAAACCCAAACTAAAATTAAACTCAAACTGAAACTAATACCAGAACTGAAATTCATATCAAACAAAATGTCAAACTTAAGCTCTGAACTCAACCTCAACCTCAAACTGAAACTTGAACTAAAACAAAAACTCAAACTCAAACTGATAGATAGGTACTCATTCCAAACTTGAACTCAATTTTAAAATTCAAACCCAAATTTAAAATCAAACGAAAACCAAACCAAAAGCTAAAACTGAAACTAAAATCGTCAAAAGTTCAAGTCAAAATTAAAATCAGAACCAAAGTCGAAATAAAATTCAATTTCAAACTTGTACTAAATCTCAAGGTCAAACTCAAATTCACGTCTAAAATAAATTCAAACTCAGCCCCAAACGAAAACTTAAATTCATATCCAACACAATTTCAAACTCAAATGTCGAACTTAAACTCTAAACTGAAACTGAAACTGAAACGCTAACTTCAAACTAAAACTGTAACTTAAACTGAAAATGGAATCAATATTGCAACAACACTCGAACAAAAAATGTAACTCAAGCTCAACTGCTCAAGCTCAAGTTAACTGGTTAACTGGTTTCAAAAATTTTAATTTTGACTTGTAGGTAGGTACTTTTGACGATTTTAGTTTCAGTTTTTGCTTTTGAGTTTGAGTTTTTGTTTTAGTTCAAGTTTCAGTTTGAGGTTGAGGTTGAGTTCAGAGCTTAAGTTTGACATTTTGTTTGATATGAATTTCAGTTCTGGTATTAGTTTCAGTTTGAGTTTAATTTTAGTTTGGGTTTAAAATTGAATTTAAGTTTGAATTGGCTCGAGTTTGACTTTTAGTTTTATTATTTCAGTTTGAGTTTAATTTTAGTTTGAGTTTGAAATTGAGTTTAAGTTTGGTCGTTTCAGGTCGAGTTTGAGTTTCAGTTTTCGTTTTAGTTCGAGGTTTAGTTTGGGTTTAGAGTTTGAGTTTAGTTTAAATGGTGTTGGACTTGAGTTTCAGTTTTCAAATTATTTTAAGTTTGAGTTTAATGTTAGTTCGAGTTTGAAATTGAATTTGGTTTTGATTTTAATTCTTACTTTGACTTCAATTTCAGATTCAGTTCTAGTGTTTGGTTTAGTTTTTGTTCTAGTTTAAATTTGGGTGTAGTTTTATAATAGAGTTTAAGTTTGAAACGAGTTTCAGTTCAAGATCGAGTTTTCGTTTTAGTTTGAGTTCTAGTTTGAGGTTGAGTATAGAGTTTAGAGTTTAAGTTCGACGTTCAAATTACCAACGTTTCTCCGGATTTATCCAGAATTATCAGGGCTTTTGAGAAGTTGCTTCCGTACATAACCAAGATTGACTTAAGACTAACTTAGATCTTTCTTCTTTCCACATGTTGACCAGTGGTTCTAAAATCATGGACTAGTTGTGCAGTAGACGGTAGTCAACATGTGGATCGAGGAAAAATCTTGTACTTAGTTCAACTTGCACGGTAGCAACTTTTCAAAAGTCTTAAAATCCGGCGAAACATCGGCAACACCGCAATATTTGTCTACGCGTGGTCGAGAACATTTTACTGCTGCTTTGATTTCAAATGTGTGATGGATTTAAGCACTGGAGGGACCGTGGTGATATGTTCGTCGACCACAAATCTATCATGGCCAACATAAAATGACGACATTACCAACAAAATTTGGAATTAATTTCAGTCTAGTTCACGGTATGCTGTGTTTCCTCTCTTGTTTCAGTTTGAAAGAGATGTCACGATCTGGAACCACCAAAAATACTTGAACAAACCTCTTTTAATGAAAGAGGATAAATCTGTAGCCAAATACAGGCGATGGTTTTCTCAGTTTTACTCTACCAACAGCCCAACTTATACATCGGTGAAGAGGTGTTTGGAATGGTGACTTGAAGATTTAGCGTTTTTTCTGCCTTTCGAAATTTTCACTTTAAATTATCAACGAATTTTTGTGATTAAAGATTAAAGGTTAAATCTAGCAACACCTATTAGAATATCATAAGTCATTCAAGACATTAAAAAGATTGTTTGCAATACCTAGAACTTTTTTTGACCTCTTGACTCATATTGGATTGGTTGCTTGATTGTCTATTTACCACCTCTACAACTATAAATATGAAACCCACTTGATGTTTGTTTTGTTCAACTTTTTTAGAATAATTTCATCATTAGTGTAATTTTAAGAGTCGAGGTGGATCTAGTAGTATACGAACTGTAGCTTCCATTGCAATACACTGTTTAGATGTTTTATTTGGCCTTTAGAATGTCTTGACCCCTAAGATTTTAAATTAACCGAAAGCTCGGTGAACAGGAAGTTCTCATTCGTTCGGGCCCATTCCCGGTACCTCAGTCTCCGTTCCTGTTCAGCCAGGATTTTGATCACACACAGGGTGATTCAAAGATATTGGAACGTACCTAGTTTATTTCATTCTGACCCAAAAATGACCTGATTCGAGCGTTTGTTTTGTGCATGATACCATTAGTTTTTATTGGGCGAAAGAGTAATTCAATTTTTCAAAACAATGTATAAGTTACGGCTTATTTTCTTCCAGTCTTGATTTTTACGTCAATACTATAGAGCTGACGTTCGGAGTGATCGTTTTTTTTCTAGCTCATATTGGAACGGCGTTATTAAAAATTAGATCTTTAGGAATATCGCTAGGGACAGGATGTGGGGTTGGAAAAATATTGCCTCACCCCCCTTAAAAATTTTATGGTTCACGTTACGTTTTAACGGGCGCAGAATCCAAATCTGCAATTAAAAAAACATCCGTCTGCCCGCCGTACGCCGACCGTCGTAAACACCTTTTCTCCAACAGTTGGAGATTTGTTTTAATTTTCAAGAAATTCAACCATGTTGGGGACAACCCCAATTCTTTAGCCAATCGCGTTAGCGTTTGCATTAACTTATTCCCAAGTAATTTTCAGTATGATGATCATTTCCTGGGGTATTCGATTTTTTTCTAGGGCGATTGAATAATAAACCAAAATGATGCCAAATTACCTACTTACTGGTAAAATTTTTCAATCAAATTTCTACCGAAAATTTTCAAGTTGTTTACTGCGCAATCCTTGGGGGAAACTTGTCCAAAAACTCAACTCGCTAACTCAAAGACGTTTTGCACTACTCCTATGAAGAAAATACAAGGTTTGAACTCCGAAAACATCAGATGTTTTTCCGAAACAAATTCCAAACAAAAAAACAGATTCTGTTTTTCCGAAAATTGACCTTTTTTCACAACTAGGTTTAGTCCTGCACACGTTGAGATTACCTAATGTATTTTTTTATGATGAATCAAATGGACCGCACCTTCATTATGAAGTAAAAATAATATTGACAGAAAATCATGAGAAAGAACTTTCCTAACACGGCAACGCCCACTCGTCAGTGTTTAGTTTACTCTAATTGAAGGGTTCATTACAAAAACAACCCATGTCAAAAAAATCGAAAATTTATATTTCTGCGCATTTTGCTAGCTATCGGCACCTTTTTCTTACATTGGTTGCTTTTGTAATGAACTCTTCGATTTTATCAGACCCTGGGCGCCCTAAAAATGACACCATTCGATTCACCATTAAAAAAAAACTCAAGTACGACCATAAAAAAAACTCGTAATATAGGTATATCATCTCCAAACTCATCCCCAAGAAATTCCGTCGGTCAAAACCAATAGGCTGATCTAAATTTTAGGTAAACGTCCACTGGTCTGTTGGTTTGTTGCTCTAATTAACGCTACCGCCGACAGGTCGCCCTAAATATACCCCTTTTGGGTCAGGTACCGCGCGATCTTTTTCGGGGCCTATAATTATATATTTTCTAACACCCTCGGTCACACAAAGAGCGAGCCTAAAATAGTCTTGCCCAGCAGGGCGACTGCTGACTGCTCAAACGATATTGTTCGAACATATGATTCTTCCGTAGCTCGTTCGTAGGCCGGTGGGACTGGGATCTCCTTGGCATTGTTTCAGCGCTCTGCTGGCTTGGCTTGGCTGACGCACGCTCTAACCCATATCAGATATCTCCGTCCCTGAGCTGGGGTAGCATTAAACGTCAAACCACCTCAAATACACAATTTAGTATTTTGTTCCCCTCTCTGAGAAATTTTAAAGGTTTTTTAGTTTGCTTTTAATCAGCTGCGGCTCTTCAATCGGCTAATAAAATCCATTATATTGGTAAATAATCATTTCATGGGAAGCTCAGAGTTATATCTGCTTCAGCATTATGAACCAACCTCACAATCACAACTGCGAAGTACGAATCTCGTGTACAATAAATTTATCTTTTGAAAAAAAAAATGAAACGCGCATCAACTTTTGAGGAACTGTATATTTGAGCTGTCGATATTTTATGATTGGCTTGTTATCCCATAGACATTTTTATCTAGCTTTCCTTATGACAATAACGCTTTGATACTCACAGTTCATTCGGCTACGACTGGCCCATACCTACAGCTTGAAGTTTTTAGAACAGCTGAAATTATTCATTCGAATTGAACGAATTTTTCGATCGAGGAATTCAATGTGACGTTAATATATAATATAGTGTACTCACTGAGTATTTTTTTTTAATTCGGTCCGTTTCCCACTAACAATCATTAGCGGGTCTCGAGCGTAATCATTACTATTATAGTGCTGAGCGTGTATGAAAGTACAGGTCCCTTGACAATTTTGAGTGCTAGAGTGAACAGCACGTGTGCCTTGAAGAACGACACTGAAAATTGCTCTTTTTCCCGGAAACTCAAATTCCAAGTTCGACGGTATCTCATGACAAGCTCCCACTCTGTCGGAGATGACAATCAGAGGCACCTGTCTGATTTGACGAGTCCACCAAGTGGTGCCAGCGCCGAATCGCCGTCATTAGTGATTCAAAAATAACGAAGATTTTGTGCACCCACGCAAAACTATTTCTTTCCAGCCTCCTCCTTTTGGAAGTCCGTTTAGGATTTCAAAACACTTCCTTGGGGAGGCGCAAATGCTTTCTTGGAACTGAAACGACCAGCTGAATTGCAAAAATTTGATCGGAACCAATTCCTTTCGCACCGGAATCGGCGCTTCTATCCACATAGCTACTGGTAAAATATTCGATCTTCAGAAAAAAACGTTTACTTATACACTTTCGTGAATCACTCCATGAACAAGTGGCTTTGTGTCCATGCCTGTCCGTTTGGGGTCATATACTATAATGGCCATAGCTCCCTCAATCCTTAACTTTTTTTCGAATTTCTCGAACTGGCTAATATTGTCTCAGTAGGATCAGTATGTTTAACCGGAATATTAATTACTCACAGTACTTCCGATATATTAGCACTTTTAGTTTTTTCTATTTCATGTTTTCCTGGTCACATGAATGAACCGATTTGAGCGTTCTTGGGCTCAAGATCGATTAATGTTTCGCCTCGCGTGGATATTTTTCATGTTCCAATAACTTGGTGATTTCAGGCGAGTTCTAACATTTGCATAGTCGTAAGTTTTTTGAGGATCGACCCGTAATAATATTTTGACGTCAATTATCAGGATTAGGGTCTTCAGAGAAACCGCTTCCTTCGCCGAGCTTTCGAAAACTTAAATTTTCTTCTTCAGGGCCTATAACAACCAAATGTCACAGTCAAATATATGGCAACTTTTTTTTTTTAATCTGACAGAGTTTTATTAACGTTGCCATATTGTTGACTGTGACTTTTGGTTGTTATAGGCCCTGAAGAAGAAAATATAAGTTTTCGAAAGCTCGGCGAAGGAGGCGGTTTCTCTGAAGACCCTAATCCTGATAATTGACGTCAAAAAATTTGCATAGTCAGTTTTTTGACTTTTTTTATCCAAACAGCCACCAAAGAAGTCAAAATATAATCAAATTGTGTCAAACATTTACGTATCAAAATATGAAAGAATTGCGTGTTATCGACGCTAAACTGGTTTTTCTTGCTCCATTGCTCCCGGTACTGAAACAGTCAACCGCGAATTTATTTGCTGAAAATATTTTTACGCTCCAGCAGTTTGAATGATCTTTCTCTAGTTTTATCAATGATGTCCTCTTCGAGACGTGTGTTCAGCTCCAGATATTCAAATAAGAGCGAATAGGTAAAACACAAACAAGGTGTTCATCTTTTATCTGCTCCAGAATCCTATACATGAGAATGAACCTATACATAAAATACTTCAATTTTACTTAACAACTCGATAAAAGTGCCGGTTAAAACCGACCAAGCCATTTTATAAATAGAGTATTCTTCGGCAAAAGAAAAATTACACGTATCCGGGACACAGCAGATTTTTCTTCATTTCACCGAAACGAAAATCAAGTCGACGATTTAATTTTAGTATTTCACAGGAAAAGCCTATTTCTCTAATTCGTTTTCAAGTTAAGGGCCGAAAAAATGGAATGCAATAAATCACGAGGATTCGGATCCGTCAGTGACGGATGTTCGAACGCTTGAATTTGAAATAGAGGGAGAGAAAAACGCTCAGTTTTCTGATTTAACTGTGGAGGATGTCTCTTGGGTTCTGTCCAAAAACTAAAAATCGGCCTGCCCAAGTTTCCATAATATCTATAAGGAAGAACACTACCTCATCCTTCGCTCAACTGAACTCATCAGGTGCTCTAAAACTTTCCGCACTCAAGATTAGATTGTCGGTCGGCTCAGATAATTCGACCAGATTAGTCCGTAATATGAACTTCATATGACTATACTGATCTTATGCAATTTGGTCTTAAATTTCCAAGTAAACCAAATTTCAAGATGAATCAAATCATTTGGGAAGAAGTTGTGGAACCCCGAATTAGAAACTCAAATTGAGGGAATGAAAGTCGTCAGTTCCATTCCCTCAATTTGAGTTTCTAAATTACAAGGTGTTCGGTTATTCACAAAACTTGAATAGATACTTCACACCTATTTTATAGGTGTGCCCGTTGTGAGCATTTCAAAAATGGCCATAGCTACTTCAATTCTCATTCTTTTTTACAAATTTCTTGGACTGGGATTTATGTCGAGGTAAGACCCGTCTCTCTGTTTAACCAGGATTCAGATAACTCACAGTACTTCCAATATATAAGCACTTTTATTGTTTTCTATTATACTTTTTACTGGCCTTAAAAATTAACCGATTTTAGCGTTCTTGGTCTTAGAAGCATTGTTTTACCTTGCAGAATACGTAGATATTTTTTATAATTCGGCAACTCGACGTATTTTGCCTTTAGGCGGGTCTTCGGGCGGGTTTCAAGATTTGCATAGCAATTAACATTTTTGATCCACCCAGCTTATTCTCAGGAATGCAGTTTCTCATCAAATATAGCATTACGTACTTGTTTATACAACCGTTCAAAACCGGTACCAAGTTTCCCCAAGGGGAAGGTATGCCAACATACCCCGTGTGCAGGGTGAATTGGCATGCTAAAATCACTTTGGGAAAATGTTTTTTAAAGGTACCTGACGCTTTTTTGAATTACGTGCCCTACCAGATTCCGTAGCCAAGGAGTTAAGCAAACAACACCATACTACTAATTCCGCACTGAAAAAATTACAAAATTCAAAAACTGAAACTCCTGCTAACTTTCCCCGGTCTCCCCAATACTGTTCTTCCCTCGCTCCCGTTCGTTTTCTGGTTGAAATAGGGAGGGCTATATGTTTGAGTGGAAAACATAGTTGAAGTCTTGGAGTCCAACCATTTTCCTCAAAATCTGGAGAAGCACGATGTGGAAAAGTGGTGCTGTAACTTCATGGATCCAGTAACATTAGTTGATGTGGAAGATGGTCAATATTTGTACTATGTTTTATTTACGTCCTATGGTTTAGAATAAAAGAAAATTTATCACAATTCTGTCGGTAAGTATTTCCACAAGTTAAAACGCAAACCCTTTTTTCTCTTAAAAACCTTAAAATTGTCTTAATTGCAGCTGAACCACTTTTCCTCCCAGCGACTCGTATATTATTTTAGTTGTATTGTACAGTGTAGCTGTACCCGGTTGTATTATTCCTCCGGCGAACAAAAACTCTCACCAGACAGTTGGTAAAACATTTATTGCCAATTTTTAATCACTTTTACTATACCTGATTGTTTATCTTACAAAATAGTACTTGGGGTCGCATCGTCCATCGAGTCGCAAGACAAGAGGTTTATATTTAGTTCGACAAGGGGGAGAACTTCCAAAGACCGTGTACGGCCGGCAGGAATAGAAACGGGAACCTCCTAGCCGAACATAAAAATATTGTAGGAAATAATCGATGAAAAAAGTTTTGTTAGTTTCGATAACGAAAATGTGGTGAAATTGAACAATAAATACATAATCCGTAGCATTTACAACATTCAGATGCCATGCAATTCGTTCAACTGAATCCGATAAATAATTGATAACAATTTTATGGAACCTGAACTGTTTTTAGGACGGAGATATAAGTCGGAATTTCCAGTCTCTCACATTTTGACTTTCAGATGCTTGAGAAAAAGTTTACAAAATAAAAGTTCTTTTGATTTATTAATTAATAACTCACCTTTATAATTGCTAAAGAAAATACGTGGGCAACAAATTGAAAAAAATGTATTCCACTGCGAGGTATTATTTTTTATAGATTTTCTAAGCTGTTTGGGATATGAACGCCTCCGCAACACAAGCTAGCCGTTCAGGATTTATGTCAGTTTAAGCGAGCAACGTTTGACTTTTTCATCCTGGACGGCTAGACATCGTAAAAATTACGAGCGGTTTTTTCATTGGCCTGAAAAACGGGACTGGGCAATTTCAGCTAGCTCAGGTTCTAATAGAGCTTCCGCAGGCTCACACGCTGTTTAAAAAGCGTCGATCGTCACAAGGACGTTCGTTTGGCGCACAGGACGGATCTACGGACAGTAACATTGTATTATTGACTATACTATAGTCAATCTATTAGATGGTCAGGTAGAAGACCATATCGATACCTTAAAGCACAAAGGGCATATGTCCAAAAATGGCATAATGAGAAAAAATTTACAAAAATAAAGATTTCTCCCATAGTTTTCAATTCCATAAAAAAAACGCTGCTAAGTAGATCAGTGGCATGTGCAGATTAGTTTTCGCTATGTCCGAAGAACTCTGCAAATTTTGCACAGGGGTTCATTTTTCGATTGCTAAGACAAACTTCACGATATATCGGTACTCCTTAAACTCAGAATTTAGTTGTTATTATTCTATAATTATTAAATTCTCTGAGTAATGAATGAAATTAAAAATGCCTCAGAAACATTGTTAAAGCCTGACTCGCTTTCATGTTGACAAGCGCAACTGGTCTTAGTGTGAGTGCGTCACCTTGTTGGTGTAATAGGCTAGTGGTCGTAAGTAGATCAATCAACCGTATCTAAGAGCCGAGGCCAAATTCTCAAATTTTTTCGATTTTTGTTTTGCTGATTTGTGTAATGCGACCAAATTCTTTAAATTGAAGATATCGGGAGGACAGAAGTTTTTGTGGGGATTCCAACGTGTGGAAAACGATTTTTGTGGCTCTAGTCGTTTTCGAGTTATTCAGAATTGTAGAAATTTTTAAAAACTCAAAAATGTCTCACTAAAACTGCAATAACTCCTAAACGGTTAGAGCTACCGCCGTGGCGATGGTCTCATTCGATTCGGCATAGAAAAATCTATAGAAAATGATGCGTCACATGCCTATGTTTCAAATTTCCAGAAAAACACGAATTTTTTCCCACTTCAACAGCTGTTTTACTGGCCTTAAAATTAAGGTAGGGTTCTGTCGAGATGTTAGGACCAACTAGATACGGAACTTGATTTTTGGTAAAAATTTCAAAATTTTTCGATAACTCCTTCCCCCTGAAAAACCCCGGACGGCGGACGGCGTACGGCGTACGGCGGACGGCGGACGGCGTACGGCGGACGGCGTACGGCGGACGGACAAAAATTTTTTATTGCAGATTTGGATTCTACACCCCTTGAAACGTAAACCAACCAATTTTCAGGGGGTGTTAAAAATTTTTTTTTCCTGACCGATTACAAAGGTTCATTTCTTAAGAAAAATGAACCAAAATCGCTAAATAAAAAATGTTTGTCTGGCCAAGATTATCAACCTCGTTTAACCAGAACTTAACAGCACTTAACACTTCCAAGATAAACGCTCTTTAAATATTTGTCGTTTTTCTATTATATCGTTTTTTTGGCCCCAAAAATAGATAAAAGGATCATGATTCTTGGAGCGATCGATAGGTCCTGATGAGTAGATTCTTTCGGTACCAAAATCTCAAAATTGATATTTTGGGACATATGCCCTTTGTGCTTTAAGGTATCGATATTCATCTTAATTCGTTCCTCGTTCTTCTCTCCTGGTCTCTACTGGAGGGCAAACCAAGTTAACAACTGCGGTGGTCAAAAACGCCACCCAAGTATTCTTTTTAACTCAAAATAGCGCAGGAATTGTTGAATCAAACCAGATTCAGTGACGAAAATATCTTTCGAACTTGATGGCTACGGCGGCAGACAGGAACAGGATTTTCTCTGTAATAACTTCAAGATTAGGAACTTTCGTTATCAGAACATTCGAACCTAATAAATACGTTCATGACCAAATTATTTTGGGCGTGAAGCATCACGACGATTGTCTCGATTATGAAACGAGTTTGACTTCGGCCGTCAGATGTTGGAGGGAGTAATTCCCATTAGGTACCTGCCTACTGCCTTACCAAGTGCGGATTCTTCGTTTATAAGTTTACCAATAACGCCACCACTGGTCGCCGCCATTGGTGGTGCGAGTTCCACTTTCGAAAAATTCTGTTCCATAGGCTACTATTTTACAATACTTATGGAAAAGGTGGGTAAGGGATACCTGTGGTGGGATATCTTGTTGATGGCAGCCTCGAGAGCGGATTTTTATTTTTGACTACAATGCATCAAAATTTGATAGGTAGGTACTTGCAAAATAAGCTCCTTCAGGTGGGCAGAGGGAAAAGCAAGGGAGAGGTAAGTGGCAATTGGTGGGCAAATCGCCAGCATCTCGATCCATTTATTTTTAGAGTATCTCAATCGAGACAGTTTTGATGATCGCGTACAATTTGCGAGATTGTATCGTTAGAGGGGGTGGAGATTGGAGTAGAGTGGGGTACAGGGGGAAGGGGCCGGGGGAGCGAGCGATGGAGGGAGGCCAAGAGTTTGGCGGGCCCTCGATCCTTCGGCCAGAGTTGTAAGGGTCTCGGCTGAGGCACATTCCATCACTCGTCGCTAAATCTTTCCTACATCTCTGTAAGCAGCTTCAGCAAACCCCAAGATTGCCGCCTCCTTCCCTCCTGGTCCCCAGTGTTGTCCCTGTAACTCAGTGATTTACCAGTGTTGCCCATTGTGTTTTCGATTGTGGATTACGGAAACTAGAAATACCAGAAGGACGTCACGCGATCGGATTTTGGTGAAGAAATCGTCACTTTTAAGTACCTACCTATAATTTTTTTACGTGAATAGCCATATTTGACTGGGTACTTATAAGTTGTTGAAACGCCAAACCATCTATGCACGTTTACTTAGATAGGTAGATGCTTGACATTTGCCCATCGGAAAAATTTTTCTTGATTTTTGACATCGTTTAGTTGCCAGAATAATGAACTGTGATTTAGAGATACCAATGTAGGGAAGGGGACTTCAATGTTTGATACATTTATGAAATCCACCCCTACTACAGTATTGGAACGTGGGGAAAATCTAGTGCACTATGTTTTGCAGATAATGAGTGCCAAATTCACTTTCCCAATTCCATAAGATTCAATAGCTCAAATTGGCAAAGACTTCAACTGTGGCGACATACATTTACCCTGCCAACGCTTCGTCTAGAGTTTAAAAAATTAAAATTTATAATGCTGAATTTTGGTTGTTGCAGTAATAATTAGGCTATCAGATTAGGCAGTTGAGGAAAACCACTCATAGATTCAGATCGAAACCTGAAACATCCAACTGTGATATTTTCTTGTTGACCAAGCAAGTCAGTTACCCATCGATCACTACTTAGTACTCACTCAAGTAGACCAAAAATTTAAAGTCATTTGGTTGCTTAAACAGCAAACTATCTCAAACTCAGAATGCTATCAAAACATTTAAAAAAACTGATGGTCGAAATCAATTTAAGTTTTTAGAATTTTTATTAGATTACCGCAGCAATTTAATAACGCTTCGAGCAAAATACATCATTCTCATCCTATTTCATACTTCTACGGGCCCCGATTCTCATGCAGGTATTGCCGTCCCATAGTCTATTTTTCTATGTCCATTTATTGAACCTTGATTCCTGCGTACGGTTTTTCTTCTGCATTTTAAAAATCTCGGTTATGTAGTCGCAATATAAGGCGGACATTTTCAAAAAACACCGGCTAGTTTTAATCGAGGTGAAAAATTCCTGCAAGCATTTGAGGCCTACGCTCACCGCCAGGTCTTTCATCAAACGGCATGCTGCCCGCACAGCCGAGGAGAGCGCAGCAGTGCTATTTTGAAACAATGACACCTAATGCTCTCTATTGAAAGTTGGCGCCTGCCTCTTTTTGGATGTGCCGGCGCGTTTTGGCAGCCATGCAACCTGGGCACCGTGAGCTACTCTCGAAGGAGCACAACCGACCTTTATAAATAGGCCTTTTCCTCCTTCCCTTCCCTTCTCGAATCTTGGTCTAGATCTCATGGGAAAAGAGAGAGAATTACCGTGTGTGCGAGAGGGGGTTGCTCGAGGTACCAATTCGTTCTCCCCTGAGAACCGAAAGTTGCAAAAATGAAGCAAAAATTCGTTTCTGGTTACGCAAAAATCGTCTTTTTTTATCTCACCATTTGAAGCCATTTTTTCAAGTCATTTTAAAGAGCTAAAAAGAAAATCTGTTTGGAAAACAGGTCGTGTCTTTTCAAAATGGAGGACCGCATATAATTTGAACCAATTGAAGGAATTGATTTGGTAGAGAAGGACTTGAGAGCGAATTATAAAACAATGGGGTGAACCTTGACGGCCTCCTAGAGAGGATTTGGACCGAATGTTTGAAGGATCCGTTTTTCTCGTGTTGGCATGGCTCACATTGAATTTGGATGCCAACGTACATAGATATTAGCATGAGCTCGCTCCTAGCAGATGAGCAACCGATTTTAGCAGACGAGCCAAGTATTTTAATACACCTCGGTAGATTGCAACCGACTAAAACACAAGTCGTTAGACGCCTCGTAAAGTTATCGTATCATCACTGCTGCATTCTCTTTTGGAAACAACGATACATACCGCTACCTGAAACAAAAATAAAATTCCTTTTCGATTGCAATTCCTGCCTTAGGTAAAGTGCTTCAGAATAAAATTATCAATCAATTAGTATCCCAGTATATAGTAAGCCAGTAGTATAGACCAGTAGTGGTACCAGCACAATGATAAATTCCAGGCATATGATGGGCACACTTCATGGGGTATTTTGATGAAGTGACGGATTTCTGGTATTCCACGTTTCGATTTCTAGCTATTTGACCCGTAATCCATTGATTCGTTGCATGTTAAGCTTGAACGTTTGCAATGTTGGTGATGCTTTTTTAACGATCAAGCTTTAGATTCCATTATTGACTGATTTGTGTTTACTTCGACGGTATATTTATTAGGCGTCCCATCTAACCAGCGTAGGATTGAGATTGAGGGCTTGGCCTGCTGCCATTTTCCGATCATTTAATACTCCCTTCAAAATGGGAGGCATCTCTCTGCTCACAAGGATGTATAATTATCACGTTACCTGTCATTCCGGCAAGTTATATTTGATGATGACGCTTCGGCAAGAATATGATGGAATTCGTTCCTAGGACTGATGTGTTGCCTGCTAGTCCCGATACCAGTGCGTTTGTTATTGAGCAATTGAAATACGTAGCAGACATTTCCTTGGATTAGATAGGTTCGAAAAGATAGATACGGCTAAACCGAAACTAAACAATGTATAATTGAAAGATCAATATATTAAATGAAATTGTTCTATGGGATGAATTGGAATCCTGTAGTTTAAGTAATTCCAACTCAAAAATAGTTCTGTTTAGGCCAATTGAACAAAACCCTGTACTGTATTTTTTGGTGGACCTTGACGATTTCGAGCTCGACATGTTCTGGAAAACGGACTAACCAGACAAAGAACCTTGTTTTGATAAAACTTATGGAAATTGTGAACGTTTCCTTCAGAAGTATTGTCGTAATGAGGTTTACTCGGAACCTATATGTTTGTCGAAATGCCATCAGTCTAATTAGTCTATTAATTTTGATGGACCACGGACCATTGACGTGCCGTATTTATTTAACTACCTTCGTTTCATAGAAACTCCTTCTGGAGGGTTGCAAATTGTGAACTTTGGCTGTGGGATAAGGACTGGGATTTCAATTTATTTGAGAGGACAGAAATAATATCCTCATTTCATGATTTAGGCACCTAATTTAGACTCAATCGAACTGAATTTCTTCAAGAGTGGTGTCAATAGTGAAATTTAGATATGGCATCAAATTATGACAATAACATTGGTGGATGTTAGTAGAGCAACGTAAGAGGCAGAATCTCCTACTTTGCCGATCAAAGTTACCTATGGTTCAACGTACCTATGGTTCAGTTGCCATTGTTGCCTACTACTCGTTGGTAGATTCTTACCGGTTAAAGCCTCTCAGACGCTGCAAAAAGTTTATTTATACCGGTTCAGGCACGCGTAATAGTGGAACGACAAAAAACTGGCTGTAATAATTACACGATGATCTTGTCCTCAAGCTCGAACGAGGTATCACAAGCCAAGAAATGATGGCTAGGAGCCAAGAGATGGACAAAATTGTTGTGCGCCAGGAATTCGCTGAAAAACACGAACTATAACAGAAAACTGAAAACAGTGCCCGCCTTTGGGTTTGAAGAGTTATTTTCGAGGCTCTCAGTTATCATGTACACTGGACCCAGTTGGGCCCTGTCGCACTGATGAAGAATGGTTTTCAACACCCACTGAGGTTAGCGAGAAAGAGAGATTTGCCACTTACGAAAATATTTGTTTAGCTATTGTCAACAAAATTAACGTTAATTAAGTACATAGAATATTTTTAACAACTGGTGATACGAGGGGCCCCGAAGGCCGTTATCCATGGACCTCCCAACCCTCTTCTGAGCGAATGCTACCCTGAGCTGGGTGCTATGCATAGAGCATTATTGGGGCTTTGTTGGATTCTTTGCGTGAGATGGTTCAAGGGTTTCCTTCTTTACTGTCAATTGGGGAACTTATGGAGCCCTGAAATAACGCCCAGGACGCCATTACTCCGCTCAGGCAACACTAGTAACTAATGGTCAAACTGTTTGACCATTACTGCTGAATAAGATTAGCTCTAGTCAAATAATTATGCTTTGTAATTTGTAACCCGCAAACGCGTTGGAATGATAGTCTAAAATTGTTGGTTAAATGCGCGGGTTTTAAAATATTGCTCTAAAACCAGTTCAAGAAAATGCCGTCGAAGAAATTCCAAGCTCAATCCTATAACCAGAAACCGTGGTCGAGTGAGCGTAACAGTTTTTTGCCTCATTTACTATATCCACAAGATTCCTTCTCATTGCATCTTGATTTTTTGTGATGCACCAATGTGGGCGAGAGCTTTAAATTCAGTTATTAACTTTAGAAGCATTTGCTCACATTTATTTTTAGATGGATTCCAATTGGTTGAACTTGATCCAAGTATCACAAATATCTGGAAACAGAGTTGGCATAATAACCGGCGGTGAAGTTTTTTCGATTGCGCTATAAACCGGCGGCGGCGTTGGCACGCTCAAACTCGCGAGCAGTTCAAAGAATGTCATGCTTACTGATTTGAATCAAATTCGACCGAGCTAACCATCCGCTTACGGTTTTTCTGGATCATGGATTGCAGTTTAGTAACCTAAAATTAGATACGGTCATGTTTGAATTACCAATAATCGACCCTAGTTTCATAAATTGCAGCGTTTTTGGCATGTTCACCACCCCAAAAGTTAATTGCTTCCTGCTTACTCACACAACGAAATTTTTATCTCATCCGATTCAAAATACTCGTATCCAGTTTTTTAATTCAACAGTTTCACTTCAATTACCAAAAATAATTCATTTTCCAGCCTGGGTGACCGTTAGGTGACCGATTCACCACCATGTCGGACGAGGAGTATTCGTAAGTACCTAATTTTATAGTACTGATGGCGATCTTCCCTTTGTACATTACAGTTTGTAATGGCGCATTGTTAAAACAGTAAAACGACCCAGACAGGTATATTTAAAATCTTGTAAATTTTTTTTTTAATGTAGGCGACTGCGCTCAGTGATTGATTTTCCTTATGTGACAAGTTTTCGTTGCGTTGGATTTTCCTTATCTTGAAACTATCATATTTTTCTTTCCCATGTAATGTTCCTGTGTACGAGTTACACACACCTTGATGTGGTACCTATACAGTTTGTTCGATACCTTCCTCAGAATTTGTGTTGGGTGCCACTGTATTCGTCGATTTCCCCATGTAATAATTACTCCTTATCTATTTCAAGATAATTACGTTTTAGACTCATTTGACTGCCACATTTTTCTTAGAACGGTTTGTGTTTATTCGTCTAAACCCAAACATCCGAAATTCATTTGTTTTCGTCCCTAATGCATGTGTTTTTATTTCCTT
This sequence comes from Nesidiocoris tenuis, assembly GCA_036186465.1. Taxonomy (NCBI): domain Eukaryota; kingdom Metazoa; phylum Arthropoda; class Insecta; order Hemiptera; family Miridae; genus Nesidiocoris; species Nesidiocoris tenuis. Next base: position 11,800,190 of record AP028910.1, read on the forward strand.
CCTATTCAGGGAGTCAGAGGAGGAGGAGACGTAAGTTTCTATTTTTTACAGTAATTACTTAATTTTTTACAGTAATTACTTTTTTTATAGTAATTACTTTTTTTTGCCTGATTCAGATTGTTCAGAAAAAATACAGGCGTTTCTGTTGACTAGGGGCTAATTTCACCAAACTTTTAACAATGGTTAGGTCGTTATGTTGTTAACAGAACATGGTTATTCTATTGATATGACTGAACAGAGTTAAAGGTTTGGTGGAAGGGGGCGCTAGGAATATAGATGGGCATAGGGGCATAGATGAATACGTATTATTCGTGAGAAGGAGACTTTTTTAAAATTATTGAAAAATAAATTTTGCGAGTACGTCTTGTTGGCTATTGTTTAGTTAAATAAACCATTGCAATCGCTCATGAAAATTTCGACCTTTCCCTGGAAATTGCAAGGCCTTCATTAAGGGGATAGAATATGTATCTGCAATTCATCTAAATTGAGGTGAAAATTCAAAATTTTCTAGACTAATCAGCCCGATTGTCAGCCAAATCGCTAGCTTGGTTCTGAACTTTTCATTTGAGCCGACCAGCCTTGCATAATTAAGATGAATTACCAAAAAAAAAAAAATCAGTGCCATTTATGGCTCTATTTCATGTTGATTTTTCGAATTTCCGATTCAAGGCGATTATAATTTGAGATATCGTTCTCCGCAGTTTTACGTTTGGGCAAAGAGCAATTTTTTACATTATTAGATTTTGACATGCGGGAAATAGGTAGGCCTGTATAAATTATAACTGCTTCGCAATGCACATATTTGTTAGATATTTATTAGATTGGCACATGCTTGCTGGGCTTTTATTACAACTCAACTTCTCACATTGCAATTATGTACTTAGTTTAATTTGAAATTCGCACTGTACAATTCTACCTATCTTCAATTCTCAATTTCTCCTATCAGGATGCATGGCAGGATAATGTAATATGGAAACCCCATCCGGACGGGAACCGATGCGTATGATGTACATAAAATGAAGTATACTCTCGTTTTATATCTATGCTGCTCATGATCTTTCTCTTTTCTTCTTCCCTTTTTTCTACGGATCGTGAACACGAATAGTCAGCCGGAGCCTCAGAAGAAACCTGAGTAAGTGTAATGTTTATGGAGTTGGTTTATAATGGATTGTTCGAATAAACCGAGGTTTAGATCAATGCTAGGAAACGCTCTGACCCGCCATCACTTTTGAATCGTTTTTGGAAAATAAATACGATACAGGTATTAATCGGTCGTAAAATTACAATTCTTAACGGCTCCTGAATTTGTATTAGTTTGAGTTTCAAGGGTTGTAGAATCTGAATTTGAAATAATTTTCTTCACATGGCTTTCCCAAAGTGGGGAATGTATTCCTCACAGAATTTTGGGTGTCGATAAAAATAAAACTAAGCCATCCGTTCAGGATTTATGGTATTTTTCGCGCGACTGTTTCTGATTTATTTAAAACTATCAGAGCTACAAAATTCGGTTTCCAGTCATTGAGATACCTGCCAAGAAATCTGTTAATCTGATTCAGCTTACTTACATGATAAGTAATGAGATGTGAAACCTCATCATGCAAATCATCAAGAATAAAGTTGGCGAATTAAGACATTTTTGCCGTAAAAATGATAAGACTTGTAATAGGTTTACAGTTAGTGGGACATTAGAAGATCTTGAAGCACCTATGTAGGTGGTTTAGCTGGTGAAAATCAATAGCCGATTTCCGAGCCTTGGGATTTATGTTTGTGTTGGTGTTGGACAAGTGAATCAATAATGCAGAATTTGTAGAGTTGTCTTCTTAAATTAGCAAGGTGAAGAACCTCTCCTCCAAGTCTATTCAACATTATTTGTCACGGAGTTCCGCATATATCGGTACTTCAATATTTGAAAAAAATTCTTCATCATCATTCAGTTATAACGCATTGCGAACGCTAGGAATACTAGAAAAATGAGAGGAAAGCAGAAAACCACCATCACTTAAGAAGCGAACAGCTTGTACACAATCACAACAAGCCCATAACACAAAATTAGTGCTTCTTCCATGGCTTGACGGTAATCTGCTGTCATCCGAAGTTGGCGAAATCGGTCATTAGAGTTAACTACAATGAATCAGAGCTGGAGAAATCCTGGAAAGTTGTAATTCTCATTACAATGATAAAAATATCCCAACACTCAATTAGCAATTACATTATTACATTATATTACAATTACTATTGATATAGCCCAACAAGATCCATAAATCAATAGCACATCTCACATTACTGACACAGTATCGATCATGATTTTCAGAATAATGTCAAATCGATGAGTTTTTGTGTTGCTAGAACACGTTCGTGGGACTAACGCATGGATGTATTTTGCGGTAGCTATTAACATGTTTCATGGAATACGAACATTCGGGCAAATAATTTCGTTCATTTTATGTCGTTGTAGGAGCGGAATTTCAAGATGTCAGTCTTTAATTTTGATTTTTCCCCTAACAAAATTTCAAACGTAGCAACATAACTCATCAATGCAATAGATTCTTAATCATTCCATATTTTAAGGGGACTGATCCCGGTAAAACGAGCGTGGCAACGCAAACCCATAAAATAAAACCACATAGTGGAGTTTTGAAATTTTTGGGTTATTTCCTTTCTAGTCGGCACGCTTGAAATTTCCGATGGGCACCGTTGCAGTAAATATTAGTAGTGGTTGTCACATATGCTCTAATCACGCAGCCAATTCCGTTGATACATTACAATTCTATGCCTATTTCAGAATTCTTGAAACCCGTGAGTGAATAGAGTTGAACCTTTTTGGAGTCAGGTTGCGGTAAAATTTTTAAATCAACAATCCTCCTCAACGGGGAAATAATAAAATTAATTAAAACTGTTACAAAATGTATCTTCAGCTAAAAGTATATCCTGAAACTAAGTTCACGCTTGTAACGCTGGCTTGAAGCTTCAATGCCTCAGAAGCCTAAATGGCAACGACGAGTGCTTGAGCGTTGACCATGCAGGGGCCAGATTAGAAACGACGTTAAACGACGATGTTCAAAATTTTGCGCTAAGTAGGTACTTATATTGTTGATTTTTCATTATGATCAATTGAAGTGATGAGGGAGTGCGGAATGATGCAATATCCTACCATCAGCCCTCTAGATGAGTTGAAATGTAGCAGTAGTCTAACATATAGTAGTGTTTGCGTGCTCGTGGCTTGAGGTAGTTAGTTGGACTTATGCAATTTTTTAAACACGACCTGAGCTGCCGACCCCCACCCCTCCCTCCATGGTATATCTCTAACCACATTATTCAGCTTCGATCGATTTCAATTCATTAGATTAGCGTTTGATATCCACAACTTTTTCAAATGGACCATGCACCATGGTTGTATGAGCGAATTTTTCAGTGAAAGAATACAAGCGGCCATTGTTATAATCCACGAACTTTCCAGCTAACGGTGTAATTTACCTGAACATAAGTAAATCCTCATTTGCCAACCTACGGATTCTTCCCGACCACTCAAAATCAAATGCTCATACTTAAATTCTTAACAAAACATCAAATTTCAAAATCTCGAATCGAGTACTGCTGAAAATTTCATCAATACTAAGCTCCTCAGATATGATCAACCATGCTAAAAAAATTCAATGGCACATTGTCAATCCATTATTTTTTCTAAATATTCAAAAAAATTAATTAGTTATACCGTAGGTACCTATCTTAGGAATTCGGCATATTTATGGGGCATGAGCTGATTGATCGTAACTTTTTTCCCCTAATTTTGAGACAATAGTAGTCACGTAGTATCTAACGGTTATGTTTTAGTCACAGACCTTTTCATTCGATTTTTCGTTCTTCAAGATCAATAGACACTCTCAGTGTTTATCTACGTATGACAAGTGTACATAAAGTAGCGAAACGAAAGCAGATGACTGACTCCTAGGAATCAGTTTCTTTTAACACTTGACTAATACGTGCTTTTCTTTCTCTCTTTTTGTTTTTAGGCGTAGACAATCAGAAAAGTAAGTCCAGTGTACTGTGTTTGATTCATCTGCCGCTTTGACTAACCACACAATTCTCATCGTAATGAAAACAGATGACTGATTCATACCACTACGTGAAAGGACACGGGAGAAATGGAGTCCCAAACTTTCCCATAATTAAATTTTTCACTCCTGCGTTTTTATTCAATCACAGCTATTTTAACGACCATTCGAGACGACTATCGTTTCACACTGGCTAATTTTCACTTTGAACATGGAACGCCTACCATGGCGTTTAGACGTTCTTGTTCGATTTAATCAACTACTTACTAAATTACTACCTAATTCGTGGATCAATGAAATGTATGCGCAAGATATAACAAGACATCGCGCCTCGGAGGACATTCTTCGTCTTAGCGAATACTCATGAAATTGAATCCCATGTACTTATCCATATTACATCTGGAGTGTTCGCATGACCTTCCAATTGGTTATAAAAAAAGAAGGCTACTCAGTATTTTTATATCAATATGACGACGATATTGGTGAAGCATCAGAGCCCAATTGGTTGATGAAAAAATAATATTTATTATCAAGAAGGGCTCAAGGAATGCCAGCGGTTATGGAGATAGACTCGAACCGCAAAGCTTTACTGTGTTATGGGTTCGAATCTCAATGGTGGCAAGGAAAATTTGGCAAATTCCTTATGATTCGTGCCATTCCTGGTTGGAAGTTTTTTAGACTTCTTTTAGATTTCGATTCAAAGTCGGAGGACGAACCCACTAATTTCAACACCTTCAGCTTCTACAAATTTTGATCCATTTGGTTCAATCTGGTTGAGATTAGTCAAAACTGTGGCGACTTTTGGTCAAGAAGACTTTTCTCGGATTAAAGAGGCTTTTGATCACAAAATCTGATCTAGCTACACATTTATCATGCGGGTACTCCTGGTAGTAGAAACTGACCAACACATCAATTGAGCGATCGTGCTTTCACTCCACTAGCTTGCTGGGATGGAATTTCAAGGTAAGCAGTGTGTCCTGTCCAGTTACCCCCGTACACATATTCGTCCATGTCCGTCCATCCCTCGACGTCGCCTACAAAAATGCATTTCCTGTAAATAGAATAATGCTTTTGTATCTGAAATGTAAATACAATTAATTCGGCTTGAGGATGGATTATTGAAAGAACATGCAAAATAAATAATGGAAACGAAGGTAATTAATTGTCCTCATAGGTCAGTTAGTAGCTGTTTATATTGTACAAATCTCCGATGAAGGATTCAATCGAACTTTTCCAGTCAAGATGCCGTTGAGTTTCAACTTAGTATGGAAAGTTTTTAATGCTGACGCACTAATGAAGTTTTTGTTCACATAGTGAGAAATAGATTCCTTTTGACTAAATAGCTGAACAAGAACATCACAAATCTAACTTCAGTTATGAAATAATAGTTACGTACTCAGGCTAAAAACTTCTACGAAAAAGATTACCTCAGGCTTTCACCTCGTCAAAAAAAAAAGACTATGTACCTTAGGTTTTTTTTTACGGCGGTATCTATTTCAACAAGATCGTAGATTGTGAAATATGGTCCAGAAAGGCCTACCAAGAACTCCACTAGTACAAATACTAAAAAATACTCCAACTAGTCCCAAAATTGAATAGGTTAAGCATCTTCTGACTCGAAGAATTTTACAGTCTCAACAACTAATGACGTTTTTTACGTTTTAGGGCTGAAGGAGGCGACCCAGAATTCGTTAAGGTCAGTAAATTTTTCTTTGTTACAGTATAGAATTATGATTACCATTGAAGTGTAAGTTATTTAAGTCTAATAGTCTAAATAGTCTTAATCATTCCAACCAGTCAGATTTTCAAGGAAGCCTTTCCCCTATTGAAGGCGACCAAGCATGGATTTCTTTTTTGGAAAATATCCCATAACTCCATGGCCCGATACCTATTTTATGGTATCAATAGTGAATCCTAGAGCAGACGGGAAGTCTCTGGTCAATCGTACACCACATCAATGATCACAACATTTTCTACGTCCCACTTTTTTGTAATAATTTTCAACTTTTTCGGAAGTTAATTTTATTTATTCAAAATTAATTAGAGGTTCACACGTGTTGAGATGTCATCCAGATGAAATTTTAGTTTCCAACATCATCATCCAATCGCAATTCGTCGAATTAGGTGCTGGTTACGCAGATCGTTATTCTTGTTTGATCATTGCCTACCTAATTCAGGTCCGGAATATTATCATATTTTCACTGCTTCTATAATTTCATATGAACTGGGGAAAACTTGCATTGCTAAATAAAGAGTCCCATTTCGTTCACTATTATGAATAATTTTGGATCATGATATTTTTAGATACTGATATCTGAGCACAACTTTGGAAACAGAATGTATAAGTGGAATTTTAAGCACATTATTTCCAAAAGTTGTATATTAGACACGAGTAAACGAGATGTATTTGATTTAATGAAATGCAGTCACATACTTGAATAGGCTATTGATCAGTTCAGTTCTATTTTGCTCAATTTCCTTTATGAATCAAGTTATCTATAGGTACTTTGAGTCAATTTTCTATCATACTGCTCTTCAGCTTATGAGTTTATTCTCAAATGAATTATACATTTCATTGACGCTGGAGCCCATCCACGAATTTGTAAATGCATCAACTTCAAAACCTGAGGAAAACAGTAGGGTATATTTTGTCCTAACAAAAAATACATTTCCCAATTATTCAATTTCGATTGTGTGCTGTGCTTCACACTAGACAACCCTGAACTAAATGCTTGTGATGAGAACAACCCAAAATGAGTGTTCACGAAATTCAGCTTATTGTGACAGGAATATCATGAGTGTTCACAGTAATTGCTGTTCTACTCATTCTCAATATTGAATAGTTCGGTAGGTACGTGGAAAATCAAAAAATCTTATCCGTATGGCTGACCAGATATGTTGTTTGAGACAAAATTCCAATGTTGACCAACAAAACCAACTACAGATCAACTGATTGACCAGTCAAAAACCATTCTATCGTACGTGAATCGAAATGTCAAACACCCCTTCTTCCATAAATTCAAAAGATTCCATAAATTAAATAGCTGCTAGGCCTGGCAAAAAACGAAACTCCTAAACCGACCAAAAACTGGATCGGAAAAAGAAATCATGAAAACTCCGCACAGGCCTAACCAGCTATTCCCTGAATTTGTTGTATTTTTATGATTGTCTCGCTATAAAAATTTTTGGCTCTTTACAGCGCAAAGAAGCTCAAACCTCAGCCCTTGACGAACAGCTGAAAGAATACATTGCAGAATGGAGAAAACAACGAGCACGAGAAGAGGAAGATCTCAAGAAGCTGAAGGAGAAGCAAGCCAAGCGCAAGGTGAGGAAAAATAATTTTTACCCGGATTAATATAAATATCAGATTAATTAATTATAATTATATTAATATAAATTTCAGTCCAACTTTTTTCTTATTAATTTTATTAGGTACCCATTAGGTACCCAATTTTATTAGGTATCAACTTAATATGTTTCTACTGTCTTTGCCCCGCTGCATGACATGTAATAATACTATATTAATTAATTTAATTTAATACTCAACCTTTCCATGAACCTCAAATCCCATCGGTTCAATTTGATAATTATTTTACTAATATGTGTGTGTACTCTCTGCCAATAGTCAGGGCACAGCGGGTTTTGGTAAGGTGGTCGCACATTTTTTTATTCCTAAAATTTATTTGTACCCATTTTTAATACTGACAGGTCGCCCGGGCAGAAGAAGAGAAGAGATTAGCGGAGAAGAAGAAAACAGAGGAAGAAAGACGCGTTCGAGAAGCTGAGGAGAAGAAACAGAGAGAAATTGAAGAGAAGAGGCGAAGGCTCGAGGAGGCTGAAAAGAAGAGGCAAGCCATGATGGCCGCCCTCAAGGTAAGTACCAGTACAAATATCAATTATCAAAACAATGTACTGTTATTGTTTAAATAGAAATTTTATTTGAAGGATTGAGATATTGTATGTACGTATGAGTACATTATTCGAAGCCGATTGATAAACACCTAATTTTGGATACTTGAATTTTCGGGAAACGGGAATTAACGTTAATGAACATGAATATTGCTTCTGAAATGAGATAAGGAATTTTGGAACCCACGAAAACATTTTGAATATAGGTACCTATGGATAAATAATATACATGTATACATGTATACATGTATACATGTGTAAATACATGTATACATTGTATTAGATCACATAAATCAACTGTGAATAACTAGTAACAACCCTTTATGCAAAATTAGTAGATTTACGCATTTTTTCCCATTCCAAATTCTTAAAAACAATAATATCAAATTGGATCTATGCTATGTAAGAATAATGATAATACCGTACCCCCTTCGATTTCTACTTAATGGCACAAAAAAATCATTAATTTGCTATTACCCGTATTTGGCCACTCTGGGAATGTAGTTACCACCAGATGATTCCTATCTAATTTTGGTTTTCTTTTTTTTTTTATTTACAGGACCAGAGCAAATCCAAAGGACCTAACTTCGTCGTCAACAAAAAGGCTGACACTGTAAGAAGTTGAAATATTTGACCATAATTCAAGATTATATTCAAGTGGATATCAGAAACGGCTTTATTTACACATGCCTAGGAAAAAGAAAAAGGACTTATGATCGCTTTTTACCTCCATGCTTACGATGTTCATTGTCTGTGAGCTACTTTCACCAAATCAGTTAAAGTTACCGACTCGTTGGTCCCTTGAACTGTAGCTAACGAGTCGGAAACGGCTTGGTTAAGATAAAAGGTAGTAAGAAATAAAAACATTTTTCTCCAGTCATTTGCATACTCAGAATTGCTCTCTGAATAAAAATGCCAATCTGTCTGTCTGTGTAATTGTCTGCCTGTCTGCTACCTACCAGCTAAATTTGCTTTTGAGAAAAAAGGGTACTGATTGATTTTTCATCCTTACAGCTGGGAATGTCTTCCGCTCAAATTGAACGTAACAAGACCAAGGAACAGCTGGAAGAAGAAAAGCGCATCTCGCTGAGCATCCGTATCAAACCCCTCGCCATTGAAAACATGAGCATAGACAGACTACGTCTCAAAGCTCAGGAACTCTGGGAGGCCATTGTCAAACTTGAGACCGAAAAATACGATCTGGAGGAGAGGCAAAAGAGACAAGATTACGATGTGAGTAATTGTCATGAGTAACATATGTAATTGACAAGTAAAAGTGCGTGGATATTTTTGTGGACTTGCCTGCTTCTAGCAATCTTCGACCATTTATTATGGTCACTCAAACCTTTCAAACGACAGGGCGGCCCAAAACATTGCGGAGGGGATTTTTAAACGAAGCGGGCACAGAATTGGCTAGCGTCACAGACCAGCTCCAGGCTGTACCCAGAAATTATAGGTTCAACTCCCATATGACTTTGGCCCATATCAGAATTGGAGAATTAAGCCCCTCCCTGTAATTCCCTATGGTTTAACACCGCAGACGATAATTGACATTTACATTTTTGAATGTAGCCTGATACTAACTATCTGTACGACGCGTCGCGACGTCACGATAAACTTTCACCTTCCTTCAATACATTATAGTGGAGTAGAGATTGATCATGCAAGTCGGCATAATTACTGAAGTGGCTTTAGCTTCTGAATTCGATTTGTTTTTGCTTTAAATGGTGGATTGCGATACGGGCTTTACTAAGAGGTGTAGTATGTAGGTTGTCCGGTGAGTTCTCTCGCATCATCATTATGAAATTTGGGTTTCCGGGGATTTGAAAGAGTGCTAAATCCCATTGTCTGTCTTCCTTCATCTATACAAATATTCACAGTAGAAGGAGGTCTCAAATAATGATTTACTTTTTGGTTTTTAGCTGAAAGAACTGAAAGAAAGGCAGAAGCAGCAACTCAGACACAAAGCCCTGAAAAAAGGCTTGGACCCCGAGTAAGTTATTTCGTTAAATAAAACATCAACACTTGTTGTACAGGCACATTAAATTCGGGCCTCGGGCGTTAAAAAATGAGCAGTTTAGGTACTCATCTAATATACTCGTTCAATTATTATTGCTAAATTTTTTAGCTGAGCCTATCTAGCTGATACCGTTGTGTACAATATTTTATTATTATCCAACCTCCTTTTTCATATTTTGGAATAAATCAAGTCTTAAGCTTGTTTTATTTTTTGCAGGGCTCTGACCGGAAAGTACCCCGTGAGTATGGCAATAACCAATTTGAAATTTAAAACACTACCTGTTCTATTAGTGATGGAAAATGTTTGTAATCGTAATCTGTCTGTGTTTTACGAGTAGCCCAAGATCCAAGTTGCCTCCAAGTACGAACGGCGAGTGGACACCCGGTCCTATGACGACAAAAAGAAACTATTTGAAGGAGTAAGAAAAAACAACTTATAGCCTATTTTTCCTCTATAATTTTAATGCACTTTGCAATTTTTAAGCAATTATCGCTCTGTGACCTGAAAATAGGTACCCACATTCAGATGAAAACAATATTATGCCAAACATTCCGAAACACTTGAAGAGCTTCATTATGAAGTAGAAAGTAACATGAAATAATATGGTGCTATCACACTGCATAATAAGAAGTTGGTAACAACCCCTTTCTTCAGGTTTCTTCATTCCGAAAAAAAAAAATTATTTAAAATTAAAAAAATTAGGGAAACAATCATGTTTATCGTAGTTGACAGTGGACGGCTTAGAAATACTTACCTTCATCTTGTATTATCAAGTCATGAGTATCAATGGCCTGGAGTTATGAGAAAAAAGATGGCACATACACCACTCCAGACGCCCGTCGTTTTCATCTCGTCTGATTCATTCGCCAGCGTTAATTCAGTAATTCAGATGCATTAGCATAACGAAAATACACAATACTTTGCCAAACATTTGTAGGGATTGCTTATTTTAGCAATTGGCATGAATGATGATGAATATTGATGGTGATTTCCATCGACCCGGTTTCCTCTAAATCATAATGAACTCGTTGTATATCATGGCAGGGTTGGGAAACCTTGTCTTCTGAAGAATTAGAAAAAGTATGGAAGACCCGATACGAACTCTTCACGAAGAGGAAGAGGGGTAAGTAGGGAGTCACCCTGCACTGCACCCCCTACTGCGTACCCCTCGCATATTTTCTGTAGATACAGAGCTCTAGCGAATGTTTTGAATTTGGAATCAAGAATGTGCTGTACAGTTCTACTCAGATTGCCCGTTACCCTTGCTCGTTTGGACATTTTCCATGTGACCCATTCAAATTGGAACAAACGAATGGGCTGGTGTATTCTTTGCAATTTGAGCTTGACATTGTTACTATCAAGGGTCATGATAAAAAAAAGGATCAATCCTTGAAACCGTACTTGACACGTACTGTTTGTAGCAAAAAGTTTGCTGATTAAATTAATCTAAAATTTTTTTGTGACACAAAAAACAACTTTAGCCGAAAATCGGGTTTTATGCAAAAATCGTTTTGTCCTTACTGAACCGATGCTAAAATTTGATTATCCAAGAATAAGATCCAAGATGTAGATACTTAGGTACAAAAAAGGCCATTTCTGCTTTTTCGAACATTTTAGTTATTAATTACATGAGTGCAGCCAGACCATCGGGGAAAAAAGTTCGAACTCAATTCGGAAGTTTTAACTTTGATTTCAACCTCTCAAGTTAAGTTCGTGGCATGTATACCTATTGTCTGTCATTGTGACCTTGCTATCCTCGACTTACCCTATAGCACGACGAACACCAAACATAAAACCCCAATATCCAAAAACTACCTGTCGCGCAACAAAATTGTTTCCAAAACACGAACTTTCAACTCCAAATTGATCCTTATACTAGAGCAGTAAGCTGAGCCTGGACCGTTGATAATCATAGCCGATGCCTCCATTTTGCTACAAGCCCAATGCACGTGTGAACCGTCTTATTGGGTATAGTTTCTTTTTACAGGTGTGGAGAATGCAAAATGTCGATGTCTTGTCATTTTATATTAGATTAGTGACTGAGTTTGTAAGCATGTTTTACACAGGGGATCCTGGAGCAGTATAAGGACTATATTGAAAAGATTTGGACCGAAAAAATCGACCAATTTGGAAGTCGAGCTCATTGTAAGTTGATACAGTCAAAACACACAACAGAGGCATAATCTCGTGGTCAACCACCTCTCATCTACTACGTTTCCACCCTGTACACTACAATCAATCTGTGTTCATATCTTGTCTGTGTTCATATCTTATCTGTGTTCATACATCTCTTGTCTGCAAAAGCATGGAAGAATACGGGGATTGGTAGACTCAATGTTCTGCATTCGTGACTGGGACGTTCATTATAGTGAGGGGGGGTTATAGGAACGACCCAAGGGGAGCACCTGTGGTCATTGGATATGATAAGGTACACTAAAGCAACAGGTCAATTGGTAGAATGGGAGGATTGATTACAACTGGTTGGAGTCAGATAGCTATGATATTCAGAACAGACAATTTCCGTAGTAAACGGTGTTGTTGAGATTCTTAGATTCTAATTTCCCATGATGCTTAAAGGCACAAGAGATAGGATGAATCTTGGCTATGAAGGTTATCAAATCGATACAATTTTCAATGATTGTTTTTACGTTAATGTCAGGTTCGTTTTGCATTCGTTTTTCTTTAACAGCCAGATTAAAGATGGGCAGATTTTGTTTTGGTGTAGGTACCTGATGACCATAGGAAAAAGCTCGTATTCAAGGGAGTTTTCAAAAACCCTGAGCAATGTCTTTATAAATTATATTCACAGTGTAAGTGGAAATATTGTGATCGTAAAAAACTGACACACGGGTCGAAGGTTAAAAAATTAGGTACTCATCCACATTTTTACTCCAAATCACTTTTGAACGAGTGTGTGTTACCTTCTGGACGTATTTACAACTTTTTCATCGTTATTTCTCCAATAATTCTTAATCTTTTTCGATTTCGCTACATTTATTGTTTGTGCTGGCAAGATCCATAAATCAGACTGTCAAGACACAATCGTCATCACTCATAGTACTTCCGACGTATTGATCTTTTCAGTAGTTTCTATGGTATTCCGTTTTTATTTCATTTTTCACTGCCTACAAAAACTTGATCTCGATCAATTTGGTATACACTAGCAACACTCTACCACATAAATTGACTTGAAACCTTGAAAATTATGCTTCGAATTTGATTATGCCTTGAAACTTTGAATGTATAACAACTATTAGTGGAGAAAAATCATGCGGGTGTTCCTGTTAGGGAGGATGACATTAGAAATTTTTCATCTGATCCCAGTGTTTTAAAGTAAGAAATTATCTTCCATTATCAAGTTTCGAATTACATTATCGTAGGTACCTTAAGAATTACTGCTTTGTACAGTTGTAGAATAAGTGTACTTTTGCATGCTGCTTTCATCAAGCTTCTGCATGCTGTTTAATTGATGTGCCTATTTCGATTATCCCGGAAGAATATTCATTCTACATTTTTAGTAACACTATTAGTTACATAATTAGTTTGCAACAAAATATACACATTGAGGGCGTTGAGTTGCAAAACGAGTCCAAAACAAAATTTAATTTATGTCAAAACGCTTTTTCAACCCCATATTTTAAGATGAGGAGTATCTAGAAGAAATGAATCGATTTTTCGCCACGGTTGCCCTCAGAAAAGATTTCCAGCAAGTTAGACTCGGCAGAAATGAACTCAATTAGTTTTGCGACTCAACGCGTCAATATTGACGTTGCCATTCAGTTCACTGGTTTTGATTTATTATCAGGACCGTTCCAGTAGCTCATAATATGAGCATGTGACATATTATGTCCGCCGCAGTCCGACACCCCTTTTTATCCCCAATCGGATTCCCAAGAAATTTTTTCTGTGAATAGAAGTTGACACTCAGTGGGTTCGATTCCAACCCTAGCCTGAAAACTTGGGCCTAAAATTGGGTTTATAGCATTTCATCGCAATTATCAACAACAAAAAACCCTTAGGGCTAGGTTTTCAATATTTTTAAAGCTAGATTTATCCAAGGACGCTTGCATTAACCAATTTCCAAGAAAATTTCAATATGACGGTCAATGAAAGTACGTCCTAGGTGAAATGTAGTGCAAGCGTCCTTGGATAAATCTAGCTTTAAATGAATTGAAAACCCGGCCCTTAGTCATAAACCATCATCTCTCCTGAGTCCATGAATCTCAATGCGAAGCAAATGTACAACCAAAAGAACCATTCGATCAACAGTCCATTATAGTTCCATTTTTTCGTTTCATCATTTTGATATGACATTTTTGTATGTACCCAATGTAGCCAAGCTCCCGAAATGGCTCGGTGAGAGGCCCGGCAAGAAGAAGGACGCTCCCGAGAGCCCGGAAGAGGAGGAAGTGAAGGTGGACGAAGAGCCGGAAGCCGAGCCTGTTTTCACTCTCGACGATGAGGAAGAGGAGGAGGCCGAAGAAGAGGCCGAAGAGGAGGAGGAAGCCGAAGAGGAAGAGGAGGAAGAGGAAGAGGAGGAGGAAGAAGAAGAGGAAGAATAAATTTTGAGCCACCTCGTCTATTCGAGTGAGTAGTATCGGACGCAGTCCTCAATGAGAATATATTTCTGCCTAGTACGTGATTCACGGTGCGGGAAACTCAATTCCTGCACTGTCAAGTGTACGTACGTACTTGATGATTTAATGACTTTAAGGTAACCAATTGTTTGTGTTTTAGGTTCCAGAGCGTCACCAGAACATCGCCAAGCAAACAGTTCACCTTTGCGGATAAAACATGAAGCAAAAATGAAATTTACACAACATTGCCAGCTTGCAAAAGATTAAAATATTTTCAGAATGTTATGATCTGTTGTATCGATCGAAACACCACTGTTCCGATTTTGATGTAAGTCATTAAAGAGAACCTTACGTTTCCAGTTGATTCTTATAATTTGAAAACAGGGTCAGACCCAACCTTGGTTGATTTGATTGAGAGGAGTTGAATTTATAGCCGTTACGGCTCAAATGAAGATGCACGTCCCAGTTAAAACTGTCCATGGAAATACGAGAATTCAAAATCAAGGCCGATATTTGCGAAGCTGCTTCAGGTCCAAGAATGATGGTTGACTGCAATATAGAAAATCCCAGCCTAAGAAGTGATGAAATAGCCGAATCCCCACAGCCATATTGATATAAGTAATTGATACACAATTGATTGAACAAAATAGCTTTCATATTATGAGTCAAAATGCTCAAAATTTTCTAGAAAAAAAGTTATCCCCCAACTCAATAGAAATAGGTACCTAAGTATAGGAAAAAACATCCAAAAGTGAAAATAAAATTTGTAAGGCAATATCCAAAAAATTTTAGAAAAAAATTGTTACCCATCAACTAAATGGAAATTAATAACCTGAAAAAATATGAATACATATATTTAAGATGGTAAAAAAAATTTAGAGTAAAAACAATCAGTAACTACCTACTGGATAAACGTCGTTTTACTTCTTTAGAGCAGCAAAATAGGCAGTCGTGGATATGACGGGTTCCGAAGAAAAGAAAAAAATTACTAGGGAAAACTAACGTGAACCTTCGTAAAAAATACGATGCTGGTTTTCGTAGATCCATTCTACGAACCCAACGATTTTCCTGGCGATGGCCAGTCATGGCTCTGAACTCCGAGGACCTTACTAGGTGAAAGTGCTCAATCCCACTTCTTTTGTGACGATGAAAAAAATCTTGTCGTAATTTTCACGACGTCTATCCGTCAAGGGTTGAGACAAACTCAAGCGTACCTATACCAGCCACTCAAGAACCATCACATCATTTGCATTCGAGAGGAGGAAAATTTTTACGGCGGAAGGAACGATTTTTCATGTTTGTATTCTATACCCTATAAAGCGTAAAACCCGATACCATCAGGGGGTTGGGATGTGTTCATTGTTTGTTTTAGGACAATCAACCAAAGTGAACCTACTTATGTGCTCGGGCTGGTTTATATGTTTTCAACGCCCTGAAAATTTGTTTGGTTCACGATTTCGCGCAGCGGTACGCTGTGTCCCGTTCCCCCATCTGGGGTTTTGAAGGGAGAAGCAGTTTTCGTAGAATTTTGAAAATTCTTCAATTTTAAATATCAAAACCTGCGAAAGCTAGAAAATAAGTTTTTCACTCCCTGTAAAAACATCCGTCCGTCTAATATTTTACGTAATATTGATTATTAGGTCTCTCTATACCGAATGCAAAAATTTTGGAAATAAATGGAAATTTCCTTTTGGATTCTCAGAAACAGCTATGTGACTTTCTATACTATTATTAGCTAATCACACTATAGGTATCGGCTGAGCTTTGCATCCATATTTTGATACGTAGATTTTTGACATCAAGAAGGACTATTAATAGGACTAAACTCACACAATGCAAATTTTTAAACCCACATTGTAGCAAAATACCAAATTCAAGTTACCAGAATATCAAAAATATCTACAAAGTCTGCAAGGTAAAACAAAGATTTTAAGGCCAAGAACGCTAAAATCCTTTTATTTTTATGGCCTGAGAAAAATAAAATAGAAAACACTCGAAGTGCTAATATAGGTAGGTATAGGAAAGCGAAGATTTATTTGAATTCCGGTTAAACCAGGTGAAGGGTTTTACCAAAAGGTAAATGTTTTCCTTTAAGCTCCGATAGGATATTGGATTTCAGGACTATTACAATACATCCATAATGAAGGTACCTACCTATTTCCCTAGACTACCTACCTATTGGCGTTTTTTCAGTTCAGTGAATTCATAATTCCGTCGTTTCTTCGAGGTACCTACCAAAAATATTTCCTATTTAATATTAAAAAAACCAAAATAAAATGTACCAAAATACCATTGGACTTTTGTGCCGTTGCCGATTGATTTCCTGCCAACGCAGGTGGGAAAACGTTAACAATTTACTGAAGTTCATCCCAACGTATCATGATTAAATCATGATGAGAAATTTTCTTCTCAAGTTAATCTTCAATACCCAACCAGTAACTACCCGAAGGTTCTTTCACAGGGATAAACGTTCACTAAGCATTTTCGGTATTTTTTTTATAAAGTAATTAGTTTATTTGTATAAATGAATATATAACAACAAATACTAGTTCCATACAAATTCTATTGAATTCAAATAGTAAATATATCCATTCAATATAGGTAATCTATATATAGCCGCAATTATGATAATTGCAGTAGTTATATATTCAAAATTTACGAATCAATAAGATGTACACTGTACCTCATTATTTCAGTAATAACAAGGAATTTAGTTTAGTTATAATGTTTACAAAAATTATGAAATCATTTAAAAAAATATGTACGTACTCATGCGTTATTGTAACAGTACTTCATTAAATTTTCTTTCACATAATATTTTTTTTATATTTTTTTATATTTTCACTTTTAAAATTTAACGCAGTATCTACGTAATACTATGAGCAACAGTATTTTTATGCCGGAACAGTCGACATAATGACAGATCAGTCATGAATACTTTGAGTGAACTGCTTCATTGCAATATTTAAATTTATAATAATTATCATTTCTGTCTGACTATGTTCGGCTTATTTTATTCGACCCACGATCTCGACGTTTTCTGCCAAAATGTTCACAGTTACAGGCTTCCCAATTACAGAATGTATAACCAGTTGAATGAACCCTTGGTCTTCCATCTTATTAACAAAACAGATACCCAGCGGAGATTACATACAGACCACTCACCAAGAAACCTTCGGATCTATCGATAACATTATTATGAACTTGCCTGCCATTTCAATAGATTTGATGCCATGTGGGAAGACTTTTTTATAGTTTGTTTGAGGAGTTAAAAATGCTTGCTTTAAACTTCAAGTATTTTTTTTACTTGAGTGTTCCTATTAGATAACATGGGGTTATGAAAAATGTTGAAAAATTAATATCTACTTAACTCAATATTTGAAAACTTGATAAGCAATGCTAAGTGATTTTTTAAATTCACCCTTGACCGCCATTTCAAATCTGCTTACACCGTGTTCACATAAAATATAGTCAACTTCCTTCTTTGTCCGTGATTCATTTATTTACAATTGGAGGCAATGCCTCAAGTTGAAAAACTTTTTTTGGTAAGATTGTCCTTATTTTGTCTTTGGGGACATGGGTCAAAAGCTCTTAAAAAGAGAATACAAACCTACACGAAAAAAAACTCTATTCCTAGAGGCAAAGGTATTACGATTGATTTCATCGCATTGGTTTACCCCCTCCCCCATGATGCACTGACAGATTTGATGACCTGATTAGTTCCATTTATCATAAATTTAACGAAGCTATCTTAAATATCCTTATCTCTTAGTATGCGGATGAGGTAGGAGTTGGATTGTTAATTATGTATATAGTTGTCCGCGCAACGCGAATCATCCAGATTGAAACATTTAAAAATCATACCCATCTCATCGGTACCTATCTAAACGCTTGGAATCTAAAAACGCGGATAATCGAAGTTCAATAATATCCGCTGTTTCTGCGGGAAAAACTTCGCTTTTCATTATATTCTCGCTCACGCCTAGATTTAATAAACGACACTTGTTGGTACGACAAATAAAAAGAAAAAACTGAATAATGAAAAATAAATTATGTCTGCTCGATTTTCTCTCATTTTCAGCACAAATTCCCCCTCGATTCCGGTAATTGCTAATTAGAAATCAGTACCTTCTTCCAAAATTTTTGAGAATAACCTTTTCTCGTTGATCGCTAAATTTTCGATTTTTCGTCAATGGGTTTAAGAGCTTGTAAATAGACGCCATAATGAGGGCCTATAATTACATTATAGTTTACCAATATAATCACTACAATTCGTGTAAAAACATGAAAACGCCTGTCAGAATAGTTCTATCGCGAATTCCCCTGGCAAGAATCTTCAACTAATTTTGGATTGATTAGTTAAATATTGAGCAATAGGGATCACGCTACTTAATTTTGAATGGAAGCCAGTTACCTAGAGATTCATCTCCTTGGAGAATACACATCGAGGGTGCCCTTGCGTTGACTCCCGTTAAAGGTATCATTCCTCACTTATTTCGATAGTGTACCAACAGCTGATCACTCGGGTTCCTAAAAATGGGGATTCAAGGTGCACACCATGACTGGATTATTCGATTATTGACTGATTGTCACCGGGTAACAAGGCTAAATCTTGCTTTCACCTCGACAATGTATAACTTATGGGAAAATAAAAAGTGGCTCAGGGCATTTAACAGAACTAAGCAGTATTATGTGCCTGTTCATCAAAATAATTTTCTAAACCGAGGTCTGAATCTGTTCGTTTGTTGGTTAGCACCAGAGCAACACAAACCGTGAAAACTTCCAGATCAAACTTTTTCCAAGTTATTGGCAGTAAAAGGCATTAATACCTTTATTTATTAAGAGATTTGGGTGTCACACAGTCTTTTCAATCTCCTAAAAATCGTCAATTTTAATGCATAGGTTTTATTTCTCTTCCCCGGAACAGAATGCAACTAAAAATAACGAAATATCAATAACAGTAATAGAAACGACTGTACTTATAGCGATCTGCACATTTTCGTACCTTTACGCTCCCCAAGTCCAAAAAATGTTTTTCTACTGCCTAGGTCGGTTTGTGTTGCGCAGGTCCGATTTGATTTTTTTAGATTTCTGTACAACCAAGCCATGTGACATATAGGGAGCACGCTGCGATGAAGTCTTAAAGTTCAACAGCTTTTTGAAAAATGACGCGATCGAAAACAGCTTAGACAAAATCGTCCATATTTATAAAATAATGTTTTCTTGGGCCGCCAACAACATCCCTGACTTTCATCATCAAAATTTATCACTCAAATAGATTTTTTGTAACAAACCGGAATTTCCCAACAAGATGGTTTGGACTAAAAAAAAAATTTTTTTTTGCGAGTGATTACGCGTTTGCCTGGGGCGTTGTTGCTCGTTATGGAGGGGAGGGGAGAGTTCAATTGTCAACAATTCAGAACAATAACATTTTTTTCATCCATCGGAACAAAATTCAAGCTCTCTAAAAATCCCTATTTTTTGACCATAGCATCGAACAAAATCGGTGCAACTTGTTTAGGAAATACAGCCGCCAGAAGGCAGCCGTCAATGCCGGATTTATATCAACTTGAAAACTACCAGCCTAAAAACTGAGGGAATGAAAATTATTAAGGTAGACATCTGATATTTTGCATATGGTCGTTAAATCTGAATTTTACCCATGAAACTCGATTCACTACTATGATACAGAATCATTTGTGGAGTAACGTTCAAAGGTGAATTCAATGGTGGTTAGGTGGTACGTTTTCACTATGATCAAAAAATATAAAAAGAAAAAGCACTGAACGATTAAACGAGATAGTATCGAGGTCTCAAAGGGACAATACCTTACCAATCGTTTCTCAAGAACCGGCATAATATTGTCCCTTGTTTTTCTACCCGAGGATACCGGCAAGACAGCGCCGGCCCCCAACCTCGCACCTCTCCCGTAATTAAACTTTCCTCCCTATTAGGCTGGCTAATCCGCAAAACGTTTACTGTCTAATAGCCGAATAGTAGTTTAGCAGTTCCGAGCCTAAAAACGGACCCCCTCAGGTGAAGAGTCCATGACAAGGGAGTTTCTTCTTCATCACATTTTTGCCGAAAACCCATTAGAATTTCGGCCGTAAAACAAAAGAACTGTTGAAAAACGCGATTTTGGCTGTATCACTACCCCTGGAATTGACTATGCTGAACCAAATCTCGAAAAAACGCCAAATTTCATGTTTTCTAGTCAATAACTAAAGATTCTCGCCAAAACACCCAAAGTCAAATCCATAATTTTTTTGAAATTTTTCCTAGTCTTTGGATTTATTTATGTGGAATCGGATTTTGCATTTTCTCAGTCCTGGAGAGGCGTAGAAAATGCCAATTTTTGTGCCATGTACCTACCCAAAACCTAGGTACTCAAAAATATTTTTTTCGGAATCGGTTCAGTAGAACTTCCTCATGAATTCCTCGTGAATTTGGAGGGTTCTCTTATAGGTTGTGCACATCAAGTAAAAATTTGCTGCAGGCAGACTTTTTCCTTTTTTTTTCTAAATCGGACCACTCTACATTTTTTCTTGTTGGAGATTTGTTGGAGACCGTCTGAAACGTAAAAGGTGGTAGTTTGAGTAGTTGTTGTAAAACTTTACAAAAGTTTAACTTTACAAAATATGCTAAGCCCGTAACGCGGAAATCTATGATCTACGATTTTAGTATGGGGACCTATTTCGGCATAGATAAGTAAAAGGTTTTTATCCGGTTCTGACAAATTTGCGTCACTTTTTATCATCTCAATCCATTCAACGAGCTCATAGTCACTTACCTACTTTAAAATATAGTTATCCGAGGTCCTATTCCACCAAACATTTGAGGCTCGGCCACGTATTTATCAAAACATTTACCATGATCAATTCGCTACAACGATAACTTGACTAGTAGTCAGATGTTGGTGATATAGGCCGTGAGTCAACTACTTTCGTTGCTTCATGAACATAACAACAGCGTAAGATAGATAGGTATACTATTAGAACAGTAAAATTGTTGCAAACATATCATTTTAATGAGAAGTCATTGTAAATTAGAGGCGTGAACAAGAACATCTGTAGCTGACGAAAACATTGAATGTTGCTTTTATACTTTTATTCATTGGATTTTTTTTTCAGAGGAATCGAATCGCTTTTGAATGGGTGGGGATACCTTGCACATAATGCAGGATGAGATCATGGAAGTATAACGAAAACCACTGACTATCGGCAGATTTCAGTTATTCGCCGAGCTGCTGATCGTGATATTTAGATGGGTTGTAAGTTGTGACCAAGTGAATTGAATTTTCGTGGCTTTTGAGTAGGTACTTTATGCATGAATTATTTGAGTATTGCCTTCATCGATAAATCGGAACTCGCCCATCTTTGGGTCGGAGAATCGATAAGCTGAGCATGGTAATCCTACCATGGAACTCCAAAGGCCCATCATTTGCACAAATAATTCTTGCGCAGCCAGTTTCTGTCAACACCTTTTCTCTGCATAACGATTAGGTAACTAAAAGCCTGAGATTTCATTTTGAAATAGGTAGGCTCAGTTTTTCGCAGTTAAGTTATTTTATAGGAATTTAATTCACACCTGATTAATTTACCGCGTGTTTCGTTCACAGTTGAGGATTTTAGGGTGAAAAAATAATGATCGAATTCATTTATCATTGAGCAAATCAGTTGTTGAATAAGTTGGTAATACATAAGCTGTTACATTGTGATATGTGTATGGTCATTACACGTTTTACAAAATAAAAGAAATTACGTAGGTATCTTACGCTTCCACAAGCCAATTAAAAGCCGATTTCGCCATCACGAGTGGAAATACTGAGAGCCAATGAAACGAGTCAATAGTGAAAACTTAGATTTTGCACTTGATTCGAGGACCTAGTGCTTCACTGTTATTCGTAGACAAATAAAATATGAACTGATTCATATCATCATTCAAGTACCCTCATATAAAGACTGTACAACCTTTGGACACCATTGAACAACGATTTTTCTTTGTTAAGCGCAATCGATTTGATTAGGAAAATCTTGAACGTTGCGCCTCAAGACAAAGATACAGATCTTGGGTCTACCAAGGTGATGTACCTACAGTCAATAAATTGGCGTTCGTATCCTCTCTTGTTTGAATCCGGAAACATCCATTAATGGATAAAAGTTATTACAATTTCGAGTTTATTTTAACGGTGCGGCAGCGGCGCATACGTTTATTTCGACATTTCACTAATTCTTGCGAATTGTAAGATTTTCTGCATTCACTGTGAAGCATAATAAGGAATAGTAATTGTTATCCCGTCAAGCACAGTTCCAAATTATGGCCAGCACGAATTTATCCCTGTGCTCGATTGAAATTGATAGGACTTCGTGTTGCCGAAAGGAATGCGTGGGCACTCAACAATTTGAACTTCCGAGTTAACTCTCCTTGATTAGCAAGTACGAAGCTATGTAAAAATATTCACAAATTTCACCGCACGGAAACGATCGAAGAAACGGGAAATTCTTCTTTTTACAGTAAGGGTACTCGACTAGTGGGGCACTATGCAATTCAAAATTCCCATTACTGGCTTATATATAAAAGTCTTTCCACTAGACAATTTAACAACTAGATAGGTACACTTAATAAATAAGCTGTTTCCCAATCACAAGATAAGGCCCTGCAGGATACAAATAAATTAAACCATGAATGTGAGTACTATGAAGATTGACAATAGAGTTACAGGATTTTGTTCATTCTTGTAACACTATCATTCGTTTTGTGGATCAATCGAAAATTTGAGCCAACTTTAGGGGCCGTATTCACAGCAGCACATTTGCTTAGGAGCCGTTCGATGGGCCAGAATAAAGTTTGCACACTTTATTGGTCAATTTCAAAAAAACAAACATTCCGTTCCAATAAAACCCGCATTGTATGGAAACGATCACGGCAACCTAGGTACTGACAATCTCAACCACAATTGTCGAAGTCCCAATTCAAAGGTTTCTCGCCCGCTACCTTGAATTAAATCCTTGAAAACTGTGGTTGCTATTGACAGTACCAAGGTTGCTGCGATCGTCTCCATACCATGCGGGTTTCATGGGAACCGAATGTTGGTTTTTTTGGAATTGAGCAGTATAATGCGCAAAATTCATTCTGGCACATCGAACGGCTCCTGCGCAAAGGAACTGCTGTGGATATGGCCCTATGTTCTCGAACGTAGGAATTTCGTTGGAATTCATTAGACGTGTGGGAGAAGGAACAACTACAACGATCAACCGAGAAGATTAGGATCAAAAAGAGCGTAGAAACAGGTCAGAGAGTAAGTAGGTAGGTAATTTTTGCAAATGAAAAGGTGAAAATATCGAAACTTTGGTTTGTAACTGATTTAAATAAAATCGATGATTTTTCAATACGATGGATATTTATAGCCATAGAATGTACCTTATGAAAATTCTGCCAGTTGTCGATGGACTTACGGAAATTGCAGATTGGGGCACTGCACAACTCCAAAAGTTAATCATAACCATTTCATTAATGAGTTGAAAATTTTTTTGTTACTCGATTAAAATGGTTCATTATTGAGTAATGAATCAAAATAGGTTCTCAGACTATAGCCAAGCGAGAAAAGTGTCACGGGCCAAAAACTTTCAGAGACGTTATCTACTGAATGCATGGTTTTATAAGATTTACCTGCAGCAATACTTTAGGACAATAATGTCTATAATTTTTGATCAACCCTTAGGACTCCGCGCCGTGGCCATGACAGCGCATTTTTAAATAAATGACTTTGGACCATGCGGATTTGAGAAAGCCGGCTCTTCTATCATTCCTTCGCCCATTGCTATAGCCATCGAAATGGTTACCGTCAATTTTGCGGGACTGAGGGCTGCGCGAAGGAACATATCAGCACAGGTTTTTGGCCATATCTTCTAAAGAACAGAATGCAGAAGTATTCTTTGGAAATTGCAATATTTATTCCCTTATAATTTTCAATTGCCAAAATACCGTAGTCTGCGTAATTTATTCCTATCTAAATTGAATTTATTTTCTTCACCCGATGCAGCACCTACTTTTTGCCCATCTGTCCGCCTGTCTCGCTATCCAACTACCCACCGCAAAAGTTTAAATTTGTTTTTTCAGAAAATCGAAAATGCCTAGAATGAACTCCATGAGTTAGCATCAGTTCTCCAGGTTGTCTGCGTTTGTTCAAGGCTTTTCGCATTGAACAAAAAATGAGTATTTTTTTGGTTTATTGTTCAAAGCACTGGACAGTTTACTAGCTAGCATAATACTACCGGTGAAAATATGTTTTCTATGCTGGCATATGAAATTATAAGCGATTATTGCGTTCAGAGTTCATTCATAAAGAGGTTTTTTGGAGTAAAATATTAAGAGGAGATAAACTGAAAACCCCCATTGAATAAAATTATCAACAAAATCTCACTTGATACATCTATCCCTAACACAATAATTGTATTAATAATAGAATGATTGTATTCTGATGTTTATCAAGACGTTTTGAAACAAGGAAAACGTGTTGCGGTACGGAGCACCGCGCGCGGTACAAATGGGACGATTGGAGGGCACGTAGCCCTAAGGGTAAATCTAAATTAATGTTTACCGCTACATTGGAACTAATAGAAACAGGGACATAGTTATTTTTATCTGCACGGTGAAAGCGTCCTGGACAGTCCTGGACTTATTGCTATGACGTCAAACAAATCCGCCATGTGATTAGGTGAATTCACTAGACGCCATTGGCAACTAGCCTTGAATTGTTCAGGACTGGCCTGACCCAACAAATCTTAGGGAAATGTTTTTTGTTGTAAATGTTGGTGTTTGATCGAACCTCATATAGGTTGATGCGGAAACCCTCGCGTATGGTTTGGAACGTTTGTAATTATGTCAACGTTGGGTTCTACCTACTTCGAGATATGCAAACTTTTGTGTGTCAATGGAGTTGAAGGCTGAGGCTATGTTCGCTATTGAACTAAGCGGAGCCGAGTGTCTCGAGATCAAGTTGATTATGAGCCAATATTGATTCGTACTTTCTTCCGGTTCCGAAGGTTTGCACAAATTAAAGACCCCTGGGCAAATCCGTTGATTTCAAAGAGGGTATCCTTGTTTTATCCCCATATGGTATTGGTATGTCAAATTTGTGCTGAGCCTTCTGGTCAGAGATCAAGTCTTTTTGTGGTAATGCCAAAGACATGATACCAGTGAGGAAATTCGTACAATTTCAAAATTATTTAATTATATTGAATCTGGAAAAAGCTGGCATAAATATCCATCAAAAATTGAAGTTTCAGCTGAGTTTGAAGAATTGTCGACATATTTGTCTGTCCCTATTAGGAAACCTGACCAAAATTTTATACTTATTAGAAGTGGAACATTTAAACAACTGAAATTCACCTCCAGTCATACTATGGTCTGAATTTCGGAGCCAGAAAATAAAACTGGCCACAAGTTTTCGTTACTAAACCAGGTTTTTATGATGATTATCGAGTGAATAGACAGATTCCAATTTTACGTTTCAATTAGAAAATAAATAAAAAATTGGCAAACCTGCCCTGAATTTGATTCAATAGAAGGATAGTCAGTTTAGTGCGTGTACCAGAAGATAGCTGTACGAATACAATTGAGCTACATTATCAAATTACTTCGTTAAAATAATATCCATGTCTGCTGGTATACCTCCTACGTAGGCCAGGCTCTAAAATATTATGCACACTCTAGAACTCCAGCCGACCATCATCATGGATTTGGCGGTAACATGGATTACCAAAATTCAAATCACATTCCAAAATCATTCGAAATTTTTCACCACATAGTTTTTAGGAGCCCATTAAACCTTTTTGATTTACTTCCTGTTGATCCAATAGGTGAGCATCTTGAAATCTTATTTCTAGTGTTAAAGTATTCAACTATTTCTACTGTAAAATGTTCCAACTATTATTATGTATTGTCATCCCATCTTAATACAAATACATCAACTGAGGAAGGTAAAGTAAGAATTATTAGATCATGATGATACCTCGAGTTGAAACAATTATTAACAACAAAACCTGAAACGATTTGCCATACGGAACAACTGAAGACATTGTGCTAATTCTAATACCAGCTGATTCCGAATCGTGAAGGAATAAGCTTTTTGAAAATAGAAGAATCGTTAACTGTCGTTTGAATATGAAATACAACCGTTACAAACCAAGAAGCTTCGTATTGGAGCAACAGGCCAAAATGGTTTCATGTTAAATTACCAAACAAATTATTCAAATCAACGTGATTTTTATTTGTTTTTCGTTTTTATACTTTTTTTTTGTTTTGGAATAAAAAATTGAGAACTACCTTCTTGTGACTAAATTGCCACATTCTTAACAGCGCTTCGATGAGCGATTAACAATTTGTAGGCACGAGCAATACTATTAAAAAGATTATGTCATTCAACTTCAGTAATTTATGATAAAATATTGCTTTTGTTTAGGACATGACAACACGCGGTTCACTACATTGCAAGAATACTGAAAGCATGAGTAGTACAAGTTTAACAGCAATAAAATCAAACTCGCGTTTTATTCAAACTTTAGGGTAATCTTTGAAATTCGGCGATACTAGGTACGGTGTTTGTTCCTGAAAGTCATACGAGTTTTGGCACCGTCCCACCGGTTTATTTTTCATTGGATTGTTGACAGTTAAAAATTTGATTTCGGATGAGGATTTTTGACGTATCTGGAGAACTCGTGACATTGTCGCAAATCGGGATCGTTCATATTTATATACAAATAGGTGTACACCAAAATATGGCTAAGATTATCTTCACTCATTCGAATGTGCCACAATTTTTCCCTGAAATCAAACGAAAGGTTTAGCCTAAGGCTTCAATGATTGTCTCTTCTTGATAACATCGAAAATATTACGCAGGTAGTCGAAATGAATAAAATGACGCATCATACCTACCCCTTGCAACTGCAGTATTCCCAATTTTAGAGGGTAAGTAAATATTTTTTTTATTTTTTATTTTATTGATTCGAAGCAAAAAGTGAGGAGAGGCTTGAAACGATACGGTTTTCTAAAGGATACTATTGCACAATGCTAAACGGTGTTGTCACATCCAAACTTCAGTTGCTTAAAAGGATCAACATTATTCAAACGAGGAAAGTGGCCAGCCAGTTAATTAATAATTTAACTTCGTTTATAAAACTACTCCTGGTTAATTGAATAGCAACTGTATCATCTTTATCTTTGGCAATATACAAAATGTCAGAAAAGACGAAATAGTATTCTATGTTTACTTCTTACACTAGATTTTGTCTAAGAATTTCCCCTGCCTATAAACGACCTAACACATGGCTCAGTTATCGAGCAATTCCGATAAAATATTCACAATTGTCAACAATTCTCTTCGTTTGTATAAATAAATTATCTATATTCTTATCAATATGTCGAACAAAGCCTAACAAGAAATGATCATGGTAACTGTAATTATTATTCCACAATTCTTCTGGCAACGATACGATATAAAAACATTATACATTATTTCGAAGAAACAAACGACAAAATTACGTACAGGGAAAATTCTTAAAAATCGTACAAAGTTTAGGCAGCGAAGAAAGGGCTTCTCTTTTGAGCGAGAAAAAGAGAGGGGGAACGTGAATGATTAGGGGAAAATTACTTACATGAAACGATGAGGAGAAATAATTACTCAGGTACTCGACCTGTACGAAAACGTTTAGGTATGAAGTTACACAAATTAAAAAATAATTATTCATCCCATTTGCGACGATTCTTTTAAATTCGTAAACAGTGAGAGGGAGCAGTGTAAATGTTCGTGTCCGACTAGGCTAAAATCCTACTGATTTGTATCAGCGATAATGAACGAGTATGAAATCCTGACAAATTTTTTTTAACGTCTGGAAGAAATAAATTGCATCGTTAAATGTATGTATATGCTTAGTAGTACGTATACACATATACACAACATCCTATATATATGATATATAGGGTACGCGCGTATATGTGAAATTTGCACATGTCTTACATAAATATCTAAATAACCCGTTATATACAATCAAGTCAACTTGTTTAAGAACTAACAATCTAACTATATCTTCATATATACATAGTAGGAGCATTTACCTGACCGTATGTATATATAACAAATTCTCAATATACTTCTCCCATGTTGAAACTTCTCAAATACTATGTCCCATCTGTGCCGTGGAAGTACATTTCGATAGACGAATTTGACAAAGGTGGAAAAATTGATCGATTTTCTCTTCAACAATTAAATTGATGGTAATTACTTAGATGAAGTCAAGAACTGAAAAGATTCAAAACGTGTACCTACGGGAGACAAGCAACCAGACGAATTAGACGTCGACTTTGGCAGTTTCGATAAAAACGGCCTATCAGACGATCACGTGTCAGGTGGTATAAAAAAACTATATCGAATATTTTGAAAGTCTTCTGGCCATGGCAATCGATTTGAGATTGACAGATGAGCTTTTGTTAATTAGCCAATAAACAAAAGAATGCTTTGGAAGACACGAGTGAAATCGGCAGCATGCTCGTTCGTTCACTTCTACGTTTGGCTTCACATTACCGTCAACCAGACGTTCAAAGTGGATTCCACAGCAAGACAAGGACAAGTTCATTATAAGTTATGTAACAATGATATGAGGAGCCGAGAATAGCACTGCGATCGTCGCGATCACCGTAAAAAGGGTAAATATTATTAGGCACAATCTGTCAACAACCATTGCAGCGAACTTCCAATCGTTCGTGATTTCGGCAGCCTCGTCCTCCTTGCGAAGCTTGTCCGTGATGACTCGCAATTCTTTGAGGATTTGCCCGAGCTCTCTGTGCGGTCCGAGGCAGGACACTCCACCTGAATGGAGGACCCCGCCTCCAACACCTAGAACATCTAAAGAAGATTAGAATCGGGCGGATTATAAGAATTATTTATTAGCTGAAATTCGACGATATTTTATTCGCCAGGAGGAAGGAGGAAACATACTGAATTGTCAGCCCCAATTTTTCACCCGAAATTGTGTTGACGTGTTTTCAAAAACTTATTGAACAAGGCAGGCAACTCCTTCCGCCGCACTTGGTTGCATTCGACGGCAGACGAAACTAATTGTTCTAATATTACTTGACGTTTGTCGTTTCTTCATGTAGGATTCGTAGGAGGAAGGCGAGAGAGAGCATAAAGTTGCGAGGGTGGTTTTTATCATTTTAAAATAATCCTGTAAATATGCAATTGATTCCTCCTGAAGAGGCCTGTCAACTGTGCGAAAGCCCTAAGGAAAACATGAAGTGGTAAGTTGCAAAACGTGCTCGTTCCACAAGAATGAAATTCTCAGAAAAGGAAAAAAAACGTTGCACATCCCAATGTATTTTGACACAGCCCCTAGATATCAAGGAACTGTTTTCATACGATTGGGCCAACTTTGGTCCAAACTGAGGGCGTGTTTCGAAAGAGTGGAAAACATTCTTTCAGAACCCCAGCTGGCAAATTTTTTTGAAAAAATGTACGAACGAGTTTTGCAGACTAATGGTGTCAGCTGATTAGGGATGGGGTCAGGCTAAAATAACCGTCTCCTTCGCCGAGCTTTCGGGGTCTTTTCATAATTGTCTTCATCAGGGCTTGGTGATGGTTTTAAGCGGTCAAAGCTCTCCAAGCTCTCAAATAATTGGCTAATTAGCTCTTTACTAATATCATCAACAGGGCTTGGAGAACATTGACAGCTTATGACCGTCGCCAAGCTCTGATGAATACATCGAAAGTTCAACGAATGATTCTGTCCCCAGCCCTGATCAGATGACATCATTATTCGCCCTCGCATTGTTTTAGCTTTGATTCTCACGGGTGAATCTGCCCTGAATTTCTTGCTTGTGGAAGATTTGTCGCATAATGGATCACTATACTGCGATCAAGTTTTGCTTTATTCTCACTAACGTGCAGAGGCACACTCCTACCTTCAAGATAGAAGATATACATTTTTTGATCTATTGTCATCTTACTTTATGTTAAAAATATGATTTATCGAAGTTTTTGATGGTAGCAGCTGTTCCTGTCTTCATCGATCCGCATTAGTTTTAGCCTAATTGTATTAGATTAGATATTTTCACGGTTCAGAGAAGTAAAGCCTAAAACAATTTTTGCATAATTTCTCGTGACAAAACAATTTAGATTGATTGAAAATTCTCTCTCTCTCAATCTGTTCTATTCTGCTTCAACAAACCCCTTATCATACTATAGACTTTGAAGAGTAGCACCTTCTTCGTGGGCACGGATGAAGGTGTGCGTAGAAGCTTGTAGCGGGCCATGCCTAAAGTCGTCGTCAATGTCGAGGACGTTGGCCAGTAAACTTTTCGAGGAGCGTTCTTTTAATTCTAACGTATGCAATTGCATTGATTTCCTAGGGTTTTCATTGGGGTCGTTGTGACCTGGCCTGCTCATTCGTAGGAGGCAGGGCAGCCAGTGAAGGAACAATGATTTAACCTGGAACGAAATCGATCAATTTATTATTACAACATCTGGGACATACAAATAGATAATATCTATGCTTCTTTTTCTAATATACCTATTATGCTTCTTTTTACAAAATAATCCTATAGGAGTTATAGTATCGGTATCTAATTACTTTTTTGGTGCATTGTTGTCTAAAAATAATGTACCCATATGTACTAGGTCAGGAAATTTGTTTTTCAACACCCCCTCAAACTTTCACATTTTACGTTTCAAAGGGTCTGGAATCGAAATCTGCAATTCAAAGAATGTCTGTCCGCCGTGCGCTGCTGTACGTTGCGTGCTGGAAAACGCATGCAAGCAGTCGTCCGATTTCGAAAAAAATATGAGCATGCAGCTCAACACCGATTCCGATAAAATTTCTCAATTTGTTTACCAATTTCGATTCCCATATTATGATGATAATGATATTAAGATTCTCCAACATTCCCCCCCCCCTCCCAAGCTAACTTAGGGTTCAATGTTCACATACAACTTGGGGTAAGTAAGTTGGGGCGGTTGGAGGTGAGTAATCGTTTCGTGCACGAACCCCAAATACAGACCTAGAAATGATTATTAAGCAATTTCATTGAAATAAATATTCATTGGCTAAAATAAGAGGACAACTTACGCAAGGAGACATCTCATGCGTGTCAGCATTGCGATGGTGATAATTGAGGATTATTATTGTCGATACAACCGATGAAGCCACCATAAACATGATACAGTTGAAATACGTCCCTAAAATGACAAACAACGACGATGAAAACACGATAACCTGTACGAACATGATTGAATTAGTACTTTTCGGCGTGCCATGCAACTTTAAACTGAAAAGGAAGTGGAAAAGGGTGGGAGAGATCATCAAACTATATAAACCGAAAAAATTATGGTTAGGTTGGAGTCGATAGTAAATATCAGAGATTCTCCCTACAAAGCTTTTGAATCTGATAATGAGGTGTTTTGGCAAACATACATCTTTGATTTCGTGTGAAATCGCTTTTAAATTTGAGAAAATTTTGTGGCATGATAGCAAGAGGTTGATTAATGCATTGATAATTGTGAATCATCATGCAAAGTGGTGAATTTTTCACGTTCCACTGCTTTATTTCGTAGATGGCAATAGAGTTAAGTGCATGCCATTTTCCTTACTCATGCTCAAAGCGTTAATCTGACAAATTAATAACATTTTCTATTTACACTGTCTATAATTATTAGACAAATGACTGAGAACTTTTCGGAAAAATTGAATTTCTAATCTGATCTAAATCGAGGATGGGTGCATAATAAATTATAATTATTTTTAAATAGAGAGTGAGACAGAGAGATATACGTCTGAACTGATTGAGCTAAAGATCAAAATTAATTCAACGATCAACTTGTTTTTTCACTGTTGTGGTCGACCAACATTTAAAACACCAGCCTATATTACCACAATGTTTTATGTTGGCTACTACTGCCCTCCCCTGAACCATAATTTTGAGAGACACAACTAACCATTCCAAACCGGTTGAACTCGTATTTATTCTAACGGAAATGGATACATTTTTCGGCTATATCCCCAGAGATAAGTTTGCGATCTGAAGGTCAGAGTTAGTTTTGTTTGTCGCATTTGAAAATAATGTCACGAACAGCCACAATTGCGGAGTACCTACGGCTTGCTTCTAATCCGAGTTCTCCATCACCCAGTGAGTTCTTGACCGATAGAATGGAGAATGCTTCCGATTGGCTATCCCCAATGACTTGATGTCCTATTGGGATGAACTATAGATTTTGAAAATTTTTTCAGCTCTTTCACAGATTTCAAAAGCGTGGCTTACAAAGATTATCAGAAACCAGTCGCAAGGAAAGACCAGGGGAGGGAATAAAAGTATATACTATATTATATATTCCGACTTGATGTTCAATTGCCCATTTTTCTGAACGACCCCTCGGCGTTTGAATCACTTTGTATTTTGCAGTTGAACATCGCAACTTGTTCACACCAGACCACCCAACGAAATGTTGAAGTTTTTTAACTAATTTGGTAATTTCTGCAATGTCCTAGTCTGAATTTTTAATCCTAGACTGTTTTGAATCATCGTCAAATCAAATGCCACCGGGAAACAGTTTTAAATTCACATAATTATGAAAAAAAAAAAAAAAATTAGAAGAGAGAGAATTCGAGTTCGTAGCTAGTTCTAGAGCCAATCAAAAGTATCCATTCGTCATCGGTCTCGAAATCAATGGTTTACTGAGTGAATAATTGAACCGAGCAATTCAGCAAATTAGACTGTTCGACTCTTCTATACTCATATTCATGTATCAGACGGCATCCTATCCAGATTTTTCAAAGAATGAGGTAAAGGCGTTTCTTGACAGAATTTTTCACGGGGAATCCATTGGTGTGGTCGTTTGGAGTCAAACTGCAAGCTAACCTTGAGAAAAACGGGTGAAAAGATTTGATTTTGTATCAAATTGTATTGTGCCCCGTTTAGTTTTTTGCATTTTCCCAAAAATGTAGCAACTTCGATTGGATGCCGTTTGATTCTAGACGAATCACATCATAGAAATGTCTATTTATCTAGTTTGATGGCTCCCTCATCGCGGTGCTGTCAAGTGAAAATACCGAGATGGAAATGTGTGGAAAATGGTTTCTGTGTGTCCAACGCTACGTAGCATCATAATTCTGGTCGCATCATTTTCAGAGGCGATGTATTAGACGGATACGATTTATATCATTACATACGAAATTGCATTCATTAAGATTGTCGAAATCCAACGGTTTTAACAATCATTATTATGTATTGAAAAACTGAACGTGTTATGGAATGAAAGAAAAAAAAAAATTATGTATATATCATAATTATAGTCATCGAACATGCTTTCAATGTTTAAGATGCATCTTATTTAAACAGTTGGCAAGTTACGTGGAGGCAGAGAGGTTAGCGCTGGATTAATATTCAGATAATGAGTGATTAATTATTATGGGAAGGGTAGGTATTAGTTAAGTTCGAGGTCGCCATATTATAACCCCATATCGAAAAGGTTATAGTAAGGCTTCTCGGTCGTACATTTTACACATTTCCCGTACTGATCCTCTGCTTACATCTGTAAGAATTAGTCACAAAATTAGTTAGAGGAATACCACATCCCCAAGCCTACTACACAACGTAACATGCACTCACACAAGTCGTAATATACATATAGTGCCCACGGGCGGATTTCCCGTAAACATATATGCATATTAACTTATGTACATATATACACATACACATATACATATGATCAGTATATGTATACACGTAAAGGGATATATACACACACTAAAATATCAGCTTTTTATTCGTAAAATATTTACAAAACTTTATTTATGGAGGATATCGTTTTAATTGTAATAAAAAGCGGAATACCTTTATTTAGTCCTTCTTTTTAGTATAGGTATTTGTTTGTTCACAATCTTTGAGCTTTACAAAGAAGAGATATGATAACACGCAAATTATGCTAAGCATACTACTATAAATGACATGATTATTTCAAACATTATTGTTAATTTAATCTCTTCTTGATTTAATAGAGTGGTGCATTGTCAACTATTTACTCTACATTTTAATAAATATCAAACTTGGGCTCTATTGCTTTAATTTTGTATGAGTGATGAACGAATAAGTGTCATTGCACTTTCAAGCTTGAAAATTTATCAAAAGAGAAAAATACTGCTCTGTGGTGCGGTAATAAGCACAAACTCAAAGGATAAACTATCAGGGCAAGGGCATGTGACTTCTCTAACAGAAGGGGAGTTGAGACGTGGATGTATATGTACGGTTAGAAACGCACATGACTTTGTATCGATCGAGATAAGTGATGTGAATTGAAGGAAATGGTAAAATGTCAAACAAAAATTGTAATATTATCGAATAAATAATAAAACGTTGTTGCGACAGACGATTTTCAGTTTCGGAAATCACTTCCCAAAAAACATATCTGCATGGCGAATTCTGTTAAATGGTTGCAACCGTATACACTTTTCATGTTTCAACAACCGCGCTCATAATTTGGCTATAATAATCTCCAGTTGCAAGAGTGCTTAGAAAACTGATTTGATTATAATCAAATTATCTATTCAATAAGGCTCAGTGCTGCAAAAAGATTTCTCGGTAACGTCCCTTCAAGTCTTGACGTCTCACTCGACTCCAGTCTACTACAATCCAAACTAGATTTCCTCTAAATAACTTTAGCATACCGCGTTGGGGAATGCGGTAGAATATTTCATCTAACGCTCATACCGACGCCCCTTAATACCTACCTGATTTTATGAGATCCAAAGTCTCTAGTTATTGTCACTTCATACTTTGAAAAAAGGATTAGGTATATCCCAGGTGCCTAGATAGGAACAATCCAAAAATCGCTCATCATCTATGCTATGCCTTCTCCACATCTCGTGCAACTCTTCCCAGACCGGCTGCTTGTCACATGCGATCGGAAATACTAATTTGTATACCGTTTCCAATACCCTACTCGGACCGCAGTAAAATATACTTTTTTTTTTGTTTTATTTGTGTTGATCCGAAGATTTCACAAAGGCAGTAAAATATACTTCGGCAATGGAATGATGACTAAGGAGTGGGATCCCTGTGTTGTCGAGGGCTCTGACAGGGCCTTGAGATCGAATCGTGGGAGCTCTCTTTGGGAGCGGCAAGGCACGCCCGGGACAACTTTGGATATTGGGGGAGAAGCCCAGCACGGTAAAACAGTTTCTTCACTTTCTTCTATTTTATGAAAATATCCTTTCATTGTATGTTCCCTGGAAATTAATTTGCAACATTTTCGAGGAGCGAGGCCGACGTGGCCCCAGAGCTGTGGGGGAGCAATGAAGCCTGATCTTCCCTATAGCGCCCATCCGGGTTTCGGACCGGTTCCACATGTCTGCCGTATGTGGGACAGGGAAGTAAGAACTCACTTTTGAGCTAGCTCTACAGCTAATCATTAACCTCTGTTCGTGAGGTAAAGGCACAAAGCCCAAGGCCAAAGGTTACAACCCAAGGAACCGGTCTAAATTCTGGATGAGTGGTATTGGGTTTCCTGGTTCTACCAAAACTCAGCAACCATGAGCCGCGAAACGCAAAGCGATATTATTTTATTTTGTATTGTTAATTAGCATTTTCTCCGATACATTTTGACAAACTTGGACTTTGCCGAGAATATCAAAACAAATTCGCTAGGTTCATCAGATTGGACGATTTTCAATGTTTAAGCTTCATTCGCGGTTTCCCTATAGGAGCTAGTTTTTAATGAATAATGAATCTGCGTTATACAGGATATTCGACGCTGAAATGTGCTCAAAAAGCGGAATAAGTTCAAGTTTTCAAACGACGGAATCATGGTTTTATGGAGCTAACTGTTTTCTTCTTATGATCCCCCAAAATTTCTACATCTCGGGAACGGGTGATACTTACAAACACCTTACTTCATTATTTGGAGTGATCTAGTTCAAACCAATTTTATTACCTCAACTGAGGGACAACAACTCTTTATAACTCTGCACAACTCTTTGATGCTCATGAAGAAAAAAATGAGAAGGATTTCCCTGAAAAAGCCCATGAATTTCCTTATAACGAATTTACCAAAGTTGTATTGAACACGATCATTACAATTAATTAAGTGATCCCAAATCTCTAGATTTTGAATGTGACGAAGCCCATTACTCGGTCTCGTAGCGTAGTTACCTACTTGGGAATGTAGCATTAATAAAGCTATGCTACACCCGTTAGTACTGGTTACTTTAAAGACAGAGTTAAAACCTTTAGCTCAAACCAGCAGAGTTCATTTTTATACCAGGTATAAGTACCCAATCTAACGACGTCACATAATGACGCTACTATACGTCAGGACGGAATCACCTCGGTTTTCATATTAGCCAGTAAACCGAAAAATGTTGTAACAATGTTGTGTCACCGAAAGGTTTGTTAAAGAATGTTGTAAAGTATGGAGGCTGCTATAACAAAAAATCGTAGGAAAATTAGACGGAGCAGTCGAGCGAGATAGACAGTGACTTGAAGGGGGCTACCTACAACTGAAGGTATTTTCCTTCTAAGGATCACCAACGATGAACCTGGTACCAGATTGTTAAGGAGTTTTTTCAAGCACCTTCGCCAACTGCGATCCCCGAAAGAAATTGGCCTAACAAGATGAGAAAGAGAGAGAAAAATCAGCAGCATGCTGAGCAGAGTGCTGGCTGATTGTTGAAGGGGTCAGTTGAAGGTAAGTGCGTGGTGATGGTGCACTGTTTTGAAGGAGAGGGTGAAATGTAAACTGAATGCGTATTGCCAGCATGAAAATGATTTTAGCTGGTATGTTTCGTTGAGTTTCCCTAACGAAAACCTAATATTGTGAATATCCGCACAGTTTTCATCTCAATGTATTTCAGAAGGTGTGCAATCGTCAGTTTGTGAAATTGACTGGTTCGAAAAATACCGAAACCCTTTGTTTCGCATGTATTCATGCCTGTTGTACGTGAAAAATGTTGCAAAAGTGATGGAAATATTGTTGCATGTGAGAAATGAGAACATGAGTACTGAGTGATGTTTCAAAAATATGATGGAAATGAATAAAAAACGAGAAAAAAGGAGCGAGGAAGGAATTCTTATCGCTCACACTCGTTTCCCAGCTCAGATGCTTTCGGATGAAGAAACGATTAGCCTACAGCCTGATTGAGTCCAAAAAACAACTTGTACGATCAGATTTGCACAGAACTACATGCTCAACTCACGGATTCGACTGATGAAAACGACAATTTCCGCGCACGCACGCATCATGCATTTCAGTGCTACCCCATTCGCGTCATTCATTTCCGTAAAAACCTGATCATTTTCAGCAGAAATCAGTCATCCAAACGCACACAGTCATTATTTATGTAGAAGTGCATGTATACTACTATGTATGTACAGTACCAGGAAGCGTTTGATACTGCACAGTCAAGTCAACTATAGTATAGTTAGTATACATATTATGTATAGTCCCTAGCGCTAACGCCTAACACTTCCTAGTACTGCACTAGGGTTTTATTATTATTATTATTATTTGCGCTTGTGCCAGTTCGATAAACAGAACATTTCTGCATTGTTTTGGGAACAGTTTATGATGAACGTATGATAACAACAATATTGATGGACAATGCCCCCCCCCCCTTTAGTATTATCAATATAGCTTCAACGCCTACACTAGTCAATATTTGCCTAGTGCATTCCACGCTTAGATAAAGTGGAAATTCAATTTCCCGATTAAGATTTTTCCTTAAATTTTGGGTTCTTGATTAGCATCGGTAGCACAGAGATGGTTTGGCATTTGGCACCAGTCAAAATTTGCACCAAGACAACGACCAAACAATCGCTTCTATGCTTCGTTGGAATTATCAGGAAAAATCAAACTTGCACCATGACAGCCCCAATTCTTCGTCTAACCCAATTCCAAGGTTTCTAAAAAAATTTACGAAAAATTGAAAATAACTTTATTTTGCCCAGAACTTCTTCAGAATTATTGATGTATTGAGTTTTTGCACAGATATTCATACCAAATTTTCCCTATTGAGGTACATCGGTACTTACTTTTGTTGTTTTTTTTTTTTGTCTAAAATTAATTAATGTTTGTTGATTTGATTGATATATTAACGTTGATTCAATTTTCCTGCGTCATAGTAACAGAATAGCCAATACCACTTAGCCGACCCATGGCAACCTGTCCATGGCATGCCTATGGCAACGTGCCTTTAGCTATTGAAGCTGGCCTTGCAATAAAAAATAACCAGTAAGGTTTTTACGTAAGATGAGGGTGAAAAATAGGGAGAGCGGCACAGGATATTTCGTTCAGGATATTTCACTCCCTTTGCCAGATGGTAAACGCGTTATGGACTTGGCAGAATGTCTACTTACTATCATTGACAACAGTTAAATCATGGACAACTACTACCATCACAGCGGGCAGCAGCTTCAGCACTTATCGTGCAAGATTTCAACACTTGATTTTTGGTAGGAAGAATGCTGTGCACGGATTAGCAACTCGCCCGAAAATAATTGTTGAGGGCCACAAAAATATTTTGCTTCATGCGCTAGATGAATTTTGTGGACCGATTGATGTCGCCTAAAAAATCATCAAAGTTTTTGGTCAAACTCACCTGAAAGCGCCTTCATGCTGAAGAGACATTTTATCTAAGCCATTATTACAGATGATTTTAAACGTCATTAGAGATACTTAGTAATCCGATTACAATTACTCGTTACATTTTTCAGTTACTCGCAATGAGTAATGGCCAGGTTTGATTACTCATGACATGTAATTGGAAAAATAATGGCCATTACCATTACATTAGGGTAATAGTAATGGGTAATGGCTATCAAATTTCTCCAAAGTAATTGTAGTTTGTAATAGGTAGGTAATGAGATTACCTTTTTCGCAACTCTGATAGTACGAACTCTCAGTATTTATATTGCATTGCTAATAGTTTGACTGATATATTTGTATCCCTAACTGGGTGAAAACAAATTTACTACGATTTCATAGAATATCAAAACAATGTCCTCTTTCCCCTCCAAATCACTTTCGGAATTTGATTTTCAATGCCTAATTGATGGCAAATGATGAACCGTTGAAATCCATCTGAACACAATTGCAGAAACCCGTGTTTTTCTTACTAGAAATTATTAACCCAAGTTTCTTCTACTACAAAATTGTTGTAATATGAGTTAGGCAGACGAATCCTAAAAAGAAATTTGATTAAATATGTCATAATTAAAAATTTAGTAAACTATGTTCACTATGCCTAACGATCGGGCAAAAAATACAACGAAAGACAAAAAATAGCTAAGAACTGACACCACCTTATCATTTGAGGACAATAATTTGGACCCTTCTCAGCCTAATTAGGAGCTTTTTTAAGGAATTCATACTTCAACAGATGGTTGTATCACTATGTGATTCAGTCGGGGGTTTCAAAACAAGTAAAAAGCTTTCAGATAAATAGAGAACAGATAATTAAAACAGATAAATTTCCTCGAAAAATTCAAATGTTCAAATACTGTGGTAGTAAGTAGATTTGCGTGTGAATAAAGTAATGCAGCCCCCCCCCCAAATAAAAATAAATACGATGAAGTTTCTTGGGGTCTATTTGGATCATAGTAATTCTGTACATAAGTAAGTACAACACCTGGCTAAGCCCGATTGGCTGGTCTAACGAACTCCCGAACCTATTCTAACCAAATTGGTTCAATGCGTTGGGTCCTGTCCCCCTCCACTCAAGGGGGTTAGCCAATGAGTAGTGGCGTATCACATAACGTAAGTGCTATAGCGACGCGTCCTGACTAGTTCCGACCCTCCACTTGAGGGCGGCGGGGCACGCCCGGGACAACTTTGGTTATCGGGTGAAAAGTCGACGCCTGGAACGGCGGTTTAATTTACTTACTTTACTTTTGCCTCGAAAATGGAACCCCGTAGAAGGAAGCATACCTATTACCCGGAAACTAGGTACTTATATCCTGAATATCAGAGGTTGGCATTTTGAAGCCGATCAGCTGTATCCCTACAATAGGTAAGTTTTCATTAACTTACCATAACTCTCATCTTGATTGTTGTTGAATTAAATTAAGTTGGCAACTGTTTTTCTAAAATATTATAATTGAAGCAGATCCATAGCAAAATGAAAAAGTAGGTACTTATCTACGAGCTATGTTAGAGAAAAAAGAGTTTAAGTAATTGATTAAATTCACAGGCTGAACGCAAAACATATAGGGAAATTCTCATCTGTCGTCTCATGGAATAATTTTTAAAATATAATCAGCTTTTAAAAATTTTGGAAAAATATGAGGTGCGGGCCAATAGAAGAATGTGGGTACCTACACTGAAGTAACCGAAGAAGTAGTCACCCAATCAATCGGCACGCATTTTTGCTAGGCCTAGCGGTGGCACGTTAGCTTCATAAACTCTCCTTTCCCTTGCGGGCCGATCCTTCCCAAGGATTTAGGGATAGATCAACCAGCTAAGACCAACCATGCTTCAAAATTTTAAAATTCGACTGTCGGTCTATAATATTCCTAGATGTCTATAATATCCTTAGATGCCTATAACACCCGTTGCTCTTTTTAAAGTACTCATGAACTCAGTAGTAAAGTACTCGACATTCCTCTCGATGGATGGGATCTAGTCAAGTTCAGGGTTAATCTCCATTCGGCTGTAATGGTGGATTTCACCATCCTCGGTTCTGAGTTAATTAGGACATTGTAGCTACATCCGAGGTTGGTGAAAGCCGCCACTAGTTATCTTTTCAATAGATAATCGAATTTAATAAAACCAAAAATAAATAAATAGCCGAAATGCTGATAAATTGCGATAGACTATTTCTAAAGAGCGTATTAAAATACAATGCTCTTTGTGGAAACCATCAAACGAAACCTTTGTGCTAGAAAGCCAATTACTGGTACCTACCACTGTCATTTAATGATACCATTTACCAAATTTTGGTAACTAATCGACCTAAGTATAAACCGCCATGTGACACCGATAGCCATCCAGTTTAGAGGGATAATTATCTAGGCAAACGTGGGGACCATCTATTTTTAGCGGCAGTAAATAATTTCTGTCCGAATAATCGTCTCTTTTTGTACTCCAGCCATTGTCAGAGTGCACCGGTGTGATTGTGTTCAATTTTGAGAGTGAAAAAAGCAAACGCTCACTCAAAATCTTCATTTCCGAAGGACACACTCATACATTATACATATATAGGCAGATCACACCCACTCTTACATTCAATGCAAACATTTACAATCAAACATACCGACCTATAACACTTGTAGAGCTATTGTTGAACGCATTTCAGTCAAACAACATCCGGCATGGAAAAAATGCATTATCATGCAAAATATTAGTGAGTCCTGGGGATATTAGAATGAACTTGAGTCGTTAAGTTGCGTTTAATGATCTACTCAACGTGCTATCATAGGCTGCCAGTGTGGGTATACTGTCAACCTATGGTTGCACCCATTTCATCTCTCTCAGGCATATACAAATAGAACCCACGATTCTCCATCGGAAGAATGCCTCTCAACGTAATGCCCACGTGCAAACATACATCTCGCACACGATGGGGAACTTGCATGATTTTTTTCAAATGCACCAAAAAACTCTCTTTGTCGCATTTTCTTCTTTTGCAAAAGTGACAATTCGAACCAGGATTGAATTTTGATTCAGCAGTCCAGAAAATAAGGAATTTCCAGACAATCGGCCGACGAGGGGAGGGCCATGCAACTGGTGTGACCCTAACCTTGCGGGTTACAGGTCAATTGCGCCTAAGCGATAGGATTATACGGCTAATCCGATGTACATGGCCTAATGATGCGAAGATAATTGCCAACTGTGCTCCGAGGATCGGGTCGGCGCAATCCCTGTTTGAGTCCATGGAATGTCATAGTTTTGTTCCTGACCGCTGCTCCATTATGATCGGCTTAATCAAGGCTGGCGCGGATTGGGGACCAACAGTATGGCCAGAGGAACGTCCCGGAACAACGTCGAGCTCATGCGAATCTTTCGACTCAAAGGTCAGTTAACTATTCAAGAGTCACGGTCCAAACATCCTCGTTCCTGCCGAGGCCTAACTGAACGTTCAGATTGATAGCACGACGTCCATAAAACTGGAAGTTTAGGTACGTCTCCGTGTATAGCACTGATTATACTCCGATAAGGCCAGGAACCAATGATACGGAGGTAGGCGGACAGTTAGTTTTCAATGGGGCACAGGTGCGGTTGACATGTCATGAGTGCTGACCGGTCCCAGTTGCGACTACTGGGAGAATTACTAAGCGGCGCAACCCGCCTATGCATCTGAGCCAGAACGATCGCATTGAGTATGCGGAAAGCTCGACGATAAATATTGGTTTCATTCCAGAAGCCCCCAATGCAGAACCTTGCATAAGTTGAGCGAATAGGTATAACATAAATAATTTATGTTCACACCGGATGGACGATGTCAAAATATCAACGAGGTTTTTTGTGCGACTTCGTAATGAGTGATTGCCTGCGTCTTGTTAGATTTTGACGTCTAGAAATCAAGGTCCGTCTGAGCGAAAACAGGGCGAGTTGAGGAAGTTCGCATCATTAACGCGCCAATATCGTTGACAATATCCTCGCGATATTTCCGCACAACAATCAACGTTGTATAACCGAATATAATGCAAGTTTCCCATCATTTGATCTCTCCTATGCAAACATCACGTACAATGATCATGACTCTAATCATATGAAAAATTGAGGACTTTCCCAATGGTAGTGCCCTATTTGTTAGGTACATCAATAAGCGTCTGAACAGTGAAACAAAGGTGAGCTAAACAAGATGCAGAAGTAATTTGGGAAGTGTACTTCAGCGAGGCGACAATGATATGGTAATAAGCGTAGAATATATAAATTTTTTAATGGATTGCTCATGGTTTGCTCGATTGAACAAATATCAAGAAGGACGCGAAGAAGAAAGCATTAATTTGTACAAACAAACAATTATTGGTTCACCAATTATTGGTTTGGTTCCTACTTGTTTTTTGCATAGGCCCGGAGAAACAATTGGCAATTTTCGCGTTCTTCTGTCTTGGCCGAAAACCTCTTATATTAATAACTGAAAAAATTGAAGTAGGTATTTTTAGTTGAGATAAAAATGGGAGAAGTTTTGGGTAGTTTATTGTCGTTTTAAATGTGGCCCTCCTTCAAAGTCGTTCTCTGGATTTTTTCCACAAACAGACGACAAGGCCTGTTCGTGGTTGAAACTGAAACGCTTTCTTCTTCGGTTCCTAACGTGAGCAGTGGTTTAGGTGAGAAACAAAAAATTGGTTATCAAAGGAAAAGTGCAATGATCAATTTCAATGGACCATCATGGGTTGTCAATGCAGGATTATATTGCTGTAGGAAGGATGAAATTGAACTGAAAAATATAAATCAATTTCGTTTCAAACATGCCTAGGCCCTTTTGTGAAAATATTTTAGGAAGGAATAATTTGTATTTTGCATAATTTTATGTCGATCCATATCAGTAGGTATCTTAAAATGTCATGTGGATGAAATAATCATGTGAATGGAATTTCGGAAGGAATACTATGTCAGAAAGTAGGTTTTCTTTTTCTTGTGGATATAGTGTGCTGACCTAGAAGGGGTATAGCTTCCGAAGTCTGTGGTAACGCATCTGCTATCATAAGTGAAAATACAGATAGAGATAGTAGGATTGTGACACCTGAAACACGATAACGAAAAACCTGCTGTGTCAATTCGTAACCCATAGTCGTACAGGCCACATAATTAGCTTTAGTCTGTCCATAATGTAGTCGTCAATGTATGTTGTCAATTGAATAAGCAAGCATAAATGAAAACAATGGCTCGATTATTTTCAAAACATTCACTAGTAAGAGCCTACTTTTCTTCAGGCTGTCTCAGCATTGTCCCAAAATATCGCCTATGTTAATCGCCTAGATTTATGCCATGATTGACTTTCATGCTGTTCTCTTCTCTAAATCAAAACTCACCTTCAAATATTTGATTAAAAGCACTTGAAAGGTGTGGTATAGAGGCGGTGGGACAGCCCTTCGAAATAATTGTATACCCAAACAGATGTTTCTTCTGTGGCGTGTTTCAACATTTTTAAAACCTCACGGTGTTTGAAAAATGCAAATATCAGGACTCGTGTAATTTTTTCAAGATTGAGAATGTAGCGGGGCGATGATTTACTAAACTGCTAATGTATGTACAGGAAATCCATAATGTTCAGTATAATGTTCTGTA
This sequence comes from Nesidiocoris tenuis, assembly GCA_036186465.1. Taxonomy (NCBI): domain Eukaryota; kingdom Metazoa; phylum Arthropoda; class Insecta; order Hemiptera; family Miridae; genus Nesidiocoris; species Nesidiocoris tenuis. The sequence continues at coordinate 11,845,019 of AP028910.1, forward strand.
AATAATGTCAAAGGTATAACGTAACAACAAACTCAGGGCTCGAGTAGATGCCCATTGGACAATCTGTTACGATTTACCAGTATCCACTGGAAGTAGAAACATACCATTAGAGCCTCAACATGCGGAAACATAATGATTCCAAACTCACATTGAACCCTTGAATTTCACCGCAATTTTGCAAATCGCTAAATTATATCCGCATTTTCTTTACTGTACTCATTAGTGTAGGGTTTTTGCAGCACTAGAGGTAAATTTACTCGATGGACGAATCCCATGTGAATTGTTTCATGCAAAAATGATCCTCAGGAACCTTGATATCCTATGACCATAGTGCACATTTTGCAAGAGACAATTCATGTGGGTAGATCAAATGAATAATGCTGTCAATGGTATATCCGTGTAAGTGGGTAGGTACCGAGTGAATTTTGATCATGGGTTGGAAGGACTTGTTAATGACAAATTAATGATGCAAATAATTACTCAGATTATACAACAATCGAAATGTCTGACGCAGCCAACAGTGCCGACCGATTTATCAAAATGCAACCCCACGGGCATATTATTGCACTTCTGTGAATGTTGTAATTACCAATCCGGAGAACTACGCATTTATGTTGAACATGGTTTGTGTTCGAGCAAAGATGGAAAGCCAAAGGGTCAAATGAGAATAAATTTTAAATCCCATGAATAATTATTGGATATTGCCGGTGAAACAGGAACTTGTAACTAATTATTTTTAATTAGCTATTTTTTCAAAACATTCAAAAAGCTGTTTGCTCGAAAATGAAGGTCTTCCATGATAAAAGCTGCGTACCAGAGCTTTCCTGTAATAAAACTTTATTTTCTGGTACTTTCCTTTCAAAATTTATTTCGGTACCTGCTTTAGCATATTGCTAAGAATAAAAATAACAGTGCATCCAATCTTTATCGTATAGAAACTTGATAATCGACTTTTCATGGACACCGATTGGTAGCAAATTCATTCCGGTCCAAAATTGACGTAGATACGTACCTAAAATACTATGTTGCTGTTTCTCCGACGATATTCAGTGTTTTTGTGTTTTGATCCCGACGTGTCAATAAAGTGAGTTGAGGTAGGTATGTGCCAATTTTTGGTCGTATCTTTCAGGGATATAATGAGTTTGGCAGGATGGACGCAACACAGAGTTTTAGCATCGTCTATTTTTTTTTAATATATATAGCGAGCAGTGCTGATACGTAGTGAGATGAGTGGGGATAAGCTGTACGGGAAATAGTGAAATGCATACCCTACCAGGAACTATAGGGAATTCTTGGTGTGGTTCAACCGTGTTAACCGAGTTATGTCGAAGCTATTGTGAATGTTTGGTCGACAGGAGACGTCGAGTCATTTCAAATGTGCTATTTTTTTGGGTGTAACCAAGGATGTGCTGAGAAAGATGAGTATCGAGACATTTTTACCAAATAGAAAGTTTGATAAGGGCCTCTACTTAATTCAGCCTCCTTGGATATAGTGGAATCACTCAGGCACGAACCTCAGAATGTGCACAACATTCAACGCATTTCATGTACGTGGCCGATAACTCGGTTGCCATGGGATTTCTCGACGGGTAACACGGTTAACGCAGTTTGCAGGGTTGTTACGTAGTAATACTCCCCGATCACGAGTAACCTTAGTGTGACCTATGAGTAACGTATGAACTAAAAATCGTTTGTTCGCATAGGTGCTATGAATCACCAACAGAATTTGAGCATTACCCTTGCTGTTTTGGTTTCGAAAATATGGTTTGGAGTTGACTTTCGCACGTTGGATGGTTAGGCGGTAGATTGGAAATGTAAGAATACAGTATTATACGTTAAACGTTGTATATTGAAGATGGGTGTGAAGTAGGCACCTAACGCAACTGTATCACTTTCTACCGCAACGTCCAATGGTAGAAATCTGCTCCGAAGCGACATTCTAAGGGACAGGATAATCGTCCTTAAAGGTTACAATTGGTGTTACAAGGAGTTACAGTACAAAACTGAGAGTTATATCCCACATATTTATGTATTTTTTTTTCAATGTCAATCGATAGTTTATGCTGGCTTCGGGGCTGAAAAACTCTCATGGCAATGTTTCAAGATACCAAATCTGAGCAAACTGATTTGTTTCCTTCTAAGGTATTTTTTTAATAATCAGATCTAATTTAATAATACTATCAGTTCTAATTTAAGTATTGCTATGCAAGAGAATTAATTTAATATCGGCAAAAAAAAAAGCTAAACAAGAGTACAGAATAGTTTGCAGTGCCCGCTTTGATTGATCGAAGCAATCTAAACTAAATCCCTAAATTGTTGAAAGAAGGTCTTAGTTCCCCGAACCCTCTGGTCTTTCTATTAAAAATGAGTAGGTAACAAATGGATCAGCGAGTTGAAGAAACTTTCAAAAAGTGCGTGTATTTTTTCTCCCAGCCTTGTATTTATGCACGCAATTTACCCAATATTTTGAACTCAATCAGCCAAATCGAATCAAAACATTGATTCCATCTAGAAACATTTTTTGGAGCTTGACCTTTTGGTTCATTTTTTGTTTTGGGCCTGCTAAAAATAATATTTCAATTAATGTTATAAATTTTTATTTCCATGGAAAATACGGGCTCTTCCGTTTTGAGATACTTTGATATAAGGAACGGGGAGCAGATTCCATCCTGAGCACCACCCAACATGAGAGCAATACGACGTTGCAAGTTGATCTGAAGCAAGAGGCGCATGTATGAGAGTGTCGTTTGTGTGTGGTCATAAGAAAATCTAAATTTTGGAAAAATTAAAAAAAATTTTAAAAAAAGTTTGATGGTTGAACACAAATTTTGGTGGATGAGACCTTGAAAATGAGAATCATACCGGAGGCTTTGTCTACCGAGAGGAGTTTAATCACGCAGTTTATGCATTACGTAGTGCATTGCTAGAATTATTAAAGCATTTCATTCGCGGTGGAAGCGTGGAGTCAAACACCGTACTGAGAGATCAAGGATGGCCGAAAATATGGGACTGAAATTTCTTTGATTGCACGTGAAAACGAAGTTTTCAAAAACTATTTGAACATTTTGAAACAATTTTGAAACATGTCATGTGGGTCAAATTATTTGCTTCGGCCTCCTAATGGTTTCACTGAAACTGGGATGCTATCAGCAATACATCAGCCGAATAGAAATTTTATATGACACACTGGAAACTAGAAACCCTTCTAGTTTTTAGCATTCCATATAAAATGTTTGTCAGCTATTCGATACGTAAATTAAACGAAGTATTAATGAACTTAAGCATTGCCGTCACTCAGGAGCCAACGCGGGAAAGGAGTATTGACCGTAAAAATGATCTAATAAACCTAATTAAATGAGAGGGCATGGTAAACCGACGATGTCATGTACGCATCTAGAAAAGTAGCTCAATGTAGAAAGAAACCTGTTACCTATTAACTAACTGTCAAAAACTTGGGTCGTATTTTCGATCCTCGATACGGTAACGTTTTTAGCCAGTTAGGTCAAGGCATGTTCCAATTGCTCGATTACGGGATGATTGGACGATTTGATAACTAACTGTCTTAGAATAAATAAATACTCCTCAATTCATTTTGGACCGTTAAACATCTTTGGTGACTTCTTTACACTGAGTAGCGTGATCGGGATCCTGGGACCTCATGGTGGACGAAGCCTCTGATGATGATAGTAATTCTACTTACAACGAAACATTTTATGGGAGAACAACGCTTCGCAAAATATGTATAACAGACTACAATCAAAAGGCAGCCAGTCCTCTAACCCATTATAATTCTTTAGCAGTGGTTAAACAAAGCAATGGAATTTTTTGGGTGGCCGTAAGCAACGAAAACACAGGTAGTATTAAACCAAATATTTTCATGAAGGAGAATACAAGATAGGAGACTACTACGTTTGTCGTCTATTCACAGATAAATCAATTTAAAAGTTCCGAAATTGTCTACTCTTTATTGAACCGACTTTCAGGATGGCTCTAACTCAAAAAATACGTTCTTACTACAAAGATCAAAAATCTCGATCCAACAAGCCAGCGAAAATTAAACAGTTTAATTTCAACTTTTCAATTATTGAAAAGTAGAAGGAATTTTCGCCTAGGGTTCATAGGAAGGGTAGTTTGATATTTTAGCATTGCCACCTACACAAACAAGGTGGTGCGATGCTAAAACCTACTTTGTATGAAAGTTTATGAGTAGCTGGAAAATAATATCAGCTATTATACCTCCAGGACTATCGAAACGATTTTAGTGTTTCAAGTTTCGAAATACTGGTTTTGGTACGAGCGGAAATTTCGTTTGGATTGTAGGAAGTTTGTTGGATGGGAGTTGAAGACGACATTCTGTTATGTGTCGCATGCGTGATTGTGCTTTTCCGGTTTGTGGATACCCAGTAATACTTCGGGACTTATTATTGGTCAGCGAAAAAGCCAGGTGTACTTATTATTTTCATTTTTAATTGGAGGTCAACATTTTGTTTTCTTCTAGCCTTTTTACTGCAATAAAAGTTTTCTTGGAAGAACATGAATTTTTCCTGTCCAGCCAAAAGCTTACAAAATTGAGAATTACCCAACCAAATTGAGAATTTTCTTAACGAAATTGAGAATTTTTCTAACAGTAATGCGTCTGTAAAATTCTCTATTTGGTGTGGATAGTTTTCAGTTTTATTTGGAAAATTCTCAAACTGATTTAAGAATGCTATGGGCCAATGCATGGCGTAACCAAAGAAAAGTCATTTTCGGGTTCAGGGGTGGGTACTAAACAAACATTCTTCGAAAACTCGGAACGAAAAAATTAATCTGAGTACAGTGACTTTTTAGAACAATTTCCACAAACCAACTGAGTTTATCATCCCTTTTTGAAAAAAATGAATGGATGCTATGCCGATCATAGTACCATCGCGTTTTTTCGTCACGATGGTAGAAGCAACGTTGGCAATATGCAATTCGTAAATGTCTTGTCAATAAAATTATTATAACGCTCTTAAAGGTCGGAGGAATGGCTGCAGAACTTCCAAACCATCGGTCAAGTTCAAAATCAGAATAACACAAAATTAAAAAAAAAAAATAATAATAATAATAACAAATCGGTGAGAAATGAAAATTATTTGGATAAGGTGTGATCGTGAAGCGCATCATCTATTAAAACCTACGATTGTAAGCATTACTAGCGCTAGTGAACGTGTGAGGCAAAACAAGGGTTTCCTCATTCAACAAAAATAGTAATTATTCAACACTAAAAGTTCAATTTTTCGAAGAAAAAAACACCAGTCTAATGATCGGATCAAAATCGTGATTAAGCAAGAAGGGGAAAGGATGGCTAATTGTTATTGCATATTTCAGTTTTTTTCTTTCCATTCTAATGCACCGCTCTGCCTCCTCAGTATCTCAACTCTTATGTTTACCTATAAGCGGCCTTTCCGAGGTCGGTGGCATGGTCTCCGCCACCATGTTTAGGAAAAATGTTAGAGACAGAAGGACTGTCACATCTACAAACAAAATTAGCACAAATTAAGCTGCGTTTCCACCTATCATTATGCAAACAGGTCAAATCAACCACCAATAATAGTTAGCAAATGTTTCCGTATTGATTGTCGAAGTTTAGCTCGCCAGTGGCTAATTCGTAACCAAACTCAAGTACATTACCAGTATACTCCTAAAACTGTCGACTGCCAAGGGTTGAAAAAGGGTTGGGAATATTATGGACACACTTTCACATTGTCATCGGTGATAGTCATTATCATCAATCTTCTTCATTGGCAAACAGGATCAGCAAGGGATCGTAGCAGTTACAAATGGGACCCGAAAAGTTTAACGAAACACGGAAAATCAATCAATTAATAAAAATAATACAAAGGAGTTATGAATGAAAAAGTGGTTAACCACAATGAGTAATGAATGATGAGACTTTTTCATGTTTAACATCCAAACTACACACGACAGGCCAGACTCGCCTTTGGTAATACGATGTATACTAGAAATAGACCAATCATCGATGTAATCGATGACTGCCGTTCCATGGTGCTGATGAAATTCTTGCAATTTCAACAGAACATCGCTCAAACATCAGTGTTTCAAGTTTGTGAAGAGGATTGGGCCACAATCCACTGAGTCGTTCGAATCTATCGATTTTCACTTTGAGAATGGGAGCATCAAAACCTATGTCACGCATACTGCGTCCCAATAGTCCGAACAAATTAAAGAAAACTCAAACTATTCGTGCTAATCACCTCAGGGTTGTTTGGAATGAATTCCGATGGAAAGCTCAACGGTTATGGTTCTGTTGAACGATCTCTGCAATCCCTACCGTTGGCAGCTACGCATGTAATTTTGCTGATGATGACAGTAAGAACGGCAGCATGATAATTAGTATGAACACAAACAATAAACGCAGCAGTGATGACACAAAATTCATCTTGCCCGAAATCCATTGCTGCCCCTGAAATTCCCAAATCGACCTCTCATTCCATTCAAAATTGATTTTTTTTTGGATGGAATTTTATTATCGCTTTCAATTAGGCACAGTAAAAGTCGGGTGGTCTGAGGTATTTTTTAAACTACCTCACATCTAACCAAACCGATGTCATGCTGACTGTTCCTCACCAAAGTTCTTGCAGAAGAGCCATGTTATCAATAGTTAGTGAATAGAGAAGTATAATATACCTTCGTCTAAAACAAATTTAATCCGAAAGAAGCAGATTGCTTACGCAATGATGAATTTTAACCCGTGCCATATGGGCGTATAGAGTCGTTAATTCGATACCTGCTACTGACGCTGGCGTTCGAGGAATCAAGGCCAACTAAAATAACTCACTCATCATTTCACAGAAATGAAACATATTGTTCTATCAGTAATAGTTCCCCTGTAGAATTATACATTGTAGTCAACTATTAGTATAGCACAATGAAGGAACAAATAAATCAACGGTAGCTAAACAACAACATGCGTCTCGCCAGTTAGGCACACAGAACAGCAACGAAAAATAGATCATTACGATAGGCTACTGCTCTTTTGAATTTTTGGAAATTTACATAGAGCGGCCCAGAAAATCGAAAGAAACATCCGTTCGACACCAATTTTTCTAAACCGCAGCCAGTGGCAGGCATTAAGGCTTTAGATTTTCCAAATCCGAAAAAAATTGTCTGCTCAAAACGCTTCCAGTTTTCTTTATTCGTGAAATTGAATTTCGCGATGGCCCTTCTGCATTGAATTTGAACGAAAATCCAGTGTACCCTATACGACAATGGAGAACAGACAATACGAACGGAGTTACTCCTAACGCGTGAATAAGATTTTCCACCCCCAATAACCCATCTACAGAATTTCGACTCAAAAATTTTAGAGCAATCAACAGGTCTTGCAATTCAAAACTATTCATTACCTCTCATTACAGCAGATACCGATCGAACATTTCTGGAGTCTCATATTTATATTCTTCGAAATAAACAAATAAGGACGTCTGTTCCCCATCATTCAATAACTTAGGAAAGGGAATGGTAAATGTCCAAGGAATCAATTGCATGCAGTTTACCTAAGGTGCTTCTACTGAAATCAACAGGTGGGCAGGAACAACTCAATATAAAATAGAACTCCAAAAGGTGACACACAGCTAACGAGCATTGTTTCACAACATTATCAAATAGCGGCAAAAGAATGAGGAAACCCAAAATTCGGGCTTTAGGCAACAATAAACCAGAGGGTTGGGCACCTAGTTCTACAAAAGAACGAGCCAAGGATGGTCACTTCGTCAAATTCTCTATCTTTTCATATCTCGTGGGTAATTTATAACAACCGCATTCACCAAAAACATGATACGGTATCCAGGCCCAGTTAACTACTTTGATTCCGTACCTAAATGTAGTGGAGCACCCGATGATTCTTTGCAATTTAATTTATTACTAATCATGCTTCTGATACGCATTGTCTTCAATATTTGATCGATTACATTGTTCAATATTCCTATATTCTGTGTTCCTACAGATGTCTACCATGATTTTGGACCAACACCATGATGCAATTTGAATTGGTTTTTGCGACGACCACTGGATCGAAAACTATTGTAAACGATAGCAAATATCAACCCCGAAAGAAATGGTAATTAACCCGCATAAGATTCCTAGCAAACAATACCAACACTGAACTCTCACATTTTAATTTTAATCAGAAAATAATAAAACAGAGAAAACTAAACCTGTTGACCTACGTTTCGGAAGTAGGTACCATAGGTTATCAACATTCTAGTCATTACCAAATCGTAGGTCGTGCATATCTGTGAAAGTTGTAATGTGGAAAAAGGTTGAATACTAAGAGAGATATGACGGTTCAAATGACCAAGTGCCTACAGACTGACAAAAATTTATTCAGAAAGTAAATCTGAGTGAATCGGTAAGTAAAATAATGTTGCATTGCTTTATTTTTATGAAGCTTCAAATAAACTTTACCGCGGTGGTGTTTTGGAAGAACATCAATGAAAAAATCTGAATGGTGATGTTAATCGGGTGCTTCTTCGGATTTCGGATGGGTAAATTTTGTCAATAAACCTGGCCTTACATGGGAATTGCATGATTTTTGTGCTGCTCCGATAACTAAGGCTCAAAACACACAAAGATTGAATTTTCAACTCAGAAATGAAGATCGAGATTCGAGTTTATCCCTTATTACTTCACTATTCGTTCCCGATTTTTATGGTTTTCCTCTGTTTTAACTCGTTCTTTCTCGTATAATTTTCTGAACAATATTTTTAGCAAAATCGATAAGGTTAAAATCTATATTATCGAGTAAGTACCTAATTTTTCATTCATTAACACGTTCACAATCGATTGAACCATAATAACACTGAATAGTCCTCGGCTTTTTGTGAACATACTACACAATCGCTAAATATTTGATTAACCAAAGTGCGGCAGTAGAATTAAAGTAAGAAGCAGAATAATTTTATTAAAAACTGCAAAAGACGCATGAAAAACAAATAAATTCAACTGGCCAAATAAACTTTCATAAAATAGCTATCAATGTCTATATTCACGACATCACTTACGCACTTGTGACAGTACAGTGCAATGGAAGTTGGCTGTAGGAACATAGTAGTTTGCAATCGAACCAAGCAAGTGATCGTTTTAATTTTAGGGGTTGGGGAATATATAATTCGCTTTGGGGAATAATTAAGCTATTCGGTTGGGGAATAATTATTCGCTTAACAACTCAAATGGCATTAGTTCATCTTCACAATCTCGGAGCAAAATCTGTTATTTTTATTTTATTTTTTCAACTGGAAAAATGAGTGAAAAATAGTCAGGTTGAATAATTTTAAATAATTCTTCGTGTTTGCGATTTGCTATTTTTTTTTTTTTTTTGTTGATATTAATCGGATTGCAACAAGCAAAGGGGAGACGAGCATGGGAAAATCACTGAGCTGAATGCATCATCTGAAGCGTGGATATCATCCCAATCGCCGTTCACTAAGCTCCCCTTGTGTTTAGAAATTTGACAATTCTGGGTTCGATCCCTGGCTATGTCGGAATTTCGGTATCAGATTTTCCAACTTTTTTCTACTCATCTAATATTTTTCAAAAGTTGCCAATAAATTTTCTGTGCCGTCCAAGTGTTTCCTAAGTCCTATGCGTTTCCTATATTTTTACTGACTTTGTAGTCAGCAGTATTTTGTAAAACTAAGCTGTTCATCTTGTAGGTCATTTCAAAATTAAGTTTGAAAAAGTTTTGAATTTGAAAATTGTCTTACCTACCTAGTCGATGTACCTGAAGGCTGTGAAATGCCAATTCACTATCAATTGAGCATTACTGTTTCAAGAAGTAGGTATAAACCTTATTTTTACGAAAATAACGGGCTATTTAAGGGAATATATTGGGTTATTCCATGGAATATTTATGCGCCTAAAACCTTATTTTTAAGGGGTGAAAATCTGCCCTCTAGGCATCAGAAAACACTGGAAACTCGACAATAGCTGCTGAGGACTATACTAAAGTTGATTTAAAATAGCTACTGGAGGCATTAGCTACTACAAGTTACAATAGCTGCTGAAGACTATACTAACGTAAACAGATAGCTTGTAGGTACCATTATTTGACTCAAAATTTCAAGTACAACTCCAAGTTTTCATACCCACCTACCCATATGCCAAACTGCACTAAAAAAAATCTGGTTATGAATGGAAAAGGTGTATGAGTGCTTTGTCGTGATGTACGTAACTACATGGAATAGCTGCTGAATAGAAAATTGATGTGAACCAATATACGTTGGATGCTTGCAAATTATGCTGAAATAATTCAACCATCTATGTATGAAAACTATAGGGACCACTCTACTGAACGTAATTATAGTGTCATAGAAAAACCATGGTCGTGATACCTACTTAAAATGCGTAACTACGATGTAAGTTCTGCAACGACTGAATCGCTTTTATTTGGCGTTCAATTATAGAATGCAAGTCTCCTGGCCTAGCGCGCAAGAGCGAAAAAAGTTCTTCAACAAGAAGTTGTTGGGTAACAGTGAGGCTTTATTCAATTAAAAAAAAATGGAGAAGCGTCTATGAAGTTTTGACATCATATGGTAATCATTGATATGCAAAAATGAACATAGCCCAGAAAACCTAATAAGCCATTAGGAATGAAACACATTGACACCAACTGACACAGTTTGCAAGCCAAAAATGTTCCCATATTTAGCTGATGATAAACTAAAGAAGATATATTTTCGCAGTTCGGTGCTGAACTTGCCAATAAAGCACACTAGTGTTTTAGATGGTTTATCGATCCGTGCATGGCATTTATAAATAGATGACAGTCCACTGGGATGTACCCTTGATCTATTTCACCTAAGGAAGCCCTCAGCCGTAGAAGCAAGGTAGATTTTGATTTATAAAGAATTCAAAAAAATTTCGAAAAATTCAAATATTTCTCACTAAGGGGCGGTTTATCATGCACTCGAAGCTACTTTCGTACTTTGATACTAGATTCATAGCAATTGATAAACCGACCCTAAAACTGTAATAAATCCGAAACGGTTGAAGCTATCGCTGTGACGATGGTCTCATTCGATTCAGCATCCAAAAATCGATAGGAATTAATTCTTTCCTAACCGATTACATAGGTTCATTATTTAAGAAAAATGATCCAAATTGAACTGCCCGTGAAAAATGGAGAGTTGTGAGCAGACCCAAAATAAAAAATGCATTATTTACGTATGCGACTAGAAAAATAGTTTTCGCAGGAAATCGGACTAGAAAATTCTGTCGTATGGACAGAAGAACGAAAGCGAGGGCTTAAAAGAATTTTTGAGACTGAGATAAATTTCCTAAAATTATGACCATCATCTGGGCTTTGACGTTTACACCCGATTGGTTACTCTCGTTACCTACTTTTACCGCCAGTTAACAATTGTGTTTGTTTCGTAATCATATCTATCTCAGACCATACCATTGACTTATAACACTGCTGAACTCGAGTTGGGCATTACCCGATATTTTATAACAATTCGAAGATAAATGGCTGGCTTATCAATTAATTTTCTAATAGTTATCGATCCGGTCTCGCTTTTATTGAGATTTTGGAATGATTTTGGAAATAGTGTGGGGTAGCAATTTTCCAAACGTCTATCGAATGTCCCTCAGGATGGGCTTTTCGCTTCATTTTGACAACGGAATACCGAAGGCTGGTTGACGTTTTACTATAAAATATCAACGAGGAAACTAATTTTCGTGACGCTTCCATACAATGTGAAACCAGGTACCTATTCTGAAGAACCAGTTCAAGTGGATTGACAAGCCAGACCGAAATATGACGAAAATTTATGATTTTTGATGATTTAGATTTACTAGCGATCCCAAACGCCTCATTGTACGGGAATCTCGAGCAGTGGCAAATAATTCGACACACTCTGACAATGTGAAAGACGGTCCTATACATAGCAGGGAAAGACAATGTTGGGAAGTATAGGGCGCATACTCGATGAGTCGAAGGCTTATTAATTATTATTTCAATCGAAAACCCGCCAACATGCCGGCAGTTCAACTCATGAAACTGCATCGTAATCGTTCGTATGCCTATGATGGGTCATTGCATGTCGATAATGCAAATACGTTGAGAACTCGATGGTCTGATTTGGTGAGAATTTATGATCGATTTTGAATACAGAGGTATGTAGGGGAGCCAGGATTCGCACAAGGAGATATTTGCACGGTACGGTGTATTCAGTTCCACTGTATGGTCAGCGCAACATTGAGAGCCATGCCCAACTATCATTTTGAAAATTATGCAATTGTTTGACAAAAAGTTTTGCAGGTTTGCGATAAATTGATAACATCGTCCCGATACCCGGTTGTTCTGAAAAACCCCACTCCGACATGAAAAGTTATGTCATTGTTCATTTTGTACACCAATTGATCAAAGGCAGCTAAAAACTTTGTTCGAGGATCGTGAGTGTAAGCATTTGAAGGTTCCTTACGCATGCGCAGTGCAAGGTATGGTTAGTAACGCCACTTACGAACATTAAAATAAAAAACCTTACACTGCGTTTGCGCAAGGCAACTATTCTTATCGCACTCACCGAACAAGCCCTATAAAAGCAATAGATACGCTATGGTTGGAACGGAATGCGTTCATGCGAATCAAAGTTATTCGAAAAATGGACGATATTTCAGTACCGCTGTTGGTTCTATCGACCCGACATAAGAAGTACCAAATTGTGGAGTATTCCTTGACCACCTCCATGTTGTCAGGGTGAGCAAATTATGAGCCTTCCCAGCCAAGTGACGATTATTGTTTTCATTTTAATTTTTTATTTTTTTAAACTATATATTATGATTAATGGAATTTTACACACATAACCTGCCTATACACGCACTTTTTCTATACATGGATTATCGCTTTGACAAAATACGTAATACCTAATAGGAAGACCCCATGTTAAAAGGGCAGAAGTCCAGTAGAACCAATTTTGAGAAATTATGAAAAAAAAAACTGTTGTAGACTGAAATTTTAACGAATTAAATCACTAGACGGTTTAGTACGTGCACCTCAAGTTCACCTTAAGTTATCTATTTGAAATGGCGACTATTGCGAGAAAAAGTCGTATCCTCAATTATCTAATAATATTATTACCTATGCATAATAATATTATGCAAGTACTTTTTTAAGCCAAAACTTACCGCCCCTCTAATGTACCACAAAAACAAAAACTCTTCGAACCTTCGGCCGAGCTTCCGTAAATAGATTTTAATAAGCTCAACATGAGCCAATAGGCCTTAGGAAATATCACCATAGTTCAGAAAAAACGTCCCAGAGGTAAAAGTTCAGGAAAATTGAGCTGAGGGAGTGCATCAGTCGCATGTTTGTAAAAATATCAACAGCGACTATAGCGTACTCTCATGGCATGTTAATAGAACCCCCCGCAACCCTTCCCATGCACCACCTAACATCTATAACGTCGATCTTTTAGCATGGGCCTGGCTACATTAGAAACCAAAATGAGAAATATGCCATGGATCTTCCTTGGTAAAAATGCAAACATTTCTCTCTGTGCTCCACGTTGAGCACGAAGGTATAATGAGCCTCTATACTGACAATGAATCGTGAATCTTACGTGTAGGTACATCCTTCAGAATCGAACCCCGTGAGAGATTCATGCCACATGCGAGGAAAATATTCCTATCGAGTCCGAGACTCTGTTTATTTACATGAAATTGTGAATTTTGCGTTGCTTATTAGGTTCACAAAAAACCGAACTTCTGAAAGGATTATGTAATAATTCAATGATGAAATTATTATGAAATAATGATAACATTTTCATAAACAAATTTTACCCACCCCAACCAATAGCGTAGATGGGTATCAGGAAAATCACCTTCAATAATAGTATATGCGTGGGGTGATAAAAACAGCTGACAAACACATCAAGGACTTGAACACGACCGTACCGCGCCATGCACTAATGAGTACATCTGGATGAAGAAAAACACGGTAATGATTTTCAACCAGGGCTAGTACACGGCCTGAATTCCTTCTGACAGTTCCAGCCGTTCAATAGGTATAGAGCAGTTAGAACACCAAAATAATACGTGCTGTCTTAGTACAATGGGATTACATGATTATTTACGAGAAACGTGAATGTAGCTGTCCACAGAATATTCCACCTTTCGCGGGGTATTTATCGGCAAGAGGAAAGATCATGAACTACAAATGACAAAACTGCAGGCATAAAACGTGCATTTCACGAATTTCATCAGGCGATTGTAAATGTACCCAACGTCGTACACGTGAAGGAGGAAGGCATATTTTTCGGTGAACTATCACAAGGGTAAGATCGGCCAATGTGACCAGCGAATCGGGAAATGAAATATTCCAACGTTTTCGGAAAATGTCCATTAAAACTAATCTCGCATATTTTTACGTTCTAGAAGGGGAAGAAAAATCAGTGATGAAAAATATTAATGGCATGACTGCGATATTTTTCGGTGCACATCCTTAGACGTTATATCCAATACGTACTTGAGACGTAAGACGTACGTCCAATAAAAAAGAACAGCATATTTCTAAGCCAAAATAAAAAGCGAATAGTCGAATACCATCGGAATTGTGCAACCTCTTGCGGAATCAAACCGTTTAAATCAATTATGTGTCTCAAACTTCTCTCAACCTGACGGACCCTTGAAGACCTACCATCTGATCATGAGCGGCTATACCTACGCCTCAAATCGACCCTGTTGGTTGAATTTCAGGAAAAATTATTAATTATGTTTTCGAGTCAATAACTAAGGCATCTAGATGACCTGAAATCTTTCAAGACCGACTAAGTTCAGCCCACGGAAATGGAAGGAAATTGAGGATGATTTTTTAAAATAATGTTTCTGAAATAACCCAATCCGTCAGCTAGCTTCCCATATTTTTTTATGATTTCAAAATTTGATTAGGGTGATCTCTATTTCCCCATTCATGGACTGCGAGATTCCGATAAGATTTCTCCATTTGCATTTTAATTTTGGTTCCACTGTATGAATACTTCAAATTCAATCTTTATTTCTTGGATGCACTGAAAAATGATCTACTCATGTCACCTGATAGCATTTTTAACAATGCTATTGAAAATTCTTCATCTGCTGCCATTATGTTTCGAAGAGCAAAGCTGAATGAAGTGGACAGCAAAAAACGTGTTTTGAGTGAGAGGATTTTGGATATAAGCAATACTCCATTATGAAAGTATTTTGTGCGATTTTCAGTCGTAATTTTAATTTGGTTATTTACGAGAAAGGAACATGATCTTATGTTTTTAAAAGGCAATATTCGTTTTAATTAGCGCTCAGTTGCATATTATGTTTTTTGAAATATTTGTGTCTATTTTGTGCATCATGACACAGGTTTCGCCTACCGAAATTAAATTTTGAAAACCATGAAAAATATGTTCATGTTTATGTAACTATTTCCTTTTATTGACTCGTGTTAATTGAGCATGAAAGTGTGATGACATTGATTTTCTGGCTTCTTGAAATGGGAGTGTATGTTTAACAATTTCCAATTGTTCAACGTGTTTTTCTTCTACAAAAGTTTTCAAATTGTGTTTTTCCATAATGTTTGGCCCTTGCATACCTACATTTTTCAATATGATCATAATCGAATTTTCTATGAAAGTTCACGTTCCACAATATCGTATGCTACCTATTGTCTATTAGTATTGTATGTTGTATCTAATCATCACTGGTTTCAAGTATCTTTCACTCGAATTGCGGTTGATGTCTGCGATTATCCGTGTGAAACAGGAATTTCGATCAAACAGTATTTCCGAATTATTTACATTTTGATATTTTCTATTTAAGTGTTAACTCGACCGAAAAATAATTAGAATTGAGCGTTTTAGCCAATGAAATGTTGGTTTCGGCAAGATATATAAAAATTTTTTTATTCATTTGGAGTACAGCTAATATCATTAAATACGTTGGTAACTTACGTACCCAGATGCCGAATTTATTACCTCAAAATAGTGGGATTAGAGGGCTGTATTACCTAACGGTTTTATTAGAATTAAGTGAACTTCAACAAGCGGAGGCGCAAAATGCTTGCCTGAAAATTCTCTGACCTAAACCTAATGGAATCAGTGAATGTTAATGGCTAAAAAGACAGAAGACCAAAGATTGGGAAACCTTAAAACGATCAACATAAATATGTTATATGAGGCGTTGATAGCCAGAGTGGACCATTCCACACAGGTGTTGAACTGAGAAAATCGCATTTGAAAATTTCGACTAATTTCTTGTAATTGATTAAGGGCCTTGTTATGGTGTTTTGAAGAAAAAAATACAAGCATTCTTGGGTGAACAGATGACTCATGAACCATAGGGACATTTCTATAAGCCACAAAGTCCACTCTGGCCATCAAAATCGGCGGCCAATTTGCAGACGGACCATTTGAAAAGTTGCGCTCTCTCTTAGCACATTCGAGAACGAGTCAAATTTTAATAATAATTCGATAGATAGAGCAACCACAGACCCATTGCACTGTATAACTCATTTTTGGACAGTTTGTGGAATGGTCCACTCTGGCTATCAACGCCTCATATATGTTTGCTAACGTAGGTTTTTTAAATCATCGACATGTTTTTAAATCTTCAACGGAAGCAATAATCAAATCCGTAATAATGCAGAACAGTGCTTCTCGGACTTTTTTAAAACGAATATGCTTAGATACAGAGAAATTTCCCCAAACAAGGGTAACTTCCGCATCTAGGATGGTTGGGTTGCGTATCTACCAAGTAATCCGAGTTGTAAGGAACAGCTCCTATGGAAAGCTTCGACTGCCTATAATTGTTTTGCCGAAAAAAAAACATAAAATATTCAAAATTAGTTGAAACTATCGGTATGTTTTTACGCCGTTATATCTCCAGCCTCCATTAGCATTTTTTTCATCTATGAGATTGTTCACTATTGTAGTGCCTACTACGTACATTCGACTGGTCACATGAATGTCAATACCACACTATCTTAGGCCCTCAGGTGTCACAGGATTGTCAGGGACACAAACTGAATGCAATTCTTGTCGCTAGACGTTCAGTACCCCATGTTGAACTAAGAGCATCACGAGACAACCGTAGGAAATTCTATGCCCGTGTATAATTTTGTTGTACGGGGTACAGGGGAAATAATGCTCAAAACATCTTTAAAAATAGGTATACACCCAGCAATCGAGCGTATCATGAAGATACAGGAATAATGCACTCAGCACTATCATTGCCAAACATCGAAACATTGCTCACATTCCGTCCATCGCCCTACATGACCTGTTGCCATTAAACGAATATCGTTCCAAGCATCGACGTAATGAATTGAGAGATTTTGTCTTGCTATGAATGGAGGCGGGAACGTGGAGTTGAGGAGTAGGGAGGTAGGTCTGATATGGTACGCTTATAATGCTCGAAGCAACGCCAAAAGCATCTAATGTACAAAAACCAAGTGATATCGACAAAATCAACCGCACTCTCCAATGATATGGACAAGATTTTTTCATGTCCATTGAACCCTTTCATTATCCAAGATATGAATCAATCTTTCCAAGCCAGAGAACTGACAATAATATTAAAAATCAGGAAACTTTTTTCAAATAATGATATAATAGGAAAAAAATTACGACGGATCATTGCAAAGAATTACAGCTGAATCAAGTTAGGCCGAAAAACTAAGCTTTACAGTACTAACGAACTCGTTAGTTATCAAGATTGCAAGCATTTTTTGAAAGTTTGTTTTTCAAGGTAACGATTTTTGCTTCAATTATTTTTTTTTTCAATTATTGCTCAATTTAAGTGAATTGCCGATTTTTTGTCCTGCTTGGCAATGGAGTAAAGAAATCAACACTGGAGGAGGTTTTCCAATCTTCATTCAAAATGTTACTAACATCAGTATGGGTACAAAACTTCATGTCATGCAATGAGCGCTCAAACTTCATTAATTAATTAAGGTACCTACATTTATAAAATAAATAAGCTGATCGAATGAATTTTGTCGATATTACTCGTTTGACAGAAAGCCATGATATAGTGTCAGTGGTGTAATTTGTTTTGACAAAAGTTGTGATGAAGAAAGGAAGAAGAGACATGGCAATTTATTGTGATTTTGAGGGGGAACAAAATTTTTACCGTGGATGTGCTTGTGCTAAAAGCTGCTTGTCTGCTAGGATAGGTATTTCAATCGCGTGTGTACAAAATAACCTATATTCCGTTTTAACTTTTTACAGAAATTTAGAATTTATATTCCCACCCAACAATTATTTGTAAATATACTTTGTCATTGCCATTCTAATCCACTTGTGGATTCTCAACAACAGTACGACAGTCTGCTAACGCCATTGATAAGTCGATACCTTTGATCTCAGGAATGACGATAACCTCAGTGAAAACCCCTGGTCATCAAATCTTGAATGGCCGTTTGCAAAATATTAAGTAGGAAGGCAATAAATTGACAAATCACCCACACCGTGTCTAATGGAAAATGCAACAAATGCCGGAGAAGTTGATACCAATAAAAAGAGGAACGTATCACGTAGGCATCAGGAAAAGCTTAAGGATGGAGGTAATCTAGTCTTCCAGGTGATGCTTGCAATCATGAGAAACAATTGCTAGTTATTCAACAGCTCGTCTCCCATGGAACAACACTTCACATTTCTGACAAATGAAAACAATTCGCACTAATTGATAGCAGCGGAGTTTGAGCCTGGTTTGTTAAGCGTGTCAAGTTAGCCCGTCAAACCAGTCCGAAACAAAACTTATGAAAATTAAATGAATAAGACGTTCGTAATCTTCTTTGGGCACCACTCAGCGTTAGCAAAAGTCAACAGCAGCCCTGAGTATTGCATTGTGCCTGGTATGGGTTGATTTTCGGTTACCGAGCTTTTGCTATTTGAAAATCTTTGCTATCATTTGATAATGAATTTCGTAATATTTGCTACCTAGCTGCTAAGTATGCAAGTTTTAGCCATTTGTGTATATTGATAACTTTTAAGGAGAATATAGCTAAAAATAGGATTTTGAGGAAATGTAAAATAACTTTTTAACCAATGTACAACAACCGTACCTAATTTCCCACATAATGATCAAGTTTTTGAAAAACATCTCCGCATAATAAAAATGTTCATCTTGTCGAGGAAGACAAGCCGTAGACACTGCAGAAACCCAACAATTAGAGGGGAATATTGTGAGGTACCAACACCAAAAACACTCACGAACACAATTCCGAATGCGGCGGATAAGTCGGATCAATAATACAAAAACAAGAGAGCAAAATTTTCGAGTCAGAGTGAGCCAGTAAATATCTATTACCACCGTTCATCCGATACATTGTAATCATAATCGGGTTACTGAAAGATTCAGTTGATAGGTATTTTTTACTCACATTTTTTTATTTATACAAATATTGCTTGCGAAGATTTAATATCAGTTTCAAACTCTTCTTTACTCGGAGCAGTAAATTCAACCCCCAAGAAGTTTCCAGGAAATAATGGGAACTGACTGGTCCCAGCTCTTCTGTACGTAACTCTTATCCCTTCGAAAGAAAAACTGCTTTTGTTTTACTTTTACAGAAGCAAACAAAAGAAACTTATCATCCTCAAAAAAGTCGAAAGTCGGTTGCAAGGCATCACAAGTCCGACTCCATTTTATGCGTTGGGTGGCGTACATTTTGTTACGGTCAATACACGTATGATCAGAACAGCCCAAATAAAATCTAAACAGCATCAATAAAAAACAACGACAATTCAGTATAAATGTGCCTAATGAAAAACCCCACTCATCTATGATTACAATCTCAATGACTCCGTTATAACGGTAATAACCAACGTTATAACCATAAATGGTATCCAAAAGAACGTCAAAGCCCCATCGATTCGCAAGTTTGTTTTTTCCAAATAGATATGCCTACTTGATTTTAGGAAATACGCAGATCTGTAACCAGAACCAATCGATTCTATGGTAGAAAATCTTATGCTTGGCTCACAAAAACGTCATAGAATAAACTCATGATACTGAACTTCTTTTCTTTTTGGATGACAAAAAAAAAAACTAGAAAATGCCAACGTTGCAAGCAATAAGCAATTTCATCATCACTACGTTCTGAATTTTGGAAAAGTCGGAATACTGGGAGTATCGTAGTTGAAAATTTACCTAATATCATACAGATAAATAATTATTCCATCGCTATTATTGCCGGAGAGTTCATTTTATTTTTTTAGTGTTAAGGACAGATGCACCCCGAAAACCAAGATACCGAGGCCCATCGTGTGCGAAATTTGACTCGTAAGTATCTACCGATATTATGTTGGGCTGCCGTTGTTGACGTAATATTTTTGAAAAATAGGAGCACTCCTTAAAAAAACTCCCGCCCGAAGCTATTGTGTGTTTACTGAATTTGTATGAAAGTAAATTAGAGTTCTTGCTTGGAAAAACATTTCTTGCTGTTCGATCGGCTACGGTGTAGTTTATTGAAATATCCGAGTAAACACTTTCACGATAGCAAGGGGCGCGAGCTTTTCAAACGCTTTTCGTTGTAGGGACCAAAGACGAAGTTTGAACAGTGTTATTGTGAAATGTTGTTCCGCGCCTTCTTTCGGGCAAAATAATACCTAGTCTTAAAATAGGAGTTCTAAAATGCCACGAGATTTGCCGTTCTTGGAGGCTGTAAATACCAAAAACGAACCGATACCTTTGAGCGAGGCACTGATTCAAAAGCGAAAAAAAAAGAAGGCAGTGGAGATGTTTGGAAAAAGGGTTAACAAATATTATTGAGATCACAAACGTGTACTTGAAGTGGAAGAATGTGTTTGGATAGATCATGTCAACATTTTCATGTCATTTTGGCGTTGCCTTATCCAGGTAAATGATTGTAAACCTCTTATGTTTTTGAAAATCGAGTAGAAAGGAATGAAGACATCAAGTTACAAACTGATAAACATGACGATTACGATGGCAAGTTTGCCACAGTTTGAGTTACAATATATGTTTCCTTCAATCATGCATAATATACGAATGTAACCATTGTACGCAAGAAAAGAAAGGATTTGGGCTCTAGGAAATTCAAGTTGCTAAACTGCGCAGTGCTGATCGTCAAGCTGCGATCATGGATGTTATGATAGTGGTAAGGACTACTGACAATTTTGTTCCGACACCTGTCATTCAAAAATCGTCCAATCGGTTTTGTTATCCGCAGTGGCTAGGAGGAAAATTTCCTCTCTTATAGCCGGAAAATTCTCCTGGTTTCATTGTGCGATGACTACTTTCATTTGAAGATAAGAACATCCATTCCGTCCAAAATCATTCACACAGCCCCGTAAACTTTTATCGGTTGATTTCATAGAGTGTAGTGAATGTGGGTTGGCGATGAACCAAAAATCGTGATTAACATGAACGTAAATATACGAAACCGACGAAATTATAGGAAACATACTTGAAAGAAATCAAAAATAAAATCATAACTGAACGGGTGGACATTTTTCTCGCAGAAATCCAGAATATTGTTCTCGACTTCTGAATGAGAGAGAGAGAGAGTGTTTGTGAATTGGGAGTATAAGAATGAATTTTTCCAGGGGGTTACTCTCCGCTCTGCCTCCATAGAGAAGTGCTGTAGACATTTTGTTACCTAAAAGAGGGACAGCGTCAGAAGTGGCTGGCATCGTCTCTGCAACCATGTTTAGAAACACTGTCAGCGACAGCAGAATAGTGACCCCTAGAGACACAGAACTTCGATGAGCTTCACGCTTTTATCCTGTATCCTGCAGTTTCTTGTTGATGTACTTGTATAGATAAGTACTAACTTTCTACCAATTGACAAATAATGGAAAACTAATTACACAAAAATTATAAACGAAAAATAATATTTTTCTCCGGTGTCGCAAGGCGGATGATTGAAGTGGGTTTGACGAAAACATAAAGCACATAATTAAAATAAAAAAATTAAATTTGCAAGGTAACGACTAGTTTTTTTTCACAAGATAAGCAGTTGGTAAGCGAGGACGCGACGCGTACTCAGCCGATCGAGACAATGACCGAGCCGATGACGTGACACTGAACTTGGACAGGATCCGCAGTTGGAAAATCGGCATGTTTCTCAACCTTCCCCAGATGAGTCCTCGTTTTTCCAGTTTTTTTCTTATCGCTATTATTTTTTAATTGTATCATTGATCAGTCTACTCCAGACGCCCCCCTTTCATCATTAGTTACTGTTAGTGCTGTAGTGACGACAATATTGTGTTGTGAGACTGCTGTTTCGAGTTTGAAAATTCCCGATACGCCGAAGATGGGGTTATTGAAAAGTTTAAAAATCTATCAAGTATACCCACAAAACTGATAGGAACTCCTATCGTAATAAAGACGTAATGATGACGGTATCACGTTTACCTTAAAAGAGAGAGAATTTGAGAATACTTGGAAGAGGCCATTGTTAAATTGACAAATTGGTATTTTTCTCAAGAGCATGCGGCTAAAAATAGTAATGAGCACATGGATCATCCTGACAACAAATCATGATAATAAAAATAATTAAAAAGCAATATGAGACCAGTCGAAGTCCCAAGTAGGGACGTCATAGAACGGACATGATATTCGACCAATCGGTTGAACGCATCCCATTCATTCGTCGAAGTAAATAAACCAACGGTCAATGGCAATCAATCAATTCCTCTATGAGTGAAGAAAGAATTATTTGTTGGTAGGTCTGTGAAGCATCAACGCTACCTAGTGTCAATTTCTCGCCACTACCGTGAGGAAGAGTGAAAGCTAGAAGACTCATAGAGGATATGATGAGGCAGGGCAGAATTAGGTTGACGCAATGGTAGATGGTCCTCCGTAAAAGGTGTATGCTAAATGTGACGTCCACGTAGGGCCTTGGGCAGCATGTATATTTCTTCAACTTCCGGCTTGCTGACATACCTGTCAACAACTCTACACTGAAAAACACAACTGTCCAGAATTCGACGAAAAAAATGCCCGCACTTTAACGGAACCACGCCCCTCCCCCCTCTAAATAATAAACTTAAATGCTGCTATCTCTGAATAACTAAGCATATAGATATTAAATAGTGCTTTGAACGCACCTTCTCCGTATTCTAGTTTTTATTCATTTTTTTTTTCTTGTTCGATCAAAACGTTACTGGCAGATGGGCAAGGGAAACTTTGAAGGCACCTCTTACTTCCTATTTTGAAAGATAAATCCTATTGGATAAATCCTATTCTGGACAATTATGTTGGAGTCAAATAGAAAAGGAAAAAAAACGTAATGAAAGCAGGATGATGGAACCAAAGCAAAACAAGGCACTCCAAACAAACGTAAAAGTCATCAGCGGTGAAAATTCGGGTACGAAGGTAGCACAACTGGGTGCTTTTCGCATCACAACTGCATCTAGATGATACTTTTAAAAAATAGCACATGGAAATGGAAAAAGCAATCATTAGGTCAACACAACTACATAGGAAGTAAAAAGAATTATTATGGAAAAATTTACCTAAGGAAAGTTTTTCGCCCGAGTCGGGAGGCAGAGTGAACCCAAGCACCGCCATCGATGCGATGAGCACACAAGGTACGATCAAGTTGAAAAAGTAGTAGAGGGTCCTCCGACGAATTATAATTACAAACGTAATATCAATATAGGGTTCTGGACAGCAATTGTAGTAGATTTCATTCCTCTTTCCAGGCACACCTAAAAAGGAGGAGACAGGGAAAAAGACGTGCCTTAGAAAAAAGAAGAAGTGAGTGAGCAAAGCGTGGGAGGGACTGGAATCGAGAACAAACAAATTCGATGAAACTGACGAAGAACGAGAAGAATTCATTAAGTAGTAACATGACGTGCGCGTGAGTTCGAGTGACGCCGTGATTGAAAAAGCGGTGCTATGGAAACACAATTCATAACCATAGGCACTTCGTTGTTGATTATATTGGTCGTCATTGGACAATTTAAATACAGTGTCGGATTTTATCAAGAACCTCTCAATGGCGCGATCGGAATCGCCAATTTCGACTTTCTGATCACTCCACCTCTATCGATCTCCTCTGAGCGTCTTTTCACAGTCGTATTTCGGCATAATTATCGAATTCAAAAGATATTTTTCCAGCAATGATTTATTTTGAAACTTGGACCAACTTGAAAATGATAGCATAATTGCGAGGCGCCTTGGAGTGATTCTAGATTTAGAGGAGTTTCACCGAGAATTTGGCATTGGCAGCATGCTTCAAAAAGCACCGATAAAAGGTTAGGGCCATGAGAACGGAGATCCCCGATATAAAATTTACTTATATATTGGATAAAAACTAATTCCCAATTGAACGCCATATTTTTTTGTGACTTATATTATTTTTTTCGAACCCGGCTCTCCCTAACGGAGAGCTTAAGGGTCACGTTAGTTACCCTTAGGGTTAAGTATTAGGGGATAGTAGTGTTGATGTACCCTGAGCGTTTTAAAAGGTTCAATACAGCCTTTTACGAAAATTCGTGGGCAAAAAATGTTACATCTATACCGTTTTCTTCGCTAATTTTCTACACGGGGTGATTTGTGGGGTGCTTCAAATGGATAAATAAGTAAACAAATTCTACGAGTCATTTACAAACACCTTGGGAACGTAATACTTCGGCTAATACATCGGAAGTACTGTGAGTAATTCTGTTTCTGGTTAGTGTTTTCTATAAATTTGTGTATCATGGAAAATTATTTGTATTGTTCAGCTAGCGAAGCTTTTCGAAACATGCTCGGTTGATCATAACCAATGGCCAGACAATCTTTTAAAATCCTGTGTTCCACTCCTACGCTATGTTCGGCTAGAATGTCTCCACTATGCCAGGCACAAGAGGTCCAAATTCGAGTAGTGGTGCATACAATCAAAATGGCTTTTGCTCGAGCTTATAATACACCAGTTCCAACGGGTTCAGTCGTGTTGGTATACTTCATCTTTGGATCAGCAACGTGAATGGGCTCCTTGAGTAGTTTTGGCTTTATTATATAACCATTGTAATCGTTAGAAAAAATCCACCCCCCCCCCTTAAAATGTTCAAGTTTTAGTTTTTAGTTCAAGTAGAGTCCGAATCAGCATTAAACAATGTCCGTTCCCGATTGGCTGATGATGTTTTTATTGAATTTTTTAGAAAAAATCAACTTGGTCATTCCCAATTCTTTGGTCAAGTTAATAACTCAATTTTAGGTTTTGTATTGCTAAAGTTTAAAAACATGGAACATGTTTAATTGAAATTCCAAGATAGTAAACAATCATGGTTTTAACGGTTTTTTTTTTGCCAGTTAGGTCAAGGGTAAAGCATGTTCATGTAATAGTTTTTAATATTTAAAAAATTATGTTTTTCCAAGTTCTTTACTAAATATTAGTAGCATTTTTGATTTGATAGATTTTTTGATGTTGGATCGAGTGAGACCATCGCTAGGTAGATTGCTTCAACGGTTATCAAGTTAAAGCTATTTTAGTTGACGGGCTGTTGTAGGTAGGGTAGGCTGCAAAGACTACGCGATTTCGCCGAAGGTATTTGCAGGAATCCTATGTTTCAGCAAAGATTTTCAAAACAAATTTGAAAAAATTTTTCACTCTGTTTAAAAATAATTATTTATTCAATGCATATCGGAGTAAAAGAATGGCAACTCTGTACTTGTGGGTGCGTGGATATTCTCTCGTAAATGTGGGAGTACAATCTAATATCTAGAATGTTTACTTAGCTACCTTCTTGATAAATGGAATTACTTTGGTGTAGAAAGAATAGACAATATTGTTCTCAATAATAGTGAATGAAAATAAACCATAAAAATAAGAGGCGCTAGCCCGGTGAATAATGAACCCCAGCGTAAGAGTTTGCAGCGTTTTGGTACAATGCTTCAAATGGTAGATCGAGTTTACCGAAACTTCGAATCCCGTGGGGTCTCTGATGAGTAAAAATTCTTGAAAACAAGCGCCGAATGATGCAAAATTACAACGTCACGCACCCCATAATATGGCGAATTATGCTCATCCGCTTCCACTCATACTTGCTCAAATTCGTATGGCAACTGTGAAAATTTGGGCTCAGCAAAATGTGTTATTAGCCGAAAATGGAATTTGAAGGGTTTCGAAGGGTGTTGAATCCGAATCGAAAATATAGAATTTGGACGCTATCAAGGAGCCCATTCAAACCTACAGAAAGGTTGGGTAGAAGTTCTTTCTCAAAATCACACTGCAATTTCTATTTAGTCGTCATTCATATCTCAGGCTCTTGTTTAATCCAGAGTCGAAAGAAGGCAAATGAAATTAAAAATAGGCGCAGACGTAAACCAAATAAACTTTTCGACATTATTTGAATGTTTTTTCCCGTTTTGTTTAGCGTAGGAGGAACTTCAGCATTCAAATTTAATCCCGAGAAGAAGATTATGTGTAGAGAAGAGTAAGCTGAAGAGGTTCACAAGGAGCAAGGATGAGACAGAGGTTGTGCTGGACGAGAGGGAGGGTGGCGGGAGCGCGGTTTGCTGTAGCCCCCTTTGGAGGTTGGAATGCAAGGGTTGTTGAGAAGGGCAGTCGGCAGTGGTTGGGCAGGTTAACTGGGTCGGGAGGACTTCTATCGATTGAACTTGATGTGGAGCTCGAAGCTAGCGCTACACTCTACCGAGCCGTCAGAGCACTAGGCGAATATTTGGGTCACTAGGCGGCCGACAGACGGTGCTCCAGTCGCTCGGTCTCCCCATTCATTTCTTTGAGGCCAGCCGGTGGTAGCAGTGTTGCCAAGGTGGGGGTTTTCTCCCCAAATTTGGGTTTTCCGCCAGAGAGAGATTTTGGGGGTGAATTTTTTTTTTTTTTTTTGAGGGGGGTTAGGGGGTTGAAAAATTGAAAGAATACGATACGAATAAGATTGAAAAAATTGAAACCTGAAGAAATCTCCTAGTCTATGGAGTGGTTTTATCGGCCAACCGTCGCTGATCGGTATTTATTCAAAGGGGATGGGTATCGATTGCCACTGCACAGTTTTTTTTTATTGTCATTGAAAGATAGATACCCGAATAACGGCCATTTGGGAATTGCATGGCCAACGTACATATATTTATTTTTGATGTTTTGGTATGTTTATTCATTGACCTTGTGTGGGGCACTCATCAAAATAATTTTCAATACATAAATAAGTCGATTTTATATATGAATTGCATAATAGGTCTGGTGATTCGGTACAACCGTTTATAGTTTGAGGTATTATACAGAATTTTTAGCGTGTAATATGGAATTAGTTTATGTTTTATGTGAAATGGTATATTTTTATTTCCTCCTTAACTTTTGGGGGTTTTTCGGGGAATTTTTTCTCATTTGGGGCATGTGGGGGTTTTTGATGTCGTCTCAGGGGTTTTCGACTCCCACACCTTGGCAGCACTGGGTGGTAGTAGGTAAGAGTTGAATTCATGCAAGCGATCTTCGATGCTAAAGTCTTGACGTACTCCAACCATGTGCCGTTGGCATCAGAATGGCGCGGTCAAATTCACATTTCTCTCTGGATATCTGTATGTTTCACCCGCCGGGAGTCCCAACTCGGGTTGGCATCAATTCCCCACACGCACAGCTAACGCGTCGGATCGATGATCCATTTCGCTTGCCTGATTCCTCGATGGCAATCTTCAATCCGGCGATTCTGATTTCATTGTTCAAGGGCTCTTCATGCTTGCCTTTTTTTCCTTCAGATTCTTTTGGGCACCCAGCTTCCTCAATCCTCAATGACGTTTGGGCAGACGCAGAAGCAGTATCGAGTACGAGGAGGAACATTAAAAAAATTGAGTGCACTCTTGCCTTTTGATGTTGTTATTATTTTAGTTTATTTTTTTGCGTCAAGCTCTGTTGTCGAGTCGAAGAAGGAACCAAAGCATTCCAAAAATATACGAACATTGAAAGGAACTGTTTATTCTATTGATATATATACATAATAATACGCATAAAAGCGTTGGACGAAAAACTCTGACGTCAAGTCATTAATAAACCCAGACGCCGGGTAGTCAATGGTAGAAACCACGAATGAATTGCCTCAAGACTGGCGGAGCAACGGCGAAAATGGCATCGTCGGCTCTTTGCTCGGTATACTGAATAGGGGCGTTTCCCCGGAGAGAAGAATGACTCGAAGGAATATTGATTGGATAATACTTTGTGGGAATGGTTCAAAAACCGTATTCCCTCAATGCCCCACAATGTTTATCGACTAAGGACTTCAAACCACTTTCATGTACCATCGGACAAGGATTTGTGTCTGCTCAGCACAAACATGAAAATCTACAATAACGAGACCCGTCGAACGATATCAATTCATCGACAAACATAATTTTAGTATCACTTACTTAACAAAATTACTAAATATCTCATCACTTAACGTGAATATTCAATGAGCATTGGTTATTGGAATTTTTTGGAAAATGTCTGCTCTAGAAAAGCGTGATGTCTGCTACTGTAGAGTCACTAAAAACTTGGCATTTGTTCGAATAAGGGTTACAAAATAATGGAGCAACACTTCCATAATATGGTTGAATATTATTCAACTTCCTATTTTCACTTTTTGTAGATCTTTTCTACCTTTGAGGTCTCGTCGTAATTGAAGCCTTTTTTCCACAGATGGGTAACTGAAGATCGCAGTGTCCGCTGCATCAAATAATATTTATGTCAATGGCAAAAAGAGAGATGCCTGTTGTTGAGCACGCATAATCGATGCAGCTATGCCATACTGAACGGACCATCGCTGTATCCCTCTCAATTAAAACTGTAGATCGCATTATTTTCGTGGATAATACAATGGCGAAAATTCGCGATAATTCCATCAAATTGTATTTCTATTCAATCGTTAATTGGTGGCTGCTTCACTGATGAGTTGTGATCGATTTGCTGATTCCTGGAATAAGTTGGCAAGATCTTCTCTTTATAATTACCGCCAGCCATCGAAGCAGTAGAGCTTAAAACCTATAGCGTGTCGAATATAGCTGATAGTGGGAACTCCTTCACTTAATTGATTCTGCCCTTAATACAAGTGGTCGAAGCATTGTCGCCAAATGGTGCTCAACCCCGAGATCCAACAACCCGTAACATTTTTAATTGCCACCAATGGACATCCGCTGGCAGTTATTTCGTCGAAACGGATGCGGCATGGGAAACCTCAAAAACAGCTTGTTTTAAGGACGGGCAGAGAACTGTTTCAGTTCTTCATTTATCAGGCGAACATGTTTTCTTTTTCTCACGTCTCACATCCACTGAATGGCTGTTGAGTCATACTGGTTGTTCTGTTATTCAGATATGTTATTCTGCTTCTTCAATCTGTACGATAAAACTGACCCGAAAAATCGATCGGGTGCCGTTGTGGTACATCATTTCTTCAAGTACTCAATCAGCAATTGTGGTGGTATTTGGCTCATTTTTAGGATGCATAAAATCGAAATTAAAAAAAGTATGTCAGACGCTCCAATGTTGATTTGACGAATAACGATACAATTCATGCACATTAAGGTCCGGTTTATCTGTATATTTAATGCTAGATTTACCCATGGGCGCTTGCATTATCTAATTTCCATGAAATTTTCGGTATAACGTTCAATGTCCTAGGTGAAATCTAGTGCAAGCGTCCTTGGATAAATCTATCTTTGAATGAATTGGTAAACCGGCCCTGAATGTACGTACGTACATGTCCAGGCTATATATAAGGGCTATGTGTATATTCTATGCGTAACACCCAATTTCATCTTGACTTAGTTATTTTGCTTACGTCTTTTACTTCTAACTTTCACTTACTTACTCGTTTTACTCTGTTTCTCAGGTTTACAATAATTAATAAGATAGCTGAGCTTCCTACTCGCAAGAAAACCACTGGTAAACAGCACGGGGCGTGGGGGTTTTAGCGTGAAAAACAGCGAAACGACCCTCAGATACTCTTTTTAGTGTTCGTTCCAGTTGTTCAAAAGCTCTGAATGTTTTCAACGTCCATGGGGCTGTTGGGACGGAGTGGAAAGGGGAGCCGACGAGAAATGGGTCTTTGGAAGTTCTGAAAGAACCCGAGTAAAATATGTCGGAGTTCTGCTAGGGACAGGCCCAGGGGCCAGGGTAGCCATTGGCCATCGGTTCCAATTGTGTGGGTGGTAGGCAGCCCGAGGACTGAGGCCGATGAAGAACTGTAGGGACGGGTTGTCTCCTATACGCTCATAGTTTTCCGTACCCACTACTTTTGTCGGGCATCTTATATTTATGCGTGTAATATTTTACCTATGTGCCCGGAATTCACATCTGGGCCAAGAGATTGAACATCTGTTCCTTCTCACATACGAATTTGAGCGAGTAGACATTTTCTTGGAGTTTTTGTAGGAGGATTCGAATCCCTTCAAGAATTCATAATAAATAAACGAACCCGAGGCCGATAAACGAAATTTTCAAGCCATTCACCCTTAATTTATAGTACCGTACCGACAAGATTGTGTTTTGCAGTTCTTTGAGGCAGCTTTGCTTGTAGCTCGTTTCAAGTGCAATATTTCAGAACACTTTCTGAAAATACCCAATCCATCAACGACGGAAGCGAATTCCTCCATACCTATTGTAATAATAATTGGTTCTTCCCTTCTCATTTCCTTGATAACCACAAATGAAGGGTGCAGAAGTGAAAAAGGGCCCAAACGCCATTTTTTCGAATACGGGGTTTCTGCGGGTCACAAATTACAGGAATAATTTGGAATTATAACAGAAATATTTATCTAATCAGGAAAGCGAGAATCCGTACCTACTTTCCGTTACTTCCCCGCGTGAGAATTTTCCGATTTTACCGATGAAAAAGAGAAACAAATGCCAATGGATATCAGACTTCGGAAAATAACGCCACCGAGCTCATATCCATTCCAAAATAATCGGTCTAATTCATCACCCGACTCCTCCATTCCATACATTCTTATCGCTTTCGAGGCTCACAACGAACCAGAACCACTAAACCGCATCCCTTTTCAATAGTGATCAATCGGGACAAACGGGTTAACGGAAAGATTTGTAACCGAGATCGCTAACACTTTAGCCTTTAGCGACAGCGCAGCGGAGGTTGATATAGTAAGTAAGTCGCCACGGTGGCCGTGATGGCGGCAGTCCCTGCCAGGAAAATGCGATCAGCCCGAGATTTATAATTCGAAGGTAAATGGGATCAAGGGCCCTGCGGGGCGGTGAATGGAGAAGCCGAAGAGA
Source organism: Nesidiocoris tenuis (assembly GCA_036186465.1). Classification (NCBI taxonomy): domain Eukaryota; kingdom Metazoa; phylum Arthropoda; class Insecta; order Hemiptera; family Miridae; genus Nesidiocoris; species Nesidiocoris tenuis. Next base: position 11,876,202 of record AP028910.1, read on the forward strand.
GCGGCGGCCTGGCGGCGAGGAAGGGCTCCTTGAATAATTCAATAGATACCCCCTTAAACCCCGCGGACCTTCACCTTTCAGAGCCACTGTGCTATGGAAATTTACTGAGCAGAAAAGCAGAGGTGGAAATTTTACGGGGAAACGCTACCTGCGATACACGCACACGCATTCCACGGGTGTGTACCGTGGAAAATGAAATCATTCCCAAGAAAGAAAGCAACTGCTAATTCTGCACGAGCGGAGAATCGTTTTTCTGCTTCACCTATGATGGCATTTGAAAAGCGACATTCATAACTACTATTATAGGCCAATATTTCTACTATTATGAGCCGATATTAGGCCTAAGTTTTGCCACGGCTGGCGAATACAGGTTCGTATACAGGACGTATACAGGTTCGGATTCTGCGCCTCACGAAACGTAAACCGACGAATTTTCAGGGGGCCACCAAAACCTTCTTGCCAATCACATAGGCATACTTTCCCGACCAGTGGTGCGATTAAACATCAATATTCCACAATTTTAGTTCGAAATTCCTTCCATGCCGATCGAAATGTTTTTTTCTCGAAGTTCCCCGCTATGCCTGGCTGATTGGTTGAATCCATCATTCAGCCATCACTCCTCACCCTGCGTGAATGTGTGAATTTTAGATGACCCTCGGACACATGACACGTCCACATGGCCTAGTTCTTTCGCTATTTTATCAAAATGTTGGCAGTCGTACATTCAGGCTACTGAGGGAGAGACTGCCAATGATGAATTCTACGGGGAACCCAGGGATTAGCCTGACAGCAACTGAATCTTCCTCATGTTTCACTAATCCCCCTGAACCAGGACAGCTCTTCCTCGCCAAGCTAGACCATCAAAAATGCAATTCCTTATTCAAGCCATCGTGCAGCTTTTCTGAAAACTTGGCATAATAACTGAAAGCTAGCGGAATCGTGAACTGCTCGGCTAGCCTAGGGAAATTTGGTCGATACGTACATAAAGTAAACTATACCGACCCAGATTTTATACTGGCGAGAGCAAAGTAAAATTAACGAGCCAATCTTCGCACAAGAAAAAATATTTCTAAATGCTTGTAAAAATTTGTAAATGCTTGTACTTGTGGTTCTTCATGTTAACCACCCTCATTATTTTTAGCTTCACTAGCAAGTATTCGAATAAATCAATACGCTATAATCAATCAATAAATTGTACGCTACGAAGGTACAAGCACTATTGTTATTATCATTATAATAATTATTACCGGTACCGTAACATTTCCGAACTATGTATAGCATCTGTACAATCGTTACATTTTTGTTTAGGAGCGTCCGCAAAATCATGACACCCGAAGATACAGATCTTACCATACTAAAAACGCTGCTAATAATAATATACTGATATATTATATCAGTGACATGTGCACATAATTTTTTTGTGTATCCGAAAAACTCTGCAAATTCTGCACAAGGGTTCATTTTTCGATTGCAAAGATAGATTAATCTACCGTATCTAAGAACCAACTCAACTTTTTCCAATTTATGTTTTGCTGTTTTGTGTAATACGACCAAATTCTTTAAATGGACGATATTGGGAGGACAGAAGTTTTTGTGGGGATTCTAACGAGTGGAAGACGAATTTTGTGGCTCTAGCCGTTTTCAAGTTATTAGGAATTGTAGGAATTTTGAAAAACTTCTGAAAAAATCCTAAACGCTAGAAACTACTGGCACCCCACTTCAACAGCTGTTTTACTGGCCTTAAAATTAAGGTAGGGTTCTGTCGAGAGGTTAGGACCAACTGGATACAAAACTTGATTTTTGGTAAAAATTTCAAAAATTTTCGATAACTCCTTCCCCCTGAAAAAGCCCGGACGGCTGACGAGAAAAATTTTTATTGCAGATTCGGATTCTACACCTCTAGAAACGTTAACCAACAAATTTTCAGGGGGTGTTAAAAAACTTTTTTTCCTGACCGATTACAAAGGTTCATTTCTTGAGAAAAATGAACCGAAAAAACTAGTTCAGCTTTCAAACCGGTATTGCTTAGGTACTTGCGAAAGACTTTTCGTCTTTTTATTTCCGAGATTTTCTTCTTTTTTTCCATTTCCTTGTGCCGACATCAGGGATTCCTGAAGGATGTTTCTTATTGTCATCAGCGATCAATTCCCAAATCGGTACTTTGCTTTTCAATGCTCAATGATCAGCTGCCCGTCACATTTAATTATGAGTACCTCCTGCGGACTTTCGGATAAATAACCATGCTTTTAGTCTATTTCGATTGATGAGTCTTCACGCCGATATTTTGATGGCGAGTTATCCCAATTTCAGTCGACATGGACTGATTTGGCGCGAATGGATAATTCTTGCGATTTGTGGAAGTGTGTGCCCAAAATCATGAATCCAGGTCCTGATTCAGTTTCAAAACTGATTTTCGTTGTTCGTTTCATGGTCGAATTCTCGGTGAACTGAAGTTTTCGACGAGTTCTCACTTCTCGGTAGCTCCAATTGTGCTAATCCACGAATACACGAATTGTGGCAAAAATGCATCGAAAGATTCCAAAGTTTTGACTTCATCACATTCGTTGCTGTAGATGTTATGGCTATTAAGACACGAGCTTTAAAATTGGGAATTTCCTTACCCATCCGGGAGTATATTAACTGAGGTTTCTAATATCAATTCATTCGAAAACCATAAAATGATAACAACATGTATAAAAATTCTGCACTTGTTAATAACTCCAAGGAATAAATTGGTTCAATGAATAGCCATGTCAATTTTCATAAATAAGAGATATTTCCTCAATAGTCAATATGTAACAACCCCCTTCGGGCTTACCCAGGGATTGTCAGCTCACGACGAGGATTTTTTCCACTCAAATGGAGCGCCGTGATAATGCACTGAAAATTCGCAAAATCGACGACATAATATGTCGGAGAATATTATTCTCCAAGGTAAAATAAGGATTTTAAGGCCAAGAACGCTCTAATCGGTTCATTTCTGTGGCCGGAAAAAAAAACAAAATCGAAAACACTAAAAATGCAAATATATCGGATGTACTGTAAGATATTCAAACTCCGATTAAACAGGGTGTTAGGTCTTGCCGAGACAAACATTTCAGTTTGAAATTTAAAAAAAGGTTGAGAATTGAGGGAGCTATGGCCACCTTGAAAAAAGACCTTGAATTTTGCAATCAAATTACGAAATTGCATTTCTTTTCAGATCTAGAGCCAAAAACGTTTTGTAACGTCCTAGCAGAGCTTTTCAAAGGTCGCAATACAGTCCCCAATTTGATAATCAACGTAGCTCGTTTTGTCAATGGGGTATCTACGTACGCGTTCTTCGTACTATGATCAGTTGCTTGCGACTCTTCCTTCATTTTACAGGAGAAAAAATTAGGGAATAATGTTTTTTCCCTCTGACAAGCTTCAAAATGACCCCTTGCCACTTTCAATATTTTGTGGAATTGGTTTTTGATTATCATGGAGCCGTCACAAGCGGATTTTGTAGTATCATCTATTCGCCCAGAGGCAAAGTGGTTATTGACTCGGTCAACACCGCAGCACTATATTGAACAGATCAAACCGAGAGGTCTGCGGGATAGCATCTGCCATCGCTTGACAAAGTCATCGGACAATGCGCCATGTAAATTATGCGTTTGGTGCGGCAGATATTTGAGGAATAGCTCAAGTTTTTGGTGCGGTGGGGGACGAGTGAAGTTATAATTCACCTTTCTCACTCATGGGTTCGTATAATTTTCAAAGTTGAGTGCTCTTAGAGTTTCAGAGGGGGGTGGAATCAGGGCACGTCAGAGGGGGGGAGGTTACCAAGCGGATTTTAATTGGTTCTCTTCTCCAGAGAGAGCGTATGGAGCGGTCGGTGTTGATCCCATTATGGAGACAATTATCTTTTCATACCCTACGCAAACACATTCTTGCGTAAATTAGCTCTAATGAGCAAACAACGAAGAATCTGCCTTGTCAACTCTAACTTGCCAATAACCGATAAATAATAATGACTTGTAAACGAGTTCAGTCTGGCCGTAAAGGCTCGTTAACTCGTTGTGAACTTTTTCAATGCTTATGGTACAAGTGAGGTAGTCATTTCTCCAAAGGCCAAACAATAAATTGTCTACCGGAATGTGCATCTACGAGTTAACTGCTTGGCTACGACGATTCACCACTATTCGATACACCCCCCGGTTCTCCCTATTTTAGTGCACCTCTTTCCCCTTCAGTCTGGAGGTTTATCCGATGAACATCCAACTAGCCACTCAGCAACAGGAATGTCAGAAAACAGCGATTTTCACTGAATCGCTTTGATATGAAATTTGAAACAGTGATTCTATGTATCACAATTATAAATTCGTTTTAAGAGTTTTATGTGAAAAATGATCAAAATCTCCAAAGAAATAACTATATGGTGACTGGGAAAATTAGCATTGAACATTTTTACACCCAAATTGAGATGGCTATTCACCGAAAAGAAAAACTATTAACATTTGGCTACATCGTTGAAAAGTACGTAAATAATAGAGTGTCGCTGTCTTACCGAGGAGATCCCACTCTCCATTTGTTATAAAACTGCTGATGTCGCCACCGCTGTCATCTTGCAGTTGTAAATCCAGCTGGAACAGAAATCCAAATGGGCTGCATTAATTTACCTCAGGATTAACTACCGTATAAGTGATATGGCCAAGCCATCATCCTGCTATCTTTTGATATAAACCAGCTCTGCACCAATGGAGCTACTTTCTTCAGTTGTGAATTTCAATTGTTTAATGGACATGACGTGAACCACAACTCAAAGAAACCGAAACTCAAAGCCCATAGTAGAACTCCGAGTCAAACTTACAATGAAGCAGAAACTCGAACTTATAACAGATCTCGAGGTCAAACTCTTAGAATAGAAAACTAGAAGTTTCAGGAACAGACACTCAAACTTATAGTCAAACTCACATTGAAACAGAAACTTAAGCTCATAATCGAAGTCGAAGTCAAACTCAACATGAAACAGAAACTTAAACGCATAATCGAAGTCGAAGTCAAACTCAACATGAAACAGAAACTTGAACGCATAATCGAAGTCGAAGTCAAACTCACAATGAAACAGAAACTTAAACTCATAATCGAAGTCGAAGTCAAACTCTCAATGAAACAGAAACATAAACTTATAATCGAAGTCGAAGTCAAACTCACAATGAAACAGAAACCTAAACTCATAATCGAAGTCGAAGTCAAACTCACAATGAAACAGAAACCTAAACTCATAATCGAAGTCGAAGTCAAACTCATAATCGAAGTCGAAGTCAAACTCACAATGAAACAGAAACCTAAACTCATAATCGAAGTCGAAGTCAAACTCATAATCGAACTCGAAGTCAAACTTTCAATGAAACAGAAACATAAACTCATAATCGAAGTCGAAGTCAAACTCATAATCAAAGTCGAAGTCAAACTCTTAATCAAAGTTGAAGTCAAACTCATAATCGAATTCGAAGTGAAACTCACAATGAAACAGAAACATAAACTTAAAATCGGAGTCGAAGTCAAACTCACAATGAAACAGAAACCTAAACTCATAATCGAAGTCGAAGTCAAACTCACAATGAAACAGAAACTTAAACTCATAATCGAAGTCGAAGTCAAACTCACAATGAAACAGAAACTTAAACTCATAATCGAAGTCGAAGTCAAACTCATAATCGAAGTCGAAGTCAAACTCACAATGAAACAGAAACCTAAACTCATAATCGAAGTCGAAGTCAAACTCATAATCGAACTCGAAGTCAAACTTTCAATGAAACAGAAACATAAACTTATAATCGAAGTCGGAGTCAAACTCACAATGAAACAGAAACTTAAACTCATAATCGAAGTCGAAGTCAAACTCATAATCAAAGTCGAAGTCAAACTCTTAATCAAAGTTGAAGTCAAACTCATAATCGAATTCGAAGTGAAACTCACAATGAAACAGAAACATAAACTTAAAATCGGAGTCGAAGTCAAACTCACAATGAAACAGAAACCTAAACTCATAATCGAAGTCGAAGTCAAACTCACAATGAAACGGAAACCTAAACTCATAATCGAAGTCGAAGTCAAACTCACAATGAAACAGAAACCTAAACTCATAATCGAAGTCGAAGTCAAACTCATAATCGAAGTCGAAGTCAAACTCACAATGAAACAGAAACCTAAACTCATAATCGAAGTCGAAGTCAAACTCATAATCGAAGTCGAAGTCAAACTCACAATGAAACAGAAATATAAACTCATGATTGAAATCGAAGTCAAACTCACAATGACACAGAAACTCAATCTCGAAGTCGAAGTCGAAGTCAAACTCATAATCGAAGTCGAAGTCAAACTCATAATCGAAGTCGAAGTCAAACTCATAATCGAAGTCGAAGTCAAACTCACAATGAAACCGAAACTCAAACTCATAATTGAAATCGAAGTCAAACTCATAATCGAAGTCGAAGTCAAACTTTCAATGAAACAGAAACATAAACTTATAATCGAATTCGAAGTGAAACTCACAATGAAACAGAAACATAAACTTATAATCGAAGTCGGAGTCAAACTCACAATGAAACAGAAACTTAAACTCATAATCGAAGTTGAAGTCAAACTCACAATGAAACACAAACCTGAACTCATAATCGAAGTCGAAGTCAAACTCTTAATCAAAGTTGAAGTCAAACTCATTATCGAATTCGAAGTGAAACTCACAATGAAACAGAAACCTAAACTCATAATCGAAGTCAAAGTCAGACTCATAATCGAAGTCGAAGTCAAACTCATAATCAAAGTCGAAGTCAAACTCTTAATCAAAGTTGTAGTCAAACTCATAATCGAATTCGAAGTGAAACTCACAATGAAATACAAACATAAACTTATAATCGAAGTCGAAGTCAAACTCATAATCGAAGTCGAAATCAAACTCACAATGAAGCACAAACCTGAACTCATAATCGAAGTCGAAGTCAAACTCATAATCAAAGTCGAAGTCAAGCTCTTAATCAAAGTTGAAGTCAAACTCATAATCGAAGTCGAAGTCAAACTTTCAATGAAACAGAAACTTAAACTCATAATCGAAGACGAAGTCAAACTCACAATGAAACAGAAACCTGAACTCATAAGCGAAGTCGAAGTCAAACTCATAATCGAAGTCGAAGTCAAACTCACAATGAAACAGAAACTTAAACTGATAATCGAATTCGAAGTCAAACTCATTATCTAAGTCGAAGTCGATTATAAGTTTGAGTTTCTGTTTCATTGTGAGTTTGACTTCGACTTCGATTATGAGTTAAGGTTTCTGTTTCATAGTGAGTTTGACTTCGACTTCGATTATGAGTTTGACTTCGATTTCGATTATGAGTTAAGGTTTCTGTTTCATTGTGAGTTTGACTTCGACTTCGATTATTAGTTTATGTTTCTGTTTCATGTTGAGTTTGACTTCGACATTGATTATGAGTTTGACTTCGATTTCGATTATGAGTTAAGGTTTCTGTTTCATTGTGAGTTTGACTTCGACTTCGATTATTAGTTTATGTTTCTGTTTCATGTTGAGTTTGACTTCGACATTGATTATGAGTTTGACTTCGATTTTGATTATGAGTTTAGGTTTCTGTTTCATTGTGAGTTTGACTTCGACTTTGATTATGTGTTCATGTTTCTGTTTCATAGTGAGTTCGACTTCGAGTTCGATTATGAGTTTGACTCCGACTTCGATTATAAGTTTATGTTTCTGTTTCATGTTGAGTTTGACTTCGACATTGATTATGAGTTTGACTTCGACTTCGATTATGAGTTAAGGTTTCTGTTTCATAGTGAGTTTGACTTCGACTTCGATTATGAGTTTGACTTCGATTTCGTTTATGAGTTAAGGTTTCTGTTTCATTGTGAGTTTGACTTCGACTTCGATTATTAGTTTATGTTTCTGTTTCATGTTGAGTTTGACTTCGACATTGATTATGAGTTTGACTTCGATTTCGATTATGAGTTAAGGTTTCTGTTTCATTGTGAGTTTGACTTCGACTTCGATTATGAGTTTGACTTCGATTTCGATTATATGTTTAGGTTTCTGTTTCATTGTGAGTTTGACTTCGACTTTGATTATGAGTTTGACTTCGACTTCGATTATAAGTTTATGTTTCTGTTTCATGTTGAGTTTGACTTCGACATTGATTATGAGTTTGACTTCGATTTCGATTATGAGTTAAGGCTTCTGTTTCATTATGAGTTTGACTTCGACTTCGATTATGAGTTTAGGTTTCTGTTTCATTGTGAGTTTGACTTCGACTTCGATTATTAGTTTATGTTTCTGTTTCATGTTGGGTTTGACTTTGTTTGTTCTAGGTAAAACTTGGTTAGATCGGTAGAATGAAATATGAACGAATCAGTTTGAATTTATTTCACGTACAGGAAATCGTCACGGAATGAATGACTTCAGATAGGAACAAAGTCAGAACAGATTCAATACACCGAACGATATACAAAGACAAAACGCACACAACGAAAAACACATCCCAAATCATACGGCGATGGTTACTAAGACCTCGCCACCTGCTTAGATACCAGGCTCAATTAGTGAAGCTGCATCATGGGCCGCCGTAGCGAACTGAAGGTTCGGGATCGAACATCCTCCCCCCGGCAATGAGGAGGGCAGGGCTAAAAGAGTTGAGGGTACACATTGGGAGGTTGCAGCGATCATTCTTGGGATGGCAAAGGACATAATTTTATCACTGGTCTTGTTTTTGGCCCTTGTGCAGTGATGATTTCAGCCACTCTTGGAATACCATCTGGCCCTGGATGGAGGTCTGTAATTCTAGCTAATGGCCATTGTAATGGTGGGGCATTATCCTCCATCATCATGACTATGTCGCCGATTTTAGCTGGTCGATCAGGAGTGTTCCATTTTTCCTTGCTTTGCAGAGTACTCAAGTACTCATGACGCCATCGACTCCAAAACTGTTGGGACAAATCCTGAACAAACTTCCACTTCGGGAGAAAGGACTGAGGTGTAGGAAAGGGTTCGACAGGTGGAGCAGTTAGTGGGCGTAGATTGAGGAAATGTGCTGGGGTGAGAACATCTAAATCGGCCGGTGATGATGAGGTAGCAACTAGTGGGCGGGAATTGAGAATCGCCTCAATTTTGGTAAGGTAGGTTATTAAAGTGAAAAGAGGAGGGCATTGATTTTTCAGAGTAACCTTGATGAGTCGTTTGCTGGATTTGACTGCTGCCTCCCAAATTCCCCCGAAATGTGGGGCACGGGGGGGAATAAACTTCCACGCCGTCCCTTGCCTGGCTGTATGTTGGACAAGGGAATCTGAGTGATCGGGGCTATTAAAAACAGACCGCAGTTTGCTCAGATGGTTACGTGCACCCAAGAAATTGCGACCGTTATCAGTCCAGACAACAGCGGGATAGCCTCTGCGCGCTGTGAACCGGTCGTAGCACTGCAAAAACCCGTCCGTGCTGAGATCTAAAACTGTTTCAAGGTGGACCGCCTTTGTTGAAAAACAGACGAATACGCAGAGATATACGTCAATCTCCCGAGAGCCACGCGTTCCCGTTATGGACGCTTTGATAGGACCTCCATAATCGATACCAGTTTGGTTAAATGGGTAGACCATGGTCACACGGTCTATGGGGAGTTGCCCCATTTCAGGTTTGAAAGGTTTTGGATTAATGGAGAAACACCGCTGGCAGCCAGTCAGTCGGCGTTGCACAGATTTTTGTCCATTAATTATCCAAAATTTATTCAGTATGTAAGCATGAGTAGCTTTTGGTCCTACGTGTAAACAATCTTCATGGGCTTGATTGATGATCAGATTGGTCAATTCACTGTCCTGTGGTAATAGTGCGGGATGCTTGGCGTCGAACGGAATTTGAGCATACTTTAGACGACCTCCGACTCTAAGAATACCGTTATCATCTAGGAAGAGACCAAGTTTTTTGGTAATTTTGAGTTGAGGCTTTTCTAACTGTGCATCCTCGATTTCAGAACGAAGACGGAGCTTCTGAACACGCTTGACAAGGGTGGATAAAGCATTATGTAACTCAACAGATGACAAGGGTCCAGACGACCTATTTTGAGGATTTTTTGTGTTATTTGAAAAACGAAGGCACCAAGCAACCACAGATTGAAGATGGGATAGGGAGGAATATCTTGCCTCTAGTTCAGGGAAGAGTTGGGGAACTTCAGTTGAGGCATTAAGAAATTGTTTGGTCCTCTTTTCTTGAAGCACTTGAGGATCGTCCATAGTAGCTCTGACCCGAGAAATAGGCCACGTATCGGGGTCCGACGCCAACCATTGAGGGCCCTTCCACCAAGAACGATTATTGCAGATAGCTTGGGGGCTTAATCCTCTCGAAGGGAGATCAGCTGGGTTTTGGGAAGATGGTACATGAAACCACCGGTCCGCCCCTACAGATTTGAGGATTGTTGATACATGGTTACCAACAAATGGTTTCCACGAAGGAGGTGGATTGGCTGTTATCCAAGAAAGTGCAATGGTGGAATCGGAAATTGCAAATCTTTTTGAAGGATCAACACAAGGAAAAACTTTGGTGAGTTTCTGAAAGGTGGCCGAAAGCAAGGTTGCTGCTAATAGTTCAAGGCGAGGGAGGGTTTCAGGTTTAGACGGCGCAATTCGAGCTCGAGCAGTAATGAGAGATGGAATATACTCGTCTCCTGCTTTGGTGATCGAATATACCACCGCAGCGTATGCCCGTTCGGAGGCGTCGGCGAACCCTACGAGCCAAAGGGGGCCACGCGCATTGGGAATATGTCTAGGAACAGAAAGTGTTTCTAGCATAGGTAGGGTTTTTGCAAATTCGGCCCATCGTATGCATATCTCCTCTGGAAGAGGCTCATCCCATCCAAGCTTTAAGCGGATAACTTCACGCTGTAAGAGCCGGGCATAAACAGCTACAGGGACAATCCATCCAAGGGGGTCAAAAAGTTGCCCCACCTGTGACGCGAGTTGACGTTTTGTGGAAATTCGCTGGCTAGTGGACACCTTGTAGGAGAAATCATCGCTAATGTTGTTCCAAACCAGACCTAAGACCTTAACGGGCTTCTCGTTGTCGAATGACAGATTGACAGCCTGGGAGGCTGGTAAGATGTGATCCCTAGGCAACCCTTCAAGAAGTCTTGTATCATTTGCAGCCCATTTACGCAACTCAAGATGAGCCGAATCAAGAAGTTCAACTATTTGTTTCCTAGTTGCCATGGCTTCTTCAATAGAATCGCCTCCCAGAAGGATATCGTCAACATACGTTGAGCCTGATAGGGCTTGGGAAGCAAGGGGATATTTTGTCTGGGAAATGTTTGCTAGCTCTGCAATGACTCTGCATGCTAAGAAAGGCGCCGATGCAGTTCCATACGTAACTGTTGTAAGCCTGTATTCGGAAATAGGGTGGTGGGGTTCTTGCCGCCAGAGAATTCTGAGAAGGTCCCGTTGGTGATCAGGGTGCATGATTTGTCTAAACATCTGACGGATATCAGCTGTAATTGCATACTTGGAGGTCCTAAAATTAGTGAGTACGATTGAAATATCCTGCTGTAGTTTAGGCCCGGTCAACAAAATGTCATTGAGACTTAAGCCTCCTGACGATTTTTGGGAAGCATTGAAGACCACTCTTATCTTATCTGGTGGATCATCTCTTTTGTGGACAGGGTGGTGGGGAATATAATATGTGGGTTGTCCAGGATAGGGAGCAGAAGCCAGTTCCATGTGACCAGATTCAAGGTACTCTGTCATGAATTTTTGGTAAGCAATTTTGAGGATTGGGTCACGGGAAAGTCGTTTTTCAAGTGAGAGAAATCGGGTAAAAGCAATTTTTCGAGAATCCCCAAGAATTGAAGGATTATGTTTTAAGGGCATTTCTACCATAAACCTGCCGTTAGGAAGACGGGTACAGGACTTGGAAAAAATCTCTTCTGCTTTAATTTCATCGGGTGTGAGATTGGATGCAGGCTGCACATCCTCAACTGTGTACATTCTTTCCAATAACTCAGCCAATTCTTGATTTGAAATAGCGGCAACACTATATTTATGACAATTGGATTCAGGAGGAACTAGATCAAATGGTGGAGCACCCGCGGGCAAGTTCACACGAGTTGGAAGTACACTGAGTGAGTTGACTAGCTGCCACAAATCCACAACCGTCCCTTTTGAATTCTTGAGTGGTTGATGGGCCGAATGTAGAACCATATTTCCAGGAAATAAAGTATGCCAATTTGTACAGGGCTCGTATGAAACAGGGCGTTTGGGATTTGCGTGGCAGCTAAAGGGTAACTTAGCCTCATGGGTGAGTACTGAGTGAGGTTTGCGGAGTTGGTAGAGAGGGCGTTGCTCTTTTGGTGCCTCAACAATCGGCGGAGCGAGGGAAGGAGCGTTTTTATAGCCGTTTACTTTTAGGGAACATGATGATTTACTAATGGCTAGTTTTTGTAATCTGCGAGATTTTTGCCATTCTCGAGAGAAGTTTCGAGAAGTAAGTTCATTGTCAACAGTCATAATATCAAACGAAACACGTTTGGTCTGCGGAGGAGACACGTTCCCTGATGCGATCCAGCCAAAAAGGGTTTTTAAAAATCTAGGTGAGCCATTTATCGGGTCAATGTGACCACCCAAGAATGCGTAATTGAAAACATCACTGCTTAGTAGTAAATCAATGGGCAAAGATTGGTTGAATTTAGGGTCAGCAAGGAATAGGTTTTTACAATGAGGCCATCTTTTTTCGAAGGAAACTACGGGAAGATGATCGGTAACTGTGGGAAGTACGGTGAATTTTATGAATAAAGGACTTGGAATTTTACGGTTTTGCATCGGGAAATGAAGAAAGGCTGATGTTTGACCACATTGACTACGCACACTACTTCCTCCAACACCTGAAATGGAGATGTCACACTTGGAAATTTCTAAATTGGCCGATTTAGCCATTTTGTATGAAATCACATTTGCATCACTGCCGGTATCCAGCAATGCACGGCCGACAGTAACGGTAGACGTTGCACCGCTGCCAATTTGGACAACTGCTGTTGGAATCAACGAAAAACCTCTAGGCTTTTGAAAACTCGATTTAATGCCATTCGAATTTGAAACTGGATGGAAGATATTTTTTGAACATAGACATGGTGAAATCGAGGTCTTCTGCGGTTCAGTGAAACTTAACTCGTTGCCAAAATCAGCATCTGTCGGCCAGCACATGCCTCATAAAGGAGATTGATTTTTTTCTGATATCTTCATTTCACAAGCGTTGGAATGAACGGACGGAACAAGAAGTTCTGAGGATAAGTTTGACAGGCCAGAATAATTTTGTGAAGGGTATAGATCAGCAGAATCAAAATTTGTTGTTTTGTAGTGAAATGGCGGGCCTTTGACCCAATTGAGCTCATCCTCAGAAATTGCCTGGTTAGAGAAGGTGGCGGGACTTACCAAAGCCCTTGAGATTGGACGGAATTCGTGAGCGTTGTCATCGTAGGCGTTTGGAGATTGACTGTTGTGGCCAACTGAGACAAAATGGTCTGAAGTTGATTCTTGGTTATCCTTTTCTTGAGCGTCTGGAAAGGTTGCAGGAGAAGGCATTCGACTGGCGCCAGCAGCCACTTGTTGTCGAGTAGCTCTTGCGATGGTATCGTCTGGGAGAGTCGAATGAGGTCCAAAATCATGTAGAAAAAAATGATGACGGCCTTGGCAAGTGCGGCATGAGTAATTGCTCCGGCATTTTGACACCTCGTGTATGCCGCCTAGGCAATTAGGGCATACACCTGCGTTGAGAACGGCGCTACGACGTTGGTTCAATGGTAGCTGAAGAAATTCGGGACATCGATACATTTTGTGATGTTGTCTGCAGTATTGGCATTCCGTCGAGCCCTTTTCCCGGTTTGGGGAACTGCTTTGAGGCCGAGAGATCACAGGATTGCGAGTTGTATTGTGAGGACGAGGAGATGTGGACAATTTTCTTGGAGCTGGTTCTTTGTCCCTTACGGCTAAGTTGCGATGAAGACGAGAGCGAAGAAATTCGAGAACCATTTCAACAGTGGGAAATCGGTCCGAACTCGCGATTTTTTCATCAAAAAATGTTTTGAAAAGGAATCCAGGGATTCGGCGTATAATGAAGTGGTAGAGCATGGCGTCAGGTTTGTCTTCAACTTGGAGAGAATCTAGAGAGGAGCGATAGCTCTCAATAGATTGAATGAAGGTCAACAGATGATCAGGATGGTCAGATTGGATATCTGCAATGTCTGAGATTTTGTCTAGGACGGCCATCGTAAGAGCATAACGATTTGTGTTTTCTGCGATCAATTCATTCCATATTTCCTGATAGGTTTTGGTTGGAGAAATATGAGATTTGAACCATACGAGCATTTTCGGTCCAAGTTTGCTTCGAAGAGCTTCCAGTTTGTTGATATCAGGCAGGTTTGGTATATTATGAACACACTGTTCAAAAATCGTCCGAAAATTCGAAAAATCGAGAATTCCTCCATCAAAAATTGGAATGGACGGAAACAAGGCGTTCATGGTCGATATTGCATTGAGGCATGCACGATTCAAATCCGGGGTGGTAGGAGGTTCCGGTTGTCCTCGAGGGTCTGGAGATAAGGTTGGATGATCGTCCATCCACTGACAGAGTGCATCCTCGGCTTCCTCTCGAGTAACGAATATTCGATTGCGAATGCGGTCAATAATAATGTCGAATTTGATCAACTGCAATCGAGGCCAAAAATCCTCTAAGCTTGAGCAGAGGTGATCAAATCGGTCAATGTAGCGATTTATTCGGGATCGAGAAGCACCAGGAAGTACGGGTACTCGCGCTCGAATTCTGGCGAATTCCTCACAGTACGTCAGTGCAGAAGTTACGACCGAATTCACAGTGTCGGTTGCTTTCTGGGATGAATAGTCGATTATCGCACAAGCTTCCCGGATTTTGGAAAAAAAATCTTCTAATGATAACTGAGGCTCAGCTTCAGAGGCTATTCTAGTTACCTCGGGACGAATATTCTTACTTTTGGCCATGTTCGATGAGAATAGGTCAAAACACGGGGTTTTGTTTCCGTTTGCGAAGGAACGTATCACAAATTCACTAGATCCCGGGTTTCGGCACCAATGTTTGTTCTAGGTAAAACTTGGTTAGATCGGTAGAATGAAATATGAACGAATCAGTTTGAATTTATTTCACGTACAGGAAATCGTCACGGAATGAATGACTTCAGATAGGAACAAAGTCAGAACAGATTCAATACACCGAACGATATACAAAGACAAAACGCACACAACGAAAAACACATCCCAGATCATACGGCGATGGTTACTAAGACCTCGCCACCTGCTTAGATACCAGGCTCAATTAGTGAAGCTGCATCATGGGCCGCCGTAGCGAACTGAAGGTTCGGGATCGAACAGACTTCGACATTGATTATGAGTTTGACTTCGATTTCGATTATGAGTTAAGGCTTCTGTTTCATTATGAGTTTGACTTCGATTTCGATTATGAGTTAAGGTTTCTGTTTCATTGTGAGTTTGACTTCGACTTCGATTATTAGTTTATGTTTCTGTTTCATGTTGAGTTTGACTTCGACATTGATTATGAGTTTGACTTCGATTCCGATTATGAGTTAAGGTTTCTGTTTCATTGTGAGTTTGACTTCGACTTCGATTATGAGTTTGACTTCGATTTCGATTATGAGTGTAGGTTTCTGTTTCATTGTGAGTTTGACTTTGACTTTGATTATGAGTTTGACTTTGACTTCGATTATAAGTTTATCTTTCTGTTTCATGTTGAGTTTGACTTCGATTTCGATTATGAGTTAAGGTTTCTGTTTCATTGTGAGTTTGACTTCGACTTCGATTATGAGTTTAGGTTTCTGTTTCATTGTGAGTTTGACTTCGACTTTGATTATGTGTTCATGTTTCTGTTTCATAGTGAGTTCGACTTCGAGTTCGATTATGAGTTTGACTTCGACTTCGATTATAAGTTTATGTTTCTGTTTCATGTTGAGTTTGACTTCGACATTGATTATGAGTTTGACGTCGATTTCGATTATGAGTTAAGGTTTCTGTTTCATTGTGAGTTTGACTTCGACTTCGATTATTAGTTTATGTTTCTGTTTCATGTTGAGTTTGACTTCGACATTGATTCTGAGTTTGACTTCGATTTCGATTATGAGTTAATGTTTCTGTTTCATTGTGAGTTTGACTTCGACTTCTATTATGAGTTTGACTTCGATTTCGATTATGAGTTTAGGTTTCTGTTTCATTGTGAGTTTGACTTCGACTTTGATTATGAGTTTGACTTCGACTTGTATTATAAGTTTATGTTTCTGTTTCATGTTGAGTTTGACTTCGACATTGATTATGAGTTTGACTTCGATTTCGATTATGAGTTAAGGTTTCTGTTTCATTGTGAGTTTGACTTCGACTTCGATTATGAGTTTAGGTTTCTGTTTCATTGTGAGTTTGACTTCGACTTTGATTATGTGTTCATGTTTCTGTTTCATAGTGAGTTCGACTTCGAGTTCGATTATGAGTTTGACTTCGACTTCGATTATAAGTTTATGTTTCTGTTTCATTGAAAGTTTGACTTCGAGTTCGATTATGAGTTTCAGTTTCTGTTGAATTGTGAGTTTGACTCCGACTTCGATTATGAGTTTAAGTTTCTGTTTCATTGAAAGTTTGACTTCGAGTTCGATTATGAGTTTCACTTCGACGTCGATTATGAGTTTTAGTTTCTGTTTCATTGTGAGTTTGACTTAGAGTTCGATTATGAGTTTGAGTTTCTATTCCATTTTGAGTTTGACTCCGAATTTTATTATGAGATTGAGTATCGATTTAATTGTTAGTTTGACTTCGAGGTCAAATATGATTTTGCGCCTCGGCCTCATTGTGAATTTGATTTCAAGTTCGATTATGAGTTTGAGTTTCTGTTCCATTGTGACTTTGACTTCTTGGGGCATGGCCCTCTTGGCCTCCTCCCACAAGCAATCTAGCCATGAAAAGGAAGAATACAATTTATTATTTTTTCCAACTTTTAATCGGACCTCTATGAGTTCTGCTCAGAGTTGATTAACCCCCGCATATCTTTATTAACATCGTCAGCTTTGGTATATATTTAACGCTTTTCCTCTGGATTAAAAACCCAACATCAAAAATTCCATTCACCCCTAAGCAACAGTTCAGTCCTTGAATCTTCGCCGCAGCCCAATACGAGAAGCTGAGCTTTCGGGAGTAATTCGTATTTACCTATTTGTCCGGAGGCTCGGAGCAATTTATCACGATCTGAAACTGCTTCAGACACCATTGACTACCAATGTGAAATGCTGAACGTTACCCACACTATCGTGCCCCACTATGAGGTCTGCTAAACTAGGACTCAGTCACTCAAGTCAAGCATTGCTGAAAACCGTCATCCAGAAATGCGCGCAATCAACTGATTAATCGATTATCGCTTCTTTCGTAAGTTTCCATCGACCCTCTAGCGTTTCGAATAGTAACTCAAATTGGGGCAATTGAAATAGTCTGTTTCACGAAGCTTTCGTGGAACAAACCATTTCAGTTCACTCATTTGAGTTTCTATTCGAATTATGGGGTTCCACAACTCCTTCCCAAATGATTTGATTCTAAAGAGTTTATTGGACTGAGCTTCAATATCAATCACCAACGTCGTCGGCAATCGAGGTAACCGACTGTCCAATCCTATGTTGTCGGCGGAGAATAGTTGAAGAGCCAACAATTGCATTAGGGTTTAATGCCAAACTAATTTGCTTCAGAAGCAACATTCTAAACGTTATTTGGCGTCAAATCATTTGGCCAAGCCAATACTGCGGGTAGCCTTGAGCAGAGTTTCACCTAATCGCAATTTTACTTATTGATCGGCCATCTTCGAGTTCGCCCCTACGGCCATAAATATAGGGAGGGGGGTCCTATGAAAAGGCTCCAACGAAAACCTCGAAAATAACGAGGATTTGAGACAAAGTGGTACGGAGTCCTTTTTATTGCCAGCCTTATATATTCAACGGGAAATTCAAGGGCATGCGTTTTCGTATGTTCTTTGACGATCACGTGAGAAAATACATTTCCACTGACTTACTCGTCGGAGAGGAATTTTATTTGGAGGGTCAAAAAATAAGTTTACGAAATGTCGAGTTGTTTACGAAAAGGTAGGCCTTCAAACAAGTTTTTAACATCTAAAATCCGTTTGATTTTGATGTGTTCCTTTTTGACAAGTGTTTTTGAGTTAATACCTGAAGGTTTTGCAAATTTTGGACCCTTGATTTTTTCACGTGCACCTCACAAAAGCAACCCATTTTTTTTTAAATTTTGCTAGTGAATTAAAAGGATGATTCGATTCTTTGAGACCAAGACTCCCAACAGCCCATCATGAAATTTCACCTAAATCGTGACATTCACAGTAAAGCTATAACCAAAAAGTTTCACAGCAAGGTTTTAAGTTCGGATTTTTTTTCTCTTGTAATTGATTGCGTGGTCTATCGTATATTCAGGTTCGTTGATGTGCTATTTATAATAAATTGAAGAGAATTGACGTTTGATAAAACACCATGTTATCCCGTTAATTGTTGTAGCCCCGGCGTATGAAACGGAAACCGTGCGTGAACATTGAAAATTCTAACGCTAGGTTTCATTCCATTTCCAGGAACAGGTGGAGCGCACTATACGGGTGAAATCAGAGAGCAGGAATAGCCGTGCCAATCAAAACTCGAACTATGGCCGAACAATACACGTTACATACGAGGTAGAGCGGTCATTACCTGGAATCCATCATAGGTCCAGCTGCCGAATTTCATCTCACACCGCTGATCATCAAATGGGAACCACGTGATATCAATCTTGCAAGTGCTTTTGAAGATGCCCGGGGGTACGTACAGGCACGAACCGTTGTTACGAACGACAACGTTCGTCGGGTAGGTTCCGTCGAATCCCTCGTCCGCACTGCAACAAACAAAGAAAAGTTTTGACTCTGATTAATCAAGCAGCGAAATTTGATCATGTTTTGATGATGGGCGATGCGATGTTTTTGTCCATCAGAGCATCGGACATGAGGCGACGTTCTCTCGGAGTTTGCGAGCATTAACACAAATGGCCGCTTGTCCCTCAATTCCCGGCTTTTTACTTCCATATTTACAGGGTAAATGGAAGTATTGGAATCGTCATAAAATCGAGATTGAAACTGAGCTTCAAAAAAAACTTTCAATTATACACATTTAATCTGAATCACTTCCCGAACAAGTGTGGGTGTGTCTGTCTGTGGTCATTTACAACCAGTGGTGCGTAGATAACACACAACACTGCCATATTTTGATAGGTACGTACATTTTTGACACAATTTGATCATATTTTGACTGCACTTAAGGGGCTTAGCACAAAAATATCAAGAAATTCACTATGATAATTTTAAAATTCGCCCAAAATAAAAGTACGCCACATTATCGGAACATAAAAAATATACACATATTCTGCAAGGTATAACAAAGATTTTAAGACCAAGAACGCTCAAATCGGTTCATTTTTGTGACCGGAAAAAAATAAAATAGAAAACACTAAAAAATGCAAATTTATCAGAAGTACTGTGAGTTATTCAAATTCCGATTAAACAGGGTGTTAGGTCTTGCCGAGACAAACATTTCAGTTCATGAAATTTGAAAAAAGGTTGAGAATTGAGGGAGCTATGGTCATTTTTGTAAATTAACACAGACGGACAGACGGACACACGGACACACAGACACTTGTTCAGGAAGTGATTCTGAGTAAATGTGTATAAGAAAAAGTTTTTTCTGGAGCTCCGTTCCGATTCCTGATTTTAGGACGATTCCAATACTTCCATTTGGGTGATTCCACTAAAAGTGGCGAAATCGTGTCTTTTCTTCATATCTTGAAAACTATTCGTAGTATTGCGATGGAACAAAAAGCGTTGTGATTAGATCGTTGGTCCCCATGCTCCGCACGTGTAAACTGTCCAAAAATATTATTAGCAAGTGGAGAAAAATATATAAATATAGCCGAAATGTCATTCCCCTGGCATGTCCCCACCCCTAGGTACACTACTTCTTCAACCAACCCTGGTTATTCGGATTGAGATTTTCAGAATCTGCTAAAACGAATGCACTCAGTATATAGTCCCGTATTAGCTCCTCTGTTCTCATAATTTTAGATGCATAGGCTTCAATGTTAGAAGCAAAGCACAGCGTGTCCCCGCCTTTTTGCGTCATTCCCCTGTCAAAACTGGTCACCCCCATAAATGGGAAACTATTACAGTTTCGGTAATTTTGAAAACGGCATTCGGTAGCCCTGGAACTCTAGAACGTGCCTGATCTGCAAGATAACACCAGTGTTTGTTGAGAAGCCATTGAGAGGCAAAAAACAACCTCATTTATGGTGAGTATTTTTATTATGTGTCATTCCCCTGTATTCAATATCTTATCAAATTGAAGTAGTAGATTTTTCCCTCTGCCACTATTCTTTAAGTCTGGAGGTGCACCTTCCAGCGTATTTTTTTCAAAATTTAGGTAGTGAAAGGAGGAGGAAAGAAATGGGAAAAATCGCGATTTGTCATTCCCCTGGCCGTCATTCCCCTGCATGTTCTGGATGGAGGTTTGTCAGCTAGGGCGCTGCTCCCTCAATTCTTAACCTTTTTTCAAATTTCTTGAACTGAAATGTTTGTCTCGGCAAGACCTAACACCCTGTTTAATCGAAATTTGGATAACGCACAGTACTTCCGATATATTTGAATTTATAGTGTTTTCTATTTTATTTTTTTCCGGCCACAAAAATGAACCGATTTGAGCGTTCTTGGTCTTAAAATCTTTTTTTTACCTAGCAGAATATGTGGATATTTTTTATATTCCAATATTGTGGCGTATTTTTATTTTGGGTGAATTTTAAAATTTGAATAGTGAATTTTTTGAGTTTTTGACCAAAACACCCCTAAAAACAGTCAAAATATGATCAAATTGTGTCTCAATTTTACGTTTCAAAATATGGAAGTATTGTGTGTTATCTACGCACCATTGGTTTTCTTTTTACACCTATTTATTCATCAGTGTGAGAACGTACCATTTTGGCATCATCGAATTCACCATTGACCATTACTCCTCAAATGATATGATGATGAACCGACGTACCTACTCCAATTATTTGAACTTTATTTTCTGAGATACCCAGACAAATAATGTACCCATGTCACTAATCTACTTAGCAGCGTTTAATTTGAGGTTTAAATAGATTTTTTTAAGTCTCTCAATTTTGTCATTCCCCTGGACCACTGATTTTTATTTAATCATGTCTGTAAACCCTCTCTGGGTGATGAAACTACACTGCTGGTATATAGTTTTCATTAATAGCAGGCAAATGAACAATTTCTCGTCGAAAAACATGCAAAATTTTATCATTGGTAAAACGGAATTTGCTGACCCCAATTTCGCCACTTTTAGTGGAATCACCCATTTACTCTGTAAATATGGAAGTAAAAATGGCCATTGCTCAATCAATTCTCAACTTTTTTTCAAATTTCTTGAACTGAAATGTTTGTCTTGACAAGACCTAGCACCCTGTTTATAATTTGTGTATCAACTTGTTGTAATTGAGCTTAGTTTTAAAGATTTCCGGAAATTCCGAGGTTTTTTCTCAATTCTTGTTGCGAAGCTGCGCGATTTTCAGGCGGTAGCCACCAGAGCTCGATTTCACTGGACTAACCCAGAATCGATCCCAGAATTTTTCGCGAAGCTGCGCAAATAATAATTCGCTTTGTACTCGGTTTCTGGCTCATTAGTGCCGACTTTATCGGGCTTTTCCGTAATTAAAAGGCGTTGATAAAGCGAACGATATTCGCTGGAAATTGTCAGAATCGAGAATCGCAGGATTCCGCGTTGTTGAATGCCTCGGCTCCGACTCGCAGCCGCAAATGATGGCGCTTCCATATTCAGGGCTGGTCGGAGGCCTAATGACTCTCACGCTTACCAGCGACCAATCGCATCCTACTATCAGTTCCAAGAGCAATATACAGGATACTTCTTGGGACGAGGGTGAGGACAGCACCAGCAACCCTTAGTCCTTGCCATCCCATAATTTGTCCTAATCAATGAGAACCCGCTAATGAGGGTTAACGAGAGAATCATGAGAAACGAGTCGAGTATCGACGACGATAAGTGCGCCAGAGCACGAGCTGAATGTACAAATGGCGACGAGCCGACTACAACGGGTTTTAGTCTTCCACAGACGAAGGTCAACCACGGAGGATTCCCTCATCAATTTGTAACTTAAAGATAACCGATATCTCGAATATAAACGAGACTCGACCAACAAGCCATCGACGCCAGTTTGCAGACAAACGCGAATCGACAGATCACAGCGGCGTTGTTAACAGATAGGTTCGTATGTACCAAAAGAAAGTCAATTAGTCAAGTGTTACGATTGGGGGATTACAAGTGAAGTTGTCATCTGTATGACCCTAATCCCGATAACACGTGACTAAGTAAATGCTAATCGTGCAAAGATTTTAATCGCCTGATACAAGATGCCCTTGCTCTGTATGCGAATGTCTTAACCACTAGACTAACAGGCGACCGTCTGACGAACAATTATTTTCCCGAGGGTTTGAATTGAAGGCTCAGTGCTGGTTTTACTGACGACTCAACTTTCCATGTTTGGTGCACGTACTTGAATTGTTCTGATGTTGAAATGGAAAATTTTGCTAGACCTATTACTCTGTTTAACAGGAATTCGAATAACTCACAGTACTTCCGATATATTTGAAGCATGAAACCTGCAAAAGGGCCTTTGCGCCATTTTTTCGAAAATCGTTTTTTTGCGGTTTTTGGTCCTTTGTGCCATGATACACTTCCACAAGAAGTTTTAGAGCGATAGCAGTACTCCTAGCTCGAGAAAAATGAGTCATCAACCAAACAGGCCTAATCCGAAAATCTCGATTATTTTCAGTCCTTATTCGTTTGATCATAGTAAGGATGGAAGGGAATGCGGTCTTGAACATCGTCTGAACATTATTTTTGAACTTTCGATTTGTGGGCAGTGGTTTAATGCAATTTTCAAGAGACATTTCAGTTTGCGTTTTGGCCCACCTCGAGTTGACACATGCCCCAAGTGTGACCTTTATAACGTTGAGCTCAAAAAAGCAAAAAGTAGTATTCCCGACCAACGAAAGTTTCAGGTTTTACTTGAGATTCATCATCGGAAAGCTGAATCTGCTATTCAGAACATGAAAAATGATCGAAAACTTGCCCCCAACCCAGACTATCATTTGGTGCTTGCTTTTGATCTGAAGAAGCAGTTCTACCTACCTGCTGTTGGTTTTCTGGTGTCCAAAAATGTATTTTCTTTGCTTATAAAATATATTCATGATGTTCAATGATTTTTGTATTGGTGAAAGTTGTCCACCCTTGAACAAAATGAGTTAAACTCTTCGTAATGATAATTTTTGTGCGCTGAATTAAGGTGCAAGAACCGTGGCACTTAGGCCCTTTTGGTGGAGTTCGTCAAATTTTCCAATTTAAACCAGAAAAAAAAATTTTCGTAAGCAAATCTTGTGTAGAGCCATCTAGAGTTGATTATGAGCACGGAAAAATGATTTTTGGATTGTTCGTCAGCGCAACAGACAGTTTTTTGTTTCTCCTGTAAAATTTTACTGGATGGCACTTTACTGGTAGGCCCTTTTGCAGGCTTCATGCTTCATTTGTATTTTTAGTGTTTTCTATTGTATTTTTTCGGCAGCAAAAATGAACCAATTGGAGCGTTCTTGGTTAAAAGCGTCAAAATCTTCGTTTTACCTTGCAGAATATGTGGATATTTTTTATATTCCGATAATGTGGCGTATTTTTAATTTTGGGCGAGTTTTAAAATGTGCATAGTGAGTTTTTTGATATTTTTGATTCAAACACCCATAAAGGCAGTCGAAATATGATCAAACAATGTCACATTTTTAAGTTTTAAAAAATGGAAGTATTGCGCGTTATCTATGTTTCCGACTCGGAGTTACGGTTTTAGAAGGGCGATGAAGATAAAGTCGCCCACGCGGTCACGCTGCTGTTGATGCGGTCACGTGTTGGGAAAAGTGCGGAGGAGCCGGGATCTTGTGTCTCCCGATTGTAAGACCTAGCAGCTAGGGGAGGGGGCCCATTTTCTCGCCGGAGGTAGTAAGGTGGCGTAGCGGGGTGGCGTAGCGGGTGGCGTAGCAGGGAGAACGGTTATTGTTTGAGAGTGGCCTAATGAATAGATGCGGCGTAGAAGCAGGTGGAGAGAGAACGTGAGGCTGAGGTCTGAGGTTAACGGTGGCCGAGGGTCGGAACATGTACGCGGCGAGATTTGGGAAAAGGCGAGCAGGGCGCGGCGTACACGGACCGGGAGGGCGGGAGGTGGGGGGTCGGCTCTCGAGAGCTCAGGGGATCGCGGGGTGCGTAATGAAAGTTGGATGGAGATGCGCAGGGGAATCACCGGCGGATCGGCCATCGCCGGCGGAAGGGGAAGGAGACGAGTTTTAGTTAGGGTAAAAGGTTGTGTCTTCCATGGAAAAGGTCCCGGATTTAATCAGATTACACAAGATATGGCCAAGAGACGGGGTCACCTGCCCCTCCCGATTTTCCACTGAAATATTTCAACCCTCGCCCTTCCACCGAAAACCGCCCCTTCCTCCGCCCTCGCCATTTCTTGCATAGTGAAACATTATTTTCATTCGCAGAGCACGATATAAATTTATACGAACGAATAACAATGCATCCTTCTAATGGCTGGATAAATTCGACATCAACTTTCAGTAAATCGCAACTGCCGCTAACTTGGAGTAGGTTAGTTTTCCAAGTGTCCGAAGCCATAGTCATCTCAATCCGACTATAGAGAGAAAGAAATTATTCGTGTCGGACCAGGCGACCAATAATGGTCAATGTTTCAAATATCATTGTTGTTCCTTGGGATAAATCAATGAATCAGATAATAAGTTAGATAATAAGTCAGAGAATAGGTCAGGTAAATCTGAAGCTTGCTTGGATATAGCATAGATGAATTTTGTCAATAAATCGGCTCTAAAGCGAACACCACCATCACCTCAGATTTGACTTTTTTGTGTTTTTACAAAAATGGACCGTACTCATGAAAAATTGTGCTTTTCGGATCGGATTTCCCGGACAATATGCATCAAGTTGGAGCAAACCACAACTTTTAGGACTAGTTTCATCAAAATCGGATCAGCAGTTCAATATTATGTCAATTTCAATACTTTGTTAATGGCCACAGATGGACACATAGTTCGGGAAGTGATTCTGAGTAAATGTGTACCTATAAGTAAACGTTTTTTCTGAAGTGTTCCGATTTTCGATTTTAGGACGATTACAAAACTTCATACTGTTTTTACTTTAAACATTGAAGTAAAAATTTGTATTATATGACTTCATAAACAATTACAGAAACGAAATTCCGCGTTTCAGGAGTACCTACAATGAAACTTTTCGTCTTGGTATTCGAAAAATGAACCCTTGAGCAGAATTCGCAAATTTCTTCCGATACCCAGAACAATAATGTACACATCTCACTGATCGACTTAGCAGCGTTTTAACCAAGCGATGAAACGTTGATTCAGCCCAGGTTTTCAGATAATACCGCAGGATTTAGGAAAAGCCCCAAATCCGCCATTTTGTATTCAATCCGATCTTTCAATCTTCTCTCTCCCTTCACAACGTTGCGTGTCCATTAAAGAATCGTGTCAAGGGTGGAGTCAAGCAGTCACGCACGCTCCTTAGCAGCCATATTGTGTTTCTACCTCGTTTACCCGGTAGTTTCCAAGTTACCGACCGTTTCGAGCAATAAACCCCGCATGGAAGCTAATGCGATGGCTGCCTGCACTATTGAGCTTATCATCCGACTCCAAAAGGGAGGAGGTTACTCGAGCTTGCTCGTCGTCAGGATTTCGGTACATTATTCCAAGAAATAGTAATCGGTCGAGCAAAATTTTTCGAACACAAATCTGCAATAAAACTTTTTCGTCCGTTCGCCGTACGCCGCCAGGCGCAAAACGCATAGAAGAAGTAGTCCGATTTCAAAAAAAAAAAAACGCTGCTAAGTAGATCAGTGGCATGTGCACATCAGTTTTCGGTATATCCGAAGAACTCTGCAAATTTTACACAAGGGTTCATTTTTCGAATGCAAAGACAAATCTTACGATATATAGGTTCTCCTTAAACACGGAATTTAGTTGTTATTATTCTAGAATTTCAGTATAAATTGGTAGATATTTTAGATGGGGATTTAGAAAAACGTTGCCTCAGAATGCCTCTGAGAATGCCTCAGAACCTTTGTTAAAGCCTGTCTCGTTCTTATGTTGCCAAGCGCAACTGGTCGTAGTGTGAGTGCGTCACCTTGTTGGTGTAATAGGCTAGTAGTCGTAAGTAGATCAATCAACCGTATCTAAGAGCCGAGGCCAAATTCTCAACTTTTTCCAATTTTTGTTTTGCTGATTTGTATAATGCGACCAAATTCTTTAAATTGAAGATATCGGGAGGACAGAAGTTTTTGTGAGGATTCCAACGAGTGGAAAACGATTTTTGTGGCTCTAGTCGTTTTCGAGTTATTAAGAATTGTAGAAATTTTTAAAAACTCAAAAATGTCTCACTAAAACTGCAATAACTCCTAAACGGTTGAAGATACCGGCGTGGCGATGGTCTCATTCGATTCAGCATAGAAAAATCTATAGAAAATGATGCGTCACATGCCTATGTTTTAAATTTCCAGAAAAACACGAATTTTTTCCCACTTCAACAGCTGTTTTACTGGCCTTAAAATTAAGGTAGGGTTCTGTCGAGACGTTAGGACCAACTAGATACGGAACTTGATTTTTGGTAAAAATTTCAAAATTTTTCGATAACTCCTTCCCCCTGAAAAACCCCGGACGGCGGACGGCGTACGGCGTACGGCGTACGGCGTACGGCGGACGGCGGACGGACAAAAAATTTTTATTGCAGATTTGGATTCTACACCCCTTGAAACGTAAACCAACAAATTTTCAGGGGGTGTTAAAATTTTTTTTTCCTGACCGATTACAAAGGTTCATTTCTTTAGAAAAATGAACCAAAAAGAAGAAGAAACGGAAATGTAGCTAATTTATAATTGATATGCTCCTCGGGTAAGATAATCCACTAATATCACTTTAAAGTACTCAAAAACGTTGAAATGTCAAAAAAGTCATAATTTCAAAAAGTTTTTTGGGTTTTGGACCCCTTAACATTTTTTGATCGGATTCCCAATACAATATGCATCAAGTTGGATCAAACCACAACTTTTAGGACCAATCGCACCAAAATCTTGACCAAATTTTGTGGCCACGACATCGTATCGAACCGCTGATCCGATTTAGATGAAATTAGTCTTAAAAGTTGTGGTCTCCTCCAACTTGATGCATATTGTCCGGGGAATCCGATCGGAAAAGGTGAAAGGGTCCAATTCGGCAAAATAAAGGTATATTTTTGAAATGACGCAAAAACTCAGTTTTGAAGGTGATGCCGTGAATTTAGAATTTTTTGAGTATTTTTCCCGGGTTTCTCGCTTGATTTACCATAGAATAGAAGTTTTTTTTTTCAGGAAAATTATAAAATTTTTGTTTTAAATTCGGTTTGGCTTGAAATTTCATGACGCGAATTCTCCTTTTTCACGTTTTATCCAATTTGGGGGAGTCCTACTGAACCGATTTTGAATTTTTTGAGCTTGTTGGATTCCTTGAAGGTTTCTACACCGTTTTCACTCCCAAAATTGGTTGGATTTTAGTGGTTGAAATCTGGTTCAAAGACTAATTTTTGACATTAAAAAATATTTCCTTGAACTTCAAAAAAATTTCAAAATTAAAAAAAAAAAAGAATTTTTGATTAGGCTTTGGTTAGGTGCATGACACAATAAAATGGTAATTTTCCACGACTCTTCCGGACTGAGAAAAATGAAAAAAAAACCGATTTCACATGAAAAACCTAGGAAAATTTCCGAAAAAATGATGGATTTGACTTTGGGGTTGTTTGGCACGAATCTTAAGATATTGACTAAGAAACATGAAATTTGGCGTTTTTTCGAGATTTTAGTCAACGAGGTGAATTTCGGGAGAGTGATACGGCCAATTTCGCAGTTTGCTTGGTTTTACAGCCAATGTAGCTATGGGTTTAAGGCAAAAACGTGGTGACGAAGAAAATGTCGGGCGTTAAATCCTCTATCAGATGCATTCCCACTCTTGACACCAATTTTTTACTCTAGGGCGTCCGTTAATAGGTTCAAAACTGCAAAACTGCGATTCGGCTGTTGGAAAGTGAATGTTTTCCGATCAGCCAGCTTATATTAATAAGGAGAACAGTTAAATTACGACAGTGTAAAGAGGTGCGAGGTGGGTGGGGCGAGTCAGGCCTTCCGAGAAAATCTCAGGTAGAAAGGCATTGTCTCTATGAAAGCTCGCCAACGGGTATCACCGTATTGTTTAATCCCTCAGTGTTTCTATATTTGTATACAAATTTGACTCCTACAATATGATGACGAACCTACTACTACAACTATTTGAACTTTATTTTCTGTGATGCCCACACAAATATTGTACCCATGTCACTAATCTACTTAGCGTTTCTGGTTCATTTTTCTTAAGAAATGAACCTTTGTAATCGGTCAGGAAAACAATTTTTTCAACACCCCCTGGAAATTTGTTGGTTTACATTTTTTTTTTTTTTTTTTTTTTGAAAATTGCGTGCCAAAAATGTTTTCTAGCACCGCCCGGCGGATGTTCGGCTTTAGTATCCAACGCGAGCCGGGCGGATCGACGAGCGGGGAGCTGTTGCGACTCCCCAAAAGGTGGGCGGCTGTTACCAGCGGGGAGGAGGGGGAATAATTGAGGGAAAAAGCAATAGGGAGCGGCGGCGGCTCTAAAGCCAAGTTCGGGATATTGCGCTCCTCGAAACATAACACGCGGAGGGCGGCGGCCCGGCGGGCGGGATCGCAAGAAACCGCGCGGGGAATCCCCGCTCCGCCGCTGATAGTACTGATGCTGATGGGGGAACGTAATACGCAAACAAACTCAACCCGGGCGGAATGAGAAGGGCGGCGGCGGTCGAGTTCTGACACCGAACGCCTTCTCTTTCCCGCCATTTGCACTTCTCGTTTTCCGACTCGGCGGCGAGGACGAGGGAACGCTTTCTCCCCGCTTCAGACGTCTTCCGCAGCCCCCCCTCCCCACCCGCCGGCGGAGGGGGGGATTTACCATGCAAATGATCCGCATCAAGTTGCGATCCCATAGAAGCGAGAACAACCTCAATTTGCCAAGATTGAACAAAAGTCGGCACGGCAACAGGGAGTTACACTGTTTCCCACTTTTAATCACTCGGAAAGAGGAAGTTGTGCGCGGCTTGCGCACCGGCTGCTGAGCTCAGTCATTATTTCCGAGCCGCCGTTTTCCGCGGGCTTTCATTTCTTTTCGACAACAAAAACAAAAGGCGGATGAAAATTCGGGGGGGAAAACGGCCCCGGGTGAAAGTCAGTTCAGTTGGGAAAAACGAATGCGAAGTCCGTATAAAACCGCTCAAAACCAGTGGTGAGCGGATAACACACAATACTTCCATACATTGATTCTTGCATCTTTGACACAACTATTTTGATTGCTTTCGAGAGTTTTTAGGCCGACAATATCAAACCAGTGGTGCGCAGTATGGTTAGTCCGTCCGTCCGTCCGTCCGTCCGTCCGTCTGTCCGTCCGTCCGTCTGTCCGTCCGTCCGTCTGTCCGTCTGTCCGTCCGTCCGTCTGTCCGTCTGTCCGTCCGTCCGTCTGTCCGTCTGTGGTCATTTACAATAACGGCCATAGCTCCCTCAATTCTCAACCTTTTTTAAATTTCTTGAACTGAAATGTTTGTCTCGGCAAGACCTAACACCCTGTTTAATCGAAATTCGGATAACGCACAGTACTTCCAATATATTTGCATTTTTAGTGTTTTCTATTTTATTTTCTTCCGGCTACGAAAATGAACCGATTTGAGCGTTCTTGGTCTTAAAATCTTTGTTTTACCTTGCAGAATATGTGGATATTTTTTTATTTTCCGATAATGTGTCGTATTTTTATTTTGGGCAAATTTTAAAATTTAAATAGTAGGTAAATTTTTTGATATTTTTGACCTAAACACCCTCAAAAGCAGTCAAAATATGATCAAATTGTGTCTCAATTTTACGTTTCAAAATATGGAAGTATTGTGTGTTATCTACGCACCACTCAACTCAACGCAGGAAAACACAATTCCGTTTGAACATTGGTCGAGAGCCGACTCTCCCGCCATGGAGACGCGCCGCGCTGCCGGAACCCGAGCCGGGCGGTGCCGAGCCGGGCAATCCGAGCCCTTCGATCAACGATATTCCTAGCCGCCCGGACCAACACGGCGGAAGTTTTGACCAGCCGCCCGGCACGGCTCAGCAAGCCGTAGGCGCTACGATTTCGAGAATCTACGACCCGCGCGCATGTTCGTTCGTGTAATTCCATGTTCGGCTATCCTGCTAGTGCGAATCGCCTGTTCGCGGCCTCAGTCTTCCGCCGTCTTCCCTCCGGGTCGTTCGCGTCGCGCTCGCGTAAGTAAATTTTCCTTTTTGCCCCCCTAGGATAGGAAAAAACACTTCGAAAAATATTTTACATAGAAAAACTTCGTTTCTAATTGTCCTTTTTCTGATTTCCTTCTTCCTCAGTAAGACCTATCACCCTTTTGAATCGAAATTTGAATTACTCGCAGTACTTCCGATAAATTGGCACTTTTAGCGTTTTCAATTTTATTTTTTTCCTGACCACAAAATTGAACCGATTTCAGCGTTCCTAGTCTTAAAATCTTCGGTTTAGACTGCAGAATACGTTGGTATTTTTCATGTTCCGATAACTTTTCATATTTTTAGGCGAGTTTTAAAATTTGCATTATGAGTCCTGGTATTTCTGAGCCATAAAGCCTCCAAAGTAGTAAAAATGTGATACAATCGTGTCGAAAATTTGCGAATCATAATACGGAAGTATTGTGCGTACCACTGGTTTGAGTGAAGGTTTTCGATAATTCAATTACCGATTATTTCGGTCATTTCTGCGTGAAAGCAAGTGAGTTCGGCATAGTGCGGGCTTAATATCGATAATAAGTTAAGAAAAATGCCATTGTTTTCGCCCGTTAACCGAATTTATCCCGAATTTTTCCGATTTTATCGGAGAGAGGGTCGGAGCTAGTTAGGGCATGTCGCTCTAGTCTCATAGCTTAATATGTAGGTACTTTGGTACACGGCGGTCATTGCCTCGCCGCCTCGAGCGGACTGGATCCAGCGTGTTGAGGGCGTTGGGTCCATCGCGGTCGCCTCGGGTTCAGAGTCCGTTGGACTAGCACGCCGGGCTTGGCCAGGAATTGTCTTGCACGCTCATGAGGGTGCATAGCGCTGCGTCTACGGAAAAAATAGTCGGCGGCGCATCGCCGCGTAGACGCAGCGCCGCGCTCCCGGATTTCGCCAGTGGAGCGGGGCCGTGTAAATTGAATTGTGCCCTCGCTAATCGATACTATCGATAGTTTGTGTTTGTTATTCAATAGCAAATCTTTGTAATCACCCAAGTTTCAAATAATTTAAAATTTTCCGTTGGTACTCTCACGATTATTTCTCATTATCCGAAAATTTCTTTCTACTCCGACTGGTTTATTTCTTGATAAGAAAAGATAGTTTTAGTAAATTTCTTGGACGTTTGTTGTTAATAAAGATAAATGTAAATATAATATGAATAAAGGTAAATAAAGATAGATTGGTCAATTTGATAAAAAATATGAATAATATTAATAAAGATTAATAATATAAATATAAATAAAATATAAATACATAAATAAAGGTAAATAAAGATAGTTTTGGTAAATTTCTTGGACTTTCGTTGACCTATCGATAGTATTGGTTAATTTCTTGGAACTGTTCTTGTTTAAACTAATTTTTTAACAGATTGTTTCTTTTTATCGACGGGGAACCCAACCCAACCCAACCCAACCCAACTCTCGGCAGAACCCTACCTTAATTTTAAGGCCAGTAAAACAGCTGTTGAAGTGAGAAAAAATTCGTGCTTTTCAAGAAAAAAGCAACATAGCCATGTGAGGCATCATTTTCTATAGATTTTTCTATGCTGAATCGAATGAGACCATCGCCACGCTGGTAGCTTCTACGTTCAGGAGTTATTGCAGTTTTAGTGAGACGTTTTTGAGTTTTTTAAAATTTTTACAATTCTTAATAACTCGAAAACAACTAGAGCCACAAAAATCGTTTTCCACTCGTTGGAATGCCCGCAAAAACTTCTGTCCTCCCGATATCTTCAATTCAAAGAATCTAGTCGCATTACACAAATCAGCAAAATAAAAATCGGAAAAATTTGAGAATTTGGCCTCCGCTCTTAGATACGGTTGATTGATCTACTTACGACCACTAGCCTATTACAACAACAAGGTGACGCACTCACACTAGACCAGTTGTGCTTGGCAACATGAGAGCGAGACAAGCTTTAACAATGGTTCTGAGGCATTCTTGAGGCATTTTTAATTTCATTATTCAGAGAATTTAATTCTAATTATTCTGTTAATTATGTAGGTAGGCTAATAGGAATATATTGAATGGTGAATTTAACAAAGTTAAACTATGAGAGATTGGTAGACAGATACCTATTGGGATAGTAAAGTGAGCAGTGTAGCTTTTTTTCGCCGGGTTGAAAAAAAAGTTTTTCTAAATCCCATCTAAAATTCACTATTCCGTAATATTAATTCCACGAAATCTCGGATTCGATGAATATAACCGACAATTTTTTGCAAAATACTCATTTCATTTTCTTACCGTCCCGTTTCGCTCGTTCCGATTCGCGTCCGTCCGATTTCTCGTGGCGGTTGAGGGAACAACGATTTTTAAATGGTTCTGTGTTGTGTCGCTGTGTTGTGTGGTGTGGTGGATTCGCTTTGGACTTTGTGTCTGCCGCCTTGGTAACGCCACAAGTCAAGATTCCATCGGTTCGATGAAAGTAAGTGCTAGAATAGTGTCATCCATAGTGTAATCTTTCATCCTATGCTCGTTCTGGCGCATTCCTATGCTCGTGGCTGTCGTTTTCATAATCAGCTTGGAAATTCAGATTTTTTTATGATTGAGATTTTCATCTTACCTTTTTATGAACTTGTCCTCGCTGTAGTCTACAGCTAATCCAGTGTAGTAAGCAATATTTTTTTCTCTCGATTTTATTCAAAATTTGACGTCTAACCGCAATGCTTCTTCTTGTTTGTTGCAGGTGTGATCAAGTGCCGTGTTTATTCTCAAGGGAGTGCAATTCCAAACATTTGATCAATATTAGTAGGTGATTACGTTAGGTTTGAAAATTTCGGTTTGGTGTTCATCTGATCAAACTTCAAAGTTCAAAAAGTTTCAATTCCTGACTGGAGCCTTTGACAATTGAGTCGGTAGGTATTTCTTTGCTTTAAATTTTCACCATAGAAAGCAATTCGACACAAAAGCTTTGAGTAAAACCTAGTTGTTAGAAAAATTCGAAAATCCCTCAAATTCGTAAATTGAACTGTTTTATGGATTTTTTCTCCTAAAATCAAGTTTTATTTTGACAAAAAAAGTGTCGTGCTGTGGAAACATTCTGTGGTTCGAGAAGTGCAACACCTCGGAGTATTCAGCCGGAGGACATCGGCCAACGAGGAGCGACGCGGCCAAACGTAAGTTACAATTAAATGATAAATTTTATCATTTTTGATAAATTTATGATTTATATCACACTATTTCTATTATTTTTGCTTCCCTGAAGCAAATGGAGCTTCAACGGATTTTCCATTTTTACTTCCATATTTACAGAGTAAATGGAAGTATTGTGATCGTCCTAAAATCGAGAATCGGAACGGAGCTTCAGAAAAAACTTTTTCTTATACACATTTACTCAGAATCACTTCCTGAACAAGTGTCTGTGTGTCCGTGTGTCCGTGTGTCCGTTAGTCCGTTAGTCCGTCTGTCCGTCTGTCCGTCTGTCCGTCTGTCCGTCTGTGGTCATTTACAAAAATGGCCATAACTCCCTCATTTCTTAACCTTTTTTCAAATTTCTTGAACTGAAATGTTTGTCTCGGCAAGACCTAACACCCTGTTTAATCGGAATTCGGATAACGCACAGTACTTCCGATATATTTGCATTTTTAGTGTTTTCTATTTTATTTTTTTGCGGCCACAAAAATGAACCGATTTGAGCGTTCTTGGTCTTAAAATCTTTCTTTTACCTTGCAGAATATGTGAATATTTTTTATGTACGGAAAAACTGGCGTTTTTTTATTTTGGGTGAATTTTGAAATTTGAATAGTGAATTTTTTGATATTTTTGACCTATACACCCTTAAAACAAGTCAAAATATGATCAAATTGTGTCACAATTTTACGTTCCAAAATATGGAAGTATTGTGTGTTATCTACGCACCACTGGTTTTGTTACAGGTATGTCCGAACTTGTCTGCGTTTGGTCCAAAGGTAAGAGTTTTTCATTTGAAATCGAAGAGATGCATGGCTTACGAACGAAAAATAGGTAAATAGGTAGGTATTGTAGTGAAGGACCCCCACATTTTGGCACTTTATCGACCCGTTACATTCCCATAAACTAGAATTTCGCGTTTTTTATTATCTCGCGTCCTGTCCAGTTTTTCTTGACATTTCTGAAGTGTTTCTCGAAAAGTCTTCGCGATTTATTGTGACTCGGGTTTCTCCTGATGTTCGAGCGTTCAATTAAGTCGTGGGAATAGGTAAGTACGATTCATTAAAAAAAATGCCAATTATTAGATACAAAAATTACCTTGAATAATTTTTTGTGCTTTGAATATCCACTGTTCGTAATCATGTTACGGCCATCGATCAGAAATTAGGCTGTAACTCGATCGGAAATTCACTATTTGTTTTCACACAATGTCATTGTAGTGATGGACAATACTACAACTATCCGTAACATCTTCGGGCTGAGGATTCATATAATTTCGACCGAACTTCAGGTAAGTTTATTAAACCGAACTTCAGTTTATTAAAATCATCATATTATATTACTATGAGTATAAGTACCTATGAGTATGAGTACCTCAATTTTTTGAAATTTTTGATTTTTGTTAAATAATATTTATTTAAATGAATAATAAAAAATGTTTATTTTTTAAAAAGTATTAATTAATATTTATTTAAATAAATAATAAAAAGTATTTATTTTAAACAATATTAGTTATAATAATATTTATACTTGTATTGTATTATTATACTTGTAAACGCACAGTACATCCGATATATTTGCATTTTTAGTGTTTTCTATTTTATTTTTTTCCGGGCACAAAAATGGACCGATTTGAGCGTTCTTGGTCTTAGAATCTTTGTTTTACCTTGCAGAATATGTGGATATTTTTTATATTCCAAAAATGTATTGTATTTTTATTTTGGGCGAATTCTAACATTTTAATAGTGAATTTTTCGATATTTTTGGCCTAAACACCCTTAAAAGCAGTCAAAATATGATCAAATTGTGTCACAATTCTACGCTTCAAAATATGGAAGTATTGTGTGTTATCTACGCACCACTGGTGTCAAAAATATACCCATATTTTGCCAAAGTAGACCCCTACACCTTTTCCGATCGGACTGCCCAGACAATATGCATCAAGTTGGAGCAAACCACAACTTTTAGGACTAGTTTTATCTAAATCGGATCAGCGGTTCAATACGATGTCGCGGCCACAAAATTCGGTCAAAATTTCTTGGCCATGACATCGTATTGAACCGCTGATCCGATTTTGGCGCGATTGGTCCTAAAAGTTGTGGTTTGTCCCAACTTGATGCATATTGTCTGAGGAATTCGATTAAAAAATGTTAAGGGGTCCAAATCCTTTTTTATGGGGATTTTTGTTTTTGAAATGATGACTTATTTGACATTTGAACATTTTTAAGTACTTTAAAGTGAATTTAGCGGTTTCTCTTGCCCGAGGTGCACATCAAGGATAAATTAGTTCAATTTTCGTATATTTTTCCGAAATCGGACCACTCCTTGCATGACGGTCAAAATATTTTTTTTTCGGGTTTGTGTTCTAGAACCTCTGAAACATGAAAGGAAAAATTTTCAGGGGGTGTTGTAAAAAAAATCTTTTTGGAAATAGTGTACCGAAATTGGGGTTATATGAGCTTTCCTACGATCGTACCTATAGTACATAAAATAAATCACCTATAATTTTGGTTCATTTTTCTATAGAAATGAACCTTTGTAATCGGTCAGGAAAAAAAAAATTTTAACACCCCCTGAAAATTTGTTGGTTTACGTTTCAAGGGGTGTAGAATCCGAATCTGCAATAAAAATTTTTTGTCCGTCCGCCGTCCGCCGTCCGCCGTCCGCCGTCCGGGGTTTTTCAGGGGGAAGGAGTTATCGAAAAATTTTGAAATTTTTACCAAAAATCAAGTTCCGTATCTAGTTGGTCCTAACATCTCGACAGAACCCTACCTTAATTTTAAGGCCAGTAAAACAGCTGTTGAAGTGGGAAAAAATTCGTGCTTTTCTGGAAATTTGTAACATAGGCATGTGACGCATCATTTTCTATAGATTTTTCTATGCCGAATCGAATGAGACCATCGCCACGCCGGTAGCTCCAACCGTTCAGGATTTATTGCAGTTTTAGTGAGACATTTTTGAGTTTTTCAAAATTTCTACAATTCTTAATAACTCGAAAACTACTCGAGCCACAAAATTCGTTTTCCACTCGTTGGAATCCCCACAAAAACTTCTGTCCTCCCAATATCTTCAATTTAAAGAATTTGGTCGAATTACACAAATCACCAAAACAAAAATTGGAAAAAGTTGAGAACTCGGCATCGGTTCTTAGATACAGTTGATTGATCTACTTACGACCACTAGCCTATGACACCAACAAAGTGACGCACTCACACTAGGCCAGTTGCGCTTGGCAACGTGAGAGCGAGTCAAGCTTCAACAATGGTTCTGAGGCATTCTTGACGCATTTTTAAGTTAATTATTATAAATTTTATTTAATTATAAAATAATATATACCTAAATAATAATAATAAATAAACTTATTTAATTATCCAGATAATTTAATAATTATTATTATTCTGTTAGTTACGTAGGTAAATAAGAATAGATTAAATGATGTTTTCAACAAAAATTAACGACGCGCTGCGTTGAAAAGATGGATAGGTAGGTCAAGCAAGGAGGACCAAGCAAAGAGGATGATTATTTTTTGCCGGGTTGAAAAAACGTTTTTTCAAATCCCCATCTAGAACACCAATTTATACTGAAATTCTAGAATAATAACAACTAAATTCCGTGTTTGAGGAGAACCTATGTATCGTAAGATTTGTCTTTGCAATCGAAAAATGAACCCCTGTGCAAAATTTGCAGAGTTCTTCGGCTACACCAAAAACTGATGTGCACATGCCACTGATCTACTTAGCAGCGTTTTTTATAAATAGTTATATTCATTGAATGTATGAATAACTAAATAACAAATAAATTATTTATTTTATGTACTATACGATCGTAGGAAAGCTCATAGAACGCCAATTTTTTTAAGTGGACATGTTCAGTTTTGAAAGACACCTCCTCAAATAATGTCCCAAAATGCGAAACGGTTTCGATAAATTCGCGAGTAGTGAATTTATCGATCCAAACATCCGCTTCGACGCTAAGAGCTCATCGATGTCGGAGGACTGCGAGTGAGTTGTGTCGCACTTTTGCCCTAAGCCCCCGAACGAACTTGAATATTCGGCCTCTGATGAGAAATGTATGAGAGGAGCCGTCGATCCAAAACTTCGTCGAGTGCCGAGGTCTTCTGCCGACTTGAAATCCGAGAAAATGGTAAATGCTTACAAACATCAATTGGAACGAGTTCTTAGTCGACTTTTGGCTCTCCTCCGACTTTCGAACCGGTTTCTATTATGAGCTTTGCCGAAGCCCTTGGCAAGTTGGCAATGTGGTTTGATCCCGATCCCCTTCCAAGGTTGTGATAGGCCCCCCTCCCCCTTCATAACATCCTATTTCCGAACAACTGATACCTATCGATTTCCCAATGGTCGGAAGACCGTCTTCCACGAAGCCTCGAAAGAAAGTCTTAAGGGACTCGGTAAACTGGGATTATATTGAAATTATTCTCCCTCCGCGCCCGGCACTTCAATGCAGAATTTGAATTATAATCTCGAAAATACATTGAAAAAGCTGCATGTGCACATTATATCATGTATGATGAAATATTTCAAGTTTCATTCAATCATTTTTTCATCATAATTTTTCTCATTTCATGGCTTTTGGAGCCGACATTTTCCTTACCAATAATTGTAAACTATAATTATTTCCTTAACAATAATTAGTATTCTTGTATTGGAAATAGTCGGGATTCGGCCAATTGAATTAATCCACTCCTCAGTGGAGAAAAAAAAAAAAATAAAAAAAAAATAATTAGTATTTATGGCGAGTTGACGTCTTCTTTCATCGTATTTCCTATTTCATTCAATAATTTTTTCATCATATTTTCATAATAATTTTCATATGATATTTCATAT
This sequence comes from Nesidiocoris tenuis, assembly GCA_036186465.1. NCBI lineage: Eukaryota > Metazoa > Arthropoda > Insecta > Hemiptera > Miridae > Nesidiocoris > Nesidiocoris tenuis. The sequence goes on from AP028910.1 coordinate 11,914,766, forward strand.
TGGATTATTAGATGATGATATCATATTTAATTCAATAATTGTAACCAATAATTATTTCCTTAACAACAATTATTATTTATGGCGAGTTGACGTCATTTTTCATCATATTTCATTCAATAATGTTTTCATCATAATTTTTCATATTTCATGACTTTTGAAGTTGGCTTTTTCCTTAACAATAGATGTTACTTTTTTTGTTAATTTTTCATCATATATGATGAAATATTTCGTGTTTCATTCAATAATTCTTTCATCATAATTTTTGGTTCATTTTTCTATAGAAATGAACCTTTGTAATCGGTCAGGAAAAAAAAATGTTTAACACCCCCTGAAAATTTGTTGGTTTACGTTTCAAGGGGTGTAGAATCCGAATCTGCAATAAAAATTTTTTGTCCGTCCGCCGTCCGCCGTCCGCCGTCCGCCGTCCGGGGTTTTTCAGGGGGAAGGAGTTATCGAAAAATTTTGAAATTTTTACCAAAAATCAAGTTCCGTATCTAGTTGGTCCTAACATCTCGACAGAACCCTACCTTAATTTTAAGGCCAGTAAAACAGCTGTTGAAGTGGGAAAAAATTCGTGTTTTTCTGGAAATATGAAACATAGGCATGTGACGCATCATTTTCTATAGATTTTTCTATGCCGAATCGAATGAGACCATCGCCACGCCGGTAGCTCCAACCGTTTAGGATTTATTGCAGTTTTAGTGAGACATTTTTGAGTTTTTCAAAATTTCTACAATTCTTAATAACTCGAAAACTACTCGAGCCACAAAATTCGTTTTCCACTCGTTGGAATCCCCACAAAAACTTCTGTCCTCCCAATATCTTCAATTTAAAGAATTTGGTCGAATTACACAAATCAGCAAAACAAATATTGGAAAAAGTTGGGAATTCGGCATCGGTTCTTAGATACAGTTGATTGATCTACTTACGACCACTAGCCTATGACACCAACAAAGTGACGCACTCACACTAGGCCAGTTGCGCTTGGCAACGTGAGAGCGAGTCAAGCTTCAACAATGGTTCTGAGGCATTCTTGACGCATTTTTAATTTAATTATTATAAATTTTATTTAATTATAAAATAATATATAAATAATAATAATAAATAAATTTATTTAATTATTCAGATAATTTAATAATTATTATTATTCTGTTAGTTATGTAGGTAAATAAGAATAGATTAAATGATGATTTCAACAAAAATTAACGACGCGCTGCGTTGAAAAGATAGATAGGTAGGTCAAGCAAGGAGGACCAAGCAAAGAGGATGATTATTTTTTGCCGGGTTGAAAAAACGTTTTTCCAAATCCCCATCTAGAACACCAATTTATACTGAAATTCTAGAATAATAACAACTAAATTCCTTGTTTGAGGAGAACCTATGTATCGTAAGATTTGTCTTTGCAATCGAAAAATGAACCCCTGTGCAAAATTTGCAGAGTTCTTCGGCTATACCAAAAACTGATGTGCACATGCCACTGATCTACTTATTTTCTTATTTCATGGCTTTTGGAGTCGACATTTTCCTTAACAATAATTGTAAACTATAATTATTTCCTTAACAATAATTAGTAGGCTATCTATCTATCTATCTATGGCGATTTGACGTCTTCTTTCATCGTATTTCATATTTCATTCAATAATTTTTTCATCATATTTGCATAATAATTTTCATATACCTATTTCATATTGGATTATTAGATGATGATTTCATATTTAATTCAATAATTGTAACGAATAATTATTTCCGTAACAACAATTATTATTTATGGCGAGTTGACGTCATTTTTCATCATATTTCATTCAATATTGTTTTCATCATATTTTCATCATAATTTTTCATATTTCATGGCTTTTGAATTTGGATTTTTTCTTAACAATAGATGTTACTTTTTTTGTTAATTTTTCATCATATATGATGAAATATTTCTTTTCCTTATTTCATGGCTTTTGGAGTTGACATTTTCTTTAACAATAATTGTGAACAATAATTTTTTCCTTAACAATTATTATTATTTATGGCGAGTTGACGTCTTTTTTCATCATATTTCATTCAATAATTTTTTCATCATAATTTTCATCATATTTCATTCAATAATTGTTAACATTAATTGAGGATGTTAATTCCAAAAGGTACTAAACGCCATTTTTTTCGAAATCGAGATGAGACTTTCCTGGGGGTTTGGGGGCGAATTTTACTCAAAAATAAACCCATTTCCAAGATAAAATCACTCTATCCTCATCAAAATGGGGAGTGAAATCTCATTTTCATTTCAAAAGGTACTATATCCAGGCCCTTGGGGCTGCTACATCCTGTTCGTTTCAAAAAGTACTTTATCCAGTATGAGACAGTCTTCGCGATGGTCGTTTCAAACCAAAACGTACTATTTCAGAGTTGCTATTATGAATAAATTGATTTTTCAGCAACAGGTCTCTTTGAATTTTTTTCGTTTCAGAAAGTACCATATCCCTTCATGTTAATTTCAGAAAGTACTATAAACCAGTTTTTATTTCAAAAAGTACTATATTCCGGCATGTTAATTTCAAAAAGTACTCTATCCAAAAATTCCAATTTTCAGATTGCTGTAAAAATTATTCTTTGCAGTTCATAATTTCCAAAATTTCCCCAACAAATTTGAAGATGATTAACTAACATTTGGCAAAAAACAACTAGACCGGAAACGTGTTCTGAATGGCAGTTTTCCTCGTTTTTCTCAAAACTTGTCAGAATGGATATAGTACCATCCTCAATTGTTAACAATGATTATTTCCTCAACAATAATAATTGTTGTTGATAAATAATGATTATTATTTATGGCGATTTGACGTCATTTCTTAGCGAGCTGACGTGACGGCGAAAATAGATTTAAAGGCGACCTGATTTTCGGACTCGGGCCCTCGAAGAAATAACAAGAAATGGAGAAAAGGGGCCTCGACAGGGGGAAGAAAGGGGTCTTCATCTAAGAACAGTGAAGTGGGAGGACGTGACAAGAATGAGGCTGCTCATTGGCTGGCATTCCACGTCCTTGGAGAATCTTCGTTGGTGGCTCATAGGTGCCCGTGGGCCATTGGTGCTCGTTGGTGCTGTCTCTCATTGTATCCTTACCGGCAACAAGAACAGCCTGACTAGAACGGCCTCTCGACCCGGTCAAATAAATGCGAGCTTCACGCCGGTAAAACCAGCGGTGCGTATATAACACACAATACTTCCATATTGGTTCGTTTTTCTTAAGAAATGAAACTTCGAAATCGGAAAGGAAGAAAAATTTTTCAACACCCCCTGATAATTTGTCGGTTTACGTTTCAAGGGGTGCAGAACCCGAGTTTGCAATGAGAAAATTTTTGCCCGTCCGCTGTCCGCTGTCCGGGGGTTTCATGGAGTCGTCGTAAATTTTTGAAATTTTCACCAAAAATCGGGTTTTGTATCTAGTTGGTCCTTTCGTCTCGACAGGACCCTACCTCAATTTTAAGGCCAGTAAAACAGCTGTTGAAAAGGGGAAAAAATCGTATTTTTAGGCAATTTGCAACATAGCATTTGCGTACAGCGGACGGCGGACGGACAAAAAAATGTTATTGCAGATTTGGATTCTACACCCCTTGAAACGTAAACCAACAAATTTTCAGGGGATATTAAAAAAAAATTTTTTGACCGATTACAAAGGTTTATTTTTTAAGACAAATGAACCAATAATCTGCGCATTTATGAGCAAAATTTTGACGCGATTTGACGATATTTTGACTAATTTTCAATACCAACTTGTGTATTATCTACGCACCGCTAATTTCATAGTGGAATAGACTATTTCTTTTCTCTTATTTTTTGAGCTTTTATTCGAATTCGAAAAATCGAGAATCGGAACGGAGCTTCAGAAAAAACGTTTTCTTATACACACTTACTCAGAATCACTTCCCGAACAAGTGTCCGTGTGTCCGTCTGTGGTCATTTACATACATAGCTCCCTCAATTCTCAACCTTTTCTCAAATATCTTGAATGTTTGTCTCTGCAAGACCTAACACCCTGTTTAATCGAAATTTGGATAACGCACAGTACTTCCGATATATTTGCATTTTTAGTGTTTTCTATTTTATTTCTTTCCGGCCACAAAAATGAACCGATTTGAGCGTTCTTGGTCTTAAAATCTTTCTCTTACCTTGCAAAATATGTGGATATTATTTATATTCCGATAATGTGGCGTACTTTCGTTTTGGGTGAATTTTAAAATCTGCATAGTGAATTTTTCGATATTTTCGACCTAAATGCCCTTAAAAGCAGTCAAAATGTGATCAAATAGTAACACAATTGTACGTTTCAAAATATGGAAATATTGCGTGTTATCCACGCACCACTGGTTTGATATGCGGTGATAGGTATGCATTTTTGATATGGAGTTTTTGATACGTAAACCAGTTGGCAACGGCTCCTAGGGACAGAGTCAAGGAAATTTGAGCCGGCAGCAAAAACCAACACTGAGCCTCAAATTCAAGCCCTCGGGAAAATAATATTTTCATATTATGAGTCCGATAGACGGTGGCCTGGTAGTCTAGCGGTTGAGACATACGCTTGCGGTTCAAGGGGTCTCGGGATCGCACCTTGTACTAGGCGATTAAAATTATCATTCTCGGCCGAAAAAATCTTTTTTTCTTTCGGCACACCAGGTAAGGCATTTCTTCGGCAACAATCGTTGAAGAATCGGCCAAAAGGAGCAGAAAACACATCGCGGGAAAAGATCGGAAAGCACTCGTCCGGTCTCGGAGAAATGGAGAAGCTGCCACTATCATCTTGTTGCCTTAGGCCGTAGGGCTGACATTGTCGTGGCCGAGGGTGGGGGTGGGGGTGGAGGAGGTGCAGGGAGCAGATGGGGTGGGGGGGATGGAATAGTGAAGTGGTAGATTGAAGTCTATTGATCGGCCGTCGGGGAACGAGCCCGTTTCAGCTGATTACGTTGGAAGTCATTCGGAAAACGTCCATTCGAGGATCATTCCATTCTGACGAGTCGTCCCACCCTTGTCGTTTGCAATCTTTTTTCGGTTAAGATGCCCGAACGGGAAAAGGAGCTTTTTAGGGTGGAAAAAGCGAAAGCGTCTGCGGGAAAGAGTAGATGATAATAGATCAGGATCGACGAGAGTTGCCGTCGAAAACGGAGGGAATAATTGACAAGTTCCCCCGTCCCGTCGAGACGCGGCTGTTGTTCCCCGAAGAAAAAATATCGGAAACCCAATCGGATATTGGAGAAAACAAGGACGATGGCCGAAATGGAAACCGGCGGAATTTTGCCTACTTCAGCGGCAAAACCAACGGGGCGAGAATAACGCACATCATTCCCATATTTTTATTACTCGATTTTCGACGGGATTTGATTGAATTCTGAAGACACTTTGAGAGTGTATTGGTCAAAAATATAGAACAAGCGGTGCGTAGATAACACGCAGTTCAAAATCAACTTCGAGATCAAAGTCAACTTGAAGATCAAAGCCAACTTCGAGATCAAATTCAACTTCGAGATCAAACTCAACTTCGAGACCAAAATCAACTTCGAGATCAAAGTCAACGTCGAGATCAAATTCAACTTCGAGATCAAAGTCAACTTGAAGATCAAAGTCAACTTCGAGATCAAACTCAACTTCGAGACCAAAATCAACTTCGAGATCAAATTCAACTTCGAGATCAAATTCAACTTCGAGATCAAAATCAACTTCGAGATCAAACTCAACTTCGAGATCAAAGTCAACTTCGAAATCAAACTCAACTTCGAGATCAAATTAAACTTCGAGATCAAACTTAACTTCGAGATCAAATTCAATTTCGAGATCAAATTCAACTTCGAGATCAAAGTCAACGTCGAGATCAAATTCAACTTCGAGATCAAAGTCAACTTCGAGATCAAAGTCAACTTCGAGATCAAATTCAACTTCGAGATCAAACTCAACTTCGAGACCAAAATCAACTTCGAGATCAAATTCAACTTCGAGATCAAAGTCAACTTCGAGATCAAATTCAACTTCGAGATCAAAATCAACTTTGAGATCAAACTCAACTTCAAGATCAAATTCAATTTCGAGATCAAACTCAACTTCGAGATCAAATTCAACTTCGAGATCAAACTCAACTTCGAGACCAAAATCAACTTCGAGATCAAATTCAACTTCGAGATCAAAGTCAACGTCGAGATCAAATTCAACTTCGAGATCAAAGTCAACTTGAAGATCAAAGTCAACTTCGAGATCAAATTCAACTTCGAGATCAAACTCAACTTCGAGACCAAAATCAACTTCGAGATCAAAGTCAACTTCGAGATCAAATTCAACTTCGAGATCAAACTCAACTTCGAGATCAAAATCAACTTAGAGATCAAAGTCAACTTCGAGATCAAACTCAACTTCGAGATCAAATTCAACTTCGAGATCAAACTCAACTTCGAGATCAAATTCAACTTCGACATCAAAGTCAACTTCGAGATCAAATTCAACTTCGATATCAAAATCAACTTCGAGATCAAACTCAACTTCGAGATCAAAGTCAACTTCGAGATCAAACTCAACTTCGAGATCAAAGTCAACTTCGAAATCAAACTCAACTTCGAGATCAAATTAAACTTCGAGATCAAACTCAACTTCGAGATCAAATTCAATTTCGAGATCAAACTCAACTTCGACATCAAAGTCAACTTCGAGATCAAATTCAACTTCGATATCAGAATCAACTTCGAGATCAAACTCAACTTCGAGATCAAAGTCAACTTCGAGATCAAACTCAACTTCGAGATCAAAGTCAACTTCGAAATCAAACTCAACTTCGAGATCAAATTAAACTTCGAGATCAAACTCAACTTCGAGATCAAATTCAATTTCGAGATCAAACTCAACTTCGAGATCAAATTCAACTTCGAGATCAAACTCAACTTCGAGATCAAAGTCAACTTCGAGATCAAATTCAACTTCGAGATCAAAGTCAACTTGAAGATCAAAGTCAACTTCGAGATCAAATTCAACTTCGAGATCAAACTCAACTTCGAGACCAAAATCAACTTCGAGATCAAAGTCAACTTCGAGATCAAACTCAACTTCGAGATCAAATTCAACTTCGAGATCAAACTCAACTTCGAGATCAAATTCAACTTCGACATCAAAGTCAACTTCGAGATCAAATTCAACTTCGAGATCAAAATCAACTTCGAGATCAAACTCAACTTCGAGATCAAAGTCAACTTCGAGATCAAACTCAACTTCGAGATCAAAGTCAACTTCGAAATCAAACTCAACTTCGAGATCAAATTAAACTTCGAGATCAAACTCAACTTCGAGATCAAATTCAATTTCGAGATCAAACTCAACTTCGACATCAAAGTCAACTTCGAGATCAAATTCAACTTCGATATCAGAATCAACTTCGAGATCAAACTCAACTTCGAGATCAAAGTAAACTTCGAGATCAAACTCAACTTCGAGATCAAATTCAACTTCGAGATCAAACTCAACTTCGAGACCAAAATCAACTTCGAGATCAAAGTCAACTTCGAGATCAAACTCAACTTCGAGATCAAATTCAACTTCGAGATCAAACTCAACTTCGAGATCAAATTCAACTTCGATATCAAAATCAACTTCGAGATCAAACTCAACTTCGAGATCAAAGTCAACTTCGAGATCAAACTCAACTTCGAGATCAAAGTCAACTTCGAAATCAAACTCAACTTCGAGATCAAATTAAACTTCGAGATCAAACTCAACTTCGAGATCAAATTCAATTTCGAGATCAAACTCAACTTCGACATCAAAGTCAACTTCGAGATCAAATTCAACTTCGATATCAGAATCAACTTCGAGATCAAACTCAACTTCGAGATCAAAGTCAACTTCGAGATCAAACTCAACTTCGAGATCAAAGTCAACTTCGAAATCAAACTCAACTTCGAGATCAAATTAAACTTCGAGATCAAACTCAACTTCGAGATCAAATTCAATTTCGAGATCAAACTCAACTTCGAGATCAAATTCAACTTCGAGATCAAAGTCAACTTCGAGATCAAAATCAACTTCGAGATCAAACTCAACTTCGAGATCAAAGTCAACTTCGAGATCAAAGTCAACTTCGAGATCTAAGTCAACTTCGAGATCAAAATCAACTTCGAGATCAAACTCAACTTCGAGATCAAAATCAACTTCGAGATCAAACTCAATTTCGAGATCAAATTCAATTTCGAGATCAAAGTCAACTTCGAGATCAAATTCAACTTCGAGATCAAATTCAACTTCGAGATCAAAATCAACTTCGAGATCAAACTCAACTTCGAGATCAAACTCAACTTCGAGATCAAATTCAATTTCGAGATCAAACTCAACTTCGAGATCAAATTCAACTTCGAGATCAAACTCAACTTCGAGATCAAATTCAACTTCGAGATCAAAGTCAACGTCGAGATCAAATTCAACTTCGAGATCAAATTCAACTTCGAGATCAAACTCAACTTCGAGACCAAAATCAACTTCGAGATCAAATTCAACTTCGAGATCAAAGTCAACTTCGAGATCAAATTCAACTTCGAGATCAAAATCAACTTCGAGATCAAATTCAACTTCGAGATCAAAGTCAACGTCGAGATCAAATTCAACTTCGAGATCAAACTCAACTTCGAGATCAAACTCAACTTCGAGATCAAATTCAACTTCGAGATCAAAGTCAACTTCGAGATCAAATTCAACTTCGAGATCAAAGTCAATTCCAAGATCCAATTCAACTTCGAGATCAAAGTCAACTTCGAGATCAAAATCAACTTCGAGATCAAACTCAACTTCGAGATCAAAGTCAACTTCGAGATCAAGTTGAATTGGATCTCGAAGTTGACTTTGATCTCGTAGTTGACTTTGATCTCGAAGTTGACTTTGATCTCGAAGTTGAGTTTGATCTCGAAATTGAATTTGATCTCGAAGTTGAGTTTGATCTCGAAGTTGACTTTGATGTCGAAGTTGAGTTTGATCTCGAAATTGAATTTGATCTCGAAGTTGAGTTTGATCTCGAAGTTTAATTTGATCTCGAAGTTGACTTTGATCTCGAAGTTGATTTTGATCTCGAAGTTGAGTTTGATCTCGAAGTTGATTTTGATCTCGAAGTTGACTTTGATCTCGAAGTTGAGTTCGATCTCGAAGTTGAATTTGATCTCGAAGTTGACTTTGATGTCGAAGTTGAGTTTGATCTCGAAATTGAATTTGATCTCGAAGTTGAGTTCGATCTCGAAATTGAATTTGATCTCGAAGTTGAGTTTGATCTCGAAGTTTAATTTGATCTCGAAGTTGACTTTGATCTCGAAGTTGATTTTGATCTCGAAGTTGAGTTTGATCTCGAAGTTGATTTTGATCTCGAAGTTGAATTTGATCTCGAAGTTGAATTTGATTTGAAGTTTATTTTGATCTCGAAGTTGAATTTAATCTCGAAGTTGATTTTGATCTCGAAGTTGAATTTGATCTCGAAGTTGACTTTGATCTCGAAGTTGAATTTGATCTCGAAGTTGACTTTGATCTCGAAGTTGACTTTGATCTCGAAGTTGAATTTGATCTCGAAGTTGACTTTGAACTCGAAGTTGACTTTGATCTCGAAGTTGAATTTGATCTCGAAGTTGACTTTGATCTCGAAGTTGAATTTGATCTCGAAGTTGACTTTGATCTCGAAGTTGAATTTGATCTCGAAGTTGACTTTGATCTCGAAGTTGACTTTGATCTCGAAGTTGAATTTGATCTCGAAGTTGACTTTGATCTCGAAGTTGACTTTGATCTCGAAGTTGACTTTGATTTCGAAGTTGAATTTGATCTCGAAGTTGACTTTGATCTCGAAGGTGACTTTGATCTCGAAGTTGAATTTGATCTCGAAGTTGACTTTGAACTCGAAGTTGACTTTGATTTCGAAGTTGAATTTGATCTCGAAGTTGACTTTGATCTCGAAGTTGACTTTGATCTCGAAGTTGAATTTAATCTCGAAGTTGACTTTGATCTCGAAGTTGATTTTGATCTCGGAGTTGAATTTGATCTCGAAGTTGACTTTGATCTCGAAGTTGATTTTGATCTCGGAGTTGACTTTGAACTCGAAGTTGACTTTGATTTCGAAGTTGAATTTGATCTCGAAGTTGACTTTGATCTCGAAGTTGACTTTGATCTCGAAGTTGAATTTAATCTCGAAGTTGACTTTGATCTCGAAGTTGATTTTGATCTCGGAGTTGAATTTGATCTCGAAGTTGACTTTGATCTCGAAGTTGATTTTGATCTCGAAGTTGAATTTGATCTCGAAGTTGACTTTGATCTCGAAATTGAATTCGATCTCGAAGTTGACATTGATCTCGAAGTTGAATTTGATCTCGAAGTTGACTTTGATCTCGAAGTTGACTTTGATCTCGAAGTTGAATTTAATCTCGAAGTTGACTTTGATCTCGAAGTTGATTTTGATCTCGGAGTTGAATTTGATCTCGAAGTTGACTTTGATCTCGAAGTTGATTTTGATCTCGAAGTTGAATTTGATCTCGAAGTTGACTTTGATCTCGAAATTGAATTCGATCTCGAAGTTGACATTGATCTCGAAGTTGAATTTGATCTCGATGTTGAGTTTGATCTCGAAGTTGACTTTGATCTTGGAGTTCAAACTCAACATAATTGAATATCTGGCGTATTTTTCCAAACGGCGAGTCTTAGCCCTGAATCATTGGCCGGCTCCGATGCTTTCCTCCTGTTAGCCCAGCGGGGGCTAAGAGGCTAAAGTGCCGAAGTTAACGGCCCGACCGGAGGAGGAAATGACCGCTTTGTGTCAGAAAGAGTGGCGCCTCGCACGTAGTGGTGATAAGGCCGCGTCCACTGCGCGCCCGTGTTGGAAGGAAGGCCCGCAGCCGCAGAAGCCGCCCGTTCCCGCGGTCTCGTACCATGCGGAGGTAATGCCCCACATATTCCCCCTGTCCGCTGGCCTCGTTTTCAGGAAGAACGGAATTAATATCCCAACGATGGAGGAGGGGGGCAATTTCGGAGCCCCCCCCTCGACGGGGGGTGACCTGTTTACACGGCCCGCACTCCCGGCTCTCCCCGCGCTCCCGTTTTATTGCAGCTCTGCAAACTCCGCCGCCCGATTTCGACCGGGAGGGGGAGCGCACATATCACGCGCTGTGCGGTCGTGCGGTGGCGTCGCGCCACCACAGCCGCAGGTCAGGACTCGGCCCGAAACGGACCTGCGGAAATTACAGATCCGATTCCCGTACGCTATAATTCGTTCTCGTTCGCCAAACAAGGGACCCACGACCGACCTCTTACCCACGACCGACCCATGACACACGGCCGTTCCCCCGCTCGACCGGGCGTAACTATAATAAGGTGAAATCGAGTTTCCATCATGGCTGCGAAGCTGACGCCGACGCCCGAACGCCCTTTCCCAAGGAAATACCACCTTTTTCCCGTTCAGAAATTAAACGATAAAATCGTAAAAAAACCAGTGGTGCGTGGATAACACACAATACTTCCATATTTTGGAACGTAAAATTGTGACACAATTTGATCACATTTTGACTGCTTTTAAGGGTGTTTAGGTCAAAAATATCAAAAAATTCACTATTCAAATTTTGAAATTCGCCCAAAATAAAAAAAAACACCAGATATTTGGGACGTAAAAAAGTATCCACATAATATGTGGATGTGCAGAATATTATTATGCAAGGTAAAACAAAGATTTTAAGACCAAGAACGCTCAAATCGGTTCATTTTTGTGGCCGGAAAAAAATAAAATAGAAAACACTAAAAATGCGAAGAAATCGGAATTATTTTGAGTTATCTAAATTTCGATTAAATAGGGTGTTAGATCTTGCAGAGACAAACATTTCAGTTCAAGAAATTTGAAAAAATGTTGAGAAATGAGGGAGGTATGGCCATGTTTACTTCCATATTTACAGAGTAAATGGAAGTATTGTGATCGTCCTAAAATCGGAACGGAGCTTCAGAAAAAACTTTTTCTTATGCACATTTACTCTGAATCACTTCCCGAACAAGTGTCTGTGTGTCCGTCTGTCCGTCCGCCCGTCTGTCCGTCTGTGGTCATTTACAAATATGGCCGTAGCTCCCTCAATTCTCAACCTTTTTCAAATTTCTTGAACTGAAATGTTTGTCCCGGCAAGACATAACACCCTGTTTTATCAAAATTCGGATAACGCACAGTACTTCCGATATATTTGCATTTTTAGTGTTTCCTATTTTATTTTTTTCCGGCCACAAAAATGGACCGATTTGAGCGTTCTTGGTCTCAAAATCTTCGTTTTACTTAGCAGAATATGTGGATATTTTTTATATTCCAAAAATGTAGCGAATTTTTTTTGGCGAATTTTAAAATTTGCATAGTGAATTTTTTGACATTTTTGACCTAAACACTCTTAAAAACAGTCAAAATATGAAATTTTTTTCAAATATGTACGTTTCAAAATATGGAAGTATTGTGTGTTATCTACGCACCACTGGTTGTAAATGACCACAGATGGACACACAGACACATGTTCAGGAAGTGATTCTGAGTAAATGTGTATAAGAAAATTTTTTTTCTGAAGCTCCGTTCAGATTCTCGATTTTAGGTCGATTCCAATACTTCCATTTACGCTGGAAATATGGGAGTGAAAATTGATTTTTTCTTCCCCCTGAAAAGTTGCGAAATTTAGATACGTGGTGTTGCTTCTTAGGCGACGATATGTACCTAGATATATTATCACCTGGATACCTATTATAAGTAGGTACTGGATAAATGGTCGAAGATTTGGTACGCCGAGTACGGACCCTTTCCCCTTATACCTTCTTTTAGTGGTGCGTAATCATCGTTGCGTTTATGTGAGGCCTGGATGAAATCTGTCCTAACCGAGGGTAATAATATATTTACCTCTTTTGGGATCGGGGTGGTGGCGGTGGGGGAAATATCGCGAAGAAAACGGACGAACTCTTAAGAAATAACCTCAAAGCCGGATCGGGGCCACCTTCTGCATCAAGGACGTTTTATTTATGAAATGAGAAGGGGCCGGGGGTTCTCCCTCATTCGGGGGCGCTTAGGGTAGGTGATTTAACCGGGGCATTACTCGCATTTGATGGGTATTATGTTGGCGAAGGTTGGAGGTCAGGACCGGGGAGCTGCGGGCAGGTTAAGCCTTAGCAATAAAATTCAACCCCCCTAAGCAAAGGAAGAACGGAAAGGTTGGGCTACGCAAGGCGCTTACGAAGGAGATGAAAACCTTCCATTTTACAGCGGCGCTGCGATGAAATAAAATACTTGCGTGCTTACTGCCCTTTAGGGCCCCATTAGCTTTACAACAAGCGGCCCACATATACAATCATGGCAAAGGATGGATTCTACAGCAGGGAACAGTCGAGGAAACAAGTCGCGATAAGAGGCTTTCGGCGATTTCAGCCAAAGATTCCAACTTGGGAATCATGCTGATAAGAAGAGCCGATACCTGCAGAACAGATAATCGGCGACTACGACTTGGTTGGCGAATTCGAGGAATCCTTTCTGCGCAGGATCAAAAGATCCAGGCAAGTTTACGTTTGGCATCTCAAATTAAAATCGAACACCTCATAGTTGCCATTCCATTATAGCGATATAGACCTAGACCGTGGCCCGTGTCAAAAAAACCGTGATTAATTAATTAATTGATTAGGTAGACTGTCTCTCTCTCTCTCTCTTCCCCCCCACAAACACACAACATTCCCCGTCGATAAAAAGAAACAATCTATTAAAAAATTAGTTTAAATGAAAACAGGTCTTTTTTACTTCCATATTTACAGAGTAAATGGAAGTATTGGAATCGTCCTAAAATCGAGAATCGGAACGGAGATTCAGAAAAAACTTTTTCTTACCCGCATTTACTCAGAATCACTTCCTGAACAAGTGTCCGTGTGTCCGTTAGTCCGTCTGTCTGTCTGTCCGTCTGTCCGTCTGTGGTCATTTACAAAAATGACCATAACTCCCTCAATTCTCAACCTTTTTTCAAATTTCTTGAACTGAAATGTTTGTTTCGGCAAGACCTAACATCCTGTTTAATCGAAATTCGGATAACGCACAGTACTTCCGATATATTTGCATTTTTATTGTTTTCTATTTTATTTTTTTCCGGCCACAAAAATGAACCGATTTGAGCGTTCTTGGTCTTCAAATCTTCGTTTTACCTTGCAGAATATGTTGATATTTTTTATATCCCAAAAATGTAGCGAATTTTGAAAATTTGCAAAGTGAATTTTTTGATATTTTCGACCTAAACACCCTTAAGAACAGTCAAAATATGATCAAATTTTGTCAAATATGTACGTTTCAAAATATGGAAGTATTGTGTGTTATCTACGCACCACTGGTTTATATTCCGATAACATGGCGCATTTTCATTTTAGGCAAGCTTTAAAATTTGCTTGTTGATTTTTGGATATTTTAAAGGGTAACAATTTTTGGTTTATTTTTGGATAATTTACTTTTCCATGTGAAACGGATGCGGGATCGATTAAATTCGAAATTTCAGCGAAAACGTTCAATATAATGGAATTTTTCAATACACGCCAACAGAACGATAGATAAACAGTAAACAAGCGACAGTTACAAAACAAAAGCGGGGAAGGTTATTTCTCGATACGACAGGGAGGCCGCGAACGGTCCGAGCAAGGAGCCACTGTTAGCAGGTTACAATTTTGGCGATCTAAGGAGACAAACATCCTCCCCCCACCAATGATACGGTCATTCTTCCTTTGGCAGAGGACAGAGTCGGACTAGGGGGCGAGTTTTTTCCCCATTCACGGTACGAACACGAGCAACCCGGGCTATCCCATCACCACCCGGGACTAGGTCAGTAATCACGCCCATTGGCCAACTCAGAGGGGGAGCATTATCCTCCCTGATGAGAACAACATCGCCGACAACGGCAGGACGGTCGGGGGTATTCCATTTTTGTCGGGTTTGAAGATCTAACAAATACTCGGACTGCCACCTTTTCCAAAAACTCTGGACGATGCTGCTGACAAATTTCCACTTTGGAATAAGACGGGAGCTTACATCGTTACAGTTGCTTTCAGGAAGCGCAGTTAACGGACGCTGTACAAGAAAATGACCGGGTGTGAGTATCAACACATCATCAGGGGATGCGTTCTGATAAACTAACGGTCGGCTGTTCAGGATGGCCTCAATACGTACGACGATGGTGCTGAAGGTTTGCAGAGTCGGAGTATGATCGCGGAGGTTAACTTTGATCAGACGCTTCGCTGATTTAACGGCAGCTTCCCACAAGCCTCCAAAGTGAGGAGCTCTAGGGGGAATAAACTTCCATTCCACTCCACGGTTGGCCATCCTTTCAGTAACAGGGTTCTCAAGGCAATCAGCCTGTGAGGACGATTGACGGATTTTCCTTAACAGGTTGGCTGCTCCTACAAAGTTTCGGCCGTTGTCTGACCATATAACAGACGGAACTCCACGCCGTCCCATGAAACGTTCCAAACATTGCAGAAATCCGTCGGTGCTAAGATCCATAACGATCTCCAAGTGTATGGCCTTGACTGAGAAACAGACGAAAACGGCGAGGTAAACCTCAATGGAGCGCATACCGCGCAACCCTGCTACAGTAACAGTGAATGGACCACAAAAGTCTATACCGGTCTGTTGAAACACGAATGCACGGGTGACACGGGCCGACGGGAGGTGTCCCATTTCCGGTTGAAATGGCTTAGGTTTAACGGTGAAACAACGGGTGCAACCAGCCAAGATACGGTTGACAGAATTACGACCATCAATTAGCCAATAACGATTCCTTAAGTGAGCGAGAGTGGCGCGCGGCCCTACGTGCAGACAGTTTACATGAGCATGACGGATGAGCAACGGTGCAAGAAGATCAGACGGTTTCACCAGCGCAGGATGCTGAGTTTCATACGGGCTGGGCATGTTCGACAGACGTCCACCAACTCGAAGCACACCTTGATCATCACGGAATATGGCCAACTGCTTCATCAATTTAGTTGGTCTCTGATTTTTGTCGATAGCTTCATTAACTTCCAAAAGACTACGGCGTTGGGACATACGAACAAGAATAATATCAGCATGACGGAGTTCATCGGTTGTCAACGGTTGGCGTACTGAAGTCGACTTAACAGGGCAAGAGCCCTTGTTCTTACAGTTGGAGATGAAGCGGAGCATCCATGCGGTTACTCGACGGAGTTTTGAATAAGAACTGAATCGGGTTTCCCATGGAGTTTCAGAAACTGCTGTCACCGAGATACTGGAGGACGCCCGAATTTCATCTGACACGGGACCTAGATTTAGGTCTGGTCGGATACGTTTGATGGGCCACGATGAACGGTCAGACTGCAGCCAAACAGGGCCGTTCCACCACAGCTGGCATGTCATTAATTGTTCTGGTAAAGCTCCTCGGGAAGCAACGTCGGCGGAATTCTCTGCAGAACGTACATGGAACCAATGCTCCTTGGGCAAGTGGGACAGGATTTTTGCAACTCGGTTGCCCACAAACACCTTCCAGAGGGGAGCAGGCTCGGCGGTGATCCAAGACAGTGCCACGGTGCTGTCAGAGCAAGCAATAACATTGGATGACGGGATATGAGGAAATTCCTGTCGAACACGGGTCATGGTTTTTCCCAGCAATTCTGCAGCAACAAGTTCTAAACGGGGAATTGACTCAGGTTTCATCGGAGCTATTTTAGCACGGGCGAGAATTAAACGGGTGGTAAATGAACCGTTTTGTACAGCAACGTGGTAAACCACAGAGGCGTAGGCTCGCTCAGACGCATCAGAAAAACCTACAAGCCACTGAACAGGCGCGTCGACTGCAATATGACGGGGAATTGACAGAGTTTGAAGCTGGTGAAGTGAACTTGCAAGTTTCGACCAATCAGAGGCTAGTGACAAAGGTAAAGGATCATCCCAGTCGAATTTGGAACGACAGATTTCTCGCTGGATTGAACGGGCATAAACGGAGACAGGCATCACCCACCCAACGGGATCATAAATTTTACCAACTTGACTGGCAAGCTCTCTCTTAGTGTGGATCACCGGAGAGCTGGGAACTTTGAAGAAGAACGTATCTGAACTTGGATCCCAGGCAATGCCCAACATCTTCAACGGTTTTCCTTCATCGTCACTCATATCCACGGATACAGAACGGGCTAAACGATGCTCGAGTGGGATTCCCTCCAGTACTTGCTCACAATTGGACGCCCATTTACGGAGTTCAAGTTGGGCAGATCCCAACAGGTCAATCAACTCAGTACGGGCCAGGAGCGCCTCCTCCAAAGAACTCCCCCCACCGTGGACGTCATCTACATATGTGTGTTCACGAAGAATGCGGGAAGCCGTTGGATGAGAAACCGACCCTTCCTCGGCCAGATGCTGTACCACACGGTTGGCAAGAAAAGGAGCAGAAGTTGTACCATATGTGACTGTACACAGAGCAAAATCTTGAATGGGCTCATCTGAGGAATTGCGCCATACAATACGGAGCATGTCATGATCGGATTCGGGATGTCTAATTTGACGGAACATTTGACGGATGTCCGAAATGAAAACATACCGGAAAGAACGGAAACGGGTGATCATACAGGAAATCTCAGACTGCAGCTTCGGCCCAACTAGCAGAATTTCATTTAATGACCGTCCATTTGAAGTTCGTTGAGAAGCGTTGAACACAACACGGATCCTTTCTGGCGGGTCACCTTCTCGGTGAACGGCATGGTGTGGGATATAATAGTTGGGGGAATGTTTAACATCCAACGGCTCTAAGCGTCTCATGTGACCTAGCTCCAGGTATTCTGCCATAAATTCCTGGTATGCCTTAGCTAATACAGGGTTACGTTTAAGTCGTGCCTCCAAACGGTATAGCTGGCGTAGAGCTATGTGACGAGATTCCCCTAGCGACTCAGGCGGCTCAGAAAACGGGAGTGACACAACATAGCGACCACAGTCGTCTCGATGGACGGAGTTCAAAAACAACTGCTCAGCCTTTTCCTCTTCTGGAGTCCATGGCCTTACGGGTTCAACAGATTCAATCTCAAACATCTGACGTAGAAGGTCTTCAATAACTATAGTAGAAGTTTTAGCCATCACTGACGTAGGTGCAGACGAAACAGCGGATGAGAAATGAATTATGCTAGGCTGTACTAGCTGCATGTCGGCAGTGCGGGCTGTATCAGAGATGTTGAACAGTTTCAGATTACATTCATCCGTAGAAACTGGCGGAACTACAGAGAAAAGATTGCGGACGATGCTTGGCGACACTGGAACATCTTTAATGGCCAACAATTTGGGCTTAGACGGTGACTGAGATTCCTCAGGCAAGGGAGGTTGACTCTCAAGTAGAGGACACGGAGACGATGTGCGACAGGACTTAGGGTTTCCATATCCCTGACGGATGATTTCGACGATTTCCTTGAGGGCAATTTTGTGGTAATTTTCTACCAGGAATGGTGGGCTGGAGAAAACATGAGGAGTTACTGATGCTGAGTAAGCTGCGACAGAGGATCGTTCCTTGACTAGACTTGGATGGGGCTGAATAACTGTAGTTGGTGAATCCTGGTAGAACGGATGAACGTGATCGTATGGATGAATGCGTACAGATTTCTTTGGACGGGGAGGCAATTGGCCAACAACAAGGAGGCCCAAGTCGGTGTCCCAGAGATCGGGGCCAGCTGGCCCCAATAGTACTTTTGACATGATGTCAACTCCCAATAGCAAGTCAGTACCCCTTGAAGTGGAAAAGTCAGGATCGGCAAGTCGAGATTTAACAGGAAGGACGTGAGGCCAATAAGCTGAATCCCAGTCACGGTTGGGAAGGGGAGCCCCTACTTGGTCAATAACACTAGCAGTGAATGGAATGCGTTTATCGGATCGGGTATGAAGAATTGCTATTGCACGATAGCGGACCAAAGTTTTGCGATCACCCACACCAGACAGAATAACGTTTTCAGGAAGTAGACGCAGTCCTAGTGTTTGGGCTAAATCGTACGTAATTAGATTGGTTTGTGCTCCAGAGTCAACAAGAGCGCGGAATTGGCCTACAGATTTTCCTCCACACGATGATACAGTTACCACAGCAGTGGGAGTCAAACCGAAACGAGAGGTCTTGAGGCAGGAGTACTGAGGAACGGTAACGGGGGGAGCATTCCTAATTTTGGAACCACTTATTTTAGTGTCATTCCCACAGGGATGGGGCAAACCACCTAACCTTACTGGGGAAGGCTTGCCCTCAAAAGACGGGTCATTGTATGCTATCATGCAATTACAGTTATGCCTGCCTAAGGAATGACACTGATCGCCTTTTATATACTGCTTTACGGATAACGGTTTCTTAATACTATCAACAGTGGCACCTGCTCTGACACTTACGGGTAACGGTGTGAACGGGGTGTGAGTGGCGTGTCCTCAGGAACTTAAGTGCCATGGCTCCGGGGCAGGAGTATCGTCGGCCTCAGGTGACATGGCTTCTGGTCCAGAATCAGCCATAGGATGACGGGTGATGAATCTGGGAGACGGCGGCGGTGATCGCATGCAGGGAACGTACGAGCAACCGGTGGAGCCCATTTGAGGTTTGAATGCTGAAGGCTCAGGCTCGTTGACGGGTTGCACAGCATTGATGTGTAGCCACGGGTGATGTTTCTCCTGGCAGTGGCAGCGACGATCGGATGGGCAGACAGCAGTCGAATGGAGTGGAGAAAAACAATTTCTGCAGGCTCGAAAGACGTCAACGAGACGGTTTCTCTCCTGTACAGATAATACTCTGAATGCCTGACATTTAAATAGGCAATGATTTTGGTGACAATAATGGCACGTTATTTTGTTTGGAGCGGGCCTAGCGGACGAAAAGTTGCTGACACACCCTGCAGATTTATAAGGCGACGGTGAACGGGGTTTTGCTAACGGGGTTCGGCTAGACGAGATTGAACGGGATCCTCGACTCGTCGATGAATCAGCCGGAAGCATGCGGGCGATTT
Source organism: Nesidiocoris tenuis (assembly GCA_036186465.1). NCBI lineage: Eukaryota > Metazoa > Arthropoda > Insecta > Hemiptera > Miridae > Nesidiocoris > Nesidiocoris tenuis. The sequence goes on from AP028910.1 coordinate 11,934,731, forward strand.
TCAGCTCCTTCTCCACGAATGCCAGCAACTGATTGTGAGACGGGATGCCATCAGCGCTCTCCATTTCATCACGGTTGAACTTCTCTCGAAGATCTGGTGAAAGACGGTGAAACAGGGCCTCAAAAAGCAGGAACTCGGCCAAGTTTTCAGTGGGCAAGTCTGACATCATATTCGCCCATAGACGAGCTTCATTCACAAATCGATCGAGTTCTTGAACACTCTGACCAGACAGCTTAGGAATCTGCGATCTTTTGGCAAATGCAGAACGGGCGAGACGGTATTTTGCAGTATTCTCAGCACAGAGGGCATCATAAAGTTGATGGTAGTTTGAGCCATCTTGAACAGAAGCAACAAACGACGAGCGAGTCTCGGGGCTGAGCTTGGATAGGAGCTTTTCATACTTTATCTCGTCCGGAACATTGTCCAAGTTGTGAACAGCTCGATCAAAGAGTCGGCGGAATTCGGCGAATCGGGTAATATCACCGTTGAAAACGGGAACGGTGGTTAGTAATTCGTTCATAATTTTTACAGCAGAGTACGTACGGTGTGTATCACATTTTGATTCGGCAGGCACAGGTGCTGGGTTTTCAGGTAGCGGTTTTGACGACAGGACGGCAGATATCCTCAGCAAAATTTCAGATATCTTGGTGATCAACAGTTCTTCAACCTCTTGATTCATTTTTGAACCTTCGACAGCATCCAGTAGAGACTTGCCCTTTATGCTAAATTCCTGGAGCAACTCAAAAGAAATGGTACTCGGATCTGCCTTAAGCACAGGAGCCAGTCGGACAGACCAACGGCGCACGTCACGGTAAACGCCTTGTTGATTATCTGCGAGTGAGCTGACAACGGCGGCATTCAGACTGATTTTATCAGGATCAAGATCGTCGACCGCAAGTGAGAGTACCTCTTGAGGAACGGATTTCCGTTTAGGGGGCATTTTGACGATGTAGACGGTGTCAAATTGCCTGTCAGGGGCGACTTAGAGGAGTCAAACAGACGAAAAGTTCAGGGTCGGGCACGGCTGTTGTCAATCGGACTAGCTCGACTGTACAACAATTTCCCGGGTTTCGGCACCAATGAAACGGATGCGGGATCGATTAAATTCGAAATTTCAGCGAAAACGTTCAATATAATGGAATTTTTCAATACACGCCAACAGAACGATAGATAAACAGTAAACAAGCGACAGTTACAAAACAAAAGCGGGGAAGGTTATTTCTCGATACGACAGGGAGGCCGCGAACGGTCCGAGCAAGGAGCCACTGTTAGCAGGTTACAATTTTGGCGATCTAAGGAGACAAACACCATGTATTGCACCGTGAGTCGTCCAGGTACGCAACACTGGTTCATATCATAACACTGGTAAAGGGGTATCGTGCTTATGCTCTTGCCATGGATTACGCTCCCGTTAGCCTAGTTTGCCTTTTAGCTTGGCTAGGCCATTTGGCTAGCCTCGTCTTCCATCGTTCGTTAATCAAAGATGAGATGGCAAACTTGGTGATGAATTATTGCGAAAGTGGCTAAGCAAAGACGAAGGTTTGAAACTGTTGGCCCTGAGCTGAGCCACAAGTTTCTGTCTCCAAGAGCAGATTTCCTCAAGGCATTATGATCGCCTTGAAGGCCTTTTTATGATATTTCTTGTACCTCAATGCCAAAGAAATTCCTGAACATAGGGCCATCTTCATCAAGGAACTAGAAATTATTTCGATTTTGGTTAATAGGTATCCACATTCACAGAGTAAATGGAAGTAATGTAATCGTACTAAAATCAAAAGTCGGAACGGAGCTTCAGAAAAAACTTTTACTTATACACCTTTACTCAGAATCATTTCCCGAACAAGTGTCTGTGTGTCCGCGTGCCCGTGTGTGGGTCATTCTCACAGAAAGGGCAGGGTGATGTCCAGAAGGTTTGTGGGGGCCCGCTTATGAATTTGAAGTTGGGCAAAATTTTAAATTGTACTATTTCACTTTTCGCAAAATGCGATTTTTGGTTCATTTTTCTATAGAAATGAACCTTTGTAATCGGTCAGGAAAAAAAAATTTTAACACCCCCTGAAAATTTGTTGGTTTACGTTTCAAGGGGTGTAGAATCCGAATCTGCAATAAAAATTTTTTGTCCGTCCGCCGTCCGCCGTACGCCGTCCGCCGTACGCCGTACGCCGTACGCCGTACGCCGTACGCCGTCCGCCGTCCGGGGTTTTTCAGGGGGAAGGAGTTATCGAAAAATTTTGAAATTTTTACCAAAAATCAAGTTCCGTATCTAGTTGGTCCTAACGTCTCGGCAGAACCCTACCTTAATTTTAAGGCCAGTAAAACAGCTGTTGAAGTGGGAAAAAATTCGTGTTTTTCTGGAAATTCGAAACATAGGCATGTGACGCATCATTTTCTATAGATTTTTCTATGCTGAATCGAATGAGACCATCGCCACGCCGGTAGCTTCAACCGTTTAGGAGTTATTGCAGTTTTAGTGAGACATTTTTGAGTTTTTTAAAAATTCCTACAATTCTTAATAACTCGAAAACGACTAGAGCCACAAAAATCGTTTTCCACTCGTTGGAATCCCCACAAAAACTTCTGTCCTCCCGATATCTTCAATTTAAAGAATTTGGTCGCATTATACAAATCAGCAAAAGAAAAATTGGAAAAAGTTGAGAATTAGGCCTCGGCTCTTAGATACGGTTGATTGATCTACTTACGACCACTAGCCTATTACACCAACAAGGTGACGCACTCACACTACGACCAGTTGCGCTTGGCAACATAAGAACGAGACAGGCTTTAACAAAGGTTCTGAAGCATTCTTGACGCATTTTTAATTTCATTATTCAGAGAATTTAATAATTATTATATATTATTCTGTTAGTTATGTAGGTAAATGAGAATAGGTTAAGTGATGGTTTCAACAAAAATTAACGACGCGCTGCGTTGAAAAGATAGATAGGTAGGTCAAGCCAGGAGGACCAAGCAAAGAGGATGATTATTTTTTGCCGGGTTGAAAAAACGTTTTTCTAAATCCCCATCTAAAATATCCACCAATTTATACTGAAATTCTAGAATAATAACAACTAAGTTCCGTGTTTAAGGAGAACCTATATATCGTAAGATTTGTCTTTGCAATCGAAAAATGAACCCCTGTGCAAAATTTGCAGAGTTCTTCGGATATACCGAAAACTGATGTGCACATGCCACTGATCTACTTAGCAGCGTTTTTTTGTTACGATCAATTAAGTCTTTCACTAAGAAAAAAATTAAATGCGTCGATTTGTCACGGCCCTGTCCTGTCCAGGCACGAGGTTCCCAACTTCAAGCTTCTTTCCTATGTCTTTCCGATGCTACCAAATACCCGGTGCTTCTAGAATAGGTCAAAATTGGTCTCAAGATACCTAAATGACAGTTTTTATAATTTTATAACGGAAAGATTACGGTACTGAGATAAAAATAGGGGTGTCCAGAGGTTTGCAGTCACGGCCCTGTCCTGTCAAAGAATTCGAATTTTCGCGGTCCTCTCAGGGTTTTTTCCGGATTTTCTTCCCTCCATCATTTTGGCACGAGTCTCAACGGTCCAGAACACCGGCTAGCTTTGGATTTTTGTCGAGATGTAACCCAGTGACGAGATAGAACGTCGGCCGGAACCTTGTTGGTCGGACACAACCTGTCACGGCCCTGTCCTGTTTCTCAAAGGTATTCAAACTTAATTTTTTTTACTTCTCAGTACCTCGTACGCAGTTTCGATTACGATAATAATTTTTGGGAAAAAAATTACTGTGTGGACAGGAGCGTCAAAAAACCTATGTTTTGTCACGGCCCTGTCCGTCACGGCCCTGTCCACATCTCTAAATCCGAGGTCAGGGCTGGGATGAGGAGGACAGGACCGTGACAGTTCCAGCACTCTGCACGACAAAATAGTTCCATTCTTCCCTCTTTTAGCTAGAATTTCGCCATTTTTAATCGGAATTTGAATAACTCAAAGTACTTCCGACATATTTGCATTTTTAGAGTTTTCAATTTTATTTTTTTTCCGGCCTCAAAAATGAACCGATTTGAGCGTTGTTGGTCTTAAAATTTATTTTTTTCCGGCCTAAATAGGCAGCCACTGTTTGGATAGTTTTTGAATTTCACTTAGAACATTCAAAAGAGGGTTTCCAAATTTTTTGCGCAGAATTGGAGGAAAATTTTTATTTTGAAAACTCCAACCCGATTTAAGCGGTCTTGGTCTCGAAATCTTTGTTTTACCGTGCAGAATATGTCGATTTTTTCCATGTTTATGAAAGAACGGAGGTGGCGACTGCTGAAACATATTTCAATATTGAAATTTGAAGCCTCTGGATACCCATCGTTCAAGCTTTATACAAAAAAAAAAAAAAAAACATTGAAAAATCGGTTGAATAATTGCTTCACATTAATCGATTACTCGATTATTCAAGCACGTAAGCATAGATTAATAAACAATCGATTAATTCACGAAATAATCCATTATTTCGATGAATCGAAACCCATCCCCTAGTTACTCAATTTAATCATAATTAACTAATTTAGAGCCCGCGTGCATGAACAATGTCAAAAACTAACAATGTTAATTGACGAATTAATTAATTAATTAATCGAAGAATTAATCGATTATTTCGATTAATCGATACCCATCGAAAGTTACGCATTTCAATCATAATTATGATTGAATTATAAATCAATTATAATTGACTTATTTAGCCTGTGTGCATAAAAAAACGTCTAAAATCGAAGAACGTCAAGTTACCGGAATATAAACAAACTACGCATTCTGCAATGTAGAACGAAGATTCTAAGACCGCAATCGCTCAAATCGTTTCATCTTTCAAGCTTAAAAAATAGAAAAATTCGTTAGAAAACAATTTTGCCTTTGAACCATTGAAACTACATCCGGCGGGCTTATCAATAGAAAAGTTATACTCGAAATAGACGGTGCGCAATTTTCGAAGCATATGAAGGCCTTAGCATGGTACCTACTAACTTAAAATTATAGATTAGGGACTACTTATATAAATCGCTCAAGTCCGCCTTTCAGGGTTGATGGTTGTGTAGATAGGTGATATCGATACCTTAAAGCACAAAGGGCATATGTCCAAAAATAGCATAATGAGTAAAATGCAAAATAAGTTTTCGTTCAATTTACAAAAATAAAGATTTCTCCCATCGTTTTAAATTTCATAAAAAAATTCGCTAAATAAACAATATTTGTCAGGCCAAGATCTACAACCTCGTTTAACTAGAACTTTGGTAACACTTAACACTTCCAAGATAAACGCTCTTTAAATATTTGTCGTTTTTCTATTTTATCGTTTTTTGGCCCCAAAAATAGATAAAACGATCATGATTCTTGGAGCGATCGACATGCCCTGATGAGTAGATTCTTTCGGTACCGAAATCTCAAAATTGATATTTTGGGACATAACAATATTATTATGTTTGTGATGTTTTGCAGATTTGTAGCTTATCTGCCACACACGGATTGGCAGCTAATTGGTGGATACGACATTTTAAAAAATGGTGGTTACGATTCAAAAACTTTGAATAATTTTTTCTATGCCTAAAAATTTTGAGTCGCTTAAGATAAATAGCCAGATCGATGCGTTGTTTCAAGACAAATCCAACGGTTATAAAAAGTCAAAAATCGCAAAAAATGGCGCTTACGACATTCTGCCTGTAAGGGCATATTATGACCTTTGCGGTATCAATATAATAATGAACGGCTGCAGCGTTCTTTGAATACTTCTAAGGTTACAACTATTGTCAATCAAACGATCAGAAATAGGTAAGTCCTCTTGAAATTAATCGCGGGCATTTTGAAAGGGGCGGCCCGAACGAACTTTCTCGACCGAATACGTATTTTTCCACGAAAAAAAGTCGTACATTTACCGTAGAAGAGAACGATAAGCGACTATCTGGACTTTCATTCAATTACCCGTACAATGAATAGTTGGAAGGTAAATGTAGCAAAGTTGGAATGATTTTGTATCAAATTGTTCAAGATGGGAAGGGAGAACTCGCTCAATGGTCTCCGCCGTTGTGATGTGGGACTGGCAGGTGGCAGGTCGTGCTGGAAGTAGAGAACTGGGCTACTGAATTGGACAAAGCCAGAGCGAGCGGGGAAGGGCGAAAGAATGAGAGAGCAGAGGGTGCGGTGGGGGTGGCGAGCGTGGGAGTGCGAGGGGCGGCGAGATAGAGCGCGAGGGCGAGAGAGATAAAGCTCCAGGGGCTGCGAGGCTGCGGTAGAGAGGGGAAGAGTCTGCCTCTGTATCGCAATGGTCGAGCGGGCAGATGGAATGATCGGGGGGGTGGTGGGGGTGGGGGAGGGTGAAGCGTGGAGTTGAATGAAAATGAACGCGGGCCAGCATCACTCTCGTTTCTCATTCGGACGACTGGGTTTGTATACAGGCCCTTCTCCCTAGGCTGGCGTGTTGGAAAAACCTCAACCCTGGAATGCAGACGTTAAGTTTTCAATGCTAATGCCTACATGATGTACAGGGCAATCAAATAAGGGATAGTATGAGTTTATGTTAGTTCAAAAATCGAAACGCCTCAAGTTTGAACGAGTTTTACATTGGTCTACAAAATATGCTGACTATATTATAGTTAGATATATCTTATGTAGTAGTACATGTGTAGACGTAATATGGAGACTATATTATAGTTAAATAAAGACAATCATTATATTATATCGTTATATATTATAGTATCAACCCAGCTTCTCAACCACCGTTCTGCATCCCTCGGAATTTATTAGGGCTGCACGAAAGTGACATTGAGATACAGCTACCGAACGTTTAAAAAACGGTTTAAAAGAAATTGTAATATTTGGCTTTCAAGGTTTTGGCTGCTTAATTTGGTCGATTTGATCCAAGACTGTTTAAGGAGGGGAAAATTTTCCAAAAACTTGTGAAGACGGTTGAACTGGGTACATAACTCGGGTACCGGATCCAACAAGTCAGAGATTTTAGGACAGCAGAGAATTCAGGGAGCTATAGCAAGTAAGAACAAACCTGTTTAGAGCCTATGGCTAAAGTTCAAACGACATGGAACATGCTTGATTGAAACATCCCTCCATCCAAGAAGGTGAAAAGTCATTTAGTTTGGTATAGCTACCCAACAGAACCATAGATTCGACTACAACTGTTGTAATAGGATCTCATTTTCGTTCCTCGAAACCTTAGCATGTTTTGCCACTCCTGCAAGGTCAAAGCATGTTGCATGCTAAAAAGGTGAACAATGGAGGAGGTACGGTTATTTTTGTATTTGTTCACAGACAGACACACCGACATTTGTTCAGATACTGATTCTGATTAGGAGTGAATGAGCAAATGTTTTTCTCTGAACTCCATACTGGCTTTCAGGACGATTACAGTACTCCCATTCGGTTTGTAAATATAGAAGTAAAAAAGGAAATCGCGATCGTGAAATTGAAGCAGAAAAAAATTGTTTTCAAAAGATTCCGGAAGAATGCCTATCCTATTGCAAATCAAGCGAGAAATCGGGGGGAATACTCGAAGCACGGACTTTATTATTGTAGATTGCAGATCCTTTGAAACGTCAAGTGTACAATTGTGAGTGGGTGTCATCATAAAGAAATGTATCCTGACCGATTACATCTTTACCTACTTTTTTTTTTTTTTTTTTTTTTAAGAGACGTACCAAAACAATTACAAACTCTCCAAGCCAGAACAAAGATTTTCATAACATGAACGCTAGGCTTGAAATAAATGAAGAGGTCCTCAGGGCGCGGAAGGAACCTATGTTATCGAAAATCCTTTAAACTACATTCACGGTCGTTTTGATACTAAATTTTGTTGACAGAATGCATAAACATTTTTTTTATTTTACAGTAACAGTAGAGCACGATTCTGGTCTTTCGACCAGCTCTACTCTACGGAGCGGAATCTATTCCTAATTTGGAGGATAGAGGCCGCAAGGACGAGGTAGTTATTTCCCGGATGTGGGATTGGGAGTTAGGTGTCTTTTCGAGCTAGCTCTAGGGGGATGGGTGATCGTTGACCCATAGATATGGCATATGGATGCAACCCAAGGAACCGGTCCGAAATCCGGATGAGCGGTATGAGGAGTCTCCTGGTTCCTTATCCCACCGTAAATAACGGAGGCTAACGGCCTCTATCCTCCAAATTAGGAATGTATGAAATGTTCCCGGACGACATTGAGATTTCCCGGAACCTGAGGGATACGTGTGAACCGACGTTTACCCCCTTATTCAGTCCCTGGCATAACTCCCCCTTGAATGCCCCCTCCCCGGCCCATTCTGTCAAAACTTCCACCCTCGACCGCGCCGATATCGATCCGCACGACGGGCCCCTCCCGATCCTGCGCCCACCCCCTAATCACAGGGTGGTGAGTCTGACGACTAACCCTTTCAAGGCACAACCAGCGCACTCGTATGGCCGAATAGTCTTCTTTTATTCCACTAGGCAATGCTGGCCTGTCTTTTATATGGCAGCGGAAGATTTGGTCCGTGAACGTGAGTGTCCATCAGGAATAGGTTTATATCGGGAAATGGTCGGATTCTCCAGATCTATGGTTAGCGATTCTGAGACTAATCCAAGATTCCGGTCTAATTGTTCTCTCCCCCTTCTTACAATCGTGAAAGAAGTTTCTCGATCGTTCAACCCGACTCTACAAAGAATCCAGTGGATTTAACCCACGATTGACGAGCGTGGCACATAATATGTCATATTATGTCACGTGACATATCATGTCGAGACATTTGAATTTCGTAAAAATGCACCTCCTTCTAATTCTACCATAATTATGACTCTGTAATGAAGCCCCTCCAAATACAGTAGGAACCAAATCTGTGGTGATTAATTTTTTTCTCTCGCGAATTTCAAGTTTTGTCAATATTTGTGATGGACCCAACTTCGTGACAAGCACAATAAAGTTTTCTGGGACTAATTTAGTCAAATTTTGTGGCCTCTCATAAATTCTGAGATAGTTGGCTCACCTGTTCAAATAGGTTGCCCTGAAATTCAACGAATTTTTCACCGTATTCATGGAACAGTGAAAAGATGAACGATGATGGCTCCACCTGAGCCAATCTACTTGGCGTATAAAGAAAATGGTGATGAACGGTTAAAACGGGCCTCATTCGATTCAGCATCCAAACATCTATTGAAAATAATGCCTCACATGTTTATCTTGCACATTTCCTGAAAACATGAATTTTCCCCCACTTCAACAGCTGTTTTTCTGGCCTTAAAATTAAGATAGGGTTCTGTCGAGACGTTAGGACCAACTAGATACGGAACCTGATTTTTGGTGAAAATTTCGAAAATTTACGACAACTCCTTCCCCCTGAAATAACCCGGACGGCGGATGGCGTACGGCGGAATAATAAAAACATTTGATTGCAGACTCGGATTCTACACCCCATGGAATGTTCTGTGTTCCGAAACATGAAGGCCTAATGTTATCATTTTCGAGAAAATTTTCCGATGTGTAAGTATATTAATCATTAATTAGGACCCCAGTTAATTCTGGCGTCGGAAATATGTTAATCAAATACTGAAAGGGATTGGGAATTAATTCATATGAAAGGGGGATTCAATTCACGCTAATATGTATTGGGGTCAACTTCCACCACCAGCCCTGGTTTTATTGTTGACATGAATAAACGAACCAAAACGTTCTACTGATCCAAAATTCTGTGGGTGGACCAGTAAAATGTGTGAATAATTTTTCTTTATATCCGAGGAAATGATGATCTATGAAGCAGCATGAAATATTTGCAGTGCTGTTCAATCATTTTATTCAAAACTTGATAGATTTTCGGGGTTAAATTCGCAAAAACGTTTCAATTGAGATGAGTTTTTTTTTCTTTTAATGGAACACTATCGAAGATACAGTTTTCGGACAAGGAGCTCAGCTTTCGTTGGCAATGGTGGCCAGACAGGGACTACCCCACCTTCAGAACCTTCGAGTCTTGCGGGCTTAGCATAGGATGAATCAATGCCTAATTTAAGCCCAAGCTTAGCAATAGATAAAACATTAAACCACGGTCTTTAACACACATTTAACTCAACTTCGTACATTGAGTAAAAATGAAAAATTTAATGAAACCTCGTACCTATCCAGTGTAAAATTGTACGAACGCAGTACTTAACTCCTGCTGAAACATCTACGCGAATTAATGTGGTTAGGGAAGAATCCCAACTTCGCAACCAGCGGCGCGATGTTTCCATATTTTGGTGAGTATGATTAAGTATCACATGAATCATCACTTACGTCCTTAACTTGCACCGCCTACCCCCCCCCCCTTCCGAGCTAATTTAAAGGACATGTTTGTAGGACTATACAGGGTGTTAACCTTCGGAATATGCCACCGGCTAGAGATCTAGAGATCAATTCTACAACTAATTTCCTACCAAAATTATTCCATTCCATTTTTTTTTGCTCGCTTCTAAATGCCGCTTTTTTTACTTTTAAGATTTTTTCCGTCAATTCGATCTTAATTCACTAAAACGGTGTGAACATCCTGAATTTACCAAGAAGATTCAATTTTAACTATACCGTTGGAGAGAGCGATAATTTTCTAACCACTCTACAGTACCAAACAAATTTTTTGAGATGGTTCAATTGGTTAAAAATTGGTCGGAAAAGTGAATTTGGTCAAATCTTGAAAATTTCAGTTTTCTTCAACTCCGTGCGGTTAATAAAATTGTTCTGGTTAAATTTAGCCTGTAGTCCTAAAAAATGCGCCAAGATTTCAGCTTTCCAACGATATAATCGAAATTACTCTTACACCAAAATTTAGTGAAGGAAGTCCCGCTTAAATGCGAAAAAACATGGATTTTCAGATTCAAATTTTTGGTAATTGTTCAGTGATAATTGAGGAAGCTATGGCTATTTTTGTAAATGACCACAGACGGACACAAAGACACTTGTTCGGGAAGTGATCCTGAGTAAATGTGTGCTAGTGAAAGTTTTTTCTGAAGCTCCGTTCCGGTTTTCGATTTTAGGACGATTCCAATACTTCCATTTTCTCCGTAAATATGAGAGTAATAATAAAATCTGATACAATTTTTTAATAGAAAACCAACCTACCCCTGATCAGCTGACAACCAAAAAGAAAATCGGAAATAAATCTGCGATGTTATTCATTCGATAAGAAAATCATACAAAAGCCTTCCTCGGAGATTAGATTTAGGGAGCATCCTTGGATATTTAACCTGCGACGCATTGAGAAACCGCCCCTGAGGAAACCACCAAATCTACCATCGTGCTGAAATTGTGTGTGCCGAGCACAAAAAGCGCGATTTCACCAGCGACGATCAAGAAGAAACATTTTGAGCTAACAATTGTGAACTATTTGTGATCTTCAGGAGCAAACAGGGCGTCATTCGCTACCGGCCGACCTTCCGACCGAATGTGGTCGGGTTGACGCCTCCGCAGCTCCTAGGCTCTTGTTAGACGGTCTGTCCGGGTCTGCAAGGCGAAGGTTAGCAATGGATGCGAGGAAAGGAAGGCGTCGGACTAGGAGGGAGCTAGCATAGATAAGGAAGGAGCGAGGATAGATATAGGAGTTAGGATGAGCGCCAGCGGTGTTTCGGGTCTGTTCCACCGGTGTTGTCAATTCTAGTTCCACGCACAATGCCAGCAGATTCTCATCTTCTCAGCCGTCCTGTCGTTTCTCGCTTGTCGTTTGCCGCGGTACTCAACGCTAATGGCTTTAGTAACGACGGCGAAGACGAAACCGAGGAGACTAAATGGAGGGCTTTGAGAGGGGCTGGCAATGTTTGGTGTCCTATAGGCGCAGGGCGAATGAGGTACGATGTGTCACCCGGTCGGAAGCTTTATGTTTGCCGAGCAAGAGGAAATCTTCCCATTCGCTAATCAGCCGATTGCGCAAGAGGCATTGCCTAGCTGCGTGAATAGGTAAACAAAAAGGATACCCCATGAAAATAATTCCTGTTTGATGTTTTTGCGTTCTGAAATCGTTCGCAGTGCAGAGACTGATGCCACAGTTCCAAAACTCCGAGGATTTTTAGTCCCGTAGGGTGTTTAAGAAAAAAATTTTTCTTCGGCGATTACAATGGTTTATTATTGAATTATAAACCAAATGGGGAAAACCACAATCAAGAAATCTGAGGCCAAAAATTGATTTTTTCAAAAATACCGAAAAACTCCCTGTTCTATGTTAAATCAAGCGAGAAATCCGGGAAAAATATATTTTTTAGAAATTCTGAGCCCACGGAATCTAATCACCTTTAAAATCAGACATTTCTGGAAATGTGCCGATATACCCACCAAAACAAAAACATCTGGGAAATAATGTACCAAAAAACAAGCTGTCAGACGGAGAATTTCAAATTTTCAAGAATGATTTTTTTTTGAAATTTTTACTACATTTTTGTTTCTGCCACATCCTTTGTCAAAAGAATGTTTTCACGTACCGAAAAAAATTAACCAAAAGCGACAAAAAAAATCCCTACGTCAAGTCAACTTGAGTAACCTCCGCTTTTTCTCTTAAATTAAATGACGGCATAAGAGAGCAACTTCTGAATTTGTGAAAATGACCATAATTTTTTATTTCAAGAAAAGCACACTTTATCATAATGATGATTAATAAGGTTGGTTGATATTTTTTCGTCTACTTTATCTTTGTTTTTGACTCAATTGAGCATGTATTTAGGCCCGGAAGATTAACCCAATTAAATCTAGATTTATCCAAGGGCGCTGGCACAAATTTTACCAGGGCATATTTTTACTGATCATCATTCAAATTCTTGATAATTATTCAGTGATAAATAAATCAATAGATGATTTATTTGATAAATTTTATAATAATTATACACTTATTGAGAAAACGTAGGGAAATTATCTAAAAGTTGTTGGGTCTTGAGGCATCCATAGCGTGATGCTTTAAAAAAAAAAATTTAACAAGTCCTTCATCCAATATCACGACGTCATCGTCCACTTACTCATGATTTCCAATAATGTTAGATTGTTGGACCGTTATCCAAGTTTTCCCCTTTTTTCAACAATGAAGCTCAATTCGTAATGGATACGGTAATTCCCAACTCAGTGACGCATTGACTTAGTTTCGCGTTAGCCTATGAAACGTACAGACTCATTTCCACGGCGAGCAATAAAAGCGAAACCTCCTTCAAACCTTCTCAAAGGGATTCCTTCTCTGGAGTGCCGTTCGAATGACCGAGGTGAGAGAGCTTATTTATAAAACGATGACCTCGAACTAACTTACGTGAATGATTAATTCTTAAACTTGAATGAAATCTGCTCGAGGATGGAGAAAATTTGCCGTTGAGTTTCAGAGAAACGGAGGCCTCTAATCCCGTCTTATCCCGCAGGTGTAGGAAACGACTAGCAACTTCGAAGGTGTGAGAGTAGTAAGAGAATTTCTTATTATAGTGTGAGAGTTGGTCCCAGTCCTCTTCAATTTGGTGAGCGAGTGTGTGTTTGTGAGTGTGTTTGAGTGTGTATGCGCGATTGTTCGTAGATGCGTGTAAGCTCGGAGTTTGTTACGCTATGACCCTTCAGCTACTCCTGGGCTGGAAGTCGGTGTAGCGTGAATAGCGAAAAATATGAGGGCTGAGCTGCTGGGCGGGATTTTGAGCGGGGATCCGAGGGGGACTCTAGAGTGCTGCTGCTGCTGCTGCTGCTGCTACTTCTACTACTGCTGCTCGTTAAATCCCAAGAGAGTTGGTGCCCCATTTGTCTTGAAAAAAGCAAACCTGACCTTCTTGTCTCTTACAGGTGAAGAGCAAACGGAGTACGTATTTGCACATGGAAAACGTTTGGTTGCAGAAGACAGCAGAGTGAGAGAGTTAGCGTGAGAGAACGTAATAATTATGTCTGAATTTGAAACTCACGAGTGCATACTTGAAATGGTTGAACGTTGGTATTTGGCAGCGGATTTTTTGGTATAGGCTAGGCTAGTATTGTGCTGAATACTATTCTTGCAATTAAGATACTAGCGGTTTCGAAGATACATCATTTTACAAACAACGGACCTGACGATTGAGCCCAGGAAGTGAAATGTTTACCCTCTGCAAATCATATTGCACGTTCAAAAGGTGTGACTACGTGGGAGGGGAGCCTCTGGGAACGTTCACCAAGAAAACCACCACAACCGAAACACCACCACCGACTCTTTCACTGGGGTTTATTATTCACGCGGCTAGCTACTTTTGATGCAAATTCTGAAGGAGGTTTAATTTTCGCTCGCTACCTATCATAATATGATAGATATTATAATATAGAATATTATATTCTATATTATAGAAGAAAACAATATTGAAACTTTTCAGTTGGAGACTTGGTAAAGTTCTTGCCATCGGTTTGTGCTCCCATACTTCATAAATATTATAGCTATCCGTGCATCCAAATATCAGGCTATTTTTGGCATACACAAAAAAATTATTTTTAACACAAATAAGTGAAAGGTTTAAAAATCCGTGCCTCCATATATCAAGTTGATATTCTGTTACTTTGGCAAACACAAAATAAATATTTTCTTTGGCAGAAATAAGTAAAAGGTTCGAAAATCTTTGCTGAAACACCATTACTGAGAATGTTGTCAAGTTTGCATAAATTTTTTAGAAAATACAATTGGCTGATTAATGAATTGATGGAAGTAGATTGAGAAACTGACTCCTACCCTAAGATCTTTATTATCCTTTTCAACTATCGATTTCGACCCGTCTCAGGTAATCTTCAATCAGTGACACACCATAATGTTGATATCACAGTCAATTTGTGTTGTATAAAAATTCTTATTAAATCTTATATTTTCTATAAGCGCACATTATATTTTTATGGAGCGAATGAATAAAAAAATGAATGAATTATTTTTGTAAGAAATTGACTGTGATACCAACATTATGGTGTATTGCTGACTGTTTAAAAGTTGGAGCTTCGATCTGAAGATGACCTGAGACGGGTTGAAATCGATAGTTTAAGAGGTTGATAAACGTCACAGAAGAGAAGCCAGTTTCATGATCAACTTCCATCAATATAGAGTCCTATGGACAATTATCTAAGTTTTTGAAACAGCTACCAAATCAATAATAAATTTATTGCCATCATGCTATTCTCTACCCTTCAGCATTGCAATCCTCTCCGAGCAACGAAAACAAAATCCTCTTAACATTCAAGTGTGGCACAATTCAATCATATTTTGACTGCTTTTGAGGGTGTTTAGGTCAAAAATATCAAAAAAGTCATTATGCAAATTTTAAACCTTGCCTAAAATAAAAATAAGCCAAATATAAGCCATTATAAAAAATATCCACATACTCTGCAAGGTGAAACAAAGATTTTAAGACCAAGAACGCTCAGATCGGTTCATTTTTGTGGCCGGAAAAATAGAATAAAACACACTAAAAATGCAAATATATCGGAAGTACTGTGAATAATTTAAATTCCGATTGAACAGGGTGTTAGTTCTTGCCGAGACAAACATTTGAGTTCAAAAAAGTTCGAAAAAAGGTTGAGAATGGAGGGAGCTATGCCCATTTTTGTAAATCACCACATACGGGCACACAGACACTGGTTCGGGGGAAGTGATTCTGAGTAAATGCGTAAAGTAAATTTTCGGTAAAGCTCCGTTCCGATTTTCGATTTTAGGACGATTCCAATACTTCCATTTACCCTGTAAATATGGAAGTAAAAAGGAGATGTAGGAGACGGGAGAGTGCTGAGTGGCGAGGGAAAAGAGGGAGGGTCCGCCGAAAAATGGCGCACTTTCATGAGATGCACTAGAATGACGTTAGGAGGATTGAGTTGGTTTTGAGAGGGTGGTGACTGAAGAGTCAATAAGCATTCCTGAATTCCTGTCACCGAGCACACCGCTAATATGCACCGCCAATAGAATGCGTGCGACTTGGCGATTCAATTTTATCTTATCGGTTCAAACGACCACCTGGCGCCTGTAGGCAGTTGTACCTTCTCTTATGCTTACTTGCTTGCTTCTCGCTTGGTTAGAATTAAAATCACGTTTTTTTCCTTTCCCTAGTGACTCTTGGCAGCGTTTTCGACAGTTATTTTCACGACAGTCAGTAGCCGCCACTGTTACGGACGGATATTTCTCACGGATGGGCGCCTACCCGTTTATTTTCCGTCGTTTCTTCACCACTTTTCCCACAGGGCAACGCCAAGAAGGAACAGAGGAGCTCTTTTCTTCACCGAATGTTGAAATGCGATATAATCCGGTTTTCCTTCCCAATATCTTGACTCAAAAAAAAGGTCGCTGGGTAAGAACGAAATTATTTTTTGTGAAAGAAAAGGGAAAAGCCCCTGCACACCTCAACCAAGGGTGAAAGGTAGGTAACAAAAATTGTGCGAATAAGTAATTCCTTCATGGGTTTGTATATCGATTGATATGTCAGCTTGACGATCGAGGACCTGCCATTCCGTATCCAACAGTAAAATAATTTTTGCCTCTCGAGTTGTCAAAACCAAATGTCACCTCCAGTCGATGCCCAGAATGGAGTTTTATTAAAGTTCAGGAAATCAGCGTGTCACGGAAGGTTCTTTGTGCCATGCGAGAAAATCAACTGAGTATTACGATTGACTTGACTAGTACTTAAAACTGAAAATCTTCTCAAGTAAGGTAGGTACCATACGGCCAATATATAAACCAGTGGTGCGTAGATAACACACAATACTTCCATATTTTGAACGTAAAATTGTGACACAATTTGATCATATTTTGACTGCTTTTAAGGGTGTTTAGGCCAAAAATATCGAAAAATTCACTATTAAAATTTTAAAATTCGCCCAAAATGAAAAAACGCCACATTTTCGGAATGTAAAAAATATCCACATATTCTGCAAGGTAAAACAAAGATTTTAAGACCAAGAACGCTCAAATCGGTTCATTTTTGCGGCCGGAAAAAAATAAAAATGAAAACACTAAAAATGCAAATATATCGGAAGTACTGTGCGTTATCCAAATTCCGATTAAACAGGGTGTTAGGTCTTGCCAAGACAAACATTTCAGTTCAAGAAATTTGAAAAAAGGTTGAGAAATGAGAGAGTTATGGCCATTTTTGTAAATGACCACAGACGGACAGACGGACAGACGGACAGACGGACGTAACGGACGTAACGGACGTAACGGACACACAGACACTTGTTCAGGAAGTGATTCTGAGTAAATGTGTATAAGAAAAAGTTTTTTCTGAAGCTCCGTTCCGATCCTCGATTTTAGGACGATCACAATACTTCCATTTACTCCGTAAATATGGAAGTAAAAAACCAATTTTTCGGTTAACACTTCTGCCTGAAAAGGTATCATTCCATGAAATATTACCATCCGAAATGGTCTGTTGAACCATTTTCATGAAGTTGTTGGTAGAACAAGTTATAATTATCCGTATCCATGAAAGTTCCTTATATGACCCGACCTCAGTCATGAGACTGGCATGTTTGTTCTTCGAAATTGAAGAATGAGATGTGATCATTGTGGAGCATTCAGCGCAAAATATTATATCGCTCATATACTTGGAAAAAGTCGTAAGTCCGAAAAAATCGCAAGTCTGTTAAGGACAGGAGATTCCAGATAATTTAATGACGCATCTCCTCACGAAGTCTCCTCCGTGTAGGCCAATCCGTTCTCCCGTTATCGGGAAAATACCCCGGCGAGTTTTAGGGAAAAAATTGCAAGTATCGGAGAAAACATCGTAAGTCGGGAGTTGAGGATGGACATCCTGGAAAGTCTCGCAAGTCTGCTAGTCAGTTTTGAGAAAATGTCTCAAGTCTTGGAGAGAACCTCGTGAGCCTAGAAAAAAACAGTGTAAGTCTTGAGTTTAGGATGGGTAAAAACGTGTAAAATGCCACAAATACTCTCCTATTTATCGCGGATTCTGAATACATAAATGACTTGGTTGAATGGTTGTTATAGGCCCTGATGAAGAAAATACAATTTTTCGAAAGCTCGGAGAGACAGACTTTATCTGAAGACCCTACCCCTGATATTTGACTTCAAAAATTGAATAACGGGTCGATCCTCAACATTTCACTAAATGACTTGGGGTCTAAATCCCCCGGATAATTTCATGTTTTACGTTTCAACACCAGCACGCAGGATACGAAAATTGAAGGAAAATAAATTCGGTCGTCCGCCCTTTCGTTTCTAACCTATCAACCTTGGTTCCAGTCTGTTCTTTTCAATCCTTATTGGTTCTGGTCTGGTTCCCAGCGCGCAATGACGACTTACCCCTCTAACTATCACTTTTTTCGGTATTCCCCTACACGAATTGCAGTTATCCGATGGTGGAATCCTTCAGGTATTGAATATGGGGAAATGTTCGCAAGCAAGTGAAAACATTTTTAAATCTGCGCGAGGCATCTGGTCAGCCGAACTCGCAATCCAAATCCAATCAGAGGAATCTACAGAGGTTTTTGAGGGCCTAAGTCCAAGTGTGATGAATTCCGAGCCTTGTCCGTTTCCTGTTGCAATCGACAGTAATTATGTACGAATTGATTACAAATATGTCCCCCCTCGGCACCCCTCGCGACACCCCTTACGCTCTCTCGCTTGCTCTTCTGTTCTTCGCTATCGACCCAGCAGCTGAGCCGCGCACAGCCTCACCCCACCCTTCATTCCTTTGCGCCAAACCTAGAGGGTCCTCTTCTCCTCTCCACCGCCCAGCAGCCGCTGCTACCCGCATAAACTCATCATTTTATCAGCCCTCTTCGCCTGAGTTGGTAACCACCAGTCCATTTGGCCGATAAATACACTCCCACTGTACAGCGAAACTCAAACACACCCCTCGTCTTCTTACCAGGACTCTGTATCTCCAATGTCTCCACCTCTTTGCGAGTCTCTATTTTCAGACACTGTCCTTCGAAAGACCTCCGGCGTTCCGTCTAATTCAGTTTATCGCCCACTTTAATAAATTATTTCCTTCTTCACCCAACTGCTCCCATGTTTATCAAAGTCTCTTCACTCGCTTCTTCTTCAACTTTCTTTTAACAATGCAGTAGGAGGAATTGTAATCGTTTCAAAAAACGGACACCAATCACTTGAATAAATATAAGAAATAAGAGTAGTGAGTAGTATAAGAAATATCCTCGTATTTTGCGAAGTAACAACGATTTTAAAACCAATAAGAACGCACAAACGGTTAATTTTTGTAGGCAGAAAAAATGAAATAGAAAAGTTTTTCATGCCTCTTTTTAGAGTTGGTTTCCTTTTTTTTATAAACTTTTTTATTCCTCATTTTTTAGTTGAGTTAGGCAATGAAAAACAGCTGAAAGACGAAAAAACATTTTCACTTGGCACATTTTTGACTGTATTAGGATCAATATTAATCCTAAAAAACTTGGCGACTCGCGAAGCGGCTGAGGTGCGAGAGAAGGGCCGACCTGAGATCCTCTATAACCGGACCGGAAGGAGCAGCCCCAGATGCCGCGCGACCGAAGAGGCGCCTTTCTCTTCCAGCTGGCGTGAAGGCCTTGCCGCTAAGAACGGCCATATCTCCCTCAATTTTCAACCTTTTTTCAAATTTCTTGAACTGGAATGTTCGTCTTGGCAAGACGTATAAGCACGTTTAATCGGAATTAGAATTACACACAGAACATTCGATACATTAGCACTTTTAGCTTTTTCTATTTTATTTTTTCCTCGCCACAAAAATGAACCGATTTGGGCGTTCTTGGTCACGAAATCTTCGTTTTACCTTGCAGAATGTTTTATGTTCCTATAACTTGACTTTCATTGTTTTTAGGCGAGTTTTAAAATTTGCATAATGAGATTGTTTATATTTTTGAGCTAAACAGACTCCTAAGTACTAAAAATATAATCAAATTGTGTCGAAATTGAATGTAAAAAAACGCTGCTAAGTAGATCAGTGGCATGTGCACATCAGTTTTTGGTATAGCCGAAGAACTCTGCAAATTTTGGACAGGGGTTCATTTTTCGATTGCAAAGACAAATCTTACGATATATAGGTTCTCCTCAAACACAGAATTTAGTTGTTATTATTCTAGAATTTCAGTATAAATTGGTGTTCTAGATGGGGATTTGGAAAAACGTTTTTTCAACCCGCCAAAAAATAATCATCCTCTTTGCTTGGTCCTCCTTGCTTGACCTACCTATCTATCTTTTCAACGCAGCGCGTCGTTAATTTTTGTTGAAATCATCATTTAATCTATTCTTATTTACCTACATAACTAACAGAATAATAATTATTAAATTATCTGAATAATTAAATAAATTTATTTATTATTATTATTATTTATATATTATTTTATAATTAAATAAAATTTATAATAATTAAATTAAAAATGCGTCAAGAATGCCTCAGAACCATTGTTGAGGCTTGACTCGCTCTCACGTTGCCAAGCGCAGTTGCCTAGTGTGAGTGCGTCACTTTGTTGGTGTCATAGGCTAGTGGTCGTAAGTAGATCAATCAACTGTATCTAAGAACCGATGCCGAATTCCCAACTTTTTCCAATTTTTGTTTTGCTGATTTGTGTAATTCGACCAAATTCTTTAAATTGAAGATATTGGGAAGACAGAAGTTTTTGTGGGGATTCCAACGAGTGGAAAACGAATTTTGTGGCTCGAGTAGTTTTCGAGTTATTAAGAATTGGGAAATTTTTGAAAAACTCAAAAATGCTTCACTAAAACTGCAATAACTCCTAAACGGTTGAAGCTACCGGCGTGGCGATGGTCTCATTCGATTCAGCATAGAAAAATCTATAGAAAATGATACCTCACATGCCTATGTTTCAAATTTCCAGAAAAACACGAATTTTTCCCCACTTCAACAGCTGTTTTACTGACCTTAAAAGTAAGGTAGGGTTCTGTCGAGATGTTAGGACCAACTAGATACGGAACTTGATTTTTGGTAAAAATTTCAAAATTTTTCGATAACTCCTTCCCCCTGAAAAACCCCGGACGGCGGACGGCGTACGGCGTACGGCGGACGGCGGACGGACAAAAAATTTTATTGCAGATTCGGATTCTACACCCCTTGAAACGTAAACCAACAAATTTTCAGGGGGTGTTAAAATTTTTTTTTTCCTGACCGATTACAAAGGTTCATTTCTACAGAAAAATGAACCAAAATAAAAAATACATCGGTATCTAATGGCAGACTTCCTCGACATTTCAGTAAAGGAATTTTTCAAATCGGGTGAAAATAATTTAGAGCGGGATGTCGCGGGGGGTCGTAAAAAATTGTTCAATTGTGATAACCCAGAGGGTATCGCAAGGAATGGGCTTTTTCCTCCGACTTGGAATCGAAATTGTTCCAACTCCCCGGATTGCAAGAATCATAAGGCTATGGACTATACTTTTCATGTTACCAGTGGGATTCGAACTCACAACCTAGGGCAGCTTTGCAATTCGAGCCTGACACTCGAACCACTAGGCTAACCGTAACCCCTCCCCCACAATATGAACGGTTTCCATCCAATTTTGTTCTAGCGTTTTTGGAACATTAAAGCACGCTATCTTTCAGAGTAAACTGTGGGTGAAAAAATCTGCGATTTTGAACTGGGACGTTTTTCGCCAACGTCGACTTTCTTATCAAAAAATTCTTGCATATAAATATCATCCGGCTATCAAAATGAGGTAACTCAGCACGAAAATTGTATTATTTTATTTTTTATAATTCTTTACTTGAGAATTTATTCGAGCTCTCGGTCCTGTCTTGGTACGACTGACGGCCAGGCCCTGGGGGTACTGTGAACTTGGTTTAACTGGAAGGGCTGGGGGGTCCATTTCTGGCATACCTGGGATTAGTCCCGAAGAAGTCAATTAGTTGGCAAAGGTTCAACTCTCATCTTCGTCGAGACCTTGTAATATTGAAAAATTGCTGTCCTTGTTAGTGATTTTATATCACTCGAGGGATAGCGGGCGGGACTGGTGAGGTGCTACAAAATTTACTGTATCCTCGATAATGACATTGGTACAGAGGAACAGGTGGATGACAGGGCTCAAGTTTCATGGTGTTCGGATGAGACGTTGACGACTTGATTGAAAGAGAAGCAGTGGCAAAGAAAAAGATGACAGGGCTTGCATGACGTGCTCCAGTGCCTTCAAGCCTCTGATCGGTGAGAGATCGACGGTTGAGTGAAGCTGAGGACACCACAGAGTAACACGACATCGACGACGAGGAATGGCGGGAGAAGATGAATTATCATTCCCCGTCCCTCCCAATCTTGTCCGTCCCACCAACCTGCATCACCCCATCCCCCCCATCACCCTTTCCTTCAACTACTGAATCTGATATCCTTCACAATCCAAATCACCTTAACTGAATAGACGGTGTCAACTTTCTCCAATAATTCATCCCCTGAGTAAATCACGTCTACATCGATTCCTGCAGCTGTAATACAACCGGCCCAATCCACCCCATCTCTTATCCTAGAACCGACGTGAGACGGATTGCCGCTACTAAAACTGACTCCGAGCCAAGCCCGGGTGATTGGTGAGGTGAGTCGATGAGAGGTGTGAGGATGGCAGGGGTGATATTGTTGAATTGATGTTCGGAACCTCCAGCATTCAAGGGGAGACTGGCCGAGTTGGCAGGTTAGCTAATAAGAGGCTCCTTTGGGATCAGCATTCGGCTTGACCCCCCTTAACTCTAATTTCCTTACTGAACAGAAGCATCAGCCTTCAACCCGACATTAGGGCCATGTAAGTCAGAATTGACAGAACATTGAAAAACGCTATAACCTTAAATCTTGCAACGTGTATCATGTGTTTAACACCCTGGGCATACATTTTTACATCGTTATTTACAGAGTAAATGGAAGTATTGTAATCGTCCTAAAAACAACAACCGGAACGGAGCTTCAGAAAAAATTTTTACACATACACATTTAGTGGTGGTTATTTACAAAAATGGCCATAGTTCCCTCAATCCTCAACCTTTTTTCAAATTTCTTAAACTGGAATGTTTGTCTTGGCAGGACATAACACCCTGTTTAATCGGAATTTGAATTCCTCACAGTACTTCCGATATATTTGAATTTTTAGTGTTTTCTGTTTTTTATTTTTCCGGCCACACAAATGAACGGATTTGAGCGTTCTTGGTCTTAATATCTTTGTTTTACCTTGCAAAACGCAGGTATTTTGATTTTAGGCAAGTTTTAAAATTTGGAAAACTGTGGATGAAATATCACTTTTCTTTTGAAAGGGTGTAATCCCGACTTCCGCCCTATGGAAAATAGACTCGGATTCTGCACCCTTTATAATTTTTAAACGGTTAGAATTAGAATGGTTCGCTAACGCAGATGGTCCTAAAATTGCCATCGGGTCAATCAAGTGAATTTTTTAATTCAAGAATTTAGAAATCCCGGATCCGAGAATGTCACTCTTACCGAGAACAACCCAGAATACCGAAAAGGAATGTTAAATAACACGATCGGTGCTGATGATTTAGGAAGGCACCATCTGAAAAGGACGGGTAGGTGTATTGATAAATTCCATTTCATCCCCGAGGTTTGATGTAGAAGCCTATACTTTCCTCGTCAACCCTCGGGGATGATGGAGAAGGTCTAAGGGCAGGAAGAGAGAGAGAGAGAGAAAATTCATATCAAGTTTACCATCGGAGTTCCCGGAAATGGAACGGGTAGCACGGTGAAGGTGGTTCGGTTTCAGTGACCCTGATCTGATTACCCAACCGTATCAAATTAATCACTTCCTGGGCTGAGGACCGAGGACGAAAATGATCGCTCGATTAACTAACTAGCTGAATGGGGTACAAAATAATTTCTGCCCAATGTTATAGAAAGCCACGCAAGAATGATGGCTTGAGTAGTAAAATAGACGTGACAACTTGCTCAAGTCGTAAACGCCTCTCATTTTTCAGGGGATTGCCAATATGACAGTGCACGTTACTGGGGTAATTGGGTAATTCTAAGAATATCTGTATACAACAGAGGTTGGCAATTTGTCCAATTAAATTAAGTGTGAAAAGTGGGTCGAGCCAAATCTGGACAACCTGCAATTTTTATGGGTTGCATGGTTCGTGTCCAATCGGAAAATGCCCCTAAGTCAAAGTTATAGAGAATCAAATTTTATGCAAAGGTACATTGCTGCCCTCTTCCTCAAAATTAATGTTAGGATACGAGAAAATCTTTCAAGTTGATAATATCGGCGTTGGGGGTTTTAGCATTTAAAAAATCGTGACGGACTCAAATTTTTATACGGGGCCTACATGCTGGGTTTTTTCGAGTATTACTAGTGGACAATGCTTCATACGGAAAATATTACTCACCCGAAATTGAGTGGCATAAAATTCGACGTCAAATGACTACATGAACGTTACGATCGGTTCAGACGTTTTGACGGAATCTGTCATCAGAGTTTGACATTCCTCTAAAATCGAGTGAAAAAATGGTTACGCTCACGTTTGATCCTTTTATATCGAGAATAGTTTGTCGACCAAAAAATGCCAACTAATTAAAATCTTCGGTATGGAGAGAGCACAGCTTCCCTTCCCTTGGTTAAGTGTCAGCATTTTTAATGTCATATTCTCAAGATTCTCCCTTAAAAAGTTGAAACGTTTCTTTTCGAACTCAAATAGAGTAGACCAATAAAGTAGAGTGAATCCGAATTCTGGCTCTCTATACCCCCACCCCCATGTGGGGCAACAGTATCCTTCGACTCAATCAATCTCATCTCCTCTACATATCCAAAGCCTAAATACAATAGGGTACCTATCATTCATCCACAATAGTATTGGTTTTCAATAATTTGAAATACTAACAGGGCCTCAGTACGGACACAATACTTGGGACAATTTTGGGGGGTCTCGAGCGGACCTTGTCGCTATCCTTTTAACTTTATCTAATGCTCTGGGACGTCCTATCGTGCCTTCGGAATTATACATGATATTATCATATTACGCGATACCGGAATTATTACAAGCTTGCGGGATTTTGATTTGAGCTGTCCCGCCGGTTTAGAATCGTCGGTTCATGCCTCATATGGACGAACTAAAATATCAAACTTAATTTTGAACTTTCAGCACTGAAACGAAAAGCCAACAATGGGTTCGTTCCAAGAGCATGAGTTCAAGCATTTGTAGGCAGGCAACGCCCCAGCAACAATACTCGCAAACATAACGAAACCTTTTATTGCGCGTGTGCAAGGCACTCACACTCACTTTCCTGGAACAATCCCAACGTAATCGCCGAGTCAATAATATTGAAGTAGAAATCCATAAAAGAACACTTGATCTAATAGCGCACATTCGCACAGCACGGGTTCCCGAACCTCAATTAGAGGGCTCTCCTTCGAATCCTCAGACCCCCCAAATGCCAATAGCGATAGTAGCCCAATCAAATATTCTGACCAACAAAAACAGTGTCAAACGAAATTTCCATCACTTCTCCTCTTAAAAACGCGTAAATGTTAATGACCAATATAGAGCAACAAAAAATCTTACCTGTTATACATGAGGACGTCGGGTTTCCATATCCGGTGAGGCGGTATCCGGAGGTCCTTGACGCCTCCGAATTCACTGGCATTCCACCGAAGATTGACGTCATTCCACTCCTGCAAGAAGTGCAGCAAAATATGGACACGTTTTAGTGATTGACGCCATGAAGATCAGCATACCTACTTGTCCTACTCAAGGCATTAAGCATTTTAATAGATTTACTAATCTGTAGAAAATTATTCAAGTTCTATATGTGAAAATTACGAATATATTTCAGCTATTGAATTTGCATAAGTTCGTCATAACAATTTTCAAGCTGAGAAAAATGCAAGTTTCAGGGCAATTACCAGGCCATCAAGCTCAACGTTCGGTACGGATGCACCAATCGATCCTTACTGTGCGTTTAACTTTATCTAATGTAAGCGATGTGAAACCCAATTGCGATACACTCATGTCATGTATGATGTGACTGCACCTACTGATACCGCTGTAACTACATTGCAAATTATCCAAAAAGTATTTTAGTAGAATGATTGGTAGTTACCTGGTTTTTGTAGTCTCGGTAGCTTTGTATGTATGCCTTCCCGGCTCAGACGCGATGAGCATAAAATTGACTCAAGCCTCGAATACTAACTTAGCCAACCTGAGTGATTCTCAAAAAAAGCTCAATTTTCAGGGCCCGAAAATTCAAAAGTTTCTAATTACAGAAAAAAAACCCATCCCCAAAAAAAATCATGTTCTTATTGTCATACTGAAGTATTAGGATCGCAAGATCGAGCTCGATTAACAATTTTTCATGTTACGTTTCAATTTAAAAAATCATAGGTTGACCATACACGAAGCGTTACGAACAGTTAGCTTTTGCGAAAAATGTTTTCGAGAGTTTTGTAGGGTGTCTATAAGCGTGACCCCTAAATTTCACCATTTACAAAATTCAATTAGAATTCATTTGGAAGGCAGATGCCGTGCATGAGAGGTCGAAAGATGCCAAAAAAACTCTTGTAAAAAATAATGGAAGGCTAGTGATATTAGGCTAGGGGTTAAACGGCAGTAATGAGAATTTACACTTTTGGAGCCCAGCCACTGTCTTATTATATGAATTATAGGTCAAACCCCTAATATTCGAAAGTAAGGGCAAGCCCAAAAACCAAATCAATAAAAACAAAATTAAGACATTCAATGTCTTAATGTCAGAATTTCTCAAGAAGTATTCACTGGCGGTGATGAAATCAATAAACATACGCTTCCGAGTTTTCCACAAGCCAGACACCTTGAAATCATTCGGATTGATGGTAAAATACAACACGCTGGCTTATTTTATATAGAATTTCTGAGTATGATGCATTTTTCCGAGTTATTCAGGTAAAACTAAGGCGACTAAAACTCCACAGGATAAAAAATCAGACGAAAGTTTGAATACTTTTTGCGGAAATCGACAGAAACAGTGGGCTTGAGCTTTTTTTAGAATCACTCGATTTATTTTTCGCATTGCTTTCTGCTCTGGAGTGAAATTGATCTACAATGACGACGGCGAAATTAGGAACGCTTGGTGTGTTTACAATTCCGTGACGTGTTAGGGTGTAAATTCATAAATTCACCTTCACTCGTCAGCTTCCCTGATATAATACATCTGGCCACAACTGGTTGTGGTTTGCACCTCAGTATGTCGTCGGCTTTTCGGTGAATATAATTCTTATGAAATCCTTATAAATTTCTTAATACTTTTCATCTTTTGCTCTTCTTTCAATTGACGATTGCTAGCGGCTTGATGATCTGAGATTATTCTCTGGATGTCAAATTGTGAAGGCTCATTTTCCTATGAGTTCCACATTGCAGTATTCGTGTTCACCATAAATTTTGTTCATTTTTTCCCTAAAGACAATATGGCCCTTATTCATGAAGGGCTCCTTTCACATATCTTTTGTTCAATCGAATAAATTTCAGTCCTTGGTCATTTTACTTTCAGCCGGTTTTTTTTGTCAGCAATATGATTTGGGAATATGTTAAATATTTGCACTCAGTGAGTCAATGTTTTTTTATGGGCGTAAGTTCACAACTTACAGCAGCAATTTTGGACCCCTGAAAGGAGTGTAAAAACTGACTAAAAAATGAGAAATTCCTCGAACTAACTAGGAAAGGATTACGTTCCCGAAAAAATTCAACCCATAGGGATCTGAGTTTTTTTTTGCTTCCCGAAAATGAGGTACAGCGAAAGATGAGAGAGAGAGATCCATTTTCTGCAGAAAGTTCTACGTGGCCCACAGCACCACAGCCCTAGAAACTAGTAAATCTTTGTCTATTACTAACACAAGTTGGTGAACGCTTTAGGGTCACGTCTCGTTAATTCAACATATCTTTAATTCAACGTCTGGATAGTTGCTGTTGGAAACTTTATTGATAAACCCGTGACCAGCAGCAACTAACGAGACATTAAATTCGAAGAGACGATAAAAGTTCTGCGAAAGTGGTACTGAGTGGAAAGATACTCAGAGATAGGACTTCAATCAGGTTCCCCTCGAATCGGGAAACTCGAACCAATCCAATCAGCAAAAAAAAACTCCAATATGCATAACCAATTTTTAATCATCTCTACTTCGCATTTTGGAGGTACCTAAATAACGAGCCTTTTTTACCTACCTACATCATACCATAAATTAGGTCTGGGCTCGCAGAATACGATATTTACGTAAGTATTCATTAGGTACTTGCAGATCTTAATCTTATAGAGAATTTAAATTTTCTATGCTGTCAAACTTAATTATTAGTTTTGTATAAAAAAACAAAAAGCCAGGTTTATTTATCGAAGATCGATTTTGAAGCTGTTGTTGCCGTCATAGCATTTCTTTGCCCTACAAAGAAGTCCCTTCGATTTTGCAATGTAGTCTTCAAATTTCAAGATACGTCCCCAAGGAACAAATTTGTGACAAAAATAGTTTCGACAGTGATCCCTGGGTTTTCTAATTTCTACGCAACACTTCAGGTTTTTAATAACTACCAAATCGATTATAATACACTTTTCCTCAGAAATGGCTGAACAGAAACTTTTGACATTTCTACGAATGGAATTGAAGACTCAATAAGTAGTAAACCCTGAAGCGATCCTTAGCAGCGTTTTCACTAACGATTGATTACTTAGGTTCACGAATAATGAATAATGAACCTTCACGTGCATAATGCGTTTGAAAAGTTATTCAATTGGTATACGTATATTTTTCTTCAATATCTCCAACGAGTTTGCGTTAAAAAGTGATTCAGAACTGAAATTTTTACAACCCAGCTGAAAAGATTATTTGCTATCTGGGAACTTCACCGGACGAATTTTAAATGTCAAGAGAAGAAGCTTCGTAAAATCTGAATAGGATTCAGGCTAAGAAGAACAGGGAAAGAAGAACTCCTTTCAACGTTAAGTTGAGTCATTCGGTCTAAACCTAAGTAGGACATGAATGGCTTGAAAAACTGATGAGAGCAAGCCATTCCAGCGAAGAATAAATAACCACGGCCGTGAAATTATCTTTATGCGCTATAAAATCCAGACGTTTTCGAAAAAGGGCGGTATTTGGGTTCACGCACCACTATTGTTCGCTTCATGATACCCATATGACAGTCTCGATACCTACTTGAGAGGTTTTTCCAACAGCGTCGTGAAAAAGTGGCCATCGACAGAGCCAAAATCGAAAGCAACCACGAAACCTGCATTCCGACCACGTGCGGATGCCATCTACTATTATAGTAGGCTATAATAGCCGGGACACACAACTCAGAACAACCCCAACAAACTGATCTTTGAACTAAAAGTATTCGAAATACTACAATATGGAACCGCCGAATCGTGACATTTTAGTGACTGTCGATTCGGCTAAACACTAAACGCGATGTAGTAGTGCAGTAGGTATACGTTAATTTACCAATAAGTTAGTACACGTTTTCGCACGCAGGAGGTACTGGATTTCCTAGGAACTCTGTCAGGATAGTACTCGAGTCGAGTTCTAATGGACTGTTCAAACACCAGTGCAACAAAATTAGGTTTAATCGAACAAAGATAGCGTTTACCATTTTGGGTTCAGGGAAAACTTGCCAGTTTCAAAATTGTCAGTGTGAAAAAGTTCCATTTTGAAAATTATGGTTTTCCGCATTGATTCACCATTTATGATTACAAATTCTGGTTGTTATTTGGCTAAATTCGGCTCAGATTTTCAATCAAGAAATTTTAAAAATCAAATATTTCAATCATTTTTTAATTTACATTTTTTTACCAAACGTTTTTGTAATTTTTTGCAACTGTTGGTCCAACGTGAATTAGCGTCAAAACCGGTGGTGCGTAGACAACACACAATACTTCCATGTGTTGAACCAAAGCAATTTGATTTTGACTAATTTAGTGGATAAAATGATCAAAATTGTCAAAAAACAAAAAAAAAAAAAATGTGCAAAATTTAAAGCTCCCCTAAAACAAAATACGTCCAGTTACCAAAATAGAGAGAATATCCACGTATTCTGCAAGGTAAAACGAAGATTTCAAGACCAAGAACGCCCAAATCGGTTCATTTTTGTAGCGAGGAAAAAATAAAATAGAAAAAGCTAAAAGTGCTAATATATCGAAAGTTCTGTGTGTAATTCAAATTCCGATTAAACGTGTTTATTGGCCTTGCCAAGACGAACATTCTAGTTCAAGAAATTTGAAAAAATGTTGAAAATTGAGGGAGATATGGCCGTTCTTAGCGTCAAGGCCTTCACGCTAGCTGGAAGAGAAAGGCGCCTCTTCGGTCGCGCGGCATCTGGGGCTGCTCCTTACGGTCCGGTTGTAGAGGATCTCAGGTCGGCCCTTCTCTCGCACCTCAGCCGCTTCGCGAGTCGCCAAGTTTTTTTAGGATTAATATTGATCCTAATACAGTCAAAAATGTGCCAAGTGAAAATGTTTTTTCGTCTTTCAGCTGTTTTTCATTGCCTAACTCAACTAAAAAATGAGAATAAAAAAGTTTATAAAAAAAAAAGGAAACCAACTCTAAAAAGAGGAATGAAAAACTTTTCTATTTCATTTTTTCTGCCTACAAAAATTAACCGTTTGTGCGTTCTTATTGGTTTCAAAATCTTTGTTACTTCGCAAAATACGAGGATATTTCTTATACTACTCACTACTCTTATTTCTTATATTATTCAAGTGATATTGGTGTCCGTTTTTTGAAACGATTATAATTCCTCCTACTGCATTGTTAAAAGAAAGTTGAAGAAGAAGCGAGTGAAGAGACTTTGATAAACATGGGAGCAGTTGGGTGAAGAAGGAATTTATTAAAGTGGGCGATAAACTGAATTAGACGGAACGCTGGAGGTCTTTCGAAGGACAGTGTCTGAAAATAGAGACTCGCAAAGAGGTGGAGACATTGGAGATACAGAGTCCGACGTATTAAACATGGAGTCGACCATCAAAAATGAGGTTCTAGATCGAAATACGAAAATCGGTGTGTTCTGTGGCGTTGGCTCGTATGCTCTGGGATCGCCAGTGCCATGGTTGGATAGACGACCAGAAATGAGTAGGGTTTACGCTAACGCTTTTTTTGATATCCCTAATATCCACCGAGAAAAACGTGTTGGTTCAGGGAACACCCTGTATTCGTATATCGCTGTATTGGGCCCACAGATTTATACTCAGTCAACATTCTTCATAATGTTTATTCAAGATGTATTCCAAAGCAAAGTTTATGCATGGCGAGAGACAATATTTCGTACCAGTTGAGTTCATCAAACTTATAGACACGTAGGTTTGTGTCGCATGTGGTTTAGAGTGCTCTGAAGCATGTACTCGTTTACAGCATTTGTTCCGGCCCGTATTTGTGAACCATATTCGCGCGCGAATCTATTGTGGAAATCATCCTACGAATAGGATATCACAAAATAAGCCTTTGTATACTGCTCGTAATAGATAAAGAAGCGATTCCTGTGTATGGGTTGGCAAATGTCTACTCGAAGGGGAAATTTCCAAGTCGTATGGTTGCAATGATATTGCAGAAGTTGTTCGGAGTCTCATGCGCTAAGCGATTTCTGATCGTAGTGAACTCACCATCTCTTTTCCTTCCTTTTGCTTGACACACATCGGGGCTAAATAAGGTCCAATAGAGAGGCAAGAATGGAATAAGTTTATAACGACCTACCAACCAGTGAATAGGTGTGGAAGGTTATATCTGATTGCCCTGTACGACTTCCAAAGTTATTAGAAACATTTTCGGAAGATTCTCCTCCTGCAAGCTCATGAATACGCTCATATAAGTTGTCACCGCATCTCGGAGACTCCAGACGCAACAATGATGGCGCACGCCTTCATTTGCCGAACTTTTGGTTAATTTTGATCACCACCAACGAGGCTAAGAAATGGTCATACTGATAAACACAGGGTACTCCAACAGTCATCAGCATGAATGAACGTACAATGTTCATATTCTGGTTCTATTGCAGATGATTGATTTAGAATTCTACTGTAAATGATATATTTCCGTTTATTTTGTATTTTTTATTTTACTCACAAACTATTCGCTGGATTTGACCTGGTAACCAAGAAGAATTCAATAAATTGATTTTGAGGCTGAATCAAGCCGATTATTCCACTCTCATGTATCCCAGTATTTCCCTCCAGCATTATGTTAAGTGAATGCAAGTTCATTTATGGATCTGAGGAAATTTAGACAGGGAACATTTGGCATCTGGGTTCGTTCAACTCTTTAAAAATACTGAATCGTCTTTCTTGCAAGAACGCTTAAAAAAATTCTTCATTTTCGAATTTCAAAGCTTCAAATTGAATTGAACAGCTCGCAGACAGTAAGAAAGGGATCGTCAAGTAACATGAAAGTTTGCTTTTATTTCCATATTGTTTTTATTAAACTCCAAATCTCTAAGGACTCCTAATAACTTCAGTGCTGCAGCAAGTTGCTCTTACTGCTGAGGCACAAGTGAGTGTCAGCTTGACCACGATGGTAAAATTTAGCTTTACCTACCGCAGAACACGAGGTACCTAGTCGACTGGATAATTTCTGTGTTTAATCGAGCTTTCTTGCGAATTACTTAGTGTTTTCTGCCCTAAGCAAGGACTACAGCTGATTCGCCGCCAGCTGGTTATGTCAAAGTTGGAACATTCAGCAAGCTACTCGCCGCAGTGGGGCTGGACTGTTCTTTGAAAAGGAGAGCAGTCACCAGGTCAATTTTATGTTCAAATAACTCGATTTTACGTTGGCAGCCGCAAATAATGGCTGGAAAATATGAGGGATACAGAAGTCTACAGCTAAACTGTCAGTTACCGGTTTGGGAATCGGATCCTCATCACATCCATGTTTTGCATTTGGAGCTACAACGCCACTGGGCGCCAAAGGCATGCTCTAAAATGTATTAGGATATTGTTATACCTGCCATCGAACATCGATATCATTTTCCCAACCGAGGCTCCCGTGTTGGGATGGTCGGTCCAAAAAAAGGAATAACGTCTGAAAAAGGCGAAAGCACTGATACACTGCAAGGGATGATCACCGAGGCCGGGAGCCTTGTAAAATCCAGAAAGACTGGTAGGATCAACGGTTTAGAAGAAGATCGTACCCATAGAGTTGGGTAATCCCCACCCAGCCAGGCTCTATGGGCCGTATCGTATATAGCCCTCACTTTGTCATGCTCAGCCGTTTTACTCCCAGGACTAGCCTCAGGTGCATTGTAAAGATGAGGTAAGGCTCCCCAGTAAATTGGAGTCCACGCACCCTCCACCACCCCATCCCCATCGCGACGACGCAAACCATTCTCTGGATGAAATTACGCAAAGGTGGCCTCGGTACGTCATATTTGAAAGAGGAAATGCTGGCTGGGTACAAAAGGGCAGCAAGAGCTCAGGAAACGGAAACGAGATGCGTGCACGAATACTGTAATACTGATCTTCGAGGTCTAGATCAGAAGATGATACTCAAAATAAATGGAGGCCGACGAAATATGCCGGGTGGCCTGCTCTGCAGAAAATGGAAACTATTTTCATCAAAATATATTCATCTGAATAGAATCATAGAAAATAGAATCATCTGATGATTCGTTACTTTCCTTCTCCTATACCCAGGGTACCAATGGGGAAAAAAATATATATAGCATTTCCATGTTGAATTGAAAATTTTCCAAACCATATTGAAAATTTCCCGAAGCAAATAGGTATGAAATATGCTCAATTTGGCTGGAGAAATCCTAACTTTGATTTGAAAAATTTCAATTTGGTTTAAAAGATTCTCAATTTTGTTCAGAAGAATTTTGTTTAAAGCTTCCCAATTTGGTTTCAGAAATTCTCGATTCGATTTTAAAATGCTCAACTCCCAAGGTCAGTAACTCAGTGATAGTACTGAAGAACTTTGCAATCTTGCACATATTTTGATTACCTACCTCCCAAAGCAAACATTACTGAACCTAAAATTTAGATATTAATATTTTCTGAAAACGCTGCAAATTTTTACACAGGGCTTTATTAGGCACTTCCCTTATTCGATGCATACCACTATTCTGTTCTGAGTTTTGACTCACTACCTTCCTATGTTGAAAACTATTCTAATAATTTAGAGCAGAAGGAAGCAACCGATCTGGCAATGCTCCCATTCGATTCAGCACGAAAAAAGCTATCAAATAAAGCATTTTATTGCGAGTCGGAAAAGAATTTGGAAAAACGAATTTCTAAACCACAGCACAGGTTGGTTCATGACTTCAACAATTTTGCTTCATCATTTCTATTATTTCCAGATTAATCGGTCAAGCAAAAAATTTTTTTTCAACACCCCCTGAAAATTTATCTTTCACGTTTCAGAAGTTCTAGAACACAAATTTGCAAGAAAATTTTTTTGTCCGTCCGCCGTACGCCGTCAGCAGCAAAAACGCATAGAAGGAGTGGTCCGATTAAAAAAAAGAGCTCTCAGCAAATTTTTCTGTGACGTGCACCTCCTATCTGGGAACCCTCTAAATCAACTCAAGAGTACTCAAAAACGTTCAGATGTAAAAAAGTCATGATCTTAAAAAGTTTTTTTTTGGGGGGGTTTTTCGACCCCTTACATTTTTTTTTATAGATAGGATTCCCCTGAAAATGGGAGCAAACCACAAGTTTTAGGACCTACTGCTAGTCTTGAAAGTTGTGGTTTGCTAAAACTTGAGGCATATTGTCCGGGCCATCCAATCGGAAAAGGTGACACCCTTCTGCATCAATTTGGTCCATTTTTTGAAAAAAGACAAATATTCAATTTTGAAGGTGATGTCGTGAATTTAAAATTTTTGGAGCATTTTCCCGAGTTTTTCGATTGAAATACCATAGAATAGGAGTTTTTTCCCGAAAAATTTTGGAAATGTTGTTTTTAAATCGGTTTGGCTCGAATTTCAGAAGAAATGGACCGATTGGCTTTTATAAAGAATTGGGCCAAGGTTGATTTTTAAGGGAAATTTGAAGAAAAAAAATCTCCAACCGTTTTTGAGGAAACGTGTTCACGGCGGACCGCGCAAATACTACATTTCGCATTCCCAACTTGGCGTAAAATCGTATTTAAGCATTCAGCCGGAAAATGTATGTGGCTTTTCTCAGAAGCAAAGTCCAAGCTGCACTAATAGAATTTCCAATCCTTATCCGCTAGTACCAACTCTTATTGAACCTCGGATCGGTATTCCATGATCGCTTAGAATGGATCAATTTGGTTCATGCTCGTTTCAACGTGGGCTGTCGGGTTTAACCGTGCACATTCTCAAATACCATGCGTTCTTAGAACTAGCTGTGGTAATGATTAATCAGTCAGCCGATTCAGCGGCAGGAAAGCCGAAGCCGTCACTAAAAGCCGCATTTCCCTCTTGATGCGTGCTGTATTTCAGCCACTCTGCCCTTTACTATTTCTGATGCATCAGTCTACATACACGATCCGTCCGTATTATATTCCCGGACAGGATTCCTGCTCAAGTCACTGTTTTTCTCTGATGTATGGATCGATGATGGCAAATAAGATCTGATCTCAATCTTTTTTGAGTGTGGGGAAAAAAAGGATTTTCAAGTCATTTCCTTTCCATTTATTGCGAGTAGAACCTTTGTTGCAGTAGACTCGGCCATACTCACTGTTAAGCATCCAGCATATTGTCGAGCGCCGAAAGGGTTGGTCTCGTTATTTCATCATCAATTCGATTTGATAACGTTAATCTTTTTAATCATGTCAGGTGAATATCACACCTAACCAGTCGTCCAGTGATAAGGCACATTACTTGCAAATTTAGAGACGTATAATTTTGGGCTGAATCCTCGCTGATTGGACTGATTTTGTTATCAATCAGAATTTTTTCTGGAACTCACATTTTGGAACCCACCAAGAATAGAGTTCCGAAGACTTCCAAAAAAATATAACACAATAAATACAGAAAACAACAACATTAAGAAACAAATTCTCTTTCCTACATTGGGGTCGATTGCTTTCCCCATATTTGATGTGAATCCTGCACAATTGTTCATTTTCACTCTCTATATGCATTGAAAGCAATTCTATTCTACGTCTAATTTTAATTATAGATGTATAGAGTAATTGAATTTTACCCTCATAATTTGTGATATTAGGCATATAATTCTGTGCTGTGATTGGGGCAGTTGTTTATAACCATCTAGTTGTCATTCTTTTACTTTGTCGTAAGTAGATGAATAAGTAGGTAGCTCGAATAAATACAAATATTTTTCAATAAGTATCTACCTAAAAAGTTTTTAGTTCTAAAAACAGAGATCGAGGTACTCAAATTTTTTTCTGCATCAACAGCAGTTTCACAGGCCTTAAAATTAAGGTAGAAATCTGTCAATAACCAGCGTTTTTCCTAAAACTTCTACACGACGTATGAAAGGGGTATTTGATAGATTTTCCCATACAAAATTGATCTTAGCTTTGATTTGTGTGTTAGCTATGAGGTGTTTTTTCTATGCAGCTAAATTAAATCGACAAACTACCCCCTAATAATGCTAACTCCTTATTTCGGGTTGATAAAATTATGCCTCAAACAGGTATGGCAATCCGATATTATACTGACACGAAACGTACTCGTTTCATGAAACGTCGATATACAGAGTCCCAAACTTGTGTTGGAATGTTAACCTCGGTTAACCGGCGAAATCCGCTTTGATTTGTCAAAATCCGAATACGTCTAATAAAATTCAACAAAATGAAAACTTATCGGATTCACGCACTAGAACCCACACTTGCACATTTTTCTCAGCTTGACAACCTGATGTTGATGTGAATATATCTACAAAAGCATCAAAACTATTCGAACTGGGGAACTGCCGAATCGTGGTAAATAAGCTGT
Organism: Nesidiocoris tenuis; assembly: GCA_036186465.1. Taxonomy (NCBI): domain Eukaryota; kingdom Metazoa; phylum Arthropoda; class Insecta; order Hemiptera; family Miridae; genus Nesidiocoris; species Nesidiocoris tenuis. The sequence continues at coordinate 11,971,447 of AP028910.1, forward strand.
GAAATGATTTCGAAGAATGAAAAACGTATTAGAGCACATTATTGTCACGTATACGTAACATTGTAATAAAAATTACAAGAAAACACTGAAACAAAGAAAAAGGATTCAACTGGTGAACAAATGGTAGGTAATCTATGCTCGATAAATTATACGTATATGGTTACTTTTAGGCCTGCAATAATACACCCAAAATCTAGGAACGTTTGAGAAAATATGTCAATTCGCTAGCAAAAGCTCTACTCAAAAATTGAGAAATTACCAACTGTCAGAAACAATGACTTCAAGGCACACCTATTTCGGTAGAGATAAGTTTAAACATTATTTCATGCTCCACAAACAATGGATCGCTTTCCATTCTATGAAATGAAAGTAGTATGAACAATACTAAACACATTTATACAGGTAAACTATTGTAATAATTTTGATACGATCTACTGATATATCGTGAAAAAACCATGCACAAAAGTACCTAAGAAGATCAACTTGGACCAAATCGCTGTATTTAGGCAAAGCTTTATTAATTTAGTTCAGTTTTATTTAGTTGCTTCTTATTTAGATATTAATTTCTTTTAGATTAGTTTTCTCCATTCATTTTTCTTTATTGGGTTTTCGTTAAAGTTGGGTAAAAACACAGTTTTAGGATTATTCGCCCACTCACTTTTTACGCACATTTTTCTTGGTTGCTGTTGTCGTTGTTTGCTTTAGTTTGCAATCCCTATCTTTATTTTGGTAACCTTGTGGCAAATGGTTCTGTTTTTGTTTGGGAGCTGTAAGAACAATGTGGAAAAAATAAAAATTGTTTCGTGAAACAAAGAGGCTGTGGCCTTGTTGAACGTAAAAACTGTGGGTATTGTTAATTGGTTTTGGTTAGTGTCGTAGAAATTAAATCGAGTAATACTGTTTTGTATAACCAACAAAACGGAAGTGAAAATAATGAGAAACGAAAAAGGTAAACGTTGAAGCAGAAATTGGTCTATTGTTTCAGGGCGAATGTACCATGCAATAAATACTTCTACAGGCGTGTCCAAACATAGAGGATTGAAATAAATAAATATATAATAGTATAGAGAGTATGTATCAAATAGTCGATGAATACTTATTAAGTAAAATATTTATAACTGGTTTAAACAAAAGGCCGCAGACTGAACAATATACATTTTTCTTTATTTTTTCTTTTTTCTTTTAATTTGTATATAATTTGATTGAATTTGAATGTTCTTAAATGAACCATTGGGAGGGATGTAGGAGTTCAATTCGAATGTTCTACAAAAGCAGTTCCCACGCGATAGGTATCTCATCCTCGTCAATTCGGAAGACCATTTTGCTGAACAGTATCAACAAACATTTGATAGAATATGTTAATATTTTTGAAAGAGAACACAGGACACGATTAGATTGACTTCAATATTAATAGTTTGGCTATTCTTTTCAAAGGAGGAGGGTGGGGGAGGCTGTTAAAACTTTACTGTACACTACAATGAAATGCCTACAAGAGTTGTAGTCACTCAAATTAAAAAATGATTTGCTCACATCCCAAATGGTACAAATTAAACAGAGACCAACTTAGATTATGTGCAGAAAATATACTTTGGTCACTATCCCTGTTCTGTTGTCAACTCGTATGAAGATTGCCTATGCGGAGAAAGCATAGGTATCTGAAAGATCTGTGTTAACCATTGATCATGTTGTTTACTCGTTCTTACAAGTAAATTTACTGATAATACTGTTTCTGGTATTAGGAAAAATCTGCCATTGGCGCCACAAGATCACCAATGAGGAAAATAATTCAATTCTTTACGGTTATTTTATTTCGAGTTATTTAGCAGATCATTATTTACATCGTTTTAGGCTTATCGGTCGTTTAAAGGGGATCACACCTTTTACCCAGATCCTCCTCGCAATAAAGATTACCCTGTCGAAAAGACCAGCTCGTTCTGACATAAGTATACGGATCGGATACTACCGGACAGACCTATCATTGATGTACCACCACAGATGAACTAATATGATTGACCTACTATCGTACTAATACGTTAATTCTACCAGATTCTCCTATCTCTAACTAGCGAATAACTTATGCCCATACTGGATTCCTGGTTCGAATGGATTCTATTTTTTTTTTTTGTGATGTTCAACGGTATTTTTCGAGTTAATGAATGTTTTGAAACTGTTCTTTTTGCTTGAGCCATGCTGCCCTGGGAAAAGCACTGCATATTGAATACACTGTAGATACCTTGTTAATATCGCATCATTCCTAATTTCAACGATCGAATCTATACGGGAGGTACTTAACTCTATTAGATTCATGATGAAGTTTATTCGCAGAATTACTAGAGAAATGGAATTCGAATGCATTCATTGAGTCGGCAAGTGCAAGGCTTAAAAGTAAATAAGGTTAAGTAAGTAGGCTTTTAAGTTCCCAGATCTAGAAATCAAAGTTCCCGGAATAATGAATTCTAACATTGCCGCTATTTTGGAGATGGTGAATGGCTTGGACGTTCGAGATCGCAAATACGAAAACGCAGGACCTAGTCAGAGAATGTGAGTGGCTATAAACTGCTATCAAAATGTTGAAAAAAATCTGTTAATAATGCCTCAGGCATGAAATCAACTTTTCACTATTATGTCTCTTAGTTATGACCCTGTAAAACGAAGAGCCACTTACTACTTGACAGTGGAAGCCTCAGGATACAGTTGAATAAGCAGTCGCATAATGTTGCTAATATTTTTATTCTCATTGATATTGCTATGATCTGATTGACCTATTGCACTGTTTCTGAACAGAGTAGGGAGGCCGTTATGCAATCAAATGACGTCCGATTCCAGTCAAAATTTGGAAATCTGTGCCATAAAAAACTGAATTGGCCGACCTAAGATTTATTTTTTATTTTTACTCACAGTAATTTTGAGCTCTAAAAAAGAAAAACGGGAAACTTGACATCAATTGTCTTCTTAACAAGTTGCAAAAATTTAGGACCTCATTATTCCATTAGGTAGATATCTAGTTACGTTCCTTGGAAATTTAACGCCTAATGGGGAATTATTCCCCCTTAGGATTGGATCATACACGATCTCCAAGGATAATCAAGCTGAAGCTCATATTGATTTCGTCACTTTTTTGGAATATCTTTTTTGGCAGTTTTTTTAATCAGAGAAAAGGGATTTTTGCCTACTTCTTTGAAATGATGAGAAAAATAGAGTGAAAGAGGAAAATTTCGGGCTACCCTAACGTCGACGTCCAAGATGAAGCTACTATATATGATCACGTCCTTGGGTTATGTAACTCACGTGATAGTATCTAATCTGTTTTCCTCAGTGTGATAAATGCGTTAATCGCTCCCCGACTCCTTCCAGCCCTTCCTTACCAGGGGAGGGGGGGGATACAGTGCTTAAAACCCAGGATGCAGCAAACCCTGCTTTGATTATGTGACGCTATTTCATTTGCGAAATTTCCAGCACTCAAGTTCCTAGGAATTCAAAGCGTTTATTGGATTAGGTTATCAACCCTCTTGTGACATTTGTTCGCAGGGTATTCACTTGAAAGTTTGAAAATATTATTTGGCAATCTCGGCGGTAATCGTAAGTCATCAAGGTCACAGCTAGGCAACGCTGTTATTAGGTGATTATTCTGTACTGGCTTGTTCACATTGAAATCGCGTCAAACGTAGTCAGGACTGGCAGGGATGAGAGATAGAAAGCGATGAAGGAGAGATGCTAAATAATGCCTAATAAGTGCGTCTTAATTCGCCAGAATAGATAACTAATTTTTCTATACATCGTCTGGCGAAATTGAATCTCGATAACGGTGAAGTGCATGATATGTAATAAACCTTCTATATTATCATTATAATAATATGATATTTAAAGATCCGATCATCAAATCTCGTCCTGTGCAATACATAATGACAGGTTATATTGTTAGCAACTGTATCAACAATAAATGACTTACGATTCAAATCAACAACAACACTGTAGCAGGGTGCACTGGGAGTAAGGGTTCCCTATTCGTACCTCAGCGAAATTTACTTCGCTTAACACAACTTATTGACCTAGAACAGATCATAACCCTAAAACAGATTTTAAATTGTAAAAGTTCATTTATTAGGTACTTTTATAATCATCACATAAAAGAACAAATCAGTAGATAAAAGACGTGAGGGTGTTTGCAACCAGAATCGGCTTAGCTGGCAGTAACTCGAGTAGGTATGCGTATTGTTCATTGAAACCGTTTCTTTTATATCTATTCAAAAACATATCAAACTAAGATACGACCATCTTAGCGGATATAGGGTCTACCGTCTCAAATCAACAGAAAATAATGTAGAAAATGATAGCAGATCGAAAAAAAGAAAAGAAAAAAGAAAAACATACTTAAATAATAATCGGGGTCTTCGTCTAACAAACTTGTGTGTTCTGATCACAATTTGTGAAACACTGAATGCGGCACATGTAACGTGTTCCACGAAAAGAGGCTTGGAGTTGTAACATAAAAGAGAATAATTGAAAGTAGTATAGGTTTTCGATAACATCAAAAAAATTAATTATGAAAAGAGAGGCTGACACAAAACAACGTTGACCACAATCTACGAAAATGATGTCTCTGTTATGAGTATAATATATATACAGAACAGGGTTGTTATTGTATGCGTGACTATGTACAGTAGTATTATTTTGATATGAGACTGTAAATGTAAGCGTATTATGCGGGCATCTGTTAGTATGTGCGTCTGTAATAATGTTCTTGGTGGATTTATAAAAGTTGACAGAGATATTGAACGTTTCACTAACAATAAAACAAAAAGTGTGTATTTAGCCTACTCTGAATCGTATGTAGAAGGAAAAACTGGTATTGATAAATCATAAAAGCACAACAACAGAAAAAGTGTCGAAAGTAATGTTGAGAATTTCAGAGGTGAATAATAAGTATTCGTGTCGAAATATGTCCAACAAAATTCCAAAGAAGTATAACCATGGGGTATGAAATAAAGAAAGGATTTTCCTTTTTGTTTGCTTTTTTCATTTAACTATGAACGAAATAGAATATCATTTGGGATGTGAACGAAATGCAAGCTCTTTACAATGTTACTAATTTATATACAAACTACCAGTTACTAAAAAATATTGATAATTTTTAAATCAAAAAGTAAGCTTCATTTAAAACATTCTTCTTATTTGAGCAGCCATTCTGTGTAAACCTGGTAGGGATTTAAAAACAGTTTATCTGACTTACCAGTTTTAACCAAATGTTTGTAATTAGAAGCTGATTCTTCTCATCCTATCAAACCATGCAATCAGAAACAAGCCGTTGTTAGAAACACAACCAACATGTTACACCAACTCTCGCTCTAGCTCTGGCAATGTTCTGCCAGAAAAAATAACAATAATAAGTTCTATTTTAAATATTGCCAATTGACAATTCGATTTGGATCAAAATTACGGTTGAGTCTTCAGGCGATACGAAAAATGAAACCGAGTTTTGAACGACAATTGAAGTCAATTGGAAGGACCACAGAACACTGCCCTGTGAAACACCGATTTTTTCAGAAAACGGAAACAAGAGTATTTCAGGGATAATTTTTGCAACCTATTTTTATAAACCAGCCGCTTTAAATCGTTTCCATTACTATCAAAGTATGTAAATTTGTTTTCCACCAATGACTCGTAAATAAAATATCAAGACTTCATATGAAACGGTGTCTACTGGAATTTTCGGGTAGTTCTTTTTTTACCTCAATCCGTTGCACGAATGTGGGCCTCAAGTTTTTCTGTTCATACTGAATTGTAGGATAGGCATTTACTATACTGTTAACTATCAATTGTTTGATAAACTGGCTACTTCCTTTCAACAATACGACCTAAGGTGACCAACCTCAAATTTTGTAGTCTGTAAAAATTGGTTTAATACTTAAGCTAGCGTTTATGGGATTCCACGTTGCTGAATTAAATCCAACCTATCTATTAGTATTTTTTTGGCGAGAATGTAATTTCATTTCTTGGAAATGTTGATACGAGGCAACGTTTGAACAACGGAAACGTAAATCTTGTCGGGGAACGTTTTTCATTGAAGAAAATATTGCGTAGTTCAGTTTTAAAAAAATTCTTTACCTAATGGCCTACCGAGAATTGTAATAGTGATACGGTTAATATGCGTTACTGAGGTGTAAGCGTGAGTGCAAAAAATCTTATCATGGAAGCAGGGTAAAGCTGGTTTCCCATCAAGTTTCAAAAGCTACAAAAACATCAAAGCCATTGAAAGCGTCGAGGGTAGACCAGAGACCAGATAAGAGTGGACGTGTCGCTAGCGTCAATAGGCAAAACCTTTGTTTTCCAATATTTTTCGCCCACCAATCGTCTCGATTTGTTAGCAGGAATTTACAGGAGCTTGAAATTGATCCTGAGATATGATTGGAATCATCTGGTTGTGGGAATTATAAGATATTTCCCGCAATTCGCCTGCGATCATAATATCTAGATAACGACTCCAAGTTCCCCCAGATCCCTGTTCACAAATCGAGAGAATGCAAAAATTTTGAAAAACAATGCTGAGCACCCTAGAACCATGTTAAACGCTATGGGCACGTTCCATCTATAACCTAGTCTCTGGCTGGTCAATGCATATCATTCGTACAATGGCTGTGATACTCTTGTAGTTTGTGAAGCTCGCACGTGGAATCAGCTTCACTTGCTCGAATGGGAAATGCTTGGAAACTGTACTCATTACTTTCATTGCGATGTTTTCCTAATGGAACGCACTATGTTAATTAGTTTAATGCGAGTGGTAAAGTAGGTGGCACTACGAATTTCGAATCAGTTTGAGCGATGAGATTCTACAACTGCCTGAATAGAGGTGGTGAAACTGATTGGTGCGCCATTACAAAATGAAGTAGTGATATAATATTGTCGTAGAGATCGGTCGCCCTTTTTCACAGGATTTCATCATTAGACTTCGGTCGCAATGTGATAAAAGTAAAAAAGAAGATCGAGAAAATATAGAAAGAAAAACAGGTCAAGAAAATTGGCAGAACATTGCAGAGATAAGCTGGGGTGACTATTATAAGTAATAGCCTCCAAGGGTAAAATGTCTCTTAAATTGGTTCAAGAGGTATATGCTTTGTAATACCGTGGATACACAACATCAACTGAGTACGGGGGTAAATAAATGGTGCCACATCTAAAAATAGAGACATTTTCCCCAATTGAGGAACGGGCACCTTCCACTCACTTACCAAGTTCAACCACGCGTTTGTGGTTACTATTTGGTTCTTTTCGTCCTGCAAGAAATCCATTACATTTTATAAACGAAAAAATGGACAAATATGTTATGAATTTAAGAGGAGTCTTTTTTCTCTTTTTCTCCTAGGTTTTTGCTCTCTGTTGGCTTTTTGAGATTTTTTGAATTGATTTTTGTAGCAGCGCCTACGGTGGCTGTTTGACTTTTTCTCTCTTTGTATTTGCCACCGCCGAAGTTGAAGTGTGCGAAAAAATCTACAGGCGACCTCTTGATGTGATGAAGAACGAGAAAGAGAGATAAGAGAAATAACAATGAAAGAGAAAATGCTGTGAGAAAACTCGGACCTCGCTTGTGAGTGAATCCGACTGACTGACTTGCCCTCGCAACTCCAAACACGGTGGTTGTGGTGGTTAGTGGTGATAGGTTCGTTTTCTTGGTCAATATTTAGAGAGGCGCGGTGTGTCTGATGATCTCGCACCAGCAGCAGTGAATCGGCGTGTAGTTTTAGATGGTTACCTAATTTCTACGTGATATCTTAATCATGATGATCGTGGTATGGCATTGGAAAGTAACTTTGTATAAGTTAGGTATAGTTTGTGATGGGAATGCTTCGTGGCGGATCATGAGGGTGGGCGGCCATGTTGTGATAGAAAAGAGCAAGCGGGAAGGGTGATAATTAGGACTAAATCACCAGGAAACCACGACTACTCTGTACAGGGGGTGAGGAGGATAATATGATGCTTATAGGTAAAGATGAGTTCCAATAAGCGCAGCATAGAGTTTGTTCATCTAATAATCAGCAAGCTAGGTACCTATGAATATAATAAAATTGAGCCCATCCAAAGCAATCGAGTTGTATCCAAAACAGTTGAGGGGGTTACAAATATGAAAAACACACCGGCTCATGATGTACCTATCTCAGGTCTCAGGATCTTATTCATATTCAATTGAGTGTTTTACAGACAAACGATCCTGGTAGACCTCAATAACCCCCAATAGTTTAGTCCAGCGTAAGAAATTCGTTCAAAATCTGCTCAATGGGTTTGAAAGTTTGGAATCAATTTATGTTAGAATATGTAAGCAGGTTAAAAATTATGTTTCTATTATTCCAGGAATAGAAAAAGTTATCTTTGCTGTGTAATCGAATTGACTTTTTGGCAAGGTAAAATATCCTTATCATCCACAATTGGGAGTAGGGTCGAAAAAAATCTGTGTTCAGCATTGTAGTTCCATTATGACAATTTATGAGTCGCAACAAGAGACTATGATCATTTAATCCGGACATTGTTGCATTCGGTAACTTTGTTTAGAGCCATGTAACTAACTATGTCTTGATCAAATTTAGTACGAGATGGCGAAATCCACCAATAACGTTCTCTCATTCGGTATCGTAGGTACCTACATCACTTGATTCGAAACAGGACATGAGAACGAGAGCTTGGGTAGCGAAGGAATTTCAATGGAATCCGCAAATCCCTTTGGCTAAAAGGTTAATGGGGGCTTCATGTAATATGAATCATCGTAAGATTTGTACTGTAGAGGGGTGCTATCATATTGATAATTTGCTTCTCGGAAGTTCACGTCGACGTTCTACCGTAACATATGAATTTCCTGGAATGCCTAAAGTGATTGAGAGGAATTTGAACGAACGAGGTGGCCCTACAAATTTCCGGCTCGATTTATCGTTAAAACAGAATGATGTTTTTAGCCGAAAATTTCAATTGAGTACTATGTTTGGTCGTAGGAAATGTGTTTGCGTTTACTCAATAAAATATTGGATTGTTCTATAAAGAAAATCAGTATGCCTTCGCCTACCTACAAAAAATTGATTTTGGGTTACCTACTTGCTTAATTTTAAGTGTACGACCAGCTAAGTGGAAATTAACAGCCAACTGTCACGTAAATCCACATCTCCCGATAAAAAATGCAATAGCTACTACCATTAATCTAATTACAGGTTCTAATTCACTGAAGTGGTTTTGATAACTCTTAAATTTCCTGAACTGCTATCCTGAATATTCTATATCATTGGTGTTGAACCAGTCTATTCCCTGGACCGTTTGTCTGGTAAAGAATTGTGGAATCATGCTATTAAGCTTTCAAAAAATTCGAACACTTGTGAAGTCAAGGTAATTTTGGTCTTATACTATCGGGGTTCCGCTCACAGACCGGCAATCATAGTTTTAGGTGGCTTGCTATGATTTTCGCTTTGACGATATAAATAAATTTGAAATATTGTAAATCAGGGCCTAGGGCCGGTTCATCAATTCATTTAAAGCTAGATTTATCCAAGGATGCTTGCATTAAATATTTTCCGAGACGTTTTCAGTACGACGATCAATGAAAGTATGTCCTGGGTAAAATGTAGCGCAAGCGTCCTTGGATAAACCAAGCTTTAAATGAATTGATAAACCGGCCCTTAGACCATTGCGGCAATGTGAAAGGAGATTGGGCATTCAATAGCTGCGAAATTATTCATCCCAAGGAGTTTATTGCGAGTTGCGATTTCCGAAGAATCGCGGAGAAATGTAAATCTCAATTCCCAAGTTACCTGTTACCTCTATAAAGGAGTGGTCTGGACAACAACGTCAAGGGCAAAAGTTGGAGAAACTCCATCGATTAATCAAGAATTTGAGGGAATTTTGACGAACGATTAACAACGTGAGATAAGGTCCAATATGGGTGATTCTCAAAAAAAGCAACTTTCATGTTAATCGACCATAACTCGGGAACCAATCATCTGAGACTCGTGATTTTTTTTTCTATCTGTTCACTAGGCGGCCGCTGACGTAATCCAACCCAAAAAATAAGGGAGGGGGATATTGGAAGTTATTTATTGCTAATCAAACGTTCAAATGTTCAGTTCCGTGCCCTGTAGCAGTATACGTTTTCAAGATTCGAAAGGTAAGTATTGATTGAAATCAGCACATTTCCTTGAAAAAAAATCCTTGAATCGATTCAGAATTAGTTCTTCTTTATGTTTTGCAAGCTTATATCAACATTTCTTTCGAATTTAGTCGGCCACGGTACCTCAAACTTGTGTACATGATTTTGAGTTCAGTTCCATGGCTTCATCAAAAAAGTGTCCATTCGCATCGAGTATGAGGGACAAAAGCCGGGAAACTGCATCAGTAGTTGGCAAAACTGTTCGCCTCTATGGCCCTACAGCTGCACGGCGCTTACACCTCTCATTGCTCCGCCAGCGCTCCTGAGGTGAACGCGAACGCGTGGGTGTTTTTTCTCCATTCCTTTCCATGCCCCTATAGAATCAATTCTAATTCGACGCTCATGCTAATTTTTTTGCTTTCAACGCATTCTACTCGTCTGTTACCATAAGGAAAAATTCAATTTAGCACCTTAAATTATTTTTACAGTAGTATACAATGGATTGAAGAACGATTTTTCAGTTCCATGTCCCAATCAAATTCCTTCCCATGGCCCTATTGACAATGTGATGTGGCCGTGGGACCGACGGTAAGGACATGGGAGTGAAAAATCAGCAGTATCATTGCAGTTTTTTAGATTTTGATGGTTTTAAGTTGAATTGAAAATAGTGTACTTGATTGTTGAGTGATGTGAGAACCCCTACATTATTTCAAGTTGTTTTATTCAGGAACTACGTCGATGGCTCCACCAAAATTGTTCACTCCAGCAGAAATAAAGGAGCGTAGAAGGCTCCGAAAAAAAGCTCGGAGGGAAAAAAATCAGAAACGACCCAGTCCTACCATCTTATTGTGCATCAATGTGCCAGTGGTTTTATTATTAAAATTAAGTTATTTTATTCCTATGATGAGTTTGATCTCAACCGAGTGTTTAAATGTGATCTACTAACGAGTAACAATGTTAGAAAAAAGTTTGAAATTTTTCTGAGCAACAAAATTTTAAAAATTGACTCGACCCAAAAAGTTGCTTTTTTTTGAGAATCACCCATATTAGTTATCTCTGCGAATAATATCTTCTTATCCCCACATGACCGAAAATGCATGTGTTCGTTCATGTTCCAGTTATGGTCTCCACATTGACAGTCTGAATCAAATGTGTGAAGATCAGCAGGGATTTACCACCAAACAGTTACGCTTTGCAAGTTCCTAACAAATGTATGCTGAATCTATTTATCGTTAATCAGCAACAAAAAATATTTACCTACAAAGACAGATGGGACGAGTTCTTCGAGCAATTATTGGTTTGGAGGAGAATAGGTAGTCTGTAACACAAGACATCATCCTCGCTAGGCCAATCGAATAAACGGAGTTCATTTTGGGGCAGGTAACCAACTACTCAACTTCCAAATCCGAAATTCACATTGAATGAGGCCTCGTTCGGAAAATTTAAGTCGGCTTTCCGGTTCAATTTGGTCATTGGTCCGCCAAAGTCAATTTTCTTCTGACAAATAATGCTGAATTATTGGTGAGCCTCATTACCACTTATCACTCGCTCATGATGACCACTCGCTTTAATATACCTACGCATTTGATACGCCTTTGTCGACGATGTCCGTCCACCTCCTTATACAACGATTAAAAAATATTTTTCGAAAATATTCCCAAACATAATGCAACAAACCTGTGCAAGAACCGATGGAATAACCAGGAATTCATCAAAATTGGGTGCATCCAATGTGTTTTCCTAATTTGATGTATCTAACTCAATCCCAATCGCCTCTCCCAAAGCCAAAATGGTTTTCTTATTTCTTTTCAGTTTCCATTTTGATACCGAATGAATCGGTTCTAAAAAAGAAGAAGTTATTTATGATGGGGCCCATCACATTAACAACTGCGCTTGCGATATGATACAATGCCTTATAAATAGGAAAGGAGAGGACTATACTTGGATTGTGATGTAAACTGGGAAAATAATGAGGGTGAATAGTGAATGTATACAAATGTTACTAGCTTGAACATTGACCTTTAACTAGCAGGTGCCCGATTTTTAAAATGTGATAATGTCAATTATGATGGTAGGCTCAAGAATAAGTTGAGTATATATCCTGGGGAGGAAGAAAATACGAGGAATTCAGGCTTCATACAGACTAAACGACACAAAAATAAAATTAAATAAAAAGTAGCAAACCTACCACACAAACCATAACATTTTCTAAAATATTGGCGATAATATCGTTAAGAAAGCTAATAAGTAAATGTTTTGTAACTCACGTGCTTTAAAATGTCCGTCCTGTTGAAGTAACTATAAAAACGCTTCAAACCTTCTCTACAAAAAGAAACTAGGTATTCAAGGCATGACATACTTTGTATTTCGTCTGTTGTACTTGAATGTTTATGTTAGTGGTTAATGAGGAACATGAAGGAAAATAATTCGTTTTTTCCATCAAAATATTATTCTTCAGGGCTTGAAAATAATCTTGTAGTGGGCGATGCATCAGGAACATTTTTTTACTCAGAAAGGTAAACCAAAAGTCCCTGCTTAAACGAAAAATTCCAGTCGTGATTTTACAACCAGGATTTTCCATGTTCGATAAACAGGGATCCCCTTTACGCCATATTCCGGCTTTTCAGTAAAAAAGAGTTTGTAAATGCCTTATCCACCACAACAATGACTAAAGAATAAGATTTTGATTGGAGAACTACTTCTGTTCTTCATTCGTGTTCCTCATTGTGAGTCACTTTATATTATATAAGCCAAATTGACATGAAGCTGGGGAAGTCATTATTGAATTTGAGAGGAAGCTTTGATAAAAATTATACTGTCATTTAAGTGTTACTTGGCCAGGAATTTTATCAATTGGCAAAAGGTGAGAGCAAGATAGTAAAAACGATTGGCTTAAGTATTCGTGGTTGTTGTGTTCCGAGCTGTACAACTTTCAACCGTTCGGCCCTCTCCAGTGAAGGGGATTCTAGATTCGTTGTAAGGAGAATTCCAGAGGACGTTGTAATCAATAAGGAGGATTCTAGCGTCGTTGTCATCGATGGGTGGAGGGCATTATTTACAAGAAGAGGCCTATATCAGTAGTGTAGAAAACACAACGATCAAGAAGACGCCTTCTTTTGCCCTCACCTTTCGTCAATCGGCTAAAAAAAGGGAAATAATTCATTTTTAATTTTTTACTTGATAGGGTCTCACTTAAATTCCTAGTGATAAGGACTAACCCAAAGAGGTTCAAGAAGGGGTTTTCAAAACAAAAAAGCAGTGAGACACCATGATGAATCCTATCGGTATAGAATTTTTTAAAATAAAGTTGCTAATCTTTATGAATCCAAAGACGATCCAATAAATTTGCGAGCGATAATTCAATTTTATTTATAATATAAATAGAATTTATAATATAAATATATTATTTAGAATGTAAATAGAATAATATAAATAGAAGATATTATCTTTTTGTTTATTTATTACAAGATTTTCCTCAAATTCACAGTAATTTAGTTTTACGTCGCATTTTATTTCCTGAAAAAACCCGGATGACTCCTGAAAACGTTAAAAAAATATTATTTTGAAAATCTATCATTGTACCAAGTAAAGCTGAGCGATGACCGGTCAAAATTCAAATATAAATTTGAAATGAAATCTTACACGTAGGCAACCTATTCGTACATGGGTATTTCAATACATAAACTCATGATACCTAACTGGCTTCATTGATATCCCGCAGGCAACCAAGCTATTTGGCAACAAAAATCGAGAGAAGTTCAAAAAGAGATGGACACCCAAACACTCCAACATTATTGAAGACAGAATAGTAAAAATAAGACGAATTTCGTCGTTATCTGATAAAAAATTTAATTGGGAAAAAGTGTTACGAAATTTTCAATGGCATGATTTAATTGAATCAACATTATCCCGGTCTAAGCCAAAACCATTGTATTATTGTGGTAAAATTCAAACAGCGCAGGTATGAAAACTTTTTAATGGACGCAGAAATGTCCAATTATCCTAAAAAACAGCAACAAATCCCTGAGTGTGAGTTTAGAAAATTCTGTTACTATTGCCTATTAAACAACCACGAACTGCGATGAAGAATTTCAAAGAACCCGAGTTAGTTTTCGGCGTCGAAGATGGACTTCATCGAACAGAGTGGTATTGTCACATGCGGCATAAGTGAAAAATGACGACGGCTAATATTGTCTAAACGACCAAATTATAGAAAAAGGTTCATTTTTGGATATTAGCCTTTGTGACTAAAACTGTGTGAAAACTGACCGATCGATAGGTAGGTAATGCGAGTCGAGAGGAATTTCATCCTACGAGCCATTACATGAATTTGCTTCCTTTTTTAAAAATTGATGTAAAAAATATTTACCTAATGAATAAAATGTCAGTCTGTTTTTGTTGCCTATTTCATTGAAATTTTCCGCTACGTACGCCCGTTGATTTGGCCTAGGGAAGTCCTCTCAGCTGAAGAAGATCTTTGGTGAAATTAAATTCGTTCATCCCACAAGTTAAGACTAAATAAAGATTGCAAGCCTGAATTCAATAATGTTTCCGGATCCAAAAAAAAACTCTTTCATGTTCAAACTAGTAACATTGTTTGCCGTCATGAACAGGCATCAGCATCATCCTGTGCCCGAAATATGGAGCCGTACGTATTTTGGGAGTACCTAGCATATATATCTTTGAAGTGGAACAGTTTTGGTGTTTGATATGACAAAAATGGTAGGGGCATGCCTTCTCAAAGAATAACTCGTTATTTTTTTTTTGGAAAAATAAAATAAATAATGGAGTAGGTAGGCACGTAGAAATCCCAAGTGAGATCACAGCTCACTGGCAACTGTGAAAATTATCGCAAATAAATTTTGATATTTCCAGCCTGGAAACTAAAACCATGTCGTATAGCAGCGGAATGTAGGCCCTTAAGAATAAGTACTGAGGGATAAAGTAGGATGTACGAATAAATGAATTATTTGAACATAATTAATAATAATAATAATTTCAACGAAAGATAATAATCAGGAATCTAACTAGAAAATTGGGTTTTGACACACACTTGAAGCTAAATTCCCTTTCGTGTAAATTTCAACTGTACGGTCTCATTTTTGGCATATCCGTTTTCTGCGTCCACGAACCTCGATATTTGTAATCGTGATCATCAACCACGTTCTATCAGCATGTGAAAACAAGAGCTGGAAAAATAAAATGTATTATTCCTATTGTTTAAACCCCACGAAAAAGTGATAAATAGAGGAAAACACTTGGCCTTCCGCAAAACCTAAATTCGAGAACTTGTTGGAAGAAGGGTTCACATTGTTGGGGAAAAATAATAGAAAGTGATCGGCTACAGCCAAAATCATATTATGATCGGCAGACGTAATCGCCAGGTGGTAGGAAAATTCGTCTTTCCACCTTCAATAGACTGCCACCATCACCACCCAGGGTGTAGTAAGGTACCATTATCTAATTTAGGTAGCTTAGTACATCCAAGAACCGAAGTTCATTGTTACTGAAGTTAGAACGGGCAACATGATTGGGTAATTGTTTGTCAGCAACGATGTGAACCCAGCTTAACACATTCCGCATACTATTTTTTCTAACTTTACTAAAAAATTAGGTGCCTATAAAAGAAAATCCGTACTGAAATTCTTTCGTGAAATGATCTTTGAACTCTCAAATTATACGTACTACCTTATCATCCCTTGCCGAGTTATATGTCTAGCTGTGGACAGAGCCTAAAAACTAATGCCTGTTCATGATAGCCGCTGACGCAATATTATTTTCAGGGTATACGAAGGTGGGGACAGCCTGTTAGGTAGGTACCTATTCAAAAAAACATATCATCGTCGAGAAGCTTAATGCTCGAGCTTTACGTGACGCTTTTGACTTCAGTTATTGGGTTGAAAATGTGATGAATGATCGGGGGCAATACACAATCATCGTGCATAGGGAAGATAATTCATACGGGTAAACACAGTTAAAAAACCACACAAGATGAAAAGGGAAACAGGTGAGACGAGATAGTATGTGAAACTACTTCGATTGGAGCGAACAAAATGATGAGAATGGATTAGAAGTATTGAGTCATAATCGTTAATAGCAATAATAGTAAAATCACAACCCAGCTAAGTAGCAAGCTAGTGCGGTTACCAACCGGTGAAAATGTAGGTAGGTTTTGGATCTAGTCAAGCCATCATCGGCGTCCAACGAAGCAGCTCATAAAATCGGTGAAATCTGGAATGAAATCACGCCCATGTGGAGACAGAAGCCCTAGTAATGAGACCCTATTCTCCGATCTTGTTGGACATCTAATAGGGTTTGGAGTAACGACATGGTGCACTGATGAGCTCTTCGACGGGATAACCAGCTGAACGAGGGCAAGTCACCTGGTTAAGTTTACTCACTGCCACGTTGGAGAGAGGAACTGATCCGGCATAGCAAGATGGAACTTTTCAAACCTGCACGTGGTTTCAATTTAGCAACATGGGTAATTTTCACAGAAAGAGCCGAACATTGACCGGAGAAAAATGAACGAAATTTTGTTTTTGACAAAAAGAAGAAAACAGTCGAATTTGGTTCAAAAATTGTTGGTGAAACACAAGATTTCTATGAACAGAACGAAATCGCTAATTCTTCGTAGTCTGCCCCTCAAATAATCGTGCTCAAGCACTAGATTGACTATCAGGTAGACATTATATTAAATATAATAGCAAATTTTGCTATTCCAATAGTTCATTGTTGAGTAATTGACCAGTCCGTCCGCCTTTACTTCCAAACGGCTGAAAACGAAAATTTGGGATTTTCCGACACAGCCGCAATTCTTCAGTGAATTTTTCTAGGCTTCCGATATAATTGTCGAAATCTTGAGAAAATTGTGCTCAACTGTTTCCGACAAACAAGTAAAATGGGTGTTCTGTTTGGAAGAATTCTTCATGCTGAATCGAATGCGACCACCGCCACATTGATAGCTCTCGTCGCTTGGAAGTTATAGCCGTTTCACGCGCTTCTTGATTTGACATAGTCTCAAAACTGTTGGGTTTCAGCAAAAATTTTTGAAACAAATTTTAACTTTCGACATACCTAAATGTGAATGTAAATGATGGTGTTATAACCTATAGGGCATCCCGGTTTAGTTCCCCCATTCAGATAATTTCCGAAACTCCCGAATAACATGATGACGTTTATCTAAAATACCCTCTCCCGAAACATAAACAGTGTGGCGTGTTGCATTAGATGTTTTCTATAAACAATAAAGATGGTAGAGATAAATTTGGTATACCATAATAATGTCCACAGAAGTCAAGCTGCGTTAGTCCGTTAGCAAGTTGTATCGTGCCTCGTTGGGCTAAGCTTGCGTAGTTAAGCTGTGGACCGGCGTGGCCGGTTACATCGATTGAAAGCATCCACCTGTTGTGCATGTGGCTAGATGACGGCCATCGCGCCTACCGGCAAGTTATCACCCCCACCAACAACCATCACTATCCCCTTCCATAGAGGGAGCCACGGTAACACGATTAGCCCATTCGATGTCGATGTTGCCCGATTACGAGTATTCGGAGTAACAACAGTTACTTCTAGTGACAGATCTACGTTTTTCCCATTCGTAGTTGACATTTTTGTCAATGGCATAGCATTCAATAATAGACCATTGTAATCCCAGTAAAGTTATAGATGGTTTAGACCTTCTAGACCTAGGTCTAAAAACGAACAGATTTTTTCCGGGCAGCAACGAATATGGGCCGACTTTCCGAACTTTTCCGGACTCTTATACGATCATTAGAGGGGTAAAACGAAACTTTTTACGTAGGTGAGCTTCACGCCTGTAGGAGGTAAGAAATCGTCGTGGGTTTCCGGACTAAAAGTAGCAGATTAGCAACTAGAGGTTTATGGGTGAACAGATATTTATAATTATAAACAGGAAAATTGAAGCCTATGTCAGGAATTTTTATCGAGCTATTTACTCAATTTTATTTTATTTCATTTCAATTAGACGTGGAAAGATTATTGTTTCCAATATTAGACAAAACTCATTTTGGGTCTGAGTCAAAATAATCCTCTGTGCGGTATCGGCCTCAAATCTAAGGGACGCAAGCCATGTGAATTACAAACCCCAGTGAAAGAATTGTCTGCGTTTTTTGTATACTTCATGTTCAAATTTACCATAATGTACCAAGTAGCTTATTTAGATGTGCAATAGCCAGGGCTCCATTGCCCATAAGTAAATTTTAATTAGCATTGAAATAACCTAGTCAATTTTATGATTGCAAGCGCTTGGAACCAATAATGGCAGTGAGTAAACTTTCGGTAGGACCTCTCCCAAAAAAACGGTCAAGACCTACGAGCAGCGTAGAGGTTGAAGACACTGACGGTACGGACTGATGCTGGAGGCTCGACGGCGATTTCAGTGAATCCCTTACTAATCTTGGAGAGATTCAGGTCTCGTAACTGATTCAGGGCTGACAGGCGAATGGAAGAGATTTTGTTCCACGAGAGTGAGTCAAACCAGCGCTGAAGATCTACGACCAGAAGCGGAAATATTTCAGCAGACGGAATCAGCAAGTTCTGTAGCCGAAATTCCAGATGAAGAATCCCGATGGTTCATGATTGCCACATAAAAACCAAGAGCTCGACGAAAGTTTTTAATACTACCTTGGGAAATTAGGATGATTTTATTTCTACGAATCATAACAGAGAATTTTTAATAATCGCTCTAGGATTCAGTTGTTTCTATATTAATTTATTTTTTTCGTTACATTATCGCCTCAATGGATTGATATAACCGGTGGGTCAATTATTATTGCAGTGTTAATTCAATTATCCGATTTTTCGGTTCACTGGTGGATTTTTTATATTCTGATTTAGTTGCCTACTGTGATATTGCACGTGTTACCGACCCAGTGGTTCATATCGTGTTAAAAACAACGAAAAACTCAGGAACTTCTTACTTGACGGCAGAACGAAAATTATAATGAAAAAATGTACTGAGAGTCACCTCGAACTGGTAATGAGTTGACTGTGAGCTACAGTAGAAAAAACGTTGTCGATTTTTCAATTGTAAGCGCTCAAAAAATTGATCGTGAAACGATCAAGCGCCTTCGAAAGGTTCGACACTGTTTTGGTGAATAAATCAAACCAAAGACGTGACGATTAATTTTATGGTAGTATAGAAGTAGTGTGGCTGTGAGGGGATGGTTATTCACAGACACAATACACTTGTCATCAGTACATACTCTGTTCTGTTGCACGAGTGGTATTGGTGGTGAATATATTAGAGTAAACTTGGCATCAATGTAAATTGTAAAGAATATTTAAACTAAGAATAATACTTCGGCGAAGTACTGACAAGTTCCTGTTCGTTTGTGTGTTTGGTTTTGTCGTCAGCACTGATATGTTCGTTAATAAACAGTTTGTAGATATTGTTAGTATTGCTGGTATGTGTGAGTCAGTTGGGCGGTTGTGTTGCTCTCATTTAAAGATTCAAGCCAACTGATTTGACCAAATTTTTCAACGTCTCAAAAACTCGTTGAGCAAATGTTCAAAGAACGCATTCGTGTTGAAGCACAATTAATTATAAAATTGGATCTAATCAAAACTAGATCGGTTTGGGGGGCGTTTGAGTTTATTACAATTTTTTACTGGACCCTTTCGAAATTAAATAAAACCAAATTGTCTAATACCTTCGAATTACTTACGGGAAAAAGTAAAAGTTGGCCAAATCCCATCCTTACTCCCAATTATACATTCAAAACACACACACACACACAAAACTTTCTACGAAATTGAATTGGAAGCCCATCGGGAATTTCAAACAGGTAGAAATCGTTGAAAGTTTGATATGGCCGAGTTAACCATTTTCAGTGTCCCACGCGATCGATAAAACATTTTTTAAATTTAAATTTAGTTAATTTCTAAACGTTTCCAAATTTATATTCATACAGAGTGAAACTACCCTTGTTTTCATTTGATTAGGGTTTTGATAATTTTTGCCATAGTTTCGGTTTTGTTCAGTGAAATTCGTATGTAGAGATAGACGTACACACTTGATTGTGGTAATTCGTCCAAGAGTAGGAAATTATATACTATGGTGAACAAGGCAGAAGGATACATATAAACCAACACACCATTTGGCCGACTTCGAAAATTTGCAAAGTTGTATAAATAAATTATATCAGATCGTAAATAGATAACAAAACCCGGTAACTCGGATGATTTGGAATTGGGAAGTATTTGAGACAAAAAATAAGGAGCGCTATCCAGACTGTTGGCGACAAACATTTATTTTCAATCTCATGGAATTTAATTTTTTTTTTATTCGTACCGATAGAATCAGAAATGACAATTAGTGCTGCTGGTAATTGTAGGAATACCTGCTTGTGTAGTCTAACTACTCTCAAGTAAATAAGTGTTGATTATTCGAAGGATTTCTGCTATGAGTTCTACTCAGATCACCCAACGATCTCATTGCCCAACCTGATTTGGTTTTTGCATTCCATTTGATCGTTGCTACGAAAATCTTGGCAAAAATTCCTAAACGGCTCAACTTCAACGTTCACACAAAAAGTTCATCCTGAATCGTGACGATTATTACAAAGAACTTCCAATGAAGAAAATCAAAGCGTGATAATGCAATAATGTGATTTGAGCTGTATGCGTAGGTACGTTGTAATGTGCTTTTCAACAGTATCGTTGTCTGCAAGTAAGTAAGTAACAGTCCAGATCAACATCATCAGCCGTCAGTGTGCGCGGGTCATTTGTTGATGTGCGTGTTTGTGGGAGTCAGTGGGCTCTTACCACGTCAATAATCTGCATAAGAGTGAGTCCGAAGCTGAGCTGAAGTGGGTCCGACTCGTTCGCTACAGGTCTTTCTAAGACGTTGTAGTGGTCGAGTAGGGTGTGGAGCAGACGCTTCTCGTGAGGTCCTTGTACTGAATCTGAAATAAAGCAAACAGATTTCTATCAATAATGTGGAAAATAAAGCGTGCGTCGAAATTGTAGATGAATTTTTTAAAATGTTTATTTTATACATTAATTTCCAAGTACAATTCGAATTGTATTCTGTACTATTCTAGCAGCATTCAGTCGATAAAAGTTACCCTGCCACTAAGTCAGCAAGACCTGTCCCAGCAGATTTGGTTCGGAACATTCCAAAAATTAGTGCAATAATTTTGTGGCTTATTCAATATACAACTTGTATAAGATCCCTTAGGTTTCTGCAAATTTTTGATTCCCTGAAAGTCATAATTGGCTGGGTTTTATTGAATATTTGAAGACTAATTTTTGACATTTCAAAAAACTATTTCTTAAACCTTTTGAAAAAATTCTAAAATTGAAAAAAATTGGGTAGCTTTCGGATAGGTACATAGGAAAAGAGGCGATTTTCTCCAGGACTAAGAAAAAACCGACATCCCACGAAAAATCCAAGGTGAGCCTAGGAAAAATGACTAAATGTTATGGAATTGACCACGGGGGTTTTTGGTATGAACCTTTAGGCATTGATTTTGGTATTTGATCCCAATATTTTTGTTATCCCGGTCCTTTGCAGCAATTTCGATGTTGTCATGCTGCAGTGCAACGTTAAGTAAACTCGATTTACCAAGAAATGGTGTACTGTGTGTAATGTCGTACTGTGTGTGTTGTATTGGCTTGATTCTGTTGAAATTAGTCGGGCAGACGTTATTGCAAGGATTCCACCGATCAATCGAGTATCAGGGAAAATGGACTCACTCAGACAGACTTGCTCATTGTCTGTTGACATGACTGAAGTACATGTTACCAAGTGTCTGTGCGTCCGTCAGTGGTCATTTACAAAAATTGCCATAGCTCCCTCAATTCTCAAAATTGTTTCAAATTTCTTGAAGAGGAATGTTTGTCTTGAAAAGACTTAACACCCTGTTTAATCGGAATTTCGAAAACTCACACTACTTCCTTCTGCACTTTTAGCGTTTTCTATTTTATTTTTTTCCGGCCACAAAAATAAACCGATTTGACCGTTCTCGGTCTTAAAATCTTTGTTTTACCTAGCAGAATATGTTGATATTTTTTATTTTCCGGTAACTTGGCGTATCTTTATTTGAGGCGAGTTTTGAAATTTGTATAGTGAGTTTTTTGATATTTTTGACCTAAACCCTCTCAAAAGCTGTTAAAATTTGATCAAAATGTGTCACACTTTGACGTTTCAAAATATGGAAGTATCGTGTGTTATGGACGCTCCCACCACTGGTTCAACTAATATTTAGTCCAATTTCTCAATGCACCACCTTTTCGGATCCGAACTCGGAGATAATAATTCCAACTCCACCTTCTTCCCTATGTGATGGGTGTGGCCTGGCACTTGCCCGGGATGTGGGATACGTGCCAGGTTTGAACATTGGACCGTATTTCAATAGACGACTGAGTCTCGCGTCGAGCGATCAGTGAAGTGATAAAGAGTTTGTTTACTGCCTGACGTTCGGCCAAATCGCCCTGTTTACAACGGTTCTCCCTGTTATCCGAATTTATAATCCTCTTCCGTTTTTCTCCGGATTTGAAAACTCGATTAGTTCTGAAACTCTTCGGCGGAGGGTGAGGAAGGAATTCCTGGAAACGTTTCATCCGCGTTGTCGCCTTGTTAAGATCGTTACGTTAAAAGGTTGCTGCTTATTATTCGCATGGCTTGCGTCCCTTATTTGATGCAAATCTCCATAAGGGATCTGTCGCACAACTGCGAATTTATTATTTTTCCAGAAGTTCCCAACTGCAACGGGTCACGGGGAAAAAAATTTTTTTTTCCTGTTTAAAGTTCTGGAAACTTGACAGTTGCGAAATAGAAATTGATCGAGAAACTGAAATGAGAGAATTTATGATTGAGTGAACTAAATTGTTCACAGTATCATTTCTAACTAACATTATTAAAATAAAAATCTCGACGTTGCTGTTTACTTGGGTATGTATACAATAATTTCATTAAAGCAAAATCCAATTTAGCATGCACTTACCTAGTAAGAACTCACTGTATCAATTTTCAACCAAATTTATTAATTCATTTATTATTGACTAATTTCAAGGCTTGGTGCATAGACTTGTTGCATTTTGATTTTGAGCAAGCTTTTAAATTTGTCCCGATAATTTTTCGGATTTTTTCCCTCTGTTTTGAGAATACTGACATTGGTTTTGTAAGCGCAAAAAAGAATCGAATTTCTAAATATTTCAAATTTCAAAAATTTCTGGCCTCTTAGACATATTAGTTGATGTCTCAAGTGGCCAATATCGAGAAGCACTGCTTTCGAATAGAATATCTAGAGCGATAGTATAATTATATCAATCTATTGGAACAAGAGCAACATGCTAGAGATGAATTATGTTTTTGCTATTATTTCAATTCATCCATTCCACCATTCCAACTGCTGAGCACTTAGTTATCTTTCAAGTCGATTAATTCAATGACGATACAATTCAAAAGGTTTATGTAGTGTTGAACAACTGATACTACACGGAGACTACATGGTGGCTGGCGGTGCCCACTGCCCAATGGTTTATTGACCAATTGATCACAACCACAAATTGATACCTATGGAACCTTTGCCCAATGTTATTTCGATAAAGGTCGGCGACTGAATCAATCAAACAATTAAATGTCCAGAGCTTCTCGACAGATCCCTACCTTAATTTCCTGCTGTAAAACATCTGCAGGAGTTGGAAAAAAATCGTATTTTTCGGGTAATTTTCAACGCAGGCATGTGAGGCATCATTTTCCATTGATTTTTTGATGCTGAATCGAATGAGACCATTGCCGTAGCGGTAGCTTCAGCCGTTTAGGATTAATTGCAGTTTTAGTGAGAGATTTTTAAATTTTGTGAAATTTTCTACATTTTTGTTGAAAACTACTAGAGCTAAAAAATTGGAATCTTGGAATCTATTTCGGAAACATTTAATTCAGCCAATAAACCTAAAATTGGACCCTGTACCCTATACTGGCTCACACATGAGCCATTCTACACATATTCAAATGCCATGACAAGATATTCAAATATACTTTATAATATACTTCCCACTGTATGACCATGGTGGATAGCATACTCTATACTTAAACGGCCGATATGGGCGGCCAAACAAAAAACACAAGCAAAGATAGATAGATACATAGATAGATAGATAGATAGATAGATAGATAGATTATATTTGCAGCCGTACCTTGTACATTGCAATGGTCAGTAAGCATAACATACATCAGGCAATGACATAAAGAAGTAACAATGAGGGAAAAAAGACAAAAGACATCAAGAAACAAAAACACAACTCAAAATTTCACATAGTCAATTTTTCCATTAAAAATTCTTCTTTAGAATAAAAGGCCTTATTGACCAGGAGGTTCTTCAGTCTTGCCCTGAATAAGGACGATCTCTCGTCACGGCATTTTGCAGGGAGGCAATTTAGGAATTTAACACCCCAATAATCAAAACCCTGACATCTAGTCAACCTCTTCCGAACAATGGTGATGGCATCCGCGTGACGGGTATCGTGGTCATGAACTTGGCCCCTGATTTCGTGCCGTTCGAGGTGCTGATGGGCGTAGCAGGCGCTCTCCAATATGAACAGGGACGGCAGCGTCAGGACTTGGAGGCGAACGAACTCCTTCCTGCAGTCGTCCCTGTAGCCCAAGTCCGCGATCACCCTGATCGCCCTGCGCTGTACCCCAAAAACAGTCCCTGCGCCGGCGGAGTGACCCCAGCATAAAATTCCATAAGCCATCACGCTCTGGAAACAGGCATAATAGGCCCCCAGCAGCGAGTCCCTGTTCAGCTTGTCCCGGAGCATCCTCAGAAGGAAAACCAGTGAGGAACACCTCTTTGAGAGAGCGCTGCAGTGATTGGTCCAGTCCAGCCTGTGGTCCAGGGTCACTCCCAGAAACTTGGCGGGCGCCAAATCCTCCGGAGGCACGCCAGACACGTCGCGCTTGGAAAGGGCCAGATTCCTTGACTTTGAATCGTTGACAGCCAGGTCATTTGAGTGAAACCACTCTTTGACCTCGTGAGACGAATCCCTGTGCTCATCGACCAGTCAAGGCAAGGACACATTTCTTGAAAGCAGTGTCGTGTCATCCGCAAACTGAATGATATCCGACGAGCAGCCCCACGCTAAGTCGTTTGCGAATATCAGATACGATGTCGGGGCTAAGATAGATCCTTGCGGGCAGCCTTGATGGAGAGAAAAAGAAAAAAAACGCTGCTTCAGGCAGAACGGAGTACGGGGGTCTTGATGGAGGAGACGGAGCTGCTGAATATGGATTCGGGGCAGATTCCTGGGAGGTTGAAATCGCCGATAATCACGATGCGGAAATCTGGGTGTTCAAGGGAGACTGATTCCAATTGGCTGAGATATGACTCAAGAATGTTGACAGGTTGGTAGCTTGGTAGGTAAATTGAACCGAGTATAACACGAAATTCGGGCATGACAACCACGACGTGCTCGACAGTGTCGTCCTCAGGGAGCCACTGGTAAGACGCAAATTTGTTTGACACACCCAAGAGAACCCCCCCTCCTGGGCCTGACTTGATGGTGTTGTTTCGGTGAGACCGATCGGTTCTAAATACTTGGTAATTGCTTAGCCGCAACTCGTTAGTGGTCACACTTTCCGATAGCCAGGTTTCGGTGAACATGAAGACGTCGTATGAAAAATGTGGGGCTTGGTGGTGTAAAAGTGGTAGTTTTGTGTTTAAACCACGAACGTTTTGATAGAATATCGAGAGGGTGTAATCGGGATAGTTGGGGCTGGGTGTGTCACTATGGGGTATACTTAGGAGGGGGCTGTGGGTGGGGGGACATTTGCGTTTTTTGAGGAATCCAGCGGTACAATTTTGGGCACTCCGGAGATGTACTTAATGGTGAGGTTTGCCTCACCATTGTCTTTTCCATACCCCCCGTTTCCAGGAATAATGTACCGCAAGAGATGGCAAGGTTTGCGCAGGCACTAGAAAGGATTACTCGGCCAGGAAAGAGGAGGGAAAGTGGGAAACGCCGGTCATGAGGCGTCAGACGATGAGTCGAAAGGAAGGCAAGTGAATGTTTTTGGGATCGAGGCTGAGCTGGATGATGCGCGTGGCAAGTTGCGAAAGTACAGCTGCCAGAGAGACAGGTTTGCAGCTGCTCCAGTGCGAATGGCAACGCCAGGAGAAACCGGGGGAAGGAAGGCGAACGTAATGAGTTTTGACGCAGGGAGGCGAAACGTGAGGCGAATTACAAACGGCATGCGGAGCAACGCACCTGATCGATTCGTGAGTGGCGCATCCAGCTTTCTCATTGGCGAGATGGAACTCGGGCCGAATCAAACCGGTGGACCGGTAATTTTATCAACCGACTCCAGAAAAAAACCGTTTACCAGCCGACTCAAAAAAAAAAAGTGGGTAGCCACACAGTATTTCTATAAAAAATAAAATAGAAAACAATAAAAACGCAAATATATCAGGAGTAATCTGAGTTATTCAAATCCCGATTAGGTTAAACGATTATGTCGATTCAAACCGAGCATAGAAAGTACTGCGTGCGATGTGATCAGCTTTTTTATTTTTATTTTCTTCATTATGTAGATTCAAACCGAACATAAAAGCTTTTTTATTCATAAAAACCGAACGTAAAAGCTTTTTTATTCATTTTTTATTTATTTTTTTTTTCTTCATTAGGTCGATTCAAACCGAACATGAGCTTTTTTATTCATAAAAACCGAACATAAAAGCTTTTTTATTCATTTTTTCTTTTTTTTCTTCATTATGTCAATTCAAACCGAACATGAGCTTTTTTATTCATAAAACGCTGCTAAGTAGATTAGTGACATGGGTACATTATTTGTCTGGGTATCTCAGAAAGTAAAGTTCAAGTAGTTGGAGTAGGTCGGTTTATCATCATATCATTTGTGGAGTAATGGTCAATCGTGAATTCAATTATGCCGAAAAGGTACGTTTTCACAATGATGAATAAATAGGTAGGTATAAAAAGAAAATACCTGGCGGCTGCTTTCAAAGAAATATTTCCTGAGGCCTGGCGGCTAGAAGGCAGCCATTTTGTTAACCGCGTTAACAGGTGACAACAGTTATCAAGATCCGCCCCATTAACATAAGCTGTCTAATCCCAGCTTCACACTTTCAGTTTCTAATAGCCGAATCGCATTTTTGCAGTTCTGAGCCAATAAACGACGAAAGAGGCGGTACCAAGATCAAGGGTGGGAATGTTACAGCCGCCATTTCGTATTCCTCACGCCTTGAACCGATTGGAGCATGGGCCGTGAACCTAAGAAAACTGCAAAACCGCAATTTGAGCAGTGTCACTGCCCCCAAAATTGACCCTGGTGACCAAAATCTCGAAAAAATGCCAAATTTCATGTTTCATAGTCAATATCTAAAGATTCCCGCCGAAAAACCCCGAAGTCAAATCCATCATTTTTTTGAAATTTTTCCTAGGCTAGGACCTTGGATTTTCCAGCTGGAATCGGTTTTTTGCCTTTTTCTTAGTCCTGGAGAGTTGTAGAAAATTGCAAATTTTTTGTGTCATGTACCTGCCCAAAACCTACTCAAAAATATTTTTTTTTGGAATTTCAACATTTCTTTTAAAGGGTCAAAAAAATATTTTTTGTTTAGGTCAAAAATTAGTCTTTAAACCAGTTTTTGATTACTAAACCCCAATCGATTTTGACTTATAGGGAGTGAAAAATGTGTAAAAACCTTCAAGGAATCCAACGAGCTCAAAAAATTCAAAATCGGTTCAGTAGGACTCCCTCAAATTGCCAAAAACGCGAAAACGCAGAAATCGCATTAAGAAATTCAAGCCAAACCGATTCAAAAACAAAATTTTCGATTTTTTCGGAAAAACCACCCTATCCTATGGTAAATCAAGCGAGAAACCCGGGAAAAATACTCAAAAAATTCTAAACCCACGGCATCACCTTCAAAATTGAGATTTTGTGTTTTTTCAAAAATATACCCTAATTATGCCGAATTGGACCCGTTAACCTTCTCCGATCGGATTGCCCGGACAATATGCCTCAAGTTGGAGCAAACCACAACTTTCAAGACTAATTTAGTCAAAATCGGATCAGTATTTCAATACGAAGTGGCTGGACGAAATTTTTGGCCAAAATTTCGTCCGTCCACTTCGTATCGAACCGCTGATCCGATTTTGGTGCGGTTGGTCCTAAAAGTTGTTTTTTGCTCCAACTTGAGGCATATTGTCAGGGGAATCCGATCAAAAAATTTTAAGGGGTCGAAAACACAAAAAAACTGTTTTTGAGATCATGACTTTTTTTACATTTGATCGTTTTTGAGTAGTCTAGAGTTGATTCAGAGGATTCCCTTATAGGAGGTGCACGTCACAGAAAAATTTGCTAAACGCTCGTTTTTTTTTTTTTTTTTTGAAATCGGACCACTCCTTCCATGCGTTTTGCTGCTGACGGCGTACGGCGTACGGACAAAAAATTTTTATTGCAGATTCTTGTTGTAGAACCTCTGAAACGTGAAAGAACAAATTTTCAGGGGGTGTTGTAAACAAATTTTTCTTGATCAATTACATAGGTACATTACCTATTTCTGGAAATAATGTACCAAAATGAACCCCTGTGCAGAATTTGCCGAGTTCATCAGATACACAGAAACGCTGCTAAGTAGATTAGTGACATGGGTACATTATTTGTCTGGGTATCACAGAAAATAAAGTTCAAATAGTTGGAGTAGGTAGGTTTATCATCATATCATTTGTGGAGTAATGGTCAATGGTGAGTTCAATGATGCTTAAATGGTACTTTTTCACAATGATGAATAAATAGGTTTAAAAAGAAGAGAAAAAAACTAAGCGATTAAACAAGACCCGTTGACGAGGTCTCATCACAAGGGGACAATGTCGCTCCCCAATCCCTTCCCTTATACCTGGACGCAAACCAGGTCCCTGCGGGTCCCTCTTATACGGTATTGATACCTGAGATTTCCGAAAAGGCCTGACTCGGGATCGCATCTATTCACCGCATAGCGCTTTAAATTCCCTTAATTAATATGTCCACCCTATTAATATGCGAGACTGGCTAATCCCAATAACGTTCACTTTCTAATAGCCGAATCGCAGTTTTGCAGTTCCAAGCCTATAAACCGACGCCCTCGGATAAAACAGTCGTTATCAAGGGTGGGAATGCATCTGATAGGGAATTTATCACCCGACGTTTTCTCCTGTATCACGTTTTTGCTTAACCCCATAGGTGCTTAGGACGTAAAACCAAGAAAATTGCGAAAAAATTGACCCTGGTGACCAAAATCTCGAAAAAATGCCAAATTTCATGTTTCATAGTCAATATCTAAAGATTCCCGCCAAAAAAACCCCGAAGCCAAATCCATCATTTTTTTGAAATTTTTCCTAGGCTAGGACCTTGGATTTTCCAGCTGGAATCGGTTTTTTGCATTTTTCTTAGTCCTGGAGAGTTGTAGAAAATTGCAAATTTTTTGTGTCATGTACCTGCCCAAAACCTACTCAAAAATATTTTTTTTGGAATTTTAACATTTTTTTAAAAGGGTCAAAAAAATATTTTTTGTTTAGGTCAAAAATTAGTCTTTAAACCAGTTTTTGATTACTAAACCCCAATCAATTTTGACTTATAGGGAGTGAAAAATGTGTAAAAACCTTCAAGGAATCCAACGAGCGCAAAAAATTCAAAATCGGTTCAGTAGGACTCCCTCAAATTGCCAAAAACGCGAAAACGCAGAAATCGCATTAAGAAATTCAAGCCAAACCGATTCAAAAACAAAATTTTTGAATTTTTTCGGAAAAACCACCCTATCTTATGGTAAATCAAGCGAGAAACCCGGGAAAAATACTCAAAAAATTCTAAACCCACGGCATCACCTTCAAAATTGAGATTTTGTGTTTTTTCAAAAATATACCCTAATTATGCCGAATTGGACCCGTTAACCTTCTCCGATCGGATTGCCCGGACAATATGCCTCAAGTTGGACCAAACCACAACTTTCAAGACTAATTTAGTCAAAATCGGATCAGTATTTCAATACGAAGTGGCTGGACGAAATTTTTGGCCAAAATTTCGTCCGTCCACTTCGTATCGAACCGCTGATCCGATTTTGGTGCGGTTGGTCCTAAAAGTTGTGTTTTGCTCCAACTTGAGGCATATTGTCAGGGGAATCCGATCAAAAAATTTTAAGGGGTCGAAAACCCAAAAAAACTGTTTTTGAGATCATGACTTTTTTACATTTGATCGTTTTTGAGTAGTCTAGAGTTGATTCAGAGGATTCCCTTATAGGAGGTGCACGTCACAGGAAAATTTGCTAAACGCTCGTTTTTTTTTTTTTGAAATCGGACCACTCCTTCTATGCGTTTTGCTGCTGACGGCGTACGGCGTACGGCGTACGGCGTACGGCGTACGGCGTACGGCATACGGCGTACGGCGTACGGCGTACGGCGTACGGCGTACGGCGGACGGACAAAAAATTTTTATTGCAGATTCGTGTTCTAAAACCTCTGAAACGTGAAAGAAAAAATTTTCAGGGGGTGTTGTAAAAAATTTTTTCTTGAACAATTACATAGGTACATTATTTCTGGAAATAATGTACCAAAACTAATGTGCACATGCCACTGATCTACTTATTTTTCCTCTGTTTTCATCTCAACATCTTAGGTAGGTATCTAATTAATATGTAATAAAATTATTAAATGATTAAATGTTGCGATTAAATTGCAATGACAATGTGAAATGTGATGAAATAAATAATGGGAGATCGCTAGAGGAAGGCAGTCGGTAGATCTGAGTGGGCAGGTCGGTGGAAAACCGGTCCCCAAACAAGTAGGTAGGCTGGGCGGGCAGAAGTGAAAGGCTCGATCGTCCGTCCTTCTCCCTTGCCGAGGGTCTTCTCCTGGCGGTCCGGTTTCAGAGAACATCAGGCTCTTCGTTTTAACGCTTGAGAGCTCGACGGTTTCTCGTGATTTCATCGATTGTTTGACGTTGCGCCTCGTGATTTCTATCGAGTGCCGATCAGATGAGTGATTAAATCTGATGAGGGATAGTTTCTTTCTGCTGTACAGACTGTTATATTTTATTCAAACTTTTGTGAAAATAATTGAAATTAGTCCATCTTCCAATCAGTGGGCAAACAAAAAATTTCATACGAAAATATCTTCAAAAAATATTATATTCTTAAGTTTTGTCTCAGTAAAACCCCCCTGTTTAACCGAAATTCGGACGTATTGAAATATATAAGTATGTTATCTACGCATTCTCTTTCACGTTTCAAAGGTTCTGGAATACAAATCTGCAATAAAAATTTTTTCTCACAACCATTTTGGGTACATTATTTCCAGAAATAGGTAATGTACCTATGTAATTGATCAAGAAAAATTTGTTTACAACACCCCCTGAAAATTTGTTCTTTCACGTTTCAGAGGTTCTACAACAAGAATCTGCAATAAAAATTTTTTGTCCGTACGCCGTACGCCGTCAGCAGCAAAACGCATGGAAGGAGTGGTCCGATTTCAAAAAAAAAAAAAACGAGCGTTTAGCAAATTTTTCTGTGACGTGCACCTCCTATAAGGGAATCCTCTGAATCAACTCTAGACTACTCAAAAACGATCAAATGTAAAAAAAGTCATGATCTCAAAAACAGTTTTTTTGTGTTTTCGACCCCTTAAAATTTTTTGATCGGATTCCCCTGACAATATGCCTCAAGTTGGAGCAAAAAACAACTTTTAGGACCAACCGCACCAAAATCGGATCAGCGGTTCGATACGAAGTGGACGGACGAAATTTTGGCCAAAAATTTCGTCCAGCCACTTCGTATTGAAATACTGATCCGATTTTGACTAAATTAGTCTTGAAAGTTGTGGTTTGCTCCAACTTGAGGCATATTGTCCGAGCAATCCGATCGGAGAAGGTTAACGGGTCCAATTCGGCATAATTAGGGTATATTTTTGAAAAAAACACAAAATCTCAATTTTGAAGGTGATGCCGTGGGTTTAGAATTTTTTGAGTATTTTTCCCGGGTTTCTCGCTTGATTTACCATAGGATAGGGTGGTTTTTCCGAAAAAATCGAAAATTTTGTTTTTGAATCGGTTTGGCTTGAATTTCTTAATGCGATTTCTGCGTTTTCGCGTTTTTGGCAATTTGAGGGAGTCCTACTGAACCGATTTTGAATTTTTTGAGCTCGTTGGATTCCTTGAAGGTTTTTACACATTTTTCACTCCCTATAAGTCAAAATCGATTGGGGTTTAGTAATCAAAAACTGGTTTAAAGACTAATTTTTGACCTAAACAAAAAATATTTTTTTGACCCTTTAAAATAAATGTTAAAATTCCAAAAAAATATTTTTGAGTAGGTTGACACAAAAAATTTGCAATTTTCTACAACTCTCCAGGACTAAGAAAAAGGCAAAAACCCGAAAAATTTTTTGCGATTAAAAAAGCAGTGTTTTCTGTGCTGTGATTTCTGTGCTGAAAAATGTGCATCGCCTTGGAGAACCTGTAAGCAGCCGGAGGACATCGGCCCACCTGGAGCGTCGCGGCCAAACGTAAGTCTTAATGCTTTTCAATGCTTAACCAATTGCAAGCGCGTTGTATCGTCAAGCAAAGTACTTCAAAGTACTTTAAGGGCCGCTTTATCACTTCACCTAATCAACTGATTATCCAAGGACGCACCGACTAACTGATTCCGTGGAAACGTGACGTATGATTTTTCAGCATGAAGTCACCTGGACAATAGATAGTCGGTGCGTCCTTGGATAATCAGTTGGTTAAGTGAATTGATAAATATTGCATAAAAATAACTGAAAATCGGGATGTCTAGAGATGTAAAAGCGAGGTACATCATTATAAAAGCAAGCACAAAAATTAACTTGAAAATCATAAACGTCTCTATGCATTCACTTTACAAACAATGATAAAAGAGAGTCACTCTGTTCACTAGATTCCTAGATCTGAAATTGATAAAAAATCGTTGCAAATTTTAAACTCGCCAAAAATCATCTGGATTAAGCGAGATCTGCGATTTCTTCAAGCTTCTAATTTTAATTTTGCCTTCCAATACTTTATTATAACAATAATAATATTGGTATTTAAAAAAAATTATCTGTGCCGTCTGGATATTTTTGCCAAACATTTATACTTCATTTCCAGTCAATTGATTGAGAGCTTTATTAAAAGATTTTTCTCTTCTTGTTACAGGTAAGCCGGAACTCGTCTGCGTTTGGTCCAAGGTAAGAACTTTTTTCAAAATCTGACGGATTGATGTACATGAACGCATGATATTTGTATATTCCTATGAGTGCAGGTCATATGGGGAAAATGGCAGGGGAGGAAGGTAGAGGAGGACCTGCTGGTACCTAATTTTGAACTTTTTTGAGGACCACCCCCAATTATTCATACGTACCATGTGAGTCTGACCAACGTTTTTGAGGACGGTCGTCTAAAGCTGGATTCACTTGTGCGTTTTTCTCCGTGTCCTGCGTAATGAGATCTGATTGGCGTCTGCGTGCGAAAAGTGAGTGCGCGTAAAGCTGACAACCAATCAGATCTCGTTACGCAGGACGCAGAGAAAAAAGCCCATGTGAATCCAGCTTAAATTCCTCCCCATACCGCTCATCGGGATTTAGGACCGGTTCCTTGGGCTGCATCCATATGTACATGGCGATTGTATGAGGAATTCAAAAAAGTGCCACAATATCACCCTAGCTATTGTGAATTGGAATCTTTTTCAAAATCAAAAATCGGCCCATTAGTTGAAGAGAAAAAGCGAATTTGTTTAGGCGACCCCTCTAGTTTGACAACAGTGCCTAGGGCGATCTTATCCGTTTAGGAACATTCACTAACTTGAAATCAGCGGTGCGTGGATCACACACAATGCTTCCATATTTGTACATTTTTCAAACAAAGTGATTGTATTTTGACCACTTTGAAGGCTATTGTTAGATATTATTTAATACCACGGTCACGGCCCTAGTATTGGATGATTTATCTTAGTAATTTGCCTCATTTTGAACAAAGTTACGTGATGGGAACATGTAACTGCGAAAACTCCCTTTTCATTATAAGTGAAGCAAACAGGATTGAAAACCCACCCTCCAAGCTATAAACTCTCATTTACAGAAGGGTTTGTTCTCCATTTATTTCTTCAAACAATGTAATAATTGAACATCATATAGCACAATAATCGTTTTTACAGTTGAGTGTCATAACAAAGATGGCGAAGGCAGCTTTTTACCGTTAGGTAACTTTCAAATGTAGGTATGTATTCGTTTTAAAATCATTCAACAACTGAAAATATCACATCTTTATAAAACCGTACAACAATAAATAGGTAATGTTTATTTCCAGTAGGTAATATAGGTCATAATGCTATTATAAAGATGCGGCTCAATAATTTAAAGAGTTAGTGTCAAACATGAGAAGACGTTTCACAGTGTCACCTACTGATAGAGCTCTTCAGATTATTTGTTGATCGCCTGTACCTATATGCAGGTGATAAACTATGGATTATTCTCTAGTTTAGTACTGCAACGACCTTACCAGAAACGTGTGATTCGCTCTCAAAACCGAACAAAATTTCGAAATAATCAGTCGTTTGAAAGGCTACGTGAGGTATAAGTATGACTTGTCTAGGATTCTTCAACAGTTGGTAAGCTACTTGCTGAAGAACATACCTACCTAATGTAAATACGTGATTCGAAGAAACGATTGGTAGTTGTAAAACGTTATTTTGAACCTTCAACTAAGAGTTTCTAGAGCAAAAGTGCGGAATTAACAAAAAACAGAACCCGAATTTAGAAAAGCGTTTCGACAGTGAACTTATCTACTGCTGCATCGCTTCTACGAGTATCTTACAGGAAATTATTGTTCCGTAAAGTCAACTGCTGCCCAATAGACCTTAAAAACTAGAATTCATTTCTGCTATACTAACGTTTAAACGCTGCTAAGTAGATTAGTGACATGGGTACATTATTTGTCTGGGTATCACAGAAAATAAAGTTCAAATAGTTGGAGTAGGTAGGTTTATCATCATATCATTTGTGGAGTACCTAATGGTCAATGGTGAGTTCAATGATGCTTAAATGGTACTTTTTCACAATGATGAATAAATAGGTATAAAAAGAAGAAAAAACACTGAGCGATTAAACAAGACCCGTTGACGAGGTCTCATCACGAGGAGACAATGCCCCTCCCCAATCCCTTCCCTTATACCTGGACGCTAACCAGGTCCCCTCATATACGGTATTGATACCTGAGATTTCCGAAAAGGCCTGACTCGGGATCGCATCTATTCACCGCACAGCGCCCCCCCCCCCATTCCCCATTGGGGGATTAATTCCCTTAATTAATCTGTCCACCCTATTAATATGCGAGACTGACTAATCCCAATAACGTTCACTTTCTAATAGCCGAATCGCAGTTTTGCAGTTCCAAGCCGACGCCCTCGGATAAAACAGTCGTTATCAAGGGTGGGAATGCATCTGAAAGGGAATTTATTACCCGACGTTTTCTCCTGTATCAGGTTTTTGCTTAACCCCATAGGTGCTTAGGCCGTAAAACCAAGAAAATTGCGAAAAAATTGACCCTGGTGACCAAAATCTCGAAAAAATGCCAAATTTCATGTTTCATAGTCAATATCTAAAGATTCCCGCCGAAAAACCCCGAAGTCAAATCCATCATTTTTTTGAAATTTTTCCTAGGACCTTGGATTTTCCAGCCGGAATCGGTTTTTTGCCTTTTTCTTAGTCCTGGAGAGTTGTAGAAAATTGCAAATTTTTTGTGTCATGTACCTGCCCAAAACCTGCTCAAAAATATTTTTTTTGGAATTTAAACATTTTTTTTAAGGATCAAAAAAATATTTTTTGTTTAGGTCAAAAATTAGTCTTTAAACCAGTTTTTGATTACTAAACCCCAATCGATTTTGACTTATAGGGAGTGAAAAATGTGTAAAAACCTTCAAGGAATCCAACGAGCTCAAAAAATTCAAAATCGGTTCAGTAGGACTCCCTCAAATTGCCAAAAACGCGAAAACGCATTAAGAAATTCAAGCCAAACCGATTCAAAAACAAAATTTTCGAATTTTTTCGGAAAAACCACCCTATCTTATGGTAAATCAAGCGAGAAACCCGGGAAAAATACTCAAAAAATTTTAAACCCACGGCATCACCTTCAAAATTGAGATTTTGTGTTTTTTCAAAAATATACCCTAATTATGCCGAATTGGACCCGTTAACCTTCTCCGATCGGATTGCCCGGACAATAGGTATGCCTCAAGCTGAGCAAACCACAACTTTCAAGACTAATTTAGTCAAAATCGGATCAGTATTTCAATACGAAGTGGCTGGACGAAATTTTTGGCCAAAATTTCGTCCGTCCACTTCGTATCGAACCGCTGATCCGATTTTGGTGCGGTTGGTCCTAAAAGTTGTGTTTTGCTCCAACTTGAGGCTTATTGTCAGGGGAATCCGATCAAAAAATTTTAAGGGGTCGAAAACCCAAAAAAACTGTTGAGATCATGACTTTTTTTACATTTGATCGTTTTTGAGTAGTCTGGAGTTGATTCAGAGGATTCCCTTATAGGAGGTGCACGTCACAGGAAAATTTGCTAAACGCTCGTTTTTTTTTTTTTTTTGAAATCGGACCACTCCTTCTATGCGTTTTGCTGCTGACGGCGTACGGCGTACGGACAAAAATTTTTTATTGCAGATTCGTGTTCTAGAACCTCTGAAACGTGAAAGAAAAAATTTTCAGGGGGTGTTGTAAAAAAATTTTTCTTGATCAATTACATAGGTACATTATTTCTGGAAATAATGTACCAAAACCGAACATAAAAGCTTTTTTATTCATTTTTTTTTTCTTCATTATGTATATTCAAACCGAACATAAAAGCTTTTTTATTCATAAAAACCGAACATAAAAGCTTTTTTATCCATTTTTATTTTTTTTCTTCATTATGTCGATTCAAACCGAACATAGAAAGTACCTACTGCGTGTAATGTGATCAGCTTTTTACTTCCATATTTACAGAGTAAATGGAAGTATTGTGATCGTCCTAAAATCGAGAATCGGAACGGAGCCTCAGAAAAAACTTTTTCTTATACACATTTACTCAGAATCACTTCCTGAACAAGTGTCTGTGTGTCCGTGTGTCCGTGTGTCCGTTAGTCCGTGTGTCCGTCTGTCCGTCTGTCCGTGTGTCCGTCTGTGGTCATTTACAAAAATGGCCATATCTCCCTCATTTCTCAACCTTTTTTCAAATTTCTTGAACTGAAATGTTTGTCTCGGCAAGACCTAACACCCTGTTTAATTGGAATTTGGATAACGCACAGTACTTCCGAGATATTTGCATTTTTAGTGTTTTCTATTTTATTTTTTTCCGGCCGCAAAAATGAACCGATTTGAGCGTTCTTGGTCTCAAAATCTTCGTTTTACCTTGCAGAATATGTGGATATTTTTTACATTCCGAAAATGTGGCGTTTTTTTATTTTGGGCGAATTTTAAAATTTTAATACTGAATTTTTTGATATTTTTGACCTAAACACTTTCAAAAGCAGTCAAAATATGATCAAATTGTGTCACAATTTTACGTTTCAAAATATGGAAGTATTGTGTGTTATCTACGCACCACTGGTTTATTCTTTTTTCTTTTCTTCATTTCGCTCTCGCACAAATGCTACGAATCCAATTCGTCCGGAATTTCACGCGCCTCTCTCGAATAATTCCATCCGCTGCGCATTGCACAGAAGGAGGACCTGCGGAATTCGGCCCGCCGGCCGCAACGTGACTTCGCCCCGCGAATCCGGTGCGCACTCGATCACGCGCCTCTCGGGCCGAACACAGCGTAACGGCCATACGCGGCGATAAATCTCCGAAGGCCCATTCAACTAGGCGCGAATCGTTATTAGTAGGAACTCGCTTGGAAACGTGCGGCTCGGGAAGTAAACGGTGGCCGCTGCGCGTGGAACGGTCACGACCAGCGGTTGAAGAATGAACGGTCGGAACGTTAAATTAAGGGAAGCGCAGGAAGCACTCGGGGAGCTCGCAGCGGCGTTCTGCTGAAGAAGCCGGGCGGGCGGGGCTGGCATGCCGACCTCATAATGGGCCAGACGGGTCAGCCTCGGGTCGGGCAGGTCATATTCTGCTACACAACAACAACAACAACAACAGCAACAACAACGTAGAAAACGTGCGCCAAAATCCGATCGTATCAGCAGTTGGTCGGAAACCTGCGTTAATTCAACGCAGCACAGTGGCATTCTGACTGGACCTGACGTGACCCGAAATAGCAGTGCCTAATCGTCGTAAAGCCTAATACTCGAGCATAATGACGATGCGGCAGTAAATTCGGACGCACAGTTGCAGGTAGTCAATTTTTAACCGACTTCAAAAAAAGCGAAGGTTACCTACTCAAATTGACCCGACGGACAGATTTTTCTGTTGTTTACTTACATACTTACAGAGTAAATGGAAGTATGGAAATCGTCCTAAAATCGGGAATCGGAGCGGAGCTTCGGAAAAAACTTCTACTTGTACACATTAACTCAGAATCATTTCCTGAACAAGTGTCTGCGTGTCCGTCTGTGGTCATTTACAAAAATGACCATAACTCCCTCAATTCTCAATCTTTTTTCAAATTTCTTGAACTGAAATGTTTGTCTCGACCCCGTTTAATCGGAATTTGAATAACTCACAGTACCTACTTCCGATATATTTGCATTTTGAGT
This sequence comes from Nesidiocoris tenuis, assembly GCA_036186465.1. NCBI lineage: Eukaryota > Metazoa > Arthropoda > Insecta > Hemiptera > Miridae > Nesidiocoris > Nesidiocoris tenuis. The sequence goes on from AP028910.1 coordinate 12,010,259, forward strand.
GTTTTCTATTTTGTTTTTTCCCAGCCACAAAAATGAACCGATTTGAGCGTTCTTGGTCTTAGAATCTTTGTTTTACCTTGCAGAATATGTGAATTTTTTTATATTCCGATATTGCGGCGTATTTGTATTTTGGGCGAATTTTAAAATTAAAATAGTGAATTCTTTGAGATTTTTGACCTGAACACCCTTAAACACAGTCAAAATAGGTACATTATTTCTGGAAATAATGTACCAAAATGATCAAATTGTGCCTCAATTTTACGTTTCAAAATATGGAAGTATTGTGTGTTATCTACGCACCACTGGTTTTAAGATTGGCATTTACGCAGCTGCGGAAATAAAACCCTGGTGCTGAATTTTCAGCGTTTTCCCCCAGTCGTAAGTTCGCTCAGCCGGTGAGAAACAGTTACAGTGCAGGATTGGCATTGCCACGAGGTCTGAAATCGCTTAAACCCTTCGCCGTCTCCTTCGGCACTGTCACATTGATACTATAGCTGCCGATGATTGTTTTTCCTTTTCTTTTCCTGTTCCTCCGACTGTGCGAACAACTGGCGCGGCCTCTCGCTCGCTCGTGCTTGGCTGGCGAAAACGACGAGGCGACGGAACATTGCGGCCGACGGCAACGCCGCGTTTGGAATGGTAAGAAGGTCCTCACCGTTGAATACAAACGAGCCCAATTGCGCGGCGGAGATTGCCTGGAAGTTTCCATTTCGGCAGCAAGATCAAAAAGGTGGAGCGGATATCGTTCAGCCTGCATGCCGCCTCACTATGTCCCCATTCGGGTTCGAAGATCAAAGCGCCAACTGAACGAACAAGTCGTCGGATGGTGAGGAGTTGGGCTTCGAAACGTAGAAAACGGAGAGCGAGCACGTCCTGTCCCCTTGGTGAACTGCCGGAGGATAAAAGTTTCAGGGATCAGCCAGCGGTGCGTTGATAACGCACATTACTTCCATATTTTGAAACGTGATAGTGCGACACGATTAGATCATTTTTAAGTACTTTTGAGCGTGTTTAGGCCAAAAATATCAATAAAACTAGCTATGCCAATTTAACAACTCGCCTAAAACCAGAATACGCCAAGTTATCGGAGCATAAAAAATGTACACATATTCTGCAAGGTAGGATAAAGATTTTAATACCAAGAACGCTCAAATCGGTTTATTTGTGAGGCCGGTAAATAAAAAACACTGAAAATTCAAACATATTAAAAGTACTGTGAGTTATTCGAATTCCGATTAAACAGAATGTTAGGTCTAGCCGAGACGAACATTTCAGTTGAAGAAATTTGATAAAAGGTTGAGAATTGAGGGAGCTATGGCCATTTTTGTAAATGACCACAGACGGACAAATGGACACACAGAAACCTGTTCGGGAAGTGATTCTGAGTAAATGTGTAAAAGTAAAAGATTTTCCTGAAGCTCCGTACCGATTCTCGACTTAAGGACGATTGCAATACTTCCATTTACTCTGTGAATTAACTATGAAAAATATACATGGTTTCCTAATCATTCCAAGAATTGCAGTCGGGATCCTTATTTTTGCATTTCGAAGGCGAAGAACCAGCATGACATAATTGAATTTTCCCAATTTGAGGTTGTACATGTTACTTTTTAAATTTTCGCGCCCGAAACATTACCTTGACGTCGAAGTCAAACTCACAATGAAACAGAAACTTAAACTTACAATCGAAATCGAAGTCAAACTCACAATGAAACAGAAACTTAAACTCATAATCGAAATCGAAGTCAAACTCACAATGAAACAGAAACTTAAAACTCATAATCGAAATCGAAGTCAAACTCACAATGGAACAGAAACTTAAAACTCATAATCGAAATCAAAGCCAAACTCACAATGAAAAAGGAAACTTAAACTCATAATCGAAATCGAAGTCAAACTCACAATGGAACAGAAAGTCAAACTCATTATCGAAGTCGAAGTCAAACTCACAAAGGAACAGAAAGTCAAACTCATAATCGAAATCAAAGTCAAACTCACAATGAAACAGAAACTTAAACTCATAATCGAAATCAAAGTCAAACTCACAATGAAACAGAAACTTAAACTCATAATCGAAATCAAAGTCAAACTCACAATGAAAAAGGAAACTTAAACTCATAATCGAAATCGAAGTCAAACTCACAATGAAACAGAAAGTCAAACTCATTATCGAAGTCGAAGTCAAACTCACAATGGAACAGAAAGTCAAACTCATTATCGAAGTCGAAGTCAAACTCACAATGAAACAGAAACTTAAACTCATAATCGAAATCGAAGTCAAACTCACAATGGAACAGAAACTTAAACTCATAATCGAAATCGAAGTCAAACTCACAATGGAACAGAAACTTAAACTCATAATCGAAATCGAAGTCAAACTCACAATGGAACAGAAACTTAAACTCATAATCGAACTCGAAGTCAAACTCACAATAAAACAGAAACTTAAACTCATAACCGAAATCGAAGTCAAACTCACAATGGAACAGAAACTTAAACTCATAATCGAACTCGAAGTCAAACTCACAATGAAACAGAAACTTAAACTCATAATCGAAGTCGAAGTCAAACTCACAATGGAACAGAAAGTCAAACTCATTATCGAAGTCGAAGTCAAACTCACAATGGAAGAGAAAGTCAAACTCATAATCGAAATCAAAGTCAAACTCACAATGAAACAGAAACTTAAACTCATAATCGAAATCAAAGTCAAACTCACAATGAAGCAGAAACTTAAACTCATAATCGAAATCAAAGTCAAACTCACAATGAAAAAGGAAACTTGAACTCATAATCGAAGTCGAAGTCAAACTCACAATGGAACAGAAAGTCAAACTCATTATCGAAGTCGAAGTCAAACTCACAATGGAACAGAAAGTCAAACTCATTATCGAAGTCGAAGTCAAACTCACAATGAAACAGAAACTTAAACTCATAATCGAAATCGAAGTCAAACTCACAATGGAACAGAAACTTAAACTCATAATCGAAATCGAAGTCAAACTCACAATGGAACAGAAACTTAAACTCATAATCGAAATCGAAGTCAAACTCACAATGGAACAGAAACTTAAACTCATAATCGAACTCGAAGTCAAACTCACAATGAAACAGAAACTTAAACTCATAATCGAAGTCGAAGTCAAACTCTCAATGGAACAGAAAGTCAAACTCTTTATCGAAATCAAAGTCAAACTCACAATGAAACAGAAACTTCAACTTACAATCGAAATCAAAGTCAAACTCACAATGAAACAGAAACTTAAACTCATAATCGAAATCGAAGTCAAACTCACAATGGAACAGAAAGTCAAACTCATAATCGAACTCGAAGTCAAACTCACAATGAAACAGAAACTTAAACTCATAATCGAAGTCGAAGTCAAACTCACAATGGAACAGAAAGTCAAACTCATAATCGAAATCAAAGTCAAACTCACAATGAAAAAGAAACTTAAACTCATAATCGAAGTCGAAGTCAAACTCACAATGGAACAGAAAGTCAAACTCCTTATCGAAATCAAAGTCAAACTCACAATGAAACAGAAACTTCAACTTACAATCGAAATCAAAGTCAAACTCACAATGAAACAGAAACTTAAACTCATAATCGAAATCGAAGTCAAACTCTCAATGGAACAGAAAGTCAAACTCATAATCGAACTCGAAGTCAAACTCACAATGAAACAGAAACTTAAACTCATAATCGAAGTCGAAGTCAAACTCACAATGGAACAGAAAGTCAAACTCATAATCGAAATCAAAGTCAAACTCACAATGAAAAAGGAAACTTAAACTTACAATCGAAATCAAAGTCAAACTCACAATGAAACAGAAACTTAAACTCATAATCGAAATCGAAGTCAAACTCACAATGGAACAGAAAGTCAAACTCATAATCGAACTCGAAGTCAAACTCACAATGAAACAGAAACTCAAACTCATAATCAAAGTCGAAGTCAAACTTACAATGGAACAGAAAGTCAAACTCTTTATCGAAATCAAAGTCAAACTCACAATGAAACAGAAACTCAAACTCATAATCAAAGTCGAAGTCAAACTTACAATGGAACAGAAACTCAAACTCATAATCGAAGTCGAAGTCAAACTTACAATGGAACAGAAAGTCAAACGCAAAATCGAACTCGAAGTCAAACTCACAATGAAACAGAAACTTAAACTCATAATCGAAGTCGAAGTCAAACTCACAATGGAACAGAAAGTCAAACTCATGATCGAAATCAAAGTCAAACTCACAATGAAAAAGGAAACTTAAACTTACAATCGAAATCAAAGTCAAACTCACAATGAAACAGAAACTTAAACTCATAATCGAAATCAAAGTCAAACTCACAATGAAACAGAAACTTAAACTCATAATCGAAGTCGAAGTCAAACTTACAATGGAACAGAAAGTCAAACTCTTTATCGAAATCAAAGTCAAACTCACAATGAAACAGAAACTTAAACTCATAATCGAAGTCGAAGTCAAACTCACAATGAAACAGAAACTCAAACTCATAATCGAAGTCGAAGTCAAACTTACAATGGAACAGAAGAAACGCAGAATCGAACTCGAAGTCAAACTCACAATGAAACAGAAACTCAAACTCATAATCGAACTCAAAGTTAAAGTCACAAAGAAACAGAAACTTAAACTCAATCGAAATCAAAGTCAAACTTACAATTTAACAGAAACTTCAACTTATAATCGAAGTCGAAGTCAAGCTCACAATGAAACTCAAACTCATAATCGAAGTCAAAGTCAAAAACTCAAACACTCAAATTCTGTGACTCTGATTATGAAGTTTAAGTTTCTATTTCAATGTGATTTCGAGTTGAATAATTATTACGAGTTTCATAATTGAAAGACGAAGTTTGACTTCGACTTCGATTATAAGTTAAAGTTTGATTGCATTGAGAGTTTGACTTCGAGTTCGATTATGAGTTTGAGTTTCAGTTTCATTGTGAGTTTGACTTCGACTTCGATTATGAGATTGACTTCGAGTTCGATTATGAGTTTGAGTTTCAGTTTCATTGTGAGTTTGACTTCGAGTTCGATTATGAGTTTGACTTTCTGTTCCATTGTGAGTTTGACTTCAACTTCGTTTATGAGTTTGAGTTTCTGTTCCATTGTGAGTTTGACTTTCACTTCTATTATAAGTTTGAGTTTCTGTTTCATTGTGAGTTCGACTTCGATTTCGATTATTAGTTTGACTTCGAGTTCGATTATGAGTTCGAGTTTCTGTATCATTGTGAGTTCGACTTCGAGTTCGATTATGAGTTTGAGTTTCTGTTCCATTGTGAGTTTGACTTTAACTTCGTTTATGAGTTTGAGTTTCTGTTCCATTGTGAGTTTGACTTTCACTCCTATTATAAGTTTGAGTTTCTGTTTCATTGTGAGTTCGACTTCGATTTCGATTATGAGTTTGACTTCGAGTTCGATTATGAGTTCGAGTTTCTGTATCATTGTGAGTTCGACTTCGAGTTCGATTATGAGTTTGACTTTCTGTTCCATTGTGAGTTTGACATCGACTTCGATTATGAGTTTGAGTTTCTGTTCCATTGTGAGTTTGACTTCCACTTCGATTATGAGTTTGAGTTTCTGTTCCATTGTGAGTTTGACTTTAACTTCGTTTATGAGTTTGAGTTTCTGTTCCATTGTGAGTTTGACTTTCACTCCTATTATAAGTTTGAGTTTCTGTTTCATTGTGAGTTCGACTTCGATTTCGATTATGAGTTTGACTTCGAGTTCGATTATGAGTTCGAGTTTCTGTATCATTGTGAGTTCGACTTCGAGTTCGATTATGAGTTTGACTTTCTGTTCCATTGTGAGTTTGACTTCGACTTCGATTATGAGTTTGAGTTTCTGTTCCATTGTGAGTTTGACTTCGACTTCGATTATGAGTTTGAGTTTCTGTTCCATTGTGAGTTTGACTTTAACTTCGTTTATGAGTTTGAGTTTCTGTTCCATTGTGAGTTTGACTTTCACTCCTATTATAAGTTTGAGTTTCTGTTTCATTGTGAGTTCGACTTCGATTTCGATTATGAGTTTGACTTCGAGTTCGATTATGAGTTCGAGTTTCTGTATCATTGTGAGTTCGACTTCGAGTTCGATTATGAGTTTGACTTTCTGTTCCATTGTGAGTTTGACTTCGACTTCGATTATGAGTTTGAGTTTCTGTTCCATTGTGAGTTTGACTTCGACTTCGATTATGAGTTTGAGTTTCTGTTCCATTGTGAGTTTGACTTTAACTTCGTTTATGAGTTTGAGTTTCTGTTCCATTGTGAGTTTGACTTTCACTCCTATTATAAGTTTGAGTTTCTGTTTCATTGTGAGTTCGACTTCGATTTCGATTATGAGTTTGACTTCGAGTTCGATTATGAGTTCGAGTTTCTGTATCATTGTGAGTTCGACTTCGAGTTCGATTATGAGTTTGAGTTTCTGTTCCATTGTGAGTTTGACTTTAACTTCTATTATAAGTTTGAGTTTCTGTTCCATTGTGAGTTTGACTTTCACTTCTATTATAAGTTTGAGTTTCTGTTTCATTGTGAGTTCGACTTCGATTTCGATTATGAGTTTGACTTCGACTTCGATTTTGTGTTTGAGTTTCTGTTCCATTGTGAGTTTGACTTCGAGTTCGATTATGAGTTTGAGTTTCTGTTCCATTGTGAGTTTGACTTTAACTTCTATTATAAGTTTGAGTTTCTGTTCCATTGTGAGTTTGACTTTCACTTCTATTATAAGTTTGAGTTTCTGTTTCATTGTGAGTTCGACTTCGATTTCGATTATGAGTTTGACTTCGACTTCGATTTTGTGTTTGAGTTTCTGTTCCATTGTGAGTTTGACTTCGAGTTCGATTATGAGTTTGAGTTTCTGTTCCATTGTGAGTTTGACTTTCTCTTATAGTGTAAGTTTGAGTTTCTGATTCATTGTGAGTTTGACTTCGAGTTCGATTATAAGTTTGATTTTCCGTTTCTTTGTGAGTCAGAAAGATCGCCTCATTTTTCAAAAAGATTTTCCTCACATTGTGCTGTAACGCAACATGACAATCAGTGGACACATCAGTGGGAGACTTTCTGAAATCGGTGGAACCTATATCCCTATCAGCCGTACCTAATAGTGCATTTATGAACAAGCCAAATTAAACAAGAAGTGCTACCATGAATTCAGTTGGCATGTTTTTAGTTTCAAGTCCTGTAAGAGATTATTAATTATAAATGGAACGATTTTTTTGCTTTTTACTCTCATATTTACAGTGTAAATGGAAGTATTTTAATCGTCACAGAATCGAGAATCGGATCGGATCTTCAGAAAAAACCGTTTCTTACACACATTTCCTCAGAATCACTCCTCGAACAAGTCTCGCTGTGTCCGCGTGTCCGTCTGTGGTCATTTACAAAAATGGCCATGGCTCCCCTAATTTTCATCCTTTTTTCAAAATTTTTGAACTGAAATGTTTTTCTCGGCAACACTTAACGCCTCGATGTATTCGAATTTTTAGCGTTTTCTATTTTATTTTCTTCCAGCTTCAAAAATGGACCGATTTGAGCGTTCTTGGTCTTAAAATCTTCGTTTTACCTTGCACAATATGTGAATATTTTATACACCCGATAGCTTGGCGTATTTTTATTTCAGGAGAGTTTTGAAATTGGCATAGTGAGTTTTTTGACATTTTCGACCTAAACACCCTCAAAAGCAGTCAAAATATGATCAAATAGTGTCATACTTTTACGTTCCAAAATATGGAAGTATTGTGTGTTATCTACGCACCACTGGTTTCGTTCGCTGCATCACATCCAGCCATAATAATATTAGATCAGCTCTGCAATTTTCCCCTGCTTTCAGAATCACGACTTTACACCAGTCATTCCGGACTTCCTCAGTTTCGTATCCACCCCCCTCCATCTCATCGTGCAGCCATCCTAATCCTACTTATGCTGTAGTCGGCAGACAAGGCATATCCTACTTACACCAGTACGGCACTCCAAGAGACAGACAGAAGACGTCGCAGTGCCATTCGAGTTGAAATGCTTCATAAAGTTAAGCCAAGCCCATCCCTTCAGTCGTGTGGGTTAGATAAATGTGGTGTACATTGTCTCATCTCGGTTCGGGCCTTGGGAAAAGAGTCGTCAGCAATATAAATGTACATTATGTATACAAACTCGGAGTTCGTGGCTTGTTCAAGACATTACGCCGACTGCTAAGATATGTGACTTGGGAATAAATTGCGCATCTAGCTTGCGGATGTTTTACGACGAGAGAGGAGCCATTAGATCATCTTGGCGACCTATTATTTATTATTTATCATATCGCTATTTCGAAGCAATAAAAGGTTCCTCGTCAGAGCTGAACTCATTCGCAATAAACTGGTAAAGCGGTAGTGCGGAGATTGAGAAAGGAAAGGGGGTATTATGGACACCTTGACCATCGGGGTGAGGCAATGAGAAGCCGTGTATTAGTGTGTTCATGAGTGCTATGTGACTAGAGCGACACGATCTGACTAGTTCGGACCCTCTCCTTGCGGGCGGCAGGGCACGCTCGGGGCAACTTCGGTTATAGGGCGAAATGCCAACGCCTGGGACGGGGGTTAGCATTACTTACTTTACTTTTTACTTTGCGATTATGCAAGCGAGGTTATATTTTTAGATGCTTGAAAATAAAAGATGAACATTCGCCGTAGAAGCAAAGCCCCCGTAAACCTTTCCGAGTTCTCAATCGTGATTCTCAACGACTGCGGCGAACCAGGGGTCTAATGCATAATGAATTCGGCTCGGCCGCGGTGACGGCTAACAAGGGAGAATGCGGCGAGTGTGATCGAGTGAGAACAACGGACGACACTGGCGAAAAATTTATGCTAACACAACATGCACGAGCGTTATGCATATCAGTACTCGCACTACTCAGCTGCCACATAAAAATATCGATCAGTTGAGTGACGCGAAACGGACGGTGAATATCTCTCAGATTTTTGTAAGACCATGCCTGGTTAAAATTTGACTGAAGGTTTGGTATAGCAGAACGAGGTTTCGCCTCTATGCGCAATGTGCGACGCAACCATTTTACTGCCACGGGTGGAGCCAGCCACCACCGGCGAGCAGCCCTCCTCAGGAAGGAGAAAGTCGGCGTGTCATCTTAACCAAACGCCGACGAAGGCTCGGGGTCAGTTCCCGAAGCACGACCCGTCGCTCTTCGGCTAACCTGGACAACCTGAGTTGGCCGCTCAGAAATTCCCCATTGGACCAGACTGTGGGAAAGGACACCCGAGTACATAGTTACCTAGGAGGCATTATCTCTTTCGCCATTAGGTGTAAAACTAATTTCCCTACATTCCGTTTTGGTACTCCGTGATCGGGAAAACTGTGACACGATTTGATCATATTTGACTGTTTTTGAGGGTGTTGAGGTCAAAAATATCAAAAAACTCACTATGCAAATTTTAAAACTCGCCTGGAATACAAATACGGCAAGTTATCGTATTATAAAAAAATATCCACATGTTTTGCAAGGTAAAACAAAGATTTTAAGACCAAGAACGCTCAAATCGGTTCATGTTTGTGGCCGGAAAAAAATAAAATAGAAAACACTAAAAATGCAAATATATCGGAAGCACTGTGAGTAATTATAATTCCTACAATTTGAAAATAGGTTGAGAATTGAGGGAGCTATGGCCATTTTTGTAAATGACCACAGACGGACACTCGGACTAACGGACACGCAGACACTTGTTCGGGAAGTGATTCTGAGTAAATGTGTATCAAAAAAGTTTTTTCTGAAGCTCCTTTCCGATCACAATACTTCCATTCACTTTGTAAATGTGGGAGTAAAAACTGTGTTTTTGACGCCTTCATCTTTACTCGTTGCTCGTTACTCTTCCATCCTCCACTCTGTACGTACAATGGTCCAGAGAAAATGACCATTTCGCCATTAACGTGAGCCGAGCCGTCTGGGGTGGTGAGGCTGCGAACCGATCGATAAACAGTGATCCGGTAACCCGGTGACCTCTTGCCGTCTGTCACAGCTATTAACGAACTCGACGGCTCTTAAAGTCACAAGTGTTCAAGGTCTGATATCGGATCGGAAGGGATCAGGGGAATTGTTGCCTGTAAGGTACACATAGGGCAACACGAAACCATTACCAAAGGTAATGAGTAAATATTGATATCATTCGAAAAGATTCAACACTCATGAAACATGCAACAAACTCCGAACGTGAATTCGTTCTTTTTAAAACGCTTAAACACTGCAAAGTAAAAGCTGACTGCTACCAAGCTAATTAATTCCACCGTAAGAAACTGCCCGCACTTCACCCACATTTTTTTAAATCACTCCAATGTAACGCGTCCCTTCCACAATTGAGGAATAAATTATTTGCTGAGACATCGGCTTAAACGACCACCGGCTTCAACTCAGTTTACCCTACTTTACAGGATAGGCAAAAAACAGATTAATTTGTTGTTTACTACGGCCTTGAAAACAATTACGTAACTTTCATTGACTAAAATTTCTGCCTCCTAATTTAATTTAACAGCCATCCCAATTGTACTCACTACCCACATACGTTGAAAACTAGTCAAATATTATCCAATAAATAACTCAGTACAAATTTTTGACATTGGATGGCACTAATATATTCAAGAACTAGTATAGTCGCACGTTTTACCAAAATTATCGTTTTTTTGGGCTCTAAATCTGCAATCTATTCTACCTCTGTCGTGTTGAAGACTGCCTCGAAAGACCAGAATAGCCCTACAGTCCTGAAAAATTAACGAACATGATTGACATACATGGGCGTCGGACTCAAGGTGAATAAAAGAGAGAAGGTGTTTCCGTCCTGAGTGAGAAAAGGAACACGACAACATGCGAAGTTACATGAGCATGCAAAGCAAACACTAGCGCAACAATAATTGATACATTGACATTTTTGAAGAGTGAGCCCGACTTGACCCCAGAAGAGTTGTGAAACCAGGTACCCTTAATCGGTGGGGGGGGGGGGTCGCAGCGCAACTTTGCTCGGCTCTTATTAACCGACTTTAAAACTTCACTTTCATGTTTTTAGGATGAATAGGTGGCACAATAGCTGTCCTACAGGAATTAAGGAACAAATTTGTCGAGACTTTAGGACCAACTGGACACGAAACCAGATTTCGACGAAAATTCCAAAATGTTTCAAAAACTCCTTCCTTGGGCGATGAACGGGAGACGGACAGAAAATTTTTATTGCAGGTTTTACTTTTTACTTTTTCAAGCTACTTTTTGAAGTCTTAATTTTTTTTTTCGTTAAAATTTGTTCCCATGTGAACTTTGGTTCCCTAGTTTCAATAACAAAGGATTGCCGCTTGGTAAACAACACTGCTAATTGCTCGGAGGAAGATATATAACCCCATGTCATCTCCGGCCTCCGGCTATTATTGCGTAAATGTCCACACGACGTTAACGGCTCCGCGTCTTATGTTAATGTATGTCGTTGGAGATCGGATGAACTCCAACACTGAGCCAACATAGCCCTCCATTATCCAATCCTGGTAGATGTAAAATTGTAGCTTCTGCGTGATTTTGAAAGCAGTGGGCGTGGTTAAGACACAATAGTTTATCAATATTTTGATACGTAAATTTTTTACGAATTGGTAAACATTTGTTACCAATACCATTTGTTGTTTTGTAAACATGGAAGTTGAAAAAATTGGTATCAGCAGTTAAGATCATAACGGATTCAAGCATAATAACAAATAAATTATGAATTATTGTCGATTAAAAAATCATCGGGTGGCCAATAACTGATAAATCACTGGCCAATTACTTGTGCTCTTGTGTTTCCGTTTACTTTCTTTTGTATGTAGGAGGTACCTAGTTAGATGTGGGCCTCCGAAGCTGCGTTCAACAATTTATGGCAATATCCTGGACAAAGGGCCAGTCTAAAGGCCCATTCAGTAATGTTTGCCGATAAGACCCAATGAGTCCGATTTAGCCCTTCTATCAGCGCCCTTTGAGATGCGTAGACCGCTTTCATATCTAGTGATCGCTTAGAGCACGGATCCAACTCATTATTAGTTGCAGCCCCTTCGTCGCTTGACGACAGGTTTCAGGCGTGTGATCCCAAGGCCCGTAAGGAACTCCTTTCAGAAAGTCATTGGATGAGAAAAGCAGGGGGCTTTCTGTGTTGAGTTGCCCAGGCTTATAGGGGTAGGAGGGCTATAGCCCAAGTCATAACTGCCGACCAGGTATCGACATAACGTGATGCTCGATAGGGTCTAGCTGGTGGAAGCAATACCGTACGGGTCTCTCTCAGGAGGCTTCTCAATCACTACCCCCCACCCAGACTACTTCCATCTACCCCATGATCAGCACTTAGCACCACCACCACCACCACCATCACCCACCAGGACTGGCACTAACAGCAGCCTGACCCATCACTTTTCTCCAGCCACCCTTAAGGATCTACCCGACATCGAACACTGCCAGACTCCTGGAATCCTGTTCCTGCAAACTGTTGGCCGGTCCAGGTTCTTCTTGAAACCTTCAATCGGAGTTTCATTGACAACTGAAATTTACACGCAGAGAACAACACGTATCTCCTAAAATATTGAACTAAATTTCATTCCTAATTTGGAGGATAGAGGTCATCAATTGGTACCAAAAACTCCAAACTGAAATTTAGTTACTTTGCAGTAACTGTAGAGTACGAATTCTGGCCTTTCGATCACCGCTACTCTACGGAGCGGAATCTATTCCAAATTTGGAGGATAGAGGCCGTTAGCCTCCGTTATTTACGGTGGGACCAGGAACCAGGAGACTTCCCCATACCGCTCATCCGGATTTTGAACCGGTTCCTTGGGTTGCATCCATATGCACATGGGCTTTGTGCCTTACCCACCCGAGCTATCCTCCAAATAGGAATAGATTCTTCTCCGTAGAGTAGCGGTGATCGAAAGACCAGAATTCGTACTCTACAGTAACTGTAAAGTAACTAAATTTCAGTTTGGAGTTTTTGGTAGGTACCAATTGAATGTAATACGTAGATAGCCTCAAACAGAGGGCTCCTGACACCAGAGATCGCCGTAGATCTGAAGGTGAATGGTACGACTACGTTATCCTTCATAATTCAGTAATCACGACAACGCGATATCCCAAAATTGAGTTTTTGTTGATGTACCTGCTCGCTACTCATCCCGAGGTCAGGTAGTTAAGTCGTCGGACTAAAAATCTTTTAATACCGAGTTCGATTTCCGGAATTTTCGGGTCATTTATCGATTTGATGTTCTTATCATGATGAACGTAGTACACATATTGATCGTTTCTTCGAAGACGTATACTGATGGTAATATTTCTGTGCAAGGTTTACACCTACCGTCAGTTGTTCGAGATGAGTTGGTAATGGAAACTCACCTGTGGGCAGAAACAATATATCATTAACTTATGAAAGTCAAGAGCACTTACGAAAATGGTTCCATGCTTAATTAAAGACATTTCCTCAATAAGCTCTTCTCAATACTAATGATTAATTTATCACCAATAATAGATAGCACTATCAGATCATTAGAAAATACACAAAATGGTAAGGTTGTCCTCAAAGGCAATGTGCCAACTGAACGCGCCTCCCAGACTGTCTGAACCCAGGCTCTCCGCGGCCGAAGGGTCAAGGCGTCTGCCTAGAAAGTAGAAGGTGCCAGTTTCGAACCCCGCCGGAGAGGATATTTTTGCAATTCCCCACTTGATCTCATTTGCTTAAAAACAGCTCAGTCCAACGTTTTTTCAGAGTTCCATTCCTTGAAACCTATGATACCTATTCAAAAGCTACGCGAAGGGCACCCGCGGCAAGCCTAACTTTAAGGAGCTGTCAACCACAAATAAAAAATCAATTTCAAATAAAAAATATTTTGTTCAAACAAATTCATCACATTTTTGGCTGTAGTGCGACTAATCCTAAAAAATGAAAATTAGTCATTTTTCCAACTGACAGTTTTTCTTGCCATTTCAGTGAAAATATTTTCCAAATCGGATCAAATTTGCCTTTCTGAGAGCGGAACGGACATAAGTACCTACCGACAAAAGCAAAAGAAAAAAACCTCGCGACAAATCAACTTGAGTAACCTCCCCTTTTTTTAAGTTGGGTTAATAATACCATCATCTGTTATCCTTTTTTATCCTATATATGCCGATTGCCGTTTTTATCCCTATTTATCTCGATTGCCGATGAATAATGACTCGAGCAGGGTGATTACACCGTACATATCCCGGTTCCGGAGTATTTGGGGCGAGAATCCCATCCACTGGCGCGAGATAAATGATGAATTGAGCCTAGCATGTTTTTGTCACCTGTCCGAACCAATCACTGTGAAGCTTACTTCGATTTTAGCGCGTAAATCATTCGAAACCTAAACGCCCGACCTACGATTATGAATCAATTCTTGGAAGTGAAGAATCATGGGAACCTATTTGTATGCTATATGAAATCGGACCTAAATTAGCCTGGACAGCATGCGATTGTCATTTGAAAATAATTTCCAGAGCAAACCCCCGCACATACGGGCTGGAAATGCTTTTGGAATACGTTTCAAACGATCCACAATCTGTTTTATAATTTACGACTCGTCGGAAAATAATAACTGAGATTCGGAAATTGAAATTGCAGATCACGATTTCCCAACTGCTCGGGAAAAAGATTCGATTCGCCGCTCAGTGGCGAAAATGAAAAGGAGAAACATACACTGATCACGTACAGGTATGTGGGAAAATGTGTGTTTCTGTGCTGGTAGGTCTCGTTCGTTGTATTTGGCGTTCACAAACTGCGTGTCGGTAACCGTGTGTGTAGACGGAGGCTGCACGTGTAGAGAGCAGTGTTCCTGCGCTAGTGTTCCTGACAGTTTTGTTTAACTAGACCGTATTTTGGGGTTGAAAGATATTTATACCTGTAGGTGGGGCTGGAGGTCTGACCTGACTCTAACTCTGGGTGACCTGAACCCCCTGCCCGAAACTCTTAATCCAATAGTACGGATTACACGGAAGAACGTATAGGTACTGACGTATTCTTCGGGGGAAAGAGGAGAAATACCCAGTGATTTGCTACTATTGAGGCTAGCAGAAGGGTTTGCTCTTCGGGCACGGAAAAAAGAAACGGAGGAAGTCGGTAAATTGTCCCACGTCAGCATCAACTTAGCCGTTACTCGGGGTCTTCTCTTTCCAAAAATGAAAAACGGCGGAATCGTTAATACGAACTAGAGATGAACGGGCGTGGTTCGTGCGGAAGAGGGATTCGAAATAAATTGGGTACAGTGTTTGGGTTGAGTTTCGCTCGTTTTTCAATTTCAATGAACTCATAAATTTCGAATAAACGCATTCACGAGTAAAAGGTGTCGCCTCGGGTTTCTTGATCGGACCGAAAGCTAAAAAGCCACTTTAACACGATAATATTCCAGCTTAACATGGAAGGGAAAATCGTGAGAACATTTCGTAAGCGGAGATAAGAAGCTAATTTGATCGACGTCCCAGCAATAGACGGATGTCAATCAAGTATCTCAACTATTAACTTGGCCTCATTGAAAATAAGGGACGCCGAGTGCAGGGGCATGCTATGGCTGCCGCGGATGATGGATGCGGAATTGAAAGGTTTCAATAGAATTAGGAAACGTTCAATGGCAGTGCCGTAACGGGGCGGTAAAATATGATAGCATGATCCGTTCAATTGCAGTGAGCCCCTACACGTTTTGACATTTTTGAAGAACGAAATTTTCCGCTAAATCTGCTCCATGTGTCTGGCACAATTTTTATTGGTAGGCACCTCGCGGAGGTATTTTTTCGGTTCTTATTAAATAACAAACCATTGGAATTGCTCAAGGGAAGCAATGTCTAACCCCCCCCTCTGCAATTTTCATGGTTCTGAGTAAAAAATAAAAGTAAAAATAAAAGTAAAATTTAAGTGAAAATATTTTCTGAAGCTCCGGTCCGATTTTAAATTTTGGGACGATTACAATACTGAGATTTACTTTCGTATATTTAGAAGCACAAATGTCCGCCATCAACAATGTTTTTCCCAGAACGGCTGAAGATTATTGTATCAGCCTTGATCCGGGACAGCCCTGACTAGGGTTGTCCAAAAGAAATAAAATAGTTGAAAAGTTAAAAAATCGGTGTTTTTCCGAAAACTTTTTTGCAAGAGAAGTAGCATGTTGTAAGAGGCAACATGAGAGCGAGACAAGCTTTACCAACGGTTCTGAAGCATTCTTAATCTCATTATCCAAAGAATTTAATAATTACTCTGTTAATTATGTAGGTAATTAAGAATAGATTAAATAGTGAATTATTGATTGATTATTATTATAGTATTGAGAACCCAAGGAACCGGTCCAAAATCCGGATGAGCGGTATGGGGAGTCTCCTGGTTCCTGATCCCACCGTAAATAACCGAGGCTTTATCCTCCAAATTAGGAAAAAATAAAAAATTTTTGTCTGGCCGAGATCTACAATCTCGTTTAACCAGAACTTTGGTAGCACTTAACACTTCCAAGATAAACGCTCTTTAAATATTTGTCGTTTTTCTATTAGGTATATCGTTTTTTGGCCCCAAAAATAGATAAAAGGATCATGATTCTTGGAGCGATCGATAGGTCCTGATGAGTAGATTCTTTCGGTACCGAAATCTCAAAATTGATATTTTGGGACATATCAATCAATTTTCAATTTTTTAAATTTCAGGCAAGGAAGGCAAAAATTAGTACATATTATAGCATATTATATAAACAAGTTGTGGAAATCGGCGCAATCGATGACCTCGTTTTACTATAGAAGGAAGATTTTTGCTGAGATATATTTACTTATACTTAGCGCTCGTCAATCGCCGAAGTTAATGTATTATGAATTTAGAAAATGAACAACTTTTAGGAGAAAAAATCAGGTCACCGTAATTGGGTTTACCAATTCTTAAATATAGGAGTTTCAGCAACGGCAAGAATTTTTTAACCGAGGTACGTCAAAACTTTTTCTAACCGAGATGCCTACTCACCCATTGGGTATAGAACCTATTTTTAGCATAGTAAGCAAAAATCAACCCTTGCCGTTCTAGCGGAATCGAACGGAAATTCTATCGCAGTTTTACTTACGTCGAATGATTGAGTGTTTCCATTTTCTTACGGCTGCACTAGATTAGATAGTTTGTTCAGAAGAAATGTGATTTAGAGCCCCCCTCCCCTTCCCTGCTTTCACCTCCGGGCCCGACGATCCGTGGATCCTCCCCTAGTTCCATAATTCGCATCAATAAGGAGGAGCCCGGGATGAAAAACGCGTTACCACCTCTGATTTAGGCGGAGAGAAAAATGTTCGAGATTCTCGCTCCCTTCGCATTTCCATCCCTCGCCACGGGTTTAATAAGAATTAGGCTCAGCTAGGTTAGATATCAGATCGGAGTTCAGGCGCTCGACAATGATAAATTGGCAGTGGATGGAGAGATGGCGCGCGCTCGGGGGCCCGGCATTTAATATCAGCTCAAGACAAATGAACTCCAGCCCCTTTGGTGCGCGAACGTTATTGGCAGAACCCGCCGTTCCTGCAGACACTCGCACCCCCGTCTCATGGCACCACCCACCCTCGCCGCCCGGGATCAATCTTCTCCCCCATCCTTTTTCACGACCGACCATTTCCACAGGCGTATCTATACTTTCTCGCCATCCCTCTAATTACGTAAGGAAATATCGTTTAAGCCCAAAAAGCTGAGATAATATAAATGAGATAATAAAATTTCCTTTTGATTTGGTTCTTGACTTCATTACAGATAGGAGGGATCTAACAATATTGAATTTCCACGAAGGCTATCAAAATTGACAGATTTAAAATGTCCCTCATTTTTCGTGGGGCTGGTTGAAGCACAGTTTTGATGATTATTTTTACTTCCATATTTACAGATTAAATGGAAGTATTGGAATCGTCCTAAAATCGAGAATCGGAACGGAGCCTCAGAAAAAACTTTTTCTTACACAAATTTACTTAGAATCACTTCCTGAACAAGTGTCTGTGTCCGTTAGTCCGTCTGTCCGTCTGTCCGTTTGTGGTCATTTACAAAAATGACCATAACTCCCTCAATTCTCAACCTTTTTTCAAATTTCTTGAACTGAAATGTTTGTCTCAGCAAGGCCTTACACCCTGTTTAATCTAAATTTGGATAACGCACAGTACTTCCGATATATTTGCATTTTTAGTGTTTCTATTTTCTATGTTCTTGATCTTAAAATCTTAGTTTTACTTTGCAGAATATGTAGATATTTTTTATGTTCCGATAATGTAGCGTACTTTTATTTTGGGCGAATTTCAAAATTTGAATAGTGAATTTTTTGATATTTTTGGCCTAAACACCCTTAAAAGCACTCAAAATATGATCAAATTGTGTCACAATTTTACGTTTCAAAATATGAAAGTATTGTGTGTTGTCTACGCACCACTGGTTTGGATAAAGACTCCTGTTTTTGGTGGGTAAGTTGAGCATATCGAGGGTGAAGCGGCAACATGACCTAACTCATTTTTCCAAAAATTTTCAGGACACACCAAAAATGTTTTCTGACGGTGTTAAATATAATGGAGAAGACTTTTTATGAACTCGATTTTTCACACAATCCTCCGTTATTTCGTCCAACCTGAGCTCACCAATGGATTTGGCGCGAACATTTGAATCTAGAACCACTCTTGACTCAATAAGGCCGAAAAATGAGTTAGGTCGTGTTGCCACTTCACCCTCCATGCCTTAGGACTGTTTCACATTGTCTACCTAAGATCAACTCAAATCTTCTTTATTGTTTTAGGCCTTACACCTATACAAATATTAGCTACCTAGAGAAGCTGATTTCTAATATTCCTGCGCCGCAAATCTTAATCACATGGATAACAACTTTGGGGGAGGGAGGGGCGTTTAGGTCCGAGGGACATTTTTGTTCATGCATAACTCGAATGATACCTCACACTGCAAAACGTGAATGTCAATCAGGTCATCATCAACAATTGCTAACCATCGACTGGGCATCATCGATCCAGGTAGGAATATTTCTAGGGAACGAATCAAACCCACAAAACATTTTAAAATGGTATACTTATCGGCACGGTATAATTGTCACACTACCAGGCACCAGGAAGAGAACATTTCCTATTGACCGTTGTCCCGATAGTGTTCAGTTACCCATTGCATTTGAAGGTTAAGCAGTATAAGAAAGCCCAAGATGTTCTCGGTAGCTAAGACCCAATTCTTGTTCGTCAATATCAGGCATAGTAGAGCAAGTTACGTCACGCACTCAACTCACATTCTGAAAGGCTTCTCGATTCTTTCACTTTTTTCTTCGTCGAAATTGAATTGTTATGTAACCCAGATAGTTTTGTAAAGAAATTTTGGTTACCAGCCACGGAAAAACATTTTCTGGGTGGGTATGGCATTTTTAGAGCAATCAAATGATTTGTTTCAATCGTTTTATTTTCTTTCTTTTTTTGCGACGTCTAGCCGCCTTCGAGTTGTTCATTGGTTCGTTACCGAAAGATGTCTATTTTACTGCCGACTGAAGCGGCAGTTAACGTTACATAGCCCCAGACCTCGTAAACAGCTACAGCCAGCATTACGGTTGTTGGCGAAGAAAGTTTTTGCTGCTAGGCGGTTTTGGACAAACGTTGTCCGCCAGTTTTTTATTATGCAGGTAAAGGTTTGATGGCCGCTAACTGGCAAAGTGTGCAATTGCGACTTGCACCGTCGGAAAGTTTTCAGCAAAACTGAGATGTTGCGATTGGAGTGCGACGATGGCAAATATTTCAGTCAAAACCTTCGAAACAATCAACGTATCCAATGTAGATGACAATATTATTGTGATACAATATAATATATTATACAATATAATGTAATATTATTATATTTGGGGTGAGTACCACTGATCCTCACCAACCCCTTCACAGTGAAATTCCTCACTGAAATGCTATGGACCGATCCATTTGGAATCGTTAGTTTATTCATGTGCTATCTGCTGCTGATGGCGCAGGAGCGACTTTTTTTGTTTCAAATTAAAATAATTCAACACTATCTGATAAGCAAAATGTATAGGTTTGACGACACGGGATTAATCGAGTCTTTAGGAAATCTAACTGAGCCCCCAATGCAAATTATAATCAAAATTCGCACTTCGGTACGCTGGAGCCTAAAGGCGGTATACGACGACAAACATCGTCCTTAGACATCTCACCGTGTGCAGGCGCTCTTTGGAAATGTTAACATATGAATTCATTTTTCCGGGAAACAAGCTTCCTTATTGTGAATTTCACCGACCTCGGATTAGAGTTAATCCGGACGTGATTGTTCCTAGTAATTTATATGACACGGCTGAATACGAATCGCTGGTGCCAGACATTATCGTCATTTTGGTCACTTTTCAGGAAATCCAAAACCGGGTGTGTCAAGGATGGAAAAAACACTTAAAAATTCGATAAAAACAGTCTAATAAAACCACACGCGGTAATATTTGGAGCACATGCGAGGCCACCTCCTCTGAAACAGTGAACGATGCCAAATTGCTAAAAGTACGGCTCGTTACAAACACAATGACGATACTGATTGTTACCTAATACGTGAATTGAGCCGATATTTCCTATTAAAATTGCGCTGGAACTTCAAATTTTATTGAATCCGTGCTGGAGAGAGCTTTCCAACCATATGCATAACTCAATTAAGGCAAAAATGACGATAGGGTGTGTTGCTCTGACACCCTCGAAGTACAGAATTATTTTCTTTAATTTATAATTAAGTAGTAAGGTACTACTTTTTTGGGGGAAATCTCCCGCTAGCCCACATGGTCGCTCCAACATGGTGGAGGGAAGAAGTCGCTTAGCGTTGCAACATGGCCAGTGAAGTGGTATCGATACAAACTGTTACCCGTCCCCTGGTATACAAGAAAACTAATTGGGGAAGGTTTCTCATGCTCAGGCCCACGATCTCTTGACGGTCACGAGATCTTCCGTCTGCTAATAGGAGACTGTTCTTGAAGGAGTGGTTATCCTTGAATGCTTTGCGTGTGAATGGGAAAGAAACCCAGTGGCTGAATTCAAAGCAACCAATCTGTCAATATGCTCAACTTGGAACTTGACAGTAGAATGTCGTGAGCGGTGGCACATGCAGGGCTGTCTGCTAGCTTTGCTTCGTGCTACTCCATGTTGCATGCAGAGTGTCGGACGAGGTGCTTCCATCTGTCTATTCCGCAAGCTTCCAGAGTCGGCTGTAATACTGTGTGGCTTTGTGGGGTAATTCATGTCACAATGACAGAAAATCCAAGATGCCGAAGAAGGTTGTCAGGCCAATGAGAAGGCTAGCTTTTGAGTAAAGCTGTTGAGGCCACTTAAAGTATTAATTAAATACTATTACTCTTCCTGGTTTATTCGCACTTCAAGAAATAATACAGGGTGCCTCGAACTTGTAGTAAAATATTTTTATGAGTGAAATTACACCAAAAACGGAACAAAAAGCCGCGATCTGCATTTTTCCATCCCCACATTTTCCAAGATACGATTTTTTAAAGTTTTTTTTTTTGTCAAAAACCACGTTTTGCTTCATAAAAACCCACGTTTCTCCGGTTCGGAACAACTTTTTTCAATTTTTGAGACCAATTTTGGGTTCAGGGTCAAATTTCTTATGGAAGTTTCGGCCCTAATTACAAGCGATTTCGGTCGGATTGGATAGACTCATGATTTGGACGAACAATGAACCTACAGTCCATAAACTTCTACTGTGTTTTTAAACACTGTTCACGGCTCAGTTGATTGCGCGCTTGACCGAGATATCCCATAACCGGTCTCTAGACTAGTCATGTATCCTCGGTAGATTGACTGGCTGATCTTTGGGGAGGGCTCAAAGTAAATACTGGCGGAGATGAACGATAGACTGGTGGGTGATTGGGAATTTGGCAATATACTACCGCTTGTTTTCATCACTACTCGGTTTCCAGGGAAATACGACAACAGTGACAGGTGGAGGAGGAGCGCGAAGAAGAGGAGGATCAAGTGGAATGAAGGCTTCCACTTCGTCCTTCTCCTTCCTCGTTGGCAAACTTGATCCTTCATCCTTCTCCTCCTACGTCTTCTACCGCGGTCAATACAAAGTCGCAATATCACGTGAGGGAGGAGAGTCCCACGAGTGTGCCCCAGGCGTTGCTCCGCTCCTCCACACCAAATTTCTCCTTTGACCTGCACCTTCTCCTAGAAGCGCTAGGGTTGACACTCTCCAGGCTGATTTGGTAGGACTCTCCACAATGTTTGAAGCCTTGCATAATCAAGCGGCCGACTGGTGACTCCCACTACGCTTATACGACCAGCCTACAAAACCGGGGATGAATTACTCGGAGTGGGTGGCAACATTATTAATGGTAATATTAGTGGTGGTAGGTATTATTTTCCATTTTCCACCTCCTTCTCACCGACAATAGCTATTTTCTTACATTGTCGGAACAAAATGATAATGGCCCACTTCAAAACCAAAATTATTTCTCATTCACGCCATAACAATCAAAGATGAACGAACGCAATACCCTAACTCAACTGAAATTCAAACTCAAAATTTAACTTAATCATAAGCTGAAACCTAAACTCAAACTGACACTCGAACTGTATCTCGAACGTAGATGCAAACTCAAACTGAAGCCCAAGCTCAAATTGAAGTTTCCGCTCAAGCTGAAACTCAAACTCAAACTCAAACTTAAAATCAGGCTTAAGTTCAAACTTAAACTCAAGCTGAAACTCGCACTCGAACTCAAACTTAAACCCAGACTTAAACTCAAACTGAAACCAAAAATGAACTCAGTTTGAGTTTAAGTTTCAAATCGAGTTTGACTCACTGAATCTCAAACTCAAAATTAAACTGAAACTGGAAGTCAAAATGAAACTCGAACTTAATCTCACACGTAGATGGAAACTCAAACTGAAAACCAAGCTCAAACTGGTTCGAGATTAGTTCGAGTTTTAGTTCGAGTTCGAGCCTCAATTAGAGTTTGAGTTTAGTTTCAGTATGAGTTTGAGTTTTAGTTCCAGTTAGAGTTCTAGTTTCACTTGGAGTTTCAGTTGCAGTTAGAGTTTCTGTTTGAGTTTGAGTTACAGTTTCTAGGAATAACGTATCTATGTAATCGGTCGGGAAATTTTATTCACAACACCCCCTCTTATCTCTTTGAAGTCGGTTAAAAAGTGAAATTAGGAAACCTACTGGAAAATAATGCGATGCTATTCAGAATCATTTTCGAATTTTTTCCCATGATTTTCATTCATTGATAATTTTTAAACTGCTGGGGAGTTGAATTCGGTCTACTATTACAACTACACAACCTGTCTCCCGCTCTGCTCAAACAAGTCAGACTTGCTGTTGAATTTTGGGAAATTTTGTCCTTGGAAGCGGGTTAACTGTATTCGAATATGCTCTGGAAGCGTATTTGTGTCAATATTGTCATTGAGAGTTGGAGTTGAAGATTATAACGTTTCCTGAAGAGCAATTCGGCACTGAAAGGGGTCTGTTGGCTGGTACAGTGGAAAAGGGTCGGCGTTCCCGGTTGAGGGTCGGCTCGAAATTCTTTTGTTTAACTCAATCGATGAAGAGGAGACCCTCGAGAAGTGAGTGGAACTTCATCACAATTAATAGAGAAACAAGAGACGATGAGGAAGCGAATGGCGTAACGTGAAAACTGAGAGCCAAGGGATCGAACGTTGACACATAAGAGGTGGGCTGCAGGAATGTGAGCCTCCTCTCCGGGTTAGTAGACCACCACTCCACCCTCCAATAACCACCGCACCGTGTCTCCACCTGTAAACCTCGATCAAGTCTGCTTTATGTCATGTTTACGTCCGGAGAATCTATAAGTTTATTCCCACCTAATGTTTTGACACGATATTCGAAAAATTCAATTGAGTTTTTCAAATGAATTTCACATCACAGATTCTGTGACTGAATTTCCCATCACAGGTTCTGAACGTCTACCATTCTAACAACTTGTGCTGGTTTAGACACCCTGTTGAATCGGAATTTGAATAACTCACAGTACTTCCGATATATTTGCATTCTTAGTGTTTTACATTTTTATTTTTCCGGCCACAAAAATGAATCAGTTTGAGCGTTCTTGGTTTTAAAATCTTTGTTTTACCTTGCAGAATATGTGGGTATTATTTATATTCCGAAAATCTGGCGTATTTTTATTTTAGGCCAGTTTATAATTTGCATAGTGAGTTTTTTTATATTTTTGACCTAAACGCCCTCAAAAGAAGTCAAAATATTATTAAACTGTGTCACACTTTTACGTTTTGAAATATGGAAGTATTGTTTGTTATCTACTCACCGCTGGTTTCAATTTACCATGTATTGGGAAGGGGGATCAAGTTACCCTCCCCCCAGGCCAATTTACCCGGTGCACATACACCATCGATACAACTGTCTTGTTGTAACTCGACAGTTTTAGCCCCGTGGAAAATATGAAGGCAAAAAAACGTCCGATTCCGGACGTTACCCAATGCCATCTCGTACATTTCGGGGAGCCAACCGAGCCTTTGGGAACCATCTCGGTAACACCCCCGCCCATACGGCCTGGTGACAGCAACGGCTGAGGACCAGTAAAGGCACGGCCGCGCGCACGCTATTGATCGCCACTAGTACGACAGTGCGAGGTGCGAGAGTGTTAGAGCTGCCAGCCGCCGATCGTCCGCGTAGGACAGTGTGCGTGTTTCTATACGAACATGTTACTGTTGTACGAGGCTTGAACGTGTGCGAGTATTCGTCCGCCGAGATGGAGAGAGTGAGAGTGAATGAGCGAACGAGAGGCTGAACTGTAACTGATGCGTCTTTCTCTCTCGCGGAACAGCCTGTTGTACCAATAGGCAACAGCGATACACCGAGAACATCTGGCTCACGTAATATGGTCCGATTGATCGGATTTCTCAGATTCCTGGTGGTTTTGGGCGTTTGTTTCCAAAGGCGAGCGCAATGTGCGGCACGCGGCGCCGGTACCGATTGCGGAACGCATATAACTCGGACTACCGTTCGTAGCAATACTTTCAAAATGTACAGGCAATGTTATTTGCGGAATCAACAGCATGTGGCTCATAGGTAAGTTATATTGTTGGCATTTGAGTTATTGCAGATGCAGAGATACTTCATAGTTTCCCAGGGAACGAACACGTTACTACGCAGAGTCGCAAAAGCCGTTTTCACGGGCCTCGGAATAAAGCATCAATCTACGAATTTTTCTTTCATGCTGAATCCTAAACCGATCTCAGTTTGTTCCGGTCACGCCCAAATGCTTCGAAATATTGGCGGGTTTTCATTTTTTCGCATTTTTTCCCGTTATTGGAAAATTATAGATAATCGTATACAGACGTACAAAAAAGATTTTTTCCTCTACCTTTTCAGGGAGGCTACAGGAGGGGGTCAGCTAAGGAAAATTGCCATAACTTTTTAATAGTTTCTCTAAATTAAATCACTATTACCGCCAGTTAAGACTGTTTCTATATACGCAAAAGTTGGGGAGAAAATCTGAAAATTCAACTATGCAAATTTTGAGGCAGACCTGAATTCGAAGTACGCAAATTGACCGTTTTTAAAAACAAAAAAAAAATCCACTGATTCTGCAACTATAACACCAACATTTCAAGACCTGAATCGCTCAAATTGATCTATTTTAGGGGACGTTCAATAATTACGTAAGGATCGAGGGGTGGAGGGGGGTTTGGAAAATCTTACTAAACCCTTACAAGGGGGGAGGAGGGGTCCAAAAATCCGAAAAATGTCCTTACGTAATTATTGAACGGCCCGTTAGGCAATAACATCACTTCGATACTAACCCGGCTGATCAGGGTTATGGGTTTTGCCTAGAGAAACATCCCCGTTCAAGGGTTATTGGGGATGAACGACCTCAGGCTAAAAATTGTTTTTGCCGCTGTTTATGCTGCCATCCTGTAGGCTGCATTCGATACTATTGTGACAACATGGAAAGTTGAGTCCGCAGAAAAACCAACACTGAGCCTCCAATTCAAACCCTCGGGAAAAAATTAATTCGACAGACGGTCGCCTGGTAGTCAAGTGGTTAAGACATCCGCTTGCGGAGCAAGGGGTCCCGTTATCGCTACGGCTTAATCATCATTTTCGGCTGAAAGAAAGATTTTATGCCGAAAAAGTCAGCCTTCCTTTCTTTCTTTCGGTACACTATGTTCCAAGTTCTAAAAACCGGTTAAAAACGCTTGCAGTTCACTTCTACGGGCTCATGAAGATTCGTTCTGATAGTAAAACCGCTTGAAATTCAAACATGTTTTTTTCTCAGTCCGCCCAGCCCTGGAATATTTGTGACCCTTGCAGGCGCATCCTTTCAGTATAATCTTTTTAGAAAAGCCCCTTCGTCATGTCAGGCCCGAATGCGGTAGGTAATAAATCTTGACGTAAGGTAAATTTAATTTCTAATTTAAAAAAAATCAGCAAGTGATTTTGAGTAAAATAGTAAAAGTAAAATATTTATCTGAAGCTCCGTTCTGATTTTTAATTTTTATAAAAAAAATTTAGGAGTTAAAAGAATTAAATTCTTTTTTGTGATTGCTCACAAATTTTGTGATTGTTTCGTGAATGGAATAACCTATGAAAAATCAATAAAGAGGGCTACCCTGCTATCGTTTTTCATCGACCGGGATTGCAGTCCTGTACTAATCATTCTTGGGGAAAAACACTTGGTTGCAGGGAAAGAGTGATCAGGTATGATTGCTGACTTTGTCTATTTCTCCTATCTCGAATGCGGAAAAATCATTATTCGAGCTCCGTCCAGTCCGGATAGGTCAGCAGTCCTCCAGGGATGGCAGCATAATAAACATCGCAGCAGTGAAGTCTGAACTTGCATTGATTACCTTCAATATAGTGAAGCACTGCTACCTTATACTGCCTGGATACTTCAAAAACAAAATCCTCATCGAAAACAATTCGATTTTTGAAATTTCTGAATTCAATTTAGAAAATTCTCAGATTCAGAAAATTCTCATTTGGTTTAGGAAATTCTGACATTTATTGGGAAAATAATAAATTTGGTTTGGAAAATCATAAATTTAATTTGAAAACTTCATACTTCAGTTCGTAAAGTTCTCAGTTAGATTTGGAAAATTCTCATATTGATTTTGAAAATTCCCAATACAGTTTGAGAAATTCTGAAAACGTTTTTGAAAATTTTCAATTTGATTTAGAAAATGCTGAATATAGTTTGAAAATTCCGAAATTATTTTCAAATATTATCGATTAGGTTGGAAAATTCTAAAACTGATTTGAGAAATTACCAATTTGTTTTGAAAAATGCTTAGTTTGTTCGGAAAATGCTCTGTTTGCCTCAGAAAATTCTTAATTCAGTTTGTTCAGGGGAAGTCTCAATTGATTTAGTTGGAAGAATACTCAGGTTGGTTAGGAAAATTTTCATTTTGATTTGGGAAATTCTCAAAAAAAAGCTTGAGAAATTCTAAGAATCGATTTTGAATATTCTCAATAAAGTTTGGAGAATTCTAAAATTGATTTTAAAATCATCAATTATGTTTGGAAAGTTCAAAATCTGATTCGGGAAATTATCGATTTGGTTTAAAAAGTTCTTGATCCAGTTCCAAAAATTCTGTTTGATTTGGAAAACTTTTAGTTCAGTTTGGAAAATTTTCTATTTCATTTGGTGATTCCATAATGGTTCTAAGCCGAATATCTGGGGATCGCAAAAAATTTCCTCCAGGCATGGCTATCCATTCATTAATGATTCGGTGAATTCCCTAATTAAGCGGGGCAGGTGCTTGGTCACGTAAAGAAGATGACGACAGAGGGCGTTCAAGGGCCACCGACGAATACATTGGATCGTAATACATGGAATTTACGCTCACGCATAACCCGTATTAGCTCGGTCCCCAAACTATTCGTATACTGGATCCTTTCATCGCCGGAGTTTCTGAACGTTGGGTCACATAATTTTGAGGATTTAACTAGCACGCTACATCTGAACATTCGGATTAAACGAAGAAGATTAAACGATTACTGGCAGGCTAAGGGGGTCGAACGGCATGGTCGCAGGATTGCGAATGATCTGTCCGGTGGATAATAATCCAAGTCATGTTTCGACAATGATTCATACTATGTCAGGGAGTATTATTATACTGAAGATATCCGTGTCCCTCCACGAATATTGGTAATAATGACGAAATTCGGTCCGATAGAAAGAGATATTATGTACCCAAGTTTCGTTATCAGATTATAGTTCGCAGGTAATATAATCGAGTCATAGTCGCCGTTGGCAATTTCAATGGAATATTCGGCAGAATTTGCTATTTTAGGTGAGTGAATCCGCGTTCATGATCACCATAGCTGCATTAAGCCCAACACGAACATTTAATCAGCTGAAGTGTGCATGACATAGTACGTTGCGGCTATTGAATACGGCACTGTATCAGCATAGCATCATCGTGCTCAAATCTCCAAAAATACAAGTCTTGCCAAGTCAAGATGCGTGTAGTGCGGTGGCGGCTCAGCTCGCGCTGAGATACGTGGCGACTGTGGATGTGACGACTCAACTGCAGAAGTTCAGCGGACGGGCTGATGGAGGCGAGGTTGGTTGCTGAGGGCAGCAGCAGGGCGACAGGGGAGGTTGGTGTGGAGTGGTTCGTTGATGGAGGCACTCCAGGCAGAAGCGTGTGATAGGACGGCCCCGTTGTTCAGCAGAGATGGTTCGGTTGCTCTGTGACCTATATTGTCCAGCATTAAATGGATGAGGGGCAGCAGGCAGCATCCCCTCCGTATACCGCTCTTCTATCGGCGTTCACCCCTCCAACGCCACCGCTCACCTCCTCCTTTCCATCACCGTCACCGTGTGACCCAAGCCCGTTCACTGGCAATGCTGCTACTTCCTGCCTCATCGCTTGCGACATCCGAGGGAAAAACATAAAAGTTGCCATTAAAACCGATTTTTGAGAAAAATAGAAAGCCCGTCCTGGCAACGAATGTCCTCTTGAAAATACTACACATTTTGGCGCAAACGGTTACCAGCTAAGGCGTAGTCAACCCAGTTCCAGATTTATGCCTAACTTTTAAGCATCTAGCATTTATGACATCCGCATGCATGTATAAATCGAAATTGGGAACTCCCATTACAGCCTTAATGTTTAGTTTGTTTGGATTCTACAGAGAAAACTTTAGTGATTTTTACTTCCATAATTACGAAGCAGGTAAATAAAAGTTTTTTGACTGTCCTAAAATCAAAGATCGGAACGGATCTTCAGAAAAAAGGTTCACGTTTACACTTTATTATTCACTAGAACAGTCATAGCTCGCTCAATGCTTAACCTTTATCCAAATTTCTTGAACAGGAATGTTCGTCTCGGTAAGACCCATCACGCTGTTCAACAGGAATTCAAATTACTCACAGTACTTTGACCAGGATATTTTAAACTTGAATAATGCGCTTTTAATCAAATTTTGCATAAATATTAATTTTATGGGG
Source organism: Nesidiocoris tenuis (assembly GCA_036186465.1). NCBI lineage: Eukaryota > Metazoa > Arthropoda > Insecta > Hemiptera > Miridae > Nesidiocoris > Nesidiocoris tenuis. The sequence continues at coordinate 12,039,731 of AP028910.1, forward strand.
CGGTAGAACATTTTTCGCTCTTGGTTTTAAAATCTTTGTTCCACCTTGCAGAATATGTGTGGACATTTTTTATGTTCCGGTAACTTGACGTATTTTGATTTTGATAGGGTTTTAAATTTATATACCAGAGATGGGCATATCCGTATTCACGGAATTTTTTACAAAAAAAAAAAACTTGGAAAACTAAACTTTTATACACGCATGAAAAAATACAAATAATAAGGTCGTGAGAACAATTTTTGAAATGAAGAGGAAACTATAGGTACGTACCGAAGGCCGCTTTCTACTTAATAGCCTAGGACCAAGGACAACTCCTTACTCGAATATCCCACTTTGAAACGTGCCTTCATTAATTTTACAGACACTGAAAGCAAGAAAGGTCATAGACGGACGCTGGCCGAGGCCCGCCCGAGGCGCGGGGTCAGGATCGTCTTGGGGTTGGTCGTTGGTTATTATAGCCGATTTTGGTAAAACTCGGTGATAGCTTGGCGGTGTTAGGGCTAAATTATTACTGCAACGTGGAAGATTTTGCTTGAGCCGTATTCGCGGTCAAATGATTGAAGCTCTCTGGAGGACGAAATAAATTTTATCCTCGAATTACGAGGAAACACCCTACTCCCTGAATACCGGGAAAAAACCTCTGCCAAGTAGATTAGTGACATGGGTACATTATTTTTCTGGGTATCACAGAAACTTAAGTTCGAATAATAGATGTGGGCACATCATACGTATTACAGGAGTCTAAATTTGTATACAAATTGAGAAAATCCATCGGAATAACTGTTGCTTCAATATATTTTGCAAAATAATCAAAAGCAACCATCTAAACAATGATTCTAGGAACCCCAACCGTCGACCAATTCTCGGGCTTAGCAATCGGGCTATTCGTACATTATTTCCAGAAATGATTTTATTTGTTCTACCCTACCCGCCTCACACCCTCGTAATGACTTTCTGTCTACCCAATTCCACGAGCTATTGGGCCACTCATGTGAATAGTCCGTAACAAGGGTTCAGCAGGGAATGCATCTGATGGGAAATTCAACGCCCCACATTTTCTTTTCTATCAAGTTTTGCCTAAAGCCCATACTTCGGCCGTAAAACGAAGAAAGCTGTGAAAAATTCGATTTTGGCCGCAACAGTAAGCCTCATATTGGCCATGTTGATCTAAATCCTGAAAAAACGTCAAAGTTCATGTTTTTTAGCCAACAACTAAAGATTCATTCCAAAAAAACCGGAGCTAAATTCCATAATTTTTTTGAAATTATTCCGAGGCCTGTCCTTTTCCTCTGTCCTGGGGAGACGTAGAAAATCGCAAATTTTTCCAGTTATGCACCTATCCGAAAGCTATCCAAAAATATTTGTTTGGAATTTTACTATTTGTTTCAAAGGGTCTAAAAATAGTTTTTTGGAATTTTAAAAATTAGTCTTCGCCCCTGTTTTCGACCACGAAAGCCCCACTTATTTTGACTTACAGGAGGTGATTAAATTCAAAATCGGTTCAGTAGAACCCCCTCAAATCGACCAGAACGGGAAAAACGAGAAATCGCATCAAGAAATTTGTCGTCAGACTGACATTTTTTGCAGATTTTTGTTCTAGACCTTCTGAAACGTAAAAGGTGAAAGTTTGAAGGGGTTATGCGAAAACTTTTCCCCGGCCGATTACATAGGTACACTATTTCCGGAAGATTCCTCGAACCCTAATGTACCTACATCATTTCTGGAAATAATGTACGAATAGCCCGACTGCTAAGCCAGAGAATTGGTCGGCGGTTGGGGTTCCTAGAATCATTGTTTAGATGGTTGCTTTTGATTATTTTGCAAAATAGACTGAAGCAACAGTTATTCCGACTCAGGAGCCGGAATCTGTGGCACAACGGTTTGGAGGAACAGGTGTTCTCGAGAGTCGGAGCGGCTCTTGAAGTTCACGCCGATCAAGGGCCTAACTTAGAGTTTAAGCTCTTCTTCGGAGTTTCTCAGTTGATGGGTATATGAGAAAAACAAAAGCTATTCTATTACTTCTGGAGCCAGGAGGACTAGTAGAGCTCATCAACTCCCCATGTGCCCAAAAGCTTTTGCTGGCCTTTCATTAAGAATCTCGAATGACGAAATGTTTTTTTTTTTCTGCACGGGGGGAGAGTTTCTATGTATACATGCAATGTATATATATTGCTATGTATATATATCGCTTGAAGTCCTTATTATGTTCCTCGAAGCAGTCAAAGAGACAAACAATCGTCTTAGCAATTTAGCTGTGTCTGGATCACTGTAAGGTGCCCACGCTAAGCGTTAAATGAACCGGTACCTAACAAAAATCGACTATTCATTATAATTTGAGCTCATATATGATTTTTAAGCTCTGGAAGTGACAGGAACGATTCACTAGAAACAGCCAAATTCGAAAAAAGGTTGAGAATTGAGGGAGATGCGGCCGGACACTAATTAATGGCCGGACACTCAGGGACTCGTTCAGGAAGTAATTCTGAGTAATAGTGTTCAGGACGATTACAATACTTACTGACTTCGTAAATATGGAAAATTCAAAGGCTTGAAATGGAAAAAATACTGATAACTTGCGTTTCTTTATAATATTAACATGCTATGACGTTAAGGCCCACCTAGATAGTATAAATCTAGATTTGCAACCCCCGTAAACGTGAACCAGCAAGTTGCAGCAAAAAAAAACGAAATCCAAGTACTTTTTTGGGGAACCGTTCTTCAATAATACTCAATGGTAATTCGGAATTCAGGTTAATTTTCTCTGTACTCGGTCGAGATTCATGCCTTCAGATTATTGTCCCTTTTTATGGAATAAATACCTATTGTAGAATTATTCCGAAGATATCTACTCAATCGTGAAGCTTGAAAACCAGATACAGAGGGACAGAAAGTTCACGGTTTCAAATGAAGAAAGAAGGGACCAAAGAAAGGTTATCAAATGTGACGTATGGTTAGATTCTCAAAATAAAACTACACTCTTCAGTGGCCGAAAACCGAATGAATTTTATTTGATTGTCAAATGCTTAAAGACAAGATTTCAGCGTTAAGAGCTAGGCATAGCTGCAAAATGGCCAATATTTTGTTTAATCTTTTTATTGACGCACAATCCACTTTATAGAACTCCATGCTAGGGGCGAATAAAACTGGTATCTGTTCTACAATATTTTCCTTTAATTTTACTCCTATCGATTTCGGTTGCCACCAACCATCAATATTTTGTGTGCATGTATCGTGAGTGATTTTCAGTTGGGAAACGCTAAAAAGGAAAGGCTACTGCTGATAGGACGTGAATTTCACTAGCATCTTTTCTGATGCTTCGTCAAAGAAAAGTCTGTGGAGCAGACTGGGAGGATTTCTTGATTTCTTTTTTTTTGGGATGAACAACATTGAAGGATTTTTTGATTTCGTAATGCTCTAAAAAAAAATGTTGAGTTTCAGCTCAGATTCTCAAACATTTTTTACTACGATAACAGAATAGTAACTAGATTCACGGACACCTCAATACCTAAGTATAGGAGTAGGTTCTATCGATGTCTAGGATTTTGAATTTTAACAATTTCACGTACCTGGGTGAGAATAATAAACCTTAGCGTAAACTTTAATGTTTTTTTATTTGTTTGCCAATTTGAGGACGTTCTACCAATTTTGACAATGTGGAATCGTTGAATTCCTTGGAAAATTTAGTACGTTTTTTCACCTCCAAAACGTCAACTCGGCAGAATTATAGTTGCAATAATGCACGTAGCTCAGTTTTTGACATTTCAGAAAACGATTTAAATGCAGTTTTAACCATTTAAAAAATTCTAAAATTTCGAAAAATATAAATTTGTGTAGCATGTGAACAGGTTTATTTCAGGTAAAATTGGAGGCTAGCAAATGAGGGAAACCCACTCCATCCCCTTTCGTGAGGAATTCACGGGGGTTCCCTAGGAAGAGCTTGGGACAAATATTCATGAATCATTAAGGCCATCATGAGGTTTGGACATGCATTTGTATAGGAGTTGCCGCAAAAACAGAATTTAACCATTTTTCTCGACAGCAATCAACAGTGTGCCCTTCAAATATGGAAAATATTTTTTCGCATTTTCGAATAAAATACTACATTTTAAGTAAACCTTTGCAATCGAAGAAATTATCAGGTTTTAAAGATCCTTATTTTCAGACTAGACACTCAAATTTCGGTTCAGCCGTTGTTAGAAATTTATTACTCCATTATTTACTAATTTATTACGCTAATTTATTTAGTAAGCGGAAGTATTGGATTCCTCTAAAATCGAGAATCGGAACGGGGTTTAAAGAAAAAACGTTTACTTAAGTATACACTTTTACTTTCCGCGTGCGGTCATTTGAAAAAATGGTCATAGCTCCCTCTATTCTTAACTTTTTTCGAATTTCTTGCACTGGGATGCTTGTTTCAGTAAGGCCGATCAAACTGTTCAAGTGGAATTCGAATTACTCACAGTACTTTCGATATATTAGCGCTTTTAGTGTTTTCTATTTTATTATTTCCTGGCTACAAAAATGAACATATTTGAGCGTTCTTGGTCTTAAACTCTTTGTATTACTTTTCAGAATATGTGGATATTTAATATTCCGATAACTTGACGTATTTTTATTTTAGACGCGTTTGATAATTTGCATAGCGAGTGTCTTGAAATTTTTTATCTTAACAGACTCCAAAGTTGTCAATATATAATTATATTGGGTCAAAAATTTACGTATCAAAACACGGAAGCATTGTGTGATCTAGGTACCACTGGTTTTTATTTTTTAGTTCAATCATTGATGGTTTTTGTAGGCGTTCAATTTCAAAGCTTGGACGCGGGTCAATTTGGTTTTTTGGAAACATTGAAGCTCAAGTGGCTTTAAACCGTTTTAGGGTTCCCCGTCGTAAAAACATATTACCTGTATTACTAATGTAGGAGTTGAGGTTCAACATAGTTAGGTACTCTGTCTCAAAGATTGAGGTTAGAACTATGAGCTTGAAGTTCAATATTATCCTACAAATACAAGAAGGATGACAATATGAGGATTTTATCGTGAATATTCGGCGATTTGGATCATTCGGGATAAATCAATCTTGCCAGGTTGCCAATCAGCTATATTATTTATACCAAGAAGAGTGGAACAATCTGCGTTCCGAAGTTGGCAAACTTTTCTGCTCGTTTACGTTCAAGGACTGTATATGTAAGGCCTAAATTAGTTAAATCTTTTACTTCAAGGTAATGAGACGAATACAGTGCTGTTCCCAAAAAGTCCAGGAGAGTTTTGATTTCAAACGTGTAAACCCCATACAAATAAGAATTTACTTACTACCATAAAAATTTTGCAAAACTTATGCCGTTTCCATTAAAGTAAAAAAAAACTAAGGGAATACAAAATAATTAAATTTCCCATTGCGTCCCTCATCTTGTGCTCGAGACATTTCATGATACAAAACAGAGGTGACGTCCAGGGAAAAACGTTCGGAAAGTCGAAAAATATGATAAGATAATCATTACAACAGTCAGTCGGAAGGAAGGCAAAGGGAGATGACGTCTGTGGGTCGTGGTGAGGGCCTGACACAGGATACGATGTTCTGCGGGGGAGGGAGCCGTTCGAGGGGGTAAGTTGGGGGTATCTGCCTCTAGCCCCCCGCCCCCTGTGGGGCTCTGTGGCTCTTAACACATTTGACGTAGGGCGGGGTCCAAAATTTGGGAACTTGACTGGCCCAGAATTCAGCGAAGGGTTGGGAGGCTGTCGAGATTGGCATTTTCGTAAAATTCTCACGACTTAGAAGTCAAGGTGGTCGAGGGGTATCGGGGTAAACGGGACAGGGATTTTGTAAATTTATTCTCCCCTCCTGGGATTTTTCCTCGGGAAATTCGCTATAGGTATTTTTTATAGTATTGAACGTCTTCCACCTACCTTGAGTGAACAAAGCTAATGCCAGTGCTATGAGAAGCAAATATACAGTCATGTTGTCCCCTGGTCTGCTAAGATGACGACATACCGCCACCGCTCCAGCTCGCCTACCGACTGATCACGCTCCGACTCCCGACAACCTCCACCCGGAGGAGAGCCTCCCCAGCCACCCTGGCCCCCTCCGCCCGCCTGAGGTCCCGCCGGGAGTGGGGAGGACCGGGTGCGCTCCCCTATCTGTAACCCCGCCGCCCCGCCGCCATCGCCATCTATGGCCTGACAGCCATTCCGCCTTCATGGGCTGCCCTCCCCTCCGCCGAGGATCCCCTTCGCCCCGCGGGGGAGCATAGGAGCATTCAAAACACCGTATAGCCAGCGGACCTCGCTCCCCTCGGCCCCCGGCTCACTCTATCTCTCTCGCCCTCGTTCGGTGGCCGTATCTTTCTCTTTTACACTCTGCCTCATCAGGGAGGGCCTCAGGCACGCAGCGCGCTCGGCCCCTCAGTCACGTCGTCTCCTTTGTAAAACTGTATCCTCCTTCTTCGTCTTCTTCTTCTTCCTCTTCTGCTTCTACCCCTTCGGATCCTCGCCCCGTTCTTCTCCTCCCCGACAGAGGCCCCGCCGCCCCGGCCCCGCAGCGTTACGCCCCATTTCAACAGATCCCCCGGCCCACCTCACAACGCTCCCCCTCCCTGTCGCTGCTGAATTCGATTGAAAACTCTCGGCAGTGGGGCGCGGCGACCGCTCGGCCCCGCCAACACCCGCAGCATCTCGTTCGGGACATTCTTTCACAATTGGACGTACTCGATAGCTTAGGTCATTTAGCGGAAGGGGTGAATGGAGGAAATCGTGGGGGATGTGGGTTTCGAACTGAGCAACTAATGCGGGGGGTGAGTCCCTAAGAATTTCGGGGGTGGGATGGGATTTGGGGGCAAGGTCGTTTCCAACTGAGATGCCTCAGGGGCCGGAGACTGGTGCATACGTGCACTGTGGTACCTACCTATGTACCTGCTTGATTGATTTCATAAAACCTTTCTATGCAGTACCTTGGTATAGTGCCTCTCTTTTGGTTTATTGAGAGTTTTTGGTAACTTCGTACTTCTTGTCCACTTCGTAGCACGAAATTAGTAGTTTGTAAGAAGTAGTCACTTGGCAAATCCTGTTGATGCTTGGAAAATTTAGGCACGTAAATGGATTTTTTTCCAAAAGTCCAAGTTTGAGTTCCATACACATTTCTTAGCTCGTGTACGAACTTTCGCCTCCTAATTCGAACACGAATCGTGCAAATTCGTTGTACGAAGTTGTTGGCATTAACGAACGAATGCGAACAAAATCAAAGCCGAACTTTTTGTTGGCTGTTGAACAAGAGCTAGGAGTTTCATAGCATTTCTTGATTTGACTATTTCGTCAAACTACTTATTTCGTACCCATACACTAATAATTTATCACACGAACAAGATTACACGCTTATTCTTGGATTTGAATGAAAAATAAAAAATTAGAGTTGAAAACTGTCTTTTTCGGTTATTTAAGTAAAATTGTATACCGGTTTCGGTGATTAAACCATCATCAGTACGTAACCATGTCGTTGTAGCGTTATTGAGTTATTATTGAGATCGTGGGGTTCTACAATTTCTCCTCCATACGAACAAACCTTATGTGCTTAGTACCTAGTTACTGTTGAAGAAGTGAGAAATTGCTGCAAAGGTTATGCTTGGGTCTGTTTTGACTATAACTTGTGTCCTTGAATAATGTTCTACATAATATGGAAAATGAAATCCAGCATTGATGGGTAGTGACACCTGAGGTGATTGGACACCGACACCCAAGTACCCCCCTTGTAAATAATAGCATTTGAAGAAAATAAATCGTTCTTGTTCCAGACGCCAAACTGAGGGAATGAAACCTCATTCAAAGAAAGAGCTCCCAAAGAGCAACAATAATAATTCCAATAGGTTATGGGCCCAGGGTTTATCTGTGCGGTTGTTGTATCTAGACAGCACCGAACAATCTCGCTATCTGCGGCATAGAAATGAAAATAGGAACCGAAAGTTCTCAGCCGACAAGTTACCAGGCTGCTTTCGATGATCCTATGTACATAAGATAAACTTCGCACTAGTGCTTTAATCATCCACTTCACCTTAAGAGCTGCCTCGGAGATATGAAGCGAGCTCCTCCCCTATGGTGCAATTATCAACTGAAATGACGGTAGAGGAGAATAGTGAGGTGGGGTATACGAGAAGGATCAAAGGTAAACTCAAGTGGTACCTACGAGTATTTCCCATAAAATCCGAGAGTCCAGACTGTTTGGGTTGAAATTTACGCGAAATTCCCTCTACGGCTAATTGCGCAGCTGGTTTACGAATACTCCACACGAGATGGTACGTTCAAATGTTATTCATGGTATAAGGTATTCACTGTATAGCTCGAGTATAAAGCACCTCAAACCTATGAGGCAGTGCTCGAGTTGTGCATACTGTGAATGAGGATCAATCATTCCCGCTAAAAACCATTGGTGCTTAGAAAACACACAATACGTCCATATTTTGGTGTGTAAAAGTTTGTTAGCTAATTGATTATATTTTGACTACTTTATACTGCTATAAGCATAAAAGATTGTGCTAGCTTTAAAACACGCCTCAAATCAAATTGACGCCGTGTGGAATTAAAAAAAAATATCCGCGTATTCGGCAGGGTAAAATAAAGATTTCATGACCAAAATGGTTCATTTTTGTGGCGAGGAAAAAATAGAAAACACACCCTCAGTACTTCCGACTTATTAGTACTTACACAATAGTTCCTTTGCTTAGGGGCCGTTTGATAAGCCAAATAAATTTTGCAAAGGAACTGCTGAGAATACAGCCCATAGTGTTCTCTAAGTTATTTATTTCTGGCCACAAAAATGAACAAATGAATGATTTTAGCGTTCTTGATCTTAAAATCTTTGTTTTACTTCGCAGAATACATGGATATTTTTCATACGCCGGTAACTTGACGAATTTTAATTTTAGGCGGGTTTTAAAATTTGCCAAGTGAGTTTTTTGACATTTTTGATCCACACAACCGCCAGAGTAGTCATAGTAGCATCAATTCGTGCAGAATATTCCCTTATCACAATATGGAATATTGTAAGTTATCAACATACAACTTTGCTTTATTTTCGTAAGGAACTGATAGGAAATCAACGAGAAATTGTAACAACTGAACCAGGAACTCTACTGGCACAATTATCAACGAAGTTAGATACCATAATCAACCAATCATCTGATTAGGCTAATCGTGATTATGATGTTACAATTTTGGAATAATTGTTCCAACGCATCGGAAATACTATGAGTAATTCGAATTCCAGTTGAAGTTCCTACCACAACAGCGTACAGTTTCTGTGGTCATAGCTGTAGGTAACAATGGCTGGAAAAAATATTGACACTGACGCTTGAATTTAATTCCACCCTCACTGTTCTTAGTTAATGGTTACTTTGCAAAGATGATTGCTTTACTTCGAAAACGATTTTTTTCTAACCCAAGGAATAATTTTTTACTCGGTGGCCTTGGAAAATATGGTTGGAGAAGAAAATCTTTACGAGATTACTGCGACTTCAATCTCAAACCTGTGCAGTATGCTTCATCTTATTTTAATTAACCGAACCGCATAACCTGACGAAGCAATATTGTCTACGCTAAAAAAGCTCATCGCTATTCCTTCCTAGCGACCTAGACAGTAATTTCTAGTTGAACAATATTGCTTTGGACCAACAGAGTAGACTGCTAAGTAATTACTGACATAACTGGCCCGTAGGTAACACCAGGTTCTTCCATATTTTAATATCTGCAGATTTTGTGATTATTTGGTGAATAGTGCTTAGATGTTTCGTTGAATTCGGAGGTGGGGGGGGGGACCTATTATCCATCGTACTCTCGCGGTTTTCATTTCCCCTGTACCTATACCTACAACGGCATTGCGCGCTCACCAAAATGGCTGTAACTTTCCAACAATTGAACTATCGGGTTGTATGATTAGTTTACCATTAAAATTAACCATGGGTGCCATGGCGCATCTCAGAGACACAGGAAATGATAAATAAACCCCGTAGTGAAATACTTTGCAGCGTTTTTGATCAACGAACCTTTCATTTTTCTCGTGAATGCATGGAAGTTAAGAGATGTCACCAAGGTGGAGTTTCCACCACGCCTACTGCAGCGTTTAAGTTGTTTGCAAGGTTATGAACCCTTCGATAAAATGGAACTACGTCAGGACAGAGAAAACCTTTGATAAAAATGGAAATACGTCAGGACAGGGAAAATCGACATTTTAATCAGGTCACTATTATCAGTTATAATATTTGATCCATCTACACCCGGCGCTCTGAAGTTTTTTTTCTCGATAATAACCGAGTTTTTTGAAGGGTGGAATCATTCTGGTAAAAATTGACTCTGGAAGGAAGCTAAAAATTCTACATCGGTGAAACCAGGTAGCCGGGGTTTCCTCTTTGCTGTGAATCTAGCAACTTTCATACTTGGCTTTAGCTCGACAACAATATTGTCGCTGGCGTAATCTGTTCAGTCTCCATTGTCCTTTGCTTCCATATTTGATAACCCGTTCAGCGGCTGAAGACTGGTTCTGTTAGAATATTTGACGTTGTTGGCACTCCCGACTCGAAGCCCTAGGCGGCAGCGGAATATTTAATTTTGGTTAATTTTAATCCGCTCGAGTTTCCGTTGTGGGGCCGGGCGGGAACGATGGTCGGTCGGTTGGCACACGAGCATCGCTGATGACCACCTAGGAAATAAATTTCAGTCCATGAGCAGGACCGAGCTAGGCACTAACAACCTAAAACGAATCAAAATGCATGCGTCTATATGAGGCAACAGCACAAAAAAAATTAACTTCAAGTTATATGAGGTAAGGTATGAGGTAAGTCGTATCGACAACGCAGGTTCATTTTTACTTCCATATTCACAGAGTAAATGGAAGTATTGGAATCGTCCTAGAATCGAGAATCGGAACGGACCTTCAGGAAAAACTTTTACTCACACGCATTTACTCGGAATCACTTCCCGAACAACTGTCTATGTGTCCGTCTGTGGTCATTTACAAAAATGGCCATATCTCCCTCAATTTTCAACCTCTTTTCAAATTTGTTGAACTGGAATGTTTGCCTCGGCAAGGCCTAACACCCTATTTGATCGGATTTTGAATAACTTACAATACTTCCAATATATTTGAATTTTTAGTCTTTTCTAGCTTGATTTTTTTCCGGCAACTAAAATAAACTGATTTGAGCAACTCAAAATCTTTTTCTACCTTGCAGAATGTGTGGCGATTTTTTATGTTCCGATAATGTGGCGTATTTTTATTTTGGGTGAATTTTAAAATTTCCATAGTGAGTGTTTTGATATTCTTGACCTAACACCCTTAAAAGGAGTCAAAATATGATCAAATTGTGTCACACTTTTACGTTTCAAAATATGGAAGTATTGCGCGTTATCTACGCACCACTGGTTTAGGAAAAGTGAACCAATACAAGAAGCAAAACCAAATTTTGTCGCTTCCCGTTCCATTTGGAGAGGTAAGAGACGCGTGGCGACTTTCTCTCAAGATCACTATCAAATAAATTTTATTGATTTATATCACTATTAAGCTCGAGCGCTTTCGGGATGGTGGCCCTCATCAGGATCTATTAACAGAAATCTCCTGTTGAGGGACATCACGCCTAAAGATCTCGAGCTTAAGATGATCTTGAGAGGTAGACGTCACGCATTTCTCACCCTCAACTTCTCCAAATTCAAAAATGATTCGTTTGTTGTTGTCCTATATTACGATGTACAGAAAATTCTGTATATTTTGAATTATCCAAACGTTGCCAAAATTGAGGCAATAGAGAGTTTTTTGTAATTTCGTGGTTTTTGTCACTTGTTGTACGGAGTTAATAGTTTGTACGATGTAGTCATCGGGCAAATCCTAAGAATGCTTGGAAAATTTAGACACGTCATTTTGGTACATTATTTTTTCCAAAAGTCCGGGTTTGAATTGTGTTTTTTTCTGCATGGCAACGTCCATGGCTGCAAATTCGTCTCCGAATTTCTAAACTCGTGTACGAACTTTCTCCTCCTAATTCGTACATGAATCGTGCAAATTTTTAGCACGAAATTGTTGGCAGCAACGTAACTAATGCAAACAAAATCGAATCCCAACTTTTTGTTGACCGTTGAACGGGAGATAGGAGTTTTCATAGCATTTCTTGATTTGCCAGGTGACTCATCGTACAAACTACTAATTTCGTACTGCGAAAAGGCAAAAAGTTCCAAGTTTCCAAAAACTCCCTAATGAAAGTCGTGCTGTGCACACTGTGCCAGGAAAAATTTTAGGTAAGAAATTAATAATGAAATTTTGAAATAAAAAGGAAAATTTCTTACCTGGGGATGAATCCCACGGGAATAAAATCTAGGAGTAAAAATAAATAAATCAAGTCGAAGAAAAAAATTATATTTTTATACAATATTTGAAAAATAAATTTTAATACTGAAGATTTCAGTTAAATTAAAAATTTGGAAAAGAATTGTAGCAGTGTCTACAGTATTGTTTATTTATTTGTTTAGTTAAAAAAATAATTTATTTCCAACGAATTTCAACCTCCGGAAGACAGATTTTCACAAGTTCACATTGATTTGATAGGCCCACTTACACCATCACAAGGTTACACATACGCTTTAACCTGTATTGATCGTTTTACGAGATGGGTAGAAGTGATTCCCTTGTCTGATGCTAGAGCTGAAACCGTCGCCAACGCATTCTGTTTCCATTGGATCAGTCGATTCGGCGTTCCAGACAAGATCGTTTCAGACAGAGGTCGACAATTTGACTGCAGTCTCTTCAAGGAACTCGTCAAGACTCTAGGGATCACACACAACCTCACATCGGCTTACAATCCAAAAGCTAATGGTATCATAGAGAGATTCCACAGACAGTTGAAAGCAGCAATAAGGTGTCATGGCACTGAGAAATGGGTTGACGTTTTGCCAATAGTCCTGTTAGGCATTCGAACTTCGTTGAAAGAAGATCTCAAATGTTCAGCAGCCGAACTCGTCTACGGAACAACGCTGCGACTCCCCAACGATTTTTTTGACCGTCATAACGTTACTAGTAACCCTTCTCACGAGTTTGTCGTTCAATTGAGAACAGCAATGGATTCGTTGCGTCCGCAGTCAATGAAGTGGCACTCTCGCGCAGCTATTTTTGTTCACCCTAAACTGAGGACATGCTCCCATGTTTTCCTTCGACGCGACTCGGTACGATCTTCTTTACAGCCACCGTACGACGGACCATACGAAGTCAAGAGACGTCAGGAGAAAACTTTTACCATTTCGGTAAAAGGAAAAGATCTCTCTGTCTCCATAGATCGTCTAAAACCAGCTTTTATGGAGAACATCGATGACTCAGGACCGTTGACATCTACAGCTCTAAATTTTTCCTACACAACTCATCCACATCCCAATGCCACACCCAGACCCAATTCTACACCCGCTATTCCTGAAACAGCTCCTCATACTCCAACCAACACCAATACAAGTAACAGAGAAAACTCGACTCAAGAACCGACGCTGATACCTTCTGATGAACGACCAGACACGCGAGCGACGACACAAGACGCACGAACTGACTTGCCCGACGTTACGCCTCCGAGATCCAGACATCCTCGAGTGGATCCACCAGATCCGACGAGAGAAAGAAGAACGCGATCGGGGCGCGTCGTTCGTTTCCCCAGCAAGTACAAGGACTTCGTGGTCTACTACAGAATAAACGAATTTAGCTAGCTCCTGCTGGCACAACTAACCCTGAATTAGGGAACGAATGCGGCGACAAAATTTCTTATAAGTAGCCTACCTAAGGCATGCCAGAATTGAAATTGAAAGATATGACTTCTCTGGATTTTGGTATTCGGGAGCTCGAGATAGAATTTTGAATCAGGCGACGGTTTCAGCCGTTTAAATATTTCTCCCGAAGGGACCGTTGACTCGGCGACGGCTTCAGCCTTGATAAATGGTAATGCCAGGGTAACCTGGAACTGGAGGGATTTAATTATTGGCAACTGACCATGTGATTTCCATGTGAGTGGCCGATAAATAGGTTGACTCAACTTACCGGAATAAATTCCGTTGAAGTTTTATTTCCTTTTGGAAAAATGTTGATGTCAAACGCCGGAAATTGCGACGTAAACGTCCGATAGAAATTTTGTTAAGTTAAATTCGCGAGGCGAAAATTTGTAGAAGGAAAAGAGAAGAAAACGGTACGAACGACGATGATACGGCAATATTCGAAAAAGGTATGATTGTTGAGAAGGTCAGGAAATCCAGTCGACCGAAGGCGAAAATGAAGAAGACGACGACCGGAAGCTGCAGTGATGCGAAGAAGATTTAAATGGGACAGACGGTTTGTCTCTCCGAGTCCGCAGTCCATCACCGAAATCGATGGGATAAATTTTAAATAAAAATTTCACGGCACACATCCCCCCTCAGCGATTGAGGTGTGGTACCTTTTCAATTTTGAAGGATGCCAAATCCCGGCATCTCGACCTTGATCATCGGCAAGTCGGCAGCTTCCCGCCGGGCTGACTGAGATGACTTTGAATGGTCCGACATACTTATGGCCAAGTTTTGCCGCAGTCTTGTCGACCGAGGAAGAAAGAAGATATGATCTGTGGAGAACTAGATCTCCCACCTTGAAGCGTTCGCTGCTCCGACGGAGATTATACCTCTGGCTTTGCTGAGTTCCAGCTTTGAGGAGGTTTTTCTCAGCCAGGTGGAGAAGCTCATCCAGCTTGCGCATCCTGGAGGCCCATTCGTTGTGAGCAGATAAGTCGGAGGGTGGAGGTTGACTTCTGGCGGGTGAGTTAGCGGCACGGTAGCAGCGAGATGCTTGAAGCTCACGACCATAATTTAGGAACGCAGGAGAGAATCCAGTTGAGCTGTGGACTACGCTGTTCAGCGCAAATTGAAGTTCGCCGAGATAGGCGTCCCATTTGGAATGGTGCTCCTGGTCCAGATAAGATATGATTAGTTGTCGAACGTTGCGATTTGCCCTCTCGGTTGGATTAGCTTGACAGTGATAGAGAGGTGTCGTCGTGTGCTTAATTCCATGGGCGGCAGCAAGTTCTTGAATGGTTGAACTGATGAAATTTGAGGCATTGTCCGTAATGAGGACCGAGGGTGTTCCATATCGGTTGAGGATCACCGAGCGAAATCTATTCGAAATAACGGCAGAAGTGGCGACACGGATCGGAACGAGTTCGACCCATTTGGTGAAGAGATCTTCCAACACCAGTAGATATCGATTTCCGAGGCTGCTGCACGGGAACGGACCCATGAGGTCAGCAGACACGATGTCCCACGGTTTGGACAGGTATCGAGGGTACATGAGGCCTCGAGGTGTTTCGTTTTGGGGTTTAACGCGCTGGCAAACATCACAGCGCCGAATATGACGAATAACGTCCTGATACATACCGGGCCAGTAATAAAGACGGCCGATTCGCCAGTGTGTTTTTGCGACGCCCAGATGTCCAGATTGTAAGTCGTCATGGCATTCGCGCAAGATTCTTGCTCGGAGGTTCCACGGAACGACCAATTTCCAGTTATCGCTTGGATCCTGGAGTTCACCTTTAGCGAAACTCTTCCGGCAATAATAAAGTTGGCCGTCCTCGATCTTCCAGTCGGGATGGTCGTCTGGTTGATTTTGGACGCGGTATAATTTCCTCTCATACCACTCGTCTTTCTGCGTCGGCGGTTGAGGTAAAGTAGGTACGGGATCGTCGGTAGGAATTTCATCGGCAGATGAAGGAGACTTGGCGGCAGCGGCGGCGGCAGAACGAGTGATGGCTGTAAGGCACTCCTCTTGCGATGAGGGAATTCTTGAGAGAGCGTCTGCAACACAATTAAATTTTCCTTTTCTATATTCCACAGAATAGTTATATGGCTGCAATCTCAAAATCCATCGTGCTAGTCTGCCCGTAGGACTTTTTAAATTAAGCAACCACTTAAGGCATGAATGGTCAGTAATGACTTTAAATTCTGCTCCTTCCAAATACTGACGGTTTTTTTCGATACCAAATATGATGGCTAGGCATTCCTTTTCGGTGACACTATAATTTCTCTCTGCGGAGGATAGGGAACGAGAACAATACGTAATGACACGTTCTTCACCGTCGTGTACTTGTGTCAGAGCCGCGCCAATTCCGTTTTGACTAGCGTCTGTCTGCAAAGTGAAAGGCATTTCAAAATTTGGACGAGCAAGAACTGGGGCTGAGGTTAGAGCGGATTTCAAGCGGTTGAATGCTCGATCCTGTTCCTTTGACCACTTCCAGTCTCTTTTCTTGCCTAAAAGGGAAGTTAAGGGAACCGAGATTGAAGAAAAATCAGGGATGAATCGGCGGTACCATCCTGCCATTCCGAGAAATCGCCGTAATTCTGTGATATTACGGGGTGGTGGATAGTTCGTCACTGCCTCCGATTTTTCAGGATCGACACTGATGCCATCGACGTTTACGCGATACCCTAAATACCGAACTTCGCGGCAGCCGAATTCGCATTTGTCTTCGTTGATCTTCAATCCTGATTCGTAGAGACGGCGGAAAACTTCCTTCAGAAGAGTACAATGGGTTTCAAAATCGGAGGTACAAATCAATATATCATCGAGGAAGGCGATAACGTGAGGGTACAAGTCGAGAAAGACCGAGTCGACTAGACGCTGGAAGGTAGCGGGCGAATTTGTGAGCCCAAAAGGCATTGTTCGGAATCTAAATAGGCCTCGACCAGGAACTATAAAAGATGTGAGATCTTTGGTGTCTTCATCGGCGAGTGGAACTTGCAGAAACGCTTGCTTGAGGTCAAGTTTTGAGAGGTAGACGGCACGACGTAAACTATCCAGTAACGTGTTGATATTAGGCATTGGATAGGAGTCCTTTTTGGTAAATTGATTCAGTTTTCGAAAGTCTATGCAGAAGCGATAGGAATCACCCTTTCTGACCATCACAACCGGGGAAGCCCATGATGAATGGCTAGGCTCTACAACGCCAGAATGAAGCATTTTATCCAATTCGAGATGCATCGCTTCGGAAACTTTAGCGGAATAATTGTAGGCTCGCTGTTTGATTGGCTGCGTTCCCTCAATTTCGATTTTATGAACAATTTTAGTTGTGAGACCAGGAGAGTTTTCAAGTAGCTTCAGACCATCCGATACGATAACATCAATCACATTTTTCTCAGGTAAGGTAAGTTCTTTCACTCCGCAGCAGGCGATCTTATTCGACGCTGGGGTCTGATTTTCTAGAGATGTTGACGGCAAAAATTGAAATCGTTGGTGTTCATCATCGGCGAACCACCAGGCATGATTCAGAACATCCACGCAGAGTCCATTCCGTTGGATAAAATCCATGCCAAGGACGATAGGGAATGACAGTGAATTTAGGTAATGGAGTTCGGCTTCGAAATCCTTTCCTCCGAGAGAAAACGACAATCGAAAGGTACGAAGAATGGTTGATTGGTCACCGTTTGCCATACGAACGACAAATGGTCGGATTTGCGACTGATTCGACGAAGATTCGATGTCCTTGAGTTGAAGTCCGAAAATCTGTAGGCACTCTTTACCAAAAAATGATAAACTAGAGCCGGTGTCGTAAAGTGCAGGAACGATAACGGTAACAGGTTCTCCAACTTTACTGAACTGCAGTGGGAGGACCAGAAGAGAATTTTGAGCACGAGTTTGTACCATGCTGAGAGATTTTGGAACTGAAGAAGGTAGCGAAATCGTTATCGATGACGAAAAGGTAGGCGAGAGAGAAGGTAAAGGTACGGCAGAGATGTTCGAAGAAGGCGCTGAGGCGACCGAAGATACCACAGGCGGAGAAGGCACAGGCAGAGACGATAAGGCAAGTTGGTTGTGGTGGGGGCTGACAGGGGAAGAGGGAGAAAGCGCGCCCCTTACGGCTGACTCCCTTTGTCGTTTCCCGAGTTGCAATTCGGACAATCGGGAATAGAATATCCCGACTTACCACAACGATAACAAAATCTTCGCCTAGGCTGTGGGCAGGTAGGATACAAGTGTGAACCGCCGCAGTTCCAGCACTGAGGAGAATTCGGAGAAGTGTCGGAGGTAGTCGGACGAGAGCTGCTGGACGGAGATGAATTCTTTTCTGCAGGCAGTTTATTGGACTCTGGCCGATTGGAGAACGTTGAACTGTGTCTGTGTTCCCTTCTTGGCTGAGTTTCGACACTTGAAACAGAATAAACAGGAAATTCAGTCTTGGTAGAATTTTGTTTCGGAATTGGTGGCTGGGATTTTTGGAAATCTTTTTCCTTAGGTTTATTGAGATAGGATTTATTTTCACAACTCAATAACTCCTCTCTTCGGCAACGTTCGGTAACAAAACTTATCAAATTTGCATACGTCGGAATCGAGTGAGAGGTATGTTTTTCTTCAAAATCCCTTCGCGTTGAGGAATCCAGGTGGCTTAAAGCGAGCTGTAATTTTACGAAATCGTAGGGATCGACGAGATTTAATGCTGTCAGCGAATTCCAGTTATTCTCGTGGACGCTCAAAAATCGCTGGAGATCAGGCAGGTTCGAATTTTCCCGCAGAGGTTTGAAGTCGATAATCTTACTCATGTGATGACTCGCTAATCGCCTTTTATTTTGATAACGAGCTTTTAGAGCCTCGAGAGCTAAGGGATAACTAACCGAGTCGAGAGGAAATCCAGATATCACAGTAGTTGCATCGCCTCTAAGGCTAGATTTAAGGTACTGAAATTTCTTCACATTTGGCAGAGAAGGATCAGAATTTATAACGGAATCAAAAATAGAGTAATACTCAACCCAATCCTCGATTTTCCCCGAGAATATTGGGATGGGAAGTCTCGGAAGGAGACTAGATGAGGAAAAATTATTTTCGGAATTAACAGCGTTACTAGATCCACTAGCGCTTTGTAGTCTAACGCTTGCCTGTTGTTGAGAGAGAGTAACATACGAACTACGGATTTCGTCTATCATAGAAACGAACGACTGATTAATCTGGGTCACTGCAATGAGCCATTTCTTGTGAACCTTGGAATTGAAATCATGAATTATTTCATTCAGAGCGTCAAGTTTCTCTTCAATAACTCGCGTTCGTTCATAACTAGCACAAAATTTTGAAACGTTATCAACAGTCAAGTTTTTACTTTTCTCATAGATACTCTGTAGAGTTGCATACAGGTCTTCACGTTTCGCAACAATTTGTGAATGAGTAGCGGCAAGCACAGCCTCATCCTCAAGTTTCTCACTTTTTGTAGGGTTGCTCATTTTATTCGAGATAAGAGAACAATAGATAAAGAGATACAAACAGTCTTATACGTTGGGCGCCATAGAATTACTTGTGCCAGGAAAAATTTTAGGTAAGAAATTAATAATGAAATTTTGAAATAAAAAGGAAAATTTCTTACCTGGGGATGAATCCCACGGGAATAAAATCTAGGAGTAAAAATAAATAAATCAAGTCGAAGAAAAAAATTATATTTTTATACAATATTTGAAAAATAAATTTTAATACTGAAGATTTCAGTTAAATTAAAAATTTGGAAAAGAATAAACGAATTTAGCTAGCTCCTGCTGGCACAAATAACCCTGAATTAGGGAACGAATGCGGCGACAAAATTTCTTATAAGTAGCCTACCTAAGGCATGCCAAAATTGAAATTGAAAAGATGACTTCTCTGGAATTTTTGGTATTCGGGAGCTCGAGAGATAGAATTTTGAATCAGGCGACGGTTTCAGCCGTTTAAGTACTTCTCCCGAAGGGACCGTTGACTCGGCGACGGCTTCAGCCTTGATAAATGGTAATGCCAGGGTAACCTGGAACTGGAGGGATTTAATTATTGGCAACTGACCATGTGATTTCCATGTGAGTGGCCGATAAATAGGTTGACTCAACTTACCGGAATAAATTCCGTTGAAGTTTTATTTCCTTTTGGAAAAATGTTGATGTCAAACGCCGGAAATTGCGACGTAAACGTCCGATAGAAATTTTGTTAAGTTAAATTCGCGAGGCGAAAATTTGTAGAAGGAAAAGAGAAGAAAACGGTACGAACGACGATGATACGGCAATATTCGAAAAAGGTATGATTGTTGAGAAGGTCAGGAAATCCAGTCGACCGAAGGCGAAAATGAAGAAGACGACGACCGGAAGCTGCAGTGATGCGAGGAAGATTGAAATGGGACAGACAGTTTGTCTCTCCGAGTCCTCAGTCCATCACCGAAATCGATGGGATAATTTTTAAATAAAAATTTCACGGCACAACACGACTCGGCAGTAGCGGAGCTGCGGCCTTCACTGCCGGTTCCATGAAAGGCAAGCAAACCCCTTTTACGCGAACCGCACCCCAGCCACCATCACTGCTGTAGTCTCATCTTTTCACTCCCAACCCCCTCCGCCTTGCACTGGTTAATGTTGGCACTCGTCCTGAATTCCATTCTTTTTGTCATAGCTGCGCTCACGGTGCCTTAGTTTAAAGACTTCATCTATTCATGCTTCTCATGTTGAATGAGAAAGGGGAGAATTCTTGAATGTAAGCGGATTTTCAGCAGAGGAAAAATCTTCTTTGTGGCCCGGAGAGCCGGAGAGCTCTTTTAATGTGAATTAACGTTGTTTCAAAAGTGGAGATATTCATATCATTGACGAGAGCGAAATGAAAAACGGCTTGATAAAATGTGAAGAGATAACCATAGTGGGCGGATGGCGATATGGACTACAAAATGTGTCAATATAGCATTCCCAAGTCGAATTGGGGATTTTTCAAATTAATTAGAGAATTTTCCACGGCAATTCGTTTTGAAAAATTCTCAATACACTCTCTCAACACGACTTGGAAATCCTATTAATAAACCAGTGGTGCGTAGATAACACACAATACTTCCATATTTTGATACGTAAAATTGTGACACAATTTGATCATATTTTGACTGCTTTTGAAAGTGTTTAGGTCAAAAATATCAAAAAATTCAGTATTAAAATTTTAAAATTCGCCCAAAATGAAAAAACGCCACATTTTCGGAATGTAAAAAATATCCACATATTCTGCAAGGTAAAACGAAGATTTTGAGACCAAGAACGCTCAAATCGGTTCATTTTTGCGGCCGGAAAAAAATAAAATAGAAAGCACTAAAAATGCAAATATCTCGGAAGTACTGTGCGTTATCCAAATTCGGATTAAACAGGGTGTTAGGTCTTGCCGAGACTAACATTTCAGTCCAAGAAAATTGAAAAAAGGTTGAGAAATGAGGGAGTTATGGCCATTTTTGTAAATGACCACAGACGGACAGACGGACAGACGGACAGACGGACAGACGGACACACGGACACACGGACACACAGACACTTGTTCAGGAAGTGATTCTGAGTAAATGTGTATAAGAAAAAGTTTTTTCTGAAGCTCCGTTCCGATTCTCGATTTTAGGACGATCACAATACTTCCATTTACTCCGTAAATATGGAAGTAAAAATATAGTATCTCGGTCAACGATGAGGTTTAGTCGTTGGTTTTTTATTCAAGATCTTCTGACAATGAACCTATATGCAACTAAACGATCTGAAATTATTTTCCCACGCTCCCAGACAGTTATTATTTCAATTACAATAAAAGATGTTCAAAGTCCAAACCCGGAATAAAAAGTTTCTCTCCGCCCGCTCAATTTTGACAGGTTGATCAAAGCCATTCATCACTGTCGAGGATGACCGTGAAACGGATTGTCAGACAATATTTGTTGAAGATGAAGAAGCTGATCTCGGAACTGGCATCGAAGTCAATTGGAGCTTTTGTCTGACAAATCTTCCTTTTTACCGGGAATGATTTGTGACCTTTCTAATTTCTGAAAACTCCATGACATTTTTTGCAATGAAATTATCGAGCGATGAACTGATTCATCCTTCAATAAATCACGACGTGCAGTACCCTCTTTCGATATCGTTCATCGATTGGATGGCTTGCCGGAAGCAAAATCGTTTCCATGAATGTTTCTTGTCTCAAATAGTCGGAACTGATGAAGATTTCATGTCAAGTCCGTATCAGACGTCAGACATTGCCCCCCCCCCCCATCCCATACGCGATTCTTTGGAAATTTTTACAGGAAAATCATCATCAATTTTTCCGATAAACGAACTTCCATTGAAAATTAATAACGAAAATTGATGTTTTTTTTGCCGAAATGAACATAATTATCCATAGGATCAGCCAATCAGAGGATAGCGTCTGTTTGCCTGAAACTGCCCTGTTTAGCGTGCGGCTTGATAGTGGAAATTGTTTAAACCAAGAAAATAACACTAATTCAATTGAGAGTATCCTTCATAAATACCCCTCACGTACCTTAAACGTCCGTTGGCCATGCCTCTTGGTTCGCTGTCCAATCCTCTTCCCGATCCGTACGTGTATTTTTTTGTCCATCACGTACCTGCGTTATGCTTACAATAATATATTCCCTGTTGGGTCAAGTTGGGCCGTAGGTTAAATATTTAGCCACTCGGCTGGATCGAGATCGTTCCCTTCTTTATGTTATGCGAACCAACAACTGAATTCATAAAATTCGAATGAATCGTTGAGATGAATAGGCTCACGGCGAAAATGCAAAACACTGTCAGTTATTATGGGTAGTATAACTGTTACTGTTAAATACGTGTATAGTGTAATAGTACATCAATGTGTGAACATAGCGTATCTGGGATCACATTGGTTGGTGCACAAGAGGGTCAAGGGGGGGGGGGGGAGTCATGTTGAAATTTGCGGTGCGCAAAAATTATTTTCAGCGAAAAGGATACCACTGTATCCATCCTCCGCTGCCCTCGGCCCTCGACCTAGCAAATGAACGTGATTTGTACATTAATTTATTTAGGGCGACCCTCACTTCACAACAGTCACGTATTGCTGGTGATGCCTAACTCCCACCTTGTACTGTCCTTCCCGGGACAGAATGAATGTTTCAATGTTTTGGGTTTATGTTTTAATTTTAGATTTTTCTGATATGACGATATGAAGTCCTTCCAGCTTTCTCTGTACACAAGCATGGGCGGTCGCTAAAACAGCGTTAACCTCTATTCGGTGGAAGGTATCGAAGTGACGGTAGTCTCATTCGATTCAGCGTCAAAAAGTCAATGAAACGAAACATAATATTTATTTGGAGGAGAGGTTCTTGGAAAAACTTGGCAACGAGCAAAATTAATTTTTCCTGAGAAAAAAAAAACTCAAACAAAATTTTCAGTCTTTTGGGAGAAAAAGTGGTTGCAGCTGGCGGAACTTTTTTCGTCGCAGATTCGGATTCTGCACCCATTGAAACGTGAAAAATTCTGTGCGGATTAGAAAAATATTTTTCCATGGGCGGTCGTAAATCTTTATTGTTGAATAATAAACCAAGACTGGCTCCCCATGAAAAATCCATGGAGTTCTTCAGGGAAAAATGTTGAGACATTTTTGGGCAACACTCCGTTTTTATGCCATGAATCTTAAAGTAGGTGACTCGATAACACGAAATGTAACTTTTTTTTAAGGGACGCGGATTTTTGTAACGGACGCACAGACACTTGTCCAGAAATCGATTCTGAGTGAAAGTTTATAATTAAAGGTTATTTTTAATGTTCCGATCTGATTTTCGATTTTAGGACGATTACAATACTTTTATATACTTCGTAAACATGCTAATGAAAAACGAACTGGAATTCTGGGGGTCGGATTTCAAAATTTTGGGTAACTAAGTACTAGTGTGATAATGGTTTAAGCCTTAGAGGACTAATACCCGATCAAAATGAAGAAGTATAATGGTTCAAGTCAGTACTAGATATAATGAAAATCCCCCCCCTCCATCAATCTTAAGCTTTTGAAAGTAGATGATAGGTGTATTATAACCGGATAATATGAAGGGCATAGCATTATGGATGCCTATACACAGCATAGCAGCCAGGCGACCTTTGCGTATGGCGTAAACGTCTGAACGTGCCAGTGCTGCATGGCAAAAGGTGGGTACATGGTTACGTGCTCTTGAAGCTGTTGATCGGTGAGTAACGCGCACACTCCCCATGGCTGCTCTCACGGTTGTAGACCAAGGTGAGCATAGTCTCATGAGCTCGCTCACCTTTCGAAAAGCGCGGATGCAGGAAAAAGCTCCAGGGCTGAATAGAGCAGGTATTCCGCCGGCAAGTTCAAAGTCAAAGGATCAGGCAAGGAGCATTGCTATGCCACCTCGGCTAAGCATGTGTAATATAATAACCCAAGGCGTATCACGTCCCTGCCTTTGAGTGGGGTCGGGGTCACGGCTGAGAGGAGTAAGCCTTCTACGTTCTCATAACTTTAACCGAGGGCAGGGTAGAGATAAGGTTCTTCTCCGTCTTCTCATCGTATTACGCATTATGTGATAATATTAAATTCGGTAACTATGTCTTGCAGCGAGTTGAAGAGCAAGCTATGCGCCATTCAATTTCTATGAACATGTCTGGCTTCAATTGATTGTGACTTGAGACGAGGGATTTTCTTCGAGGATTCATTTTGCAACTCGCTCAATCACTAATAGCCAGGAGCGCGTTCTGGCCTTGCTCAGGTACGAGAAATTGACTTTTTCTTAAGATTCAAACGCTTTCATATGGCATCTGCCAAGGTAGGTGCTAGGTGAAATCCTGCAGGCGTTGAGGAATTCAATATGAGAAATGAGTTATCGGCCACCAAGTTGGACTTGGTGTAACTAAGTAGCTCTAAACTGAAAATAGATAAGCCATTACTGTACATACCTTCTAGGGGGTCCATCTTCGCTGGTTTAGGTGGGTTTGGTGGCAAGAGCGTTCGATGTGACAAGCTTGGGGGTTTGGCTATGATGTTCTCAAATCGAATGCGCTTGTCACCGATCCCACCTCAACCAGCGATGAAGGACCCACCGAAAAAGTATTAAAAAAATAATAATCTGTAGGGGAAAATAATTTGTTCTCAAGCAGGGGAACCCATGGTACAATAGGCGAAAATTACCAGTGTTGTAAAGATAACACAAAATACTTCCATATTTTGATAGTTACATTTTTGACACTATTTGATTATATTTAGACAACTTTGGAAGCTGTGGATCAAAAATGTTAAAAAACTAAGAAATATCATAAAAACAAGAAAAATTATTGGAATATAATGTCCACGCATTTAGCAAGGTAAACCAAAAATTTCAAGACCAAGAACGCTAGAATCGGTTCATTTTTGAAGCAGGAAAAAAAATAAAATAGAAAAACCTTAAGGTGCCAATATATTGGAAGCACTGTGAGTCATCCGGATTCCGGTTGAACATGGGGAATAGGTCTTATTGAGACAAAGACCCCAGTCCGAGAAATTCGAAAAAAGGCTTAGAATTGAGGGAGCTATGGCCATTTTCGTGGGTATTTTAATTCCGATAACTTGGCTTATTAATTTTGGTTCATTTTTACTTCCATATTTACGGAGTAAATGGAAGTATTGTGATCGTCCTAAAATGGAGAATCGGAACGGAGCTTCAGAAAAAACTTTTTCTTATACACATTTACTCAGAATCACTTCCCGAACAAGTGTCTGTGTGTCCGTGTGTCCGTGTGTCCGTGTGTCCGTCTGTCCGTCTGTCCGTGTGTCCGTCTGTGGTCATTTACAAAAATGGCCATAACTCCCTCATTTCTCAACCTTTTTTCAAATTTCTTGAACTGAAATGTTTGTCTCGGCAAGACCTAACACCCTGTTTATTCGGAATTTGGATAACGCACAGTACTTCCGATATATATGCCTTTTTAGTGTTTTCTATTTTATTTTTTTCCGGCCACAAAAATGAACCGTTTTGAGCGTTCTTGGTCTCAAAATCTTCGTTTTACCTTGCAGAATATGTGGATATTTTTTACATTCCGAAAATGTAGCGTTTTTTCATTTTGGGCGAATTTTAAAATTTTAATAGTGAATTTTTCGATATTTTTGGCCTAAACACCCTTAAAAGCAGTCAA
This sequence comes from Nesidiocoris tenuis, assembly GCA_036186465.1. Lineage (NCBI taxonomy): Eukaryota > Metazoa > Arthropoda > Insecta > Hemiptera > Miridae > Nesidiocoris > Nesidiocoris tenuis. Next base: position 12,065,633 of record AP028910.1, read on the forward strand.
AATATGATCAAATTGTGTCACAATTTTACGTTTCAAAATATGGAAGTATTGTGTGTTATCTACGCACCACTGGTTTCTTAAGAAATGAACCTCTTTCTTTTCTGAAGGTCCGTTCCGATTTTAAATTTTAGGACCTTTGCAATACTTCCATTCACTCCGTAAATATTGAAGTGAAAACGGAAGGATACTTGAGGAATTCCTTTTACCTAAACAACTGTGTACTAATGTCGATTTGGACGGATGTGTCATGACCCACTTATTATGAGGTTCATGATAGGTCGGCAGGTGTCGAGGCATTGTGTCTGTGAGTATTCAAAATTATGCTTGCAAACAACTACTAAATTAAGTCTTTTGCAAAATAATTGTAAACTGTAATATATTTATTTTTTAAATTAATGCCTTTAACAACTAATACTGATCGATGCATACAAGATACCAACTCTCTTCCTGGCTGGTCCTGCCATCTACAGCCACCCGTTTTCGTTCTCCATCGATCTACCGCCCTTTCACAGAGGGCGCCAATTTTTATTATTTCTACCAGCCAGCCAAGACACGTAACTCAGCTCTGCAGTGACCACTGATGAATCGATAGTCGAATGGAATCCTATTGCGAAGGACTGAGTTTCATTTTATACAGGAAGTGTCCCATTGGATATCTATTGCAACAGCGTCACTGTAATAGGATTTGCGGATGCCACGGGAAAAAGCTGCACCGTAGAAGTGCCACTTACAAAATTTATTTTGCCACGCTGTTTGAACCTGCCTCTGTTTGACGACTCCTTGACCCCTGAGAGGCTGCAACTCGAAAACCAATAAAAGCCTATTCCATTGGGGGCATCACTGGACTCAGAATTTAATTTTCAAACTCGTAGACGACAAATGCAATACACTCAACCGTTTCCGAGATAAATTAGGAAAACATAAACCATTTCTCGAGAATTCAATAATTTTTTGAATTCAATAATTTTTTGAATTCAATTATTTTTTTAATTCAATAATTTTTTGAAACATTGATCAAGTGATCATATTTTAAGGGTGAATGAATCTGATTGAAAATTCAGTTGATATCAGAACAGCCCATAACAACGGGCAGTAGCGTGAGTATAGGCAGGTGCAGGTGCCTTTCTTGGTTTTGTCAGGGTTGTTGCCAGGGCGTTGACTACCAAACGTTGCATTGTGAATGTGTAAGTTACCTATAAATGCCTACACTCACGCTCCTGGAATAAATCCAACGAAAGCAAAAATTCATATAAATATAATATATTTATGCTGGTTTTGGCCCCAAACAGACTTTGGCTCTAGGGTCGGATTCCAGGAGCTTTACTTTCCTTCATTTTGCTCAAGACGTTCTTCAACTCGGAAAAGAAAAGATTACATAGGTAGGTACATTATTTCTGGAAATAATGTACCAAACGACTATCGGCGCAGATTGATTTTCGAATATCAACGCCAATGAATCTGTTTGGCTTGGAGCTCGCCATTGCACTTCGAAATGCATTGCCCATTAGTCCATTGGAGTACCTTTGAAAGTTATTAATTGTCCCTGTTTGGAGCTCACCAAAAATTCAACAACAATCCCTACCTACCTGAGCGCGACTGGCTTCTTGAAAGGGCCTACACACTGACCCCCATCCACCTCGCACATATTTACACTCCCGTATATAAACTGTCCACCCTATTAATTTAAGCTGGCTAATCCGAAAAACATTCACTTTCTAATAGCCGAATCGCAGTTTTGCAGTTGCAAACTAGTAAACGGACGCCCTAGTGTGAAAAGTCGGTATAAAAGGTGGGAATGCATCTGATAGGGAAATTACCACCCGACATTTTCTTCTCCATCACGGTTTTGCCTTAAACCCATAGGTACTTTGGCCGTAAAACCAGGAAAACGGTGAAAAAAGGCGATTTTGAACGTTTTACTCCCCCGAAATTGACCACGTTGACCAAAATCTCGAAAAAACGCCAAATTTCATGTTTCATGGGCTGGAAAACCCCGAAGTCAAATCCATCATTTTTTTGTGGACCTTGGATTTTTCATGTGGAACCGATTTTTTGCATTTTTCTCATTGCTAGGGAAACGTCGAAATTTGCCAATTTTTGTGTCATGTACCTGCCCAAAACCTACTGAAATATATTTTTTTTTGGAATTCTAAATTTTTTTAAAGGGTCAAAAAATATTTTTTTTAAATGTCAAATGTTAGTTATCAAACCAGTTTTCGACCACTAAAATCCAACCAATTTTGACTTACAGAGAGTGAAAACGGTGTAGGTACCTTCAAGGAATCCAACGAGCTCAAAAAATTCAAAATCGGTTCGGTGGGGCTCCCTCAAATTAGCAAAAACGTAAAGGAGAAATCAAGAGATCCAAGCCAAACCGATTTAAAAACCAAATTCCCAAAATTTTCCGGGAAAACCCCTACGTTATGGTAAATTAAGCGAGAAACCCGGGGAAAATACTCAAACAATTCTTAACCTACAACATCACCTTCAAAATTGAGTTTTTTCGAAAATGGACCATACTCATGCCGATTTGGGCCCCTTAACCTTTTCCGATCTTATTGCCCGGGCAATACGCCTCAAGTTGGTGGTTAATTCTGGAAATAATGTACCAAAAAATATTTTAAAACCAAGAACGCACATATCGGTTCATTTTTTTTTTTTGCCAGAAAAAATAGAATAGAGAACACTGAAAGGGTTGATACATCAGAAGTACTGTGAGTAATTAGAATTTCGGTTCCTTGTTAAACAGGATAATGGGCCCGAGACGAACATTACAATTCGACAAATTTAGAAAAAAGTTTGAGAATTGAGGGCGATATGGTAATTTTTGTAAATTACCACAGGCGTTATTGAAGAAATTATTTATTTGAAAGAAGTCACATTGTGAAAAATTTAATCGAAAATACCCAGGACTTTCATCGTTTTCCTCTGCAGCCTTCAGATAAATTCGTGGATGGAACAGGTCAATAATAAAATCCATGTTTCCGTAAAAATTTATTCTGTTACAACATCCATTATGTTTACAAAAATGTTGAAATGCGATGGTACGGAGGCAGCAAAAATGCGATCTGATCAGCCAAGAAGATCTAGCCAATCTCAAAGATTTTATGTATTTGGCCTTATGTATTTTTGTACATGCAGCAAGTGATGAGACGTTTTCATTTGCATTAGCGAAAAATCGAACTGTACAGGGAATCCTTCTCATTATACCAGCACGATAATAATAAACGGTTCAAAAATGACATTTCCTCCTTAGGTGAATTATTTTGTTCGACGAATTAGTTACGAATGCGTAGTAGGTAATATTTATGAATAACAGCGTACTTTGCGAAAATGGAAAATTTCGTTTCACTCTTTTTTTTTCATCTTAATGCGTGTTCTTATAATACTTTCACCTTAGTATAAATCAGAGATGCCCACACAACCATTTGAAATTTATAAAATAATACTAACAAGGTAGCCCTGTTAACAAGGGTAAACATGCAGGGCAGGTTGATATATTTCATTCAACCACAGGATATTCATGGACGCAGAAGTTAACAGCTATCTAGCATTACAACTTTAAAAATTCAATTTGAAATGCGACCTGAGCGCCTTGTAAGGGACCGGTGGTTGAATTGAATTTATAAACCAACCCTTGTTCATTAAAATTTTGATTTGGAAATAAGCGCTCCAACAAAGGCGCAAATAGTTGTTTGCAAAAAAAGATGATTCCGCAATCAGAAGAGATCTGGAAACAAAAACAGGAACAACCTTAATGTAAATAATTCTTTAAACTTGTTAATTTCAATAGTGACAAAGCTGTCATCTATATTCAAGAGTTATCCCTAATTCAGTGGCTAGCACGACTGGCTCTAGCTGCAGGCTATCCCCGGGAGTTATGGGTTCGATTCCCATTGGTGACATGAAAACTTGGCACATATAATATACTGGTACTAAATCCCGATAATTGCCTGAAACCCTGAATGCAATGACATGATAATACCATAATTTTTAATTTTTTCTTAATTTAGTCATAGTTTCCAAACTCAGTTTCCAACTATGCCAATGAGTTGAACTTTTTACTGCATCGGTATCGATGAAACTCAAGTCATAATGATGACTTGAACAAACCCTTCTCAGCGATTCGGCACCAGTCTGTCACATACAGTTCAGTTCAGTTCATAATTCTTTTATTCACAATTGGTTATTAAAAAAAATTTTTTTACCAAGACCAATAGAAGGAAGATTAATAGAATGTTGCACCAATATTCAATCACGTTTCCATGCCGAGTTTCGGAGGACAAACACGCGATTACAGGCAACTTTACAGGGCGGAAAATTTACAAGATCATTATTGTACATTTTAGGTCTAAAAAATTCATTTTTATTTTTAATAAATTCCCACTTATCTAATAATTACTTTCTATTTTTGTTTCAAATTTTATATCATTATAAAATTTTGAAATAATTTTGGGTAGGTAGGTAATGCAGTCGATTACCAACAACAACAACTACCTACCCTGGACTGGTCACTAGAGTTACCATGTTAATATCAACATATAAAAATATGTTTTATTGATTCTTGGTTTGGAACTTGCCTAATCACTCACTTGAGATCACCAATAGGTAGGTTGGTGGGTAAAAACCTGCAATGGTGCCTGGGTAACTAACTGCAACGGTAAGAGACCTGGGGGCTATTCGGTAAGCTCAAGAGTGTCGCGTGGAATGGGCACTGTTCATCAAAGATTATTGACGAATTTCACCGACCTTATATAATATATATGATGACAAACCAAAATGATTGCCCACTATCTCTTACTAACCAGCAAATAATCAAATGCGAAAAGTGGCAGTGATGTGGTGGTGTAAAAAAATATCTAAGCGTTTCAGAAGTTACCTACAATGAATAATAATTACACTCTGGTGTTAAATAAATATTGTTTTACGGTCCAATTTTTGTCATCAATAAACAACAATGGACTATCATATTCGATAATTGGCTATAAATCGTTTGTTTGATTTGATTTTGCACGGTTTTTCATGGAGGTCCTGCTTCTACCGAAAAACTCGACCTCGAAATAAAACTCAAACTCAAACGTACACTCGAACGTAAACTCAAATTCAAACTGAAACTCTAACTCAGAGCTTAAACTCAAATTTGAACTCCAACTTTAACTCAAACGTAAATTCAACTCATAATGAAACTTGAACTCATACTTGTTCCGGCCAACCACACATTTCTCCTAGAAATGTGTTTCCTTGTTCAAGATTAATGTAAATAATAAAATTCATTATTGTTCTGACTTTCATAAGAAATATTATCCTTGAGAATAATCAGATCATAACATGGCGCCCAAAATTGAGCGAGAGAAATAAAAAAGGAGTTTGGAATGCACCGACAGAAGAAGATCGAAACAAAAGAGTAATCCCAGTCGAAAAAGCGATCCAATCACTGTCTGATCAACTCGAAGCACTCAATACTGAAACTCAAACTCAGATTTGAACTCAAACGTAAACTCAAACTGATTTTCAAACACGAAACCAACATAATCTGAAACTCAAACTTCTAACTTAAAAAAACCTAAAATCGAACCTAAAAACCTGAAAATTGAAACCTAAAAAACTCAAAATCAAACTCAAACTTAAAATCTAACTGAAACCCAAAACTAAACTCAACTCATTTGAAACTTGAACTCATTCAGTTCAGCTTCAGTTTGAGTTTCATTTAGTTTGAGTTACAGTTTGAGCTTGAGGTTCGATTCCAGTTTGAACTTACGTTCGAGTTTAAGATCCACTTTCAGTTTGAGTTTACGTTTGAGTTACAGTACAGTTAATGCTTGAGTTTGAGTTTACGTCTGAGTTTTAGTTCGAGTTTGAGTAAAAGTATCAGTTCCAGTTTTAGTTTGATTTCAGTTCAAGTTTGGATTTGAGTTTAGTTTCAGTTCAGTTTCAGTTAGAGATTTTCAGTTAGAGTATAAGTTTCAGTTTGAGTTTAGAGTAGAGTTGGAGTTTAGTTTCAGTCCAGCTTCAGGTTGAGTTTCATTTAATGTTTACGTTTGAATTTGCGTAATATGAATTACAGAAGTTTGAAATTGAAAACGATGATATTGAAAATGCTAACGAGACTCGTTGTAAGTAAGTTTTGGCAACACGCTTGGAGGTTTTGTGATCTAGCGTTAAATAACTATTGTTGCATGGTCGATTTTCACTAACTTTTTTTCATCAATAAGCGAATACATAGACTATCATATTCAATGTTTGACTGTGAATCGTTTCTCAGAATTAATGTTGGACTGTTTTGTAATGAATGCTGGGGTGTCCTGCTTTTTCCAAAGATGTCCCCCCCAAGTTATTCATCTTCTCCTACTACTACTAACAGGGTGGCCCAGTGGGTAGCACGACTAGCACAAGCTACTGGCTATACTCGTGAGTTATGGGTTTGATTCCCATAGGAATCCCAGGGGGGCATGAAAAGTTTGGCCCATAACCATGTCATCCCTGTGGCCTTATTCATGTCATCCCTGGTATTCGGGGTTTCTGGACATTATCGAAATCGGAGAACTAAACCCATTTCTTGCAATACCCTATGGGTTAACATAATTAAGCCACCATCACAGTAGGTACTGTTTACTCTGTAAATATAGAAGAAAATCTCTCTAAATTGAAGGAAGTGTATGCTTACCATTTCCTCAAATTATTCTGATTTGGCTGCATCCCGAACTGCTTTCCCAGCTGGAACAATCAAATAAAAATTCAGAAGCTGAAGCCAAGGTCAGAACTCAGTACATTAAATTTTGCATAAGATATTAGGAACCTATAATTTTAAACAAAATTACTACTAAAAAAATTTCCCCCAGCAGCAAAACGCATGGAAGGAGCCATCCGATTTAGAAAAAATGTGAGCATGCAGCTACGCACCCCTAGATTTGCACCTCCTATCTTAAAGCAAGCTAAATTCACTATAGAGTAGGAACAAAAAAGTCGTGATCTCAAAAACACATTTTTTGACGTTTTCCGCATTTTGGTTCAGAACTGCAAAATGGAATAGGATAGACAGAAAGTGAATACGAGGGTTAACGGCGGGACTGTAGTATTGATCGGATTTTTTATTGCTAGATTCCGAGGCAATTTCTCAATTTGAAAACAAATTTTGACTTACTTCTATTATTTGAACTTAATTTTCTGTGAAGCCCAGGAAAATAATGTACCCATGTCACTAATCTACTAGCAGGGTTTTTTAAAATTTTTTTCAAATAAGAAACCGGAACCGAAAAGAATTCCAATTAAAATAAAAAATTATTTGAGAAGTGATTGCGTATCACAAAAAAATGAAACGCAAACCGTAAAATTTCGACGGTTATCTGTCCAAGAAAAGTACAAGAATACAATATGCTAGTCAACACATAAAAAGCATGCCCATAGCTTCAATTACATGTTGCTAAGACTCCACTGGTGGGAGATACCGAAGGTGACTGTTCCAAATTGTTTGCACAGCAATTATTGCAGCAATTATTGAGCTACTATTATAGTAGCTCCCCAATTAGTCTCAACATTAAATTGCCAAAAGTAGGGAATCTTTACAGGAAAAAATTGTTCAAAATAATGAATCTAATTTTCCAAAAATCGTCTCTCTGAGAAAAATTACCTAGTTAAATTTTTATAGCACCCCGAAACCGTGGCATACATTTTGCCCTGTATATTATACTTAGCAGCTTTTTCAACAATAACTTCTCATTCAAGCATTAGTGTGATGATGAACTCTTTTGACAAAACATTGGATTGATACATGAAGAGGAAGCTGTAGTTTTGATCATGATATAATGATTGGGCATAATCATTATATGGGCATTAATCGTTTAATGAAACTTTTGTTTTTAAGAAACAATACTCACCAGCAGAGAGTTTCGACATCATATCATCGATGCTTTCAGTGTGTTTCAGGAACCGAGGACGAATAATATGGTTGTAAAGGAGGATTGAACCATTCGAACTGATAGGCAAGAACAACCAAATCATGAACAAGCACTGGAAACCAAAAAAAAAACATTATTTGACACACAAACAGGTTTTGCTGGTTTTCAAATTAATATAAATTATTAATACATTATTGTTAATTAATAAAATAATCCATTATTTACTAGTGAGGCGAGAGCAAGAGTTTATTGACATTTCTCTTGACATTAGTAATTTCTCTAGCTTTAGCGCCCGCGGAATCTGTGCCATCTTCAAGAGGCCCCCCTCCCCCCCAAAAAAAACCTTTCGAAAGGGGTAGAGTCGGAAGTAGTGGCCTTTTTGTTAAACTCCCTCGCCGCCAGGCCTGTATGTATTCTTTTCATTATTGACGGGCTGTACATACTTCCTCATTCTAAGTACTTACTTTGCCCAAATAGTAGAACGGAAACCAGCTAAGAAGGACGTCGGAAGGAAACTCAACAATAGAAAACGAAGCAAAAACTGTCCAGTATGTGAGCCATTTTGTGTCATCATTCTTATTTGGACTCTCGATTGCCTTCATTGAGGCGTACGCTGGATAGACGAACCCAATGACGTTGCACAAAAGTTGAGCTGCATATCCGAACATCAAATACAGCATGATGCATACGATGAGACCTGCGAAAAATGAAATGAGACAATAATGTTTGATGACTCCCACAAAACAAATCGAAATTGAGAGAAACGAAAATACCAAATCTCTATAGAGCGAGTAGGGCACTTCACGCACTGAAAGAAGACCGAGTAGTACCACCTTCTTGTACCTACGAGTATTTCTATTATTTATTTTCCATTTACGATACTTCCGTATTGTAATCGTCCTCGCTCAGTAAAAATTTTAACTGATACCTAATATCATATCAAGTATTAAGTATCATATTAAGCATATTATACTTCTACTCAGAATCACTTCCCGAACAAGTGTCTATGCGTCCTTTGTACGTCTGTGGTAATTTACAAAAATGGCCATATCTCCCTCAATTCACCACCTTTTTTAAATTTCTTGGTCTGACAATGGCTCAGTTCAAAATTCTCAATTTACGACCATCGAATTGACTTTCAAGATCTTGTCCCATGAATGTTTTAGTGAACACAGTGAACCTCTTCAAAATCCACAGTCCGGTAGAAAAAGCGACCATTGCGTTCCGACATTCGGTAGGCGAAGGGTTGGTAAGACTCACCGATGCCAAGTGCCACCCTTGGGCGGTAGTCAAGGGGAACCGGCGACAAAAGAACATTGAGCATGTCAGGCAGGCAACGAACGAAGGCGAAGGCCGCCCCCAACGTGCTCATTGACATCGTTAAGATTTTTTTAAATATTGCCCCTCACCAACTAGGAAGAAAACATTAAACAATGCTATCAACACGCAACAGTCACATCGACTACGACCAAACGGGAAACAAAAGTCCCACTTCGCTCTTCCCGGTCGCCCCCACCCCCTCGTGCATCAGCCTAGAAGCCTGCAATGCTCTTAAATATGTTTCTCTCTCCCGTAAGAATGTGCCTCCCGGCTTATTGTTCCCCCAGTCTTGAAAAATTAAATCGAGCATCGCTGACCAGCTATATATAGGGGGCTCACCTGGCCAGCTGAAGGCTCATTGCACTCCGCAGCGAGGCGTCTGAGGCTGAGATGATTCTCGAGTGCTAATATACCTAACGAGTTATACTACTGGGACGCTTGATTTTGGTACCTAGCTAATAATTATCACGCATTTTCAGCAGCATATCATCAATCTTTGCTCCCAATAGATACCAGGTTGAGAAAATCGAACTTTACCCATGAAGATGTAAATCCGCTTCACTCCAGTTTTCTGCTCGACGATGTCGAAGATCGTCGCCCAAGGGGCTTTCGGGTCGTTCAGATAGACTTCCAACTTTTCTTTATAGCTTTTCATCTGCTCCATTTGCGCTGCCATTTTCTAGCAATGGTTTTCCAGGAAACTCAATTCAAAATGAATGCCTTCTAACAAGGAAAAAGAGCATTCGCAATTACGCGCAACACGAACAAAGAACTCCAAATGGCTGATTTCGTCTAGAAATTCACGGTGGAATGGGAAAATCTGCCGGGAAGCAGAACCTGGAGGTAACGGACATCTGACGCTGGAAGGTTATATCATTTTTGTTTTGACCTTTGAGAAGTTCTGAGTGCAAGCGGGAGTTGGAATTCCAGTTCACCGCCATACCAAGAAATAAATCACTTTCAAAGAAATTTCGAGTTTTTCTTTGGTTCCTCGACTTGACTGAACGTTTCGCTAACCTAATGAATTTTTGACAACACCGTCCGTGTCCACCGTCCAGAGTCTGAGGGAATCGGCTCCTTGAAATATATTTTCAATTTCAATTTTGGGTTTCAAATTCAGCTCAAAATTACACTTGGTTAAGCAGCGAGAAAGGAATCTAGCTGACGTCATTGACGAGTGATTGATTGATTACAATCAATAATTATCGTTTATTTTCTCTGGTAGAATCTGGTCATGTGAGAAAAAACAGGATAGATGAGTATTAGCGTCGAAGTTCCACTTGATTTTGGTCCAACTGAAGTTCGATTCATCAACGCTACAACTCCCGATCTACCACTATTTTAAGCAGTAACCATTGGTGCGTAGATAACACACAATACTTCTACATTTTGATGCGTACATTTTTAAACTAAAGCAATTTTATTTTGACTAATTTGGCGACTCGCTGATCAAAAACGAAAAAACACTATGTTTATCGTAAAACCTACCTTAAATCAAAAAACGTCCCGTTACTGAATTATAAAAAATATCCACGTACTCTTCTGTATGGTAAAACAAGGAGATAGGTCTTGCCGAGACGAACATTCCAGTTCAAGAAATTTGAAAAACGGGAGCTACGGCCTTTCTGTAAATGACCTCATACGGACACACAGACACTTTTGATTATGTCTACCGAGCACCGAAGCCATGGCAACGAAAAGGAAGAAGAAAATCCAAATACCGGGTTGTTATCGTTGTGATGTGATTATGCCTGTAGTCGGTTGACGGTATTGTCAAGTAACGTCAGTTGTCAAACAGTAAGCTAGCTCCAGTTTCTGTATAATTTCGGTATTGTAAGCAGTAAAATCCATAAGAAGAGCCCAAATCGAAACAAAAATGTAGGTATTATACCATCATTATTATAGTTATAGCTGTCTGTGAGTAAGTAGGCACCCATCTAGAATTATGCTGGGAGGAGGCTTGGTGTGCTTCTGTTGATATCAATAATCGCAAAAGCCAAGCTTATTCTCCAATAATTAACCGAAGTCATCGCTCTCACTTTTTCATCGAAACGGCTGAATAAAAATCTCTGATCATTTCAGGGTATATTTACCGTCCAACTTCGGTCAGTGGTCGCCACAAATGCCTAGTCAAGCCAGTAGCTCAACTCTAAAAATCTCACATAGAGAGGAAACAAAGTTCTGGAAAATTCCTGGTATATCACCAAAACCAGTACTTAGTCATGTATGTCATGTAGGCAAGTACCTTGACATGTTGACAGAATTCCTCCCTTTATCCGATGAAGTGAGGGCCGACAAAAGCTTGAAGAATGAGTACGTGGACTCCTTGTTTCATTCCGGTTATTTGGCGTGCGCGGGTTTGAAATTTGCATAGCTTGGCGTCGAAAATGTTTTTCTTGGTCTCGACTGTAACAGTATTTTAGGGCAAAAACCAAATTCAATTACGAAAAACCATGAAGAAATTGGGGTCGTTGATAATTTAGTAAACCCTCCCGTTCTTGATGCCCCTAAAAGTGAGATGGCAATGATTTGCACATCAAAACAAAGCTCTCATCGTCTAATAGGAACGAATCCCCCTCTTTCAATCGCTCACACAGTTATGTAGCTGAAGATATTAGATTTTGAAAATATTACTTCAGTAGGTTTGTAGAAATCGTGCTCCTAGCAGCTTCTACCTCAGTCCAGTCTAGATCAATGTGGCCCAACTTTTTTGTACCTACCATAACATGGAAGTATTACGTAGTTTATACGCATCACTGGTTTTATTGGTGTTTTCAAGTGAAAAGTATTTTTTATATTTGTATCTATATCTATGTATTTTATATCTACCTTGCTTTATTTCCAGATCCAAAGATGGCAACGCCAATGAAGAACCCTAATAAAGGAAATCCAAATCGGGTCAAGTGTGACGTGTGCGATGTCTGGTGTTCAGACAACGTGTCATTCCAAAACCACATCCAAGGGAAGCCGCACTACAAGGTGCTGGCCAAAGCAAATGGAAAGAGCGACTCTGCCACAACGACAAATACACCGAGCCCAGTTCGTAAACGCAAACTGGAAGGGACTCCCGGCGACTATCATTGCTACACGTGCAATGTCAACTGTCTAAACACCGAACAATTGGAGGCTCACTTGAAAGGTTCAAAGCATGTGAAAAAACTCCGCCTCTCTGACCACGAAACCATTGATAATCCTCACATCGAAACTCTCGCTGACGGGCAGGGATATAGATGCAAACTCTGTACAGTAGAGTTGACTTCCACCGTCACCATCAAGTCCCATCTGGAAGGAATGAAACATACGAAAAAGCTCCAGGATAAAGAAACCTTCCAGCCGTCTGAAGTGCTCACTTGCAAGGCGTGTAATATTGTTGCCAATTCCATAACCCAGCTGGAACTCCACAACTCTTCCAGCAAACACCTCAAGAAAGTTGCGATGTTGAACAAGAAGGCCGATCCTCCTGAACCAACAGTTGGCGAGTACAAATCGTATGATGCGTGGGATCCAAGCGCATAGACAGCATTTTTTGACCTCACAGATGAAGAGCCTGATTCGCTTAGGGGGTCTTCGTTTTTGACATTTCGCTGCTAAACTTGAAATTCAAACACATTTGTGTGCTCCCCTAGAAATATTTTTCGATTTTTTTTCGTTCAAACCACAAAATGATTTGCTTTTTTACTTCCATATTTACAGAGTAAATGGAAGTATTGTGATCGTCCTAAAATCGAGAATCGGAACGGAGCTTCAGAAAAAACTTTTTCTTATACACATTTACTCAGAATCACTTCCTGAACAAGTGTCTGTGTGTCCGTGTGTCCGTGTGTCCGTGTGTCCGTGTGTCCGTGTGTCCGTTAGTCCGTTAGTCCGTTAGTCCGTCTGTGGTCATTTACAAAAATGGCCATAACTCCCTCATTTCTCAACCTTTTTTCAAATTTCTTGAACTGAAATGTTTGTCTCGGCAAGACCTAACACCCTGTATAATCGGAATTTGGATAACGCACAGTACTTCCGAGATATTTGCATTTTTAGTGTTTTCTATTTTATTTTTTTCCGGCCGCAAAAATGAACCGATTTGAGCGTTCTTGGTCTCAAAATCTTCGTTTTACCTTGCAGAATATGTGGATATTTTTTACATTCCGAAAATGTAGCGGTTTTTCATTTTGGGCGAATTTTAAAATTTTAACACTGAATTTTTTGATATTTTTGACCTAAACACTTTCAAAAGCAGTCAAAATATGATCAAATTGTGTCACAATTTTACGTTTCAAAATATGGAAGTATTGTGTGTTATCTACGCACCACTGGTTGTATGTTGCGTGTTAGAATTGTGACTAGGGTCCCCCCTCCGATTAGTCCTTCGAAATCCTAGGTATCAAACCTGCTTAGTCTTAGCGTTCCATAAATGATTTCAAATCAAAAATGGCAGTTAGCTACTGCTAACAGTGTTATTCCATCGCTGTTTACAACCTTCTACTGTTTACAATTTCATACCTAACGACAAGAATGAAAATGAATGATTCTGCAGCAATTCTGCGTATGACAATGAGATCTCATCCTGTATTGCCCAAGTAATGATGGTAATAATGGTTTTCGTCTTCGATTCATTTGTAATTGCCTTCACTGGCTTTAATAAAATAATTTTCTTGCGTGTTTACTTTCAAAAATATTACTTTTCTTATTTATCTGAGATGTATGGCAAAGAAAGCCCTGAGCGTTGATGAGCAAGAAATTGTCTTTATCCAGTGTTGCAAACACACGCACGTATCTACGTTCATTCATACGCCAAATCCATAGTATTTTTTAGCTACTAGGCGCAACTGAGCGTTAGAAGAAATTCAAATCCCTGAAAAATTGGATTGCAAAAATAAATTGTGTTGATTGCCAACGATCGGTACATAGCTGATCGTGCTTGTTGTAATGTGGGTTGTCCAAAACTGGATCCAAGGGTGTAATGTAACCAAGTTATGTACTCAAATTGAGAAAGTTACAAAACTAGTTACAATTTCCCAAACCACAAAATTGTCTCATATTGATTGAGAATTTCCTAAACTAATCCGAATATTGTTAAGCACTTGATAGGGATAAATTTTCAAATTGGTGGGTAAGTAGGTACCTAAATACCTTTGCGGAATGTCGAGCGAAATCAGTTTCATTATAACCAATTTTTCAGGATACCAGTGTTCAAAAAGTCAAAAAAAACCCTATGCTAATTTCCCCTAAAACCAAAGTAGGTACGCTAAGTAACCGGAATGGCAACAACTCCGTATTCTGCAATGTGGGTGAAACCATCATTTTTGAGACACGAATCGCACAAATCGGTTCATTTTTGGAGTAATAAATAAACGGCTGGTTATCAATCGCATACCTATCTGGCTGAGGCGGTTCGGAGAGCGGCTGGATTCTGATGCTCAATCGTGCATTTTCACGGCATTCCAGGCGGTTGAGGAAATGGAATTGAGGGATAACCAGGCTACAGCCACCCTGCCAGGCGATCCTCGGTCTCGCGGTGTCAACTGCCACCTGTCAAAGCATGTCTTAATCATGCACTTTTTTTCAATGTGGAAGTAAAAAAGTAAATTGAAGACAAAACTTGGGCCACTCGAACCATGGGAATCGTCGGAAAGTCCTAGGTCGCCATGCTCGGACGTTCATTTGGAGTGTACTTTGGACTCACTACGAACACTACTCTGTGAGAGTGGGGAGAACAATTTGGACAACATCGATTCTTTCTCTAAAGGAAGGGGGCTGGTAGGTGCCTCTCTACTCTTTTTCTTCATTGTTGGTTCGAAGGTAGGTACCAATAGCTACTACCTAGTTAACTCAGGATACACCCCAGTGGAGCAGAGGCCCCAAGTGCTAATGACATGCACGTACATACATTGTACCATGTGAAGTACCTAGGTACTACCAACTTGGATAATGACCCACTAACCCAACCGAACGGCTCAGAACATCTACTAATGGATCTATAGAACACATTTGTACCTAAATCTGGAAATTGTAGGAAGGAAATTTCTAATATCGGTAGCACTCAATTGGACGATAGGAGCGCGCAGACTGAACGTAGTGTGGTGATCGGTTGAACTGATGATCCTGTGAGCTCTAGTTCCTCACTCCTCTACCAGTGCGATTCGAATACGTCTTCTTCCATGGCGTCTTGTTGTATTGTTTGCTAGTGCAGTAGTTGTTCTTGTTCATAGAATCACAATGTGTGACGTGATTACGATGCGCTGCGCTCTGTTGATTTGAAATATCTCCCAGTTTTCGCTTTTTCGGCCCTTACCCAATGAATCATTCTGTTTGAAATTTGAACCGTGGATTATTTTATGCAAATTATTGTTTGCCCAGAAGCTGGTATTTTGATTAATCGCTATTCTCCGTCCGATTGATAGCCGCCCACATTCGTTACGATGGTCGACCGACTTGGTAAGAGGATTCCTGAATAAAAATCTCTAAAAACTTGTTGAATGCTTGCGAGCTTGTGCGAATGAGTTCTTTCAATTTCGGCCTCAGAATGAATGTCATCATAGCGTAAATCGACTTTTAGAACTCTTAGCATGTTTCATTTTCAATGTCAGCCCGCAAGTAACATTGATGTTCGAGGGCTGAAATACGGGTATCTTTCACCTTGAAAGTTCTTTTGCATATCCACTTGACAATCATTAAATTGGTATGTGCTGTTCTGTCTTTATGCCTCTATCCCATTTTGGAATCGTCATATTTTCTGGCCGGATGTATGAGCGATACGGTACGTAGTTGGCGCTATGACTCAGCCTGCCAAGACCCTGCGCCGTCCACTTCCTCGTGGGGATTCCAATCTATCTTGAATCAATAGCCTGAAAATTAATTTTCGAAGCCTAAAAAGTGAAAGAGATGTTACGTACGATGCAGGTACCTACCCACTCCTGAAGAGATCCAAGTTTGTCGGTTCTCACCTACCAATCGTGGTACCTACCTCACGAGAATCACTAAGACTCTTCAAGGGTTTATAATCTCAATTTTTTTTCTGCATACCTACCGAACTTTCTGTTCGTAAGAAAACTTCACTTTATTATTCTGCTATTTGGAGATCGATGGGCGCTACATTATTTTAGGAATAGGATATTGAAAGAAAATATCCATGTTGATGCCATCTGACAAAATAGGTATGTACCGATGTAATGTTGGATGGAAATCAAAGATAATTTCGATTTTGCGAGGTTTTTATATGGCGGGCTCATTGTTCCTTGCCACTGCGTTTACCGCTGTGATATGAGAAACTATCGATGCATGTCAGAAAAATTTGAAAAAATTCAAAGTACCAGGAAGATTAAGTATGTTCAATAGGGTGGAGCGAAAATCAAAATGAATTTTTTTCTTCTTCCAACGGGGCTAATTTGCTGCAATATGATCTCAATGAGACGTGTCCGAAACAATTTTTCAAAAACTCAACCCCTTCAGTTCCCACATGTGTCTATAAGATTTGGGGTTTTGTGTTTTTTTCTTAAGTGAATAACGCACATTCTACTCTTCATTCAAATCAATTTTTCAAGAAAGTATGCTTTTTGGGATCTTTTAAGATGGCCAGCTTGAAAACAGGTCCCACGCAATGCTGAAGAAGGTCAACAAACTTGAAACCAAGAAGAATTTGAGGGAACGTCCGGTTTTGCTTTTTTACTCCTGTATGGTGTTTTGACGTTCTCGCTTCGTATTATTAGTATTTTTTGTGGCTTTAATGAGCCTTCAAACATTTTCTAGACAGTTGTAAAACAAAGGAGATAACTTTTAAATGGTTCAAAATACATTTCAGTTAGTTTCATAATTTTTTTTTAAATTTAATTCCTCAAAGTTTCAAATTTGCCCCTCCTTGTACTTCAAGTCGGTTGTGGGAACTGAAGGAATTTTTTGTTGTGCCCAAAGTTTTTTGATTCTTCATCAGGAAGGCAAAACGCAACAAAAGCGCCCTGTTGGAACGTGAAAAATGAAAAAAAAATTATTTTCTCGATTCTCGCTCCACCCTAATGTTCAATCATCATCTTTTACTGGTACGCTTCATTAACGCTTCAGTAATGAATCTGATTGATTTACAACTCTGTATACTATACTCTATACTCACTTCTTCATGTTTAGTTTATTCTCTCAAATATTGTGTTGTTATCAATATCGATTATCGGTGTTATTGAAATGGAACTTTATCGGCAATGTTTCGATCCCGAACTTGATGATCGATACATCGATATTATTGCTAGACAAATAAAATAGAAATGCTAAAGCAGCGGGCTATTCTGTAACTTGCTGCTGGAGGCAGTCTTCAGTCTCCTACTCATAGACGAAGTGTTACAGAATCAGTCAAAACAACATCACCTTACTGAAACGAAATAACTAACCAAAATTGAAACCAACGCGAGTAGCGGAATACTACGGAGTAGAAAGGACGGCTAGGATAACCTGTCGAGAGATAGTCTCCCACTGTAGGGAGACTGAGGGTGCTCTAGCCAAAGAGCACCAGAAACGCAAGATGGTGGCTCTCTTAATTGGGGTTACAGAATCGGCCGAAATCACAGTCCCTTTAGTCTCTCATGGACACACGATGCCCTCTGATTGCAGGAAATATCGATTTTTTAAAGATATCTCCTGCAATCTGGCGCATATTTGGACATCTGCGTCAATATTTTTTCCTGGTCAATGTTTGACTTAGAAGTGTGTCAACCGTTTTCTTTCCCAGAGGTGTCATGGGAAGACTGGACGAATGTCGTCCATCTCACTGCCGCACCGGCTAACTGATGTGCTAATCATATCAGTTAGTCGATGTTGCAGTGAGGCCGATGATGCCAACATCCAATTGGACGATAATTCAACATAAGACCATCCTTTCTGGTTATCGTTATCAATCTTATTCCGCGCATGCTCAAAGCACCAACACATGCCTTCGCTCAAGCTCCTGGAACAAGCTCTTTCTTTCATAATTCTTGTTTCCTTTAGAGAATTTTTCCAATTGGTAAAAACTTGAGTGCGAGAATGACAATTCAGCCATATCCACAAATGTATTAAGCTGCAAAAGAAACTCTTCCAGACAAGCTAGTACACCTAACAATAATAACAACTTCAATATTTTCAGTGAACAGCGAGGCCAATGCAAGAAGGATCGAGGGCGTGGAAGGGTGTTTTGGAAGTTCAGGACAAGTGAGCATTAGAATGACCACCTTCAATTTTAATCACCGTGCTCATGACAAAACTCACTCACTGGCATTTGTTTTTTAATGTTCCTCTACAGCCTCTGGCCGTCCAAGGTCGTGTTCTTGTTGGTGAAGGCGTGTTGACGAAAATGTGCCGCAAGAAGCCCAAAGCTCGACAGTTTTTCCTTTTCAATGATATCCTGGTCTACGGTAACATCATCATCAACAAGAAGAAAGTAAGAATCGTTGGGCTTGAGTCAGCTTCCTATTATGGTTCTGGATTAACGAAAGCGTTATTAGGTATATTATCCTCTGGTTATGAACTAAGGGTGATTATGCTACAATAGGATGTACTATTGATCATACTCTGTTACCTTAATTTCAAGCCCTATTTTCATTTTCAGTACAACAAACAACACGTCATCCCTCTGGAAGAGGTGAAACTTGAATCATTGGAAGATGACGGACGTAAGTACAAACAGTGTTTCACTTTGAAAAGCACTTTGAATCAAAATCGAACAAATATTTAGTGAGTTACTTATGAATATAAATATACCTTCACCGTTCATGTAATTAATAGTAAAAGGGAGGTTTGTGGAAACTGACGTCTTCTTTGAGGAAGAGCGTATCCCAATCTGGTGGCTCCATTATTGAATTTATCGTTTCAGAATTTCGGAACGGTTGGCTCATCAGGACTGCATCTAAGTCGTTTGCTGTTTTTGCTGCTACTTCAACGGAGAAACACGAATGGATGGCCCACATAGAGAAATGCATCGAAGACCTTCTCAGGAAAAGTATGTGCGAGGTTATTGCAATGGAGGGGACTGATCAGGAGAGAACAATTAGCATGTTTGTACCATCATTTGATTTTGATTTGATTTGGGGGACATTCGCTGTGGTTGTTGGCACATTATTGGTGTTTGGGGCAGGAGAGTCAGAATTTCAATAGCTCCTTCAAAAGCCTGAATTATTTAACTTATCATCTGTTGTGTAATCCAATTCTGCAGTAAAAATGTTTTCCCCTTCCACAGTGAACTTTTTTTCAATTCAAAATATTTCACAGGTGGAAAGAAAGCCGCTGAAGAACATGCAGCTGTTTGGGTACCTGATTCTGAAGCCCATGTTTGCATGCATTGTAAACGCAATCAGTTCACTGTTCTCAATCGAAGAGTAAGTTTGACTTTTTTAAATTTAAAACTTTACTCATACACCCCATTAATTCAATTGGCCCATTTGCTCATAGGCCCTACACAAAAAATACTACCCCCCTCCCTCGTATAGACAATGTTTCGAGTGTTTGTGTTAAAAAAAATTGTTGTTCAACTTTGGATTGTTACAGCATCACTGCAGGAAATGCGGTGCAGTCGTTTGCGGCCCTTGTTCGAATAAAAAGTTCCTGCTGCCTAATCAGGCTTCCAAACCTCTGAGGGTTTGCTTGAACTGTTACGATACCTTATCCAAAGCCAAGGCTCAAAATAATCAGAACAACCTCAACTCGAAGAATGGTAAGTCTCCCACTTTGTTACATATCAGTGATGAAGGTTATTCTTGCGTTTATAGTCTCCCCAAGATATAATAAGGACTAAGAGGGTTCGGAAGTCGATCTAAACTTAGATTAAAATTAAAACCTCTGCTAAGTGATCCGTGAAATGGGTAGGTACGCTGAGTGTCTGAAGGAATTAACAGCTAAAGGTACCGTCATTTGAGGTTAAACCCGACCCTTAAAAACTAGGCACCTTGGATCCACATTTTGAAAAATTGAGATGTCAAGTTGATTTTACCAAAATATTTTCACCTTGGTACCAAAGAACATAATATGTTATTCTATTATGACAAGTTATTCCAACATTCATAAATGTTTTGTAAATGCGTTCAAAAGGAGGTTTTGGCATATTTTTCTACTTTTTGTGGAGAGTGGAATAAAAAAAGAGTCTGGTAATTACTACCATAAATCTAGTTTCAAAGTTCCTGCAACTACTATTGACAACATGTTGATGGACTCGCGTATAAAAAATGCTAGTTCTAATTATTGAAGATATGGCAATTTTCCACTGTCGACTATCATAATATGATACTATCCCTTAATTGGGAAGGAAACTTCTCACTTCAGTAAGAATCGAACCTCCAATTTCAACCAAGACAACAACATTTGAAATGGTGTAATCAGTGCGTTTGTCGTCTGGGCGCCTCAACTCAACTGAACTCTCATTCTATCTGATATTTTAGCACCATCAAAATTGAACTGTTGCTTAGATAGGCATCGCCTTTTTTCAGATCCTCGAGATAAAGGATGCTTGGCCGAATCATCTTGCGAAGACGACACCGACGATGACGAGGACAACTTGAACAATCGCCCTGACTATCAATCGCCGGATCAGGTTTGTTATTGAAAATATCAGGGGTGTTCACTTTGCAACTTTTGTTCCTCCATTAGATAATCATTAGACATTAGTGCAGAATTATAGTAGCTTTATTTCCTCAATCAATAATCTGCTGCTCAGTCGGCTGACATATTTGTTACAAAAGATTGGTGTGTTAAACAAACTATAAATGTGGGGTTTTAAAATCAATATTTTCGTATAGTTAGCCCTCAACTGAAAAACGCTGCTAGGTAGATCAGTGACATGTGCACATGATTTTTCTATGTATCCGTAGAACTCTGCAAATTCTGCACCAGGGTTCATTTTTCGATTCCAAAGACAAACTTTATGATATATGTATACCTACTCCCGAAACGCGGAATTTAGTTGATATTATTATTCTAGCATTTAAGTAGGTATAAATTTGTATTTTAGATGCGGATTCAGAAAAACTTTTTTTTCAACCCAGCATAAAAGCTACATCATCTAGTCCGCTTGAAAGATACCTACCTATCTTGATAGGTAGCTACCAATCTTTTTAACTCAGCACACCATTTAATTTAGTTAAATTTACTATTTTATCTATTATTAATTACCTACATAATTAACAGAACAATTTTTAAATTAGGTATTAAAACCAGTGGTGCGTAGATAACACACAATACTTCCATATTTTGAAACGTAAAATTGTGACACAATTTGATCATATTTTGACTGCTTTTGAAAGTGTTTAGGTCAAAAATATCAAAAAATTCAGTGTTAAAATTTTAAAATTCGCCCAAAATGAAAAACCGCTACATTTTCGGAATGTAAAAAATATCCACATATTCTGCAAGGTAAAACGAAGATTTTGAGACCAAGAACGCTCAAATCGGTTCATTTTTGCGGCCGGAAAAAAATAAAATAGAAAACACTAAAAATGCAAATATCTCGGAAGTACTGTGCGTTATCCAAATTCCGATTATACAGGGTGTTAGGTCTTGCCGAGACAAACATTTCAGTTCAAGAAATTTGAAAAAAGGTTGAGAAATGAGGGAGTTATGGCCATTTTTGTAAATGACCACAGACGGACTAACGGACTAACGGACTAACGGACTAACGGACACACGGACACACGGACACACGGACACACAGACACTTGTTCAGGAAGTGATTCTGAGTAAATGTGTATAAGAAAAAGTTTTTTCTGAAGCTCCGTTCCGATTCTCGATTTTAGGACGATCACAATACTTCCATTTACTCTGTAAATATGGAAGTAAAAAATAATAATTTTTAAATTTTCTGGATACCTATCTAATGGAATTAAAAATGCCTCAACAGCCGTTGGAAAAGCTTGTCTCGCTCTCCTAACTCAACAAATTTCCAGGTGGTGTTGAACATTTTTTGTTAGAATTTTTCAAATCGAATTGAGATATTTTCTAACCCAATTCAGAATTGTCCAAATCAAATTGACAATTTTCAAACAAAATTGAGAACTTTCCAAATCAATTTGATGATTTCCTAAAGTGAATTAATCAACTTGATTTGATCTAAACTCAATTTGACGTGGCAAAATTCTCAAATTGATTTGGAAAGTCTCAATTTGGTTTCGGAATGCTTTTTATGCTCCCAGCTCATTGTGATTTTTCTTTTCAGCCAAAATTCTACGGTTCTGCTAACGCTGACGTCGGAAACGACCAATATTCCAAGTAAAATGCATCTCAAGGGTACCAAAATTTGATAGTTGTTACAATACCGCAAGAACATTCAGGAACAGTGGAGCAAATTTCTAATTCAAGGGATGACAAAATACACTTTCAGCAGAGCGTATATCTTGATGTTTTTCGCTTTGATTTCTTTCTTAATCCTGCCCCATTTCATAGTTTATCTATTGTACTCTACGTTTTTCAATATTTCTTAATTGTTTTATCGTTATAGCAGATAAACTTGTTCTATGTAGGTTTCTCCCCGCTTCCGTCGGCTAGAGTTATGATTTCCAATTTGTTAACAGACCAATCCCTGATACTTGCATAGTTCTCTGTGCATTGCGAACTTTCAGCTTATCTGTTGTACCTACTGCAAGTACGGTAGTTGTACCGCTGTAATAATTCAAGTACCGATCCGGTTTAGCTACCGGAATGCCTCGTTTAAACTTTTTGTCTTCCAGCCTCGAAGCCATAATATGTAAGAATGACATAAGGAGCTGTAATAATACATGCACTCGATGCATACAGTATACATGGCATTTCACTTCTTCGAAATAGCTAACGAAGAAGCCGTCTGTATCGCAATAAACTATGGAAACCGAAATGGAAAGTATTCAAGAATCGTTGCTCAAATTCGATGATTTATATTTTTGCCATCACTGATAAATGGATTTGAAGTTGAACACCCAAGAGCTTTTTGTCTCGAATTGGTTTTCAATTATTATCATAAAATTATTGTGTCCTTCAAAAATAAAGTGAGAGAAAATTTGTCGAGGCATAAGATGTTTGATTTCTGTTTTAGGACTAACTTGGGTCCAAAAGATACATTTTGAATTTTGAGGAGCATTTTCGAATGCTATGTGATCCTCATTTAAAAAAGCGAAATGTTTTCGTTCTGGTTAACCGTGGTGAGACGGGAGGGAACTGTTTTTCATGTGATTTGTTACAATTCCGTAAGGTTTTAAGGTGAGTTGGATTAACCAACTAACACTGTCAGCACACGATTGGGACTCGGTCTTCAATCGCCTGTTAAAATGTCACCGTCGAGCGGCTTGTAGCGTATTTCCTTTTCTTAGGGAGGAAACTGTGCAAATACTATATCAGAGCGTCCATTGAATGATTTTGACGTTCCAATTTAACGGTTCAATTTTATACTTTATATAATGGAACTGCTTGTTAAAGATATATAATATCATCAACCTGTTAGAGCCTAAATTGTAAATATTTATATAGTTTAAATTGAATACATTATTTTTGTAGAGTTTTATCATTAAAGGTGAATTGATTATAGTCGGTGTTTATCAAGTTATCATCCTCTCACTCCAACTTATGCCTAGTGGTACCTGTCATAATACAGCTCTACAGAAACAACTATGCAAATTCTTGTGCAGGGTTTATTATTGCTTGCTTCCCTTATTCAATTCATATTCAGTTCAAGGTTAATTTTTGACTAACTAAAAAACCTATGTTGAAAACTAGTCTTCATTCAACATGGTAACAATGCTTGACATTGAATTGTACTCCTATATTTAACCTAGGTAACCGTGGATTCAAACATCAAATTGGCATATGTTGCTTTGTCATTCATTGAATGAAAATATTTTTTGACAAAAATAATTACTTGAACGGTTAAAATTTGGTTAAAAGACCTTTTCTAAATCTCAGCATTCCTTCAAATATTCTGGTGATGGTCTCATTCGACTCAGTATGAAAAAGCTATCAAATAAAACATTTTACTTGGCTTGGCTAAGGAATTGGGGCTATCGCTAACCAAGATTGATTTTTCCTCAAAATTAAAAACTCGTTTTGGAGAGAAAGTGTTCACGGCAGACAGACGGATTTGTTTTTGCCGAGTCGGATTTTTCACCCTTTGAAACAAAAGCCATGGAAATTTTGGGGTATGTTAGACATTTTCTTTTGGCGGCTACAATTGTTTATGATTGAATGATCAACCAAAATCTGCCTCATTCTTCAAAAGGTGGTTTTGGGGTTTTTGAGGGTGCCGAATCCAAAGTCCGTTTCGCTCCTCTCCCCAACGGTTCCACTGCACAGTTCCTCACAGTGTTCAAAAACTCTATCATTTTCCATTATTACTCCGTTATAGTTCCATTATTTTTCTACGAGCAGATGCTATTCTCACAGAATATAAAGAGTGACTGGCTATTTCCCAAATCACCGCCCCAAATTTTAGGCTTTTCTTGACTTCTCAGCCATAGTTATTCTATTCTAATGAAGCCCCTAAAACGCGTTTTATTATCTTGAGTAGGTTAAACAAGCTGGGCGCGATGAGTTGCCGCACAATCGCACGTATGGTGAGGTGTGGCCGACCATACAAACCAGAACTAAAAGATGAACGTGAACTGAAAGTTTTTACTTTTATTTTCGGATTGAAATTCTGTTTTCACTTTCAGTTCTACTACCACTTTCACCTGAACTTTCACATTCAGTTTTACTCTCTCTCTCTTATTTTCAGATTGAGTTAAAATTTTAGTTTGAGCTCGAGTTTCACTTTCAGTTACTTAGGGTTTGAGATTCAATTCGAGTTTGAGATTCACATCTGGTTTGAGTTCCACTTTCAGTTCAAGTTTGAGTTTACGAGTATCAGTTCTGTTTTACTGTGAATTAGATTTCACTTTCAGATACAAACCACGTATTACTTTCACTTTCAGTAAGCGTTTCACTGTTACTCTACCTAGTTTTTGTGCAACTCCAAATGAATGTGCAACTAACGGTTTTGAGATACCATAGCATCAGCTGATATCCGCATACTTAGATTTATTAGTCAATACCGACTGAGAAAATATTTCAACAGACTAATAAACATTCAAGGATAATCCCATTTTTTGCCTTCCCGGCGGAAAGTTGTTAGAATTAAACCCTCCCCACACACTACCCCTTGCATCCCTTGCTGGGAAGTCACCCTTCTCTTCTAGTTCGAGACGCCTCAGCCCTCGCAATTTCCGCGCTGAACAGAATTCCCCAGTGGCTGGCAGCGTTCTAAGTAGTTTTCAAAGAGAAATTAATCAACAACGACGTCAGTCTTCGTACGTCTGAGGAACTAATTTTGCTACTACGCTACTGCTAAACTAAATCTTTTTTCTCGACTGATTACAATATCGGATAATACACAAAATAATGCATATTAAAAATATCTACCCTCCTCAAGACCATCAAAAACCAAACAGAAAGTTTTTCTATCCTTACCTACTCATCTGCTCAACAACCTTTCGGCACAAACGTTAGTGAATAGTTAGGAAAACAAAGTTCCAGGCCTTGGCTTTTCGCCCGATAACCGAAATCGTCCGGGCAGACCCATGATGCAGCGCCCAAAAACTCACAATCAAACTCGAAGTCAAACTCACAATGAAAGAGAAACTCAAACTTATGACCGAAGTCGAAGTCAACCTCACAATGAAACAGAAACTCAAACTCATAATCAAACTCGAAGTCAAACTCGCAATGTAACAGAAACTCAAACTTATAATCGAATTCGAAGTCAAACTCACAATGAAACAGAAACTCTAACTCATAATCGAAGTCGAAGTAAAACCCACATTGGAACAGAAAGTCAAACTCATAATCGAACTCGAAATCAAATTCTCAAAGAAACAGTAACTCAAACTCACAATCAAACTCGAAGTCAAACTCACAATGGAACAGAAACTCAAACTGACAATCAAACTCGAAGTCAAACTCACAATGAAACAAAAACTCAAACTGATAATCAAACTCGAAGTCAAACTCTCACTGAAACAAAAACTCAAACTCACAATCAAACTCGAAGTCAAACTCACAATGAAAGAGAAACTCAAACTGATAATCGAAGTCGAAGTCAAACTCTCAATGAAACAGAAACTCAAACTCATGATCGAATTCGAAGTCAAACTCACAATGAAACAGAAACTCAAACTCATAATCAAACTCGAAGTCAAACTCTCAATCAAACCAAACCCAAACTCACAATCAAACTCAAAGTCAAACTCGCAATGTAACAGAAACTCAAACTCACAATCAAAATCAAAGTCAAACTCTCAATGAAACAAAAACTCAAACTCACAATCGAACTCGAAGTCAAACTCACAATGAAAGAGAAACTCGAAGTCAAACTGAGTTTCTGTTTCATTGAGAGTTTGACATCGACTTCGATTATGAGTTTGAGTTTCTGTTTCATTGTGAGTTTGACTTCGAATTCGATCATGAGTTTGAGTTTCTCTTTCATTGTGAGTTTGACTTCGAGTTTGATTGTGAGTTTGAGTTTTTGTTTCAGTGAGAGTTTGACTTCGAGTTTGATTATGAGTTTGACTTCGACATCAATTATGAGTTAGAGTTTCTGTTTCATTGTGAGTTCGACTTTAATTTTGATTGTGAGTTTGAGTTTCTTTTTCATTGTGAGTTTGGCTTCGAATTCGATCGAAATCGAACATTTTGAGTTTGATTATGAGTTTGAGCTTCTGTTTCATCGTGAGTTTGACTTCGAGTTTGATTGTGAGTTTGCGTTTCTGTTTCATTGTAAGTTTGACTTTGATTTTGATTGTGAGTTTGAGTTTCTGTCTCATGGCGAGTTTGACTTCGAGTTTGATTATGAGTTTGAGTTTCTGTTTCATTGCGAGTTCAACTTTGATTTTGACTGTGAGTTTGAGTTCCTCTTTCATTGTGAGTTTGACTTCGAGTTCGATTGTGAGTTTGAGTTTTTGTTTCAGTGAGAGTTTGACTTCGAGTTTGATTATAAGTTTGAGTTTCTGTTTCTTTGTGAGTTTGAATTCGGATTCGATCATGAGTTTGAGTTTCTCTTTCATTGAGAGTTTGACTTCGAGTTTGATTATGAGTTTGAGTTTGTTTTTCATTGTGAGTTTGACTTCGACTTCGGTCATTAGTTTGAGTTTCTCTTTCATTGTGAGTTTGACTTCAAGTTCGATTGTGAGTTTGAGTTTTTGTTTCATTGAGAGTTTGACTTCGAATTCGATCATGAGTTTGAGTTTCTGTTTCATTGTGAGTTTGACTTCGAGTTTGATTATTAGTTTGAGGGTCTGCTTTATTGTGAGTTTGACGCTTGTCAGTTTGATAATGAAAAATATATCAGGTTCGTAGTACCTACTTATGTGGAGGTATTCCCTGAAAAGTTTGGCGGGCCATGGTCCCTCTCGACCCCCCTCCACTCCCCCCTGGGTACGGGCCTGCGTCCCATTCGTATCCTGCCCTCTCTCACGGAGAGGATCGGAATGACGTCTGACTAACAATCTGTCTCACAGTACCATTTCACTTTCACACAGCTCCTGATTGACTCACCAAATATTTTTTTAAACGTTAAAAAAATTTTTAATTTCAAAAAAAATATTTTTGAGTAGGTTTTGGGTAGGTACATGACACAAAAAATTACAATTTTCTACTAATCTCCCGGACTGAGAAAAATATAAAAAAATCTGATTCCCGCTGGAAAACCAAGGAAAATTTTCAAAAAAAATATGTATTCGACTTCGGGTTTTTTTGGCACAAATCTTTATATATTGGCTAAGAAACATGAAATTTGGCGTTCTTTCAAGATTTTGGTCAGCGTCGTCAATTTCGGGGGAAAAAGGCCAAAATCGCGTTTTTTCGCAGTTTTCTTGGTTTTACGGCCAAATGACGATTCACACTAAAAGACGAAATTATGAGTATGAGGAAGGTGCCGACAGAATGGAATCGAGCGTAATATTTTCAATATTTATTAACACAGTATAAAAAATGCACTAAAATATACCTACCTATAACTTATCACTAGCGGAGGCAAATTTTGACGTTTTTCACGTTACCCTACTCAGAATTGCATGGAGTAGGTACATACTAGATTTACGTAGCATACCTCATAACCAAGTTTGAAGTAGCATTGCCTCGATTAAAAATTAAGTGGTCACGCAATCAATACTGTGCCATTCCCGACAGATCGGAAGGCGATTTTTATTCGGAATATAACCTTTAAATTAATACTAGGCGGTATTGTATACAGTATTAAACATTTGGGCATTGTGCTCTTAAAAATAAATTTCCCAAAAATAGTGTACGATATTGATGGTTATTCCTTATTTGGTTATAAACATAAAAGCCTCTAGGTATCATTACTCAAATGAGAGGAAAATTAGGCAGGAAAACAGGATCCCCCTCCCTTTCGAACCCAGCAACTCCAGATGTCGTCCCACGGGGGGAGGGGGGGAGTTGGAATTTTTCGCGCTAGTTTTTCCAAATTTATTTTCTTCTCATTTAGAAATGGTGTACTTTATCCTAACTCAGCTACGGAGTTACTGAAATTCCGCGTCATCATTTCTCAGGTGCAAGAACATAAACATTGTCAGTCGTAAGTCGACTGCTTGATGATGGATGAATAATGACGAGGTTATCACATGATGGTGAGTCACAGGATGGCGGTTTTCAGAAATTAATCACCAAAAGGGGGGAGATGGAAATTGTTCATTGTAATTTGACCAATCTAAATCGTCCTAAAATTTAAAATCGTTACGAAGCTTCAGAGAAAACATTTTTCCATGGGCCTGTTCGTCGGCATTTACAAAAATGGCCATACATCTCCTTCGATGCTTTTTTCAAATTTCTCGAATTGGAATGTTCGTCTAGGCAAGACCCATCATCCTGTTCGACCGGAATTCGAATTACTCGCAGTACGTTCGATATAATATATCACCAATATTATCACCAATATTATTGGCACTCAAAAAAAAAAAAAAAATTGGCACTTCCAGTGATAATTATATTATTTTTTCTGGCCCAAAAAATAAACCTACTTTAACGATCTTGGTTTTGAAATTTTTGCTCAACATTGCTGAATATGTGGGTATTTTTGTATTCCGATAACGTGAGGTATTATGATTTCAGTAGTTTTTATTATGGCTTTTGAAATTTTCATGGTATGTTTTTTTTGGTATTTTGATCCTTGTAGCCTCCTGAGTTGTACGAACACAATCAAACTGTTCAAAAAATTAGAAATATGGAAGCATTCTGTGTTATACCGGTTTACAGAAAAAGTACCACTATCACGAGCCGCGGAAAAAGTTATCAATATTTGTTTTTTTAAGGTGCTGAATCAGAATCTGACCTCCGCGACGCCCGAATTTTCGAATTACTGACAAATTTTTGAAAGAGGGAGCTACGATTTCACGAAGTTTTTCCAAAAACTCCTGAAGCACTTCTCAAGTTGGCAATGCAACTTGATGGCAACAAAACTTTATCCATGGAACAAAGTTAACTTCGAGGCACAAATTTTGCGAATTTAATAATTGAATTATTCACTCTGATTCGAAAACGTTTTTACGTAGGTGCATACCACGAATTGAGTCACGTTCAAAAATGGCCCTGATATTCGAAATTGGGCGAATTTTGAAAAATCGTAGATCCCTCATTATAAAAAAATACTTTTTAATTTTTTTTAAGAACCGCAAACATAGAAAGCAAACATAACGATTTCGTATTTTTTTCGCTTTCACAAAAGTCAAAATCTTACGTAAGATTTCGGGAAGGGGGGAGGGGGGTTGATAAATCTTACTAAATCCTCACAAGGGGGGGGGGGGTAAAAATCCGAAAAATGTCCTTACGTAATTATTGAACGGCCCCTTAGGTGGTGTAAGAACTTAAGTGACGAAATGATGATTAAATTTTAATAATGGTTTTTTTCGTCGGCCCGTGATAATTTTTAGCGTTCTCCACTCACCACTGGTTTAATTATGTACGTCTAAAACAGGGTTAACGCTATTTAAACTGGATACAACACTTCAACGTTGGAGCTGGCGACCTTGCATTCCAGACTGCATCCTGTCGTTTTTTCAGCGTTCGAAGGCGTTTTTTAACCGGCATGAATGCTCAAGTGTGAACGGGGGCTTCGGCGGTCGGGCTGTCGAAGTTATTTCCACCTTGAGTTGATAAAACTGCTATATTTACTACGGGAAAACCTGAATCGCCGGATTTCCCCCGGGGCATTTGCCGATGAGTAGAAATCGTTGCGATTTATCGCTAACCGTCGCTTCTATTTATCATTTTTCGCCCATAAAGAATTGAAGATGATCGGTGATGATTCTTCGGCCGTTCGATGGAATAGAAGGGCGAAATTGTTGCAATACCTGTTGCAACAATTTGACGTAGAAATCTCGGTCGAAATCCTCCTATTGGAAAATTCTATTGGAATTTAGTTGAAGTCGGAGCTGATTAAATTCTCGCCTGATCCCAATTTTCGGTAATTGACGTTCGAATTATTTCACCCATTCGAATTTCTGGAAATTTTTTCAAATCCGCAAAATAGATTTGAGCCGTTGACGAAAATTTGCAGGATACGGTTCTTATGGAAATACGAATCGATGAACTCAAATTATCCTTTTCCGCTCGTTGTAGCCCGAATATCCGAATTTCGAAAATGAATTTATCTGCCGTGTCTTTTTGTCGAATGAGAAATGCCCGCTGTCGTCGTCGTCACTTCCGGCCGATCCGACGTCACTTCTCCCGCTGGGCGGCCTCTTCCTTTTTCTGCTGCTTGATCCGCTCCGTCTGTTTGCGGGCAAGGAACCCGCGGACGGCGGCTTGGATTTTCGCCGCCGAATTGTCCTCGTCGGACGGTCCGCCGCTTCTGTGGCCCGCAGGGTCGCACCGCGCGTCGTCTTTCTGCATGTCTGTTGGTAACGCGCACGCAACTCGCACACTGACAGCCGCCGAAGACAAACTGTTCGGGCCGAACGTCGGTCGACTTCTCCGCTCAGTAGGTGACGGCCACTCGCGGGAAGGTCTGCGGCAATCGGGCGCGCACGCTGACGGCTTGCCCGCTATTACGAGCTCGACGCACCCGTGTGCGTAGGAGAGGGAGGATGTTACCAGCGGACTGACGTTAGGGTGTGGCGGGGAGCCGGCGGAGCGGAGGCGAGCGAGATGAGATCTCCGACGTCGGGCCCTCCGGCCTCACGGTGCCGCGCGGAGTGGGAGTGGCGGCGGTTCGCCGGCGCCCACCAGCTCCCCGCAGCTCCCCGCGCTGTAGCCCATCCACGCTCCCTCGTAAGTCTATGAGCGATTGGTTTTACCGCCTCGATTTTGGTACCTACATTATTAAATAAATTTTGGTACATTATTAAATTTTAATGGGATAATGTCTACATCGATACCTTAAAGCACAAAGGGCATACCTATGTCCCAAAATATCGATCTTGAGATTTCGGTACCGAAAGAATCTACTCATCAGGACCAATCGATCGCTCCAAGAATCATGATCCTTTATCTATTTTTGGGGCCAAAAAACGATAAAATAGAAAAACGACAAACATTCAAAGAGCGTTTATCTTGGAACTGTTAAGTGATACCAAAGTTCTGGTTAAACGAGATTGTAGATCTTGGCCAGACAAACATTTTTTTTCAGCGAATTTTTACTTCCATATTTACAGAGTAAATGGAAGTATAATACTTCCATTTACTCTGTAAACACAATAATTGTGATCGTCCTAAAATCGAGATTCGGAACGGAGCTCCAGAAAAAACTTTTTCTTATACACATTTACTCAGAATCACTTCCTGAACAAGTGTCTGTGTGTCCGTGTGTCCGTCTGCCCGTCTGTCCGTCTGTACGTCTGTGGTCATTTACAAAAATTGGCATAACTCCCTCATTTCTCAACCTTTTTTCAAATTTCTTGAACTGAAATGTTTGTCTCGGCAACACTTAACACCCCGTTTAATCAGAATTCGCATAACTCACAGTACTTCCGATATATTTGCATTTTTAGTGTTTTCTATTTTATTTTTTCCGGCCACAAAAATGAACCGATTTGAGCGTTCTTGGTCTTAAAATCTTTGTTTTACCTTGCAGAATATGTGGATATTTTTTATATTCCAATAATGTATTGTATTTTTATTTTGGGCAAATTTTAAAATTTTAATAGTGAATTTTTTGATATTTTTGGCCTAAACACCCTTAAAAGCAGTCAAAATATGATCAAATTGTGTCACAATTTTACGTTTCAAAATATGGAAGTATTGTGTGTCATCTACGCACCACTGGTTTTTTCCGGCCACAAAAATGAACCGATTTGAGCGTTCTAGGTCTTAAAATCTTTGTTCTACCTTGCAGAATGTGTGGATATTTTTTATATTAAGATAATCTGGCGTATTTTTATTTTAGGCGATCTTTAATATTTGCATAGTGAGTTTTTTGATATTTTTGACCTAAACACCCTTAAAAGCAGTCAAAATATGATCAAATTGTGTCACACTTTTTCATTTAAAAATATGTAAGTATTGTGTGTTATCTACGCACCACTGATTTTTTTTTTTCTGAAGCTCCGTTCCGAATTTCAATTTTAGGACGATTGCACCATTCCACTCATGCTCGCATTTAATTTTTTCATTTGTACATCCATATTTACAGAGTAAATTTTGATCCGCAAACATTAGAGCGAAAAAATACGCGAGCACGAGTTCCACAACACCTGTTTAGTTGACATTATCGTGTTGCTTACGTGAAAAGTTGATGATTCACTCGAAAAAACTATCATGTTCGTTTCAAGGTACATCGCTTGTCGCTGTTTAACTGAGCGGCATTCTCAAATGAAAAAGATAAGTCGTCTCGCTCGTATCAGGAATTGAGGATTAGCAGGGAAAACAAACTAACGCGAGTGAACAGCTACGACGATAAATAGAATGAAGGACTAACATCACAATGTGATGTCATGTACCTGTTGCAGCATAATGTGCATGCTATTATCTGACAGCTTCGTCTCGGATGGACGGACGTTTATGTTATCGTCCAGTCCCACGATGTAAGTGTAAGTTAAAATGGGTAAGTGTGCATAGAAATTTACCCACTTGAGGAAACGACGATGAGAACGTGGGGAAAATGTACTTAGCTAATTTCGCAATACTTTGAGAGTGACTATTGTAAGAAACAACTGTTGAGAGAAACGTAACCGGGATGAAAAATGTTTAATACTCACCTCTAGAAAAAGCATTTTAGCTACCCAAGATCTATGGAATCGCATCCACAGATGATTTACGATGCCAAATATTTTATTTTATGATTTTTTTTGTCGGAAAAAAGCGTATTGAATAAAAATATGCGTCCCATTGTCATTGTCATAATTTACGATGCCAAATATTTCATTTTATGATTTTTTTTGGTCGGAAAAGGCGTATTGAACAAAAATATACGTCTCATCGTCATTGTCATAATTTACGATGCCAAATACTTTATTAAATAAATCATAAAATTTTTATGATTTTTTTTGGTCGGAAAAGGCGTATTGGATAAAAATATGCGTCTCATCGTCATTGTCATGATTCACGATGCCAAATATTTCATTTTATGATTTGTTTTGGATGGGAAAGGCGTATTGAACAAAAATATACGTCTCATCGTCATTGTCATGATTTACGATGCCAAATACTTTATTTTATGATTTTTTTTTGGTCGGAAAAAAGCGTATTGAATAAAAATATGCAACCCATCGTCATTGTCATGATTCACGATGCCAAATATTTTATTTTATGATTTTTTTGGTCGGAAAAAGGCGTATGTCGTATTCGAGGAGCCGGATAAGAATAAACCAGCAACAATAAATACTGAATAAATATATTTAAGAAAATTGTGGGAAACTTATTGAACACTTTCTCTATACAATCCCATTTTGGAGATTTTCAAAGTGTTGCTCGATTGTGGAACTCTTATTTTTCATTACGAGTTGAATTACATAGGTTAGTAGTAATAGCTCTTTGGGTTATTGGGACCCTAGCAGTATTTCTCCACACCCTGCTGTTAACTTTTTCTGTTTTTTAAAAAATATAGTAGGTAATAATCCATTAAGGACCATTAACATCTTACAGATGCGTACAGTAAGAAAACAAGTAATTATAGTTACAATGAAATGCATCGGAAGTCCCGTCGACACCGTTGAAAATTGTTAATTGGCTCGAGAAAAAAAAACCTAATCATGTTAAGTGCCAAGAGCAGCATACAATTATAGCACTGTATTCAACTAGGTGATCCTCTTTCAATCAAGCAACAACACAAAATTAAGTAATTATTGCACATCTATATCAATCTGAAGGATTTCATTCCACAAATTAATCAGGAGCATAGGTAGGTATTTTGAAAAACCTCGTATCAATAAATCACAATAACGTGAACAATAAATTACAACCAACAACACTATAGCGAATGGATATTTTGTTCCCAGACATTTACGACTGCCAACAATCGTTCTCCAAGTTGATTGGTGGAAAAACAGCCCAAAACTCAATTTTCCCTTAATATCTGCGTCAGCAATGACTGCCAATTTATTATTCAACTTGCTGGTAATTGGATATGCATAATCCAACGGTAATTTAAATAAATCCGAGAAAACCGCTCATATGGTAACGTTGCTGGTAGACAAACAAGTAAATATTCAATAGGCTAACTGATCATCTAGATACGCTAGTAAATCATCATGGGTATGGCACTCACGTATTTTTGATAAAAATTTGCAGTTCAACTCAAAGATTCGGAATTCAGAACCATCTCATTCAAAGGACAGTCACTGACGATTCTCGAATCGATTCGAAACGGCATCAGCATTAAACCCGGAGTCTAGGTAAACGTATAGGAGCGTATAATTTTTTTTGGTTCCTGCCGTTATGATAAATTTAGTCTGTTTCCAAAATCTAATATTCAGTTTCTTGCCAATTTCAAAAATATATCAAGGTATAAGGATAATGATTTGAGTAAACGAAATTCAAGGAACATGATTTACAAAATTTATCAAAAAATGCCTTCCGACCACCACGGTATTCATGTTTCAATAAATGACGATATTGGAAAATATATCATTTCTCTAGCCCTAGGTAGTTGTTGACACCGAACGCTTACAAAGTCC
Source organism: Nesidiocoris tenuis (assembly GCA_036186465.1). Classification (NCBI taxonomy): domain Eukaryota; kingdom Metazoa; phylum Arthropoda; class Insecta; order Hemiptera; family Miridae; genus Nesidiocoris; species Nesidiocoris tenuis. Next base: position 12,100,908 of record AP028910.1, read on the forward strand.
AGTTTTTCAAACTTCAATACGCGTAAATATATATAATTACTTTCTTGATAATTCATGTTCAACCGATCGGAAATCCACCAAATCAACTAAGGTCTAATAATATAAAATCTGTGACTCGAAGTTTAGGGCTGAATTAAATACATGACTGGTCCTTAATTATTTCACAATGGATATATTGTAGGTGCGCGGTGAAAACGATCACGCAGCACTTACTCTTCAAACAAGTTAATTCCCATCTGATAATTCAGTTTTACAAAAGTACATAATCTTCTATTTTTAGTGTAAATAATAACTTGTGTACCGATCTAATTACAAAGCTATACATCTTTAGTATCAAAGATAGTTGTATTATTATTCACCAAAAGCGTACAACTAGACGAATAGAATATCAAACTCCCTCGAAGTAATGACAATCCATACACGACAATATCCATCTTCCATTTAAACGTCTATAATTGGGAACTCTCCATCTACTCTATCACATGTCTTTATACTTAACAACATTTAATGTTGACCTACGAATCAAATTAATGTTTTAGGCCCATGAACGTGACTTTAAGTTTAGTCATGAAGCCTCATCGCGGTTATAACGTGCAAAAGTTTGAACAGGAAATACGAAAGGTTAAATTATCATTTTTCTTTCAACCAACCATCTACAAGAAGAAAAGCACACGAAAGCTGGATTCAAAGATATGTAGGTACGATATCCCAATACAGGCCAAGGTTTTAGAATGAACAGACTGCGGTAAGTACGTGCACGAAGAATGCTTGAGACTCGATCGAGCCCAGGCCGCGAGGCAATCAGTTCCGTAATAACGACGAGATAAACGCGAGTTGATTATAGTTGACTTTTGAGACGAATCCGAACAACCAACTCGGATAATCGTTCGCCTAGTGCTTGCCAGATTGCTGAGAAATCTGCCGCTTTCGTGATAGGTAGCCTCGCACGTTTGCCTGGATTTTGGTCGCCGATGCGTTCAAAAGTTCGTCTTTCTGGCCAGCAGGATCGATTTCTAGTGTCTCGATCGCGCCGTTCGTCACTGGGGACTCCTTAACCGAAACGATCTTTACCTCATTGTTATTTTCACCGATCGGACTCGCAATTCGTAAAGTTTCATCGGCGTTCGCTGAAGTTGTCCTGCTCCCATCGTGAGAATTGCTTTCCTCGGCATTTTCCGATCCGCCGTCCGGAGCTGCCTGTACTTCACTCGACACCTCAGCCTCAGGTTCGTTAGTCTGGGCCGCGCCATCCTGGGGTAGCTGACTGTCGATTTCTGCTGTGTCCTTTTCAGATCCAGAGATGCCTGCTCCATTTTCTAGGTTTTCTTCTTTGCTGCCAACGGGGACCGGACTCTTTGTCGATTCAGCGGTGGGGTCATCAGCGCGATTCGGTGACTCAGAATCTGTGCCGGCTTCATCGGCTTTTGGGCTGGAGGAGGTTTCCAAAGCAGGTTGATCTATTTCATTTGAGGACTCGAGAGAGGTTTTACTGGGTTCGCGTGTAATGGCGTCTTTAGAGGCATCGGCATTTTTCTGTTCTTCGACCGTATTTTGGGAAACAGTATCTAGAGACGCCGCATCACTTTGGGACGAGAGCTTATCTTGGGCTTCTTCAACCGATTGCTTGCTCCCTAGGGTTTGTGTTTCTTCGCTGGACGCCTCTTGAACATCGGAAGATTCCAAAGTTCCTGTTTTCAAGAGCCGAGAATCTGGCTTATCAGATAGCTCAACTGCCGATTCATTTGGTGCATCCGCAGAATGAGATCCACTATCTTCCACTGCAGGCTCTATTTTCTCGTCTAAAGGTTCGTTTTGAGAAATTGATGGAGCAAGCGAATCAGTTTCCTCTGTTGACTTAGCACTAGCCGGACTGGTTGATTGCTTTTCTGTTTCCGTTGTAATTGAAGGCTCTGGAGATGGAATAATATCAGCGGCGCTTTCAGCAACAACCTCATTTTCGGGCTCGGCAGATTCATTTGGTGATACGATTTCGTCCTTAGTTTTCTCGGGCGATGTGATGTGAGCTTGCGGAGGCTCTTCGCAATTGGTCGGTTCGGCTTCTGAACCTCCAGCTTCCGGGTCTTGGCTTGTAGACACCTCCATCAAATCTGAAACAGTAAAAATTGAGTTCACTCTCGTTGTGTAGAATTCACACTTTTTTTGTCTTGACAGATTGATTGAAACGATAGATCGTGAAGAAACCCCAGTTAATTCTGGGGAAGGCAGCTGGGGAGGGATTCCATCTTAGAAACGCCCAGAAACCAAGAATTTGGTCAGTAACCATCCTCTCAAAATTTGTGCAAAACATTTATACACTGCAAAAAAGTGCTTCAACCCCCATTAAAACCGTGCATACCAAGCTGACCTTTCGCCATGTTTCTTCCGTCAAAAATCGAGTCGATGATTTCTATTACAGGTTTAAAAAGACCCGCCATTGCTTTCAGTGTGATCATTCTTTCCAATGACTCCCTGACAACATCATGCAAATTTTGATTCATGCACTATTATTTATTCCAGCCAATATCCAATTTCCATTTATTCAGAAAGGTAGGTCGATTTGGTGAAATGCTGAATAGTCATGCTTAATTTTGAATACCCGTGTTGCATTAAATGCGACAAATTTTGAAAAACGCTAGAATGTTGGGGAATTTTATTTACAGCGATCTGCGATTACTCTGCAAATCTGCTCGTTCTTGTAAACTGCTGATTCAATAAAAATTGATTCTTTACTGCATATAATGCTTGGTTAAAATATTTCCTGCGAATAAGACTTTTTTGTAAGTAGTAGCAGTAGTACAAGCTGTGCATCCAACTCAGTTGGGGAATTCGTAGTTTGCAGAATTTAGAAAGTAGTGATCGTCCTTTAGGATGAATACACTTCCGATTGTATACATCTATGTTATTCGCAGGTACATAAAAGGGTGATTCCACTAAAAGTGGCGAAATCGTGTCTTTTCTTCATATCTTGAAAACTATTCGTAGTATTGCGATGGAACAAAAAGCGTTGTGATTAGATCGTTGGTCCCCATGCTCCGCACGTGTAAACTGTCCAAAAATATTGTTAGCAAGTGGAGAAAAATATATAAATATAGCCGAAATGTCATTCCCCTGGCATGTCCCCACCCCTAGGTACGCTACTTCTTCAACCAACCCTGGTTATTCGGATCGAGATTTTCAGAATCTGCTAAAACGAATGCACTCAGTATATAGTCTCGTATTAGCTCCTCTGTTCTCATAATTTTAAATGCATAGGCTTCAATGTTAGAAGCAAAGAACAGCGTGTCCCCACCTTTTTGCGTCATTCCCCTGTAAAAACTTGTCACCCCCATAAATGGGAAACTATAACAGTTTCGGTAATTTTGAAAACGGCAGTTAGTAGCTCTGGAACTGTAGAACGTGCCTGACCTGCCAGATAACACTAGTGTTTGTTGAGAAGCCATCGAGAGGCGAAAAACAACCTCATTTATGGTGAGTATTTTTATTATGCGTCATTCCCCTGTATTCAATATCTTATCAAATTGAAGTAGTAAATTTTTCCCTCTGCCACTATTCTTTAGGTCTGGTGGTGCACCTTCCAGCGTATTTTTTTCAAAATTTAGGTACTGAAAGGAGGAGGGAAGAAATGGGAAAAACCGCGATTTGTCATTCCCCTGGCCGTCATTCCCCTGCATGTTCTGGATGGAGGTTTGTCAGCTAGGGCGCTGCTCCCTCAATTCTCAACCTTTTTTCAAATTTCTTGAACTGAAATGTTTGTCTCGGCAAGACCTAACACCCTGTTTAATCGAAATTTGGATAACGCACAGTACTTCCGATATATTTGAATTTATGGTGTTTTCTATTTTATTTTTTCCGGCCACAAAAATGAACCGATTTGAGCGTTCTTGGTCTTAAAATCTTTGTTTTACCTAGCAGAATATGTGGATATTTTTTATATTCCAATATTGTAGCGTATTTTTATTTTGGGTGAATTTTAAAATTTGAATAGTGAATTTTTTGAGTTTTTGACCAAAACACCCCTAAAAACAGTCAAAATATGATCAAATTGTGTCTCAATTTTACGTGTCAAATTATGGAAGTATTGTGTGTTATCTACGCACCATTGGTTTTCTTTTTACACATATTTATTCATCAGTGTGAGAACGTACCATTTTGGCATCATCGAATTCACCATTGACCATTACTCCTCAAATGATATGATGATGAACCGACGTACCTACTCCAATTATTTGAACTTTATTTTCTGAGATACCCAGACAAATAATGTACCCATGTCACTAATCTACTTAGCAGCGCTTAATTTGAGGTTTAAATAGATTTTTTTAAGTCTCTCAATTTTGTCATTCCCCTGGACCACTGATTTTTACCTAATCATGTCTGTAAACTCTCTCTGGGTGATGAAACTACACTGCTGGTATATAGTTTTCATTAATAGCAGGCAAATGAACAATTTCTCGTCGAAAAACATGCAAAATTTTATCATTGGTAAAACGGAATTTGCTGACCCCAATTTCGCCACTTTTAGTGGAATCACCCAAAACACTAAATTTAGGAAAACCTAGACGTCCCAATACAGGTATGAATTTCGATCGATGATGGAATCTTATTGCACTCAAGCGCACAAGGGGTATGGCATACGAGGGGGTCATAAAATGAAGAAATTTCAGAATTCGCCAAAATCAATGCTAGGAAGAAATTGTTCGACGATTTATCCTGTTAAAACCGTATGAAGTATGAAGATGCATTCAATTCATTCGAGGAACATCATGCGTCACAGTAAAGAACCGCTGCTAATCCAGCACTGAGAGTCTTTTTTTCTTTCACCCGTATGAACATTTATCCTGAAACTAGGAATTGAGCTTTATAGGGGATTTTCAAGTCTTGTCATTTCCCAATCTCGCAAGCGTTGTATTTATCATACATTTTAATAAAATCAAAATTTTTTGATTTATTTTCTTAATGAAGACTCTTTCCGTTTTGGCCGTCTCAACGACTGAACCTATTCTAATGGTTAGAGGATTCTTTTGACCCCTCTGTATTAACAATGGGATGGAAGCCTGTGTAGGCGAGCTGTAAAAGGAGGATTTCTATTTGTCTTGGTCAACAGATTAGCGTCAACAGGTTCGAAAGCCCAGAGATTTTTCGAGCCCTTGTAGGTCCTCCCTTTCAATATCATCATAACAGAGTCATCTCCTTCGTCATGGTTAATTTAGATCGACGTATCAATGATACGTTTATCAGACCCATTACAGTAGTCACGAATGGATTCATCGACCCACAACTCAATACAGCAGTCAAAAGATCGGGAACGAGGTCAATTGTTCAGAAGTATACTGTAATATCAGTTTTTTCTTCATTTTTTATTGGACTTGAACCATCCCATCTGAACAAACTAGTTCTTCGGATGTGCCGATCTCATCAATGGCCATATTCACTCAACTGCTTGATATGAGAAGTGAACAGCTGATATTTATGAGGATGGGTAATATTTAGTCAAAGGATGTTTGTCAACGTTTACGGATCCAAGGGTTTGAGCCTCGTCGAAGCATTAATATCAAGTTTAAGCCATTATGCCACACTTAAACCTGAATCAATGTTGAAGAATAGCTAGAAAACCAACGTACTCACTTTTATAAACGAGAAATATGGTTGGGAACAGTAGGTATGGGTCACGCCATGATGCAGCATGCTACGCAATAAAGTCCACCACAAATAACACGGAGAGGGTAATCATGAAAATGGGGAGGTTAGCTGGTTAATCGTCGTTTACCTGCTTTCAGTTACACGGGTTTATCTGCCGTGAAATAAAAAACATACACATCTCATTCAATAATCATTATGCATTCATTTAAATTTAGGTAAAGATGCTTGATTAGTACGAGGGCGAGAGTAAAAGTTGGGTGGGCGCTATTGTTGTAGCATTCCCAAGTTGAATTGAGAATCTTCCAAATCGAATTAAGAATTTACCAAATTAAATTGAGAAGTTTCCAAGGCTATTCAGCGATTCGGAAAATTCTCAATTCGATCCAGACAATTTTCAATTTGATTTGAAAATGTTCAATTAGATTTGAAAATGTCTCAATTTTCCCGTCCGTTTCGTGTGGTCCTAAAATTAATTATGGACACAGGTGTTGAATTTGACGCCTTACGGCTATTTATTCCGAAGGAGCTAATATGGGCATACGTCATTGCAAAATTTCATTGCATATTTTTTCGAAATCAGACCATTCTTTTCATTCGATTTGTGGGCGTACGGACATTTTTTTATAGCGAGTTTTAATAAATAATGTAGGTACAAAAATGTAAACCTACTTTGAAAATTTGCTGGTTTGCGTTTCAAAATATTAACGTAAAATCCAAAAATCAAATGGATTTTTTCGGAGACGGCCAGGCAGAGAGTTTTGAAATTTTTATCCTATCTCGCGTCTCTAAAAATCTCCTTAGGTCTCTTAACTTTTGAAAAATGCGTATTATTTTCTATCCATGTTTGGATGCATTCGATTATGGCCATTACCGAGACGAAAGCTTCAATAACCGTTTATTTGTTTTTTACAGTCGTTTAACCTTTTGCAAGAGACACTCCACACTTTCTCGTATTTTTACGATGATAGATGGCTTAAGAACGAATAGAGCTACGAAATACTAAATGAAACTCGAGTCATAATGAACAATAAACTTTAGTGTGATACTTAGCAGCATGTTTTCATCTGATCTCTTATTGGGATTATTAGGGTTATTGGGGTGGTATACCGCTACCCCTATCGTGCTCGCGAATCCATTTCTGCAGGGTTAGTCAAATATCAGATCAGTCCGAAATTCCACTCAAGGGTAACGGAGTGAAGGCTCCGCAATAAAGGTAAGTATCATAAACTCTCACCCCCGTTCTAAATTAGTACAACCAATCTGGTACTCCTTGCTTAATTTTTCCAATCCTAATTTGCACTCACCAGACACAATTTTAGGTGGTTCATTTTCATTTGAAGCTGCGGGATCATTCGATTGATCTGCGCTGGCTGGAGCACTTGTGCCATCATTTCCTCCGTTGCCAGATTTTCCTTTGTCGCCCTGGAAAAATTATTAAAAAATTAGCACGACAAACTCGCAATCTCAAATTAACCATAGTTCTCACGTATCACATTTCACAGGTTTTAATGGTTACAGGTGTCCATACACTATTCGATGTATCCGATATCTGCTACTTATAATTAGACTTATTCGTAAAAGCCGCATTTTCAATTTTCAAAGCCGAACATTTTCAATTCTGGCATAAATGGGCTGTAGTCAAAAATTATTACTATGAAAAATATCACTTTGAGTGAACTTGAGTAGTGCGTAGGTTCCATAAAATTACGTCTAATCTTGGGCTAAATCCATAATATTCGAACTAATTTTAAGGCTTCTAGGCTCACTTACACGGAATAATATTTCTTCGTAAATAAGGAAAACACATTAAAAGTGAAAAGTAGTGTAAACCTGTTTGCGGGTGAGAAATCCACGAACGTTAGCTTGAATTTTGGTGGCCGCTGCGTCTTGATTTGGCTTGTCAGTGGAGGCAGCATCAGCATCTTCGTCGCCTTTTGATTGGTCATCTACTCTGGCCAGTTCATCACATTCTTGCGGCTTCTGAAGTTCTTTGAGCTTTTCCGAGTCCTCGTCGATCGTTAGATCACCTTCCGTCGAATCGTGGTGGTCGTCATCCAGAACCTGCGATTTCAAGATGGATTGTAATAATCAAAAATATTTTTCAGGAAGGTAGTTGTGATTTTTACACACCAGAAATTTTCTTACACTTGGACAAGAAAAAGAAAAAAGAAGGAAACATTTAATTTTTGAGGTCAGGTAGGTATATATTTGATGCTTTACTTTTTCCGAATTTATGATCTCCGTGTTTAAGTCTTCGGTGCAAGACGATTCTAGAAGCTCCATGTCGGGAGCCGGCAGATCCTCATCCGCTGTCATGCGAACCAGATCTGCGGAAGTATTGTCTCCGTTTTCAGTTGAGGACTGCTGGAAAAACGAGAAAAGAAAAAGGTACAACGAGTCCTCGGTCGATTATTTGATATCTTCAAAGCGATGAAGACTGATTCAGTGATGAAGTCTTTCCAAAAGTAAATGCTTGGGTAGGAGTTACCTGTTTCAGATCGCTTGAAGAAGGGTTCGTGGGCTGGTCTTTCGATTTCAGACCGTCAGCGTCCGAATTCGGATAAGGCACTGGTTCCAAGTTGAGCGAAGTCGTGTCCTTTTCAACGTCAGCAGGTCCTTCGTTGGCCTCGATTTCGTCGAGGAGGGCAGCGTCCGGCGGAGCCGGGAAATCCTCTTCGGCGTTTGCCGATGGCTCGTTGTCGACGTCCGGCGTGTTCCTCAACGATTCCGTCGTCTCCTCGGCCTCCTTCATCATCCCCTCCACCTGGACTTTGACGTTTTCTATCTCACTCTCGGTCAGCTTATCGTCTTCTTCCGTTTCGACGTCCCGATTTTCTCGGCGCACTGAAAGGGTTTTTCGAGTTTTGAAGCCTCGGAAGCTCGATTGGATTTTGATAGCAGCCTCGTTGCGATGTCCGACATCGTCGTCAGACGTTTCGGACACCAGCGGCTCTTCATCGCCCATCAGTTGCGACTCTCCTTGCTGATTGTCGGTGGTAACGTCACTCGTCGACTCCTCTTTAGTGATCGGTTGCGATGATTCGGACGGCGACTCGTACGTCAACTCGGTGACCTTCAGGTCGCTTTCCGATCTTTCCGATTCCCCCGATGGTTCATCCAGTTTTCCTTCATCTTCCGCCGCCTCTTTTTGGGAAGCTTTCTGTTCCAGAGCCGAGGATTCCTTGTCGTCCAATTCAGAAATCGAAAGGTCTGACAGGCTGTTGGTTTTGAATTGCTCGCTTGAAATATCGTTATCGACAGTTTTCGTGCTTGTTGAATCATTGTTTTCGCTCTTCGCCTCATCCGAAGGCGCTGGAGTTTTAGGAGTTTTGGGCGGATTGTCTTGTGCTACTTGCCTGTCCGATTCTACGTCTACCAGTTTGCCGGCTTCGCTTGCGTTCTCGCTATTCTGCTCGGCTTTGTCGTCCGCTATGTCTGGTGGCTCTTGTATCGGTGGGTTACTCTCCTCGACGGGAGATGGTTCTAAACTTGCCACTAGCGTTTCGGTTATTTCGGGAACTTGACGAATTTCATTTTGTGCGGGTGTTACATAAACTACCTCAGCTACCTGGCTCGGCGATTCAGTTTTTTCTGGTTCCGGCGCCGTTGATGGAGCTTCGCTTTTTTCTGATTTAGAATGCAGTGGCGCGGTTTCTTCAGTCACTATTTCTCTGATCGGCTCCTTTGGTCCATTTTCCACCGATTTCTCCTCGTTCTTCTTCGGGGCAGCAATCTCTACTATCGGCTCATCTACGAATCCCGAGCTGGGCTCCTTGGATGGTGTTTGAGCCGTCGTACCGAGAATGGCGACGGTTCCTGTGGAAGCTGCCAGCTTCCTGACTGCTGTTGCTTCGACGCCATGCGAAGTGTCTACGCTTTCAGGCTCTTCTGGAGGCTTATCGCAAGAAATGTTGCCAACTGACGGTGGCCTCGAATCATTCGCTCGAGTGTCAACATCGCTAATTTGTTTAGCAGATTCTGCAGTTGAAGACGGAGACAGCCCGGATCCTTGAGCTGCAACAAGAAAAGGGGAAAAAAATAAATAATTGACTGCAAGAAATAGGATATTAGAGAACAGAAGTGAAGATGACCCTCCCAAACATAGAAAGTCACACGCCTTAGCAATCTCGGCCACCCCGACTTCCATGCATGCCATATAGGCAACCATTTTTTCTGCCGCTCGAAAATTTGAATTTTTTGGGAAAAGTTTGTCTCACACCACATGAAGCTTGAGGGGAATCCCGCCAATGGGCTTCAACAAAGGTATATTGACAGCGTATGTCTATGGAAGGTATTGAGTTAGGAGAGAAGTGCATGGCATAAAACTTGTGGGAAAATATTCCAACTTTAATTTTGTATGGGGTCGCTTTCTCGGCCCGACTTCTTCTTTTCAAGTGATGAGGGAAACAGTGAACCTTTTACCCTGTCCCCACACTTTTCTTCAGCCGGGAAACGTGTGGACTTTTCGTATGTATGTCCTGTTAGCATCTTCGGACACATTCCCGAAAAAAGCCGACTTTCTGCCACACATTCTACACACTCTCCAGGCACGTTCATTGACTGGACTAAATGGCGGACAAAAATTATTGTATGCCATATTAGGGCACCTTACCCTAATGATGCAAGAGCGTCGACATTATATTCTAACAATACTGAAAGAATGACAAACTTATGCTCGTTACTGTTAAATGTATGATAGCAGGTTCAACACTTCTTCACAATTTTCTGAGGGCGGAGCTCAGTAAAACCCACAACATCGCTCAGTACCCCTAAGAAGCTGAAGTACTCTCAAATGATGATAATTGGAGAATTTAGATCCCTCAAGCGGTTAACCCCAGGTTATACAAAATGTTTAGTACGCAGGTACCTAATTGAGCATCGTTATGCTGGTATTTTGCTGCGATACAAACTGAAATATTCATTATACTGGAAAGGTGCTCAAGAACGTTGTTGCTATGGCCGTCAAATCAAAGCTCAGGAATCCGGTATGAATGTGTATAAAGTTGGCAAGAAAATCGCATCGCTCTGCTGACGCAAATCGTTATGGTTGGCAAGCGGGAAGGGGCGTCATGTCAGACGGTCGAACTTGTTGAAAAGTCTGAGCTATTTAGGGGGCAGCAAACAAAAACTGTGTCGGGAGAAAAGGCTATTCTCATCGAAAATCAGGGCGTAGATAAAATGAGAAGAGGCTTTGTTCGCGGAACGAAAATCAGTTTCGGCAAAAAGGGGTATTAAAAGAGGGAACGAAGCCCAACTGATAGCAATTATGAATTATTGGCCAATCTCCCCGAAGGTTTGAATTGGAGGCTCGATGTTGGGTTTTCTGCCGACTCAATAAATCCACGCTGAGCCGGAGAAACATTCAGAGGGAGTTATAAGAATTTTAACGGGAATGTCGAACTATTTTTACCTCTATATTTACGAATTGTTATCAATTGTAATCGTCTTAAAATCAAGATCGGATCGAAGCTTCAGAAAAACCATTGACTTATACACTTTTACTCAGAATCACTTCCTGAATAAGTGCTTGTCCGTCCGTCTGTGGACAAAAATGACCATGGCCCTCTCAATGCTTAACCTTTTTTCAGATCCTGTTTAACGGGAATTTGAAACGCTCTCAGTACTTCCTGTACCGAAAAAAAAGAAAGAACTTTTTCGGCCGAAAATCTTTCTTACAGCTGAAAATGATTTTGCCATACTTCCGTATTGTGTGTTGTCAACGCACCACCGGTTTATTCTAGTCACAGGAAGGGAAATGAACAAAACGCTAAAATTAAATACGTTTTTTGAACTTCGAAGATGGACAAGAAAAGTTTTGCCCGAAACTCGCTTTCTCCCCACCGCATAATAGGTTTTGTACGGGAAACTTTTGGGACGGGTGAGGATGTCTCGTATAATCGAAAAAATGCGATAAAAATAGCATTTATCCAAAACTAGACATGTTTCGTTTTCCTTGCATCCTCCTCATATGTGATTCACTATGTAACCAAATGTGGGATCTACTATGGGACGGAGGGTGACTTACGATTCCGCCCAGTGCTGTCATTAACTAGGGTCATTAGTGCCTTTCACTAAGCTCATCAGCTTTCAGCGGCCTTAGGACTCCACCCGGGCGGACAGTGACCGGTTGAAACAGAACCTTGTGATTCCCTTGCCGGCCGTTTTAGCGTTAGATGCCGTTGTCGAAAGCTTGGGTATTGGTAATGCCAGTATTGATGTAGATCTATCCAGTATTTGGAACTAGGTACTAGCTACTGGAACAGAACGGAATCGGTTGATACTTTGAAAAACTTTTTTGGCCTCATTTTTCGCAGCCATCGGAAGTACCAGTGGTTTCTGAGAAATTGGTTGAAGACAAGCCGAAAGCGTGTGAGGAGGCCTCAAAACCTGTCAACCATTCGAAGAACAACTTTGCACCAAAGGCTTTAGATAAAATGAAAAGATCTCCTTACCCGCCGAATTATCCTCGGAGTGCTAGCCAACAACTAACCTGCCAAGCTACTGCTAAGAAACCACGTATGGAACAAACTTGAAAAAGTCTGAGAATCGGAGCTCTGGGGTTCCCATTTATAGACACTACGCGAATTTCTGGGGAAAAAACTATAAAACTCGCCTCTGAGCAGTAAGGAAATCGTATGATGCTCGACCCGCAAGACATGACCGATGCTTGGTAGGGTATGCCTCTACGAAATCACGGCGCAATCTAAATCGGTAGAATTAGCGAAGGAAAACGCATTCGAGATAAGGTAATACCGATACGGTACAACTCTAAACTTTTTTCACAGTTACTCCAACTGCAGTGCGTGCGAGTGATGCTTGATAAAACTTGTAAACATCACTCATCTACTGAGCCTCGTGGTAGAGGCAGAATCGCTTGTCACTTTGGGTCCTAGTTCTGTCCCAATATTCAGTTCAATCCTAGTCTGGTTTCTTCTAATTCCGGAAGTTATTCAGTGTCCGAGACAACGTCAATGGCTTTCCGCTTCTTCAAAATCATCCGGTCCTGGACCAACATTATTGTTGTAATACGAGAGGGGGCGTCGGCGGTGCAACCAGCGTGTCACAGCCTTGGAAGTCGATCTGCTGAACAATGAGTTGACAGCCAGCACCAGCTATCACACTCCCCCTCAGCCATCTCCACACTCTCTCCATCTCTATCAGTCAGGTCAGTGATATTTGTTGAAGACCTTGCGATCTGATACTCTCCAGAGTAACAAGTATTTTTTACCCGACCATTTCTTGCAACGTACCCCGACCTAGTTTTCAAAATCACCCCGTTTAAGCTAAGGATAATTTTAGGGCGACTCGACCAATAATTTATTGTTACACATTGGCCGGCATTCAAGGGCAGTGGGTGAAATCATCGTATGCTATCTTGGACAAGGAAATTTTTCGAGTTATGGCGATTTTCCGTTGTTTTTGGATCTTTTCAGATAAGCAAATTAGAGATAATCGTACTGATGCCCAAAAATGCCACAAAATCTCTCATGGCAGGCAGTTCATCGCTGATTCCGACTATATGACTTAGGATCTAAACTCGCATAAAACATATAATTTCTTCTAACGGCCTTAGTCATAACGTTAGAACGGAAAAGTCCCAAGACCCGTACCTTTTTTTACTCCCATATTTACGAAGTCAATGGATGTATTGTAATCGTCCTAAAATTGAAAATCGGATCGGAGCTCAAGAAATTTTTTTTTTTCTTAAACACTTCTACTCAGAATCACTTCCCGAACTAGTGTCTGTGTCCGTCTGTGGTCATTTACAAAAATTGCCATATCTTCTTCAATTCTTCACCTTTTGGTACATCATTTCCAGAAATAATGTGTTCAAACATCTTGATTCAGGATGTTTATCTCAGCAAGACCTATCCCACCCCTGTTAAACCGGAATTCAAGTAGCTCACAGTACTTAAAATATATTAGCCCTTTTGTGTTTTCTATTTTATTTTTTTCTGGTCGAAAAAATGAACTTATTTCGGCGTTCTCGGTCTTAAAATCTTCGTTTCACATTGCAAAATACGTGAATATTTTCTATATTTCGGTAATCGGACGTATTACTTCCATATTTACAGAGTAAATGGAAGTATTGTGATCGTCCTAAAATCGAGAATCGGAACGGAGCTTCAGAAAAAACTTTTTCTTATACACATTTACTCAGAATCACTTCCTGAACAAGTGTCTGTGTGTCCGTGTGTCCGTTAGTCCGTCTGTCCGTCTGTGGTCATTTACAAAAATGGCCATAACTCCCTCATTTCTTAACCTTTTTTCAAATTTCTTGAACTGAAATGTTTGTCTCGGCAAGATCTAACACCCTGTTTAATCGGAATTCGGATAACGCACAGTACTTCCGATATATTTGCATTTTTAGTGTTTTCTATTTTATTTTTTTCCGGCCACAAAAATGAACCGATTTGAGCGTTCTTGGTCTTAAAATCTTTGTTTTACCTTGCAGAATATGTGGATATTTTTTACATTCTGAAAATGTAGCGTGTTTTCATTTTGGGCGAATTTTAAAATTTTAATAGTGAATTTTTTGATATTTTTGGCCTAAACACCCTTAAAAGCAGTCAAAATATGATCAAATTGTGTCACAATTTTACGTTTCAAAATATGGAAGTATTGTGTGTTATCTACGCACCACTGGTTTTGATTTTAGGCAGGTTCTAAAACTTGCAAAGTAAATTTTTGACATTTTTGATCCAGAGTAGTCGATTTTCTGCAAACTGCGTATCAGAAGGGCCTATGCAAAAAGGAAATGATTCTTTATCTCCGCAATAAGCAAAATTTATTATAGAAATGTCATGTTATCCGAAACATCAATAATTAGTTTTTGAAAGATTTTGAGAAAAAAATTGCCTCTTATATGCTTTGTTCACGCAAAAATAGAGGAGAGAACTTGCAATGTTTCAAAATAGTTTCAAGATCTTTTAGGAAACAATGACGACGAGTCGAAACTCAAATTTGTTGTGTGACTGTTGCGTGACGAGTAATCGTGTCGAGGGGAGAACATGAATTGGCTAATGCTCCACTTCCCGCTGATTGATTAAAAACATTGGTTCATTCTAAAAGCCGTGCTCAACAAGTCAATTTGTCACGTCATTTAGGTTAGCACTGCTTATTTATCATCTTCGGTTTCGATTACGAAAAAGCTATGGTAACACGTGTATTGTAGATTTTTGAAAATGCCAAAATTTAAAAAACCCAATGAGGTCCAATTTCACCAAAAATGTTACGGCTAGTGCGCTACTTATACAAATATTTTTATCGTTGCCAGCTATTAACGATTGTTACAATTCGTCCTTTATTCTGTTTGCCTTTTTGACATTTCGATATCGACTCTTAAGAATGAGTTTACAATTATCACCTCTGTTAGGGACAGTTTTGCCGCCCCCAGCACTTCGTTCCGAACTAATGATCCGTTTTGACCTAATTTGATTCTGAATTTGGAAAGTTTTTGAGATGAGTTGTACAGATGAGTTGCACTTTGTTGTTTATTATATTCCTGTTTCCAGGTCTCGTAGGTACTGACAATAGGTATTAATTCCTTACATCGGCATTAATTCCATAATTTCTGACATCGGTATAGTACTTTTTTCCAGGCCACCAAAATGAACCGATAATAGCGTTCTTGGCCTTAAAATCTTTGTTTTACCTCGCAGTACGCGAGCTTATTTTTACATTCCGGTAACTGGATGGATATAGATTTCAGGCGGGTTTGCATAGTGGGTTTTTGACATTTGTGATCATTTCAGCCACCAAATTAGTCGAAATTAAATTGCTTTGGTTCAAAAATCGAAATATGGAAGTACATATTGCGTGTTATCTACGCACCACTGGTTTTCATTGCGCCCAACTGGTATGTACCTACTACAAGAGCACAAAGCGGCCACTGCGTCATTCCCGTGTTTTTATGCAGCCAAATAATTAAATGCGAGAGGGTGTTCAAACACTTAGCAGGCACCCTGTATATCGGCATATATATAGCTATATTGCTCACTGGAATTAATACCTATCCACAGTACCTGGAAATTGGAATATAAGGTGCGTTTGTACCTACACGAATACTCGCGATGATAGTAATTAGAAAACTAATTAACGGGCTTTTGCCAGAGAGATTGAATGAACCGCGACGGATACACCCGCTGTCAACTCCCTTACAGCCTGACACTTGACCTGCATGAGACGGCTCTTTGTCCTGACTACATCGGGTGGACCTCTAATGAATCTGGAAGAACAATTAAATAGCAGCGAGAAATGTCGACGGACGGGATCATCGAACCGAGGCGTGATAGGATGTTGTTTTGTCGGTGTATGTCGAGTGTTCCCTAATAATTGATTTCTGTCATCAAATCAATCGACAACTATTTTTCCAGTCGCGGATTGTTTTTCGCCAAACGTTGACCCATAATGATTTGGCGGACTAATTGTACCGATAAGTAATCGCAGACTGACATCGTGTCGTACGAAACGAAAATAGTAAACAATGTATCATCACCGCGTGGTCGTATCTAGCGCGTAAAATCCATTCATTCCAATTCTAGAGGGAGATTAGAAAAACAGTGTGATTTCATCCCAATGTCTCTAAACCGAACACTACGGATCTCGCTGAGCTAAAAATTTAAAAAAGCTTTCAATTTTTGAGAAAAAGAAATTAGGTACGGGCTTGAATTGTAAACTAGGTATGCGAGTGGTGATTACGAGCGTTTTGTTCGATTTTCAAATCCATTGAACGTGAAACTAAGATTCAAAGGCGTGATAGGATAATTTGTTGACAATTTCTTTTTGGCGTAGGTACAGCAGCGACGGGAACGGTTGAAAGTCATAGAACCCATAAACCAGTGGTGCGTTGATAGTAAGCAACAAAGACGTCAACAAATGTGTTGAGGAGCAAAAGTGTTAATTTAGATATGGTCCTCAGGTCAATGACGCACCAGAGGAAAAGGTTAATGACCAGGGCTAGGCCATGTGATACAAAATTTGTATTTAATCCTCAAATATGTACCTACATAACATATTTCATGTTATACATTTCATGTATACATGACATTACATGTATCATTTCATGTAGGTACATATTTCTTTTTCCGAAACTTCGGATACTTGTATGTGTTTAGTTTTGAAAATATGGATTTATTTCCCCGTATTATGTAAAATAAAAAACAAAATACACCAAACAATTTTGCAAAAGCCAAAAAAGTATCCCAAATAGTGCGCCAGCATGTATTTTTTCACAAAATTGATTCCATTTTGTAATCTAATTTGTAAACTTTTAAGAAAAAAATGCCGGAAATCTCGTCATGAAAATTTTAGCACACACCTAAGTAAAATTTAAGTAAACACCACCCACCTACTGAATAAAACAAATCTTGAATTTAAGGATATGATGAACCTTTTTGAAAAAGCGCACTGGTGGGCAGGACCTTGTTTAGAGATTGATGGGGGGGGGGAGGAGGAGATATATTGACTTCTGAACCTCCGATGCGATTATAAATTGTAATGTAAAGGTGGAAAGCAAAAAATGCTCTTTTTCCCTCTGTAATTGCGAAATATGTTACGAACTAAAAATAACAGTAAGAGTAGTACTACATTTACATTACTTAATGTAAAAAGTAAAAAAAAAAGAGAAAAAGAAACGTAAAAGTAAAAATTTTGTTAAGATGTAAATAGGTGACAATTCTATTGGGGGAAAACAAATTTCAACTTTGAGAAACCAACCAGAAGTTATGGCCTATCCTTTCAGATGACATGGGGCCGCATCAAAGTTTACGCCAATAAAGATAACACGGAGCCAGTTTCACCAAACTTTCAACTTCTCGTTATTTGCTGTTTGTCTCATATCGACCAACTGCGAGTCGTCAAGAATTAGGGGGAGTCTGATCTTAATCATGATTTCCAGCAGTGTCAAAGTGATGAACCGTTAGAGCTTACCCAAACGTCTTTAAAAGAAAGCATGAAATTTTATACATGGGTTTATAACATTTCTGATTATAAAAAATAATCAGCAGCTCGCGTCCCTGTGCAAGGGTTGATTTTTGCTCACTATCTTGGAAACAGGATCCTAATTGGTCGGGTAGGTACCTCGGTAAAATTCTTGACCCTGATAAAACTCCAATATATAAGTATCAATATCCATTAACTCAAAAAAGCTAAAATTTTTAAACGAGAAAAGCTATCGACCTGGCAATAGTCTCATTTTATTCAGCATTAAAACTCTATCAACTGAAATATGGTACTTATTTGGTGAAGCAGATTTTGGAAAACACAAAATGTTTAATGTTTCAACTATTCTCTTAGAAACCTTAAAATTGAGTCATTGGCTTGGGCTGTCCCGGATCAAGGTTGATTTTTCTTGAAAATTTCAAACAGCCTTCAACCGTTGAGAAGAAAAATTGTTGATGGCGGACGGGCGGAATTTTTTTAGTGCTTACTCGGATTTTAAATAATTTCAAACGTAAACCATGAAAATTTCAGGGAGGGAGGGGGTTAGAAAAAATAGTTTCTTAAGCGATTACAACGGATCATCATTGAATGATAAACCAAAACGTGGTTTCGCGAAAAGAACCTGATAAATCTTGAACCAATCCAGCGTACGCAACAGGGTTGTCAAGAAATTGTTTAAAACTCACCGAGTTAATACGCTCTAAGCTCAAACAAAATTTCCGAGCCCCTACCTTCAGTTGTCCCTCTCGAAAAGTGATTGCCCATAGCGGACGGCAGCAATTCGCGAGCTGTGGACGGTTCAAGATTGGCGATCGCTGGACGTTGACGAGTGAGCTGGATGATATACACTGCCAGCCTCGGAGGCGAATGTGTGAGCCAAGTGCAATGCTCTTATCGTCAGTTAGCTGGCCCTTAGCCTCTTCGTATCGGAAAGGCGGCCTCTGTCTATTCCGTCGCCAGCCTGTGCCACCCTTGAGACGATTGAACCCTCAGGTTCGCCACCCCAACGTCACGCTCGTGCAGGAGAGGACGGAATGCGTATCGAGTGATCGACTTGAGCCAACGAACTATCTGGCATTTAGTCAATCACTGACTCCTCTGTTTGACGTTGTACGTTTGAAGCGAGTATATAACATCAAGCTGTCATGATAATTTCGTCAAATCGTTTTTCTCTTCATTACCTATATCGAATTTCATAGAGACGAAAGCGAGTTTCAGAATATCGATATTTCGTCACGTCAAAAATCCCAGCTTTTTCATAATATCGGAAAACTTCTGTTTTGAGTCCTTGTGGGTAAGGCACAAAGCCCAATACATAAGTAAAAGTAAGGTAAAGTAAACCGCCATTCCAGGCGTTGGCATTTCGCCCGATAACCTAAGTTTTAGACGTTTTGAGGTATATTATAATTATATTAGTTGATATTATAATAATACGTAAAATCGCATAATCGAATTCAAAAATGTCGACCCAATGCCTAACTCCGTCCGCACTTCCCCTCAGGGATGGCTTAGTAGAAAATTCTAAATTTTCAGGATACCTCAATCTCGGCCCCGGAAATGCCTAAATTCCATATTTTGGTACGTAAATTTTTGACACAAAGTGATTATATTTTGATCGCTTTGAAGGCGATAGTGATTTTGAAAAACCCGCTATGCAAATTCTAAACCCGCCTAAATCAGAATACATCCAGTTGCCGGAATATGACGATTATCCAAGTAGGTATTCTGCGATGTAAAAGCAAGATTTTAATGCTCAAATCGGTTCATTTTTGTGGATTGCAAAAAAAAAAATCACTAAACTAAAAACTAAAACTAAAACCCTAAAAGTGCAAATGTATCCGAAATACTGCGAGCAACTCGAGTTCCGGTTAAACAGGATGATGGGTCTGAGACAAAGTCCAGTTTTTTTGTGCAGTTTTGTAAATAACCACAGACGGACACACAGACGCTCGTTCAGGGGGGTTTTATCTGAAGCTCCATTCTGATTTGAATTCTAGGACGATTACAATACTTCCATTTAGATCGTACATATGAGAGTAAAAGAAGAGAATTTTTGATATTATGCAATAGAGAAGAGAGATTTCAGTATTACGAAAACTCAATACCGTCCAGGACTCCCTTTGAAACATCAACTCGTTGCATATTGAACAGCAGCTCAATTTAAACATAGGTACGTGAAACGCTGAATGCCTATGCCTCGCTTTTAAGGGAGCCCATCGGCTGACGTACTATGGTCTAGGAATATTAATGTATGATTTTATGAACGCACCAGAGACAAGCTTTTCATGTCAAAAGTATCTACCTGCTCCGAAGGATCAAAAGTTTTCAAAATATTCTCCTCTTCGGTTTTTCAGAGGATTGGTTTCCCGTATTTTTCTTAACAAAAAAAAAACTTATTGGAATTATTTTCATACTCTTTAGTTCGGGGAGAGTGCTTTGAAGTTTGAGGAAAGAAAAAATGTGCAACCCCCCCTTCCCTCTCATGGGAAAAACGGAATTAAACAAATCATGATCAAAAATCAAAATTGCCGTGAAGTCGAAAAAACAGTTTTCAGGGATTCTAGGAAACCGCCCTATCCCATAGTAAATCGAACACCGGAAAAATACACCCTCGTCTACAAAATTCAATTTTTTTTGCTTGAACTAACATATTGATAGGTACCAAATTAGACCAATTACATTTTTTCGGTTTTTTATTTTTTTTACCCTCACATCCGTAATGAGTCAACTTCAAATCGAAAACAAGAGTTGATCGATGATGGTAGAAACGTTTAAAATGAAAAATCGCTGTCCACCTATGAAGAACGAGAACGAAAGCTCGATCCCGCCAAACGCAAGATGTGCAAAAACGCTATCGGAAAATCTGAACGATTCGCCAACTCACCGTTTGATGGCAATTCAAGCGAGCCAAACGAAGTTGGTATCATTTAAAATGCTGAAGGATGCAAACGCTTTCATGCGGACTCGGGCAAAGTTGTTTTTCAAATGGGCAACTTTCAAAGCTCGAGACAAAAGGATACTCTGTCAATGATGGCCAACAGTCCAAGTAACTTATAAAGAACGACTGAACTGATCGGAAATTCGCATTGCGCTGGTCGAATTATCTGCGCATCTCACATATTGCAGAGTTGGCAAACGCGGTGATGATCGGCAATTTGCCAGTATACGAGGCCCAGTTTCCGTTTTGAAATCATTGGAATTTCGCGGAAAGCTCGAATTACAATCGAGTACGTATCAATAATTTTCGATCACGATCAACGTCCCTGAATTTAACCAGCGCTGAATTTAACCAACTACCAGCATCCGAAATTTCTTAGAGTCCGTGATCTGAAATGAACTTTACAGCAGGGTGCCTTAAAAGGCTCCATAAAAGGCATAATGTCGAAGGCGATATTTACATGATTTTACAGGAAAGGCGAAAACTTGCGGAAGGATCATTTTTACGCTGGGAGTGATTAAAAATTGGCGTATTTAATGCCTAAATTGTTTCAAATTTGACCCTAAGTAAAAATTGCCCTGTACGCTACTCTGAGTTAACTGCACTCACCTGCAGTTTTTTATGCGTAGCAATTTAGTTTAGTCCGAATGGTAGCGTTGCGATTCTGTTCGAGATGGTAACGTTGTTATTTTGGTCTCAAAGTTCAGGGTGCTATTGTCACAATGCAAACGCTCAGTCTCACTGTCAGTGATAAAACCCATCCTGTGCCTGATGGGTCTTGAACCTATTTCAGTACCCAGTCGCCGCCATTCTGGCCAGCGAGATAGTCTCACAGAATACTGTCTCATTAGAAGCTCAGACTAGATAATGGGTTTCTGCTAAGTCAGCTTTTCTCGAATTATGAGGTAGTTTCCAAACGATTTCTTCGAATCTGATTTTTTCTTTTCCCGGTGTGACATTCACTTCAGCAACCAGACCCGTAAACAGAGAAAACAGGATTTTAATTGGGTGTGAGAGGGGGAAGGGCAAACGTTAAATCAACATTAGGTTCCTTCAGGTTAAGTTCACCCGCCCCAGCTAACTTCCTACAACTTTTCGAAGAAAAACAAAACTTTTTTTTCTCTTTTCCAAGCTTTATTTCTTGGTTTTGTTCACCACGACCAATTTGAAACGCCAGACTGTATTCTGGGCGGATAAAACAATCTTCGAATTTTAATGAATGCATGCCTCGAATCATGCCGGAAAAAGTTATGTTGCGATCCGATCCTCTTAACTTGAGGACTCCAGGGGTTCGTGACCTACAATATGGTGAAAACCCTCGGTGGAAACTTTACATACCTAGGTATTTTCTGAGGTAGGTATGAGACCCCCAGGCATAGTGCGGTTTAGAGTTAATTTTTTGACCGGAAAATCGCCAACATTTTGAAACGTTGGATGTGGCTGGAAAACACCGAGGCCGGTTTTCGATTCAGCGCCCGAAAACATGGAAATTTACGACCAGTGTTGCCAAGTTGGTTGTTTTTTCCCCAAATTTGGGGGTCTTATAATGCCAGAAGGGGGACTTTGGGGGTAAAATGTTTTAGGGGTTTTTACAGAAGTCAGGGAGACTCGGAAACGATTTAAAAAATGAAGAAACAACAGCTAATAAATAACAGCTGAGACTGCGCAGCTATTTGATTTGAAAGATAGGCACTCAAACAAAGGCCATTTGGGGGTTGGGATGTACCTACCTACTTGTTGGTACATACCAAATTTGTATTGATGTTTTGGTATGTTTATTGACTTATTTTGTCAAAATAATTTATAGTGTCAAAAGTTTAGTGTAAAAGTTCGATTGTATGCCCAAATTGGATGATGAGCAGTCAGAAAGAATGGGTATTAAATAGTTTAAAGTTTTAGGTATTATTTAAAATTGCAGTTGTTTAATATGGAGTTAGGTCATGTTTAATGTGAAATCGTTTAATTTTAATTCGCCCTTAACGATTGGGGGGTTTTAGGGGATTTTTCCTCTAATTTGGGAAGGATTTGGGGGCTGTTTGACGTTGTCTCAAGGGTTTTTGACCTCCACACCTTGGCAACACTGTGATCCCCCCATCCGGGCACAAGCCTGCCAGCAGCACATGAAACATTTCTGGTATTTTCTAGGAATCCCAACACCTATTCAGTTAAACAAAATGACATCCACTTTCTAATTATCCTGAAACAGTTGCTTAGCCGTCAAGATTGCAGGGAAATGATCTGGTTCTTCGTTCTCTTGGGATCCGTACGTGGAACTCGCTCTAATAGCAC
Source organism: Nesidiocoris tenuis (assembly GCA_036186465.1). NCBI lineage: Eukaryota > Metazoa > Arthropoda > Insecta > Hemiptera > Miridae > Nesidiocoris > Nesidiocoris tenuis. Next base: position 12,123,718 of record AP028910.1, read on the forward strand.
GAGAAAGTCCAATCGAGTGACGATGCCCTGGAACCAGTGTACTGAATGTTTGAATCAATGCCCTTAAGGCTGTATCCTTTCTTCATGGTACCTCCGCTGTGGATTGTAGAAGTTGGGCTTTTCCATTTGGCGATTTTGAGGATTTTAATCTATCATCATTTAAATAAACCATTGTAAAATCCCAAGAAAAAATGCATGCCTCTGAAAATTTGATGTTCTACGTGTTTATTTTAAAATCCTTCGCAGTACAAACAATCGCGTATTTTAGTTACTAAAAAACCACATTGATTACGCCTTTGCCCCATAAACTTCATTTGATAGATTGAAATATCATGAGCGTAGTTTTCGTTAACGAGCGAGATTTCTGAATCAGGTAATTTATAGCGTCCTGGGATTTTCCGAAACGTGATAAATGGTTGGAAATGAGAAGTCTATAATTATTATTTCTGGAACTTTTTCACCTTACGGAATGCGAGCAATCGCAGAAGAAATTAATCGCCGGGAAACGAACGCGTCGTAAATCCTATTGATAGAATTATCGTGGATTTCATTCAGATTGCCAATATTGTATGAGGTGTACATGGATTTACGAACTCGAGCTAGCAGTATTTAAAGGTTTTACGGTTCCCCGGGTCGATTCAGCCAAAAATAAAGGCAGACTTATGCGAAAATTGTGATTACAAAAATACGTGATACCCGATGAATAATGGCTGCTTGTTCATTTCAACAATTTATCCAGTGTTGCCCAAATAACGCACAATACTTTTAAATTTTGGTTCATAGGTTAAATTTTAAAAACAGACGACCAGTAATCCGGAGGGTACTAGGATAAAAATGACGAAAATCGATGTCAGTTAATTATGTAAGTAGCTGATCTTCGGATAAATTCTAGTAAGATAGCACTTGAGAAAAAGTTACTTCTCAAGTATATTAGATACCAGGACAATCGCACCGCCTAAAGCCACCCGTCTCATCCTCACCCAGTCTTTGGCCTGAATTCCTGTCCTGAATGCTGTCAGTTATCCAACAGCGATAATGAGTTATTTGTTTTCGATGGCGTGCCGCGATTCGGCCTTCGGTTAACATCAGAGACCCCCCTTCCTTCCTGTGCATTATAGTTGTGACGATCGGTGCGGCTAAACACAACTTCGATGTGTACACCCCTCGGGGCAAGATATATTAATTTATAGAGGGGAGTATCCATGAAAACAGAATGAGGTGTGTGTGGGGGAATGATTGTTTGTAAATAGTTTTGTAATTGAATGAAATTCGAAAAAAAGATAAGATGCTGTCACATCCTGGAATTATTGCCAGTGTTTATCCCGGTTTCGATAGGTACCACAGGACGATGTGATTTTATTAGGCGGAGTATCGCACGAACATAAGTGTGTATAAATAACATAGTATTTTTATATCCTTGTGAGCAGAAGGTGCCAGGTTCAAGTCCTCTCGGAGGGTTAAAACATTTTTTTAGACTTTAAATAAGTCGGTCCGTAGTTCATCTTTTTTCCGATGTCTATTCAAAATCAATAATAATTAACAACAACTAATGGTGTGCAGGCAACGCGCAATAAATGGGAGAAACCTTGTATTTTTTATTGGGAGTCAGATTTATGAATTTTTTTCAGCCAATGAGGGATGACAGAAAATCCCCGATTCCTCTCTTACGTACCTACCCAAAGATTACCCAAACATATTAGTAAAAAAAGTTTTCCTAAATTTTACAAGTTGGCCTTCAAACCAGTTTTTACTTCGATTTTTACCAATTAAATGGAAGTATTGCAATCGTCCTAAAATTTGCGTTGCGCGGCTATTGACTAATTGAGAATCCTAAGTGGTCAAAATACAATCAATTTGTTTGAAGCATTTACGTAAAAAATATGGAAGTATTCTAGTTAGGTTGAAGTTGTAGGATTATAAACTGTCGTGGAACAGTTCCCAATTCAATACCCTCAATTTGAGTTTCTATTCGAATTATGGGGCTCCACAATTTCTCCCTAAATTATTCAGTGCAAAAATAATTTCATTCTGAACCTTCGATCCGATTTTCAACTTCTTACGATTGCGATTTTCCCATACTTACGCAATAAATATGAAAGTCACAAAAAAGAAAGCAGAAAAATAGTAGGTGCCCACCAACAATCTCACCCACCCCATCTTGCCGATCGTTCTGCTCGGCGTTGCTTGACGCCGGCGATCATCAGGAACTCGTTATTCAATGCCATCTAGGGCCTAAATTTCAATTTACGCTATAACAATAAGAGATTATACCAAAAAGTCCGTTGAATTCCCGGTGTCAGCGAGCAATTATTCCCCGCGATTATCGGGCGGATATAATAGCTCTTCATTGTTTCCAGGCACCCGGCTGATCCACACGTACCGGAATATACGGTCGTTTCATTTTTTGAACGAATTATTAGAGTCGTTGAGAGGGGTTTGAATTGGGAATTTCTCATTACAACTGATTCCATCTCGTATCTACGTCGCGTGTCGTAGCGAGCAATTCGAAATGGAAATTTCCGCTCATGTGTGAATTACGGATTCGATGCGGAAAACTGTGAGCATTTGTTTGAAACTGTGCAGCTATAAACAATGAGCGGATGCTTCGTGAGCCTATAAATAAGCTCCACAGATATCTAACGGGCTGAATAGTCAAGAACAGACTTGAGTAGAGAAGCAGAAAGGCGATGGAGTGGAACTAAGGTGAGCCGTTCTTTCGAATATAGGGCGTTGGCTATCTTAAACCCATTCTGAAAATTTGGCCTTCGCTGGTGTGGGCAGTAATTTTTCGCACGAGAACACCGAAATCGAACTCACAGAACCGGTCTGACTGTGGATGAGATGGACGGTGAGACCGAGCCCGGTATTGATTTGTCAACTTTTTTACAGCCCTTTAAATAAGCGAAGAAACTGTTCGTTTTTGTTGCTTAAAGAGGGCGGACAAAGGGTGAAGTCGGTTCGTCAGCCCCGAAAATCGTCATTACTTACAGCTGATATTCCAGAGTTAGCATGAACACCAATATTTGAATACATAAAATGGTTTTAGTCCCTTTCAAAAAATTATTTGAAAAAGAAAATAAATCATGAAGGTGTGACTAACTAAGGGCCAATGGTTACTTTAGGTTTATTGTTCAATAATAAACCTTAGTAATCGCTCAAGAAATTTTTTTTTTAACTTTTCTGGTTACATTAACCATGGTTTGGGTCTCTTCAACTCTAAAGGTCTCTTTAAGACCTCCTAATTTAAAAAAGCGATTAAATAGAAAAAAACATTGTAGCACTTAGGGAAGCATATTTTGGTTCATTATTTTTTAAATAGATTTTTATGCTAATTCGAACGAAACCAATCCCGCAATTGTAGCTTCAACCATTTAGGATTTATTGATTATTTAGGTTTTGGTGAGCCACTTCTGATTTTTTAGAAATTTTCACAACCTCGAATAGTACGAGAACATATTTTGAAGCTAAAAATTTTGTACTATCGGTACTTGTTGTAATTCCTACCAAAACATCTGCCCAATTGCTTCAATAAAATCAAATCAGTCGTCTCGAGTTGGGCTAAAATTTCGTTCTGATGAAAAAATCCACGGCCGACGATTCATCACAAAAATGCTAGAATTTCAAAATTTAACTCCCTTACTCATAAAAACGGTAGTATGATAATCTACTCTTACAATTTTATCACACATATTCTGGTAACGCAAAGATTGAAAGACCAAGAACGCCGAAATCGGTTAATTTTAGTGGGTGGAAAAAAAGGGAAATTGAAAAACTCTAAAACTGTCAGTATATCGGAAGTGCTGTGAGTAATTTGAATTCCGTTTAAACAGAATGACGGCTCTTGCTGGGACAAACATTCCAGTTCAAGAAATTTGAAAAAGGTCGAAAATTGAGGGGCATATGGCCAATTTCGTATTTGTAAATGCCCAAAACACACTTTGTTCAAAAAGTGATTCTGCGTGGTGGTTTCGTCCATACGTAAATTTTTTAATCAAATTCCAACATTAGGCATTTAGGAATTTGCTTCAGTTATTGTAAAGTAAATTTAGGAATATTTATCCGAATTAACAATTTAAAACAATATTTAGAACTCTAGTTTCAAGCCACTTCCCCACTTCGAAAATTGCTTGACGAAATTTGAAAAAATGGATTTCAAATTTTATCATGCACTTGCAATTGGATAAACGTGGATACGCTCAGTTCACGCCGGAGGAGACGGCCGGCGGGTTAGCAATACATTGGTGGCGTTCGACTGTTTGCTGTTGTGTCAGCCCCGATAGATAACTGAGCAAACAACCGACCGAAACTCACCACTGTTTGTCTTCTGGTTGTGATATCCGAACGGGCGTTAAGCCCAAGGTGACCTGCTTTCTTTCAATGCTGCCCATTTGAATGGAGAATTTTCACGGCGAAAAAAAATTATATTCCTTAGCTAACAGAGTTACCTACGTCGAATTTTCGGTAATATTAATTTTTTACTTATTTACCAAGCCAAACGTCATTTATTCTTAAAGAACTGCGTCGTATTCGAAGGGATGAGGCCAAATTGAAAACATTACCGCTTTTGGAAATCGCTCTCGGTCGATGAAACAAGGTTAGAAGCTTTCCCTCAAACACAAATGGTTGAGCACAATTCTTGTTGGAAGGTTGCATACAAAGTGAATTTATTGGATTTATGTATCACCAAGGTCAAATACAAAACATTTGGTGATTGCTTGGGGAAATGAAATAATGACGATGGTATCGTTTCCAACAAACGCAATCAGTTGAATTTGGTTCAGGAGGTTAAGGAGGGAGGTTGTGAGATCGTCCTTGGGAAGTTACAAATAATAAAGAAAGTAAATTATAGAATTCTCGAACAAATGCCTATATACCTGTCAGCTTGTTTTGTGCATATTCGAAAACCTCGCAACATCGTAAAAATGACTACTCCATCGAGGTACGAAGTTAATGGAAGTAGGTATTGATTTATGATGATTTCCACCAATGTCAAATCGGAAAACCGCTGAATTACGACAACATTATAAACGAGGCTCAAGTTGGCTCCATTCAACACTTTGCACAGTTTTGGTTAATTATTCAATAATAAATTATTGCAATTGCCCAAGAAAAATTGTTTTCTGACCTACCCTAAACTTTTTATGGTTTACGCTTCATAGGGTGTAGAATTCGAATCTCCAATAAAAAATGTCCGTCCGTCTGCCGTGAACAATTTTTCCCAAACGGCTGAAGATTGTTTTTTGAAATTTTCAGGAACAATCAACCTTGCTCCTGAACAGCCCCAATTCTTTACTCAATTGCTCGATTTTAAGGTACCTAAACAAAATTGACATTTCTAGTGACTTTTGGTAAATTTCTCAAATCAATCGTACCTTCTAATCGTGAAACGATCTTCTAATCGTTGAAAGATGGAAAAAAATGATCGGAATTATCTTTGCCCTTGATTCTATTCTGGGGAAAACTCGATAGACGGAACTCGAACCGGGGTTTTCTTGAATTTTCCACCTCCTCAAATCTGAAGAAAAATCTGAAGCATTTAATTCAATGCCAGACACAACATATTAGAGAATGAAGCGTGCACCCGAAGCATGAGTAATCAAAATTGCGATTTCTGCGGAAAAAATTCATAAAAGTAGGCTTTAAAAAGCCACTAATGACTCCAACGAGTTTTGAAAAAGCGCAAAGGTGTATTTACACGTTTTTGGGAGTTCAACCCCGGCCCGGAATTTTTAGGACGCTCCAGATCGAAGAAAAAAGAAGACATACCATCTTTTCCCGCCCTATAAGTGGGCGCTAGGACCAAGGTATTGGGGTCTAGGACCAAGGTGAAAAATGTTAATTCCCCTTTTAGAATGAAGTTCCCCATATCAGTTTCCCAAAAGAGCTGGAGCACTTATCCATAGCTTGACGGGTTATATCCATTCACCAGTTTTACTTATTTTGTGTTGAAAAATATGTATAAATATAAAAAAAATATATATATTTTGGGTTTTTTTCTTATGCTGGATGTAGGTACGTCTCGGTGTCAAAGTAACAGAATGGCAACTACAGGTGTTTGTGTTCAAGGATACCAATACCTGATATGGGAGTTTTATCCATACCAAAATTTTTACCTTGGGAGGTACTCAAGCAGTAAGGCAGTGATCTGTTTTCAAAATAGAGAGCAAAAAATGAACTCTTGCGCAGGGACGAATAATAAACCCAGAGTAAGAATTTGCAGGGTTCATGTGTCGTGTAAACAATCGTACATTATATCGAGATATCCTTCGGTTCGTAAGATACCTGACTCGATATGGGGACGTTTCTTATTCATATTTGAACTCGATGAACGTGCCGTGGGATAAACAGTCAATTTTCCCTTAGCATCATGGAACCTGAGTTGCAGGATCTTCCAGCTGATTCAGGATATCTGATACCGCATTTTCGCAGCAAGATAGGGAAACCGATGGATTGGATGTCAAGCAAGGAGAGGACGAGGCCTGTGCTGGGAAAGATAAAAACTCAGACAACGTCGTAGGTAAGTGTATCGGAGTTTTCCAGGACCAGAGGCGCGAGAATAACCCGCTCACTCAATAACAGAGTCCACTTGAAATTTTTATTGGTATAACCCGCAGCACTTTTTAATTTCGTTCCCTTAAAATTTTTGAACCGAATAAATCGCAACTAAATCCATGGTATTATTGAGTATGAACTCATTTTTACTTGAATAATTTGTATAAACTATAAATAATAACACACCCATAATAATAATTCCATATTTTGAAACGTAAAAGTGTGAATCAATTTGATCATATTTTGAATGCTTTTGAAGGGGTTTGGGTCAAAAACATCAGAAAACTCACTCTGCACATTTTAAAACTCGCCTAAAATGAAAATACGCCAAGTAATCGGCACGTAAAAAATATCAACATATTCTACGAGGTAAAACAACGATTTTAAGACCAAGAACGCTCAAATCGGTTCATTTTTGGGGCCGGTAACAAATAAAATGGAAAACACTAAAAATGCAAACACATCGGAAATGAACCAAAAGACCTAAAATTGTTGTTTTCCTAATTTCAAACAAATCACAGAATGTGTGAAAATTTTTATTTTCCGGAAACAGGACGTATTTCGATTTCAGGGAGGTTTTAATATTTGCATACTGAGTTTTTTGACATTTTTGACATTGCATACTGAGTTTTTTGACATTTTTGGTCCAACGAGCCTCCAAAGCAGTCAAAATATTATGAAATTGTTTGAGAAATTCAAGTATGAAATTATGAGAGTATTGTGTGTTATCTTCAAGGATATGAAAAATGAATTATGTAAGAAATAACTTACAGCTTTCTATAAAATCTAGAGCGTTGAAAACATATAAATGATAATTTTTTCAATTTGGCTTCGCGATTTATGACCTAAACGCGGCCTGACGTGACAAAGGGTTGAACTGAATGGATGGACGAAATCGTTCAGCTCGTAATGTGTGTTACGAATCGGTTTTCAATATCAAGCCAGACCTAATACCTTCAGCTTCCAGACCTGCCCAGCTTCCATTCCTTTGCTCCAACATCGACAACTACATTATAAATAGCTATACAACGTGAAGGTTAGGTTTAAATTAATCTAGGCATACCCTTTCAGAAGGCAAATAACGGTCTCGTTGTTCGACTATTTCCGTAATTGGATATTGTCCAATGTTTTGAGATATTTCAGTTGATCCGTCCGTTTAGAGACAAGCTCATAGGTCAGTTCACTATGACGAGCTAACCAGAAATTCCGCCGGGTTCACACCTGCGTTTTACGCTGGTTTTTTCTTCCATATTTACAGAGTAAATGGAAGTATGGTAATCGTCCTAAAATCGAGAACCGGAACGAAACTTCAGGGAAAAACGTTCACTTACACATTTACTCAGAATCACTTCCCGAACAAGTGTCTGTGAGTCCGTGTGTGGTCATTTACAAAAATGGCCATAGCTCCCTCAATTCTCAACCTTTTTTCGAATTTCTTGAACTGAAATGTTTGTTTTGGCAGCACCTAAGACCCTGTTTAATCGGAATTTGAATAACTCACAGTACTTCCAATATATAGGCATTTTTAGTGTTTTCTATTTTATTTTTTTCTGGCCACTAAAATGAACCGATTCGAGCGTTCTTGGTCTTAAAATCTTTGTTTTACCTTGCAGAATATGTGGATATTTTTATGATACCGAAAATGTAGCGTATTTCGATTTTGGGCAAATTTTGAAATTTGCATAGTGAATTTTTTCAAATTTTTGACCTAAACACCCTCAAAAGCAGTCAAAACATAATCAAATTGTGTCAAAAATGTACGTATCAAAATATGAAAGTATTTTCTGTTATCCACCGCTGGTTTTTCCTCAAACTGCCCAAGCAACTCATTAATCCCCCACCCATCACACACTGAATGGCGTTAAAACTCATCGGCCAAATTTCATTCCCCCATCGATTTTTGTTTCAATTCAAGTATCTACCCATGGTAAACTATAGAATCATTGAAAAGTTGATCTGGTCGGTGCGTCGAAGGCCGGAAATATCCGGAAAACTTGACATTTCCCGCCTTCAACGCACAACGCATCGGTGCAAGCAACGATGTCACTGTTCCCATACGTTTCTATGGAGAGCTGGTTTTAAAGTCGTGAAACATAAAATTGAACAATTCGATAAAATTTAGTTATCCCCACCATTCTTCGTACCAGGGCAACTTTTTCTCCCAAAGAGCTGAGGTTTTTTAATTTTCAGAAAAATCAAGGTCCAGGACAGCACCAATTCTTTAGCTAAGCCAACAGCTTAACTTAAAAATGCGGAAAAAATGGTTCAAAATAATATTGGAGAAATGTTTTTCAAAAACTTCGTATGGGGCAGACTTCGTTGGAGGGGGTCATTTTCCTTGACGGAACTATACTCTCAAAACGGGGTTTTTCGGCGTAGATTCACCCAGGGGGGGGGCAATATTTGAAATGAAAATAAAATTGTGAACCTATAATATAACCATATTATGGTAAATATGAGTTATAACAACCATTTCTGGAGAAAGATATAACATTATTATTTATTTTCAAGAGCAAATAACTCCAAATTTACGTTCCAAAATATGAAAGTATTTTGCGTAATCTGTAGATATATCTATAGATAACACAGTGCGTATACGCACCACTGTTTTTACTTCCATATTTACAGAGTAAATGGAAGTATTGTGATCGTCCTAAAATCGAGAATCGGAACGGAGCTTCAGAAAAGACTTTTTCTTATACACATTTACTCAGAATCACTTCCTGAACAAGTGTCTGTGTGTCCGTTACGTCCGTCTGTCCGTCTGTCCGTCTGTCTGTCTGTCCGTCTGTCCGTCTGTGGTCATTTACAAAAATGACCATAACTCCCTCAATTCTCGACCTTTTTTCAAATTTCTTGAACTGAAATGTTTGTCTCGCCAAGACCTAACACCCTGTTTAATCGAAATTTGGATAACGCACAGTACTTCCGATATAATTGAGTTTTTAGTGTTTTCTATTTTATTTTTTTCCGGCTACAAAAATTGACCGATTTGAGCGTTCTTGGTCTTAAAATCTTTGTTTTACCTTGCAGAATATGTGGATATTTTTTATATTCCGAAAATGTAGCGTTTTTTCATTTTGGGCGAATTTTAAAATGTTAATAGTGAATTTTTTTATATTTTTGACCTAATCACCCTTAAAAGCAGTCAAAATATGATCAAATTGTGTCACAATTTTACGTTTCAAAATATGGAAGTATTGTGTGTTATCTACGCACCACTGGTTTTTTTTTGAAATTTTGCTTCTGACAGATCGTTTGAAATTTGTTTTATTATGTCCAATTTTTAGGCTAATCAGGTCAAAAATGTCAAACTCTACTCGAAATTGTACCTGTTTCTACCAACTCTTTACAAAATCGTCCCTCAAATTTTCCAAAAATTCCAACAATTGTTCAACCTACAACCCACCCACTTTCCGCCCAACATCCGGGAAAGATTGTGGAGCTCAAACATACTTATCTACTTCTCAATCAATATCTTTATCAGGGCTGGGATTTGAATGTATTCACATGTTTGTGAAGATTAAAGATAATTGAATGATTCAAGCACACAAATGAGTAGCTGCTGTCTGAGCTATACTTGTGGTTTTTACAGTTTTACTTGTGGTACGTTTACATATCAGACCTAAATTACTTATTTCATTCAATTGTTTAATCAGGTACCTACATATTTCAAGATTTTGGGAGAAAATGCTGAAACATGTTCATAATGATTTATTTATATTCTCCCTAAAAATCACCTACACTCTTCTGATCAGAATCACATCACAAAAACGCTTCTGTGTCTCTATTTACGAAAATGGCCATAATATTCCAAGATTCTCTACAATTTCTTGAAATTTGATTCTCTGGAATCTCAGTCGAGCCAAGACACACACCAGTGCACTGCGGTCTGCTTGAGTAGAATTTCGATCACTCACCACTTCCGAAATATTGGAATTTATAAAGTTCTACTTTTTTCCGGTCACAAACATGAATAGATTTTATCGTTCTTTGGCCTTGAGAATGTTGGAGAATTGGTGTATACTTTTTCCGGTGCGTACAGATACGAAGTAGATCTACTTCGATTTTAGGCGGGTTCAACAATAATTGTTTTTCGTGTTTTTCAAAAAATCTGTTCTCTTCCCCCCTAAATGATGAGATGGGGGCCGAACGGTCTAATGCACTATCCGTTATCGGTCCACATTAGATAACTTGGGGGTTCGAATCTCAGCCCTGGAAAATTTGTGAAATTCGAAAAAAGGTTGAGGGAGCTATGGCCATTTTTGGTTTTAGGACGATTTCAATACTTCCACTTAATTCGTAATTATTCAAGTACTTTCATCATTTGACAGGTTCATTTTTGACACAATTTGATCATGTTTTGACTGCTTTTGAGAGTATTTAGGTCAAAAAATAAAAAAATCAAATGCATGCAAATTTTAAACTAAAAAATAAAATACATTTTCTTTCTGAACCTAAAAAAAAAATCACATATGGTTAAGGTACGAGGTTCTCGTAAAACAAAGATGTTAAGACCAAGAACGCTCAAATCGGTTCATTTTTGTGGCCGGAAAAAAATATAAACAATAAAAATGCGAATATTTTGGAATTACTGTGAGTTATTAAAATTCTGATTAAACAGGGTGCTAGGCTTCGCCAAGAAAAACATTTCAGTTCAAGAAATTCGAAAAAAGGTTGAGGATTGAGGAAATAATAAGGCTGGATTATAATAATTTGTTGGAAATCCAAGTTCTCAGTCTAAAAGAGTCAAAATCGGTTCATCAGTGCCTAGGAGCAGCATAGTTGAAGGGTCAGTCTCATACTCATCTCAGTTTTTATATGAGGTGAGAAAAATTAGGAGAAAGTGCTGAATAATAACAATTAAATAAAAAAATGAAACCAACTTCAAAAAGAGGCATGCTAAATTTAAAAATGAAAATAATTACCATTGAAAATGAATATCGATTTCTATTTTTTGGAATGATAGGGAAATTGCAACTATCGCAGGACCCTTCCATCTGAATAGCTCAGTACCTTCATTCCATCTGTAGCTTATGAAGGTCCGATCATTCATTTTTGGCAAAGCTGATTTTCTTATCGTTTCAAAAATTGCTGTCAATTTTTTTTTTTCATTTGACCTTTTTTTAGTCTGGTTTAATTTTGTCTCGATTTTATTCTCTATCTAGCTTTTCAGTTGCGGTAAAAATACTGTCAAGCATTAAGCGTCAAGTTGTAAATAAAAACAATCGTCAGGCGCAATATTTGAAGAAAAATTCCACTTCAAAAATCGTCTTCACATTTTTTGGCTGTAGTGCCGCCAATATCATTCGTAACAAAATGTCAACAATAGAGGAACCAAAATTTGGTCAATGTATTGTTATAATATAACAATATATTATATATTATATACCCAATGTATTGTTAATAACACTCGCATCTCAGTGAAAGAATTTTGCGAATTGGATAAAAATCGACCGCGTTAAAACGAAAAAAACGACTCAGTCAACATGTCAACTCAAGTAACCTCCTTCTGATTGGAGTCGGAGAAAATTCCCAATTCCCTTTTCAAATTTTTCGATTTCGGGGCTCACCTCTTTTCAAATAGCTTTTGACGCAGCCCATAATGACGGACGTTAGTTGGGGCGCAGTGTCGTCACATGAATCGTCACAGGGGCCCGAACGGACGCGAATCGCTACGTGCTCGCACGACGAACGCGGCGATACTCAGTGCGCGGGACCGAGCAGATGCTGACGCTACCGCCGCCGTCGCTGCTGCCGCCGGTTCTGTCCGATTCGCGGACGCGCGGCTCTCCCGCTCCCGCCGGCTCGGTGGCACCCCCCTGTCCGCTTGGAGGGAGAGCGGATCGTGCGCTCCGATGCTTTTCCGCCCCCGTGCCGCTCGTCAACCTGTTGCGGCCGATTCGGTCGTTTCCGCTGGCGATGCCGTCGTCATGCGCCGTCGCTGTTCCATCGGTCGAATCCCGTCGACCGCTGCCCGATCGGATTGAGTGAAAAATCGGATTATTTCGATTATCGTTAATTATACGAATCGGTTTCGGTTTTGAAATTGAAAATTGTTCTCGTTTAGAATGTTTGTCTTGAAAACACCGCCGAATTTAAACGCATCCGATTGGAAAAACCTGAAGTTACTCCCGTCGTGCTGTGTTAAGATGATAGTGCGAACGGAATTTCGAATTTAACACCATAGGTACCATAAAAAAATGCGCTGTCCACTCAACTGTTGGCAATTCCCGAATGCCGGTGTTGGAATTTTCACGGTCTTTCAACCGTCAGAATAACCGGCATAAAAATAATTAAAACAATAACTGACGATAATGACGACGGCAGACGGTTCGCCCCTTTCCGCCCGCAATCCGAGGAGGCAGGCGCCTACCGCTCGCGGAACCTTCCGGCGGCCTCCTATAACCTGCTCGACAACGCCCCCTCTCGAAGGCACGGATAAATCGAGCGGCTCCGCGGGGATGAGAACTGAAAATATCAAGAAGTCCGAGAGGAACCGGCCGGCGGCATGGCGGAATCGTCCAGGTTACCCCGCGTATCCGAACGGCTGCGGTCGGCTCCGGGTCCGGCTGTCGGAGGCACGCCGAGGAAACGGAGACCGCTGGAAACAGGGATCGCCGGAAACTCTGATCGTCGGGGAAACGTCGAGGGATAGTGTGCGAGGAAGATGAGCGAGCGGCGCGTGAAAAGCGAAAGTAAAATATCGCTACGTGACGGCGGTGCGGAGACTGAAGACGAGGGATCCGCGAAGACGAGGCGGCGGGGGCGGGATGCTGCGCGGCGAGCCAGACGCTGGAGACACCCCCGAAACTCGCCCCCTCGCGGGGAGGAAAATAGACACCCTCGCAAAATCGATATCTCGGGCCCTCGACCCCTTCGCGTTTACGACCTCGCCAATAAATTCCCTCGCATCCTCGAATTTTCCCGCAATTTGAGAGCGGGCGAGGGAATTTATATTGTCGCTCCTCATTCCGCAACTCGGCCGGGGATTCAATTCAATTTCAAGTTTATTCGCAATTTGACGTGAAATCGACGCGGGGAAGTTCATTCGTTTTAATTACGTCGATCCTTCACGCGCACAGGGCGCTCACACTCTAAAACCAGTGGTGCGGAGATAACACACAATACTTCCATATTTTGAAACGTAAAATTGTGACACGATTTGATCATATTTTGACTGCTTTTAAGGGTGTTTAGGTCAAAAAAATCAAAAAACTAACTATGCAAATTTTAAAATTCGCCCAAAATGGTTAAACGCCAATGAAAAAATGGAATAAAAATAATATGGAATAGTATGAAAAATAATATGGGAAAAAGGGAAAATATGAAAAAACACGAGAGTTAAAGACGCTGCCAACAATCTCTCTCCCTAGGCTTTTCAGATGATTCCAAAAATTTCCTACTCCACGATTTCACCAATAGCGTGCTGTTGCACGCCAGAACCCCTGCAAGAAGCGCTTGAGGGCCTTATTATTGCACTTCAAAGTTGAAAAGTCAATTACTGGGTCCAAGACGATTACTGGTGCTTTCACCCTAGTACGAAGTTAATAGTTTGTACGAAGTAATCAAAGCAACCGAAATTACTCGAAAAAGCCTCATAAAAATCCTCTGGAAGAAGCTAAAGCTGTAACTACTCATCAGAGAAACAATTCGATGAAATTAACCTCCTCACTTCCCGAGCCATTATCGATAGAATATCAATCATTCAAAATTCAAAAAAATTACAATGATATTGATAAATTCGAAATCGTCCTGTAAGGAAAATCCAGCTGAAACAACCCTTCAAAAACGCATCCACCGGCCAGAGATAGCTGGCAACCGAAGATCAGCCGTGGCTTGCCCTGGGAACTCCGGATGGGATGTTGCATAAATTAACCTGAATAAATTAAGCATTGAAGTAAACTAAGCAATTTCCAAAATAAACCAACCAATTTTCAGCGGGTGTTGAAAAAATTTTCTCCTGACCGATTACAAAGGTTCATTTCTTAAGAAACATGAACCAAACAATTTTTGGTTAGCTTTACCTATTTTTGGTGATTTTCTACGACTCTCTAGAACTGAGGAAGAGAAAAAAAAAAATACGATTCCTCATGGAAAAAAACCAAGGTTTGAAGGCCTAGAAAATTTTATGGATTTTTTAGGAAAAATCATGGTTTTTGACATGAATCTTTAGGTGTTGACCAGAAAACATGAAATATGACGTTTTTTCGAGATATCTATGAAGGTCGATATGTTTTTACTGTGTCGAGCTTACCGTCCGTGCGAATAGCTATCAGTTCGTCGAAATGCTTGGCGGCGAATTCATAGATGTCATTCGGTTGAGCCAGGAGAACAGCCCTGGTTAAGCCTTCCATAGCCTCGCCTATGCCCACGGGCAGGTTAACTTTCATCAGAGGAGCCATCTGCGAACGTAATTAATGGTTTTTGAAACTCCTAAAATCTCAATGTCATCAATTGGAAGCTGCAAAATTAATCGACGAGGAATTCGGCATTTTACAACGGAGAGCATAAAAAATTTGGGTGCTGAAAGAGTGGTCCAAGCACTGCAGCATCAAGTGTTTAGGTAGGGGAAAGTCATGTACCTTGGGACAGTTTTTGTCTTTCCAAAATGTGAGGCCGCGGAAGCAAAATTCCATTAATTTTGACCACACGTCATCTTAGTGCACCCCTTTCTTGTCCCGCGGTACAAGCCTAGTCTGTACCTTGGTGTCCAGGTGTGTACCATGGGACAGGTTACTGAATCTTAGGACAGGTTGGTTTATCAGTGGGAAGAAATAATTAGGTAGGTAATACTTGTTCCATATAAATATATTTTTAAGCGTCACGTCCATTATCACTAAACTTCTGTTTTTCTCTACACACTCAGTTTCTTCTCTGTCAGGAGAGTGACAGCCTCTTCCACCATTTTCCCATCTACCTCAATCCCTTTTTGACCGTCTTTCGGCCGAGGCATCTGAAAAAAAGAACACGATTTAGCATTTTTCAAAAAGTTCCTCGATTTTATGAAGCCAAACAAGGTACAAAACTCAATCTGTCCCAAGGTACAAGCACAATGAGTTTCAAGGAATCTTATCGTAGTGACAGGAAATGAGGGGATAAAAATCATGGAGGCGTAGAAAGTTTAAAACGACTCTTAGGCAATGGAATACAATCAAAATTATAGACAAATTCAACTTACCCCGGCAACAATCCAAAGATTCCCACCTGCAATTTCTTTTAAGCCAGAAGGCACAAGCACAACAAACGCTTGTCGAAGTGATAAGGTGAGTAATAAGAAAAAACGGGGTTTAGCGGAAGATTCACTTTCACACTGGCACCTTCACACACTGGCACTTTCACAGATGACACCTCAGTTTGAGGTACAAACGTCCCACTTTACCCTACGGTCAGTGATTTAATTTAAGTTCGTGCCGTACACTTGAGACATCACCTCGATTTATCGTTATTTTATAAAGTACTTTTATTCAGAATCACTTAGTGAGCAAGTGTCCGCGTGTCCGTGCCAAAAATTGACGTATCAAAATATGGAATTATTGTGTGTTATTTACTCCGTACAGCCACCAATATTAATCCTAAACTAGTAATTTTGTCTTTGAAAGTCAATCTAATTTTGCAACTACTCGGTAGTTGCCGATCGTTAGTCGTGTGTAGTTGAGTAGTTCCCTGTGCGGAGATCGGTGTGAAATACTTCAAAGTTTCGCTCTCAAGGAGCCACTTTGGTCAAAAATTCGTTCGGGGCCAGTCGGCACAGGCTACATTTGCTGTGCCAACATTCTGGAAGTTTTATTTAAATTACGTACCCTTTCCATAGCCAAGGAGTAGAAATCAGAGGAGCCATCTGCGAACGTAATTAATTTTTTTGAAACCCCCAAAATCTCAATGTAGCCATCAGTTGGAAGCTGCAAAATTAATCGACGAGGAATTCGGCATTTTACAACGGAGAGCATACAAAATTTGTGTGCTGAAAAAGTGGTCCAAGCACTGGAGCATCAAGTGTTTAGGTAGGGGTAAGTCATGTATCTTGGGACAGTTTTCGTCTTTCCAAAATGTGAGGCCGCTGAAGCCAAATCCCATAATTTTGACCACACGTCATCTTAGTGCACTCCTTTCTTGTCCCGCGGTACAAGCCTAGTCTGTACCTTGGGACACCAAGGGGTGTACCATGGGACAGATTACTGACCATAGGACAGGTTGGTTCATCAGTGGGGAGAAATAATTAGGTAGGTAATGCTTGTTCCATATAAATATATTTTTAAGCGTCACGTCCATTATCACTAAACTTCTGTTTTTCTCTACACACTCAGTTTCTTCTCTGTCAGGAGAGTGACAGCCTCTTCCACCATTTTCCCATCTACCTCAATCCCTTTTTGACCGTCTTTCGGCCGAGGCATCTGAAAAAAAAACACGATTTAGCATTTATCAAAACGTTCCTCGATTTTATGAAGCCAAACTATGTCCCAAGGCACAAAACTCAATCTGTCCCAAGGTACAAGCACAATGAGTCTCAAGGAATCATATCGTAGTGACAGGAAATGAGGGGATAAAAATAATGTAGACGTAGAAAGTTTAAAACGACTCTTAGGCAATGGAATACAATCAAAATTATAGACAAATTCAACTTACCCCGGCAACAATCCAAAGATTCCCACCTGCAATTTCTTTTAAGCCAGAAGGCACAAGCACAACAAACGCTTGTCGAAGTGATAAGGTGAGTAATAAGAAAAAACGCGGTTTAGCGGAAGATTTACTTTCACACTGGCTACTAAGATGGCACCTCAGTTTGAGGTACAAACGTCCAAGGGACATGACTTTACCCTACGGTCAGTGCGTTAATTTAAGTTCGTGCGGTACCCTTGAGACATCACCTCGATTTATCGTTACTTTACAAAGTACTTTTACTCAGAATCACTTCCTGAGCAAGTGTCCGCGTGTCCGTGTCAAAAATTGACGTATCAAAATATGGAATTATTGTGTGTTATTTACTCCGTACATCCACCAATATTAATCCTAAACTAGTAATTTTGTTTTTGAAAGTCAATCTAATTTTGCAACTACTCGGTAGTTGCCGATCGTTAGTCGTGTGTGGTTGAGTGCGGAGATCGGTGTGAAAAAGTTCAAAGTTTCGCTCTCAAGGAGCCACTTTGGTCAAAAATTTCGTTCGGGGCAAGTCGGCACAGGCTAAATTTGCTGTGCCAACATTCTGGAAGTATTATTTAAATTACGTGCCCTATCCATAGCCAAGGAGTAGAAATCAGGGCAGAAAAAATTAGCAAAAAGCAAAAACCTCTACTTCTAAAATAGCTCTACCTCCCGAAGTCGAACGAGTCTACCGACTCGAATTTTTATTCGAATGCTTGAGTGTCCATCCACCCGGAATATCCCGGTTGCAATTCTCTTAGGTTGACATAAATTATATAGGTATCAAATAAGTTAGGTAGTAAAAGGCTAAAATTTAGTTCGAAAATCATTCCTGCCACGCAACAATTCTGTGATACGACGCATGACGGAATCGTCAATTCCTCTCAGCTAGCCCTCACAGACCGTCCTACGCGCTCACTAAAACAGCTATAACTTCGAAACGGTGAAAGCTTCCGAAGTGGCGGCGGTCTCATTCGATTCAATATAAAACGGTGCCAAGTATTTCACTCAGGTTTATTATTCATTATGACTCGAGTTTCATTCATGATTTTATTTCCAAAGGGTAGTGCGTCTATATCCGCTTTTGGTTTATTATTCAATCATGGTTTCCGTTTCAAAGAGTGTGAAATACGATTCTGTAGTAAAAAAATTTCCGCATTCTGAAATCGAACGAAAAAATCGCCAGGCAAGCCAAGCATGAACAGATCGATTTCCTCTCTCAGAAATGGCATGAAATTGTTATTAAAAATTTCATTTGAAAATCAACTTTGGGGTCTCACAATGCTCCCACAATGAAACAGAAACTCGAACTCCACTCGAACTCGAAGTCAAACTCACAATGAAATAGAAACTCAAACTTATAATCGAACTCGAAGTCAACCTCACAATAAAACAGAAACTCGAACTCATAATCGAACTCGAAGTCAAACTCGCAATGAAACAGAAACTCAAACTTATAATCGAACTTGAAGTCAAACTCAAAATGAAACACAAACTCAAACTCATAATCAATCTCGAAGTCAAAATCACAATAAAACAGAAACTCAAACTTATAATCGAACTCGTACTCAAACTCACAATAAAACAGAAACTCAAACTCATAATCGAACTTGAAGTCAAACTCACAATGAAACAGAAATTCAAACTTATAATCGAACTTGAAATCAAACTCACAATGAAACACCAACTCAAACTCATAATCGATCTCGAAGTCAAAATCACAATAGAACAGAAACTCAAACTTATGATCGAACTTGAAGTCAAACTCACAATGAAACAGAAACTCAAACTTATAATCGAACTTGAAGTCAAACTCACAATGAAACACAAACTCAAACTCATAATCGAACTCGAAGTCAAACTCACAATGAAACAGAAACTCAAACTTATAATCGAACTTGATGTCAAACTCACAATGGAAAAGAAACGCGAACTCATACCAAATCTCGAAGACAAACTCGCAATGAAACAGAAACTCAAACTTATAATCGAACTTGAAGTCAAACTCAAAATGAAACAGAAACTCAAACTCATAATCGAACTCGAAGTCAAACTCACAATGAAACAGAATCTCAAACTTATAATCAAACTTGAAATCAAACTCACAATGAAACACAAACTCAAACTCATAATCAATCTCGAAGTCAAAATCACAATAAAACAGAAACTCAAACTTATGATCGAACTTGAAGTCAAACTCACAATGAAACATAAACTCAAACTTATAATCGAACTTGATGTCAAACTCACAATGGAAAAGAAACGCGAACTCATACCAAAACTCGAAGACAAACTCACAATGAAACAGAAACTCAAAGTTATAATTGAAATTGAAGTCAAACTCACAATAAAACAGAAACTCAAACATATAATCGAACTTGAAGTCAAACTCACAATGAAACAGAAACTCAAACTTATAATCGAACTTGAAGTGAAACTCGCAATGAAACAGAAACTCAAACATATAATCGAACTTGAAGTCAAACTCACAATGAAACAGAAACTCAAACTTATAATCGAACTTGAAGTCAAGCTCACAATGAAACAGAAACTCAAACTTATAATCGAAGTTTGAGTTTATGTTTCATTGTGAGTTTCACTTCAAGTTCGATGAGTTAAAGATAAGTTGATAAGTTGATGAGTTAAAGATAAGTTAAAGATAAGTTAAAGTTAAAGATTAAAGTTGAAGTTACAGATGAGTTAAAGTTTGCGTTTCATTGTGAGTTTGACTTCAAGTTCGATTATAAGTTTGAGTTTCTGTTTCAGTTCAAGTTCGATTATAAGTTTGAGTTTTTGTTTCATTGTGAGTTTCACTTCAAGTTCGATTATAAGTTTGAGTTTCTGTTTCATTGTGAGTTTGACTTCGAGTTTGACTATGAGTTAAAGTTTCAGTTTCATTGTGAGTTTGACTTCAAGTTCGATTATAAGTTTGAGTTTTTGTTTCATTGTGAGTTTCACTTCAAGTTCGATTATAAGTTTGAGTTTCTGTTTCATTGTGAGTTTCACTTCAAGTTCGATTATAAGTTTGAGTTTCTGTTTCATTGTGAGTTTGACTTCAAGTTCGATTATAAGTTTGAGTTTCTGTTTCATTGTGAGTTTGACTTCAAGTTCGATTATAAGTTTGAGTTTCTGTTTCATTGTGAGTTTGACTTCAAGTTCGATTATAAGTTTGAGTTTCTGTTTCATTGTGAGTTTGACTTCAAGTTCGATTATAAGTTTGAGTTTCTGTTTCATTGTGAGTTTGACTTCAAGTTCGATTATAAGTTTGAGTTTCTGTTTCATTGTGAGTTTGACTTCAAGTTCGATTATAAGTTTGAGTTTCTGTTTCATTGTGAGTTTGACTTCAAGTTCGATTATAAGTTTGAGTTTCTGTTTCATTGTGAGTTTGACTTCAAGTTCGATTATAAGTTTGAGTTTCTGTTTCATTGTGAGTTTGACTTCAAGTTCGATTATAAGTTTGAGTTTCTGTTTCATTGTGAGTTTGACTTCAAGTTCGATTATGAGTTAAAGTTTCTGTTTCATTGTGAGTTTGACTTCAAGTTCGATTTTAAGTTTGAGTTTCTGTTTCATTGTGAGTTTGACTTCAAGTTCGATTATAAGTTTGAGTTTCTGTTCCATTGTGAGTTTGACTTCGAGTTTGACTATGAGTTAAAGTTTCTGTTTCATTGTGGGTTTGACTTCAAGTTCGATTATAAGTTTGAGTTTTTGTTTCATTGTGAGTTTCACTTCAAGTTCGATTATAAGTTTGAGTTTCTGTTTCATTGTGAGTTTGACTTCAAGTTCGATTATAAGTTTGAGTTTCTGTTTCATTGTGAGTTTGACTTCAAGTTCGATTATAAGTTTGAGTTTCTGTTTCATTGTGAGTTTGACTTCAAGTTCGATTATAAGTTTGAGTTTCTGTTTCATTGTGAGTTTGACTTCGAGTTCGATTATGAGTTTGAGTTTCTGTTTCATTGTGAGTTTGACTTCAAGTTTGACTATGAGTTCAAGTTTCGGTTTCATTGTGAGGTTGACTTCGAGTTCTATTATAAGTTTGAGTTTGTGTTTCATCGTGAGTTTGACTTCAAGTTTGACTTCGAGTTTTAGTTTCTGTTATATCGTGAGTTGGACTTCAAGTTTGATTATTAGTTTTAGGTTCTGCTTCATTGTGAGGTTGACTTCGAGTTTGATTATGAGTTCGAGCGTCTGTGTCATTTTTCATTTGACTTCGAGTTTAAGTATGAGCATTTATTTTGGCGTATTTATTCAGCGGATTCCATTTATTTTGTTCCTAAGGTAGAACTGCTGAAAGTTATCATGAGTACGGGCCTATGAATCGGACAGGCAGAATACTTAATGATTCATGAGTGTAGAATGCTGGAGATTCTTTGTGCATGCAATAGTCATAGTGAATGGTGAATGAGGTGGATGGGCTCTTTTTAAAACCTCTTTTTCCTCCTGGAAGGAGGTTTTTCACCTGATAACATTAAATTCTGTCGAGGTAAAAATTTAAGCTGAATCCCACCGAGTACCCGACGTTCCATGTATGCAATTGGAATGGCAAGAAAAGGCTAGTTAGTTGGCTAGGACTTGGAGTAAGCTCTTTTAATCGTACTTACATTGAGCAGGTGAAATGTAATAGAGAACGACAGTTTGAAGGAATAAAATTATCTGCCGGTCTAATCCGTGGCTCGAGACTTCGGGTACTGAAGACGGCCAGCGGAACCAGCGGCTCACACAGCTTTTCGTTAGGAGGTATTGATCAAACCTTCGCTTGTGCTTTAGCTATGGCAATCCGGCCGGCATGCGAACCTCCTCACCTCGGTAACGACCTTGACGCAAACCTTGAAATGACGCCACGTTTGTGACATTTTTGGCCTACTGACCAACTGTCGACAAGTAGGCACCCTCGCACCCTGGTGGCGATTCAGCTCTTTGCTCAGCTGATATCTGTACAACCACCAAAACCCCATCAAACGATCACTGAAGTTCCTATATAGTTTCATATTTTTTATATGATTAAGAATCGAAGAGCTCCTATCTGATTTTCACTTTTTTTCGAGACAGTAGGTTGTACCAATATGGTGAAGAACTTCGTTTATCTCCTCGCTGATTACATTGTAATGGTGGATTTCAACAGACTCGGATTAGAGTTAATCCGGATATAGTTACATATGTTTAAACAAAGTTACCAAGGCACCTATGCCTGGATTAACCCCAATCTGATGTTGGTGAAATCTACCACAAGAAGCTCATCTTGCATGGAGCCTGGAGTGTAGTACAATTTTAATTGATCAGACTAAGAGCCAAGACCAGGGGAAGCCGGGAGATGAGGAGTGTAACAAAGCGTCGAAGATTCGTAAAGTCGAAAACTCAATACGCTATTCTGAAAGTCAAAAAAGCAAAACGTATAAATGAACTCAGAAATCTCAAGGTCTGAAGGCAAAGATCGAAAATTCAAAATCAGGCGTACAGTATAACAAGGTATCTAGATTATGATTTATGAGTTCTTTCTACGCTTTGATATTCAACGTTCTGCCGCAGATTGAAAAATGCTCGATCCTGTAAGTTGGGTAAGGAGGTGTATCTACAAGGACAATTCTCTTCAGTATTTAATTTATCCGCCGAAAAATGTGATTGTGTCCGGATTTCTCTTACACACTGTTTGGACAACTCCTTACCTCGACATCAATGGTGACTATATGTTTTTAGAAATGCATAATACTGGATACCTAACAGCAAATATTGAATATTACCTCCATGAGCCTAGGGACACCCTATCAAACATGAAAAAACTAAATTTGTAGGGTGAAAATATCTTCAATACAAAATTCTCGTATATACTTAAATAATGGGTAACAGTCTTAAACGAATCACTTCATTCATTTTCTACTTCAAAAAATGCCTGGAAAATGTTCAACTCGGTATCCTTGCTCTGAGGCATCTGAAATTATAATCGAAAGCAGTTTCTTAAAATCCCAGCATTAAGTTTTTTGGCTTTAATAGAATGTGCTATATTTGAGATTGCTTTTGAGAAGTAAACTATTTAATGGCATTCCACCATCCTACCGTCCTGCATCAGAACTAAGAAGCTAACTTTGAGGGTGACTTTGTGGAACAGCTAATTCCACAAAGTCACCCTCAAAGTTAGCTCATTGTGGAAGAAAATATTTTTATTCACCACTACTCACGCTCGAATTGAACCGTTGTTTCAGGGGTAAGTACGTTCGATAAAATATTTTTCACCTTGAAAAGTAAGCATTATTATTTGAAAGAAATATTATTATTTTCTGCTAAGGTTGCCATGGTAGCATTGGTTAAAATTAAATCATGCGCGTGTGTGTAAAGAGGGCTTGGAATGGATTTAAGAAATTGAACCATCATGCAGTACGTATAACTGTAATTCCCGAATGAACTGCGTCCCCAAAGCCGAAGCGGGCTATCCAATGTCTTTTCAGCCGGGTAGCTTCAGTTGGAAGTATGATGAACGATTTCGGCTCAGGCCTCCACGCATTTGCTAGAGGTCACTTTTTTCAATCCGTTCCATGGGGCCAACCAAACGGTAACGTCACATTTGAGATCCTTGGACGAAAAGAAACATAACTTATATAGTAGACTTATACAGGACCACTTTGAGAAAATATACATAGAAGCGTGTAGAGGAAAAAATTAACCACGTCAGGTACTAAGAATAAAGGGCAATACTTTGGTCGGTGGCTCGGCAAGCAAATGGCATCCAGCAACAGATGAGTAGGACCCGGTCGTCTTTGTACAGTCGGTGTCACGCATCAGCAAAGTGAAGTGGTACTCTTTGCCAGCGTTCAGCTGAAATTAGGAGAAATCATTAACTTTCAAGTACCTATCTAACTCCACAATGATGGAGCAGGTATCTCTTGCTGCTGCTAATTTTGGAGCCTTATTTCAGTCGCTCATCTTTTTTTTTAATATAAAAAACGGTTTTTTTTTAAACATAAAAACGGTTTATTTAAAAAGGGTTGTGTGGATAGTGTCATCATGCGTGCTTGCTTTTCTTCTTCTAATTCTATCCAAGGGATCCCTGCTCCACCCTCGGTTGGCAGTGATCTAATTTGAACTAATGTGAATTTCAAAGTAAAATTACAATGCTTAAAAAATAAAAAAATACAGACGGACCACAGACACTAGTTCAGAAAGTGATGCTGAGTCGATTGTTCAAGTGATTCAGTTTCTGAACCCCCTATCCAATTTTCAATTATAGGACATGAGATGTACAGGACACATGTACATTGTACTGTTTCTGAGTGGGTATTTGTGAAAATGTGATATTTTCCGCAATTTGAAGTTTTCTGCTCTAGAAGTTTTCGATTTAGGTATTGAGATTTTGAAAACTTAAAAAACTCAAAAAAGGTCTCACTAGCACTGCAATAAATGTAAACGGTTGAAGCTATCGCTGTGGCGCTATGGTATTCGATTCAGCATCCAAAAATCTATAGAAAAGTATGCCTATGTTGCGAATGTACTGAAATGCGGCTGTTTTACTGGCCTTAAAATAAAGTTAGGGTTCTGTCGAGACATTAGGGGTTGAAATGTCATGAAAATTTCAAAAATTGTCGATAACTCCTTTCATCTGAACAACCCAAAAAATATGGGCAAAAATTTATATTACAGATTTGGATTCTGTGCCCCTTGAAACGTTAACCAACACATTTTCAGGAAATGTTAAATTTTTTCTGACCGATTACGTAGGTTAATTTTTTAAGAAAAATGTACCACAAATCTCCAGCCGTTTGGGGAAAAAGAGTTCACGGCTAAGGCGGACTGACGGCTTGCTTATAGCAGATTCGGATTCTACACCCCTTGAGACATTAACAATGAACATTTTTTAACTTGGGCGATTACAATTTCTAACTATTGAATAATTCGACTCGTCCGTAGTTTTGGCAAGAGACCTGCTCCCACACGACTCCCATTAGACTACCTAACATGTTTCGGTCTGAAACCTACATTCCGCACTGGTTCCTGGGGGAGGGCAGTAAAAATAGGTATTGGAATATTTCACGTTGCGCTTTTCGCTTTAATTGAGGAACACCATTAAAATCAACTCACCTTTTCCTGTACTGCTAACAGTTTGGCGAGTCCTTTGAGGGTAGCGCCATTTAATTGCTGGTTCACGTGATTTACTGCAAAAAGCTCGGCCTGGCGAAGAAATCTGTCATTGTCGGCGAAATGAAATCCACCCTGAACGGAAATGGAATTCGTACTTGTTAAAAATCCTATTCACTTTCAAAAGCAGGTAGGTACCTATTCATGTTGAGATCGCCAAGAGAAACTATTCGTCAGATTAACCAAAAAATAGAATGTTCAACTTGATTTACGAACTTGCCTTCTCAACGGATGTAGGGGCAGATTGCCCTACAGTCGCCGAAGCTATAATTAAAAGTAAAAGTCGAAACATGGCGAGTTTTACCAACTAACTAGCAGCATGGATGCTATATTTGAGAAGACCACTTCAACGTTCTGCCATGATTATATAGGTAATATACCTACCTACATATTGGACCTATGAGGCCTCGTTGAAAGGCACTTATGGATTTGGCGAAGCGCAGCATTGTCTGCCATATGAAGAGGCACTCGATTCAGAAGTGGGCATACCCAACCAAACGTAATAATTATCGATCCCTGGCAAGATAACATTCTATTTTGCAGGTTCTCCGTGAAAATTGTAATTACTCTGGTCAGCGAACTCCAATTATTGGATAAAATTGCCAATCTGCATGGATCAAGACTAAAATTATTTTCTTGCTAACAAGAGTTACGCAATGGACAACCTAATTGACATTCCATTTCATATCCCATTGAAAATTCAAATGTCATCACTAGTAGGTCCCAAGGTTTCAACAGATCCCAACCTTAAATTTAAGGCCTATAAAATAGCCTTTGCAGTGGGGAAAATTGTGTTTTTCAGTTAATTTGCATAGATAATGGATTTTTCGGACTCAAAGTGTAAATTTAGGTTGCGGACTCACGTAGCCCACTCGAATTACGGACTCAAATTGCACCCGCACTTTTTAAGAGTACACACCGCGATTATCAAGACAAACATCCTGCATCTACACCTACTGTTCCGATAGGTACTACTCAGAAATGCACTCTGAAATGAAGGCTCAGAATTGCTAACTCTGAAGCGCGTACTCAGAAGTAGCAGTGCGGACACAAAAGTGCGAACTCTGAAGATAGCAGCATAATCCGACAAATCAGTAAGAGCCAGGAGACAACACGAGGAGGTAGGCTGAGCCCAGTATCCCAAAAACTTTGTGTCACTTGAAAAAAGGTCAAACCGTTGTTGAAATGAGAATAAAAAACTGAAACTAAAAGAAAAATATATTAGGAGGAACTTAATATTAGGAAGAATATATTAGGAAAAAGGATATTAAAGTAGGAACTGTAATTAAGACTAAAGCGAAACTGATGGCAAGCCTCAAACCGAAAACTGAAAGTAAAACTGAAAACGCAACTCAAACTGAAACCAAAACCCAAACTGATACAAAAAGTGAATCTCAAACAGAAAATGAAACTTGAACTAAAACTTAATTTTAATCTGAAGCTGATGGCAAAAGTAAAAAGAGAAACTAAAATTCAAACTGAAACTAAAAGTGGAATCGATGGTAAGAGGGTAGCTCAAGCTGAAATTGAAATTAAACCTGAAACGATAAGTGAAAGTATGATTGAAAGTGGAAGTAAAACAGAAAATGAAACTATAACCGTAAATCGAGCAGAAACCGAGTATAAACCTCAAATTAAAAGTGAATCTCAAACTCAAAGTGGAAGTCAAACTTGAAATGAAACTAACTGAAACTGGATTTTAATCTAAAATAGAAGTGTGAGTATATTCGAAAGTGGTGGACTCAAGTAAAGACTTGAAATTGAAAGCAAAACTGGAAGTAAAATTAAAACCTACACTGTAACTCAAACTAATAGGAAGGAAAACTCATACTCAAAGTGAAACTAAAGCAGGACTGAAATTCAAACTCGAACTAAAAGTGAATCTCAACCTGAAAGTGGGAGTGAAACTCAAAGTGAGTCTCAAACTGAAGCTAAAATTTAAACTCAAACTAAAAGTGAAACTAAATCTGAATTTTTAATCTGGAGGGTTTTAATCTGATACTGAAGGTAAAAGTAAAACTGAAGTTCACACTGAAACTTTAAGCAAAACTTAAACCTGAATTTTAGCATCAGTTTCACTTTTAGTCGGTGCGATTTCAAATTTGCTTTCTCTTTCTGATTGAAATTCAATTTCCGTCCAAGCTCCATTACTAGTTTGAATTTCAGTTTCAGCTTTCAACTTCACTTTCAGTTTCACTTCAAGTCAGAGATTCACTTTTAGTATGAGTCTACTTTCAGTTCATGTTTCAATTACAGTTCAAGAAATAGTTACACTCCCAGTTTTACTTCACTCTGGATTTGAGTTTCACTTTTAGTTTTAATCACACTTTCAGTTTGCATTTCACGTTTAGTTTCATACTTCTAGGTTCAGAATTAATTTCAGTTTCGCTAAAACTTTCACTTGAACTCCAACTGAAACAGAATACATCAGGACGGAAAATAATCGTCGCCATTGAATACTGAGAATAAATTAAGAGTATGAACTCTAGCAAAAGAATCAATTGTAATTGTTTTGTTAAACTGGTGGAAACTGCTGTTGTGACGGATAGGTAGAAAACAGAAAGCCACAGAGCAATTTATCGTTTTGTATTGCGTACATGATTTGGAACGATTAAAAAATTACCAAAAATATAAATAACCACTTTTGTGTTTCATTAGTTGTACTTTAGCAGCATCGTTACTCTAAATTAGGAATTCGTATAAAGATATCGATTTGAAAAAAATTTACAAAAATATTGTACAGAAATATACACTTAGAAAAAGTAGGCACTTCAGCTATGGTACACTACACTGGAGGTCACTAATAATCGCAATAACAGTACATGGTATTGGACCCTTGAAAAGGAACCAGGACAAGATGCAGTGGTAATTGCACTTATTGTATCTTAATAATAAATCATTTTGCCATTTTTATTTATACCCCTTCCAACTGCAGGTTCGTTCCAGCAGAGGGACAGAGATCAATCAAATTTGACAGTTGCAGTGGCTCACTAGCAGGACGAAGCTTCATTTTATCGCTGGGTTTTGAATCATGCAACTGTTAAATTAGCGCGATGATAAGAAATTAAAATATCAGAAGTAGCGTATCTGCGTTTGTTAAAAAAATATCAACCCGCCAGGATAAATAAATATTTCGGATTAACGAGCAATGTGTGAGCTCTCTAACTGAAAAAATATGTTCACATTATTAAAACTTCAGTCTTAGGTCATACTTTTTACAAAGCAAGCTAAAGTCACACCTCATTATAAACACCTCATTTTACAAATTTCCTTCAATTTGTCTAGCCGGCTGTGCACACATTGTTACCAAGATTCAATAATCGTCGGCATGGCAGCATAAGTCAACGCTTGATCAAATAGAGTGAGACATCGATTCTTGTGGTACATTTTGTGCCAGCTCGGTTGGTCAATTTATAAGAAAATTTTCAATAATTTAAAATCAGAAATTCTCTTTTGAGACAGAACTAACCTTTGAGAGGCATTTTCTACATGAATGCCAATTATTGTCGTTGTAGTTACTTGAGCATTTCACCTATTTTGGTTTATAATCCATTAGTAAACCTTTGTAATCGCTCCAGAAAAAAAATTCCCTCCTGAAAATTTGAAGGATTACGTTCTAAGTGCGTAGAATCCAAAAATCTAATGAACAAAATTCTATCCGTCCGCCGGACGAGGTTCACACTTGGCACTGGCTGGACAGAAAATTTCAAACATTTCAATAAAAGTCAGTCCAGAGCAGGCCCGATTCCTCAGCCAAGTCATCACCTCAACTCTAAAAGTTCCCTTCAGGCCACCTAAATTTAAAAAATACGACTTAACACAAACAAAACTTAAGCGTGGGGCCCAGTTTTTCTTGGATTTTTGGATGCTTTTAGATTAGGCCCACTCCTAGCTATAACCGTTTTGGATTGATTGGTGATAAGTTTTTGGTGGCCCTGAATGTGAGAAGTGCTTGCAGTGCTGCAATGTTCATAAATCATCAGGTACGCTTGGCTACCTGAACAGCATAATGTAGTAAACGCATGCATGCAATGTCAGTAAATTTCACAGCTTTCAAATTCTTAAATGTTGAGTTATTGATCTGAATCTATTGGCAGTTTTAGAAGGCCGAACCAGACCAAGAACATCAAAATCTGATGATATGGTGTGAAGTTATTTTAAGAAGATTTTTTTTTAATTACTACAAACCAACATAGCCACAACATAGCTGGATTTTTTTCTTGCAAATTCCAGATTCCCCATGAGGAATTATTTTGATTTTAAGGTTTTTCAGATTTTGAAATAGCCTAACATGAAAAGAACCGTGTTTCTTGGTTTTCTAGGTAGTTATCCAAACTCAAAAATGAGGACGAAATGCCAAAACTTCAACCTACGTCTTTTTGTTAGTGCAAATAATAATAACATTGTGAGTGTTCACTGGAACATCGAACATCTCAGAACACTGATGTTTTTACAACAACAATCATCAACCAACACCGTGACATCAGGACTTGAAATATTGGTGGGCTAGTAGCAGATTTTCCTAGAAAACCTTGCAAATTACATTTGCAATGAGGTATCAATACGCTTCAACGCTTCGGATCGCAGTTACCACAGCTGCGAGTACCAAGTGAACAGGCACGTCTGCATCAATAGCCCTGAATGAGCAACCAAAAGGACCGAAAACAAAATCATTCGGTTTCAAATCCCACCTTGGCAATCAGACAATGTATGTCAAGGTTTCCACTAAAACAAATGCACGCGGTTCTACCCCAGCGTGTAGCATACATCGGATGCTTGACACCTTTTCAGATTCGTCATGTACTGAATCACTTATACGAAGCTACTGCTCGGTTGATCCAGGTATATAGCTTTGCGTGTGCGAGGTCTCGGCTTCGGTTCTGCAGGCCGAGGCCAGGAAACACCAGGGGGCAGCTTCCTCGGTTTAGGCGGTAGCGGAGGAGGACTCATACGCGGCGAAGTGCAACTGTTGTTGGCGAGTAGATTTTCCGTTGAAATGCGCGTCAGATCCCCTGCCGAATACGTCTTAGAACACGATTCAAGCGGAGAGTTCACCCGGAGCTCGTCCTGGAAGAATTTGTTTGTGGACGACTCTTCATCGTCAAGCTTCACTTTGCGTAATTTCTTTCCACTCTGAGGGGTGTTCTCCTTATCCTGGAAAATGTAATAAAACATAAATTTAGGGGAAAATAACTCCGCATAGACCCTAGGATACAAAAATAGTTCAATAATCTCGAATTTTCTAGCTTGCTATACTGATTTCCCCGGGTCTGGGAGTGCCTAAGCAGCCCCGATGCAAATAAATCCAAAAATGGCCATAGCTCCCTCGATTCTAAACCTTTTTTCAAATTTCTTGAACTGGGATGTTTGTCTCAATAAGACCTGTCACCCTATTAACCGGGATTCGAATTACTCACAGTACTTCCAATATATTTGCACTTCCAGTATTTTCAATTTTATTTTTTTCCTGGCCATAAAAATGAACCGATTTGAATATTAAAATCTTTGTTTTACCTTGCAGAATGCTTGGATAGTTTTCATATTCCAATAACTTGATGTATTATGATATTAGGTGCGTTTTAAAATTGGCATAGTGAGTTTTTTGATATTTTTGATCTAAACAGCCTTGGAAGTTTCAAAATATAATCAAATTTGCCAAAAATATGAGTATTGTGTGTTATCTACACACCACTGGTTTTTGGTTCATTATTCATTAATAAACCATTGTAATCGCCAAAAAAAAATAATTGTCATGGTATGCGTTCCAAACAGAATAGAATTCAAATCAGCAATTAAAAAAATCCGTCCAAACGCGGTACTCTTGAGAACGGCAAAATCCTGAATAAGACAACACATTTTTGCCAATATTTACCTTCAAAAAGTCTGGAAGCTCAAAATTAATTTCAGTCCCTCGTTGATCTTCTAATCGAGACCGTTGCGCTCTTTTCAATCCTTCGTACAGAACTGCAAAAGAAACTAAAATATAGATCTTTTTAGAGAATACGTATTGTTGGGGCAAAAAATTAAATATTAGCAAGTAGAAGACAATATCCTGATTGAATAGGCGGTCTGCAAAACTCATACCATCAATTTTTCACAATAATTGAGTCAGCGGGCTCACGGGTAGATCTAAGTGTTAGAGCGTCTGCCTAGCTGCAGGCTCTAAAAGGGAGATACGGGTTCAATTCCCATAGGCGAAATGAAAAATTTGACCCATGGCCCTATAATTCACGTCATCCCTAGTATTTTGGGTTTTTAGACATAATCGAAATTTGAGAACTAAACCCACTACTTGTGATACCTCACTAGTTAACACAGTCAAACCTTGAACAGTTAAATTTACGTAACTCAGCCAGCTCGGGATCCTGAGTCTAGTTTTCTCGCTCTTTCAAAATCTGTTGTCAGGTTTGAACTAGTTGGCTCGTTTTCAAAAAACCAGGCCCCGTTGGAAGAATGGAGTCATAACCCATTGGGATGCACAATATCGTTCACGACTTCTTAAAATTGCATTCGTGTGGAACAAATGATTTTTGCAGCTCACCTCCACGATTGAAAACGAGGACTACAAAATTGGCTGTTGGTCAATAATTTCTTATGATTGCATACCAGCACTGTCACTCGTCAAACTTTCTATGATGATTGAATAAGGATACCTTCAGAAATATTAAAAATAGGTCAAAGAAAAATTTGACGTACCATCACTTTCAGAACGGCTCTCGAATTTGGCACTTGGCCTCAGTTTAGCAATCAACGGGGGAAGTTTGCTGAGAGTGCTTTTTCGTTCGTTTTCATCGCTTTTTGCTGCTGTTTTCTTGTTTTTCTGTAACAATAGAATGAAAATAGATCAGAAATATAAATCATCGTTCTCGAGACAAATTTTCCTCTGGGCAATTCAATGTCTCTATAGTGTTATTATAACAATTCAGGATAAGCAAAAATCCACGGTAAAGCAACGTTTCTCAAAATGTAACTTTTAAACATTTCTTACAAAATTTGTAAGATTTAACATTAATTGTTAAATCATGAATATTATTCTTTTGAAAACAACTCAAAATGCCTTATTCCTGAAGCAATTTTTAGATGGTGATACATAAATCAAGGTACTAGCTACCCCAGCAATATTATCACAATATCCATCATAGCATAGAATAACGATCATACCCGATTTTTGTCAAAGAGAGCGGAGTCGCGTCGTAGAAATCGTCCCAAAATTCCAGAAGAACTTTCAGACCCCCAGTCATCTGACTGAAAAAAATTCACATTTTATTTGTCGGTTTAGAGAAATCTAGCATGTTCTATTATTGATGGTTCTAGTTGTCAGCTGATCAGGGACTAGGATAAAATATAATCAATTAATCGTCATCGGCAAAAGGTACAATCCATTGATCCGGCACATCTGTATCCAATTGACCCCAACCATCTATAAATTCGAGGGTCGATCCTTCCATTCAAAATTGACATTTCTGGTGGCTTATCGATTGTTGAATCTCAGAACCAACAAAATTACTGATCAGCAAACCTTTTTCATTTTATGAGAAAAAGCAGGCATGATGATAAACAGTTGATGGAAGTAGGACTTGAGTCATCAATTAATGTGAACTATTCGCAGTGTTGAGTTCACCTCTATCATAGGAAATTCGAAAAAAAAAATCATATTCCATTCACGAGAGAGGGCAAAAACTTTAAAATTAAATTCAAAAATGAGAAATTGAACAACACAAATTCTTGGTGAGTTTTGCCTAAAACCAATATTTTGGCTATAAAACAAGAAAGAAACTGTCAGCAATTCGTTTTGGCCGTAATTGTGACCCCACCATTAACACCGTTGGTTTAATTCCGAAGAAAATAGGCCAGTACCTAGAGGATCATACAGAACCTATATTCTGGCCTATTTCTACAGACACTTACTCTTACAGATCCTTCGTCTGACGCTGTTGCGACGCCATCTCTGCTCTCAGCCTTTCCTTGTAGTAACTCTTCAAACACTCTGTTGGTAATTTCATCGAGAGATTTACCTTTGTGCACGCTCTCGTCTAATCTCCAGTCTGTAAATGAAGTTAAGCCTCTTCAGAATAGTTCATTCCACACGTTAAACATAAAATACCATCAAATTCAATGCACGCTAACTTACTACTTCCTTGAGAGAGACATTCAGTTGGTGTACACCTGGTGAGCACTTGTATCCGCTGGCCGTCGACCATTGAAACTGACAGATCGGGCTCTAACACTTCGTTTTCACTCATCTGATAAAAAAGATTTGAATTTCAATACAAAATTTCAACGATGTTTGAAGTTCAATTACTGCATTTTTTTCTCGAACAGAAAGGGAAACTATCTCAACGAAGTAAATCTGGAAATTATTCCAAGCAAGTCTTTCTTACCAAGCACAGAGTGACCATTTCAAGTCTATAGCCATATTTGTGCAGCATAGGCCGCAGAACCTGGCGAAGAGTTTTTGACTGTTTCGATTTTACAGCAATTGTTTTCCTGTTGGGAAGGTCCAGCCGGAAGACGACCCTTCGTTCGACTTTAACCTCTTGCCCGCTGAGGAGGATTGCTTCTTCATCAAGGGCTATAGGCTAAAATAGAGCGGAATTTCTGTAACTCTGAACTAGATTTTTTTGGCGAATTTCAAATCTAGCCCATAAGAATTCTCTATTGCACCAAATCGGTACATTTGCAAACAATTTTTTAACCAGCTCAATTACCTTATTGAGATAGTTGTGGACGACTTGAAAATCGTTGTATGCCAGTGCTCTTTTGTCAAGTAGACGAGATATCAGATAACGGACAGTCTGGTTGGGGCGTGTATGAACGACAGCTGTGGAACCATCGGGCAGAATAACCCGGCAGAGGCCGGATGACAAAGGAACGTCCCACGTCGTTAAAGACGAGCGGCTGCTGCTTATGGAACTGTCGTCTCGGTCAAGGCTTACTCGATCCCGTGACTTGGCCCGTGTTTTCCTCGACCAGGGCAATAGTGATTTACGCTGTCTTTCGTCTGCATCGCTTCGGGATTTTTTCAGCTGTGAAATCAATATCACATACGTTAAATTATAATTGACACTCGGATAGTTATGAAATAGTACATCAATATGACTATTACAACCATAGAATTGAGTGGGAGCAACGGTTATGCATAGCAAACGATTAGGAGAAAACTACTTGTAGATTTTCCAGATTTTCTTAACTCACTTTGGAATGGGGAGGGGTCGAGTTAATCACTAACTCAGAATGGCTGTCATGGACTGGTAACTCTTCCCCAGCAAGCACCCGCACTACACAATCTTTGTAAAGATCGGACTTGATGAACCTCGGATAGCTATCAAATTTCATCAAATTGAAAATTTGTTTTTGCGCCTGAAACAAACGTAAAAAATTAGCGGGCCAGCGAAAATGAAATACACCCAAATTCTTGGTTACCTTCTGTATTTCTTATGCTCAACAATGCTTTCAGGTACCTAACCAAGGTACCTAACCTAGGTACCTAACCAAGCAAATGACCAAAAATGATGAAGAGTCTAACCTCTCTCAAAGATTAATCATCACACGTTTTGTAGTCACTCAGGACTCCATTATTGTTTTGATGAACTTAGTGCGCAAAAAAACTCAGAATATCAACGTACCAGAATAAATAGCGTTGGAGTAGCTTTGTCCAATTGCTGTTCTGTCACTTGTCTCGCATACGAATCAACATTTACAGGTTCAAGAGCCCCAAGCGCAAGATGTCGATCGAATATTTCTCGAGCTTTATGCTTTCTGTCGGCCGAGTCTGTGAGTTTTTTGTACTTTTCACAGGCTACCCAAAAGTAAATATTTTCGTGGCTGAACTCCTTTTTAAGGAACTCCTGAAACATTAAGCCTTGATATGAATACGATGCATTACAAAAGGTAAGAAGAATGTCTTCGTGCGGAGCCCGAATAGTAGAAGTACCGCAAAACCCGTCTGTCAACTTCAATTTCGAAATATTTACACACTTACAGCAAAAGTGCACAGGCCAGTTTGGTCGTCCAGAAGTTTCTCAAAAGATGCCGCCCACGCTGAGACCCCTTTTTCTTCGCCTTCATGCTGTTGACAATAGAGAAAATTTTAGAGATTGGTAATGAGTATTAACAATGACTGCTAACCATCTAGAGGCAGGGGCGGGGTCTTGGGCCTCATGACCTGCATCACTGAAATTGTTAAGTTTCAGTAGAAAAATTATGTCTATGAGGCCGTGTAACTTATGAACCAATACTTTCAATCAAGCGCTGATAGCGAATAGCAAGTTTATGGAGTTGGGGGTAGCGAGAGGTCGGCGTTTTTTCGACAATCGCATAATTAACGCCGACGCCGCCACTTACACTGTTCCCAGAACTGGAACTACGCCACTCGTCAATCAGCACGACGGGCAATATGACCACGCGGTGGAAGATACAAGGGGATCATTAACACCACTGGTGAGCTCCTGTGACCGAGTAATCGAAATGGAATTTCGACTATTCCTCAAAACTATTGACACTTCTCTGGCAGGAAAATGGTTAAGAGTATAGAAATTGAACCAGAGCAATAATAAATCTTAACATCCTAAAAATACGAAGCCTCTTCCACATAATTCGTTTTTGGCGAAAAAAAAGTGAAAGCGGGTCTGGTTAGATGTAATTGAACTCAATCTACTTGAGAGAGGCCGAATTTCCAGTACTAGCAATTCCACAACATTCTTCAAGCTAAAGAATGACATCAAAGAAAGCTGGCTCGCAATGCAGGGTTTGACAGTGATCGGATTCTACGATTTTGATGAGTCCCTGTCTACCTAACAGGGGGTTTGTTCCAGGAGCGAGAAGAGCCTTCCAAACCTTCCTACCCCAATGCCTACACTTATCCCAAATCCACATCAAAGCCAAATTAACATTTTCTAACAAAACGAAAATGAGTGAAAGAGTGAAATTTGGTCCAAATATCTGTGCTGAAACTCAACAATTCAATGAATCTGACGAAATCAAGAAATCCTCGCAGGCTGCTCCATACCAATGGCCTTCTCAGTTAGCCCATTCAAGTTTTAGGGTTGAAACATGAATATGAAATGAGGGAAGAAAACATTTTTAGGCTTATCTTCTTCTAAGATTCGTAATTCGCCTTTCAGATCTAACACAACTTTGAAATTCATTTTGTTTTTCCTTCCAGCGGAAAATTTTGGTTCATTTTTCTATAGAAATGAACCTTTGTAATCGGTCAGGAAAAAAAAATTTTTAACACCCCCTGAAAATTTGTTGGTTTACGTTTCAAGGGGTGTAGAATCCGAATCTGCAATAAAAATTTTTTGTCCGTCCGCCGTCCGCCGTCCACCGTCCGCCGTCCGCCGTCCGCCGTCCGCCGTCCGCCGTCCGGGGGTTTTCAGGGGGAAGGAGTTATCGAAAAATTTTGAAATTTTTACCAAAAATCAAGTTCCGTATCTAGTTGGTCCTAACATCTCGACAGAACCCTACCTTAATTTTAAGGCCAGTAAAACAGCTGTTGAAGTGGGAAAAAATTCGTGTTTTTCTGGAAATTTGAAACATAGGCATGTGACGCATCATTTTCTATAGATTTTTCTATGCTGAATCGAATGAGACCATCGCCACGCCGGTAGCTCCAACCGTTCAGGATTTATTGCAGTTTTAGTGAGACATTTTTGAGTTTTTCAAAATTTCTACAATTCTTAATAACTCGAAAACTACTCGAGCCACAAAATTCGTTTTCCACTCGTTGGAATCCCCACAAAAACTTCTGTCCTCCCAATATCTTCAATTTAAAGAATTTGGTCGAATTACACAAATCAGCAAAACAAAAATTGGAAAAAGTTGGGAACTCGGCATCGGTTCTTAGATACAGTTGATTGATCTACTTACGACCACTAGCCTATGACACCAACAAAGTGACGCACTCACACTAGGCCAGTTGCGCTTGGCAACGTGAGAGCGAGTCAAGCTTCAACAATGGTTCTGAGGCATTCTTGACGCATTTTTAAGTTAATTATTATAAATTTTATTTAATTATAAAATAATATATAAATAATAATAATAAATAAATTTATTTAATTATTCAGATAATTTAATAATTATTATTATTCTGTTAGTTACGTAGGTAAATAAGAATAGATTAAATGATGATTTCAACAAAAATTAACGACGCGCTGCGTTGAAAAGATATATAGGTAGGTCAAGCAAGGAGGACCAAGCAAAGAGGATGATTATTTTTTGCCGGGTTGAAAAAACGTTTTTTCAAATCCCCATCTAGAACACCAATTTATACCTACTGAAATTCTAGAATAACAACAACTAAATTCCGTGTTTGAGGAGAACCTATATATCGTAAGATTTGTCTTTGCAATCGAAAAATGAACCCCTGTGCAAAATTTGCAGAGTTCTTCGGCTACACCAAAAACTGATGTGCACATGCCACTGATCTACTTAGCAGCGTTTTTTTTTTGTTGTCATTTTTTCTCAGTCGGGAACAACTCCAAGGCATTACTAATACTTATCGTATGGCAGCTGGCCATATGCTTTTCTAATGAGAGGTAAGAGAAAAACTCAAGGTATACGACCTTACCCTACCTAGTAAACTAGAAAGTGAATTACGCTCGTGTGCGGCGAGCGAAAATGAAATCCTGTGATCATTCGTGTAGACAGAGCGGAAAGATACCGAGTGGTTTATGTAAATACAACGAAGAATAGAGCAGTATGGATGGGAAACACGGTAACAAGAGGAAAGACAATTCGTAGCGCCAGTCTCTCGAATGATAAAACCCAACACACATAAGAGAGGATCAAAGTGAGTACTTAATTCATGGATGAGCTCCTTGGGAGTTTCAAATTTTATATTTTCGGTTTAATATTCGAATTAGCACGATTCAAAACCCCAACTTCCCCATTTTCAGCTCACTATCATAACTGGCTGAGCAGTGAATTGCGAATGAGATATTCGGGTGACTAGTGGCCGCATTTTTACAACCGAGATCCCTCCCCAAGCAGAGAAGGCGCGACACGCCATAGCTCAGCATATTTCGCCGCCTGTTTTCACCAAGTTCCACGGTAACGTGCCTCGTACTGCATCCTTTCGGAAGGCCAGCTCAGGATACATTTTAGCACTAAGCCCCGGGCTAAAAAAATGTATGCTCCCACCAGTTCCGTGGCACAAGAGCTGAATTACGAATTTTCGACGGTCGGCCCGAACCACGAAAATAAGTTCTAGCCGAATTTTTTTGTTCTCCAAACGTCAAAATCGAATAAGAAGGAGGCTAGGATGTTTTAGGTTTTATCAGGTTTTAGGGTGTTCGCCCTCAATTATATTTCCAGAAGTTGAAAAATCATCATTTGTTCCCATTAAATGAAATGCTAGAAATCTGAAAAATAAGTTGATATAGCCTATGAGTATGTACATCTTAGAAAAAATTGACAATTTTCTACCATTCCTTTAGCAGAAAAATGGGTTCAAGAGACGTATTGATCACTTTTTAAACTCGGCATCTGATGATATAATATTATAATATAATATTAGAACCGATCCATTTCTAGTATATTATACATCGCCGGTCTCACTGCAGCACCGGCTGACTGATATATGTTAAAACTCATCAGCTAGACGCTGTTGCACTGAGAACAACAATATTTCGCTTTTAAATTTCAACTCGAATATTATATATAATATGTCCTCGTTATATATGGAGGACATATATGTCCTCGTTATTGGGCATTTATTTCTGTTAAGTTATGACGTTTGGCTCAGGCAATCGCAGCTTTCCCAATTGAGAATTTTCCACGCCAAATTCAGACTTATCAAATCAAATTGAGCATTTTCCAAAAATATGGCAAACGAAAGTGAATAAACTTCACTATTTAGTACTTGCATTCAACTAAACGAGTTATGCCCAAGTCGTCCATAGTTTACTAAGTCCTCCAATTCGTTAGGAAAATTCTCAATTTGTTTTGGAAAGCTCTCATTTCAACTTGGGAATACTATAAGGAAACTTTTGGGTAGTTTTGGTTTGGATGTTGAGGGGAGATGTGACTACTTGAGTGACCAGGTGCCCCCTGACACACGGGACCATCACAGGGCAGCCTAACGGACACAAGACTACAGCTGGACTGGCATGGGACCAGTGGTATTGCGACTTCATACCGAAACGGACACATACAAATTAGAGTGACCCTTTGATGGATCCTAGAGTTAGAATCATAGAGCTGTCTCACTTCGTGTTTGTGGTAGAAATATCCAAATGTGTTGTATCTTTCGGTAAACACTGGCATCCCGTACTTCATCGATTGTAAACTCCGCTGTTTCTTGTATTTCACTTGACGCGGCCGCGGCTCAGGTGTCACGCCCGGAGGCGGTGAGGGGGGCCGTAGGGTCATATCGCACGGGCCCCACAACGGCACTGGCGGCGCGCAACTCAGCCCACGATCGGGACAGGCCGGTATCGTCTGTGGCGGACTACGAGCAACTTCAACAGCCCCGTTCAAAACCAGACAGACTGGCTGCCCGTGGAGAGGACGAAGGAAGGGGGTCTGCCGTAGGAGATCTTCGTGAGCCGAGAGAGGGAAGAGATGGCCGGTGGAACACGAACGAAAGCCCCCGTCGGGGGTTCTCATTGGGGTTTTCCTTGTTATGGTTGAAAACTTCGAAATTAACATTATCCCATACATGGGACTTATGTTTTCTACATAGGTACCGATACGATATGTTTACTTGCCTAAACTGCTCTTGACTATCAGTAGAGTTGGAGGAGGGGTTTCTACCATTAATCGAAAAATTGAATACGACGATAATGATAAATTATCGATCCGTAAAAGCGGCTTAGGATGATTCTGGATGGGCATCTATTATAGACACCTCTCCATGATCTTCTACGATCACGGCAGAAATAAATATTCCCGTTTCTAGTTCTTTAGCCTCCCTTCAGAATTGACGTTTCAGTCTGGGGTAGTTTCCAAATCTACAACATCGTCGATTAATTTTGTTAAATTCACTTTATTAAGCCTGGGCAGACTATACATCGAATAAGGGAAGCTGGCCGTGTGACTAATAACCCCTGTGTAAGACTTGGCAGCTTTTTTACTTCCATATTTACAGAGTAAATGGAAGTATTGGAATCGTCCCAAAATCGAGAATTGGAACGAGCTTCAGAAAAAAACTTTTACTTATACACATTTATTCAGAATCACCTCCCGAACATGGGTGTGTCCGTCTGTGGTCATTTACAAAAATGGCCATAGCTCCCTCAATTCTCAACCTTTTTTCAAATTTCTTGAACTGAAATGTTTGTCTCGGCAAGACCTAACACCCCGTTCAATCGGAATTTGCATAACTCACAGTACTTCCGATATATTTGCATTTTTAGTGTTTTCAATTTTATTTTTTCTGGCCACAAAAATGAACCGATTTGATCGTTTTTGGTCTTAAAATTTTTGTTTTACCTTGCAAAATACGTGGATATTTTTAATATTCCGATAATTTGGTGTATTTTTATTTTGGGCAAATTTTAAAATTTGCATAGTGAGTTTTATATTTTTGACCTAAACACCCTCAAAAGCAGTCAAAACATAATCAAATTGTGTCAAAAATGTACGTATCAAAATATGGAAGTATTGTATGTTATATTCGCAACACTGGTTTTTATCCAGATGCTGTGTTCCGAACTAAAAACAATCCGGAAGCATTAGCCGATTAAACGCAGCAAAGGCTCTGTCGTAGAAAAGTTTCACCCGCAGATACGGGAAATTTCTAAAAGTCAAAACACTGTTTTTAGAGAGGGACAAGATTCCAAGAACAGCCCCATTCGTTACATCTACCAGAAACCACGATCGGTAAAAAACATACGAAACCACTACACCCAACGTAATAGACTCGTTTGCCTTGATAATGGGAAGGCCGGCTATGTTCGCTAAGAACAGCTTGCAGTAGGAGGTGCGCGCTTTCTAGATACTTTTACCTTTTCGTTTTAGCCGCACGCAAGTGAAACATAGACGATCATCGATCGGCACTTAAGTTACGATATAGCTTCTAGCCCTCCTGTTCTCACACATCATCAATTAACCAACTCTCACGAGTAACGCCGGCAAGTTTAAGACCATTGACAGGACGACATTGCCGGCGCAACACCTTTCATTCAGGGGTTTGGTAAATTAACGTAGCATTAA
The DNA here is from genome assembly GCA_036186465.1 of Nesidiocoris tenuis. Taxonomy (NCBI): domain Eukaryota; kingdom Metazoa; phylum Arthropoda; class Insecta; order Hemiptera; family Miridae; genus Nesidiocoris; species Nesidiocoris tenuis. Next base: position 12,165,187 of record AP028910.1, read on the forward strand.
TCCTCTCTTTTTTAAGAGAATCGATCGAACGATTGTTTTAAAGGGAGAAAAACTGCCCTTGCTACTCGAAGATGATTGTCGAGAATATAAAACCAATTCTCCCAAAGCCTCTCTTCAAAGCCCAGGAGGAAAAAATATTTTTCCATACAAATTACTTTCTAAACTAGTGATGCCCAGATAACACCTTATACTCCCATATTTTGGTACGCATGATTTAGGAACAAATTATATCAATAGGGGCTGATTCTGAGGAAAGATGGAAAATACACCGCACATTTCAAACCCCGCCTCAAAGAGGCCTGCACTAAGCAATCTGAATAAAAAAACACCTATTCAAGAAAATACCGTATTCTGCAAGTTAATATCAATTTTATCAGACTTCTGACTTATGAGTAATCAGTTTAATTTTGTGGCCGGAAAACAGAATAAAAAGCACTTAAAATTCCACCATTCGGAGATGTGCTCATCGTGGAAAATGGGTACGCCCAGAAAGTGGTTCTGAGTATAAGCAATTTTTTCCAGAACCTCCGAGCCTATTTTCACCTCCATATTTACAGAGTAAATAATTGAACATAATACCTACACTTGCATTAGGTACACAGAAAAAAAGATGAATATCATGTTATCTATAATGTTTGCGCGTACGGATAGCGATTCGCTAGGGGCTGTTCCTCGTTATGCATCGACAACCATCTGCTGCCGCAACGAGTCTCGGTCAGCCTAGTCTGTTTCATAATAATCGCCATCGCCAAGTAAAATAGAAAGTCGACGAGGGCTTGTGATATTGAATGGCTATTCCTGCCAGGTGCAAAATCTGCTTGCGCTTAGCCCAGCTGGCTGGACCGGCTACAAACCACTGTCGCAGGAACAAATTAGAAAGTCCTGTTCTGGACGAACAATTTACACAATTCAGAATGCGCAGCCGATTAGCGCTCGAATCGGAAATGGGCGAGAAGTAATTTCAATTACAATTACTTCGCAACTTCTTGTAATTTTTAATTGGAACCAAGAAATCACAATTACATAGGTAATTGTAATATTGGAGTTGCGATAACTTAGAGCCAATAAGTAATTGTGATTTTAAGCCCAAATTACGAATCTTTTTTCAGGCAAGTAATTACCTCACATTTGTACTCACGATTATAATTGCAATTGCCAAGTGATTGAATCAGGAATTCTTTAAAAATATGTCAACATTGTTTCCCCTCATAAAAAGTAGGAAATTTAATGCATTCAATCCAAAGGAATTGTAATAGAATTGCTTGGCAATTATAATAAACTACAATTACTTGTAATTGTAATTCCAATTACATTCTGGTGATAAGTACCAAATTTAAATTGCTGGTCCCAATTATGATTCCTCTTTTAAGGAAAGTAATTGCAATTACTTTTGGCAATTACTCGCATAACTGAAGATGTAATTAATTACTCGTGTAATTGATTACTGCCCAACTCTGGCTAAAATACACCGAATGTAAAAGGAGTAGAATTACACGGGAGTATTTTTGCAATAAGCCGCATGGCTTCCCGAAGTACAAGATGAACGGTCTCCAATTTGTGGAATTTTCGTGAAAACGAGTCGCCGAAATACAACATAATAAGACGATTATGACGTCACGCACTCAGCTCTATTCCTCTCATTTTTAACCGACTCGGAACTATGATGACACACAGAAATCATATTACGCGATTCATGGCTCAACCAAACATAATTTTGAACCGAAAATTGGGAACTAAGGATTTGGGAAGAGCGGAATTCTAAGTCAGGCCATTTACACGAGAGTAATAGGATTATGACAAACCCGATCTACAAGCCCTAATGAGGCCTGCCGGAGGGCTTGGTGCAAAGGCAATGAATTTCAATGCGCTCAGGGTCGGGCCAATTCCATTTTGGGTCCAGGTTATCTAATCGATTTGCTCTTCTCAGTTTCGTTCAGCTGGTCAGTTAGATCAGAGCCATATGAAGAATATTGTGAATTAAATACGAACATGACTTTACTTTAGGTATTCCGTGCGTAAAAAGGAAAAGAACTGTTTACAAGATTATACGGGATCTAAACAACTTGGAACCACAGACAAATAATACGATAAAACCGGCATCATCCGTTCTCGGAATATATTGGAGGGCCAACGCTTCTAGCTAAAGCAGGCACCACAACATACGGAATCAAATGATTTCAACCATTGCCAACTGGTTACAAGCTGCTACCACTGTTTCCTCAGTTTAATAAACAAAGTATTTTTCTAAGGCATCTTTCGAAAACAATGGGGTCATGGTAATATTACGATCTCCAGGGAAAAGTGAGTTCACCTA